>JALGRB010000018.1:2662500-7462500 GCA_023091065.1 Dianthus caryophyllus
AGGCCAATAGGGCCGAGTTACTTGTTGCATTTCAAGGCTCTTTGTAGCCCTTAGATCTTTAGGAAATGTAGGGCTTAGATGATAGCAAGGGTATTATATAAACCCTCACTCATACAATGTATTTTTCAGATTTGATTGAAAGAAAAAAACCCTAAGTTTGAGAGTTCTCAACTTATTTGAGTGTTCATTATCTCTTTGCTTAGTGCTTGAGTTAGTGAGTTTCTAGTTAATTAGTGGCTTTGTGCTTGATTAACTAAACCCTAATTCTATTGCTTAGTGCTTAGAATTAGTACTATCCTTTTATGTTTTCATTTAAAATTCACAAACTTTACCCACAAAAATCATACAAAAACAGTCCCCAAACCAGACGTGTGTTTTGAGTGTTTTAAGCCGTGGTTAATCTTGAGGTTGAAGGAACCACAGCCGTGGTTACTTATAACCGTGAGAATTGAGTGACCCAAAACCGTGGTTATCAGATTTTCTTGAGTGAACTTCAATCACCCTTGAGGTTTCATTCCAAATTGGTTATCAAAGCCTAGGTTCAAGAGCACAAGATCCACCCTTGTGTTAGTTTTTGTTTCGGTTCAAGCAAAGGTATAAACTTTATCTCAAAATCAGTTTTTGTTTTTGAGTTACAATGGATCTATCTTTCCGATTTGGTTCTCCATCATTTTCTTATGGTACTTCATGTGAAACCCCTTGTGTTGAGACCATTTTCGAGTCTATGGAGAGGGCTAGAAAGGAGTTGGAATTCAAGATGGCTAAGATAAGGGAAAAGGCAGAAAATTTTGGTATGGGTAAAGGGTTGACCGTTTTACTTGACCCTCCTACTAAAACACAACCCTATGAGCCACCAAAGAAAGTCAAAGTTGTTGAGCCAACCACTTCTCCTAAACCACTAACCCTAGACCAAAAGGAGGCGATTGACCCTAACCACAAAAAAACCATCACCCTCAAAAAATGTTGTCAATGTCAAGGATATGGTCACAATGCCAAGGAATGTCCCACAAAGGAGACCTTGAACTCGTGTGATATTATTCATTGGGGGGGAGATGAGATCCTTGTTTGTGAGGATGAGGGGAATGAGGTCCTTGCTAATGAGGATATAGAGGAAGAGAAACAAGAGCAAACCGAAGTGGTGGAAGTGAGGCCGTGTGGATTAGTCATGGGTGGAGGGAGCTCTATCCAAGTGGCTCCTAAGACTCAAAGTGAGGGGCTAGCCTTGCCTTCACAAAAACATCCTAATCCTTTCAAGCAAGAGTGTTTAAACAAAGGGGCCAAGCTTAGGGAAAAATCTAATGAGGTTTTGTATGATGTACTTGAGAAGGGTACTTGTCATCCCCACCATGATGAGCCTTGTGAACCATGGGACTATGAAGGTGATTTAGTCCATGGTGGGGAAGATAGCAACTACATCTTTATGGTTGGATGGGAGGAGGTAGAAGCAAATCAAGGGTTCAATGTTGTTGAGAGTGCACCCATCCAATTTGCAAATGGTGATCCGAAAGTTCAAGAGGAAAGCATGGGATACAATCTCAAGGATGAGGATGAGCTTGATCCTATGAGATGTTTAGCTAATGTCAAGAAGAAGATGCTCATGTGGAATGGAAAGCTTGGTACAAGCAAGAGTGAAGAGTCTATGGATCCGAGTTTTTAGGAAAAGTACCCAAGAGGGGGGGTGATTGGGTGCTTGAAAACTTTTTCTAGTTTTCAAGACTAAAAGATTCAACGCGTTTCTAAGACTTAGAGTTAATTACGTTTAACACAAGTCTGCTGGAAACACTGAAAGACTGCTAAGAAACTTGCTGGAAACGCAGAGCAGTTATTTGGAAATGCAGTGGAAACGTGATAAAACTAGCGTAAAACGTAAATGAAAAATACTTGAAAACGTAAAACGAAAGTAAAGTACGCAGCGGGTTTTGAAGTGGTTCAGTCTCACACTCCGAGACCTACGTCCACTATTCTCTTATTAATATATTAGTACCTACTCCGGATTACAATATATTAATCACTCTACAACTCTTTCAAGTTGCACTCTTTCTCTCAAGTAAAAGAAAGCTAATTGTGTCTCGACAATTGTTCACATGAGAACGAATATGAGACGGTGCTAGCACAATTGACTTGAGTAACAATTAAACAACACGAGATTACGTTTCGAAGGCCTTTTGAAAGTTTTCGCAAATAAAGAAGATTAATGCTTTAAAACAGATTTGCAAAATGCTTAGATTAAAAATTAATGCTCGAAAAGGTAAGGAATGATTTTCTGAAAGTTGAGTTTAAATAGAAGTCAAATATCTTGCACAAAATCTTTTCCATAACCGAACCAAATAATGTGGAAAGTATAGTTCCAAAAGGATTTTGTTTCCTAAGAATAAGGAGCAATATTCTCAAGATATTTTTACTTTATATCCAAGTTTAAAATCATTCTCAAATATTTGTAAAAGATATTTCAAAAGATAATAATTAAAAGATCAGATTTTCAGAAAATATCTTTTCCAAATTAGATTTTTCGAAAATGGCCTTGAGGATTATTCTCTGCGTTTCTCGCAGAGCTCATGGAAACGCAGAGCATAATCTACGGTTCCAGTGGCTGGTTGTGGAAACGTGCGTTTCCAGCAACGGCACTGCAACCCTTAAGTGAAACGAAGGATTCTGTTGTTGTTTTACCATTACCCTTGTCATTACAAGGACTATATGTATACATTAAGGACTAGTGCTTCATGAGACGCTATATAGCCTTGATTTGATTCGCGTTTCCCAACAAAGAAGCTTGATTCTTGCTTGGATGTTTAACAACCTACTAAGTATCATAAACACTAACAACGGATTATAGTATAGTAACAAAAATCAAGGACATCTTCAAAACATAACGACAAGGTCGAGTCAACAAAGAGGTCAAGAGGGTTCTTGAAATGGAAATTCAAATGGGGAGCTTAGTCAAGAACAACCCTAAGACACTAGGTAGGAATCAAGAAGAGGAGCTCAAACAAATGTTAAGAACCCCAAAGTTTGAGGACAAACTTTTTTGAAGAAGAGGAGATTGCACAAAAATGGTTAAGCTCATTTTTGCTCATTTTTTAGGCTTGGGCTACTTGGGACCTATGGCTCGAGCCATGGCTTAATTTGTGATCATTAGGATCAAACCAAGTGAAATGTACTAGGAGGAACGAAGGAAATCAGCCCACACATGGAAAACAACAATCTAGGCCATGAACCATAAAGCCCATCTTGACATGTCGGTAGAGATTTTAACGTAACTCCCAATCTGCTCATCCAATTGAGGTGAAACCACTTGCATATGAAAGCTAGCTCAAAGAGCTTTCATTTGACATATGGTTGGCTATCTGGTTCAAAGGGAGCTGAGCAACAGTTTGCTCCATCACCTTTTCCTCAAGACCACAAACTGTACCAACAAGCTGAGCAATTGAGGCCGTGTTCATGACGACATTGGCCTCTAAGGACCGCAACCTGGCATCCGCGGCCATACCCATGTTAGCAGTACCACCAGAAGATTCCCCTTTTTCAACAGGCTGGGAAACAACCACAGAAAAACCAACTTCCTCGAGCAATTTTACATCAGCAGCAGCGGGGGAGGAGAGCGCAAGATCATTATGTTTGACGACGCCCTTTAACTGGAGCACTCGAGAGAGGAGCATCCCATACCCAAGCTTGAGGGTTTTGTCATGAGTTCCTGCGCGGATGCACTCGGCAACATAAAGGACCTTGTCTTTAACCAAGCGCACCAAATTCACTCAATTGTTTTCCTTAAGACACCTCAGAGTTTGAAGGTCAGAAAGCTGGATTTTATTCTTAGCTTTATGACGAGGTGCCAAGATGGAATAGATCACATGCAACAACAATCGATTTTCTGGTGACACGAGAGATGGTTTGATCTCTGTCCCAGATTCAGCACGGGGGTAAACGAAACGTTTCAGTTCCAACTTACTGTCAGCAGATAAGGTATTATGAGCATTCAAATCAATGATTTCACCAACATTAGGAACCCCCAGAGACGAGGCGAGCTCCTCATTAGAAATAACAATATCCACCCCATTAACCATAGCCGTGAGAGACTCATCAACCGACTGGACCGTAGCATAAAATTGAGCCAACTCGACCAAATAGATCGGCCCGGAATAACTGAGAAACGAGCCCCAGTTCTGAATTTCGACCACTGACTTCAGAAACCCTAACTCAGGCCTCTCCAAGAGTTCAACAGGAAGATGACAACAAGGGAAGAGTGGGTAAGTGAGTACCTTTATTGCTTGTTTACGTTCTTCAGAACTGAGCCTGGCCTTTTTTAGCCTGTCTCTCAAGGGCTCAAGGCTTGACGGTAACGCAGCACCCTCAGTCTCAGAGTCAGTCCCCGCGTCGACGAACACCATGTCCTCAGGGAAAGTTTCAGCCTTTGATCGTTTGCTTTGACGTGCGGGGGTTTTAGAGGCCACACTCTTACGACGGCGCGAAGTTCGTTGCCCCACAGAGGACGGCTCCAAAGTATCAGGAATATCCTCCTCCAGAGTTGGGTTACGGTTAAGGGTTTTGGGTTTGGGTGCCATGGAAAGTGTGAGGAAGGAGAAGAGTGGGAGTTTTGGAAAGGGAAGACGGTAGAAAAGGAGATGAAAGGTTTTGTGGTAAGTTTTGAATGTGGTAGGTGAGAAAAATAAAGGGAGGTTAAAAAGATAAGGTTGGGGTTAAATAAGGGGAGTGAGGGAAGGGTAGCGTGGAAAGGAAGGCTGAGGGAATTGGGTTTTGTGTTTTGGTTTTGGAAAGATTAGAAAAAGATTTGGAATTAATATTTCGGGTAAGGTTTTTGGAAAATATTTCGGCTTTGGAAAAATTTAGGAAATAAGATAATCAATGTTGAAAAATTTTACCAAGTGTGAAAAATAGGAACATAAGCATGCCAAAATATGTTACGTATCAATCCAACAAAATAATGTACAATCAAAGAGCAATGTCATAGTGCAAGCGAGGGTGCGGACACAGTCTACGAATCCTTTTCTTAGTCAATCATACGGGGTAATAATGAAGGTGCAAACACAACTTATATACTACCAAGCAAACCAATTTCTAACCGTAGCATCTCAAAACGTTCTCTAGCTAGCGGTTTAGTCAAGATATCAGCCCATTGGTTCTCGGTCTTACAAAATTCCAATTTTATGTTTCCCTTTTCCACGTTATCCCTCAAAAAATGGTGCCTAATCTCAATGTGTTTAGTCCGGGAGTGTTGAGCGGGGTTTTTGGAAATAATAATCGCACTCGTATTATCACAAAAAATTGGGACACACGAGAAACTTACCCCATAATCACATAGTTGTTGTTTCAACCATAGTAGTTGCGAGCAAGCAAGAGGCGTGACAATGTATTCACTCTCCGCGGTGGAAAGTGCAACGGTATTTTGCTTCTTTGAAGACCACGAAATAATGCACGGACCTACGAACGTTGCAATTCCCGAGGTACTCTTCCTATCTATCATACATCCTGCATAATCGGCATCTGAATATCCTTTGAGATCAAAGTTAGACTCCATAGGATACCATAAAAACAAGTTTTGAGTACCAACCAAGTAGCGTAATATGCGTTTCATCAGAGAAGGTCGTTTCCTTAGGATTTGACCGAAACGCAGCGCAAGCACACACACACTAAACATGATATCCGGCCTACTAGCGCTAAATAGAGGAGAGAACCAATCATACCTCGATAAGCGATGGCATCTACTGACTTACCGTCCTCATCTAGTCCAAGTTTCGTGGTTGTGGACATTGGGGTAGCCAATGGTTTGGCATTAATCATGGAGAAACGCGTAAGTAACTCTTTGACGTACTTTTGTTGATGAATCTTGATCCCTTCTTGTGTTTGCTGGATTTGAAGTCCCAAGAAGAACTTCAATTCTCCCATCATGCTCATCTCAAACGCCGAGGTCATCAACTCGGAAAAGTAAACACAAAGATCATTGTTAGTGGATCCAAAGATAATGTCATCAACATAAATTTGTACAATCAATAGATCAACCCCCTTGTTTTTTAAGAATAAGGTTTTATCAACGGAACCCCTTTTAAAACCATTTTCAATCAAATGCGTTGACAACCGATCATACCAAGCACGAGGTGCTTGCTTCAAACCATATAAAGCTTTGTCAAGTTTAAAAACATGTTTTGGAAAGTCCTTATTTAAAAAACCGGGAGGTTGTTCTACATAGACTTCCTCATTCAAATAGCCGTTAAGAAACGCGGTCTTAACATCCATTTGAAACAGTTTAAGGCCTTTATGAGTAGCAAAAGCAATTAATAACCTGATTGCTTCCAAGCGTGCAACGGGGGCAAACGTTTCCTCATAGTCGATTCCTTCTTGTTGGTTGTATCCTTGTACTACCAATCTTGCTTTGTTTCGGACTATGACTCCGGAATCGTCAAGTTTATTCCTATAGACCCATCGCGTACCAATGACGGTGCGGTCATTTGGACGTGGCACAAGATGCCAAACTTTGTTCCTCTCAAACTGCTCTAGTTCTTCTTGCATAGCACCTATCCAATCTGCATCACTAAGAGCAACTTTGACATTACTCGGCTCAATAGCCGAGAGAAACGAATGAAAAGAACAGAAATTATTAAGAGAACGTCGAGTTTGTACTCCCTTTTGTATATCAGAAATAATAGAATCAAGTGGATGTGAACTTTGATGTTTCCACTTCTTAGGCACAAAAGGTACGTAAACCATGAGTGTTCTGATTCTCTTCTGTGGTTTCATCTGGAACCGCAGTTTCTGCTTCTGTTTCAACTGTTGTACCACTGGAAACACTCGCGTTTCCCCCTGAACTGGACCCTGGGTCACCTGTTTCATGTGGAACCGCAGTTTGTTCTACTGGTTCCTGCGTTTCTGGATGCGTTTCATCATTTTCTGCTTCAGCAAAATCTAAGGGCACATTGTTATCAGCTGTATATTGGTCATTTTCTCCTGGAATAAACACGTTTCCAGCATCATTCTGGTTGTTGACCTCTGGAGTTGCAGCAGCTTCTGCGTTTCCATGAGCTGTAACCTCATCATCTATCCCTTCGAGATTGCCTTCATCATCCACGATTTCTGGTGGATCCTGACGAGTCAAGCGAAAATCTGGATCATCTTTATCTTCATCATCCTGCACATTCTTTTCAAAGATGTCAGTTTCGTCAATAACCACATGGACACTTTCCTCGACAACCATAGTCCTTTTGTTGTAGACTTTATATGCCTTGCTATGATTAGAGTATCCAAGAAAAATAGCCTCATCACTTCTAGGGTCGATTTTGGCAATTGATTTTTTCCATTATTATGAACAAAACATTTGTTTCCAAAAACGCGTAAGTGAGAAATGTTAGGTTTTCGACCACGAAGTAATTCATATGGCGTTTTCTTAAGAATGACTCTAATCGTAACACGGTTATGAATATAGCACGCCGTATTAACGGCTTCAGCCCAAAAGCTACGCGGAAGTCCACTACAGAAGAGCATGGTGCGAGCCATGTCCTCTAATGTACGGTTCATGTGTTCGACAACACCGTTTTGTTGAGGTGTCCTAGGAGCGGAGAAATCATGCCCCACTCCTCTACCTCTGCAATAGTTTATGAAAGCATGGTTGTCGAACTCAGTACCGTGGTCGGTCCTAATGGACACGAGTTTTACATCAAGCTTATTTTCAACCAATTTTATTAAGCACTCGAATTCATCAAAAGTTTCAGTTTTGGTGCTCAAAAAGATTGGCCAAACATATCTTGAGTAATCATCAACAATAACAAAAACATACCTTGCACCTCCTCTACTTCTTACCTTCATAGGGCCACAAAGATCCATATGTAGTAGCTCAAGAGGTCGCTTGGTACTTACCACCCTTTTCGGTTCGAACGAAGCCCTCACTTGCTTACACCGAATGCACGTATCGCAAACCTTTTCACGATCAAACTTTATAGAGGGTAAACCCTCCACAAGACTCTTGGATTTCAACATATTCAGCAAGGAGCTACAAGCATGACCGAGTCTCTTGTGCCATAGATCGGGATCATTTATAGTAACGCTCAAACAAGTAAAAGAATCTCTAGATAAAGACTTAACATCAAGGACATACACGTTTTTAAGGCGACGTCCTTCCAAGATAACTTTACTAGATCCCTAAATTATGACCCGGCAAATATTTGAGTGGAAAACGACTTTGTTGCCACGGTCACAAAATTGGGATATACTTAGAAGATTGTGCTTTAGTCCGTCGACCAAATACACATTCTTGATGGAGAGAGAGGGAGACATACCAATTGTGCCAACACCAATGATCTTACCTGTTTTGTTGTCTCCAAAGGTGACGCTTCCTCCATCGTAGGCCTCCAGCGAAAGGAATTGATTCTTGTCTCCAGTCATATGTCGTGAACAGCCACTGTCTAAGTACCAATAGCTGTTTCCTTTCGCCTTGACCTGTAGCGCATCATTCTCGAGTTTTAGGTACCCAAGCTAGGTTGGGTCCTCTCTTATTAGTCACAGAAAAAACTTGGTCCTTTCGAACCCAAAACATTTTAGTGACTTTTCCTTTGACCAAACTCTTGACAGCAACGTGTGTTTCTTGACGTTTCTCAGCAGTTTTAATGGAAGAACTACACGTTTCTTTAACAGGTATTGCGTTTCTGGTGGGGTTCACTTTTAATTCATTAGAAGATTCACTCATATTTTTAACAAAGTTCACGTTTCTAGTGACATCTTCATCGAATTTTTCACAAGCCTGCTTGAAATGTCCTGTTTTACCACAATAGTAACAAATCATATATTCCGGAAGGTCTACATATTTGCGTTTCCTAAAGTCACGTTCCCAAGGTTTAGGATTGCATTTCGAATGATCTCTACGACTGTACAAATCGTAACCTAGACCTAATCTCAATTTATTATTTGTCTGCTCAGTCAAGAATTTGCTCACATGGGAACTGGTTTCCCATTTGTTACTGAATTTCAAAGCATGTTTCCACTTCTCATTTAAAGACACAACTTCTTTTGAAAGATTTTCACAATTTATGACCGAATTATCCAACTCAATGTTAACTTTGTTCAAATATGACTGAAGTGTCATAGTGAGTTTACTGATTTCTATGTTGTGATTAGTCTTTAGATGTTCTAGTTCATCCGAATGTTGTTTGAAGATTAAATCGTGATCTAAATCACACGTTTCCAGGGAATCGTCAGAATTTTTGACTGTTTCTAACACACACGCATCAAGATTTCGTTCATTTAAGACATGTAACTCATCCGTTAAGGCAACAATTCTTTCACTTAGGGATTCATTTTCAGTCTTTAAGGATTCATTTTCAGTTCTCAAATCTTTAGCGTTAGACTCCCATTGACCTTCAAATTTAGCGATTCTATCCAACTTTTCTTTTAGAAACGCATTCTCTTCGGCTATCTCCATGATTTGTTCTTTAACATCAGTTAACTCTAGACCTTGTTCATGACACGTGTCAAGAGTTTGTTCAAAGTACTTAATAAGAACATTGCGTTTAAGACTAGGAAGATCCTTTTTAAGTTCAAGACAACTTACCTCAAAGATCGGTTAGATCTTCAATATCAGGAAACCCAGCGTTTCCCATTAGGCAAAGATCCGTTTCTCCTGGAGCCTTACGATTTATCATGTCGATACTAAGGCTACTCAAGCACAGATGTGCTTCCTCATCCTCCTCATCATCTTCAAAGTCCGAAGGGTCAAGTTCACCCCAACAAGATGCCGCCATAACCTTTCGGTAATTATCTTGTTTCTTTTCTCGTTGGTTCTTGGACTTGATATCCTTCCAAGAGGGGCACTCTTTTATGACATGACCAGAGGCACCACACTTGTAGCAATTTCGATTTGAAGAGGAGTTTTTCGAGCTATTAGATTTCTTTGAAAAACCAGATTTATCTTGTTGTGGTTTATTCCACATTTTCTTAAACCGACGAGCAAACGCAGCCATTTCCTCCGAATCATCGTCACTATCACTAGAGGCGGCTTTTAAGACTATACCCTTGTTCTTACTAGGCTCACTCGTGCGTTTATTGAGGATTAACTCATGTGCCATAAGTGAGCCCATCAGATCTTGGTAAGTTAGTTTTGACAAGTCTTTTGCCTCCTCGATAGCAGTTACCTTAGGTTGCCATTTATCACTTAGGCTCCTAAGGACTTTACGAATCCTTTTCTCAGTTTCAATCTCGCTGCCTAAGTTTCGCAGCTCATTTGTCAATTTCGAGAACCGTGCAGACATGCTATTGATACTCTCATCCTTAGTCATAGCAAAAGACTCATATTGTTGAGTAAGCATGTCTATACGTTGATTCTTAACTTGAGAGTTTCCCTCATAGGCAAGTTCTAGGGATTCCCAAAGTTCTTTGGCATTAACGCAAGCGGAAAAGCGGTGGAACTCATTGGGAGAAATGCAGTTTTGAAGGAAAGACAAGGCTTTCGCATTCTTTTCTGCTTTTCTGCCCTCTTCCTCAGTATAGTTTAAAGGACTCTTTGCGACTGTTTTACCCTCTTTATCCGTAGTCGTTATAACATGCGGTCCAGCGAGGATAATTTTCCAGCAATCCCAATCATATCCTTGGATATATTGAGAAGCCAATTGTTTCCAAGACCCGTAGTCAGAACCGTCAAAGACGGGACATTTTGGATGTCTGAAATCCATAGATAGATAAAATGAAGAACAAAAAGACGAAAGGATCAGCCTCTTTGCAGTGTGGCAATCAAGAGCACGAGGCTCTGATACCAATTGAAGAGTCTATGGATCCGAGTTTTTAGGAAAAGTACCCAAGAGGGGGGGTGAATTGGGTGCTTGAAAACTTTTTCTAGTTTTCAAGACTAAAAGATTCAACGCGTTTCTAAGACTTAGAGTTAATTACGTTTAACACAAGTCTGCTGGAAACACTGAAAGACTGCTAAGAAACTTGCTGGAAACGCAGAGCAGTTATTTGGAAATGCAGTGGAAACGTGATAAAACTAGCGTAAAACATAAATGAAAAATACTTGAAAACGTAAAACGAAAGTAAAGTACGCAGCGGGTTTTGAAGTTGAGTTTAAATAGAAGTCAAATATCTTGCACAAAATCTTTTCCATAACCGAACCAAATAATGTGGAAAGTATAGTTCCAAAAGGATTTTGTTTCCTAAGAATAAGGAGCAATATTCTCAAGATATTTTTACTTTATATCCAAGTTTAAAATCATTCTCAAATATTTGTAAAAGATATTTCAAAAGATAATAATTAAAAGATCAGATTTTCAGAAAATATCTTTTCCAAATTAGATTTTTCGAAAATGGCCTTGAGGATTATTCTCTGCGTTTCTCGCAGAGCTCATGGAAACGCAGAGCATAATCTACGGTTCCAGTGGTCGGTTGTGGAAAGCGTGCTTCCGACAAAGAACTATGCAACCCTTAAGTGAAACGAAGGATTCTGTTGTTGTTTTACCATTACCCTTGTCATTACAAGGACTATATGTATACATTAAGGACTAGTGCTTCATGAGACGCTATATAGCCTTGATTTGATTCGCGTTTCCCAACAAAGAAGCTTGATTCTTGCTTGGATGTTTCACAACCTACTAAGTATCATAAACACTAACAACGGATTATAGTATAGTAACAAAAATCAAGGACATCTTCAAAACATAACGACAAGGTCGAGTCAACAAAGAGGTCAAGAGGGTTCTTGAAATGGAAATTCAAATGGGGAGCTTAGTCAAGAACAACCCTAAGACACTAGATAGGAATCAAGAAGAGGAGCTCAAACAAATGTTAAGAACCCCAAAGTTTGAGGACAAACTTTTTTGAAGAAGAGGAGATTGCACAAAAATGGTTAAGCTCATTTTTGCTCATTTTTTAGGCTTGGGCTACTTGGGACCTATGGCTCGAGCCATGGCTGTAACAACCTGGTTTTTAGTCGACTTTAATTATTAAGGCGGAAATTAATTAAGTCTTAAACCAGCATTATTAATTATACAAATAACCCAAATATTACATCATCGTTTAAGAGTTGAATGGAACAACTCTAAATACGGAAGTTAAAAGAGTAAAGTGTTGTATATATTACATATCTCTCAAAAGCAACAAAAGTAAAGCGTAAAAACGTCTCGTGGCCCCATCCAAAATCCAGCTCCTGGTCCACGATCGTCCTGCACAATAAACTATTGGGGGGGATGCCGACGCCGGACGATGACTAGCTATGCTCATACTTACCCTCGATTTCAATTACTGTGGTTTATTACTATCGCTTTATAACTATAATAGTATGATAAAACGATAAACATACTTAAAACACATATAGCATGTAAAGACATATTAGTCATAATAAACATGCGATTTAAAACGATAAATCATATAGGCATGCTATTCAATTAGGAAAGCAGATAACAGATAATATCATATCATTTGTATCATAGATACACAGCAGGATTACAAAGCGATATCGGATCGCAACAAACATACGTATTGTAACATTCTCGTCATGCAGACTCGATTCAATTCAGAAAATTGTGGTCTTTAATTTTCGAAGATGGTACACACTCATTCTCATTTAATCATATAATGCATAACACATACTGCGTACGAGCCTGACCACTGAGTAGGCCCTTGTCCTCTGATCGATTGCATCTCACTTCCATAGTGCAGAGGCTTACTCGACTCGTAAACCACGCCGAATACTATAATACTTGCATCTCATCCTCTAGTGTTCGAAATGATGCGAACTTGAATACAATCTCGTCAAGTAATCTTTACGCAGGTAAGAACGAATGCTAGTGTCGCGCCCACTAAGAGCGAAACACGGCAAGGAGACGAGCAGTGAGATGACAATCGCAATAAGGTCACGGTGGCCACGATAACTTTAAGCGAAATAGGGGAATAAAACCCTAGTCTAGTATGCATACACTAATATCCAATTTAAGAATAGGCTATGCTATTCATAGAGCACCTTAACTCGGGATAAAGCGACTATTTCCTAAAGCGACCCACTAAGAGTTGAATTTTCATTATCTTGTACGGAATGTGCTATCGACTTAAGGCGAATTCGGCATGGGCAGGATGCACAAAGCATATCTGCTGGCTATACCACACTATTCGGGATGACAATCGCAATAAGGCCGAGATAGTGGCGTCCGCTACAAGACTATCTTAACCCCACTTCACTCACGATTGTCGTTTTCATAACTGAGGCCCAAGCTTGACCTTTTATTTTACTTACTCAATGTTCATTATTTATTTGATATTCCATATCACATGTTCTGTAAGCTCCTCTCACAATACGTCAAACGTTTTATTTGAATGGTAGGTTTCATATGATCACATAACACATTCGTTTATTATTTGAAGTGTTGTTAATTATTAACGTTTTTAAATTTCTAAATTGAAACGTTTATTATTAGGTCCAATTTTATTTAAGTGTTTTTCAAAACACTTTAAGTTATTTACTTATTCATTTTAAATTTCCTATACTTAGTGAAATTTTCAATTATTTTCAGTATTTCACTATTCACTTTTCACTATTCACTATTCACTATTCACTTTTCACTTTTCACTATTTACCGTATTTTATACGTATTTTTATACGTATTCGTATTTTTATACTTCGTATTCTAATTGTATTTTTATACTTATACGTATTCTTATACTTGTACGTATTTTTTTATATTTATACGTATTTTTATACTTAAGGTATTTTAGTATAATACTAAACTTGTTTTTATTTTCTAAGTACAAATTTCTAGTTTCAAAGTCGTTAGGTTCGTTTTGTACTTAGTGATTTTTGTAAATATTTTAACAGTTTAGTTTTAAAAACGTTAAGTTCGTTTTGTACTTAGTGATTTTTGAAAATATCTAAAAGTCTAGTTTTAAAAACGTTAAGTTCATTTTGTATTTAGTGATTTGTGAAAATTTTTAAAATGTAAGACTGGTTAAATTTAGTCGCCTATTTATTTAAGTTAGTGATAGTATCGTGGATGATTCATTTATAGTCCGTATGTCCAAATTCAATAATCCAATAGCAAAGGTAGTATCACACGATTTAATTCATTTTTATAACGGTTAACATACTTTCATACATTTATAATAATTCATTTATAATTAAAACGATTTATACAAAAATTCAATTCTAATTACTATTTAACTTTAGTGACTTAGTGATAATTTCATTTTAGTCAAATTTAGTCCATTAAAAATAGAAATGTCGTGTGATATGATATATGTGTCAAAATTGATTTATTTCTTTTAATTTCTTAAATCTAACTTATTAACTAATAATTAAATTATTTTAACAATAAACTAAAAAGTGATAAAAACAAAAATTAACCCTAAAATGGCAAGGATGCCGTGAGCAAGGTAGTAGTGTTCTAAAATTTCATTTTTCGATTTTATCGGTTTTTAGCTTAAAGTCTTTATATTTTAATTATTCTAATTATACTAAAACGGTTTAAACTAAAATGAAATTTACTAAAAATTTCATTTATAATTATGAATAGTGTTTTTCAACACTTTAAATCTCTAACTTTTTAAAATCAATGATTTGGTTAGTTTAATTTATATAGTTGTTAATATAATAACTTATTAGTTAATAAAAACAATAAATAAAAACAAACATAAAATAAAACAAAATCAAAGTGAGCAAAATACATGAAGATCACATGAACATGAAGAACACCAACTTAAACATCAAGAACATCAAACTCATTCAAGAACACATTTTTGCCCTTTTAATAACTTATAATTTATTTTTCTAATTTAATTCTTTTTACATAAAAACATCCATTTTATACTAACTTAACATAACATATTATTTACAAAAATTAAAAGTGAAAATTTATTAAAATAAAAGGGTGAAGCCGTGAGGTTGCACATGTATGTATATATTTTATTTTCGATTTTTAATCACTTTAAACTCATAGTTAAAACTTAACATAATCTTTATATATAACTACAACATAACTAAACATAAAAATCATATGAACAAAAATTGAAAGTGTTCAAAACTAATTAAATTAAATATATGAACATAATACTACAACTTAACTATTATCATTATTACTTATTTATTATCATTTTATTATATTTCACATAACATACAAACACACACAAATCATGTTTAACATATTTTAGCACAAAAATCATACTCATAAAATTATAATAACAAAACAAATTAATTTACTAAGAGGATAATATAAGACAAGGCTAGTCACCTTATTTTGAATGTTAAACGTCGGGGATCTAAAATAAATTTTAGATCAGATTTTCTTCACCCATATTACCCATACACTACACCCAAAATAATCCATGGAATTAGCTTCTAATATACCCACTAATTACTTAGAACTATTATTAATTATTAGAATATTATTAAGGGTTTTATTTTAGAGGATTTTGGAAAGAAATGGAAGAAAAATAAATGGGAGAGAATGGGGCATGTCTCATGACATTATGGAGCACATGACAAGTGATTTTTGCAATTGTGAAATGTGTAGGATAAGTTAGTGTGTTTTGATGTTAAGTAATGTTTTAATTAAATAAAGTTTAATTAAATGAATATTAGGGAACATCTTGTTTTTAATTGGTTGATAAAGTCTTGGTTACTATTTGGCATTAAAAATGTTCCTATGATATTTTAAAAAATGTTTTTCACGAATTTTGTCAGTTTTAAAAAGTTGGGCGTCAAAAGCGATAAAAGTTAAAATGTGCTGTTTTGACGATTTTCTGAAAAGTATTCATTTTATAAATTTAAGACTAAAATATTTTATTTACTACTTTAGAAAAATTTTAAAAGTGACGGAAATGAAAATGATAATATTAAAGTAGTAGTATTATATTTTATAAGTATTATTATTAAGTATAATCTTTAAATAAAAAGAAAATAAAAGTGATGATGATAAATATAATGTGTAAGACTTGTGTAAGAAAAGAAAAAATGGAAGAGGATAAAATTTGGTCAAGTTTGACCAAGTAGGTCGACCAACTCAAAGAAAATCGGCTCGATTTTCGTTTCCGAAATTTTCGATTTGCGCGCACACGAATAGTCTCGAAATAAAAGATACGATCCTAAAATAGTGTTTTAAAATAAAATCGAAAATAAAAATAAAAATAATTTTCAAAAGGTAATAAAAACAACAATCGGATCTTAATCCTCGAAATTTTGAATAAAACTTTCCTAGGTCGAAATATTTATTTTTTTAGTTGAATGTTATAGATTTAAAGAATTATAATCAAACGTCAAAAAGTTTATCAGTTTAAATTAAGTATAACTTAGAATTTCGACATTTTAGAAAAAAGCTAGTTTAATAGAAAATGAATAGTAATTATATATTAATATAATATTGTTTATTAAATAATAATCAAAATGATTACATTTTTGATGTGTAATTGTTTTGTACGTGATTTATGAAAAAAAATATAAAGTGGCTTGACTTTGATTTGCGTCTTTGAAATTGTTGACCCGAATTTCAGAGACGGGAAAAGTATAAGTGTTCATTTTTATAAAAATTTGAAATGTGTTTCTTTTTCAATTCTAAACATAATACAACAAACTTTATTTTTCAAAATTTTAAATTTGGACTTAAGAAATTTTAGTGTTATTTGGCGAAAAAATTCAGTTGCATTTTTATTATATGGAAAAAGGATGAATTTAATCTAAGGAAATTAAATTCTTTTATCAAATTGTGTTAAAATAACACGGGGTGTTACAAACCTACCCCCTTAAGAAAAGTTTCGTCCCGAAACTTGGATAGAGTGGATAACTGCTCGCAGTTAGGCAATGCAGTTAGAGAGAATATCAAGATTTTATAAGTTTCGATAATGACAATTTATTTTGGTAGAATAACATTATTCAAAATGTTTGAATTTTTGAATTATTATAAAGATGTTAGATGGAGTGGAAAGATTTGAAGGATATAAACATTTTATATTTATAAATAGAATATTTTGAATTAATATAGAAATATTGCTAGATAGTTATTTCTGAAATCGATTTCAAAGGGATTTTCAAAAAGGTGGGGCCTGGAAGTTTTGTACGGAATGAATTTAAATTAAAATTATAAGGGTTTTAAAATAAAACAATTTATAATTTTATTTGAAATTAAATATATATTGTTTAAAGTTGGTTGAAATAAAGCTTTTAAATCTTTAAACTTTAATCGATAATCTTAAAATCATTGTAGTTTTGTCCTACCCCCTTAAGAAAATTTGTAAACATATATTTATGAAGCTAATAGAAAAGATTAAAATTCACTTTGAAGGTTTAAGATTTGGAAAAGGTATTGGTAAGTTCAAAAATTTAAAAATAATCAAATTTGATAGTATATAATAAAGGATATACAATTTAAAACAAAATAGTTTCAAAGATATGTAAAATTACGAAATAAAATTTTAGAATTATAGGAATAAGTTTAAAAGATATTTTAAAGGGAAAACATAAATTTAACTTTTAGAAGATGATTAGAATTTATAATTTTAAAGAAAATTTACAAACTTTGAAAGAGATAGTAAGTTTAAGAGATTGAAATGAAATAAAGTTTGAAGGTTTTTGAGAATAAATTAAAAGGAGTTTAAGGAATTGACAAGAAAAAATGAAATCATTTTGCGAGGTTAAGGAAGAGGAATGAAAGTTCATTTGAGAAGTAGTTATTAGAAATTATAAGTTTAGGAAATTAGAGAGTTAAAAGGAAAAGGTTACAGAGGTTAAAATTTTTAAAGGAGAATGAAATAAAAATTTGTGTTGAAGAGGATAATTAGGTTAAGTTGTAGGAATCTTCTCCGCGACAGAAATCTTCGAGATCTTGAACGTCTTATCAGTTGTAAGGTCCTTGATGCGTCCATTTGTTGCGTTTGAGGTCTTGTCGTCATGTATTCGATTAATGGCTTCGTTCTTCGAGAATTAAATTTATTACTTAGATTTTATATCCGAGGATAGTTGTTAGTTTTAGTTAGTCACATCAGCAAGTAGCAAGCATACGATAATTAGTGTATTTTATTTTGAGGGAAGTAGTTCGTTATTTAAAAATCCTAAGTGTAACAACCTGGTTTTTAGTCGACTTTAATTACTAAGGCGGAAATTAATTAAGTCTTAAACCAGCGTCATTAATTATACATAAAAACCCAAATGTTATAACATCGTTCCAGAGTTGAATAAAACAACTCTAAGTACGGAAATTTAAAAGAGTATTATTGTATATATTACATATCTCTTGCAAAGAAATAACAAGGAAAGCATAAACACGTCTCGTGGCCCCTTCCAAAATCCAGCTCCTAGTCCATGGTTATCCTGCACAATAAACTGATGGGGGATGCCCGCTGAGCGGACAGTGACTAGCTACGCTCATACTTACCCTCGGTTTCGATTACTTTGGTTTATTATTATCGCTTTATAACTATAACATTATGATAAAATGTAAACATGCTTATAACATATAGCATATAAAGACATAGAAGTCATAATAAGCATGTGGTTTAAAGCGACAAATCATATAAACATGATATTCAGTTATGAAGGTAATTAACAGATAATAGCATAGCAATAGTGTCACAATATAACAACAAGATTACAAAGCGATATCAGATCGCATACAAACATGCATATTGTAACATACTCATCATGCAGACTCGATTCACTTCAGAAAGTTGTGGTCTTTAGTTTTCAAAAAGGTTTTGACTCACTTTCATTTAATCAAACAACATATACTGCTCACGAGCCTGACCACTGAGTAGGCCTTTGTACTCTAGTCGTTTGCATCTCACTACCATAGTGCAGCGACTTACTCGACTCGTAAACCACGCCGAATACTATAGTACTTGCATCTCATCGTTTAGTGTTCGAAATGATTAGAACTTCAGATACAATCTCGTCAAGTAATCTTTACGCAGGATAAGAATGAATGCTAGTGTCGCGCCCACTAAGAACGAAACACGGCAAGGAGAGCCAGAATCAAAGCGCATAAGCACATAATGTCACGGTGGCCCTGGTAACTTTAGCGAAATAGGGGAATAAAGCCCTAGTCTAGTATGCATACACTAATATCCACTTTAAGAATAGGCTATGCTAATCATAGAGCACCTTAACTCTGGATAAAACGACTATTTCCTAAAGCCTGATACAAAAGCATTGGCATATTCATTATCTTGTACGGCCTTGGCTATACGACTTAAGGCGTAATCTGCATGGGCAGGATGCTAAGCAATAATGCTGCCGGCTTAAACCACACTATTCGGTATGACCCAAGCCAGAGACCGAGATAGTGGTATCCGCACAAGACTATCTTAACCCCACTTCACTTACGATTGACGTTTTCATAACCGAGGCCCAAGCTTGACCTTTTATTTAACTTAATATTCATTATTTCTTTGATATTTATATATCACATGTTACTAGACTCTCCTAGTTTCATCGTCAAACGTTTTATTTGAATTGTAGGTTTCATATGGTCACATAACACATTCGTTTATTATTTGAAGTGTGGTTAATTATTAATATTTTTAAAATTCTATATTTAAATATTTATCAATATGTCCAATTTTATTTAAGTGTTTTTCAAAACACTTTAAGTCATTTACTTATTCATTTTAAATTTTTCTATACTTAGTAAAATTTTCACTATTCATTTTTCACCATTTACTTTTCATACTTAAGATATTTTAGGTATAAAACTAAACCATTTTTATTTACTAAGTATAAACTTCTAGTTTTAAAGTCGTTAAGTTTGTTTTGTATTTAGTGATAAAAGTATTTATTTTAAAATGGAAACTTAGTTAAATTTAGTCATCTATTTACTAAATTTAGCGATTTTCATTTTTAATAATAATGGTGTCGTGGATGGTTCATTTTAGTCCGCATGTCCAAGTTCAATAGTCCAATATTTGCAAAGGTAGTAGCACACGATTTAATTCATTTTTATAATGGCTATACTTTTTAATCGGTTTAATATATTTCATTTATAATTAAAACGATTTATACAAAAAGTTAAATTCTAATTATTATTTAACTTTAGTGACTTAGTGATAAATTCATTTTGATCAAATTCGGTCCATTTTATTTAAGAATGCCGTGAGGTGTATATACATATAAAGATTCATTAATTTCTTTTAATTTCTTAATTCTATTTATTAACTACTAATTAAATTATTTTAACAATTAAACTAAAAAGTGATAAAAACAATTTTTAACCCTAAAAACATGTAAATGCCGTGAGCAAGCTAGGGTGGTGTTCAATTTTTCATTTTTCGATTTTATCGGTTTTTAGCTTAAAGTCTTTATAATTTAATTATTCTAATTATACTAAAACGGTTTAAACTAAAATGAAATTTACTAAAAATTTCATTTATATTTATAAATAATATTTTTCAACACTTTAATTTTCAAACTTGTTTTTCCTAAAGATTTGTAATGTTTAAGTTATAAGTATAGTATTATAGTTACTTATTAGTAAATAAAAACAATAAATAATAACAAACATAGAGTAAAGCAAAATCAAAGTGAGCAATAATGATGAACATCAACATGAAGATCATATGAACATGGAGAACAACACATGAACATCATACTTTACATACAATAAAGTTAAGCACACAAAAGCATATTTAATAATTTATAATTTATTTTTCTAAATTAATTCTTTTTATATGATAACATCCATTTTATACTAACTTATCATAACATATAATTTACAAAAATTAAAAGTGAAAATTTATTAAAATAAAAGGTAAATGCCGTGAGGAGTATTATATATGTATAAATTTTTATTTTCGATTTTAATCACTTTAAACTCATTGTTAATATTTCACATAATTTTTATATATGATTACTTCTTAAATAAAACATAACTAAACATAAAAATCATATGAACAAAATTTAAAAATGATCAAAATAAATTAAACTAAACATATGAATATATTACTACAATAATCTATTTAAAACATTATTTATTTATTATTATTACTTATACTTCACATAATCACACATACATAAAATCATGATGTTTAACATAGTTTAACATAAGAATCATAATTATAAAATTATAATAAAAACGAAATTAATTTACTAAGAGAATACTATGAGATATAAATAGTCACCTTAATCGGCAAGCTTATTGGTTATCCGGATCAATTAAATTATCTAAGTCCAAAGCTTCACCCAAGTACCCTCGTGGTACAGTAGTTCAAGCTTGTAGTCCTTGATCAGTTCTAACCACCGGCGTTGCCTCATGTTGAGTTCCTTTTGTGTGAAAATATATTTCAGGCTCTTGTGGTCCGTGTAGAACTTGATACTAACTCCGTAGAGGTAATGACGCCAGATTTTCAAAGCAAACACCACGGCTGCTAATTCTAGGTCATGAGTTGGGTAGTTTCTTTCATGGACTTTTAGTTGCCTTGATGCATAGGCAATGACTTTCCCTTGTTGCATCAGTACGCAACCCAGGCCATTCAGTGAGGCGTCACTATAGACTTCATATTCGTCACCATCCGTAGGGAGAGCTAAGGCAGGTCTTTGTGGTAAGCCTTGTCTTAAGTTCCTGGAGCATTCTCGCACTCGTCGTTCCAAATGAACTTGGATTCTTTCGTAGCGGCTTCGTCATTGGTCGTGCAACTTTGGAGAAATGGGAACAAATCTCCTGTAGTACCCAGCCAATCCTAGGAAGCTGCGTATCTCAGTTATATTCGAGGGTGCTTTCCATACTTACACTGCGGCAATCTTTGCAGGATCTTCCATCACTCCTACCTTTGCGATGACGTGACCCGTGAATGCTACTTTCTCGAGCGAGTCGCACTTGGATAGCTTAGCATACCACTTATTCTTCCTTAGTATTCCCAAAATGATACGGAGATGTTCCTCGTGTTCTGCCCCAGTCTTGGAATAAATCAAGATGTCGTCAATGAATACGACCACGCATATGTCCAAGTATTCGTGGAAGGTTCTGTTCATTTGGTCCATGAACACTGCTGGTGCATTTGTCAAACCGAAAGGCATGACCTTAAATTCATAATGTCCATATCTGCTTCTGAAAGCAGTCTTTTGGATGTCTGATTCTTTTACTGCGATATGATGGTAACCTGACCTCAGGTCGATCTTTGAAAACACTCCCGCGCCTTTTAATTGATCAAAGAGGTCGTCGATTCTGGGCAAAGGGTAGCGGTTCTTAATTGTTACTTTGTTCAATTCTCTGTAGTCGATACAAAGTCTCATACTGCCGTCCTTCTTTTTCACAAACAGAACCGGTGCCCCCCAAGGTGACACACTCGGTCTTATGAATCCCTTCTCAATCATTTCTTCCAGCTGCTTCTTCAATTCTTGCAGTTCCACTGGTGCCATCCTGTAAGGTGCTTTTGAGATTGGTGCTGTGCCTGGCGCAAGATCGATAGAGAATTCAACGTCACGTGTAGGTGGTAATCCTGGTAAGTCGTCTGGGAAAACCTCGGGAAATTCCCGTACTACGTGAATATCATCGATGTTCACGCTCTCCTTCACTTCGTTGATGCTGCAAAGGTACACTTGATGTCCCTTTTGTTCTAACCGTTGAAGTTGTAACACGGAGATGATTTTCGCCCCCTTGGTTGGTGAATTCTTCTGATACGTAACCTTGGTCCATGTAGGATGCTTCAAGCGAACTTTTCGATCCCGGCACTCAAAAGTTGCATGGTACTTAGTCAACCAGTCAATACCCAGTATGACGTCGAACTCCGGCATGTCGAAAAGAATAAGGTCGGAAGGAAAGATTGTTTTATGAATTATGATTGGGGTTTGTTTGAAAATTTTTGAGCATTTGAATATTTTACCGTTTGGTAGAGAAATATTTGCGTCGATTGATTCAGAATTTGTGAGTTTTGCTTTTGAGACAAACTTAGAAGATATAAAGGACAATGATGCCCCAGTGTCAAACAAAACAATAGCGTTCACAGAGTTTATAAGAAAAATACCAGTGATGACGTCAGTCTCAGGTGACTCCTCTGCCTCAGCTTCAGTGAGGACGTAAACTCGACCCTGTACCACTACAGACTGTGGTACACCCGCAATAGGTGCCATATTCCGGTTGTTGGGACACACATTCGACTTATGCCCCACCATTTTGCATTTGAAGCAGGTAATCGGCTGACCGTTGCATTGCTTCCCCTCATGTTGTGTCTTATGACACATACGACAAGTCCCCGGTAACGCTCTTGGTGGAGGAGCCCTTCCTGCCACCATGGCTCTCTCATTGTTCCCAGCAGGAAACCTGTTTTGAAAAGCAGGCCTCTGGTAATTTGGCCTCTGTTGATTGGGGCGTTGGTAGCTCGACTTCTGAATGAAGCTTGACTGTGACACGGAAGGCACAAACACCTTCTTCTTCTTGTCAGCCTTTTCCGCTTCTAAGGAAGCCCATACACTACACGCGCGTTCATACGCTGTAGCAACAGTAGTGTAGGTGCTAGTGCTTAAGTAGGTACGCATATCATTGGACATACCACGCAGATACCTCTGAGTCATAGCCTTCTCGTTGGGAGCAACCGTAGTCCCGAATTTGGCTAGTCGTTGGAATTCCTCGGTATATTTCTGGAGTGTCGAGTCTCCCATTTTGAGACTTAAGAACTGTTCCTCTTTCTAGCACCGGAGTTCATACCCGATGTATTTCCCCTTAATCTTCTCAGTGAATTCGTACCAGGTGAACGTAGTGTCAGGTTCATTGGTCCTGACCACGTTCCACCAATCATTTGCCTCGGCCTTCAGGTAATAGGCGGCGATGTTGACTCTATCCTCTGGAGGCGTCCTAGTCAGGTCCAAGAGCTTCTTCATTTCCTCCAGCCAGTTCGTGAGGTCGATAGGGTCACTAGAACCCGAGTACTCTTGTGGCCGATGACGGGAAACACGATCGAACGCGCTTGGTCGATGTTCGCGGTTCGCATTCTCCGTGGCTATTTCAGCCAAACGGATTAAGGATTCTTCAGCCAGGATTTTCCTTTCCTCGTTAGTCATTGGAGGTGCAGCCATTCTTTACTCCGTGCAGTCTGGTACTTCCTTCGATGCTTCAATCTTCGGGAATCAAAATTATTATTTAGATTTTATATCCGAGGATAGGTGTTAGTTTTGGTTAGTCACATCAGCAAGTAGCAAGCATACGATAGTTAGTGTATTTTATTTTGAGGGCAGTAGTTCGTTATTTAAAAGTCCTTACCTATGGTCGGTCCTTAAGGTTTCTACCCATCCTCACACTTTAAAGCGATTTTAAGTTATTATTTAAGTGATCTAAATAAAGAAAAATCTAATTTATTATTTGATCCTAGTAGTCTTGCGGTTTAGCATATTAATATGTTAACCCGCCCAGGTGTCTCTCGTTAGGTAAGCATAAATCGCATTAGGCAATTCATGTTACGGTCACGAGTCAGCTCTGATACCAACTGTAACAACCTGGTTTTTAGTCGACTTTAATTACTAAGGCGGAAATTAATTAAGTCTTAAACCAGCGTCATTAATTATACATAAAAACCCAAATGTTATAACATCGTTCCAGAGTTGAATAAAACAACTCTAAGTACGGAAATTTAAAAGAGTATTATTGTATATATTACATATCTCTTGCAAAGAAATAACAAGGAAAACATAAACACGTCTCGTGGCCCCTTCCAAAATCCAGCTCCTAGTCCATGGTTATCCTGCACAATAAACTGATGGGGGATGCCCGCTGAGCGGACAGTGACTAGCTACGCTCATACTTACCCTCGGTTTCGATTACTTTGGTTTATTATTATCGCTTTATAACTATAACATTATGATAAAATGTAAACATGCTTATAACATATAGCATATAAAGACATAGAAGTCATAATAAGCATGTGGTTTAAAGCGACAAATCATATAAACATGATATTCAGTTATGAAGGTAATTAATGTGATAATAGCATAGCAATAGTGTCACAATATAACAACAAGATTACAAAGCGATATCAGATCGCATACAAACATGCATATTGTAACATACTCATCATGCAGACTCGATTCACTTCAGAAAGTTGTGGTCTTTAGTTTTCAAAAAGGTTTTGACTCACTTTCATTTAATCAAACAACATATACTGCTCACGAGCCTGACCACTGAGTAGGCCTTTGTACTCTAGTCGTTTGCATCTCACTACCATAGTGCAAATGACTTACTCGACTCGTAAACCACGCCGAATACTATAGTACTTGCATCTCATCGTTTAGTGTTCGAAATGATTAGAACTTCAGATACAATCTCGTCAAGTAATCTTTACGCAGGATAAGAATGAATGCTAGTGTCGCGCCCACTAAGAACGAAACACGGCAAGGAGACAGAACCGCAAAGCGCATAAGCACATAATGTCACGGTGGCCCTGGTAACTTTAGCGAAATAGGGGAATAAAGCCCTAGTCTAGTATGCATACACTAATATCCACTTTAAGAATAGGCTATGCTAATCATAGAGCACCTTAACTCTGGATAAAACGACTATTTCCTAAAGCCTGATACAAAAGCATTGGCATATTCATTATCTTGTACGGCCTTGGCTATACGACTTAAGGCGTAACGGCATGGGCAGGATGCTAAGCAATAATGCTGCCGGCTTAAACCACACTATTCGGTATGACCCAAGCCAGAGACCGAGATAGTGGTATCCGCACAAGACTATCTTAACCCCACTTCACTTACGATTGACGTTTTCATAACCGAGGCCCAAGCTTGACCTTTTATTTAACTTAATATTCATTATTTCTTTGATATTTATATATCACATGTTACTAGACTCTCCTAGTTTCATCGTCAAACGTTTTATTTGAATTGTAGGTTTCATATGGTCACATAACACATTCGTTTATTATTTGAAGTGTGGTTAATTATTAATATTTTTAAATTTCTATATTGAAATATTTATCAATATGTCCAATTTTATTTAAGTGTTTTTCAAAACACTTTAAGTCATTTACTTATTCATTTTAAATTTTTCTATACTTAGTAAAATTTTCACTATTCATTTTTCACCATTTACTTTTCATACTTAAGATATTTTAGGTATAAAACTAAACCATTTTTATTTACTAAGTATAAACTTCTAGTTTTAAAGTCGTTAAGTTTGTTTTGTATTTAGTGATAAAAGTATTTATTTTAAAATGGAAACTTAGTTAAATTTAGTCATCTATTTACTAAATTTAGCGATTTTCATTTTTAATAATAATGGTGTCGTGGATGGTTCATTTTAGTCCGCATGTCCAAGTTCAATAGTCCAATATTTGCAAAGGTAGTAGCACACGATTTAATTCATTTTTATAATGGCTATACTTTTTAATCGGTTTAATATATTTCATTTATAATTAAAACGATTTATACAAAAAGTTAAATTCTAATTATTATTTAACTTTAGTGACTTAGTGATAAATTCATTTTGATCAAATTCGGTCCATTTTATTTAAGAATGCCGTGAGGTGTATATACATATAAAGATTCATTTATTTCTTTTAATTTCTTAATTCTATTTATTAACTACTAATTAAATTATTTTAACAATTAAACTAAAAAGTGATAAAAACAATTTTTAACCCTAAAAACATGTAAATGCCGTGAGCAAGCTAGGGTGGTGTTCAATTTTTCATTTTTCGATTTTATCGGTTTTTAGCTTAAAGTCTTTATAATTTAATTATTCTAATTATACTAAAACGGTTTAAACTAAAATGAAATTTACTAAAAATTTCATTTATATTTATAAATAATATTTTTCAACACTTTAATTTTCTAATTTGTTTTTCCTAAAGATTTGTAATGTTTAAGTTATAAGTATAGTATTATAGTTACTTATTAGTAAATAAAAACAATAAATAATAACAAACATAGAGTAAAGCAAAATCAAAGTGAGCAATAATGATGAACATCAACATGAAGATCATATGAACATGGAGAACAACACATGAACATCATACTTTACATACAATAAAGTTAAGCACACAAAAGCATATTTAATAATTTATAATTTATTTTTCTAAATTAATTCTTTTTATATGATAACATCCATTTTATACTAACTTATCATAACATATAATTTACAAAAATTAAAAGTGAAAATTTATTAAAATAAAAGGTAAATGCCGTGAGGAGTATTATATATGTATAAATTTTTATTTTCGATTTTAATCACTTTAAACTCATTGTTAATATTTCACATAATTTTTATATATGATTACTTCTTAAATAAAACATAACTAAACATAAAAATCATATGAACAAAATTTAAAAATGATCAAAATAAATTAAACTAAACATATGAATATATTACTACAATAATCTATTTAAAACATTATTTATTTATTATTATTACTTATACTTCACATAATCACACATACATAAAATCATGATGTTTAACATAGTTTAACATAAGAATCATAATTATAAAATTATAATAAAAACGAAATTAATTTACTAAGAGAATACTATGAGATATAAATAGTCACCTTAATCGGCAAGCTTATTGGTTATCCGGATCAATTAAATTATCTAAGTCCAAAGCTTCACCCAAGTACCCGTCTTCACCTTCAAAAACCCGTAGTAAGTAAGCTCCAAAAACCCAAGAATAAGCTTAGAATACTAGTGAACTATTAGAGTAATATTAGTGTTTTAATTAGTGTGTTTGAGGAGTAAAAATGGAAGCAATTTATAGGAAGAAAAGGAGGGAGTAGCTTGGCTGATTTTGGCTCATCAAAGGGGCATTTTCCACTTAGAATTATAGTGGAGCATTAGTTAGTAATGGAGCATTATAATGGAGCATTATAATGGAGCACTAAGTTTTGTTTTGTTTTATTAATTAATAAAGCTTATACTTTTGATCATTTAGAAAGAAAAGAAAGCAAGAAATAATGGAAGAATATGGAGCCATGTTACACTACATTATGGAGGTAGTGTAGGTTGATCTTAGTTTTTAGAATTATAGTAGAACAATTAGTTAAGGTTAGGTTTCGAGGAATGAAATTAGACCTTTGAAAAGAAACAGAAAAATGAATTTAGTTCGGTCTGTCCAATGGTTATGAAAACTGTACCATTAAATCCGTCTCGAAAAATTAGGTGGTTTAGGCTTTTGTTTCGTTAAATTCCGAGTCCGTATGATCACTTTTCGGACTCCTAAAGTTAGGTCTCAAAAATGTATACGGGTTACAATAATTTAAACGAAGGGATTGTTTTGTTAAATGATATTAAATGTAAATAACAAAAAGATGATTTAAAGTAGATGTATAATAAATAATAGGGTGGCTTGTGTAAGAAAAAGAGAGAGCTAAAAGTTAAGATTAGATTTTCAATTTGAATTTAGTATTCGATGTCTAATTATTGATTTAAATTAACACGGGGTGTTACACTAAGCGTATGGTCGGCCCTTAAGGTTTCTACCCATCCTCACACTTTAAAGCGATTTAGAGTTTTTATTTAAGTGATCTAATAAAGAAAAATCTAGTTTATTATTTGATCCTATTAGTCTATGCCTGATATACAATATGAATGTCCGGCCCAGGTGTCTCTCGTTAGGTAAGCATAAATCGCATTAGGCCATTTATGTTACGGTCACGAGTCAGCTCTGATACCAACTGTAACAACCTGGTTTTTAGTCGACTTTAATTACTAAGGCGGAAATTAATTAAGTCTTAAACCAGCATTATTAATTATACAAATAACCCAAATATTACATCATCGTTTAAGAGTTGAATGGAACAACTCTAAATACGGAAGTTAAAAGAGTAAAGTGTTGTATATATTACATATCTCTCAAAAGCAACAAAAGTAAAGCGTAAAAACGTCTCGTGGCCCCATCCAAAATCCAGCTCCTGGTCCACGATCGTCCTGCACAATAAACTATTGGGGGGGATGCCCGCTGAGCGGACAGTGACTAGCTATGCTCATACTTACCCTCGATTTCAATTACTGTGGTTTATTACTATCGCTTTATAACTATAATAGTATGATAAAACGATAAACATACTTAAAACACATATAGCATGTAAAGACATATTAGTCATAATAAACATGCGATTTAAAACGATAAATCATATAGGCATGCTATTCAATTAGGAAAGCAGATAACAGATAATATCATATCATTTGTATCATAGATACACAGCAGGATTACAAAGCGATATCGGATCGCAACAAACATATACGTATTGTAACATTCTCGTCATGCAGACTCGATTCAATTCAGAAAGTTGTGGTCTTTAATTTTCGAAGATGGTACACACTCATTCTCATTTAATCATATAACAGACAACACATACTGCTTACGAGCCTGACCACTGAGTAGGCCCTTGTACTCTGATCGATTGCATCTCACTTCCATAGTGCAGAGACTTACTCGACTCGTAAACCACGCCGAATACTATAATACTTGCATCTCATCCTCTAGTGTTCGAAATGATTCGAACTTCAGATACAATCTCGTCAAGTAATCTTTACGCAGGGTAAGAACGAATGCTAGTGTCGCGCCCACTAAGAACGAAACACGGCAAGGAGACAGAACCGTGAGATGACAATCGCAATAAGGTCACGGTGGCCCTGATAACTTTAGCGAAATAGGGGAATAAAACCCTAGTCTAGTATGCATACACTAATATCCAATTTAAGAATAGGCTATGCTATTCATAGAGCACCTTAACTCAGGATAAAACGACTATTTCCTAAAGCCTGACCCACTAAGAGTTGAATTTTTCATTATCTTGTACGGAACAGGCTATACGACTTAAGGCGTAACGGCATGGGCAGGATGCACAAAGCATAATACTGCCGGCTATACCACACTATTCGGGATGACAATCGCAATAAGGCCGAGATAGTGGCGTCCGCTACAAGACTATCTTAACCCCACTTCACTCACGATTGACGTTTTCATAACTGAGGCCCAAGCTTGACCTTTTATTTAACTTACTCAATGTTCATTATTTATTTGATATTCCATATCACATGTTACTAGACTCTCCTAGTCTCAGCGTCAAACGTTTTATTTGAATGTTAGGTTTCATATGATCACATAACACATTCGTTTATTATTTGAAGTGTTGTTAATTATTAACGTTTTTAAATTTCTAAATTGAAACGTTTATTATTAGGTCCAATTTTATTTAAGTGTTTTTCAAAACACTTTAAGTTATTTACTTATTCATTTTAAATTTCCTATACTTAGTGAAATTTTCAATTATTTTCAGTATTTCACTATTCACTTTTCACTATTCACTATTCACTATTCACTATTCACTATTCACTTTTCACTATTTACCGTATTTTATACGTATTTTTATACGTATTCGTATTTTTATACTTCGTATTCTAATTGTATTTTTATACTTATACGTATTCTTATACTTGTACGTATTTTTTTATATTTATACGTATTTTTATACTTAAGGTATTTTAGTATAATACTAAACTTGTTTTTATTTTCTAAGTACAAATTTCTAGTTTCAAAGTCGTTAGGTTCGTTTTGTACTTAGTGATTTTTGTAAATATTTTAACAGTTTAGTTTTAAAAACGTTAAGTTCGTTTTGTACTTAGTGATTTTTGAAAATATCTAAAAGTCTAGTTTTAAAAACGTTAAGTTCATTTTGTATTTAGTGATTTGTGAAAATTTTTAAAATGTAAGACTCGGTTAAATTTAGTCGCCTATTTATTTAAGTTAGTGATAGTATCGTGGATGATTCATTTATAGTCCGTATGTCCAAATTCAATAATCCAATAGCGAAGGTAGTATCACACGATTTAATTCATTTTTATAACGGTTAACATACTTACATCTGTTTATAATAATTCATTTATAATTAAAACGATTTATACAAAAATTCAATTCTAATTACTATTTAACTTTAGTGACTTAGTGATAATTTCATTTTAGTCAAATTTAGTCCATTAAAAATAGAAATGTCGTGTGATATGATATATGTGTCAAAATTGATTTATTTCTTTTAATTTCTTAAATCTAACTTATTAACTAATAATTAAATTATTTTAACAATAAACTAAAAAGTGATAAAAACAAAAATTAACCCTAAAATGGCAAGGATGCCGTGAGCAAGGTAGTAGTGTTCTAAAATTTCATTTTTCGATTTTATCGGTTTTTAGCTTAAAGTCTTTATATTTTAATTATTCTAATTATACTAAAACGGTTTAAACTAAAATGAAATTTACTAAAAATTTCATTTATAATTATGAATAGTGTTTTTCAACACTTTAAATCTCTAACTTTTTAAAATCAATGATTTGGTTAGTTTAATTTATATAGTTGTTAATATAATAACTTATTAGTTAATAAAAACAATAAATAAAAACAAACATAAAATAAAACAAAATCAAAGTGAGCAAAATACATGAAGATCACATGAACATGAAGAACACCAACTTAAACATCAAGAACATCAAACTCATTCAAGAACACATTTTTGCCCTTTTAATAACTTATAATTTATTTTTCTAATTTAATTCTTTTTACATAAAAACATCCATTTTATACTAACTTAACATAACATATTATTTACAAAAATTAAAAGTGAAAATTTATTAAAATAAAAGGGTGAAGCCGTGAGGTTGCACATGTATGTATATATTTTATTTTCGATTTTTAATCACTTTAAACTCATAGTTAAAACTTAACATAATCTTTATATATAACTACAACATAACTAAACATAAAAATCATATGAACAAAAATTGAAAGTGTTCAAAACTAATTAAATTAAATATATGAACATAATACTACAACTTAACTATTATCATTATTACTTATTTATTATCATTTTATTATATTTCACATAACATACAAACACACACAAATCATGTTTAACATATTTTAGCACAAAAATCATACTCATAAAATTATAATAACAAAACAAATTAATTTACTAAGAGGATAATATAAGACAAGGCTAGTCACCTTATTTTGAATGTTAAACGTCGGGGATCTAAAATAAATTTTAGATCGGATTTTCTTCACCCATATTACCCATACACTACACCCAAAATAATCCATGGAATTAGCTTCTAATATACCCACTAATTACTTAGAACTATTATTAATTATTAGAATATTATTAAGGGTTTTATTTTAGAGGATTTTGGAAAGAAATGGAAGAAAAATAAATGGGAGAGAATGGGGCATGTCTCACGACATTATGGAGCACATGACAAGTGATTTTTGCAATTGTGAAATGTGTAGGATAAGTTAGTGTGTTTTGATGTTAAGTAATGTTTTAATTAAATAAAGTTTAATTAAATGAATATTAGGGAACATCTTGTTTTTAATTGGTTGATAAAGTCTTGGTTACTATTTGGCATTAAAAATGTTCCTATGATATTTTAAAAAATGTTTTTCACTTAATTTTGTCAGCTTTAAAAAGTCAAGCGTCAAAAGCGATAAAAGTTAAAATGTCTTTGTTTGACGATTTTCCTAAAAGTATTCATTTTATAAATTTAAGACTAAAATATTTTATTTACTACTTTAGAAAAATTTTAAAAGTGACTAAATGAAAATGATAATATTAAAGTAGTAGTATTATATTTTATAAGTATTATTATTAAGTATAATCTTTAAATAAAAAGAAAATAAAAGTGATGATGATAAATATAATGTGTAAGACTTGTGTTAGAAAAGAAAAATGGAAGAGGATAAAATTTGGTCAAGTTTGACCAAGTAGGTCGACCAACTCACAGAAAATCGGCTCGATTTTCGTTTTCGAAATTTTCGATTTGGGCGCACACGAATAGTCTCGAAATAAAAGATACGATCCTAAAATAGTGTTTGAAAATAAAATCTAAATAAAAATAAAAATAATTTTCAAAAGGTAATAAAAACAAAATCTGATCTTAATCCTCAAAATTTTGAATAAAACTTTCCTAGGTCGAAATATTTATTTTTTTAGTTGAATGTTATAGATTTAAAGAATTATAATCAAACGTCAAAAAGTTTATCAGTTTAAATTAAGTATAACTTAGAATTTCGACATTTTAGAAAAAAGCTAGTTTAATAGAAAATGAATAGTAATTATATATTAATATAATATTGTTTATTAAATAATAATCAAAATGATTACATTTTTGATGTGTAATTGTTTTGTACGTGATTTATGAAAAAAAATATAAAGTGGCTTGACTTTGATTTGCGTCTTTGAAATTGTTGACCCGAATTTCAGAGACGGGAAAAGTATAAGTGTTCATTTTTATAAAAATTTGAAATGTGTTTCTTTTTCAATTCTAAACATAATACAACAAACTTTATTTTTCAAAATTTTAAATTTGGACTTAAGAAATTTTAGTGTTATTTGGCGAAAAAATTCAGTCGCATTTTTATTATATGGAAAAAGGATGAATTTAATTTAAGGAAATTAAATTCTTTTATCAAATTGTGTTAAAATAACACGGGGTGTTACAATGGCTTAATTTGTGATCATTAGGATCAAACCAAGTGAAATGTACTAGGAGGAACGAAGGAAATCAGCCCACACATGGAAAACAACAATCTAGGCCATGAACCATAAAGCCCATCTTGACATGTCGGTAGAGATTTTAACGTAACTCCCAATTTGCTCATTCAATTGAGCTGAAACCACTTGCATATGAAAGATAGCTCAAAGAGCTTTCATTTGACATATGGTTGGCTATCTGGTTCAAAGGGAGCTGAGAGTTATGGCCTCTAAAAGTCAGGGGTCAGATTGTGAAACTTCAGTCCAAAGGAGGGTTCGACATGTCTGTACTAAAAGCTCAATATCTTGAATTGTAGGCCATATTTTTGGATGATTCTTTTTGCATTGGAAATCCAACTCAATTACCTTTCCAATGACATATCATGGGCCTTCTAATTCAACGGGAGTACGGAATGGTGGAGCCTAGAAGTCACTGTCAGATTATGAAATCCGGTTTGGACTGTTTTGGAGTAATGAGCCATGAACTTGACCTACATCATTCTCCTTGGGTGAGCTCACCTTGGGGACCTTTTAGAAACCTCCTAATCAGCCTAAGGGTCACATGAGACGTGGTAAGCTCAAGAGGGGGACCAAAAACATTAGCTCATTCCACAAATCAAAATCAGCTCACATGTCTTTGTCACTAGTAGTCCTTGTTCTACTTTATGTCCTTTTCCACTTTATATTTTTGTTATGTTGTAAGTTAGTTTATTTTCAGATTTAAGGAGCATGTGACCTAGCTCTCCTTGCTCTCCAAGGTGTCAATCCTAGCCCTTGGATGATTACCTAAACACAAGGTGTAGATGAACCTAGATGTCACTCTCTACCTTTATGCTTTAAGTTGTTGTTTTGGTCAGGTTAGTAAGGCCAATAGGGCCGAGTTACTTGTTGCATTTCAAGGCTCTTTGTAGCCCTTAGATCTTTAGGAAATGTAGGGCTTAGATGATAGCAAGGGTATTATATAAACCCTCACTCATACAATGTATTTTTCAGATTTGATTGAAAGAAAAAAAAACCCTAAGTTTGAGAGTTCTCAACTTATTTGAGTGTTCATTATCTCTTTGCTTAGTGCTTGAGTTAGTGAGTTTCTAGTTAATTAGTGGCTTTGTGCTTGATTAACTAAACCCTAATTCTATTGCTTAGTGCTTAGAATTAGTACTATCCTTTTATGTTTTCATTTAAAATTCACAAACTTTACCCACAAAAATCATACAAAAACAGTCCCCAAACCAAACGTGTGTTTTGAGTGTTTTAAGCCGTGGTTAATCTTGAGGTTGAAGGAACCACAGCCGTGGTTACTTATAACCGTGAGAATTGAGTGACCCAAAACCGTGGTTATCAGATTTTCTTGAGTGAACTTCAATCCCCCTTGAGGTTTCATTCCAAAAAGTCCACCCCAAACCTCCTTTTGGACGTGTAAATTAGGGTGGGGAGGAGGATGTTTTCTTCCTCTCTACTTAACCTAATGACACTCTAATTCTCATCTAACCCTAATTCATTATTCACTCTAGCACACAAACACAAATCTTGAGAGAAAAGAAATTGTTATCTTCTCCAATTTTCTAGCAAATCACAAAGGCATATCTTAGACTCATCTTGGGCGTTTCAATTAGGAGATACCATATTTTTGGTATTGTTCTTAGGCCAATTCACAAGGTTTTGAAAGGTTATCTCTAAATCTATGTTTTATATTATGCAATTTCAATTTATGACCTTAAATCATATAAAGTTTTCATTATAATCCTGTGATTTTAAAGGACTATATACCGATATAATCCTTCAAGTGGTATCAGAGCCTTAGGGCATATGAAATTTTTTATAAGGTTTTCATAAAAATCGTTTTGTATAATTTTAAACCAAAAATTATTGTTTGGCCGTATGTTTTATGTTTTGGCCGTGTGTTTTTGTTCAATTTTTGGTTTGTTTTGGTTTATTTGATTCATAATTATCGATGTTTTAAGATGTTAAAACGATCACATATGAATTTGTATAAGTTTTGATTTAATACCGATTGAATAAAAACATAAAAGGACCAAAATTTTGTATGTTAATGAACATATTGTTTGCTAATCATTAGATCTATCAGTTTTAAGATGTTTAATTTAAAAAGTTATTTTGAATCTCTTAAGTCAATGATTAATACGGATTAATTTAAAAAGTTTTAATATTGGTCCTTGCGATTTGTGCAGGCGGTTTTATCCTCTAGGGTTTCCTAAATCCTCTCGGATATTCTACTATAAATACAACCCTTTGCTCGACCCTTCAACACAAGTTTTCGACACAAGATAAACACCTCTCCTCACAACCTTTCTTCCTAGGTTTTAGCACACTCACATATACACACAAAAAGCCTCACGCATAAACATCCTTGAATTCTTCATCTTCCTAGTGTTGAATTCTTCTCCTTTGACTTCTTTGACTTAGCCTTGTAGGCTTGTAGGCTTCGTTTGACTTCTCGATTTGCTTCTTGACTTGATTGTGGATGCTCATCATGAACTCAGCCCGTTTCTTGGCATCGTAGCTCATTTCCTTGCCCTTGATGGGGGCTAGGTCCGTGCGCATGAGGGGATTAGTCCCATAAACCACTTCAAACGGTGAATTTCCCGTGCTAGAAGACGGGGCACGATTAAAAGCAAACTCGGCATGGGCAAGCTTGAGATCTCAATCTTTTAAGGACTTGGAAACGATGCACCTAAGGATCCTCCCCAAGGTTTTATTAGTGACCTCGGTTTGGCCATCCGTTTGAGGGTGGTGGCTTGTGCTAAACAAAAGCCTCGTCTTCAACAACTTCCACAAGGTTTTACAAAAGTGGCTCATGAACTTGGAGTCTCGATCGGATACAATGGTCTTGGGAACTCCGTGTAGTTTGACCACTTCTTTGAAGTATAGCTTTCCGCCACGCCCATGGCATCCTCGGTTTTCTTACACGCAATGAAATGAGCCATCTTGCTAAATCGATCCACCACAACCATGATGGAGTCCTTACCTCATTGAGTTCTTGGCAAAGCAACGATGAAATCCATGCTAACATCTTCCCATGGCCTATTGGGGACTGGGTAGAGGAGTATAGGGTCCCGTTTGAAAGAAGGACTTGGATTGTTGGCACAAAGCGCATCTCTTGATCACATCTTGGACATCTCCAAGCATCTTGGGCCAATAGAATTGATCTTGGAGGATGTCGTAAGTCTTTTGAATCCCAAAATGCCCGGCTAAACCGTTAGAATGAACCTCCCGCACTAGGAGATTTCGATAGGACCCCTTAGGAATGCATAATCGGTTCCCTAAGAACAAGAACCCTTCTTGAAGTGTGTATTTGCCTCCTTGCTTGCCTTGCCCATTATGTAGGGAACTCCATTCATCCTCGAAGTCGGGATCCTCCACATAGAGCTCTTTCATGAATTCAAAACCCAACACTTTTTGCTCCATGTAGCTTAGCATGGTGTGTCTTCGAGACAAAGCATCGTGATGCGGGAGCCTGGAATCACAGTGGAAACGCAAGCACAACCAGTGGAAACGCAAGCACAAACAGTGGAAACGCAGAAACTGTCAGACAGGAAACGCAGATACACGTTTCCAGCTGTTAACTGAAAACGCGTGAAACAGGCTGCTGGAAACACGACTTTCCTAAAATTGAATCGTGATAATTTAGCTTATTTTATTATCTTTATTTAGTTTATTTAGTTGCAAATAAACTTGGTAAAGTTTCCTAGAAGTGGTACGAGTAATAATTTCTTTTAGTTGATTTTATTTTGTTAGTTTATTTCCTAATTAGATTAGGAAAGTATTAGTTGATGAATAATTTTGTTTCCTAATTAGCCTAGGATCAATATAGTTGTTTAGAGTACTGTAAATAAGGTTGGATTGTGACCTTATTTTTCAGATTATTTTGAGAAATTAATTCAAGTTTATACTTGTGTGTTCTTATTAACTTGCGAGTTATCTTATTGTTATTTCGTTCTTGCGAGAGTGAAATATTTTTAATTCTTCCTTGCGAGGTAGAATTCTTGTCAACTTGATTCCTTGCGAGGTTGAGAGTTACAAAAACGAGTTAATCGAGTAGTCCTGCGAGATTGCTAGTTTAATTCTAGTCTTAGTTGAGGGGTCTTGCGAGATTTTCTTAGTTAATTCATATCTTTTATTTTCCGCTGCAAAATATCGAGTCCGTTCTATATCAAATTGGTATCAGAGCCGTGTTCAATTTTGTTTCTTAACAAATTTATCTTGGGAGCAACAAAATCATGGATTTAAAGAAACTCAAATATGCTTTGAAAGAATTGGAAAGAATTGAGCATTCTTTATTTTGGAAAGAGGCACTAAGAAGGTTTGATCGTGTTTCTTTCATGTTACATAATATGGAAAGAAAACTTGAGCAATATTATGAATTGAAGAAAGAAGATACAAGTCCTGAATCTTTTGAAGTCATTCAAGAACAATTAGAAGAAGAAATCAAGCATGGTGATTCAGGAATAGAAGTTGTTATTGACAAGGAAATATTTTCTTTTGAAGGAGAGCCCCATAGAGAAGATTCATCGTTCATTGATCCAAGTAAACCACCTATTTTTGATGAAGACTTTCAAGATATAGTTGAAAGAAAAGTTGAGACAACACCTAAAGAGCCCAATAACATTGTAAACTTTATCATTGAAAAGGATGTTGATTTCAAAGACTTATCCATCCCGAGTTTAACTAAATTTTTCTTTGAAAGAAAAATTCACACCACGCTCAAAAAAGAAATCAAAGTTTTAAACATTAGGAGATTACAAATTGGGGACGAGCTTCTACGTAAGGGTAAGAAGGGTAAAAGAAAGGTGAAGTTCAAAAACTTCGATGTTGATTTAGTTGAAGACTATATTGAAGATGGTGAGCTCAAGGACGATTTAAGTTCATTAGGATTGCTTCTTAACAATTATGTAATAAGATTTGTGAGATTTGTATTTGATCCAGGAGGTCGTTCGTTCAAGAATCGGGACGATTCTTTTTTGAAGAAGGGGCGTATGATGCGGGAGCCTGGAATCACAGTGGAAACGCAAGCACAAATAGTGGAAACGCAGAAACTGTCAGACAGGAAACGCAGATACACGTTTCAAATGTTAATCAAAACGCGCGTGAAACAGCTCTTTGGAAACACGACTTTCCTAAAATTGAATCGTGATAATTTAGCTTATTTTATTATCTTTTTTTAGTTTATTTAGTTGCAAATAAACTTGGGAAAGTTTCCTAGAAGTGGTAGGAGTAATAATTTCTTTTAGTTGATTTTATTTTGTTAGTTTATTTCCTAATTAGATTAGGAAAGTATTAGTTGATGAATAATTTTGTTTCCTAATTAGCCTAGGATCAATATAGTTGTTTAGAGTACTGTAAATAAGGTTGGATTGTGACCTTATTTTTCAGATTATTTTGAGAAATTAATTCAAGTTTATACTTGTGTGTTCTTATTAACTTGCGAGTTATAAGATTGTTATTTCGTTCTTGCGAGAGTGAAATATTTTTAATTCTTCCTTGCGAGGTAGAATTCTTGTCAACTTGATTCCTTGCGAGGTTGAGAGTTACAAAAACGAGATAATCGAGTAGTCCTGCGAGATTGCTAGTTTAATTCTAGTCTTAGTTGAGGGGTCTTGCGAGATTTTCTTAGCTAATTCATATCTTTTATTTTCCGCTGCAAAATATCGAGTTCGTTCTATATCACATCGGCTACCACATTATTCTTCCCTTCAATGAACTTACTTGAAAAAGAGAAGGATTGAAGAAATTCTACCCATTTGGCGTGCCTATGATTCATTTTGTGTTGTTCGTTGATGTATTTGAGAGCCTCATGATCCGAATGTAGCACGAACGGTTTGGGCTTGAGATAATGACTCCAATGAGCGAGAGCTCGAACGATGGCATAGAATTATTTGTCGTAGCTGGAATAATTGAGCTTGGCACCATTCAATTTCTCACTAAAGTAAGCGATTGGCTTGTGTTCTTGCAAGAGAACGGCCCCAATTCCAACTCCACTAGCATCACATTCGACCTCAAAAAGCTTATTGAAATCCGGTGGTGTAAGAATAGGTGAATCACACAACAACTCTTTGATTTTCTTGAAGGAATTCTCGGCCCCCTCGCTCCACTTGAACTCCCCTTTCTTCATACACTCGGTGATGGGTGCCATGATAGTGCTAAAATCCATGATAAATCTTCGATAAAAAGAAGCCAAACCATGAAAACTCCTTACCTCGGTTATGTTTTTCGGGATAGGCCAAGTTTTGATAGCCTCCACTTTCTCTTGGTCTACTAGTATGCCATGGCTAGAGATGATAAAGCCCTAGAATTGGACTTCGCTTTGCATGAAGGAACATTTCTCTAGCTTGCCATACAACTTGTGGTCTCTAAGTGTCTCAAACAACACTTGCAAGTGATGTAGATGAGCTTCCTTGGAAGGGCTATACACCAAGATATCGTCTAAGTAAACCACAACGAACCTTCCCAAGTAAGGTCTCAAAACCTCGGTCATCAATCTCATGAAGGTGCTAGGAGCATTGGATAGTCCAAAAGGCATGACTAACCATTCATACAGACCATGCTTTGTTTTAAAAGCCGTCTTCCATTCATCACCCTCTTTGATTCTCACTTGATGGTATCCTTGTCGTAGATCAATCTCGGAAAACAATCGAGCCCCACTAAGCTCATCAAGAATGTCATCAAGTCTTGGTATAGGGAACCTATACTTGACCGTAATGTTGTTGATAGCTCGACTATCCGTACACATTCTCCAAGTTCCATCCTTCTTAGGCACTAAAAGCGTAGGCACGGCACAAGGACTAAGTGATTCTCTTACAAACCCTTTTTCCATAAGCTCCCCAATTTGGTGTTGAAGTTCTTGTGTAGCCTTGGGATCACTTCGATATGCGGCCTTATTAGGTAGTGTAGCTCCCGGAACAAGATCAATTTGATGCTCAATGCCCCTAATAGGGGGTAGGCCGTGTGGAAGCTCGTGAGGAAACACATCCTTATAGAATTCCAAGAGCTCTTGAACCTCACATGGAATCGGCTCTTCACTCTCCTTAGGAGACTCTTTGGCGATGGGGGCATAAACAACCACTCCCTTGCTAAGCTCTTGTTTCATTTCTTGCTCCCCAACTAATAGAACTCCCTCAAGAGGCTTGGATAGGCTAGGGCTAGCTCGGCTATGCACGTTTGGAGGCAAGGGTGTAGGTTTGATCCTCTTGTCTCCAAGCTTGAAGGTATAGGTGTTGTCTCTTCCCTCATGAATCGCATTTCTATCAAATTCCCAAGGTCTCCCCAATAAAAGGTGACAAGCATCCATAGGAATCACTTCACACCAAACTTCATCCATGTAGTCTCTCCCCATAGAAAAAGAAACCAAACATCGTCTATCCACCAATATTTCGGCCTCCTTGTTCAACCACCTCAACTTATAAGGGTTTGGGTGTCTTTGTGTGGGTAAGGCAAGTTTATCAATGAGGGTTTTTGAAGCAACATTAACACAACTTCCTCCATTAATAATTAGGTTACAAACCCTCTTCCCAATGGTACACTTAGACCTAAAAATCTGATTTTTTTTGGCTTAATTTCCTCCAATGGTTGAGGTTGGGTATGCATAACCCTCCAAGTTACAAGACCAAGATTTGATCCTAATCCTCCTTTCATACTACTCAATTTAGCCTCTAACTCCCTCCTCAATTTCTCCATAGAGTCATACATGGTTCCCTCAAGAGTAGTATCTTAAGAAAGAAGCATACTCATTGAGAAAAACAAGGACACAAACCTGAAAAAATTTCGGCCAACTCAAGGACTCCTTGGACCGTGTGATTCCTAAGCACAAAGATGGATCTTGTGCTTCAAACTCAACCTAAGCTTTGATGACCAATTTGAAATGAAACCTAAGGGGTTAGATTTCACTCAAGAAAACAACTAAAATCGATTTGTAAAAGTGATGAAAATCTCGGCCAAAGTAGTGTAGTATTGTGTTTGATTTTCTGAAATTTTGTAAGTTAAATGAAAACATAAAAGGATAGGCTAAATCTAAGCACAAAGCCAAAGATTTAGGGTTGAGTAATTAAGCACTAAGCCACTAATTAACTCGATAATCATTCAAGCACAAAGCAATGAAAATAAGGAAGAGTATGAACTCAAACTTAGGGTTTTTTTTTATCAAAAGCAACTGAAAATTACAAGCAATGAGAGAGGTTTATATAATACCCATTCTCTAATCTCTACCCTACAATTCAAGTTTGATCTAAGGGCTCATAGAGGCCCTTGAAAAACAACAAACTAACTACTCAAATGAGCTCACAATTCTTGAAAATTTTGAAGACAAACAAACAATTACATAAAGATAAAAGATAAAGCGAAGATAGTGACTACAAGGTGAAAGGACTTGTAGAAGACAAACATGTGATGTTTCTCCTCATTATTTTCTACCGACTTGGGTGTTTTCACTGACTCTTCGCTCTTGATGATTTAATTGACTTGAGGTTGAGTTTTGGACCTTAGGTTAGAAGCGGGTCCTAGGTCAATGGATCGCACACTCTCAACTCCCGTTGCACTTGTTCTTGGCCGAATGTTTTTTATTTTTTTTGAAATTATATCTTCTACAAGATTTAATATTTTGTTATATTATAAAAATGATATTTTTGTGTTATTATGAAGCGCTCATAATAATTGTGATACAAAATATTTTAAAGAAGTTTAAAATATCTTGTGACCTAATTTATGTTATACTGATAATATAAATTTTGGATTATGTTTTGATTAAGGTATTATGAACAATTAAGGAATTGTTGCATAATTATAATCATTTAAATGAGGTGGTTTGGATTTAATCAATTTGTTTGCATTGTTTTTGGTTTAGTTGATGCTATTTATTTTGAATGTATGTTTGAATGGTTTAAATTTTCCCGCATTAATTTTGTACAAAAGGTTGTATTTACTAGTGTGGCCTTAGAAGATTATGTTTTCGTAATGAAAGGAAACAAAATCGTTGGTTGTATATTGAGATCTCGAATCTCCCATCTTGTAATTTTATTTTTTTGGCATATTTTGAATTAGAATGTAAATAGGTTTACTTTGTAATTTAAAATGTATTTTGAGAAAATTCAAGATGAAGATTCAAGATGGAGATGCCCAACTCCCACTTAAAGCCCAAGATGAAAAATGAAGACAGCTTTAAGGTCCATGGATGGATTCCAAATTGTACTATGTCTTTATTTTCATAGGGATAGGCCTCACTAGGTGTTTTTCATTTTTGCGTTTTCTTTACCGTTTTTCATTGCATTCACGTTAGATAGTAGCATCATATTCCGCCTAAACTAAACCAAACCACCTAATATGCATGAAAATGAATCATATAGTTGCATCTTTTTCATTGACATACGGATGTCATTCGTTTAGGGCTATCACCTCAAATTAATCATTCACGTAAATGCTAGATATTTGTTCACTTAAAATGAATTAAAATGAGATGATGGGACCTTCCTCTATTTTAAAATTGAGATTAGTCTTTATAGGAAAAGCTGTTATGAGCCCCTTCTTCGTCGGTAGGCATGTAGGACCTTACTCTTCACATGACCCCTTCTACGTTGGGTAAGTAGTATGTGTAGACCTATTTTACCTCAACATTATAGTTCGAGTAATATCTCGTAGTTATAATGGACTAATAGATAGGATTTACTGAAATCTATCGACCAAGGATTTAACGATGAGAATTAGCCAAGAGGTTGGCTTATCAATTTAAAGAAATTGAGTCTTGGGATCACTTATGTAATTCTCGAGGGAGGTCGATTATATGAGTGCACGAGTCATTGCTTTAAAACGTTATTGCTTTACGACTTAAACCTATAAAACGATGTTTTCTTATCTTTTCTCTTCTTCTTCTTTCTTTTCACAGTTTCGAATACGTTATATACAGATATGACTGCTAAAACAAAATGGCTGGTCGTATTGAAGGCCTAATGCCAAGTGTCACACTTGAACGTGAATCATGGCTAAGAATATTTATGGACAGCATGAATCAGTCCACTGATACATGTTATTTATATTCATTTTATGCCCCCGGTTTAGTCGCATTTAGCTTGCATTTATTCGTATTTGTTATGATCTTATGAGCTATTTGTTGTATTTCTCGATACTGCTGCCTTTTATTTACACTTTGCAGGTTTTGGTGGTTTTGAGCCAAAACCCGAGACAATTGGAGCAAGTGCGAGAATCGAAACGTCAAGACCAAGCCCGAGCTCACGCAGGAGCTCGGAGTTCATATACGAGACCTAAAGACTAAGGGCCACGAGCTAGTTTAGGCCCAAAATAAAGAATGAGGCCCAAGACCAAGCGTTGGCCAAAGGAAAGTCCACCAGCCAAAGCATCGCCAGACGGTCTGGGATCGGCTGACCAATGGGCCGGCTCTGGTGCCCAATCTGTCGAGTTTTGTTTTAATTTATGATTAATTGTTTTGGGAACCTATAAAAAGACTCCTAGGTCGTGAACATAACACGTATGCTTTATTTTGAGATTGTTCTCTTAGGTTAGTTTACTGCTTTATATTTTGCTCTACATTAAAACTCAATTTTAGTTTAGTTTTCAAGGTTTATTCAATTGTAACCGTCGTTACTCCGTAAAACTCCAGGTTTAATTTAATTGCAATTATTTCTTTTATCATGTCTTGTTCTTATTATTGTTTTGCTTTGATTACAATTATGCGTAGCTAATTTTATAATTAGGGTTTAGGGTGATTGTGATAATTGATTCAGGACATGTTTTGATTGCTTATATTGATTGAACTTGTGCAAGTTGGTTTCTTCCTGCGCGTTTTATTATCAATTGAATTTAGGGACGCCTTTATTGAATTGAACTTAGGTTGTTTCAGTTTAAGATCGAAAGCCTAATTGAAACTAGACTCACGCCAGTATTTGATAAGTTAAGTTTAGTAAGTCATGAGAGCCCGCTAAATTTGCTTAAGGTTAATATTGACTCGAGAGAGCGTATTCCTAAACCTAGCCACTTGCATAGCTTCAATTGATTGATTTCTACTTTTGAGTTGAGTTCCTGAATCGATGTCACATTGATCCCGATGCCCTAATCTTCCTCTTTATATATTCCTGCTTAGTTTACCATTTGCTTTAGTTTAGTTCAAACCAACCCTTTTCATACCTTTGAGTTAGACCTGTTTACTCCGTCTTAGCTTAAAACTACACCGTTTCTCTGTGGATACGATCCTGGTTGCCGCTAGCTACTTGTTAGTGTTTTTGTAGGTTTATTTTGACAGGGTGATACGACTTGGCTGTGTCAATTTTGGCGCCGTTGCCGGGGAAACGGCTTTGTTAGTTTTAGCTATTGTTAGTTGTTACAGGTTTTTCTCTTTTGTCTCAAGGAACCTCGTTCCTTGAGATCGTTCTCATCGTTTTCTTGAGTTATTTATGCGCAGGACACCTACAGGTTTAGTCCCATTTGATCCTGAACCTGAGCGTACTTTCCACCGGACGCGTAATTTCTTCAAAGAGATCGCTGAGACCTACGAACGTGAGATTGAGGAAGCGTCTGCTGCAGAGTCCAGTGCAACGCAATCGTCCTACGAAGAGGACACACCTCCAGTTACTCCATTTTTTCCATAGTTAGTGATTATGCCTAAACTAGCTAGTCACTCGCTCCCAAAGACGGAATCCATACCTAATGGATTTACGATGCCCGCTACTCTTACGGGCAACTTTGAGATCCGCCCCGCCTTTCTTACTTTGGTGGAGCTAATCGCTTGAGGCTATCCTACGGAGGATCCTGGTCGACATATGCAGTGTTTTTACGGATTATTGTTCGACTATTAAGCTGTGCCGATCACGCAGAGCAAATTAGGAGATGTCGTTCTTTTTCGCTGAAAGATCGAGCCCGCGAGTGGATTATCGATCTAAACAAGGAGGCCGCCCGCAATATCGATTGGAGGAGTTTGGCCCTCGCGTTTACTCAAGTTTTATCCTCCGTGAGCGCACTAATCGACGCGCAATGATTCAGTGGGTTCAAACAAACTTATGACGCAGTCGCTTTCGAGGCGTGGGAAAGGTATAAGAAGTCGATCGTGAGATTGTCCGCACCATGGGTTGAACGATTGGCTTGTGATTATGACCTTTACAATGGTTTGTATCTTGGTAGCTCCGCCATTTTGGATTCTGCGCGAGGGACGTTTTGCTAATAACGTCGATGATGATAAGGCATGGGCACTGATCGAGGAGATGGCGATACATTCGTCACAGTTTGGGAAGCCGAGGGGTAATTCACGGTCTGCACATAATGACCGTGATAAGGAGAGTATCAGCGCGCTCACTAGTCAAAGCCGCCGACACCACACGTGATTAGTATGATGAATGGCGGCGGTTCTTCTAGTGCTCATGTGAACGCTGCAGGCACGGTCGGGTTATTCTACGGTATGCCGCACCCCAGAGCGTGTTTACGCTACCAATCTTATAATCAAAACTCGCCCTACCAAAATCAACCCGATTCTATCGCCGCTTCTATCTTATCGTAACTGAATGTGAACCCGACTACCCAACCACCCCCAAAACACTCCCTACACTCCCCTCACAAAAATTTCCAACAACAACAACCCACCTATCAAAGCCACCCTATGTCCCTCGCACCACAACCTACACCGCATCGACCCTCTGAAATGCGCTTCTATGATGATGGCTATGCAAAAGATGCGGATGGACACTCGTAAGATGCAAATGGAAACAAATCAGCCGTTAAGCATCTCGGAGACACAAAGTTGCCCAGATTGCTACCCTCACAGCGCGACCGTCAAAAGGGTCAACTACCTCCGCAAGGCGACCAACCGAAGAATATTGAGTATGTTAATGCGATTGGCCATGGAGTGGGCGAGCATATGATGGTCCCACGGCCTGGGTCCAAGAGAGCCGAGTAGAGGAGTGGCCTGGAGGAGATGGGGAGAAGATGGAACGCCGATCGTGAAAAGGCAAAACAGACGCCATAATGGCCGACCGGCCGGCGGCCGGATCGGGCCAAAGTGGCGCAGAAAGTTACGTAATGCTTCTAAAGACAGGGCTCGGAAATTCAAATCAAAGTTGCCCTTTCCACGTAGTGCACGTCCGCCAAAGTGGACTCCCGATTCAAGAAGTTCTTCGAGATCATTAAAAGTTTGCAGTAAACGTTCCTTTTATTGATTTAATTCGTGAAGTTCCCGCTATGCTAAATTTATGAAGGAGGTCTTGCTTAGGAAGAGGTCTTTGGATGAGGTTGAGTTGGTTGCTTACTGGGAATGTAGTAGTTTTCTGCAGGTAACCCTCCCCTAAGTCAAGGATCCTGGTAGTTTTTCTATCCCCGCGCTATAGGCACCCATGCTATTGATAACGCCCTTTGTGACTTAGGAGCTAGCGTGAGTGTGATCCCCTATTCCATCCGTAAAAAGCTTAACATGACCACTTTTGGTCAGACTCTCTATGTCTATTCAGATGGTCGACTGCTCTAAGGAGACCTCTAGGTGTTTTAGAAGACGCGTCCTGCGGGATGGAAAGTTCTTTATCCCCGCCGACTTTGTTGTGCTTGACATACCCGAGGATTCTCATATCCCTGCTATCTTGTGGAGACCCTTCTTACACACCGCCAAGCGCTTTATAGATGTGGGTAATGGGACATTGACTTTCACGGTAGGGGGGAGAAGTTAGTGTTCACTCAATCTAGTGTACCGAGATCGCCTATGCAGTTAGAGTCGGGTTGTGCTATTGTCGCTATACCTCCGTCCCACTCTACTGGAGACACATTGGAGGTCCTTTCTGTTGTCTCTCCTTGTGCGTGTTCGCCGACCAGCGCCTACAAGACTGCCTGGGAGAGAAAAATTGTCAAGGCCGACCTTTATACTGCTAGTGATGGAGACGGGAGCCCCACGGTCGAGTCGCCCGGAGCACGAGGTCGATATGGCGAGCTGTTTAAAGAAGGAATCCCTTGCCTGCTGATTCTTGATGATGATCTGCCTCGAGGAGGTAGAATCTTGCTGCATGCTGACCGCATTTCGCCGAGTGAAGCTGTCGCGAATGGCCAACAACCTTGGCCTAATTTGACTTGATCTTCTTGGAGCTTTGAAGAGTCGTGCGGGACTATAAACCAGCGCTTCCGGGAGGCAACCCGATGACGTTGTATTTTGATTGCACTTTGTACTTTTGTTTGGTTTGTTTTGTTGACGTTATACGTTGTTTGAGCGCGCGAGGACGAGGGTATTATTTTCTGATTTTATCGCGCAGGTACTTATGAACCTTTGTCCTTAGTATTTTTGAGAGACGCTACGAGGAAGCATCCCAGCCGGTCGACCGGCCGCCGGGCTCAGACCGGCACCGTAGCTGGAATTTGAAAACTGGTGAAAAAACGCAAAAAAATCAAAAATTGCATGGGAGCCGGCCGGCCGGCCGCCGGTCTGGACCGGCCCCCATGTGCTGCTCCTCTGTTTTGCTGCTTCTTGCGTGCTACTCCGAAGTACTTCATAGCTGGACTGAATTGGACGCATATACGTGGATTTTTAGCCGCACTCCTTGCTTCGCTTCGGTTTGGGGGAGCTCCGACTTTATAAAGTGAGCACTCTTTACCCCTTTTACCCTCTTTTCTCGTCTTTGTTTTCCTTACCCCGTTTGTTATTTGTCCTCCTCTGCTTCTGTGGTTGTGCTGTTTTCCACATTGAGGACAATGTGTGATTTGGTTTGGGGGAGGGAAGCACGTTCGCGCTTTGCATTTTCATTTTATGTATGCATATTTGAAAACCCAAAAAAATTGAAAAATTGAAAAATTCAAAAAATACAAAAATACGAGTCTTTTTGGTCTGCTTTGTCACGTTTAGAGATTTGATTAGTGCGCTTACTTTGATCTTTAGTATCTCCGAGTCGACTTTCTATCGTCGTAGCTTGCACTATATGTTTGTTTCCTATTAATAGATTGCGAGTTTCAAACACTAGCCCACTTGTATTTGCTTAATTCTTATCGGTTTTCGTTTTGTTTACTTTCGACTTTGACATTCGAGCTTGGCAATGGTTCGTGGAATGTTTGGTTTGTTGGTTTGCGGTATGATTGGAAAGATTTATATATGTTGGAGCAATGCTTCGATGCTCTCGGAGGGGACTCATTGATTTGAGTAACCACAGTGGCCATGAATTTGGTTGCGACCGGGAGTATGAGCAATGATGTAACCCTTAAGGAAATATGTGTACCCGAGCGCGATCTTTACCGAGTGAATGTCAAGCTAAACGGTATTACATACGAGGGATGCTCCACATTTGCGAAAAAGAAAAAAAAAGAAAGAAAAAGAAAGAAAAAGGAAAAAGAATGGATTGTGGTAAGAATTGATTGGTGGAAAGTGGTACGTTCGGTTGGCCTTGCTTGAATTGAAAATGTCGTCAGTTTTACTTTTGCGTAAGCGTTAGAGGCTGGTGATACGATGTGGTGTAAATGGTTGAGACTTGTGCTCTATTTTCGGCGAAATAGACTATGGTTATATGTTTATGTGCATAGGTCGTCCACTTCGAGATGCTAACGTGATAGGTTCGTGTCACTTTGATTTTCTCCGATGCTATTTGCTTGAGGACAAGCAAAGGTTTGGTTTGGGGGAGTTTGATACATGTTATTTATATTCATTTTATGCCCCCGGTTTAGTCGCATTTAGCTTGCATTTATTCGTATTTGTTATGATCTTATGAGCTATTTGTTGTATTTCTCGATACTGCTGCCTTTTATTTACACTTTGCAGGTTTTGGTGGTTTTGAGCCAAAACCCGAGACAATTGGAGCAAGTGCGAGAATCAAAACGTCAAGACCAAGCCCGAGCTCACGCAGGAGCTCGGAGTTCATATACGAGACCTAAAGACTAAGGGCCACGAGCTAGTTTAGGCCCAAAATAAAGAATGAGGCCCAAGACCAAGCGTTGGCCAAAGGAAAGTCCAATAGCCAAGCTGCCGGCATCGTCGACCTGGGACAATGACGGTGGCTACCGGCTCGTGCCCAATCTGTCGAGTTTTGTTTTAATTTATGATTAATTGTTTTGGGAACCTATAAAAAGACTCCTAGGTCGTGAACATAACACGTATGCTTTATTTTGAGATTGTTCTCTTAGGTTAGTTTACTGCTTTATATTTTGCTCTACATTAAAACTCAATTTTAGTTTAGTTTTCAAGGTTTATTCAATTGTAATCAGTTACTCCGTAAAACTCCAGGTTTAATTTAATTGCAATTATTTCTTTTATCATGTCTTGTTCTTATTATTGTTTTGCTTTGATTACAATTATGCGTAGCTAATTTTATAATTAGGGTTTAGGGTGATTGTTATAATTGATTCAGGACATGTTTTGATTGCTTATATTGATTGAACTTGTGCAAGTTGGTTTCTTCCTGCGCGTTTTATTATCAATTGAATTTAGGGACGCCTTTATTGAATTGAACTTAGGTTGTTTCAGTTTAAGATCGAAAGCCTAATTGAAACTAGACTCACGCGTATTTGATAAGTTAAGTTTAGTAAGTTGCGAGAGCCCGCTAAATTTGCTTAAGGTTAATATTGACTCGAGAGAGCATATTCCTAAACCTAGCCACTTGCATAGCTTCAATTGATTGATTTCTACTTTTGAGTTGAGTTCCTGAATCGATGTCACATTGATCCCGATGCCCTAATCTTCCTCTTTATATATTCCTGCTTAGTTTACCATTTGCTTTAGTTTAGTTCAAACCAACCCTTTTCATACCTTTGAGTTAGACCTGTTTACTCCGTCTTAGCTTAAAACTACACCGTTTCTCTGTGGATACGATCCTGGTTGCCGCTAGCTACTTGTTAGTGTTTTTGTAGGTTTATTTTGACAGGGTGATACGACTTGGCTGTGTCATCCACTCGACTGAAGAATGATGGGTCCAACTTTGCTGATTGGGAGGCCGCGTTTTAATCTTTGCCATAGCCGACAGTGAAGCTCAAGTACTTGACTGAGCCACTGCCGGCTGAACTAGCTCCCGAGGCAGGAGCAAATGAAGTCGTTGCTTATAGTGATTTCATGATGGAGGCGGGTGCGTTAAGGAACGTGCTCATCTATGCAATGGAATCCAATTTGCAAAGATGATTCATTACCCAAGGTGCAAACAAGATTTTCACCACCCTAACTAAAGAGTTCTCGAAAGCACCGAGAATCAAGAGTTACGAGTATACCACTCGCTTCTTTGAAGCGAGACTCCAGAAGGGCCAACCGGTTGGTCCACACCTTCTCGACAGATCGAGAATGTTGAGAAACTGGAGGAGCTTGGTTGCAAGATCGATGAGAAAATCGTCATTGATCGAGTGCTCCACTATCTTCATGATGGGTATGCCCTCTTTAGGGCAAACTATTACATGAACGACATGCAGAAAAGTCTGCATGAACTTCATTCACTCCTCGTACAGACGGAGAGTGATCTGATGTTGAGTGGGAGCATGAAACAAGATGTTCTCATGATAGGCAACAAGCATAAGGGTAAGGGTAAGGCTCCGGCTAACCTAACACTAGGTAAGCCAAAGTTTAAGAAGCCAGTGGTTGCGAAGAGTAGGCCTGGTGAGTCTAGCGGTAGCTTACAAGGAAAGGCAAAAGCGAAGCAGACCATGGAGTGCCACCATTGCCACAAGTCTGGGCATTGGAGGCGTAACTGTCCCGTGTATGCTGAGGACATTAAAGCTGGCCGCGTCGTTCCTGTTGGTATGTCTTCTTTTATTCATATGATTGAGATTGACCATGCAAGTTTCGGAACTTGGGTACTTGATACTGGTTGTGTTTCTCATCTATGTAATCATTTGCAGGGCCTAAGAAACATCAAAACTCTGGCAAGAGGTGATGTAGACCTGCGAGTGGGGAATGGAGCAAGAGCTGCTGCCGTTTCAGTAGGGACATATGTAATCCAACTCACGAGTGGATTTGAGTTATTTCTGAATAACTGTTACTATGTACCTAGTTTATCGAAAAACATTATTTCTGTATCTGTTCTTGATAAATAAGGATTTTCATTTTTAATAAAGAATAATAGCTGTATTTTCTCCTTGAATGAAATGATTTATGGTAAAGCGGTTTCCATGAACGGAATTTATGTTTTAGATCAAACCAAAGAAATTATGCATGTGAGTAACAAGAAAGCAAAGGTTGGTGACAAAGATCAAACCTATCTATGGCATTGCCGTATGGGACACATAAATGAGAAACGCGTGAAAAAGCTCATTGATAATGGGAAAATTGCCCCATTTGACTATGAAACTTTTGACACATGTGAATCATGTCTTATAGGCAAAATGTCTCGAATTTCCTTCAAAGGTGTTGGAATGCGCGCTGCTGACCTATTAGGACTCATACATACTGATGTGTGTGGACCTATGTCAATCAACGCTACAGATGGCTATAGGTATTTTATCACTTTCACGGACGATTTGAGTAGATATGGATATGTCTACTTAATGAAGCATAAAAGTGAGTCCTTTGACAAGTTCAAGGAATTCCAGAATAAGGTTGAGAACCAACTGGATAGAAAGATAAAAGCACTACGTTCAGATCATGGACGTAAGGGTAAGAAGGGTAAAAGAAAGGTGAAGTTCAAAAACTTCGATGTTGATTTAGTTGAAGACTATATTGAAGATGGTGAGCTCAAGGACGATTTAAGTTCATTAGGATTGCTTCTTAACAATTATGTAACAAGATTTGTGAGATTTGTATTTGATCCAGGAGGTTGTTTGTTCAAGAATCGGGACGATTCTTTTTTGAAGAAGGGGCGTATGATGCGGGAGCCTGGAATCACAGTGGAAACGCAAGCACAAACAGTGGAAACGCAGAACCGCCGTGACAGAACGCAGATACACGCTTTCCAAAGTTAATCAAAACGCGTGAAACAGGCTGCTGGAAACACGACTTTCCTAAAATTGAATCGTGATAATTTAGATTATTTTATTATCTTTATTTAGTTTATTTAGTTGCAAATAAACTTGGGAAAGTTTCCTAGAAGTGGTACGAGTAATAATTTCTTTTAGTTGATTTTATTTTGTTAGTTTATTTCCTAATTAGATTAGGAAAGTATTAGTTGATGAATAATTTTGTTTCCTAATTAGCCTAGGATCAATATAGTTGTTTAGAGTACTGTAAATAAGGTTGGATTGTGACCTTATTTTTCAGATTATTTTGAGAAATTAATTCAAGTTTATACTTGTGTGTTCTTATTAACTTGCGAGTTATAAGATTGTTTTTTCGTTCTTGCGAGAGTGAAATATTTTTAATTCTTCCTTGCGAGGTAGAATTCTTGTCAACTTGATTCCTTGCGAGGTTGAGAGTTACAAAAACGAGTTAATCGAGTAGTCCTGCGAGATTGCTAGTTTAATTCTAGTCTTAGTTGAGGGGTCTTGCGAGATTTTCTTAGCTAATTCATATCTTTTATTTTCCGCTGCAAAATATCGAGTTCGTTCTATATCACATCGGCTACCACATTATTCTTCCCTTCAATGAACTTACTTGAAAAAGAGAAGGATTGAAGAAATTCTACCCATTTGGCGTGCCTATGATTCAATTTGTGTTGTTCGTTGATGTATTTGAGAGCCTCATGATCCGAATGTAGCACGAACGGTTTGGGCTTGAGATATTGACTCCAATGAGCGAGAGCTCGAACGATGGCATAGAATTCTTTGTCGTAGCTGGAATAATTGAGCTTGGCACCATTCAATTTCTCACTAAAGTAAGCGATTGGCTTGTGTTCTTGCAAGAGAACGGCCCCAATTCCAACTCCACTAGCATCACATTCGACCTCAAAAATCTTATTGAAATCCGGTGGTGTAAGAATAGGTGAATCACACAACAACTCTTTGATTTTCTTGAAGGAATTCTCGTCCCCCTCGCTCCACTTGAACTCCCCTTTCTTCATACACTCGGTGATGGGTGCCATGATAGTGCTAAAATCCATGATAAATCTTCGATAAAAAGAAGCCAAACCATGAAAACTCCTTACCTCGGTTATGTTTTTCGGGATAGGCCAAGTTTTGATAGCCTCCACTTTCTCTTGGTCTACTAGTATGCTATGGCTAGAGATGATAAAGCCCAAGAATTGGACTTCGCTTTGCATGAAGGAACATTTCTCTAGCTTGCCATACAACTTGTGGTCTCTAAGTGTCTCAAACAACACTTGCAAGTGATGTAGATGAGCTTCCTTGGAAGGGCTATACACCAAGATATCGTCTAAGTAAACCACAACGAACCTTCCCAAGTAAGGTCTCAAAACCTCGGTCATCAATCTCATGAAGGTGCTAGGAGCATTGGATAGTCCAAAAGGCATGACTAACCATTCATATAGACCATGCTTTGTTTTAAAAGCCGTCTTCCATTCATCACCCTCTTTGATTCTCACTTGATGGTATCCTTGTCGTAGATCAATCTTGGAAAACAATCGAGCCCCATTAAGCTCATCAAGAATGTCATCAAGTCTAGGTATAGGGAACCTATACTTGACCGTAATGTTGTTGATAGCTCGACTATCCGTACACATTCTCCAAGTTCCATCCTTCTTAGGCACTAAAAGCGTAGGCACGGCACAAGGACTAAGTGATTCTCTTACAAACCCTTTTTCCATAAGCTCCCCAATTTGGTGTTGAAGTTCTTGTGTAGCCTTGGGATCACTTCGATATGCGGCCTTATTAGGTAGTGTAGCTCCCGGAACAAGATCAATTTGATGCTCAATGCCCCAAATAGGGGGTAGGCCGTGTGGAAGCTCGTGAGGAAACACATCCTTATAGAATTCCAAGAGCTCTTGAACCTCACATGGAATCGGCTCTTCACTCTCCTTAGGAGTTTCTTTGGCGATGGGGGCATAAACAACCACTCCCTTGCTAAGCTCTTGTTTCATTTCTTGCTCCCCAACTAATAGAACTCCCTCAAGAGGCTTGGATAGGCTAGGGCTAGCTCAGCTACGCACGTTTGGAGGCAAGGGTGTAAGTTTGATCCTCTTGTCTCCAAGCTTGAAGGTATAGGTGTTGTCTCTTCCCTCATGAATCACATTTCTATCAAATTCCCAAGGTCTCCCCAATAAAAGGTGACAAGCATCCATAGGAATCACTTCACACCAAACTTCATCCATGTAGTCTCTCCCCATAGAAAAAGAAACCAAACATCGTCTATCCACCAATATTTCGGCCTCCTTGTTCAACCACCTCAACTTATAAGGGTTTGGGTGTCTTTGTGTGGGTAAGGCAAGTTTATTAATGAGGGTTTTTGAAGCAACATTAACACAACTTCCTCCATTAATAATTAGGTTACAAACCCTCTTCCCAATGGTACACTTAGACCTAAAAATCTGATTTTTTTTGGCTTAATTTCCTCCAATGGTTGAGGTTGGGTATGCATAACCCTCCAAGTTACAAGACCAAGATTTGATCCTAATCCTCCTTTCATACGGCTCAATTTAGCCTCTAACTCCCTCCTCAATTTCTCCATAGAGTCATACATGGTTCCCTCAAGAGTAGTATCATAAGAAAGAAGCATACTCATTGAGAAAAACAAGGACACAAACCTGAAAAAATTTCGGCCAACTCAAGGACTCCTTGGACCGTGTGATTCCTAAGCACAAAGATGGATCTTGTGCTTCAAACTCAACCTAAGCTTTGATGACCAATTTGAAATGAAACCTAAGGGGTTAGATTTCACTCAAGAAAACAACTAAAATCGATTTGTAAAAGTGATGAAAATCTCGGCCAAAGTAGTGTAGTATTGTGTTTGATTTTCTGAAATTTTGTAAGTTAAATGAAAACATAAAAGGATAGGCTAAATCTAAGCACAAAGCCAAAGATTTAGGGTTGAGTAATTAAGCACTAAGCCACTAATTAACTCGATAATCATTCAAGCACAAAGCAATGAAAATAAGGAAGAGTATGAACTCAAACTTAGGGTTTTTTTTTATCAAAAGCAAATCTGAAAATTACAAGCAATGAGAGAGGGTTTATATAATACCCATTCTCTAATCTCTACCCTACAATGCAAGTTTGATCTAAGGGCTCATAGAGGCCCTTGAAAAACAACAAACTAACGGCTCAAATGAGCTCACAATTGCTGAAAATTTTGAAGACAAACAAACAATTACATAAAGCATAAAGCATAAAGGAAGATAGTGACTTGTGGTGAAAAGGACTTGTGGAAGACAAACATGTGATGTTTCTCCTCATTATTTTCTACCGACTTGGGTGTTCTCACTGTCTCTTGCTCTTGATGATTTAATTGACTTGAGGTTGAGTTTTGGACCTTAGGTTAGAAGCGGGTCCTAGGTCAATGGATCGCACACTCTCAACTCCCGTTGCACTTGTTCTTGGCCGAATGTTTTTTATTTTTTTTGAAATTATATCTTCTACAAGATTTAATATTTTGTTATATTATAAAAATGATATTTTTGTGTTATTATGAAGCAGTTCATAATAATTGTGATACAAAATATTTTAACGAAGTTTAAAATATCTTGTGACCTAATTTATGTTATACTGATAATATAAATTTTGGATTATGTTTTGATTAAGGTATTATGAACAATTAAGGAATTGTTGCATAATTATAATCATTTAAAAGAGGTGGTTTGGATTTAATCAATTTGTTTGCATTGTTTTTGGTTTAGTTGATGCTATTTATTTTGAATGTATGTTTGAATGGTTTAAATTTTCCCGCATTAATTTTGTACAAAAGGTTGTATTTACTAGTGTGGCCTTAGAAGATTATGTTTTCGTAATGAAAGGAAACAAAATCGTTGGTTGTATATTGAGATCTCGAATCTCCCATCTTGTAATTTTATTTTTTTGGCATATTTTGAATTAGAATGTAAATAGGTTTACTTTGTAATTTAAAATGTATTTTGAGAAGATTCAAGATGAAGATTCAAGATGGAGATGCCCAACTCCCACTTAAAGCCCAAGATGAAGAATGAAGACAGCTTTAAGGTCCATGGATGGATTCCAAATTGTACTATGTCTTTATTTTCATAGGGATAGGCCTCACTAGATGTTTTTCATTTTTGCGTTTTCTTTACCGTTTTTCATTGCATTCACGTTAGATAGTAGCATCATATTCCGCCTAAACTAAACCAAACCACCTAATATGCATGAAAATGAATCATATAGTTGCATCTTTTCATTGACATACGGATGTCATTCGTTTATGGCTATCACCTCAAATTAATCATTCACGTAAATGCTAGATATTTGTTCACTTAAAATGAATTAAAATGAGATGATGGGACCTTCCTCTATTTTAAAATTGAGATTAGTCTTTATAGGAAAAGCTGCTATGAGCCCCTTCTTCGTCGGTAGGCATGTAGGACCTTACTCTTCACATGACCCCTTCTACGTTGGGTAAGTAGTATGTGTAGACCTATTTTACCTCAACATTATAGTTCGAGTAATATCTCGTAGTTATAATGGACTAATAGATAGGATTTACTGAAATCTATCGACCAAGAATTCTAACAGTAGAATTAGCCAAGAGGTTGGCTTATCAATTTAAAGAAATTGAGTCTTGGGATCACTTATGTAATTCTCGAGGGAGGTCGATTATATGAGTGCACGAGTCATTGCTTTAAAACGTTATTGCTTTACGACATAAACCTATAAAACGATGTTTTCTTATCTTTTCTCTTCTTCTTCTTTCTTTTCACAGTTTCGAATACGTTATATACAGATATAACTGCTAAAACAAAATGGCTGGTCGTATTGAAGGCCTAATGCCAAGTGTCACACTTGAACGTGAATCATGGCAAAGAATATTTATGGACAAAGATGAATCACCCACTCGGCGAAGAATGATGGGTCCAACTTTGCTGATTGGGAGGCCGCATTACGGAATGCTGCCATAGCTGACGGTAAGCTCAAGTACTTGACTAAGCCACTTCCGGCTGAACCAGCTCCCGAGGAAGGAGCAAATGAAGTCGTTGCTTATAGTGATTTCATGATGGAGGCGGGTGCGTTAAGGAACGTGCTCATCTATGCAATGGAATCCAATTTGCAAAGATGATTCATTACCCAAGGTGCAAACAAGATTTTCACCACCCTAACTAAAGAGTTCTCGAAAGCACCGAGAATCAAGAGTTACGAGTATACCACTCGCTTCTTTGAAGCGAGACTCCAGAAGGGCCAACCGGTTGGTCCACACCTTCTCGACATGATCGAGAAGGTTGAGAAACTAGAGGAGCTTGGTTGCAAGATCGATGAGAAAATCGTCATTGATCGAGTGCTCCAGTCTCTTCATGATGGGTATGCCCTCTTTAGGGCAAACTATTACATGAACGACATGCAGAAAAGTCTGCATGAACTTCATTCACTCCTCGTACAGACGGAGAGTGATCTGATGTTGAGTGGGAGCATGAAACAAGATGTTCTCATGATAGGCAACAAGCATAAGGGTAAGGGTAAGGCTCCGGCTAACCTAACACTAGGTAAGCCAAAGTTTAAGAAGCCAGTGGTTGCGAAGAGTAGGCCTGGTGAGTCTAGCGGTAGCTTACAAGGAAAGGCAAAAGCGAAGCAGACCATGGAGTGCCACCATTGCCACAAGTCTAGGCATTGGAGGCGAATCGTCTCCGTATCTTTGAGGACATTAAAGCTGGCCGCGTCGTTCCTGTTGGTATGTCTTCTTTTATTCATATGATTGAGATTAACCATGCAAGTTTCGGAACTTGGGTACTTGATACTGGTTGTGGATCTCATCTATGTAATCATTCATAGGCCTAAGAAACATCAAAACTCCGCAAGAGGTGATGTAGACCTGCGAGTGGGGAATGGAGCAAGAGTCACTGCTGCTTCATGAGGACATATGTAATCCAACTCCCGAGTGGATTTGAGTTATTTCAATAATCACATTATGTACCTAGTTTATCGAAAAACATTATTTCTGTATCATTCTTGATAAATAAGGATTTTCATTTTTAATAAAGAATAATAGTCATATTTTTCTCCTTGAATGAAATGATTTATGGTAAAGCGGTTTCCATGAACGGAATTTATGTTTTAGATCAAACCAAAGAAATTATGCATGTGAGTAACAAGAAAGCAAAGGTTGGTGACAAAGATCAAACCTATCTATGGCATTGCCGTATGGGACACATAAATGAGAAACGCGTGAAAAAGCTCATTGATAATGGGAAAATCACCCCATTTGACTATGAAACTTTTGGCACATGTGAATCATGTCTTATAGGCAAAATGTCTCGAATTTCCTTCAAAGGTGTTGGAATGCGCGCTGCTGACCTATTAGGACTCATACATACTGATGTGTGTGGACCTATGTCAATCAACGCTATAGATGGCTATAGGTATTTTATCACTTTCACGGACGATTTGAGTAGATATGGATATGTCTACTTAATGAAGCATAAAAGTGAGTCCTTTGACAAGTTCAAGGAATTCCAGAATAAGGTTGAGAACCAACTGGATAGAAAGATAAAAGCACTACGTTCAGATCATGGACGTAAGGGTAAGAAGGGTAAAAGAAAGGTGAAGTTCAAAAACTTCGATGTTGATTTAGTTGAAGACTATATTGAAGATGGTGAGCTCAAGGACGATTTAAGTTCATTAGGATTGCTTCTTAACAATTATGTAATAAGATTTGTGAGATTTGTATTTGATCCAGGAGGTTGTTCGTTCAAGAATCGGGACGATTCTTTTTTGAAGAAGGGGCGTATGATGCGGGAGCCTGGAATCACAGTGGAAACGCAAGCACAAACAGTGGAAACGCAGAACCGCCGACAGAAACGCAGATACACGCTTTCCGGTGTTAATCGAAACGCGTGAAACAAATGCTTTGAAACACGACTTTCCTAAAATTGAATCGTGATAATTTAGCTTATTTTATTATCTTTATTTAGTTTATTTAGTTGCAAATAAACTTGGAAAAGTTTCCTAGAAGTGTTACGAGTAATAATTTCTTTTAGTTGATTTTATTTTGTTAGTTTATTTCCTAATTAGATTAGGAAAGTATTAGTTGATGAATAATTTTGTTTCCTAATTAGCCTAGGATCAATATAGTTGTTTAGAGTACTGTAAATAAGGTTGGATTGTGACCTTATTTTTCAGATTATTTTGAGAAATTAATTCAAGTTTATACTTGTGTGTTCTTATTAACTTGCGAGTTATAAGATTGTTATTTCGTTCTTGCGAGAGTGAAATATTTTTAATTCTTCCTTGCGAGGTAGAATTCTTGTCAACTTGATTCCTTGCGAGGTTGAGAGTTACAAAAACGAGTTAATCGAGTAGTCCTGCGAGATTGCTAGTTTAATTCTAGTCTTAGTTGAGGGGTCTTGCGAGATTTTCTTAGCTAATTCATATCTTTTATTTTCCGCTGCAAAATATCGAGTTCGTTCTATATCACATCGACTACCACATTATTCTTCCCTTCAATGAACTTACTTGAAAAAGAGAAGGATTGAAGAAATTCTACCCATTTGGCGTGCCTATGATTCAATTTGTGTTGTTCGTTGATGTATTTGAGAGCCTCAGGATCCGAATGTAGCACGAACGGTTTGGGCTTGAGATAATGACTCCAATGAGCGAGAGCTCGAACGATGGCATAGAATTCTTTGTCGTAGCTGGAATAATTGAGCTTGGCACCATTCAATTTCTCACTAAAGTAAGCGATTGGCTTGTGTTCTTGCAAGAGAACGGCCCCAATTCCAACTCCACTAGCATCACATTCGACCTCAAAAAGCTTATTGAAATCCGGTGGTGTAAGAATAGGTGAATCACACAACAACTCTTTGATTTTCTTGAAGGAATTCTCGGCCCCCTCGCTCCACTTGAACTCCCCTTTCTTCATACACTCGGTGATGGGTGCCATGATAGTGCTAAAATCCATGATAAATCTTCGATAAAAAGAAGCCAAACCATGAAAACTCCTTACCTCGGTTATGTTTTTCGGGATAGGCCAAGTTTTGATAGCCTCCACTTTCTCTTGGTCTACTAGTATGCCATGGCTAGAGATGATAAAGCCCAAGAATTGGACTTCGCTTTGCATGAAGGAACATTTCTCTAGCTTGCCATACAACTTGTGGTCTCTAAGTGTCTCAAACAACACTTGCAAGTGATGTAGATGAGCTTCCTTGGAAGGGCTATACACCAAGATATCGTCTAAGTAAACCACAACGAACCTTCCCAAGTAAGGTCTCAAAACCTCGGTCATCAATCTCATGAAGGTGCTAGGAGCATTGGATAGTCCAAAAGGCATGACTAACCATTCATATAGACCATGCTTTGTTTTAAAAGCCATCTTCCATTCATCACCCTCTTTGATTCTCACTTGATGGTATCCTTGTCGTAGATCAATCTTGGAAAACAATCGAGCCCCACTAAGCTCAACATGAATGTCATCAAGTCTAGGTATAGGGAACCTATACTTGACCGTAATGTTGTTGATAGCTCGACTATCCGTACACATTCTCCAAGTTCCATCCTTCTTAGGCACTAAAAGCGTAGGCACGGCACAAGGACTAAGTGATTCTCTTACAAACCCTTTTTCCATAAGCTCCCCAATTTGGTGTTGAAGTTCTTGTGTAGCCTTGGGATCACTTCGATATGCGGCCTTATTAGGTAGTGTAGCTCCCGGAACAAGATCAATTTGATGCTCAATGCCCCTAATAGGGGGTAGGCCGTGTAGAAGCTCGTGAGGAAACACATCCTTATAGAATTCCAAGAGCTCTTGAACCTCACATGGAATCGGCTCTTCACTCTCCTTAGGAGTTTCTTTGGCGATGGGGGCATAAACAACCACTCCCTTGCTAAGCTCTTGTTTCATTTCTTGCTCCCCAACTAATAGAACTCCCTCAAGAGGCTTGGATAGGCTAGGGCTAGCTCGGCTATGCACGTTTGGAGGCAAGGGTGTAAGTTTGATCCTCATGTCTCCAAGCTTGAAGGTATAGGTGTTGTCTCTTCCCTCATGAATCGCATTTCTATCAAATTCCCAAGGTCTCCCCAATAAAAGGTGACAAGCATCCATAGGAATCACTTCACACCAAACTTCATCCATGTAGTCTATCCCCATAGAAAAAGAAACCAAACATCGTCTATCCACCAATATTTCGGCCTCCTTGTTCAACCACCTCAACTTATAAGGGTTTGGGTGTCTTTGTGTGGGTAAGGCAAGTTTATCAATGAGGGTTTTTGAAGCAACATTAACACAACTTCCTCCATTAATAATTAGGTTACAAACCCTCTTCCCAATGGTACACTTAGACCTAAAAATCTGATTTTTTTTGGCTTAATTTCCTCCAATGGTTGAGGTTGGGTATGCATAACCCTCCAAGTTACAAGACCAAGATTTGATCCTAATCCTCCTTTCATACGGCTCAATTTAGCCTTTAACTCCCTCCTCAATTTCTCCATAGAGTCATACATGGTTCCCTCAAGAGTAGTATCATAAGAAAGAAGCATACTCATTGAGAAAAACAAGGACACAAACCTGAAAAAATTTCGGCCAACTCAAGGACTCCTTGGACCGTGTGATTCCTAAGCACAAAGATGGATCTTGTGCTTCAAACTCAACCTAAGCTTTGATGACCAATTTGAAATGAAACCTAAGGGGTTAGATTTCACTCAAGAAAACAACTAAAATCGATTTGTAAAAGTGATGAAAATCTCGGCCAAAGTAGTGTAGTATTGTGTTTGATTTTCTGAAATTTTGTAAGTTAAATGAAAACATAAAAGGATAGGCTAAATCTAAGCACAAAGCCAAAGATTTAGGGTTGAGTAATTAAGCACTAAGCCACTAATTAACTCGATAATCATTCAAGCACAAAGCAATGAAAATAAGGAAGAGTATGAACTCAAACTTAGGGTTTTTATCAAAAGCAAATCTGAAAATTACAAGCAATGAGAGAGGGTTTATATAATACCCATTCTCTAATCTCTACCCTACAATTCAAGTTTGATCTAAGGGCTCATAGAGGCCCTTGAAAAACAACAAACTAACGGCTCAAATGAGCTCACAATTGCTGAAAATTTTGAAGACAAACAAACAATTACATAAAGCATATAGCATAAAGGAAGATAGTGACTTTGTGGTGAAAAGGGACTGTGGAAGACAAACATGTGATGTTTCTCCTCATTATTTTCGGCTGACTTGGGTGTTCTCACTTGACTCTTGCTCTTGATGATTTAATTGACTTGAGGTTGAGTTTTGGACCTTAGGTTAGAAGCGGGTCCTAGGTCAATGGATCGCACACTCTCAACTCCCGTTGCACTTGTTCTTGGCCGAATGTTTTTTATTTTTTTTGAAATTATATCTTCTACAAGATTTAATATTTTGTTATATTATATATTATAAAAATGATATTTTTGTGTTATTATGAAGCAGTTCATAATAATTGTGATACAAAATATTTTAAAGAAGTTTAAAATATCTTGTGACCTAATTTATGTTATACTGATAATATAAATTTTGGATTATGTTTTGATTAAGGTATTATGAACAATTAAGGAATTGTTGCATAATTATAATCATTTAAAAGAGGTGGTTTGGATTTAATCAATTTGTTTGCATTGTTTTTGGTTTAGTTGATGCTATTTATTTTGAATGTATGTTTGAATGGTTTAAATTTTCCCGCATTAATTTTGTACAAAAGGTTGTATTTACTAGTGTGGCCTTAGAAGATTATGTTTTCGTAATGAAAGGAAACAAAATCGTTGGTTGTATATTGAGATCTCGAATCTCCCATCTTGTAATTTTATTTTTTTGGCATATTTTGAATTAGAATGTAAATAGGTTTACTTTGTAATTTAAAATGTATTTTGAGAAGATTCAAGATGAAGATTCAATATGGAGATGCCCAACTCCCACTTAAAGCCCAAGATGAAGAATGAAGACAGCTTTAAGGTCCATGGATGGATTCCAAATTGTACTATGTCTTTATTTTCATAGGGATAGGCCTCACTAGGTGTTTTTCATTTTTGCGTTTTCTTTACCGTTTTTCATTGCATTCACGTTAGATAGTAGCATCATATTCTGCCTAAACTAAACCAAACCACCTAATATGCATGAAAATGAATCATATAGTTGCATCTTTTTCATTGACATACGGATGTCATTCGTTTAGGGCTATCACCTCAAATTAATCATTCACGTAAATGCTAGATATTTGTTCACTTAAAATGAATTTAAATGAGATGATGGGACCTTCCTCTATTTTAAAATTGAGATTAGTCTTTATAGGAAAAGCTGCTATGAGCCCCTTCTTCGTCGGTAGGCATGTAGGACCTTACTCTTCACATGACCCCTTCTACGTTGGGTAAGTAGTATGTGTAGACCTATTTTACCTCAACATTATAGTTCGAGTAATATCTCGTAGTTATAATGGACTAATAGATAGGATTTACTGAAATCTATCGACCAAGAATTCTAACAGTAGAATTAGCCAAGAGGTTGACTTATCAATTTAAAGAAATTGAGTCTTGGGATCACTTATGTAATTCTCGAGGGAGGTCGATTATATGAGTGCACGAGTCATTGCTTTAAAACGTTATTGCTTTACGACTTAAACCTATAAAACGATATTTTCTTATCTTTTCTCTTCTTCTTCTTTCTTTTCACAGTTTCGAATACGTTATATACGGATATAATCAAGCTAAAACAAAATGGTGGTCGTATTGAAGGCCTAATGCCAAGTGTCACACTTGAGCGTGAATCAAGGCAAAGGATATTTATGGATTGACATGAATCACCCACTCGATCAAGAATGATGGGTCCAACTTTGCTGATTGGGAGGCCGCATTACGGAATGCTGCCATAGCTGACGGTAAGCTCAAGTACTTGACTGAGCCACTGCCGGCTGAACCAGCTCCCGAGGCAGGAGCAAATGAAGTCGTTGCTTATAGTGATTTCATGATGGAGGCGGGTGCGTTAAGGAACGTGCTCATCTATGCAATGGAATCCAATTTGCAAAGATGATTCATTACCCAAGGTGCAAACAAGATTTTCACCACCCTAACTAAAGAGTTCTCGAAAGCACCGAGAATCAAGAGTTACGAGTATACCACTCGCTTCTTTGAAGCGAGACTCCAGAAGGGCCAACCGGTTGGTCCACACCTTCTCGACATGATCGAGAATGTTGAGAAACTGGAGGAGCTTACAAGGAAAGGCAAAAGCGAAGCAGACCATGGAGTGCCACCATTGCCACAAGTCTAGGCATTGGAGGCGTAACTGTCCCGTGTATGCTGAGGACATTAAAGCTGGCCGCGTCGTTCCTGTTGGTATGTCTTCTTTTATTCATATGATTGAGATTAACCATGCAAGTTTTGGAACTTGGGTACTTGATACTGGTTGTGGTTCTCATCTATGTAATCATTTGCAGGGCCTAAGAAACATCAAAACTCTGGCAAGAGGTGATGTAGACCTGCGAGTGGGGAATGGAGCAAGAGCTGCTGCCGTTTCAGTAGGGACATATGTAATCCAACTCCCGAGTGGATTTGAGTTATTTCTGAATAACTGTTACTATGTACCTAGTTTATCGAAAAACATTATTTCTGTATCTGTTCTTGATAAATAAGGATTTTCATTTTTAGTAAAGAATAATAGCTGTATTTTCTCCTTGAATGAAATGATTTATGGTAAAGCGGTTTCCATGAACGGAATTTATGTTTTAGATCAAACCAAAGAAATTATGCATGTGAGTAACAAGAAAGCAAAGGTTGGTGACAAAGATCAAACCTATCTATGGCATTGCCGTATGGGACACATAAATGAGAAACGCGTGAAAAAGCTCATTGATAATGGGAAAATCGCCCCATTTGACTATGAAACTTTTGGCACATGTGAATCATGTCTTATAGGCAAAATGTCTCGAATTTCCTTCAAAGGTGTTGGAATGCGCGCTGCTGACCTATTAGGACTCATACATACTGATGTGTGTGGACCTATGTCAATCAACACTACAGATGGCTATAGGTATTTTATCACTTTCACGGACGATTTGAGTAGATATGGATATGTCTACTTAATGAAGCATAAAAGTGAGTCCTTTGACAAGTTCAAGGAATTCCAGAATAAGGTTGAGAACCAACTGGATAGAAAGATAAAAGCACAACTTTCAGGTCGTGGTGGCGAATATCTTTCAACTGAGTTTGATCGACACCTGAAAGACCGCGGGATAGTACTACAGTTAACTCCACCCGGAACACCACAACTGAATGGTGTGTCCGAACGCAGGAATCGAACATTACTTGATATGGTTCGATCCATGATGAGTCACACGATTGTACCTGACTCATTATGGGGCTATGCTCTTTTGTCAGCTGCTCTTATACTTAACCGAAGTCCGTCTAAAGCTATTGACAAGACTCCATACGAGTTATGGAAGGGAACGGTCCCTAACTTGTCCTTTATTCGGGTTTGGGGGTGCGAGGCTTATGTCAAGTGGAGACACGAGGATAAGCTCGGCCCGCGATCGGTCAAGACATACTTTATTGGTTATCCAAAAGGAATGTTTGGTCATTACTTCTATTCGCCTACCGAACACCGATTTTTGTTGCGGCTAGTGCGAAGTTCTTAGAGAAAGAGTTTCTCGAAGACAAAAGAAGTAATAGAACCTTCGATCTGTCGGAGATTCCTGAACCAACAACCGAGCAACCAATGGAGGAAACTGTTCCTTCCTCGTCTGCTGCGGTTAATATTCACTTGGAACCCAGAAGGTCGGGTAGACTCTCCATTCCTCCAGATAGATACATTGGTATGGTTGAGGAGAATGGGAGAGATACTCCTTGAGAGTAACGAACCCGTAACCTATAAAGGTGCCATGACATGTTCTGACTCAAAGCTATGGCAAGAAGCCATGCAATCCGAGATGGACTCTATGTATGAGAACGATGTATGGGATCTGGTTGACTTACCTGATAAGGCTAGGCCTCTTCAGTGCAAATGGCTTTACAAGATAAAGCGATCTGTAGAAGGACAACCAGATATATACAAGGCACGACTAGTGGCAAAGGGTTTCACTCAAGTGCAAGGGTTGCACTATGATGAGATTTTTGCACCCGTAGTCATGCTTCGTTCCATTCGGATTGTCTTAGCGATTGCCGCCTTTCATGACTATGAAATCTGGCAGATGAACGTGAAAACCGCCTTCTTAAACGGTTATTTGGAGGAGGAGTTGTACATGGTACAACCCGAAGGTTACACAGATCCTGAAAATCCTAAGAAGGTTTGCAAGCTTAAGCGTTCCATCTATGGACTTAAGCAAGCTTCACGGAGTTGGAATCATCGCTTTGACCAAGTGATAAAAGAGAATGGCTTCATTCGATCGGTCGAGGAACCATGTCTATATATCAAGTCGAGTGGGAGCAAGATAGTCTTCCTAATACTGTATGTAGATGACATACTCTTGATTGGGAATGACATATCTCTCTTAACTTCGGTAAAAGTATGGTTAAAAAACCATTTCCAGATGAAGGATCTGGGTGAGGCACAACGCATTTTGGGGCTCCATATCTATAGAGATAGATCACGACGGATGTTATCCCTCAGTCAGGAGTCTTATATAGATAAGATTCTTGAGAGGTTCAGCATGACCAACTTCAAAAAGGGGAACCTTCCAATGATCTTTGGAGTGCAATTGAGTAAAGCTCAAAGCACCAAAGACATCGGAAGAGGTCGAGCGCATGAGTCGGATTCCATATGCATCAGCTATAGGATCGATCATGTATGCCATGATATGCTCACGTCCGGACGTAGCATATGCATTGAGTATGACGAGCCGATACCAAGGCAATCCAAGTGAAGCACACTGGATGGCTGTAAAGAACATTCTTAAGTACCTACGGAGGACTAAGGATTGGGTATTGACTTATGGAGGAAACACTGAGCTATGCGCAATCGGTTACGCAGATGCTAGTTTCCAAACGGATCGAGATGACTCGAAGTCTCAATCTGGATTCGTCTTTACTCTTAATGGCGCCAAGCGGTCACCGAAAAGCGCCAAACAAATCAAGTTATAGCATACTACGACTGAGTCCGTTGAGATATGATAAGCATGAAGGGCACGTTATTTCCATGGGAATTAAGTGTGTTCCTGAATTGTATTAGTTGTTTTATATATGGATTAGACACATGGGTCTTCTTCCATAAAACCTCTAATAAAATCATCGTTTTGTTTATATATTGTTTTTCATGAGGGTTGTGCAGACAACGTTGAACACCTCAAAGTGAACTGAATTGCTTTATATTTTGTTTTGGTCCGTGATCGCCTACACGAGCTGATAACTCAGGCAATTATTTTGTGACGTTGATTGATGGTGGGTTCAACGAGCCATAAGTCAAATCGCTGATCGATCGATCACAGATGCGGGTTTCTTGAAATCGCGAGGACATTTTGTGACGACTACATGGAATCCTAAATGTTACAGAACATTAGGTGTCGGGTCGTGGAAAGGACATCCATAGTGTTCCTAGAGTCGATTCTTTTGACTATCGACTGTCTCTTGAGATTAAGGCAAATTTTGGGTGACTTTGGTATCTTTCTCACTACGACCGTAACAGGAGGCCAAGTAGATTTTCACTGGGTCATTTCATGCTGCGCTTACATCTGCAGGATTCGAGTTGAGGAAAATATCCAACTTCTATCGAGTTATAATACTTTTCTCTGGGCCACTCGAGGAGCTGTAACTGAAAATGCATGGCCATTCTCGAATAATGATTCGTTTATCAGTTAAGTTACTCTCTAGTCGGGGAAACCACTCATGATACTGATCACTTGTGAACTACGACCTTTGTGAATACGGACTTTGCAAATTGGTTTACATTGAGTGGGAGAAATTTATTATGGATATGAGAATCGGTTATCGCACATACACTTGTACGGACAAGTGGGAGATTGTTGGAGCTAGTGTCCTCCACAGTTAGTGCAATAACATAAATAAATCTCTAAAGGTACACTGGGTACATTTTGTATTTAATCAGTTGATTAACGTTTATCGATAACGGTTGGCTTGCTAGATAAGTTTGACGTTATTGTCATACAGATGGCGGTGATCAACTGGTCCCTAAGAGTCACACCTAAAGGATGTGTTTGAGAGATGTGATTATTTGAGAAAATGATCATATCGATGCCTTATTTATGACTAAACGGTTAGTCAGTGTTGTTGACTAAAATGTTAGTCAGTGTGATGATGTTACTGACTAAAATGTTAGTTAGTATAATGATGAATATTATTTAATAATGATTAAATGATATTAGATGAGAGGAATTAGCTGTAATTCGTAAATTGAATATAAAAGGTTATATTTTATTATAGCGTATAATATAGGCTAATTAATTTTAAACAGTTATAATAAATTAGCAAATTATAAATATATGGATATTTATGATTAATTATAATATATGGATGTTATAATTACATTATACATTAAAAGCTAAAGAAAACTAATTAAATGGGTTAAACCTTTTAATTAGATTTGGGCTTATAAATTTGAGGTGGAAAAGTCCACCCAAACCTCCTTTTGGACGTGTAAATTAGGGTGGGGAGGAGGATGTTTTCTTCCTCTCTACTTAACCTAATGACACTCTAATTCTCTTCTAACCCTAATTTATTATTTACTCTAGCACACAAACACAAATCTTGAGAGAAAAGAAATTGTTCTCTTCTCCAATTTTCTAGCAAATCACAAAGGCATATCTTAGACTCATCTTGGGCGTTTGAATTAGGAGATACCATATTTTTGGTATTGTTCTTAGGCCAATTCACAAGGTTTTGAAAGGTTATCTCTTAATCTATGTTTTATATTATGCAATTTCAATTTATGGCCTTAAATCATATAAAGTTTTCATTATAATCCTGTGATTTTAAAGGACTATATACCGATATAATCCTTCAAGCGTACTCAAGATAGTTGGAGGTGTACCCGACTTGACCCTACCCTTTGAGTCGAGTCATACGTACAAGTTCGAGGCTATGCACTCCATGGTCTTTTTCAAAACGAGCATTTGCATTCATATCTTCGAAAACTCGCTTAAACTTTTCAAAGATAAATGAACCTAACATCTAACAAAGCTAACACTTTTCAAACAAAACTATCGCGAATTTTTGAAACAAGATTTCTCAAAATTTTCTTTTTCACTAACAAGCAAAAACCCGAGCAATGATTAAAACCCAAGCTCGCGGATTTGATCCTCTAGGTCATACGGCCTAGACTCCGCCTTTAACATCCTTGACTCGATTTGTTAACCACTCTCTAGTCGAATCCTCTCTCTTTTACACATCCGAACTCGAGCTCACCTCGGCAAACTACGGATATCAGTTCGACAGGTGCAAAGCAAAATCTTTTAAATAGAGACGAGATGTTCGCACACATCCTCGCCTCAAAAAGCTTCCTTTAGCTAAAACCTTTTCGAAAATCTCGTCTTTTCTAAGCATAAAAGGTCTTTCTAAACAAAGGAATGAGCTAAAATGAACGCTTAGAATGAATGTGAATCTAGTGGGTCGACTCGTGTCACTAATATACGAAGTGAAATGCAGGTCTCAACTGGATACTCGTCATACTAAGAATCGCATCGTCATCCCACATAAGAAACGAACCTACATCCGCAAAATGGCCGGCACTGACGAAGTTAACGCACTCCGTGACCAAGTCACAAAGCTGACCGCCGACCTCGAACGCCTCTTGACACACCATACAGCTGAGGTGGAACGTATGGAACAAAATATAAAGGAAGAGGCTGATAGGCACGCTAAGAAACTCCAAGCCACGGAGGAAAGGCTCTATGTCTCGAGCACTTACTCTATACACAAGGAGAACGAAAACGTACCCGCTAGCATCAAGGATGAGCTCCCTAGCAAGCTCGCCCTTGAGGATACCGGAAAAATCGCGGGTCCCTTTCGACCCTGCAGCGCCGCCCTCGGATGCCTTAGGAGCGGAATGCGCCTCGCGAGAAAAATGAAATGCGTTCTGCGTCATGGAGCGGCGCCAGAGAAAGCGGCGCTCTCGCGTCATTCGCTCGATTTGCTATGGAGGATGTCATTGCGTATTTGTTTAAAGCATTTTAAAGAAATATTTGAAAATCATTAAAAAGCCATTTTCGGAGTCGCCACCAAATTATGGGGGAATTTGGACCCGTTCGGCGCGTCTTGGACTCGAAGACGCGAATCTCAGAGTTCAAGGTGCGTCGATACCTATCCGTCTAAGGTAATTGTAAAACCAGAGCGGGTTCTGGGTGAGGGTACTGTCCAAAAGTTTGTCAAAATGTTTTATGAAAACCGTAATTGAAAAGCCTACGTAAACGTAGCCATTACTAGCTTGAAAACAGTGTATAATTCGATGTTTGAGTAAATGCAGACCGCTACGTACAAGTGCGACATGTGACTCGATAAATATGTGTAAAAGCAAAGGTAAACGTCAAGGCTATGACGGGTTACTATAGGAAATGTGCACAAAAACGGTAATTCATTATTTGAATTATCATTTAAATATTATTTTTCGACTCATGTATGTGTAAAAGTTTATTAAAACCCTCAGTTTTGCAAGTTTTAAGACTAATGAAGACCGTACAAGTTTTATCGAAATCATGTTTAGTGGTTTAATGCGTAAATGAGAATTTGCGTAATGTAAAAGTGACGTCGGTTTGCTTTAGTGATATTGAGTCGTTGTTTATGCGATATTGGCGATGTTTAGACGGATTCTGAATCCGAATTGCTACAACCGTATTACGAATACGGATTCGCTAATGCCAATACTGGGTCGGGTTAGGAACCCGTATAAGTCGAGTGTACGTGAGGCGTAGAGTGAGAAAGGGTGATGACAATTCATCGGGTGAAAAATCATGGTTGTAAATGGTTAAATAAGGGGTGTATTTATAGAGGTTTGAAGTCGCAAAATAGCAGGAAACAAACTTTAAATCGCCTGTCAACTGGCGATTTAAAATTAAATCGCCAGTCAACTGGCGATTTACTTTTAAATCGCCTGTTGACAGGCGATTTTATGTTTGTTTTCCTGTTGTTTTGTGACGTATTTTGGCTATACGTATGTGTGTGATGTATGTGTATACGTATGTTGCTTAGTGTGTTTGTGTTGGCCGACTTACTTGGGTCTGTTTTTGTGTTTCGTGTTTCGTGTTTCGTGTTTCGTATTTCGTGCTTTTTTCGGGACTTGGGCCGAAAAGTGTTTTTCTTTGGTGTTGAATTGTTTTTGTGAAATGTGTTTAGACGTGAGCTTGGTTTGCGCGTCGGATACCTTGGGAGGCGTGCTCGGGTGCTTTTGTGGGCTTTTTGTGTGGAAAAAGGCTCGTTTTTTATGTTTTGTTTGTTGCCGGGCTTTTGTTTGTGGGCCTGTTTTTGTTGTATAGGCTTGCTTTTGTGTTGGGTCGGTTTAAATTAAATGACTAAGCGAATATTCATTTTACACGACACGCAGATAAATCATTTTATGCATTAAACGACTTAAAATGTTTTCGACAAAATGTACTGTTTTGACATTACGTTAAAAACATGCTTTTTGTAAAAAGTTCATTTCATCATAGGGTTTTTGTTTGGGGGGTACGGATACGGGTATCTACAGCCCTTAGTGATCTCCCTATCTTTCAAGGACATGAGAGCCCGATCATTCACATCCGAGCTTTCAAGTCCCAAATGGCCATCAAGGGTGTCGATTCCAAACATTGGCTAACTCTCTTCCCGCACTCTCTAGCAGCAGTGCCGAAGACATGGTTCCATTCACTAGACCCACAGCGGATCCCTACTTTTGAAGAACTCACAGTCGAGTTTGATCGACAATATCGAGACAATGAAGAAACCCAAGTCTCGATCCGCACTCTAGAAGTCCTCGCTCAAAAGGACAACGAAAGCTTCACCGACTACCTCACTCGTTGGAAGAAGCTAAGTGCCCAAATTCCTAACCGTCCCCGCGAGGACGAACTTGTGCCAAAATTCATAAACAACCTACGACCCGTGTATCAATTCTACATGAGGTACAGCAACATTCAAAACTTCAAAGAGCTGACTAAGGTTGGCACTCAAATTGAAGACGACCTTAGGACTAACACGATGGCCAAATACACCGACCATGCTTACCAAGAGAGCTCCTCCAAGTCCTCCCGCGCGGTCAAGAGCGAAGAAAATCGTACCGTGGGTAATCTCGACGACGATAGCCTCGAAGCCTTCGCAACTACCTTCTCACCGCCTCCTAAGGCCAGGAGAAACTTTGACCCTCTCTTCATGTCTTACTCCAAGGCATTTCAAAGGTTGGTCGAAAAGAACTACCTACAACCGATCGGGCCTACTAGCGAGCTGCCCGAAGACAAAAAGCCTAAATCTTGGAACTCCAATGCCTTCTGTGCACACCACCGAGGCAAGGGGCACGACACCGAGTATTGCTTTAGGCTTAAGAACGCTATCCAGGCTCTCATTGATAAAGGAAAGCTCAAAAAGCCATCTCAACCTACCATGCCGTCAAACAACGATAACCCGTTTGGTAATCATGCAATCTTCGTTGGATCGGTCCCTATACTAGATTGCTCCTACTTAATCACACCCGCTAATGACCAAATCAATGGGGTCTGGTTTAGTGATGACGAAGATGAAGAGTGGCCACCCGCTAACAAAATGGTAGCTCAACTCTCAACCACTCCTTCCTCGAGTAAAACCAAAAAGAACAAAAAGGGGAAGAAGAAGGAGGGCAAACAGCCCGAGAAGAAGGATCAAGACGAGGTCTCACACCTCACACGTTCTGGTCGTCCTTATCAGAATATCTTCACCGATGAGTACGCTCAACAAGCGACCGCGGCCGAGAAAGGCAAGGCCGTAGTCCATGAAGATATTCCTTCTACAAGCACACCCTCCACATCTACAGTAATTCCACCACCAAACACGAGTGAAGTGCTCCAAATGCAACTCACTCGCACAAAAGCAGATGTTTCGATCTGGGCTCTTTTGCGAGACTCGGCGGAACATAGGAAAGCATTCATCCGTGCCTTGCAAATAGCGTGCGCGGATTCTGAAATCTCTCCAAATCAAATGGTCAGCCATGTTACAAGAGACTGGCTACCAGGGGCTATCACCTTCTCGAACGACGACCTACCAGCATTCGGACCAAACCATAACCTTGCTCTCTACATCAGCGTAGAGTGCATGAAGAAAACTCTACCCGTGTCCCTTGTTGACAACGGTCGCGATCAATGTCCTACCATTAGCCATCGCACATCGCCTCGGCCTATCCGATAAAGACTTCACCCCAAGCATGGATGGAGTCAAAGCCTTCGATGGAACCCGACGTCACGTGAAAGGAACCATTTCCCTTCACATACGCAGTGGTCCTATAGAAAGGAAGGTCGAATTCCAAGTCATCGACATGACCCCTTCATATAACATATTCTTGGGACGCCCGTGGATTCACTCCACCAAAGCCGTAACCTCTACCCTTCACCAAAAGGTCAAGATCCCTCTTAACGAGAAAATCATAACCTAGTGAGGCCGACGCAAACACATCAAACACCTCCCTTCGAGACATCATCTATTCATCCAACGCTTGCTACTCTAGTGAGGCCGAACCAAACACATCAAAGGCCTCACCGAGCACCAAAAACGAAGAAATCGTCGCCACCATCATGCGCGATCGCCGCTTCGCTCCCAACCTGCTTATAGTCGATGCCACCGACAAAACCCTTAACGGATGGTATAAAACGCTGAAATGGACCGACGCACAAGGCTACCACTTCCAGCTTATCACCGGCGAAGGACCGCTTTTCGACCATGTCACTAACCTCAAAGACAAGGACGATAGCGACATAAGCTCAAGCAACTCAAGCAACAATCAAGACGACGAAGAAGAAGAAGTGATTCTATTAAATTCTAATGCTCTTAGTGTCGGGTCATCTGTCGACCCACCGAGCTTAGATTCTAGCTTTAACTTCGATTTTCTTTTTACGGAGGCTAGCTCCAAGCAATTTTCTGATTTGTCGAATAATCCTTTTCAAATTAATGAAATGAACAAATTTGCTTACGTCTTGTCTCAAGCTAAAACAAACAACAAAGAACAAACAATCAAAAATCAACAAACAACAATCAAATCACAAAATACAAAAAACACTAACTCATGCGATGAAAATGAACAAACTAACGAATCTTTAAACAAATACATTGCAAACATTGTCTCTCCAAAAATCCAGGACCCTATCATCGAGGAAACCATACCATAAACGTGGGAACCCCCGAAGAGCCAAGGGAATTACAACTAGGTGCCTCACTAGACGAAGATGAGCGTGCCCAATTCACACAACTTCTAACCGAATTATTTTTTGCGTGAGGCAGTTTGGGGTGTTTAAACCGTTTTGCGTGAGGCGATTTGAGGTGCTTTAAACCGTTTTTGCATGAAGCGTTTTGAGGTGTTTTAAACCGTTTTTGCATGTGGCAGTTTGGAAGTTTTGCTAAATGTTTTTTTTTTGCTTGAGGCAATTGGAGGTGTTGCTCAACCGTTTTTGGGTGAGGCAATTTGAGATGTTGCCATTTTGTTTTGAGTTTGTTCAAGAATGTCGTGTTGTGTTATTTGGTGTGTATTGTGTCCTGTCTTTTGGAGAAGTTTGAGCTGAACCTAGTTTTCAATTAGTTTTGCTAGTGCTTTTCCAGATGTCTTGTTGTGAGTAGAGCTTGTTTTCTTGTTTGTACCATATGTTTGGGGTTTATGTTTGGGTATTTGGTGCTTGTGTTCTGATACTTTTAAAGTGTATATGCATGCTTATGTTTTATTGTGAAGTGTGCTTAGCGGCCTTTGTCGGGGTTTGTTGTCGGTTTGTCGCGGGTTCCGCAGCTCGTGTTGTTGCTTCGTGCATATTTGTTAGCGGTGTTATGTATGTGTGAGTTTGTGTATCTCGTGCATATCTGTTAGCGGTGTTATGTATGTGTGAGTTTGTGTATCATCGGGCTTGGATGTATGTGTTGCTATATGTGATGTTTGGGATGTGAGATATGTATTGTTGATGTTGCTTATTGTTTTGTAAGTCCGTTCTGAGGGTGGTTGTTTGTGTTTTTTGTTCTTTGTGCGGTGTTTGTGTTGTATATCCGCTTGGGTTGTGGTTGTTTGTGTTTTTTGTTCTTTGTATGTTTTGTGTCCTATATCTGCTTGGGATGTATGTTAGGACGTATTCTCGTAAGAAGAGAATGATTTTGTGTAACACCCCGTGTTAATTTAATTCAATAATTAGCCATCAAGTTCTATTTTCAAAGCTTAAATCAAATCCTAACCTTTTAACCTTCCAAAATCTCTATTTTTGCACAACTTGTGTTTTGTAAAATTTATCGACTTCTTTAAGACTTTTTAAAATTTTTGAATAATGAAATAAATATTTTAGTCTTAGAATTCAAAAGTAGAAATATTTCGAAAAATCGTCAAACGCGCACACATTAACTTTTATCGCTTTTGACGCCCGACTCTTTAAAACTGACCAAATTCGAGGAAAACATTTTAAAACACAAATTAGACAATTTCTACACCTAATAGTAATGTTGACATTAGTAAGTCTATTATGATCATTTGGTTCCCTAAATACATAATAATAAAACATTATTTTCTTAATAAATCAAAACTTATACTACACATTTCATTTAACCTAATTGCATAACATCATTTTCATTTATTCTAAGTACAAAATCACCTCATTTTCTTCTTCATTTGGCCGGCCACTTTGCTCTCTTTTCTCCCTTTGATTTTCTTCCATTTTATTACAAAAACCTCTTAAATAAAAACACTAATATTATTCTAATAATCTCTAGTATATTTTAGCTAATTAGTGGGTATTTGGAGCTTAATATTTACGGGTTTTATTTGAAGGTGAAGACGGGTTTGAGGGTGAAGCTTTGGACCTAGATAATATAATCGATCCGGACAACCAATAAACTTACCGATTAAGGTGACTAACTATGTCTTATATTATCTTTTTAGTAAATTAGTTTGTTTTGTTATTATAATTTTATGAGTATGATTTTTATGTTAAATATGTTAAACATCATGATTGTGTGCTTGTATGTTTAGGTGAAGTATAATAAAATGATAATAAATAAGTTATGTTGATAATAGATTATTGTAGTAAATATTCACATGTTTAGTTTAATTCATTTTAGAGCATTTTTAATTTATGTTCATATGATTTTTATGTTTATTCATGTTTTAGTAAAGTAGTAATGTTATATAAAAATTATGTGAAATATTAGAAATGAGTTTAAAGTGATTAAAATCGAAAATAAAAATATATATATACATATACATTCACACGGCTTTTACTCTTTTTTTTTTAATATATTTTCACTTTTAATTTTTGTAAATTATATGTAGAGTTAAGTTAGTATAAAATGAATGTTCCTATGAAAAAAAAAACTAAATTAGGAAAACAAATTATAAATTATCAAAATCGAAAATGGTGTTCTTGAGTTGTTCGTGAGTTCTTCATGTGTGTTCTTCATTTTAGATTATTTTGATTTTGATTTAGTTTATGTTTGTTATTAATTTTTGTTTATGTTTAGTTAGTGTTTTATATATCACTTAGTATTATACTATAAATCAACTAAAACATTATAAATCATTTAGATTAAAAAGTTGGAAAATTAAAGTGTTGAAAAACACTATTCATAAATATAAATGAAATTGTTAGCAAATTTCATTTTAGTTTAAACCGTTTTAGTATAATTAGAATAATTAAAATATAAAGACTTTAAGCTAAAAACCGATAAAATCGAAAAATGAAATTTTAACCACCACCATCATTTGCCACGGCATTTAGGCCAATTTTAGAGTTAAAATTATTTTTATCACTTTTTAGTTTATTGTTAAAATAATTTAATTATTAGTTAATAAGTTAGGTTTAAGAAATTAAAAGAAATAAATCAATTTTTGTATTATATATGTTGTACACGGCATTTTCATTTTTAATTGACTAAATTTGACTAAAATGAAATTATCATTAAGTCACTAAAGTTAAATAGTAATTAGAATTGAATTTTTGTATAAATCGTTTTAATTATAAATGAATTATTATAAACCGATAAAAATATGTAACCGTTATAAAAATGAACTAAATCGTGTGATACTACCTTTGCTATTGGATTATTGAATTTGGACATACGGACTATAAATGAATCATCCACGATACTATCACTAACTTAAATAAATAGACGACTAAATTTAACTGAGTCTTATTTTAAAATGAATATCATTATCACTTTTTACAAATTGAACTTAACATTTTTAAAAACTAATATTTTAAAATGAAAATCATTATCACTTTATACAAAATGAACTTAACGTTTTTGAAACTAGATTTTTAGATATTTTCATAAATGACTAAATACAAACCGAACTTAACATTTTTAAAACTAGACTTTAGAATATTTTCAAAAATCGCCTAAGTACAAAACGAACCTAACGACTTTGAAACTAAAAATTTGTACTTAGAAAATAAAAACAAGATTAGTATTATACTAAAATACCTTAAGTATAAAAAAATAATAATAAGTATAAGTATAAAAATACATATAAAATACGAAATATAAAAATACGAATACATATAAAAATACGTATAGAATACGAAGTGTAAAAATACGAATACGTATAAAATACGGTGAATAGTAAATACGATGAATAGTAAATACAAGGAATAGTAAATACGATGAATAGTAAATACAATGAATAGTAAATACGATGAATAGTAAAATACGATGAATAGTGAAATAATGAAAATAATTGAAAATTTCACTAAGTATAGAAAATTTAAAATGAAGAAGTAAATGACCTAAAGTGTTTGAAAAATACATAAATAAAATTGGACATACTAATAAACGTTTCAATTTAGAAACCTGAAAACGTTAATAATTAACAACACTTCAAATAATAAACGAACGTGTTATGTGATCATATGAAACCTACAAATACTTAAACGTTTGACGCTGAGACTAGGAGAGTCTAGTAACATGGATATGTAATATCAAATAAATAATGAATATTGAGTAAGTTAAATAAAAGGTCAAGCTTGGGCCTCAGATAAGGGAACGTCAATCGTGAGTGAAGTGGGGTTTAAGATAGTCTTGTCGCGGTCGCCATTCTTGGGACAAGATAATTGAATATGCCATGGTTTTGCCCACGGGCTTTAGGAAATGGTCGTTTTATGCGGAGTTAAGGTGCTCTACGAATAGCGTGGCCCATTCTTAACGTGGATACTAATGTACATGTACTAGACTAGGGTTTAATTCACTCTATTTCGCTAAAGTTATCGGAGACCACCGTAACATTATGTGCATATGCGCTGCAGTTACTGTCTCCTTGCCGTGTTTCGTCTTTATTGGACGCGACACTTGCATTCGTTCTTGCCACATGTAAAGATCACTTGACGAGATTGTATCTGAAGTTCGAATCATTTCGAACACTAGAGGATGAGATGCAAGTATTATAGTATTCGGCGTGGCTTACGAGTCGAGTAAGCCTCTGCTCTATGGAAGTGAGATCTGATCGATCAGTACAAAGGCCTACTCAGTGGTCAGGCTCGTAAGCAGTATGTGTTGTGTGTTGTTTGATTAAATGAGAACGAGTGTGTACCATCTTCGAAAATTAAAGACCACAAGTTTACGCTGAATCGAGTGCATGATGAGAACAATACGATACGTATGTATGTATGCGATCTGATATCGCTTTGTAATCTGCTGATATGTTGTGATACTATGGCTATGATATTATATGTTATTTGCTTTCATAACTGAATATCATGCTTATATGATTTATCGCTTTAAACCGCATGCTTATTATGACTTATATGTCTTTATATGCTATATGTATTAAGCATGTTTATGTTTTTATCATAATGTTATGTTTATAAAGCGATAATATTAAACCAAAGTAATTGAAATCGAGGGTAAGTATGAGCATAGCTAGTCACTGTCCGCTCAGCGGGCATCCCCCCAATAGTTTATTGTGCAGGACGTTCGTGGACCAGGAGCTGGATTTTGGATGGGGCCACGAGATGTTTTTACGCTTTACTTTTGTTGCTTTTGAGAGATATGTAATATATTTAACGCTACTCTTTAAAAGTACCGTATTTAGAGTTGTTTCATTCAACTCTTGAACGATGGTTGTAATATTTGGGTTTATGTATAATTAATGACGCTGGTTTAAGACTTAATTAATTTCCGCCTTAGTAATTAAAGTCGACTAAAAACCAGGTTATTCTGATTAGTATCGGTGACTCGTGGCCAGTAACATAAATGGCCTAATGCGATTTATGCTTACCTAACGAGACACACAGGCGGACATTCATATTGTATGTCAGGCATAGACTAATAGGACCAAATAATAAATTAGATTTTTCTTTTATTAGATCACTTAAATAATAAACTTCAAATCGCTTTAAAGTGTGAGGATGGGTAGAAACCTTAAGGACCGACCATAGGCTTAGTGCTTTTAAATATCAAATTACTTCCCTCAAAATAAAATACACTAACTATCGTATGCTTGCTACTTGCTGAAGTGACTGACTAAACTAACAACTATCCTCGGATATAAAATTTAAATAATAATTCAACTCCCGTGGATTGAAGCGTCAAAGGAGTACCAGGCACACGGGTGAAGACATCTGTTAAATTCGTAACCAATTCCACAAAAATACATTCTCCCTCTCTCCTACTTTCATATCCTCCCTAAGAAAATGTACTAGATACATTTTAAAATCCTAAAACCGATGTAACCAAAAATTACATCTCAATGAAATAAAATACCTAACTTCGTGGTTACTCGCATAATCGCCAAGTATTGCATTTACTTTCAAGTAAAAGCTATCAATGACAAGCATGTCTTCTAACCTCTCGCAATACTAATAAATTCCTTCACGTCTTAATTCTTTCAGAATGGCTGCACCTCCAATGACAGACGAGGAAAGACACCTCCTGGCAGAAGAATCTTTGATCCGTTTGGCAGAAATAGCCACGGACAACGCAAACCGCCAACATCATCCAAGCGCGTTTGATCGTGTTTCCCGCCATCGTCCACAAGAGTACTCGGGTTCTACTGACCCTATCGATCTCACGAACTGGCTGGAGGAAATGAAGAAACTCATGGATCTGACAAGGACGCCTCCAGAAGATAGGGTCAACATAGCCGCCTTTTACCTGAAGGCCGAGGCTAATGACTGGTGGAACGTGGTCAGGACTAATGAACCTGACACTACATTCACGTGGTACGAGTTCACAGCAAAGATCAAAGAGATACTTCGGGTATGAGCTCCGTTGTCAGAAGGAAGAGGAGTTCATAGCTCTTAAGATGGGAGACATGACGCTCCAAGAATACACCGCAAAGTTTCAACAGCTGGCCAAATTTGGGGCTGCGATCGCTCCCAACGAAAGGGCCATGACCCAGAGGTATCTGCGCAATATGTCCAACACTATGCGTACCCACATGAGTACCAACACCTACAATACCGTTGCTGCAGCGTATGAATGCGCATGTAGCCTATGGGCTTCTCTGGAGTTAGAAAAGGCTGAAAAGAAGAAGAAGGTGTTTGTGCCTTCCGTGTCACAGTCGAGTTTCATTCAGAAGCCGAACTACCAACGCCCGATTCAGCAGAGGCCAAATTTTTAGAGGCCTGCGTTCCAAAACAGGGTTCCTGCTGGGAACAACGAGAGAGCCATGGTTGCAGGAAGGGCTCCTCAACCAAGGGCCGCACCGGGGAATTGTCGTATATGCCGCAAGGCACTACATGAAGGGAGGCAGTGCAATGGCCTGCCAATTACCTGTTTCAAATGCAAGATGGTAGGGCATAAGTCGAATGTATGCCCCAACAACCAGAACACGGCACCTGTTGCGGGGGTACCACAATCTGTTGTGGTACAGGGTCGAGTTTATGTACTCACAGAGGCCGAGGCGTAAGAGTCACCCGAGGCGCACGCCATCACTGGTAATTTTCCTATAAACTCTGTGAACGCTGTCGTTTTATTTGACACCGGGGCATCATTGTCCTTTGTATCTTCTAAATTTGTTTCAAAGGCTAATCTCACAAAATCCGAATCAATCAACGCAAATATTTCTTTACCAAACGGAAAAATTTTCAAATGCTCCAAAATTTTCAAAGAAACTCCAATCACAATCCATAAAACAATCTTCCCTTCCGACCTTATTCTTTTTGACATGCCGGAGTTCGACGTCATTCTGGGGATCGATTGGTTGACTAAGTATCATGCGTTGTTCGAGTGCCGGGATCGGGAAATTCGCCAAGCATCCTCTACGGACTAGAGTCACGTATCAGAAGACTTCGCCAATTAAAGGGGCGAAAACCATCTCTATGCTACAACTTCAACGGCTAGAAAGAAAAGGGCACCAAGTGTACCTATGCAGCGTCAATGAAGTCAAGGAAAGCGTGGACATCGAAGGTATTCACGTGGTACGGGAATTCCCTGACGTTTTCCCAGAAGACTTACCAGGCTTACCACCTGCTCGTGACGTTGAATTCTCTATCGACCTTGTGCCAGGCACGGCCCCAATCTCAAAGGCACCCTATAGGATGGCACCGGTAGAACTACAGGAATTAAAGAAACAACTGGAAGAAATGATTGAAAAGGGTTTCATAAGACCGAGTGTCTCACCCTGGGGAGCACCGGTTCTCTTTGTGAAGAAGAAGGATGGCAGTATGAGACTCTGCATCGACTACAGGGAATTAAACAAGGTGACCATTAAGAACCGCTACCCGCTGCCAAGGATTGACGACCTTTTTGATCAGCTAAAAGGCGCGGGAGTGTTTTCTAAGATCGACCTGAGGTCAGGTTATCATCTGATCATTTGTTAGGAATCAGACATCCAGAAGACTGCTTTCAGAAGCAGATATGGTCACTACGAATTCAAGGTTATGCCCTTCGGTTTGACAAATGCACCAGCAGTGTTCATGGATCAAATGAACAGGACCTTCCACGAGTACTTAGACATATGCGTGGTTGTATTCATTGATGATATCCTAATTTATTCCAAGACCGGGGCAGAACACGAGAAACATCTACGTATCATTCTGGGAATACTGAGGAAATATAAGTGGTATGCTAAATTTTCTAAGTGCGAATTTTGGCTCGAGAAGGTAGCATTCCTGGGTCACGTCATCTCGAAGGAAGGAGTGATGGTAGATCCTGCAAAGATCGACGCAGTGAAAGAATGGAAGGCTCCCACAAATATAACTGAAATACGCAGCTTCCTAGGATTGGCAGGATACTACAGGAGGTTCGTTCCGGATTTCTCTAAGGTAGCACGACCAATGACAAAGCTGCTTCAAAAAGAATCTAAGTTCATTTGGAGCGAAGAGTGCGAGAATGCATTCCAGGAACTCAAGACAAGGCTTACCACAGCACCCGTCTTAGCTCTTCCTACGGATGGGGACGAGTATGAAGTCTGATGGACGCCACTGATTGGCTTGGGTTGCGTGCTGATGCAACAAGGGAAGGTCATAGCTTATGCGTCAAGGCAGTTAAAGGTTCATGAACGAAACTACCCAACTCATGACCTTGAATTAGCAGCTGTGGTGTTTGCTTTGAAAATCTGGCGTCATTACCTCTACGGAGTGGGTATCAAGTTCTACACGGACCACAAAAGCCTGAAATATATCTTCACGCAGAAGGAACTCAACATGAGGCAACGCCGGTGGTTAGAACTGATCAAGGACTATAAGATTGAACTATTATATCATGAGGGTAAGGCGAACGTCGTTGCTGACGCTCTGAGTAGAAAGGCTATGCATACCCTTAGCAACATTTGGGAAATTCCGGCTGGTATTGTCAGAGACTTCAAGAGAATGAACTTAGAGTTGGTTCAGTCTGACGATGCTGATTTGAACGCAATGATCGCAGAACCGGAGTTATATCACGAAATAAGAGCTCTACAATGGGAGGATGAAGAACTCGTAAAAATCAGAAAGGAAATTCCTTCAGGAAACCGAGAAGGGTTTGAGATTAAACCTGACGGGAGTTTGAGATTCAAAGAAAGGTGGTGTGTGCCTGACGTACCTGTGTTGAAAAGAAAGATCCTCGACGAGGCACATAGTACACGATACTCCATACATCCAGGGTCTGATAAAATGCACCAAGACTTAAAACTGAAGTTTTGGTGGGTTAGAATGAAAACAGAGATTGCAGAGTATGTTGCAAAGTGTCTAATCTGCCAGAAAGTGAAGTTTGAACATCAACGACCCGGGGGACTACTACAACCTTTGGACATTCCATTGGGAAAGTGGGACTCCATCTCCATGGATTTTATAACAGGTTTGCCAAGAACTCACCGAAGCAATAATGCGATTTGGGTAATAGTGGACCGCTTGACCAAATCGGCCCACTTTCTACCAATCAAAGATACTTGGAGCCTTGAAGAGCTAGCTAAGGCTTATGAGAAGGAGGTGATTCGATTACACGGTGTACCACTAGACATTATCTCGGACAGGGATCCGAGATTCACCTCTCATTTTTGGGACAAGCTCCAAGCAGCATTGGGAAGCCAACTGAAGATGAGCACCGCTTTCCACCTGCGGCCAGATGGTCAAACTGAGCGAACTATCCAAACGGTCGAGGACATGCTCAGGGCATGTGCCTTAGAATTCAACGAGAATTGGGAGAAAAGTCTACCTTTCATTGAATTCTCCTACAACAATAGCTTCCATGCAAGCTTAGGTTGTGCCCCATTTGAGGCACTCTACGGGAGGAAGTGTCGTAGCCCAGTCTGTTGGGACGATGCTAGTGATAACGTGGGTACTGGACCGGAGGTTATTCAAGACCAGATTGAACACATCAAAATCATCCGTGAACGACTACAAGCGGCCCAGGACCGCCAGAAGATGTATGCTAACAAACATCGCCGACCTATTGAGTTCGAAGTCGGTGATCATGTGTTCTTGAAAGTATCACCCATGAAAGGGGTTCGACGTTTCGGATTGAAAGGGAAACTAAGTCCTAAGTACGTTGGACCGTATGAAGTACTTGAAAGAATTGGTGAGGTAGCTTATCGCCTGGCACTACCCCCCAATTTATCCAAGGTTCACAACGTGTTCCACGTTTCTCAACTAAGAAGATACAGGAGTGACCCAAGTCATATCATTACCCCGGACGTGATCGCAGTTGAGCCTAACTTGCTATACTCAGAAAGGCCTGTCAAGATTCTAGCACGAGAAACCAAAGTGCTGAGGCGGAAGACGGTTCCCTTAGTGAAAGTGCTATGGAAGGGTCAATTGACCGAACAAGCAACTTGGGAGACCGAGGCCTCCATGAAGGAGAAATACCCCGAGCTGTTTATCTCAGGTGAAAATCCTATCCTTCATTCAAGTTTCGGGACGAAACTTTTCTAAGGGGGGAGGTTTGTAACACCCCGTGTTAATTTAATTCAATAATTAGCCATCAAGTTCTATTTTCAAAGCTTAAATCAAATCCTAACCTTTTAACCTTCCAAAATCTCTATTTTTGCACAACTTGTGTTTTGTAAAATTTATCGACTTCTTTAAGACTTTTTAAAATTTTTGAATAATGAAATAAATATTTTAGTCTTAGAATTCAAAAGTAGAAATATTTCGAAAAATCGTCAAACGCGCACACATTAACTTTTATCGCTGACGCCTCACTCTTTAAATCTGACCAAATTCGAGGAAAACATTTTAAAACACAAATTAGACAATTTCTACACCTAATAGTAATGTTGACATTAGTAAGTCTATTATGATCATTTGGTTCCCTAAATACATAATAATAAAACATTATTTTCTTAATAAATCAAAACTTATACTACACATTTCATTTAACCTAATTGCATAACATCATTTTCATTTATTCTAAGTACAAAATCACCTCATTTTCTTCTTCATTTGGCCCACCACTTTGCTCTCTTTTCTCCCTTTGATTTTCTTCCATTTTATTACAAAAACCTCTTAAATAAAAACACTAATATTATTCTAATAATCTCTAGTATATTTTAGCTAATTAGTGGGTATTTGGAGCTTAATATTTACGGGTTTTATTTGAAGGTGAAGACGGGTTTGAGGGTGAAGCTTTGGACCTAGATAATATAATCGATCCGGACAACCAATAAACTTACCGATTAAGGTGACTAACTATGTCTTATATTATCTTTTTAGTAAATTAGTTTGTTTTGTTATTATAATTTTATGAGTATGATTTTTATGTTAAATATGTTAAACATCATGATTGTGTGCTTGTATGTTTAGGTGAAGTATAATAAAATGATAATAAATAAGTTATGTTGATAATAGATTATTGTAGTAAATATTCACATGTTTAGTTTAATTCATTTTAGAGCATTTTTAATTTATGTTCATATGATTTTTATGTTTATTCATGTTTTAGTAAAGTAGTAATGTTATATAAAAATTATGTGAAATATTAGAAATGAGTTTAAAGTGATTAAAATCGAAAATAAAAATATATATATACATATACATTCACACGGCTTTTACTCTTTTTTTTAATATATTTTCACTTTTAATTTTTGTAAATTATATGTAGAGTTAAGTTAGTATAAAATGAATGTTCCTATGAAAAAAAAACTAAATTAGGAAAACAAATTATAAATTATCAAAATCGAAAATGGTGTTCTTGAGTTGTTCTTGAGTTCTTCATGTGTGTTCTTCATTTTAGATTATTTTGATTTTGATTTAGTTTATGTTTGTTATTAATTTTTGTTTATGTTTAGTTAGTGTTTTATATATCACTTAGTATTATACTATAAATCAACTAAAACATTATAAATCATTTAGATTAAAAAGTTGGAAAATTAAAGTGTTGAAAAACACTATTCATAAATATAAATGAAATTGTTAGCAAATTTCATTTTAGTTTAAACCGTTTTAGTATAATTAGAATAATTAAAATATAAAGACTTTAAGCTAAAAACCGATAAAATCGAAAAATGAAATTTTAACCACCACCATCATTTGCCACGGCATTTAGGCCAATTTTAGAGTTAAAATTATTTTTATCACTTTTTAGTTTATTGTTAAAATAATTTAATTATTAGTTAATAAGTTAGGTTTAAGAAATTAAAAGAAATAAATCAATTTTTGTATTATATATGTTGTACACGGCATTTTCATTTTTAATTGACTAAATTTGACTAAAATGAAATTATCATTAAGTCACTAAAGTTAAATAGTAATTAGAATTGAATTTTTGTATAAATCGTTTTAATTATAAATGAATTATTATAAACCGATAAAAATATGTAACCGTTATAAAAATGAACTAAATCGTGTGATACTACCTTTGCTATTGGATTATTGAATTTGGACATACGGACTATAAATGAATCATCCACGATACTATCACTAACTTAAATAAATGTATCGACTAAATTTAATCGAGTCTTATTTTAAAATGAATATCATTGTCACTTGTTACAAATTGAACTTAACATTTTTAAAAACTAATATTTTAAAATGAAAATCATTATCACTTTATACAATATGAACTTAACGTTTTTGAAACTAGGTTTTTAGATATTTTCATAAATGACTAAATACAAACCGAACTTAACATTTTTAAAACTAGACTTTAGAATATTTTCAAAAATCGCCTAAGTACAAAACGAACCCTAACGACTTTGAAACTAAAAATTTGTACTTAGAAAATAAAAACAAGATTAGTATTATACTAAAATACCTTAAGTATAAAAAAATAATAATAAGTATAAGTATAAAAATACATATAAAATACGAAATATAAAAATACGAATACATATAAAAATACGTATAGAATACGAAGTGTAAAAATACGAATACGTATAAAATACGGTGAATAGTAAATACGATGAATAGTAAATACAAGGAATAGTAAATACGATGAATAGTAAATACAATGAATAGTAAATACGATGAATAGTAAAATACGATGAATAGTGAAATAATGAAAATAATTGAAAATTTCACTAAGTATAGAAAATTTAAAATGAAGAAGTAAATGACCTAAAGTGTTTGAAAAATACATAAATAAAATTGGACATACTAATAAACGTTTCAATTTAGAAACCGAAACGTTAATACTTAACAACACTTCAAATAATAAACGAACGTGTTATGTGATCATATGAAACCTACAAATACTTAAACGTTTGACGCTGAGACTAGGAGAGTCTAGTAACATGGATATGTAATATCAAATAAATAATGAATATTGAGTAAGTTAAATAAAAGGTCAAGCTTGGGCCTCAGATAAGGGAACGTCAATCGTGAGTGAAGTGGGGTTTAAGATAGTCTTGTCGCGGTCGCCATTGCCGGACAAGATAATTGAATATGCCATGGTTTTTGCCACAGGCTTTAGGAAATGGTCGATTTATCTGGAGTTAAGGTGCACTACGAATAGCGTGGCCCATTCTTAACGTGGATACTAATGTACATGTACTAGACTAGGGTTTAATTCACTCTATTTCGCTAAAGTTATCAGGGCCACCGTAACATTATGTGCATATGCGCTTTACGGTTCTGTCTCCTTGCCGTGTTTCGTCTTTATTGGACGCGACACTTGCATTCGTTCTTGCCACATGTAAAGATCACTTGACGAGATTGTATCTGAAGTTCGAATCATTTCGAACACTAGAGGATGAGATGCAAGTATTATAGTATTCGGCGTGGTTTACGAGTCGAGTAAGCCTCTGCACTATGGAAGTGAGATGCAATCGATCAGAGTACAAAGGCCTACTCAGTGGTCAGGCTCGTAAGCAGTATGTGTTGTGTGTTGTTTGATTAAATGAGAACGAGTGTGTACCATCTTCGAAAATTAAAGACCACAAGTTTCTGAAGTGAATCGAGTCTGCATGATGAGAACAATACGATACGTATGTATGTATGCGATCTGATATCGCTTTGTAATCTGCTGATATGTTGTGATACTATGGCTATGATATTATATGTTATTTGCTTTCATAACTGAATATCATGCTTATATGATTTATCGCTTTAAACCGCATGCTTATTATGACTTATATGTCTTTATATGCTATATGTATTAAGCATGTTTATGTTTTTATCATAATGTTATGTTTATAAAGCGATAATATTAAACCAAAGTAATTGAAATCGAGGGTAAGTATGAGCATAGCTAGTCCTTTGTCACTCGTGAGCATCCCCCAATAGTTTATTGTGCAGGACGTTCGTGGACCAGGAGCTGGATTTTGGATGGGGCCACGAGATGTTTTTACGCTTTACTTTTGTTGCTTTTGAGAGATATGTAATATATTTAACGCTACTCTTTAAAAGTACCGTATTTAGAGTTGTTTCATTCAACTCTTGAACGATGGTTGTAATATTTGGGTTTATGTATAATTAATGACGCTGGTTTAAGACTTAATTAATTTCCCCCTTAGTAATTAAAGCTCGACTAAAAACCAGGTTATTCTGATTAGTATCGAGTCGACTCGTGACCGTAACATAAATGGCCTAATGCGATTTATGCTTACCTAACGAGAGACACCTGGGCCAGACATTCATATTGTATGTCAGGCATAGACTAATAGGACCAAATAATAAATTAGATTTTTCTTTTATTAGATCACTTAAATAATAAACTTCAAATCGCTTTAAAGTGTGAGGATGGGTAGAAACCTTAAGGACCGACCATAGGCTTAGTGCTTTTAAATATCAAATTACTTCCCTCAAAATAAAATACACTAACTATCGTATGCTTGCTACTTGCTGAAGTGACTGACTAAACTAACAACTATCCTCGGATATAAAATTTAAATAATAATTCAACTCCCGAGGATTGAAGCGTCAAAGGAGTACCAGACGGCACGGAGTGAAGACATCTGTTAAATTCGTAACCAATTCCACAAAAATACATTCTCCCTCTCTCCTACTTTCATATCCTTCCTAAGAAAATGTACTAGATACATTTTAAAATCCTAAAACCGATGTAACCAAAAATTACATCTCAATGAAATAAAATACCTAACTTCTGTGCTTACCTGCATAACTGCCGTTATTGCATTTACTTTCAAGTAAAAGCTATCAATGACAAGCATGTCTTCTAACCTCTCGCAATACTAATAAATTCCTTCACGTCTTAATTCTTTCAGAATGGCTGCACCTCCAATGACAGACGAGGAAAGACACCTCCTGGCAGAAGAATCTTTGATCCGTTTGGCAGAAATAGCCACGGACAACGCAAACCGCCAACATCATCCAAGCGCGTTTGATCGTGTTTCCCGCCATCGTCCACAAGAGTACTCGGGTTCTACTGACCCTATCGATCTCACGAATCGGGCCGAGGAAATGAAGAAACTCATGGATCTGACAAGGCCGCCTCCAGAAGATAGGGTCAACATAGCCGCCTTTTACCTGAAGGCCGAGGCTAATGACTGGTGGAACGTGGTCAGGACTAATGAACCTGACACTACATTCACGTGGTACGAGTTCACAGCAAAGATCAAGGAGAAATACTTCGGGTATGAGCTCCGTTGTCAGAAGGAAGAGGAGTTCATAGCTCTTAAGATGGGAGACATGACACTCCAAGAATACACCGCAAAGTTTCAACAGCTGGCCAAATTTGGGGCTGCGATCGCTCCCAACGAAAGGGCCATGACCCAGAGGTATCTGCGCAATATGTCCAACACTATGCGTACCCACATGAGTACCAACACCTACAATACCGTTGCTGCAGCGTATGAATGCGCATGTAGCCTATGGGCTTCTCTGGAGTTAGAAAAGGCTGAAAAGAAGAAGAAGGTGTTCGTGCCTTCCGTGTCACGATCGAGTTTCATTCGGCCAGAACTACCAACGCCCGATTCAAATAGAGGCCAAATTTTCAGAGGCCTGCGTTCCAAAACAGGGTTCCTGCTGGGAACAACGAGAGAGCCATGGTTGCAGGAAGGGCTCCTCAACCAAGGGCCGCACCGGGGAATTGTCGTATATGCCGCAAGGCACTACATGAAGGGAGGCGGTCTGCAATGGCACGCGATTACTGCTTCAAATGCAAGATGGTAGGGCATAAGTCGAATGTATGCCCCAACAACCGTAACACGGCACTGTTATGGGTACCACAACTGTTGTGGTACGTGGTCGAAGTTTATGTACTCACAGAGGCCGAGGCGTAAGAGTCACCCGAGGCGCACGTCATCACCGTAATTTTCCTATAAACTCGTGAGCACGCCGTTTTATTTGACACCGGGGCATCATTGTCCTTTGTATCTTCTAAATTTGTTTCAAAGGCTAATCTCACAAAATCCGAATCAATCAACGCAAATATTTCTTTACCAAACGGAAAAATTTTCAAATGCTCCAAAATTTTCAAAGAAACTCCAATCACAATCCATAAAACAATCTTCCCTTCCGACCTTATTCTTTTTGACATGCCGGAGTTCGACGTCATTCTGGGGATCGATTGGTTGACTAAGTATCATGCGTTGTTCGAGTGCCGAGATCGGAAAATTCGCTTGAAGCATCCTACGGGGACTAGAGTCACGTATCAGAAGACTTCGCCAATTAAAGGGGCGAAAACCATCTCTATGCTACAACTTCAACGGCTAGAAAGAAAAGGGCACCAAGTGTACCTATGCAGCGTCAATGAAGTCAAGGAAAGCGTGGACATCGAAGGTATTCACGTGGTACGGGAATTCACGGCGTTTTCCCAGAAGACTTACCAGGCTTACCACCTGCTCGTGACGTTGAATTCTCTATCGACCTTGTGCCAGGCACGACCCCAATCTCAAAGGCACCCTATAGGATGGCACCGGTAGAACTACAGGAATTAAAGAAACAACTGGAAGAAATGATTGAAAAGGGTTTCATAAGACCGAGTGTCTCACCCTGGGGAGCACCTATTCTCTTTGTGAAGAAGAAGGATGGCGGTATGAGACTGCGCCGACTACGTGGAATTAAACAAGGTGACCATTAAGAACCGCTACCACCGCCAGGATTGACGACCTTTTTGATCGGCTAAAAAGGCGCGGGAGTGTTTTCTAAGATCGACCTGAGGTCGTTATCATCGGATCATTTGTTAGGGAATCGACATCCGTAAGACCGCTTTGAAGCGGATATGGTCACTCTGAATTCAAGGTTATGCCCTTCGGTTTGACAAATGCACCAGCAGTGTTCATGGATCAAATGAACAGGACCTTCCACGAGTACTTAGACATATGCGTGGTTGTATTCATTGATGATATCCTAATTTATTCCAAGACAAGGCGTAACACGAGAAACATCTACGTATCATTCTGGGAATACTGAGGCAATATAAGTGGTATGCTAAATTTTCTAAGTGCGAATTTTGGCTCGAGAAGGTAGCATTCCTGGGTCACGTCATCTCGAAGGACGGAGTGATGGTAGATCCTGCAAAGATCGACGCCTTGATGAAAGAATGGAAGGCTCCCACAAATATAACTGAAATACGCAGCTTCCTAGGATTGGCAGGATACTACAGGAGGTTCGTTCCGGATTTCTCTAAGGTAGCACGACCAATGACAAAGCTGCTTCAAAAAGAATCTAAGTTCATTTGGAGCGAAGAGTGCGAGAATGCATTCCAGGAACTCAAGACAAGGCTTACCACAAAGACTGCCTTAGCTCTTCCTTCGGATGGGGACGAGTATGAAGTCTACAGTGACGCCTCACTGAATGGCTTGGGTTGCGTGCTGATGCAACAAGGGAAGGTCATAGCTTATGCGTCAAGGCAGTTAAAGGTTCATGAACGAAACTACCCAACTCATGACCTTGAATTAGCAGCTGTGGTGTTTGCTTTGAAAATCTGGCGTCATTACCTCTACGGAGTGGGTATCAAGTTCTACACGGACCACAAAAGCCTGAAATATATCTTCACGCAGAAGGAACTCAACATGAGGCAACGCCGGTGGTTAGAACTGATCAAGGACTACAAGATTGAACTATTATATCATGAGGGTAAAGTGACGTCGTTCTTGACGCTCACGAGTAGAAAGGCTACGCATACCCTTAGCAACATTTGGGAAATTAATTTGGTATTGTCAGAGACTTCAAGAGAATGAACTTAGAGTTGGTTCAGTCTGACGATGCTGATTTGAACGCAATGATCGCAGAACCGGAGTTATATCACGAAATAAGAGCTCTACAATGGGAGGATGAAGAACTCGTAAAAATCAGAAAGGAAATTCCTTCAGGAAACAAAGAAGGGTTTGAGATTAAACCTGACGGGAGTTTGAGATTCAAAGAAAGGTGGTGTGTGCCTGACGTACCTGTGTTGAAAAGAAAGATCCTCGACGAGGCACATAGTACACGATACTCCATACATCCAGTGCGATAAAATGCACCAAGACTTAAAGCGAAGTTTTGGTGGGTTAGAATGAAAACGAAGATTGCAGAGTATGTTGCAAAGTGTCTAATCTGCCGAAAGTGAAGTTTGAACATCAGCGACCAGGGGACTACTACAGCCCTTGGTCATTCCATTGGGAAAGTGGGACTCCATCTCCATGGATTTTATAACAGGTTTGCCAAGAACTCACCGAAGCAATAATGCGATTTGGGTAATAGTGGACCGCTTGACCAAATCGGCCCACTTTCTACCAATCAAAGATACTTGGAGCCTTGAAGAGCTAGCAAAGGCTTATGAGAAGGAGGTGATTCGATTACACGGTGTACCACTAGACATTATCTCGGACAGGGATCCGAGATTCACCTCTCATTTTTGGGACAAGCTCCAAGCAGCATTGGGAAGCCAACTGAAGATGAGCACCGCTTTCCACCCTGCGACCGATGGTCAAACTGAGCGAACTATCCAAACGGTCGAGGACATGCTCAGGGCATGTGCCTTAGAATTCAACGAGAATTGGGAGAAAAGTCTACCTTTCATTGAATTCTCCTACAACAATAGCTTCCATGCAAGCTTAGGTTGTGCCCCATTTGAGGCACTCTAAGGGAGGAAGTGTCGTAGCCCAGTCTGTTGGGACGATGCTAGTGATAACGTGGGTACTGGACCGGAGGTTATTCAAGACCAGATTGAACACATCAAAATCATCCGTGAACGACTACAAGCGGCCCAGGACCGCCAGAAGATGTATGCTAACAAACATCGCCGACCTATTGAGTTCGAAGTCGGTGATCATGTGTTCTTGAAAGTATCACCCATGAAAGGGGTTCGACGTTTCGGATTGAAAGGGAAACTAAGTCCTAAGTACGTTGGACCGTATGAAGTACTTGAAAGAATTGGTGAGGTAGCTTATCGCCTGGCACTACCCCCCAATTTATCCAAGGTTCACAACGTGTTCCACGTTTCTCAACTAAGAAGATACAGGGAGTGACCCAAGTCATATCATTACCTGACGTGATCGCGGTTGAGCCTAACTTGCTATACTCGTAAAGGCTGTCAAGATTCTAGCACGAGAAACCAAAGTGCTGAGGCGGAAGACGGTTCCCTTAGTGAAAGTGCTATGGAAGGGTCAATTGACCGAACAAGCAACTTGGGAGGCCGTGGCCTCCATGAAGGAGGAATACCCAGAAATTTGTTTATCTCAGGTGAAAATCCTATCCTTCATTCAAGTTTCGGGACGAAACTTTTCTAAGGGGGGAGGTTTGTAACACCCCGTGTTAACTTAATTCAATAATTAGCCATCAAGATCTATTTTCAAAGCTTAAATCAAATCCTAACCTTTTAACCTTCCAAAATCTCTATTTTTGCACAACTTGTGTTTTGTAAAATTTATCGTCTTCTTTAAGACTTTCTAAAATTTTTGAATAATGAAATAAATATTTTAGTCTTAGTATTCAAAAGCAGAAATATTTCGAAAAGTCGTCCAACGGGCACACATTAACTTTTATCGCTTTTGGCCTTGAGCTCTTTAAAACTGACCAAATTCGAGGAAAACATTTTAAAACACAAATTAGACAATTTCTACACCTAATAGTAATGTTGACATTAGTAAGTCTATTATGATCATTTGGTTCCCTAAATACATAATAATAAAACATTATTTTCTTAATAAATCAAAACTTATACTACACATTTCATTTAACCTAATTGCATAACATCATTTTCATTTATTCTAAGTACAAAATCACCTCATTTTCTTCTTCATTTGGCCGACCACTTTGCTCTCTTTTCTCCCTTTGATTTTCTTCCATTTTATTACAAAAACCTCTTAAATAAAAACACTAATATTATTCTAATAATCTCTAGTATATTTTAGCTAATTAGTGGGTATTTGGAGCTTAATATTTACGGGTTTTATTTGAAGGTGAAGACGGGTTTGAGGGTGAAGCTTTGGACCTAGATAATATAATCGATCCGGACAACCAATAAACTTACCGATTAAGGTGACTAACTATGTCTTATATTATCTTTTTAGTAAATTAGTTTGTTTTGTTATTATAATTTTATGAGTATGATTTTTATGTTAAATATGTTAAACATCATGATTGTGTGCTTGTATGTTTAGGTGAAGTATAATAAAATGATAATATATAAGTTATGTTGATAATAGATTATTGTAGTAAATATTCACATGTTTAGTTTAATTCATTTTAGAGCATTTTTAATTTATGTTCATATGATTTTTATGTTTATTCATGTTTTAGTAAAGTAGTAATGTTATATAAAAATTATGTGAAATATTAGAAATGAGTTTAAAGTGATTAAAATCGAAAATAAAAATATATATATACATATACATTCACACGGCTTTTACTCTTTTTTTTTAATATATTTTCACTTTTAATTTTTGTAAATTATATGTAGAGTTAAGTTAGTATAAAATGAATGTTCCTATGAAAAAAAAAAAACTAAATTAGGAAAACAAATTATAAATTATCAAAATCGAAAATGGTGTTCTTGAGTTGTTCTTGAGTTCTTCATGTGTGTTCTTCATTTTAGATTATTTTGATTTTGATTTAGTTTATGTTTGTTATTAATTTTTGTTTATGTTTAGTTAGTGTTTTATATATCACTTAGTATTATACTATAAATCAACTAAAACATTATAAATCATTTAGATTAAAAAGTTGGAAAATTAAAGTGTTGAAAAACACTATTCATAAATATAAATGAAATTGTTAGCAAATTTCATTTTAGTTTAAACCGTTTTAGTATAATTAGAATAATTAAAATATAAAGACTTTAAGCTAAAAGCAGATAAAATCGAAAAATGAAATTTTAACCACCACCATCATTTGCCCACGGCATTTAGGCCAATTTTAGAGTTAAAATTATTTTTATCACTTTTTAGTTTATTGTTAAAATAATTTAATTATTAGTTAATAAGTTAGGTTTAAGAAATTAAAAGAAATAAATCAATTTTTGTATTATATATGTTGTACCACGGCATTTTCATTTTTAATTGACTAAATTTGACTAAAATGAAATTATCATTAAGTCACTAAAGTTAAATAGTAATTAGAATTGAATTTTTGTATAAATCGTTTTAATTATAAATGAATTATTATAAGCAGATAAAAATATGCTTAGATTATAAAAATGAACTAAATCGTGTGATACTACCTTTGCTTTATTGGATTATTGAATTTGGACATACGGACTATAAATGAATCATCCACGATACTATCACTAACTTAAATAAATAGACGACTAAATTTAACTGAGTCTTATTTTAAAATGAATATCATTATCACTTTTTACAAATTGAACTTAACATTTTTAAAAACTAATATTTTAAAATGAAAATCATTATCACTTTATACAAATTGAACTTAACGTTTTGAAACTAGATTTTTAGATATTTTCATAAATGACTAAATACAAACCGAACTTAACATTTTTAAAACTAGACTTTAGAATATTTTCAAAAATCGCCTAAGTACAAAACGAACCTAACGACTTTGAAACTAAAAATTTGTACTTAGAAAATAAAAACAAGATTAGTATTATACTAAAATACCTTAAGTATAAAAAAATAATAATAAGTATAAGTATAAAAATACATATAAAATACGAAATATAAAAATACGAATACATATAAAAATACGTATAGAATACGAAGTGTAAAAATACGAATCACGTATAAAATACGGTGAATAGTAAATACGATGAATAGTAAATACAAGGAATAGTAAATCGATGAATAGTAAATACAATGAATAGTAAATACGATGAATAGTAAAATACGATGAATAGTGAAATAATGAAAATAATTGAAAATTTCACTAAGTATAGAAAATTTAAAATGAAGAAGTAAATGACCTAAAGTGTTTGAAAAATACATAAATAAAATTGGACATACTAATAAACGTTTGATTTAGAAACACAAAGCGTTAATAATTAACAACACTTCAAATAATAAACGAACGTGTTATGTGACATATGAAACCTACAAATACTTAAACGTTTGACGCTGAGACTAGGAGAGTCTAGTAACATGGATATGTAATATCAAATAAATAATGAATATTGAGTAAGGTAAATAAAAGGTCAAGCTTGGGCCTCAGATAAAGGAGCGTCGATCGTGAGTGAAGTGGGGTTTAAGATAGTCTTGTCGCGTCGCCATTCTTGGGACAAGATAATTGAATATGCCATGGTTTTGCCACAGGCTTTAGGAAATGGTCGTTTTATCTGGAGTTAAGGTGCTCTACGAATAGCGTGGCCCATTCTTAACGTGGATACTAATGTACATGTACTAGACTAGGGTTTAATTCACTCTATTTCGCTAAAGTTATCAGGGCCACCGTAACATTATGTGCATATGCGCTTTACGGTTCGTCTCCTTTGCCGTGTTTTGTCTTTATTGGCCGCGACACTTGCATTCGTTCTTGCCACATGTAAAGATCACTTGACGAGATTGTATCTGAAGTTCGAATCATTTCGAACACTAGAGGATGAGATGCAAGTATTATAGTATTCGGCGTGGTTTACGAGTCGAGTAAGCCTCTGCACTATGGAAGTGAGATCTGATCGATCAGTACAAAGGCCTACTCGATTGGTCGGGCTCGTAGCGGTATGTGTTGTGTGTTGTTTGATTAAATGAGCAGTGTGTACCATCTTGAAAATTAAAGACCACAAGTTTCTGAAGTGAATCGAGTCTGCATGATGAGAACAATACGATACGTATGTATGTATGCGATCTGATATCGCTTTGTAATCTGCTGATATGTTGTGATACTATGGCTATGATATTATATGTTATTTGCTTTCATAACTGAATATCATGCTTATATGATTTATCGCTTTAAACCGCATGCTTATTATGACTTATATGTCTTTATATGCTATATGTATTAAGCATGTTTATGTTTTTATCATAATGTTATGTTTATAAAGCGATAATATTAAACAAAAGTAATTGAAATCGAGGGTAAGTATGAGCATAGCTAGTCCTTTGTCAGCTCGTGAGCATCCCCAATAGTTTATTGTGCAGGACGTTCGTGGACCAGGAGCTGGATTTTGGATGGGGCCACGAGATGTTTTTACGCTTTACTTTTGTTGCTTTTGAGAGATATGTAATATATTTAACGCTACTCTTTAAAAATCTAGTATTTAGAGTTGTTTCATTCAACTCTTGAACGATGGTTGTAATATTTGGGTTTATGTATAATTAATGACGCTGGTTTAAGACTTAATTAATTTCCGCCTTAGTAATTAAAGTCGACTAAAAACCAGGTTGTTACATTTTGCGTGTTGTATTTTGAAGGCTTGAATCTCGCTGGCATTTTGCGTGTTTGTGTTTAAAGAAGGTTATTGGCGGTCTGTAGGGGATGCCTGAACCGTGAATGTTTGTGCTATGTGGAGGGAAAACTTTGTGGTTTTGTTTTTAAAGTTAGCCCCCAGTTTGAGTTAGTTTTTGATGTGAAAACGTTGGTCAAACTTGCGATGTTTGCTTTTAAAGTTAGCCCCCAATTTGAGTTAGTTTTTGATGTTAAACGTTAGTCAAATTTGTAGTAGCTGTGTGTGTGTCTTTGCTTTTGAATGTAGTCCGTGGATTGAGCTGTGTTCCTGCTTTTTGATTTTGCTTTTGTGTTTCATTGTTGTTTGTGGATTATTTCTGAGACGAAAAATCCAAAACGTAATCGTCTTTCTTTATAATTAATGAAATGAAGGTTTTTGCTTCTGTTTGCCTCGTATGCTATTTTGTGTGAGCAGTTGTGTACCCTCGACTGTTTAAAGTTTCGGATTTAGAGTTGATTTTGTGTTAGATTTCTGTGTTGACTGTGCCCTTGACTTTTTCAGTGTCGGGCGTGTCATTTTGTGTTGAATGTCGTCCTTTAACCTTTTGGGTTTTGAGACGAATTTTGAGATGACTATGCCTTTGACTTGTCTAGGTCTCAAGCGTGTTGTTTTGTATTGAATGTCGTCTTTTTAATCCGTTGGATTTTCAGACGGATGTTTTGTGTGGACTATGCCCTCGACCTTTTTAAGCTTTGGGTGCGTCGTTTTTGTGTTGAATGTCGTCTTTTTAACCCTTTGGGTTTTAAGACGGATGTTTTGTGTGGACTATGCCCTCGACCTTTTTAAGCTTTGGGCGCGTCGTTTTTGTGTTGAATGTCGTTTCCTTAACCCTCTTGGGTCGTGGAACGAGTTTTTGTGCTGACTTTGTCCTAAACCAGAGGGACATGCCGGGGCTTGAATAAGTATTTTAATATATTGTAATGTTGCAGCGTATTTGTAATGTCGTAGTTGTGCTCCTATTTGAAAAATCCAAAAATGTAATCGTTCTTTTAAGATTAATAAAACTCAGGTTTTCGTTTACGACTTTGCCTCATTTTGCTTATTATTCTGTGTGAAATTCCTTGGCCCTAACTTCATTTCAAAGTTTAGGACGTAAGTATGATTCTTGTTTTTAGGAATTTTTTTGTACTGGCTATTCCCTTGACTTTTTTAAGTTTTGGACGCGTCATTTTTGTGTTGAATATCGGTTGTGTTTTTTGCAAAACTGTCTACGTATCCATGTAAAATGGAATCAAATCGGTGTAGTTCGGAAGTGTACGTTTAGGGGCATACCGGCCCATGAAATGCTTTTGCTCTTTTGTGGAGAAATGTGCATGTTTAAGGGCATGCCGGCCCATAAATTTGCTTTGTAGGAGGTGCACGTTTAGGGGCATGCCGGCCCAAGAATTAGGCTCCTGTTTGGATGATGATTTGCGAGATATTTGCGTAGAGACGTCTGGTTGCGGGCCTGTTAGGATAGGTCTTTTGTTTGTGTTTTATTATTGTGGAGTTTTGGGATGTTCTTGAGAACATCCTTTTGTTGGCTTATTGAAATAGGGGTTCTGCTTAGTTTTTGTTGCTGTACAGTGTTTGTGAAGAATGTTTGTTTTGCTGGCCTATCGAGCTAGGGTTTTTGTTTTTGTTTTGGGGTGTTCGTGAGGAACGTTTATTTTGGTCTGTCTATTGAAGTAGGACTTTTGTTTTTGTTTTGCTTAGAGTGTTCGTGAGGAATATTTGCTTGTAGACCTATCGAGGTAGGGTTTTTGTTTTTGTTTTGGGATGTTCGCGAGGAACATGTGTTTTTGTTTGCTTATCGAGGTAGGGATCTTGTTTTTGTTTTGGGATGTTTGCGAGGAACATCTATTTTGCAGGCCTATCGAGGTAGGGATTTTGTTTTTGGTTTTGGGATGTTTACGAGGAACATCTGTTTTTTTTTGCCTATTGAAGTAGGACTTTTGTTTTCGGTTTTGGGATGTTTGCGAGGAACAGCTGTTTTTCTTTGCCTTTTGAAGTAGGACATTTGTTTTTGTTTTGGGATGTCCGCGAGTAACATCTGTTTTGTCCTGTTTGCATGTGATCTAAGGTGAGGTGCTAGCCTCCTGTCTTTGTGGGTTCATTGTGGTAGGGATTTTGCTTTTATTTGGTCCAGGCTGTTCGTGAGGAACTTTTGTTTGTAGGCCTATCGAGGTAGGGGTTTTGTTTGTACTTTGGGATGTTTGCGAGGAACATCTGTTTGTAGACCTATGGAGGTAGGGCTTTTTTTTTTGTTTTGGGATGTTCGCGAGGGAGATCTGTTGGTAGACCTATGGAGGTAGGGCTTTTGCTTTTGTTTGTTCCAGGCTGTTCGTGAGGAACTTTTGTTTGTAGGCCTATCGAGGTAGGGGTAAAGTTTGTACTTTGGGATGTTCGCGAGGGACATCTGTTTGTAGACCTACAGAGGTAAGGCTTTTGTTTTTGTTTTTGGGATATTCGTGAGGAACATATGTTGGTAGACCTATGGAGGTAGGGCTTTTGTTTTTGCTTTGGGATGTTCGTGTGGAATATCTGTTGGTAGACCTATGGAGGTAGGGCTTTGTTTTTGCTTTGGGATGTTCGTGAATCGTGAGGGACATCTATTTTGCTTGTGTTTGCATGTGAACTATGGTGAAGCGCTAGCCCCCTGTTTTTGTGGGTGAGTAATCGTATGTCGCTTTTATGGTGCATGAGCTAACTGTTGTTTTTGTGGGTGAGTATGTGATGTAGCTTTCCTACTTAGGAAGGGGTTCCTAGCTTAGGCAAGTAGGGGTGTCAGTTTAGCTGTCGTGAATATCGTAAGTGCACTTCCATTCGACGGGGATTTGTGTTTGGTCTTTGTTTTGTAGGTGAGAGGAGAATGCGTTCCGTTGTGTTTGTGAAGCTTGAATGGCTGCGGTTGCGTTAGCGGTTATGGTTGAAGAAGATGTATCCAGTGGTGTTTTGAGTAGGGTGCTTCCAGTAGCGTTGGGTAGAGCGTATCCTATGCTGTTGTGGGTAGTTGTTGCACATGACTGCGTCTTCGGCGCCGTGGATGCTTACTCATGTCATGTTCTTTGTTTGCTTCGCCCTTTGCATTGTACCTGCATGGTTAGTGCTCAAGAAAAGACTATTTCTGAAATGTATTTTTCAAAAAGAGTTATTTGAAAATGCAAAGTGTTTTTGAAAATGCTTTTGTTCAAAAGTTATTAACTCGAGTGTTGGGTTAATTTTTGAAAAATGCTTTTAAAAATGTTGATGAGCTGTTTGAAGGATGTGTTGTCTCGTGCGTGTTTAAGGGCGTCTTTACCGTGAAAGATTTTTTTTTGTAAGTTTTTGGTAGACTAAAACATTTGGTTAGGTTAGTTAAAACGTCGCCAAATTGTTTTTGGTGTTATAAATGCTTGTTGTTTTAAAAGTGCGAGGACTCGATGAGTGAGTCAAGGTTTTGAACGAAAACCAAGTTTTTGAGATTCTTTTAAGACTGAGACGAATCGTATGCGTGACTCGAGACTCGACTGTTGCATGAATCTCACATTTGGGAACACGTGCGTTGTTAGAGCCCCCAGTGGTGTTTGCTTGCCTTCGGTAGGATGCTGTTGTTCCTGCAAAACAGAGTTGGACTAAAAAAGCAGAGTATTACTCCTAGGTCTAGGACAACCTTGCTTCGACGTATTCGTTTTAGACGCCTCGATAAAGGAACAATTTTGCTTTTTGGGTTGTGATTTTGGTGTGTACACGTCCTTAGCTTTAATGAGCTTCAGACGGAGGAATGTTTTGTGGATTTTTGTAAAGGGTTGGTTGAGCTCGGGTGAGCGGCCTACGTATCCACGATTGTGGAATCAAACCAGCGTAGTTCGGGTGGTGCATGTTTAAGGACATGCCGGTCCATGAATTGTGTTTTGCTTTTTTGTGGTGAATGTGCATGTTTAAGGGCATGCCGGCCCATGAGTTGTGTTTGTTAAAGGTGCACGTTTAAGGACATGCCGGTCCAAGAATCGTGTTTTGCTTAAGGTGCACGTTTAAGGACATGCCGGTCCATGAGTTGTTGTAGAGAGTGCACGTTTAGGGGCATGCCGGTCCATCAATTGTGTTTGCTTTTTGACCTCGATAAATTGCATCCTAAGGGTAGTTTCTCCTTAGTTTGATCTAGGCCACTTGTTGCTACTGCTTGGTCTTCGATTTGGATTTTCAAAGACTTTGTCACTTGTTTGTTTGCTTCGATGCTTCTTGCTTTTTCTTGCTTCGCCTTTGCTGAAGGGTTATTTTAGGCTCTCCCTTTTTTGCTTTGTCCCTTGCTTCATAGCTTTGAGACTTTTTTTGCCCTCCTTTTTTTTGTTTTTGTCCCTTGCTTCAGAGCTTTGAGACTCCCTCTTTTTTTCTTTTTGCTTTCGCTATCTTTTTTTTGCTTTTGCTTTTTCGTCTGTATTTGAGAACATGTCATGCCTCGCCTTTCGTGGCCTGGGCTTGTGGTTTATTCTTGCTAGACCTTGCGGTTCGGTGGTCGCTTGTGATCGAATATCTATCATGCCAGACTCCTCTGACAGGTTCGTTTGCTTATTAGGCACGCGATCGAGTACGCGGAGGACGATCCAAGAATACTCGTACTTCTGGTCATGATCAAATTCATGATCACTGTGGAGCTCCAAATTAATGGATCCTCCTCCAAAAGCAGCGGAGTAGTAGACCACAAGCTGACCACCAGACCTCGGGTTTTTAGTCGTCGGAATCCTTTTTGTTTTTGTGTCTTGTATTGTTGTTGTCCTTGACCTTCGCATCTGGTCCAGACCTCTTTCGGATGGTTACTCCTAGGATGCAATGTATGTCGGTTAATAATGACTTTTGTGTAAGAAAAAAAAGCTGGGTTGCGGGCAAACTTGTTCCTTTATCGATTTGTTAAAATGTAAATGCGTTAAAGACTCGATTGTCCTAGACTGACAGAGATTGACTCGATGCTTAGGACTTCTTGACCCTTATTGAAAAGTTGTAGGTTGCTTGTTGAGATCCGCGGGATTGTTGATGATGCTTGGGTGGATGCTTCGTCGGTTGCTTGAGGTGCACGCGTCTTGAATATGAGTCGGTGTCTTCCTGTCGAGGTTCGATTCACGATAGTTGGGCAGATCCGTGACTTTGAAAAGATGTTGTTTTTGAGGATAAACGTAAAAGCTTTTTGGGCTAAAATGCGTTAACACATTTCGGCTCGATGTAAAAGATGTTTTTGAGATCGAATTTGATTAGCCCGTTTTAACAGTATGTCGTTATGGGCTTATTGTTGGATTGCGATAAAAAGTTTTGTGCCGGCTCGAGGTAGTTATAAGTTAATCGAGTCAGAGATGCTTAAAATGCGATGAGAATGGTTCTGCACGTTCTGTCGTTTTTGTTTTTGAAGGTGTTTAGTTGGCACGACTATGGGTCGTTCAAACTAAATGAGAAGGTCCGCGGGAGTGCGTTTAGGCATTTCCAGGTTTTGTTTTGAAAAGATTGTTTGTTTTAGTTAAAACCAAAATGGCTATTGGTTAGTTGGTTTGCACAAATCTGGAAAAATGTTTATTTCAAAAGTGAGAGTGTGTTGCTTATTTTGTAAAGGTGAGAAGATTTTTGAAAAGGGTTTATTTCAAAAATGAAAGTGTGTGGCTTTAGGAACGATGCTATGCATAGGGAGACTTTTGAGGCGATAATGCGTGCGCGCATCTCGTCTCGATGTTAAAGTGTTTTTGCTCTGCAGTTGTCGAGCCCAGGTCAACGGTTCATTGTTAAGGGCTCGATCCTGGATGCATGAAAAAGGACTCGACTTCAAAGTGTCTAGCTAGTTGATTCGAGGATGCATTTATTGTAGGTGTTCATTTTAGCTTATTTTTGTTAAGAAAAATCTTTTAAGCTTGAAAAAGGAAGTTTTCGGAAAGTTTTAAGCTAAAGGAAAGCTTTTAAGGCGAGAATGCGTGCGCGCATCTCGTCTCGATGTTAAAATGTTTTTGCTTTGCATTTGTCGAGCCCAGGTTAACGGTTCATTGTTAAGGGGTTGAGATTGGATGCATGAAAAAGGACTCGACTCGAGAGAGTTTAGCTAGTTGAGTCGAGGGTGTTAAATGCAGAGCCTAGGCCGTGTGACCTAGGGGAGTGAATTCGCGAGCTCGGGTTTTACTCCTCGCTCGGTTTTTTGCTTGTTTTGTAAAAGTAGATTTTGAAAAGTGTTTTTTTTTTTCAAAAATTTGTTGTGTGTATTGTTAAAACGGCTCGTCGTGTTTTGACAAAATGTCCGGAAGAGTTTTGAGTTGGGGACGCGTTGACACTTTTCCCATCTCGATGTAAAAGATGTTTTGTGGTTGGATCTTATGGGCCCGTATGAACAGTATGTCGTCGTGGGCTCATTGCTGGATTGCACCAAAAGGTCTTGGACCTGACTCGAGATAGCTATAGGTTGGTCGAGTCAGGGATGTTAAAGCGAGGTGGAAACGGTACTGCTCATTTTCACGTGTTTTGTTTAAAATGAACTGAGTCAAATGATTATAGGTCAGTCGATTCAGCGTAAATGACGGGATTGGGTATGACCTTTCCCGAGTTTTGTTTGTTTGTAAGGGATGTTTGTCAAATCGAAATGATTAGAGGTCAATCGACTCGAGGGGAGTTTTGCAAAAATGTTTGTAAAAGGCGAAGACCGTTTGTTTTGAGTTAGTTCCGCGAGAATATGTTGATATTCTCGGGTTTTGCAATGTGAAAATGTTTTGCTATAAATGAATTACAGTGACCATGAGTCGCGTAATCCATTTACATTTTTGAATGGCCTTGCGAATGTAGTGATTATTCGTGGGCGTTTTGAAAGACTGTGTTATCGTGTTAAATCGAAATGACTATAGGTCAGCCGGTTTATATGGAAGAGTTTTGAAAAATGTTATTTCAAAAGTTTGCAAAAAGAACTGCCCCATTTTTCTTTAAACACGGGAGACTTTTGAGGTAGAGCCGTGTTGACACGTTTCTAGTCTCAATGTAGTAATTTGTATGATCACATCTGATCAGCCCAAGTTAGCGGTATGTCGCTTGGGTGCTCATTGTTAGATTGTGATTTTGAATAGGATTCAAAACGAAGTCGCGATAAGCTTAGTCGATTTGAGGATGTTTAAAAACAGGTAAAAAGCGAATGTTGTTTTTTACGAGTAATTAATAGGGGACGTCGAGTCAAAATGGCAATGGGTCATTTGGCTTAACATGCAAACAAATGGGTTCGTGTCTGGACAAACCCGTGTTTTTGTTTATTTTTGAGAGAAAAGTTCGTTTTAAGTCGGGGTGACTAGCGGGTCATTCGGCTTAGAGCTATTTCTAACGTAAAGGTGTTTGCTTTGCTTAAAATATCCGAAATAAGTTGACATTTTTGAGTTTTGTTTTGTAAAATGTTTTGTGATAAATGTATTATGGCGATACGTCAGTCGTATAATTCATTTATGTTTTGTAAAAGATCGGAAATGTAGTGATTATTTCTGCGCGATTTTGAATATCGTGATGTTTTGCTTATCGGGTTCATTTGACTATAAGTTAACAAACCTGACATTATGTTTTAAAAGTATGTCTTTTGAAAAATGTTTTGAAAACGTATTTACAAAAAGACGTTTTTGAATGTGTAATGCCTAAGAAATGTTTTCGCATGCATTTGTTTATAAGACGACTATAGTGAGGGTACTATAGCTTCGCATTTGTACGCATAAACACAGGTTTTTGGTTTATAGGGTAAGGTTCCCTCCGGCCATTCTCGCAACGTTTGGGTAGGGTTATCCGCAAGATTGCACACGTCTTAGGTGTGAATTCAATACGGGTCCTAGAGCGTCCGAGTTTGACTGGTTACGATCGTTTGTACGGATGCCGTACTTGTAATCGTGGAGGGGTGAGAGATCGACGTGTCCAGAGTTATCTCACTTATGAAGCGAGCGTTACTAGGGGCCGTCCCTCGAGGGGTGTGGTTATGAATCAGGAGGATTCGACTCAAACGGTTGCATGTGCTCAAACATCGAATTTTAAAACTGTTTTCAAGTTTTCAAGTTTCACCTCTTGTGTTTTTAAATAAAAGAAAAAGCTAATTTTCTTGAAAAATAAAAACAGCTCGTCCCCAGCGAAGTCGCCAACTGCGGATACCGAAAAAATCGCGGGTCCCTTTCGACGCCCTGTGCGCGCCCGCCCTCGGATGCCTTAGGAGCGGAATGCGCCTCGCAGGAAAAATGAAATGCGTTACCGCGTCATGGAGCGGCGCGTAGGAAAAGCGCTGCTCTCAGGGGTCATTCGCTCGATTTGCTATGGGGGATGTCATTGCGTATTTGTTTAAAGCATTTTAAAGAAATATTTGAAAAATCATTAAAAAGCCATTTTCGGAGTCGCCACCAAATTATGGGGGAATTTGGACCCGTTCGGCGCGTCGTGGACTCGAAGACGCGAATCTCAGAGTTCAAGGTGCGTCGATGCCTATCCGTCTAAGGTAATTGTAAAACCAGAGCGGGTTCGGGGTGAGGGTACTCTCCAAAAGTTTGTCAAAATGTTTTATGAAAACCGTAATTGAAAAGCCTACGTAAACGTAGCCATTACTAGCTTGAAAACAGTGTATAATTCGATGTTTGAGTAAATGCAGACCGCTACGTACAAGTGCGCCATGTGACTCGATAAATATGCGTAAAAGCAAATGTAAACGTCAAGGCTATGACGGGTTACTATAGGAAATGTGCACAAAAACGGTAATTCATTATTTGAATTATCATTTAAATGCTATTTTTCGACTCATGTATGTGTAAAAGTTTATTAAAACCCTCAGTTTTGCAAGTTTTAAGACTAATGAAGACAGTACAAGTTTTATCGAAATCATGTTTAGTCGTTTAATGCGTAAATGAGAATTTGCGTAATGTAAAAGTGACGTCAGTTTGCTTTAGTGATATTTAGTCGTTGTTTATGCGATATTGGTGAGGTTTAGACGGATTCTGAATCCGAATTGCTACAACCGTATTACGAATACGGATTCGCTAATGCCAATACCGGGTCGGGTTAGGAACCCGTATAAGTCGAGTGTACGTGAGGCGTAGAGTGAGAAAGAGTGATGACAATTCATCGGGTGAAAAATCATGGTTGTAAATGGTTGAATAAGGGGTGTATTTATAGAGGTTTGAAGTCGCAAAACAGCAGGAAACAAACTTTAAACCGCCTGTTGATATGTGCATTTTATATAGCTTTTATGCCCCCGGTTAATCGCATTCTAGCTCACGTTTAGTTGTATTTCTTATGTTTTTACGAGCTATTTGATATGTATTATAGATCGCTTCTTTCATTTATATTTTGTAGGTGTTGGGGGCCCTGAGCCAAATACCGAGTCAAGTGAAGCAAGCACAAGTACCGAGACTACGAGACCAAGCTCGAGCCATCATGGGAGCTCGGGATACGAGTGACGACGTAGTGGATCCGAGCTACAAGCGACGAATGAAGCATATAAGCCCAGAAACGAAGTTACTTGCCAAATACACCTGGGTCGGATTCTCAGAGAATCCGGCCGATTCTCAAATCACCTTGACTCTGTCAACTGTGGGCTCGTGTGTTTTGGGCCTAATTTTGAGAACTTGTATAAATATGAGACTTAGTGTCTCGAAGCCAACATCTTTTTTACACATCTTTCATTCCACTTTACTGCTTTAGGTTAGACTTAGTTTTCTCTCTTTTAAACTCTCTCAAAAACACTTAGTCTAGATTTAATTACTTCGCAAGACTCGATCTTTTCATTGCAATTCAGGATTTCTCTAGGTTTAATTCAATTGTTATTCTTTTATCATGTCTTATTACTATCATTGTTTCGTTTCAATTTCGATTATGTCTAGCTAATTCTCCAATTAGGGTTTGAGGGGAATTTGTGCCTTTGATTCGGGAACATGTTTTTGGATTAAATTGGTTGAATATATTGTGCAATTGAGTTTCTTTCTACGCGTTTTATGTCAATTGAATTAGGATTACTTACTTTGATCAACGAATTCATCGAGTTTAATTGAACCTGAGTAAGTTTTGATTTAAGATCGAAAGCCGAGTTAAAACTAGACTTACGCGAGATTGATAAGTTGAATTTAGTACGTAGCGAGAGCCCGCTAAATTTGCTTAAGGCTAAAATTGACTCGAGAGAGCGTTTTCTAAACCTAATCAATTTTCACAGCTTATTGCTTCCTTCATATGAACTTGAGTTCCTGAATCACTGTCATAATGAACCCAATACCCTAATATTCTCCCTTACCCTAATATTCTCTTCCTTATTGCTTTAGTTTATAGTTCAAATCAACCCTTTTTCATACCCCTTTGAGTCAAACCTGTTTTCACCCAGCTTAGCTTATAACTACACCGTTTCCCTGTGGATTCGATCCTGCTTACCGTTAGCTTCTGTTAGTTGTTTGTCTAGGTTTATTTTGATTAGGCGTGACGACTTTAGCCTCATCAATTTTGGCGTCGTTGCCGGGGAAACGGCTTTGTTTGTTTTAGTTTTGTTAACTGTTGCAAGTTTTTCTCTCTTGTCTCAAGGAACCTAGTTCCTTGAGACCGTTGCTCAACGTTTTTGTGTAGTTTTGTTTATGCGCAGGTCACCTCGGACTCTAGTTCCTTTTGATCCCGAACCTGAGCGAGCACTACATAGACTGCATCGGGAAGCAATTAAAATAGTCGATCTAGATATAGAGGAAGCGTCGCATTCGGAGTCTAGTGCAACGCAATCGTCCTACGAAGAGGACACTCCACCAATTACTCCAGGTTCTTCTCCACCACGTGTGACTATGCCTAAATTATATAGTGACTCATTGCCAAAGACCGAGTCAATCCCACAAGGATTCACCATACCGGCTATGGTCCAAGGTAACTTTGAGATTCGCCCCGCCTTTCTTACTTTGGTGGAGCGCAATCAATTGGGCGGCAATCCTACGGAGGATCCCGGGAAACACATGCAGGTGTTCACCGACTACTGCTCGACGATTAAGCAGAATGGGATCACTCAGAATCAGATTAGGGAGATGCTTTTCCCTTTTTCTCTACGTGACCGGGCGCGGGATTGGATCACGGACCTTGATAAGATTGCTGCGGGAGTTACGGATTGGCCTAGTCTAGCTCTTGCTTTTTATCGCAAGTACTATCCTCCGGAGCGGACTAACCAACTCCGTAGTCAAATTCAAGGGTTCCAGCAGAACTTTGATGAGACATTAGGTGAGGCATGGGGCCGCTACAAGCGGTTGATTCGTAAATGTCCGCACCACGGACTTGGCGATTGGTTGGTTATTATGACGTTTTACAACGGGTTGTATGCTGAGAGTCGCGCTACTCTTGACTCGGCCGCGGGAGGTCGATTTGCTAATAATACCGATGACGATAAGGCGTGGGCGTTGATCGAGGAAATGGCTATAAATTCATCTCAGTTTGGTAAGCCTAGGGGAAATTCACGGTCCGCGCATAATGACCGTGGAAATGAGAATATGAGTGCGGTTATGAGTCAACTTTCTGAGTTAAATTGGATGTTTGATGCTATGCAGGGGAGTGGTTCTACGGGTGCCCACGTTAACGCTATCTCGGGGCACGATTCAGGTCACTTTTCACCGGGGTATACGGGACCCCACGAGCAGGTTCATGCGTATCAGTCTTATTCTTCGAACCTGCCATACCAGAATCAGCCGGGTTACGACCGTTCCCTCCTATCTTATCGTAACCAAAATGTACTTAACCCGACTCCCCCACCTACTCAAAAAGCACCCTACATCCCCCCCCCTACAAATATCAACAACCACCTACCTACCAAAAACCACCCTACATTGCACCTCAACCTACACAGGGACCCGATCCTTTGGCCGAGACTAAAGCTATGTTGTTGCAAATGCAACAAACGATGTTGAGTATGCAAAAGTCTCAGGAAATGACGATGAACCTAATGCAAAAGGATGGGCAAGCTAAGGATGCGGCGATCAAGCTATTGGAAAATAAGTCGCCCAATTAGCTACTTTGCGAGCGTCCCGACAACCTGGAACACTCCCGTCCCAAGGTAATCCTCCTCCCGACACTGCATGTGCGATCACGCTGCGAAGTGGTACGCATTACGATGGCCCAAAGCACACAAACGAACATGAAACTGAGGAGGGGAAAACAAATACGGCTGAAACACCTGGGCAGGATTCTCAGAGAATCCGGCCGGATTCATCTGAAATCCGACCCAGGTCACCTACTTTTACTACGGAGCCTTCTGCTGCTTCTCAAAATGCAAATCCTATGGTTGTTGACTCTAATACTGCTAATGCCTCTAAAAAGGATTCTAAGGTAACTACTCCACCACCGTACCAAGTCAAGCTCCCATTTTCGGGTCGACTACGAGATGCAGGGCCCGAGGCTAAGTTTAAGAAGTTCGTGGACGTCGTCAAAGCTCTACAGGTAAATATTCCTTTCATTGACCTTGTGACTCAAATTCCCGCGTACGCTAGACGATGTTTTGACCGTGGCTTTTGTGGGGGAAGCTAGTACTAGGTTGCAGGGTAGTAAACCCCCTAAACTTAGTGACCCCGGGACCTTTTCCATCCCTTGCTCCATAAGTAAGTTTGAGGTTAAAAATGCTTTATGTGACCTAGGAGCGAGTGTTAGTGTCATCCCCTTTTCGATGTGTCAAAAGATAAACATGAGCAATTTGGGACCCACTAGCATTACCTTGCAAATGGCCGACCGTTCCGTTAAGCGTCCCTTAGGTATCCTACAAGATGTCCCCGTACAGGTTGGAAAGTTCTTTATCCCTGTCGACTTTGTAGTGTTAGATATGCCTGAGGATGTCCACATCCCGATCATTTTGGGGAGACCCTTTTTGCACACTGCTGGTGCACTTATTGATGTGGGTAAGAAAACCTTAACATTCTCAGTGGGGGGGTGAGCAACTTACTTTTACGCAGTCTAGTACCCCACGGTCACCTATGCGTCTAGAGTCGGTTAATGCTATTAATGTTATACCTCCGTCCCACTCTACTGGAGACACTTTGGAGGTTTTGCATGTCTCTTCTCCTTGTGCAGGTTTGTCAAAGAATAGCTGCAAGGATGGTTTGGAGGAGAGAAAGCTGCTTAAAGTCGACGTCTGTGGTGCGAGCAATGGAGATGGAGGACCCACTGTCGAGCCGCCTGGAGCACGCGGGAGATATGGTGAGCCGTTTAGAGATGGAGACCCATTTTGGCGAGCTTTGCTGGGCTACCTCGGGGAGGCGATTCACTACGACACTCCGATGGTGTCACATTGAGTGAGGGTGTCGCGAATGGCCAACGACCTTGGCGAGATAATATGTTTTGATTGGACCTTTGAAGAGTCGTGCAGGACTATAGACCAGCGCTTTCCAGGAGGCAACCCGATGACATTTTTTAATAAGTTGTACTTTATTTTGGTTTGTTTTTGACTTTGACATTATCAGTTTGCTTTTGAGCGCGCGAGGATGAGGGATTTTATGATTTTCGTTGAGTTTGAACAGGTTTTACTAATTCGTCACGAACGAATCACGCGAAAAACGGACGAGCCAACCCCCATTGTCCCTAATACGGGTGGCCGGCTCTTAGGGGCTGTTGAGCAACGACTCCGTTTTTCTTTGCTTCACTTCGGGCGCTATACCTGGGTCTTTTGGATGCGTATTTGTGGATGTTTAGCCACGACCCTTGCTTTGATTCGGTTTGGGGGAGCTCCTTCACGAGCATCTGAGTCCTCTTTACCCTCTACCCTCTTACTTTCTTGCTTTTATCTTCACCCCATTTGCTTTGTGTCCTCTGGTTTGCTTGCTTATCAGTGCATTTCGGTCACATTGAGGACAACGTGTGATTCTGGTTTGGGGGAGGAAAGCACTTTCGCGCTTTTCATTTGCATTTTCCTTTTCTTTGTGTGCATTATTTCGAAACACCAAAAAAAATTAAAATTTTGAAAATTCCAAACTTAGTTTGGTTTGAATTGTCAAGTTTGGAGATTGATTAGTGTGCTAATTTTGATCTTTGGTATCTCCGAGTTGAAAATCCATCGTCGTAGCTTGCACTATATGTTCGTTTCCTATAAATAGATTACGAGTCTCAAACGCTAGCCCACTTGTATTTGCTTAATTCTTATCGCTTTTCGTTCCTATACTTTCGATATTGGCAAGGCAATGGTTTGTGGAATGTTTGGAAAGTTGGTTTGCGGAATGATATGGATGGATATTAATAATGTTGGAGCAATGCTTCGATGCTTTCGGAGGGGACTCATTGATTTGAGTAACCACAATGGCCATGAATTTGGCTGTGACCGGGAGTATGAGCAATGATGTAACCCTTAAGGAAATATGTGTACCCGAGCTCGATCTTTACCGAGTGAATGCCAAGCTAAACGGTATAACATACGAGGAATGCCCCACAGTTGAAAGAAAAAAAAAAGAGAAGGAAAAGAAAAGAAAAAATGGAATGATGTGGAAAGAAAGGTGGAATGAAAAGTGGTATGTTTGGTTGGCCTTGCTTGAATTCAATTATCGTAAGTTTAATTTTTGCGAAAGCGTGAGAAGCTAGTAATATGATGTTGGTGTGAATGGTTGAGACTTGTGCTCTATTTTCGGTGAAATAGACTATGGTTTGTAAGTTTATGTGTATAGGTCGTCAACTTTGAGATGCTAACGTGATGAATTCGGACCACTTCGATTTTCTCCGACGCTTTTTGCTTGAGGACAAGCAAAGATTTGGTTTGGGGGAGTTTGATATGAGCATTTTATATAGCTTTTATGCCCCCGGTTAGTCGCATTCTAGCTCACGTTTAGTTGTATTTCTTATGTTTTTACGAGCTATTTGTTATGTATTGCCGTACTGCTTCTTTCTGTTTATATTTTGTAGGTTTTGGCGGTCCTGAGCCAAATACCAAGTCAAGTGAAGCAAGCACAAGTACCGAGACTACGAGACCAAGCTCGAGCCATCATGGGAGCTCGGGATACGAGTGACGACGTAGTGGATCCGAGCTACAAGCGACGAATGAAGCATATAAGCCCATAAACGAAGTAACTTGCCAAATACACCTGGGTCGGATTCTCAGAGAATCCGGCCGGATTTCTCAGAAATCCTGCCCAGCTCTGTCAACTGTGGGCTCGTGTGTTTTGGGCCTAATTTTGAGAACTTGTATAAATATGAGACTTAGTGTCTCGAAGCCAACATCTTTTTACACATCTTTCATTCTACTTTACTGCTTTAGGTTAGACTTAGTTTTCTCTCTTTTAAACTCTCTCAAAAACACTTAGTCTAGATTTAATTACTTCGCAAGACTCGATCTTTTCAATGCAATTCAGGATTTCTCCAGGTTTAATTCTATTGTTATTCTTTTATCATGTCTTATTACTATCATTGTTTTGTTTCAATTTCGATTATGTCTAGCTAATTCTCCAATTAGGGTTTGAGGGGAATTTGTGCCTTTGATTCGGGAACATGTTTTTGGATTAAATTGGTTGAATATATTGTGCAATTGAGTTTCTTTCTACGCGTTTTATGTCAATTGAATTAGGATTACTTCTTTGATCAGCGAATTCATCGAGTTTAATTGAACCTGAGTAAGTTTTGATTTAAGATCGAAAGCCGAGTTAAAACTAGACTTACGCGAGATCGATAAGTTGAATTTAGTACGTAGCGAGAGCCCGCTAAATTTGCTTAAGGCTGAAATTGACTCGAGAGAGCGTTTTCCAAACCTAATCATTTGCACAGTTTATTGCTTCCTTCTTATGAACTTGAGTTCCTAAATCATTGTCATAATGAACCCGATGCCCTAATCTCTTCCCTTATAGTCTTCTTATCTTCGTTCTTTTTGCTTTAGTTATTAGCTCAAATCAACCATTTTCATACCCCTTTGAGTCAAACCTGTTTTCACCCAACTTAGCTTATAACTACACCGTTTCTTTGTGGATTTCGACCCTGCTTACCGCTAGCTTCCGTTAGTTGTTTGTCTAGGTTTATTTTGATTAGGCGTGACGACTTTAGCCTCATCACCTGTCAACTGGCGATTTAAAATTAAATCGCCAGTCAACTGGTGATTTACTTTTAAATCGCCTGTTGACAGGCGATTTTATGTTTGTTTTCCTGTTGTTTTGTGACGTATTTTGGCTATACGTGTGTGTGATATATGTGTATACGTATGTTGCTTAGTGTGTTTGTGTTGGCCGACTTACTTGGGTCTGTTTTTGTGTTTCATGTTTCGTGTTTTTTTGGGGACTTGGGCCGAAAAGTGTTTTTGTCTTGTATTGAATTGTTTTTGTGAAATGTGTTTAGACGTGAGCTTGGTTTGCGCGTCTGATGCCTTGGGAGGCGTGCTCGGGTGCTTTTGTGGGCTTTTTGTGTGGAAAAAGGCTCGTTTTTTGTGTTTTGTGTGTTGCCAGGCTTTTGTTTGTGGGCCTGTTTTTGTTGCATAGGCTTGCTTTTGTGTTGGGTCGGTTTAAATAAAATGACTAAGCGAATATTCATTTTACACGACATGCAGATAAATCATTTTATGCATTAAACGACTTAAAATGTTTTCGACAAAATGTACTGTTTTGACATTACGTTAAAAACATGCTTTTTGTAAAAAGTCCATTTCATCATAGGGTTTTTTGTTTGGGGGGTACGGATACGGGTATCTACAGAGCCCCCAGTTTGGCTGAGCTTGGACAAAGCGTTAGTCAAACTTGAAGATAGTATCCGGACCATTGCAGTCTCGATACTACCTGGCGGTGCTAAGAATGTGTCTCATAGGAGAGACGAGGACTTAGTGCCGGGAAATGCGGGGAGGGACGACATGTTTTTAAGGACATGACGGTCCTACATGTTTAAGGGCATGTCAGCCTGCGTGTTGCTTGAATGTTTCTTGATGGCGCTTTGCTTGAGACGGTTGTTGGTGTTGAATGCTTCTTGCTGGTGCTTTGCTTGTGCTTGAGTGCTTGTGCTTCTTGCTGCTGCTCTGCTTGTGCTTGAGTGCTTGTGCTTCTTGCTGGTGCTTTGCTTGTGCTTCAGTGCTTGTGCTTCAGTGCTTGTGCTTCTTGCTGGTGCTCTGCTTGCAAAGTTTAGTGTTTTTGTGGATGTCTCGTAAAAGAGGTTACGCGTTTTTGTGTTTGGCTTTATGAAAGTGGTTAGGTTTTTATGAACGTCTCGTAAAGGAGGTTACGCGCTTATGTGTTTGACTCATAAAAAGGGGCTAGGTTTTTATGAACGTCTCGTAAAAGAGGTTACGCGCTTGTGTGTTGGATTCGTAAAAAGGGGTTTTTTGTTTTGTTTGACTCGTAAAAGAGGTTTTGGTGTTTTTGTGGGACTCGTAAAAGAGGTTTAGTGTTTTGTGGGGACTCGTAAAAGAGTTTTTTTTTTTTTTTTTTTTTTTTTTTTTTTTTTTTTTTGTGAGGACTCGTAAAAGAGGTTTTTTTGTTTTGTGGGGACTCATAAAAGAGGTTTGGGTGTTTTGTTTGACTCGTAAAAGAGGTTTGGGTGTTTTTGTGGACGACTCGTAAAAGAGGTGACGTGTCTTTGTGGACGACTCGTAAAAGAGGTTATTGTTTTGTGAGACTCGTAAAAGAGGTTTAGTGTTTTGTGGGGACTCGTAAAAGAGGCTTTTTGTTTTGTTTGACTCGTAAAAGAGGTTTGGGTCTTTTGTTTGACTCGTAAAAGAGGTTTGGGTGTTTTTTTTGGACGACTCATAAAAGAGGTGACGTATCTTTGTGGACGACTCGTAAAAGAGGTGACGCATTTTTTGTGGATGACTCGTAAAAGAGGTTTGGGTGTTTTAGTGGGCGACTCGTAAAAGAGGTGACGCGTTTTCGTGGACGACTCGTAAACGAGGTGACGTGTTTTTGTGGACGACCCGTAAAAGAGGTGACGTGTTTTTGTGAATGACTCGTAAAAAAGGTGTATATATTTTTTGTTGGGACTCGTAAAAGATGTATTATTTTTGGCTCGTAAAGGGTGTATATGATTGGCTCATGTTTTTTAGCGTTCTTGATTATGCTTTACGTTTGAATGTCTTGTACTTGATGCTGTTGTCTAGTGTTTGATGTTTATGTCTTGAGATGTGTGTTTTTATCAAGTCGGAGTGTTCAGTTGTTTTCAGTAATTATGCTAGTACTTATGTTTGTGTTTGTGTCTGTGATTACGTTGTTTGAAGGTCGTGCCTAGCATTTTGCATGTGGTGGTGAAGCGTTTTTGCGTGCGTGAAGCGTTTTATGTTGTCGTTGAATTGTTTTTTGCGTGAGGCAGTTTGGGGTGTTTAAACCGTTTTGCGTGAGGCGATTTGAGGTGCTTTAAACCGTTTTTGCGTGAAGCGTTTTGAGGTGTTTTAAACCGTTTTTGCGTGTGTCAGTTTGGAAGTTTTGCAAAAATGTTTTTTTTTTTTTGCTTGAGGCAATTGGAGGTGTTGCTCAACCGTTTTTGGGTGAGGCAATTTGAGATGTTGCCATTTTGTTTTGAGTTTGTTCATGTATGTCGTGTTGTGTTATTTGGTGTGTATTGTGTCCTGTCTTTTGGAGAAGTTTGAGCTGAACCTAGTTTTGAATTCGTTTTGCTAGTGCTTTTTGCCAGATGTCTTGTTGTGAGTAGAGTTTGTTTTCTTGTTTGAACCTTATGTTTGGGGTTTATGTTTGTGTATTTGGTGCTTGTGTTCTGATACTTTTAAAGTGTATATGCATGCTTATGTTTTATTGTGAAGTGTGCTTAGCGGCCTTTGTCGGGGTTTGTTGTCGGTTTGTCGCGGGTTCCGCAGCTCGTGTTGTTGCTTCGTGCATATCTGTTAGCGGTGTTATGTATGTGTGAGTTTGTGTATCATCGGGCTTGGATGTATGTGTTGCTATATGTGATGTTTGGGATGTGAGATATGTATTGTTGATGTTGCTTATTGTTTTGTAAGTCCGTTCTGAGGGTGGTTGTTTGTGTTTTTTGTTCTTTGTGCGGTGTTTGTGTTGTATATCCGCTTGGGTTGTGGTTGTTTGTGTTTTTTGCTCTTTGTATGTTTTGTGTCCTATATCTGCTTGGGATGTATGTTAGGACGTATTCTCGTAAGAAGAGAATGATTTTGCGTGTTGTATTTTGAAGGCTTGAATCTCGCTGGCATTTTGCGTGTTTGTGTGTAAAGAAGGTTATTGGCGGTCTATAGGGGATGCCTGAACCGTGAATGTTTGTGCTATGTGGAGGGAAAAATTTGTGGTTTTGTTTTTAAAGTTAGCCCCCAGTTTGAGTTAGTTTTTGATGTGAAAACGTTGGTCAAACTTGCGATGTTTGCTTTTAAAGTTAGCCCCCAATTTGAGTTAGTTTTTGATGGTAAAACGTTAGTCAAATTTGCGATGTTTTCTTTAAAAGTTAGCCCCCAATTTGAGTTAGTTTTTGATGCTAAAATGTTAGTCAAATTTGCGATGTTTGCTTTTAAAGTTAGCCCCCAATTTGAGTTAGTTTTTGATGTTAAACGTTAGTCAAATTTGTAGTAGCTGTGTGTGTCTTTGCTTTTGAATGTAGTCCGTGGATTGAGCTGTGTTCCCGCTTTTTGATTTTGCTTTTGCGTTTCATTGTTGTTTGTGTATTATTTCTGAGACGAAAAATCCAAAACGTAATCGTCTTTCTTTATAGTTAATGAAATGAAGGTTTTTGCTTCTGTTTGCCTCGTATGCTATTTTGTGTGAGCAGTTGTGTACCCTCGACTGTTTAAAGTTTCGGATTTAGAGTTGATTTTGTGTTAGATGTCTGTGTTGACTGTGCCCTTGACTTTTTCAGTGTCGGGCGTGTCATTTTGTGTTGAATGTCGCCTTTTAACCTTTTGGGTTTTGAGACGAATTTTGTGATGACTATGCCTTTGACTTGTCTAGGTCTCAAGCGTGTTGTTTTGTATTGAATGTCGTCTTTTTAATCCGTTGGGTTTCCAGACGGATGTTTTGTGTGGGCTATGCCCTCGACCTTTTTAAGCATTGGGTGCGTCGTTTTTGTGTTGAATGTCGTCTTTTTAACCCTTTGGGTTTTAAGACGGATGTTTTGTGTGGACTATGCCCTCGACCTTTTTAAGCTTTGGGCGCGTCGTTTTTGTGTTGAATGTCGTTTCCTTAACCCTCTTGGGTCGTGGAACGAGTTTTTGTGGTGACTTTGTCCTAAACCAGAGGGACATGCCGGGGCTTGTATAAGTATTGTAATATATTGTAATGTTGCAGCGTATTTGTAATGTCGTAGTTGTGCTCCTGTTTGAAAAATCCAAAAATGTAATCGTTCTTTTAAGATTAATAAAACTCAGGTTTTCGTTCACGACTTTGCCTCATTTTGCATATTATTCTGTGTGAAATTCCATGGCCCTAACTTCATTTCAAAGTGTAGGACGTAAGTATGATTCTTGTTTTTAGGAATTTTTTTGTACTGACTATTTCCTTGACTTTTTTAAGTTTTGGACGCGTCATTTTTGTGTTGAATATCGGTTGTGCTTTTTGCAAAGCTGTCTACGTATCCATGTAAAATGGAATCAAACCGGCGTAGTTCGGAAGTGTACGTTTAGGGGCATACCGGCCCATGAAATGCTTTTGCTCTTTTGTGGAGAAATGTGCATGTTTAAGGGCATGCCGGCCCATGAATTTGCTTTGTAGGAGGTGCACGTTTAGGGGCATGCCGGCCCAAGAATTAGGCTCCTGTTTGGATGATGATTTGCGAGATATTTGCGTAGAGACGTCTGGTTGCGGGCCTGTTCGGATAGGTCTTTTGTTTGTGTTTTATTATTGTGGAGTTTTGGGATGTTCTTGAGAACATCCTTTTGTTTGCTTATTGAAATAGGGGTTCTGCTTTAGTTTTTGTTGCTGTACAGTGTTTGTGAAGAATGTTTGTTTTGTTGGCCTATCGAGGTTGTAACAACCTGATTTTTAGTCGACTTTAATTACTAAGGCGGAAATTAATTAAGTCTTAAACCAGCGTTATTAATTATACAATAACCCAAAATATTACATCATCGTTTAAGAGTTGAATAAAACAACTCTAAATACGGAAATTCAAAAGAGTAGCGTTATATATATTACATCTCTCTCGAAACAACTAAAGAAAAGCAATAAAAACGTCTCGTGGCTCCATCCAAAACCCAGCTCCTGGTCCACGAACGTCCTGCACAATAACTGATGGGGGGATGCCCGCTGAGCGGACAGTGACTAGGTATGCTCATACTTACCCTCGATTTCAATTACTTTGGTTTAATATTATCGCTTTATAAACATAACATTATGATAAAAACATAAACATGCTTAATACAAATAGCATATAAAGACATATAAGTCATAATAAGCATGCGGTTTAAAGCGATAGATCATATAAGCATGATATTCAATTATGAAGGCAAATAACACATAATAGCGTAGCAATAGTATCACAATAATTCAATGGCATTACAAGGCGATATCGAATCGCAATCAAACATACATATCGTATCATTCTTCTCATGCAGACTCGATTCAATTCAGAAAGTTGTGGTCTTTAATTTTCGAAGATGGTACACACTCATTCTCATTTAATCATATAACAGACAACACATACTGCTTACGAGCCTGACCACTGAGTAGGCAATTGTACTCTAGTCGCTTGCATCTCACTACCATAGTGCAGCAACTTACTCGACTCGTAAACCACGCCGAATACTATAATACTTGCATCTCATCCTCTAGTGTTCGAAATGATTCGAACTTCAGATACAATCCCGTCAAGTGATCTGTACATGTGGCAAGAACGAATGCTAGTGTCGCGCCCACTAAGAACGAAACACGGCAAGGAGACAGAACCGCAAAGCGCATAAGCACATAATGTCACGGTGGCCCTGGTAACTTTAGCGAAATAGAGTGAATTAAACCCAAGTCTAGTATGCATACACTAATATCCACTTTAAGAATGGGCTATGCTATTCATAGAGCACCTTAACTCTGGATAAAACGACTATTTCCTAAAGCCTGACCCAAAAGAGTTGGCATATTCAATTATCTTGTACGGCAATGGCGACCGCTACAAGACTATCTTAAACCCCACTTCACTCACGATTGACGTTTTCATATCTGAGGCCCAAGCTTGACCTTTTACTTAACTTACTCAATATTCATTATTTATTTGATATTACATATCACATGTTACTAGACTCTCCTAGTCTCAGCGTCAAACGTTTTATTTGAATGGTAGGTTTCATATGATCACATAACACGTTCGTTTATTATTTGAAGTGTTGTTAATTATTAACATTTTTAAGTTTCTATAATGAAACGTTTATTAGTATGTCAAATTTTATTTAAGTGTTTTTCAAACACTTTAAGTCATTTACTTAATAAATTTTAAATTTTCTATACTTAGGAAAATTTTCATTATTTCAAAATTTGAGATATGAATTGTCTTTGAATTTGAGACGTAACTTGTTTTACAAGTTTCGTAATTTTTTTCACTATTCATTCTTCACTATTCACTTTTCACTATTCATCGATCACTATTCATCGTATTTTTATACGTATTCGTATTTTTATACTTCGTATATTATACGTATTTTTATACGTATTCGTATTTTTATACTTCGTATTCTAAATGTATTTTTATACTTATACGTATTCTTATACTTGTACGTATTTCTATATTTATACGTATTTTTATACTTGAGATATTTTAGGTATAAATACTAAGTCTTTTTATATCCTAAGTATAAATTTCTAGTTTCAAAGTCGTTAAGTTCGTTTTGTACTTAGTGAGTTTTGAAAATATTCTAAAAGCCTAGTTTTAAAAACGTTATGTTCGGTTTGTAAAAAGTGATAATGATATTCATTTTAAAATTCTAATTTTAAAAACGTTAAGTTCAATTTGTAAAAAGTGACAATGATGTTCATTTTAAAATTCTAGTTTTAAAAATGTTAAGTTCGATTTATAAAAAGCGATAATGATATTCATTTTAAAATGAAACTTAGTTAATTTTAGTCGTCTATTAACTAAAGTTAGTGATTTTCATTTTAAAATAATAGTATCGTGGATGATTCATTTTAGTCCGTATGTCCAAGATCAACAGTCCAAATAGCAAAGGCAGTAACACACGATTTAGTTCATATAACGGTTACATATTTTTATCGGTTTATAATATTTCATTTATAACTAAATCGATTTATACAAGAATTCATTTCTAACCACTATTTAACTTTAGTGACTTACTGATAAATTCATTTTGGTCAATTTTAGTCAATTTATAATGGAAATGCCGTGTATACTAATATATGTGTCAAAATGGTTTTATTTCTTTTAATTTCTTAAATCTAACTTATTAACTAATAATTAAATTATATTAACAATAAACTAAAAAGTGATAAAACAAATTTTAACCCTAAAAATAGTAAAAATGCCGTGAGTAGTAGTATAGGGTTCTAAATTCTCATTTTTCGATTTTATCGGTTTTTAACTTAAAGTCTTTATATTTTAATTATTCTAATTATACTAAAACGATTTAAACTAAAATGAAATTTAATAAAAGTTTCATTTATATTTATGAATAGTGTTTTTCAACACTTTAAATTTCTAACTTTTTATTCTAAATGATTTATAATGTTTTAAGTTGATTTATATTATAAGACTAATAATATATAAAACAATAACTAAACATAAACACAAATTATTAACAAACATAAACCAAAATGAAATCAAAGAGTACAAAATGATGAACATCAACATGAATATTTCAAGAACACATATGAAGATCATATTAAAGCTCAAGAACACTAATTTTGATTTTAACAACTTATAATTTATTTTCCTAATTTAATTTTTTTTAACATGAATACATCTATTTTAACTAACTTATTCTAACATATTATTTACAAAAATTAAAAGTGAAAATATATTAAAAAAAAAATGGGATATGCCGTGTACATGTATATATGTATATAAATTTTCATTTTCGATTTTTATCACTTTAAACTCATTGTTAATATTTCACATAATTTTTATATATGATTATTACATAACTAAAACATAACTAAACATAAAAATCATATGAACATAAATTAAAAATGCTCAAAATTAATTTAACTAAACATATGAATATTTTACTACAATAATCTATTTAACATATTATTTAGTTATTATCATTTTATTATACAACACATAATCATATAAGTGCACTCATGTGATGTTTAACATATTTAACATAATTTTCATACTCATAAAATTATAATAACAAAACAAATTAATTTACTAAGAGGATAATATAAGACATATTTAGTCACCTTATTTGGTAAGTTATTGATTATCGGGGTCAAGAATATTATCAAGATCCAAAGCTTCACCCTCAAACCCGTCTTCACCTTCAATTAAAACCCGTAAATATTAAGCTTCAATATACCCACTAATTAACTAAATAATACTAGAGGTTATTAGAATAATATTAGTGTTTTTATTTAAGAGGTTTTTGTAATAAAATGGAAGAAAACCAAAGGGAGAAAAGAAGTGATGTTGCTCGGCCAAATGAAGGAGAAAAGGATGAGTTTTTACACTTGTGAAAATAATGAAAAGCTAGTAAGTTTTTAGGTTAAAAGAATTAGGTTAAAGTTTAGGTTATTTAGTAAATAAAGTTTAACTTAAATGAAAATAATGAGTCATAAAAACAACTTGACATACTAGTGTCAAAATAAGAAGCTTCCTAAAGAAATTTGATGTTAAAAAGTTTTCCACGAAATTTATCAGTTTTAAAAAGTCGGGTGTCAAAAGCGATAAAGTCAAAGTGTGCGCGTTTGACTATTTTTCGAAATATTTCTACTTTTGAATTCTAAGATTAAAATATTTATTTCATTATTCAAAAATTTTAAAAAGTATTAAAGAAGTCGAGAAATTTTACAAAACAAAAGTTTTGCAAAAAGTGTGATTTTGAAAGATTAAATGATTAAGAATTGATTTAAGACTTGAAATTTATAATCGATGGCTAAATCGATGGCTAATTATTGATTTAAATTAACACGGGGTGTTACAAACCTCCCCCCTTATAAAAGTTTCGTCCCGAAACTTGAATGAAGAATAGGATTTTCACCTGAGTTAAACAGTTCGGGATATTTCTCCTTCATAGAGGCTTCGGTCTCCCAAGTTGCTTGTTCAGTCAATTGACCCTTCCGTAGCACCTTCACTAAGGGAACCGTCTTCCGCCTCAACACCTTGGTTTCTCGCGCTAGAATCTTGACAGGTCTCTCGGAGTATAGCAAGTTAGGCTCAACTGCGATCACGTCGGGAGTAATAATATGACTTGGGTCACTCCTGTATCTCCTCAGTTGAGAAACGTGAAAAACGTTGTGAACCTTGGATAAGTTGGGGGGTAGCGCTAGGCGATAGGCCACCTCACCAATCCTTTCAAGTACCTCGTACGGTCCAACGTATTTAGGACTTAGCTTTCCTTTTAAACCGAAACGTCGAACCCCCTTCATGGGTGATACTTTCAAGAAAACATGATCTCCGACTTTGAATTCAATAGGTCGGCGATGCTTGTTAGCATACATCTTCTGACGGTCCTGGGCCGCTTGTAGTCGTTCACGAATGATTTTGATGTGTTCAATCTGGTCCTGAATAACCTCTGGTCCAGTACCCACGTTATCACTAGCATCGTCCCAACAGACTGGGCTACGACACTTCCTCCTGTAGAGTGCCTCGAATGGGGCACAACCTAAGCTTGCATGGAAGCTATTGTTGTAGGAGAATTCAATCAAAGGTAGACTTTTCTCCCAATTCTCGTTGAATTCTAATGCACATGCCCTGAGCATGTCCTCGACCGTTTGGATAGTTCGCTCAGTTTGACCATCGGTCGCAGGGTGGAAAGCGGTGCTCATCTTCAGTTGACTTCCCAATGATGCTTGGAGCTTGTCCCAAAAATGAGAGGTGAATCTCGGATCCCTGTCCGAGATAATGTCTAGCGGTACACCGTGGAGTCGGATCACCTCTTTCTCATAAGCCTTAGCTAGCTCTTCAAGACTCCAAGTATCTTTGATTGGTAGAAAGTGGGCCGATTTTGTTAAGCGGTCCACAATTACCCAAATTGCATTATTTCCTTTATGAGTCCTTGGTAAACCCGTTATGAAATCCATGGAAATGGAGTCCCATTTTCCCAATGGAATGTCTAAGGGTTGTAGTAGCCCTCCAGGTCGTTGATGTTCGAATTTCACCTTCTGACAGATTAGGCACTTTGCAACGTACTCGGCAATCTCTGCTTTCATTCCTACCCACCAGAACCTCAGCTTTAAATCTTGGTACATCTTATCAGAACCTGGATGTATGGAGTATCGTGTACTATGTGCCTCGTCGAGGATCCTTCTCTTTAGTACTGGTACGTCGGGCACACACCACCTCTCTTTGAATCTCAAACTCCTGTCAGGTTTAATCTCGAACCCTTCTCGGTTTCCTGAAGGAATTTCCCGTCTGATCTTAACAAGCTCTTCATCTTCCCATTGTAGAGCTCTAATCTCGTGATATAACTCCGGCTCTGCGATCATTGCGTTCAAATCAGCATCATCAGACTGAACCAACTCTAAATTCATTCTTTCGAAGTCTCTGACGATACTAGCCGGAATTTCCCAAATGTTACTAAGGGTATGCGTAGTCTTTCTACTCGAGGCGTCGGAACGACGTTCGCCTTACCCTCGTGATACAGTAGTTCAATCTTATAGTCCTTGATCAGTTCTAACCACCGGCGTTGTCTCATGTTGAGTTCCTTCTGCGTGAAGATATATTTCAGGCTTTTGTGGTCCGTGTAGAACTTGATACTCACTCCGTAGAGGTAGTGACGCCAGATTTTCAAAGCAAATACCACCGCTGCTAATTCTAGGTCATGGGTTGGGTAGTTTCGTTCATGAACCTTTAACTGCCTTGACGCATAAGCAATGACCTTCCCTTGTTGCATCAGTACGCAACCAAGGCCATTCAGTGAGGCGTCACTGTAGACTTCATACTCGTCTCCATCTGTAGGAAGAGCTAAGACTGGCGCTGTGGTAAGCCTTGTCTTGAGTTCTTGAAATGCCTTCTCGCATTCTTCGCTCCATATGAACTTAGATTCCTTCTGTAGCAACTTCGTCATCGGTCGTGCAACCTTAGAGAAATCTGGAACAAACCTCCTGTAGTATCCTGCCAATCCTAGGAAGCTGCGTATCTCAGTTATGTTTGTAGGAGCCTTCCATTCTTTCACTGCGTCGATCTTTGCAGGATCTACCATCACTCCATCTTTCGAGATGACGTGACCCAGGAATGCAACCTTCTCGAGCCAAAACTCGCACTTGAAAAATTTAGCATACCACTTATATTTCCTTAGTATCCCCAAAATAATACGGAGATGTTCCTCGTGTTCTGCCCCAGTCTTGGAATAAATCAGGATATCGTCAATGAAAACCACCACGCATATGTCTAGATACTCATGGAAGGTCCTGTTCATTTGATCCATGAACACTGCTGGAGCGTTTGTCAAACCGAACGGCATGACCTTAAACTCGTAATGACCGTATACGCTTCAGCGATCTTACGGATGTCCTGTTCTCTTACCGCAATCTGATGATAACCTGACCTCAGGTCGATCTTAGAAAACACTCCCGCGCCCTTCAATTGATCAAAGAGATCGTCGATTCTGGGTAATGGGTAGCGGTTCTTAATGGTTACCTTGTTTAACTCCCTGTAGTCGATGCAGAGTCTCATACTGCCATCCTTCTTTTTCACGAAGAGGACCGGTGCTCCCCAAGGTGAGACACTTGGTCGTATGAAACCCTTTTCAATCATTTCCTCTAGTTGTTTCTTCAATTCATGTAGTTCTACCGGTGCCATCCTATAGGGTGCCTTTGAGATTGGGGCCGTGCCTGGCACAAGGTCGATAGAGAATTCAACGTCACGTGCAGGTGGCAAGCCTGGTAAGTCGTCTGGGAAGTCAGGAAATTCCCGTACTACGTGAATGCCTCCGATGTCTACGGTTTCCTTGACTTCATTGATGCTGCACAAGAACACTTGATGTCCTTTTCTTTCTAGCCGTTGTAGTTGTAACATAGAGATGATTTTCGCCCCCTTATTTGGCGAAGTCTTCTGATACGTGACTCTAGTCCCTGTAGGATGCTTCAAGCGAATTTTCTGATCTCGGCACTCGAACAACGCATGATACTTAGTCAACCAATCGATACCCAGTATGACATCGAACTCCGGCATGTCGAAAAGAATAAGGTCGGAAGGAAAGATTGTTTTATGAATTGTGATTGGAGTTTCTTCGAAAATTTTGGAGCATTTGAAAATTTTTCCGTTTGGTAAAGAAATATTTGCGTTGATTGATTCGGATTTTGTGAGATTAGCCTTTGAAACAAACTTAGAAGATATAAAGGACAATGATGCGCCAGTGTCAAACAAAACGACAGCGTTCACAGAGTTTATAAGAAAAATACCAGTGATGACGTCAGCCTCAGGTGACTCCTCTGCCTCAGCTTCAGTGAGGACATATACTCGACCCTGTACCACTACAGATTGTGGTACACCTGCAACAGGTGCCGTGTTCTGGTTGTTGGGACACACATTAGACTTATGCCCCACCATTTTACACTTGTAACATGTAATCGGCAGACCGTTGCACTGTCTCCCTTCGTGTGACGCCTTGCGGCACATACGACAAGTCCCCGGTAAGACTCTTGGTTGAGGAGCCCTTCCTGCAACCATAGCTCTCTCATTATTCCCCGCAGGAAGTCTATTCTGGAAACCAGGCCTCTGGAAGTTTGGCCTCTGCTGATTAGGGCGTTGGTAGTTTGGCTTCTGAATGAAGCTCGACTGTGATACGGAAGGCACAAACACCTTCTTCTTCTTTTCAGCCTTTTCCAACTCTAGAGAAGCCCATAGGCTACACGCGCGTTCATACGCTGCAGCAACAGTAGTGTAGGTGTTGGTACTCATGTAGGTACGCATTGTGTTGGACATATTGCGCAGATACCTCTGGGTCATAGCCCTCTCATTGGGAGCCACCGTAGCCCCGAATTTGGCCAGCTTTTGGAATTTCTCGGTGTACTCCTGAAGTGTCATGTCCCCCATCTTGAGATTTATGAACTCCTCTTCCTTCTGACATCGGAGCTCATACCCAAAGTACTTCTCCTTGATTTTCGCTGTGAACTCGTACCATGTGAACGTAGTGTCAGGCTCGTTGGTCCTGATCACGTTCCACCAATCATTTGCCTCCCCTTTCAAATAGTAGGCGGCAATGTTGACCCTATCCTCAGGAGGTGTCCTGCTCAGGTCCATCAGCTTTTTCATCTCTTCTAGCCAATTCGTGAGATCGATAGGGTTATTTGAACCCGAGTATTCTTGTGGTCGGTGACGGGAGAATCGGTCGAACGCGCTCGGCTGATGACGGCGGTTCGCGTTTTCCGCAGCTATTTCAGCTAAACGGATCAAAGACTCTTCAGCCAACATATGTCTTTCCACATTAGTCATTGGAGGTGCATCCATTCTGAAAGAATTAAGATGTGAAGGAAATTGTTAGCATTGCAAAGTGTTAGATAACATGCTTGACATTGATAGAATTTATTTGAAGTAAAAGTGATACAGCAGTCATGCATGTAAGCACAGAGGTTAGGTATATTATTCCATTGAAATGCATCTGGTACATTTTCTGAAGCAGACAGAAGAAAGGTTGGAAGTAGAGAGTGTATTTTTGTGGAATTGTTTATGAATTTAACAGATGTCTTCACTCCGTGCCGTCTGGTACTTCTTTGACGCTTCAATCCTCGGAAGTTGAATTTATTATTTAGATTTTATATCCGAGGATAGTTGTTAGTTTAAATCAGTCACTTCAGCAAGTAGCAAGCATACGCTAGTTAGTGTATTTTATTTTGAGGGAAGTAGTTTGTTATATAAAAGTCCTTAGCCTATGGTCGGTCCTTAAGGTTTCTACCCATCCTCACACTTTAAAGCGATTTTAAGTTATTATTTAAGTGATCTAATAAAAGAAAAATCTAATTCATTATTTGATCCTAGTAGTCTTGCGGTTTAACATATTAATATGTTTGTACCGCCCAGGTGTCTCTCGTTAGGTAAGCATAAATCACATTAGGCAATTCATGTTACGGTCACGAGTCAGCTCTGATACCAACTGTAACAACCTGGTTTTTAGTCGACTTTAATTACTAAGGCGGAAATTAATTAAGTCTTAAACCAGCGTTATTAATTATACAATAACCCAAAATATTACATCATCGTTTAAGAGTTGAATAAAACAACTCTAAATACGGAAATTCAAAAGAGTAGCGTTATATATATTACATCTCTCTCGAAACAACTAAAGAAAAGCAATAAAAACGTCTCGTGGCTCCATCCAAAACCCAGCTCCTGGTCCACGAACGTCCTGCACAATAACTGATGGGGGGATGCCCGCTGAGCGGACAGTGACTAGGTATGCTCATACTTACCCTCGATTTCAATTACTTTGGTTTAATATTATCGCTTTATAAACATAACATTATGATAAAAACATAAACATGCTTAATACATATAGCATATAAAGACATATAAGTCATAATAAGCATGCGGTTTAAAGCGATAGATCATATAAGCATGATATTCAATTATGAAGGCAAATAACACATAATAGCGTAGCAATAGTTTCACAATAATTCAATGGCATTACAAGGCGATATCGAATCGCAATCAAACATACATATCGTATCATTCTTCTCATGCAGACTCGATTCAATTCAGAAAGTTGTGGTCTTTAATTTTCGAAGATGGTACACACTCATTCTCATTTAATTATATAACGCATAACACATCGCTACGAGCACGACCATCGAGTAGGCTATTGTACTCTAGTCGCTTGCATCTCACTACCATAGTGCAGCAACTTACTCGACTCGTAAACCACGCCGAATACTATAATACTTGCATCTCATCCTCTAGTGTTCGAAATGATTCGAACTTCAGATACAATCCCGTCAAGTGATCTGTACATGTGGCAAGAACGAATGCTAGTGTCGTGCCCACTAAGAACGAAACACGGCAAGGAGACAGAACCGCAAAGCGCATAAGCACATAATGTCACGGTGGCCCTGGTAACTTTAGCGAAATAGAGTGAATTAAACCCAAGTCTAGTATGCATACACTAATATCCACTTTAAGAATGGGCTATGCTATTCATAGAGCACCTTAACTCTGGATAAAACGACTATTTCCTAAAGCCTGACCCAAAAGAGTTGGCATATTCAAGTATCTTGTACGGCAATGGCGACCGCTACAAGACTATCTTAAACCCCACTTCACTCACGATTGACGTTTTCATATCTGAGGCCCAAGCTTGACCTTTTACTTAACTTACTCAATATTCATTATTTATTTGATATTACATATCACATGTTACTAGACTCTCCTAGTCTCACACAAACGTTTTATTTGAATGGTAGGTTTCATATGATCACATAACACGTTCGTTTATTATTTGAAGTGTTGTTAATTATTAACATTTTTAAGTTTCTATAATGAAACGTTTATTAGTATGTCAAATTTTATTTAAGTGTTTTTCAAACACTTTAAGTCATTTACTTAATAAATATTAAATTTTCTATACTTAGGAAAATTTTCATTATTTCAAAATTTGAGATATGAATTGTCTTTGAATTTGAGACGTAACTTGTTTTACAAGTTTCGTAATTTTTTTCACTATTCATTTTTCACTATTCACTTTTCACTATTCATCGATCACTATTCATCGTATTTTTATACGTATTCGTATTTTTATACTTCGTATTCTAAATGTATTTTTATACTTATACGTATTCTTATACTTGTACGTATTTCTATATTTATACGTATTTTTATACTTGAGATATTTTAGGTATAAATACTAAGTCTTTTTATATCCTAAGTATAAATTTCTAGTTTCAAAGTCGTTAAGTTCGTTTTGTACTTAGTGAGTTTTGAAAATATTCTAAAAGTCTAGTTTTAAAAACGTTAAGTTCGGTTTGTAAAAAGTGATAATGATATTCATTTTAAAATTCTAGTTTTAAAAACGTTAAGTTCAATTTGTAAAAAGTGACAATGATGTTCATTTTAAAATTCTAGTTTTAAAAATGTTAAGTTCGATTTATAAAAAGCGATAATGATATTCATTTTAAAATGAAACTTAGTTAATTTTAGTCGTCTATTAACTAAAGTTAGTGATTTTCATTTTAAAATAATAGTATCGTGGATGATTCATTTTAGTCCGTATGTCCAAGATCAACAGTCCAAATAGCAAAGGCAGTAACACACGATTTAGTTCATTTTTATAACGGTTACATATTTTTATCGGTTTTTAATATTTCATTTATAACTAAATCGATTTATACAAGAATTCATTTCTAACTACTACTTAACTTTAGTGACTTAGTGAAAAATTCATTTTGGTCAATTTTAGTCAATTTATAATGGAAATGCCGTGTATACTAATATATGTGTCAAAATGGTTTTATTTCTTTTAATTTCTTAAATCTAACTTATTAACTAATAATTAAATTATATTAACAATAAACTAAAAAGTGATAAAACAAATTTTAACCCTAAAAATAGTAAAAATGCCGTGAGTAGTAGTATAGGGTTCTAAATTCTCATTTTTCGATTTTATCGGTTTTTAACTTAAAGTCTTTATATTTTAATTATTCTAATTATACTAAAACGATTTAAACTAAAATGAAATTTAATAAAAGTTTCATTTATATTTATGAATAGTGTTTTTCAACACTTTAAATTTCTAACTTTTTATTCTAAATGATTTATAATGTTTTAAGTTGATTTATATTATAAGACTAATAATATATAAAACAATAACTAAACATAAACACAAATTATTAACAAACATAAACCAAAATGAAATCAAAGAGTACAAAATGATGAACATCAACATGAATATTTCAAGAACACATATGAAGATCATATTAAAGCTCAGGAACACTAATTTTGATTTTAACAACTTATAATTTATTTTCCTAATTTAATTTTTTTTAACATGAATACATCTATTTTAACTAACTTATTCTAACATATTATTTACAAAAATTAAAAGTGAAAATATATTAAAAAAAATGGGATATGCCGTGTACATGTATATATGTATATAAATTTTCATTTTCGATTTTTATCACTTTAAACTCATTGTTAATATTTCACATAATTTTTATATATGATTATAACATAACTAAAACATAACTAAACATAAAAATCATATGAACATAAATTAAAAATGCTCAAAATTAATTTAACTAAACATATGAATATTTTACTACAATAATCTATTTAACATATTATTTAGTTATTATCATTTTATTATACAACACATAATCATATAAGTGCACTCATTTGATGTTTAACATATTTAACATAATTTTCATACTCATAAAATTATAATAACAAAACAAATTAATTTACTAAGAGGATAATATAAGACATAGTTAGTCACCTTATTTGGTAAGTTATTGATTATCGGGGTCAAGAATATTATCAAGATCCAAAGCTTCACCCTCAAACCCGTCTTCACCTTCAATTAAAACCCGTAAATATTAAGCTTCAATATACCCACTAATTAACTAAATAATACTAGAGGTTATTAGAATAATATTAGTGTTTTTATTTAAGAGGTTTTTGTAATAAAATGGAAGAAAACCAAAGGGAGAATAATGTTGCTCGGCCAAATGAAGGAGAAAAGGATGAGTTTTTACACTTGTGAAAATAATGAAAGGCTAGTAAGTTTTTAGGTTAAAAGAATTAGGTTAAAGTTTAGGTTATTTAGTAAATAAAGTTTAACTTAAATGAAAATAATGAGTCATAAAAACAACTTGACATACTAGTGTCAAAATAAGAAGCTTCCTAAAGATATTTAATGTTAAAAGTTTTCCACGAAATTTATCAGTTTTAAAAAGTCGGGTGTCAAAAGCGATAAAGTCAAAGTGTGCGCGTTTGACTATTTTTCGAAATATTTCTACTTTTGAATTCTAAGATTAAAATATTTATTTCATTATTCAAAAATTTTAAAAAGTATTAAAGAAGTCGAGAAATTTTACAAAACAAAAGTTTTGCAAAAAGTGTAATTTTGAAAGATTAAATGATTAAGAATTGATTTAAGACTTGAAATTTATAATCGATGGCTAATTATTGATTTAAATTAACACTGGGTGTTACAGAGGTAGGGTTTTTGTTTTCGTTTTGGGGTGTTCGTGAGGAACGTTTGTTTTGGTCTGCCTATTGAAGTAGGACTTTTGTTTTTGTTTTGCTTAGAGTGTTCGTGAGGAATATTTGCTTGTAGACCTATCGAGGTAGGGTTTTTGTTTTTGTTTTGGGATGTTTGCGAGCAACATGTGTTTTTGTTTGCTTATCGAGGTAGGGATCTTGTTTTTGTTTTGGGATGTTTACGAGGAACATCTATTTTGCAGGCCTATCGAGGTAGGGATTTTGTTTTTGGTTTTGGGATGTTTGCGAGGAACATCTGTTTTTCTTTGCCTATTGAAGTAGGACTTTTGTTTTCGGTTTTGGGATGTTTGCGAGGAACATCTGTTTTTCTTTGCCTACTGAAGTAGGACTTTTGTTTTTGTTTTGGGATGTCCGCGAGTAACATCTGTTTTGTCTTGTTTGCATGTGATCTAAGGTGAGGTGCTAGCCTCCTGTCTTTGTGGGTTCATTGTGGTAGGGATTTTGCTTTTATTTGTCCCAGGCTGTTCGTGAGGAACTTTTGTTTGTAGGCCTATCGAGGTAGGGGTTTTGTTTGTACTTTGGGATGTTTGCGAGGAACATATGTTTGTAGACCTATGGAGGTAGGGCTTTTGTTTTTGTTTTGGGATGTTCGCGAGGGACATCTGTTGGTAGACCTATGGAGGTAGGGCTTTTGCTTTTGTTTGTTCCAGGCTGTTCGTGAGGAACTTTTGTTTGTAGGCCTATCGAGGTAGGGGTTTTGTTTGTACTTTGGGATGTTCGCGAGGGACATCTGTTTGTAGACCTACAAAGGTAAGGCTTTTGTTTTTGTTTTTGGGATATTCGCGAGGAACATATGTTGGTAGACCTATGGAGGTGGGGCTTTTGTTTTTGCTTTGGGATGTTCGTGAGGGATATCTGTTGGTAGACCTATGGAGGCAGGGCTTTGTTTTTGCTTTAGGATGTTCGTGAGGGACATCTATTTTGCTTGTGTTTGCATGTGATCTAAGGTGAAGCGCTAGCCCCCTGTTTTTGTGGGTGAGTAATCGTATGTCGCTTTTATGGTGCATGAGCTAACTATTGTTTTTGTGGGTGAGTATGTGATGTAGCCTTCCTACTTAGGAAGAGGTTCCTAGCTTAGGCAAGTAGGGGTGTCAGTTTAGTTGTCGTGAATATCGTAAGTGCACTTCCGTTCGAAGGGGATTTGTGTTTGGTCTTTGTTTTGTAGGTGAGAGGAGAATGCGTTCCGTTGTGTTTGTGAAGCTTGAATGGCTGCGGTTGCGTTGGCGGTTGTGGTTGAAGAGGATGTATCCTGTGGTGTTTTGAGTAGGGTGCTTCTAGTAGCGTTGGGTAGAGCGTATCCTGTGCTGTTGTGGGTAGTTGTTGCACATGACTGCGTCTTCGGCGCCGTGGATGCTTACTCATGTCATGTTCTTTGTTTGCTTCGCCCTTTGCATTGTACCTGCATGGTTAGTGCTCAAGAAAAGACTATTTCTGAAATGTATTTTTCAAAAAGAGTTATTTGAAAATGCAAAGTGTTTTTGAAAATGCTTTTGTTCAAAAGTTATTAACTCGAGTGTTGGGTTAATTTTTGAAAAATGCTTTTAAAAATGTTGATGAGCTGTTTGAAGGATGTGTTGTCTCGTGCATGTTTAAGGGCATGCCGGCCCGGCGAAAGATTTTTTTTTTTTTTGTAAGTTTTTGGTAGACTAAAACATTTGGTTAGGTTAGTTAAAACGTCGCCAAATTGTTTTTGGTGTTAAAAATGCTTGTTGTTTTAAAAGTGCGAGGACTCGATGAGTGAGTCAAGGTTTTGAAGGAAAACCAAGTTTTTGAGATTCTTTTAAGACTGAGACGAATCGTATGCGTGACTTGAGACTCGACTGTTGCATGAATCTCACATTTGGGAACACGTGCGTTGTTAGAGCCCCCAGTGGTGTTTGCTTGCCTTGATAGGATCTTTGTTGTTCTGCAAAACAGAGTTAGACTAAAAAAGCAGAGTATTACTCCTAGGTCTAGTTCAACCTTGCTTCGACGTATTCGTTTTAGACGCCTCGATAAAGAAACAATTTTGCTTTTTGGGTTGTGATTTTGGTGTGTACACGTCCTTAGCTTTAATGAGCTTCAGACGGAGGAATGTTTTGTGGATTTTTGTAAAGGGTTGATTGAGCTCGGGTGAGCGGCCTACGTATCCACGATTGTGGAATCAAACCAGCGTAGTTCGGGTGGTGCATGTTTAACGACATGCCGGTCCATGAATTGTGTTTTGCTTTTTTGTGGTGAATGTGCATGTTTAAGGGCATGCCGGCCCATGAGTTGTGTTTGTTAAAGGTGCACGTTTAAGGACATGCCGGTCCATGAGTTGTTGTAGAGAGTGCACGTTTAGGGGCATGCCGGCCCATCAATTGTGTTTGCTTTTTGACCTCGATAAATTGCATCCTAAGGGTAGGTTCTCCTTAGTTTGATCTAGGCCACTTGTTGCTACTACTTGGTCTTCGATTTGGATTTTCAAAGACTTTGTCACTTGTTTGTTTACTTCGATGCTTCTTGCTTTTTCTTGCTTCGCCACTGCCTAGAGGGTTATTTTAGGCTCTCCCTTTTTTGCTTTGTCCCTTGCTTCATAGCTTTGAGACTTTTTTTGCTCTCCTTTTTTTTGTTTTTGTCCCTTGCTTCAGAGCTTTGAGACTCCCTCTTTTTTTCTTTTTGCTTTCGCTATCTTTTTTTTGCTGTTGCTTTTTCGTCTGTATTTGAGAACATGTCATGCCTCGCCTTTCGTGGCCTGGGCTTGTGGTTTATTCTTGCTAGACCTTGCGGTTCGGTGGTCGCTTGTGATCGAATGTCTATCATGCCAGACTTCTCTGACAGGTTCGTTTGCTTATTAGGCACGCGATCGAGTACGCGGAGGACGATCCAGGAATACTCGTACTTCTGGTCATGATCAAATTCATGGTCACTGTGGAGCTCCAAATTAATGGATCCTCCTCCAAAAGCAGCGGAGTAGTAGACCACAAGATGACCACCAGACGTCGGGTTTTTAGTCGTCGGTATCCTTTTTGTTTTTGTGTCTTGTATTGTTGTTGTCCTTGACCTTCGTATCTGGTCCAGACCTCTTTCGGATGGTTACTCCTAGGATGCAATGTATGTCGGTACATAATGACTTTTGTGTAAGAAAAAGAAGCTGGGTTGCGGGCAAACTTGTTCCTTTATCGATTTGTTAAAATGTCGTACGTTAAAGACTCGATTGTCCTAGACTGACAGAGATTGACTCGATGCTTAGGACTTGACCCTTATTGAAAAGTTGCAGGTTGCTTGTTGAGATCCGCGGGATTGTTGATGATGCGTGGGTGGATGCTTCGTCGGTTGCTTGAGGTGCACGCGTCTTGAATATGAGTCGGTGTCTTCCTGTCGAGGTTCGATTCACGCATAGTTAGACGCGTCCCGTGACTTTGAAAAGATGTTGTTTTTGAGGATAAACGTAATAGCTTTTTGGGCTAAAATGCGTTAAGGCTCGATGTAAAAGATGTAATACTCCGTATTAAAATAATATTATATATATAATATTAGCACTAGAATTAGTAGATACTTTTATTAGGATTGTTTAATGGTCAGCTTTACATTTTAATTCGACGGGAACAAATAAGTCCCAACGTCATTCCCGCGTAAAAACTAGCGTCAAACTTTGAGAGGTCATAAAATGGTCATCTGAACTCGAGTGGACGAAACAAAATGCTAAACCACCTAATTTTTCGAGAGGAATCCAATAGTATAATCTATAAAATCATTTGACAAATAAAAATTTAGTGTGAGACCCATTTTTGGTCGACCACTTGCTCTTTTATTTCTTGTCCTACACTTTTCCCCCATGCATTGTCACATCATGTGTCTTGTCACATCATGATGTATCTTGTGACATCATGTGTCTTGTCACATCAATTCTATGATCACAAGTTAAGGACACTTGTTAAGCATGCCAAGTATGATGTGACAACTCAAAAGAAATACAATGTACTTGGCTATTTATCTCCACAAACTCCCTCCTTTTCTTCTCCTCTTGTGCCGTGCAAAACTCCCTCCATTTCCTCCATTTTTTTTTCCATTTTCTTACCATAAACACAAGCTTAATAGTCTATTTTTCCATATTGTTCATTATCCTTAAATTTCAAGTCGATTTAGAAGGTAAAAGCTATCATTTTCGAGTAGTATTTTTATAGTTTTATTAGTGTAGTATTTTATGAGCTAATTTTTCCTTTCTTTTGATCATGGAACCGTGTCTTAAAGCCGAAGGAGAGGAAGAAGACCTTTCTATTTTTGACGGTTTGTCGATCCCGACAATCTTTGAGCCGTGTCAAGGTGAGGAGACATGCATCTTCACCTCTAACATCATGTGTTTCATTTCTAGTGCAAACTTATGATTTAAGTATATAATTTAGCCTACTATGTTATTGTCATTGTTTGTGTTTTCTTGTTTTTGTCTATTTCAAGTTGTGCCACCATAGTTATCTTGTTGAAATTTCATGTTTTAGAACATAAAATGAGTTGCATGTAAACTTGTGTGCATATGAGGAGATTGTGAATTAATTAAGAGAAAAACAACATGTAAATAATGTATGTTGCTTAAAATGAATTAGGACTAGTATCATGATCACCATCTTAATTATCTTATATTTAATCTCATGTTAAAAACAATATATATTTGATGTTTAAATACATGTTTAAACCTTGTTGTAATCATCTTTTATTTTACTTGCGTTTTAGATATATGTTTATAAGTAAAATTATGTTTGCATGAGTTATACTTCGTATTTTCCCTTGAAATGTTTATATGACGTGTATTATGATGTTATTGAATGGTGGTTTAAATTTCGTAGCTTTTGGACTAATACTTCTTCCTAAATAAAATAAACAAGGCAGAAATTTACCGTAATTCGTTAAATACGTAAATCTAATTATTTTGATCTGAAACTTTTTCGTACATTTCAAAATACGTTTATCAAGCTACTGTTAAAATTTTGTGTGAAAATATTACGTTTTGGCCCTCCGTTTAATTTTTACAAACTTATTGTTATATATCGTTTTTAATTTATTTCGGGTACCAAAACAACTTATTTTTAAAAACGATTTTAACCCAAGGTTGTATATATTCTGGAGAGTTCAAAAATAAATTTTAATAATTTTTATGAATTAATTCATCTTTGGGCATATTTTATATTTAACCGTTAAACAACCGTAAATTATTGTAAGTAATGTTATGTTCATAAAATGATTTTACTTTTTAGCCTATTTTCTCCTATTAATCTTGTTTGCATAATTTAAAAGTCACATAACTCCAAAGTATATGAAAACATAATAAAATATTATTAAAATATGTATAATCTTAAATTAACAATTAAGGACTTGGCTATGTCTTAACTTGACTTCCACTAGCAAGTTTTGACTAAGTCATTATAATATACCTTGACCTTGACCAAAGTCAAACGTTGACCTATAGTCATTTGTTGACCAAAGTCAAAGTTAAGCAACTCTTAAATAAAATACTTAGGAATAAGCTACTTAATCTACCCTAAACGTTTTATCAAATAATAAACCTTAATCTACTTCTCAAATAAGAATTTCCAAAGATAAATAATTAAAAGACTTTCATACAAGATAAACAAAGATCGCAATTATATATTAAAAGATACTATTCTGGGCCAAGCTGGATATGTCTCCGTTGTTTGTGACCTCTGAACCCCTTGTGCCTTCCGATCATAAGTGGAAATCATAAAACTTATGTCATTTAGCCTTTAACTCGCCAAGACGATGATTAATGCCGCTTGGATTCAGTCGTCATGGGTGGAAATCATAAAGCCCATGATGCGCAACTTTAGCCTGGGTACATGGTTACGCCATGTATCTCTATCACATTCGACCGCTGTCTCTAAGTCTCTGAGTGGAAATCATAAAGCTCATGTGACCTCTAGACACATGTCATCCTAAATCATCATTTAAGATTTCTTTTAAGCCATGTTTGTTTGGGCACTCTTATGCAATGGTCAAATGATCATCCTGACGGGGGATAGCTCCGAAAAGTACGCTGCCCGTAAGCTGAGGAATGCTAGGGAGTCACTGCTTAAGGAGTACAGAACAGCAAACCTTTGGGAAGGTCGTCATTGGTAGTAGTCGTCCAGCCGCCGCTGAAAGAGTGCGGGGTGGGTATATGCGCATATATAGACAAGAGTACATGATCAGCTCTGCTACTTAATGGTATCTTGGCACTTGATATATTGTTGTTCTGAGATTCTGATATGATATTATTATGATACAGCCTCGAGGTGGTAAACATGTCTTAGGTGGCCTCTGAGTTATTACCGCCGTTCACTCCCCTTGCAGTACTTTGATCTTTTGCCTGACCATACTTGTGTTCGGTCACATCGGGAACTAGGGGTAAGATGTAAACCTCCTAGTACTGGTGTGATTGGCGGGATTGATGTATTCCACCCATATGAAGTGATAATGGGTAAGCTTTATATGAGTGAAATCCATTAGTAGCCACGTCCCGCGCATTGTTTGAAACTTAAAACATTTTCCAAAATCAAATGGCTACAGTTTTTCGGTGATGACTAATTTGTGCTATTTAAGCTCTCTTATATCTATGAGTTTCATAAAAGAGAACCAGTAGTGGAGAATAATTATGGATATTCCTTCTTACACTTAGTAATGTGATGTTTACTATTCTTTTACTACAAGTTTATGGTTCTTAAGATATTCTAGTTGATAATCATGTGTTCAAATTACTTTCTTACTTTTAATTAAGTTCGCTCGATCTTGTAGAGTGACTTAACATGTTGATCACCTAGTAAATGCATATAGTATCTATCTTGTATAATCATGTTCACATTTCATATGTTAGTTGTGCAGATAGTATCATGAATAGAATTACTTGCATACAATAACATAAAAGGGCGTAAAATATATACCAATGAATCATAGGGCTGCATTAGAATATGAAATCACATGTTTTGTTATTGCGTGGATTAATGTGTGCTCTCCTCAGGTGCTATGTGAGTGTCAGCCTGCTTGGATGCATTGGATGCTTGGATGTTTATGCTTACTTCTTCTTTTTGTATGCGCGGGTTGGGACGTTACGAGAGAGCTCTTATAATAAATAATCTTGTACTAGTTGAGAGCTCAACTTTTGTAGTATACTTTGCTACATCGGCTTTTTATAGCCCTCCTTTTCGTTTTTATAATCGTTAGTTTTTGCTGTAACACTCGGTTACATCGACCATTAGTGGTCATTATCCTAATATTTTAAAGTCTTCCGCTAATTAATATTTATGCTTCCGCTAGTATTTTTATAGATAGTCATATATATTTATAACCGGGGTGTTACAAAGTTGGTATCAGAGCGACCTTGAGACCGTGAAGTGATTTTGTGGGAAACTTGTCACTTTCACCTATCGAGGGACGCGCCTGGAGATATGACTTATACGATAATTAACTTGGGTATGCGGTTTAGGATGGGTTGCGTTGTTTGCTGTTGTTGTGATCTACTATGTGCTCTTTGTGTTTTGTGGCTAACCTTGGATGACTAATTTTTCTTACCGGACTAACCAGTAACGACATCTTTAGATGCTCGTTCGTTTATCTTTTCTGTGCTCACGCCAAGACCACAAGCAAGTTAGTAGGATGCCAATTAAAATCAGAGAATGAAGACGTTGACGGACGTTTAGCGACCGAGTCGTTGGGTGAAGCTTAGAATAGGGACCTAACCTCTTATCTTTGTGAACTCTATACATGACTGGGTGCATATATGTTGTTGTACGTCCCATCTTTCTCTAAATTATGACTTGTCTCAACAGATGACACGATCTGGAGCTCGTAACGCTGGTGAGAATTCTGGAGCCAACCCTCGCAGCATGACATTTGAGGAAGCCATGATGCAAATGGCCGCACAGTTCTCGACTACGCAAGCTGCCCTAGCTCAGATGATGCAAAACCAAGCTAACCCTCAGAACCGTCAAACTGCTTTTGAACAATTCTCTAAACATCGACCCCCTACCTACCATGGTACTGATAACCCAAATGATCTTGCCGAATGGCTAGCCGAGATGGAAAAGCTGATGTGCTTAAGTCACACTCCTGAGGCCGAAAAGGTCAATATAGGTGCCTACTACCTCAAAGGTGGAGCTAATGATTGGTGGACTATAGCCCAAGAATCTTTCAAGGCTAACCCTGCGAATAGATGGAAGGAATTTCGCGAATGCCTCGAGAAGAAGTTTTACCCATCAGCAATGAAGCATCAAAAGGAGCAAGAATTCAACAATCTCGAAATGGGTAGTATGACCTTGGCTGAATACACCCGTAAGTTTGACGAGCTGTCAAAGTTTGCAAAAAGATTGGTGCCGGATGAAGAGTCTAGGATTAACCAATACATACGGCAGATGGAGCCAACGCTACAACAACTTATGGTTGGTCACGACTTCCCAAACTTTCAGACCGCCTATGAGAAGGCCATGACTATCTATGCTGCTATCCAAAATGCTGAAAAGAAAAAGAAGAAAATCACGCCACCATCTGTGCATCAATCAAGCTACATTCAGAAACCTACATATCAACGATCCAATGCTTTTCGCCCTAACATCCCAAAACCTCAATTCCAAAAATCGAACCAACCTAGTCGACGCTTTCAAACCCAAGCTCAAGCCTCTAAAAACCCTCCGCGACTAGGCATTGCACCCCGACCTTCGAGTGACTCAAACTGCTTCCTATGCAAGCGACCTCAACACCCAGGAAAGCAATGCAATGGGCAACCCCTTGTCTGTTATCACTGTCATGAGGTTGGACATAAGTCGATCAACTGTCCAAAGAAGGCTTTACCACAAAGCATTAGGCCCGCGATGCAAGGAAATGTTTATGCCATGGCTGAAGATGTAGAATACCAAGGAGAGTATAATGAGGAAGGAGCTGATGTCATCACTGGTATTTTCCCTGTTAACCTTTGTTGCGCTAAAATTCTTTTTGATACCGGAGCGTCTTTTTCACATGTCTCAAAGCAGTTCATAGACCGCGCTAAGTTAACTAACCCTAAATCGATATCTGCGAATATCTCGATACCTAATGGTCAGACCTTAAGGTGTAATTCGATTTATGAGGATGTACCGATAGTGATCGAGGGAATCACTTTCCACGCTAACTTAATTAGCCTCGACCTGCTTAACTTCGACATTGTGCTTGGAATGGATTGGTTATCGAAACACCAAGCTCATTTTGAATGCCATGAGCAAAGGATCATCATGAAGGATAAACATGGAACCATAGTTGCTTACCAACAAGTAAAGAGCAAAGTGAAACGCCAAGTCATATCGGTAATGAAGGCCGTAAGTTTGGCAAGAAAAGGAGCAGAAATCTACCTATGCAACATCACAGCCGTTAAGGAGGAAGGACCAAAACTAGAGGAGATACCCGTTGTGTGTGAATTTCCTGAAGTTTTCCCTGAGGAGTTACCAGGGATACCTCTAGAGCGAGATGTGGAATTCACCATAGACCTTGTGCCGGGAACTGCACCGATCACCAAGGCACCATACCGTATGGCACCGGTAGAGTTAAAAGAGTTGAAGAAGCAACTTGAGGAGCTCATAGAGAAAGGTTTCATTCGACCTAGTGTCTCACCCTGGGGAGCACCTGTGCTTTTCGTCAAGAAGAAAGACGGAAGTATGCGCTTGTGCATCGACTATAGAGAACTGAACAAGGTGACGATAAAGAACCGTTACCCTCTTCCTCGTATCGACGATCTATTTGATCAGCTTAAAGGAGCTGCAGTGTTCTCTAAGATTGACTTGAGATCAGGATATCACCAAATACCAATTAAAGCCGAGGATATCCCAAAGACTGCATTTCGAACCAGATACGGACATTACGAGTTTAAGGTAATGCCCTTTGGACTTACTAATGCGCCTGCAGTTTTCATGGATCAAATGAACCGTACCTTTCGAGAATACCTTGACACGTGTGTGGTGGTATTTATCGATGACATTCTTGTATACTCGAAGTCATATAAAGAGCATGAGGAACATCTGAGGACAATCCTATTAATACTTTCAAAGCAAAAATGGTACGCTATGTTCTCTAAGTGTGAATTTTGGCTCAAGGAAGTCGCTTTCCTAGGACACGTGATTTCGGGAAAAGGAGTGATGGTAGATCCCTCTAAGATTAGAGCCGTTGAAGAATGGGAATCGCCAAAAAATGTTACCGAGATCCGTAGTTTCCTTGGATTAGCAGGTTACTACCGAAGGTTCGTTAAGGATTTCTCTAAGATAGCAAGGCCAATGACGCAATTGCTACAGAAAGATGTTAAGTTCGTATGGACAAAAGAATGTGAACAAGCTTTCCAAGAACTAAAGACTCGTCTAACCACCGCGCCAGTCTTAACACTACCAGCAGATGGAGAAGAGTATGAAGTTTACAGCGATGCCTCGTTACAAGGACTTGGATGTGTACTAATGCAAAAAGGGGAAGTAATTGCTTACGCCTCACGACAATTGAGGACGCACGAAAAGAACTACCCGACTCATGACCTAGAGCTCGCAGTAATAGTTTTTGCTCTAAAGATATGGCGACATTACTTGTACGGCGTGAAATGCAAGTTTTGTACTGATCATAAGAGTCTTAAGTACATCTTCACCCAAAAGGAGCTGAACATGCGTCAGAGGCGTTGGTTAGAACTGATCAAGGATTACGACCTCGAACTGCAATACCATGAAGGGAAAGCTAACGTTGTAGCCGACGCGCTAAGTCGTAAGACATCTCACAACAACAAAAAGGACTTAGAGAAACTCGATATTGAGTTGTCGGTAAAAGGACAAACCCAACTGTACACCATGACCGCTGAACCTGATCTATACCACGAAATTCGAACCCTGCAATGGGAAGACCCTGATCTAGTCAGACTTCGAGATGAAGTGTTGGCAAAGAGGAATGACTACTTCCAGATACATTTGGATGGGAGTCTGAGATTCCGCAATCGATGGTGTGTACCTGCGAACAAGACCTTGAAAAGAAAGATCCTCGATGAAGCTCATAAGTCTAGATATTCTGTACACCCAGGAGCAGACAAGATGTATAAAGACGTTAAGCAACATTTCTGGTGGAAAGGATTAAAGAAAGACGTAGCGGAATACGTGTCTAGGTGTCTAATATGTCAAAAGGTGAAGTTTGAACACCAAAGACCCGGAGGATTATTGCAACCTCTAGAAATTCCATTGGGCAAATGAGAATCCATTTCAATGGACTTTGTCATGGGATTGCCAAAAACTGTTACTAAGAGAGATGCAATCTGGGTTATAGTAGACAGACTAACAAAAGTCGCGCACTTTTTGCCTATGAGAGAGAACTGGTCAATGGAAGAGCTCGCTGATGCTTATGTAAAGGAAATAGTGAGACTTCATGGGGTACCAAAGGACATTGTCTCAGACCGTGACGCAAGGTTTATATCCCATTTTTGGCAAAAGTTGCAGATGTGCTTAGGGAGCCAGTTGAAGATGAGTACTGCTTTCCACCCACAGACGGATGGACAAACTGAAAGAACAATCCAAACCTTGGAAGATATGTTGAGAGCGTGTGTACTTGAGTTCAATGCTAATTGGGAGAAACAGCTACCGCTAATTGAATTCTCCTATAACAACAGTTACCACGCTAGTTTGAAGTGTGCACCGTTTGAAGCACTTTATGGAAGAAAATGTCGAAGCCCATTATGTTGGGATGATGCAAGTGAAAGCATGGTGCTAGGACCCCAAACAGTGCAAGAACAAATTGAGCACATTAAGGTAATACGAGAAAGGCTGAGAGCCGCGCAAGATCGTCAAAAAGCCTATGCGGATGATCGTAGGAGGCCGATCGAATTCACATCCGGAGAAAAAGGGTTCCTCAAGATTTCACCAATGAAAGGTGTTCGTAGGTTTGGAGTCAAGGGAAAATTAAGCCCTAAGTACATTGGTCCATATGAGGTTCTTGAGAGAATTGGTGAAGTCGCCTATCGTTTGGCGTTACCTCCGAATCTAGATCGAGTACATAATGTCTTCCACGTATCACAACTACGACGGTACCGAAGCGACCCCTCACACATATTAGAGCCTGACGAGGTGGCGATTGAACCAAACTTGGCCTATTCTGAAAGACCAGTAGAGATCCTCGCTAGAGAAGTTAAGACCTTACGGCGCAAGACAGTTCCGCTAGTGAAAGTGAGATGGCTAAGTCAAAACATGGAACACGCAACATGGGATGTAACAACCTGGTTTTTAGTCGACTTTAATTACTAAGGCGGAAATTAATTAAGTCTTAAACTAGCGTCATTAATTATACATAAACCCAAAATATTACAACATCGTTCAAGAGTTGAATAAAACAACTCTAAATACGGAATTTAAAAGAGTAGCGTTATATATTACATATCTCTCGGAAAACAATAAAAGTAAAGCATAAAAGCGTCTCGTGGCCCCATCCAAAATCCAGCTCCTGGTCCACGAACGTCCTGCACAATAAACTATGGGGGGATGCCCGCTGAGCGGACAGTGACTAGCTATGCTCATACTTACCCTCGGTTTCAATTACTTTGATTCATTACTATCGCTTTATAACTATAACATTATGATAAAAATGTAAACATGCTTATTACATATAGCAATCAAAGACATATAAGTCATAATAAGCATGCGGTTTAAAGCGATAAATCATATAAGCATGATATTCGCCATTTAAAGCAATTAACGAGATAATATCATAGCAATAAGCGTCCACAAGATTTCAACAAGATTACAAAGCGATATCGGATCGCATACAAACATACATAATGTATCAAAATCATCATACGCACTCGATTCAATCTCAAAGTTGTGGTCTTTAATTTTCAAGATGGTACACACTCGTTCTCATTTAGTCATACAACAAACAACACATACCGCTACGAGCCCGACCATCGAAAGTAGGCCTTTGTACTGATCGATTGCATCTCACTTCCATAGTGCGAGAGACTTACTCGACTTCGTAAACCACGCGAATACTATAATACTTGCACCTCATCCTCTAGTGTTGGAAATGTTTCGAACTTCAGATACAATCTCGTCAAGTAATCTTTACGCAGGGTAAGAACGAATGCTAGTGTCGCGCCCTCTAAGAACGAAACACGGCAAGGAGACAGAACCGTGAGATGACAATCGCATAAGGTCACGGTGGCCTCGATAACTTTAGCGAAATAGGGGAATAAAACCCTAGTCTAGTATGCATACACTAATATCCAATTTAAGAGTAAGGCTATGCTATTCATAGAGCACCTTAACTCGTGATAAAACGACTATTTCCTAAAGCCCACCCACTAAGAGTTGAATTTTCATTATCTTGTACGGAACAATGTGCTATACGACTTAAGGCGTAACGGCATGGGCGAGGATGCACAAAGCATAATATCACGGCTATACCACACTATTCGAGATGACACACTAATAAGGTCGAGATAGTGGCGTCCGCTACAAGACTATCTTAACCCCACTTCACTCACGATTGACGCTTTCATATCCGGGAGGCCCAAGCTTGACCTTTTATTTAACTTACTCGTTATTCATTATTTATTTGATATTACATATCACATGTTACTAGACTCTCCTAGTCTCACACAAACGTTTTATTTGAATGGTAGGTTTCATATGATCACATAACACATTCGTTCATTATTTGAAGTGTGGTTAATTATTGATGTTTTCAAGTTTCTAAATTGAAACGTTTATTAGTATGTCCAATTTTATTTACGTGTTTTTCAAACACTTTAGGTCATTTACTTCTTCATTTAAAATTTTCTATACTTAGTAAAATTTTCAATTATTTTCAGTATTTCACTATTCATTTTTCACTATTCATAAATCACTATTCACTTGACACTAATCATTGGTCACTATTCATCCTATTTTATACGTATTTTTATATACGTATCCAGTATTTTTATACTTCGTATTCTATACGTATTTTTATACTTATACGTATTCCTATACTTGTACGTATTTTTATATTTATACGTATTCTTATACTTAAGATGTTTTAAGTATAATACTAAACTTGTTTTTATTTCCTAAGTATAGATTTCTAGTTTTAAAGTCGTTAGGTTCGTTTTGTACTTAGGCGATTTTTGAAAATATTCTAAAGTTTAGTTTTAAAAACGTTAGGTTCGGTTTGTATTTAGTGATTTTTGAAAATATCTAAAAATCATAGTTTTAAAAATGTTAAGTTCAATTTGTAAAAAGTGATAATGATATTCATTTTAAAATGAGACTCAGTTAAATTTAGTCGTCTATTTATTTAAGTTAGTGATAGTATAGTGGATGATTCATTTATAGTCCGTATGTCCAAATTCAATAATCCAATAGCAAAGGTAGTATCACACGATTTAATTCATTTTTATAACGGTTACTCATTTTTATCGGTTTATCATAATTCATTTATAATTAAAACGATTTATACAAGAATTCAATTCTAATTACTATTTAACTGTAGTGACTTAGTGATAATTTCATTTTAGTCAAATTTAGTCAATTTAAATAGAAATGTCGTGTGACTTATGTATAACATCAAAATTCATTTAATTCTTTTAATTTCTTAATTCTAACCTATTAATTAATAATTAAATTATTTAACAATAAACTAAAAAGTGATAAAAGTGAAATTTGACCCTAAAATTACCAAAATGCCGTGGCCATGTCAAGGTGGTGTCCAAAATTTCATTTTTCGATTTTATCGGTTTTTAACTTAAAGTCTTTATATTTTAATTATTCTAATTATACTAAAACGATTTAAACTATAATGAAATTTACTAACAATTTCATTTATATTTATGAATAGTGTTTTTCAACACTTTAAATTCCTAACTTGTTAATCTAAATGATTTATAATGTTTTGGTTGATTTAATACATAATACTAATAATATATATAAACAATAACTAAACATAAACACAAATTATAAACAAACATAATATAAAACATAATCAAAATGAACAACAATGATGAACATCAACATGAATATCATATGAACAAGTATGAAGATCAAAGTAAAGTTCAAGAACACCATTTTTGATTTTAATAACTTATAATTTATTTTCCTAAATTAATTCTTTTTATATGGTAGCATCCATTTTTACTAACCTATTCTAACATATTATTTACAAAAATTAAAAGTGAAAATTTATTAAAAAAAATGGGAAAAACCGTGTGGATGTGTATGTATATATATATTTCTATTTTCGATTTTAATCACTTTAAACTCATTTTTAATATTTCACATAATTTTTATATATCACTACTACTTAATTAAAACATAACTAAACATAAAAATCATATGAAACATAATTAAAAATGCTCAAAATTAATTTAGCTAAACATGATATCATTTTACTATAACATTACTAAGAACCTATATATTTAGTTATTATCATTATTTATTCAACACATAAACATACAAGCATATAAACATGATGTTTAACATATTTAACATAAAAATCATAATTATAAAATTAGAATAACAAAACAAATTAATTTACTAAAAAGATAATACAAGACATAGTTAGTCACCTCGGTTTGGTTATTGGTTGTCCGGATCGATTATGTTATCTAAATCTAAGTCTTCACCCAAGTACCCGTCTTCACCTTCAAAAACCCGTAACAAGTAAGCTTCAAATACCCAAATAATAACTAAGATATACTAGAGATTATTAGAATAATATTAGTGTTTTTATTTAAGAGGTTTTTGTAATAAAATGGAAGAAAATCAAAGGGAGAAAAGAGGGCAAAGTGGCCGGCTATTTTGGAGAGAAAATGGGTGTGTTTTGCTCTTGTGAAATAATGAAATAAGTTGTAAAAATTTAGGTTAAATGAATTAGGAAATAAAGTTAGTAATTAAAGTTTAATGAAATTAGATGTGATGATGGTTGTGTAAGGTGTGTAAGAAGCATGCAAGCATGCTTGCTTGTGTAAGAGTAGGGTGGCTAAAGTGGCCTTGTGTGAGCCAAGGGTGGCCGGCCTACATGGGCTCAATTGGGCTCGATTTTTCGTTTTCGGAATTTTCGATTTACGCGTACGCGAAAAGTCTTGAAATGAAATATATGATTCTAAAATAATGTTTTGAAATAAGATTGAGAATAAAAATGAAATCAAAACTCGAAGTGTGATTGAAATCAAAATTGGGTTTTGGCCCCTTGAATTTTGATTAAAAATTTACTAGTCCGAAATATATATTTTTTTGGATGAAAGTTAATGATTTAAATGATTAGAATCAAACGTCAAAACGTTTATTAGTTTGGGCTTAGGGTGACTCATTATTTCGAGTTTTAGTGAAAGTGCTAGTTAAACCAAAATGGAATAGTAATATGATATTATTATAATATGTTTTGTTAGTAATAATCCAAAATGATTAAGCCTTAACTAATTTATTAAATTTGGATTATGGGTAAGTATAATTGAAAAAGAATTAGGTGATTTTAATCACCTTGAGTGGCTAGGCCACTTTGGTCAAGATTGACCTCGATTTGCGTGCCGAAAATTGTTGTTGAGAAATTTGTCGTAGATTCATCATTTGATTTATCAAGTTTGAATAAGTAAAAATAAAGTTCAAATTCGAAGTATATCAAAATGGTTTTAATTTAGGTGCGAGGAGAACTTGTAGTGTATTGTTTAAGGATTTAAACGAGCAAGATGGTCTAAACATTGATTTACAATTATAATAAGCTTAAATTTAACACGGGGTGTTACAAACCTCCCCCCTTAGAAAAAGTTTCGTCCCGAAACTTGAATGAAGAATAGGATTTTCACCTGAGGTAAACAGCTCGGGATATTTCTCCTTCATGGAGGCTTCGGTCTCCCAAGTTGCTTGTTCAGTCAATTGACCTTTCCATAGCACCTTCACTAAGGGAACCGTCTTCCGTCTTAGCACTTTGGTTTCTCGTGCTAGAATCTTGACAGCCTTTCCGAGTATAGCGAGTTAGGCTCAATCGCGATTACGTCAGAGCAATGATATGACTTGGGTCACTCTGTATCTCCTTAGTTGCGAAACATGAAACACGTTGTGCACTTTCGACAAATTGGGTGGTAATGCTAGGCGATAGGCTACCTCACCAATTCGCTTGCTATCTCATATGGCCCCACGTATTTAGGACTCAATTTTCCCTTCAAACCGAATCGCTTGACTCCCTTCATGGGTGATACTTTCAAGAACACATGATCACCGACTTCAATTCAATAGGTCGGCGATGCTTATTGGCATACATCTTCCGGCGGTCTGGGCCGCTTGTAGTCGTTCACGAATGATTTTGATGTGTTCAACTGGTCTTGAATAACCTCTCGGTCCAAGACTCCACGTTATCACTAGCATCGTCCCAACAGACTGGGCTACGACACTTCCTCCCGTAGAGTGCCTCAAATGGGGCACAACCTAAGCTTGCATGGAAGCTATTGTTGTAGGAGAATTCAATCAAAGGTAGACTTTTCTCCCAATTCTCGTTGAATTCTAGGGCACATGCCCTGAGCATGTCCTCGACTGTTTGGATAGTTCGTTCAGTTTGACCATCAGTTGCAGGGTGGAAAGCGGTGCTCATCTTCAGTTGGCTTCCCAATGCTGCCTGGAGTTTGTCCCAAAAGTGAGAGGTGAATCTCGGATCCCTGTCCGAGATAATGTCTAGCGGTACACCGTGTAGTCGAATCACCTCTTTCTCATAAGCCTTAGCTAGCTCCTCAAGGCTCCAAGTGTCCTTGATTGGTAGAAAGTGGGCCGATTTGGTCAAGCGGTCCACTATTACCCAAATCGCATTATTGCTTCGGTGAGTTCTTGGCAACCCTGTTATAAAATCCATGGAGATGGAGTCCCATTTCCCCAAAGGAATGTCCAAGGGTTGTAGTAGTCCCCCAGGGCGTTGATGCTCGAATTTCACCTTCTGGCAGATTAGGCACTTTGCAACGTACTCGGCAATCTCTGCTTTCATTCCTACCCACCGTAACCTCGACTTTAAATCCTGGTACATCTTATCGTGAGCCTGGATGTATGGAGTATCGTGTCTTGTGTGCCTCGCCCAGATCTTTCTCTTTAACACCAGACGTCGCACACACCACCTTTCTTTGAATCTCAAACTCCCGCAGGTTTAATCTCAAACCCTACTCGGTTTCCTGAAGGAATTTCTCTTCTGATTTTCACGAGTTCTTCATCCTCCCATTGTAGAGCTCTAATCTCGTGATATAACTCCGGCTCTGCGATCATTGCATTCAAATCAGCATCGTCAGACTGAACTAACTCTAAGTTCATTCTTTTGAAGTCTCTGGCAATACCAAATTCTAATTTCCCAAATGTTGCTAAGGGTATGCGTAGTCTTTCTACTCGGGCGTCAAGAACGACGCTCGCCTTACCCTCGTGGTACAGTAGCTCAATCTTGTAGTCCTTGATCAGTTCTAACCACCGGCGTTGTCTCATGTTGAGTTCCTTCTGCGTGAATATATATTTCAGGCTTTTGTGGTCAGTGTAGAACTTGATGCTCACTCCGTAGAGGTAATGACGCCAGATTTTTAAAGCAAACACCACAGCTGCTAATTCTAGGTCATGAGTTGGGTAGTTTCGTTCATGAACCTTTAACTGTCTTGACGCATAAGCAATGACCTTCCCTTGTTGCATCAGTACGCAACCCAGGCCATTCAGTGAGGCGTCACTGTAGACTTCATACTCGTCTCCATCTGTAGGGAGAGCTAAGACGGGCGCTGTGGTAAGCCTTGTCTTGAGTTCCTGGAATGCATTCTCGCACTCGTCGCTCCATATGAATTTGGATTCTTTTTGTAGCAGCTTTGTCATTGGTCGTGCTACCTTAGAGAAATCCGGAACGAACCTCCTGTAGTATCCTGCCAATCCTAGGAAGCTGCGTATTTCGATTATATTTGTAAGAGCCTTCCATTCTTTCAACTGCGTCGATCTTCGCAGATCTACCATCACTCAGATCGCCCTTCGAGATGACGTGACCCGTAAATGCTACCTTCTCAAGCCAAAACTTCGTGATTTGGGCGCTTTAGCATACCATTTATAACGTTGTAGTATCCCAAGAATAATACGGAGGTGTTCCTCGTGTTACGCCTGCCTTTGAATAAATGAGGATGTCGTCAATGAACACAACCACGCATATGTCCAGTACTCATGGAAGGTTCTGTTCATTTGATCCATGAACACAGCTGGTGCGTTTGTCAACCCGAAAGGCATGACCTTAAACTCGTAAATGACCATATCTGCTTGAAAGCAGTCTTCTGGATGTCCTGTTCTCTTACCGCAATCTGATGGTAACCTGACCTCAGGTCGATCTTAGAAAACACTCCCGCGCCCTTCAATTGGTCAAAAAGATCGTCGATTCTGGGTAAAGGGTAGCGGTTCTTAATGGTCACCTTGTTTAACTCCCTGTAGTCGATGCAGAGTCTCATACTGCCATCCTTCTTTTTCACGAAGAGAACCGGTGCTCCCCAAGGTGAGACACTTGGTCTTATGAAACCCTTTTCGATCATTTCTTCCAGTTGTTTCTTTAATTCCTGTAGTTCTACTGGTGCCATCCTATAGGGTGCCTTTGAGATTGGGGCCGTGCCTGGCACAAGGTCGATAGAGAATTCAACATCACGTGCAGGTGGCAAGCCTGGTAAGTCGTCGGGGAATACATCAGGGAACTCCCGTACTACGTGAATATCTCCAATGTTCACGCTTTCCTTTACTTCATTGACACTGCATAAGTATACTTGATGTCCACTTCTTTCTAACCGTTGTAGTTGCAGAACCGAGATAATTTTTGCCCCCTTAATTGGCGAAGTCTTCTGATACGTGACTTTAGTCCCTGTAGGATGCTTCAAGCGAATTTTCCGATCTCGGCACTCGAACAACGCATGATACTTAGTCAACCAATCGATCCCCAGAATGACGTCGAACTCCGGCATGTCAAAAAGGATAAGGTCGGAAGGAAAGATTGTTTTATGGATTGTGATTGGAGTATCTTTGAAAATTTTGGAGCATTTGAAAATTTTTCCGTTTGGTAAGGAAATATTTGCGTGGATTGGTTCGGAATTTGTGAGATTAGCTTTATGAATAAATTTAGAAGATATAAAGGACAATGATGCCCCAGTGTCAAACAAAACCACAAAGATTTACAAGAGTTTATAAGAAAAATACCATGATGACGTCGGCCTCAGGTGACTCCTCCGCCTCACCGGTGAGGACATATACTCGACCTGCACCACTACAGTTGTGGTACTCTCGCAACAAAGTCATAGTGTTACGATTATTGGGACACACATTAGACTTATGCCCCACCATTTTACACTTGTAGCATGTAATCGGCAGATCGCCAGACTGTCTCCCTTCGTGTGACGCCTTGCGGCACATACGACAAGTCCCTGGTAAGACTCTTGGTTGAGGAGCCCTTCCTGCAACCATAGCTCTCTCATTATTCCCCGCAGGGAGCCTGTTCTGGAATGCAGACCTTTGAAAGTTGGGCCTCTGATGGACAGGGCGTTGGTAGTTCGGCTTCTGAATATAGCTCGACTGTGCCACAGATGGCACAAACACTTTCTTCTTCTTTTTCTCCTCGGCTTTTTCCAGCTCTAAGGAAGCCCATACCCTGCACGCACATTCGTAGGCTGCGGCAAAAGTAGCGTAGGTGTTGCTGCTCATGTGGGTACGCAGATCGTTAGACATATTGCGCAGGTACCTCTGAGTCATGGCCCTATCGTTGGGAGCGATCGCAGCCCCGAATTTTGCCAGCCGTTGGAATTTCTCAGTGTATTCCTGGAGTGTCATGTCTACCATTCTGAGACTTATGAATTCCTCCTCTTTCTGGCACCTGAGCTCATACCCAAAGTACTTCTCCTTGATTTTTGCTGTGAACTCGTACCATGTGAACGTGGCGTCAGGCTCATTGGTCCTGACCACGTTCCACCGATCATTTGCCTCGACCTTCGTAAAAGCGGCTATGTTGACCCTATCTTACGGAGGCGTCCTTGTCGAGTCCATGAGTTTCTTCATTTCCTCCACCGATTCGTGAGATCGATAGGTCGGCCAGAACCCGAGTACTCTTGTGGACGATGGCGGGAAATACGATCAAACGCGCTTGGATGATGTTGGCGGTTCGCGTTGTCCGTGGCTATTTCTGCCAAACGGATTAAAGATTCTTCTGCCAGGAGGTGTCTTTCCTCGTCTGTCATTGGAGGTGCAGCCATTCTGAAAGAATTAAGACGTGAAGGAATTTATTAGTATTGCGAGGGGTTAGAAGACATGCTTATCATTGATAGTTTTTACTTGAAAGTAAATGCAATAACGGCAGTTATGCAAGTAAGCACAGAAGTTAGGTATTTTATTTCATTGAGATGTAAATTTTTTTTTTACATCGGTTTTAGGATTTTAAAATGTATCTAGTACATTTTCTTAGGAAGGATATGAAAGTAGAAGAGAGGGAGAATGTATTTTTGTGGAATTGTTTACGAATTTAACAGATGTCTTCACTCCGTGCCGTCTGGTACTCCTTTGACGCTTCAATCCATGGGAGTTGAATTATTATTTAAATTTTATATCCGAGGATAGTTGTTAGTTTAGTCAGTCACTTCAGCAAGTAGCAAGCATACGCGAGTTAGTGTATTTTATTTTGAGGGAAGCAGTTTGTTATATTTAAAAATCCTAAGTCTATGGTCAGTCCTTAAGATTTCTACCCATCCTCACACTTTAAAGCGATTTGAAAATTATTATTTAAGTGATCTAATAAAAGAAAAATCTAATTTATTATTTGATCCTATTAGTCTATGCCTGACATACAATATGAATGTCTGGCCCAGGTGTCTCTCGTTAGGTAAGCATAAATCGCATTAGGCCATTTATGTTACGGTCACGAGTCAGCTTTGATACCAACTGTAACAACCTGGTTTTTAGTCGACTTTAATTACTAAGGCGGAAATTAATTAAGTCTTAAACTAGCGTCATTAATTATACATAAACCCAAAATATTACAACATCGTTCAAGAGTTGAATAAAACAACTCTAAATACGGAATTTAAAAGAGTAGCGTTATATATTACATATCTCTCGGAAAACAATAAAAGTAAAGCATAAAAGCGTCTCGTGGCCCCATCCAAAATCCAGCTCCTGGTCCACGAACGTCCTGCACAATAAACTATGGGGGGATGCCCGCTGAGCGGACAGTGACTAGCTATGCTCATACTTACCCTCGGTTTCAATTACTTTGATTCATTACTATCGCTTTATAACTATAACATTATGATAAAAATGTAAACATGCTTATTACATATAGCAATTAAAGACATATAAGTCATAATAAGCATGCGGTTTAAAGCGATAAATCATATAAGCATGATATTCAGTTACGAAAGCAATTAACAGATAATATCATAGCAATAGCGTCACAGTATTTCAACAAGATTACAAAGCGATATCAGATCGCATACAAACATACATAATGTATCAAAATCATCATACAGACTCGATTCAATTCAGAAAGTTGTGGTCTTTAATTTTCGAAGATGGTACACACTCGTTCTCATTTAGTCATACAACAAACAACACATACTGCTTACGAGCCTGACCACTGAGTAGGCCTTTGTACTCTGATCGATTGCATCTCACTTCCATAGTGCAGAGACTTACTCGACTCGTAAACCACGCCGAATACTATAATACTTGCATCTCATCCTCTAGTGTTCGAAATGATTCGAACTTCAGATACAATCTCGTCAAGTAATCTTTACGCAGGGTAAGAACGAATGCTAGTGTCGCGCCCACTAAGAACGAAACACGGCAAGGAGACAGAACCGTGAGATGACAATCGCAATAAGGTCACGGTGGCCCTGATAACTTTAGCGAAATAGGGGAATAAAACCCTAGTCTAGTATGCATACACTAATATCCAATTTAAGAGTAGGCTATGCTATTCATAGAGCACCTTAACTCAGGATAAAACGACTATTTCCTAAAGCCTGACCCACTAAGAGTTGAATTTTTCATTATCTTGTACGGAACAGGCTATACGACTTAAGGCGTAACGGCATGGGCAGGATGCACAAAGCATAATACTGCCGGCTATACCACACTATTCGAGATGACACACGCAATAAGGTCGAGATAGTGGCGTCCGCTACAAGACTATCTTAACCCCACTTCACTCACGATTGACGTTTTCATATCTGAGGCCCAAGCTTGACCTTTTATTTAACTTACTCGTTATTCATTATTTATTTGATATTACATATCACATGTTACTAGACTCTCCTAGTCTCAGCGTCAAACGTTTTATTTGAATGGTAGGTTTCATATGATCACATAACACATTCGTTCATTATTTGAAGTGTGGTTAATTATTGATGTTTTCAAGTTTCTAAATTGAAACGTTTATTAGTATGTCCAATTTTATTTACGTGTTTTTCAAACACTTTAGGTCATTTACTTCTTCATTTAAAATTTTCTATACTTAGTAAAATTTTCAATTATTTTCAGTATTTCACTATTCATTTTTCACTATTCATAAATCACTATTCACTTGACACTATTCATTGGTCACTATTCATCGTATTTTATACGTATTTTTATACGTATCCGTATTTTTATACTTCGTATTCTATACGTATTTTTATACTTATACGTATTCCTATACTTGTACGTATTTTTATATTTATACGTATTCTTATACTTAAGATGTTTTAAGTATAATACTAAACTTGTTTTTATTTCCTAAGTATAGATTTCTAGTTTTAAAGTCGTTAGGTTCGTTTTGTACTTAGGCGATTTTTGAAAATATTCTAAAGTTTAGTTTTAAAAACGTTAGGTTCGGTTTGTATTTAGTGATTTTTGAAAATATCTAAAAATCATAGTTTTAAAAATGTTAAGTTCAATTTGTAAAAAGTGATAATGATATTCATTTTAAAATGAGACTCAGTTAAATTTAGTCGTCTATTTATTTAAGTTAGTGATAGTATAGTGGATGATTCATTTATAGTCCGTATGTCCAAATTCAATAATCCAATAGCAAAGGTAGTATCACACGATTTAATTCATTTTTATAACGGTTACTCATTTTTATCGGTTTATCATAATTCATTTATAATTAAAACGATTTATACAAGAATTCAATTCTAATTACTATTTAACTGTAGTGACTTAGTGATAATTTCATTTTAGTCAAATTTAGTCAATTTAAATAGAAATGTCGTGTGACTTATGTATAACATCAAAATTCATTTAATTCTTTTAATTTCTTAATTCTAACCTATTAATTAATAATTAAATTATTTAACAATAAACTAAAAAGTGATAAAAGTGAAATTTGACCCTAAAATTACCAAAATGCCGTGGCCATGTCAAGGTGGTGTCCAAAATTTCATTTTTCGATTTTATCGGTTTTTAACTTAAAGTCTTTATATTTTAATTATTCTAATTATACTAAAACGATTTAAACTATAATGAAATTTACTAACAATTTCATTTATATTTATGAATAGTGTTTTTCAACACTTTAAATTCCTAACTTGTTAATCTAAATGATTTATAATGTTTTGGTTGATTTAATACATAATACTAATAATATATATAAACAATAACTAAACATAAACACAAATTATAAACAAACATAATATAAAACATAATCAAAATGAACAACAATGATGAACATCAACATGAATATCATATGAACAAGTATGAAGATCAAAGTAAAGTTCAAGAACACCATTTTTGATTTTAATAACTTATAATTTATTTTCCTAAATTAATTCTTTTTATATGGTAGCATCCATTTTTACTAACCTATTCTAACATATTATTTACAAAAATTAAAAGTGAAAATTTATTAAAAAAAAAGGGAAAAAGCGTGAGGATGTGTATGAATAAATATATTTCTATTTTCGATTTTAATCACTTTAAACTCATTTTAATATTTCACATAATTTTTATATATCACTACTACTTAATTAAAACATAACTAAACATAAAAATCATATGAAACATAATTAAAAATGCTCAAAATTAATTTAGCTAAACATGATATCATTTTACTATAACATTACTAGTAAACTATATATTTAGTTATTATCATTATTTATTCAACACATAAACATACAAGCATATAAACATGATGTTTAACATATTTAACATAAAAATCATAATTATAAAATTAGAATAACAAAACAAATTAATTTACTAAAAAGATAATACAAGACATAGTTAGTCACCTCGGTTTGGTTATTGGTTGTCCGGATCGATTATGTTATCTAAATCTAAGTCTTCACCCAAGTACCCGTCTTCACCTTCAAAACCCGAAACAAGTAAGCTTCAAATACCCAAATAATAACTAAGATATACTAGAGATTATTAGAATAATATTAGTGTTTTTATTTAAGAGGTTTTTGTAATAAAATGGAAGAAAATCAAAGGGAGAAAAGAGGGCAAAGTGGCCGGCTATTTTGGAGAGAAAATGGGTGTGTTTTGCTCTTGTGAAATAATGAAATAAGTTGTAAAAATTTAGGTTAAATGAATTAGGAAATAAAGTTAGTAATTAAAGTTTAATGAAATTAGATGTGATGATGGTTGTGTAAGGTGTGTAAGAAGCATGCAAGCATGCTTGCTTGTGTAAGAGTAGGGTGGCTAAAGTGGCCTTGTGTGAGCCAAGGGTGGCCGGCCTACATGGGCTCAATTGGGCTCGATTTTTCGTTTTCGGAATTTTTCGATTCTACGTCTGTGAAAAGCCTTGAAATGAAATATATGATTCTAAAATAATGTTTTGAAATAAGATTGAGAATAAAAATGAAATCAAAACTCGAAGTGTGATTGAAATCAAAATTGGGTTTTGGCCCCTTGAATTTTGATTAAAAATTTACTAGTCCGAAATATATATTTTTTTGGATGAAAGTTAATGATTTAAATGATTAGAATCAAACGTCAAAACGTTTATTAGTTTGGGCTTAGGGTGACTCATTATTTCGAGTTTTAGTGAAAGTGCTAGTTAAACCAAAATGGAATAGTAATATGATATTATTATAATATGTTTTGTTAGTAATAATCCAAAATGATTAAGCCTTAACTAATTTATTAAATTTGGATTATGGGTAAGTATAATTGAAAAAGAATTAGGTGATTTTAATCACCTTGAGTGGCTAGGCCACTTTGGTCAAGATTGACCTCGATTTGCGTGCCGAAAATTGTTGTTGAGAAATTTGTCGTAGATTCATCATTTGATTTATCAAGTTTGAATAAGTAAAAATAAAGTTCAAATTCGAAGTATATCAAAATGGTTTTAATTTAGGTGCGAGGAGAACTTGTAGTGTATTGTTTAAGGATTTAAACGAGCAAGATGGTCTAAACATTGATTTACAATTATAATAAGCTTAAATTTAACACGGGGTGTTACATGGGAAACGGAAACCTCCATGCGAGAGAAGTACCCAGAGCTGTTTACATTAGGTACTGACCACTAACACACCTTATGCGCTAAGAGAAATTTCGAGGACGAAATTTTCTTAAGGGGGGTAGACTGTAATACTCCGTATTAAAATAATATTATATATATAATATTAGCACTAGAATTAGTAGATACTTTTATTAGGATTGTTTAATGGTCAGCTTTACATTTTAATTCGACGGGAACAAATAAGTCCCAACGTCATTCCCGCGTAAAAACTAGCGTCAAACTTTGAGAGGTCATAAAATGGTCATACGAACTCAGAATTGGACGAAACAAAATGCTAAACCACCTAATTTTTCGAGAGGAATCCAATAGTATAATCTATAAAATCATTTGACAAATAAAAATTTAGTGTGAGACCCATTTTTGGTCGACCACTTGCTCTTCTATTTCTTGTCCTACACTTTTCCCCCATGCATTGTCACATCATGTGTCTTGTCACATCATGATGTATCTTGTGACATCATGTGTCTTGTCACATCAATTCTATGATCACAAGTTAAGGACACTTGTTAAGCATGCCAAGTATGATGTGACAACTCAAAAGAAATACAATGTACATGGCTATTTATCTCCACAAACTCCCTCCTTTTCTTCTCCTCCTGTGCCGTGCAAAACTCCCTCCATTTCCTCCATTTTTCTTCCATTTTCTTACCATAAACACAAGCTTGATAGTCTATTTTTCCATATTGTTCAATACCCTTAAATTTCAAGTCGATTTAAAAGGTAAAAGCTATCATTTTCGAGTAGTATTTGTATAGTTTTATTAGTGTAGTATTTTATGAGCTAATTTTCCTTTCTTTTGATCATGGAACCGTGTCGTGAAGCCGAAGGAGAGGAAGAAGACCTTTCTATTTTTGACGGTATTGTCGATCCCGACAATCTTTGAGCCGTGTCAAGGTGAGGAGACATGCATCTTCACCTCTAACATCATGTGTTTCATTTCTAGTGCAAACTTATGATTTAAGTATATAATTTAGCCTACTATGTTATTGTCATTGTTTGTGTTTTCTTGTTTTTGTCTATTTCAAGTTGTGCCACCATAGTTATCTTGTTGAAATTTCATGTTTTAGAACATAAAATGAGTTGCATGTAAACTTGTGTGCATATGAGGAGATTGTGAATTAATTAAGAGAAAAACAACATGTAAATAATGTATGTTGCTTAAAATGAATTAGGACTAGTATCATGATCACCATCTTAATTATCTTATATTTAATCTCATGTTAAAAACAATATATATTTGATGTTTAAATACATGCTTAAACCTTGTTGTAATCATCTTTTATTTTACTTGCGTTTTAGATATATGTTTATAAGTAAAATTATGTTTGCATGAGTTATACTTCGTATTTTCCCTTGAAATGTTTATATGACGTGTATTATGATGTTATTGAATGGTGGTTTAAATTTCGTAGCTTTTGGACTAATACTTCTTCCTAAATAAAATAAACAAGGCAGAAATTTACCTTAATTCGTTAAATAAGTAAATCTAATTATTTTGATCTGAAACGTTTTCGTACATTTCAAAATACGTTTATCAAGCTACTGTTAAAATTTTGTGTGAAAATATTACGTTTTGGCCCTCCGTTTAATTTTTACAAACTTATTGTTATATATCGTTTTTAATTTATTTCGGGTACCAAAACAACTTATTTTTAAAAACGATTTTAACCCAAGGTTGTATATATTCTGGAGAGTTCAAAAATAATTTTTAATAATTTTTATGAATTAATTCATCTTTGGGCATATTTTATATTTAACCGTTAAACAACCGTAAATTATTGTAAGTAATGTTATGTTCATAAAATGATTTTACTTTTTAGCCTATTTTCTCCTATTAATCTTGTTTGCATAATTTAAAAGTCACATAACTCCAAAGTATATGAAAACATAATAAAATATTATTAAAATATGTATAATCTTAAATTAACAATTAAGGACTTGGCTATGTCTTAACTTGACTTCCACTAGCAAGTTTTGACTAAGTCATTATAATATACCTTGACCTTGACCAAAGTCAAACGTTGACCTATAGTCATTTGTTGACCAAAGTCAAAGTTGAGCAACTCTTAAATAAAATACTTAGGAATAAGCTACTTAATCTACCCTAAACGTTTTATCAAATAATAAACCTTAATCTACTTCTCAAATAAGAATTTCCAAAGATAAATAATTAAAAGACTTTCATACAAGATAAACAAAGATCGCAATTATATATTAAAAGATACTATTCTGGGCCAAATTTGGATATGTCTCCGTTGTTTGTGACCTCTGACCCCCTTGTGCCTTCCGATCATAAGTGGAAATCATAAAGCTTATGTCATTTAGCCTTTAACTCGCCAAGACGATGATTAATGCCGCTTGGATTCAGTCGTCATGGGTGGAAATCATAAAGCCCATGATGCGCAACTTTAGCCTGGGTACATGGTTACGCCATGTATCTTTATCACATTCGACCGCCTCTAAGTCTCTCGAGTGGAAATCATAAAGCTCATGTGACCTCTAGACACATGTCATCCTAAATCATCATTAAAGATTTCTTTTAAGCCATGTTTGTTTGGGCACTCTTATGCAATGGTCAAATGATCATCCTGACGGATAGCTCAGAAAAAGTCTGTTGCCAGTTTTGAGGAATGCTAGGAGTCACCGCTTAAGGAGTCTGGAATAGCAAACCTTTGGGAAGGTCGTCATTGGTAGTAGTCGTCCCACCACCATTTGAAAGAGTCTTGGGGTGGGTATATGCGATATATAGACAAGAGTACATGATCAGCTCTGCTACTTAATGGTATCTTGGCACTTGATATATTGTTGTTCTGAGATTCTGATATGATATTATTATGATACAGCCTCGAGGTGGTAAACATGTCTTAGGTGGCCTCTAAGTTATTACCGCTGCTCACTCCCCTTTGCGGTTTTTGATCTTTTGCCTGACCATACTTGTGTTCGGTCACATCGGGAACTAGGGGTAAGATGTAAACCTCCTAGTACGGGTGTGATTGGTGGGATTGATGTATTCCACCCATATGAAGTGATAATGGGTAAGCTTTATATGAGTGAAATCCATTAGTAGCCACGTCCCGCGCATTGTTTGAAACTTAAAACATTTTCCAAAATCAAATGGCTACAGTTTTTCGGTGATGACTAATTTGTGCTATTTAAACTCTCTTATATCTATGAGTTTCATAAAAGAGAACCAGTAGTGGAGAATAATTATGGATATTCCTTCTTACACTTAGTAATGTGATGTTTACTATTCTTTTACTACAAGTTTATGGTTCTTAAGATATTCTAGTTGATAATCATGTGTTCAAATTACTTTCTTACTTTTAATTAAGTTCGCTCGATCTTGTAGAGTGACTTAACATGTTGATCACCTAGTAAATGCATATAGTATCTATCTTGTATAATCATGTTCACATTTCATATGTTAGTTGTGCAGATAGTATCATGAATAGAATTACTTGCATACAATAACATAAAAGGGCGTAAAATATATACCAATGAATCATAGGGCTGCATTAGAATATGAAATCACATGTTTTGTTATTGCGTGGATTAATGTGTGCTCTCCTCAGGTGCTATGTGAGTGTCAGCCTGCTTGGATGCATTGGATGCTTGGATGTTTATGCTTACTTCTTCTTTTTGTATGCGCGGGTTGGGACGTTACGAGAGAGCTCTTATAATAAATAATCTTGTACTAGTTGAGAGCTCAACTTTTGTATGCGCGGCTTTAGGAACGATGCTATGCTTAGGGAGACTTTTGAGGCGAGAATACGTGCGCGCATCTCGTCTCGATGTTAAAGTGTTTTTGCTCTGCAATTGTCGAGCCCAGGTCAACGGTTCATTGTTAAGGGCTCAATCCTGGATGCATGAAAAAGGACTCGACTTCAGAGTGTCTAGCTAGTTGAGTCGAGGATGCATTTATTGTAGGTGTTCATTTTAGCTTATTTTTGTTAAGAAAAATCTTTTAAGCTTGAAAAAGGAAGTTTTCGGAAAGTTTTAAGCTCAAGGAAAGCTTTTAAGGCGTGAATGCGTGCGCGCATCTCGTCTCGATGTTAAAATATTTTTGCTTTGCATTTGTCGAGCCCAGGTTAACGGTTCATTGTTAAGGGCTCGAGATTGGATGCATGAAAAAGGACTCGACTCGAGAGAGTTTAGCTAGTTGAGTCGAGGGTGTTAAATGCAGAGCCTAGGCCGTGTGACCTATGGGAGTGAATTCGCGAGCTCGGGTTTTACTCCTTGCTCGGTTTTTTGCTTGTTTTGTAAAAGAAGATTTTGAAAAGTGTTTTTTTTTTTCCAAAAATTTTTTGTGCGTATTGTTAAAACGGCTCGTCGTGTTTTGACAAAATGTCCGGAAGAGTTTTGAGTTGGGGACGCGTTGACACGTTTCCCATCTCGATGTAAAAGATGTTTTGTGGTTGGATCTTATGGGCCCGTATGAACAGTATGTCGTCGTGGGCTCATTGCACCAAAAGGTCTTGGACCCAACTCGAGATAGCTATAGGTTGGTCGAGTCGGGGATGTTAAAGCGAGGTGGAAACGGTACTGCTCATTTTCACGTGTTTTGTTTAAAATGAACTGAGTCAAATGATTATAGGTCAGTCGATTCAGCGTAAATGACGGGATTGGGTATGACCTTTCCCGAGTTTTGTTTGTTTGTAAGGGATGTTTGTCAAATCGAAATGATTAGAGGTCAATCGACTCGAGGGGAGTTTTGCAAAAATGTTTGTAAAAGGCGGAGATCGTTTGTTTTGAGTTAGTTCCGCGAGAATATGTTGATATTCTCGAGTTTTGCAATGTGAAAATGTTTTGCTATAAATGAATTACAGTGACCATGAGTCGCGTAATCCATTTACGTTTTTGAAAGGCCTTGCGAATGTAGTGATTATTCGTGGGCGTTTTGAAAGACTGTGTTATCGTGTTAAATCGAAATGACTATAGGTCAGCCGTTTATGCGGAAGAGTTTTGAAAAATGTTATTTCAAAAGTTTGCAAAGAGAACTGCCCCATTTTTCTTTAAACACGGGAGACTTTTGAGGTAGAGCCGCGTTGACACGTTTCTAGTCTCGATGTAGTAATTTGTATGATCACATCTGATCAGCCCAAGTTAGCGGTATGTCGCTTGGGGGCTCATTGTTAGATTGTGATTTTGAAAAGGATTCAAAACGAAGTCGCGATAAGCTTAGTCGATTTGAGGATGTTTAAAAATAGGTAAAAAGCGAATGTTGTTTTTTACGAGTAATTAATAGGGGACGTCGAGTCAAAATGGCAATGGGTCATTTGGCTTAACATGCAAACAAATGGGTTCGTGTCTGGACAAATCCGTGTTTTTGTTTATTTTTGAGAGAAAAGTTCGTTTTAAGTCGGGGTGACTAGCTGGTCATTAGGCTTTGAGCTATTTCTAACGTAAAGGTGTTTTCTTTGCTTAAAATATCCGAAATAACTTGACATTTTCGGGTTTTGTTTTGTAAAATGTTTTGTGATAAATGTATTATGGCGATACGTCAGTCGTATAATTCATTTATGTTTTGTAAAAGATCGGAAATGTAGTGATTATTTCTGCGCGATTTTGAATATCGTGATGTTTTGTTTATCGGGTTCATTTGACTATAAGTTAACAAACCTGACATTATGTTTTGAAAGTATGTCTTTTGAAAAATGTTTTGAAAACGTATTTACAAAAAGACGTTTTTGAATGTGTAATGCCTAAGAAATGTTTTCGCATGCATTTGTTTATAAGACGACTATAGTGAGGGTACTATAGCTTCGCATTTGTACGTACAAACACAGGTTTTTAGTTTATAGGGTAAGGTTCCCTCCGGCCATTCTCGCAACGTTTGGGTAGGGTTATCCGCAAGATTGCACACGTCTTAGGTGTGAATTCAATACGGGTCCTAGAGCGTCCGAGTTTGACTGGTTACGATCGTTTGTACGGATACCGTACTTGTAATCGTGGAGGGGTGAGAGATCGACGTGTCCAGAGTTATCTCACTTATGTAGCGAGCGTTACTAGGGGCCGTCCCTCGAGGGGTGTGGTTATGAATCAGGAGGATTCGACTCAAACGGTTGCATGTGCTCAAATATCGAATTTTAAAACTGTTTTCAAGTTTTCAAGTTTCACTTCTTGTGTTTTTAAATAAAAGAAAAAACTAATTTTCTTGAAAAATAAAAACAGCTCGTCCCAGCCGGGAGTCGCAATGCCCGAGGATCTGGAAAAATTGCGGGTCCCTTTCGACGCCTTGCTCGCGCCCGCCCTCGGATGCCTTAGGAGCGGAATGCGCCTCGCAGGAAAAATGAAATGCGTTACCGCGTCATGGAGCGGCGCGTAGGAAAAGAGCTGCTCTCGCGAGTCATTCGCTCGATTTGCTATGGGGGATGTCATTGCGTATTTGTTTAAAGCATTTTAAAGAAATATTTGAAAAATCATTAAAAAGCCATTTTCGGAGTCGCCACCAAATTATGGGGGAATTTGGACCCGTTCGGCGCGTCTTGGACTCGAAGACGCGAATCTCAGAGTTCAAGGTGCGTCGATACCTATCCGTCTAAGGTAATTGTAAAACCAGAGCGGGTTCGGGGTGAGGGTACTCTCCAAAAGTTTGTCAAAATGTTTTATGAAAACCGTAATTGAAAAGCCTACTTAAACGTAGCCATTACTAGCTTGAAAACAGTGTATAATTCGATGTTTGAGTAAATAAAGACCGCTACGTACAAGTGCGACATGTGACTCGATAAATATGCGTAAAAGCAAATGTAAACGTCAAGGCTATGACGGGTTACTATAGGAAATGTGCACAAAAACGGTAATACATTATTTGAATTATCATTTAAATGTTATTTTTCGACTCATCTATGTGTAAAAGTTTATTAAAACCCTCAGTTTTGCAAGTTTTAAGACTAATGAAGACAGTACAAGTTTTATCGAAATCATGTTTAGTCGTTTAATGCGTAAATGAGAATTTGCGTAAGGTAAAAGTGACGTCGGTTTGCTTTAGTGATATTGAGTCGTTGTTTATGCGATATTGGCGAGGTTTAGACGGATTCTGAATCCGAATTGCTACAACCGTATTACGAATACGGATTCGCTAATGCCAATACCGGGTCGGGTTAGGAACCCGTATAAGTCGAGTGTACGTGAGGCGTAGAGTGAGAAAGAGTGATGACAATTCATCGGGTGAAAAATCATGGTTGTAAATGGTTGAATAAGGGGTGTATTTATAGAGGTTTGAAGTCGCAAAACAGCAGGAAACAAACTTTAAATCGCCTGTCAACTGGCGATTTAAAATTAAATCGCCAGTCAACTGGAGATTTACTTATAAATCGCCTGTTGACAGGCGATTTTATGTTTGTTTTCCTGTTGTTTTGTGACGTATTTTGGCTATACGGATGTGTGTGATGTATGTGTATACGTATGTTGCTTAGTGTGTTTGTGTTGGCCGACTTACTTGGGTCTGTTTTTGTGTTTCGTGTTTCGTGTTTCGTGTTTCGTATTTCGTGCTTTTTCCGGGACTTGGGCCGAAAAGTGTTTTTGTCTTGTATTGAATTGTTTTTGTGAAATGTGTTTAGACGTGAGCTTGGTTTGCGCGTCTGATGCCTTGGGAGGCGTGCTCGGGTGCTTTTGTGGGCTTTTTGTGTGGAAAAAGGCTCGTTTTTTATGCTTTGTGTGTTGCCGGGCTTTTGTTTGTGGGCCTGTTTTTGTTGTATAGGCTTGCTTTTGTGTTGGGTCGGTTTAAATTAAATGACTAAGCGAATATTCATTTTACACGACACGCAGATAAATCATTTTATGCATTAAACGACTTAAAATGTTTTCGACAAAATGTACTGTTTTGACATTACGTTAAAAACATGCTTTTTGTAAAAAGTTAATTTCATCATAGGGTTTTTGTTTGGGGGGTATGGATACGGGTATCTACAGCCCTTAGTGATCTCCCTATATATCAAGGACATGAGAGCCCGATCATTCACATCCGAGCTTTCAAGTCCCAAGTGGCCATCAAGGGGGTCGATTCCAAACATTGGCTAACTCTCTTCCCGCACTCTCTTGCAGCAGTGCCGAAGACATGGTTCCATTCACTAGACCCACAGCGGATCCCTACTTTTGAAGAACTCACAGTCGATTTCGATCGACAATATCGAGACAATGAAGAAACCCAAGTCTCGATCCGCACTCTAGAAGTCCTCGCTCAAAAGGACAACGAAAGCTTCACCGACTACCTCACTCGTTGGAAGAAGCTAAGTGCCCAAATTCCTAACCGTCCCCGCGAGGACGAACTTGTGCCAAAATTCATAAACAACCTGCGACCCGTGTATCAATTCTACATGAGGTACAGCAACATTCAAAACTTCAAAGAGCTGACTAAGGTTGGCACTCCAATTGAAGACGACCTTAGGACTGGCACGATGGCCAAATACATCGGCCATGCTTACCAAGATAGCTCCTCCAAGTCCTCCCGCGCGGTCAAGAGCGAAGAAAATCGTACCGTGGGCAATCTCGACGACGATAGCCTCGAAGCCTTCGCAACTACCTTCTCACTGCCTCCTAAGGCCAGGAGAAACTTTGACCCTCTCTTCATGTCTTACTCTAAGGCATTTCAAAGGTTGGTCGAAAAGAACTACCTACAACCGATCGGGCCTACTAGCGAGCCGCCCGAAGACAAAAAGCATAAATCTTGGAACTCCAATGCCTTCTGTGTGTTGGGGTTAGTGTCCTCCATAGTGAGTGCAATAACATAAATAAATCTCTAAAGGTACACAGGGTACATTTTGTATTTAATCAGTTGATTAACGTTTATCAATAACGGTTGGCTTGCTAGATAAGTTTGACGTTATTGTCATACAGATGGCGGTGATCAACTGGTCCCTAAGAGTCACACCTAAAGGATGTGTTTGAGAGATGTAATCATTTGAGAAAATTATCATATCGATACCTTATTTAATGACTAAATGGTTAGTCAGTGTTGTGGACTAAACAGTTAGTCGGATGTGACTAAGAGGTTAGTCAAATATGATAATGAATATTATTTAATAAAGATTAAATGATATTAGATGAGAGGAATTAATGTAATTCTAAATTGAATATAAACGGTTATATTTAATTATTACGTATAATGTAGGCTAACTAATTTTAATCAGTTATAATTAATTAGCAAATTATAAATATATGGATATTTATGATTAATTATAATATGTGGATATTATAATAACATTATGCATTAAAAGCCAAATAAAACTAATTAAATGGGTTATACTTTTAATTAGATTTGGGCTTGTAAATTGAGAAGTGGAAGAGCCCACTCTACCTATTTTGGACGTGTGGAACTAGGTTGGGAGAGGGAGTAGTTTTCTTCCTCTCTACTTAACGTAATCACATCCTAATTCTCATCTAATTCATTCATTCATTCATCTATACTACAACACTAAAACCTAGAGAGAAAAATTAGTTTTCTCTTCTAAAATTCTCTAGCAAATTCAAGGGTATTTCTCAAAACATCTTGGGTGAGATTATTAGGAGATACCATAATTTTGGTATTGATCTTAGGCCAATTCTTAAGGATTAAAAGGTTAATTCTAAATCTTTATATTATGTTTTGCAAATTCAATTTATGACTATAAATCTTGTAAAAGTTTTCATTATAATCCTGTGATTTTAAGGTCTATATACGGATATAAACCTACAAGTGGTATCAAAGCCTTAGGGCACATGAAATTTTTATAAGGTTTTCATAAAAATCGATTTTGTATAAATTTTAATTTTTTTTTTTTGTGATGGCCGAATGTATTTGTTTTGGCCGTATGTTTTGAGAGAATCAAGTTTGAAATTTTATGAAATTCTCATAAATTAAAAGAGCACGTGACTATGCATGTTGATTAAATCAAGTTTGTTAAATCAAGTTTGTTGTTTGGCCGTGAGTTTTGATGTATGGCCGTGTGTTCTTATTGAAATTTTGGTCCGTTTGATTCATAATTGTCGATGTTTTAAGATGTTAAAATTATCTCATATGAATTTGTATAAGTTTTGATTTAATACTGATTGAATTAAAATATAAAAGGACCAAATTTGTGTATGTCAATGAACATATCATGTTGTTAATCATTAGATCTACAATTTTAAGATGTTTAATCTAAAAAGTTGTTTTGAATCTCTTAAGTCAATGTTTAATACGGATTAAAATTGAGTTTGTATCGATCTAATCATTAGCATAATCGAATTAAATAGGTTTAATTCATTTTTGGCCGAATTTAATTTTTGTTAACAATTTCGTTTATTTATTCGTTTTGGCCGAATTAAATTTTAAATTTGTTTATTTATTTATTTTTTTGGCCGGATTGTATAATTTAAAAAAAAAAAAAAATTATTCGGCATATTTTATTATTTTTGGCTAAAAGTTTTAAATTTTTGGAAATTTTTGTCATATTATAAAGATAATATATTTTGTGTTATTATGAAGCAGTTCATAATAAATATGATACCTAATATTTTAAAGAAGTTTAAAATATTATTGTGATCTAATTTATGTTATAATGATAATATAAATTATTTCTTTTGGATTATGTTTAGATTAAAAGGTATTATGAACAATTAAGGAATTGTTGCATAATTTTAATCTTTTAAAAGAGGTGGTTTGGCAAATTTAATCAATTTGTTTGCATTGGTTTATGTTTAGTTGATGCTATTTATATATGTTTGTGAATGAATGGTTTATTTTACGCATTAATTTTTGTACAAACGGTTGTAATTTACTAGTGTGGCCTTAGAAAGTTGTGTTTTCGTAATGAAGGAAACACAATTTTGGTTGTATTTTGAGATCTCGAATCTCCTATCTTGTAATATTTTATTTTTGGCATATTTTGAATTAGAATGTAAATAGGTTTATTTTTGTAATTCAAAATTGTAATTTTGAGAAGATTCAAGACGAAGATTCAAGATGGACTCCCACTTAAAGCCCAAGATGAAGAATGAAGACAAGCTTAGGGTCCATGGATGGATTCCAATTTGTAATTGTCTTTATTTTCATAGGGATAGGCCACACTAGGTGTTTTTTTTTCCTTTTTGCGTTTTCTTTACCGTTTTTCCGTTGCATTCACGTTAGATAGTAGCATCATATTCCGCCTAAACTAAACCAAACCACCTAATATGCATGAAAATGGATCATATAGTTGCATCCTAGATCATAGACATACGGATGTCATTTGTTTAGAGCTATCACCTCAATTTAATCATTCACGATAATGCTAGATATTAGTTCACTTAAAATGAATTAAAATGAGTTGATGGGATCTTCCTCTAAAACTGAAATTGAGAATTAGTCTTTATAAGTCGAACCACTATGAATCCCTTCTTCGTCGGTAGGCATAATATGACCCCTTCTACGTTGGGTAAGTAGTGGCTGTCGACTTAGTTTATCTCAACATTATGGTTCGAGTAATATCTCGAAGGTATGGTGGACTAATAGATAGGATTTACTGAAATCTATCGACCAAGAATTCTAACAGTAGAATTAGCTAAGCAGTTAGCTTATCAATTTAAAGAAATTGAGTCTTGGGATCGCTTATATAATTCTCGAGGGAGGTCAATTATATGAGTGCATAAGTCATTGCATTAATATGTTATCGTTTTTGACTTAAATTTTAAAACAATGATTTCTTATCTTCTCTCTTCTTCTTCTTTCTTTTCACAGTTTCGAATACGTTATATACAGATATAACTACTATAACAAATGGCTGTACGTGAAAACGAACCAATGCCAAGTGCCACACTAGCTCGCGAATCATGGCTTAGGATCTTTATGGGCACTATGAATCAGTCAACTCGACTGAAAAGTGATGGGTCCAATTTTTCTGATTGGGAGGCTGCATTACGGAATGCTGCCATCGCTAACGGTAAGCTCAAGTATTTAACTGAGCCACTGCCGACTTTACCAGCTCCCGATGCAGGAGCAAATGAACTCTATCTTTACAATGATTTCATGATGGAGGCGGGTGCGTTACAGAACGTACTCATCTATGCAATGGAATCCAATTTGCAAAGACGGTTCATTACCCAAGGTGCAAACAAGATTTTCACCACCCTTACCAAGGAATTCTCGAAAGCTCCGAGAATTAAGAGTTACGAGTATACTACTCGTTTCTTTGAGGCTAGACTCCAGAAGGGCCAACCGGTTGGTCCACACCTTCTCGACATGATCGAGAATGTTGAAAAGCTGGAGGAGCTTGGTTGCAAGATCGATGAGAAGATCATTGATCGAGTGCTCCACTCTCTTCATGATGGGTATGCCCTCTTTAGGGCAAACTACTACATGAACGACATGCAGAAAAGTCTGCATGAACTACATTCACCGCATGCATCGGAGTGATCTGAAGTTGAGTGGGAGCACGAAGCAAGATGTTCTCATGATTGGGAACAAGAAGGGTAAGGGTAAAGCTCCGGCTAACCTAACTGTAGGGAAGCCGAAATTTAAGAAGCCGATGGTTGCTAAGAGTGGGCCTGGTGAGTCTAGCGGTAGCTCACAAGGCAAGGCAAAAGCAAAGCAGATCATGGAGTGCCACCATTGCCACAAGTCTGGGCATTGGAGGCGTAACTGTCCCGTGTATGCTGAGGACATAAAATCAGGCCGCGTCGCTCCTGTTGGTATGTCTTCTTTTATTCATATGATTGAGATTAACCATGCAAGTTTCGGAACTTGGGTACTTGATATTGGTTGTGGTTCTCATCTGTGCAATCATTTGCAGGGCCTAAGAAGCATCAAAACTCTGACAAGAGGTGATGTAGACCTGCGAGTGGGGAATGGAGCAAGAGTTCTTTGCCAAGCTTTGAGGGGACATATGTAATCCAACTCCCAAGTGGATTTGAGTTATTTCTGAATAACTGTTACTATGTACCTAGTTTATCGAAAAACATTATTTCTGAATCCGTTCTTGATAAAGAAGGATTTTTATTTTTATTAAAGAATAATAGCTGTATTTTCTCTTTAAATGAAATGATTTATGGTAAAGCTGTTTCCATGAACGGAATTTATGTTTTAGATCAAACCACAGAGATCATGCATGTGAGTAACAAGAAAGCAAAGGTTGGTGACAAAGATCAAACGTATCTGTGGCATTGCCGTATGGGACACATAAATGAGAAACGCGTGAAAAAGCTCATTGATAATGGGACAATAGCCCCATTTGACTATGAAACTTTTGGCACGTGTGAATCATGTCTTATAGGCAAAATGTCTCGAATTTCCTTCAAAGGTGTTGGAATGCGTTACTGGCGACCTATTAGGACTCATACATACTGATGTGTGCGGACCTATGTCAATCAACGCTAGAGATGGCTATAGGTATTTTATCACTTTCACGGACGATTTGAGTAGATAAGGACATGTCTACTTAATGAAGCATAAAAGTGAGTCCTTTGACAAGTTCAAGGAATTCCAGAATAAGGTTGAGAACCAACTGGATAGAAAGATAAAAGCACTAAGTTCAGATCGTGGTGGCAAATATCTTTCAACTGAGTTTGATCGACACCTGAAAGACCGCGGGATAGTACTACAGTTAACTCCACCCGGAACACCACAACTGAATGGTGTGTCCGAACGCAGGAATCGAACATTACTTGATATGGTTCGATCCATGATGAGTCACACGGTTGTACCTGACTCATTATGGGGCTATGCTCTTTTGTCAGCTGCTCTTATACTTAACCGAAGTCCGATTAAAGCTGTCGACAAGACTCCATACGAGTTATGGAAGGGAACAGTCCCTAACTTGTCCTTTATTCGGGTTTGGGGGTGCGAAGCTTATGTCAAGTGGAGACACGAGGATAAGCTCGGCCCGCGATCGGTCAAGACATACTTTATTGGTTATCCAAAAGGAATGTTTGGTCATTACTTCTATTCGCCTACCGAACACCGAGTTTTTGTTGCGGCTAGTGCGACGTTCTTAGAGAAAGAGTTTCTCGAAGACAAGAGAGGTAATAGAACCTTCGACCTGTCGGAGATTCCTGAACCAACAACCGAGCAACCAATGAAGGAAACTGTTCCTTCTTCGTCTGCTGCGGTTAATGTCCCTTTGGAACCCGGGAGGTCGAGGAGAATGGGAGAGACGACGTTTTACTCCTTGAGAGTAACGAACCCGTAACCTATAAAGGTGCCATGACGTGTTCTGACTCAAAGCTATGGCAAGAATCCATGCAATCCGAGATGGACTCGATGTACGAGAACGATGTATTGGATCTGGTTGACTTACCTGATAAGGCTAGGCCTCTTCAGTGCAAATGGCTTTACAAGATAAAGCGATCTGTAGAAGGACAACCAGATATATACAAGGCACGACTAGTGGCAAAGGGTTTCACTCAAGTGCAAGGGTTGCACTATGATGAGATCTTTGCACCCGTAGTCATGCTTCGTTCCATTCGGATCCTCTTAGCGATCGCCGCATTTCATGACTATGAAATTTGGCAAATGGATGTGAAAACCACCTTCTTAAACGGTTATTTGGAGGAGGAGTTGTACATGGTACAACCCGAAGGTTACATTGATCCTGAAAATCCTAAGAAAGTTTGCAAGCTTAAGCGTTCCATCTATGGACTTAAGCAAGCTTCACGGAGTTGGAATCATCGCTTCGACCAAGTGATAAAGGAGAATGGATTCACTCGATCGGTCGAGGAACCATGCCTATATATCAAGTCGAGTGGGAGCAAGATTGTCTTCCTAATACTGTACGTCGATGACATACTCTTGATTGGGAATGACATACCTCTCTTAACTTCGGTAAAAGTATGGTTAAAGAACCATTTCCGGATGAAAGATCTGGGTGAGGCACAGCGTATTTTGGGGCTCCGTATCTATAGAGATAGATCACGACGGATGTTATCCCTCAGTCAGGAGTCTTATATAGATAAGATTCTTGAGAGGTTCAGCATGACCAACTCCAAGAAGGGGAACCTTCCAATGATCTCAGGGGTGCACTTGAGTAAAGCTCAAGCACCAAAGACATCGGAAGAGGTCGAGCGCATGAGTCGGATTCCTTATGCATCAGCTATAGGATCGATCATGTATGCCATGATATGCACACGTCCGGACGTGGCATATGCATTGAGTATGACAAGCCGATACCAAGGCAATCCAGGTGAAGCACACTGGATGGCCGTAAAGAACATTCTTAAGTACCTACGGAGGACTAAAGATTGGGTATTGACTTATGGAGGAGACACTGAGCTATGCGCAAACGGTTACGCAGATGCTAGTTTCCAAATGGATCGAGATGACTCGAAATCTCAATCTGGATTCGTTTTTACTCTTAATGGCGCTGCGGTCAGCTGGAAGAGCTCCAAACAAACAGTTATAGCAGATTCAACGACTGAGTCCGAGTACTATGTCGCTCGCAGGTCGCTGCGAAGGAAGCTATATGGATGCGCTGGCTTCTTACAAGGACTAATCAGAGTTCGGAGTTCGAACGACCCGATCACCATCTATTGTGACAATAGTGGTGCCATCTTCCAAGCCGGCGGAGCCTAAGTCCAAAGAACAAGTCTCGCACGTGCAAAGGAAGGCTCACATGATCCGGATTACGTGGAGCGTAAGGAGATAGTGATTGACAAGATTGCTACGGATGATAACATAGCAGATCCTCTCACTAAGCCGTTGAGACAAGATAAGCATGAAGGGCACGTTAAATCCATGGGAATTAAGCGTGTTCCTGAGTTGTATTAGTTGTTTGTCTGGATTTGACACTTGTATTTCCTAAAACTTCTAATAAAATCATCGTTTTGTTATATATATTGTTTTTCATGAGGGTTGTGTAGACAACGTTGAACACCTCAAAGTGAACTGAATTGCTTTATATTTTGTTTTGGTCCGTGATCGCCTACACGAGCTGATAACTCTGGCAATCATTTTGTGACGTCGATTGATGGTGGGTTCACCGAGCCATAAGTCAAACTGTTGACTAATCGTTCACAGATGCGGGTTTACTGAAATCGCGCAGGACATTTTGTGACGACTACATGGAGTCCTAAATGTTTCAGAACATTAGGTGCCGGGTCGTGGATAGGACATCCATAGTGTTCCTAGAGTCGATTCTTTTGACTATCGACTGTCTCTTGAGATTAAGGCAGATTTTGGGTGACTTTGGTTTCTTTCTCACGGTCGACCGTAACAGGAGGCCAAGTAGATCTGGGTCATTTCATGCTGCGCTTACATCTGCAGGATTCGAGTTGAGGGAAATATCCAAACTTCTATCGAGTTATAATATTTATTCTCAGGGCCACTGAGGAGTCAGAATCGAAAATGCATGGCCATGCTCGAATATTGATTCGTTTATCAGTTAAGTTACTCTCTAGTCGGGGAAACCACTCATGATACTGATCACTTGTGAACTACGACCTTTGAAAGTACAGACTTTGCAAATTGGTTTACATTGAGTGGGAGAAATTTATTATGGATATGAGAATCGGTTATCGCACCTACACTTGTACGGACAAGTGGGAGATTGTTGGGGTTAGTGTCCTCCACAGTGAGTGCAATAACATAAATAAATCTCTAAAGGTACACAGGGTACATTTTGTATTTAATCAGTTGATTAACGTTTATCAATAACGGTTGGCTTGCTAGATAAGTTTGACGTTATTGTCATACAGATGGCGGTGATCAACTGGTCCCTAAGAGTCACACCTAAAGGATGTGTTTGAGAGATGTAATCATTTGAGAAAATGATCATATCGATACCTTATTTAATGACTAAATGGTTAGTCAGTGTTGTGGACTAAACAGTTAGTCGGATGTGACTAAGAGGTTAGTCAAATATGATAATGAATATTATTTAATAAAGATTAAATGATATTAGATGAGAGGAATTAGCTGTAATTCGGAAAATTGAATATAAACGGTTATATTTAATTATTACGTATAATGTAGGCTAACTAATTTTAATCAGTTATAATTAATTAGCAAATTATAAATATATGGATATTTATGATTAATTATAATATGTGGATATTATAATAACATTATGCATTAAAAGCCAAATAAAACTAATTAAATGGGTTATACTTTTAATTAGATTTGGGCTTGTAAATTGAGAAGTGGAAGAGCCCACTCTACCTATTTTGGACGTGTGGAACTAGGTTGGGAGAGGGAGTAGTTTTCTTCCTCTCTACTTAACCTAATCACATCCTAATTCTCATCTAATTCATTCATTCATTCATCTATACTACAACACTAAAACCTAGAGAGAAAAATTAGTTTTCTCTTCTAAAATTCTCTAGCAAATTCAAGGGTATTTCTCAAAACATCTTGGGTGAGATTATTAGGAGATACCATAATTTTGGTATTGATCTTAGGCCAATTCTTAAGGATTAAAAGGTTAATTCTAAATCTTTATATTATGTTTTGCAAATTCAATTTATGACTATAAATCTTGTAAAAGTTTTCATTATAATCCTGTGATTTTAAGGTCTATATACGGATATAAACCAACACTGTGCACACCACCGAGGCAAGGGGCACGACACCGAGAATTGCTTTAGGCTTAAGAACGCTATCCAGGATCTCATTGATAAAGGAAAGCTCAAAAAGCCATCTCAACCTACCAAGCCGTCAAACAACGATAACCCGCTTGGTAATCATGCAATCTCCGTTGGATCGGTCGCTATACTAGATTGCTCCTACTTAATCACACCCGCAAATGACCAAATCAATGGGGTCTGGTTTAGTGATGACGAAGATGAAGAGTGACCACCCGCTAACAAAATGGTAGCTCAACTCTCAACCACTCCTTCCTCGAGTAAAACCAAAAAGAACAAAAAGGGGAAGAAGAAGAAGGGCAAACAGCCCGAGAAGAAGGATCAAGACGAGGTCTCACACCTCACACGTTCTGGTCGTCCTTATCAGAATATCTTCACCGATGAGTACGCTCAACAAGCGACCGTGGCCGAGAAAGGCAAGGCCGTAGTCCAAGAAGATATTCCTTCTACAAGCACACCCTCCACATCTACAGTAATTCCACCACCAAACACGAGTGAAGTGCTCCAAAAGCAACTCACTCGCACAAAAGCAGATGTTTCGATCTGGGCTCTTTTGCGAGACTCGGCGGAACATAGGAAAGCATTCATCCGTGCCTTGCAAATAGCGTGCGCGGATTCTGAAATCTCTCCAAATCAAATGGTCAGCCATGTTACAAGAGACTGGCTACCAGGGGCTATCACCTTCTCGAACGACGACCTACCAGCATTCGGACCAAACCATAACCTTGCTCTCTACATCAGCGTAGAGTGCATGAAGAAAACTCTACCCGTGTCCCTTGTTGACAACAGGTCCGCGGTCAATGTCCTACCATTAGCCACCGCACATCGCCTCGGCCTATCCGATAAAGACTTCACCCCAAGCATGGATGGAGTCAAAGCCTTCGATGGAACCTGACGTCACGTGAAAGGAACCATTTCCCTTCACATATGCAGTGGTCCTATAGAAAGGAAGGTCGAATTCCAAGTCATCGACATGACCCCTTCATATAACATACTCTTGGGACGCCCGTGGATTCACTCCACCAAAGCCGTAACCTCTACCCTTCACCAAAAGGTCAAGATCCCTCTTAACGAGGAAATCATAACCTTGAACACTTCAAACTTCCGAGCTCTTTTCGATATACCAAAAGAGTCCAACTCGGCGGAAATTGTTGTTGAACCCGCAGAAGACTTGTGTGGTTTCGACTTTGAGATTGGCGCCATTACACGTGCACCAATCAAAACTTATAAACCCTTCAAGACAAAGAACAACAATAGCCTTTGGCTCACCATGGGCCTAGGCTATAAACCCAAGGACGATGACCAAGAGCAAATGGTGAAAGAGGTCCAAAGAAGAAAGTCAACTCACAAGGTCACCCTACGACCTTACATTCTCGACCTAGGCGCATACTTCACTTCTGGAGGAAAGGTCGACGCAAACACCTCCCTTCGAGACATCATCTATTCATCCAACGCTTGCTACTCTAGTGAGGCCGAACCAAACACATCAAAGGCCTCACCGAGCACCAAAAACGAAGAAATCGTCGCCACCATCATGCGCGATCGCGGCTTCGCTCCCAACCTGCTTATAGTCGATGCCACCGACAAAACCCTTAACGGATGGTATAAAACGCTGAAATGGACCGACGCACAAGGCCACCACTTCCAGCTTATCACGCGAAGGACCGCTTTTCGACCATGTCACTAACCTCAAAGACAAGGACGAAAGCGACACAAGCTCAAGCAACTCAAGCAACAATCAAGACGACAAAGAAGAAGAGATTCTATTAAATTCTAATGCTCTTAGTGTCGGGTCATCTGTCGACCCACCTAGCTTAGATTCTAGCTTTAACTTCGATTTTCTTTTTACGGAGGCTAGCTCCAAGCAATTTTCTGATTTGTCGAATAATCCTTTTCAAATTAATGAAATGAACAAATTTGCTGACGTCTTGTTTCAAGCTAAAACAAACAACAAAGAACAAACAATCAAAAATCAACAAACAACAATCAAATCACAAAATACAAAAAACACTAACTCATGCGATGAAAATGACCAAACTAACGAATCGTTAAACAAATACATTGCAAACATTGTCTCTCCAAAAATCCAGGACCCTATCATCGAGGAAACCATACCATAAACGTGGGAACCCCCGAAGAGCCAAGGGAATTACAACTAGGTGCCTCACTAGACGAAGACGAGCGTGCCCAATTCACACAACTTCTAACCGAATTCAAAGACGTATTCGCATGGTCGTACAAGCATATGCCCGGAATCGAACGAAGCATCGGCAAACACCGCATCCCCATTAAACCCGGTTACAAACCAATCAAACAAAAACTAAGGAGACTGCGTCCCGAATGGTCCCTTATGGTAAAGGAAGAAATCGAGAAACAACTACAAGCCGGTTTCATCCAAGTCATCGAGTATCCTGAATGGGTCTCAAACATGGTCTCAGTCTTGAAAAAGAATGGCAAAATTCGGGTATGCGTCGACTTTCGCGACCTGAATAAAGCTAGTCCCAAAGATGATTTCCCATTACCCCATGTGGACGTCCTAGTCGACAATTTTGCGATCACGCCCTCCTATCCATCATGGACGGCTATGCAGGCTATAACCAAATCAAAATGGCTTGCGAGGACATGGCAAAGACGGCCTTCATTACACCGTGGGGCACATACTGCTACACGGTCATGCCTTTCGGCCTCATCAATGCCGGTGCCACATACCAACGCACCGCCACAACCCTTTTACATGACATGATGCACAAAGAAGTCGAAATTTACGTCGACGACATGATCGTGAAGTCAAAGGAGAGAAGTGGTCATATCACTAACCTCCGCAAGTTCTTCACTTACCTACGACAATACAAAATGCGCTTGAATCCCCAAAAATGTACTTTTGGAGTAAAATCCGGCAAACTACTAGGACACGTAGTGAGCCAAAGAGGCATCGAGGTCGACCCCTCGAAAGTCAAAGCAATTCTCGAAATGCAACCCCCCAAGAACCTCGACGAAATCCGAAGTTTCTTAAGGACAAATCCAGTACATCCCACGCTTCATTAGCAAGCTCACCATGATATGTGAACCAGTTTTCAACAAGCTAAAGAAAACCGACCACGTCGAATGGGACGAGGAATGTCAAAAAGCATTTGACAGGGTCAAAGAATTGCTAACTAACCCGCCAGTTCTACGACCACCCCAAAAAGACCTGCCACTGTCCTTGTACCTAACAACAACCCCTACCGCAATGGGCGCCATGCTCGCTCAAGAAGTAAATGGTGAAGAACACGCAATGTACTACATAAGCAAAAAATTTCTCGATTACGAAACTCGATATTCACCTGTCGAGAAGAGTTGCCTAGCCTTAGTGTGGTCATCCAAGAAACTCCGTCACTATATGCTAGCGCACCAAACAAAGGTCTACTCCAAAATGAACCCCGTGAAATACCTCTTTGAGAAACCCGTGCTTAATGGACGCTGCTCCTAGCCGAGTTCGACCTTAAGTACGTACCCCTCAAGGCAATCAAGGGACTAGCAGTCTCCGATTTCCTAGCCGAAAATGCAATTGTCGAAGAACAAATCGTCGACACGACATCCCTTCAAGACGACGGGATTTACAACATTGACCAAGAGCAATGGGAGTTATACTTCGATGGCTCCTCCAACTATCGAGGATGTGGAGTAGAAATACTTCTCATATCCCCAAACGGCGAACATACACCCTTATCCATCAAGCTAGATTTCGACGTAACAAACAACGCCGCAGAATACGAAGCATGCTTGCACGGTCACCAAGCAGCGCTTGTACTGAACGCGCGCAACGTAAGAGTCTATGGAGACTCTTCCCTCATAATCAACCAAGTATCCAGAGCATGTTAGATACTTAATGAAAATCTAGGCTTATACCAAAACAAAATACAAGAGCTCATAAGCGAGTTCTTTCACGTGGAGTTTATACATCTCCCACGCGAAGAAAACCAATTCGCCGATGCATTATCCAAACTCGCGTCACTAATCAATATACCACCGGGAATGGCAAGACTACCCATTGTCGTGGAACGATGGAACGAACCCGCCTACATCTGTGACATGGAAACTGAGGAGGAACAAACCGATCCTTGGTACCAAGCAATCATTAACTACAAAACAAACGGCGAATACCCACCAAACACCGACAAACGGGGCAAAAGAGCCCTACGCCTATTATCGTCACAATTCGTGATGGAAATGGGCAAACTACTCAAGAAGACGCCTCAAGGTACACTACTCTTGTGCGCTGACCACAAAAAGGGACAAGAAATCATGTCCCAAGTACACGATGGCGAGTGCGGACCACATATGAACGCGCGAGCCATGTGCAAACAAATCATAAGGCTAGGATGGTACTGGACTACCATGGAAGCCGACTGCGCAAAATACGTCAAACACTGCCACAATTGCCAAATTTTCGCGAATGTACAGCACACACCCCCTTCACCACTATATAGCTTAACTTCGCCATGGCCTTTCTCAACATGGGGAATTGACGTCATTGGCAAAGTACAACCCGTGGGAGCAGGAGGACACTGCTTCATTCTTGTGGTCATCGACTATTTCACCAAATGGGTCGAAGCCTCATCATACCGTAAGCTGGGCACAAAAGAAGTTGTAAAATTCATACAAAACAACATTATTTTATCGCTACGGCATACCCCACGAGTTTATAAGCGACCCAGGCACACACTTCCGAGGGGAAGTTGAACCACTTCTTCTCAAATACAAAATACAACGACATAAATCATCACCATATCGACCACAAACCAACGGCGCAGTCGAGGCAGCAAACAAAACCGTCGTATCAATCCTTTAAAAGATGATCGACACCTGCCACGACTGGCCCAACAAAATTCCATTTGCATTATGGAGATATCGCACCACTATCCGCACACCCACGGGTATGACACCCTACTTCCTAACCTACGAGATGGAAGCCGTCCAACCTGTAGAAATCGAGATGCAATCCCTTCGAATTCTCATGGAAGTAGACATTCCTGAAGACGAATGGGCACGCGAACGATATGAACAACTCATCCTTTTGGACGAGAGACGTTTACATTCACTAAGTACAGTTCGAATGTACCAATCTCGCCTACAACGCGCCTACAATAAAAGGGTCAAGCCACGAAATATCAAAGTGGGTGACCTTGTACTCAAATCCGTCCGAGCACCATTACCAGTCGACCCAAGAGGGAAATTCAAACCCAATTGGGCCGAACCGTACTTGGTCAAGGATATCCTTCCCGGAGGGGCCGTGAGGCTAACTGACCTTAACGGTCAGGAATTCAGCCTGCCAACAAATCTTGATCAACTCAAGAAGTACTACCTTTAAACTTAAACAAATTTGCAATGTATTTCACAAAAGACAAACTCACTCACGCATGGGTGAACTACGCTCGGTTTGATTCCACGTACTGTGGATACGTAGGCAGCTTTGCAAAGAGCTCAACCGAATCACACGAACTACGCCGGTTTGATTCCGTGAAACGCGGATACGTAGGCAGCTTGTCAAAAGTACAACCGAACTTCTTCGCACGCACGCCCGAAACATAAAAAGGTCGAGGGCAATGCACTCACAAAATGACACGCTCAAAGCTTAAAAAGGTCGAGAGCACAGTCAACACAAAATGTAAATCCAAAGCTTAAAAAGGTCAAGGATTTAAAACAAAACAATTCAACTAAACAAATCCAAAGCTTAAAAAGGTCGAGCATTTAAAGACAAAATACGAGTGTTCGAAGCTTAAAAAGGTCGAGAACATTTCAAAACAAAAACAAAAGAAAGCAATGAGACAAGACAAAGGCGAATTAATTCTATTTTATTACTTTAACTTAGAATTTTTCACATCTTAGAAATGAGTTAGGAACAAACTTCCTTAACCCTTTATTTAAAACTAAATACATGTATTTTATTCGAATAAAGAAAATTTTCTAAACAAAACACAAGCTACTAAGCCTTCTTCTGTCGCTTCGGATTAGTCTCTTCATCTTCAAGAGGCCGATCCGCCACGATCTTCGAGCCAATCACGGGAGCACTCCTCTCAAATCCTGGGGCTCGATCGGATCCTCGTCCTGCTCGACTGGGGGCTCCTCGATCCTTGGCCCTAGGCGATCTCTAACTTTCACCCTCGGCCCAAGTCTCTCCGCTACGCCTCAAGTAAGCATCTGCACTAACAGCACAAAGATCACCATAGTCCCTCCTTCCGCGCACCACCTCGTGCGCCAAAGAGGGCCTTGGCCCATTCTTCTCCCTCCTCCTCTGATTCTCCCGCTCTCGAGAATCCTTGGAATGACACCACCGCGTATAGAAATCCGTGACTCGAGTAGACTCTATATGCGCTGGAACCGCCCAAGTGACACAATCCGACCATCCCCGGGTCCAAGCATCGATCGTTTGGTTGTTTAGCATAACAACCCCTCCGACCTGAGTATCCCGCTCAGGAATGGCCTGAGCGAGCCCGATTTGCCTCTTCAAGCGAAGAGGATGAATCCACACCCCTCGTTCAAAGCCACACAACATCAACCCAGGAGCCGCATTTGCCACGAACAGCGCCGTAATCGCCGTAATGTGCCACCATGGAACATACCAGCGATAAGTGCTTTCCTTCACAAACCCCCGGAAGTAGTTGATTGAACGCTCCCGAGGATCAACCCAATCCGTCTTCCGTGACGTCATCGCCGCCGCCTTGAAGACACCGTCAAGGGGAAGAGCGGCATACACACTCAGCCTCTCCATGTGCCAAATGTTGAGAATCCTAGCACAACCACGGTACGAGCTCAGACGATTAGCACGACGGTCGTATAAGCCCAGTATGGTATCTGCCAAGATCAAAGCAGAGGGATCGTGTCCTCGTTCCATCTCTTCGACGACACGAGCATACCTCGCGTTCCCGAACACTCCATCCGGCATTGACCCCGCAAAAGCATAACGGTGAATCAAGCAAAAAGCAAGGGCCCTCCGCCTAGAACGATCCGAAATGCTAGTGTCGACCCGATTCATGTATCGTTGACACAAGAGAAGCATGTTCACCTTACCTCCTTCAAACAAACCTGCAGCATGAGCATTTGTCATCCCAAGGAAGTTCCGCAACATCCCATTGAAGCAAAGCTCATTTCTCACCACTACAGGAGTAGTCCGTTTCGACCATCCCGCAATGGCCGCAAACTCCTCCATCAGAGGGCACACCTCCCCTCCTGGAAACCGAAACACATGCAAGCTAGGGTCCCAGTAATCCAAGCATGCATCCAGGAAGTCTAACTCGACCCTCATTTGACGAAAGCCAATAAATACACCCGCTCCATCATCATACACCGCCCTCTTCTCCGCTGGACGAAGCGAGGAAGTCCACCTCTTCAAAAGAGCGTCAAAATGCTCAACCATTTTTCTTGACTTCAATACTAACTCCTATAAATATACCTAATATATTTATGAGAGCAAAAGAGAAAAGAAGAGGAGTGACTTTGAATGAGGATTATGGCACGCACCCCCCTCCTTATATAGGAAAACATAATCGAAATATGGAAACACAGCGCTGCCAGCCAGGGCACAAAATCACACCACCCTATGCGGTTTGCACCCCAAACCGCATAAGCCTATGCGGTTTAGCCCACAAACCGCATAAGCCTATGCAGTTTCTGGGGCAGGCATTTCCCACAGTTTTCCTAATTTCGTCTTTCCTAAACACGACATTCCATATCATATTACGACGATTACTTTGTTGTTCCCCATGCAGCAACATTATATTTCGTTTTAGCAAACAAGATTCATACTCGGAGTCGACTCATCACATTTCAAACGTTCATTTAGGCTCATTTCGACTTTTAAAATGAACATTTTACGAAATCATTTTTTAACAAACCATTTCAATCCTAAACATCCCACTCGGGAATCATTTCGTTTTCAAACCAAGCCTACTAACAATACAGGTCTAAAATACGCGAAATGACGAACAAGTTCAAGCCACGACATGTAAACAAGGGCTCATGCAATCCTTATTACACAAACACACTAATACAACTACGGATGCTGACGACGATACTCATCAAAGTCACGTCGAATTTGAGCTGTCTCAGCACGACTCTGACACAACTGGGCCGCCTGCTCTGCCCACGCCATCCTCCACCTATTAGCTGTCTCCACAGCTTCTTATGCACATCCTTCGCTACCTGTAACGCACAAAAACGCATCACATTTTTCTCCATTTTGCCTTAATTTCACTCAAATTAAGCCAAACTTAGGGGGAAAATTTCAAAACAAGACGCATTTTTCTCCATTTTGCCTTAATTTCACTCAAATTAAGCCAAACTTAGGAGGGAAACTTCAAAACCAACCGCAGACGACCCCACTTTGCCTTAATTTCATTCACATTAAGACAAACTCGAGGGGGTAACACAAAAACACGAATCTCACTAGTTTGATCATCGTTATACTCTATACCTCGATCAAACTAGGGGCTCACACATATACAAATACAAAATACATACCTTTTTCACCTTGCCGCTCCAGCTGTCCATGCCCGCGTCAGTAATCACCGGCAAGTACGACGGCACCGCAAAAGTACGACGGACACCCGAGTCATCCTACTCAACTGTAGTAGGAAAGTCACCAGGCTGCTCCGCCATCTCAGGATCAAACAACTACAAGACAACGCAATACACACACGTCAGGGAAATGTTTCACACAAATTACCCTACGCATTTTTAAAACCAAAACAAACGTACCTCAATCGGCCCACCAGCGAACCGAGACCAAGCAAACTGGCCGTAGTCTTCCCCAGGACAAAGAAGACTCCTGCACTCCCCACTCTCCAGTCTGGCGTCACGCCGCTTTGTGCGGGAACTCCCTTCTCGAAAAGGACTCTCGGCGGGTCCCTAGGCACAACAGGAGCTGGCCACCCTGCCTGGTAGGCTAAAGCTCCCCAAGATACTAAACCGGTCCGTACGGCGTCGCCAAGTACAGACGCTGGGTATCACGCTCATGAACCGCGCCTAACACTCTCAGAACGCCGTGATATCGCCCACGGACATGGCACAAACTGAAAAAGAACAACATTTTCAAGATCACACACAATCATTTTAAATACACTCTATTTAAAATGGTTCAAACACAAACCTGTCCAAACTCCATGACGTTCAAGCGCACCCGAACCTCGTCGTACGACCAATCGAAGGCCGCACGGTTGCAGGTACCCCAAGTACGCACCGCCGGGTACGCTCTCACAATCTTCCTAGCATGCTTAGGCAGCAGGAAGGGGAAGTGACTGAAGATCCATGACTGCACACACAAAAACACGTTACAAAGACAACAAAACCAAAATAAACAAAATACACCCAAGACAAAGCAAAACAATACATACCTCCATCACAAATCCCGACGAGACTAAGGACAGTTTTGACTCTCGCTCCATGACCCGCGGTCTCACCGCATCCATGCAAAAGCGAATGCATAAACCAAAAGACGGTGACACCCAGTCAAGCGTCCCAATCGCACCCCAGTGTATGAGATGCATAAGGACCGACGTCGCTGCCCGCTCACCCTTATCGCCGAAATACACGGCACTAACGAACCACCACAACCACATACGAGCGTTCTGCTCGTCACTCCAATCCGAGGGGCCCCGCTGCGTCTTCCCCTCGAAGTACTTTAGGATATAGCTCGTCTTAATAACATAAGGCGGCCTACCCTTATACTCCACCTCAAGACCGCCAATCGCGGCTGTCACCACGTCGTCCACGATGGATGGTGCAAACCCGAAGCTCATATCACGGTCACCGAACGGCAGCCCCGTCATGACTGCATCCCAGAAAAAGTAATGCCGGCCTCGAAGCCGGGCATATGAAATGTCGTAGTAGTGTCCCAATATCGATCAAGAAAGGCTCGGATCAACATCAGGTTCGCCGTCAACTGCCTCCTAGCAATCTCCCTTCAGTGCTCGACCAAGGGACCAAAAGCACAACTAAGCACCCAAGCCTTCGCTCCCTGCGAAAGCTTCTCCTCAAAAACACACATAACAGACGAGATGCCCGAAAAAGTCCTCATCGGACCCTTCGGCAAGCCCATCGTAGCCCGATAGGAAATATGTCTCTCCGGAGTCAGCAAAAGGTTGTGGCCGTCCCAACCCTTGGCGAACGACCTATCCACTCGTGACCCACGAGGCCTAGAACTACTCGCTCTAGGCGCAGGTTCCTCCTCCTCAGCCCCTTCAGGCTCCTCCTCCTCACCTGATTCGGCCTCTAGCTCGTTTACCAGCTCAAGAGCAAGCTCATCCTCCGCAACAGGTTCGTGCCTCGCACGTCCCCTACCCCGTGACATACCGCGCCTCGTGGGTAAGTCACGAGGGTCGGCATCCCTCTCGCTATACGAACGCCTCATACGACTCGAACTGGAGGCTCCCTCAGTCCTTGAACCTGTGCTTTTACGAGACGATTTCGATCTCGTAACACGATCGGAACCTCCTCCTACAACAAACATGACAAATATACACAACTATAATACACATAATGCATACTACACATACCACACACATGCACATACGCCCTATAGAGCATTTTTAGGTCTAATTCACAATTAGGCCGAAAACCATTCTCTAAACATCAAAATCCCAACTTGATGGTTTCTATGCACTACTTTAACCTTCAATTGCATCGCCTCGCATCCAATTGCATTTTGGTCATCCCGATCAAAAACCCCCAATTTACGAAGAACACACCTTACTCAATTAAGAAGAATCGTCGAATTGAAAGCCTTAACTCGACATTTTCACAAAATTGAAGCTAGATACATGCTATACACACTATGGACATCCTACGCCGAAGTTTAATTCAAATTCCGGGTCGGAAAATCCGGGCTCGTTTTCGGGTCGGAAACCTAATTTGGACGTTTTCCACACAAAGACGGCCTAAATCATAATCATTTCACACATACATGCTAGCATGGCATAATGCAACACAATGACGACAATTTCAAGCATTCAAACGGCGCATTTCAAGCAAAAATCGAGTTTTCATCCAAAACCCGTCTTTTCAACATTTCTAGCTAAAACTAGCTAATTACAACGACAAATAATGTAAAAGCAAGTTAAAATGGAGCATTACCTGATTCCATAGCAAGGCAACGCAAGAGAAACGATCAAAAATGGTTGAGAAATCGAATTTTGATGTTTTTTGGAGAAAGAAACCGAAACTTTAAAGTATGGCAAACTCACGGTTTTGTTCGTGCTTTATACAGCTTCTTTAGCCAGCAGGGGAAACCGCATAGCTATATGCGGTTTGCAACCCAAATCGCATAAGGCTATGCGGTTTGCACCCTTGGCTTTTCTCTGATTTTTCTCGTTTTCTACCTACTTTCGAACTCCTAATTCATTATCACCCAAATTGAACTCCAAGTATATCCCATGCTTGGGTTAAGGCGTCACCTACAGCCCTCCATACGCGTATATTAAGCATTTAATGTATGGTACAGAAGCAGAAGCATGAGCAATTTTCACAAGTCTTTACATCATTTTCTCCTCAACGGAAGGCAATCATATACAATAGCAACTACATAGACACTCCTCGGCGAGTTCAAGCATAAATACTCCGCAATACATACCCAACTACAAGCCTTTTACACTACATAAACGCTCCTCGGCGAGTTATAACACAAATATCCTATAAAGAACATCTAGACATAAACACTACAACATTCGCAACACCACTACACATGCGCTCCTGTGCGAGACCGACATTTACAACTACATGAACACTCTTACTCAATCACGCATTACATGAGAACATTACAGCACAAGCAACGACGTCAACTACACTACACGGCAGCAAAGCATAGAAAAGGCACTCTGCAGGTCTGCAGGCCCTCATAATATGCACGGACCGCCACGTCCTTAAAATGCGCACGTCTCGCCCCACATAGCCTGTTTCGAAGTCCTCATCTCACCCATGGACACATGCTTCGTTCCGCTGACAATATCGAGACTGTAATGGTCCGGATATGGTCGTGAAGTTTGACTAGCGCTCTAGTCCGAGCTCAGTCAAACTGGGGGCTCTGTGGATACCCATATCCGTACCCTCCCACTCAAAACCCTGTGATGTAACACGGACTTTTATTAAGCATGCTTTAACGTTGACTTAAACGGTTCTAAATATGTCGAATTCATTTTGAGTCGTTTTGAATTGTCAAAATGATTTAGGTCGCTTCACATTACACTTAAATAAATGTTCATTTTGTCCATTTAGGGTCTAGCTTGGTCCGCGTCCGGCTTCATTTGGCATGAGTTTCGCACTTGCATTACAATTAGCCCCTTTTACATTAACAAGGTCTAATTCAGCATTCCTAAATTCCTAAATTTAGGCCCGGTGGCTATATCCCCTCTATAGCCTCCTCTCTTACAAAATATAGTCTCACGGGTTACCTTATTTCACAAAACTCTACAAAATACACCTTTTTCACATTTTCGGGTTTCGGGCCCAGAACCGAGCCCAAACCCGCCTTTGGCCCTCACTCCAAAGCCCTGAACCCTTTAAAATATCTTAGGAAGCCCTCTCAGCTGTTTTCTTGGCATACAAGCTCGAGATTATACTGTATCTTTCCAAGATATTATCAAACCGAAACTTGGAAACTAGGCCTGAAACAACACCCCCAAATCGCATAGCCTTATGCGGTTTAGGGGTGAAACCGCATAAGCCTATGCGGTTTACCAGGGCAACCGCCTAAGCCTATGCGGTTTGCCTGCCTGGTTTTATCCCGAGATTTCCTAATTTCTCCGAGGTTTTTAGTATATATATACACCCCTATACCCGACCTCATAAGATACAAATTTACACACAGAATTTACAGCATACACACAAAAGCTCTCTCAAAGCCTCACGCACTCAAATCCTTGAGTTCAACACACCATCTCGTGTTGAATTCATCCTTCTTTTTAGTTCAAGAAGCGAAGCTCTGCCGATCTGAAGCGTCAGGACAAGGTAGGTACCGATCCACTTGGATCAAAGCTTTTTCTTATTTTCTATGGACTAACAAAGGGGACTACACTCTAGCCGCCCCCCGGCTTTGGCACCGAGCGCGTTTGCATTCCAAGTGTTCTTATTAGTTCGGGTACACTCCATATCCGATGACACGTCAAAGTCGCATAAGCAACCGACCTTTTAAAATAAACCAATGGACAATTGAACTTTATTTTAATTGTATGCATCTTGCACCTTCTTATTTTGCATTAAAATCAACTTAAACAATGAATTCGACCTTTAACTGAACCGTTTTCATTAACAAGTTAAACATGCTAAACTGAGGGTTTTAAACTATCTTTTTGCATCTGCATCTGCATTCTTTTTACCATCTTTTTCGCACTTGTACGTAGCGATAACTTTAGCTCAAATATCATCTTACTTGGATTGTTCTAGGTCAGTAGAGGCTTTTTTTTACATAGGCTTTTCTAAAAGGTTTTCATAAATCATTAATTAAACTAATCTTTAGTTAAGTACTCTCACCCCGAATCCAATCTGGTTTCACAACCTTAGATCTAGGGGTGTCGGCGTGCTCCGAAATCTAAGACATGTCTTTAGCTTAAGACATGGTAGCAGGTTCCTAATTTCCGCGATAATTAGGTGGCGACTCCAAACAGTTTTCAAAGGTTTTTCTAACTTAATCTTTTTAACCTTAATCGCCCTTATGCAAGACGCCGAGTTGGGTCCCTCACGATCCCGGGTTCCACAGACCTCAAGTGCAACAAATGGACGCGTCAAGACTTGTACAACTTGAGGGGACGTTGAAGATCTCGAAGATTTCTATCGCAGAAAGGATTTTTACAACTCCATCTAATTATTCTCTTTAACTAAAATTTTTATTTCGTTCTCTTTTAAAAATTTTAACCTCTTCAACCTTTTCTCCTAACTCTCTAATTTCCTAAATCTAAAATTCCTAATAACTACTTATCAAATGAACTTTCATTCCTCTTCCTTAATTTCGCAAAATGATTTCATTTTTGCTTTTCAATTTCATAAACTCCTTATAATTTATTCTCAAAAACTGTCAAACTTTATAACTTTCATCCTTCTAAACTTACTATCCCTTTTAAAATATATAAATTTTCTTAAATTTAAAGATTCTAATTATACTCTAAAATGAACTTTCATGTTTTCCCTTTTAAAACATATTTGAAACTTATTCAATTAATTCCCAAAATTATATTTCGTAATTTTAAATAACTTTGAAATTATTTTGTTTTAAATTGTATATCCTTTATCATATACTATCAAATTTGATTATTCTCAAATTTTTGAACTTACCTATACCTTTTCCAAATCTTAAACCTTTAAAGTGAATTTTAATCTTTTCAAATAACTTCGTAAATTTTTGTTTAAAAATTTTCTTAAGGGGGTAGGACAAAACTACGATGATTTTAAAATCATTGATTAAAGTTTAAAATTTGAAAGCTTTATTTCAACCTACTTTAAACTTTATATCTATTTCAAAATTTAAATGAATTTGCTGTTATTCTTAAAATACTTATGGGTTTAATTTAAATTAATTCCGTACAAAACTTCTAGGCCCCACCTTTTTGAAAATCTCTTTGAAATCGATTTCAGAAATGACAATCTAGCAATATTTCTATATTTATTCAAAATATTCTATTTATAAATATAAAACGATTATATCCTTCAATCTTTCCACTTTATCTAACATCTTTATAGTAATGCAAAAATTCAAACATTTTGAAAAGTCTTATTCTACCAAAACAAAAATGTCATTATCGAAACTAGTAAAATCTTGTTATTCTCTCTAACTGCCTTGCCTAACTTCGAGTAGCTATCCACTCTATTCTTAAGTTGGTAGGTTTCTAACACCCCGTGTTATTTTAACACAATATTATAAAAGAATTTAATTCCTTAAATGCGTATGAATTTTATAATAAAAATGCGTCTGAATTTTTTTGGCCAAATAATACTAAATTTCTTAAGTCCAAATTTAAAAATTTTGAAAAATAAAATATTTTGTATTATCTTCAGAATTAAAAAAGAAACACAATTCAAAATTTTATACTTCCTCCGATTCATTAGATTGTTAACATTTTCCTTTTTGGGGTGATTTTTCATTTGTTAACATTTCCCTTTTTGAAAAGTTTTTTATCTCACAATTAAATACTATCCCACTTGTTTTCCCACTTGTTCACCCACTTTTTTTGTCTTTCTTAATTATCGTGCCATATTGAAATGTTACCAATCTAATGAATCGGAGGGAGTAAAAATTAACACAAAACTCATATCGCCTTTCAAATTTAAAAAAGGGTTAAGTTATGTTTACTATTCATAAAAATAATTGTAAAACCTTTTATTCATTAAATTCAAATTCGAACATTTTTCGTTTTCAAAATAAAAATGGACCCTTTGTAACACCCCGTGTTATTTTAACACAATTTGATAAAAGAATTTAATTCCTTAAATTAAATTCATCCTTTTTCCTTATAATAAAAATGCGTCTGAATTTTTTTCGCCAAATAATACTAAAATTTCTTAAGTTCAAATTTAAAAATTTTGAAAAATAAAGTTTGTTCTATTACCTTCAGAATTGAAAAAAAGAAACACATTTCAAAATTTTATAAAACTGAACACTTATACTTTTCCCGTCTTTGAAATTCGGGTCAACAATTTCAAACACGCAAATCAAAAAAATCAAATATCTTATCCTCTTCCATTTTGGAAAAGCAAACTTAACATCAAGTTTTTAATGAAAATATAATCATTTTGATTTATTTTTAATAAATCATATTATATAATAACTAATTACTATTCCTTTTCTATTAAACTAACACTTTTGAATATTGTCGAGATTTGAAGTCACACCTAATTTAAATTGCTTAAATTTTTGACGTTTGAATATGAATCTTTAAATCTATAACATTCAACCAAAAAAATAAATATTTTGACCTAGGACTTTTTATTCAAAATTTCAAGGATTAAAACTCGATTTTTATTTTTAATACCTTTTGAAAATTTGTTTTATTTTTAATTCCAATTTTATTTTAAAACACTATTTTAAGATCATATCTTTTATTTCGAGACCTTTCGCGATCGCGCAAATCGAAAATTTCGAGAAATGAAAATCGAGCCCGGAAATTTGACTTTTGACTTTTGGACCAATTAATTCAAAGTCTATCCTCTTCCATTTTTCTTACACAAAATTAAAGTTTACTTACACCATTATATTTTTCATCATCACTTTTATTTTCTTTACATTAAAATTTAAAGTTTATACTTCTTATTAAAAATACATGCAAATACGAAACTACTACTTTAATACTACGATTTTCATTTCCGTCACTTTTAAAATTTTTCTAAAGTAATAAATAAAATATTTTAGTCTTAAAATATTAAAGTAGAGATATTTCGAAAATTTGTCAAACGCGCAACCTTTAACTTTTATCGCTTTTGACACCCGACTTTTTAAACCCGATTTATTTCGTAAAAACTTTTTAAAAATATCAAGGGGACAAATTCTTGCACCAAATAGTAATATGGACTAAATGGTTGATGATGGGTTTGATGATGCCTAAATCTATTTTAATAAAACATTATTTTCTAATTAAAACAAAACTTATCTAATACCTTTCTTTTAACCTAAATTTTTTACAACTTATTCCACAAGTTTTAAAGACCAAAATGAGCTCCTAAATGCCCAAAATGTCGTGGCTTCCTTGCTCATTTTCTCTCTTTTATTTTCTTCCATTTTTCATCCAAAAACCATTAAATAAAAACCCTTAATATTATTCTAATAAATCATAAGTAATTCTAGTTATATTAGTGGGTATTAGGAGCTAACTTAATGGATTATTTTGGGTGAATAACTTGGGTAATATGGGTGAAGGAATTATCCGATCTAAAATTTATTTTAGATCCCCGACGATTAACATCCTAATTAAGGTGACTAGTTATTTCTTGTATTATCCTTTTAGTAAATTAATTTGTTTTGTTATTATGATTTTATGGATATGAAAATTATGTTAAATATGTTAAACATCACTTGTATGAACTTATATGTTTATGTGTTATATAATAAAATGATAATAAATAGGTAATAATGATAATAGTGTAATTGTAGTAATATTGTTCATATGTTAGTTAAATTAATTTTGAGCATTTTTAATTTATGTTCATATGATTTTTATGTTTATTTATGTTTTAATGAAGTAGTAATGTTATATAAAAATTATGTGAAATATTAAAAATGAGTTTAAAGTGATTAAAATCAAAAATGAAAATTTATATATATATATTACATATACACGGTTTTCCTTATTTTTTTAAATAAATTTTCACTTTTAATTTTTGTAAATAATATGTTAGATTAAGTTAGTTAAAATGGATGTTACCATGTGAAAAGAATTAAATTAGGAAAATAAATTATAAGTTGTTAAAATCAAAATATGTGTTCTTGAGTTTATTGTTGATGTTCATATGTGTTCTTACCATCTCCATGTTGATATTCATCTTTTTACTCATTTTGATTATGTTTTATATTATGTTTGTTAATAATTTGTGTTTATGTTTAATTATTGTTTTACATATTACTTAGTATTATACTATAAATCAACTAAAACATTATAAATCATTTAGATTAAAAAGTTAGAAATTTAAAGTGTTGAAAAACACTATTCATAATTATAAATAAAAGTTTAGTAAATTTCATTTTAGTTTAAACCGTTTTAGTATAATTAGAATAATTAAAATATAAAGACTTTAAACTAAAAACCGTTAAAATCGAAAAATGAAAATTTGGACACCACCCTAGCTTAGCCACGGCATTAGCATCACTTATGGGTCAAATTTGTATTTTATCACTTTTTAGTTTAATTGTTAAAATAATTTAATTAGTAGTTAATAAATGAAATTAAGGAATTAAAAGAAATAAACCAATTTGTAACATATAAATATACCACACGACTTTTCTATTTTAATTTGACTAAATTTGACTAAAATGAAATTATCACTAAGTCACTAAAGTTAAATAGTAATTAGAATTGAATTTTTGTATAAATCGTTTTAATTATAAATGAATTATTATAAACCGATGAAAATATGTTAACCGTTTTAAAAATGAATTAAATCGTGTGATACTACCTTTGCTATTGGATTATTGAGCTTGGACATACGGACTATAAATGAATCATCCACGATACTATCACTAACTTAAATAGATAGACGACTAAATTTAATCGAGTCTCGTTTTAAAATAAATATCATTGATCACCTTTATAAACCGAACTTAACATTTTTAAAACTAGACTTTAAAATATTTTCAAAAATCGCCTAAGTACAAGACCAACTTAACGTGTTTGAAACTAGAAATCTATACTTAGGTAATAAAAAGGATGTAGAATAAATACACAAAATATCCTAAGTGTAAATACTTAAAATATCTTAAAGTATAAATACCTAAAATATCTTAAGTATAAAAATACGAATACGTATAAAAATACGTATAAAATACGATGAATAGTGACCAATGAATAGTGTCAAGTGAATAGTGATTTATGAATAGTAGAAAGTGAATAGTGAAATACTGAAAATAATTGAAAATTTTACTAAGTATAGAAAATTTAAAATGAAGAAGTAAATGACCTAAAGTGTTTGAAAAACACATAAATAAAATTGGACATACTAATAAACGTTTCAATTTAGAAACTTGAAAACGTTAATAATTAACAACACTTCAAATAATAAACGAACGTGTTATGTGACCATATGAAACCTACAAATACTTAAACGTTTGACGCTGAGACTAGGAGAGTCTAGTAATATGTGATATGTAATATCAAATAAATAATAAATCTTGAGTAAGTTTAAATAAAAGGTCAAGCTTGGGCCTCAGATATGAAAACGTCAATCGTAAGTGAAGTGGGACTAAGATAGTCTTGTGGCGGTCGCCATTGCCGGACAAGATAATTGAATATGCCAAGGCTTTTGTCTCAGGCTTTAGGAAATAGTCGTTTTATCCTGAGTTAAGGTGCTCTATGATTAGCATAGCCCATTCTTAAATTGGATACTAGTGTACATGTACTAGACTAGGGTTTTATTCCCCTATTTCGCTAAAGTTACCAGGGTATCCGTGCCGATTTGGGCGATTATAGCGGTGGTCTCCTTGCGGTGTTTCGTTCGTAGTGGGCGCGACACTAGCATTCGTTCTTGCCACATGTACAGATCACTTGACGAGATTGTATCTGAAGTTCGAATCATTTCGAACACTAGAGGATGAGATGCAAGTATTATAGTATTCGGCGTGGTTTACGAGTCGAGTAAGCCTCTGCACTATGGAAGTGAGATGCAATCGATCGTAGTACAAAGGCCTACTCGATTAGTCGGGCTCGTAGCGATATGTGTTGTGTGTTGTTTGATTAAATGAGAACGAGTGTGTACCATCTTCGAAAATTAAAGACCACAAGTTTCTGAAGTGAATCGAGTCCGCATGATGAGAACAATACGATACGTATGTATGTATGCGATCTGATATCGCTTTGTAATCTTGCTGATATGTTGTGATACTATGGCTATGATATTATATGTTATTTGCTTTCATAACTGAATATCATGCTTATATGATTTATCGCTTTAAACCGCATGCTTATTATGACTTATATGTCTTTATATGCTATATGTATTAAGCATGTTTATGTTTTTATCATAATGTTATGTTTATAAAGCGATAATATTAAACCAAAGTAATTGAAATCGAGGGTAAGTATGAGCATAGCTAGTCACTGTCCGCTCAGCGGGCATCCCCCCAATAGTTTATTGTGCAGGACGTTCGTGGACCAGGAGCTGGATTTTGGATGGGGCCACGAGATGTTTTTACGCTTTACTTTTGTTGCTTTTGAGAGATATGTAATATATTTAACGCTACTCTTTAAAAGTACCGTATTTAGAGTTGTTTCATTCAACTCTTGAACGATGGTTGTAATATTTGGGTTTATGTATAATTAATGACGCTGGTTTAAGACTTAATTAATTTCCGCCTTAGTAATTAAAGTCGACTAAAAACCAGGTTATTCTGATTAATTATCAGAGCTGTCTTGCGACCGTGAGTAACTTAATAGTTATTTCATCTAGCGAGAGACACCTGGGCCGGACATTCATATCGTATGTCAGGCATAGACTTATAGGATCAAATAATAAATTAGATTTTCTTTTATTAGATCACTTAAATAATAAACTTGAAATCGCTTTAAAGTGTGAGGATGGGTAGAAACCTTAAGGACCGACCATAGCCTAAGGACTTTTAAATAACGAACTACTTCCCTCAAAATAAAATACACTAACTATCGTTTACTTGCTACTTGCTGATGTGACTAACAGAACTAACAACTATCCTCGGATATAAAATCTAAGTAATAAGTCTAATTCTCGAAGATCGAAGCCCTTAATCAAATACATGACGACAAGACCTCAAACGCATCAAATGGACGCATCAAGGACCTTACAACTGATAAGACGTTCAAGATCTCGAAGATTTCTGTCGCAGAAAGGATTTCTACAACTTCATCTAATTATTCTCTCTAACCAAAATTTTTATTTCGTTCTCTTTTAAAAATTTTAACATTTCTAACCTTTTCTTCTAACTTTCTAATTTCCTAAATCTATAATTCCTAATAACTATTTCTCAAATGAACTTTCATTCTTCTTCCTTAATCTCGCAAAATGATTTTATTTTTGCATGTCAATTCCTTAAACTTCTTTTGATTGATTCTCAAAAACCTTCAAATTTTATTACATTTTAAACCTCTTAAACTTACCATCTCATTTAAAATTTATAAGATCTTGAAAATTTATAAATTCTAATTATACTCTAAAATGAACTTTCATGTTTTCCCTTTTAACACATATTTGAAACTTATTCAATTGGTTCTTAAAATTTATTTCTCAAATTTCAGTATCTTTGAAAATGTTTTGTTTTTAATTGTATATTCTTTACCTTATACTATCGAATTTGATTATTTTCAAATTTTGCAACTTATCAATACCTTTTCCAAATTTCTAACCTCTGAAATGAATTTTTATCTTTTCTACTTAAACTGCGTAAATATATGTTTAAAATTTTCTTAAGGGGGTAGGACAAAATATGATAATTTAAAATCATTGATTAAAATTATTTAAAATCATTATTTCAGCCAACTTTAAACTATATATTTAATTTCAAATAAAATTATAATTTGTTTTATTTTAAAACCCTTATAATTTTAATTTAAATTAATTCCGTACAAAACTTCTAGGCCCTACCTTTTTGAAATTTCTTTTGAAGTCGATTTTGGGAAATAACAATCTAGCAATATTTTTATATTAGTTCAAAATATTCCATTAGTAAATATAAAACGATTCTAGTCTTCAATCTTTCCAACCTTTCTAACACCGTTATAATAATTCAAAAATTCAAACTTTTTGAAAAGTCTTATTCTACCCAAAATAAAATGTTACTATCAAAACTTGTACGATCTAAAATTTCTCTCTAACTGCCTTGCATAACTGCGAGCAGTTATCCACTCTATTCAAGTTTCGGGACGAAACTTTTCTTAAGGGGGTAGGTTTGTAACACCCCGTGTTATTTTAACACAATTTGATAAAAGAATTTAATTCCTTAAATTAAATTCATCCTTTTTCCTTATAATAAAAATGCGTCTGAATTTTTTTCGCCAAATAATACTAAAATTTCTTAAGTTCAAATTTAAAAATTTTGAAAAATAAAGTTTGTTCTATTACCTTCAGAATTGAAAAAAAGAAACACATTTCAAAATTTTATAAAACTGAACACTTATACTTTTCCCGTCTTTGAAATTCGGGTCAACAATTTCAAACACGCAAATCAAAAAAATCAAATATCTTATCCTCTTCCATTTTGGAAAAGCAAACTTAACATCAAGTTTTTAATGAAAATATAATCATTTTGATTTATTTTTAATAAATCATATTATATAATAACTAATTACTATTCCTTTTCTATTAAACTAACACTTTTGAATATTGTCGAGATTTGAAGTCACACCTAATTTAAATTGCTTAAATTTTTGACGTTTGAATATGAATCTTTAAATCTATAACATTCAACCAAAAAAATAAATATTTTGACCTAGGACTTTTTATTCAAAATTTCAAGGATTAAAGCTCGATTTTTATTTTTAATACCTTTTGAAAATTTGTTTTATTTTTAATTCCAATTTTATTTTAAAACACTATTTTAAGATCATATCTTTTATTTCGAGACCTTTCGCGATCGCGCAAATCGAAAATTTCGAGAAATGAAAATCGAGCCCGGAAATTTGACTTTTGACTTTTGGACCAATTAATTCAAAGTCTATCCTCTTCCATTTTTCTTACACAAAATTAAAGTTTACTTACACCATTATATTTTTCATCATCACTTTTATTTTCTTTACATTAAAATTTAAAGTTTATACTTCTTATTAAAAATACATGCAAATACGAAACTACTACTTTAATACTACGATTTTCATTTCCGCACTTTTAAAATTTTTCTAAAGTAATAAATAAAATATTTTAGTCTTAAAATATTAAAGTAGAGATATTTCGAAAATTTGTCAAACGCGCAACCTTTAACTTTTATCGCTTTTGACACCCGACTTTTTAAACCCGATTTATTTCGTAAAAACTTTTTAAAAATATCAAGGGGACAAATTCTTGCACCAAATAGTAATATGGACTAAATGGTTGATGATGGGTTTGATGATGCCTAAATCTATTTTAATAAAACATTATTTTCTAATTAAAACAAAACTTATCTAATACCTTTCTTTTAACCTAAATTTTTTACAACTTATTCCACAAGTTTTAAAGACCAAAATGAGCTCCTAAATGCCCAAAATGTCGTGGCTTCCTTGCTCATTTTCTCTCTTTTATTTTCTTCCATTTTTCATCCAAAAACCATTAAATAAAAACCCTTAATATTATTCTAATAAATCATAAGTAATTCTAGTTATATTAGTGGGTATTAGGAGCTAACTTAATGGATTATTTTGGGTGAATAACTTGGGTAATATGGGTGAAGGAATTATCCGATCTAAAATTTATTTTAGATCCCCGACGATTAACATCCTAATTAAGGTGACTAGTTATTTCTTGTATTATCCTTTTAGTAAATTAATTTGTTTTGTTATTATGATTTTATGGATATGAAAATTATGTTAAATATGTTAAACATCACTTGTATGAACTTATATGTTTATGTGTTATATAATAAAATGATAATAAATAGGTAATAATGATAATAGTGTAATTGTAGTAATATTGTTCATATGTTAGTTAAATTAATTTTGAGCATTTTTAATTTATGTTCATATGATTTTTATGTTTATTTATGTTTTAATGAAGTAGTAATGTTATATAAAAATTATGTGAAATATTAAAAATGAGTTTAAAGTGATTAAAATCAAAAATGAAAATTTATATATATATATATTACATATACACGGTTTTCCTTATTTTTTTAAATAAATTTTCACTTTTAATTTTTGTAAATAATATGTTAGATTAAGTTAGTTAAAATGGATGTTACCATGTGAAAAGAATTAAATTAGGAAAATAAATTATAAGTTGTTAAAATCAAAATATGTGTTCTTGAGTTTATTGTTGATGTTCATATGTGTTCTTACCATCTCCATGTTGATATTCATCTTTTTACTCATTTTGATTATGTTTTATATTATGTTTGTTAATAATTTGTGTTTATGTTTAATTATTGTTTTACATATTACTTAGTATTATACTATAAATCAACTAAAACATTATAAATCATTTAGATTAAAAAGTTAGAAATTTAAAGTGTTGAAAAACTGTTGATAAACGAAAAAGGAGAATTGGGCGATTAGGGTTCTACGCGATATGGCAAGGAACTCTAAAAATTCAAAAATCCTCAAGAAAAATCGATCAAAACAAAAACTTTCCTTCTCTCATACTTCAGATCTTCGGTTAGATGTCTCCCAGAAACGTGCTGTTCCCTACTCGAGCAATGCTAAGCAGAGGAATATGAATGATATTGTTGGTGTTGCTCCTTTGGACCTGAATGATATAATCAGTGGTGATGATCAATCTGAGACGGAGATGGAGGTGTCTGACCCTCAGGATGCTGGTGGTTGGTCGACGGTGAGTAAGAAAGCGCAGGTGGGTAACGCCATGTTGCAATTGACAGACGAGGATGTTCAAGGTGAGATTGAATATTGGGCGAATGCGGTTGTGTGCTATGTGATGGGTGGTAACCCGCCTTGGGAACTTCTTTCGGGGTTTGTTAAGCGCATTTGGGGTCAATATGAATACACGAAGATTTCTTTCCTACCTAACGGAGTATTTCTGGTACGATTTCCTTCCATTGAAATTAGAGACAAAGTTCTTGCTCAGGGATTCCCTGTCTTTGATAAGAAGCCGGTGGTGATCAAGCCTTGGGATGCTACGACTCCTCTGACTAAGGAGACTGTTCAGGCTGTGCCTATCTGGGTCAGATTGTGTGGGTTGGGATTGAAATTTTGGGGGGAGAAATCTTTGGCGAAGATTTCTTCTTTAATTGGTAAATTTGTGAGGGCTGACTTGGCTACTATTGAGAAGATCAGACTTGGTTATGCTAGATTGCTAGTGGAAGTCAAAGTAGGCCAGAAATTCCCGTCTTCAATTTCTTTTTTGGATGAGAAGGGTAAACTGGAGTCCATCATGGTGGAGTATGATTGGAAGCCTGAGATTTGTAGTGGATGTAAGAATGTTGGTCATTTAGTGGAGAATTGTAGGAAGGGAGGTGGAAAGCCACCGGTGACGAAAGTGTGGCAACCTAAACCTGCGCCTGTGAAGCCAGTACCTGTATCTGTGCAGCCTGTGATTTCTCAATCAGTGGGTGCTAAAGAGAAGAGTGTTGAACCTCGGGGTAAGGCTGTTGTTACTCAGAATCAAGAGGTGGTTAGTCCTATTGTTCGGATTATGAGACAAGAGTATGCAACTCCTGTAATGAACTCTTTTGCTCAGCTTTTTGCAAGTAATGAGGTGATTTTTGGTGAAGGGGCGTCTTCTTCTAAGGGAGTGGATGTCAATGGATAACATTGGGTGTTGGAATGTTAGAGGAATGAATAAGACGTCTAAGCATGCTGATATTAGGTCTTTTCTGAATAAGAATAAAATTGGCTTCTGTGGTTTAGTTGAGACGAAGATTAAGAGTCAGGATTTTATAGGAGTTCTTAATAAGCTTGGGAATCAATGGAAGGGTATTAATAATAATGTCCATCATAGTGGTGGTAGAGTCTGGTGCATCTGGGCTCCTCAGGTGTTTACTGTTCAACTTCATTGTGCTTCATCACAACAGATTACATGTATCGTACAAGATATTGGGACTCAGGAACTTTTTCTTATCAGTGTTGTCTATGGGTTTAATTCTCTGGAGGATAGGAAGGAGTTATGGCGTGATTTGAATGATGTGAAGGATTTCTGGCAGGGTCCTTGGCTTATCTGTGGCGATTTTAATGCTCTATTGCATCTCAATGAAAGATTGGGAAGTGTGGTGTCTTTGAATGAGGTCCAAGATTTTAGAGACTGTGTTGCGTATTGTGAAGTGGTGGATATTCCTTCAAAGGGTGTTTTTTACACTTGGAACAATAAGCAACTAGGAACAGATAGGGTTTATTCCAGATTGGATAGATGTTTGGCAAATGATCAGTGGATGAGAATGTATCCAGCTGCGTATGCTTATTTTCTTAATGAAGGCACTTTTGATCACTCACCTATGGTATGCTATAGGCATGTACAAGCTCAAAGAAGTAAGGTTTCCTTTAAATATTATAACATGTGGGGAGTTGATCCCGAGTTTTGAATCCGTTGCTTACGTGTGGCGTAAGCATATCTCAGGACTCCTATGTTTGTTGTAGTTAAGAAGCTTAAGCTACTAAAAGGGGTGTTGAAAGCTTGATTGAATAGGGTAAAGTTTGCTGATGTTGAACAGGCTCACGAGGTTGCTCAGATGGCAGTGCTTGATATTCAACAGAAGCTTCAGACTGACCCATTGAACCACGCTCTGTTGTGTGCAGAGAGATCTGCTTTGTCCCAAGTTCATATTCTCAAGCAAGCCAGGCGGAGGAACTTGTGTCGTAAAGCTAAGATTGAGTGGTTAAGAGAAGGGGATGAGAACACAGCGTTCTTCCATAATCATATAAAGGAGAGGCATTACAGAAACAAAGTTCTTCAAGTGCGAGATATGAAGGGTAGGATGTGCACTGAGATGGATGAGATTGAAGCAGCGTTTGTCGATTATTATAAAACGCTCCTTGGCAGTAATCAGAAAACTCAGCCTGTTCATAAGAGAGTGGTTCAGTCTGGTAAATGTGTCTCCTCAGTTCATATGGGGAAGCTTCTGAGGCCGGTTTCTGATGCGGAAATCAAGGCTTGTTTATTCTCTATTCCTTCTAATAAGTCTCCAGGTCCTGATGGGTATAACTCGCAATTTTTTAAAGATGCTTGGAAGGAGGTAGGTGATGAGGTATGCGCAGCAGTAAAAGATTTTTTCTTACATGGACAGCTTCTTAAACAACTGAATGCTACAATTATTAGTCTCATACCTAAAGTACAATGCCCTAGCTCTGTTCTGGAGTTTCGTCCCATTGCTTGTTGCAATACAATCTATAAATGTATAGCAAAATTATTGTGCAACAGATTGGGAGAAGTCTTACCTGATATCATCAGTGTAAATCAAGGTGGGTTCATCAAAGAGAGAAACATTGCAGAGAATATCCTGATTTGTCAAGATTTGGTGAGATTGTATACAAGGAAATCAGCGTCTCCAAGATGTTTGATTAAGATTGACTTGCGGAAAGCGTATGACTCGGTGGAATGGGCCTTCCTGTTTCAAATGATGACAGCTCTCGGTTTCCCTCAGACTTTCGTTGGATGGATTTCTGAATGCGTCACAAGTCCTACATATACGTTGGCTATTAATGGAAGCTCTTTTGGTTTCTTTCAAGGAAGAAGAGGGTTAAGGCAGGGGGATCCTCTGTCTCCTCTTTTGTTTACCATATGTATGGAATATTTATCTCGTATTCTTGAAGCTGTTGGAAGACAGGATGAGTTCAGATTTCATCCCTTGTGTCAAAGCTTGAAACTGAACCATCTGATGTTTGCAGATGACTTATTGCTCTTTTGCAGAGGCGATGTTCAGTCTATCATGATGCTTTTACGAGCCTTCTCTTCTTTCTCTGTGGCGTCTGGCCTTCAATTGAATAGGGAGAAGTCTGATATATATTTTAATGGTATGAAGGTAGGTGATATGGAAGATATAATGCAAGTGTCTGGATTTCGGAAAGGCCAATTCCCTTTCAGGTATCTTGGTGTGCCTATCTCGTCCAGGAAGATTAGCATGGCTGATGGTATGAAGCTTATAGACAAGATTACGAGCAGAATTCGGAGCTGGGGTGCTTCTCATTTGTCTTATTCTGGTAGACTGGTGTTGACACAGTCTGTTCTAACTAGCTTGCATACTTATTGGATGAATGTGTTCTTGATCCCTACAGGTATTATCAACAGAATTGAGAGTATTTGTAGAAATTATTTGTGGCTAGGAAAGGATACTTATCATCATGCTCCTAACGTAAGTTGGGATGAGTGTTGCTGGCCAAAGGAAGTAGGAGGGCTGGGTTTGCGTAATTCTTTAGCTTGGAACAAAGCATTGCTGGGTAAATACATTTGGTGGATTGAGAAGAAGTGAGACCACCTTTGGGTGAAATGGATTAACCACGTCTATATGAAAGGGCTGCCCTGGACTTCTTATTCTCCTCCGTTGGATTGTGCTTGGTCGTGGAAAAAGATTGCCCATTGTATGAAGACGTTTAGCTCAGGTATGTCTTCTCCTTGTTTTAATGAAGAATACTCGGTTAAGGAAGCCTATCAATGGCTAAGGGGCGAGAAACAGAAAGTGCCCTGGAGATATGTTTGCTGGAATGCAATGAATGTTCCTCGGTGCTCTTTTATCTTTTGGGAGTACAAGCTTGGGAGACTCTTCACCTTTGATAGACTCACAAAGATGGGATATATTGGAGATGCTAAGTGTGTGTTGTGTGGTATTGCTCTTGAAACTCACTCTCACTTGTTCCATGATTGTACTTTTGCTGCAATTTGTTGGTCAGAACTTTGTCGACTGTTGGGTGTCAACATTTCGCCTGGAAACATTGAGCTCTGGTGTCACAGAGGCAACCGGCTGTCAAAGCTTGTGCGTAATGTCGTGGCAGCTTGTGTGGTGGCAGTTATCTATAACATTTGGATTGCGAGGAATACAGCTCGATTCGATCATGTAGTTCCTCATCCTAGATGGTTGGTTAAATGTGCCTTAGATGTTGTTATTACTCGCTTCAAGGTGAAAAACAAATCAATATTATCAATGTCCGATAGTAGTTGGTTGAGTAAGTTGTAATTGAGTGTGATGTATCCTATCTTTTAAGTTGTAACGGGTTTATTATTAATATACTTACATTTTCCCAAAAAAAAAAAAAAAAAAAAAAAAAGTGTTGAAAAACACTATTCATAATTATAAATAAAAGTTTAGTAAATTTCATTTTAGTTTAAACCGTTTTAGTATAATTAGAATAATTAAAATATAAAGACTTTAAACTAAAAACCGTTAAAATCGAAAAATGAAAATTTGGACACCACCCTAGCTTAGCCACGGCATTAGCATCACTTATGGGTCAAATTTGTATTTTATCACTTTTTAGTTTAATTGTTAAAATAATTTAATTAGTAGTTAATAAATGAAATTAAGGAATTAAAAGAAATAAACCAATTTGTAACATATAAATATACCACACGACTTTTCTATTTTAATTTGACTAAATTTGACTAAAATGAAATTATCACTAAGTCACTAAAGTTAAATAGTAATTAGAATTGAATTTTTGTATAAATCGTTTTAATTATAAATGAATTATTATAAACCGATGAAAATATGTTAACCGTTTTAAAAATGAATTAAATCGTGTGATACTACCTTTGCTATTGGATTATTGAGCTTGGACATACGGACTATAAATGAATCATCCACGATACTATCACTAACTTAAATAGATAGACGACTAAATTTAACTGAGTCTCGTTTTAAAATAAATATCATTGATCACCTTTTATAAACCGAACTTAACATTTTTAAAACTAGACTTTAAAATATTTTCAAAAATCGCCTAAGTACAAAACGAACTTAACGTTTTTGAAACTAGAAATCTATACTTAGGAAATAAAAAGGATTTAGTATAAATACACAAAATATCTTAAGTTTAAATACTTAAAATATCTTAAAGTATAAATACCTAAAATATCTTAAGTATAAAAATACGAATACGTATAAAAATACGTATAAAATACGATGAATAGTGACCAATGAATAGTGTCAAGTGAATAGTGATTTATGAATAGTAGAAAGTGAATAGTGAAATACTGAAAATAATTGAAAATTTTACTAAGTATAGAAAATTTAAAATGAAGAACTAAATGACCTAAAGTGTTTGAAAAACACATAAATAAAATTGGACATACTAATAAACGTTTCAATTTAGAAACTTGAAAACGTTAATAATTAACAACACTTCAAATAATAAACGAACGTGTTATGTGACCATATGAAACCTACAAATACTTAAACGTTTGACGCTGAGACTAGGAGAGTCTAGTAATATGTGATATGTAATATCAAATAAATAATAAATCTTGAGTAAGTTTAAATAAAAGGTCAAGCTTGGGCCTCAGATATGAAAACGTCAATCGTAAGTGAAGTGGGACTAAGATAGTCTTGTGGCGGTCGCCATTGCCGGACAAGATAATTGAATATGCCAAGGCTTTTGTCTCAGGCTTTAGGAAATAGTCGGCTTATCCTGAGTTAGGGTGCTCTATGCTTAGCATAGCGCATTCTTACATTGGATACTAGTGTACATGTACTAGACTAGGGTTTTATTCCCCTATTTCGCTAAAGTTACCAGGGTATCCGTGCCGATTTGGGCGATTATAGCGGTGGTCTCCTTGCGGTGTTTCGTTCTTAGTGGGCGCGACACTAGCATTCGTTCTTGCCACATGTACAGATCACTTGACGAGATTGTATCTGAAGTTCGAATCATTTCGAACACTAGAGGATGAGATGCAAGTATTATAGTATTCGGCGTGGTTTACGAGTCGAGTAAGCCTCTGCACTATGGAAGTGAGATGCAATCGATCAGAGTACAAAGGCCTACTCAGTGGTCAGGCTCGTAAGCAGTATGTGTTGTGTGTTGTTTGATTAAATGAGAACGAGTGTGTACCATCTTCGAAAATTAAAGACCACAAGTTTCTGAAGTGAATCGAGTCTGCATGATGAGAACAATACGATACGTATGTATGTATGCGATCTGATATCGCTTTGTAATCTTGCTGATATGTTGTGATACTATGGCTATGATATTATATGTTATTTGCTTTCATAACTGAATATCATGCTTATATGATTTATCGCTTTAAACCGCATGCTTATTATGACTTATATGTCTTTATATGCTATATGTATTAAGCATGTTTATGTTTTTATCATAATGTTATGTTTATAAAGCGATAATATTAAACCAAAGTAATTGAAATCGAGGGTAAGTATGAGCATAGCTAGTCACTGTCCGCTCAGCGGGCATCCCCCCATAGTTTATTGTGCAGGACGTTCGTGGACCAGGAGCTGGATTTTGGATGGGGCCACGAGATGTTTTTACGCTTTACTTTTGTTGCTTTTGAGAGATATGTAATATATTTAACGCTACTCTTTAAAAGTACCGTATTTAGAGTTGTTTCATTCAACTCTTGAACGATGGTTGTAATATTTGGGTTTATGTATAATTAATGACGCTGGTTTAAGACTTAATTAATTTCCGCCTTAGTAATTAAAGTCGACTAAAAACCAGGTTGTTACACCCTTCTACTTTTCCCGTCTTCGAAATTCAAGTTCATGATTTCAAACACGCAAATGGACCCTTATCCTCTTCCATTTCTTCTTCTTCTTCTTAATTTTTGAAGAGGCAAACTTAACATCAAACTTTTAATGAAAATATAATCATTTTGATTATTTTTAATAAATCATATTATATTAATAACTAATTACTATTTCATTTCTATTAAACTAGCCTTTTTCTAAATTGTCAAAATTTGAGGTCACACCTAATTTAAATCGATTAACTTTTTGATGTTTGAATATAATTCTTTAAATCTAAAACATTCAACGGAAAAAATAAGTATTTCGACCTAGGAAATTTTTATTCAAAATTTCGAGGATTAAAACTCAATTTTTATTTTTAGTACCTTTCGAAAATTACTTTTATTTTTATTTCCGATTTTATTTCAAAACACTTTTTTAAGATCATATCCTTTATTTCGAAACCTTTCGCGATCGCGCAAATCGAAAATTTCGAAAATGAAAATCGAGCCCGAAAAATAGACTTTTGACTTTTGGACACCTTAGTCAAAGTTTTATCCTCTTCCATTTTTACTTACACAAATTCAATTTTTCTTACACATCTAATTAGTCATCATTATTTTTGTTTTTGTAATTAAAATTTAAAGTTTATACACAATAATAATACATATACAAAATACAATACTACTATTTTAATACTACCATTTTCATTTCCATCACTTTTAAAATTTTTCTAAAGTAGTAAATAAAATATTTTAGTCTTAGAATTCAAAAGTAGAGATTTTTCGAAAAATCGTCAAACGCGCACACTTTAACTTTTATCGTTTTTGACGCCCGACTTTTTAAACCCGATTTATTTCGTAAAAACATTTTAAAAACATCAAGGGGACATTTACTAACACCAAATAGTGTTGATGACTCTAGTAAGCCAAATTGATTATTTTGTCTCCTAATTACATTTAATTAAACTTTATTTTCATAAAAATCAAACCTTATCATCTTAAGTCATTTGACCTAATTTGTTTACTAACTTATCCTCATTAGTTACAAGTGCAAAAATCAACATCATGTGCTCCTCAAAATGTCGAGCCCTTTGCCTCCTTTTCTCCCATTATTTTTCTTCTATTTTTCTTCCTAAAACACTTAAATTAAAACCCTAATATTATTTCTAATAATTCATAAGTAATCCAAATTCTTTAGTGGGTCTTTTGAAGCTAACTCTCATGGATTATTTTGGGTGAAGAACTTGGGTAATATGGGTGAAGACTTTCCGATCTAATTTTTATTTTAGATCCCCGACGATTAACACCCAATTTAAGGTGACTAGCTATATCTTATATTAGTCTCCTTTAAAATTAATTTGATTTTTATTATAAGTTTTATGAGTATGATTTTTATGTTAAAATATGTTAAACATCATTTTGTAGATACCCGTATCCGTACCCCCCAAAAATAAACCCGATGATGAAAAGGACTTTCATGCATGCTTTTAAAAGAGTCGAAACGGTACAAAAGTGTCTAAAACGTATTTAGTCATTTTTAGCGTATTAATTTGAATTTGCATAATCATAAAAATGAATGTCACTCTTAGTCATTGTAAGCACAACACAGGAACGTCCCATTAAGCCAAGCCACAAAAATAGCCCAACCAGCTACAAAAAGGCCCAAAATCACAAAAACGACCCAAAACGCACACTAACGCAACACGTAAAACGGGCCAAAGTGCGTCTTGTGGCACATTTTCACAAAATTAAACTCTACAATACCGTGAAATAATATAACCTAATATTATTTTATTTCGAGCCAAAACTGAAAAACACGGCAAAAACCGAAACACGAAAACCGAAATTCGGACCAAAACAAAAGACTTAGCCCATAAGTTAAATACCTCACAAAACATAATCATCACCCAATAATACGTCATTAAGCCAAAGGCGGCTTAAGCAGCCCACCAAAACAAAATAGAAATCGCCTGTTGACAGGCGATTAAGTTTCTAATCGCCTGTTAACAGGCGATTATAATCTTCTCCCATACTGTAACAACCCGGATTTTTCAACAAATTAAAATACGATTTAAAAAGGGTTTTAAAAGAGAAAATGAAAATAAAGATGAAAACCACGGTGGCGGAAACACCGTGAATCCGGATCGTCACTCACAAACCTGTAAACATACATAACCAATACAACCTGACAATGACTAGTCCAATTTAGATGCACAAGCTCAAACTGTCAACAACAAGATGACAGACAACAACAACAACCTGCAAGAGTAAGCACAGAGCACTGGGTGAAGCAACAAGAATCACCCCGGATGAAGCAACAAGAATCATCCAAACCCTATGGCGGAACAGCAACAAGAAGTTCCTCAATCTCATAGTCTAAATTTGGCCAAATTCCACCGAGCAACAAGAACGGTGACGACATATATCAAACCATAGTCTCTAACCAACATGGTGAGAACCCATAGTCGCTCTAACTAAGCAACAAGAATAGTCGAGGGGATCATGGGCGGTATCCGTCCAAACTAGGACGTCGTAGCTCCTCACATACGTGCCAAAACAGTACACGCATGCAAACTTAACTCAAGCATAAGCAACACAATCAACCAACTCCAACAATGCATCGTAACCCCATCTCCAATACCAACAATACAACAATTTCAACCATTAAAGCAAACCAAGTAACTCCAATTCGTAACATATCTCAACAAAACATAATTATAACAAGGTAAACATGCTTAACAATATACCAACTCATAATCCATATCATATCAATCATTCTTTACTCGCCACCCCAATATAATATCCATCTTAAACTCATTACAACGTAGTTATCCAATTTATACTCATCCTCAACATGACCTATGATCAACCATACAATAACAAGCTTAATACGGAGTAATAACCATAAGAACTCAAGAGTAACCATAATAAACCATTATAATTCCCAAAGTGATCATCTTTAATCAACTTAATAACAATATAACTCAAATTCAATATGACAAACATCCCATTTCATTGCATTAGACACAATAGTGTGAGACCATCACAATTAAGACCAAAGATCATAATTTCATAGCACAACCAACCCAAAGATCATAGCTTTACATACATAACAACAACCAATTCATCCTCAATCAATCATATGGTCTCACACAAGTTAAAATAAGTCTAGGGCTACACCTAGTTACCTTTTCCAAACAAGCCAAAGAAAAGCACAGTTTTCAACCCTTCTGTCCAGACGCGATAACAGACGATCCAGAGCTCCAAATGAAATTCTGAACGGTGAAAAGGTAGCCCCAAGAGTCAGGAATATGCTGTAAACATTTCGGCAAAATCGGACGGTCGGATTTCTGGCGATCTTCCGTTTAGTGAACCTGGGTCAGAGAAATCCGAACTTGGGGTTTTATCTCCAATTCTCTCCTATTGGTTAGGGCACACATAAATCATACAATACATAAGAACAACACCATAAACACATATAAAAAAAATGCAAAATCAAAAAAAATAAAAGAGCTAAAAGAGATCATATACCGAGGGAATTGACTAGGAAAGGTTTAGGGCTAAAGAGATGAAAGAAAGGATGATCAACAATGGAGTTTGATGAGTTTGAGAGAGTTTTTGTGGGAGAATTATGAGGGATGAATGAGGATGAGATTAGGAATGAGATTAGGAAGATACAAAACTGATTTGGGAGCTAGGGTAAAGAGGGAATGAAATACTATAATGTCTTAGACAAGAAGCAAGCCCAAGGAAGCCCTAAAACTCAACCTGAGTTAAGGGAGCAGCTCGGCCCGGATGGAGCGGTTCACTATGACTCCTGAAAATTTGGCAGTTGCGACGGCGTCGGAAAAATACGCAGTTTAGCCTTTTGAATCACCTGAATCGGAGTTCGTATGAGGAAATTACACTGTTTTTAAGTTAATTACTCCGTTTTTAAGTTCTGACTACAGTGTAGCTTAACCCACGCGACAATTGAACTGATTTTCTCGAGCTAAGAATGAGAAAATCAAGAGAAATGAATTACGAATATTATTGAGACGAAATAATTAATATTAGGAAAAGTCGGGGTGTTACAATCTCACCACCAAAAAAGAAGTTTTGTCCTCGAAACTTGAGAACGAAAGATTACCCCGAAAGGATTAAGAAAACTACCTACTCCTATGGTCCTCAAGATAAGAATCGCTAACTCTACTCACTTCGATAATAAGGGCATAGACACGCTTAACGACGCTTAAGATAACCCAACATCACATATCACCCGAATGATGCTCAACTTACTCATATAACCCTTTAATACTATTGGTGCATCTTATGCTCGACAATCCTCAAATTAGGCACACTAGCCTCACAAACCATATCGTTCAACCAAGCATCTTCCTCACCAAGTCTAACCAAAACCTCAGACGAGTTTTAACCCAAAAGGCACCATTACCTATGTTACCAAGACAAACTAACGCGTAAGCTAATCCCCAAATCAATGCTAATGTTAAACCTCATAACCTTAATCATAATGTGATCTAAGCTCAAGTCAATATTGCTTCCCATATAGTTCCACATTTTCCACAACAAAATAACCATTAATGTGTCATACCATGTCGTCTCATTTCCAAATCAAAGGTATATTATCACGTAGCTATCAAAATGTGTCGTCAAAAGCTTAATACTCTCTCAACCCATTGTTACCATACACAAGTCTATCCATACCTTCCTCGAACGTCACTACCTTACTGACCTCGATTTCTTTCCTTCCATTAATGAATTTCCTTATACTTTACACATACACAAAACCACAAGATGCACACTTGTCATTCCTACATTATCCTTTAAAGTACGAACCCCAAAGTTTTATCGTGCTCACTATAACCTTTAAGTTTTCCTCAAAGCCGATTGTTGCTCACTAGGAAGCATCGATACTGATACGGACACCCGATACGGATACGTATCGGACACGCGATACGGCCATCTAAAATTTTACGATACGCGATACGGCAAAATAAAAGTCAAAATAAAAGTAAATATAAATTTGGCCAATTGAAAGACCATAAATTCGTCAAAATGATAAATAACTTGTCTTACAATGTTAATATAAATTTAGAAAAAGTACAAAGTCTTACAAATATAAAAGACTAAACTAAACATCACCATCAAATTCACCATACGTATCATCATCAAAAATGACCATTTCCATGTCGGGCTCATCAAGGGAAAGGCTAGTCACATCAAGAGAACCAACATCATCAAAGTTATCATGCTTTCTTTTGATTTTTTTGATTTTTTTATTTTTTTTATTGGAGTATCGGTATCGGTGGAGTATCGGTGGAGTATCGGTGACGTGTCAAACATCACAGAAGTATCAGAAAACATCCGATACCTCAAAATACGTATCGGGAAGTATCGGAGGAGTATCGGGAAGTATCGGAGGAGTATCGGGTATCCGATACGTATCGGACACGGGTACGACATATTTTAGAAGTATCGGTGCTTCCTAGGTTGCTCATCACAATATCACTTCCCAATTCTCACTAACTAATGATTATCACACCCCATATACCATCATAATCGAATCCTCAAAAATACTACCTATATAGATACCATCACTTCCTTTACCTCTACTCATCGCATATTAAGCTTTTACTCACGAAGGCTATAACTCACAAACATTATCTCGCAACGATTAAGCTACCTCGCAAAGCTCTAGCTAGAAGTCACAAAACTAGGAATCCACTCAGGCCACCACGACCAACCACGAGCGCCACCTAACCGAACATCCATACCATTAGCTACTAATCCACTAAGCTCCAACATCTAAGATTCTCATAACAGCGACAACCTAGGGATCAGATTTCGAGCTAGCTAAGGGTGAAGCACCTTACTGCTAGATGCCAAGGAATACGATTATAGAAATTTATCAAGGACAAGATTAATGTTAATACATCAAGATCTTTTACAAAATCGAGAACGTGGATAACTATGGAAAGGAATGGAAAATAATAGAAGATCGACGTCTTAAAAGTCGGCTCAAAGGCAATAGAACTGAAGTAGCCACTAGAGGGAAACCTAAGGAATAAAGTGACATAAGACCCGAATGACAAGTCTAAAAGGTGATCGATAGGGTCATGGTATAAAAGTGATGAGTTATGAGGAATAAGAAAGAAAAGAAGGAATGAAACGAATGAAGTAAAAATGTGACATAATAAATCTTTTGTAAGAAACTGCTCAACAACCACCAATTTGACAAAAGAAATTTTTAAAATGAAACGATGAGAGAAGATAGAAATATTCTTTAAGAGTTCCCACATGAAGGCATAAGACTCGTTTCCAACAAAGAACTCAAATTGGTTTCGTTATGAAGGAGAGACGAAAAGGTGATTCCCGAAAAGTTTGACAGATATAGAATATGATAAGAAGATACGATTGAAAGGAGAAGTCTTAAAGTTGAGTTTCAAAATGACAGCGATTTTAGAAAAAATTAAGCTACTAAAATACCAAGAAGTAGAATAAATAATATTTAAATAAACTAAATGCTCAAATTAGAAAACTTAATAAAATAAGGTTTAGGATAACAAAGAGGTTTTGATCAAAAGTGGATGCAATAGATAAGTGTCAGTCATTTCAAATTTGATTGAGTAAAAAGCCATCAAAATGTATTGACGCGTTTAAAAAAATGAATGGAAAAGCAAAACAATACTGATTAAAATTTTCCTTAACATAGTTACAAAATAAGAAAGTACAAGAAGGATAAACAAACCATTATAGCACATATATACAAAAATAGGTTTTGTTAATAGTACTGACTGAAAACATTCTTGAAATAAAAGAGTTTAGAAATTATTTCAGCACGATCTATTGAAAAAAATGAGGATGAACATATTAAGAAATTTTATTGGGGAAAAAGAAACTCAAACTGTAATCACGAGCTGATAGTTTTAAAACAACTGTATAATAAGATCAAGAACTAGAAGGATATACTAAGGGCAAGCGTAGCTAACAAGCTGAAAGACGTCCCTACGAATACGGTAGGTGACTTAGATTAGGAGCTTCCGCTGCGTGCTCTGATGGTAGGACCATACATTCGCAATTCGGCTTCAAGTTTCTTGCTCCAGCTGATCAATCAGTACGAATCAAAGACTTTAAGAGTTAAATTTCTAGATATTTCGAAAGGTCAAATGAAAGATGGAGATTTAAAATTAGAATAAGCAAATGATTAAATTCGTATAAACCAATAAATCAAAAAAGAAATTAAGACAATAAATCATCAAGAAATAGATAGATTAAAATTCTCAAAGGAATTGAGCTGTCAAACAAATATTGTTAAAAGCAAGTTTCATTAATAATAAAGGGAAATGCAAAAATACATTTGAAAGGAAAATAGGAGTATTATCATTTGATAAGAAAATAGAAGTATAGGGTATTTAATCTTAAAAGATGAGTTTTGAGGAAATCAAAATGTCGGATAATAACTAAGAATGTAATTTTCAGAGTGAAACATGTTCCAGTAAAGGAATAGGTTTAAAGAGAATGATTAAATCGAATAAAAAGACATAACTATTTATTTTGGAGATAAACAAGGAATATTTAAAGACATATCAAGTCGGTACACAATCTCCCATGTCACCATTATAATTGTACCTGCATCCAAAGAAAACGTGTGGTCTAATGGTAGAGAATCTAAGTCCACCATTCTTACCACTACTCATACATATGCACAAATAACGTACACCCCCTAATGTGTCTACCCCAACACTCTCACTCAGTGTTCTAAGTCAAATCCTACTCACTCACCTAAGAGAGTTGGGAGCGTATTCGCTCTGATACCAACTGTAACAACCCGGATTTTTCAACAAATTAAAATACGATTTAAAAAGGGTTTTAAAAGAGAAAATGAAAATAAAGATGAAAACCACGGTGGCGGAAACACCGTGAATCCGGATCGTCACTCACAAACCTGTAAACATACATAACCAATACAACCTGACAATGACTAGTCCAATTTAGATGCACAAGCTCAAACTGTCAACAACAAGATGACAGACAACAACAACAACCTGCAAGAGTAAGCTGGTGAAGCAACAAGAATCACCCGGGATGAAGCAACAAGAATCATCCAAACCCTATGGCGGAACAGCAACAAGAAGTTCCTCAATCTCATAGTCTAAATTTGGCCAAATTCCACCGAGCAACAAGAACGGTGACGACATATATCAAACCATAGTCTCTAACCAACATGGTGAGAACCCATAGTCGCTCTAACTAAGCAACAAGAATAGTCGAGGGGATCATGGGCGGTATCCGTCCAAACTAGGACGCCGTAGCTCCTCACATACGCAAGCGATTAGACACGCATGCAAACTTAACTCAAGCATAAGCAACACAATCAACCAACTCCAACAATGCATCGTAACCCCATCTCCAATACCAACAATACAACAATTACAACCATTAAAGCAAACCAAGTAACTCCAATTCGTAACATATCTCAACAAAACATAATTATGACAAGGTAAACATGCTTAACAATATACCAACTCATAATCCATATCATATCAATCATTCTTTACTCGCCACCCCAATATAATATCCATCTTAAACTCATTACAACGTAGTTATCCAATTTATACTCATCCTCAACATGACCTATGATCAACCATACAATAACAAACTTAATACGGAGTAATAACCATAAGAACTCAAAAGTAACCATAATAAACCATTATAATTCCCAAAATGATCATCTTTAATCAACTTAATAACAATATAACTCAAATTCAATATGACAAACATCCCATTTCATTGCATTAGACACAATAGTGTGAGACCATCACAATTAAGACCAAAGATCATAATTTCATAGCACAACCAACCCTAAGATCATAGCTTTACATACATAACAACAACCAATTCATCCTCAATCAATCATATGGTCTCACACAAGTTAAAATTTGTCTAGGGCTACACCTAGTTACCTTTTCCAAACAAGCCAAAGAAAAGCACAGTTTTCAACCCTTCTGTCCAGACGCGATAACAGACGATCCAGAGCTCCAAATGAAATTCTGAACGGTGAAAAGGTAGCCCCAAGAGTCAGGAATATGCTGTAAACATTTCGGCAAAATCGGACGGTCGGATCTCTGGCGATCTTCCGTTTAGTGAACCTGGGTCAGAGAAATCCGAACTTGGGGTTTTATCTCCAATTCTCTCCTATTGGTTAGGGCACACATAAATCATACAATACATAAGAACAACACCATAAACACATATAAAAAAATGCAAAATCAAAAAAAATAAAAGAGCTAAAAGAGATCATATACCGAGGGAATTGACTAGGAAAGGTTTAGGGCTAAAGAGATGAAAGAAAGGATGATCAACAATGAATTTTGATGAGTTTGAGAGAGTTTTTGTGGGAGAATTATGAGGGATGAATGAGGATGAGATTAGGAATGAGATTAAGAAGATACAAAACTGATTTGGGAGCTAAGGTAAAGAGGGAATGAAATACTATAATGTCTTAGACAAGAAGCAAGCCCAAGGAAGCCCTAAAACTCAACCCGAGTTAAGGGAGCAGCTCGGCCCGGATGGAGCGGTTCACTATGGCTCCTGAAAATTTGGCAGTTGCGACGGCGTCGGAAAAATACGCAGTTTAGCCTTTTGAATCACCTGAATCGGAGTTCGTATGAGGAAATTACACTGTTTTTAAGTTAATTACTCCGTTTTTAAGTTCTGACTACAGTGTAACTTAACCCACGTGACAATTGAACTTATTTTCTCGAGCTAAGAATGAGAAAATCAAGAGAAATGAATTACGAATATTATTGAGACGAAATAATTAATATTAGGAAAAGTCGGGGTGTTACACATACAGCCGCCTTTTTGTTTTTCTTACAAAATCCAGCCCAAACAAAATATAAAACGCCTGTACACAGGCGATTTATATTTTGTTCACCCTCAAACCAGCCAACCTCTATAAATAACCACCCTCACATTCATTCATAACACACAACAACATCGGTTTTAAAAAAAACACATAACACACTCACAAAATTCACTCAAAAATACCGTCTTTGCATTTTCGAAAGGTAAACATTTTACCTACGTTTTGGACGTTTGAGACTCGGACAAAAGGGGTTACATTAACCCCAACCCGATATTGGCACTAGCGAAGCCGTATTCGTAATACGGTTGTAGCAATTCGGATTCATAATCCGTCTAAACCCCGCCAATATCGCATAAATAAACGAGTCATTATCACTAAAGCAAACCAACGTCACTTTTATAATTATGCAAGTCCTCATTCATGCATTAAATAACGACTAGAATCACGGATCCAACACTAAATTGTACCGTTTCATAGAGTCTTTTAGCATGTCAAAACTGAGGGTTCTTCTTTACAAATTCTAATACGAGGTCGGAAAATAACGTCTATAGTAATAATTTAGTCAATAAATTATTATTTAACGTACATTTCCTATAGCAATATGTCATTATTTTGATAATTTACATTACTTATGTATTTTAATCGAGTCATACTTATTCGCACTTGTACGTAGCGTGACTTTTTAGCCCAAATATCGAAATTAAGCAAATGTTTTCAAATTAGTAGAGACTACTCTTATGTAGGCTTTTTGATCACTGTTTTCAAAATACATTTTGTCAAAACTTTCGAAAAGTAACCTCACTCCGAACCCCTTCTCTGGTTTCAAACCTCAGATTGATAGGTATCGACGCACCTTGAAATCTGAGACACTCGTGTCTTGTATTTCAAGACGCGTTGAATAGGTTCCAAATTCCTTTAATATTTGGTGGCGACTCCGAAAATACATTTCAAAAGGATTTTTCTACTTTTCTTTTTTGATCGCAAATTCATGCAATGATCTCCCCCATTTCATTTTCACCTTTCCAAAACTTCGCACCCCTTTTTCCTGCGAGGCGCATTCCGCTTCTACGCCAAGACAGTATGCAGGCTCAAGCGAGGCGTCGATAGGTCGCTTCCTGCACCTTCACCGCGACTCATTGAGGACGAGCATGATTTTTATTATTTTTGAAAAACTAGTTTTTCTTTTATTTTAAAATCATAAAGAAGTGAAGCTTGAAACTTTGAAAACATTTACGCTTTCGATATTTGGGCAAAAGTACGTTGAGTCGAATCCTCCTGATTCATAACCACACCCTTTGAGGAACGGCCCCTAGTAAAGCTCGCTTCATAAGCGGGATAACTCTGGACACGTTGTTCTCTCACCCCTCCACGATTACAAGTACGGCATCCGTACAAACGATCGTAACCAGTCAAACTCGAACGCCCTAGGGCCCGTCTTGAATTCACACCTAAGACGTGTGTAGTCTTGCGGGTGCCCCTACCTAAACGTTACGGGAATGGCCGGAGGGAACCTTACCCTATAAACCAAAAACCTGTGTTTATATGTACAAGTGCGAAGCTATAGTACCCTCACTATAGTCGTCTTTCAAAACTTTTTGCATACAAAAAAACATTTCCTAGGCATTATACTTTTAAAATACGTCCATTTTTGAATTTACTTTTTCAAACTTTTTTTCAAAAAAGGTCATACTTTTTAAAACACGCCGTTAGACTCTTTGACCTATAGTCATTTGAGTTTGATAAATAAAATGCCGCTGCATTTAAAACCGATCCAGGATAATCACTATATCCCAGGTCCTTTTCAAAACATAAATGAATTATGCGACTGACGTATCGTCATAATACATTTATTGCTAAAAGCTCTTCAAAAAGCAAAAACCCGAATGTGTCAATTCATTTCGGAGATTTTAAACGAAATTAACTTTTAGAACTTTAGGATTAGCTCTAAGTCGAGTGACTTTTTAGTCATCCCGATTTAATCTTTTTCTCTCAAAAAACAAAAACGCGGGATCGTTCAGATACGAACCCGTTGATTTACTCTTTGAATCGAGTGACTTATCGTCATTTTTGATTTAAAATCACTGAGTCACACGTAAAAGGCGAACAAGTGATCGCCTTTTACCCAATTTTAACATCCTCTGATCGGTTAGCCTATCGCTACTTCGGTCTGATCCTTTTTATCGTAATCCAATGATAAACCCCTGGCAACATACCGCCGAACTGGGTTAAATCAGATTATGATCATACAAATTTTCCTATCTCGAGAATGGAGACGTGTCAACACGCCTCTATCTCAAAAGCTCCCCGTGTCCTATTAAAAGCTAAAAACACGAGTCAAGTCGCCCACTTTTTTACACTTTTGTGTCTTCCTTTGGTCGTGAATGTGATTTTTCATTTGAGTCTTTTCCTTCTCTTTTAGAATCACTAAAGGTTTGAAAACTTTGTCAGGTCCACTCATTGAAAAACCCTGAACACCCGGCTCGCAAGCACAAGATGAATTTCCGTTTCAACCTCGCAAATGATGAAACTGCCTTTCCACCGCCTCCTCCGGTAATAACGATCACCGAACACGTAAGGCTGCTCGACCACAAGGTAGCCAATCTCACCGCTTTGTTCGAACATCTGGCCGCCATGCAAAAGATCGAAACCGAGAAAAACGCAAGACTGTTCGCCGAAGAGTCTGCTCGACACATCAAGAGAATCCGATCCCTGGAGGATGAAATTCACCAATACAAACTGGCCAAAACTTCAGATCATGGTCGCCAGGTCAATACCTCTCCCACCGCGACAACAACCGGACTGTTTGACGCTGTAAACCCAAAGGCACTAGCAGCACAACCAGTATTCCTAGCACAAACCGCTCCTGCCGCACCCAGGTCATCATCAGTTGGACCACTTCCGTTACAACAACGACGAAGGTTCGATCCCCTCTTTATGTCCTACTCAAAGGCGTTGGGAAAACTCGTGAAGAAGAGCATCCTCCATCTTCCCAAACCCACCAGTGTACCACCTGAGGATAAGAAGCCATTATCATGGCACGAGGACTCGTACTGCGAGTTCCACAGGGGAAAGGGACATGACACGGAGAACTGTTTTCGCTTGAAGAACGTGATCCAAGACATGATAGACAACGAAACCATCGATAAGCCAAGCATGTCTCCTAAACCTCCAAACCAAAATAGCACACCCCATTCTCGCCCCATCTTCGTAGGAACACATCCCATCCTCAATTATCCCCTCCTAGCTCCCGCGGACGATCACGAAGTAAACGTCCTTTGCGACAACATCAACAGCAGCGGTAACAATATTGATCACATTCGCCAAGCTAAGACGAAAACAAAACCGAGGCATGAGGACAAGAAAGGGGCCTTCAACCAGATCCCTCATCAGCACCTCGTCAGACAGTCCAACGGCCCCGATAAAACCTCTCACCTTCAACGTCTATTTCAAGCCCCAGCAGAACCACTAATACCGCCAGGGTCCCCTCCCAAACACGCAAGCAGAGGCAGAGACAAGAGCATAGCCGAGGATACGACTACCTTACCCATAACAAACAGCCTTTCCTTTAACACAACATGGCGTAACAATAAAGATATCCTCCCAACGCAACTCATTAACCGTGTCATCCGGGATTGGCTACCAGGTGCCATAACTTTCTCCCACGCGGACCTTCTACCCTTTCAAGATCCACACAACCCAGCACTCTACATAACCGTAGAGTGTCGTAATATGGTGCTACCTGTCACCCTCATCGACAACGGCTCCGCAATCAACATCCTGCCCCTAACAACTGCCCTCAAGCTAGGACTAAAGGACAGTGATGTCACCCCTTGCTCCAACAACATAAGGGCATACGACGGTACCTCCCGCAACATAGAAGGTGTCATATCACTACCCATCATGACGGGATTCATTGAGACAGAAACCGAATTCCAACTCATGAACATTCCCCCGGCATACAACATGTTGCTGGGTAGGACCTGGATTCACGCTACCGGAGCCATAACATCAACTCTACACCAAAAGGTCAAGATTCCCTTTTACGAAGAAATCATCACCATAGAAGCCTCAGATTTCCGAGCCTCCATCCGACAACTGAAGCTTGAAGAAAATACCGCGCAATCTACTGACAACGAGAGTAGCCCCAGCCCAAACATTTATACCTAGGGTCTAGGATCCCGCGTCATCACGACGCCATTTTTCTAAAAACGGCTAGGTCACTAAATTACGTTCCCTAAAATAGCAAACCTAAGTAAGTCGTTAAGGTTGTCCAAAGCTCCCTCGTCTGAGCTATCTTCAAATGTAACCGCTTTTGATAACATTAATAACATGAAAGTTTTTGGTTACTCTTTGCCTCATTTAAAATCTACTTTTTCTAATGGTTGCGATAAATTTAAACTAAATAACATTGCATTATATAGATACATTGCAAGTATTGTCTTAAAACCCGAACAGGACCCCATTATTGAAGACACAACAACCATCGACATAGGCACGCCCGAAGAGCCTCAAGAACTACAGCTGGGGGCTTCTCTAAGCACAGAAGAAAAGACCACCTACACCAAGCTCCTCACAGAATTCAAGGACGTCTTCGCATGGTCGTACAGAGACATGCCCGGCATCGACCGTGAGATAGCTGAACACCGCATCCCGATCAAGCAAGGTAGCAGACCGGTCAAACAGAAGCTCCGACGCATCAAGCCAGAATGGTCTCTGATGGTCAAAAAAGAGATCGAAAAGCAGCTACAAGCTGGGTTTATCCGAGTCATCGAATACTCAGACTGGGTCTCTAATATGGTGCCGGTTATGAAGAAAAACGGCAAAATACGAGTATGTGCCGACTTCCGGGACCTAAACAAAGCCTGCCCAAAGGATGATTTCCCACTACCTCACATGGACATCCTAATTGACAATACAGCAGACCACGCCTTACTGTCATTCATGGATGGATATGCAGGATACAACCAAATCAAAATCGCAGCAGACGACATGCCAAAAACCACTTTCGTAACCCCCTGGGGAACATACTGCTACACAGTCATGCCATTTGGGCTCATAAATGCCGGCGCTACCTACCAACGCACTGCTACCACTTTGCTCCACGACATGATGCATAAGGAGGTCGAGGTATACGTCGACGACATGATCGTAAAATCAAAAGAAAGGGATGACCACGTCACAAACCTTCGGAAATTCTTCACCCAAATCAGGCAGTATAAGATGCGATTAAACCCACAGAAATGCACCTTCGTGGTCACATCAGGCAAGTTGCTGGGTCACATAGTAAGCCAGCGCGGGATCGAAATAGACCCGACCAAAATCAAAGCAATAATGGGCATGAAAACGCCGAGCAACATCGACGAAATAAGGAGTTTCTTGGGACAAGTCCAATATATCTCCCGGTTCATCAGCAAACTCACCATGATTTGCTAGCCAATCTTCAAAAAGTTGAAGAAGGAAGAGCATACGAAATGGGACGATGACTGCCAACAAGCGTTCGACAAAGTCAAAAGCCTTCTTACAAACCCACCCGTTCTGGTACCCCCACAAAAGGACTTGCCACTGTCGCTATACTTAACGACTACGCCAAACGCCATGGGTGCCATGCTCGCCCAAGAAGTCAACAACGAAGAACGGGCCATCTACTACATCAGCAAAAAGTTTCACGATTACGAAACTCGGTATGAACCAGTCGAGAAGAGCTGCCTCTCACTGGTCTGGGCAACCAAAAAGCTCAGACACTACCTACTCACTAGCACAACAAGAGTATACTCCTTAATGGACCCTCTCAAATACCTATTTGAAAAACCGGTCCTAAACGGGCGCATGGCCAGGTGGACTCTGCTTCTCGCCGAGTATGAACTCAAGTACCTCCCTCTGAAGGTAATCAAGGGAAGAGCAGTTTCCGACTTCCTTGCAGAAAACGCTATCATCGAACAGCCCATGATCGACACAATGTCATTTCCTGACGAGGGGATCTTTGCCGTAGAAAAGGAATACTGGCAATTATACTTTGACGGAGCATCAAACTACCGCGGCTACGGAGTAAGAATACTCCTAATATCCCTAGATGGCGACCATACGCCGCTCTCAATCAAGGTCGACTTCAGCGTCACGAACAACGCCCGCGAATCTGGCTTTGCATTTACTGACTGCAAGCGAATCGCTCTCAAGATAAGGAACCTTACGGTACATGGAGATTCATTCCTCATCATAAATCAAGTGACAGGGGCATGGAAGATCATGAGCGAAACCCTCACCAAATACCAAGCAAAAGTACAAAAACTCCTAGCCAACTTCGACTGCATTGAGTTCTATCACCTCCCAAGGGAAGAAAACCAGTTTGCCGACGCACTGTCAAAACTCTCATCCCTCCTGAACATGCCACCAGACATGAAGTTACTACCCATCATCGTCGAAAGACGTGACGAACCAGCCTACATTCACACCATTGACCAGGACGAAGCCGAGCAAACGGAGCCTTGGTATCAAGCCATAATCAACTACAAAACGGACAACACTTACCCACCCGACACTGATAAACGTGGGCAGAGAGCTATCAGACTCCTAGCTTCTCAATTTGTGCTAGAAATGGGACAATTACTCAAGAAAACACCACAAGGGACGCTGCTCATATGTGTCGACTACAAGAAGGGACAGGAAATCATCACACAAGCCCATGATGGCGAATGCGGACCCCACATGAACGCTCGGGCACTCTGCAAACAAATCCTACGGCTAGGATGGTATTGGACGACCATGGAAGCAGATTGCATCCAATACGTCAAGCTAATCGCCACAACCGCCAAATTTTCAAAGAACGTCAAAGACATACCCCCTCACCACTATACAGTCTAACCTCACCCTGGCCCTTTTCAACCTGGGGCATCGACGTAATAGGAAAAGTCCACCCCATCGGAGCAGGAGGTCACTGTTTCGTGCTAGTGGCGATCGACTACTTTACAAAATGGGTGGAAGCGAGATCTTTTCGAACACTCTACCCAAAGAAGTCGCCAAGTTCATACAGACAAACATTATATGCCGATATGGCATACCCCATGAAGTTCATCGATCAAGGCTCGTGACTTTCACATGAGGCGAAGCCATACTCACAAAATACAACATCCAAAGATCACAAATCCTCACCCTATCGACCCCAAACCAATGGAGCCGTTGAAGCGTAAAGCAAAGGCGATCGTCACCATACTCGAGAAAATGATCGACAGTTGCAAAGATTGGCCCAACAAGATACCATATGCACTCTAGGGATACCGTACTACCATCCGAACCCCTACAGGCATGACCCCCTATTTCCTCACCTACGGCATGGAGGCCGTTCAACCAGTGGAAATAGAAATACAATCACTACGCATACTAATGGAAAGTAGCATCCCTGAAGCAGAGTGGGCCCGTGAACGCTACGAACAACTCATGCTCTTGGACGAGCGCCGACTTCATTCCCTGAGTACCGTACGAATGTACCAAGCACGGCTACAACGAACATTCAACAAACGAGTCAAGCCACGAAACATTAAAGTGGGGGATCTCGTACTAAAGTCAGTCCGAGCACCACTTCCAGTCGACCCACGAGGAAAGTTCAAACCTAACTGGGCCGGGCCCTACCTCGTCAAGGAGATCTACACGGGCGGAGCAGTCAAATTAACCGACCTCGACGGCCAAGAGTTCAACCTCGCCACAAACCTCGATCAATTCAAGAAATACTATCCCTAAAAACCCCTTGCAATGTATCTATAAAATACAATTTTTATAAAAGACAATTCATGGACCGACATGTCCCTAAACATGTTCATGGACCGGCGGGTCCTTAAACACGCACCCTTCCACAAACACAATTCATGGGCCGGCATGCCCTTAAACGTGCACATTCACCACAAAAAAAGCAAACACAATTCTTGGGCCGGTATGCCCCTAAACGTACAATCTTGAACTACGCCGGTTTGATTCCATTTTTCATGGATACGTAGGCAGCTTTGCAAAAAGCGCGACCGATATTCAACACAAAAATGACGCGTCTAAAGCTTAAAAAAGCCAAGGACATAGTCAGCACAAAAACCGTCTCGTAACCTAATGGGTTAACATAAGGCGATATTCAACACAAAAATGACGCGTCTAAAGCTTAAAAAAGCCAAGGACATAGTCAGCACAAAAACCGTCTCGTAACCTAATGGGTTAAAATAAGGCGATATTCAACACAAAAATGACGCGTCTAAAGCTTAAAAAAGCCAAGGACATAGTCAGCACAAAAACCGTCTTGTAACCTAATGGGTTAACATAAGGCGATATTCAACACAAAAATGACACGTCCAAAGCTTAAAAAAAAAAGAAAAAAAAGTCAAGGATACAGTCATCACAAAAACGTTCCATAACCCAAAGGGTAAAAGGAACACTATTCAACACAAAACGACAAACCCAAAGCTTAAAAAAGTCAAGGGAATAGTCAATACAAAAACCATGCTTGCATTCTAAACCTTTGAAAGGAGATTAGAGCCAAGGAATTTCACACAAAATAACAAGCAAAATGAGGCAGAGTCGTAAATTAAAAACCTGATTTTTATTAATCTTAAAAAGAACGGTTACATTTTGGATTTTTCAGACGTAGGAGCATAAACTACACTAACAAACACTACAATATATTACAATACAGATCCCGGCATGTACATCGGGTTTAGGATAGATAATATATTACATAATGCAACATAATATGAACATAATACTAACAAAACACACATAAACAACACTAGGTTCCCCTTCATTATCAAAGTAGGCTTTCAGCTGAATAGGGAGATGTCAACCCTCAACCCCTACGGCGACCCCCAACATTACCATGACGATCCAGAGCACCTGGCCCTGGAATACGGCGACGACCGAACACGCATTCAGCCGCCGAGAGAGGCACCAAGCTAGAAGCGCCACCCCCACCACTATTGCGTCCAAAGCGGATCGGGTCATAGGCAGACGTCGGCGGAGGCTCGTTAAGCTCTATGGCACGGAGACGAGCCCTCTCCTGAGCACTTTCAGCAACGGTCCATTTAGAGTAGGCCCTCGACACCCGGATCGCCCAGGAGTACCAGCTACAAGCCACTTAGGGCGCATGATCCAACCACCGACCCACTCATCAGTCACCTGGTTATTTAACACAACCATGTCCTGTATCTTCGTGTCCTGGCCAGGAATGAACTGCGCATACCCTATCTGCCGCCTCACCCGCAGGGGATGGATGAAAACTCCCATCTCAAACCCACACAATAGAACTCCAGAGGGACCATCGCCTACTGCGCTCGCCGTCACACTGACCACTCCCCACCATGATACCGACCAACGGATAGCACATGACCTCACAAACTCGGGGAAATAGTCATTAGGACGCTCGTCTGGACCCGACCATCGCATATAACGATTGGTAATACCTCCCACGACATACTCGCCATCAAGGCCAAGGTCATTCAACACGTTCAGACGCTCCATCAGCCACACCTGGAGGATTAGGGGACACCCTCGGTACGCATGCTCCCTATTACATGCCCGGTCGTCCAAACCAAGGATCGTCTCTGCCAGAATTAAAGCAGAAGGATTGCAACCTATTTCCATCTGCTCCACAACGGCAATTAAACGCGGATCTCCCAACGACCCCTCGGACACAGAGTCCGGGAACATATAGCAGTGTACCAAGCAAAAGGCCAAAGCCCTCCTCCTGGCCACAGCAGAGATATGACCGTTCTCATTATTCCTAAATCATTGACACAGACGATAGAGGTTGATACGGCTCCCAACAAATAGTTCTTCCACCTCGTCACGGGTCATCTGGAGGTAGTTCTGAACTTGCCTCTTATAGCCAAGCTCCTGCCTGACGCATACAGGCAAGCTAATACGCACCCACCCGCCAATAGCCCCAAACTCCTCAACTAGAGGGCAAACCCCTCCGCAAGGAAAGCGGAACACATGAAGGCTTGGGTCCCAATACTCAAGACAAGCGTCCAGGAACTCATACTCCATTCGAACCTGCCTTAGCCCACGAAATACGCCAACTCCGCAATCTTTCAAGAGCTTCTTCTCGATACCCGATAAGGACGCATACCAACGGCGCAAGTTTCCTTCAAAATTCTCCATAACTCGACGAATGTTTCGTAAATATTCTGAATATTTTTGAAAAATCGAGGATGGGAAGATGAGAGGATGAGTAAAATGAGTTAACCTAGCCCTCCTTTTATAGCCGAGATTTGCAAAACGAAATACAACACAAAAACTTAAGCGCTAGTAAACAAGCGATTAAAATAAATCAAAGAAAAACCACAAAACAAAAACTTAATCGCCTGTAAACAGGCGATTAAAAATGAATTCGCTTGTTTACAGGCGACTTTCTTTTTCTTTCTGACAAAATTATTCGATTTCTTACACTTCTTACACACCTATACCCTAAAATTTTTTAACTTATTACCTCTTACTTTTTTACCGACCTCTTGGTCGACATTCACGGTCCCGTCGCGTCGTCTCGATTTGCGTAACCGATCCCCGTCTTTCGTATTTTTCGTATTCACAAAACACGATAATCGCACAAAAATTAAACACAACACAGAACATGATTTTCGCATTCACAATTTTCGTCTCAAAACGTCTTAGCTCACATTTTTTACTATGTCAAAAAACATCTTTTTACGAGTCTGCAATATTTTTCTAAACAGCATTTTTCAAAACTCCACATTGCTTTTAGTTTGGTCATTAGCGAGTCAGTCTCAATCGAGACATATATATATGCTTTTACGACTAACAATGTTTTGCAGGTACGCTCGGCAAGCAAATACGCAAGGATTTCAGACCCGACTACGACGCAGGAATGCATTTTTCGCAACAAGACAAAGTAACCAAATTATACCCATAAACACCCACAAGTCCAAAAACCAACCATACAAACAAATACTAATATTCATAATACAAGTCCGAAATATACAAGTCCAAGCCTACTACGACTGGTCACGACGCTGCAAGACAGCACGCAGGGAATCAATCTCAGCACGCGCCCTATCCAGCTCCTCTGCGTGCCGACCCTCCAGCTCCGCCCGGACCCTCGCCAACTCCTCGGCATGCGCAGCCTCCAGCTCGGTCCGCGATCTCGCCCCCTCCTCAGCCCTGACCCTGGCTAACTCAAGTCGAGCGTCGGCCGCCTCTCTCTGCGGACTGCAGGCATCAACAACCTTCTCGTTCACGACCACCGGCCACCGGTTTGCCGCCCGCCACAGCCTCCTGTGGACCTCAGCCGTCACCTGCCACAAAACGAGGAATACATTTAGCTTTCCAACCTGGGGGCTACAATCGAAAACCTGCTTCAACAGAGTTTGATTAATGATTTTACAATAAAATCTTACTCAAACTGGGGGCTACAATCAAAAACCTGCTTCAGCAGTCTTTGAATAATGATTTTACAATAAAATCTGACTCAAACTGGGGGCTACAATCAAAAACCTGCTTCAGCAGAGTTTGAATAATGATTTTACAATAAAATCTGACTCAAACTGGGGGCTACAATCAAAAACCTGTTTCAGCAGAGTTTGAATAATGATTTCACCATAAAATCTAATTCAAACTGGGGGCTATACTACATAATACTCGTGCTGTACAAAGAAGAAGGTGAATACCTTTTTCACGCGCGGATCCCAACTCTCAAGGCCCGCATCGGTGACCACAGACAAACAAGGCTGCAACACGATCGAATGAGAGCAGCCCTCGTGAACAACCAGCAGATCCTCAACGAACGGAGGAGGCTGGAACTCAAGGTCAGGGTCACGGCGCTACAAAACAAAAATAGGGTAAATTTTTGCTTCCTAAAAACCAAAACGTATACAAGCAAAAGGGATAATCAAGCATACCTCGATCACAGCGTCAGCAAGGGCATGCTGTGCCCAAGTCACGTAATCCTCATCCCGCCGCAGCAAGGAGTCGGACTCACCCTCGTGATACACGTCACGACGCTCATTAGCGTCGGGCGTCTCCACAAACAGAACTGAGGGCGGAGGAGCAGGTACGATGAAGCCGCCGCGACCCGTCTGCGCAGACAGACGCTCACCCAGGTGCCAGTACGAGCCGTACTGAGTCTCAATGTACAACCGCCGTCCGTCAAGAGGGCCAAAGCGAGCTGCAATCAACGGAGGAACGCCGGTAAAATTCCTCCAAGGGCCGCGAACGAACTACAAAACAAAACCAAATTATAAACTACAAAAACAAACACAAACCCAAAACCAAGCTACAAAAGACCAGAATACAAAACACAGTCACCCTTACTTTATCCATGGTCATCCCGTTGAAGCGCACACGAGCCGCGTCATAGTTCAGGCCAATACCCCTCCGATCCGCTGTCGCGTACGCATGGAAAGCCGGGTATGTAGCCGTCACCTGGAACGTGTCCGGGAGCAGAGAAGGGAAGTGAGCATAGCACCAAGACTGCAAGCAAACAGAATACACGTTAAAAAAGAAAAGCAGAAACGAAACAACGAAACATTACGAGATCAAACCTTACCTCCATCAGAAGACCAGGGCCCACGAGTGACACATCCGAATTCTCGTCGATCCGGTCAGGACGCACCGCATCCCTCAAGTAACGGATCAACAGCCCAAAAGCCGGAGTGACCCAGTCAAACTCACCTAGGCGTGTCATGTCCGACAGCGCCATCAGCACAAATTGGCCGACGCCGCTCCCTTGTCGCCAAAGTGGGTGGCCGTCAGGAACCACCACAGCCACAGCCGGGCCCTCTGCTCAGCGCTCGCTCGAGTAGACCCTCTCTTCTTCCTCCCCTGGAAGAAGTCAGCAAACCATATGGTCCGAGGCTGAAACGTGTGCTCCTCGTCCGTCCCACACCTAACCCCGTCACCAATCAGGCGCACGACTCGTGGGCTATCGATAGGAGGTCGCTCATGCCCCCAGTCAAGTACGCGCTCACCATGAGGCGACCAGTGACAATCGCCCACGAAAGCGGTCACGCCAACCTCGTCTTAGGGCATGTGGAAGGTGTTGGTCGTATCCCAAAACCTATCCAAAGAACGCCGGCACGCAAGGCGCGAGTTCACCCGCTTACCCCGCACCTCCCTCCACTTCTGCACCAGGGGACCGAAAGCTGTCCCAAGCACTATATCCCGCTCCTGCTGGGTGAGCCTACCCTCAAAAACGTCGAACACCGTCCGAAACCCAGAGAAGGTCCTCATCGAGCCTAACGGAAAGCCGACCTTCACTCGGACTGTAACAACCTGGTTTTTAGTCGACTTTAATTACTAAGGCGGAAATTAATTAAGTCTTAAACCAGCGTTATTAATTATACAAATAACTCAAATATTACATCATCGTTTAAGAGTTGAATGGAACAACTCTAAATACGGAAGTTAAAAGAGTAAAGTGTTATATATTACAAATCTCTCAAAAGCGACTAAAAGTAAAGCATAAAAGCGTTGCATGGCCCCGTCCAAAATCCAGCTTCCGGTCCATGATTATCCTGCACAATAAACTATTGGGGGGATGCCCGCTGAGCGGACAGTGACTAGCTATGCTCATACTTACCCTCGATTTCAATTACTTTGGTTTAATATTATCGCTTTATAAACATAACATTATGATAAAAACATAAACATGCTTATTACATATAGCATATAAAGACATATAAGTCATAATAAGCATGCGGTTTAAAGCGATAAATCATATAAGCATGATATTCAATTATGAAGGCAAATAACACATAAAAGCATAGCAATAGTATCACAATAATTCAATGGCATTACAAGGCGATATCGGATCGCAATCAAACATACATATCTTATCATTCTCCTCATGCACTGATTCAATTCGTAAAGTTGTGGTCTTTAGTTTTCAAGATGGTACACACTCATTCTCAATTAAACATACAATGCATAACACATACCGCTACGAGCCTCGACTAATCGAGTAGGCCTTTGTACTCTGATCGATTGCATCTCACTTCCATAGTGCAGAGACTTACTCGACTCGTAAACCACGCCGAATACTATAATACTTGCATCTCATCCTCTAGTGTTCGAAATGATTCGAACTTCAGATACAATCCCGTCAAGTGATCTTTACATGTGGCAAGAACGAATGCTAGTGTCGCGCCCACTAAGAACGAAACACCGCAAGGAGACCACCGCTATAATCGCCCAAATCGGCACGGATGCCCTGTTAACTTTAGCGAAATAGGGGAATAAAACCCTAGTCTAGTACATGTACACTAGTATCCAATTTAAGAATGGGCTATGCTAATCATAGAGCACCTTAACTCTGGATAAAACGACTATTTCCTAAAGCCTGAGACAAAAGCCTTGGCATATTCAATTATCTTGTACGGCAATGGCGACCGCTACAAGACTATCTTAACCTGTAGATACCCAAATCCGCACCTCCCGCCAAAAACCCAGTGATGTAACAATGGACTTTTATTGCATGCTTTTACGTTGACTTAAATGGTTCTAACTATGACGAATTCAAGTTAAATGTTTTTAAATGCAAATGAGGTTTCTTTATGGGTCATCACCTTTAGTGTCCTTAGGTCTAGAGTCTAGCTTGTCTCGAGTTCAGGTCCTAACCGGCATGCGCACACCCTTTTCAAACACATATAACACATCGATCCACCTAAATACCTAAATTTAGGCCTAGCTGCTAAAACTACCCTTTAGCATTAGCAAATACCCAGGATAGTCTTACGGAATGTCCTGTTTCACAAAATACTACAGAATACACCCTTTTTACATTTTCAGGGCTCGGGCCCAGAACCGAGCCCAAACCCGTTCTTGGCCCGCTTCCCAAGGTCCAGGATGACCAAGTCAAACCCTAGTCAAACCCTAGCATCAGCCAACAATCCGTAACTTAGAGCTCAAGCAAGGATATACCGTATATCTCCTAAAAGATATTTGGAAATATACGAAATCTGGAGGTTTTGCCCGGCGTACAAGCCGCAAGGGGCCTTGCGGCTCATTGGGGCAGCCGCAAGAGGCCTTGCGATTTGCCCTGGTGGTCGCATTGGTCCTTGCGGCTCCTACGTCCGGTTTTATCCTCTAGGGTTTCCTAAATCCCCTCGGCTATTCCACTATAAATACCACCCTTCATTCGACGATTCAATACAAGTTTTTCACACATAAAAACACCTCTCTTCTTAACCTTTCTTCCTAGGTTTTAGCACACTCACATACACACAATTTCAGAATACAATTCTCACCTCAAAACACTCTCAAAGCCTCACGCATAAACACCCTTAGAATTCCTCATTTTCCTAGTGTTGAATTCTTCCCTTTGAAGCGAAGCGCTGCCGGTTTCCTAAACTTGAAGACAGGTAGTTTTTCTTTACTTCTTAGACTAGCAAGGGCCTACATTAGGCTCACCCCGACTTTGGTACGCAAGTCTGCTTTTCATAAGGCGGCCATGCACCTCGAATACACACCCTATTCGTAACACCTTTCCAAAGTCGCATAAACAACTGACCTCCTTAAAATAAACCAATGGCTAATTGAACTTTATTTTACTGCATGCATTTAGCAAATCCTCTTATTGCATCTAAAATCACTTAAAATGAATTCGTCATTAAACTGAACTGTTTTCGTTAATAAGTTAAGCATGCTTAACTGAGGGTTTAAACAATCTCTTTTTGCATTCTTTTTACATTTATATCGCACTTGTACGTAGCGTATTACTTAGGCTCATGTATCATTCTTTGCATTGTTCTCAAGTCTAGTAGAGGCTATCTTTTGATAGGCTTTTCCAAAAGATCTTTCATAAAAACATTATTTTGATTTATGCTTTAGAAAAGTACCCTCACCCGAATCCGAATCTGGTTTCACAATAACCTTAGACGGATAGGTGTCGACGTGCCTTGAACTCTAAGATGTGTCTTTGAGCATGAGGACACGGAGGCGGGTTCTAAATTTCCCTCATAATTTAGTGGCGGCTCCAAAACAGTTTTAAAAGGTTTTTTGTACTTAATCTTTTTAACTTTACGGCCTTAGCAAGACGTCGAGTGGTTCCATGGTCTGATCCCGGTACCTACAGTTGGCGACTCCGCTGGGGACAGGTTTTATTTTTAAAACTAAAACTAGCTTTTTCCTTTTAAAAATAAAAATGAGACTTGAACGACTTGAGAACAATCAACATACATGAGCTAAGCATATCCGTTTAGAGTCGAATCTAGTCGGATTCACACACCAATACCTTGAGAGGTGGTTCCAAACGCAGGCTTGTCCACTCGATAAAGCACGTTCTGGACTAACCTTCCTCTCACCCCTCCACGGCAGTCAGAGCAAACTGATTTGACCGCCCCAGGGCTTCCTTCGTATCCTACACGTTATACTGTGTAGGCGAAGGGCTAAAAGCACCTGCCAAAGCGTACTCAAATCAGTTGGAGGCATACAAGACTTGACCAAACGACCAAGAGTCATACGTACGAGTGCGAGGCTATACAATATAGTCTTTTTCAAAATTCATTTGCATTGCATATCTTCGAAAACTCACTCAAAATTTTCAAGGTATAAATGAACCTAACAACTAACATCTAACATTTTACTAACATCTAACTTTTTACAACTAACATCTAACATTTTACTAACATCTAACTTTTTACAACTAAAATCTAACATTTTACAACTAACAAGCTAACACTTTTTTTTTACAAACAAAACTCTCGCGAAATTTTTGAAATAAACATTTTCAAATTTCCCTTTTTACAAAACTAGCAAAACCCGAGTCGAGGCTTTTCAACCCCAACTCGTGGATTTCATTCTTTAAGCTTCACAGCTTAAATCCTTTTTAACATCCTCGACTTGGCTAAACCCAAGTTGATTCCCTTTTTACGCACCCAACTTTAGCCCACGACAAAATACTGTCACTCGGGCTAAGTGGATGCAAAACGAAGCCTTTAACATCGAGATAAGCTGTGCGTACGCAGTCTTGTCTCAGAAACACTCCTAGCCCATTTTCGAAAAACTTCCTTCTTTTTAAAACTTAAAAGAGTCTTTTAAAACGAAATGAGCTAAAAATAAACATGTAAACGAATCTGTCAAGTTGGGTCTGTCATATAGCTAATGCACTCCATCCAAATGTAGGTTTCAACTAGATACCCGCTGCACCAAAAACCGAGTTGTTATACCCCACAAGAAACGAACCTATACCCGAAGAATGTCCGACAATGATGATGTTAACGCACTCCGTGAACAAGTCACCAAGCTGACCGACGACCTCGAACGCCTGCTGAACCACCACAAGACCGAGATAAAGCGTTTGGAACAACGTATCAAGGACAAGACTGACGAACATGTCTCGATCCACACTCTCGAGGCCCTTAACCAACAAGACGACGAAGGCTTCACCGAGTATCTCTCTCGATGGAAAAAGCTAAGTGCACAAATTCCAAATCGACTGCATGAGGACGAACTTGTGCCTAAGTTCATAAATAACCTGCGACCCGTGTATCAGTTATACATGCGGTACAGCAACATCCAAGACTTCAAACAACTCATCAGGGTCGGCACTCAAATTGAAGACGACTTTAGGGCTAGTGCCATGGCCAGATACACCGGCAATACCTACCAAGATAACTCACTAAAATCTCCTCACGCGACCAAGAGTAAGGAAAACTGCACTATGGATAGCCTTGACGCATTTGCAACCAAAAGCTACAGGAGCTTCATGCCTTACACTAGGGCATTCCATAGGTTGGTTGAAAACAACTACCTACAACCAATCGGGCCTACCGACGAGCCACCCGAAGACAAGAAGCCAAAACTTTGGAACCCAAATGCTTACTGTGCATACCACAGAGGCAAAGGCCACGACACAGAAGACTGCTTCAAACTGAAGCACGCCATCCAAGATCTCATCAACCAAGGAAAGCTCGACAGACCGTCTCAACCGTCCAAGCCGCCCAACGACGACAACCCTTTCGCCAACCACAGAATCTTCGTGGGATCACCTCCCATTATGAACTGCTCCAACAATATCAAACCGAGCAACAATCAAACCATTGGCGCTTCGTTCAACGATAAAGGGGATGAATGGCCTACGTCCAACCAAGCCACGATCCAAGGCGACGAAAAGATTAACTCTTTTACCATACAACCCAAACCATCCAACAAAGATTACCCTCCATATGACCACACGATCTTCACAGGATCACTTCCTCCCATAGACCACTCAGACTTTGTCATGCCCGAAAACAACCCAACTCCTAATACAGACATTGAGAACAAACTAACAAGCGAAGATGCACCCACAAAACGCAAGCCATCACAACTTAAGAGGAAAATGGCAAAAACGGAGGCGTTGGCGAACGCAAAGAAGAAGAAATCCTCTTAGGAACTAATCCTTTAGGTGTCGGGTCATCTGTTGACCCACCTTCTAGTTTTAGCTTAGACTTTTATTGTCGGAGGCTAGCTCCAGCTTTTCTCCTAATTTGTCAAACATTCCTTCTTCTTTAACGAATAATACAGATAAGTTTGCTTATGTCTCAAGCTAAAAACAAACAAATGAACAAACAAACAACAAACAAAATTAAACAAAACCATTCCAAAGACAAAATCGAATCAAAGTATGCGTTAATCGAGTCTCGACACCAAGGGCATCAACGTGCACCCATGACACGTGCGTCACGAAGCAACCGACAAGGCGTCCACTCAAGTACCATCGACGATCTGGCGGATCTCCTCAAGCATTTCGAGTCTTTTAAATACGGGTCGAGTTCTTAAGCATCGAGTCAAACTCCGTCAGTCTAGGATAATCGAGTCTTTGACGTACGACATTTTAACAAATCGATAAGGGAATAAGTTTGCCTATAACCCAGTTTCCTTTTACCCATTTTACTCACATTTCATAAAAAAAAACATTTTGCACCGACATACATTGCATCCTAGGAGTAGCTATCCGAAGGAGGTCTAGGCCGGGTACGAAGGTCCAAGTCAATATCAAGTACAAGACAAAAACAAGAAGGTTTTCGACGACTAGACACTTAAGGTTCAGTAGTCTGCTTGTGGTCTACTACTCCGCTGCTTTTGGAGGAGGATCCATTAATTTGGGGCTCCACAGTGGTCATGAATTTGACCGCGACCAAAAGTATGAGTACTCCTGGATCGCCCTCCGCGTACTCGATCGCGTGCCTAATAAGCAAACGAACTTGTCATAGGAGTCCGGGCGTGATGCATACACGATCACATGCAAACCTCCCCACCGTAGGGTCTAGCAAAGTCGAAGCTCGAGCCCAAGCCACAAAGGGCCCGACGAATTCTCAAGGGGAATACAATCAAAAGTGAAAACAAGGGCAAAAGAGCAAAGTCAAAAGGGGAAACAAGTCTCAAAGTTTCCAAGAAATCAAAAAAAGAAACAAGTCTCAAAGTTTCCAAGAAATCAAAAAAGGAAACAAGTCTCAAAGTTTCCAAGAAATCAAGAAGCAAACAAGTCTCAAAGTCCTTAAGGAAAGGGACAAAACAACAAAAAGAAAGCCCGAAAGTCAAGTGGCTAAGTGAACAAAGGTCAACTAAAAAATGGACCCAGTCTAATACCTCTTCAAGGAATCCGTGCCAAAAGGACATATAGCACGATTACTCTGAGCCGAATTTGACACCAAAGACGAAATTTACAACATCAATGAAGAAGCAACATACTTCGATGGTTCATCCAATTATCGAGGTTGGGGAATAGGACCCCTCTACATCAAATTGGACTTTGATGCGGCAAAGATCAACTAAGGAGAACCTACCTTTAAGATGCAATGTATCAAGGTCAATCACATAAACACCCCTTTTGGACCGGCGGGTCCTTAAACACGCACCTTTCCACAAAAATACCCTTTTGGACCGGCGGGTCCCTAAACACACACTTTTCCACATAGACACCTACTTACCAAAATAAATACATTTCACAAACAGATTCCCTTTGGAACTACGCTAGGTTTGATTCCGTACCCACGGATACGTAGGCCGCTCACCCGAGCTCAACCAACCCTTTTACAAATTTATGTCTAAAGCTTCCAAAGTCAAGGACATCCTCACAAAAATCCACAAAAATCCACAAAAATCATGGGCAAACTGTTTCTTTATCGAGGCGTTAAAACGACTACGTCAAGACAAAGTTGTGCTAGACCTAGGAGTAGTACTCTGCTTTTTCATCTAACCTTGTTCATTTTGCAGGAATGACAACATGCCACTGAAGCAACCATGCGCCACCAAGCCGGGGGCTTTACCGATGCACGTGTCACGCCACTTACACCCTATCATTGTCGAGTCTCGAGTCACGCATACGATTCACCTTCGTCTTTGAAACACTTCAAACACTCGTTTCATCATTTCATAGAGCACCTTTCAAAAATTAACTCAGTATTCAAGTTAACGCACCTTAGCACCCGAGTCAATGCACTTTAGGAAGCACTTCCCGAGTTAGTACACATTAGGAAGCACTCTCTAAAATTTAGCTCAACGCCCGAGTCAATACCTTTCAAACAAAAAACACGTCTTTAAGCACTTTTCGAAAACAACATTTTCAAGATCTTCTTTTGAAAAAACAGCATTTTCAAACTCTTCTTTTGAAAAAAAAGCATTTTCAAAATCTTCCTTTGCAAAAACAGCATTTTCAAAATTCCCTTTACGAAAACGACATTTTCAAAAACTTCGTTCGAACAAAAGGCATTTCCAAAAAAAAAAACGCGAGAGTATTTTCAAAAACTTTCTTTCTTTGAGTACTAACTATGCAGGTACAAGTAAGAGACGAAGAGGACATCAAACGCGACATATGCAGGCATTCACGATGCTCAGAATGCAGTCAAGCCCATGGAGTACGCCCGACGACACTGAATGCACAATCACACAAGACACGCTCTATCCAACGGCATTGGATACAGCCTATCCGACAACATTGGATACACCACGGTCTACGAATTTGGATCCAACCTGAAGACGTTGGTATCCCTCACCTGACGGTACAAAAATACATTGTACCCAAGCCAAACGACAAATGAACAACCAACAACAACCATACCTGGTGGACATAACCCATCCCGAAGTACCAAACCTCAGGACTGGGGGCTTACCTACGATATTCCTACGATCTACAGATAATACATTCACCTCCTTAGACTAGGAAACCACAGACTAGGAAGCCATACATTCACCTCCTTAGACTAGGAAACCACAGACTAGGAAGCCATACATTCACCTCCTTCGACTAGGAAGCCACACAAGCGTTATGGTCGACTCATGCACCATGAGTGCGATATACATTATACAACGAAGACTGGGGGCTGACACTCCATTTTAGGATCGTACTCCTATACAAAAATAGATATCCTTTACGGACGTCCCAAAAACTTACTAAGCCCACGAGCCAAAGTAAAGACCCTACCTTGATAAAAGACACCCTCAAAACAATCACACCCCAGAAGCAAAAGCGAGTCAAATTCACAATTCAACTCAACTCAAGCACCCCCGGGCCGGCATGCCCTTAAACTGCATTACCGAACTACGCTGGTCTGATTCCACACACCGTGGATACATAGGCAGCTTTGCAAAAGGCACGACCAACACCTGACACCAAAACATAATTTTATTCAAGGATCGAAGTAACATTTCCAGTTTGACTTAGTTTCTACACCAAAACTTAACCAAACTAAGGGGGCAAAATTAAAAGCATAGTCACAATCCTGACTTTACTTTTACGCCAAACCATGGTCCTAATTACAAACAAGACTTTGATTTAGCTCTACAGCTTCGTCAACAAAAGCCAATAGCCAAACACCACTTTGCCTTAATACCAACCAAATTAAGACAAGCTCGAGGAGGGTAATCCAAAAACACTTTCTCCCAACATAACTAATACCAAGCACATGCTCTTCATTTTGACTCAGTTTTCATATCAAACTCAGTCAAACTCGAGGGGGTAACCCAAAAACACTTTCACCCGAACAACCTTATCACCAAGTTTGACCATCGTTATACACTTTAACTTGGTCAAACTGGGGGCTCATACCATACACCCCTCAAGCTTCGTCAACGAAAAATAAGGTAATTTTTCGCATGACGCCTCAAGAACGAATCACGGTTGGCGACACCTCCAGAATCGCCTCAAGAACGAATCACGGTTGGCGACACCTCCAGAATCGCCTCAAGAACGAATCACGGTTAGCGACACCTCCAGAATCGCCTCAAGAACGAATCACGGTTAGCGACACCTCCAGAATCGCCTCAAGACACAAGCATGCGCACTAAAAGCATAACACTTTCACGTGTGCACAAACATTCAGACACCCGAACACAGACCCAGCCATCCAACCACCAGACATCCCAAGTCCGAGAGACGAGTATCAAGTGAACCCAAGGGAATCGTAATGATACCACGTTTCATGGCCAAGGCAAGAACATTTACAAGACACAAGACGAAGACACAGAAGTAACAACAATCCAACAAGAAGCAAGCGAAGACTGAAGATCTTTAGAAGAGCAAATCGCAGATTCGAATTTTTCCGGATTTGAAACCGCGACATGTGCGAGTGAGTTCAAGCTTGAAGTAGCCAGTTGATAAGAGATTTCCCGGAAGAGTCACTAGTCGACAAGGCAATTTCCAGAGCATGTTTTATTCCACGTTTACTCTCCACCTTGGGCTCGATTAATTTTCAGGCCTAAGTGTTTTTCTTCGGAATCGCAAGCTTTTCGGTTAAGGCGTCACCTAAAGTCCGCCACACTCTTAGACGAGTTGAAACACTATACACAACCTTTGCGTAAACACTAAACACGAGCATTTTCCTCGGACGATAATTCCCGGCGGACATAAGCACTCTTTGACGAGGTGAGCACAACCACGAGCACTAGCACGAAGCATGAAGCACATACGCTCTTTTACGAGACCAAGCACGCGCGCTCTTTTACGAGACAAGCAACAGCAATAACACGCAAAGGTATTTAGCAAGCACAGGAAGGCATTCCGTCTGACAGTATGCAAGGACCGTCATGTCCCTAAACATGTTCGTCCCTCCCGGATAAGCCCGGCTCGGAGTCCTAGTCTCACCCATGGACACATACTCCGTGCCACTGATGATATCGAGATCAGAATTCGGTCCTGGATGTTGTCGTGTAGTTTGACTTTCGCTTTAGTCCTAAGCTCGACCAAACCGGGGCTCAGAGATACCCAAATCCGCACCTCCCGCCAAAAACCCAAAGTGATGTAACAATGGACTTTTATTGCATGCTTTACGTTGACTTAAATGGTTCTAACTATGACGAATTCAAGTTAAATGTTTTTAAATGCAAATGAGGTTTCTTTATGGGTCATCACCTTTAGTGTCCTTAGGTCTAGAGTCTAGCTTGTCTCGAGTTCAGGTCCTAACCCAAGATGCGCACACCCTTTTCAAACACATATAACACATCGATCCACCTAAATACCTAAATTTAGGCCTAGCTGCTAAAACTACCCTTTAGCATTAGCAAATACCCAGGATAGTCTTACGGAATGTCCTGTTTCACAAAATACTACAGAATACACCCTTTTTACATTTTCGTGGCTCTGCCCGTAACCGAGCCCAAACCCGTTCTTGGCCCGCTTCCCAAGGTCCAGGATGACCAAGTCAAACCCTAGTCAAACCCTAGCATCAGCCAACAATCCGTAACTTAGAGCTCAAGCAAGGATATACCGTATATCTCCTAAAAGATATTTGGAAATATACGAAATCTGGAGGTTTTGCCGGCATAAGCCGCAAGGGCCTCATGGCTCATTGGGCAGCCGCAAGAGGCCTTGCGATTTGCCCTGGTGGTCGCATTGGTCCTTGCGGCTCCTACGTCCGGATTTATCCTCTAGGGTTTCCTAAATCCCCTCGGCTATTCCACTATAAATACCACCCTTCATTCGACGATTCAATACAAGTTTTTCACACATAAAAACACCTCTCTTCTTAACCTTTCTTCCTAGGTTTTAGCACACTCACATACACACAATTTCAGAATACAATTCTCACCTCAAAACACTCTCAAAGCCTCACGCATAAACACCCTTAGAATTCCTCATTTTCCTAGTGTTGAATTCTTCCCTTTGAAGCAGCTAGGTTTCCTAAACTTGAAGACAGGTAGTTTTTCTTTACTTCTTAGACTAGCAAGGGCCTACATTAGGCTCACCCCGACTTTGGTACGCAAGTCTGCTTTTCATAAGGCGGCCATGCACCTCGAATACACACCCTATTCGTAACACCTTTCCAAAGTCGCATAAACAACTGACCTCCTTAAAATAAACCAATGGCTAATTGAACTTTATTTTACTGCATGCATTTAGCAAATCCTCTTATTGCATCTAAAATCACTTAAAATGAATTCGTCATTAAACTGAACTGTTTTCGTTAATAAGTTAAGCATGCTTAACTGAGGGTTTAAACAATCTCTTTTTGCATTCTTTTTACATTTATATCGCACTTGTACGTAGCGTATTACTTAGGCTCATGTATCATTCTTTGCATTGTTCTCAAGTCTAGTAGAGGCTATCTTTTGATAGGCTTTTCCAAAAGATCTTTCATAAAAACATTATTTTGATTTATGCTTTAGAAAAGTACCCTCACCCGAATCCGAATCTGGTTTCACAATAACCTTAGACGGATAGGTGTCGACGTGCCTTGAACTCTAAGATGTGTCTTTGAGCATGAGGACACGGAGGCGGGTTCTAAATTTCCCTCATAATTTAGTGGCGGCTCCAAAACAGTTTTAAAAGGTTTTTTGTACTTAATCTTTTTAACTTTACGGCCTTAGCAAGACGTCGAGTGGTTCCATGGTCTGATCCCGGTACCTACCACTTCACTCACGATTGACGTTCCCTTATCTGAGGCCCAAGCTTGACCTTTTATTTAACTTACTCAAGATTTATTATTTATTTGATATTTACATATCACATGTTACTAGACTCTCCTAGTCTCAGCGTCAAACGTTTAAGTAAATTGTATTCGGTTTCATATGATCACATAACACATTCGTTTATTATTTGAAGTGTTGTTAATTATTAATGTTTTCAAGATTTTTAAATTGAAACGTTTATTAGTATGTCCAAATTTTATTTAAGTGTTTTTCAAAACACTTTAAGTCATTTACTTATTCATTTTAAATTTTTCTATACTTAGTAAAATTTTCAATTATTTTCAGTATTTCACTATTCACTTTTCACTATTCACTATTCACTATTCACTATTCACCGTATTTTATACGTATTTTTATACGTATTCGTATTTTTATACTTCGTATTTTATACGTATTTTTATACGTATACTTATACTAGTATGTATTTTTATATTTATACGTATTTTCATACTTAAGCTATTCTAGGTATAATACTAAATCTTTTATTTCTTAAGTATAGATTTTTAGTTTCAAAGTCGTTAAGTTCGTTTTGTACTTAGGCGATTTTTGAAAATATTTTAAAGTCTAGTTTTAAAAATGTTAAGTTCGGTTTGTATTTAGTCATTTATGAAAACATTCTAGAATTCTAATTTTAAAAACGTTAAGTTCGTTTTATAAAAGGTGATCAGTGATATTTATTTTAAAACGAGACTCGGTTAAATTTAGTCGTCTATTTATTTAAGTTAGTGATAGTATCGTGGATGATTCATTTATAGTCCGTATGTCCAATATCAACAGTCCAAAATAGCAAAGGCAGTAACACACGATTTAGTTCATTTTTATAACGGTTACATATTTTTATCGGTTTATAATATTTCATTTGTAACTAAATCGATTTATACAAAAATTCAATTCTAACTACCATTTAACTTTAGTGACTTAATGATATTTTCATTTTGATCAAATTTAGTCCATTTTATACAAGAATGTCGTGTGGAACATATATATGTAAAAATTGATTTATTTCTTTTAATTTCTTAATTCTAACTTATTAACTAATAATTAAATTATATTAACAATAAACTAAAAAGTGATAAAACAAATTTTAACCTTAAAAACATGAGAAATGCCGTGAGCAATAAGGTGATGTTCCAAATTTTCATTTTTCGATTTTATCGGATTTTAGCTTAAAGTCTTTATATTTTAATTATTCTAATTATACTAAAACGATTTAAACTAAAATGAAATTTACTAAAAGTTTCATTTATAATTATGAATAGTATTTTTCAACACTTTAAATTTCTAACTTTTTAATCTAAATGATTTATAATGTTTAAGTTGATTTATAGTATAATACTAAGTAATATGTAAAACAATAACTAAACATAAACACAAATTATTAACAAACATAAAATAAAATAAGATCAAAATGAGTAAAAAAAGATGAACATCAACATGAATAATTCAAGAACACACATGAAGATCATATTAAAGCTCAAGAACACTAATTTCGATTTTAATAATTTATAATTTGTTTTCTTAATTTAGTTTTTTTTTTTATAGGAACATCTATTTTAACTAACTTATTCTAACATATTATTTACAAAAATTAAAAGTGAATATTTAGTACAAAAAATGGAAAATGCCGAGTATGATATAAATGAACATACAATTTTTATTTTTCATTTTTAATCACTTTAAACTCATTTTTAATATTTCACATAATTTTTATATATGATAACTACTCAAATAAAACACAACTAAACATAAAAATCATATGAACATAAATTAAAAATGCTCAAAAATAAATTAACTACACATGTGAATTTATTACTACAACTAAACTATTATCATTATTTCTTATTTATTATCATTTTATTATACAACACATAATCATACAAGTTCATAAAAGTGATGTTTAACATATTTAACATAATTTTCATACTCATAAAATTATAATAACAAAGCAAATTAATTTACTAAAGAGATAATATAAGACATAGTTAGTCACCTTAATCGGCAAGCTTATTGGTTATCCGGATCGATGATGTTATCTAAGTCTAAGTCTTCACCCAAGTACCCGTCTTCACCTTCAAAAACCCGTAAACAAGTGAGCTCCAAATACCCACTAATTAGCTAAATAATACTAGAGATTATTAGGATAATATTTAGGGTTTTATTTATTGTGTTTTAGAAGAAAAATGAAAGAAAAATATAGAGGAAAAATGGAGGAGAGTGCTCGGCAATTTTGGAGGTAAAAGGAGAGTATTTTTGACTTGTGAAAATAATGAAACAAAAGGTAGTATAATTTTAGGTTAAATGAAATAGGTTTTGTTTGTTTTTAATTAGAAAAATAATGTTTAATTAAACTAATTAATACATCATTACCTCCATCATCCACCCATAAGTCCACATTACTATTCATGCATTAAAAATGTCTAATTTGTGTTTTAAAATGTTTTCCTCGAATTTGGTCAGTTTTAAAAAGTCGGGCGTCAAAAGCGATAAAAGTTAATGTGTGCGCGTTTGACGATTTTTCGAAATATTTCTACTTTTAAATTCTAAGACTAAAATATTTATTTCATTATTCAAAAATTTTAAAAAGTTTTAAAGAAGTCGATAAATTTTACAAAACAAAAGTTTTGCAAAAATAGAGATTTTGGAAGGTTAAAAGGTTAGGATTTGATTTAAGGTTTGAAATTAGAATTTAATGGCTAATTAATGAATTAAATTAACACGGGGTGTTACACGGACCGACAAGTGCTCCAAGGGATTCCAAACCAGAGTCACCCCGTCCTAGTCCTTGGCCACCTGCGACCACAAGCGCGGACCATGGGGATAATCAGGCCTCGCGCCCAGCTCGTCAACCATCCCCATGAAAACCTCCGTCGCAGCCTCAAGAGCTGCCGCACCTGCATCCTGGGCCTGACCCTCGGCCTCCGCCCCAGCCTCTGCCTCAGCCTCAGCCTCACCCTCCGCCTGCTCCTGAGCCTGGCCCTGAACCTGACCCCCGGCCTCAGCGGCCCCGCGCCTGCCAGAAGAACTGGCGGCGTCGGCAAGAAGGCTGGCGGCGGCGGCCTCGGCATCCCGACCTCGGCGGCCTTAGCGCGATCTCGTCGAAAGCCCTCCTCGTCACTCGAAGACCCCTCCGACTCAGAAGGATCCTCGTAACGGCTCCCCGGACCCCGAGGCCGACCACGCCTCCTCGGCACCTCAACAGGAGCTCCCCCTGCTCCAACCTCCTCAAAAACACCGGCGGCCTGCACCGTCCGGTCATCACCCTCGGGCGGCCGAGCTCGGCGTCGTGACTCTGGCCGCCTCACCGTGGCCACATCCACGCCCGGCCTCGGGTTCCTCCGAAGTCTCCTCGACCTCTACCACGGCCCCTCCAGAACCGCAGCGCCCCTGAGCTGCCGTGGCCACGACCCTCAAAGGCCCGCGGCGGCACGACCTCGCCTTGGCCCTCCAGAGCCACAGCGACCGCAGCGAGACCACGACCACGCCCCTACAAAGATCCTGCAGCTGCATCTTGGCCTCCACCACGGCCGCCCCCAGGAGTCTCAGACATCTCCACAGCAGCGCCACGTCCACGCCCCTGCAAAGACTCTGAGACGACACCCTGAGCCTGACCTCGGCCACCAACAGGAGACCTCGACGACCCAGCAGCAGCTCCACTACCGCTAGTATCACCAGAAGACCGCGTCCGCTCAGCGACAGTCTCCTCGCGTACTACATTAGCTGAAAAAGCAGGTGACTCGGCAGCAACGTCACGACCCACACCACTAACTGACGGCTCAGGACCGCCAGGAACAAAGACCACGCCCCAGGCCACTCGCGAAGGCCCAGCGACGACCGACAAAGACCAAAGACCACTAGCAGAGAAGGCAGGAGACTCCACAGCAGCATCCTGAAACTCACTCCCTGGCGACGGAGGAGCCCCCGGCGTCTGAGGAGGAAAAGCTAGCAGCAAGTCTGACTGAGACGGACCTTCAAAAACCTCCAAAGGCGCAGGCATACTTGAAGTAGGAGTATGCTCGCCTCCCGGAACAGCAAAGTCAACACCAGCCAAGACCCGATCCATGTCACTGGAAGTAGGTGCTGAAGGTGTAGGATCACCTACACAAGATTCAGAGGCATACTCAGACAACGGCAACAACAAATTATTTAGGAAAGCAGAAGCACGCAAAAACGACAAAAAGCTAGCATGGAGGCCTACATTATCTACAGATGGGGCCAAAACGAAGCAGAAGCACAGAAGAGCATATTTTATGACACATATACAGTATACCCGTCATACAAAGCCAATTCAAGAGCAAGCACGTGCAAAAGCAGCAGAGAATGGGCCAAAACAGCGGGAAGCATGCCTTTTTAACCTAAAAATAGCAGAAAGAGGAAAAACGCTACAGAAAGCCAGAAACCCATATTTTCTGAGACAGACCCAACCCATAAATCACAATAAACACGTGCGAAGAATTTCATGCGAAAACGATGTCCCGAACGCCTCGACTAAATAGCTTTTACAAAATGCTTACAAACTACAAAAACGGCCTTTTCTTAACCATAACTCAACCAAAAAGCCCCAACTTCGCACAAAACAACCCCCCAGTCAACACATACGACATACATTACGATATACTCAGCCCTTAAGACGCGAAAAACGAGGAAAAACGGTTTTTGTAAACTTAACCTAAACTACAAAAAACGCTCCAAAACACCTCCAAACCATACATTCCCTACAAAACAAGACCAAATATGTACCATAATAGCCATAACAACACGATGCAGAGAGTTCGAGCAGGTTTCGGAACCGAAAAGATTCGACCAAAAACCGGCCCCTGTACCAAACTACACGAAAATCACGGTTTCTCGAACCATTTCTCGCACACAAACCACCCAAACTTCCTCACTAGCATACTACAATACTTTCAAAATAACCAAGCCACTCGGGATCGCCTTACGCTACAAAAACAGAGCACAAGCCCCGATTTTAACCCCCTTTTGTGCGGTTTTCGCCCAAACGAACCATTTTTCGCACGAATTTTCAACAAAACGAACTCACCAAAGCTTTATACTACTAATGGGTAAGCTACACTGAAATTTTGAGCCATTTTCGAGACGTTTTCAAAAATGACCAAAATGCCCTCCAAGTCAAAACGCACGAAAATCGAGGCCACAAGTCGGGTTTTCACAAGCAATCAACAATGGCAGCAACACAAGCCTCATATAACCCCCAAGCATCAAGTTCAAACAAAGACGAGGGCTAAGATCGAATCAAACCGCCATTTTCGACCTAAACCCTAGAAAACGGTATTTCAAGCTCAAACCGACTCAAACCAAATTCAAAACACGAAAAACCAAGTACGTTAAGTAACGCATTTTGGTCCATGACGAATTGTAGGAGTCGGAAAATCGATTTTTGATCAAGAAAATCGCCAAGACGAGTTTTAGAGGGTTTCGATTTTGTTTTGTTTTTACGGATGAAAATGAGCCAACCCCTCTCTCTCCCGTGTTTTAACCAAGAAACACCGAACAAAAATCTAATCGCCTGTGAACAAAGCGACAAATTTAATTCACGCTTACAGCGATTATATTTTATTTTATGGGTTTCAGTTTTGTTTTGGGCTGTTTTCTTCGGCCCATTACACATTCAACCCATTTCAAACACAATTTCAACCCAAACCAAAAACGTGTAACCTCCCCCCGAGACGTTCATAAAAACCTAACTTTTTGTGAGAAAAACACGTAGCCTCCTCACGAGACGTTCATAAAAACCTAGCCCTTTTTATGAGACATACAGAAACGCGTAACCTCCTCCCGAGACGTTCATAAAAACCTAACCCTTTTTATGAGAAACACAAAAACACGTAGCCTCCTCACGAGACGTTCATAAAAACCTAGCCCTTTTTATGAGACATACAGAAACGCGTAACCTCCTCCCGAGACGTTCATAAAAACCTAACCCTTTTTATGAGAAACACAAAAACACGTAGCCTCCTCACGAGACATTCATAAAAACCTAGCCCTTTTTATGAGAAATACAGAAACGCGTAACCTCCTCCCAAGACGTTCATAAAAACCTAACTTTTTATGAGAAAAACACGTAGCCTCTTCACGAGACGTTCGTAAAAACCTAGCCCTTTTTATGAGAAATACAGAAACACGTAGCCTCCTTATGTGACGTTCATAAAAACCTAACTTTTTACGAAAACCACAAAAACACTAACCACTTTTATAAACCAAACCTAAAAGCGCGTAACCTCTTCTACGAGACGTCCATCAAGGAGCGCAAGCCAGAAGCGCAAGCCAAGCACAAGCAAGGAACGCAAGCCAGAAGCGCAAGCCAAGCACGAGCAATGAGCGCAAGCCAGAAGCGCAAGCCAAGCACGAGCAAGGAGCGCAAGCCAGGAGCGCAAGCCAGGCACAAGCAAGGAACGCAAGCCAGAAGCGCAAGCCAAGCACGAGTAAGGAGCGCAAGCCAGAAGCGTAAGCCAAGCACAAGCAAGGAACGCAAGCCAGAAGCGCAAGCAAAGCACAAGCAAGGCGCCAGCTGGGAGTACTCAGGCCACATGCAGGCTGACATGCCCTTAAACATGTAGGACCGTCATGTCATTAAAAACATGTCGTCCCTCCCCGCATTTCCCGACGCTAAGTCCTCGTCTCTCCCATAAGACACATGCTTAGCGCCGCCAGGTGGTATAGAGACTGTAATGGTCCGGATACCATCTTTAAGGTTGACTAACGCTTTGTCCAAGCTCACCAAACTGGGCTCAGATACCGTATCCGTACCCCCCAAAAACAAACCCGATGATGAAAAGGACTTTCATGCATGCTTTTAAAAGAGTCGAAACGGTACAAAAGTGTTTAAAACGTATTTAGTCATTTTTAGCGTATTAATTTGGATTTGCATAATCATAAAAATGAATGTCACTCTTAGTCATTGTAAGCACAACACAGGAACGTCCCATTAAGCCAAGCCACAGAAATAGCCCAACCAGCTACAAAAAGGCCCAAAATCACAAAAACGACCCAAAACGCACACTAGTGCAACACGTAAAACGGGCCAAAGTGCGTCCCGTGGCACATTTTCACAAAATTTAACTCTACAATACCGTAAAATAATATAACCTAATATTATTTTATTTCGAGCCAAAACCGAAAAACACGGCAAAAACCGAAACACGAAAACCGAAATTCGGACCAAAACAAAAGACTTAGGCCATAAGTTAAATACCTCACAAAACATAATCATCACCCAATAATACGTCATTAAGCCAAAGGCGGCTTAAGCAGCCCACCAAAACAAAATAGAAATCGCCTGTTGACAGGCGATTAAGTTTCTAATCGCCTGTTAACAGGCGATTATAATCTTCTCCCATACAGCCGCCTTTTTGTTTTTCTTACAAAATCCAGCCCAAACAAAATATAAAACACCTGTACACAGGCGATTTATATTTTGTTCACCCTCAAACCAGCCAACCTCTATAAATACCCACCCTCACATTCATTCATAACACACAACAACATCGGTTTTAAAAAAAAACACATAACACACTCACAAAATCCACTCAAAAATACCGTCTTTGCATTTTCGAAAGGTAAACATTTTACCTACGTTTTGGACGTTTGAGACTCGGACAAAAGGGGTTACATTAACCCCAACCCGATATTGGCACTAGCGAAGCCGTATTCGTAATACGGTTGTAGCAATTCGGATTCATAATCCGTCTAAACCCCGCCAATATCGCATAAATAAACGACTCATTATCACTAAAGCAAACCGACGTCACTTTTATAATTATGCAAGTCCCCATTCATGCATTAAATAACGACTAGAATCACGGATCCAACACTAAATTGTACCGTTTCATAGAGTCTTTTAGCATGTCAAAACTGAGGGTTTTTCTTTACAAATTCTAATACGAGGTCGGAAAATAACGTCTATAGTAATAATTTAGTGAATAAATTATTATTTAACGTATATTTCCTATAGCAATATGTCATTATTTTGACAATTTACATTACTTATGCATTTTAATCGAGTCATACTTATTCGCACTTGTACGTAGCGTGACTTTTTAGCCCAAATATCGAAATTAAGCAAATGTTTTCAAATTAGTAGAGACTACTCTTATGTAGGCTTTTTGATCACTGTTTTCAAAATACATTTTGTCAAAACTTTCGAAAAGTAACCTCACTCCGAACCCCTTCTCTGGTTTCAAACCTCAGATTGATAGGTATCGACGCACCTTGAAATCTGAGACACTCGTGTCTTGTATTTGAAGACGCGTTGAATAGGTTCCAAATTCCTTTAATATTTGGTGGCGACTCCGAAAATACATTTCAAAAAGGATTTTTCTACTTTTCTTTTTTGATCGCAAATTCATGCAATGATCTCCCCCATTTCATTTTCACCTTTCCAAAACTTCGCACCCCTTTTTCCTGCGAGGCGCATTCCTCCCCTACGCCCCCGCACGGGGCGAGGTCGGGCGCGCGCAGGGTGTCGATAGGTCTCTTCTCGGTACCTTCACATTTATGTGTGTTTGTATGTTATGCGAAGTATAATAAAATGATAATAAATAAGTAATATTGATAATAGACAAATTGTAGTAATATGATATAATGTTTAGTTAAATTAATTTTGAGCATTTTTAATTATTGTTCATATGATTTTGATGTTTATTTAAGTTTTAGTTATGTAGTAAACATATATAAAAATTATGTTAAATATTAACAATGAGTTTAAAGTAAAGAAAAATCGAAAATAAAATTTATACATACACATGCATGCTCATGGCATTTCTATTTATTTTTAATAAATTTTTACTTTTAATTTCTGTAAATAATTTGTTATGTTAAGTTAGATTAAAATGAATGTTAATATGTTATAAAAATTAATTTAGGAAAATAAATTATAAAGTGTTAAATATGCAAATTGTGTTCTTGTTAAAGTATGGTGTTCTTCATGTTCTTGATAAACTCATGTGATGTTCATATGTTCTTGAATTAGTAGCTCATTTTGATTCTTAATTATTTTATATTTGTTGTTATTTATTGTTTTAATTCACTAATAGGTTATTATGATAGTAACTATATAAATTAAACAAACTAAATCTTTAAGATTAAAAAGTTAGAAATTTAAAGTGTTGAAAACACTATTCATAAATATAATGAAATTTTTAGTAAAATTTCATTTTAGTTTAAATCGTTTTAGAATAATTAGAATAATTAGAATATAAAAACTTTAAGCTAAAAACCGATAAAAATCAAAAAAATGAATTTTGACCATAACTATAGTAGGCCACGGCATTCATGCCTAAATTAGGGTTAAATTTATCTTTTATCACTTTTTAGTTTATTGTTAAAATAATTTAATTAGTAGTTAATAAGTTGAATTAAGAATTTAAAATGAAATAAATGAATTTTAGTTTAGTATACATATCACACGGCATATACATTTAAAATGGGCTAAATTTAATCAAAATGAAAATAACACTAAGTCACTAAAGTTTAATAGTTAATAGAATTGAATTTTGGTATAAATCGATTTAGTTAGGAAAGAAATATAATAAACCGATTAAAAGGTATAACCGTTATAAAAATGAATCTAATCGTGTTCTACTTCCTTTGCAAATTTGGACTGTTGGACTTGGACATACGAACTAAAATGAACAAACCACGATACTTTTATTAAAATGAAAATCGCTAAATTAAGTAAATAGATGACTAAATTTAACTAAGTCTCATTTTTAAAATAAATATCATTTATCACTTTTTACAAACCGAACTTAACGTTTTTAAAACTAGATTTTTAACTTAGTAATTAAGTTAGGATGTGAATAGTGACCGATGTGAATAGTGATTGAGATGAATAGTGATCGATGAATAGTGACTGAGATGAATAGTGACAAGTGAATAGTGATTGACGAATAGAAACCTAGATAAATAGTGTCGATGAATAGTAAATCGGGACGAAATTTGCTAAGCAAGTAGCGTCCCAAATTTCAAGACGGTGAATAGTACCTGGGACGAAACTTGTTGAACAAGTAACGTACCAAAACCTATTTTAATGGAATTTGAGGTAACTTGTTGAACGAGTTATCTTTTCAAATCCCGAGATTTACGAGACTTGTAAAACAAGTTACGTCTCAAAATTTAAAGATATTTCAAATTTCAAAATTTGAAATATTGGAAATAATTGAAAATTTTACTAACTATAGAAAAATTGAAAATGAATAAGTAAATGACTTAAGGTGTTTTGAAAAACACTTAAATAAAATTGGATATACTAATAAACGTATTAACATAGAAATCTAAAAACGTTAATAGTTAACAACACTTCAAATAATAAACGAATATGTTATGTGATCATATGAAATCGAAAATAAAATACTTAAACGTTTGACGATGAAACTAGGAGAGTCTAGTAACATGTGATATGTAATATCAAATAAATAATAAATCTTGAGTAAGTTAAATAAAAGGTCAAACGCTTGAGCCTCCGTTATGAAAACGTCAATCGTGAGTGAAGTGGGGTTAAGATAGTCTTGTGCGGATACCACTATCTCGGTCTCTGAGCGTTGGCCATATCGAATAGTGTGGTTTCAGCCGGCAGCATTATTGCTTAGCATCCTGCCCATGCTTTTGTGCCTTAAGTCGCAATGCCTAAGCCGTACAAGATAATGAATACGCCAACTCTTTTGGGTCAGTCTCTAGGTAATAGTCGTTTTATTCAGAGTTAAGGTGCTCTATGAATAGCATAGCCTACTCTTAACGTGAATACTCATATATGCATATTAGACTAAGGATTAATTCCCCTATTTCGCTGGAGGTATTAGGGCCACCGCGACCTTGTGGATTCGGGTCTGTTATGAGGTTCTGTCTTCTTGCCGTGTTTCGTTCTTAGTGGGCGCGACACTTGCATTCACTCTTACCACATATAAAGATCACTTGACGGGATTGTAACAGAAGTTCGAATCATTTCGAACACTAGAAGATGAGATGCAAGTACTATAGTATTCGGCGTGGTTTACGAGTCGAGTAAGTCGCTGCACTATGGTAGTGAGATGTAAGCGACTAGAGTACAATGGCCTACTCAGTGGTCAAGCTCGTAAGCAGTATGTGTTGTTTGATTAAATGAGAATGAGTGCGTACCATCTTTGAAAACTAAAGACCACAAATTTCTGAAGTGAATCGAGTCTGCATGATGTGAATGATACGATATGTATGTTTGTTTGTGATCTGATATCGCTTCGTAATCCTGTTGATATGCTGTGACACTATTGATATGATATTATCTGTTATTTGCTTTCATAACTGAATATCATGCTTATATGATTTATCGCTTTAATCGCATGCTTATTATGACTTATATGTCTTTATATGCTATATGTAATAAGCATGTTTATGTTTTTATCATAATGTTATAATTATAAAGCGATAGTAATAAACCAAAGTAATTGAAATCAAGGGTAAGTATGAGCATAGCTAGTCACTGTCCGCTCAGCGGGCACCCCCCATCAGTTTATTGTGCAGGATAATCGTGGATCAGAAGCTGGTTGTTGGACGGGGCCATACGATGATTTAATGTTTTACTTTTAGTTGTTTTCGAGAGATTTGTAATATATAACATATTACTCTTTTTAATTTCCGTACTTAGAGTTGTTTTATTCAACTCTTGAACGATGTTGTAACGTTTGGGTTTTTATGTATAATTAATGACGCTGGTTTAAGACTTAATTAATTTCCGCCTTAGTAATTAAAGTCGACTAAAAACCAGGTTGTTACAGCATCGTTCTCAAGACAGTAGAGGCTATTTTTTAATAGGATTTTCTAAAAGATTTTTCATAAAACATTAATTGAATCATTGTTTAGAAAAGTACCCTTACCCGAATCCGAATCTGGTTTCACAATAACCTTAGACGGATAGGTGTCGACGTGCCTTAAATCTAAGACGTGTCTTAGAGCTAAATACACGAAGGCGTGTTCTAAATTTCCCTCATAATTTAGTGGCGACTCCAAAGCAGTTTTAAAAGGTTTTTTCAACTTAATCTTTTTCAACTTTTAACGCCCTTAACAAGACATCGAGTGGTCCCCCAAAACCTCGGTACCTACATCCGCGCCTTTTGTCTGTTTTTTTTTTTTTTTTTTTTTTTTCTCGGATGGCTTTTTCTCCCTCCGCGAACACCACTGCTCACCCCTAGCTCGCCACAAAGGCCCTGCCCTGCTCCAAGACCCTCTAATCACCTCCAAGCTCCCCCACACACTCACACACTCGACAACTTCATCGATTCTCGCAACCTCGATTCCACGACACGTCATGAACGCTTAAGAAACGACTTTCTCGAGCTAAAGATGGGAAATTCGCTTGAAATGAAATATGAATATTAATGAAATGAATTGATTAAATATGAAATAAGTCGGGGTGTTGCATTCTCACCCCCTAAAAAGAAGTTCCGTCCTCGAAACTTGAGACCCAAAGAATACCAAATCGAGTACGGAAGCGATATACTATTCTCACCATTTCGGCAAGATCCACCAACTCCACACCTCTCACTGACAAGGCATAAGCACACGTAACGACGCCTTGTAACCCGATATCACTAACCGCTCGGATGTTGACCAACTCATTCGGGTTACCTTCAACGCCATAAGTACACCCTAAGCTCGACAAACCCCAAGTCGAATACACTAGCGTCACAGGGACATCATAACTCAACCCAGCATCTCACCTACCAAGTCTTACCACAACTTTAAACGTGTTCTAAACCAAAAGGACATCAAATCTCATGTTACGACTACAAACCAAAGCACAACTAATCCTTAACTCAGGTGCTAATGATAAGCCTCATATCCCCAATCATAACGTGGTCCAAGCTCCAGTGTACGTTGCTCTCATTATCGTGCAACACTTCCCACAGCGAACCATCAACATCTCATATCCGACCATCTTGTCCCAAATCAAATGTATATTATTACGTAGTTATCACACATGAGTTCATCCCTAGTTAACTCAAACTCTAAACCATTGTATCCTCTGACCTCGGTTCCTCTCCTTCCATTAGCGAACTTATCTAGACTCAAGACATACACAAACCCACAAGACACATACTTGTCATTCCTATATTATCTCTCAAAGCATCCATCGCAAGTTCTATTGTGCTCACTATGACCCTTTAGCTTTACTCCGAACCAATTATCACTCACCTTATAATCACTTCCCGATTCTCACTAACCCATGGTTATCACACCACATATACCAACATACCTAAGGCCAAAAAAATGCTCCCCATGTAGATACCATACCTTTTCTCCACCACTCATCGCTTAAAAGACCATCCATACTACTAGCTACTTAACGACCAAGCTCGATCATCCATGACTCTAATAATGAGGACAACCTCAGGATCAAATCTCAAGTTAGAAAATGATCAATCACCCTATGACCAAGCATGAGATTAGGGAACTTAACGGGAACAAGATTGATACTAAGGCATTAGGAGTTCTTACGAACTTGAGAACATGAATTATATAGAAAGGAAATGAAAGAAATAAAAGCTTAGCACCTCAAAAGTCGGCTTAAGGACAAGAGGGATAGTTACATAGAGGCAACTAAGGAAATGGAATAACCTAAGGCATGAAGACAAGACCAAAGAGTGATAGCTAGGATCACAATATGAAGGAGGTAAGTTAAGATGTATAGTAAAGAAAGGAATGAACGAAACAAATCAAGTAAAAATGACGTAATAAACTTTTCTCTTAAAAATACTCAACATCCATGTCTTTGATAAAGAGAATTTTTTTTTTATGACCAACGATGAAGGAAATTAAAAAGGTTACCAATGTTACACAATTTAATGCACAAAACTTGTTTCAAACGAAGAACTCAAATTGGATTGGTTGGGAAGGCATACGAAAAAGGCAATACACAAAAAGTTTGATAAATATAAAGTTTGATTAAAAGTGATGATTGAAAAAGATGAGTCTTAGGATTAAGTCCCCACATCATAGTAGAAGATTAACTTCACTAAATGACCAAGCCGAATAAATAATGTCACAAATAGAAAAGAAAAGGGCTCAAATTAGAAAAGATTAAATAAACTTAAGCTTGGTACAGCAAGCTAAGGAAGTTTTGATCAAAAGGTTATTGCAATGAAAATGTGTCTCTTTGTAGATACCCGTATCCGTACCCCCCAAAAACAAACTCGATGACGAAAAGGACTTTCATGCATGTTTTAAAATGAGACGAAACGGTACATAAGTGTGTAAAACATTTTAGTCATTTTTAACGTATTAATTTGAATTTGCATATTTCGTAAAAATGAATATTAATTTAGTCATTTTAATCGTAAGTCGACACAATACGCACAAGCACGACACAAAGACGCCTCACAAAAATGGCCCAAGAACACAAAAACAACCCGAACACACAAGAACGGCCCAAGACATACAAAAAAGGCCCAAGCACCCGAAACGGACCAAAGCGCGTCCCGGGTCACATTCTTACGAAACAAAATCCCACAAGGTCGTAAAATAATATATTACAATATTATTTTATTTCGAGCTAAAATCGAAAAACACGACGAAAAACCGAAACACGAAACACGAAACACGAAAACCGAGCCAAATAAATCAAGTTGATTGATCAACTTGAAACAAATTGACATTATCAAGCCTCCAAAGTCAACAAAGCGCAAACAAAACTTACACACCTACGAAAACATTGTCATACAAAATACGGCGCTACGAATCTGTCAGAAAAGAGGCCACACAGACCTCATCATGACATCGGGCCACACAGACCTCTGGCGATTTTCCCCCTCCCCTCTGACACTCTGGCGATTTTCTGATTAATCGTTGGTTTTCTGGCGATTTTGTGAGCAATTAGGCATAAAACACGAAGCATTTGCTATAAATAGCAGCCCCTGTTCGACTCAAAAAAACAACAATTACATAACATTCATCATCTATCAACACAAATTCATAACATATTCTCAATATAATACTAATACACATATATAAAGCCTCTCGCACTTATAAGTTTCCACTTTAAAAACCGTCTTTGCATTTCAAGGTAAAGAAATTTTACCTTTCGATTGGACGTCCGAGACTTATAGGGTTACCTTAACCCACCCCGATATTGGCATTAACGAACCCGTATTCGCAATACGATTGTAGTAATTCGAATCGAAAGATTCGTCTAAACCTCGCCAATATCGCATAAACAAACGACTCAAAATCACTAAATTAAACACCACTTTTACATTATGCAAATTCTCAATTCATGCATTAAATTACGACTAAAACACGGATTCGACATTTAACTGTACCGTTTCAACTAGTCTCTTAAACATGCAAAACCGAGGGTTTTACAAAATCTTAGAATTGAACACAAGTCGGAGAATAACGTTTAGTTATTAATTCAAATACAATGAATTAGTAATTTTACGTAAATTTCCTATAGCAAATCGTCATAGCTTTGACGGCTTTACATTTATTTTACATATTTGTCGAGTCACACATTTGCATTTGTACGTAGCGTCCTATTAGCCCAAATATCGAAATTAAAGCATTTGTTTTCAAATTAGTAAAGACTACTTTTACGTAGGCTTTTTTATTACAGTTTTCATAATACATTTTGTCAAAACTTTCGAAAAGTAACCTCACTCTGAATCCTCTCTGTTTCACAATAACCTCAGACGGATAGGTATCGACGCACCTTGAAATCTGAGACACCCGTGTCTTATATTTTAAGACGCGTTGAATAGGATCCAAATTCCTTTAATATTTGGTGGCGACTCCAAAAATACATTTCAAAAGGATTTTTATATTTCTTTTTGTCACAATTACATGCAATGACATTCCCCCATTAAGGAAAAGAACGCTCGAGCTGAGCAAAGCCTCTAAAAGCGGAGCTCCCGCGAGCGAGCTCCTTGCAAAATTTTCCCACGCCGTGCATTCCGCCCCATGACAATTCCAATCGAGGGCGGGCGCGAGCGGGGCGTCGAGAAGGGATCCCGACCCGGTATCCTCAGTTGGCGACTCCGCTGGGGACGAGCATGTTTTTTTTTATTTTGAAAATTAACTTTTCATTTTATTTTAAAAACATAAAGAAGTGAAACTTGAGTCGAATCCTCCTGATTCATAACCACACCCCTCGAGGGACGGCCCCAATTAAAAACTCACTTCGTAAGCGAGTATACTCTGGACACGTCGATCACTCACCCTTCCACGATCACAAGTATGGCATCCGTACAAGTGAACCGTAGCAGTCAAACTCGAACGCTCTAGACCCCGTATTGAATCCACACTTGTAACACCCCGACTTTTCCTAATATTAATTGTTCGTCTCAATAATATTCGTGAATTATTTCTCTTGATTCTCTCATTTCTTTTAGCTCGAGAAAATCAGTTCTCTTATCGCGTGGATAAGCTACTCTGTAGTCGGAACTTAAATACGGAGTAATTTAGCTAAAAACGGTGTAATTTCCTCATACGAACTCCGATTCAGGTGATTCAAAAGGCTAAACTGCGTATTTTTTCGACGCCGTCGCAACTGCCAAATTTTCAGAAGCTAGTTTGGACCGGCCCACCTTGGGCCGAACCGAAACCTCCATTGCACGGGTTGGGTTTAGGGTTTTTGGGTAGCTTTTTGATCAAGCATTCTATATTTTATTGTCTCCTAATCTTAGCAACATGATAATCTGATTTCTCACTTCCTAAACTCATCCCTAATCACATCCACATTCATCCTTATTCATCCCCCTTAATCCTCTCACAAATTTCTCTCAAAAACTCCTAAAACTCCATTGTTTATATTCAAGCTTTCATCTTTTGTGCTCCAACTCTTTCCTAGCCTTTCCCTTAAAGTACGATCTTCTTTTCATCCCTTTTATTTTCTGGTTTTATATTATTTTATGTGTTATATTGTTGTGTATTCATTATTTGTATGTTTTGGCTTGGATCATCAAAGGAGAAGGAGACTTTGAAGAGGGAGACACCATATTGGTTGAAGAGGAAGAAGAATAGTAAGGAGTTGATCTTGATAAAGGTAACTAGGTGTGATCTAGTTGTATTTTAGCATGTATGAGGCCTTGCTTGTCATGTGTGGGTTGTATACATTGTTGTTATGTTGTTTGGTTGATGTTTGATCATGAAATCATGCTAGAATCATTGGCCTCATACTAGGGTTTGTCATGTTATCATCTTTAATCGCATAACTATCATAATTTAATGCTAATCATGTTGGTAAATGTTGAGAAAATCGAGTTGGTGATGAATGGTGATAATGGCCGAAAGGCCTAGGAGAGGGCCGTAGCCCTTGTTGTGTTTGTTCTTTGGTTTTCTTCTTATTTTGGCATAATTATGTTGAATTATGTTGTTAGCATGAATCACCTAATGATGAGTTATGAGTTAAGTGGATTACAAAATGTTAAATGATGTTCATATGCATGCTTAAGTGAATTGATCATATAAATCGATAATTGGTCACATGAGTATCGAGTATATTGCATGAAAATGGGTTGTTGTGTGTGTTGGCCGTGGGAAGGTAGGCTGGCCGTGGTGTTGTGTGTGTGTGTGTGATGGTTTGTTTGTCACTTGTTTGAGTCTAAGCATGTCTTAGGATGTTATTTATGCTATAATGACTCGAGTTACACCTGTTTGATCACTAAAAAAAGGATTATGAGCATGTCAATTGAATGTATGACTTGTAATGTATGTTAATCATGTTGTACTCCGTATGTATGGTTGGATATGCTTGTGATGATGCTTGTGTATGTATGAGTATGGTTGTTGTGGTCGTATGGTTGTGTTGGAAGTGTTGGAGACAGGTTAACAGGTTATGCTTGGGTTAAGTTTGCACATGGGTACTGTTCTGGCACATGTGTGAGGAGATACAACGTTCTAGGATGGACGGATACCGCTCATGGTCCCCTCGGCTATTCTTGTTGTTTAGCTAGAGCTATCATGGGTTCTCAAACCGTAAGGGTTAGAGACTATCATTATATTTATGTCGTCACCGTTCTTGTTGCTCTGTGGAATTTGGCCAAATTTACACTTATGATTATTGAGGAACTTCTTGTTCTTTGTTCGCCATAGGGTTTGGGTGATTCTTGTTGCTTCACCCGGGGTGATTCTTGTTGCTTCACCCAGTTCTCCGCGCTTACTCTCGCAAGTGGTTGGAAGAAGGATCGTCTTGAGAGCTCGAATGGTTTGGACACAACTATGGTTGTGCCGTGATGTTTGTTGTTTGTATATTATTGTTTCTTGGTTGTTTGTTGTTGTTTATGTCATTGTACTTTGATAATAGGCCGTAGGCCAGGTGAGCTTGATTGCATTGTTGTTTATGTTCGTTATGTTAAAATATGACTGGGGAGCACCTAGTTACTCCCCACTGATTGTGGTTGTTGCCTCTCTTTTATAGGTATGCACGAGACGGGATTGAGTGAGTTGGATGCGAGGATGTGACCGTGTATTACCTTGGAAGAGATGTGATTTTGTTTAGACTCTTTTGGACTTGTAGTTTGGTTTTGGTTTTAGACTTCCTTTCGGTCTTTAGACTTTGTTTTGGATTTGGTTGTAAGGGGTATTTATTCCCCATTATATCAGGCCTCAAGGCCTACCCTTGTTTTCAGTTTCTTTAGTAGTTGTTGAGTAATAATCCGGGCTACACGGTGTTTCCGCCATCGTGATTTCAGTTTTAAAACCTTATATTTTCTAACACCCTTTTCAAATCATATTTTATTTCTTTTGAAAAACCCGGGTTGTTACAGTTGGTATCAGAGCGAATACGCTCCCAACTCTCTTAGGTGAGTGAGTAGGATTTGACTTAGAACACCGAGTGAGAGTGTTGGGGTAGACACATTAGGGGGTCTACGTTATTTGTGCATGTGTATGAGTAGTTGTGTGAATGATGGTCTTAGGATTTCCACCATTAGATCATATATGTTTGCTTTGGATGCAGGTACAGGAATGATGGAGTCATGCGAGGTCGAGTGTCGACTCGATAAATCTCTACATTAAAAATTTACTAGTCCTGCCTCTAAAATAGTCTTTAAAAGCTTTTGATTTGATCTAATCGTCGTTTTTAAATGTATTTCTTTATTTCAAAATGTTTTACTCTTATAATTGCTTTCTTATGTACTACTTGGATTCTTTGATTTCATCATGCTCACCATTCTAAACTAAACCCTTTGTACTTCTATTTTCTCATCAAATCATGTTAGCCTTCATTTTTAATCTCGACAAAAATTTACATTCCGTTTTAATACACTTTTATGACCCTTGCTTTTTAATGTTATTCATTTGAGAGTTTATTTTTATCGAAAATTTTAGTCTATTTATGCCTTGTCGATCCCTTGTTTTAACTTTTCGATTTATTCGCTTTCTTCAACTTTAATCATTTGAGTATTCTAATTTAAAATATCCTCTTTCATTTGACCTTTCGAAATATCTAGAAATTTAACTCTTAAAGTCTTTGATTCGTACTGATTGATCAGCTGGAGCAAGAAACTTGAAGCCGAATTGCGAATGTATGGTCCTACCATCAGAGCACGCAGCGGAAGCTCCTAATCTAAGTCACCTACCGTATTCGTAGGGACGTCTTTCAGCTTGTTAACTACACTTGTCCTTGGTATATCCTTCTAGTTCATGATCTTATCATACAGTTGTTTTAAAACTATCAGCTTGTGATTACGGTTTGAGTTTCTTTTCTCCCAATAAAATTTCTTATTATGTTCATCCTCATCTTTTTCAGTAGATCGTGCTGAAATAATTTTTAAACTCTTTTATTTCAAAAATGTTTTCAGTCAGTTCTGTTAACAAAACCTATTCTTGTATATTTGTGCTTCTTATACTTTCTTATTTTGTAGCTATGTGGAGGAAAAATTTTAATCGGTATTGTTTTAGTTGTCCATTCATTTTTAAACGCGTCAATACATTTTGATGGCTTTTTACTCAATCAAATTTGAAATGACTGACACTTATCTATTGCATCCACTTTTGATCAAAACCTCTTTTTTTATCCTAAACCTTCTTTTATTATGTTTTCTAATTTGAGCATTTAGTTTATTTAAATATTATTTAATCTACTTTGTATTTTAGTGGTTTCATTTTTCTAAAATCGCTGTCATTTTGAAACTCAACTTTAAGACTTCTCCTTTCAATCGTATCTTTTGATCATATTCTATATCTGTCAAACTTTTCGGGAATTACCTTTTCGTTTCTCATTCATAACGAAACCAATTTGAGTTCTTTGTTGGAAACCAGGCTTATGCCTACATTTGTGAACTCTTAAAGAATATTTCTATTTTCTCTCATCGTTTCATTTTAAAAATTTCTTTTGTCTAATTGGTGGTTGTTGAGCAGTTTATTGAAAAAGGATTTATTATGTCATATTTTTACTTAATTCGTTTCATTCCTTCTTTTCTTTCTTATCTGTCATAACTCATCATTTTTATATCGTGACCCTATTGATCACCTTTTAGTCTTGTCATTCGGGTCTTATGTCATTCTATTCCTTAGGTTTCCCTCTACTGGCTACTTCAGTTCTATTGCCTCTGCGACGACTTTTAAGGCGTCGATCTTCTCTTATTTTCCATTCCTTTCCGTAGCTAATCACGTTCTCAATTTTGTAAAAGCTCTTGATGTATTAACATCAATCTTGTCCTTGATAAATTTCTATAATCGTAATCCTTGGCATCCAGCCGTAAGGTGCTTCACCCTTATCTAGCTCGAGATCTGATCCTTAGGCTGTCGCTGTTATTGGAGTCATAGATGGTAGGGTTTCGTTAGTTATTAGTTGATAGTATGGTGTTTGCTAGCTAATGCACATGGTTGGTCGTTGTAACTTTTGAGGATTCTTAGTTTTGCGACTCTTAGATAGTGCAACCCGGGACCGCTGTATAATTATGAGTTAATGCACTTGTGAGTCCTAGCCTTTGGGATTGATGATTTGATTGACGGTGAGTATAAGGGAGATTATGATCTCTACATAGGGAGGACTTTTGGAACCATAGGTATGTTGGTATATGGCGTATGATAATCATGGGATAGTGAGAATCGAGAAGTGTTATCGAGGTAAGTGATGGTTGAGTGAGGAAAGCTAAAAAGTCATAATAAGCACGATAAAACTCAGGGTTTATACTTTAAAGGATAATGTAGGAATGACCAGTGTGCATCTTTGTGGTATTGTGTATGTATTAAGTATAAGGAAATTCATTAATGGGAGGAGAGAATTCGAGGTCAGTAAGGTAGTGACGTTCGAGGAAGGTATGGATAGACTTGCGTATGGTAACAATGGGTTGAGAGAGTGGTAATTAAGCTTTTGACGACACATTTTGATAGTTACTGGATAATATACTTTTGATTTGGGGTTGAGACGATATGGTATGACATAATTATGGTTATTTCATTGTGGAGAGTGTGGATATATGTGAGAAGCGATATAGACTTGAGCTTGGATCACGCTATGATTGAGGGTATGAGGTTTGTCTTTGGCATTGATTTGAGGATTAGTTTGTGCGGCAATTGTATTGGTGACGTTAGTTAGGATGTCCACGGTTTTAAAATGCGTTTGGAGTGTGTTAAGATTTTGGATGGAGGTATTATGTTGAGTTGTTATGGACATACGAAGCTAATAATAGTCAATTTGGGTTGGTCGAGCATACGATGTATCTATGGTATACAAGTTTACATAAACTAGCGATCCACATCCGAGCAGTTGGTGATATTGAGCTAATATAAGCGTCGTTAAGCGTGTCTATGCCTGTGTGATCAAGGTGAGTAGAGTTAGCGATTCTTGTCTTGAGGACCATAAGAGTAGGTAGTTTTCTTAACCCTTTGGGGGTATTCTTTCGTTCTCAAGTTTCGAGGACGAAACTTCTTTTTAGGTGGTGAGATTGTAACACCCCGACTTTTCCTAATATTAATTGTTCGTCTCAATAATATTCGTGAATTATTTCTCTTGATTCTCTCATTTCTTTTAGCTCGAGAAAATCAGTTCTCTTATCGCGTGGATAAGCTACTCTGTAGTCGGAACTTAAATACGGAGTAATTTAGCTAAAAACGGTGTAATTTCCTCATACGAACTCCGATTCAGGTGATTCAAAAGGCTAAACTGCGTATTTTTTCGACGCCGTCGCAACTGCCAAATTTTCAGAAGCTAGTTTGGACCGGCCCACCTTGGGCCGAACCGAAACCTCCATTGCACGGGTTGGGTTTAGGGTTTTTGGGTAGCTTTTTGATCAAGCATTCTATATTTTATTATCTCCTAATCTTAGCAACATGATAATCTGATTTCTCACTTCCTAAACTCATCCCTAATCACATCCACATTCATCCTTATTCATCCCCCTTAATCCTCTCACAAATTTCTCTCAAAAACTCCTAAAACTCCATTGTTTTTATTCAAGCTTTCATCTTTTGTTCTCCAACTCTTTCCTAGCCTTTCCCTTAAAGTATGATCTTCTTTTCATCCCTTTTATTTTCTGGTTTTATATTATTTTATGTGTTATATTGTTGTGTATTCATTATTTGTATGTTTTGGCTTGGATCATCAAAGGAGAAGGAGACTTTGAAGAGGGAGACACCATATTGGTTGAAGAGGAAGAAGAATAGTAAGGAGTTGATCTTGATAAAGGTAACTAGGTGTGATCTAGTTGTATTTTAGCATGTATGAGGCCTTGCTTGTCATGTGTGGGTTGTATACATTGTTGTTATGTTGTTTGGTTGATGTTTGATCTTGAAATCATGCTAGAATCATTGGCCTCATACTAGGGTTTGTCATGTTATCATCTTTAATCGCATAACTATCATAATTTAATGCTAATCATGTTGGTAAATGTTGAGAAAATCGAGTTGGTGATGAATGGTGATGATGGCCGAAAGGCCTAGGAGAGGGCCGTAGCCCTTGTTGTGTTTGTTCTTTGGTTTTCTTCTTATTTTGGCATAATTATGTTGAATTATGTTGTTAGCATGAATCACCTAATGATGAGTTATGAGTTAAGTGGATTACAAAATGTTAAATGATGTTCATATGCATGCTTAAGTGAATTGATCATATAAATTGATAATTGGTCACATGAGTATCGAGTATATTGCATGAAAATGGGTTGTTGTGTGTGTTGGCCGTGGGAAGGTAGGCTGGCCGTGGTGTTGTGTGTGTGTGTGATGGTTTGTTTGTCACTTGTTTGAGTCTAAGCATGTCTTAGGATGTTATTTATGCTATAATGAATCGAGTTACACCTGTTTGATCACTAAAAAAAGGATTATGAGCATGTCAATTGAATGTATGACTTGTAATGTATGTTAATCATGTTGTACTCCGTATGTATGGTTGGATATGCTTGTGATGATGCTTGTGTATGTATGAGTATGGTTGTTGTGGTCGTATGGTTGTGTTGGAAGTGTTGGAGACAGGTTAACAGGTTAACAGGTTATGCTTGGGTTAAGTTTGCACATGGGTACTGTTCTGGCACATGTGTGAGGAGATACAACGTTCTAGGATGGACGGATACCGCTCATGGTCCCCTCGGCTATTCTTGTTGTTTAGCTAGAGCTATCATGGGTTCTCAACCAGAAGGGTTAGAGACTATGGTTATATTTATGTCGTCACCGTTCTTGTTGCTCGGTGGAATTTGGCCAAATTTAGACTTGTGATTATTGAGGAACTTCTTGTTGCTGTTCCGCCATAGGGTTTGGGTGATTCTTGTTGCTTCACCCGGGGTGATTCTTGTTGCTTCACCCAGTTCTCCGCGCTTACTCTCGCAAGTGGTTGGAAGAAGGATCGTCTTGAGAGCTCGAATGGTTTGGACACAACTATGGTTGTGCCGTGATGTTTGTTGTTTGTATATTATTGTTTCTTGGTTGTTTGTTGTTGTTTATGTCATTGTACTTTGATAATAGGCCGTAGGCCAGGTGAGCTTGATTGCATTGTTGTTTATGTTCGTTATGTTAAAATATGACTGGGGAGCACCTAGTTACTCCCCACTGATTGTGGTTGTTGCCTCTCTTTTATAGGTATGCGCGAGACGGGATTGAGTGAGTTGGATGCGAGGATGTGACCGTGTATTACCTTGGAAGAGATGTGATTTTGTTTAGACTCTTTTGGACTTGTAGTTTGGTTTTGGTTTTAGACTTCCTTTCGGTCTTTAGACTTTGTTTTGGATTTGGTTGTAAGGGGTATTTATTCCCCATTATATCAGGCCTCAAGGCCTACCCTTGTTTTCAGTTTCTTTAGTAGTTGTTGAGTAATAATCCGGGCTACACGGTGTTTCCGCCATCGTGATTTCAGTTTTAAAACCTTATATTTTCTAACACCCTTTTCAAATCATATTTTATTTCTTTTGAAAAACCCGGGTTGTTACAGTTGGTATCAGAGCGAATACGCTCCCAACTCTCTTAGGTGAGTGAGTAGGATTTGACTTAGAACACCGAGTGAGAGTGTTGGGGTAGACACATTAGGGGGTCTACGTTATTTGTGCATGTGTATGAGTAGTTGTGTGAATGATGGTCTTAGGATTTCCACCATTAGATCATATATGTTTGCTTTGGATGCAGGTACAGGAATGATGGAGTCATGCGAGGTCGAGTGTCGACTCGATAAATCTCTACATTAAAAATTTACTAGTCCTGCCTCTAAAATAGTCTTTAAAAGCTTTTGATTTGATCTAATCGTCGTTTTTAAATGTATTTCTTTATTTCAAAATGTTTTACTCTTATAATTGCTTTCTTATGTACTACTTGGATTCTTTGATTTCATCATGCTCACCATTCTAAACTAAACCCTTTGTACTTCTATTTTCTCATCAAATCATGTTAGCCTTCATTTTTAATCTCGACAAAAATTTACATTCCGTTTTAATACACTTTTATGACCCTTGCTTTTTAATGTTATTCATTTGAGAGTTTATTTTTATCGAAAATTTTAGTCTATTTATGCCTTGTCGATCCCTTGTTTTAACTTTTCGATTTATTCGTTTCTTCAACTTTAATCATTTGAGTATTCTAATTTAAAATATCCCTCTTTCATTTGACCTTTCGAAATATCTAGAAATTTAACTCTTAAAGTCTTTGATTCGTACTGATTGATCAGCTGGAGCAAGAAACTTGAAGCCGAATTGCGAATGTATGGTCCTACCATCAGAGCACGCAGCGGAAGCTCCTAATCTAAGTCACCTACCGTATTCGTAGGGACGTCTTTCAGCTTGTTAACTACACTTGTCCTTGGTATATCCTTCTAGTTCATGATCTTATCATACAGTTGTTTTAAAACTATCAGCTTGTGATTACGGTTTGAGTTTCTTTTCTCCCAATAAAATTTCTTATTATGTTCATCCTCATCTTTTTCAGTAGATCGTGCTGAAATAATTTTTAAACTCTTTTATTTCAAAAATGTTTTCAGTCAGTTCTGTTAACAAAACCTATTCTTGTATATTTGTGCTTCTTATACTTTCTTATTTTGTAGCTATGTGGAGGAAAAATTTTAATCGGTATTGTTTTAGTTGTCCATTCATTTTTAAACGCGTCAATACATTTTGATGGCTTTTTACTCAATCAAATTTGAAATGACTGACACTTATCTATTGCATCCACTTTTGATCAAAACCTCTTTTTTTATCCTAAACCTTCTTTTATTATGTTTTCTAATTTGAGCATTTAGTTTATTTAAATATTATTTAATCTACTTGGTATTTTAGTGGTTTCATTTTTCTAAAATCGCTGTCATTTTGAAACTCAACTTTAAGACTTCTCCTTTCAATCGTATCTTTTGATCATATTCTATATCTGTCAAACTTTTCGGGAATTACCTTTTCGTTTCTCATTCATAACGAAACCAATTTGAGTTCTTTGTTGGAAACGAGTCTTATGCCTACATTTGTGAACTCTTAAAGAATATTTCTATTTTCTCTCATCGTTTCATTTTAAAAATTTCTTTTGTCTAATTGGTGGTTGTTGAGCAGTTTATTGAAAAAGGATTTATTATGTCATATTTTTACTTAATTCGTTTCATTCCTTCTTTTCTTTCTTATCTGTCATAACTCATCATTTTTATATCGTGACCCTATTGATCACCTTTTAGTCTTGTCATTCGGGTCTTATGTCATTCTATTCCTTAGGTTTCCCTCTACTGGCTACTTCAGTTCTATTGCCTCTGCGACGACTTTTAAGGCGTCGATCTTCTCTTATTTTCCATTCCTTTCCGTAGCTAATCACGTTCTCAATTTTGTAAAAGCTCTTGATGTATTAACATCAATCTTGTCCTTGATAAATTTCTATAATCGTAATCCTTGGCATCCAGCCGTAAGGTGCTTCACCCTTATCTAGCTCGAGATCTGATCCTTAGGCTGTCGCTGTTATTGGAGTCATAGATGGTAGGGTTTCGTTAGTTATTAGTTGATAGTATGGTGTTTGCTAGCTAATGCACATGGTTGGTCGTTGTAACTTTTGAGGATTCTTAGTTTTGCGACTCTTAGATAGTGCAACCCGGGACCGCTGTATAATTATGAGTTAATGCACTTGTGAGTCCTAGCCTTTGGGATTGATGATTTGATTGACGGTGAGTATAAGGGAGATTATGATCTCTACATAGGGAGGACTTTTGGAACCATAGGTATGTTGGTATATGGCGTATGATAATCATGGGATAGGGAGAATCCTGAAGTGTTATCGAGGTAAGTGATGGTTGAGTGAGGGAAAGCTAAAAAGTCATAATAAGCACGATAAAACTCTGGGGTTTATACTTTAAAGGATAATGTAGGAATGACCAGTGTGCATCTTTGTGGTATTGTGTATGTATTAAGTATAAGGAAATTCATTAATGGGAGGAGAGAATTCGAGGTCAGTAAGGTAGTGACGTTCGAGGAAGGTATGGATAGACTTGCGTATGGTAACAATGGGTTGAGAGAGTGGTAATTAAGCTTTTGACGACACATTTTGATAGTTACTGGATAATATACTTTTGATTTGGGGTTGAGACGATATGGTATGACATAATTATGGTTATTTCATTGTGGAGAGTGTGGATATATGTGAGAAGCGATATAGACTTGAGCTTGGATCACGCTATGATTGAGGGTATGAGGTTTGTCTTTGGCATTGATTTGAGGATTAGTTTGTGCGGCAATTGTATTGGTGACGTTAGTTAGGATGTCCACGGTTTTAAAATGCGTTTGGAGTGTGTTAAGATTTTGGATGGAGGTATTATGTTGAGTTGTTATGGACATACGAAGCTAATAATAGTCAATTTGGGTTGGTCGAGCATACGATGTATCTATGGTATACAAGTTTACATAAACTAGCGATCCACATCCGAGCAGTTGGTGATATTGAGCTAATATAAGCGTCGTTAAGCGTGTCTATGCCTGTGTGATCAAGGTGAGTAGAGTTAGCGATTCTTGTCTTGAGGACCATAAGAGTAGGTAGTTTTCTTAACCCTTTGGGGGTATTCTTTCGTTCTCAAGTTTCGAGGACGAAACTTCTTTTTAGGTGGTGAGATTGTAACACCCCGACTTTTCCTAATATTAATTGTTCGTCTCAATAATATTCGTGAATTATTTCTCTTGATTCTCTCATTTCTTTTAGCTCGAGAAAATCAGTTCTCTTATCGCGTGGATAAGCTACTCTGTAGTCGGAACTTAAATACGGAGTAATTTAGCTAAAAACGGTGTAATTTCCTCATACGAACTCCGATTCAGGTGATTCAAAAGGCTAAACTGCGTATTTTTCGGCCTTACGTCGCAACTGTCAAATTTTCAGAAGCTAGTTTGGACCGGCCCACCTTGGGCCGAACCGAAACCTCCATTGCACGGGTTGGGTTTAGGGTTTTTGGGTAGCTTTTTGATCAAGCATTCTATATTTTATTATCTCCTAATCTTAGCAACATGATAATCTGATTTCTCACTTCCTAAACTCATCCCTAATCACATCCACATTCATCCTTATTCATCCCCCTTAATCCTCTCACAAATTTCTCTCAAAAACTCCTAAAACTCCATTGTTTATATTCAAGCTTTCATCTTTTGTGCTCCAACTCTTTCCTAGCCTTTCCCTTAAAGTATGATCTTCTTTTCATCCCTTTTATTTTCTGGTTTTATATTATTTTATGTGTTATATTGTTGTGTATTCATTATTTGTATGTTTTGGCTTGGATCATCAAAGGAGAAGGAGACTTTGAAGAGGGAGACACCATATTGGTTGAAGAGGAAGAAGAATAGTAAGGAGTTGATCTTGATAAAGGTAACTAGGTGTGATCTAGTTGTATTTTAGCATGTATGAGGCCTTGCTTGTCATGTGTGGGTTGTATACATTGTTGTTATGTTGTTTGGTTGATGTTTGATCATGAAATCATGCTAGAATCATTGGCCTCATACTAGGGTTTGTCATGTTATCATCTTTAATCGCATAACTATCATAATTTAATGCTAATCATGTTGGTAAATGTTGAGAAAATCGAGTTGGTGATGAATGGTGATGATGGCCGAAAGGCCTAGGAGAGGGCCGTAGCCCTTGTTGTGTTTGTTCTTTGGTTTTCTTCTTATTTTGGCATAATTATGTTGAATTATGTTGTTAGCATGAATCACCTAATGATGAGTTATGAGTTAAGTGGATTACAAAATGTTAAATGATGTTCATATGCATGCTTAAGTGAATTGATCATATAAATCGATAATTGGTCACATGAGTATCGAGTATATTGCATGAAAATGGGTTGTTGTGTGTGTTGGCCGTGGGAAGGTAGGCTGGCCGTGGTGTTGTGTGTGTGTGTGATGGTTTGTTTGTCACTTGTTTGAGTCTAAGCATGTCTTAGGATGTTATTTATGCTATAATGAATCGAGTTACACCTGTTTGATCACTAAAAAAAGGATTATGAGCATGTCAATTGAATGTATGACTTGTAATGTATGTTAATCATGTTGTACTCCGTATGTATGGTTGGATATGCTTGTGATGATGCTTGTGTATGTATGAGTATGGTTGTTGTGGTCGGATGGTTGTGTTGGAAGTGTTGGAGACAGGTTAACAGGTTATGCTTGGGTTAAGTTTGCACATGGGTACTGTTCTGGCACATGTGTGAGGAGATACAACGTTCTAGGATGGACGGATACCGCTCATGGTCCCCTCGGCTATTCTTGTTGTATAGCTAGAGCTATCATGGGTACTCAACCAGAAGGGTTAGAGACTATGGTTATATTTATGTCGTCACCGTTCTTGTTGCTCGGTGGAATTTGGCCAAATTTAAACTTGTGATTATTGAGGAACTTCTTGTTGCTGTTCCGCCATAGGGTTTGGGTGATTCTTGTTGCTTCACCCGGGGTGATTCTTGTTGCTTCACCCAGTTCTCCGCGCTTACTCTCGCAATTGGTTGGAAGAAGGATCGTCTTGAGAGCTCGAATGGTTTGGACACAACTATGGTTGTGCCGTGATGTTTGTTGTTTGTATATTATTGTTTCTTGGTTGTTTGTTGTTGTTTATGTCATTGTACTTTGATAATAGGCCGTAGGCCAGGTGAGCTTGATTGCATTGTTGTTTATGTTCGTTATGTTAAAATATGGTGGGAGCACCTAGTTACTCCCACCGATTGTGGTTGTTGCCTCTCTTTTATAGGTATCTTGTGAGGCAGGATTGAGTGAGTTGGATGCGAGGATGTGACCGTGTATTACCTTGGAAGAGATGTGATTTTGTTTAGACTCTTTTGGACTTGTAGTTTGGTTTTGGTTTTAGACTTCCTTTCGGTCTTTAGACTTTGTTTTGGATTTGGTTGTAAGGGGTATTTATTCCCCATTATGTCAGGCCTCAAGGCCTACCCATGTTTTCAGTTTCTTTAGTAGTTGTTGAGTAATAATCCGGGCTACACGGTGTTTCCGCCATCGTGATTTCAGTTTTAAAACCTTATATTTTCTAACACCCTTTTCAAATCATATTTTATTTCTTTTGAAAAACCCGGGTTGTTACAGTTGGTATCAGAGCGAATACGCTCCCAACTCTCTTAGGTGAGTGAGTAGGATTTGACTTAGAACACCGAGTGAGAGTGTTGGGGTAGACACGTTAGGGGGTCTACGTTATTTGTGCATGTTTATGAGTAGTTGTGTGAATGATGGTCTTAGGATTTCCACCATTAGATCATATATGTTTGCTTTGGATGCAGGTACAGGAATGATGGAGTCATGCGAGGTCGGGTGTCGACTCGATAAATCTCTACATTAAAAATTTACTAGTCCTGCCTCTAAAATAGTCTTTAAAAGCTTTTGATTTGATCTAATCGTCGTTTTTAAATGTATTTCTTTATTTCAAAATGTTTTACTCTTATAATTGCTTTCTTATGTACTACTTGGATTCTTTGATTTCATCATGCTCACCATTCTAAACTAAACCCTTTGTACTTCTATTTTCTCATCAAATCATGTTAGCCTTCATTTTTAATCTCGACAAAAATTTACATTCCGTTTTAATACACTTTTATGACCCTTGCTTTTTAATGTTATTCATTTGAGAGTTTATTTTTATCGAAAATTTTAGTCTATTTATGCCTTGTCGATCCCTTGTTTTAACTTTTCGATTTATTCGTTTCTTCAACTTTAATCATTTGAGTATTCTAATTTAAAATATCCCTCTTTCATTTGACCTTTCGAAATATCTAGAAATTTAACTCTTAAAGTCTTTGATTCGTACTGATTGATCAGCTGGAGCAAGAAACTTGAAGCCGAATTGCGAATGTATGGTCCTACCATCAGAGCACGCAGCGGAAGCTCCTAGTCTAAGTCACCTACCGTATTCGTAGGGACGTCTTTCAGCTTGTTAACTACACTTGTCCTTGGTATATCCTTCTAGTTCTTGATCTTATCATACAGTTGTTTTAAAACTATCAGCTTGTGATTACGGTTTGAGTTTCTTTTCTCCCAATAAAATTTCTTATTATGTTCATCCTCATCTTTTTCAGTAGATCGTGCTGAAATAATTTTTAAACTCTTTTATTTCAAAAATGTTTTCAGTCAGTTCTGTTAACAAAACCTATTCTTGTATATTTGTGCTTCTTATACTTTCTTATTTTGTAGCTATGTGGAGGAAAAATTTTAATCGGTATTGTTTTAGTTGTCCATTCATTTTTAAACGCGTCAATACATTTTGATGGCTTTTTACTCAATCAAATTTGAAATGACTGACACTTATCTATTGCATCCACTTTCGATCAAAACCTCTTTTTTTATCCTAAACCTTCTTTTATTATGTTTTCTAATTTGAGCATTTAGTTTATTTAAATATTATTTAATCTACTTGGTATTTTAGTGGTTTCATTTTTCTAAAATCGCTGTCATTTTGAAACTCAACTTTAAGACTTCTCCTTTCAATCGTATCTTTTGATCATATTCTATATCTGTCAAACTTTTCGGGAATTACCTTTTCGTTTCTCATTCATAACGAAACCAATTTGAGTTCTTTGTTGGAAACGAGTCTTATGCCTACATTTGTGAACTCTTAAAGAATATTTCTATTTTCTCTCATCGTTTCATTTTAAAAATTTCTTTTGTCTAATTGGTGGTTGTTGAGCAGTTTATTGAAAAAGGATTTATTATGTCATATTTTTACTTAATTCGTTTCATTTCTTCTTTTCTTTCTTATCTGTCATAACTCATCATTTTTATATCGTGACCCTATTGATCACCTTTTAGTCTTGTCATTCGGGTCTTATGTCATTCTATACCTTAGGTTTCCCTCTACTGGCTACTTCAGTTCTATTGCCTCTGCGACGACTTTTAAGGCGTCGATCTTCTCTTATTTTCCATTCCTTTCCGTAGCTAATCACGTTCTCAATTTTGTAAAAGCTCTTGATGTATTAACATCAATCTTGTCCTTGATAAATTTCTATAATCGTAATCCTTGGCATCCAGCCGTAAGGTGCTTCACCCTTATCTAGCTCGAGATCTGATCCTTAGGCTGTCGCTGTTATTGGAGTCATAGATGGTAGGGTTTCGTTAGTTATTAGTTGATAGTATGGTGTTTGCTAGCTAATGCACATGGTTGGTCGTTGTAACTTTTGAGGATTCTTAGTTTTGCGACTCTTAGATAGTGCAACCCGGGACCGCTGTATAATTATGAGTTAATGCACTTGTGAGTCCTAGCCTTTGGGATTGATGATTTGATTGACGGTGAGTATAAGGGAGATTATGATCTCTACATAGGGAGGACTTTTGGAACCATAGGTATGTTGGTATATGGCGTATGATAATCATGGGATAGTGAGAATCGAGAAGTGTTATCGAGGTAAGTGATGGTTGAGTGAGGGAAAGCTAAAAAGTCATAATAAGCACGATAAAACTCTGGGGTTTATACTTTAAAGGATAATGTAGGAATGACCAGTGTGCATCTTTGTGGTATTGTGTATGTATTAAGTATAAGGAAATTCATTAATGGGAGGAGAGAATTCGAGGTCAGTAAGGTAGTGACGTTCGAGGAAGGTATGGATAGACTTGCGTATGGTAACAATGGGTTGAGAGAGTGGTAATTAAGCTTTTGACGACACATTTTGATAGTTACTGGATAATATACTTTTGATTTGGGGTTGAGACGATATGGTATGACATAATTATGGTTATTTCATTGTGGAGAGTGTGGATATATGTGAGAAGCGATATAGACTTGAGCTTGGATCACGCTATGATTGAGGGTATGAGGTTTGTCTTTGGCATTGATTTGAGGATTAGTTTGTGCGGCAATTGTATTGGTGACGTTAGTTAGGATGTCCACGGTTTTAAAATGCGTTTGGAGTGTGTTAAGATTTTGGATGGAGGTATTATGTTGAGTTGTTATGGACATACGAAGCTAATAATAGTCAATTTGGGTTGGTGGAGCATACGATGTATCTATGGTATACAAGTTTACATAAACTAGCGATCCACATCCGAAGCGGTTGGTGATATTGAGCTAATATAAGCGTCGTTAAGCGTGTCTATGCCCGTGTGATCAAGGTGAGTAGAGTTAGCGATTCTTGTCTTGAGGACCATAAGAGTAGGTAGTTTTCTTAACCCTTTGGGGGTATTCTTTAGTTCTCAAGTTTCGAGGGCGAAACTTCTTTAGGTGGTGAGATTGTAACACCAGACTTTTCCTAATATTAATTGTTCGTCTCAATAATATTCGTGAATTATTTCTCTTGATTCTCTCATTTCTTTTAGCTCGAGAAAATCAGTTCTCTTATCGCGTGGATAAGCTACTCTGTAGTCGGAACTTAAATACGGAGTAATTTAGCTAAAAACGGTGTAATTTCCTCATACGAACTCCGATTCAGGTGATTCAAAAGGCTAAACTGCGTATTTTTTCGACGCCGTCGCAACTGCCAAATTTTCAGAAGCTAGTTTGGACCGGCCCACCTTGGGCCGAACCGAAACCTCCATTGCACGGGTTGGGTTTAGGGTTTTTGGGTAGCTTTTTGATCAAGCATTCTATATTTTATTATCTCCTAATCTTAGCAACATGATAATCTGATTTCTCACTTCCTAAACTCATCCCTAATCACATCCACATTCATCCTTATTCATCCCCCTTAATCCTCTCACAAATTTCTCTCAAAAACTCCTAAAACTCCATTGTTTTTATTCAAGCTTTCATCTTTTGTGCTCTAACTCTTTCCTAGCCTTTCCCTTAGTGTATGATCTTCTTTTCATCCCTTTTATTTTCTGGTTTTATATTATTTTATGTGTTATATTGTTGTGTATTCATTATTTGTATGTTTTGGCTTGGATCATCAAAGGAGAAGGAGACTTTGAAGAGGGAGACACCATATTGGTTGAAGAGGAAGAAGAATAGTAAGGAGTTGATCTTGATAAAGGTAACTAGGTGTGATCTAGTTGTATTTTAGCATGTATGAGGCCTTGCTTGTCATGTGTGGGTTGTATACATTGTTGTTATGTTGTTTGGTTGATGTTTGATCATGAAATCATGCTAGAATCATTGGCCTCATACTAGGGTTTGTCATGTTATCATCTTTAATCGCATAACTATCATAATTTAATGCTAATCATGTTGGTAAATGTTGAGAAAATTGAGTTGGTGATGAATGGTGATGATGGCCGAAAGGCCTAGGAGAGGGTCGTAGCCCTTGTTGTGTTTGTTCTTTGGTTTTCTTCTTATTTTGGCATAATTATGTTGAATTATGTTGTTAGCATGAATCACCTAATGATGAGTTATGAGTTAAGTGGATTACAAAATGTTAAATGATGTTCATATGCATGCTTAAGTGAATTGATCATATAAATCGATAATTGGTCACATGAGTATCGAGTATATTGGATGAAAATGGGTTGTTGTGTGTGTTGGCCGTGGGAACGTAGGCTGGCCGTGGTGTTGTGTGTGTGTGTGATGGTTTGTTTGTCACTTGTTTGAGTCTAAGCATGTCTTAGGATGTTATTTATGCTATAATGAATCGAGTTACACTTGTTTGATCACTAAAAAAAGGATTATGAGCATGTCAATTGAATGTATGACTTGTAACGTATGTTAATCATGTTGTACTCCGTATGTATGGTTGGATATGCTTGTGATGATGCTTGTGTATGTATGAGTATGGTTGTTGTGGTCGTATGGTTGTGTTGGAAGTGTTGGAGACAGGTTAACAGGTTATGCTTGGGTTAAGTTTGCACATGGGTACTGTTCTGGCACATGTGTGAGGAGATACAACGTTCTAGGATGGACGGATACCGCTCATGGTCCCCTCGGCTATTCTTGTTGTTTAGCTAGAGATATCATGGGTTCTCAACCAGAAGGGTTAGAGACTATGGTTATATTTATGTAAATCAGTTCTTGTTGCTCGGTGGAATTTGGCCAAATTTAGACTTGTGATTATTGAGAACTTCTTGTTCTTTGTTCGCCATAGGGTTTGGGTGATTCTTGTTGCTTCACCCGGGGTGATTCTTGTTGCTTCACCCGGGGTGATTCTTGTTGCTTCACCCAGTTCTCCGCGCTTACTCTCGCAATTGGTTGGAAGAAGGATCGTCTTGAGAGCTCGAATGGTTTGGACACAACTATGGTTGTGCCGTGATGTTTGATGTTTGTATATTATTGTTTCTTGGTTGTTTGTTATTGTTTATGTCATTGTACTTTGATAATAGGCCGTAGGCCAGGTGAGCTTGATTGCATTGTTGTTTATGTTCGTTATGTTAAAATATGACTGGGGAGCACCTAGTTACTCCCCACTGATTGTGGTTGTTGCCTCTCTTTTATAGGTATGCGCGAGACGGGATTGAGTGAGTTGGATGCGAGGATGTGACCGTGTATTACCTTGGAAGAGATGTGATTTTGTTTAGACTCTTTTGGACTTGTAGTTTGGTTTTGGTTTTAGACTTCCTTTCGGTCTTTAGACTTTGTTTTGGATTTGGTTGTAAGGGGTATTTATTCCCCATTATGTCAGGCCTCAAGGCCTACCCTAGTTTTCAGTTTCTTTAGTAGTTGTTGAGTAATAATCCGGGCTACACGGTGTTTCCGCCATCGTGATTTCAGTTTTAAAACCTTATTATTTTCTAACACCCTTTTCAAATCATATTTTATTTCTTTTGAACAACCCGGGTTGTTACAACACTAATGTGTGTGATCTTGCGGATAACTCTACACAAACGTTGCGGGAATGACCGGAAGGAACCTTACCCTGAAAGCCAAAAACCCGCGTCTATACGTACAAATCCAAAGTTATAGCACCCTCGCTATGGTCGTCTTCCAAACAAAATGCATGCAAAAACATTTTCAAAAGCATTACGCATTCAAAAGACGTCTATTTTGAAAATACATTTTCAAAAATCTTTTCAAAAGAGCATACTTTTTAAGCATACAGTCAGGGTCATTGACCTATAGTCATGAGCACGACAAACATTACACCACGGTATTCAAAACCGATCGGAAATAATCACTACATTTCCTATCTTTTACAAAACATAAATGCATTATACGACTGACGTATCGTCATAATACATTTATCGCAAAAACATTTCGCAAAGCAAAACCCGAAAATGTCAATTCATTTCGGATATTTCAATAAAACAAACACTTTTTTTTTTTTTGAGATAGCTCTAGGTCGAGTGACTTGCTAGTCACCCCGACTTAAACAAACTATCTCTCTCAAAAATAAACAAAACGCGGGCTCATTCAAACATGAACCCGTTGATTTACATGTCAAGTCAAGTGACTTATCGTCATTGTAGCTTGATGTCCTGTGTGTGGACAAGGGATTTTGATCCACGCGATGTTTTATTTAAAAAACATTTTCAATTCGAAAAGAGTCGCCACTAAATTTTTTAGGTAGAATTTAGAAACCAATTTTAGAGAAAATGAGTTCGTGTGAGTTTACGTGTTAGGAAGTTTAAAAGAATTTCATTAATTTAACGCCTAACCCCGCCCGTTATAAAAACGGTCTCTACTAAATAAAACCATGGCTATTATGAGTACACATGCGGATATGCAAACAAATGTTTTAACCCTAAATAAAATACATCCATTCTATGTCGTTTAATGCACATGTAATTTCGTCAAAGTTATTCAACATGGGTTCATTTACTATTCTAGCAAATAAAGAAAAGAAGCAGAAATACTTACCGACAGCATAAGATAGATTAACAAACGTTAGCGGCAGACGAATAAAAATAAACAAGCATGACTAATACGTGAACAAGCATGAGTGATTGACATAAATAACTAAGTATTACACATGAATACGAAGAAGTAACAAACAGACACGTACAAACTAATGATCAAGTGCAACTAAATAATCCTGCAAACATACACAAATAACATGGATACACCTAATAGTCAACTAATAGTCACACAAACAAGAGCCTAGATAGTCAAACACGACTTAAATGCAAGCAGACATAAACACATAACAGAACTAATTAAGCACAACACATGAGATTCTAGACTATACAAATTCATACACCAAAGAGTTACACGATTAAAGATTGAACAAGCAAAACAGAAAAGAGGCGTGACAGAGCCATGTCTTTGCCACGACTCTTACATGTTTAACGTGACTAAATACGAAACCAATACTAAACGACAGAGCAAAATCATCGAAAACTAATCATACAAACGTGAGTTGCGAATCTGAAATAATACATGAAAGACCAATTTTCAGATAATTAATTAAACATGAGTAAAGTCTAGCTATATAATATATTAACGAACTAATCAAACTAACGAGGAAACTCCGATCATATTACACAAGGAAATCGAGTACGAATACTAAACAAACAAGGGACACGACCTATCTATACATACATATCAAAATCATGTGAGTAACATTAATCTAAAACGAACAATGAACGTAACAAATATGATGACAAACAACGAAGCGACAGAGAGCAATAAAAAGCGACAGAGAGCAATAAAAAGCGATAAAAACAATAATTTAAACAAAGTAAAGTGAGTATTTTGCACCCTCAACTTACATGTATCGTTGACCAATTCTTTGAGTCGTAATCGATTGTAAGATTTTATCCCAAGGGGCCGTCGTCGACGAAAACCAATTGTAAAAACCGTAACTTTGAGTAAAACTGACAACAATTTTTAAAAGCTTGTAACTTTTTCGTTTCTCAACGAAATGGGTATCTACAGAGCCCCCACTTTGACTAAGGCTTGGACAGGCGAAAGTCAAAGTAGAGTCTCGAGTCGATCGTAGATCACAACTTGAGAGCCTCACGAGTCGTTTATGGTCCCTTAGACCTGTGTACAAAAGCTCACCAGCCATAAGAAGAAATCGTACCTCACACTTGATCACGGATGGCTTCATTTTCATCAAAGTGTGGGTTGAGCCTTATCCTTAGGCGCCTACGTATCCGTTGTGACAGAATCAAACCCGTATCGTAGTTCGAGCTCGCTGGCCTGTAGCTTTCTGCTGCTTCGGCCCCAAACCAAATGATATTTGTTTACTTGATTAAGTAAAGCCAAAATCTGCATTCTTTTGGAAGTGTCACTTCGTTTAGCTTCTGCTAATATTTCTTCACTTTGAGGATGTCATCCTGTCGTCGGGGTCTAAGGTGGATGACTTTAGAGCCCCCGGTTGGAGCGTTCCTGCTCGATTTTAACAACAAGTCCTAACACATGGCTCACATAGTGACTCTGCGACTTTTGAAACGAAAAGGATGGATCATCGATCCGAGCTGCGCATTTTATTTGAAAATGGGTCTTTGACTTGCGTTTTACACGAAAGGGATGGATCATCGATCCGAACTGAGAATTCTTAAATTTGAAAATGGGTCTTTGACCTGCTATTTTTTTTTTTAATTTGAAAAAACTGAGTCTTCGACCTGTTTTTAAACAAAAGGGATGGATCATCGATCCGAACTGAGAATATTAATTTGGAAATGGGTCCTCGCCCTGCTTTTTAATCAAAAACGATGGATCATCGATCCGAACTGAAAATTCTATTTTGGAAATGGATCATCGACCCGAGCTAAAATCAATACTTGCGTCCTTGATTCGTATTTCTAAACTTTTGCGCCTCCGACTTATACTAAAATTTCGTGTCCTCGACTTATATTTTGAAATCCAAAAGTGGTGAGTCTTTGACTCGTTTTTGGAAGTGGCAGACCCCCAACTTGCATTACATGACACAGACCCTTAATTGAACTCTTTTTTTTTTTTTTTTTTTTCAGTTTGCGACACCTAATTGGGCCAAAATTTTCAGGTGATACAACCACTTTTCTCTCCCATAATTAGACATGTGTACCCTTAAAGTCTTGTATGACCCCTAATCAAACATATGCACCCTTAAAGTCTTGTATGACCCCTAATCAAACATATGTTGGCACCAATATTAACGTGTTGTCCGATATGTGCTGCCACCCAGATTTTCATGTGATCCTCAATCAAACATGTGGGTTATCAGCCCAACTTCCCACGAAATAAAAAGAAAAAACGGAGCATAAGTGTGCAGGAGTGAGTGCTTTTCCATTCAACGTGTGGGTTATGAATCCCAAACCCACGAAAAACGAAAAAAACAAGACATAATTTGCCTGTCTGGGGGTTCCTTAATCCATCTTATCAAATATCCTTGGAAACTTGTAGTTTCCTTAATCTCGACTTGGCAAATATCTTGGGAAAATCGTAGTTTCCTTAACCCTGACTTGGCAAATTTCTATACCGTCTCCTTGCTATTCCATATATAAAGGAACCATGGGCCCTTATGAGTTACAACATAATTCTCAGCTCACTTCTCGCCTATTTAGAGGGTTCCCTGTGGTTAAAAACATCGTCTTGAAACCATGAATACTCTAGTAGGAGCCATGAAATCTTGGTCCAAGGATTTTAGGGGCGGAGAAACTCAAAGCCTAACCGACGCAGGTCTTCAGCAAGTGCTTCCGTTCGTTCAAGTCATTCCCCAAAGGGGTTTTCTGACCGAGTGTGTGAAGTTTTGGGACCCTGTGCATCACGTGTTCGCCTTTCCGGAAGGAGAGATATGCCCTTGGCCTAAAGAGTTTGCTACCCTCTGCGGCTGGAAATTGACGCAGCAGCCCGTCGTTCCCGATTTAAGTCCTGGGTGGGTCGACAAGTACCATGACTTCTTGGGTTTGTCGAACGAGGAGGCTCACAACATAATCGAAGGAGAAAAGGTAGACTTGTGTGGTTTGGCACACCTCTTTCGGCATGCACACGACCCTACGAGGGCTATCGTTTATCGTCGGCGAGTGTTTGGCGTCATCATGCTGCATCTTTATTGCTTCGAAGGGTACATGGAGATACCGTCTTGCTATGGTCAAGCTAAATTCCTCCGTATCGTAGAGCAGATGGAGGGGAACTGTAACCCGGCTTCAATTATCCTAGCCGAGACCATCCGTGGTTTGGATGCATTCAAAGCCGACCCGTATGGCCCCTTCCGAGGCTCAACCCGTATTCTACAGGTGACGCGGCTGGATTTTTCATTGACTCGGTTTTCTGTCTTCGTCTTCGTAGGCTCGTTTTTCTGGATTTTTTTTTTTACTCGGTTTTTGGCTTTCTCGGTTTTCTGTTTTTTGTTTGTGACTCGTTTTTTGTTGTTTTTTCTGATTTTCCGTAAGCTCTGTTTTTTGTGACTCGGTTTTTCTGCTTTTCTTTTAGGTGTGGCTTATGGAGAGGCTTGGACTAGTGGATCCGCCAAAGAACCTTCAGGACTATCGAGCGAGGAGTTTTGGCGGTCGGATACCTCGGTATAGCTTGGGAAAAGGGCGACCATCGCCGCGTATCGCGACCACGGGAGTCGGATCCCATATTCGTTGGTCTCTGCCGTGGTTACACTTATCCTCGTTTACGGGGCTAGCGGATGGTGATCGTTCACGATATGTTATGCTTTTGGGTTTAGAACAACCCGTATATATTTACCCGGATCATGTGCGTCGTCAGTTTGGTCTCCAGCAAACCGTGCCCATGACTGAGGCTAGTCAAGGTCCCGAATTCGACATTACTCGAGCTATATGTCAATCTTGGCTTCATACTTGGAATTGTAGGACTGTTTGGCATCTCCTCGAGCCGTGCGCGTCGACATGGGTATCCCCCTCGTACTTGAAATGGACTAAGGAAACTTCTGTCGAGGTGCGACGAACATTACTTGAAGACGACGCAGCTGATTGGAAGGCGCGTGGCGAAGCGTTAAGGAACCGGAGATTATACGCGAGACTGAACAGGCCTGATGCGACGCAGGGAGCTAGTGCGAGACGTTCGAATGTTTGGCAAAGGTTAGATGCAGGTGGAGAAGTTCGTCCAAGCGTTGGCGATCGATTGGGCCCGCGCCTAAACGTGAGGGACCGTTTGGGGCCGCGAGAGGAGAGCGAAGTTCCTCCTAAAAAACGAGCCAGAATGTTTATGGGTCGGACGTCGTCTGGTAGCAGTAATTGGCGTGGTTTGTCTAAGGAGTAGAGCTGCTTGTTGGAATGCTACGTTTTAGTTAGAATGAGTATTAAAGTATTAACATATTACTATTATTATTATGATAGTATCACTAGGATTAGGATTCACTTTTATCATTTACAAATACGTATTAGGTTGAATTATTATTATTATTATTATTATTATTATTATTATTATTATTATTATTATTATTATTATTATTATTATTATTATTATTATTATTATTATTATTATTATTATTATTATTATTATTTACTAGGATTGGTTATTATTATTTACGACTACGTATTAGTTTGAATTATTATTATGTCTGCTTTCCTTTTCTTAGTTGTGTGTGATGGGCTTCGCCCGTGATGAATAAAACTTTTACTATTTATTAGAAAAAATTCCCGTTTCCACAGTCATCAAGTTAACATTATTTCGATTGTACTCTTGTAAAGAGTTGCCTACGTATCTGCTTTTTACACAGAATCAAATCGAATTAAGTAGTTCAAATGCGTTAAACATTTAAATGCGGTGGCAAATGCCAAGCTTTAAACTTATTCTAATACATCGCAATTCAAACATTATTTCATAACATTTGAGAATGAGGACTAAGGATAATATCGCTTCAGTTGATCCAAGTTCGTTGGATTCGAAAAATCATTGCCATCTAGATCAGTTAGTCTAACTGCACCTTCTGTCAAGATTTTCTTTACCAGGTAAGGACCCGCCCAATTTGGCTTAAATTTTCCTCTCGGATCTACCGGTAGTAATGCTGCGTCGACTTGACACGAGATCGCCCTCTTTAATTCCTCGAGGCTTCACCTTTTTATTAAAAGAGCGCTCTATCCTTTTCTGATAGAGTTGGACATTATACAGTGCATTCAAACGCCGTTCATCTAGCATCACAAGCGAGTCATACCGAGCCTGAACCCAGTCCGCTTCTGGGACCTTGCTTTCTAGTAGGATACGCAGAGACGGTATTTCCAATTCAACGGGTTGGACTGCCTCCATCCCATAAGTTAAGTAATATGGTGTTGCTCCGGTCGCAGTTCTGATTGATGTTCTGTACCCCCATAACGCGAAGGGTATCTTATCGGGCCACTCACGGTAGTTGTCTGTCATCTTCTTAAGAATGACTGTAACCGTCTTATTAGCCGCCTCTACTGCGCCATTTGTCTGAGGACGGTAGGGTGACGACTTGTGAAGCTTTATCTTATATTTATCGAATAGCTGAGCTGTCTCGGCTTGGAAATGGGTGCCATGGTCACTGATCATTTCGTGAGGCACTCCGTATCGACAGATGATGTCGTTTTGAATGAATTTCGCTACTTGCTTCGCATTTAACACTTTATAAGACTTGGCTTCTACCCACTTTGTGAAGTAGTCGATTGCCACCAAAATGAAACAGTGCCCTCCAGTTCCTGAGGGGTTAACCTTCCCGATGATATCGATACCCCACGTCGAGAAAGGCCAAGGCGATGTCATGGTGTACAACATAGAAGGTGGAACATGTTGGACGTTTGCGAATATCTGACAGTTGTGACAGTGACGGACATATCTTCGACAATCCATCTCCATTGTCGTCCAATAATAACCAAGCCTCATGATCTTACGGACTAGCATGTGGGCATTCATGTGTGGCCCACATTCACCATCATGGACTTCTTCCATGACTTTTTCTGCCGTGGCCTTGTCAACACACCGTAGAAGCACGCCTTGTGCCGTCCGTTTGTATAACTGACCGTCGTCCGTTGTGACAAACTGGGTTGACAGCATTCGCAATGCTCGTTTCCCTCGTGTGTCTAGGTCTGCAGGGTATATTCTCCTGCGTTTTTGTATTTCAAGATTGATGCGTACCAGGGTTCTGTCTCGCTTTCCTCAGCATTGTCAATCGCATTAACATATGCGGGTGATGATCTGCGTTGAACACATAACGGCATACTATCTATGCTGTCGGGAATGTTAATTAGGGCTGCTAATTTTGACAGAGCATCAGCGAACTGGTTTTCCTCCCTCGGGAGGTGGACGTATCGTATTTCGTCGAACAATTTTTCAAGCTCTTCTATCTTTGTTTGGTAGGGTGCCAAACTGCTGCTCTTAATTTTCCATGCTCCACTCACTTGATTGACCACCGAGGATGAATCACCATGCACGAGCAGCCTTTTTATGCCTAAATTAATAGCGCTGTGTAGACCCAAAAGGCATGCCTCGTACTCCGCAGCGTTGTTGGTAACAGCAAAGCCTAATTTTATGGATACGGGTATATGCTCTCCTTTTGGTGAAACAAGGAGGATGCCGATCCCGTAACCCATGTAATTTGAAGCCCCATCAAAGTACAAATCCCACGTATCATCTTCGACGCTTGCGACATTTTCATCTGGAAATGACCACGTATCCGTGATTTCAGTTTCCTCAATTGGATTGTCGGCAAGGAAATCGGCGACAGCCCTTCCCTTTATTACCTTTAGTGGCTTGTATTTGAGGTCGAATTCTGCTAGCATAAGAGTCCATCTTGACATTCTGCCATTTAGTACCGGTTTTTCAAACAAGTACTTGATCGGGTCCATTTTGGAGTAGATACTCACACTGTAGCTAAGCATGTAATGCCTTAACTTCTTGGTGGCCCAAACTAAAGCGAGGCATGTTTTTTCTAGTACTGTGTATTTTACTTCAAACTCCAAGAACTTTTTACTAATGTAGTAAATCGCCCTTTCTTCTTTGTCAACAGTTTGAGCTAACATTGCACCCATTGCGGTATCCGTCACTGTTAAGTATAACGACAACGGCAGCCCAGCCACTGGTGGGCTTAAAACAGGCGGGGAAGACAGAACCTCTTTTATTTTGTCGAACGCAGCTTGACATTGATGATCCCATGTGATGTGTTCTCCTACTTTGAGCTTTTTAAATATAGGTTCGCAGATCATGGTTAACTTAGCGACGAAGCGGCTAATATATTGTACTCGACCCAGAAAACCTCGAATTTCTTTCTCGGTTTTCGGGTGAGGCATCTCCAATATGGCTTTGATCTTTGACGGATCGACTTCAATGCCACGGTGGCTAACGATGTGGCCGAGTAGCTTACCCGAAGTGACTCCGAATGCGCATTTCTGCGGATTTAGCCTCATGTTGTACTTTCTTAATCTTTCGAAGAATTTCTCTAATGCACTTAAATGACCACTGCGTTCCTTGGATTTCACAATCATGTCATCGACATAAACCTCTACCTCTCTATGCATCATATCATGTAGCAACGTCGGTGCGGTTCGTTGATATGTGGCCCTGGATGTCGATCAAACGGCATCACCGTATAACAATAAGTTCCCCACTGCGTTGTGAACGCGGTTTTGTGCATATCTTCCTCGGCCATCTTTATCTGATTGTAACCCGCGTAACCGTCCATAAAGGACAACAATGCGTGATTGGCGGTGTTGTCGACTAAGATATCGATGTGAGGTAACGGGAAATCGTCCTTCGGACTGGCTCTATTTAAATCTAGAAAATCAACGCAGACCCGCACCTTCCCATCTTTCTTTGGTACAGGTACCACGTTAGCTACCCAATCTGAGTATTCTGAAACCTTGATAAACCCGGCTTTGAATTGCTTGTCAATTTCTTCTTTGACTTTCAGAGACCATTCGGGTCGCATCCGGCGGAGTTTCTGCTTTATTGGTTTGAACCCTGGTTTGATCGGGATTCTGTGTTCTGCAATTTCCCTGTCAATCCCTGGCATGTCTTTGTAAGACCATGCAAACACGTCTTTGAACTCATTTAGCAACTCAATGAACCCTTGTTTTTCAGCAGGGTTGAGGGTTGTCCCTATTTTCAGCTCTTGTGGCTCGAGAGTGGTTCCCACGTTAATTGTTTCGGTGTCTTTGACTACCGAGGATTTTTCATCATATTCCTGTATCCCTTTTATCAACTGAGGAGATGGTTCTAACTCCTCACTTTCTACCTGTTCACCTTGGTCTTTATTCTCAACGTCATTATTGAAACAATCATTTTCAGAAATTGAATTGCAATGTAAAAGGAACAAGTCGTAAGCAAACTGGTTCATTTTATTATTATTGATTTGAAATTGTGCGAATTGTACTAATATTTGGGCCAACTGATCAGGGGTCAGTGGCTGGATAGATGTGGCATCCAAGACAGGCCTTGGAATACCGGAACTAGATGAAGGTACATGAAAAGGAAAGACTGGGGAGGGGGTATCTTCGACACCTAACTCCTTAGACTTAGCACTAAGACTCCTATTATCATCAGGTTCAGACTCAGAATCAGACTCGGAATTTCCTTCTGGCTCAGACATTTCTCCTTCTCCTACGGTCATCATGAACAACAGTCCCTTGTTGTCGGTCCATTTGATGGTCTTTCTCCATCCGGACGTAGCCCCTTGCGGATTGACATCTGTGATGAGGGTAGACGGATCGAATCGGTCACTCTTGAGGATCATACTTACCAAGGCTTCGCTCGATGCTTCTATTTTCCTCTCCTCTCCAAAAAGAAGGCCCATAGCTTTCCCGTCTTCGACTGGGTTACACTCTTTCTTTGTTGTGATTGTGGCCATAATATCGTCTGGAATATAGTAACAATCTTGGAATATCTCAATTCCCGGGACCCAACGGCCTACTTTATGGTCATAGATAGGTTCGGGAAAGTCCAAACATGGTGTGTCTTCTCCAGCTCTCACGAATTGCCCATTAAGTGTCAGTGGGTACGGTTTCAGCTTCGCATCTCGACCCTTGCTTAGCCAATCTTCATCCTTTGTTGGTTCGTATCCGAGGCCAAATGTGATTCCCTTCGGGATCATTGGAGGTGGAGTGAAGGCATTCTCTTTCCTTGGATATAAAGACAAACCAAAGTATTTTTCGGTCCTTAGCATTGTTTCACACGCACGGCTTCCGGTGTATAACTCCAAGTTTGGCTCGTTGACTTGGGATTCGATCACATTGACGACCTCAAAGCCACCCGTCTCAATGGTGATATCATTTTGGACCTCGAAAGTCACATCTCCACCCGTTACGACCATTGGAGTAGCGTTAATGGTTACCACTCCTCCATTGAATGGAATTTTAATCTTTCGGTGAAGGGTTGAAGACACAGCCCTTGCGGCGTGGATCCAAGGTCTTCCAAGCAACATATTAAAGGACGAAACAAGGTCTATAACCTGGAAATTGACCGTCTTTTCTACTGCACCAGTATTCACGCTCAAAGTGACGAGCCCAGCCACGCGACGTATTGTACCATCGAAAGCTCGGACCGTTTGCGTAGTTGGAATAAGATCATTCTTTTCTAAGCCCAGAATATACGCGGTTTTCAATGGAAGCACATTAACAGCGGACCCATCATCCACTAGTGTCATTGGAAGCCTCTTGTGACGGCATTCTACCGTGATGTACATGGCTAAGCAATGTTGGGGTCCAGAGGAAGGCAAGTCCTCATCCGAGAAGGTCACGACATTTGCAAGCCGAGGTTGGTTTGACGAAACCAATGAGATCATGTCGCTAGGCGTGGTGGTGGGAGACACCGTCATATTCATCAAGGATTGTAGTAGAGCTTGACGATGTTCGAATGAGCTTAGAATAAGTTCCCATATTGAGACATCCGCCTTGGTTTTCTGTAGTTGCTTGATAATAGGATCACCCACGGTCGACACCTCTTCGAGTGTCTTTGTTACAGTAGGCGTACTTGCTTGCGTTTTGCTTTGGGTGTCCCCAAAAATAGATGTGCTTCTCGACTTTTCTACTCGGTAAGGACGTCCGGATCGAGTTAGGTGATCAGATTCGAGGACGTCCTTTCGCAACTGCATAATCTCCGCTTGAGTGCGTGGGATGACCGCACCTTCGGTGAGGTAAATATCATCCTCATCGTCTGCCCAAACCCCATTAATTTCATTTCCGCTTTGAGCAAGGTACGGCGTACAATCGATATTGAAATCTCGTATGCGAATATCATTTCTTGCCTTGGGAAAAAGATCAGCACAATCTATGTAAACTTTTCCCACGAAAAATCCGGTGAGATAATGAACGGGTCGGATTAAGTGAGACACATCATCGTTGTCTCCAATAAACACTGCGTTGGAGTAATTGCCGAAAGGGTTAGTCACATTATTTGGCTTGACCGTAGGGATTGGCAAAGACCCATTTTCAATCATATCTTGGATCTCGTGCTTAAGGCGAAAACAATTTTCAGTATCGTGACCTCTCCCTTGATGGAACGCACAATATGCGTTGGGCTTGTACCATTTACCTTGTCGGTCAGCAGGTGGGTCCGGAGTCGGACCAATTGGGTTCAGTTTTCCCTGGGCCGAGAGCCTTTGAAGAGCAGAGGCATAGGTACATCCGATATCGATGCGCCCTTGGTGCTCGGCGTTGTTGCTCTCGAGGGCCCCAAACCGATTGCTTGCGTGATTAGCTGAATTAGATACCCTTGACTTAGAGGAAGAGGGTCCTTGGTATCCCTTAGGCTTTTCAGCCTCCGTAGCTCAAACATCGTCCTCTACTTTCATCCCTACTCGGCCAAGTTCTTTGAACGAGCTGAAATTTTGGTATTTAATAGCATCTCTGTAGACAGGACGAAGATTTTTAATGAACTTATCTATCATTTCGACCTCTTCGGGTCTCTTGGGCAATTTCACGCTCTCTGCGCGCCATCGATTAAGGAATTCCGTGAATCCCTCCTTCTCTTTTTGTGTCATCACTTCCAATGTTCTCATAGTAGTCTGAATTTCAGCATTATCAGCAAAATGCTTACAGAATTCCACGGTGATATCTTCAAAAGTCGACAAATTTTTGAGCTCGAGACCATAAAACCATTTCCTTGGATGTTCTCCCAAAGATTGAGCAAAAACGTGAGACAACATTTCAGCGGGTACTCCTTTCAAAGCGAGGTATTCTTTGTAAGATCGGATATGTTGCAATGGGTCTTCAGTTCCCTTAAACTTAGGGATGTCAGTAAGCACAAAATTAGTCGGCAGTTTATCTTTTACCGGCGTATACCCACGAGCATTCTCGAAGTGAATGCTTTCTCCTTGAGACAATTTCAGTTGGTCTTCTATTAGCTTAAAACGCTTCTCAAGTTCAGTTGGTGGTGGAGGCGGTGGAGTTTCTACTGACAACTTTTTCTCTAGGGACTCCAACCGACTCATCATTGCAGCTAGAGTGTCATTGAGTTTGTTTAACGCTTCCGCATTTGTCATGTTTCTTGTTTCAACCGGCCTTTCTACAATGAAACCCCAAACAGAAATCAGCTATTGAATTATCCAACCCCTGCACACTTGAGACTTGACTGACACACACGTGAAACACCTAAACGAGACCCATCCTTGTACTTAAACTCGACAAAAGAGAGCTAGCTCGACTCATTCTTACTCGTCTAGCCTAATCGCGGACTCCAAAGTGGATTGACTCGAACTCCCTACTCTAGACTTGGGTTAGACTCGGAATGTGATTTGGAATTTGAAATCGAGGACGACTAAAGGAAGGTGACATTTGATTAAAAAAACTTTTAAGAGTTTTTTTTTTTTTTTTTTTTTTTTTTTTTTTTAAAAAAAAAAAAAACGGATAGCATTTCAGCTAGGAAGAGGTCTTTTTTCAAAAGGGCTAAAAAACGGAAATAAATTAAGATTATTCTAATCCTAAAAGAGCAGTATTTCAGCTTAGAGTGAATCTTTTTTCAAAAGAGCTAGAATCAGAAATTTTTTTAGACTATTCTAATCCGAAAAAGATAGCTTTTTAGCTAGGAAGAGATCTTTTTTCAAAAGAGCTAAAATCGTGAATATCTAAGATTATTCTAATTTTAGAAGGAAAGCGTTTCAGCTTGGACAAAAATCTTTGTTTTTCGGAAAAGATAGTGTTTGAAAAATTAAGATTATTCTAATCCTAAAAAGACAGCATTTCAGCTAAAAGAGGATTTTTGGAAAATATTCGATTGAAAAGATGACAGTTTTGACTAAAAAGGACTGAAAACGCGGCTTTAGAAATTACAGAGCACTTAGTAATACGCAGTTAAGGATGCAATGCATGAGCTAGTCTATTCTAAGTCTCGAAAAGGGTCCATGCCAATGATTCCACGTTGTTAGGGAACTCACAATCCTCCATAAGTCAGGGACGAAATGGGGAGATGGCGGATGCTAACCTCGGCGGAACCATCTTGGTATTTAAACCAGACACAGTGAACGTCATTTCCCTACTTTGAGATCGACCCAAAGGGAGAAATGGTTCGAATCCTAACAGTATGATGCATAAATAACATAAAAAAGAAAGGGTACTCTAAATAGCCATCATTTTACTTTTCAAGTTTCACTGTCCCCAGCGGAGTCGCCAAATTGTGGACAAGGGATTTTGATCCACGCGATGTTTTATTTCAAAAACATTTTCAATTCGAAAAGAGTCGCCACTAAATTTTTTAGGTAGAATTTAGAAACCAATTTTAGAGAAAATGAGTTCGTGTGAGTTTACGTGTTAGGAAGTTTAAAAGAATTTCATTAATTTAACGCCTAACCCACTTGCTATAAAAACGGTCTCTACTAAATAAAACCATGGCTATTATGAGTACACATGCGGATATGCAAACAAATGTTTTAACCCTAAATAAAATACATCCATTCTATGTCGTTTAATGCACATGTAATTTCGTCAAAGTTATTCTACATGGGTTCATTTACTATTCTAGCAAATAAAGAAAAGAAGCAGAAATACTTACCGACAGCATAAGATAGATTAACAAACGTTAGCGGCAGACGAATAAAAATAAACAAGCATGACTAATACGTGAACAAGCATGAGTGATTGACATAAATAACTAAGTATTACACATGAATACGAAGAAGTAACAAACAGACACGTACAAACTAATGATCAAGTGCAACTAAATAATCCTGCAAACATACACAAATAACATGGATACACCTAATAGTCAACTAATAGTCACACAAACAAGAGCCTAGATAGTCAAACACGACTAAAATGCAAGCAGACATAAACACATAACAGAACTAATTAAGCACAACACATGAGATTCTAGACTATACAAATTCATACACCAAAGAGTTACACGATTAAAGATTGAACAAGCAAAACAGAAAAGACAGCAGACAGAGCCATGTACTGCACGACTCTTACATGTTTAACGTGACTAAATACGAAACCAATACTAAACGACAGAGCAAAATCATCGAAAACCAATCATACAAACGTGAGTTGCGAATCTGAAATAATACATGAAAGACCAATTTTCAGATAATTAATTAAACATGAGTAAAGTCTAGCTATATAATATGTTAACGAACTAATCAAACTAACGAGGAAACTCCGATCATATTACACAAGGAAATCGAGTACGAATACTAAACAAACAAGGGACACGACCTATCTATACATACATATCAAAATCATGTGAGTAACATTAATCTAAAACGAACAATGAACGTAACAAATATGATGACAAACAACGAAGCGACAGAGAGCAATAAAAAGCGACAGAGAGCAATAAAAAGCGATAAAAACAATAATTTAAACAAAGTAAAGTGAGTATTTTGCACCCTCAACTTACATGTATCGTTGACCAATTCTTTGAGTCGTAATCGATTGTAAGATTTTATCCCAAGGGGCCGTCGTCGACGAAAACCAATTGTAAAAACCGTAACTTTGAGTAAAATTGACAGCAATTTACAAAAGCTTGTAACTTTTTCGTTTCTCAACGAAATTTCGAACCGAAAGATGTTTTAGAATCGTGGTAAAGTGAACTTTAAGATTTTGGAAAGAAATCAGAGAGACTATGATGTTTTCAACACGAAAAACGAGGTAGAAGAGGTGATAGCTGCACCAAAATCAGAAAAAATCGTGCTCTGTTTTAGAGCAGCTATCTCGACTCCTTTCGAGGCTTTTTTAGGGCTTTTTTGTGACTTAATATTGTGTATGTATGTTGTATAATCCGTGTGTTCTGAAGGCTTGTGGATGGTGTATATATATAGGGTCGAAAAGTAGGGTTTAAGAAGGAAAAGAGCAGCTTCTTCCTCTTTCTTCTAGAGCTGCTATTCAAGGCTCGTCTTAGGGTTTCGTAGGGTGTTTTCTTGAGGGTTAAGCAAAGGTAAATAGAGCATGAGGATCAGGCATGGGTTCTTGGTTGTGGGTATTGGGTTCGGTGGCCAGAAAAGCCTCGTTTTGGGCTGCTCAGAACACAGCACGAGGTGGGAGTTAGGCTGCTGTATTTCGTGCTCTTTTGGCTTGGTTTTGGTCTGGGTGTTCGAGGGGAAGAATGGGTAGAAAGGTCTTCGAAATTCGTGTTGAAACGGGCTCAAAATTGTTCTTAAAATCGGGCTTAAAACGAGCTTTAAAACATGCTGTTAAGAAAACGAATTCGTCGAATACGATTTAATAAACTGTTTTAAAAGCACGAGAAACGACTTTTCAAGTCAAAAATTGAATTTGTAAAAGCGACTTTTCAAATCGAAATACTTAAAATGATTTTTCAAATCGAAATATTTTACTTTCAATAAAACACTACTTGCGACAAAAATAAAATTTTACAGAGCTTCTTTTATCAAATATTCTTTGAATTAATAAACACTGGGTTGACAGCGCCCGGCTTACATCGTAAAACAAACTCAAATAAATGACACGAAATACACGTTGTCCTATCATCATTAGGTGTTTGTCGGGTTTTTTTTATAAATTTCCATATCGACAGATATGGGTATCTACAGATCCCCCACTTTGACTAAGGCTTGGACAGGCGAAAGTCAAAGTAGAGTCTCGAGTCGATCGTAGATCACAACTTGAGAGCCTCACGGGTCGTTTATGGTCCCTTAGACCTGTGTACAAAAGCTCACCAGCCATAAGAAGAAATCGTACCTCACACTTGATCACGGATGGCTTCATTTTCATCAAAGTGTGGGTTGAGCCTTATCCTTAGGCGCCTACGTATCCGTTGTGACAGAATCAAACCCGTATCGTAGTTTGAGCTCGCTGGCCTGTAGCTTTCTGCTGCTTCGGCCCAAAACCAAATGATATTTGTTTACTTGATTAAGTAAAGCCAAAATCTGCATTCTTTTGGAAGTGTCACTTCGTTTAGCTTCTGCTAATATTTCTTCACTTTGAGGATGTCATCCTGTCGTCGGGGTCTAAGGTGGATGACTTTAGAGCCCCCGGTTGGAGCGTTCCTGCTCGATTTTAACAACAAGTCCTAACACATGACTCACATAGTGACTCTGCGACTTTTGAAACGAAAAGGATGGATCATCGATCCGAGCTGCGCATTTTATTTGAAAATGGGTCTTTGACTTGCGTTTTACACGAAAGGGATGGATCATCGATCCGAACTGAGAATTCTTAAATTTGAAAATGGGTCTTTGACCTGCTATTTTTTTTTTTTTTTAATTTGAAAAAACTGAGTCTTCGACCTGTTTTTAAACAAAAGGGATGGATCATCGATCCGAACTGAGAATATTAATTTGGAAATGGGTCCTCGCCCTGCTTTTTAATCAAAAACGATGGATCATCGATCCGAACTGAAAATTCTATTTTGGAAATGGATCATCGACCCGAGCTAAAATCAATACTTGCGTCCTTGATTCGTATTTCTAAACTTTTGCGCCTCCGACTTATACTAAAATTTCGTGTCCTCGACTTATATTTTGAAATCCAAAAGTGGTGAGTCTTTGACTCGTTTTTGGAAGTGGCAGACCCCCAACTTGCATTACATGACACAGACCCTTAATTGAACTCTTTTTTTTTTCTTTTTTTTTTTCAGTTTGCGACACCTAATTGGGCCAAAATTTTCAGGTGATACAACCACTTTTCTCTCCCATAATTAGACATGTGTACCCTTAAAGTCTTGTATGACCCCTAATCAAACATATGCACCCTTAAAGTCTTGTATGACCCCTAATCAAACATATGTTGGCACCAATATTAACGTGTTGTCCGATATGTGCTGCCACCCAGATTTTCATGTGATCCTCAATCAAACATGTGGGTTATCAGCCCAACTTCGCACGAAATAAAACGAAAAAACGGAGCATAAGTGTGCAGGGGTGAGTGCTTTTCCATTCAACGTGTGGATTATGAATCCCAAACCCACGAAAAACGAAAAAAACAAGACATAATTTGCCTGTCTGGGGTTTCCTTAATCCATCTTATCAAATATCCTTGGAAACTTGTAGTTTCCTTAATCTCGACTTGGCAAATATCTTGGGAAAATTGTAGTTTCCTTAACCCTGACTTGGCAAATTTCTATACCGTCTCCTTGCTATTCCATATATAAAGGAACCATGGGCCCTTATGAGTTACAACATAATTCTCAGCTCACTTCTCGCCTATTTAGAGGGTTCCCTGTGGTTAAAAACATCGTCTTGAAACCATGAATACTCTAGTAGGAGCCATGAAATCTTGGTCCAAGGATTTTAGGGGCGGAGAAACTCAAAGCCTAGCCGACGCAGGTCTTCAGCAAGTGCTTCCGTTCGTTCAAGTCATTCCCCAAAGGGGTTTTCTGACCGAGTGTGTGAAGTTTTGGGACCCTGTGCATCACGTGTTCGCCTTTCCGGAAGGAGAGATATGCCCTTGGCCTAAAGAGTTTGCTGCCCTCTGCGGCTGGAAATTGACGCAGCAGCCCGTCGTTCCCGATTTAAGTCCTGGGTGGGTCGACAAGTACCATGACTTCTTGGGTTTGTCGAACGAGGAGGCTCACAACATAATCGAAGGAGAAAAGGTAGACTTGTGTGGTTTGGCACACCTCTTTCGGCATGCACACGACCCTACGAGGGCTATCGTTTATCGTCGGCGAGTGTTTGGCCTCATCATGCTGCATCTTTATTGCTTCGAAGGGTACATGGAGATACCGTCTTGCTATGGTCAAGCTAAATTCATCCGTATCGTAGAGCAGATGGAGGGGAACTGTAACCCGGCTTCAATTATCCTAGCCGAGACCATCCGTGGTTTGGATGCATTCAAAGCCGACCTGTATGGCCCCTTCCGAGGCTCAACCCGTATTCTACAGGTGACGCGGCTGGATTTTTCATTGACTCGGTTTTCTGTCTTTGTCTTCGTAGGCTCGTTTTTCTGGATTTTTTTTTACTCGGTTTTTGGCTTTCTCGGTTTTCTGGTTTTTTGTTTGTGACTCGTTTTTTGCTGTTTTTTCTGATTTTCCGTAAGCTCTGTTTTTTGTGACTCGGTTTTTCTGCTTTTCTTTTAGGTGTGGCTTATTGAGAGGCTTGGACTAGTGGATCCGCCAAAGAACCCTCAGGACTATCGAGCGAGGAGTTTTGGCGGTCGGATACCTCGGTATAGCTTGGGAAAAGGGGCCAGCTACTGGCACCGTATGGTGACCACGGGAGTCGGATCCCATATTCGTTGGTCTCTGCCGTGGTTACACTTATCCTCGTTTACGGGGCTAGCGGATGGTGATCGTTCACGATATGTTATGCTTTCGGGTTTAGAACAACCCGTATATATTTACCCGGATCGTGTGCGTCGTCAGTTTGGTCTCCAGCAAACCGTGCCCATGACTGAGGCTAGTCAAGGTCCCGAATTCGACATTACTCGAGCTATATGTCAATCTTGGCTTCATACTTGGAATTGTAGGACTGTTTGGCATCTTCTCGAGCCATGCGCGTCGACATGGGTATCCCCCTCGTACTTGAAATGGACTAAGGAAACTTCTGTCGAGGTGCGACGAACATTACTTGAAGACGACGCAGCTGATTGGAAGGCGCGTGGCGAAGCGTTAAGGAACCGGAGATTATACGCGAGACTGAACAGGCCTGATGCGACGCAGGGAGCTAGTGCGAGACGTTCGAATGTTTGGCAAAGGTTAGATGCAGGTGGAGAAGTTCGTCCAAGCGTTGGCGATCGATTGGGCCCGCGCCTAAACGTGAGGGACCGTTTGGTGCCGCGAGAGGAGAGCGAAGTTCCTCCTAAAAAACGAGCCAGAATGATTATGGGTCGAACGTCGTCTGGTAGCAGTAATTGGCGTGGTTTGTCTAAGGAGTAGAGCTGCTTGTTAGAATGCTACGTTTTAGTTAGAATGAGTATTAAAGTATTAACATATTACTATTATTATTATGATAGTATCACTAGGATTAGGATTCACTTTTATCATTTACAAATACGTATTAGGTTGAATTATTATTATTATTATTATTATTATTTACTAGGATTGGTTATTATTATTTACGACTACATATTAGTTTGAATTATTATTATGTCTGCTTTCCTTTTCTTAGTTGTGTGTGATGGGCTTCGCCCGTGATGAATAAAACTTTTACTATTTATTAGAAAAAATTCCCGTTTCCACAGTCATCAAGTTAACATTATTTCGATTGTACTCTTGTAAAGAGTTGCCTACGTATCTGCTTTTTACACAGAATCAAATCGAATTCGTAGTTCGTACCTTAAACATTTCGTGTGGTGGCAAATGCCAAGCTTTAAACTTATTCTAATACATCGCAATTCAAACATTATTTCATAACATTTGAGAATGAGGACTAAGGATAATATCGCTTCAGTTGATCCAAGTTCGTTGGATTCGAAAAATCATTGCCATCTAGATCAGTTAGTCTAACTGCACCTCTAACTGCACCTCCTGTCAAGATTTTCTTTACCTGGTAAGGACCCGCCCAATTTGGCCTAAATTTTCCTCTCGGATCTACCGGTAGTAATGCGCGTACCGACTTCAACACGAGATCGCCCTCTTTAATTCCCCGAGGCTTCACCTTTTTATTAAAAGAGCGCTCTATCCTTTTTTGATAGAGTTGAACATTGTACAGTGCATGCAAACGCCGTTCATCTAGCATCACAAGCGAGTCATACCGAGCCTGAACCCAGTCCGCTTCTGGGACCTTGCTTTCTAGCAGGATACGCAGAGACGGTATTTCCAATTCAACGGGTTGGACTGCCTCCATCCCGTAAGTTAAGTAATATGGTGTTGCTCCGGTCGCAGTTCTGATTGATGTTCTGTACCCCCATAACGCGAAGGGTATCTTATCGGGCCACTCACGGTAGTTGTCTGTCATCTTCTTAAGAATGATCAGAATCGCCTTATTAGCCGCCTCTACTGCGCCATTTGTCTGAGGACGGTAGGGTGACGACTTGTGAAGCTTTATCTTATATTTATCGAGTAGCTGAGCTGTCTCGGCTTGGAAATGGGTGCCATGGTCACTGATCATTTCGTGAGGCACTCCGTATCGACAGATGATGTCGTTTTGAATGAATTTCGCTACTTGCTTCGCATTTAACACTTTATAAGACTTGGCTTCTACCCACTTTGTGAAGTAGTCGATTGCCACCAAAATGAAACAGTGCCCTCCAGTTCCTGAGAGGTTAACCTTCCCGATGATATCGATACCCCACGTCGAGAAAGGCCAAGGCGATGTCGTGGTGTACAACATAGAAGGTGGAACATGTTGGACGTTTGCGAATATCTGACAGTTGTGACAGTGACGGACATATCTTCGACAATCCATCTCCATTGTCGTCCAATAATAACCAAGCCTCATGATCTTACGGACTAGCATGTGGGCATTCATGTGTGGCCCACATTCACCATCATGGACTTCTTCCATGACTTTTTCTGCCGTGGCCTTGTCAACACACCGTAGAAGCACGCCTTGTGCCGTCCGTTTGTATAATCGGCGAAGTAAATCCGTTGTGACAAATCGGGTTGATGACAGATTCGCGATATGCTCGTTTCCCTCGTGTGTCTAGGTCTGCAGGGTATATTCTCCTGCGTTTTTGTATTTCAAGATTGATGCGTACCAGGGTTCTGTCTCGCTTTCCTCAGCATTGTCAATCGCATTAACATATGCGGGTGATGATCTGCGTTGAACACATAACGGCATACTATCTATGCTGTCGGGAATGTTAATTAGGGCTGCTAATTTTGACAGAGCATCAGCGAACTGGTTTTCCTCCCTCGGGAGGTGGACGTATCGTATTTCGTCGAACAATTTTTCAAGCTCTTCTATCTTTGTTTGGTAGGGTGCCAAACTGCTGCTCTTAATTTTCCATGCTCCACTCACTTGATTGACCACTAAGGATGAATCACCATGCACGAGCAGCCTTTTTATGCCTAAATTAATAGCGCTGTGTAGACCCAAAAGGCATGCCTCGTACTCCGCAGCGTTGTTGGTAACAGCAAAGCCTAATTTTATGGTTACGGGTATATGATCTCCTTTTGGTGAAACAAGGAGGATGCCGATCCCGTAACCCATGTAATTGGAAGCCCCATCAAAGTACAAATCCCACGTATCATCTTCGACGCTTGCGACATTTTCATCTGGAAATGACCACGTATCCGTGATTTCAGTTTCCTCAATTGGATTGTCGGCAAGGAAATCAGCGACGGCCCTTCCCTTTATTACCTTTAGTGGCTTGTATTTGAGGTCGAATTCTGCTAGCATAAGAGTCCATCTTGACATTCTGCCATTTAGTACCGGTTTTTCAAACAAGTACTTGATCGGGTCCATTTTGGAGTAGATACTCACACTGTAGCTAAGCATGTAATGCCTTAACTTCTTGGTGGCCCAAACTAAAGCGAGGCATGTTTTTTCTAGTACTGTGTATTTTACTTCATACTCCAAGAACTTTTTACTAATGTAGTAAATCGCCCCTTCTTCTTTGTCAACAGTTTGAGCTAACATTGCACCCATTGCGGTATCCGTCACTGTTAAGTATAACGACAACGGCAGCCCAGCCACTGGTGGGCTTAAAACAGGCGGGGAAGACAGAACCTCTTTTATTTTGTCGAACGCAGCTTGACATTGATGATCCCATGTGATGTGTTCTCCTACTTTGAGCTTTTTAAATATAGGTTCGCAGATCATGGTTAACTTAGCGACGAAGCGGCTAATATATTGTACTCGACCCAGAAAACCTCGAATTTCTTTCTCGGTTTTCGGGTGAGGCATCTCCAATATGGCTTTGATCTTTGACGGATCGACTTCAATGCCACGGTGGCTAACGATGTGGCCGAGTAGCTTACCCGAAGTGACTCCGAATGCGCATTTCTGCGGATTTAGCCTCATGTTGTACTTTCTTAATCTTTCGAAGAATTTCTCTAATGCACTTAAATGACCACTGCGTTCCTTGGATTTCACAATCATGTCATCGACATAAACCTCTACCTCTCTATGCATCATATCATGTAGCAACGTCGTTGCGGTTCGTTGATATGTGGCCCCTGCGTTAATCAGTCCAAACGGCATCACCGTATAACAATAAGTTCCCCACTGCGTTGTGAACGCGGTTTTGTGCATATCTTCCTCGGCCATCTTTATCTGATTGTAACCCGCGTAACCGTCCATAAAGGACAACAATGCGTGATTGGCGGTGTTGTCGACTAAGATATCGATGTGAGGTAACGGGAAATCGTCCTTCGGACTGGCTCTATTTAAATCTAGAAAATCAACGCAGACCCGCACCTTCCCATCTTTCTTTGGTACAGGTACCACGTTAGCTACCCAATCTGAGTATTCTGAAACCTTGATAAACCCGGCTTTGAATTGCTTGTCAATTTCTTCTTTGACTTTCAGAGACCTTGGGTCGCATCCGGCGGAGTTTCTGCTTTATTGGTTTGAACCCTGGTTTGATCGGGATTCTGTGTTCTGCAATTTCCCTGTCAATCCCTGGCATGTCTTTGTAAGACCATGCAAACACGTCTTTGAACTCATTTAGCAACTCAATGAACCCTTGTTTTTCAGCAGGGTTGAGGGTTGTCCCTATTTTCAGCTCTTGTGGCTCGAGAGTGGTTCCCACGTTAATTGTTTCGGTGTCTTTGACTACCGAGCTTTTTTCATCATATTCCTGTATCCCTTTTAACAACTGAGGAGATGGTTCTAACTCCTCACTTTCTACCTGTTCACCTTGGTCCTCATTCTCAACGTCATTATTGAAACAATCATTTTCAGAAATTGAATTGCAATGTAAAAGGGACAAGTCGTAAGCAAACTGGTTCATTTTATTATTATTGATTTGAAATTGTGCGAATTGTGCTAACATTTGGGCCAACTGATCAGGGGTCAGTGGCTGGATAGATGTGGCATCCAAGACAGGCCTTGGAATACCGGAACTAGATGAAGGTACATGAAAAGGAAAGACTGGGGAGGGGGTATCTTCGACACCTAACTCCTTAGACTTAGCACTAAGACTCCTATTATCATCAGGTTCAGACTCAGAATCAGACTCGGAATTTCCTTCTGGCTCAGACATTTCTCCTTCTCCTACGGTCATCTTGAACAGCAGTCCCTTGTTGTCGGTCCATTTGATGGTCTTTCTCCATCCGGACGTATCCCCTTGCGGATTGACATCTGTGATGAGGGTAGATGGATCGAATCGGTCACTCTTGAGGATCATACTTACCAAGGCTTCGCTCGATGCTTCTATTTTCCTCTCCTCTCCAAAAAGAAGGCCCATAGCTTTCCCGTCTTCGACTGGGTTACACTCTTTCTTTGTCGTGATTGTGGCCATAATATCGTCTGGAATATAGTAACAATCTTGGAATATCTCAATTCCCGGGACCCAACGGCCTACTTTATTGTCATAGATAGGTTCGGGAAAGTCCAAACATGGTGTGTCTTCTCCAGCTCTCACGAATTGCCCATTAAGTGTCAGTGGGTACGGTTTCAGCTTCGCATCTCGACCCTTGCTTAGCCAATCTTCATCCTTTGTTGGTTCGTATCCGAGGCCAAATGTGATTCCCTTCGGGATCATTGGAGGTGGAGTGAAGGCATTCTCTTTCCTTGGATATAAAGACAAACCAAAGTATTTTCCGGTCCTTAGCATTGTTTCACACGCACGGCTTCCGGTGTATAACTCCAAGTTTGGCTCGTTGACTTGGGATTCGATCACATTGACGACCTCAAAGCCACCCGTCTCAATGGTGATATCATTTTGGACCTCGAAAGTCACATCTCCACCCGTTACGACCATTGGAGTAGCGTTAATGGTTACCACTCCTCCATTGAATGGAATTTTAATCTTTCGGTGAAGGGTTGAAGACACAGCCCTTGCGGCGTGGATCCAAGGTCTTCCAAGCAACATATTAAAGGACGAAACAAGGTCTATAACCTGGAAATTGACCGTCTTTTCTACTGCACCAGTATTCACGCTCAAAGTGACGAGCCCTGCCACGCGACGTATTGTACCATCGAAAGCTCGGACCGTTTGCGTAGTTGGAATAAGATCATTCTTTTCTAAGCCCAGAATATACGCGGTTTTCAATGGAAGCACATTAATAGCGGACCCATCATCCACTAGTGTCATTGGAAGCCTCTTGTGACGGCATTCTACCGTGATGTACATGGCTAAGCAATGTTGGGGTCCAAAGGAAGGCAAGTCCTCATCCGAGAAGGTCACGACATTTGCAAGACGAGTTTGGTTTGACGAAACCAACGAGATCATGTCGCTAGGCGTGGTGGTGGGAGACACCGTCATATTCATCAAGGATTGTAGTAGAGCTTGACGATGTTCGAATGAGCTTAGAATAAGTTCCCATATTGAGACATCCGCCTTGGTTTTCTGTAGTTGCTTGATAATAGGATCACCCACGGTCGACACCTCTTCGAGTGTCTTTGTTACAGTAGGCGTACTTGCTTGCGTTTTGCTTTGGGTGTCCCCAAAAATAGATGTGCTTCTCGACTTTTCTACTCGGTAAGGACGTCCGGATCGAGTTAGGTGATCAGATTCGAGGACGTCCTTTCGCAACTGCATAATCTCCGCTAGAGTGCGTGGGATGACCGCACCTTCGGTGAGGTAAATATCATCCTCATCGTCTGCCCAAACCCCATTAATTTCATTTCCGCTTTGAGCAAGGTACGGCGTACAATCGATATTGAAATCTCGTATGCGAATATCATTTCTTGCCTTGGGAAAAAGATCAGCACAATCTATGTAAACTTTTCCCACGAAAAATCCGGTGAGATAATGAACGGGTCGGATTAAGTGAGACACATCATCGTTGTCTCCAATAAACACTGCGTTGGAGTGATTGCTGAAAGGATTAGTCACATTATTTGGCTTGACCGTAGGGATTGGCAAAGACCCATTTTCAATCATATCTTGGATCTCGTGCTTAAGGCGAAAACAATTTTCAGTATCGTGACCTCTCCCTTGATGGAACGCACAATACGCATTGGGCTTGTACCATTTACCTTGTCGGTCAGCAGGTGGGTCCGGAGTCGGACCAATTGGGTTCAGTTTTCCCTGGGCCGAGAGCCTTTGAAGAGCAGAGGCATAGGTACATCCGATATCAGTAAACGCCCTTGGTGCTCGACGTTGTTGCTCTCGAGGGGCCCCAAAACTGATTGCTTGCACGTGATTAGCTGAATTAGATACCCTTGACTTAGAGGAAGAGGGTCCTTGGTATCCCTTAGGCTTTTCAGCCTCCGTAGCTCAAACATCGTCCTCTACTTTCATCCCTACTCGGCCAAGTTCTTTGAACGAGCTGAAATTTTGGTATTTGATAGCATCTCTGTAGACAGGACGAAGATTTTTAATGAACTTATCTATCATTTCGACCTCTTCGGGTCTCTTGGGCAATTTCACGCTCTCTGCGCGCCATCGATTAAGAAATTCCGTGAATCCCTCTTTCTCTTTTTGTGTCATCACTTCCAATGTTCTCATAGTAGTCTGAATTTCAGCATTGTCAGCAAAATGCTTACAGAATTCCACGGTGATATCTTCAAAAGTCGACAAATTTTTGAGCTCGAGACCATAAAACCATTTCCTTGGATGTTCTCCCAAAGATTGAGCAAAAACGTGAGACAACATTTCAGCGGGTACTCCTTTCAAAGCGAGGTATTCTTTGTAAGATCGGATATGTTGCAATGGGTCTTCAGTTCCCTTAAACTTAGGGATGTCAGTAAGCACAAAATTAGTCTGCAGTTTATCTTGTACCGGCGTATACCCACGTGCATTCTAGAAGTGAATCCTTTCTCCTTGAGACAATTTCAGTTGGTCTTCTATTAGCTTAAAACGCTTCTCAAGTTCAGTTGGTGGTGGAGGCGGTGGAGTTTCTACTGACAACTTTTTCTCTAGGGACTCCAACCGACTCATCATTGCAGCTAGAGTGTCATTGAGTTAGTTTAACGCTTCCACATTTGTCATGTTTCTTGTTTCAACCGGCCTTTCTACAATGAAACCCCAAACAGAAATCAGCTATTGAATTATCCAACCCCTGCACACTTGAGACTTGACTGACACACACGTGAAACACCTAAACGAGACCCATCCTTGTACTTAAACTCGACAAAAGAGAGCTAGCTCGACTCATTCTTACTCGTCTAGCCTAATCGCGGACTCCAAATTGGATTGACTCGAACTCCCTACTCTAGACTTGGGTTAGACTCGGAATGTGATTTGGAATTTGAAATCGAGGACGACTAAAGGAAGGTGACATTTGATTAAAAAAAACTTTTAAGAGTTTTTTTTTTTTTTTAAAAAAAAAAAAAAAAAAACGGATAGCATTTCAGCTAGGAAGAGGTCTTTTTTCAAAAGGGCTAAAAAAGGGAAATAAATTAAGATTATTCTAATCCTAAAAGAGCAGTATTTCAGCTTGGAGTGGATCTTTTTTCAAAAAGCTAGAATCGGAAATTTTTTAAGATTATTCTAATCCTAAAAAGATAGCTTTTCAGCTAGGAAGAGATCTTTTTTCAAAAGAGCTAAAATCGTGAATATCTAAGATTATTCTAATTTTAGAAGGAAAGCGTTTCAGCATGGACAAAAATCTTTGTTTTTCGGAAAAGATAGTGTTTGAAAAATTAAGATTATTCTAATCCTAAAAAGACAGCATTTCAGCTAAAAGAGGATTTTTGGAAAATATTCGATTGAAAAGATGACAGTTTTGACTAAAAAGGACTGAAAACGCGGCTTTAGAAATCACAGAGCACTTAATGTCTGTGATTAAGGATGCAATGCATGAGCTAGTCTATTCTAAGTCTCGAAAAGGGTCCATGCCAATGATTCCACGTTGTTAGGGAACTCACAATCCTCCATAAGTCAGGGACGAAATGGGGAGATGGCGGTTGCTAACCTCGGCGGAACCATCTTGGTATTTAAACCAGACACAGTGAACGTCATTTCCCTACTTTGAGATCGACCCAAAGGGAGAAATGGTTCGAATCCTAACAGTATGATGCATAAATAACATAAAAAAGAAAGGGTACTCTAAATAGCCATCATTTTACTTTTCAAGTTTCACTGTCCCCAGCGGAGTCGCCAAATTGTGGACAAGGGATTTTGATCCACGCGATGTTTTATTTCAAAAACATTTTCAATTCGAAAAGAGTCGCCACTAAATTTTTTAGGTAGAATTTAGAAACCAATTTTAGAGAAAATGAGTTCGTGTGAGTTTACGTGTTAGGAAGTTTAAAAGAATTTCATTAATTTAACGCCTAACCCCGCCCGTTATAAAAACGGTCTCTACTAAATAAAACCATGGCTATTATGAGTACACATGCGGATATGCAAACAAATGTTTTAACCCTAAATAAAATACATCCATTCTATGTCGTTTAATGCACATGTAATTTCGTCAAAGTTATTCAACATGGGTTCATTTACTATTCTAGCAAATAAAAAAAAGAAGCAGAAATACTTACCGCCAGCATAAGATAGATTAACAAACGTTAGCGGCAGACGGATTGTAGATACCCGTATCTGTCGATATGGAAATTTATAGGGAACCCGACAAACACCCAATGATGATAGGACAACACGTATTTCGTGTCATTTATTTGAGTTCGTTTTACGAAGTAAGTCGGGCGCCGTTGACATAACATTTTATTAATTTAAATGATATTTAAATTAGTGTGTTGACAGGGTAAGTGTATTCTGTCAAAAAGTTTGTTTTATTGAAAATAAAATATTTCGATTTGAAAAATCATTTTAAGTAACTCGATTTGAAAAATCATTTTTACAAATTCAATATTTGACTAGAAAAGTCGTTTCTCGTGCTTTTAAAAACAGTTTATTAAATCGTATTCGACGAATTCGTTTTCTTAACAGCAAGTTTAAAAGCTCGTTTTAAGCCCAGTTTTAAGAGTGATTCTTGAGCCCGTTTCAACACGAATTTCGAAGCCGCTTTCACCCACACTCTCCCTCACATACCTGAGCCTAATCCAGCCTAGAACCATGACCTATACCCACCTCAACTAGCCAAAACGTAGCCCAAAAGAAAGCTGATCCGCAACAGCTCGTAGGACCCCAAATCAGCCCTTAATTAGCCTGAACCCGACCCCTCGCTTTACCCAACCATGTCCCCTAATCACCTGACCAAAACCCACTGAAGGTAGCCCACAAAACGAGCTCAAATCCATCTCACAAAGAACCAAGACTTACCCTGTTTTACCGGCCCAATCGAAGCCTGTTTCTTGAGCTCCAAGTCCTGTATTTCCTTACCCATTACGTACAATATCCTTCCACATATTCTTGTTATCATGACAGAGATAAGATATCACAAAATAGGAAGAAAACCAAGGCAAAAGATTGAGGACCAAAAGTTACCAAAATCGAGTTTACTACTTTCCTAGTATCCTTCCTCTAAAACCCTACCTTTTTGTCATTATATATACACACCATCCACAAGCCTTCATGACACGAAATATAGAGCATACACAGATAATACTAAGTCACAAAAAGCCTCCAGAGAAGACGAGACAGACGCTCGAAAAACAGAGCATCCCTTTTCTGATTTTCGGGCTGCTGTCACTTCTTCTGCTTCGTTTTGCGTGTTGAAAACATCGTAATCTCTCTGATTTCTTTACAAAATCTTAAAGTTCACGTTCCCACGATTCTAAAACATCTTTCGGTTTAAAATTTCTTTGAGAAACGAAGAAACTACAAGCTTTTGAAAATCGCTGTCAGTTGTGTTCAAAGCTACGGATTTACAAATTGTTTTCGTCGACGACGGCCCCTTGGGTTAAAATCTTACAATCGATTACGACTCAAAGAATTGGTCAACGATACATGTAAGTTGAGGGTGCAAAATACTCACTTTACTTTGTTTAAATTATTGTTTTTTTATCGTCTTTTATCGCTCTCTGTCGCTTTTATCACTTTCTGTCGCTCTGTTGTTTATCATCGTAATTATTTACTTTTTATCATTCGTCTTCGATTTATGTTTTTAGCATGATTTTTGACATGTGTGTGTGGATGTGTCGTGTCTCACGTTTATTTGGTATACGCGTTTGATTTCCTTGTGTAGTATGACTCGTGTAGTAGGGCTTGCTGTCGTTAGTTTGATTAGCTCGTTAGCCTATTATATAATTAGGTCGCGTTCATGTTTAATGACGCTAATTGTCTGGAAATTGATCTATCATGTCTTTTAAGTTGGTAATTCTCGTTTGTACGTTATATTAGTTCTCATAACTTTACCCTGTTGTTTAGTATTGGTTTCGTGGTTCGTCTCGTTAATTATGTGGAAGCCGTGTACTGCCTGGGTCTGTTGGCTGCCGTTTTCGTTTGTTCGTTAAAGCTTGAGTTGTATAGTTATCTGACCCGTAGATTTGTATGATTTAGTCTCTCGTGCGTTGCGTATCCACGTTATTTGCCTATGTTTGTGTATTCATTAGTTGTATTTGGTCGGTTAGGCGCTTGTTTGTGCAATTGTTAGTTGATTCCTTTTATTTGTATCCGTGTAATTTGTGTGTGTTTATTTAGTTGCATTTGATTAATAATTTGCATGTTTGTTTGTATTCGTTTGTTATAGTTTGTGGAGGTTTGCAGGTTTATTTGGTTATATGTGATCATTAGCTCATACGTTGGTTTGTGTTTGTTTGTCACTTATTTGTATGCGTGTGTAGTATTTACTTATTTACGTTAGTCGTTCATGCTCGTCCATACATTAGTCATACTTGTTTATTCGTCTGCCGCTAACGTTTGTTAATCTATCTAATGCTGTCGGTAAGTATTTCTGCTCCTTTTCCTTGTTTGCTATAATAGTAAATGAACCCCTGTTAAACAACTCCGACGAAATTATGTGTGCATTAAACGACGTAGAATGGATATTTATTTTGTTTAGGGTTAAAATATTTGTTTGCATACCTGCATATGTACTCGTAATAGCCATGGTTTTACTTAGTAGAGACCGTCTTTACGACGGGCGGGGTTAGGCGTTAAATTAATGAAATTCTTTTAAACTTCCTAACACGTAAACTCACACGAACTCATTTTCTCTAAAATTGGTTTCTAAATTCCACATTAAAAATTTAGTGGCGACTCTTTTCAAATTAAAAATGTTTTTGAAATAAAACATCGCGTGGATCAAAATCCCTTGTCCACAATTTGCCGACTCCGCTGGGGACATTGAAGCTTGAAAAGTAAAACGATGGCTATTTAGAGTACCTTTGTTTTTATTTATGCATCATACTGTTAGGTTTCGAACCATTTCTCCCTTTGGGTCGATCTCAAAGTAGGGAAATGACGTTCACTGTGTCTGGTTTAAATACCAAGGTGGTTCCGCCGAGGTTAGCAACCGCCGTCTCCCCATTTCGTCCCTGACTTATGGAGGATTGTGAGTTCCCTAACAACGTGGAATCATTGGCATGGACCCTTTTTGAGACTTAGAATAGTCTAGTTCATGCATTGCATCCTTGAACTGCGTATGACTAAATGCTCTCTGAATTCTAAAGCCATGTTTTCAATCCTTTTTTAATCAAAGCTGTCATCTTTTCAATCGAATATTTTCCAAAAATCTTTTCTTTTAGCTGAAACGCTGTCTTTTTAGGATTAGAATAATCTTAAATATCTCTTTTGAAACGATTTTTGACTTAAGCTGAAATGCTTTCCCTCTAAAAAAAAAATCATTCCTTAAGCTGAAATGCTGTCTTTTTGTTGATACCCGTATCTGTCGATATGGAAATTTATAGAAACCCCGACAAACACCCAATGATGATAGGAAAATGCGTACTTCGTGTCATTTATTTGAGTTCGTTTTACAATGTAAGCCGGGCGCCGTCGACAAAATATTTTATTAATTTAAATGATATTTAAATTAGTGTGTTGACAGGGTAAGTGTATTCTGTCAAAAAGTTTGTTTTATTGAAAATAAAATATTTCGATTTGAAAAATCATTTTAAGTAACTCGATTTGAAAAATCGCTTTTATAAATTTGATATTTGACTTGAAAAGTCGTTTCTCGTGCTTTTAAATCTTTTTTATTAAATCGTATTCGACGAATTCGTTTTCTTAACAGCGAGTTTTAAAGCTCGTTTTGAGCTCGATTTAAAGAGCGATTTTGAGCCCGCTTCTGCACGAGTTTCGAGGCCACTTGTACCCACTTTCTTCCCCACATATCCGAGCTTAAACCCAGCCCAAAACGACATCCTAAACCCACCATAACCAGCCAAAACATGGCCAAAGACGGAGCTGATCCGCAACAGCTCATAAGCCCAAAAAACGACCCAAAACCTGACTCCTTTTCTACCCAACCATGCTCCTTCCCTACCTGACCAAACACGACTATAATCAGCCCAAATAGTTCACAGAAAGACGGTCCTAAACCCCCATCCCGTGCTCTGTTTTGGGGCAGCCCAAATGCGGATCAAAACCCGACTTTTTACCCATCAAACTCGTACCCATGAACATATGTTCATATGTTTAGTTAAATTAATTTTGAGCATTTTTAATTATGATTCACATGATTTTTATGTTTATTTATGTTTTAGTTAAGTAGTAATCTTATATAAAAATTATGTGAAATATTAACAATGAGTTTAAAGTGATTAAAATCGAAAATAAAAATTGTATGTGTGTGTATAATTCCTCACGGCATTCCCCATTTTTTTTTTAATAAATTTTCACTTTTAATTTTTGTAAATTATATGTTGGTTTAAGTTAGGTTAAAATGGATGTTGTCATGTAAAAAATTAAATGAGGAAAATAAATTATAGTTGTTAAAGGTGCAAAATGTGTTCTTGAGTTAGTTTGATGTTCTTGGTGTTCTTAACTTCTTCATGTTGATGTTCATATTTTAGTACATTTTGATCTTTGTTATTTTATGTTTGTTTTTATTTTTGTTTATGTTTAGTTATTATTTGATATTATGTTAGTAGTATTACATAAAACAACTTAAACACTTAGAAAAACTTTTAGAAAATTTCACTTATTATTTTAGCTCAACATTTGAGGCTAATGAAATTTTTAGTAAGATTTCATTTTAGTTTAAGTCGTTTTAGTATATTTAGAATAATTAGAATATAAAAACTTTAAGCTAAAAACCGATAAAAATCAAAAAATGAAATTTTGATCACCACCATCATCCTCCACGGCATTCTTGCCCATTTTTAGTGTTAAAATTATTTTTATCACTTTTTAGTTTATTGTTAAAATAATTTAATTAGTAGTTAATAAGTTGAATTAAGAAAATTAAAAGAAATAAAAAGGATTATAACACTTATACATATCACACGGCATTACCATATAAAATGGACCAAATTTGATCAAAATGAAATTATCACTAAGTCACTAAAGTTTAAGTAGTTAGTAGAATTGAATTTTTGTGTAAATCGTTTTCGTTATAAATGAAATATATTAAACCGACAAAAATGAGTAACCGTTATAAAAATGAATTAAATCGTGTGCTACTCCCTTTGCAAATTGGACTGTTGGATTTGGACATAGGGACTAAATGAATCATCCACGATACTATTATTTTAAAAATGAAAATCGCTAAATTTAATAAATAGACGACTAAATTTAACTAAGTCTCAGTTTAAAATAAATATCGATTATCACTTTTTACAAACCGAACTTAACGATTTTAAAACTAGGATTTTAAACTTAGTAACTAAGTTAGTTTCGTGAATAGTGACCGATTTGAAAAGTGACCGATGTGAATAGTGACTGAAATGAATAGTGACTGAGATGAATAGTGACCGATGAATAGTGACCGAGATGAATAGTGACCGATGAATAGTGATTGAGATGAATAGTGACAAGTGAATAGTGACCTAGATGAATAGTGTCGATGAATAGTGAATCGGGACGAAACTTGTTAAGCAAGTAACGTCCCAAATTTTCAAGACGGTGAATAGTACCCGGGACGAAACTTGTTGAACAAGTAATGTCCCAAAACCTATTTTAATGGAATTTGAGGTAACTTGTTGAACAAGTTATCTTTTCAAATCCCGAGACGTGAATAGTGAATAATTCACGAAATTTGTAAAACAAGTTACGTCTCAAAATTCAAAGATATTTCAAATTTCAAAATTTGAAAAATTGTAAATAATTGAAAATTTACTAAGTATAGAAAATTGAAAATGAATAAGTAAATGACTTAAAGTGTTTTGAAAAACACTTAAATAAAATTTGACATACTAATAAACGTATTAATATAGAAACTTAAAAACGTTAATAATTAACAACACTTCAAATAATAAAAGAACGTGTTATGTGATCATACGAAACCGAATAAAATACTTAAACGTTTGACGCTGAGACTATGAGAGTCTAGTAACATGTGATATGTAATATCAAATAAATAATGAATCATGAGTAAGTTAAATAAAAGGTCAAACGCTTGAGCCTCGGATATGAAAACGTCAATCGTGAGTGAAGTGGGGTTAAGATAGTCTTGTGCGGATACCACTATCTCGGTCTCTGGCTTGGGTCATATCAAATAGTGTGGTTTAAGCCGGCATCTTTATTGCTTAGCATGCTACCCATGCCGTTACGCCTTAAGTCGTATAGCCAAAGCCGTGCAAGATAAAGAATATGCCAACTCTTTTGGGTCAGGCATTAAGAAATAGTCGTTTTATTCAGAGTTAAGGCGCTCTATGAATAGCATAGCCCATTCTTAAAGTGAATATTAGTGTATGCATACTAGACTAGGGTTTTATTCCCCTATTTCGCTAATGTTACCAGGGCACCCGTGACCTTGTGGATTCAGGTCGGTTAAGCGGTTCTGTCTCCTTGCCGTGTTTCGTTCTTAGTGGGCGCGACACTTGCATTCGTTCTTGCCACATGTACAGACCACTTGACGAGATTGTATCTGAAGTTCGAATTATTTTGAACACTAGAAGATGAGATGCAAGTACTATAGTATTCGGCGTGGTTTACGAGTCGAGTAAGTCGCTGCACTATGGTAGTGAGATGCAAACGACTAGAGTACAAAGGCCTACTCAGTGGCCAGGCTCGTAAGCAGTATGTGTTGTTTGTTGTTTGATTTAAATGAGAATGAGTGTGTACCATCTTCGAAAACTAAAGACCACAAATTTCTGAAATGAATCGAGTCTGCATGATGTGAATGATACAATACGTATATTTGTTTGCGATCTGATATCGCTTCGTAATCCTGTTGAATTGCTGAGACACTATTATCTGTTATTTGCTTTTATAACTGATATCATGCCTATATGATTTATCGCTCTAAATCGCATGCTTATTATGACTTATATGTCTTTATATGCTATATGTAATAAGCATGTTTATCGTTTTATCATACTGTGGATACCCATATCCGTACCCTCCCAAACAAAACCCTGTGATGTAACACGGACTTTTATTACGCATGTTTAACGCTAACTTAAACGGTTCTAACTAATGTCGAATTCATTTTGAGTCGTTTGAAATGTTAAAATGATTTAGGTCGCTTCACATCGCACTTAAATAAACGTTAAAATGATTTAGGTCTAGCTAGGTCCTTGTCCTGCTTCATTTGGCATGAGCTTCGCATTTGCGCTACAATTAGTCCTTTTACATTAACAAGGTCTAATTCAGCATTCCTAAATTCCTAAATTTAGGCCCGGTAGCTAAATCTTCCCTTTAGCCTCCTCTTACACAAAATACGGCTTCACGTCTTGCCTTATTTCACAAAAACACTACAAAATACACCTTTTTCATTTTTCCGGGTCTCGAGCCCAAAACCGAGCCCAAACCCAACCTTTGACCCGCACTCCAAAGCCCTGAACATCATAAATATCTCAGGAATATCCTAGGTGTTTTCTTGACGTGCAAGAATGAGATTATACCGTATCTTTTAGAGATATAATCAAACCGGAACTAGGAAACTAGGCTAAGAACCACACCTACAAACCGCATAAGCTTATGCGGTTTGGGTGGGCAACCGCATAAGCCTATGCGGTTTGCCCTGGCAACCGCATAAGGGTATGCGGTTTCCTGGCCTGTTTCTATCCCCGGATTTCCTAATTTCTCCGAGGTTTTTAGTATATATACACCCCTATACCCCGACCTCAAGAACACAATTGACAACCAGAATAACTTCTTTCACCCAGAAATCACAGCATACACACTACAAAACACTCACAAAGCCTCAAGCACTCAAATCCTTGAGTTCAACACACCATCCCGTGTTGAATTCATCCTCCTTTTAGTTCAAGAAGCGAAGCTCTGCCCAGATCTGAAGCATCAGGACCAGGTAGGTACCGATCCACTTGGATCAAAACTTTTTCTTATTTTCTATGGACTAACAAAGGGGACTACACTCTAGCGCCCCGCTTTGGCACCCAGCGCGCTTGCACTCCAAGTGTTCTATTTACTTCGAGTACACTCCATATCCGATGACACGCCAAAGTCGCATAAGCAACCGACCTCTTAAAATAAAACAATGGACAATTGAACTTTATTTTAATTGTATGCATCTTGCACATTCTTATTTTGCATTAAAATCAACTTAAACAATGAATTCGACCTTTAACTGAACCGTTTTCGTTAACAAGTTAAACATGCTAAACTGAGGGTTTTAATCAATCTTTTTGCATTTGCATCTGCATTCTTTTACAAATTTATCGCACTTGTACGTAGCGATAACATTAGCTCAAATATCATCTTACAAGGATTGTTCTAGGTCAGTAGAGGTTATTTTTACATTGGCTTTTCTAAAAGGTTTTCATAAATCATTGTTTGAATTAACTCTTTTTCTAAAGTACCCTCACCCCGAATCCAATCTGGTTTCACAGCCTTAGATCTAGGGGTGTCGGCGTGCTCCAAAATCTAGGACATGTTTTTAACTTAGAACATGGTAGCAGGTTCCTAATTTCCGCGATAATTAGGTGGCGACTCCAAACAGTTCTTAAAGGTTTTTCAAACTTATTAATCTTTTTTAACTTTAACATCGCCCTTACGCAAGACGCCGAGTTGGGTCCCTCGACGCGGTTCCCGGGTTCCACAGTTTGGCGACTCCGCTGGGGAGATTTTATTTTTAAAACTTAAAACTAGCTTTTTCTTTTTAAAAATAAAGAGGTGAAACTTGAAAGCCTTGAACAATCCTTGTATACATATTTGAGCTATGCACATTCGTTTAGAGTCCATTCCTTTTTGGAATCTAGGCACCCTTTGCACCCTCGAGAGGTGGTTCCCACATGCAGGCTTGTCCACTCGATAAAGCACATGCCGGACTAACTTTCCTCTCGCCCCTCCACGGCTTGCCGTAAAAGGCTATCTCGACCGCCCCAGTGCTCCCTTTAGAAAACCTATCGCTCCGGCGTAAGGAAATAAAGGGGTTAAGTATCTGCCAAAGCGTACTCGAGGTAGTTGGAGGTGTACCCGACTGACTCATTTATCACCCTTTTTGAGTCATACGTACAAGTTCGAGGCTATGCACTCCATAGTCTTTTTCAAAACGAGCATATGCATTCATATCTTCGAAAACTCGCCTAAACTTTTCAAAGATAAACGAATCTAACATCTAACACCCTTTTCAAACAAAACTATCGCAAATTTTTGAAACAAGCTTTTTCAAAACTTCCTCTTTCACTAACAAGCAAAAACCCGAGCAAGGATTAAAACCCGAGCTCGTGGATTTCAATCCTCTAGGTCACACGGCCTAGACTCTGTTTTAACATCCTCGACTCGACTTGCTCGAGCCGAATCTTTCCTCTTTTACACATCCGACTCGAGCTCACCTCGGCAAATCGCCGATACCAGTTCGACGGGTGCAAAGCAAAATCTTTTAACATCGAGACGAGATGTGCGCACGCATCCTCGCCTCAAAAGCTTCCCTTAGCAAAACTTTTTCGAAAAGCTCCTCTTTTCAAACACAAAGGTCTTTCTAAACAAGGAAATGAGCTTAAAATGAATGCTTAGAATGTTCGTGAGTCTAGTGGGTCGAGTCGTGTCACTAATATACGAAGTGAAATACAGGTCTCAGCTGGATGCTCATCATGAATCGCATCATCACCCCTCACTTCAAGCGTGAACGCGCCTCGAAGATGGCTAACCTCAACAAATTGAGAACTCTCCGCAGTCGTATTAACCAACTCACCAAAGACATTGACAACTTGAAGGCCTTGCATCAGATCTAAACTCGACGCTTGGAACAACGCTCCAAGAACAAGGCCGACAAGCATGTCTCCGTACGCTCTTCATTCAACACCAAAAAGACGGGGAAGATTTCACCCAATACCTCGCTCGATGGAGAAAATTACTTGCCCAAGTTCCAAACCCTCCACACGAAGATGAACTTATATACCCATTCCTCACCAGTCTGCAACCCGAATGGCAAAAACACTTCGATTACGGCTACGCCGAGAACTTCGAGGAACTCGTTGAGATCGGCATCGGAGCCCAAAACAACCCCACGATCTATGACAATCCTGCAATCTTCCTCGGATCAGCACCCGTCATAGATTTTTCCTACTTAGTTGCACCCATCAACAACCAAATCAATGGAATCTGGTTTAGTGATGATGAGGACGAAGAGTGGCCATCCACCAACAGAACGATAGCCCAACTCTCGACCACTTCCTCCCCAACCAAAAGCAAAAAGAACAAGAAAGGGAAGAAGAAAAAGGGCAAACAGCCCGAAAATAAGCACACAGAAGATAAGGGCAAACAGCCCGAGAAGAAGGATCAAGACGAGGTTTCACACCTCACACGTTCTGGGCGTCCTTATCAAAATATTTTCACCGACGAACACGCTCAAAAAGCAACCGCGGCCGAGAAAGGCAAGGCCGTAGCTCAGGAAGATATTCCTTCCACAAGCACACCTTCTGCATCTACAGTAATTCCACCACCAAACACGAGTGAAGTGCTTCAAAAGCAACTCACTCGCACAAAAGCCGATGTTTCAATCTGGGCTCTCCTACGAGACTTGGCGGAACATAGGAACGCATTCATCCGTGCCTTACAAATAGCATGCGCAGATTCCGAAATCTCCCAAAATCAAGTCATTAGCCACGTTACGAGAGATTGGCTGCCAGGGGCTATCACCTTCTCAAACGATGACTTACCAGCGTTCGGACCAAACCATAACCTTGCACTCTACATCAGCGTAGAATGCATGAAGAAAACTCTACCCGTGTCCCTCGTTGACAACGGATCTGCAGTCAATGTTCTACCTTTAGCCACCGCACATCGCCTCGGCCTATCTGACAAAGACTTCACCCCAAGCATGGACGGAGTCAAAGCTTTCGATGGAACCCGACGTCACGTGAAAGGAACCATTTCCCTTCACATACGCAGTGGTCCTATTGAGAGAAAGGTCGAATTTCAAGTCATTGACATGACCCCTTCATACAATATACTTCTAGGGCGCCTGTGGATTCACTCCACCAAAGCCGTAACTTCTACTCTTCACCAGAAGGTTAAAATCCCTCTTCACGAGGAGATCATAACTTTGAACGCCTCAAATTTCCGCGCTCTCTTCGATACACCAAAGGAGCCTAATTCCGCAGAAATCGTTGTTGAACCTACGAAAGACCTATGCGGTTTCGACTTTGAGGTGGGCGCCATTACACGCATGCCGATCGAAACTTACAAACCTTTCAAAACAGCAAACAACAATAGCCTTTGGCTCACCATGGGCCTAGGCTACAAACCCAGTAACAATGACCAAGAACAAATGGCCAAAGAGATCCAAAGGCGAAAGTCAACCCATAAGGTCACCCTACAGCCTTATGTCCTTGATTTAAGCGCATATTTCACTCCTGGGGGAACGGTCGACGGGAACACCTCCCTTCGAGACGTCATCCAAACATCTGAAGCTTGCTACTCTAGTGAGGTCGAGCCTAATGCACCTCAGACCTCACCGAGCATCAAAAATGAAGAAATCGTCGCCACCATTATGCGCGATCGACGTTTTGATCCTAACTTACTTATAGCCGATGCCACCGACAAAACCCTTAACGGATGGTATAAAACGCTGAAATGGACCGATGCACAAGGCCACCACTTCCAACTTATCACCGGTGAAGGACCACTTTTCAATCACGTCACCAACCTCAAAAACAAAGAGGCAAGCAACCCAAGCAACCCAAGCACCCCAAGCACCTCAAGCAGCTCAAGCAGCTCCTCCAGCCACGAAGACGATGAAGAAGAAGAAAGAATTCTTTTAAATCCTAATGCTCTTATTATCGGGTCATCTGTCGACCCATCTATCCTAGACTCTAGCTTTAGTTTAGATTTTCTTTTTACGGAGGCTAGCTCCAAGCAATTTTCTGAATTATCGAATAATTCTTTTCAAAATAATGAAATAAACAAGTTTGCTTACGTCTTGTCTCAAGCTAAAACAAATGACAAAGAACAAACAGCTAAAAATCAACAAACAACTAACAAAACACAAAATGCAAAAGACACTAACTCATGCGAAAATGAACAAACAAATGAATCATTAAACAAATACATTGCAAACCTTGTCTCTCCCAAAACACAGGACCCTATCATCGAGGAAACCATAACCATAAACGTAGGAACCCCCGAAGAGCCAAGGGAATTACAATTAGGCGCCTCACTAGACGAAGACGAGCGCGCCCAATTCACACAGCTTCTAAGCGAATTCAAGGACGTATTCGCTTGGTCATACAAGGACATGCCCGGAATCGAACGAAGCATCTATGAACACCGCATCCCGATTAAACCCGGTTACAAACCAATCAAACAAAAACTAAGGAGACTACGTCCCGAATGTTCCCTTATGGTCAAGGAAGAAATCGAAAAACAACTACAAGCCGGTTTCATCCAAGTCATCGATTATCCTGAATGGGTCTCAAACATGGTCCCAGTCTTGAAGAAGAATGGCAAAATTCGAGTATGCGTTGACTTTCGCGACTTGAACAAAGCTAGTCCCAAAGATGACTTTCCATTACCCCATGTAGACGTCCTCGTCGACAACACTGCCGATCACGCCCTCCTATCCTTCATGGACGGCTACGCAGGCTACAATCAAATCAAAATGTCACTCGAAGACATGGCAAAGACGGCCTTCATTACACCATGGGGCACATACTGCTACACAGTCATGCCTTTTGGCCTAATCAATGCTGGTGCAACATATCAACGCACCGCTACAACCCTTTTACATGACATGATGCACAAAGAAGTCGAAGTTTACGTCGACGACATGATCGTAAAGTCAAAGGAGAGGAGTGGTCACATCACTAATCTCCGCAAGTTCTTCACTCGCCTACGACAATACAAAATGCGCCTCAATCCCCAAAAATGTACTTTTGGAGTTAAATCCGGCAAACTACTAGGACATGTAGTGAGCCAAAGAGGCATCGAGGTCGATCCCTCGAAAGTCAAAGCAATTCTCGAAATGCGACCCCCGGAGAACCTCGACGAAATTCGAAGTTTCTTGTGCCAAATCCAATACATCTCACGCTTCATCAGCAAACTCACCATGATATGTGAACCAGTTTTCAAGAAGCTCAAGAAAACCGACCACGTTGAATGGGACGAACAATGTCAACAAGCATTTGACAAGGTCAAAGAATTGCTAACCAATCCACCAGTTCTACGACCACCCCAAAAGGATTTACCACTATCTTTGTACCTTACAACAACACCTACCGCCATGGGCGCAATGCTCGCTCAAGAAGTAAACGGCGAAGAACACGCAATCTATTACATAAGCAAGAAATTCCTCGATTACGAGACTCGATACTCCGCTGTCGAGAAGAGTTGTCTAGCTTTAGTATGGTCATCCAAAAGACTCCGTCACTATATGCTAGCACACCAAACAAGGGTCTATTCTACAATGGACCCCGTAAAGTACCTCTTCGAGAAACCTGTGCTTAACGGACGAATGGCCAGATGGACGCTGCTCCTAGCCGAATTCGACCTTAAGTACGTACCCCTCAAAGCAATCAAGGGACGAGCAGTCTCCGATTTCCTAGCCAAAAATGCAATCGCCGAACAACCTATCATAGACACGACATCCCTTCCAGACGATGGGATTTACAACATCGACCAAGAACAATGGGAGTTATACTTCGATGGTTCATCCAACTATCGAGGTTGTGGAGTAGGAATACTTCTCATATCCCCGAATGGCGAACACACACCCTTATCCATCAAACTGGATTTCGATGTAACAAACAACGCCGCACAATACGAAGCATGCTTACACGGTCTCCAAGCAGCGCTTGTACTCAACGCCCGCAACATAAGAGTCTATGGGGACTCCTCCCTCATAATCAACCAAGTATCCGGAGCATGGAAGATACTTAATGAAAACCTAGCGTTATACCAAAACAAGATACAAGAACTCATAAACGAATTCTATCATGTAGAATTCATACACCTCCCACGCGAAGAAAAACCAATTCACCGACGCGCTATCCAAACTCGCCTCGCTAATCAACATACCCCCGAGAATGGAAACGCTACCAATTGTCGTGGAACGACGGAATGAACCCGCAAACATCTGTGACATCGAAACCGAGGAAGAGCAAACCGATCCTTGGTACCAAGCAATTATCAACTACAAAACAAACGGTGAATACCCACCAAACATTGACAAACGGGCCAAGCGAGCCCTCCGCCTCTTATCATCACAATTCGTGATGGAAATGGGCAAACTACTCAAAAAGACGCCTCAAGGTACACTCCTCCTGTGCGTCGACCACAAAAAGGGACACGAAATCATGTCTCAAGTACACGATGGCGAGTGCGGACCACATATGAACGCACGAGCCATGTGCAAACAAATCATAAGGCTAGGATGGTACTGGACCACCATGGAAGCCGATCACAAGAAAATATGTCAAACATTGCCATAATTGCCAAATCTTTGCAAACGTACAACACATACCTCCTTCACCACTATACAGTTTAACTTCGCCATGGCCATTCTCCACATGGGGGATCGACGTCATTGGCAAAGTGCAACCCGTGGGAGCAGGAGGACACTGCTTCATCCTCGTGGCCATCGACTATTTCACCAAATGGGTCGAAGCCGCATCATACCGCAAACTAGGCACAAAAGAAGTTGCAAAATTCATACAAAACAACATCATTTGTCGCTATGGCATACCCCACGAGTTCATAAGCGACCAAGGAACACACTTTCAAGGAGAAGTCGAACCACTTCTTCTCAAATACAAAATACAACGACACAAATCATCACCTTACCGACCGCACACCAACTACAAGAAGAGAGGCAAAGAACAAAACCGTCGTATCAATCCTCAAAAAGATGATCGACACCTGCCACGACTGGCCCAACAAAATCCCATTTGCATTATGGGGATACCGCACTACTATCCGCACACCCACGGGTATGACACCCTATTTCCTAACCTACGAAATGGAGGCTGTTCAACCTGTAGAAATCGAGATGCAATCCCTTCGAATTCTCATGGAAGCGGACATTCCTGAAGCCGAATGGGCACGCGAACGCTATGAACAACTCATCCTTCTAGACGAGAGACGCTTGCATTCACTAAGTACAGTCCGAATGTACCAGTCTCGCCTACAACGCGCCTGCAACAAACGGGTCAAGCCACGAAACATAAAAGTGGGTGACCTAGTACTCAAATCTGTCCGAGCACCATTACCAGTCGACCCAAGAGGGAAATTCAAACCCAATTGGGCCGGACCGTACTTGGTCAAGGAAATCCTTCCCGGAGGAGCCGTGAAATTAACTGACTTGGACTGTCAGGACTTCCGATTGCCAACAAATCTTGATCAACTCAAGAAATACTACCCCTAAACAAATTCGCAATGCATTTTACAAAAGACAAGACTCACTCTCGCATGGGTGAACTACGCTCGGTTTGATTCCACGCACTGTGGATACGTAGGCAGCTTTGCAATGAGCTCAACCGAATCACACGAACTACGCCGGTTTGATTCTGTATTTAAAACGCAGATACATAGGCAGCTTATCAGAAGCACAACCGAACTTTTTAGCACGCATGCCCAAAGCTTAAAAAGGTCGAGGGCTTTGCACTCACAAAATGACACGCTCAAAGCTTAAAAAAGTCGAGGGCACAGTCAACACAAAAAAAACAACACAAAGGAAGATCTGAATCCAAAGTTTAAAAAGGTCGAGGATCTAAGACAAAACAAATCAACATACGAATCCAAAGCTTAAAAAGGTCAAGGATTTACGACAAATACAAGTGTTCAAAGCTTAAAAAGGTCGAGAACATTTTGAAACAAAACAAAAGAAAGCAACGAGACAAGACAAAAGCAAACAAATTCTATTTTATTACTTTATTTAGAATTTTTCAAAATTTAGAAATGGGCTAGGAACAAGCCTCCTTAGCCTTTTATTCGAATCTAAAACATGTATTTAAATAAAGGAAATTTTCTAAGCAAAACAAAATGCAAACTACTAAGACATCCTCTGTCGCTTCGGATTGGCCTCTTCATCTTCAAGAGGCCGATCCGCCACAATATTCGAACTAAGAACGGGAATAGATCTCTCAAAACCTGGGGGCTCGATCGGATCCTCGTCCTGCTCGACCGGGGGCTCCTCGATCCTTGGCCCTAGGCGATCTTTATGATCACCTTCTACTAAGTCTTTCCTTACGCCTCGAAGTAGAAGCCTCTGCACTAACAGCACAAAGATCACCATAGTCCCTCCTTTCGCGCACCACATCATACGCCAAGGAGGGCCTTGGCCCATTCTTCTCCCTCCTCCTCTGATTCTCCCGCTCCTGAGGATCATTGGAACGGTACCACCGTGTATAGAAGTCTGTAACACGAGTAGACTCTATATGCTCCGGAACAACCCAAGTAACACGATCCGACCATCCTCGGATCCAAGCATCGATCATCTGGTTGTTTAGGACAACAACCCCTCCGACCTGAGTATCCTGCTCAGGAATGGTCTGAGCAAGCCCGATTTGCCTCTTCAAGCGAAGAGGATGAATCCACACACCTCGTTCAAACCCGCACAACATCAACCCACAAGCCGCGTTCGCAACAGACGGAGCCGTAATCGCCGTAATATGCCACCATGACACATGCCAACGAATGGTGCTTTCCTTCACAAACCCTCGGTAGTAGTTGAGTGAACGCTCCCGAGGGTTGGCCCACTCCATCTTTCGCGACGTCGTCGCCGCAACCTTGAAGACACCCCCAAGGGGAAGAGCCTTATACACACTTAGCCTCTCCATGAGCCAAATGTTGAGAATCCTAGCACAACCCCTGTACGAGCTCAGACGATTAGCACAACGGTCGTCTAAGCCCAGTATAGTTTCCGCCAGGATCAAAGCAGAAGGATCATATCCCCGTTCCATCTCTTCGACAACACGAGCATACCTCGCGTTCCCGAACACCCCATCTGGCATGGACTCCGCAAAAGCATAACGATGAACCAAACAAAAAGCAAGGGCCCTCCGCCTAGAACGGTCCGAAATACTAGTGTCCACTTTATTCATGTATCGTTGACACAAAAGAAGCATGTTCACCTTACCTCCTTCAAACAAACCCGCAGCATGAGCATTCGTCATCCCAAGGAAGTTTCGCAACATCCCGTTGTAACAAAGCTCACGCCTCACAACCACAGGAGTAGTCCGTTTCGACCACCCAGCAATGGCCGCAAACTCCTCCATCAAAGGACACACTTCTCCCCCGGGAAACCTAAACACATGCAAACTAGGATCCCAATAATCCAAACACGAGTCAAGGAAGTCTAGATCGACTTTCATTTGGCGAAAGCCAATAAAAACACCTGCGCCATCATCATACACCGCCTTCTTCATCGCCGGACTTAGTGAAGAAGTCCACCTCTTCAAAAGAGCATCAAAATGCTCAACCATTTTTCTCGAATACACAAAACTTTTGTAAATATACCTACTATATTTATGAGAGCAAAAACTTGTAATAAAAGAAAAAGAGAGAAGTGATTTGTGAATGAAGATTATGGCACGCACCCCCTCTCCTTATATAGGAAAACCGTATCTGAAATATGGAAATACAGCGTTACCAGCCAAGCCACCAAACCGCACAACCTTATGCGGTTTGGACCCAAAACCGCATAAAGTTATGCGGTTCGCACCCCAAACCGCATAAGGCTATGCGGTTTCAGGGGCTGGTTTTTCTCACAGTTTCCTAATTTCGTCTTTCCTAAAACACTACAACCTACATTATACTACGACATTCCTTTGTTGTTCCCCACGCAGCAACTCTACATTTCGTCTTAGCAAATACGATTCTTACCACGAGTCAAAACGAAACATTTTTAGCATTTAAGCTCATTTCACATTTAAAATGAACTTTTTACTAACACATTTTCACAAACTAATTCAGCATCAAAGCATCCCACTCGGGAATCATTTCGTTTTTCAAACAAGCCTACTAACGCTACAGGTTTACGACCGACAATCAAGTTCAAAGTTCAAGCTACAAAGACATGTAAACAAAGGTTCATACAATCTTTATTACACAAAGCTCAATCATGATAACGACGACGATACTCGTCGAACTCCCGTCGAATCTGAGCCGTCTCAAGACGACTCGACACAACCGAGTCACGCTGCTTTCACCCCACGCCATCCTCCACCGGTTAGCTGTCCTCCACAGCTTCTTGTGCACCTCCTTGGCCACCTGCATTACCCAAAACACAAACGCGTTACATCTTTCTCCATTTTGCCTTAATCTCACTTAAATTAAGCCAAACTTAGGGGGAAATCTCAAAACAAGACACAAAGATACCCCACTTTGCCTTAATTTCACTCAAATTAAGACAAACTCGAGGGGGTAACCCCAAAAACACGCATCTCACTAGTTTGATCATCGCTACAGCCCATACCTCGATCAAACTGGGGGCTTACACATACACAAATACAAAATACATACCTTTTTCACCTCGCCCGCCCAAATTGTCCATCCCAGATCGGTGGTCACCTGCAAGTACGCTTAAGAACACAAAGGTGCGACTGAACCCGAAGTCATCATACTCAACGGTGGTAGGAAAGTCACCTGCCGCTCGCCATCTCAGGATCAAATTTCTACAAAAATACAAAACACACACATCAGGGAAATTTTTCGCAAAATTACCTTACGCACCCCCAAAAACAAAGTAAACATACCTCAATCGGTCCACAAGCGACCCGCGACTGTGCAAACTGGCCGTACGCCTCCCAAGGACAGGCAAGACTCACCGCCTCCCCCTCCGCATGCAGGCGCCACCCGATCTGTCGCGGAAACTCCTCGTTCAAACAGACCTTGGCGGGTCTTTAGGCACCATCGAGCGGCCACCCTACCGATAAACCAAACGCTCTCCAAGGTACCAAACCGGCCCGTACGGCGTCGCCAAGTACAAACGCTGGGTATCACGCACTGCGAACCTAGCTCCAATGCCCTCAGGAATACCCGTATACTGACTCCACGGGAAGGGCTCGAACTGCAAAACGAAAGCAACAACAACATCATCAAGAACACATACAATCATTTTAAGTACACTCTATTTGAAATGGTTCAAACACAAACCTGATTAAACTCCATAAGGTTCAGACGCACCCGAACCTCATCATACGACCAGTTAAAGGCCGCACGGTTACATCGCGTTCTGCGCGCATCACGGTACTCTCTCGATCCTCGTAGCATGCGGGGGAAGCAGAAAAGGGAAGTGGCTCAAGATCCACGACTGCACACGCAAGAAACAAAAACACGTTACAAAGACAACAAAAACAAACAACAGTGCACCTAAAACAAAAACAGAATCAACACGTACCTCCATCAAGAATCCAGGCGAGACTAAGGACAGTCTCGACCCTCGATCCATGACCCGCGGTCTCACCGCGTCCATACAAAAACAAATGCACAAGCCCAAAGACGGCGTCACCCAGTCAAACGTCCCAATTGCATTCCAATCTAGGAGATGCATAAGGACCGACGTCGCCGCCCGCTCACCCTTATCGCCGAAGTACACGGCACTAACAAACCACCACAACCACATACGAGCATTCTGCTCGTCACTCCAATCAGAGGGGCCTCGCTCCGTCTTCCCCTCAAAATACTCCAAGATGTAGCTCGTCTTGAAGATGTAAGGTGGTGCACCCTCACAGACCACCTCCAAACCACCGCCAATCGCAGCAGTCACAACCTCGTCCACAACGGACGGCGCAAACTCAAAGCTCATGTCATGGTGATACATGTTATTTATATTGATTATATGCCCCCAGTTTAGTCGCATTTAGCTTGCATTTATTCGTATTCGTTATGATTTTACGAGCTATTTGTTATATTTCTCGATACTGATGCCTTTCATTTGCATTTTGCAGGTTTTGGTGGTTTTGAGCCAAAACCCGAGACAATTGGAGCTTAAACGAGATTTAAGACTACAAGACTAAGCTCGAGCGCGCATGAGAGCTCGGAGTTCAGAATATAAGACCAAAAAGACGAGAAAGACTTAAAATAGAGGGCCACGAGTATTGTGAAATAGGATGAAGGCCTAAGTCTCATGAAGGCCCAAGAGGAAGAGCCCAGCCCAGACTAGCTGCACCACGGTCTGGTGGATCCAAGACTACGCCTGGCCTCGCGTATTACTCGTCGGTTTTATTTTAATTTATGTGGAGTTGCTATATATACCCTAGGACGCTAACTTAAACATCATCTTTTACTTTTATGCTTTATTTTGAGTTTACTCCTTAGGTTTAGTTTACTGCTTTATATTCTCTCAACATTCAAAACTCCAGTTTTAGTTTAAGCTTGATTTATTTGTAACCGCCGGTACTCTACTTTAATCCAGGTTTATTTTAATTTTTATTATTTATTCATCATGTTTACTTTGATTATTTCTGTTGCTTTGATTGTTATTATGAGTAGCTAATTCCTTAATTAGGGTTTAGGGGAATTTGTGATATTTGGTTCAGGAACATGTTTTAGGATTAAACTGGTTGAATAAATTGTGCACTTGATTTCTTTCTACGCGTTTTATGCCAATTGAATTAGGATTATTTTGCCTGATCAACGATTTGTCTAAGTTTAATTGAACCTGAGTAAGTTTTAATTTAAGATCGAAAGCCGAGTTAAAACTAGACTTACGCGAGATTGATAAGTTGAATTTAGTAAGTTGCGAGAGCCCGCTAAATTTGCTTAAGGCTAAAATTGACTCGAGAGAGCGTTTTATAAACCTACTCATTTGCACAGTTTATCGCTTCCTTCTTATAAATTTGAGTTCCTGAATCATTGTCATAATGAACCCGATGCCCTAATCCTTCCCCTTATATATTTCTATTCATCTTTACTTTTGCCTTAGTTTAGTTCAAACAACTCCTTTTCATACCTTTGAGTTAGACCTGTTTACTCCGTCTTTAGCTTAAACTACACCGTTTCTCTATGGATACGATCCTGCTTGCCGCTAGCTACTTGTTAGTGTTTTTGTAGGTTTATTTTGACAGGGTGATACGATTTAGCCCTATCAATTTTGGCGCCGTTGCCGGGGAAACGGCTTTGTTAGTTTTAGTTATTGTTAGTTGTTACAGGTTTTTCTCTATTGTCTCAAGGAACCTAGTTCCTTGAGACCGTTCTCACCGTTTCCTTTGAGTTATTTATGCGCAGGTCACCTACAGGTTTAGTCCCTTTTGATCCTGAACCTGAGCGCACCTTGCACCGTACGCGTAACTTCTTCAAGGAAATCGCTGAGGCCTACGCAACTGAGAGCGTGCAAAGTTCAGACGAGGAATCTCGTGCGGAACAACCGTCCTGCGAAGAGGACAATCTACACATTGTTATTGATTTAGAGGAGCCTGTGACCATGCCAAAGCTCTACAGTCACTCGCTTCCTAAGACGGAGTCCATCCCGAATGGATTCACGATGCCCGCTACACTTACGGGCAACTTTGAGATTCGCCCCGCCTTTCTCAATTTGGTGGAGCGGAATCAGTTTGGTGGTCATCCCACCGAGGATCCTGGTCGTCATATGCAGGTTTTTACGGACTATTGCTCTACGATCAAGCAGGCCGGGATCACGCAGGAGCAAATAAGGGAGATGCTGTTCCCTTTTTCTTTAAAGGATCGAGCTCGTGAGTGGATCACGGACCTCGACAAACTCGCCGCCGGTATTACTGATTGGAGGAGTTTGGCTCTCGCGTTCTTTTCAAAATTTAATCCTCCAGAGCGCATAAATCAGATGCGCAGTCAGATTCAGGGCTTCAAGCAGACATACGATGAGTCTTTAGCTGAAGCTTGGGAAAGGTATAAGAAGCTGATTCGGGATTGCCCTCATCATGGGTTGAACGATTGGCTCGTGATTATGACCTTTTATAACGGCTTATATGCTGAGAGCCGTGCCATTCTTGATTCTGCTGCGGAGGGGCGTTTTGCTAATAACGTCGATGATGATAAGGCTTGGGGGTTAATTGAGGAGATGGCGATCCATTCGTCACAGTTTGGGAAGCCGAGGGGTAATTCACGGTCTGCGCATAATGACCGTGATAAGGAGAGTATTAGAGCACTCACTAGTCAGGTTGCTGCGCTGACTGCGCAGATTAGTATGATGAATGGTGGTGGTTCTTCTAGTGCCCATGTAAATGCTGTTATGGGGCACGATCAGGGTTATTCTACGGGGTATGCTGCACCCCACGAGCAGGTTTATGCTTATCAATCTTATTCTCAAAACCTGCCGTACCAAAACCAGCCGGGTTACGATCGTTCTCTCTTGTCCTACCGTAACCAAAACGTGCTGAACCCAACCACCCAACCACCACAAAATCAACCCTACATCCCTCCTCACAAGAATTTCCAACCACCCCCACCCAACTACCAAAAACAAGCTTATACTCCACCACCTCCTACCCCGGGACCCGATCCTTTGGTCGAGACTAAGGCTATGATGTTGCAAATGCAACAATTGATGATGGGTATGCAAAAGACGCAGGAGGCTATGCTGGGCCAAATGCAAAAGAGCGATCAGGCTAAGGACGCGGCGATTAAAATGTTGGAGACTTAAGTGGCTCAGCTCGCCACCTCACAAGCGTCGCGTCAATCGGGTTTCTTTCCATCGCAGGGTAATCCTCCTAACCCTCCTCCCGATACCGCATGTGCTATTACATTGAGGAGCGGTACGTCTTACGATGAACCGAGGAAAAAGGCAGCGCAGCCGGTCGACCGGCAGCCGGTCGTCCAACCGGCTGGACCTGCTGCTGCGGGGAAAGATGATTCGGGTGTTAATTCTGGTATTCCTGTTGCTACTCCAACGCCCCCGATTCAGATCAAGCTCCCATTTCCTGGTCGTCAACGAGGTGCAGAGCCCGAGGCTAAGTTCAGGAAGTTCGTCGACGTCATAAAAGCTCTTCAGGTAAATGTCCCTTTTCTTGATCTCGTGACTCAAATACCTGCGTACGCTAAGTTTCTGAAGGAGGTCTTAGCTAGAAAGCGTACGCTTGATGATGTGTCGAGTGTGGCTTTTGTGGGGGAGGCTAGTACTCGGCTGCAAGGTAGTAAGCCCCCTAAGCTTAGTGACCCTGGAACATTTTCCATTCCCTACTCCATTGGTAGATTTGAGGTTAAGAACGCTTTATGTGACCTAGGAGCTAGCGTCAGTGTCATCCCGTACTCTATGTGTAAGAAGATGAATATGACGAATTTGGGTGTCACTAGTCTAACTTTGCAAATGGCTGACCGATCCGTTAAGCGTCCTTTAGGTATACTGCAAGATGTCCCCGTACAGGTAGGAAAGTTCTTTATCCCTGTGGACTTTGTCGTACTGGATATGCCCGAGGATGTCCACATCCCTATCATTTTGGGGAGACCCTTCTGCACACTGCTGGTGCAGTTATTGACGTGGGCAATAAGACTTTAGCTTTTACGGTGGGGGGTGAAAAGCTCACTTTTACGCATTCTGATACCCCGCGGTCACCCATGCGTCTAGAGTCGGTTTGTTCTGTTAATGTTATACCTCCGTCTCATTCTACTGGAGACACTTCGGAGGTCGTTTCTGTTGTCTCCCCGTGTGCAGGTTCTTTACAGGATGGCTGCAAGGATGGTTTGGGGAAGAGGAAATTGCTTAAAGCCGATTTGTTTGACGCTAGCCAAGGGGATAGAGGACCTACGGTTCAGCCGCTTGGAGCATGCGGGCGATTTGGAGAACCATTTCGTGATCGCGGACCTACGGTGTTGGATTATGCTGCTTTGCCTCGAGAGGGAGGTGTTCTTTGGCGAACGACTGCTGTTTCGCCTAGTGAAGCTGTTGCTAACGGCCAACGTCCTTGGCCTAATTATACGTGATTTTTAGCCTTGAAGAGTCGTGCGGGACTATAAACCAGCGCTTCCGGGAGGCAACCCGATGACGTTGTATTTTCCTTTGCATTTGTACTTTGGTTTGCTTAGTTTTTATGACTTTTGGTTTTTATTGAGCGCGCGAGGAAGAGGGTATTATTTTCTGATTTTACTGCGCAGGTACTTTTGGACTTTGTCCTTAGTATTTTTGAAGAATACGCTCCGAGGAGGCATCCCAGTGACCACTCAGACTCAGGCAGGGCCGTAGTCGAATTTGAAAATTGAAGAAAAATCGAAAAAATTGCATCAGGGGGCCTTAGCCAGTCGGCCGGCTGCCGGTCTAGACCGGCCGGCCACCCCTGCTCATTTCTGCTGCTTCGTTTCGTTTCTTCTTGCGTGCTACTCCGAAGTACTTCATCGTTGGACTGAATTGGACGCATATACGTGGAATATTAGCCGCACTCCATGATTGACTTCGGTTTGGGGGAGCTCCGACTTTATAATGTGAGCATTCTTTACCCCTTTTACCCTCTTTTCTCGTCTTTGTTTTCCGTACCCCGTATGCTTTATGTCCTCCTCTGCTTTTGTGGTTGTGCTGTTTTCCACATTGAGGACAATGTGTGCTTTGGTTTGGGGGAGGGAAGCGCTTTCGCGCTTATTAGTTTAGTTGCATTTTTTTTCGTGTGCATCTATTATATAAAATTCCAAAAAATTGAAAAATTTCAAAAAAAATACAAAAATACGAGTCTGTTTGGTCTGCTTTGTCACGTTTGGAGAATTGATTAGTGCGTTTACTTTGATCTTTAGCATCTCCGAGTCGACTTTCTATCGTCGTAGCTGCACTATATGTTTGTTTCCTATTAATAGATTGCGAGTCTCAAACACTAGCCCACTTGTATTTGCTTAATTCTTATCGCTTTTCGTTTGTTTACTTTCGACTTTGACATTCGAGCTTGGCAATGGTTTGTGGAATGTTTGGTTTGTTGGTTTGCGGTATGATTGGGAAGATTTATTTATGTTGGAGCAATGCTTCGATGCTTTCGGAGGGGACTCATTAAATTGAATAACCACAGTGGCCATGAATTTGGTTGCGACCGAGAGTATGAGCAATGACGTAACCCTTAAGGAAATATGTGTACCCGAGCGCGATCTTTACCGAGTGAATGTCAAAGCTAAACGGTACTACATACGAGGGATGCTCCACACTTGCGAAAAAAAAAAAAAAAAAAAAAAAAAAGAAGAATGAAAAGAGAAAAGAATGGATTGTGGTAAGAATTGATTGATGGAAAGTGGTACGTTCGGTTGGCCTTGCTTGAATTGAAAATGTCGTCAGTTTTACTTTTGCGAAAGCGTTAGAGGCTAGTAATACGATGTGGTGTGAATGGTTGAGACTTGTGCTCTATTTTCGGTGAAACAGTCTATGGTTGTATGTTTATGTGCATAGGTCGTTCACTTCGAGATACTAACGTGATAAGTTTGTGTCACTTTGATTTTCTCCGACGCTTTTTGCTTGAGGACAAGCAAATGTTTGGTTTGGGGGAGTTTGATACATGTTATTTATATTGATTATATGCCCCCAGTTTAGTCGCATTTAGCTTGCATTTATTCGTATTCGTTATGATTTTACGAGCTACTTGTTATATTTCTCGATACTGCTGCCTTTCATTTGCATTTTGCAGGTTTTGGTGGTTTTGAGCCAAAACCCGAGACAATTGGAGCTTAAACGAGATTTGAGACTACAAGACTAAGCTCGAGCGCGCATGAGAGCTCGGAGTTCAGAATATAAGACCAAAAAGACGAGAAAGACTTAAAATAGAGGGCCACGAGTATTGTGAAATAGGATGAAGGCCTAAGTCTCATGAAGGCCCAAGAGGAAGAGCCCAGCCCAGACTAGCCAGACCGGCCGGTCTGGTGGACCGGCAGCCGGCCGGCCGGCTCTGGCGTATTACTCGTCGGTTTTATTTTAATTTATGTGGAGTTGCTATATATACCCTAGGACGCGAACTTAAACATCATCTTTTACTTTTATGCTTTATTTTGAGTTTACTCCTTAGGTTTAGTTTACTGCTTTATATTCTCTCAACATTCAAAACTCCAGTTTTAGTTTAAGCTTGATTTATTTGTAACCGCCGGTACTCTACTTTAATCCAGGTTTATTTTAATTTTTATTATTTATTCATCATGTTTACTTTGATTATTTCTGTTGCTTTGATTGTTATTATGAGTAGCTAATTCCTTAATTAGGGTTTAGGGGAATTTGTGATATTTGGTTCAGGAACATGTTTTAGGATTAAACTGGTTGAATAAATTGTGCACTTGATTTCTTTCTACGCGATGTATGCCAATTGAATTAGGATTATTTCGCTTTGATCAACGATTTGTCCTGAGTTAAATTAACCCTGAGTAAGTTTTAATTTAAGATCGAAAGCCGAGTTAAAACTAGACTTACGCGAGATTGATAAGTTGAATTTAGTAAGTTGCGAGAGCCCGCTAAATTTGCTTAAGGCTAAAATTGACTCGAGAGAGCGTTTTATAAACCTACTCATTTGCACAGTTTATCGCTTCCTTCTTATAAATTTGAGTTCCTGAATCATTGTCATAATGAACCCGATGCCCTAATCCTTCCCCTTATATATTTCTATTCATCTTTACTTTTGCCTTAGTTTAGTTCAAACAACTCCTTTTCATACCTTTGAGTTAGACCTGTTTACTCCGTCTTTAGCTTAAACTACACCGTTTCTCTGTGGATACGATCCTGCTTGCCGCTAGCTACTTGTTAGTGTTTTTGTAGGTTTATTTTGACAGGGTGATACGATTTAGCCCTATCACACGGTCCCCGAACGGCAGCCCCGTCATCACCGAATACACAGACAAAGTAATGCCGGCTTCGAAGCCGGGCATATGGAACGTCGTCGTGGTGTCCCAATACTTGTCTAGGAAGGCCCTGATCAACATCAGGTTCGCCGTCTGCTTCCTCCCCGCAATCTCCCTCCAATGGCCAACCAACGGGCCAAAAGCACTACGCAGCACCCAAGCTTGCGCTCTCGACGAAAGCTTCTCCTCAAAAACACACATCACGGACGAGACGCCCGAGAAAGTCCTCATCGAGCCCTTCTGCCAACCCATCGTCGCTCGATAGGAAACATGTCTCTCCGGAGCAAGCAAAAGGTTATGGCCATCCCAACCCTTGGCAAACGACCTGTTCACACACGACTTTCGCGGCCTAGAGCTACTCGCCCTAGGCGCAGCCTCCTCGGCCTCCTCCTCAACATCCATCTCAGCCTCAAGCTCATCCACCAGCGGAAGAGCAAGGTCATCCTCCTCAACAAGGTCAGGCACAGGGACATTCCTCCCGCGACCTCTACCTCGTGACTGACCACGCCTCGTGCGCAAGTCACGAGGGTCGGCCTCCCTCTCACTGCGCGAACGCCTCATGCTACCCGACTTGGGGGCTCCCTCAGTCCTCGAACCCGTGCTCTTACGAGCCCTCGATCTCGTAACGCGATCAGAACCTGCCCCTGCAACGAACATGAACAAATACATACAGCTATAATACATGCAAGCATACAAACTTGGCATACATTATACATTGTACACGACAGTCATACACGAATGATGCACACATAATACATATACATCCATAAACATCCCCTTTACAGAGTATTTTTAGGCCTAATTCACAATTAAGCCGAAAACCGTTCTCTACACATCAAAATTACAACTTTATGGTTTCTATGCGCCATAATAGTCCCCAACAACAACCTAATACAAGCAATTGCATTTTGGTCACCCCGATCAAAACCCCGGTCGCCTTAATTACTCCGTATAACTACGACTTAAGACGACGAATTGAAAGCCTTAGCTCGACATTTTTGCAAAACTAAAGCTATAGGCATGCTATACACACTATGGACATCCTACACCGAAGTTTAATTGAAATTCCGGGTCGGAAAATCCGGGTTCATTTTCGAGTCCGAGCCCTAATTTGGACGTTTTTTACGCAAAGACGGTCTAAATCACAATCAACTCACACACACATGCTAGCATGGCACAATGCAACACAATGACGTCAAGTTCAAGCATTCAAACGACAAATTTCAAGCAAAACTCGGGTTTTCACTCAAAACCCATCTTTTCAACATTTCAAGGAAAAACTAGTTAATTACAACGACAAATAACGCGAAAGCAAGTTAAAATGGAGCAATACCTGGTTCCATAGCAAGGCAACGCAAGAAAAACGAGCAAATTTGGTTGAGAAATCGAAAAATGGCGTTTTTAGAACTAGAAAACCGAAAGTGTTGAAATGAGCTCACCCACGGCTGCATTCGAACTTTAAACAGCTCTTATAACCAGCAGGGTAAACCGCATAGCCTTATGCGGTTTGTCCCCTGAACCGCATAGGCTTATGCGGTTTGCACCCTTGGCTTTTCTCCGGTTTTTCTCATTTTACACCTACCTCTGAACTCCTAACTCATCCTAGCTCAAATACAACTCCAAGTACGTCCCGTATTTGGGGTTAAGGCGTCACCTACAGTCCGCCATACGCGTATATTAAGCATTTAATGTACGGTACAGAAGCAGAAGCACGAACGCCCTTCACGAGCAAACACATCATTTCCTCCTCAAACGGAAGGCAATCATATGCAATAACAACTACGTAAACACTCCTCGGCGAGCCCAAACATAAACACTCTACAATATACTCAACTACAAGCATCTCACATCACATAGACGCTCCTCGGCGAGTTCAAATGCAAGCACCTCACAAAACACGTCAAAAGTATTCAAGCACAAGTATCCTACACGTACATCCGAGCACGAACATTGCAATAACCATGGCGCAGAACGCACCCCTACACGAGCATTACAACCTCTACAAATACACTCCTACAAGATCATACACCCTAAGAACGCGCTCTTCACGAGACCATACATCCAACCCAGATACGCTCACACCCTTGCACTTTAGTCCCCACGCATTTCAGCACATACGCTCTTTCACGAGACCATACGAAGACACTACAAGCAGCAGCACTAAACATACAATGATACCTAACATATACAAGACAACGGCATCAACATCAGCAACCAGCATGGCAACGAAGGCACTCAGCAGGCCGGCAGGCCCTTATAATATGCACGGACCGCCAAGTCCTTAAAATGCGCACGTTCCGCCCCGCATAGCCCGGTTCGAAGTCCTCGTCTCACCCATGGACACATACTTCGTTCCGCTGGTCATATCGAGACTGTAATGGTCCGGATATGGTCGTGGAGTTTGACTAGCGCTCTAGTCCGAGCTCAGTCAAACTGGGGGCTCTGTGGATACCCATATCCGTACCCTCCCAAACAAAACCCTGTGATGTAACACGGACTTTTATTACGCATGTTTAACGCTAACTTAAACGGTTCTAACTAATGTCGAATTCATTTTGAGTCGTTTGAAATGTTAAAATGATTTAGGTCGCTTCACATCGCACTTAAATAAACGTTCTTTTGTCCATTTGGAGTCTAGCCAGGTCCTTGTCCTGCTTCATTTGACATGAGCTTCGCATTTGCACTACAATTAGTCCTTTTACATTAACAAGGTCTAATTCAGCATTCCTAAATTCCTAAATTTAGGCCCGGTAGCTAAATCTTCCCTTTAGCCTCCTCTTACACAAAATACGGCTTCACGTCTTGCCTTATTTCACAAAAACACTACAAAATACACCTTTTTCATTTTTCCGGGTCTCGGGCCCAAAACCGAGCCCATACCCAACCTTTGGCCCGCACTCCAAAGCCCTGAACATCATAAATATCTCAGGAATATCATAGGTGTTTTCTTGACGTGCAAGAATGAGATTATACTGTATCTTTTAGAGATATAATCAAACCGGAACTAGGAAACTAGGCTAAGAACCACACCTACAAACCGCATAAGCTTATGCGGTTTGGGTGGGCAACCGCATAAGCCTATGCGGTTTGCCCTGGCAACTGCATAAGGCTATGCAGTTTCCTGGCCTGTTTCTATCCCCGGATTTCCTAATTTCTCCGAGGTTTTTAGTATATATACACCCCTATACCCCGACCTCAAGAACACAATTGACAACCAGAATAACTTCTTTCACCCAGAAATCACAGCATACACACTACAAAACACTCACAAAGCCTCAAGCACTCAAATCCTTGAGTTCAACACACCATCCCGTGTTGAATTTATCCTCCTTTTAGTTCAAGAAGCGAAGCTCTGCCCAGATCTGAAGCATCAGGACCAGGTAGGTACCGATCCACTTGGATCAAAACTTTTTCTTATTTTCTATGGACTAACAAAGGGGACTACACTCTAGCGCCCCGGCTTTGGCACCCAGCGCGCTTGCACTCCAAGTGTTCTATTTACTTCGGGTACACTCCATATCCGATGACACGCCAAAGTCGCATAAGCAACCGACCTCTTAAAATAAACCAATGGACAATTGAACTTTATTTTAATTGTATGCATCTTGCACCTTCTTATTTTGCATTAAAATCAACTTAAACAATGAATTCGACCTTTAACTGAACCGTTTTCGTTAACAAGTTAAACATGCTAAACTGAGGGTTTTAATCAATCTTTTTGCATTTGCATCTGCATTCTTTTACAAATTTATCGCACTTGTACGTAGCGATAACATTAGCTCAAATATCATCTTACAAGGATTGTTCTAGGTCAGTAGAGGCTATTTTACATAGGCTTTTCTAAAAGGTTTTCATAAATCATTGTTTGAATTAACTCTTTTTCTAAAGTACCCTCACCCCGAATCCAATCTGGTTTCACAGCCTTAGATCTAGGGGTGTCGGCGTGCTCCAAAATCTAGGACATGTTTTTAACTTAGAACATGGTAGCAGGTTCCTAATTTCCGCGATAATTAGGTGGCGACTCCAAACAGTTCTTAAAGGTTTTTCAAACTTATTAATCTTTTTTAACTTTAACATCGCCCTTACGCAAGACGCCGAGTTGGGTCCCTCGACGCGGTTCCCGGGTTCCACACATACTGTTATAGTTATAAAACGATAGTAATAAACCAAAGTAATTGAAATCGAGGGTAAGTATGAGCATAGCTAGTCACTGTCCGCTCAGCGGGCACCCCTCCCATCAGTTTATTGTGCAGGGTAATCGTGGACCGGGAGCTGGATTTTGGACGGGGCCACGCGACGTTTTTATGCTTTCCTTTTAGTTGTTTTCGAGAGATTTGTAATATATAACTCTATACTCTTTTAATTTCCGTACTTAGAGTTGTTTTATTCAACTCTTGAACGATGATGTAACATTTTAGGTTTTATGTATAATTAATGACGCCGGTTTAAGAATTAATTAATTTCCGCCTTAGTAATTAAAGTCGACTAAAAACCAGGTTGTTACAACATCCAACCAATGTATATCCATCTCAACCTCTTTAATAGCGTAACTACACAAGTCATATTCATCCTCAACGTCATTATCATCAAACTATGTTTTTACAAGCTCATACGGAGTAATTAACAATATAACCCAAAAATTAACCAACTTAGAGCCTACAAACTAACCCAAGATTACACCTTTAAGCATCAGAAGAACAACCTTTATTCCACAACACCATATCCATCATCTATACATTCATTCTCGACCTCATCGTAGTTAACGGCGTAGTAATTAAGCTTAACACGGAGTAATTAGTCTTTCAACTCAATAATAACCATAGTAAACCATCATATCAACCCAAAGTTATCATCCTTAACTAGCTTAATCAATCCCAAGTCATACAAACATCCCCAAACATGTTATTAGACACAGTAGTGTGAGACCAACTTAAACAAGACCAAAGATCGAAAATTTACATCACAAACCTCCCAAAGGTCACAACTTTACATTCATGGCAACAATCAAAACATCCTCAATCAATTATATGGTCTCACACGAGTCAAAATATGGTTAGGGCTACACCTAGTTACCTTTTACAGCATAAAAATAATACATAGCCTCCTTCCTCGACATGGATGGTGTCTATCTCCACGAATTCACCTTCTCCTTCAGTCAAACACACAAAACATACACAAACATATAAGGAACAAACCCTAATATAAAGAATAATAACTAAACTATCATAATTAAACTAAAAACGAAGGAAGAACGAAGGATTACCGAAGAAGAATTAAAGGGATGAAATTAGGGTTAGAAAGAGTGAAACTTGATGAATTTCAATGGACTTTTGTGAGATGATTTGATGAGTAATTAGGAGAGAGGAGAGAGGGTTTTTGTTATAGGGTGAAGAAATAGGAGTATAATGAGAGAATTAGGGCTTAATAGAGGTTAAAAAGTTAAAAGATTGAGTTAAAATCAAACACCGACCAAAATACAAACGACACGCAAACCACAGTGTTGTCCGCGCGCTGACTGCCTCTTGAGTCCTTGCTGTTCGCACCTTGTCCGCGCCTTTTGTCTGTTTTTTTTTTCTCGGATGGCTTTTTCTCCCTCCGCGAACACCACTGCTCGCCCCTAGCTCGCCACAAAGGCCCTGACCCGCTCCAAGACCCTCTAATCACCTCCAAGCTCCCCCACACACTCACACACTCAACAACCTCATCGATTCGCGCAACCTCGATTCCATGACATGTCATGAAAGTTTAAGAAACGACTTTCTCGAGCTAAAAATGGGAAATTCGCTTGAAATGAAGTATGAATATTAATGAGATGAATTGATTAAGTATGAAATAAGTCGGGGTGTTACACGCGCTGCGTAACCTTGTCCGCGGCGTTGGCCTCTCTTACTCCCGTGACGCAGGTTACCCTGCGTCACTCTAGGCCATGCCACAGACCTGTCCGTGGCCGAAGCTCTTTACTCGTGACACGGTTTACTCAGTCACCCTTGCCAGCGCTGGCCATGAGACTCTGTTACTTGCCGCTAGCCTCCTTATTCCCGTGATACGGTTTACTCTATGCCACCCTCGGCCACGCCGCGAGATTGTGTCCGCACCGATAGCCTCATTTTCCCCAGGCAACCATTTTCACGAGGTACTTCTTCCTCTAAAGACTCATTTGATTTGATCTTCTTAACATGTATCGCCTAAGGTCAACGGTTTCTCACACTCTATTCGACGCCGACATCGGACACCGAATCCGCATAATGACATGCGAATCCGGTGGGGGCAATTGTTGGGGGTCGAATATCCGACTACGCTTAAAACAATAATACGACAAATAATAGGCCCAAGAGCCCAAACACCTCTATAAGTAGCCCCTAGGGGGCAAAGGTAAAAGGGTTAATTTTTCATTCACTCCCCCTACATACTCTCTCTTTACCCTCTCTCTACTCTTATATTTATCACATAAACACTGTTTTTATATATTTTGGTACTGACTTGGGTGTCGGAGGCTTCGCCGGGGGCAAACCCCTCGGGCCCGGAGTTCACCTTGCAGGTTACCTATGGAGCGGGCATAGACCCTGGAGACCTCCCATGACATCATCCTCGAGACCCCAGGTTAGCACCCGAAACAGAAATATATTCATCAAATAAATATTACGGAGTACTTTATTGATTAAATAAAAAATATTAAATAATTAAAAAGAATATATTAAACTGTATCTCTATTAAAAGAGATCAAAAAATTATAAATTTTAGTGTAATTTTTAACTTTTTTATTGTGTAAATAAAAGTTAAAAACAATTAAATTTATAAAAATAATAAAGACTACTAAATAAATAAGTAAAAATTTAAGGAGGGGGTGTATGTAGCATGCACTTGGGTGTATGTAAAAGTAGTTCCTAAACCCGGGAGCTTATAGAATTGTACACCCCCTCCCCTCACACTCCCCTCACGTAATTCAAGCCCATTACTCCTCATTTCCAATTTTTGCATTTTCAATTCTTTTCTTGGCTCAATTTTTTATTTAATTTTCATCTAATTTAATCAATACTTCCTAAAAAGCAAGAAGTTCATGATGTGACTAAACTGTTCAACCACAGTAAACGAAACATGGTTTTGTTGCCTTCGTCCTTTCCCAAGTGAATTAGTTGGCCCTAAACACTAATCCCATACGTTTCCTCTCATCCCTCAAAGTAGTCTTCCTCCTGACATTAAACTTTTTTTCTAGGTGTTTTACTTTTCAGCTTACCTCTCCCATTCCTCCTCTTCACTTCAATTATTCATGCTCACCTTACCTTCTTCCACACTTCCAATTCTCAGCTCACAATTTTCATTCAGATCACAAATCACAAATCTCCAAAGATTATGTCTGCAACAACAGATTATACGAATCGCAAATTCTCACTTTTTCCCGGGAGCTTTCACACCCAACATTTAATTCAAATTTACAATAAATCAGGTTCATTCTATATTCCCTTTGTTCAATTATTTGGGATCGATTTACTTCATTCTTGATTTAGTTTTTAATTGGTTTGCTGTTTATTGTAGAGTGAAGATGTTCAATAATAGTAGGATAAATGTTTTAAGATATTGATTATTTGATTTACGGTTTCCAGTTTAACAATGACACTGGTATTTTGAGTTGTTCTACTGAGTATCGTTGCTATAATAGGTTAAATTGTGGCGTTTCGGATGATGAGTTTGCATGTGGAGTTTGATTTATTAGTGTTTTATCCATGCAGACAAGATGTTTGTTGAAATAGTTTACGGTTTCAAATTTAACAATGACGCATTGATGCTGCTGTTTTAGGCGGAATGAACAATGAGTGAAGCAGCTATTCCCTCATTCACGCAAGCATTGCAGGTATTATTTTCGTGCTTAGCCTTTATACGTTTAGGTTTGGTTCATATGGTTCTGACTGTTTTTCATAAATAGTGGTCTTGCAGGAGTTCCGAGCGGGGGCTCTGTCTTGTACAACCATCGTTGTACATGACTTAGTTTCTGGATTCGATCAGATTTACAATAAGTCAGGTTCATTCTATATTCCCTTTGTTCAATTATTTGGATCAGTGGACTTCGTTATTGATTTAGTTTTTCATTGGTTCCCTGTTTATTCTAGAGTGAAGATGTTCGGTAATAGTAGGATGAATGTTTTTAGGGTATTGATTATTTGTTTATTTGATTTAGGATTTTCAGTTAGTTTCTTATCGTTGCACACAATGTAATTTCTGGATTCCAGGCTTTCCGTTTGAATTCTGGTTAGCTATTTAGTTATTAATAATTACTGCTGGAAGAGTCGTTCCCTTTATTTTGTGGGCGTCGATAGTTAGCGGTGCAGGCCTTGGATGTTTAGTTGTGACGATGGAGCTTTTTGGCTTATGGTTAATTGTGTAATGGATGTTTCCTGTGTTTTGAGATTAAGGGTTTCGGGTGAATGCTAATTTAATTTCTGGATTCAATCAAATTTACAATAAGTCAGGTTCATTCTATATTCCCTTTGTTCAATTATTTGGATCAGTTGACTTCGTTCTTGATTTAGTTTTCCATTGGTTTCTGTGGATACCCATATCCGTACCCTCCCAAACAAAACCCTGTGATGTATCACGGACTTTTATCACGCATGTTTAACGTTGACTTTTACGGTTCTAACTAATGTCGAATTCATTTTGAGTCGTTTTAAATGTTAAAATGATTTAGGTCGCATCACATCACACTTAAATAACGTTCATTTTGTCCATTTGGAGTCTAGCTTGGTCCTCGTCCTGCTTCATTTGGCATGAGCTTCGCATTTGCACTACAATTGGCCCTTTTACATTAACAAGGTCTAATTCAGCATTCCTAAATTCCTAAATTTAGGCCCGGTAGCTAAAACCGCTATTTAGCCCCCTCTTACACAAAATACAACTTCACGTCTTACCTTATTCCACAAAATGCAACGAAATACACCTTTTACATTTTTCCGGGTCTCGGGCCCGAAACCGAGCCCAAACCCAAGCCTTTGGCCCGCACTCCAAAGCCCTGAACACCACAAAATATCTCAGGATTATCCTAGCTGTTTTCTTGAGCCACACGTCCAAATTATCACGTAATCTTTCAAAGATTTCGACAAACCGAAACTAGGAAATTAGGCCTAGAACCACACCTCCAAACCGCACAAATTTTATGCGGTTTGGAGGAAACCGCATAAGCTTATGCGGTTTGCCCTGCAACCGCATAAGCCTATGCGGTTCCTCGGCTTGTTTTTATTCCCTCGCTTCCTAATTTCTCCGAGGTTTTTAGTATATATATAGCCCTATACCCGACCTCATAACACACAATTTATCATCAGATTTCACATCTTACACACTTCTAAACACCCTCAAAAGCCTCACGCACTCAAATCCTTGAGTTCAACACACCATCCCGTGTTGAATTCATCCTCCTTTTTAGTTCAAGAAGCGAAGCTCTGCCCAGATCTGAAGCGTCAGGACAAGGTAGGTACCGATCCACTTGGATCAAAGCTTTTTCTTATTTTCTATGGACTAACAAAGGGGACTACACTCTAGCGCCTCGCTTTGGCCCCCGAGCGCGCTTGCCTTCCAAGTGTTCTTATTACTTCGGGTACACTCCATATCCGATGACACGCCAAAGTCGCATAAGCAACCGACCTTTTAAAATAAACCAATGGACAATTGAACTTTATTTTATTTGTATGCATCTTGCACCCTTTCTGTCTTGCATTAAAATCAACTTAAACAATGAATTCGACCTTTAACTGAACCGTATTCGTTAACAAGTTAAACATGCTAAACTGAGGGTTTTAATCAATCTTTGCATCCAGATCTGCATTCATTTACAAACTTATCGCACTTGTACGTAGCGATCACATTAGCTCAAATATCATCTTACAAGGATTGTTCTAGGTCAGTAGAGGCTATTTTTACATAGGCTTTTCTAAAAGGTTTTCATAAATCATTATTTGAATTAACTCTTTTTCTAAAGTACCTCACCCCTAATCCAACTGGTTTCACAAGCCTTAGATCTAGGGGTGCTCAAGGTGCTCCAAAATCTAGGACATGTTTTTAACTTAGAACATGGTAGCAGGTTCCTATTTTCCGCGATAAATAGGTGGCGACTCCATAATAGTTCTTAAAGGTTTTTCCAACTTAATCTTTTTTAACTTTAAAAACCGCCCTTAAGCAAGACGCCGAGGTGGGTCCGATCCCTGTTCCACAGTTTGGCGACTCCATTGGGAGATCTTTTTAAAAACTTAAAACTAGCTTTTTCTTTTTAAAAATAAAGAGGTGAAACCTGAAAGCCTTGAACAATCCAAGTATACATATTTGAGCTATGCACATTCGTTTAGAGTCCATTCCTTTTGGAATCTAGGCACCCTTTACACCCTTGAGAGGTGGTTCCAACACGCAGCTTGTCCACTCGATAAAGCACGCGAGCAGACTAACTTTCCTCTCTCCCTCCACCGCTGTCAGAACGATTATCTCGACCGCCCAAAGGTTCTCTAGAAAACCTATCGCCCTGCCGTAAGGAAATAGAGGGTTACGTATCTGCCAAAGCGTGCTCGAGGTAGTTGGAGGTGTACCCGACCGACTCATTTTTCACCCTTTTGAGTCATACGCATAAGTTCGAGGCCATGCACTCCATGGTCCCTTTTCAAAACAAGCATATGCATTCATATCTTCGAAAACTTCGCCTAAACGCGTTTCAAAGATAAATGAACCTAACATCTAACACCTTTTCAAACAAAACTATCGCGAATTTTTGAAACGAGCTTTTTCAAAACTTCCTTTTTCACTAACAAGCAAAAACCCGAGCAAGGACTAAAACCCGAGCTCGTGGCTTTCAATCCTCTAGGTCACACGGCCTAGACTCCATTTAACATCCTCGGGTTGACTTTGCTAACACTCCTGAGCCGAATCCTTTCTCTTTTACACATCCGACTCGAGCTCACCTCGGTAAACCACCGACATCAGTTCGACGGGTGCAAAGCAAAACGTTTTAACATCGAGACGAGACGCGCGCACGCATCCTCGCCTCAAAAGCTTCCTCTAGCAAAACCTTTTTCGAAAATCTCCTCTTTTTCAAACTTAAAATGTCTTTCTAAACAAAGAAATAAGCTAAAATGAATGCCTAAAATGAATGCGAGTCTAGTGGGTCGAGTCGTGTCGCTAATGCAAAGTGAAATGCAGGCCTCAGCTGACTACTCACCATGAATCGCATCATCACCCCTTCCTTCAAACGCTCCTCAAAGATGGCCAACCTCAACAAGCTGAAAACCCTCCGTCACCGCATTGATCAGCTCACCAAAAACATTGACAACTTGAAGGCCTTGCATCAATTCGAAGTTGCACGTTTGGAACAACGCTCCAAGGCCGACAAGCATGTCTCCCTCCACACTCTCGTCACCCAACTCCAAAAGGACGAAGAAGATTTTACCCAATATCTCGTCCGTTGGAGAGGATTACTTGCTCGGGTTCAATCCCCGCACGAAGACGAACTCATGTACACATTTCTCGGTGAGCCTACGACCCGAGTGGCTAACATTTTGATTACTGACGCCGAGAATTTCAAGAACTCATTGAAATTGCCCTGAGCCCAAAGCAACCCCACAATCTATGACAATCCGCAATCTTCCTGATCAAAGACCGTCATGGATTGCTCCTACTTGGTCACACCCACCAACAACCAAATCAAGGGGGTCTGGTTCAGTGATGACGAAGACGAAGAGAGGGCACCCACTAACAAAACGGTAGCTCAACTCTCGATTACTCCTTCCTCGAATAAAAACAAAAGCAACAACAAGGGAAACAAAAAGGAGGGCAAGCAACCAAAGCAAAGATCAAAAAGAAAAGTGGCGAGCAATCCAAAGTAAAGATCAAGAAGAAAAGGGCAAGCGGCGAAGGAAAACCAAGACGAGGTTTCACACCTCACACGCCTGCAGTCGCCCTTATCAAAATATTTTCACAGATGAACATGCCGTAAAGCAATCGCGCCGAGAAAGGCAAGGCCGTAGTCCAAGAAGACGCTCCTTCCACAAGCACACCCTCTACATCCACAAAGAATCCCACCACCAAACACGAGCGAGGTGCTTAAAAGCAACTCGCTCGCACAAAAGCCGATGTTTCCATCCTGGGCCCTTCTACGAGACTCACCAACATAGGAATGCATTCATTCGCGCTTACAAATAGCATGCGCAGACGCCGAGATCTCCCAGCATTAAATCGTCACCATGTCACTAGTGGATTGGTTACCGGGGCTATCACCTTCTCAAACGACGATCTCCCGCATTTGGATCAAAACCACAACCTCGCCCCTATACATCGGCGTTGAATGTATGAAGAAAACTTTGCCCGTGTCCCTTGTTGATAACGGCTCATGCCAATGTTCTACCATTGGCCACCGCGACACCGCTCCGCCTATCCGACAAAGACTTCACCCCCAAGCATGGGCGAGTCAAAGCTTTCGGCGGAACCTGACGCCACGTGAAAGGAACCATTTCTCTTCACATACGCAGCGGGTCCCATAGAAAGAAAAGTCGAGTTTCAAGTCATCGACATGACCCCTTCCTATAACATACTCCTGGGACGACCATGGATTCACTCCACCAAGGCCGTAACTTCTACTCTACATCAAAGGTTAAGATCCCTCTCAACGAGGAAGTCATAACCTTGAATGCCTCAAACTTCCGAGCCCTTTTCGATACACCAAAAGAGCCCACTGGCCAAATTGTGGTCGAACCCGCAGAAGACTTATGTGGTTTCGACTTGAAGTTAGCGCCATCACGCTGCACACCAATCAAAACCTACAAACCCTTCAAAACAACAAACAACAATAGCCTTTGGCTCACCATGGGCCTAGGCTACAAACCCAAGGATCGGTGACCAAGAGCGAATGGTCAAAGAAGTCCAAAACGAAAGTCAACCCACAAGGTTACCCTACGACCTTACATCCTTGACTTAGACGCATATTTCACCCTCAGGAGGAAAAGTCGACGGAAATACCTCCCTTCGAGACCTCATCCACACATCCGGCTCTTTACTCTGGTGGTCGAGCATAATGCACCTCGGACCACCGAATCAAAAATGAAGAGATCGTCGCCACTATCATGCGTGATCGACGTTTCGACCCTAACCAACTGATAGCCGACGCCACTGATAAAACCCTTAATGGATGGTATAAAACGCTGAAGTGGACCGATGCACAAGGCCACCATTTTCAGCTTATCACCGGCGAATGACCGCTTTTCGACCACATCACCAACCTCAAAAACAAAGAGGCAAGCACCCCAAGCAACTCAAGCACCCCAAGCAACTCAAGCACCTCAAGCAACTCAAGCAGCTCAAGCAGCTCCTCAAACAGCGAAGACGATGAAGAAGAAGAAGAAATTCTTTTAGATTCTAATGCTCTAAGGGTCGGGTCATCTGTCGACCCATCTATCCTAGACTCTAGCTTTAGTTTAGACTTTCTTTTTACGGAGGCTAGCTCCAAGCAATTTTCTGAATTGTCGAATAATTCTTCTCAAAATAATAAAATGAATAAATTTGCTTACGCCTTGTCTCAAGCTAAAACAAACAACAAAGCACAAACATCTAACAATCAACAAACAACAAACAAATCAAAAGGCACTAACTCATGCGATAAAAATGAACAATCTCTAAACAAATACATTGCAAACATTGTCTCTCCCAAAACACAGGACCCTATCATCGAGGAAACCATAACCATAAACGTGGGAACCCCCGAAGAACCAAGGGAACTACAACTAGGAGCCTCACTAGACGAACACGAGCGCACCCAATTTACACAACTCCTAAGCGAATTCAAGGACGTATTCGCTTGGTCATACAAAGACATGCCCGGCATCGAACGAAGCATCGCCGAGCATCGCATCCCTATCAAACCTGGTTACAAACCAATCAAACAAAAGCTAAGAAGACTACGTCCCGAATGGTCCCTTATGGTCAAGGAAGAAATCGAAAAACAACTACAAGCCGGTTTCATCCAAGTCATCGAGTATCCTGAATGTGTCTCAAACATGGTCCCAGTCTTGAAAAAGAACGGCAAAATTCGAGTATGCGTTGACTTTCGCGACTTGAACAAAGCCAGTCCCAAAGATGACTTTCCATTACCCCATGTGGACGTCCTAGTCGACAACACCGCCGACCACGCCCTCCTATCCTTCATGGACTGGCCACGCAGTTACAATCAAATCAAAATGTCACCGAGGACATGGCAAAGACGGCCTTCATTACACCGTGGGGACATCTTCTTTACGCTTATGCCCTTCGCCTAATCAATCTTTGGCGCCACATACCAGCGCACCGCTTCAACCCTTTTGCACGACATGATGCACAAAGAAGTCGAAGTTTACGTCGACGATATGATCGTGAAGTCAAAGGAAAGGAGCGATCATATCACCAACCTCCGCAAATTCTTCACTCGCCTACGGCAATACAAAATGCGCCTCAACCCCCAAAAATGTACTTTCGGAGTTAAATCCGGCAAACTACTAGGGCACGTAGTGAGCCAAAGAGGCATCGAGGTCGACCCTCGAAAGTCAAAGCAATCCTCGAAATGCAACCCCAGAAGAATCTCGACGAGATTCAAGTTTCTTAGGCCAAATCCAATACATCTCACGCTCATCAAAGAATCGACCATGATATGTGAACCAGTTTTCAAGAAGCTCAAGAAAACCGACCACGTTGAATGGGACGAGGAATGTCAAAAAGCATTTGACAAGGTCAAAGAACTGCTAACTAACCCGCCGGTTCTACAACCACCCCAAGAAGGTTTACCCTTATCCTTATACCTTACAACAACACCCACCGCCATGGGCGCCATGCTCGCTCAAGAAATAAACGGCGAAGAACATGCAATCTATTACATCAGCAAGAAATTTCTCGATTACGAAACTCGATATTCACCCGTCGAGAAGAGTTGTCTAGCTTTAGTATGGTCATCTAAGAAGCTCCGTCATTATATGCTAGCACACCAAACGAAGGTCTATTCCAAAATGGACCCCGTAAAGTACCTCTTCGAGAAACCTGTGCCTAACGGACGAATGGCCAGATGGACATTGCTCCTAGCCGAATTTGATCTTAAGTACGTACCCCTCAAAGCAATCAAGGGACGAGCAGTCTCCGATTTCCTAGCCGAAAATGCAATCAACGAAGAACCAATCATCGACACAACATCCCTCCTGCATTTATGGGATTTACAACATCAACCAAGAACAATGGGAGTTATACTTGATGGCTCCTCCAACTATCGAGGATGTGGAGTAGAATACTTCTCATATCCCCGAATGGCGAACACACACCTTTATCAATCAAATCGACTTTGACGTTACAAACAACGCCGCGGAATCTGAAGCATGCTTGCACGGTCTCCAAGCAGCGCTTGTACTCAACGCCCGCAATATAAGAGTCTATGGGGACTCCTCCCTCATAATCAACCAAGTATCCGGAGCATGGAAGATACTTAATGAAAACCTGGCACTATACCAAAGCAAAATATAAGAACTCATAAACGAATTCTATCAATGAGAATTCATACACCTCCCACGCCAAGAAAACCACCCGCCGACGCGTTATCCAAACTCGCGTCACTAATCAACATACCCCCGGGGATGGAAACGCTCCCCATTGTCGTGGAACGACGGAACGAACCCGCCTACATCTGTGACATTGAAGCCGAGGAAGAACAAACCGACCCTTGGTACCAAGCAATCATCAACTACAAAACAAACGGTGAATACCCACCAAACATTGACAAACGAGCCAAACGCGCCCTACGCCTGTTATCATCACAATTCGTGATGGAAATGGGCAAACTACTCAAAAAGACACCCCAAGGTACACTCCTCTTGTGCGTCGACCACAAGAAAGGACACGAAATCATGTCCCAAGTACACGATGGCGAGTGCGGACCACACATGAACGCACGAGCCATGTGCAAACAAATCATAAGGCTAGGATGGTACTGGACAACCATGGAAGCCGACTGCGCAAAATATGTCAAACATTGTCATAATTGCCAAATTTTCGCAAACATACAACACATACCACCTTCACCGCTATACAGTTTAACCTCGCCATGGCCCTTCTCCACATGGGGAATTGACGTCATTGGCAAAGTACAACCCGTAGGAGCAGGAGGACACTGCTTCATCCTCGTGGCCATCGACTATTTCACCAAATGGGTCGAAGCCGCATCGTACCGCAAGTTAGGCACAAAAGAAGTCGCAAAATTCATACAAAACAACATCATTTGTCGCTATGGCATACCACACGAGTTCATTAGTGACCAAGGCACGCACTTTCAAGGAGAAGTCGAGCCACTTCTTCTCAAATACTAAATACAACGACACAAGTCATCACCCTATCGATCAAGAAACCAACTAGCGCGGTTGAGGCAAAGAAACAAAACCATCGTATCAATCCTTAAAAAGATGATCGACACCTGCCACGACTGGCCCCACAAAATCCCATTCGCATTATGGGGATATCGCACCACAATCCGCACACCCACAGGCATGACACCCTATTTCCTAACCTACGGGATGGAAGCCGTTCAACCCGTAGAAATCGAAATGCAATCCCTTCGAATCCTCATGGAAGCAGACATTCCTGAAGCCGAATGGGCACGCGAACGCTACGAACAACTCATTCTCTTAGACGAAAGACGACTACATTCACTAAGTACAGTCCGAATGTATCAATCTTACCTACAACGCGCCTACAACAAACGGGTCAAACCACGAAACATTAAAGTGGGTGACCTAGTACTCAAATCCGTCCGAGCACCATTACCAGTCGACCCAAGGGGGAAATTCAAACCCAATTGGGCCGGGCCGTACTTGGTCAAAGACATCCTTCCGGAGGAGCAGTAACGCTAACTGACCTTGACGGCCAAGACTTCCGACTACCAACAAACCTTGATCAACTCAAGAAATACTACCCTTAAACAAATTTGCAATGTACTTCACAAAAAGGATAAAACTCGCTCTCGCATGAGTGAACTACGCTCGGTTTGATTCCACGCACTGTGGATACGTAGGCAGCTTATCAAAAGCACAACCGAACTTTTTAGCACGCATGCCCAAAGCTTAAAAAGGTCAAGGGCGTTACACTCACAAAATGACACGCTCAAAGCTTAAAAAAGTCGAGAGCACAGTCAACACAAAACAAAACACGAATCCAAGTCCAAAGCTTAAAAAGGTCGAGGACTTAAAGACGGAACAAGTCAAACAAACGAATCCAAAGCTTAAAAAGGTCGAGGATTTAAGACAAAACAATTCAAAACGCACAAGTCCAAAGCTTAAAAAGGTCGAGGATTTGAGACAAAATGCAAGTGTTCGAAGCTTAAAAAGGTCGAGAACATCTCAAAACAAAACAAAGAAAGCAGCGAGACAAGGCAAAAGCAAATAAATTCTATTTTATTACTTTATTTAGAATTCTTCAAAGCTCAGAGATGAGTTAGGAACAAGCCTCCTTAACCCTTTATTCGAATTTAAAAACATGCGTTTGAATAAAGAAATTTTCTAAAGCAAAACAAAAGCAAACTACTAAGACGTCTTCCGTCGTTTCGGGCTAGCCTATTCATCTTCAAGAGGTCGATCCGCCACAATCTTCGAGCTAAGAATGGGAGTAGACCTCTCAAAACCTGGGGGCTCGATCGGATCCTCATCACCTTTCAGGGCTCCTCGATCCTTGGCCCTAGCGATCTTTAATACCACTTTCGGTCCAAGTCTCTCCGCACCGGCCTCAAGTAGAAGCACTGCATCAACAACACAGAGATCACCATAATCCCTCCCGCCACGCACTACTTCATGCAACAAGGAGGGCTTTGGCCCGCTCTTCTCTCTCTCCTCCTCCGATTCTCCCGTTCACGAGAATCCTTGGAATGACACCAACGCTGCATAGAAATCCGTGACACGAGTAGACTCTATATGCTCCAAGACAACCCAGTAACACGATCCGACCACCCTGATCCAAGCATCAATCATCCGGTTGTTTAGGACAACAACCCTCCAACCTGCGTGATCCCGATCCTAATAGTCCGCGAAGTCTCGATTTGCCTCTTCAAGCGAAGAGGATGAATCCATACACCCTGCTCAAACCCGCACAACATCAACCCGCGAGCCGCTGCTCGCCACCGACGGCAAGCCGTTACCTCCGTAATACCCCACCACGAAACATACCAACGAATCGCCGCTCTCCTCACAAACCCCTGAGTAGTTGCGTGAACGCCTCCCGAGGGTTAGCCCAATCCATCTTCCGAGACGCCGTCCCCTGCAGCCTTGAAGGCACCACCAAGGGGAAGAGCCTTATACACGCCAACCTCTCCATGAGCCAAACGTTGAGAATCCTAGCGCAACCCCCTCGTGCGAGCTCGCACGATTAGCATAACGGCCGCCTAAGCCCGATGGTCTCCGCCAGGATCAACGCAGAAGGATCATGTCCTCGCTTCCATCTCTTCGACAACACGAGCATACCTCGTGGTTCCCGAACACACCATCCGCATGGACCCCGCAAAGCATAGCGATGAACCAAACAAAAGCAAGGGCCCTTCGCCGAAAGGTCCAAATACTAGTGTCAGCTCTATTCATATAACGCTGACACAATGTAAGCATATTCACCCTACCTCCTCGAACAAACTGCGGCAAAGATGAGCATCTGTCATCCCAAGGAAGTTTCGCAACATCCCGTTATAACAAAGCTCGCTCCTCACAACCACAGGAGTCGTCCGTTTCGACCACCCCGCAATGGCCGCAAATTCCTCTATCAAGGGACACACCTCCCCCCCGGGAAACCTAAACACATGCAAATTAGGATCCCAATAATCCAAACACGAGTCAAGGAAGTCAAAATCAACTTTCATTTGACGAAAGCCAATAAAAACACCCGCACCATCATCATACACCGCCTTCTTCATCCCCGGACTTATTGAGGAAGTCCACCTCTTCAAAAGAGCATCAAAATGCTCCTCCATTTTCTTTAGAACACAAAAACTTTTATAAATATGCCTAATATATTTATGAGAGCAAAAACCTAAAGCAAAAGCACAAAGAAGAGAAGTGATTGTGAATGAAGATTATGGCACGCACCCCCTCTCCTTATATAGGAAAACAATATCCGAAATATGGAAATACAAATACTTAGCAAACAGGCCAAAGAAACCGTATGGCTCTATGCGGTTTGCACACCAAACCGCATAAGCCTATGCGGTTTTCCCTTGCAACCGCATAAGCCTATGCGGTTTCAGGGGCTGGTTTTTCTCAAAATTTTCCTAATTCCGTCTTTCCTAAAACACTACAACCTACTTTGGGCTACGACATTCTTTCGTTGTTCCCCATACATCAACATCACGCTTCACTTTAGCAATTCCGATTCTTACCACAAGTCAACGCATAACATTTTTCGCATTCACACGAGCTCATTTCGCATTTAAAATGAACTTTTTGCAAAACATTTTCACAATCTAAAATGAACATCAACGCATCCCACTCGGGAATCATATCATTTCTTCAACCAAGCCCACCAAACAGGTTTACCGACGAAGTTCAAGCTACTGCAACAAGTTCAAAGTTCAAGCTACAACGACATGTACATAAAGGTTCATACAATCTTTAAATACACAAATTCACTCGGGTGATTTGCCGATACTCGTCAAACTCACGCTGACCGAGCTGCCTCACTGGCTCGACATAACTGAGCGATCCGCTCACCTCAAGCCATCCTCCACTGCTGGCTATACGCCATAGCTTCTTATGCGCTCTTTAGCCACCGTGAAACACAACACAAACACAGCCACACTTTTTCCCCATTTTGCCTTAATTTCACTCAAATTACGCCAAACTTAGGGGGAAATTTCAAACAACGCAGCCCACCCCACTTTACCTTAATTTCACCCAAATTAAACCAAACCGAGGGGATAACACAAAAACGACTCACAAGTTTGATCATCGATATACTTCATACCTCGATCAAACCGGGGCTTATACACATACATACAATCACACAAGTACATACCTTCTTCACCTTGCTCGTCCAAATTGCCCATGCCCGTCGAAGAGTCACCGGCAAGTACGTCGGCAGAACAAAGGTACGACGACGCCCGAGTCATCATACTCGATAGTAGTAGGAAGTCATCAGCCGCTCTGCCATCTCGGATCAAACTCCCGCAAAACAAAAACAAAACGCACACGCCAGTGAAATTTTTCGCAAAATTACCCTATGCACCCCCAAACACCGGCACACATACCTCAATCGGCCACAAGCAAGCCGAGATCGAGCAAATGGGCATAGTCTTCCCAGACGCAGGAGGCTCACCGACTCTCCTCTCCATACAACGCTACACGATCCTCGAAAGTAAACCCTCGCTCAAACAGACCCTCGGCGGATCCCAGCACCACCGAGCCGCCACCCCGCCTGAAAAGACCAAACGCTCTCCAAGGTACCAAACCGATCCATACGGCGTCGCTATGTATAGGCGCTGGTCTCGTGACCGCAAACCTAGCCCCAATGCCCTCGGGAATATCCTCAGACTGCCCCACTGAATGGCACGAACTACAAACAAAGACAAGACAAACACGCCACAAATACAGATACAATACAATCATCTTAAGTACACCCTATTTAAAATGGTTCAAGCACAAGCCTCATCAAACCGCATTCGCTTCAGACGGTCCCTAACATCATCATACGACCAATAAAATGCAAAGACGGTTACATCGCATTACCCAAGTACGCATCACGGTACTCCTCACGATCCGCACAAAGACGCTGGGGAGCGAGAAAGGAAAGTGGCTAAGAATCCACGATCGCACACAAGAAACAAAAACATGTTACAAGGACAAAAGACAACAAAATGAACAACAATGCACCTAAGACAAAAACGAAATCAATACGCACCTCCATCAAGAAGCCAGCGCGACTAAGGGCGATCGCGACCACCGATCCATGACCGCGGCCTCACAAAGATCCATGCGACGAATGCACAAGCCCGTAGACGGCGTCACCTACCAACGTCCCAATTGCATTCCAATCCAGGAGATGCATAAGGACCGACGCCGATGCCCGCCGCCTTTATCGCCGGCACACTACGGCGATTTAACCACCACAGCCACATACGAGCATTCTGCTCGTCACTCCACTCCGAGGGGCCATACTCGGTTTTCCCCTCAAAGTACTCCAAGATATAACTCGTCTTGAAAGTGTAAGGTGGAGCACCCTCACAAATCACCTCCAAACCACCGCCAACCGCGGCAGTCACAACCTCGTCCACAACGGACGGCGCAAACTCAGAATCCATGTCGCGATCCCCAAACGGCACTCAAGTATGACCGCGTGCATCAGACAAGGTAATGCCGGCCTCAAAGCCAGGCATATGGAACGCCGTCGTGGTGTCCCAATACCTATCCAAGAAGGCCCCGATCAACATCGGGTTCGGCCCCGCTTCTTCCTCGCACTCCCTCCAATGGCCAACCAATCCGCCAAAAGCACTACGCAACACCCAAGCTTGCGCCCCGTGCAAGCTTCTCCTCAGCACACATTGCGGACGAGACGCCCGAGAAAGTCCTCATCGGGCCCTTATCCCAACCCATCGCCGCCGATAGGAAACATGTCTCTCCGGAGCGTAAGGTTGTGGCCATCCCAACCCTTCGCGAAAGCCCTGCTCGCGGCGTGATTTTCGCGCCTAGAGCTACTCGCCTAGGCGCAACCTCCTCAACCTCCTCCTCAAAGAACCTCCATCTCGGCTTCCACCATCCACTGTGTCTTGAGCAAGCTCGCCCTCGGGATCGCGCACAGAACATTTCTCCCACGGCCCTACCTCGTGGTCGACCACGCCTCGTGGCGGATCACGCAGGTCGCCTTCCTCTCACTACGAGCACGCCTTAAGCCGCTCGAGCTGAGGCTCCTCTGTCTCGAACTAGCACTCTTACGAGATCTCGATCTCGTGAATACCTACTGAACCTTCTCCTGCAACCAAACACAACCATTACATACAGCTATAATACATGCAAGTATACAACTTGGCATACTTATACACAAATACACACCAATAATACGCACATAATACATATACATCCCTCAACACATTGCACTATACGCCTCACAGAGCATTTTTAGGCCTAATTCACAATTAAGCCGAAAACCGTTCTCTACATTTCAAAATCACAACTTTATGGTTTATACGCGCCGTAATAGTCCACAACAACAACCCATTACAAGCAATTGCATTTTGGTCACTCCGATCAAAAACCCCCAATTCGCCTTAATTACTCCGTAAAACTACGACTTAAGACGGCGATTTGAAAGCTTTAACTCGACATTTTCGCAAAACTAACGTCATAGGCATGCTATACTCGCTATGGACATCCTACACCGAAGTTTAATTGAAATTCCGGGTCGGAAATTCCGGGTTCGTTTTCGGGCCCGAAACCTAATTTGGACGTTTTTCACACAAAGACGGTCTAAATCACAATCAATTCACACGCACACGTTCGCATGGCATAATGCAACACAATGACGTCAATTTCAAGCATTCAAACGGCAAATTTCAAGCAAAACTCGGGTTTTCATTCAAAACCCGTCTTTTCAACATTTCAAGGCAAAACTAGCTAATTACAACGACAAATAACGTAAAAGCAAGTTAAAATGGAGCATTACCTCGTTCCATAGCAAAGCAACGCAAGAAAAACGAGCAAAAACGGTTGAGAAATCGAAAAATGACGTTTTTTGAGTTGAAAAACCGAAATGATACAATGAGCTTCACTCACGGTTTGCTCGTGTTATATAAGCCCCCAGCAGCCAACTAGGGAAACCGCATAACCTTATGCGGTTTGCCCAACGAACCGCATAAGGCTATGCGGTTCATGCCCCTGGCTTTTCTCGGGTTTTTCTCGTTTTGCGCCTACTTTTCGATTCCTAATTCATTTTAGCTCAAATGCAATTCCAAGTACGTCCCGTGCTTGGGTCGTATGCCACTGCGCACCGCCATACGCCGTATATTAAGCATTCAATATACAAGATGTAAGTATACCTAACGCTCTTCACGAGCATTACATCATTTTCTCCACCACGGAAGGCAACCATATGCAACTACAACTACATAGACACTCCTCGGCGAGCCCAAGCACAAGCACTCCGCAATATACACCTAACTCCAAGCATTTCACTCTACATAGACGCTCCTCGGCGAGTTCAAGCACAAGCATTACACAGACGCTCTTTCACGAGGCCTACACTAGCACTTATCCAAACATCTTACAAGCATATGCACCCTGCACTCTAGCCCTTTTTACATCCAACACATGCAATACGAAGACATTACAAGCACAAGCACCAGCATCAACAAGCACACGCAAAGGCACCAACAAACGACAACAAGCACGACGAAGACATCCGGCAGGCCGGCAGGCCCTTATAGCATGCACGGACCGCCAAGTCCTTAAAATGCGCACGCCCCTCCCCGTTTAGCCCGGTTCGAAGTCCTCGTCTCACCCATGGACACATGCTTCGTCTCACTGATCAGATCGAGACCGTAATGGTCCTGGATATGGTCGTGGAGTTTGACTAGCGCTCTAGTCCGAAGCTCGATCAAACCGGGGCTCTGTGGATACCCATATCCGTACCCTCCCAAACAAAACCCTGTGATGTATCACGGACTTTTATCACGCATGTTTAACGTTGACTTTTACGGTTCTAACTAATGTCGAATTCATTTTGAGTCGTTTTAAATGTTAAAATGATTTAGGTCGCATCACATCACACTTAAATAACGTTCATTTTGTCCATTTGGAGTCTAGCTTGGTCCTCGTCCTGCTTCATTTGGCATGAAGCCAGATTTGCACTACAATCGCCCTTTTACATTAACAAGGTCTAATTCAAAGATTCCTAAATTCCTAAATTTAGGCCCTGTAGCTAAAACCGCTATTTAGCCCTCTTACACAAAATACAACTTCACGCCTTACCTTATTCCACAAAATGCAACGAATACACCTTTTACATTTTTCCGGTCTCGCCCAAACTGAGCCCAAACCCAAGCCTTTGGCCCGCACTCCAAAGCCCGAACACCACAAAATATCTCAGGATTATCCTAGCTGTTTTCTTGAGCCACACGTCCAAATTATCACGTAATCTTTCAAAGATTTCACAAACCGAACTAGGAAATTAGGCCTAGAACCACACCTCCAAACCGCATGACCTTATGCGGTTTGAGGGGAAACCGCATAAGCTTATGCGGTTTGCCTGCAACCGCATAAGCCTATGCGGTTCCTCGGCTTGTTTTTATTCCCTCGCTTCCTAATTTCTCCGAGGTTTTTAGTATATATATAGCCCTATACCCGACCTCATAACACACAATTTATCATCAGATTTCACATCTTACACACTTCTAAACACCCTCAAAAGCCTCACGCACTCAAATCCTTGAGTTCAACACACCATCCCGTGTTGAATTCATCCTCCTTTAGTTCAAGAAGCTAGCTCGCCAGATCTGAGCGTCGGGACAAGGTGTAGGTACCGATCCACTTGGATCAAAGCTTTTTCTTATTTTCTATGGACTAACAAAGGGGACTACACTCTAGCGCCTCCGCTTTGGCACCCGAGCGCTTTGCCTTCCAAGTGTTCTTATTACTTCTGTACACTCCATATCCGATGACACGCCAAAGTCGCATAAGCAACCGACCTTTTAAAATAAACCAATGGACAATTGAACTTTATTTTATTTGTATGCATCTTGCACCCTTTCTGTCTTGCATTAAAATCAACTTAAACAATGAATTCGACCTTTAACTGAACCGTATTCGTTAACAAGTTAAACATGCTAAACTGAGGGTTTTAATCAATCTTTTTGCATCTGCATCTGCATTCTTTTACAAACTTATCGCACTTGTACGTAGCGATCACATTAGCTCAAATATCATCTTACAAGGATTGTTCTAGGTCAGTAGAGGCTATTTTTACATAGGCTTTTCTAAAAGGTTTTCATAAATCATTATTTGAATTAACTCTTTTTCTAAAGTACCCTCACCCTAATCCAACTGGTTTCACAAGCCTTAGATCTAGGGGTGTCGGCGTGCTCCAAAATCTAGGACATGTTTTTAACTTAGAACATGGTAGCAGGTTCCTATTTTCCGCGATGAATAGGTGGCGACTCCATAACAGTTCTTAAAGGTTTTTCCAACTTAATCTTTTTTAACTTTAAAATCCGCCCTTAAGCAAGACGCCGAGTTGGGTCCGATCCCGGGTTCCACAGTTTCCTGTTTATTCTAGAGTGAAGATGTTCAGTGATAGTAGGATGAATGTTTTTAGGGTATTGATTGTTTGATTATTTGATTTAGGGTTTTCAGTTAGTTTCTTATCGTTGCACACAATGTAATTTCTGGATTCCAGGCGTTCCGTTTGAATTCTGGTTATCTATTTAGTTATTAATAATTACTGCTGGTAAAGTGGTTTCCTTTATTTTGTGGGCGGCGATAGTTAGTGGTGCAGGCCTTGGATGTTTAGTTGTGATGATGGAGCTTTTTGGCTTATGGTTAATTGTATAGTGGATGTTTCCTGTGTTTTGAGATTAAGGGTTTCGGGTGAATGTTCCCGCAGACCCTTTATTTGATTTGTGTGCTTTGGTTAGTCAGCGTTTACCTTTACTGCAATGTGTGCGGAAGAAATGGAGGCATGTGCTGTGGTTGTGCTGAGAAAAGATTAGGCTCATATACGTTCGCTTGTTATTTTTTGAGGCTTTCCCGAACAGTTTGGGTTCTTGCTGCCTTTTAAGTGGCTTGTGTTTATGCCTGAAACTTCAAATGTATTTGCAGTGTGCAGTTTTTGTTAAGGAATCCTTTTTACATCTCAAAAAGTTTCGGACAGTATGCCATTGCCTACAAGACGGAAAAGGTCTTTTCCCAGCTCAGACGGTGCTTCGACGAGGTTATTTCGTTGTGTCTTTTAAAGGCAGCCTTTGAAAGTTGTGCAATAGTAGTGTAGTGTGTTGTGTGCCCAGGCTTGCTATAATTTAGACCTGCATACACTTTGCAGCCACCAACAAGGGGTTGATACACTGTGCGACCAACAGCTCCAGGATTCCACGCTGCCGCCGGTCATACACACTTGCTTCCTCCTCCCTCGACTTATTCTTCCTCCTGACATTCCCATATCTTTCCGTGTACTTTACCATGCTTCTCACCTTACCTTTCCCATTCTCATTTAACTTTAAATCTCACCTTACCTTTCCCATTCTCATTCCTTTGTGAGACACTCTTTTTGCCCTTCTCACTCCGTATCAGTTTCCCCAAGAATTCTTCAAATTTAATCATCAACATTTTCAACGCAAAACCAACTGCCAAAGGTTTGATTTTTCTCACTACCCACAATTTTAATTTCATTTTGTTTTTGCATTCTTGCATTTTAACTTGCTTAAACTTTTGATCTTTTTCAATCTTATTTCTGCAATTGACAAGTAATTTTGAGCTATGCATGTCGTTAATTTTACCGTTTATTATGTTTTGATTAATGGGTATTTTTTCTCCTATCTACTCTAAATTTAAATTTCATATTTTTTCTATCATTTTGTAATCTTATTAATGTGAGTGAATGTAGTTTGAGCGATTACTTTGTTAATTTTGCTAATTATTTGTTTTGATTATTAGGTTATCTTTGATTTGACAGATTTGTGAATTGAATTTTGAATGGCATTTTGTAATGTTGACTCTATGCATATTGATTAATTCTTTGTCTTGTAACGGAGAGGTAATGGTATAGAGATCAAAGTTAATGGTGAACCTATCATCTCTATGCATATTGATTATTACTTTGTTTTTCAGATATGTTTCCTCCAGATAGTTTACGCGTTGTCGGAGTCTGAGAATTTCATCATAGGTGAACCTATCATCTCTGAATTTCTGATGTGTTTTTCATTACAAATCTAAAATTTCAGACATTGAATTTATACTCATTTCCGTAGTCAACAATTTAAGTGTTGTGGGTGATATTACACGTGCAATTACAGGTGCGTTTAAGTTTAATCTAAGTATACGTTTCCGGTCGGGTCAAAATTGTACAGATTGTTCAGCCACTTATATATTTTACTCACTGTGTTAGTAAGCCGTGGATTGCGGAAAGAGTGACTGAATATGTCGGGAAATTAGAAGATGCAGTCCTTATCAGCTTCATTTACAGTCTTTTGGACGAAAAGGTATACTCGTGTTTACGTGTTTAAGAAGAAGTTAATCCCTTTTCTGTGGGTGTAATTCAATAAACCCTAATGCTTGTATGATAGGGCTGATGCTCTGCCTAATCGAGCGGCAGCATTGACGGGTTTGGGACAGGTTTCGGAGGCCGTGAGGGAGTGTGAGGAGGCTGTCAAGTTAGACCCTTCCTATGGTAGAGCTCATTTGAGATTAGGCTATTTGCTTATTAGGTGAGGCTGATTCAATCTTTGTGTTTGTTTTAATGATTTTTCGTTGTCAAAATTGGGTGCTGTAGGTCATTGGTTTTTAGCCTTGATTGCTCTGCTTTTGTTTTTTAATCTTCATCTAATGATGTATCATTGTGCATTATGAATTATGATGTCTGCTATGAACTGTTTACTGTGCTAATTTTAAGTATTTTTATTACGGACCTTTTCGGTATGCCTTGTGAATGATTTGAGCGCACGGACATGTGTTTGACATTGTTCATCTGTTGTAGTAGTCAATAGTCATTACTGATCTCGGAGTTCATGGCACAGAGAAGCACGAGTTAGTGGTGTTTCACATCCTCAAGGGACTCCCGCTGCAGATGCTTCTGTTGACTGTAAACTCCAGTTTTAAAATGTTTTAAACGTTGCCACAGGCTGTTGAAATCAAAGTGAGATGGACTGTGATGATTGCGAACGTAGAGTGACAAATGCCGTCTCCTCTCTAAAAGGTTTGTCACTCAGTTTTCTTTTAAAGTCTTATCATACGTACCTCCTATATCATTTACACGTATTATCCATCGAAATTTTGTTGATAACCGTAGTAATAATTCGATATTTCACCTTGTTTTTGTTGTGATTGATGAGGGGTTAATTATAAGGAAGGCTCAAATCAGACCGTACAAGACTCGTTTCATGGCATATACTCCATTTATTGAACGATATAATAACCCTATGATATGTATAGAGTGGTCTCATGCAAGGCTAACTATTTGATTATACAGGCTCCAACATTAGTTATGGAGGAAAGCAAGAACTCTATGGTATTCAAGACGCCTGTGATGATGCTTGTAGTATTTGTCTCAAGGAGTTCCGTGAAAGTGAGCCTTCAACGGTAATACATTGTGAATATTGGTTTGTGTTGAAGTTTTTATGGAATATTGGAAATGTGAGATGGTGTTGTTGAAGCGTAATTGATTTCTCGTGGTTTTTTCAGGTGACTGGTTGTACGCATGAGTTTCATCTTCACTGTATTTTGGAATGTTACTGATGCTCTCCTTTTACCCTTTGTTAAAATGGTATAGATGTTTCAAGGGTTTTGGTTGTCGTTAATGTGTTCTATTGCTAGCTGCTGGTCTTGAATTTCTTGTGAACACGCTTCTTTATTGTTCTTTGTTTTTAGAGGAGATTAAGTTGTTACCTCCAGACTTAACAATCGAACAGAATTAGAAGTTTCTCTTATACTATGTATGTTTGAGATCCCAATGGAATTATTGTTAATTACTTACAGAAAATAGATTTGACAGGAATTCATTATGATTAGTTGGTGTTTATGTGAATAATCAAAGGGAGAGAAAAAATTTACATGCTTGAGAGTGGAGTACAATAATGTACATTGGGATTCGTTGATGTAGTACTACACTTGCACTGATTATAATTTGTACTACACTTGCACTGATTATAATTTGACCCACAAAAACTGTGTGTCAACGAGAAAGATCTACAATGATCTACATCATTACATTGTAAATGTCTAATCAAAGAAGTCAAACATTATAAACGTGTGCTCAATTTCATTGACGAGGATAATAAATGCTATGTAAAGCATTATTGGTGGAAATCTCACGCTCTACTCCCACTCTCACTCTCACTGTCTCGCTTATGATTTTAATATGTTGGTGCATTTTTTCCCGCGAGCTGTATATGAACTTTTGATACTTGTTAATGGTAGTCTTTTTAAGTTTGTAAGTATAGAGCATGTAGACTTGATAAATTTATAATCGCTAATAAGCAGTACATTGAGAGTATGAACAGTTAGCACTGTACGAGTTCAGGTTCCATAACTATGATCCCCAGATTTAAGCTCAGAATCCAACTTTTGCAGGTGCCATAGAAGTTCCCAGTGCCCAATGTGTTGGCAACCCCTCAGTCTGACGGACTCGACAAGGTCTGCATGTCATCTCTGCTTCATAACATCTTTTGTAATCAGTTGCTGCAGACTCCAACATTAATTGTTCTTCATATTTGTTTGTCTGCAGTCAAGAATTATTAGATGTTGTAGTGGAAGAAAGAGACCGCAGGCCTCACCCACCGAGGAATACCACGATATTTCATCATCCAGCAGTGGGGACTTCGAGATACAACAGGTAAATCACTTAGCAATTTTCTTACCGGCCTTTTTTGTTTTTTTGTCTTGTCAGTGGTGGATGCCTTTTCCCGTAGTGTTTTGATCTCTTCGTCTGACTGTGCGCAACACAGTTGTCAGGTGGTGTTTATGACGCTGAACTAGAGGAGCATATAATTCAACAATTAGCAGCTGCGGCAGCAATGGGACGAGCACGACATTTTGATAGAAGAGAAGGCCATAGAGGCAGATCATCAGATTAAGGCCGTCCCCAATTTGTGGTTTTCTCCAGTGATCCCGATTCACAGGGTGGCACCGTTTCTTTTGCTGATGGAGGACACGTGGAAAACACTTCAGCCAGCTCAGTTGATGCTGCACCTTCTGCACTGGGATTTGGAGGAGAGACATCTCAGTATAGGTCATCCCCAATTCATTTCAGCCCAACAGACACAGTTTCTTCATCTGGATTTAGTGCCCCTTCGTCTGGTCCATATGCATCACTTTCAAGTAGCGGGTTAGTGCTATGTTTTACTTCTCATTTCAGGAACCCTACCCACCCAAAAAAAAAAAAAAAAAAAACAATGCATTTAGTGGTTTTCTTAAAACCTGATGTTTTGTTCGTTTATTTGTCCTTGTTTTTTGAATTAGTTGTGGTGAGATGAGCTTTATATCTTTATTGGTTGTTTAGGAGGTCTCCCAATCCATCTTCTCCAAGAAGTCAAGACAGCGCAGGTCCATCAGACTTTCAGTCAATTTCGGAAGCCTTGAAAACTCGGCTAAATACTATGTCCATGAGGTATGGCATATGCATATCTTCTGTGGTGTTCACTGACTATCTATGTGCTATAGAAATATTTATTATAAGAGTGAGTGATATGCCTTTGGTCACTAACATTCTTCCTCTTGTGAAAAGATATAAGGAATCTATAGCAAATAGCGCCCATGGATGGAAGGAAAGATGGTTTTCTCGCAACTCCTCTGTATCTGATAATCGCTCTAAGGTAACCAGGGAAGAAAACACTGGAATAACGACTGTATCCCAGTTGATAGAACATCTAGACATTAGGGATAATGGAACTCCCAGCGATGTCTCTATACCTAATAGTTCGGAGAGCAGTCTAGCTCGTGAGACAGGTACTCGGCATGGTACTGATTCTCACCTGAGTATGCAAGGGAACCATTTGAGTGAAAACAGGACAGAAGCCCCATGCACTACAGGATCTGCTTCAAGCCTATAATAGTGGTTGCCGCTTATCGTTTCATATCATCATCTTATTGAAGGTAGTAGTTTCCTGAAACTGTTAAATATAGTTGTTGCCACTTATTTATTGCTCTGTTCAATAAGATGTGGTTGATGCTTTCTGGTTTAGACTTTTAATGGTCCGTGACTCAATATTTTCACAGAATGGGGAAAATATACGCCAAACTTATATCAATGTGGTGAATACTCATATTTTTATGTAGTGCAGATTGTAAACCTGTGTCGAGGATTAAAGATTTATTGCACTGTCGCTAGAATCAGGAATATGACGTAGTTTTGAGTGAGAACATATTCCTTGATCAAATCATGCATTGTACATTCATGTTGGTGTTTTGCATTGATGATCTTGAATTCTTCTTATGAGTTCTTTAGGCAGGGGAGACGTTCATCCAAGATCATTCTTCATTTAGAATAGAGTTTTAATGTTTGTCCAACCTACTTTGTGAAACGACAAATATTCATATGCTCACCATTGTATGGCTAGAAACACAGATTAACTTAGTCTAATCAATGTGTAGAGGAAAAAAAAATAGTGATAACTCCATTGTATGGCTATCTAACATGCTGTGATAATTTCTATGAGATCATTTGAATTGCCAATTAAATAATGTACTTACCCTCTAATGGAGCTTTTTATCTGATGACGTACAGACACAATACTCAGGTCCATTTCCTCTTTCTCTTCTTCTGCAGCCCTTTGTAAGGTTTCTTTTACATTAAAGCTTCAAAATTGTTTTGGACCAGGTGAAGCCTTTGATTTGGGTTGAAGCACATATTGAGAGGCAATCAAGAAATCGTATTGAAATAATTGTCAAGTCCTGTCTAAGGAGCGAAGGTGTTGCTCTTCTATATGTTTATAGAAGATATTTAATATTGTGTAAACAATCTATCATTTACATCTTATGACCACTTAGTTAAGAATCCTTGGACATTTGGAATTGCACGTTTGGTGTCCTCTCTGATTTTAGGGTCCTATTTTTGCGAGTTAAAATTTAAGCTCTATTTTAACTCTATACTTTTGTTTAAAATATAGTTATGTTTTCCATAATTTCTTCGTTCACTTAAATTAAATTAACTATTTGTCCAAAGATAAAATAATTAACACATACAATTGAAATATAAAATGAAAATGAAATACCTACATTGTCTTTCTATAAGATTTCAATTTTCAAATGTTCTATAAGATTTCAATTTTCAAATGTTACATCGATTCGTAATTGAAATTTAAAATGAACTAAAGAAAGGTTTTCATATTATCAAGGTAGTCTTTCACTACGGTGAAAGACTTAAGAAGTATACAATTTGGTGTTTCACATTTCATTTTTGTATTTGACGTATGTATATAAATCTCACAATTATTTAGTTAGTTACTAGATATAAGTATTTGTATTTGATTTCTATAGCGCTATTTATAAATCTCACATTTCATATTTGTATTTGACGTATGTAAATGAATCTCCCTAATACTAATTTTTCTATCATTTTTTCGCGCCTCTTTTTGGTTATCCAGCGAGAGTGGATTTTCTATCCCACTTTTATGTTTCACTTGGTGTCCCATTACTATATATGGTAATAAATCTCATTGATTATAAAAGATTAATGAAAAATAATTGTATATTTATTAACTTATCAAGTAATGGGATACCAAATGGGACATAAAATGAGACAGAGAATCCGCTCTCTTATCCAGCATAATACAACAATTATTTCAACAACAATTTGAAAGTTATATCAAACTTCTCAAATTTTTTGTAGTAAATTTTACTGAAAGTGTTTAGCACTTTGAAGTATGATTGATTTGAAAAATTAGTCCGTTATTGAAAATATTGTTCAACATATAATATCGTGGGATTGTAGCTTTGATAAAAGGAAATTTTACTCAAAGGATTTTGTAGAAGTACCTTCATTCTTCAAAATAAAACATTAGAAATGAGGGTTATATGAGCAGTATTTGAGGGGTAAGGAAAAAAGCGACAAATGATTAAGATATAAAAAAAAGTATTACAAGGGGTAAAGAATGATGAGACGTAAGAGATGTGATAAGGAAATAGGTAGTAGGAAAAATGTGTACAAGGAGAGTATACGAGTGAGTAGATGGACTCTATATATTACGGAGTAATGCTTTTTATTCAATATAATTGTCCTTTACATTTATGGCTTAATTTAATTTGTTATGTGTACTTAAAGTATACAAATATTGTAAGAGTAAACAGTTTTTGCTTAAAGATATATGCATATACAATAGGAAAATCGTAGGGAGCTTAAAGACGTTTGAAAATGGAGGGGGTGAGTCAGAAATGATAAGTTGAGGTGTAAGATGCTTAAGAGAGGGTAATGAAGTATGAGTCGGAGTAATAATCGATGATCTGAATTAGAAAATTAGGAGGAAGGTAAGGATATTTGAGGGGATTAAGAGTAGCATATGAGTAAACGAGGTGAAATATGTGAAGAAGGAAAAATAAATGAATAAAGGGAATAATAGTATTATGACGGGAAAGAAATAAGAAGGGGAGGAGTAAGCATATGAAAAAAAGTGTTTTAAGGCTAGGGAAATAGGAGGTGACAGAGATATGAAATCAGAATAAAAAGTGGAGAAGAATAAGTAAAATGGTAGCAAATTGATTAAAACAAGACGAAGCAAAGAAAAAAAATGTTACGAGAAATAAACACAAACTTAGAAGGAGAGGAAGATGAAGCGAGGAAGATATGGAGTCGGAGAAATATGAGCTAGACAAGTGAAGGCGAGTAGAAATATGTTGAAAAAGAATACATTAGGAATTAGGGCTATAGAATTAATATATGGCGGTAACAAAATAGCAGACAACAAATTAATGAATTTAAAAAGAGTATTACAAGGGGTAAATGCAGGATGATGCGAGTAGTGTGATAAGAAAATATTGGTGGGGGAAATGAGTAAAAGAAGACTAGGTAAGAAAATGGAAGAAAATAAGTGACAGTAGAGAAGATGAGAAAAAAATATACTAAGAAAGAAAAAAAAAAGAAGGGATTTTTAGCAATATGAGAAGTACGGAAACTGAAGGAAAAAATTGTGCTATTATAATGGGTACGAAATAATTAACTGGGAATTAATGAAAAGGATATGATAAGTAGGGGAGCAAGAGGAGACACATTAGAAAAACGGTAGACAACATGAAGACGAAAGGAAATGGAGAGGAGTGAGGGAGAAATGATGAGATGAGGTGTAAGATACTTAAGAAAAAATATTAAAAGAATAACGGGAATAAGAGTATAATGAGGGGCAATGAATAAAGAGTCAGAGTAATAAGCGATGATCTGAAAATAAACATTAGGAGGAAGGTAAGGAGAAATGAGGGAGTAAAGAGTAGGAAATGAGTAAACGAGGTGAAATACGTTAAGGAAGGAAAATTGAATGAATAATGTGAATAATAGTATTATGACGAGTAGGGGAAGAAAAACGTGCATCGACGTACGTGTAAATACCAAATGTATAGAATTGAATGAAATGGAGGAAGTATTATTACTCCGTATAAGGGGTAAAGAAGAAAATACACAATGAAAGATTAATGAAATGAAATTCATAAGTGGGAGAAAGAGTAAAAACAACATGAAAATGTTAGGGAGCATGTAGACGAAAGGAACTGGAGGGGAGTGACTAAGAACACGTTTCTTTCGACTTTTTAGAGCCGAATCAATCGAATCAATCGAGTTGAATCGAATCAATCGAATCTTAATGAAGTTCAATTAAATAACATAGTTGTATCGAATCGAATCGAATCAAGTGGTGAATCGAACTAAATGGAGTGAAGGCCCAGGCTGAATCCGAAATTTGAAATGAACTGGAATGTGCTGAAAATAAGCTGGAAAGAATAGGTCCTAAGAACACATGTGATGAGATGTAAGTGCTTAGGAAGAAAAACAAAAAAGGAATAACGGAAATAAGAGTATTATGAGGGATAAAGAAGAAAGAGTTAGAGCAATAAGCGATGAGGGGTAAAGAAGAAAGAGTATTATCAAGAATATTATGAGGGGTAAAGTTAAGAAGAATGACAGGAGAAAGAGGATAAAATAAGTAAACGAAGTGAAATACGTTAATAAAAGGAAAAATGAATGAATAAAGGGGGAATAATAGTTTTAAGATGGGTAAGAAAATAGAAGTGGAGGAGTAAGCAAATGAAAAAAAAAATTATTTGAGGCTAAGGAAGTACGAGCTCACAAAGAAATAAAAGCGCAATAGGAAGTCAAGAGAAGAAAAATAAATGAGGGTAAACTGATTAAAGCAAAAAAGGCGAGTAAAAAGTATTTTGAGAAAGAATACAGAATTAAAAGGAGATGGAGAGGAGGAAGATGAGGGTAGGGAATCAGAGAAATATTTATAAGATGAGCAGAGGCGAGCAGAAATATGTTCAAAAGGAAAACATTTAGAATAAGGGCCAAACACCAGAACAGCAAAGGGGAATAATAGTAGTATGAGGAGTGAGGAAAGAAGAGGAGTTTGTGTTATTATATGGGGTAAGAAAATAAATAACGGAGATAAATAAAAGGGAAATGGTAAGTACGAAACAAGAGGAAACACGGGGAAATTGGTAACTAGAGACCATGGAGATGAAAATAAACGGAGAGGAGTAAGTTAGAGAAGACGATGAGATGGGGTATAGAATTTATGAACAAAAATAGAAAGAATAATGGGAATAAGACTATAATAGTATTATAAGGGGTAAAGAATAAAGAGTCGGAGTAATGACAGATGATGTAATAAAAAAAATATTTGGAGGAAGGTGAAAATAAATGAGAGGATTAAGAGGGGGAAATGAGTAAACGAGGTGAATTTCGCGGAGGAAGGAAAAATGAATGAATAAAATGAATAATAAAATTATGATGGGTAAAGAAATAAGAAGCGGAAGAGTAAACAAATGAAGAAGAGTTTTTGAGGGCTAAGGAAACAAGAGCTGACAGTGAAATGAAAGTGAATTAGGAAGTGAAAAGAAGGTAAATGAGACCAAACTGATTAAAAGAAGAAGAGGCGAGGAAAAAAGATGTTGGGAAAGAAAAACATAATTAATAGAAGAGGTGGGTGAGAAAAAAAGGAAGAAATTGGGAATCGGAAAAATATGAGCAAGACATCAGGAATGAGGAGAAATACGAGCGGAGGTGAGGAAAAATGTGTTGAGAATGAAAATATTAGGAATGAAGGCTATAAGTGTAGTATGAAGAGAGGTAGGAAAAAATGAGGGAAGGGTTAAGCAAAAAAAAATGTATTACAATGGGTAATGAATAGAGAAATACTTAGTGGACGAAATAAGTAAGAGGAAATTAAGCGAGAAAATAGGTAAAAGTGAGTAACAATAGAGGAAATGAGGGAAAATATAATGAGAAGGAAAAGTAAAAAAAATTAGGGGAATAACAATAGGTTGAGGAGTAAAGAAATAAGAGAGAGATAAGAAAATAAAGAACGGAGGATAATCGAGAGGGGGCGTATGAGGAAGAAATGAAAGAGCAAAAAGGTCATAGAGAGTAGTATGACGAGGAGGAGGAAGAAGAGCAAAAGGAGAATAGAGAATCGGGGTAATATGAGTAAGACGAGTGAGAGCGAGGAGAAATATGTTGAAAAGAAACACGTTAGGGGAAAAGAGGAATTAAATTCTTAGGAAGATGGTAACTAAGGAGCATGAAAATGAAAGAAAATAGAGTGGAGTAAGTGAAAAGTTAAGTGAAGTATAACATGCTTAAAAGGAAGAATAAAAAGAATAACGGGAGTAAGAGTATTATTAAGGGTAAAGAGAAATTAGAGTATTATAAGGGTAAGACTGAAAAGGCGAAAGAGTAAGAGGTGAAAAAAAAAGTACCCGTACCATAAAGGGTAAAGCAATATAAAGTTTGGGGGAAACGAGAAGGAAAAAAGTAATAGATTAAAGTATGATGATGATGATGAGGAGGAGGAGGAGGAGGAGGAGGAGGAGGTGGTGGAGGATAGGGAATTAGATAAATATGACTAAAACGAGCATAGACGAGGAGAAATATGTTGAAAATGAAAATATCAAGAATGAGGGTTATAACAGTAGTATCTGAGGGGTAATGAAAGAAGATGCAAAATATTAATGAAAGAAAAAAGAGTATTACAAGGGGTAATGAATAATGAGGCACGAAGATGTTTAATATTAGATTTATGCATTGGGCCTGGGCCACGCCCATCGAGAGAGTTGACCACTTCATAAGTCGAAGGAGGTTTCATCTCAAAACTAATTGGCTATGGGAGGAGCCCCTTAGCTTATATAGTACTCAAGTCTCTTTAATTTCGTCGATGTGAGACCTTACATGTGGTGGTTTTTTTCACAGATAAGGAAATAGGTAGTGAGGGAAATGAGTAAGTATAGAGTCACAGAGAGAATGAGGAAAAATATAGTAATAGTAGAGGAGACGAGGAAAAATATAACAAGAAAGAAAAACAAAAAGTTAAAGTGGAAATAACAGTAGTATGAGGAGTAAGGAAAGAGGAGGAGAAATTTGCGTTATTATAAGGAGTAAGAACATAAAATAGAGATAATGAGAAATGAAAATAAAATGATAGTAATGTAAGGACATATGAATCGGTAGAAAAAAGTAGGAGGAAAAATATACTAAGGAAATAAAAGGCAATGATATAAGAGAAGTATTACGAATGGTAAGGAGTGAAGAGGCAGAAGAAAAATGAGAGGGAAATAAGTATTAGTGAGGAGGAGAGAAAGTGGTAGGGAAAAGGGAAAGAGAAGATGAGGCGAAAAAAAATTTGTTGAGAAAATAAAATAGAAGCAGTGATTAAGGGAAAAAAATGTAGAATGAAGGATTGAAAATAAGAAGTGGAGGAGTCAACCACCGCACATATTAGGCGCAAAATCTACGTACTAACGGCCCTAACAAAGCAACCCGCATTGGGGGACCGTGCGCGCTAGCGCACGGTCCAACAACTAGTTTAAGAAAAAAAACCTTCTTACTTTATTATTTTTCTTAATTTATTAGTTTGTCATCTTTGAGTGATTGATAAAACAAGGTATAAAGATAACCTTACCAAAAATATCAAATAAAAATACGTAACAGTTCAACTATAAACAAAGCACTATGAAAAATTAACGATTATTAAAAATTATTTTAAAACCTGTGCATCGCACGAGATTTATAACTAATATAAAATGGGTATTAATTTTCCGTATACGGGTTTTACTCCCATTATATACTTTTTTCGTTATGATTTTCAAATTTGCCCTTTTTTACTCCCATGATATACAAACTTTTTATATATTTTTTTATAACTTTTTCTAACTCAGTTTCATTCAATTTTTAATTTTTCTTAACCAAATTCATTAAATATTTAAGTTATTCAACGATGAACGACGATAATCAATTTAATTCGATAATATTTCTTTAATTTTGATTTTGTTCATGAAATTATTAAATTATATTAATTTTTATTGGATTGAATTTAAAATTAAAAATAGGAGTTATAAGTTACGGAGTAGTATGGTGGTGGAAGTAGAGATTTTGCTATGTTTAAGCAAGTTACTACCATCCCACTATTCCACACAAGATACAACACCATAGCTCACCACCGACAAATCTACGCCATTTGTTAAGCTACCACCGCCTCCCACCGACTCTCGGAAACCACCCAGATTTCAATTTTCTATAAACCCTAATTTGATTTTCAACCAAAAATTATGAAGATTAATAAAATTAACATAACTTTATGAAAAAAATTGAAATTGAATTGAATTACTACTTTGTTGAATTGATTATTGAAATTATTAATTGAAATAATTGAAAATTGTATGAATTTAGGTTAAGTAAGGTTAGAAAAATAAAAGAGAGAATTTTGTATAGAAAGTAAGTAAAAAAGGGTATGGAAGGGGAAAAAATGAAAAAAGTATATGATGAGAGTAAAATCAGGTATACCTGAAAATCATATTCAGATAAAATAGGTGACAGTTGTAAGTTTATGCTTAGAAAATAACCCGTGAAATTCACTTGATTTACAAATAGTAAGACCATCCCCATTGAAGGATCACCTTAATGGTGGTCATTTATCCATTTATCACTTTAATTGTTAAAATGACCCTCACTCATACTCATCCTCCATTCAAAAAAATAATGACCTAGAAATACATAACATTTTTTTGTAATAAAATAATAAGTTGAAAAAGTGGGTGTCAATTTGTATAAGCAAAGGTCATTTATTGACCCTCATGAAAAGGGTGTCATTTTAATCATGTGAGGGTCATTTACTAATTCATGTTTAAAGTGACACTCATGTCAAATGACCTAGGTCATTTTGTTCAATGGGATGGTCTAAAAATTACTCCCTTGGGTAGTTGGGTATAACTAATTAACCAAAGTCACTAAACAGTAAAAATTTCGGTTTGAATTCTACTACAAGAACTCGAACCTAATTTTTTTTAGATAAACACAGTGATGAGGTGATTTATATATATATTTACCCTATCTATTATACTGATATATACAACGCGTTGCTGCATAATTCTTCTTTCGTGCTGTATAAATTATCCCCAAATTTCACCCTAATTTGAATCTCCTTTAGAGTATCATAAATTCATTTCTAGGGCACAATTTTTTTCCGTTAAATTCGAAACTTTCGTGAGTAAATGGGTCGTTCTCGCGCAATTCCCAATTCCAACGACGATGATCCTTCTCTTAGGTATGTGTTCTACTTTTGCAAACAATAATTCATGTCATTTTTTTTTTTTTTTTTTTTTGAATTTTAGTTTTAATGTGGCTTGTTTATTTCATGTAAATTTTACTCATTTTGATTAGTAATTTCGTTTTTGGGTGTAATTCATGTGTAGCGAGTTGTAAGCTATTTATGATTTCTGTTCCGTGATTGAAAATTGGAATTGAAGCAGGCGGGTGGAAGAATTGGTAGAGTTTTTTTTTTAAGAGGAGATCATGTGTTTTCTTGTGAATTATAACTTCTCTGTGTGTATCTGTGCTATATTCAAATTTGAAGTGAAATTTGTTGCAAAATGAATTAATAGAGAGTGTATGTGATTTGTTCAGATGGATTTTTCCGCGAAATGGTAAATTAGAGGTTAGGACATGAAGTGGAAGACGGGATAATTATGATTTGGTTACAATGTGGATTATTGGTGTAAATGAAGATTATGTAGCAATTGAGTAATTTAGAAATTACTCAGTAAATTTTTTTTTGCTTTCCGCTCGATTTTATAATGAAAAGTTTGAAATGTTTGCGATTGGCTAGTGATTGGTTGGTGACGTTTCACATTTTGCGCTTTAAGTTAAAGATGAAACAAGTTGAGGTCTTTTGTGTGTTTGATTTTAGTAAAATGTGTCCGACTAATATTTGATGATGCAATGGGTTGAAGTTGATTATAGTAAAAATGTGTTTGGTAATAATGAATGACAATTGATGGACGGACAGTCGTCAAAGTTGGAGGTGAAGCTTGTTGGGAAAGGAATAGTTAGATAGTTTAGATCTGTTTGTTTATGGCTTGCGTAGATGACCATTTCCGCCAAATGGTGAGTCATGTGTTAGAGCCTGAAATGGAAGGCATAATGGTAATATGGTTCTGAGTTAAGGAGTACGGAGTATTAAATATGCAACTAAACAATAATGAACTAGGAATTTGAGATCAATTATTAATTGATTCAATTAGAAATTAGTGAATACTCGATCTGATGATATGTGTTTGATTATGTTAGAAATTTGTCTATGTTGGATGATCGAATTTGGAAGGAAACTCATATCAAAAGGTATTGTCAGTTGTTTATAGGTAGTGTTTATGGCATGTACAGATGCCATTTGCTGCAAAATTATAAAGTTAAGTTTGATGGCTAGTAGCGGTAAGATAGTCAAATTTAGAAGTGAAACTTGTTGTGAAAGGACTAGTTAGATAGTTATAGTTTAGATGTCGTTTGTTTATGGCCTGCGTAGATAACCTTTGTCGCCAAATGGTAAGTTAAGTTTTAGAGCCTGAAATGGAAGGCATAATGATACTTTGGTTCCGAGTTATTAGATATGCAAACAAACGATAATGAACTCGGAATTTAAGATGAGTTATTAATTGAGTTCTTTTTTAACTAGTCATTCCTCAACTTTATTTATTCTATTAATTTTACTCATGTAAGTGATTGAATGATTTTCTTTGGACTTTTAATTGTGGGTAGTTGATGTTACTTGGACTCATTTATGGGTGCCAGACACTAGGTGTTAATTAATTTTACATATTCGAGTGTCGAACGCACCATGAGTCATGCCCTCAGACAAGGGGATTATGTCCTAATTTTAGGATACACATAAGAGACACATCTTTACTATGTTTTGTTTATATAAAAGTAAGAATATCACGAGTAGACTTGAACCACCGATAAAATTGATTCATAAGTTGTAAAATCAATAAGACCACACTACGTGCTTAATAAAAAGTTATCTTTTTTTCTTTCACTCTAAGTTGCCTTTCGTTATCGGCGCTAATGGACCTGTAAGTGCTGGTGAGTCGGATGTGGAATATAATCCCATAGTCCATACCCATATGCTTGACGTGCCGTGTTGTATTTTGTGTTGGACACTGGTATAGTTCCAAAAGTGCTATATCGATGTAACAAAGGTAATTAGTAATAATATTCTCTCTAGCCCTCCATTTCTTAATGTTTTCCTTTGTTTTAATTAAAGTAACAAATATCACCTGTATCGACTTGAAACATTGATAAATTTGAAACATAAGTTGTAAAGTGTTTAAACCACACTACATGCTTGATGGAAAGTGTTTTTTTTTTTTTTTTTCTCTCTCTTTACTAGTCACTTTAAGTCGGCTTTTGTCTTCTCTAATGGACTGTTAGTGTTGGTGAGTCATATATGGGATAATCCCATATCCATATCCTTGTCGTGCCGTGTTGGATGTCGCGTTGGACGAGTATAGTTCCAATAGTGATGTTCGAAGTAACATATGTGATTAATGAAATTCTCTCCAGTCATCCATTTCTTTATGTTTTCCTTTTCGGGATGATCAATCAATCTCCTTATATTTATTTTTTGTGCGAACTTTCTATGATCAATTAAATATAGCTATCCCTCATCCATATGCATAATCTCTCCTTAAAAAACCGATCGAAAAGTAAATGGGAAGAAAACGATGGATCGAAGGAAGTAAATGGTTACAATTTTGACTACTCGCACTTTAGTGTGAAGAATCCACCAGTTAAACTGTCTTGTGTTTGATTATGGTGAAGATGTGTTTGTTAGATTTAATTTGTAAAATCTAACATGAAAATGGAACTTGCTGAAAAAGGAATCAGAAGAGTATGATGCTGAATTCATAGCTCGTCCATATGGTTTTCCTGCGAAACAGTATGTTAGACTTAAAATCTACATAGATGTGATCCTTAATTGTTAGATGCTGAAAATGTGGACACTTGGAGCAAATAATGAACAAGTATTGCTTGAGGAATTCTGCAATTAATGAGCATTCATTTTCAAGCCTACTATTTTTCATCCCGATAGGTGATTGACTGTTTGTTGTTGAACCTAAGGCTTAGATATCTTAGCAGAGTGTTTTACTTGCCGTGCTTAACGTTGAATATGCGCCTTTTTATTAAATTAAGGCTAATTCTAGTGAGTAGTGACTGGTTATTTGTTCTTCATTTACTTGAGAACTCCTGACTTGCTGTGTAAAGCAAGGGTTGACCAGGAGCAGGCAGTTCCTGATACATAATTTTGATCTAAAAGCTGAAATCTGCTTCTTGGGCACTGTGAAGAGAAAGGGAGGAATGAGAATAAAATTGGGTAGTTGGTTGGTCGCCACTCTGGATGATAAAGCTGGAATTAGCAGACAGCTATGAATGATGGAGAACAGTACTTCCAGTTCTTTAGAGATCCTGGATGCTAACCAACTAATGAAAAAGACGATTATTTGGTTGAAATATGAACAAGCATGGAGCAAGAGAGGGAGAGGGATTGAAGCAGGAAGGGTAGGTGGAGTGCAGCGGGAGAGTTTCTGTAGGATGTATTAGAGAAAAGTAAGTCAACTGTTTTTCTCTTATGCTACCGAACAGTAACTATATGAAAAAGAATTTGATCTTGAAGAGTTGTGGGTAAATGCCTGCATTTGTTTTCCCATTCTATTTCGACTCAAATGAATATTTTCCTGAGGAAATTGTTTGTATCTGTCATCTCATCAATCCCCTATCATCCTGTTGCATCTCAGACGGTAAAATTTACTATCCAAATTTTGAACAATAGGATTAGTATCATACTGCACTCTTATGGACAATGTGAAATACACCGTATAGGATAAATAATTGTTGGTGGGTGAAAAGCCTATAGTCACCGATTACTTTTACGCGTGTGCTGCCACTAGTAATATGTCTGATCGGTCAAGTAAGGGTGTTATGAGATTACAGTTCTATATTAATTGTGGACATGGTGAACTGCTTGACAAGTTACCTACCTTTGCAAGTGTATCGTTACTATGTAAACTGGTGCTTACTAGGGATTGTAGATTAAATGTTCATGGGATTTGTCATGTGATAAGTTATTCCTTTTGATAAATGAAATTCATTGCATTTGACATTTAAGGACATGGGATGAAGGTTGTCACTGATTTGGGTAAAAAATGTGAAATTGTGCCCCAGAGATATATTCATTGTCTTTTACCCTCTCTATCCGTGTCAATAGTTTATGTTTGCTTTATTCCCTCCTCACAAAATAAAGCAAACGTAAACTATTCACTGCAACACAAGATGTAGTCTACTCTTATCTGGGTGGAAGTCTTATGATATTTTCTCCTATATTTGTGCTTGTTTCACATTCACATAACTTTATGAGTTTGATAAGGAATCATAGCCACCTAATATCTTCCCTATTTCGGCTTTGAATTATCGGTACACGACATGATTATTGTAACATATGTACAACCAAAACAAAGAATGTTTTCTAAAGGTATATAGGTAGTGTATCGGGGATTTATTAGTTCATCACATACCTTATCTGTGATCCGACTCGGAATTTCAACTTCTCTGCACCAGATAAAAGAGATCACATTTTTTTTTTATCAATTGTCAGTTGATTACATCCTCTCATTTTGCTTCATGGATAAAAATGATGCTTTACGGTAGGTGATAATTTTCAAATTTTCTCTGGGAAGATAATGTTTTGTTGTTTCTCAGATCTGTTCGGCAATTTTTAATTTTTAATTTATTTAATCTGTATCCTCAATAAACGTGACATTGTGCTTGCTGGGAGTAATCTGTTTCAGACATTCATATTGTTTCATTTAGTTTAGTTTTTTCTTTATTTTTTTGAAGTAGTTAATGTTCTCTGTTCTAAAATAAGTATATGTGTGTACTGCAGTAAGAGATCAATTGCCTTTGGCTCTTCTTTGTTGATTTTACGAATTATTTGATTTGATATTTGTTTTCCGTTAAGAGTAAGGCTTCGCCACATCTTAAAAAAAAAAAAAAAAAAAAAAAAAAAAAGATAAGACACTGAGAAAATTGTCATCTTCAAAAAGGTGCACGAAACAAATATCTCACACAAATCCCTGTCTTGATTACTCATAGTGAGAAAATTGTCGTTTGATAAAGATGCTCCAAACGAATATCTGCTGCAGATCCTTCTCTTGATTACTCAATAAGTTGTTTTAATATGCATAATAACTCGCTATGACTAAAGCTTTGGTGATGTTTCTGCTCTCATTTCTTTTATACTCCGTCTTTTCCAATTAGCCCCACAGGACCCAGAAAGTGGTTGCATGGGGCTAAACCAGAGGGAGTGATTTTGACCATGGGAAAGGCGGGGGTGTGGGATGGGGTGGTGTCTGAATAAAGCAATTATGAATTTAGAATGTTTTTGCATATAACTTGCTCAGCTAATTTGGTAAGAGCTTGTGAATAGTGCCACACTGCTGCCTAAAATAAATATGTGCCAGAATATATCCTGCTTGATTCAGGAGAAAGTTGAAAACAGTAGTACGCGTATCTATTGATGTTCTATTAGAATTTGAGGGTGGAGGGGGCGTGTAAAAGAGTCTAGTGGAGGGTGGAGGGGGCGTTTTATGTCTAGTGCTCTTATCATCCCCTTTTCTGTATCTCATTATCCTCATCTTATTTGTTAGCCATCTCTATAACCAACATTTGAGTGTTGCATAGCACAGAGTATTTTATTTGAAAGATAGAAAATCTGTTCACATAGTTGGCACCCCTCGAGTCGACTTTTGCTTTGTGCCTTCTGACTCTTCGAGTCATCGCCTAGGATCTTTGTCGCCTTAGTGTACCTCGTGCCCATTAAAGCTAAGCAATTGCTCTAGCCGGGGTGGGGGGTGGGGGTGAATGTCTGCAAACAAGTATGGAGCATCTTTTGGAGTTGTCGAGAATGGTGTTGAATGAATATCATCCATCTCAACTCTGTTGTCAACTTTTATCTTCATTTTATTTTTGAATTTCTAGTATTATGAAGTGTAGATTTCAATCGAAGTCGTTGATTCCTGTCACTTCCAACTTTTGTTGATTTTATGCGCTAGAATTTGGCTTATGCCCTTGCCTCACCTCCTTATTTTCTTGCTTTCAAATTTATCCAGTAGATCAAAGAGGAAAAGGGCACCCTCTAGTGCAGAAAATGTGGAGTCAGTAACAGCAGGTATTTGAATACTGTCATTGTGGTAGCTGAAGGTTCATTGACATTGATCATTTATACTGTGAAGAATCTAACCCTTTTTTCTATCATCGTCTTCTGTTCTGTCAGGTCAGAGTTCACATGACGAGAAGAAGGCTCTTTATCATTGCAACTATTGCAACAAAGATATCTCTGGGATGATCCGCATCAAGTGTGTAACATGTCCAGATTTCGATTTGTGCATAGAGTGCTTTTCTGTAGGCGCTGAGGTTTATCCTCACAAAAGTAACCATCCATACAGAGTTATGGTAATAGATTCTATTTAATAGAAGTTTGAGCTTTTTTTTTATGCGTTGACCTTTCTTTCTAATTTCCAATCAATGCCGCTTTGTCACATTGCAGGATAACTTGTCATTTCCGCTGATCTGTCCTGATTGGAATGCAGATGAAGAGATATTGCTCCTAGAGGTATTCCTATTTTGTTAACCATGTTTTATGATAATCACCTGAAATAATTCTTTATACCATGGTGGTATACTTATGCTGCCGACTGTAATCTGCTCAAGCTATGGGCAGTTAATCACCCTTGATAATTGTCTTCCCTTTTTATCTAACCTGGCGACTCACGCAGGGAATTGGAATGTATGGACTTAGTAACTGGGCAGAAGTAGCAGAGCATGTTGGAACAAAAACTAAATCAGAATGTATTGATCACTATAATTCTGTTTATATGAACTCTCCTTGCTTTCCTCTTCCGGTATGGTGACATGACTCAACCTTTGTACTCTTCTCAAAGAACTCGAACTTCAACATACCTAATTTATGTTATTGCAGGACATGTCTCATGTAGTCGGGAAAAATAGAGAGGAACTTCAAGCTATGGCAATGGAACGTAATGAACTCCAAAAATGTATGTTTTCTTTCAAATTTAATTTACATTTTTCAGAAGTTTATGGTCCGAAGAACTAACAACAAAAACTGAAATCAGAGCTCTTGATTCTTGAAATAGTCAAATACAATGTCTAAATGATTCTAAGTGTTAACTTAGACCTCCCAATATTTTTCTCTTTCTCCATATCAAAGGTAGGGGCTGGGGCTTTTATGCAAATATGTTAATAGTTTGGTAGTTGATGAGGTTATCTGTGTCGCACTGAAACATATTAAATTAACAATTTATTTTAATCTATTCAATTCACTTAATGGCATGTTTGGCAACTCGGAATTGGAATTCAATTCCGGAATTGAGCCAATTCCAATGTTTGAAGAACTCCAAGAATTGAAATTGGAATTGGCTCAATTCCATCCCAATTCAATGGTATTTAGGCTCATCTCAATTCCTTAGGTTTGGGTAGTCATTTGAATTCCTCATCCTTTTAATTTTTTCACACTTACTCCGTATGACTTAAAATGAGTAGAATCTTACAATATTATTTTAAAAGTTGATACAATAGTCTTAAACTTCAATTTTTTTTAAAATTTTTAACAAAATTTTTATATTAAAGTTGTCAATTCCAATTTCATGCGTGTCACCAAACATACTATGGAATTTGATTTGGAATTGAAATGCAACATTTCAAATTAATTCCAAGTTTCCAAACGCAACCTAAGGTAGTGTTTGGAAATGTGGAATTACTTTGAATAACGTCAAATCTAGTTTTGAATTTCACATTTGAATTTCACATTTGAATATTCAATTCCAATTTCAAAACCAAGATCATGTATGGTTGCCTTTAGAATTGGAGTTGAACTTTTTAAAAACATTTGCCAATAAAATTTGGCAATATTTTGTATTTTGTTATATTTTATACCACCCTGGAAAAGATTAAAATTAATTTTGAGAATATTGTATCCAATTCTTTAATCTATACATCTTTGGTCAAAAAATGGGAAAAGGATAAAGACGAGGGATTCAAGTGATTTCTATATAATTAATTTGGAATGTCTTTGAACAAGGATGAAATTGGGAAGGAATTGAGCCAATTCCAATTCCAATTCAAAATCCTAAGGTATGAATATGGTTGAACCCAATGGAATAGAGTTTTTATATTGATTTTTGGAAAGGAACAAAAATTCGAAAATAAAACAAATGATTACAATTTAAAGTTGTAGTTGAAAGGGTAAGTTATAAATACTTATAAAATTAGTTCTTCTAAAAATACCACTCTACATTTAAAATATAGTTATTAAATTACTCTGTACTACTCCCTCCCTTCTTTCCATTTAGCCCCCTTCCCTTTTTCACCAATTTTAAGAAAAGTGAAAAAAGTGGGGTAGAGTGAAGAAAAAGTAGAATAGTTTAATTATAAAAAATTGTATGTGAGTGAGAAAAAGTAGGGTATGTGAGAGAAAAGTGGGGTATGTGAGAGAAAAAGTTACTAAAAAGGGAAATGGGGCTAAATGGAAAAAATTTCTAAAAAGGGAAATGGGGCTAAATGGAAAGAATGGAGGGAGTACCTTTTAAAACATTTTGTTTGTAATTGGCTACGAAAACCATTTCTAATGATAATAAATTCGATTTTACGATTGCTTTGCAACCAAATTTCTTTAATCACCAAAAATATGTTTTCACAAGTTTTCAATAGCAAAATCAACATAAAAAAAAAAAAAAAAAACTTTTTAATCACCAAAAACGTGTTTTGGTAGCAAAATTTAATTAAAAATTTCATTCAAAAGGTACTAATTTTAAAAAAAGTTATCTTTTTTTTTTTTTTTTTTTCTTTACTCGTATTATTTATTTATTTATTAATATTTTTTTTTTATAAAGGTAGTGGTTTTGGATTTTTTGTTTTTTTTTTAAAAGGTAGTAGTATATTTACATGTTTCGATTTTGTAAGGTAATCTTTTTTTTTATAATTTACCCTAGGTAAAAATAGAAATTTAGATACGGTTTATAATGATTTCCTTCACCATTTAACGTATTAATCATAGCCAAATCTCTACTCACTAGTAAATTTGCTCCTTCACAATACTAAATGCAAGAAAAATTTTCAATCCAAAACATTATATCGAATTCATACTACCTAATCTACGCTAATGAATTTATTGTGAATCGAGCAAGAGAAAGTCATAGTTCAACACACATGAATATGAGAAATGATACGATTAATCACTGATCACAAGCCAAAATCCTTCAATTATCAATCAAAATGTCATGTATCCTCATGAAAATGACATAAAAAATGTTACAAATAGTGAAAGTCGAAAACAATGTAGCATTAACAATCATCTGACAAGCAATAAATTCACTAGTGACAAGTTGAGGTTTTTTTTTTTTTTTTTTTTTTTTTTTTTTTTTTTCCGAAACAAGTTGATCATTTTTAATCATCAATAATTCAAGTTTAAGCAATTAAACAAGGATTAAAGATGAAATAATGCAAGTTTGAGACAGGGAGATTGGATTCACAATACTTCAAATGGATGATTGATTAGCCACTCATAATTACCATAATCATCATGTAATTATTACAGAATATTTTGGAGAGATAGTTGGTTACAAATGAGGATGATTAGATATGGTCTTAATTAGGCTAGGGAGTATATACAAGTCTAATTCTCCCTTAAAATGAAATAAAAACCAAAATAAAAATCTCGAAATTTAGTTTGGAACACCAATTATGTGGTGCACCGGGTCTGTGCACAGTGTCTGTGTGTGTGCATCATGCGCATAGGGTCTGGCAGCGGATCTGGGAAAGGCCATATCTTGCTCGTTTACGGTGGAATTGAGCGGTTGACCCGCGGTTGAAAAGATATTTAGATGAACTATCATCTCCACTTGGTCTCACATCCATTTAACCTCTAAAACATGAGATATAACCTTTTGAAGTTAACCCATAGGTTGACATTGGTTTGATCTTTACTCGACTTTGACCTTGACTTGGCTTAAAATCATAATTTAGCCTTGGTTCTCAATTCATGCTAAATACACCAAAATCCATCTTAATAGTAGAAAATATGAGAGGGTTTCATTTCCGGTTTAATACCGTAAAATCGTGACTCACCAATAGTATTTTAGACAGTGTATATGCAACTAGAAGTTAACTTGTGAAAAGACCCTTAGTAACACTTCACATGTAAGTCCCACATCGATCATGGAAGTGAGAGTTACTCACTTTATAAGGCTAGAGGCTACTCCTCCCATCACCAATTGGTTTTGGGATGGAACCCTCTAGGCCTTATGAAGCGGGCTCTCTCCTTCCATTTGTGGGTGTGGCCCGGGCCCGTCTCTAGTTTTACATGGTATCAGAGCCCATGGTTATATCCTGGGTCTCTTGATTTGAAACCGGGCCATTTTATATGCCGACGCATATGGGTTCGTATCTCTGATTAAAATCACTGGTTTCGTGTCTCTAATTCACCCATCTAGTTGTGCTTTGTATGCCATGGAGAATCCCAATAATGTGGGCTCCAGTATGAGGCGCTGTTAATGGGCTTACATGTGAGGGGGGCGTGTGAAAAGACCCTTAGTAACACTTCACATGTAAGTCCCACATCGATCATGAAAGTGAGAGTTGCTCACTTTATAAGGCTAGAGATTACTCCTCCCATTGTCAAATGGTTTTGGGATATAACCCTTTAGGCCTTATAAGCGGGCTTTCTCCTTCCATTTGTGGGTGTGGCCCGGCCCGTCTCTGATTTTACAGTGCCCTTAATACTTCACACATGAAGTCCCACATTGATCTTGGAGAAGAGAATTGAAAACTTTATAAAGCTAGAGGTCACTCCTCCCATTGCCAATTGGTTTTGGGATGGAACCCTCTAGGCCTTTTGTGGGTGTGGCCCGGGCCCGTCTCTGGTTTCACATGGTATCATTTGCTTCGGTGATTGATCCCGGAGTAATTTTTCTCTTTTGAGGTCGTTTCTCTCTCTATTTCTTTGTTCGTCGCGTTTCCGCATTTTTCGTCAAATTCTTTGTTATTTCGTCTCAATTACTTGATTTTCTTTAGTAATTCACTGTCTTTCTTGCAGTCATCGACTTTCTCTGCATCAATTTCGTTTATTTTGACCTAATTTTGCTGTTCTACATACTTCAATTGGGTTTTGTTTTTTCCCAATTCGATTGATTGCATCATACTTCAATTGGGTCTTTTTGCCCTAATTTGATTGAGCTTCGAGGTTTATCCTTTCTTTGTGGTGATATGGGTTTGAATAGTTCTTATGAAGCTACAGAGACAAATCTGTTGTCTATAAAACCTTTCACTATTGTTAACAAAGAGTTTGCTCCTCTTCAAAAGGTTGAAAACCTAAAACAACTTCATGAGAAATCTGATGACGAAGAATGTCGTTATTGCCATCATCTTGAACACACTAAGGCAGAGTGTTTCAAACTTAGAAAATGTCGTTACTGTGGAAGGAAAGGACATGCCTCAGAAACTTGTTTCCAACTCAAGTCGGGTTCCGTATTTATGAATTCCAGGAATAAGCCTATGTCTGCTTATGAAGATAAATTTGTCTCTGGTTATTCCACAAGGACTATGAAAAATGTCAAACTTGAGGGGTTACAATATGATCATGGTACTTCTGGTGTCAAACTTGATTCTCGTGATATGGATGGTGTAATTCATACTGTTGTGGAACGGGTTCTTAAAGCTCTTTCTGAAAATTCCGTACCACTCTCCCTGGTTAATTCCGCAGGTATTTTCTCTGCTTCAAAAGTTCATTCCGTTGCTCAGTATACTGATGACTCTGACTGGATAATAGACACCGGTGCATCAGATCACATGACTTCCAATATCTCCCTATTATCTGATATTCGTTCACTGCATTCTCCAATTCTGGTTAGTTTACCGGAGGCCTCTACAAAACCAGTCTACAAAATCGGGAAAGTGTTTTTGACTCCTGAGATTATTTTGCATGATGTATTGTTGGTCCCTGGTTTTAAGCACAACCTTCTTTCTGTTGGTAAACTGATTTCCCATTCAAATATTACGGCTACTTTTAATCTTCATCACTGCTTCTTCCATGGCCTTTCAAATAAGGCATTGATGGAAGTTGGACAAAAGAAAGGAGACCTATACTGGTGCACCCCTAGGTCACTTCATGATGGTTTAGATACAGACAAATCGCTGTCTCTCAGTTCTTGTTATAATGCTTCTACTGTACGTGAGATTCATGCTAGGTTAGGTCATACTTCTCTTGACAAACTTAAGCATGTATATGGTACTTCTTTGAATGGTATAAAGGATTTTTTTTGTGAAACGTGTGTGTTATCTAAACATCACGCTCTACCCTTATCTAGGAGTTCCTCCCATGCTGCTCACTGTTTTGATTTGATTCACATTGATATTTGGGGACCTTATACAATACCTTCCATGTCTGGTGCTAAGTATTTTCTTACAATTTTAGATGATCATTCTCGTTCTACCTGGACATACCTTTTTCAAACAAAATGTCAGGTTCCTAAGTTGCTGGAAGGTTTTGTTGCCTATGTGCAAACTCAGTTTGGTTGTGCCATTAAAATCGTTAGAAGCGATAATGGTACAGAGATTTTTCAACAAACTTGCCGTGAATTTTTTAGGATCAAAGGTATTGTTCATCAACGATCTGTAGTGGGTAAACCTCAACAGAATGGGAGAGTGGAGCGTAAGCACAGACATCTCCTTGAGACGGCTAGATCCTTGAAGATACATGCTAATTTGCCTACAAAATTTTGGGGTGATTGTATTCTCACAGCAACATATCTTATTAACAAGATGCCAACAAAGATTTTGAATTGGAAAACTCCGTATGAGGTGTTGTTTGGTAATAAGCCTACATATGATGAGCTTCGAATTTTTGGTACTCTTTGCTACACTACCAAGCCACGCCATGGAGAAGAATCCCAATAATGTTGGGCTCTAGTATTAGGCTTGTTAATGTCCGGGACTCATGTGTGAGGGGGGGAATGTGAAAAAGTGCCCTTAATACTTCACACATGAAGTCCCACATTGATCTTGGAGAAGAGAATTGAAAACTTTATAAAGCTAGAGGTTACTCCTCCCATTGCCAATTGGTTTTGGGATGGAACCCTCTAGGCCTTATAAAGTGGTTTCTCTTCTACCATTTGTGGGTGTGGCCCGGGCCCGTCTCTGGTTTCACATAACTTCACATGATGGAACTAGAAGTTGGTCATGGGCACATGGACGTTTACTTTTAAGTTTTAACTGCGAACTTGAAATGGCGGCATGGAATTGAGCTGATATAGTCACCGATCCTTTGTTGTAGTGAAACAGTTTTTCTCCCAAAAAAATGGTAGCATAGAATACTTTCCGAAATCCCAAATTTTCTTTGTCGAGTTGCATTGATTCAGAAAACTTGGATATGGTCATGAGAAACCTGAGACGTTGATGTAGTTTTGCTTTTATGTTTCTTGTCTCTTCAATGTCTATTGCTACATTTTTAATCTTTTTTCTGCTCATGATTGCCCTTGATCCAGCTGTTGAAGAAGTTTCGCTGAAAGAGGAATCTCCATTTTCTGCTAAGATCAAGTATGGCCAACCTTTCTTATGTCGTGTTTTCCATTTATGTGTGCATTTTTGCTATCATTCTGCTAACTCCACTCTCTTTGTGAAGGATTGAAGATCAGCAAAAAGAAGCTGCAATTGGCCAGCCAATTCAGTCTGGTACGTGTTGCTCCTTTCAAATTTCTGCTTTGATATATAAGAAGTCTGTGCTAAACTTGTGGAGATGTGTGTTACAGAGGCCAGCTTTGCTGTGGGTTCTAGTTCAATTATCATAGGGGAATCTAAGAAACCTTCTAGTGCCCTTGAGGTAAAGGAAGGGAGTGATGACGTCAAAGTCGAAGGTGTGACCTCAGTGTGCATATCTACTGCTGTTTTTGTTGTAGTATTCTCAATAAGTAATGTCTTTCTTGTATGGTTGTGCAGTTACACACTCCGATAGGAAAGTAGGAGAAAAGAAACCTAAAATGGATGAGGGACCATCAGTTACAGATGTGAGTGGGTACAACCCTAAGAGACAGGAATTTGAAATTGAATATGACAATGATGCTGAACAATTATTAGCGGATATGGAATTTAAAGATACTGACACAGAAGCGGAGCACCAGTTGAAGCTCAAAGTTCTGCATATCTACAACCGGAGGTATAGAAAATTTCATATTGCAGCTTTCTTTTTGAATTGTCAATTTTCTACCTATCTCGTTTATTGTATTCTGGTTCATTTTTAGGTGCTGTCATATGACAATTGCTTTCATCCAAATTTTAAAGTTGTACAGTTGCACCATATATGCTTATAGCTGTAAGTGGGGGTATATATAATGCATGGAGACTGGAGATTTTTTTTTTTTTTTTTTTTTTTTTTTTCCGTACTCCATATATACTTACAGTTTCCATTATTTTGGTAGAAACTGAGAATAAAAATAGCGCAAGGTTGTTAACTTCGGATGAATATTACGCAGTATATGGCAAATTACCCGACTATTTCTTTTCGGCTGTGTTCAGTGTGACCATGGGTCATACAGACGGGGGAAACTCAAGTTTGGTGGTTTTAGATTGGTCCATCCGGTCTACGGTGATGTTCAGGTCTACTTTAGGCTAGCTATTTCAGGTGTTCTAAGGGCACAACATATCACTAATTTGGCATGACTTTGTTAATCCTGCAAAATCTCTACTTTCTGGTGATGAACTAACAAATGAGCAGTTAAATAGCATTCTGATGAGCAAATAAATAGCATTCTTGCATCTTAATCGAAGAATTGCAGTATAATACGGAGTATTATGTTTTTATTTGTAATGATGACAAGACAGTGTCTTTCAATTTATCAGGCTTGATGAGAGGAAGCGACGAAAAGATTTTATTCTTGAAAGGAATTTACTGTACCCAGATCCCTTTGAGAAGGATTTATCTGCTGAGGAGAGGCAAATCTGCCAGCAGTATAGGGTTTTCATGCGGTTCCATTCTAAAGAAGAGCATGAGGATCTACTGAGAACTATCATTGAGGAACACCGGATTCGGAAAAAAATCAAAGATTTGCAGGTTTAACACTAATTTTTTTTTTTTTTTTTTGAAAGCCAGGTTTAACACTATATTACTTATCTTTCACAAGAAGATACTAAATCTTGATAATTGTGTGTATGAGTGTTCTTAAACAACAGGAATATCTTAAATTGATCCCTTCAAATCATTCGTGTTTAGGGTTTTCTGTGCAACTGACAATTGTTTCATTGTAGGAAGCTAAAGCTGCTGGCTGTCGCACATCTGCTGAGGCTGAGATATATTTGAGACTGAAGAGGAAGCGAGAGGCAGAAGAAAACGCGCACAAAATGAAGGATACCCTTGAGGCTGGTACAGGTGGCAAAGGACCACTAAGGACAAGTCATCCTCGAGAAATTGGCACAACTTCAGGACAGACCATGGCTAGCTCTCTGGATGACTGGGACATCACTGGGTTTCCGGGAGCTGATTTAATCTCAGAGACGGTAAGCTTCGTATCCTTTACTGCATTTTCTCTGAGTCCGTTGGTTTCTGTCTTGCTAAAAATTTTAACTCAAGCGGTACATTTTTTCGTCACCAGGAAAAAAGGCTTTGTCGAGAGATAAGGATACTACCTTCACATTATCTAAGTATGATGCAAACCATGTCGATGGAAGTGATGAAGGGGAATATAACTAAGAAGTCTGATGCACATAGCTTTTTTAAGGTCGAACCAAGCAAAGTAGATAGAGTTTATGATATGCTTGTGAAGAAAGGAGTTGCTCCACAATGAAATAGTTATTGCATCCGTTTGGGCAGAATTTGTAGTTTGTAGCTTTACTAAAATTGTAGGCGTTATTGGCGAATCACAGTAAGTACTACAAAACTTCCCTGATTTCTGTGACGCACCCACATCGGACCTTGGGTGTCATAAACAACATTATGAGGTCAACCGAAATTGTTATTCGTGACATTTGTGTCGTCTTTGGTATATTTAGTTATTATAGTTGCTGAGACTATTTTGTCGGGCGTTCAAACTAATCTTATGATTGGATGGACGAACTTGGTAGAAAATTAAATGAGAAGTGAATGAAGGTGAACACAGCCTTTTTATAATATGGCAAGTGAGCCTAACTGTGCAAGGTGTGAAGGGTTGGAAGAGGGAGGTCAGTGTTGATGGGGGACTAGTTTTAACCATGTTTGTAGGTTGAACAGTTAGTTTTGGCCATAAGTTTGGGATGTAATTTAGTAAAAAAAGTTGATGTAAAAATAAAAGAAGATAGAAAAATATTGACCTAGTTGAAGCAAATGTCCAAACTAGTAATGACAATGGGTTGGAGGGCCGACATAGACGTGCTAAATCTGACCCTGATGGGTTAAGTCGGGGTCTGATATTTTTGGATCAAACAAGTTTGGGTTAGGTCTGGACCTAGAATTAGCGGGTCAAGTATGGGTTTTTCCATGTAGACCAAGATCGAACCCTTGGACCCGCTTGTTATATGCAGTTTTTAATACATAATTGTTTTTCGTAATTGATTTTTCATGTACGGATTTTACTCAAGTTATATACTTTTTGTCATTATTTTTCCCATCCTACCCTTTTTTTACTCCAAGAATATACAGAATTCTTTTTTTTTTTTTTTTTCTTTTTTTTCTTTTTTCTGGGAAATCTTAAATCAATTTCATTAAAATTTCTAAATTTCTCAATCATAAACTTCAATCATAAATTCAACGAGTAATAATCGTCCTTTAATTTTAATTTTGTGTTTAAGTTATTGAATTTTATTAGTTTTTAATAAATTTAATTACAATTTTTAATTAGGGTTTGTATGGGTAGAAGGGGAGGGTGGTGGAGCAGGTGGCGGTGGGGAAGGTGGCGGTGGGGAATCTGGCGGCGGGCCGGCGGCGGGGCAGGCGGCCGTGGAGGGGTGGGGTGGGTGGTAAGGTGGAAAATTTAGGGTGGAAAAGTAGGATCAAACCAAACCACCCAAAGTTAACAACCACCCTAAATTTCCCACCTTACCACCACCCCCACCGTCCACGGCCGCCTGCCTCGCCGCCGGCCAACCACCACCTTCCCCACCGCCACCTGCCCCACCTCCCACCTTTTACCCTAACAAAACCTAATTAAAAATTGTACGGAGTAATTAAATTTATTAAAAATTAATAAAATTCAATAATTTAAACACAAGATTGAAATTAAAAGACGAGTATTACCTCATTGAATTTATGATTGGAGTTCATAATTGAAAAGTTGTAAACTTGAATGAAATTGATTTAGGTTTTTCTTCAAAAAAAAATAAAAAATAAAAAAAATCTGTATATTCTTGGAGTAAAAAAGGGTAGGGTGGGAAAAATAATGACAAAAAGTATATAACTTGAGTAAAATCCGTATATGAAAAATTAATACCCTTGTTTTTTCATATACCAAATTACTACTGCGATATACTTTTTCCATTTTTTCCCATGCCTACCCTTCTATTATTTTCAAAATATACAAGTTTCCCTCTTTTGGTCTCTTTAACTTTTTCGTAATCAGTTGTTCAGTTACTCAATTATGCAATTCAATTATCAATGTGATCAAAATATACATCGCCTACCTTTGCATCACTAGTTCAGAATTCCGACCCAGCTCTTACATTCCATAAGATGGCAATTCTCAGGTGTGCGCTTTGCCTTTCACCATAACATTTATGCACATCCATCTATTTAATCAACCAAAATGATTTTTGCACATGTATAATATTTCCTCCATTCATATCCTGAGTTGGCATGATGTCATGACATATTCGTTGAGGTGAATTTCACAAAGATATATAAATAATTACGAGTACATAAAATGAGAAATTATATAAATTGGATATTAATATTTATTTAAGAAGATGAATTCAAACAAGATCACTGATGGTTATATTATCTCTTATATCTTTGATGAAATTTTGAGGATTTTCTAAGCCCATGAATAGTTTCAAAAGGTGAAATGCAAAGTTTGGATATGAATGAATGGAGTATGACATAGTTGTCTAAACACTAACACCACAGACTGCTGCACTGCCGTCATCGCCACCTCCATCCACCACTCCCTCACTGTCGTCGCCTTCTAAAGCCCTCACCCTATTTTTTCCAATGTATTAGAAATTTTAAAAATTACCCTGTAATAATTTAACAACAAATAGGAATTGTAAGATGTAATTACTTGATCGAACCAATAATCGAATTTTCATGATTGAGTGATTTATGATTATTGGGAAATTTCACAATGTATCCCTTAACTTTTCGAATTTCTATGATGTACCCTCATCTTTTAAGGATTCTACAATGTCCCTAAATTTTATAATATGACCGTTATTTGAACTTTTTATCAATTAACTCATTAAAATGTCCATTTTACAATCATTATTATTCAACCTACTTTTTAAACTGGTAATTGAAGATAGTAGTAATATTTATATTGAAGTTTGGTGGTAAATTTAGCTCAAAAGATAATAATAAGAATTAAACAAATACTCCCTCCATTCTTTCCATTTAGCCCCATATACCCTTTTTAGAAATTTTTTCCATTTAGCCCCATTTCCCTTTTTAGTAACCTTTTCTCTCACATACCCACTTTTTCTATCACATACCTTACTTTTTCTCACTCACAACTAATTTTTTATTATTAAACTATCATCACTTTTCTCCATCATACCCCACGTTTTACACTTTTTCTTAATAATAGTGAAAAAGTGAAGGGGGCCAAATGGAAAAAATAGAGGGAGTATATAGATAATTGGTTGTAAATAATAGTAAATGTGATGTCATAAAAAAATAAGGGTTACGAAGATAAATTACTAATATGGTTAATTAAGGGTGCACTATTAGGTCAAATTGTAACTTAATTGATGAATATAGTTATTTTAGTATAGCGAGATGGTTGAATTAGAGACAATTTAAGAAAGCTACGAGTACAATGGAGACAACATAGGAAAGTTAGGGGTATAGTGCGTAATTCTAAAAAGGTGGGTGTATAATCAAGCAAAAACTAAGACGACTCAAGCCAGAATGGTCTCTCATGGTCAAAGAAGAGATCGAAAAACAATTACAAGCCGGTTATATCCAAGTTGTCGATTACTTTGACTGGGTTTCAAACATGGTCCCAGTCTTAAAGAAAAATGTCAAAATACAAGTATGCATCGATATTCGAGACTTAAACAAAGTGATTCTGAAAGACGACTTTCCACTACCACGCGTGGGCGTCCTAGTCGACAATACCGTCGACCATGCCCATCTATCCTTTATGGATGGCAACGCGAGATACAACCAAATCAAAATGGCCCGTGAGGACAAGTCAAAAATAACCTTTATTACACTGTGGGGCACATCCAATTATACGGTTATGCCTTTCGATCCAATTAACGCAGGCGCAATGTACTAACGCACCGCTACTACCTTGTTGGAATAACCAATGCCCATCTATCGTAGCCGACAATGTAATTTTCGAATAACCAATCACTTACACGTCGTCCATATCCGACGACGGGATATACAACATACAACACGAGCAATAGAAGCTATACTTCGATGGCACATCCAAGTATCAGGTTGTGGCATACGTATCCTCCTTCTTTCCCCTAATGGCGAACACACACCCTTATCCATCAAACTGGATTTCGACGTAACAAAAGCATGCCTCTACGGTCTACAAGCAACACTCATGTTTAACGTACAAAATCTAAGGGTGCACGATTACTCGTTGGTAATAATTAACCTAATTTCTGGAGCACGGAAAATCCTATACGAGAACCTCGCTTAGTATCAAAGCAAGGAACATGAACTCATCACAAAATTGAACCGTGTTGAGTTCATACACCTCCCACAAGAAGGGAATCAATTTTTCGACAAACTATCCAAACGTGCATCCCTAATCAAGACCCCTCTTAGCATGGATACACTACCCATTTTTATGGAAAGGAGAAGCGAACTTGCTTACATATGCGCCATCGAAGATGGGGCAAACCAAACCAAACCATGGTATCAAGCCATCCTTATTTTCAAAACAATTGGTGGATACCCACCTAGCACCGATAAGCGCGGTATACGAGCCATCTGGCTCTTGGCATCCCAATTCTTACTAGAAATGGGAAAACACCTCAAAAAGACGCCATAAGATACACTACTTATGTGCGTCGACTACAAAAAAGGACAATAGATCATATCTCAAGTCCACTATGGTGAATGTGAGCTTCACATGAATGCATGCCTTCTTTGCAAAAAAATCCTGAAGATAGGAAAGTACTGGAGAACTACGGAGGTCGATTGCGTCAAATAAGTCAAACATTGCCATAGTTGTCAAATCTTCGCCAACGTCCAACTTGTACCTCCATCACCACTTTATAGCCTACCATATCCTTGGCCTTACTCAACGTAGGGCATCGACGTGATAGACCACTCACCCATCTCTCCAACCGAATTCCCTTTAAATTTTATTCTTATTCTCCCAAATGTAACATGGTCGTATGGGTTTTGATACCATAACGAGGACAAAGCAAAATTACACTCGTAAGAGCTAGAGGACACTGCTTTATCCTTGTACCAATGGACTATTTCACAAAATGGGTCGAAGCCGCCTCTTTGCGTACTCTAGATTCCAAATAAGTAGCTAAGTTTATCCAAAAGAACGTTATATGTTGCTACAGTATCCCGCTCGGGTTCATCAGCGACCACGGCACACATTTTTGCGGAGAATTACTTCTCAATAAGTATAAAATACAACACCACAAGTCTTTACACTATCAACCTCAAACCAATGGAGCCATCGAACCAGCAAAGAAAATAAAATAAAATTGTCATCACCAACTCACCATCCACAAAAAGATGACCGAAACATGCCACGTCTAGCCAAACAAAATACCCTTCGTACTATGGGGATATCGCACCACAATTCGCACCACAATAGGCATGACGCCTTACTTCGCCACTTACGGTATGGAAGTCGTACATCTCGTGGAAGTGGAAAAGGAATCACTCCGCATCCTAATCGAAAACAACATTCTTGAAGCCGAATGGGCTCGTGAACGCTACGAACAGCTTGTATGTAACACACGCGATTTTTACCAAAAATAAAAAAAATTAAAATATAAGTCACACGAGATCAAGGTGGCGGAATCACCTTGAAAACCGCGAAGTTACTAAAAAGTGAAAAGGTTTAAAAGAAATAGAATTTAAGAGTTTACAAAACCAGAGGAATAAATACCCCTCAAAATTGAAATTAAAATACTGAAATAAAATAACTTTATTATAAGAGTTCTTTTAAATAAAGCGTGACGCTCGCTAGCTCACTCCAAAACCCCAAACAGAATGCATATCATCAACCTGCCATTTTACAAGAAAATGAAAGGCACAGTCAGTGGAGAGTAACTCAGACGTTCTCTAAGCTATATTACATCACAATAAAGCTGACAAGTAAATAAAACAGGTCAAAAATAATAACATGTAATAATACCAAGCTATATAACCAATAGTTAACAATACTAAGTCAATTTTAATAGAGCTCAATTATCCAAAAACAGACTACTCCTTTTATTCTTCTTAACCTCACTTGACACAATACTCTTTATTTCTAACTCAATTTAGTAAGTTAAAACGTTTATATAACATATCTCTACCGGACCGACTATTAACCAGCTGACAATATGACCTCAACTAATTAGTCCCGCAGACTCGACAATTGGACCTCAAGATATTTTCGGCAATACTGACAATAGGACCTCAGTAAACTAGTCTAGGGCAACGATAGGACCTTGGACACTAAACCAGTCCGAAAGCGGATAAAAATATTCATTTCATAACTTACTAAATCAATATGTCGAAAAAGCGACTCACGAGATAATGTATAAACTTGACGCTACCACAACATTAACCATCACTGTAATACCCGAGATTTTTGGCACTTATTTAAATAACATTTCCATATTAAAATATTTAAATAAAGCTTTTTCATTCTTTTATACAAAATCAAATTTCTAATTTTGGTAGTTTTTAATTTTGTAAATCCCCTATTTTAAAAAGTAAATATTTTGGAACCTTGGTTTTGAGGCTAAGCTTCTTGTGAGGCGATGTCGAGGGAGAAAATTAAGCCCTTATAGATCCTTGAGTGTAGTTCGTTGAGAGATACTCCTTAAAGTATGGTTAAGTATAATGGGATAACTAATACTCCCTCCGATTCATTAGATTGGTAACGTTTCAATATGGCACGATAATTAAGAAAGGCAAAAAGAGTGGGTAAACAAGTGGGTAAGCAAGTGGATAAACAAGTGGTTGTGAGATAAAAAACTTTCCCAAAAAGGAAACGTTACCAAATGAAAAATCAGCCCAAAAAGGAAAACGTTACCAATCTAATGAATCGGAGGGAGTATATATTTAACCAAAAATAAAGTAGTAGCTCAATGGTAAACAAACTAGCTTGAAACTTAGAGGTTAGGGGGTTCGAACTTTGTTAACAACTTTTTCATTCCTTTTTAATTTTGGACGCTCAACCTATATATTTTACTCTAATTGTCATATATTGTCATATATATACCTAGAGTTCTAACCCTATAACAAATTAGACACAATACACGTACAAACGCGCACAAAAAAAAAAAAAAGGGGAGAAGAGAGAACATGGTCAAAAGAGAAGAGCATTATCATCTACTTCGTTTTTCAACAATTTTGCTTAAGGAAGATCATCCTACACTCTTGGAACGAATTGTAATCATCTCAAATCCTTTAATCTTTATGTTTTGTTATTTTCAAATCACAATTTATGTTTTTGATGTTATATGAGTTTATAACTAGGCTTTGCTCAAAACAGTATTTGTAAATGTATTGAAAGTTTCATTATAGAAAAAGGTTCAAAATTCAGAATTTTAATACGAATTTTTTTTCACCTGTTTATTAGGTCGTATGTGTCATTGTGTAAAAATTTCATCCAAAAATTCGTTTAAATAAATGTTCATCATTTTGATTTTATAAAACAGTCTTGCGTTTACTCGAAAAAACTCTGTTTCTGACTTTCTGTTGTTGGTCTGATTTCTCGAACATTTTGCATGAAACTGTAACAACCTGGTTTTTAGTCGACTTAAATTACTAAGGCGGAAATTAATTAAGTCTTAAACCAGCGTTATTAATTATACAAATAACCCAAATATTACATCACCGTTTAAGAGTTGAATGGAACAACTCTAAATACGGAAGTTAAAAGAGTAAAGCGTTATATATATTACATATCTCTCAAAAGCGACTAAAAGTAAGCATAAAAGCATTGCATGGCCCCGTCCAAAATCCAGCTTCCGGTCCATGATTATCCTGCACAATAAACTGTTGGGGGGATGCCCGCTGAGCGGACAGTGACTAGCTATGCTCATACTTACCCTCGATTTCAATTACTTTGGTTTAATATTATCGCTTTATAAACATAACATTATGATAAAAACATAAACATGCTTATTCAAATAGCATATAAAGACATATAAGTCATAATAAGCATGCGGTTTAAAGCGATAAATCATATAAGCATGATATTCAATTAGGAAGGCAAATAACAGATAATAGCATAGCAATAGTGTCACAATATACAACAGGATTACAAAGCGATATCAGATCGCATACAAACATATATAATGTATCATAATCATCATACGCACTGATTCATTTCGTAAAGTTGTGGTCTTTAATTTTCAAGATGGTACACACTCGTTCTCATTTAATCGGACAACAAACAACACATACCGCTACGAGCCTGACCAATCGAGTAGGCCTTTGTACTCAGCTCGATTCCATCTCACTTCCATAGTGCAGAGACTAACTCGACCCGTAAACAACGCCGAATACTATAATACTTGCATCTCATCCTCTAGTGTTCGAAATGATTCGAACTTCAGATACAATCTCGTCAAGTTATCTTTACGCAGCGTAAGAGCGAATGCAAGTGTCGCGCCCACTTACAACGAAACACGGCAAGGAGACAGAATCGCAGCGCATAAGCACATAATGTCACGGTGGCCCCTGGTAACTTTAGCGAAATAGGGAATAAAACCCTAGTCTAGTATGCATACACTAATATCCAATTTAAGAATAGGCTATGCTATTCATAGAGCACCTTAACTCGTGATAAAACGACTATTTCCTAAAGCCTGACCCACTAAGAGTTGAATTTTTCATTATCTTGTACGGCATTGGCTATACGACTTAAGGCGTAACGGCATGGGCAGGATGCACTAAGCAATAAGGCTGCCGGCTTAAACCACACTATTCGATATGACCCAAGCCAGAGACCGAGATAGTGGTATCCGCACAAGACTATCTTAACCCCACTTCACTTACGATTGACGCTTTTCATAATCGAGGCCCAAGCTTGACCTTTTATTTAAACATACTCATGATTTATTATTTATTTGATATTACATATCACATGTTTCTAGACTCTCCTAGTCTCAGCGTCAAACGTTTAAGTATTTGTAGGTTTCATATGATCACATAACACATTCGTTTATTATTTGAAGTGTTGTTAATTATTAATGTTTTCAAGTTTCTAAATTGAAACATTTATTAGTATGTCCAATTTTATTTATGTGTTTTTCAAACACTTTAGGTTATTTACTTCTTCATTTTAAATTTTCTATACTTAGTAAAATTTTCAATTATTTTCAGTATTTCACTATTCACTTTTCACTATTCATAAATCACTATTCACTTGACACTATTCATTGGTCACTATTCATCGTATTTTATACGTATTTTTATAATGATCCGTATTTTTATACTTCAGATTTTATACGTATTTTTATAATGTATTCGTATTTCTATACTTCGTATTCTATACGTATTTTTATACTTATACGTATTCCTATACTTGTACGTATTTTTATATCTATACGTATTTTTATACTTAAGATATTTTAAGTATAATACTAAACTTGTTTTTATTTCCTAAGTACAAATTTCTAGTTTCAAAGTCGTTAGGTTCGTTTTGTACTTAGGCGATTTTTGAAAATATTTTAAAGTCTAGTTTTAAAAATGTTAGGTTCGGTTTGTATTTAGTCATTTATGAAAATATTCGAAAATCATAGTTTTAAAAACGTTAAGTTCATTTAGCATTTAGTCATTTATGAAAATACTCTAAAATTCTAGTTTTAAAAACGTTAAGTTCATTTTATAAAAGGTGATAATGATATTTATTATAAAATGAGACTTAGTTAAATTTAGTCGTCTATTAACTAAATTTAGCGATTTTCATTTTAAAAGATAATAATATCGTGGATGATTCATTTAAGTCCGTAAGTCCAAGATCAACAGTCCAAATAGCAAAGGCAGTATCACACGATTTAATTCATTTTTATAACGGTTACTCGTTTTTATCGGTTTAACATAATTCATTTATAATTAAAACGATTTATACAAAAATTCAATTCTAATTACTATTTAGCTTTAGTGACTTAGTGATAATTTCATTTTAGTCAAATTTAGTCAATTTAATCTAAAAATGTCGTGTGGTTTATATACTTAACAAAATCGATTTATTTCTTTTAATTTCTTAATTCTAACTTATTAACTAATATTTAAATTATATTAACAATAAATTAAAAAGTGATAAAAACAATTTTTAGCCTAAAAATAAAGGGAATGCCGTGAGTAATGGTCATGGTGTTCAAATTTTCATTTTTCGATTTTAACGGTTTTTAACTTAAAGTCTTTATATTTTAATTATTCTAATTATACTAAAACGGTTTAAACTAAAATGAAATTTACTAAACTTTTTATTTATAATTATGAATAGTGTTTTTCAACACTTTAAATTTCTAACTCTTTAATCTAAATGATTTATAATGTTTAAGTTGATTTATAGTATAATACTAACAATATATATAAACAATAACTAAACATAAACATAAATTATTAACAAACATAATTTAAAATGAAATCAAAATGAGTAATAAAGATGAACATCAACATGGAGAAAATAAGAACACTCATGAAGATCTTAATAAAACTCAAGAACACTAATTTTGATTTTAATAACTTATAATTTATTTTCCTAATTTAATTCTTTTCACATAGTAACATCCATTTTAACTAACTTAATCTAACATATTATTTACAAAAATTAAAAGTGAAAATTTATTTAAAAATTTAAGAAAACCGTGGTATATATATATATTTATAAATTTTCTTTTTGATTTTAATCACTTTAAACTCATTTCTAATATTTCACATAATTTTTATATAACATTATTACTTCACTAAAACATAAATAAACATAAAAATCATATGAATATAAATTAAAAATGCTCAAAAATGAATTAAACTAAACATGTGAATATTTACTACAATAATCTATTATCAACATAACTTATTTATTATCATTTTATTATACTTCACCTAAACATGTAAGCACACAATCATGATGTTTAACATATTTAACATAAAAATCATACTCATAAAATTATAATAACAACACAAATTAATTTACTAAAAAGATAATATAAGACATAGTTAGTCACCTTAATTCCAGAAGTTTATTGGTTGTCCGGATCGACTATATTATCCAAGTCTAAGTCTTCACCCTCAAACCCGTCTTCACCTTCAAATAAAACCCGTAAATATTAAGCTCCAAGTACCCACTAATTAGCTAAAATATACTAGAGATTATTAGAATAATATTAGTGTTTTTATTTAAGAGGTTTTTGTAATAAAATGGAAGAAAATCAAAGGGAGAAAATGAAGCTAAAGTGGCCGGCCAAATGGAGAAGGAAATGGTGTATTTTTGCCTTTGTGAATTATGGAATAAGTTGTAAAAATTTAGGTTAAAGGTATTAGATATTAAAGTTAGTAATTAAAGTTTAATTTTAAAAGAAATTAGGAAACACCTAAATTCTCATTGGTTGGAAAAGTCTCCTACACTATTTGGGTTAAGAAAATGTTTAATTTGTGTTTTAAAATGTTTTTCACGAATTTGGTCAGTTTTAAAAAGTCGGGCGTCAAAAGCGATAAAAGTTAATGTGTGCGCGTTTGACGATTTTTCGAAATATTTCTACTTTTAAATTCTAAGATTAAATTATTTATTTCATTATTCAAAAATTTTAAAAAGTATTAAAGAAGTCGAGAAATTTTACAAAATGAAAGTTTTGTAAAAATTGTGATTTTGTAAGGTTAAATGATTAAGAATTGATTTAAGGTTTGAAATTAGAAATTGATGGCTAACTATTGAATTAAATTAACACGGGGTGTTACAAACCTCCCCCCTTAGAAAAGTTTCGTCCCGAAACTTGAATGAAGAATAGGATTTTCACCTGAGGTAAACAGCTCGGGATATTTCTCCTTCATAGAGGCTTCGGTCTCCCAAGTTGCTTGTTCAGTCAATTGACCTTTCCATAGCACCTTTACTAAGGGAACCGTTTTCCGCCTTAACCTCTTGGTTTCTCGTGCTAGAATCTTGACAGGTCTCTCGGAGTAAAGCAGGTTAGGCTCAACTGCGATTACGTCAGGGGTAATGATATGACTTGGGTCACTCCTGTATCTCCTTAGTTGCGAAACATGAAACACGTTGTGCACCTTCGACAAATTGGGTGGTAATGCTAGGCGATAGGCTACCTCACCAATTCTGTCGGTTATCTCATATGGCCCCACGTATTTAGGACTCAATTTTCCCTTCAAACCGAATCGTCGGACCCCCTTCATGGGTGATACTTTCAAGAAGACGTGATCACCAACCTCGAATTCGATTGGTCGACGATGTTTGTTGGCATACATCTTTTGACGGTCTTGTGCCGCTTGTAGACGTTCACGAATGATCTTGATGTGTTCGATCTGGTCCTGAATAACCTGTGGACCAGTTCCCACATTATCACTAGCATCGTCCCAACAGACCGGGCTACGACACTTTCTCCCGTAGAGTGCCTCGAATGGAGCACAACCCAAACTTGCATGAAAGCTATTATTGTAGGAGAATTCAATCAAAGGTAGACTTTTCTCCCAATTCTCGTTGAACTCTAAAGCACACGCCCTGAGCATGTCTTCAACCGTTTGAATTGTTCGCTCAGTTTGACCATCGGTCGCAGGGTGGAAAGCGGTACTCATCTTCAGTTGGCTTCCCAATGCTGCTTGTAGTTTCTCCCAGAAATGAGAGGTGAATCTCGGATCCCTATCCGAAATAATGTCCAGCGGTACGCCGTGTAGTCGGATCACCTCCTTCTCATAAGCCTTAGCTAGCTCTTCAAGGCTCCAAGTATCTTTGATTGGTAGAAAGTGGGCCGATTTGGTCAAGCGGTCCACTATTACCCAAATCGCATTATTGTTTCGGTGAGTTCTTGGCAAACCTGTTATAAAATCCATGGAGATGGAGTCCCACTTCCCCAAAGGAATGTCCAAAGGTTGTAGTAGTCCTCCGGGTCGTTGATGTTCAAACTTCACCTTCTGACAGATTAGACACTTTGCCACATACTCGGCAATCTCAGCTTTCATTCGAACCCACCAAAACTTCAGCTTTAAGTCTTGGTACATTTTATCGGATCCCGGATGTATGGAGTATCGTGTACTATGTGCCTCGTCAAGGATCTTTCTCTTTAACACTGGTACGTCGGGCACACACCACCTTTCTTTGAATCTCAAACTCCCGTCAGGTTTAATCTCAAACCCTTCTCGGTTTCCTGAAGGAATTTCCCTTCTGATTTTCACGAGTTCTTCATCCTCCCATTGTAGAGCTCTAATCTCGTGATATAACTCCGGCTCTGCGATCATTATGCTCAAATCAAGATCGCCGATCGAACCAACTCTAAGTTCATTCTCTTGAAGTCTCTGACAATACCGGCCGGAATTTCCCAGATGTTGCTAAGGGTATGCGTAGTCTTTCTACTCAGAGCGTCCGCAACGACGTTCGCCTTACCCTCATGGTACAGCAGTTCAATCTTGTAGTCTTTGATCAGTTCTAGCCATCGGCGTTGTCTCATGTTGAGTTCCTTCTGCGTGAAGATATATTTTAGGCTTTTGTGGTCAGTGTAGAATTTGATACTCACTCCGTAGAGGTAATGACGCCAGATTTTCAAAGCAAACACCACGGCTGCCAACTCTAGATCATGAGTGGGGTAGTTTCTTTCATGGACTTTCAATTGCCTTGATGCGTAAGCAATGACCTTCCCTTGTTGCATCAGTACGCAACCCAGGCCATTCAGCTGAGGCGCCATCAGACTTCATACTGCCTCCATCCGTAGGAAGAGCTAAGATCAAGCGCCGTGGTAAGCCTTGTCTTGAGTACTTGGAAAGCATTCTCGCATTCCTCACTCCATATGAACTTAGATTCCTTCTGTAGCAACTTCGTCATGGGTCGTGCAACCTTAGAGAAATCTGGAACAAACCTCCTGTAGTATCCTGCCAATCCAAGGAAGCTGCGTATTTCAGTTATATTCGTGGGAGCCTTCCATTCTTTTATCAAGGCCTATCTTTGCGGGATCTACCATCACTCCATCCTTCGAGATGACGTGACCCAGAATGCTACCTTTTCAAGCCAAAACTTCGCACTTGGATAGTTTTGCATACCACTTATATCTCTGTAGTATCCCCGTAATGATACGTAGGTGTTCTTCGTGTTCCGCCTTGCCTTGGAATAAATCAGGATATCATCAATGAACACAACCACGCATATGTCTAAGTACTCGTGGAAGGTTCTGTTCATTTGATCCATGAACACTGCTGGTGCATTTGTCAAACCGAAAGGCATAACCTTGAATTCATAATGACCGTACCTGCTTCTGAAAGCAGTCTTTTGGATGTCTGATTCTCTCACTGCAATCTGATGGTAACCTGACCTCAGGTCGATCTTAGAAAACACTCCCGCGCCTTTTAGTTGATCAAAGAGATCGTCGATCCTTGGCAGAGGGTAGCGGTTCTTAATGGTCACCTTGTTTAACTCCCTGTAGTCGATGCAAAGTCTCATACTGCCATCCTTCTTTTTCACAAAGAGAACCGGTGCTCCCCAGGGTGAGACACTCGGTCTTATGAAACCCTTCTCAATCATTTCTTCCAGTTGTTTCTTTAATTCCTGCAGTTCTACCGGTGCCATCCTATAAGGTGCCTTTGAGATTGGGGCCGTGCCTGGTGCAAGGTCGATAGAGAATTCGACATCGCGTGCAGGTGGCAAGCCTGGTAAATCGTCTGGAAAGACATCAGGGAATTCCCGTACTACGTGAATATCTTCAATTTTCACGCTTTCCTTTACTTCATTGACACTGCATAAGTATACTTGATGCCCTTTTCTTTCTAACCGCTAGAAGTTGCGTAACCGAGATAATTTTTGCCCCTTAATTGGCGAAGTCTTCGATCACGTGACTTTAGTCCTCAGTAGGATGCTTCAAGCGAATTTTCCGATCTCGGCACTCGAACAACGCATGATACTTAGCCAACCAATCGATCCCCAGAATGACGTCGAACTCCGGCATGTCAAAAAGGATAAGGTCGGAAGGAAAGATTGTTTTATGGATTGTGATTGGAGTATCTTTGAAAATTTTGGAGCATTTGAAAATTTTTCCGCTTGGTAAGGAAATATTTGCGTGGATTGGTTCGAATTCGTGAGATTAGCTTTATGAATAAATTTAGAAGATATAAAGGACAATGATGCCCCAAAGTGTCAAATAAAACCACAAATAAGCGTTCTGAGTTTATAAGAAAAATACCGGTGATGACGCGTCGACCTCGGGTGACTCCTCCGCCTCGGCCTGTGAGGACATAAACTTCGACCTTGTACCACAACAGTTGTGGTACACCCGCAATCGGCCAGTGTTCAGATTATTAGGGCATACGTTTGCCTTGTGCCCAACCTTCTTGCATTTGTAGTGTAATCTGGCCGACCGCTGTAATCGCTTACCCTCATGTAGTGCCTTGTGACACATACGACAATTTCCGGTAAGGCTCTAGGTTGAGGAGCCCTTCCGCAACCATGGCTCTCTCGTTGTTCCCAGCAGAACCACTGCTTTGGAACGCGGCCTCAAAATTTGGCCTCACTGAATCGGGCGTTGGTAGTTCGGCTCGAATATAGCTCGACCGCGCTACAGATGGCACAAACACCTTCTTCTTTTTCTCCTCGGCTTTTTCCAACTCTAAGGAAGCCCATACCTGCGTGACGCACACTCGTGAGGTCAGCGGCAAAAGTAGCGAGGTGTTCTTTGCTCATGTGGGCACGCAGATCATTAGACATATTGCAGTACCTCGTGTCATGGCCCTATCGTTGGGAGCGATCGCGACCGAATTTTGCCGGTACCGTTGGAATTTCTCGGTGTATTCCTGGAGTGTCATGTCTACCATTCTGAGACTTATGAATTCTTCCTCTTTCTGACACCTGAGCTCATACCCAAAGTACTTCTCCTTGATTTTTGCTGTGAACTCGTACCATGTGAACGTGGGGTCAGGCTCATTGGTCCTGACCACGTTCCACCAGTCATTTGCCCCGCCCTTCAGGTAAAAGACGGCTATGTTGACCCTATCTTCTGGAGGCGTCCTTGTCAGATCCATGAGTTTCTTCATTTCCTCCACCGATTCGTGAGATCGATAGTGGTCGAGAACCCGAGTACTCTTGTGGGCGATGGCGGAAACACGATCAAACGCGCTTGGATGATGTTGGCGGTTTGCGTTGTCCTGTGGCTATTTCTCGCCAAACGGATCAAAGATTCTTCTGCCAGAGGTGTCTTTCCTCGTCATCATTGGAGGTGCAGCCATTCTGAAAGAATTAAGACGTGAAGGAATTATTAGTATTGCGAGAGGTTAGAAGACATGCTTGTCATTGATAGCTTTTACTTGAAAGTAAATGCAATAACGGCAGTTATGCAAGTAAGCACAGAAGTTAGGTATTTTATTTCCTTGAGGTGTAATTTTTGGTTACATCGGTTTTAGGATTTTAAAATGTATCTAGTACATTTTCTTAGGAAGGATATGAAAGTAGGTGAGAGGGAGAATGTATTTTTGTGGAATTGGTTACTTAATTTAACAGATGTCTTCACCCGTGTCGCCTGGTACTCCTTTGACGCTTGATCCTCGGGAGTTGAATTATTATTTAAATTTTATATCCGAGGATAGTTGTTAGTTTAGTCACCACTTCAAAGAAGTAGCAAGCATACGCGAGTTAGTGTATTTTATTTTGAGGGAAGTAGTTTGTTATATTTAAAAATCCTAAGTCTATGGTCAGTCCTTAAGATTTCTACCCATCCTCACACTTTAAAGCGATTTGAAGTTTATTATTTAAGTGATCTAATAAAAGAAAAATCTAATTTATTATTTGGTCCTATTAGTCTATGCCTGACATACAATATGAATGTCTGCCTGTGTGTCTCTCGTTAGGTAAGCATAAATCGCATTAGGCCATTTATGTTACGGTCACGAGTCACTCGATACTAATCAGAATAACCTGGTTTTTAGTCGACTTAAATTACTAAGGCGGAAATTAATTAACTCTTAAACCTATGTTATTAATTATACAAATACCCCAAATATTACATCACCGTTTAAGAGTTGAATGGAACAACTCTAAATACGGAAGTTAAAAGAGTAAAGCGTTATATATATTACATATCTCTCAGCGACTAAAAGTAAGCATAAAAGCATTGCATGGCCCCGTCCAAAATCCAAATTTTCCTATCCATGATTATCCCGCACAATAAATCGTTGGGGATGCCATTGAAGACAGTGACTAGCTATGCTCATACTTACCCTCGATTTCAATTACTTTGGTTTAATATTATCGCTTTATAAACATAACATTATGATAAAAACATAAACATGCTTATTCAAATAGCATATAAAGACATATAAGTCATAATAAGCATGCGGTTTAAAGCGATAAATCATATAAGCATGATATTCAATTAGGAAGGCAAATAACAGATAATAGCATAGCAATAGTGTCACAATATACAACAGGATTACAAAGCGATATCAGATCGCATACAAACATATATAATGTATCATAATCATCATACAGACTCGATTCATTTCAGAAAGTTGTGGTCTTTAATATTCAAGATGGTACACACTGTTCTCATTTAATCGGACAACAAACAACACATATCGCTACGAGCGACCATCGAGTAGGCCTTTGTACTCTGATCGATTGCATCTCACTTCCATAGTGCAGAGACTTACTCGACTCGTAAACCACGCCGAATACTATAATACTTGCATCTCATCCTCTAGTGTTCGAAATGATTCGAACTTCAGATACAATCTCGTCAAGTAATCTTTACGCAGGGTAAGAGCGAATGCAAGTGTCGCGCCCACTAAGAACGAAACACGGCAAGGAGACGAATCCGCAGCGCATAAGCACATAATGTCACGGTGGCCCTGGTAACTTTAGCGAAATAGGGAATAAAACCCTAGTCTAGTATGCATACACTAATATCCAATTTAAGAATAGGCTATGCTATTCATAGAAGCACCTTAACTCAGGATAAAACGACTATTTCCTAAAGCCTGACTCCACTAAGAGTTGAATTTTTCATTATCTTGTACGGCGTTGGCTATACGACTTAAGGCGTGAATTGGCATGGGCAAGGGATGCACTAAGCAATAAGGTCACGGCTTAAACCACACTATTCGATATGACCCAAGCCAGAGACCGAGATAGTGGTATCCGCACAAGACTATCTTAACCCCACTTCACTTACGATTGACGTTTTCATAACTGAGGCCCAAGCTTGACCTTTTATTTAAACATACTCATGATTTATTATTTATTTGATATTACATATCACATGTTTCTGACTCTCCTAGTCTCCACAAACGTTTAAGTATTTGTAGGTTTCATATGATCACATAACACATTCGTTTATTATTTGAAGTGTTGTTAATTATTAATGTTTTCAAGATTCTAGATTGGAACATTTATTAGAATGTCCAATTTTATTTATGTGTTTTTCAAACACTTTAGGTTATTTACTTCTTCATTTTAAATTTTCTATACTTAGTAAAATTTTCAATTATTTTCAGTATTTCACTATTCACTTTTCACTATTCATAAATCACTATTCACTTGACACTATTCAGTGGTCACTATTCATCGTATTTTATACGTATTTTTATCGTGATCCGTATTTTTATACTTCAGATTTTATCGTATTTTTATACGTATTCGTATTTCTATACTTCAGTATTCTATAATGATTTTTATACTTATACGTATTCCTATACTTGTACGTATTTTTATATCTATACGTATTTTTATACTTAAGATATTTTAAGTATAATACTAAACTTGTTTTTATTTCCTAAGTACAAATTTCTAGTTTCAAAGTCGTTAGGTTCGTTTTGTACTTAGGCGATTTTTGAAAATATTTTAAAGTCTAGTTTTAAAAATGTTAGGTTCGGTTTGTATTTAGTCATTTATGAAAATATTCGAAAATCATAGTTTTAAAAACGTTAAGTTCATTTAGCATTTAGTCATTTATGAAAATACTCTAAAATTCTAGTTTTAAAAACGTTAAGTTCATTTTATAAAAGGTGATAATGATATTTATTATAAAATGAGACTTAGTTAAATTTAGTCGTCTATTAACTAAATTTAGCGATTTTCATTTTAAAAGATAATAATATCGTGGATGATTCATTTAAGTCCGTAAGTCCAAGATCAACAAATTCAAATAGCAAAGGCGATCACACGATTTATTTATTTTTTATAACGGTTACTCGTTTTTATCGGTTTAACATAATTCATTTATAATTAAAACGATTTATACAAAAATTCAATTCTAATTACTATTTAGCTTTAGTGACTTAGTGATAATTTCATTTTAGTCAAATTTAGTCAATTTAATCTAAAAATGTCGTGTGGTTTATATACTTAACAAAATCGATTTATTTCTTTTAATTTCTTAATTCTAACTTATTAACTAATATTTAAATTATATTAACAATAAATTAAAAAGTGATAAAAACAATTTTTAGCCTAAAAATAAAGGGAATGCCGTGAGTAATGGTCATGGTGTTCAAATTTTCATTATTCGATTTTAACTTGGTTTTTAACTTAAAGTCTTTATATTTTAATTATTCTAATTATACTAAAACGGTTTAAACTAAAAATGAAATTTACTAAACTTTTTATTTATAATTATGAATAGTGTTTTTCAACACTTTAAATTTCTAACTCTTTAATCTAAATGATTTATAATGTTTAAGTTGATTTATAGTATAATACTAACAATATATATAAACAATAACTAAACATAAACATAAATTATTAACAAACATAATTTAAAATGAAATCAAAATGAGTAATAAAGATGAACATCAACATGGAGAAAATAAGAACACTCATGAAGATCTTAATAAAACTCAAGAACACTAATTTTGATTTTAATAACTTATAATTTATTTTCCTAATTTAATTCTTTTCACATAGTAACATCCATTTTAACTAACTTAATCTAACATATTATTTACAAAAATTAAAAGTGAAAATTTATTTAAAAAATTTAAGAAAACCGTGGTATATATATATATTTATAAATTTTCTTTTTTTGATTTTAATCACTTTAAACTCATTTCTAATATTTCACATAATTTTTATATAACATTATTACTTCACTAAAACATAAATAAACATAAAAATCATATGAATATAAATTAAAAATGCTCAAAAATGAATTAAACTAAACATGTGAATATTTACTACAATAATCTATTATCAACATAACTTATTTATTATCATTTTATTATACTTCACCTAAACATGTAAGCACACAATCATGATGTTTAACATATTTAACATAAAAATCATACTCATAAAATTATAATAACAACACAAATTAATTTACTAAAAAGATAATATAAGACATAGTTAGTCACCTTAATCGGTAAGTTTATTGGTTGTCCGGATCGACTATATTATCCAAGTCTAAGTCTTCACCCTCAAACCCGTCTTCACCTTCAAATAAAACCCGTAAATATTAAGCTCCAAGTACCCACTAATTAGCTAAAATATACTAGAGATTATTAGAATAATATTAGTGTTTTTATTTAAGAGGTTTTTGTAATAAAATGGAAGAAAATCAAAGGGAGAAAATGAAGCTAAAGTGGCCGGCCAAATGGAGAAGGAAATGGTGTATTTTTGCCTTTGTGAATTATGGAATAAGTTGTAAAAATTTAGGTTAAAGGTATTAGATATTAAAGTTAGTAATTAAAGTTTAATTTTAAAAGAAATTAGGAAACACCTAAATTCTCATTGGTTGGAAAAGTCTCCTACACTATTTGGGTTAAGAAAATGTTTAATTTGTGTTTTAAAATGTTTTTCACGAATTTGGTCAGTTTTAAAAAGTCGGGCGTCAAAAGCGATAAAAGTTAATGTGTGCGCGTTTGACGATTTTTCGAAATATTTCTACTTTTAAATTCTAAGATTAAATTATTTATTTCATTATTCAAAAATTTTAAAAAGTATTAAAGAAGTCGAGAAATTTTACAAAATGAAAGTTTTGTAAAAATTGTGATTTTGTAAGGTTAAATGATTAAGAATTGATTTAAGGTTTGAAATTAGAAATTGATGGCTAACTATTGAATTAAATTAACACGGGGTGTTACAGAAACCCTAAGGTGATTTTTATGTATATTGTAGCCCTTTGAGTTAGGAGTCTACCCTAAAATAGCACGTCACCTAACTCTTTATAGATAACCCTAGAGAGCGTTTTTCGCGAACCCTGACAGTAAACTACGAATTTTGATAGTCTGAAAGTTCTGATTTGTTTAACCCACATAAATACTTCATTTTGATCTAATTTTTTTTTTTTTTTTTTTTTTTTGTGAACGCAGATTAGAGGTTTAAGTTAAGTCACAAAATTTTGGAGTCATAATCGTGACGTTAACCTAATTAATTTTAAACGTTTTCCGTAACATAAAATCTGCCAGTATTGCTGTTGTAGTGTATCTTTATCTTAAGAACACTAAATTAACATAAACCGAGTTTGACTTCAAACCAATCTCGACTAGGCTCGTAAACGGACTTAATTTGTTTCAATATGTGAGGTTATGGAAGTTTGGAACCTGACCACCTAGGTTAAGAGGCTAAACATTATGCGTTCACGTAAGCATCGCTAGACATTGCATTGCATGGCTTAGTTACTAGTAGTGTGATCATATGTGTGATGTTGGTTTTCTACCGTGTTTGTAGAATTTGGTGTCGTAGAGGATGCACTCTAGACTAATACATGAATCGTGTTGACTATTCAGTTTAGGTAAGAAAGAGTGTGTAACCCCTTCTTAAAATACTTTCCAAAAATTATTTACGATCATAATTGTTTTCGAAACGATAAATAATTTTATACAAGTGTTATTTTAAAATCAACTTTTGTTCAATTTTATTTGTTTGAATAATTTTGGAAACGCTATTGAATTTGTATGTAATGAAGTATTGAATTTAAAGATTTTGTTTTATTTTGAAATTGGTATTGACTCTATTTTGGTTTGCAAATTAATAATTTATTGGAACGGTGGTTTTCAAACCTGGTAAAGGGGTAAGTGTAGGGTATATCCCTCCACTGAGTTATATTGGTACCTCTGTCGAATGAGACAGAGGGGTAGGTGTAGATTGTAAACCTACACTGAGTATATTGATATTTGGAGCCGGTTGATCGCGGTTTCGCCATTTGATTCCTCCTCTTTAGGGTTGGCTCGCTGAGGGATGCGCGCATTCGGGAACTTCTGGCTTGAGGTTATATTAAATTTGGTACCTCTACCCGGACTTTGAACTGGTGTACGGAGTGGTTTTAAATGTTTCCGTTTATTTAAATGATTACAAAAGGTTTTGCAGGAAACTGGAAGTTCTTCTGAGATCCTTTTCTGATTTCTTTTATTTCAAATGAACGTTGATTTGTTTAGGCAAAATTTTTCTTTAAAAAGATTTTTATTGGTTACAATTCTTTCTTACTCAGCCCGTTTGCCTAATAATTCAAATGTTTTCTTAGGCGCGGTATTCATGGTTGACTAGCTTGAGATTGGAATGAGTGCGCCGCCGACTTAGGATTATCGCTAAAACTTTGGACACTATAATAAACTGTTGTTATTTTGAGTTTTGTTTTTGGAACTTTGTAACTTCTTGGGTTTTGTTTTGAACATTTGCGCTGTCGCCTAGATGTCAATCGTGAGGTGTCCAGCATCGTTGTGGAACTCGCACCATCTCATGTTATCCTTGTTAGCTGCTGGCCTGTAAGATGGTCTGGGCCACCTCTCCTTGGCTGTAACAACCCGGATTTTCAAACAAAATAAAATAAAGAAATGAAAAGGATTTATAAAAATAAAAGCGAGCCACGGTGGCTGAAACACCGTGGAATCCGGATCATTACTCACTAAACCAACTAAACAACGATAAAAAGGTAGGCCTTGAGGCCTAGAAGTGGGGAGTAAATACCCCTTACAAAATCGGCTCCGAAATGAAAGTAAGACAACAATAATAAATCTAAACATCCTCGCAAGCCTAATCCAAAATCACTCCAAGGTTAGCTATAGGTCATCCTCACGGCGTCCTCATTTGACAAACCCGTGTTGGAGCTGGTGTCCTCCACAGTTAGTGTGATTAATTTATTAAATCTCTTACAGGATCACAAAGGATACTTGTATTTAAAATCAGCTGATTAACGTATATCGGTAACGGTTGGCTTGCTAGAAAGTTTGACGTTACTGTCATATAGATGGCGGTGATCAGCTGGTCCTTATCGGTCACACCTATAGGATGATTTTATGAAATGTAATGTGATTACATTGATGCCTTAAATATATCTAAACAGTTAGAACTTTGGAAATGTATACGAATAATTATTTAATATGATTAAATAGATTATTGTTATATTAGTGGGTGAGCTGAATTAAATGTTAACTTAGCTAGATGAGCTGGATTAAGTGTTAATTCACATGTGTATAATAGTTATGAGCTACATTTATATTATAAATATATTTGATATTTATAGTTAAAGTGATGCTATAAGTTATGTTATTTAATCTATTGTATTATACGATAATCAATTAATTAAATACGTATTATACATATAATTTTACATGTCATGCACATATAAAATACTAAAAACAAAATACACACACACACACACTATAAGTGTGTCGTGTGATGTGTGTATATATATAGTGTTTTTAGTTTGTTTATTTAGTGATAATAGGTGGTTAATAGTTGGTTATTTACTACTTACCATCACTTAAATAACTTCCCCCCACTAACTAAGAAATACCCACTAAACACATTAATAAACTCACTTAATTTACTCATAAGATGAGATAAAATTAATTGGTGTTTTATGTGTGAGTGTGTCGTGTATATTGAAGAGAAAAAGAGAGAGTTTGTCTCATATTTTTCACTCATCACATTTCCAAATTCACTTCATATATTAATCGTAATATATACTTTGTTTTCTAGCATAAACTCAAGGCATTTCATATAACGTTTTGGGTGCAATCGTTAAGAGATATTCTACGTTGAATATTGTTCTTACAAACGTAATTTGGGTACGTTTTAGGAGGTTCTTAGGCCGTCTATCGAAGAATTAGAAAGGTTATTTCTATATTCTTGTAATTCATATTATTATCGTTTTGTATAATCTTGGGCATGTTAATACGATTAACATTTTAGTAGCAATATCGTGTTTCATATTCCTACAAGTGGTATCAGAGCATTAGGCTCAAAATGATTTTAATATGGATTAAAATTGATAAATAAAATCGTTTATTTGTTATCAATACCTCACGGCATTTTTTTAAAATTTTCGAAATTAATTTTTTTTGTTTAATTTAATTATTTTAAATTGTTAGAATGATTAAGTTAAATTGATATGCAAATTTGTTATATGTAAATATTTTGATATGATCATTATTTAAAATGTATAACACTTAATTTTGGTTTAAATATGATTAAAATCAAAATAATATGATTATATGATAATTATAAAGTTTATTATATGATAATAAAAATTGTGATGTAATTTATGAAATTATATTGAAATCAATTCTTTTTGCATATATTAATAATTTCGAAATTTATATATATATATATATATATATATATTTTGTCAATTTTTGTTGTTAAATATGATTTAATAAAATAATTGTTTATATATATGTGTATATATATTTAATTTTGGCCGATTTTATAAAAAAAAAAAAAAAAATTTGTTTTTGTTTTTTTTATTTTTGGCCGAATTAATTTGAATTAATATGATTGATTCATTTTGTTTTTAATTTGAAAGTCAAATTGATATTGTTTTGAAACGCCTTATTGAATTGTCATAAAAGTGTTTATGATATATGAGTATATATGATGCCAATTATTTTAAAATAGTTTAAAATGATTAATGAATTGATTCATTATATGTGATATGTTGAATTAATTCTTATTTATCAATTTATGTATGACATGCTTGATTTTATGTTAATAGGTGAATTTTTATGAAATTTTCACTTAAACATATTTTTAGTAGGTGGTTTGTGTTTTTCATGCATTTGGATATATGAAATTTTTTTGTTTTAGTTGATGAATGCGTTTATATTTGATTGCGTTTTATATCTAGTGTGGCCTAAGTTTATTGTTTTTTAAATTACATTTTCGTAATGATGAAAATGTGATTTTGGGATTTTCACGTCTCCAACTTGTAATATTCTTTTATCCTAGATTATTTGTAAATAGGATTTACAATGTAATAGCTAGTGGTACAAGAAGAGGAGATTGAAGATTTGCCATTCCTTTTGGTGATCCAAGACGGAGGTTTTGGAGTCTTGCTTTTGGAGTTAGGGTCCTTTTGAAGGATTCCAATTTGTATTTTATAGGGTCCAATTTGATTGGATTCCGACTTTGTATCGTTTTTGTTAGGCCACACTAGGTTTTATGTGCTTGTTTTATTTATGCTTTTCGTCATATTCCGCCTAAAACAAACCACCTATATAGATGAATATTGATTCATTCCCACGTGTTAGTTAATATAGTTATAACATATGATGTTTTAACCTTTTTAAACATATGATGTTTTAACAAGTCATCGTTTACTTAAACTCACCTAAATTGTTCACTTAAATGAGTTTTTAATGGATGATGAGATCTCACTCTTTTTCTATTAAAATTGAGATATAGTCTTTCTAAATCGAATCATTATGAATCCCTTGTTCGTCGGTGGGCATATAGGACCTGTTGTTAAATCCATGTGTACCCCTTCTACCTTGGGTAAGTAGTTGATGTCGATGTTAGTTGAACTCAACATTTGGTTTTCACTAAGATGTGGGAATCGAAATGGACTATTAATAAATTTGAGAAATTTATGAACCAAGAGTTTTTTAAAAAGTTAAAAATTAGTCAAATGGTTGACTTATCGATTTATTGAAATTTGAGTCTTGGAATCATTTATATAATTCTTGAGTGGGATCAATTGTATAAATGCTTTTAGTTTATTTACATGCTTTAAATAGACGCTTTAAATTTGGTGATTGCTTATGTTTGGTTTATCTTCTTATATTGTAGATATATTTGTTGCTTTTCTCGCATCATTATGGTCGATAATATCGCTACCCCTACTCTAGTGCCGTCTTGACTAGGGAGTCATGGTTACGTTCCTTTATGGACCACGTCTCCTATAACCAAAACTATCGTCTCAAGTCAGATGGTAGTAACTTCACCGAATGGGAGGCGGCATTAAAGAATGCTGCCATCGCAGACGGAAAGCTGAAGTATCTCATCGAGCCAATTCCGGCTGAACCTACTGCTAGATCTGGAGCTCAACGAACTGCATACGATGAGTTTGTTAAAGAAGCGGGTGCGATTAAGAACGTACTCATATATGCAATGGATTCACATTTGCAACGTCGCTTCATTTCCCAAGGTGCAAATCGCATTTTCACCTCGCTGACTAATGAATTCTCGCAAGCTCCGAGAATTGTTAGGTATGATGCAGCTGTGCGCTTCTTTGAGGCTAAGCTGCAATGGGGCCAACCTGTTAGCGCCCACATGCTTAATATGATTGAGAATGTGGAGAAGTTAGACGCTCTTGGTTGCAAGATTGAAGAGTCAATCATTGTTGATCGTATCCTACACTCTCTTCATGATGGATTCACTCAGTTTAGGGTGAATTACAACATGAATGATATGAAGAAGAGTCTTCACGAACTTCATTCTCTGCTCGTGCAAGCTGAGAAAGATCTTAATTTGAGTGGGAGTCACAAGAAAGATGTTCTTGTGATACAGTCTAAGGGAAAGGGAAAGGCACCTGCTGCCTCGAATGCTAAGCGACCTCATTTCAAGAAGAAAGGTCAGCCTAAACCCAAGAGTGGTCCTGGGGAGTCAAGTCACTCAAAAGGCAAGAAGAGCAAAGAAAAGGAGGGAAAATGTCACCATTGCCAACAGTCTGGGCATTGGAGAAGGAATTGTCCTAAGTACCTCGAGGACATAAAAAGTTGGGCGTCACGGCATTTCAAGGTATGTCATCTAATATTCACATGATAGAAATTAATCATGCGAGTTCCTCTGTTTGGGTATTTGATCTTTGGATGTGGTTCTCACATTTGTAATCACTTGCAGGCCTCCGGACGTAAGACGTCTGGCTAAAGGCGATGTTGATTTACGTGTTGGGAATGGAGCAAAGGTTCTTTGCGGTTTCGTAGGAACTTACATCTTGTTTTTACCTAGTGGTTTGGAACTTTGTTTGAATAATTGTTATTATGTTCCTAGTTTGTCAAGGAACACTATTTCCGATAACATGTTGGATGTTTATGGTTTTTCATTTATTATTAAGAACAATTGTTGTACTTTTTCTTTAAATGATGTTATTTATGGTCAAGCGTTTTCCATGAATGGTATTTATGTTCTAGATCAAACGCAAGAAATATATCATGTGGATAATAAAAAGGCTAAATTAGGTGATAAAGATCAAACGTATTTATGGCATTGTCGAATGGGACACATAAATGAAAAACGAGTAAAGAAGCTCATTAAGAATGGGATTATTTCACCATTTGGCTATGAATCATTTGGTACTTGTGAATCATGTCTCATTGGAAAGATGACTCGTATATCCTTTAAAGGTATTGGAATGCGAGCCAGTGACTTACTAGGACTAATACATACCGATGTATGTGGACCAATGTCTGTCACAGCACGAGATGGCTATAGATATTTCATCACTTTTACTGATGATTTAAGTAGATATGGGTATGTCTATTTAATGAAACATAAAAGTGAATCTTTTGAGAAATTCAAGGAGTTTCAAAATAAGGTTGAGAACCAATTAGATAGAAAAATAAAGGCATTACGATCAGATCGTGGTGGTGAATATTTATCTAATGAATTTGATCAACACCTAAAGGATTGTGGCATTGTATCACAATTAACTCCACCTGGAACACCACAATTGAATGGTGTGTCCGAACGGAGAAATCGGACCTTGTTAGACATGGTTCGCTCCATGATGAGTCATACAATTTTACCGGATTCATTGTGGGGGTTTGCTCTAAATTCGCCGCACTCATTCTAAACCGAAGTCCGACTAAAGCGGCAGACAAAACCCCATATGAGATGTGGAAAGGAAAAGTTCCTGATTTGTCCTTTATTCGGGTTTGGGGATGTGAGGCTTACGTTAAGTGGAGACCTGACGATAAGTTAGGCCCACGATCGGTCAAAACATACTTTGTGGGATATCCAAAAGGAATGTTTGGTCATTACTTTTATTCACCTGCTGAACAACGAGTTTTTGTTGCAGCTAGTGCTAAATTATTAGAGAAAGAGTTTATCACGAATAACCAAAGTAATACGGTTCTTGAGTTGTCGTAAATCTCGTAACCATTAATCGCACATGTGATGGAGGAAGATATTCTTTCAACCTCCACTGCAGTAGCTATTCCTGCGGAACCTAGGAGGTCAAGTCGAGTCTCTTATCCTCCGGATCGATACATTGGTATCGTTGAAGAAGAAAATGGAGATGATTTATTACTTCTTGAAAGTAATGAACCGACTACCTACAAAGGTGCAATGACTAGTTCTGACTCGAAGCTATGGCTTGAAGCCATGCATTCCGAGATAGACTCCATGTACGAGAACGAAGTATGGGATCTGGTTGATTTGCCTGAAAAGGTTAGACCTCTTCAGTGCAAATGGATTTATAAGATAAAACATTCACTAGGTGGACAACCAGATATCTATAAAGCACGACTTGTTGCAAAGGTTTTCTCCCAAGTGCAAGGTTTACACTACGATGATATCTTTGCACCTGTCGTGGTGCTTCGATCTATCCGGATTATCTTAGCGATTGCTGCATTTCATGATTATGAAATATGGCAAATGGATGTGAAGACCGCCTTCTTAAATGGTTATTTAGACGAGGAATTGTACATGGTACAACCCGAAGGCTTCACAGATCCAAAATATCCTAAGAAAGTATGCAAACTTAAGCGTTCCATTTATGGACTTAAGCAAGCATCGAGGAGTTGGAATCATCGATTTGACCACGTGATTAAACAATATGGTTTTAAACGATCAGTCGAGGAACCATGTTTATATGTCAAATCAAGTGGGAGCTATATTGCATTCCTAGTTTTGTATGTAGATGACATACTATTAATAGGGAATCACATTCCTATGCTTTCTTCTGTAAAAGAATGGTTAAAGAATCATTTTCAGATGAAAGACTTAGGTGAGGCACAAAGAATACTCGGTATTCAAATCTATAGAGATAGATCCAAGAGAATGTTGGCGTTAAGTCAAGAATCTTATATAGATAAAATTCTTGAGAGGTTCAGTATGACGAACTCAAAAAGGGGTAATCTTCCGATGGTTCATGGGGTGCATTTAAGTAAGACTCAATCACCCTAAATCACCAGAAGAAGTAGAACGCATGAATCGAATTCCATACGCTTCGGCCGTAGGATCGATTATGTATGCTATGATGTGTACATCGCCCGCAGGCGTGGCATTCGTGACTTAGTATGCCGAGACGTTTCCAACAGGATGCAGGTGAGAGTCACAGGATTGCTGTTAAGAACATCCTTAAGTACTTGAGAAGAACTAAGGGTTGGATGTTAGTATATGGTGGAGACGAAGAGTTATGTGCAAAAGGTTTCACAGATGCTAGTTTCCAAACGGATAGAGATGATTCTAAGTCTCAATCCGGATTCGTTTTTACACTTAATGGTGCGGCAGTGAGTTGGAAAAGTTCCAAACAATCGATCCAAAGCAGATTCCACAATGTAATCGAGTATATTGCAGCTTCCGAGGCGGCTAAAGAGGCAATATGGATGCGTCAGTTCTTACAAGGACTAATGGTAGTTCCTAGTGCGAATGACCCAATCACTGTTTATTGTGATAACAGTGGTGCCATATTCCAAGCTAAGGAGCCTAAATCTAGCAATAAGTCTAGACATGTGTTGCGGAAGGCTCATATGATACGAGATTACGTGGAGCAAAAGGAGATAGAGATTTGCAAGGTTGTCACGGATGACAACATAGCGGACCCTCTCACGAAGCCATTGTCGTACAATAAACATGTTGAACATGTTGTATCAATGGGACTGAAGAGTGTTCCTGCTTTTCATTAGTTTTTTTTAGATAATGTATCTGTTAAAACTACTACTTTGTAATCATCAAATTATTTCTTTATATATGGTATTTCATGTGGATTGTGTGACAATTTTGAACGCCACTGAGTGAACTGATTTACTTTATATATGTTTTGTCCATAATCACCAAAGTGAGCTGATAACTCTAGGTGATTACGTTGTGGGTTGATAGATGGTAGGTTCAATAACCATAAGGACATATGATGTCTGATCAAACACATATGCGAGGTATAGAAGATACTGCGTAGGACATAGTGACCACTTAAATGAAGTCCTAAATGTACAGACATTTTTGCCTGGTCGTGGATAGGACGTTCATTGTGTTCCTAGAGTCAATTCTTTTGACTGTCGACTGTTTCTTGTGATAAGGGCAGTTTTGGGTGGCTTTGGTTTCTTTCTCGTGGTCGCACCGTAAAAGGAGGCCTAGTAGATTTTTTCTGGGTCATTTCATACTGTGCTTTAATCTGCAAGATTCGAGTCAAGGAAAATATCCAATCTTATCGTTTTTTTAATCTCAGGGCCACTCGAGGAGTAGTAACTGAAATGCATGGCCATGCTCGAATGTTGTGAATACATTTGTTTATCAGTTAGTTGCTCTCTAATCGAGGAAACCACTCTTGATACGATCACTTGATAGATACGACCTTGCGGAAGTACGACTTTGCAAATTGTCTACCATTGAGTGGGAGATTTATATGGATATGAGAATCGTTAATCACACAGTTAAGCACTTGTAGGACAAGTGGGAGATTGTTGGAGCTGGTGTCCTCCACAGTTAGTGTGATTAATTTATTAAATCTCTTACAGGATCACAAAGGATACTTGTATTTAAAATCAGCTGATTAACGTATATCGGTAACGGTTGGCTTGCTAGAAAGTTTGACGTTACTGTCATATAGATGGCGGTGATCAGCTGGTCCTTATCGGTCACACCTATAGGACGATTTTATGAAATGTAATGTGATTACATTGATGCCTTAAATATATCTAAACAGTTAGAACTTTGGAAATGTATACGAATAATTATTTAATATGATTAAATAGATTATTGTTATATTAGTGGGTGAGCTGAATTAAATGTTAACTTAGCTAGATGAGCTGGATTAAGTGTTAATTCACATGTGTATAATAGTTATGAGCTACATTTATATTATAAATATATTTGATATTTATAGTTAAAGTGATGCTATAAGTTATGTTATTTAATCTATTGTATTATACAATAATCAATTAATTAAATACGTATTATACATATAATTTTACATGTCATGCACATATAAAATACTAAAAACAAAATACACACACACACACTATAAGTGTGTCGTGTGATGTGTGTATATATATAGTGTTTTTTGTTTGTTTATTTAGTGATAATAGGTGGTTAATAGTTGGTTATTTACTACTTACCATCACTTAAATAACTTCCCCCCACTAACTAAGAAACTACCCACTAAACACATTAATAAACTCACTTAATTTACTCATAAGATGAGATAAAATTAATTGGTGTTTTATGTGTGAGTGTGTCGTGTATATTGAAGAGAAAAAGAGAGAGTTTGTCTCATATTTTTCACTCATCACATTTCCAAATTCACTTCATATATTAATCGTAATATATACTTTGTTTTCTAGCATAAACTCAAGGCATTTCATATAACGTTTTGGGTGCAATCGTTAAGAGATATTCTACGTTGAATATTGTTCTTACAAACGTAATTTGGGTACGTTTTAGGAGGTTCTTAGGCCGTCTATCGAAGAATTAGAAAGGTTATTTCTATATTCTTGTAATTCATATTATTATCGTTTTGTATAATCTTGGGCATGTTAATACGATTAACATTTTAGTAGCAATATCGTGTTTCATATTCCTACAACCCGATCCCGCGCATACCTATAAAAGAGAGGCAACAACCACAATCAGTGGGGAGTAACTAGGTGCTCCCCAATCATATTTTAACACAACAAAACATAAACAACAATGCAGCAAGCTCACCTGGCCTACGGCCTAATAACAGAGTACAACAACATTAACAACCAACAAACAACCAAAGAACAACAATACATAAACAACAAACAACACAGCACAACCAAAGTTGTGTCTAAACCAACTGAGCTCCCAAGACGATCTTTCTTCCAACCAATTGCGAGAGTAAGCGCGGAGAACTGGGTGAAGCAACAAGAATCACCCCGGGTGAAGCAACAAGAATCACCCAAACCCTATGGCGGAACAGCAACAAGAAGTTCCTCAATAATCACAAGTCTAAATTTGGCCAAATTCCACCGAGCAACAAGAATGGTGACGACATAAATAACCATAGTCTCTAACCCTTCTGGTTGAGAACCCATAGTCGCTCTAACTAAGCAACAAGAATAGTCGAGGGGATCATGGGCGGTATCCGTCCATCCTAGGACGTTGTATCTCCTCACACATGTGCCAGAACAGTACCCATGTGCAAACTTAACTCAAGCACAACCTGTTAACCTGTCTCCAACACTTCCAACACAACCATACAACCACAATAACCATACTCATACATACACAAGTCTCATTACAATCATAACCAACCATACATACGGAGTACAATATGAGTAACATACATTACAAGTCATACATTCAATTGACATGTTCATAATCCTTCATTTAGTGATCAAACAAAGTATAACTCGATTCATTATAGCATAGTTAACATCCTAAGACATGCTTAGACTCAAACAAGTGACAAACAAACCGACTCACACACACAAACCTCACGGCCTATGTGCACCACACACGGCCACCACACACAACACCCATATTCATGCAACACAATCAATTCTTATGCGATCCATTAACAATTCATGTGATTAACTCAATTAAACACCCATTCAAACACTTCTAGACTTAATCAAATCATCATAATTCGTAATTTAACTTTAGGTGATTCATTCAAACATCAAGATCTAATATAATTAAGCCAAAACAAGAAGAAAACAAGAGGAACAACACAAGCAAGGGCCACGGCCCTCACCTACACCATTCGGCCATCATCACCCATCACCACCAATTCGATTTTCCAAGATTAACAAGCATGAATAACGAATAAACTATGTAAATTATGCACTATAACATGATAAGAAGACAACCCTAGTATGAGGCCATAGATCTAGCATGATTTTATGACAAAACAACATTCAAACAACATAAATTTGCATTCACTCATTAAAACAACAATATAGAACACAAGATCAACAACACATAGGCCTCATACATGTTAAAATACAACTAGATCACACCTAGTTACCTTAGTAATGTCCAAGCCTTGCTACTCCTCATCTTCTTCTACAAAGATGGTGTTTCCTTCCTCTAGATCTCTTCCTCCTTTGCATAACCAAGCCAAATTACACAAGCAATGAGCACACATCATAATCACACATGGAATAATACATAATCAGAAAAATATAAGGACAAAAAGGGCTGATTTACCAAGGAAATAGAGTAGGACAAGATTAGGGCTAAAGAGATGAGTGAAAGGATGAAGAACAATGGAGTATTGATGAGATCTTGAGAGAGTTTGAGGAGAATTATGATGTGAGATGAGGAATGAGATGAGGGAGATGTAAAACTGATCTTTAGGGAGCTAGGGTTAAGAGTGAACAAGATATTATAATGACTTGAGCAAAAAGCAAACACATGAAACCCTAAAACTCAAACCCGAGTTGAGGGAGCGGCTCGGCCCAGGGTGGAGCGGTTCGCTCTGACTCCTGAAAATTTGGCAGTTGCGACGGCGTTGGAAAAATACGCAATTTAGCCTTTTGAATCACCTGAATCGGAGTCCGTATGAGGAAATTACACCGTTTTTAAGTTCTGACTACAGTGTAGCTTAATCCACGCGACAAGTGAACTGATTTTCTCGAGCTAAAAATGAAAAAATCAAGAGAAATGAATTACGGATATTATTGAGACGAACAATTAATATTAGGAAAAGTCGGGGTGTTACATTGGCACCTAGCATTTTTAGGGCATCTATTAGTCCAGAGATATTGGTTTTAAAACCATACTAACTTACTCTGGGTGGCAGGGCTGGATTATCATGCCAGTCTACCACGGCTCGCACGTCCCGCTCAGGTTGACTCGGATGGGGCTTTGGCCTATCTTCCCTCCTTCGTTCCACTGGTGGCTTCTTCATGACTCGGTCACTTGAGGAAGTTGCTCTCCTGGATTCTCGGTCCTCTTCTAGTTAGGCTTCTGCCAGGGCTTTGGCTTGGACGTCTTCGAAGGTGACACAGGGGTACTTCGTGAGTTCGTTGTATAGATCAGAATCTTCAAAGAGTCCCCTCCTGAATGCTTCTATAGCTATTGGGATGTCGCATCTTGGGATGGACACCTTCTCCCTGTTGAACCTGTTCAGGTAGTCACGAGTTGACTCCCCATATCTCTGCATGATCCTGTGGAGGTCACTGGTCTGCTTCTCTGGTTTGCGGCTGCTAGCGAACTGTGAGTTGAAGGCATTCACCAGGTCGACGAAGGATGAGATGGACCCGTTGGGCAGGTTCACAAACCACTGTAGGGCTGGACCGCACAACGTGGACCCGAACCCTTTGAACATGCAAGATTCGCAGTACTCCCTAGTTATGGCCACCGTCATCATCTTCTGCTTGTACTAGGCAACGTGATCGTAGGGGTCGATGTTGCCTTCGTACAACTTCATGGCTGGTACGGTGAACCTCTTTGGGATATCCACCATGGCGATTGCGTCGACAACAGGTGAGTCAGCTTAGCTGGCTGCTGATGCCTTCTCCACGGGACGCGGGATTCTAGGGATCTTATCAATCATCTCCTGCAGCTCCCTTAGCTTCTTCTCGAGGGCGCTGTCCTGCAAAAGGGAGGAGTTAGTATGAGTTGGAGCGCGTGGGGGAAGGATGTTACTTGGTTTCTGCGTGTTTGTCGGTGGTCCTCTACACAACTGGTTGCCTCTGAGGGGTCCGTTGTAACTCCAGGGGCCCTGGCTGATTCTGGAGCACCTCAGGGACGTGTTACGTGCTGGGATCCTCAACGGCAATGTTGACAAGGATGCGCGGCGTCCTTGGGGTCTTAGGCGTGTTGTGAACGACACCGTCCATGTCCAGGCGGACTGTTGCCTCCCGTACCACTCCCCTGCTTTGGCGCCTTAGGGCTACGGACGCCACAGACTGTAGTTGGGCGTTCATCTCCCTTCTTAAGTTGGCTGTCTCCCTGGTTAGAAGCTCCTGCACACTGCTGGACTGCCTCTGCAGCACTTTCACTTCTTGTTGGAGAGTGGCCAGGCCCTCTAGTAGAGAGATGGTGACATCGTCATTTGCTCGTGGACTGGGTGCTGCAACTTGACTGGGGGTTCCGTTGTAGACGGAGTGGACGTCATCTTCCACGTTCACGAACTCGGGCTCTAGAGCCATTTCTTTGGACAACACCATCATCTTTGGAGGTCACGACTCTTTGTGGAGTCTGATCTCTGGCGGGTCCCATCTATTTGAAATTTGGACCCGATTTGTTGGGAGGCGGCCATACAGGATGGTCCTGCTTGCTAAGATAGATCTGCCTCGTTGGGGAATCCTGACATGCTGACTTACTGACTGTTTGAAACGAGAGATGTATGTTCCGAGTCGACGCACAAAGTTAAATCACCAGCCCCATGGTGGGCGCCAATTGTTTCAGCCAAATTTAGTCGTGTTGGTTATTTGACTCGTAAAAGGGGGTATAGTGATCTACTTGATTACTGACTTGGTTTATATGGTGATTATAACGTGAGTAAGCGAGAAATAAAATGCAAGGAACGAAATACAAAAGAAAACGAAAGACACAAGAGGATTTGGTGACACGGAAAAACCCATAAATGGGAAACGACCGCGGGGGAATCTATGTCACGCCTAATGTGCTCCACTAAATGACAAGCAACGAAGTACAAATTACAATAGGTTTAGAGCGTAAATATCGTAATGTGGGGGTGATCAGGTAGCCTGGAGGATTGCTTGAAGGATTTGAGTGAATACTGTTGTAGAAAATAGCGAGTAATGTTGTGTCCCCTGCTGAAGTGATACTCATCTGCTTATATAGGGCCAGAATCTAGCCGTTAAGGTTTGGTACCTGCTGAGCGTCTTCAGGCACCAAATTCGGGGCTGTTAGCTATATTCTGGGGGTTTGTTGCTGACCCATTCTTCCCTTCTTGCTGACTTCTTATGCAGTCTTTAATGCCCTAGAATGTCGGGCTTGGTGCAGTTTCTTGGCCTATTATGCTCTTGGGTCATGGGTATAGGCTTGTGTCACTAGAAGGCCATTTTTGGCCCAAACACTCCCTAATTCTTAAGATATAATTAAAATACAGTCATATGAGATGTTATTTTAATTGTCATATTGAGTACATGATAAATATCATACTTTATTAATCTTTTGTTATAATAAAAATAATGTGCATTGATCTACGCGAATATAGCAAATGTATAAATTTGAATGAAATAAAAATGTTTAACCATGGACTTTAAAATAGTATCCATAATTAAATAGTATCCACATTTAACGTTTATACAAATTTTACGGTGAGACTATCTTATGGTATGAGACAATGAAAGTATAGTTACGTTTGAAAAATAATAGCATTATGTTTCATATATAACGCGGTTACGTTTGTATAGAGTAGTTGTAAATTAACAGCGACATATATAGTGTATAATTGTTCGACGAAAATATTGTCAAATATCGTATTATCATGTGTTAGATAAATCATTTCACTAATATTATAGTCAAACAATATGAGAGCTAAGAAAAATTATTAAATTTGAATAAAAAAATAAAAAGAGAAAGTTAACGAAATTATTAATTATATAGTGTGTCTCATACTATGAGACGATCTCATAGTAAAATTGCTCTATTAGGAATGACTTTTCAATCTTATATCTCCCAACACTAGTTTCTCATTTCATGTTTATATCACTATTTGAACTAGTTATAATTGACAATTTCACATTAATAAACCAATCTATTAGTAATATTAATATATTACATATTTATCAACCATAAATCAATCAACCTTTACGCCTCATCTTCCAATATTATACTATCCCTACTTTTAACCGAATATTTAAAGAATAAAGATCACATATTTTATGTTTTTTTTCTCTATAATATCAATAATGAGATGCAAGTATGTGGATTATAGTTTCTTTTTACTCAAAATAAGCGATTAAAAATCGAGATAGTATAATATTGGAAGATAGGGTAAATAGGTTGGTTTATTAAGAATTAATCAAATATTAATATATTTATGAAAAACACTAATAAATTGATTTATTTAGGTAAAATATTCCTTTGAACTAAACGTGTCCCTTAAGTCTTAACATATTGAATTTGCTTTTACAAACTTTAAGTAAGTTATATAGCTTGGGCCAAAGTTCATGCTTCAAATATTTACATAATTGTAGGCATGCAGGAGTAACAATTAAAGAACACAACAATTATGTCTAACGTACTCCGAAGTGTTTGTATTGTCATGGCCCATTTGGCGTACAAAATGGGGGGTGCGATGATGCGGTCGCATCACGCTCTAAACATTTTTGTTATCACCTGCTTTTCATTGACCCTTTCTTTGGAGTATTAATGTTTCGTAGACTTTTTGGTGAAAGATTTTCACAATGTTGAATCCAAAGATGCTAATTTGAAAGCAAAATAAGACCCCTTTTCTGTCTTTTTGTCATATGCCTTGGATCAACCGATCATAATGATCTAATCTGAGTTATAAACGAATTATGTTGCGAGGTATATGTCGTTAAATGTTCTCATGTCCTTGTGAGAGAAATTTTAGTATATGATGTATATGAATATAAATAATAAATTACTTTATTTATCGCAAAATAAATGTTATCTTTCTAATTACACTAAGTTCTAACGAAAATTGTTAAAATTTTTCAATTTTCATTAACACTCCTAAATTCTTCCCAAAATAGATAGGGAAGACTTATTTTGAAATCAGAGAGTACTAAATTGTTCGTTTTGATATCTTGAGACCTTAATTAATTACTTCATTTTGCATGAGGTTATTGATTCAAATTGCACTTCAAATATTATTAATTGCTCCGTATACTTTTGCACTCCCTTATAAAACGCGATTGAACATTTTATTAATTCTTCCGTATAATTTATTGAGCTTAATTTATACAAGTTGACCATTAAAATCACATCGTTCTTCCAATTTCAGTTTGGACCAAAAATTAAAGAAGGTAGATTGTGTGGGTGAGATTAGAGTAGAAAAATAATAAAGTAGATTGTGTGGATGAGATTAGTTAAAAATTGACAAAAATAGAAATGAAAAGATGATAATGGAATTTCATTTTTGGGAAAGTGGGAAGAAGATAGTGGAATAGAAGGAGTAAGAATTAAGAAAATAAAATGTTTTCATACCTTTGTTTTCGAAGAGTCACGTGCGTTTATATTATATTGCGGAAAAATATAATTTAAAATTATTAATTTATATCTAACTAAGAACTCAAACAAGTATTATGTTTATCTTTTTTTTTTTTAAAAAAGTTCTCATATTACTCCAGACAGTAGTCACTAATTAGTACTCCCTCCATTCAATTCCATTCACAACATTTCACTCTTTCACATTTGTCGAGGCAAATGTCGGAACGAAAATATCTACAATTTCACTCGATAGAAAAATCTAAAAATTGGATATAATATTGTACCCATCAAGACGAATCAAACAAGATCACACACGACTATATTTAAGATCACACACGACTAAAAATTTCATAGATTCCCGACATAGTTGAATAGTGTCAATAAAGCAAATGTAGTGAATGGAGTTGAATGGAGGGAGTATCCGTACATGATAATAACAACTAACTTGATTAGTCAATAATTAAAGGGATATTTTTCATGGTATTCTCGATCTTTGTCGGATTACACACGGTACCCCATATTTGAGGTTTGTTCTTATGTGCCCAATATGCTCTTTTACTAATCAAAAACTAGACTGTTCGGCATACTATTAACAATCTTACTTACAGTTGGCTGATGGATGGTTCATCGACTCTTGGTTAGCAAAAGGGCATATTGACGTCGTCTTCATAAAAACTAACGCTGTCAAGTTTTTTTTTTGTTAGAAAAGGGCATGTTGGGCACATAAACACTAAGTTTAAGAGTACTACATGAATAAACATCAGCAATGGGGTACCATATGTAATTTGACAAAATTCAAGGGTATCACGAAAAATATCCCATAATTTACCGTGTAAGCGAATATTTTATACCACAGGACTTCGGCTCATCAATCAGTTTTTTTTTACACCCCACACTACGTACATGCGCACAAATAATAATTCAAAACTTAGGAGTACAACTATACACACAATTATTCTTACTCCCTAGAGATTATTTTTCTTTTTAAAAAGTCAATTTTAAATTTACGATATTAACTCATCTTTTAATTGACACTTTATTAAGACTCTGGTAGGTAACACATTTCAACTAGCTTATTTGACTAGCTAGCTGATTTAACTAAAATTTCAGCTACCTGCTTTAATCCAGAAATGTTTGGTAAAGTTGACTGGAAATTATTTCAGTTAGCTGAAATTACTTTACCGGAAAATATTTCAGCTAGCTGAAATAAAAACTTATTTCAGATAGCTTATCAAAAAATAAGCTAGATGGTTACAAGTTTATTTACTATTATACCCTTATTTTATACATAAAATAAAAATCATGTCCTGTTATGTCAAATAATTTATTTCAGTTAATATCAGCTTGTTTTACCAAACAATATAATTAACTCATCAATCAGTCTGTTATTTTCATCTAACTTTTCAATTTCAGCTACCTTTTCCACTAGTTTTCGAGCTTTCAGCTAGTTTTTCACATAATTTCCCAAACAGAACCTAAATGAAAATTGTCTTTAAAGGGTGGTTAGTTTACTTCCCTTTGTCTAAATATTGTAAAAATCTTCTTAATGCATCAGATCTTTTTTGAAGCGTTTAATAAGTTACTCCGTATAAATTAAAATCCAATGGAGATTTTCGTCAAAAATCCCTTCAAAAATATATTAACGTCTCTGTTAAAATCGATGGAAATTTTCTGTCAATGCACCAGAGACGCAAAAGTAACTATAAGATTAGGATTCCAAAGTCAGCAGAATTAAGAAAGCGCCATTAATTACTCAACTAGTACTAACCTAAATAATCGTCTAATGATAAAATTGAATCATTAATATTAAGGAAATTCAGCTAAACCATGATGATAATCATATCTTCTTTCAGAAATAATTCCTAGTTTCATCCTTGTAATAAATTCTTCACATCTTCGTTTAAGTTCCTCTGCATCTTCCTCCTGATCATCATCGTGGCCATCATCGAGACAACTCTTGTAATCACCGTTATCGTGATCACCGTGTTCGTATTCATGAAGATTGACGTCTTCGTTTCTTAAAGCACCATTCTCCTCAGAGCTACCGTTTTGCTCTGATATCATCGGTACTTCAGAAACATGATTCACCATTTTCCGACTTTCATGATGAATTGTATCGTCGAAAATATGATCCTCAGAGTTCGACTTTTGTGATGCCAATGACGAGCTTTTGACAAGAATGACCAAAATGCCGTTGCATAGGAGGAACATATGCGTTCGACCAATACTACTGAGTCTCATATCTGATACAGTTGAGTCAAAGAAGCCCGACAACGAGGGTGATATCGTAGTGTACAGGGCTATAAAAAGTAATGAAATAGAGGAAAAAACGACTGATAAGATATAAGAAACATTGAGTTTTTTCAAAATGATTTGAGTAAATTGTTCTTGCTTCATTCTCATACAATGTTACTAGAGAGTAAACACTACAAAAAATGAGTGTGCAAGATGAAATGATAGGCTTGGAAAATGCATCATTTATAGTGTAGGTGGATTTAAATGCAATTATTAGAGAGGTGGAAAATGTATTAAATAAAAATAACAATTTTGATTTTTCGGGCAAAATTAGTCACTGTCTTTGCTTGTAAAAAGCTTGGAAACTTCAAAGGAGACCATAGACCGACGACCCTCACCAGTCAACGCTTTTGTTAATACGTGTTATACTCGGAGCTTGAATAATTAGAAAACTCCTACTCGGTAATTTATTTAGATTTTTAGTACTAAAATAATACTCCGTATTTAATTTTGTAAATGATCCAAAATCATTAAACTCGAATGTGTTATACATGTATCAAACCGAACCAACTCCATTCGATAGAGCTAATTGAAGGTAAATTTGACCCAATAAATATAGTCCAAATTTGTTAATAATTGTATATGGGAGAATAATCTGAATCTTTATTCCTTGTAATTCTTAATATATATAGGTTACATATAGAGGGAGGATACAGGTCATAAATGCTCATCTTGCTTAATAATAATGTAAACTGAGCCGCGCCAAGCGACTTTGTAAGAATATCACCCAACTGGGTACAGGTACTACCATACGAGGGAGCAATAAGGCCTTCCTTAATCGCGTCACAGACAAAGTGACAGTCAATTTTGATATGTTTCGTTCGCTCATTGAAGACAGGATTTTGAGCAATGTGAAGCGCCATTGACTGTCACATGAAATAGGCACAAGAGAAGACTCATCAAACTCCCCTACGGTTAAGCTTTTCCTCATCCTCGAGTAAACTCAACGGACGCCATACAACCTGAACCAACACTAGCTAAAAACAACGCGGTGGATACGAATCAAATAACGTCGTACTCTCAACTCTAATCTCCAACTCCCTCTAATGGCTTAAGCGATAGCCATTCTCATTCAACTCGCTCTCAAACCCAACAACTCTCGAAATTTAGTAACTGAAATCTCCCTCGAACCGACGACTAGCAAAGCATACATGATGACATTTTAGAATCGCTACGCCTCTTATCTCTCCAACGTAACCTAGCTCGCTCACTTGTGCTACTAATGTTCGCCAATGACAACAAGCAAGTGTCAAATAAATACAACCCACACAAGCGAGCTCTGAAACCCCTTTACTCCGTAAAACACCTTACAACCCAATCGCAAGGGAGGTGCCTACAACTCCATTCACCGCGATTACTCCTCACAGTAGCCTCTAACCTACCCTTCCGGCCTTCTTTGTCACCCTTTTTATGTCGCTACGCCGAAAATTTGGAAGTACTAATGCATTTTTTGTCCTATTAAATCTCTTATTTTGCCTACAGTTCCCGCCCATGCGGGTTTCACTCTAACTTATTCACCTCACTTTTACACTCGTGGCACACAACTCGTTTCTTCATTTTACTCGGAGTGCCGCCCTTACGATTTCACTCCGCCCTCGGCCATATATCCCAATTTTACCTAGGCGTCCTTTCGGGTTTTCACCTAGCCGGGATTCACTTCGTTTCTTTCTCGTATTTTTTTTTTCCTTTTTTCATTTTTTTTTACTTCATTTTTTTTATTTCTTATTTTTAAAAGTAGTAACTAAATGAAATAAACGGGAAAGTACAAGTGTATATACAAACACGGTTAAATTCTCTCCTCCACGCTTGAACCGAACAATGTCCCCATTGTGAGCTAGGATATAAAAAGAAATAGGAGGAAGGAAATATACCGAATCAAATGGAGGTGGACCCGAAGCACGCGCCGAAGCACGAGTGACTACGAGCTCGTCGAGCACGCTCCGCAGCACGAGCGTCTCTCGTCATTTTCCGCTGCGCAATCTCATCAAAGAAAGCTGGTGGAGGAGGGTGATACACTTTAGGATGCAGCTGAACATTCATGTCATTAACCGCGCATTGGATGACCAATGTCTCAAGGTACAGATCCTGAAGTCGCCCCATTTCATCGCACAATTCCTCCATTTTATCCTCCATAGTGACCCGCCAGTACTGATCACCTATGGAGGCTCGGGCTTACTCGGCTCATCCGTCTCAAGAGCGCCCTGCTCCTCATTCGCTGCCTCATTCTCATCATCATCCCAACCATAGTCATCACTCTCAACAACTCTAACCAGCTCGGGGTGATCCGGTGGAATATATAAGTCGCCCGTAGTCGGGCCAATTAGGATAGCCTGACCCTCGGGACGAGGAAGACGTAAGTAGGGGACTTTATCCTTCGTCCCGAGCAAGTAAGCATATGCTTCAACCCTAGCAAGTGGGGAGATAGTACGCATAGTCCGAAGAACACCAATGGTGAGCTATGTCGACCCCAAGACCGCTACCTCGGCACTCAAATCTACTCCCTGACTGAGGGCAATCAAAGTAGTCATCCCACCAAGAGCTATCTTACCCGTCTCAGCACGTCGGGTCTCCTTACAACTCAACACAAACTTGAACGCCTAGTCGATAGGAGAAGGGTCCTCGGGATTCATCTGATACAAAAGCTACAACCCGTCGCGAGGCAAGTGGGTAGACTCACTCTTGCCCAAGAAGCCCATAGAGAGCACCCTATAAATCAAGCGAAGGTCGGGGTGGGGAATGCGAGTTGGCTTCTCGGAGTCCTTCTTGATGGCTAAATTAGTAATAGCACTCCAAAATTCATACAACACCCGAGCCTCGGCTTTATCCGTAATCATCATATCAGCGGGGCTAGTGGTGCCAAACACGGTAGCTAGCGTCTCATACGACATCCGATACTCGGTATTAAACAAGCGGAAGAAGATACCCAGGGGGGTCCACATAATCGAAAGTACGCAAGGTCGCTAGGAATTCCAACTAGTACGTGTATGCGTGGGAGCATGCTTGTCAACAAAATTGGGAAAACCCACGCACTCAAGGAGGGACACCACAACCTCCAACAAACCCTACTGAACTAACGTCGTCGATGAAAGAACTTCGTGACTAGAACGTCACGCTTAGGCTTTGTGACTGTCTCCCAAAAAGCTTGCTCATCCGAGCTCAAATTACACCCCATATAATCAATAGTAGCACAACCCTGTTTACTAGCACTAGGGCGGGATGAGGCCGAGGACCTCGAAGCCCTAGGAGGGGCCTGTTTGCCAGCTTTTGCCCTGCCCATCGAATTCACAAACAAGCATGAACCAAACACAATTCCACACAAAAGGTTCTCAAAATCAAACAAATAGCACACGAGCCCTAACACAACATCAATACGTGACAAAGCAAAGCAACAACCAACCCTCAACAAGTCTAAATCAAATAAACAACAACAGCGCATCGAATCGAACCCAAAAATCGTCTGACGACTCAAGTATAAGGCACGTAGAGTCATAATCCAACCTCAATAAACACAACAACAAGGATCGAAAGCAAGCAAAATGGGTACTACCGAATTCGAGTTAAAGGCTCACCGAAACCACACGAAAATCGATTAACCAAGTAATTAGACGGAGAAAACTGATAAGTACTTACATGGGATGCTATTAGATGCTCAAAATCGAACCTAAAGCACCAAAAATCGACCCAAATTCAATGAAGATTGCAAAACACCCAAGTTTGAGAAATTAGGGTTTGATTGATAGGGTGGTCGGAGCTTCGGCTAGTGCACGGCCAGTGGTGGTCACTGGCAGGTGGGGGAGGCGTCGGCAGCCGGTGTGAGGAAGGTCTCCGGAGGTCGAGGGCGGTGGGGTCGGTGGTGGTGCTGACGTACTGCTTCGTTCTCCTTTTTTTTTTTTTTTAAAGCTGAATGACTGAACAAACAAGGAAATGAAGGAATAAGTAAAGGCCCGCGGAAGGGTTGCCCGCCTTCAGCCTGCCTCTTGCCCGACTCTCTCTCGCGGAAAATTTTCTGTATCGGAATCACCCTTTTTTTCAGGTACCTCCCGCGATTTTCTCGCCTCCTACCCGCGGGATTTATTCTGTTTTCAGCTCGCTTTTTTTTTGTGTGTGTGTGTGTGTGTGTGTGTGTGTGTGTGTGTGTGTGTGTGTGTGTGTGTGTGTGTGTAAAATCACTACGTCTAGGGGTTTCAAGTCTTCACTCTTAAGCTCAAATATCCTGAAACATAAAACAAACCGTCATGAGCACCCATTTAATAAAATAAAATAAAAAGAAATAAATGAATAGTCAAAACAGTAAATCAAGGGTTGCCTCACCGATAGCGCTTTTGTTTAACGCCGTTCGCTCGACAAAATGATACGAGCTCAGTCCTCGTAAATTGGGTCATAGAGATCCAGCAGCTCGACGACCTCCGTATAAAAAACAATCATAGTAGGGCTTCAACCTATGTCCGTTCACTTTAAGAACCTTTCCCGTAGTCGGATCCTTTGTCTCCACTGCGCCAGGTGCATAGACATTCATGATAACAAAAGGACCGACCCATCTCGACTTCAATTTACCGGGAAATAAACGTAGGCGAGATTGATAGAAGAGGACTTTTTGACCAACTTTAAATTCCTTGCGTAAAATCAACTTATCGTGCCACGCCTTCGTTCTCTCTTTATAAGTAGCCACATTTTCATACGATTCAAGTCTCAACTCCTCAAGCTCTTGCAACTGAAACTTTCTATGCATTCCCACTTTATCCAAGTTCATATTAAAACTTTTTATCGCCCAATATGCCTTATGCTGTAGCTCAACTGGAAGATGGCACAACTTCTCAAATACTAAATGATAAGGGGACATACCTATGGGAGTCTTGTAAGCCGTGCGATACGCCCATAATGCATCATCCAATCTCGTGCTCCTTGGACTTCGAAGCTTCGAGATGTGTTTCAAAGCTTTGAGATGCATTTTCCTAAAATACATTTTCCTTATGGAAACAAGTGTTTTTTCAAAGTGAAGTGAAAAGTACTTTTACATTAACTCGAGCGTTGAATTAATTTTGAAAGGTGATTGGCTATCTTGAGGGCGCGTTGCCTCGTGCGGGTTAAAAAGGCATACTAGCTCGTGATAGCATTTCGGAAGTGTTCTGGAAATTGAAAAGTTTTGAAAGGGGCGGTTGAAATGTCGCCAAATTGTTTTTTGATGCCACCGATGCTTGGTGATTGGAAGAGAATCGACTCAATGTGTGAGTCAATGTTTATGGGATGCTTAAAATGCCAAAAACATTGATAGACAAAGAAGAATCGTGTGCATGACTCGAGACTTGATGGTTACATGAATGACACATTTGGGAACACGTGCATTGTTAGAGCCCCCAGTGGTGTTTGCTTGTCTTTGATAGGATGTTGTTGTTCCTGTAAAAAAGAGTTAGGCTAAAAAGCAGAGTACTACTCCTAGGTCTAGGACAACTTTGGTTCGACGTATTCGTTTTAGACGCCTCGATAAAGAAACAGTTTGCTTATGATTTTGTGATTTTTATGTGGACACGTCTTTAGCTTTGTGAGCTTTAGACGGAAGAATGTTTTGTGGATTTTTGTATAGGGTTGGTTGAGCTTGGGGGAGCGCCTACGTATCCGTGAGTACGGAATCAAACCGTGCGTAGTTCCAAAGAGCACGTTTAAGGGCATGCCGGCCCATGAAGTGTGTTTTTTTTTTTTTTGTCTTATGTTTGGAGGTGCAGGTTTAAGGGCATGTCGGCCCAGGAATTGAGTTTGAATGTGTTTTTGAAAAGTTGCATGTTTAAGGACCTGTCGGTCCATGAATTGAGTTTGAATGTGTTTTTGAAAGGGTGCATGTTTAAGGACCTGCCGGTCCATGAAGTGTGTTTGTTTTTGTCTTTTGTTTGAAGGTGCATATTTAAGGACATGTTGGTCCAGGAATTTTGTTTGTTTGATAAGGGTTTAGGGACATGTCGGTCCATGAATTGAGTTTGTTTGACCACGATACATTGTATCTTGAGGGTAGGTTCTCCTTAGTTAATCTAGGTTGCTTGTTGCTCTTGTTGTGCCTTCGGTTTGGAATTTCAAAGACTTTGCCACTTGTTTGTGGGCATTGATGCTTCTTGACTTTTGTTCGCTTCGCCGCTTGCTAGAGGGCTTTTAGGCTTTTTGCATTTTGCTTTGTCCCTTGCTTAAAAGCTTTCAGACTTTTGTTTTGCTTTTTTTTTTTTTTTTTTTTTTTTTTGTTCTTTGTCTTTAGCCTTCTTGTATTTTCGCTTGTTCTTGAGAATATATCACGACCTTTATGGCTTGGGCTCGAATTCTGACTTTGCTAGACCTTGTGGTGGGCGTTCGCATGTGGTCATATATCTATCATGCCGGTCTCCTCTGAGTAGTTCGTTTGCTTATTAGACACGCGATCGAGTACGCGGAGGGCGATCAAGGAATACTCGTACTTTTGGTCGCGACCAACTTCATGATCACTGTGGAGCTCCAAATCAAATGATCCTCCTCCAAAAGCAGCGGAGTAGTAGACCATAAGTTGACTACCGGACCTTAGGTGTTTAGTCGTCGGAAGCCCCTTGTGTTTTTGTGTCTTGTATCGATGTTGTCGTCGACCTTTGTATCCGGTTTGGACTTCCTTTGGATAGGTACTCCTAGGATGCAATGTATTTCGGTGTATAAGAGCTGAGATTTTGAAAGGAAGCTAAGATGTGAGCAAACTTATTCCTTTATCGATTTGTTAAAGTGTCTTACGTCGAAAACTCGATTGCCCTAGACTGATAGAGATTGAATTGATGCTTAAGACTCGACCCGTATTGAAAACATTACGAGTTGCTTGATGTGGTCCGCGAGACCGATGTCGGTGCCTTGATGGACGCTTTGCTGGATGCTCGAGACACGCATGTCTCAAATGTGGTTGATACTTGTGTCAATACTCGGTTCACGCATACGTAGATTCGACTTTGACTTTGCAAAAGTTTTGTTTTTGACGAAAGCGGGATGTTTTGTTGAGCGAAAATGCGTTGTCACATTTTGGCTTGATGCAAAAAGTGTTTCGAGATCGTATCCGATAAGCCCGTGTTAACGACATGTCGTTATGGTCTTGTCGTTGGATTGCGATGAAAACGTGAGTCGATTCGGAGTAGCGATAGGCTATCAAATCGTGGATGTTTGAAAATGTGATGAAGACGGTTATGCTCGTTTTTATACATTTGGTTTGAGAGAGGGCTAGGTTGAAGTGACTATGAGCCACTGAGTCTAACCGTGAAAAATTCATGGGACGATGCTAGTTCATTCCCGGGTTTAGTTGTTTTGTGAAAATGAAATATTTGGATCAAAATGGCGGTGGGCCATTCAATTCGAGGATTTCGAGAAGTGCTCATTACGAAAGGGGTGTTAAAAGGGCGTGGGCCTCTTGACATTGCTTTCGAAAAAGGGTCCACGAGAATAGGTTACCACTCTCGGGTTTGAAAGTGCTTTGTAATAAATGAGTTACAATGACCACGAGTCATGTAGTTCATTTATGTTTTTGGAAATGTCACAAGAATATAGTGATTATTCTTGGATGCTTTGAAGATATTTTTTTTGTGGGTCAAACCAACATGACTACGGATCTTTTGATTTGAAGAATTTTTTTTGAAAAATGTTATTTCAAAAATGTGTTGAGGATTTTGTGAAAACAACCCGTTATGCTTTGACAAAATGTTTGACAAGGGTTTGAGCTAGAGACGCGTTGACACGTTTCTAACTAGATGTTTGATTGAATCCAAAGGACCCAAGTTAACGATATATCGTTGTGGGCCGGTTGTAGATTGCGATAGAATTGCTTGGAGCGAATTCGTAATAGCGATAAGCTAGTTAGTTGGATTGAAGGTGCTAAGGTAGGATGTGGACAGGTTTGTACGTCCACATGCTTTTTGCTTAGGAGGAATTGGGTCGAGATGGTAATGAGCCATTCGAACCAATGAAAAGACTACGAGGCTTTGCTTGCTTGTAAAAGGTGATGTTTATTGAGTCGGGTCGACTTTGGGTCGGTAGGCCCAAAGAGATTTGCAAAGTCCAACAAGAATATTATGTAATTTTTGGGTTTGGGCTTGTGAAAGTGTTTTGCTATAAATGGGACTAGTGTAACACCCGTGAATAAAATTCACGGTGTTGCATTTGTTCTCTGTTTCCAAATTTATTAATAATTCATAAATAAATTCAATAAAAAAAAATCTATATAGATTTAAAGAATACGTAATAAACACAAAATTTTGGCAACTAAAATGATGTAATCATTTTTGTATTTTGTTCAATGTTATAAAGTTGACCATACAATTAAACTCAGCATCACAGATTAACTATGGATTTAAAATTATTCAGCATCACAGATTAACTATGGATTTAAAATTATTAATTTAGACTTATGATCCTTGATCCAAATACAAAATGACTCGTTAGTAACGGTAAAACTTTATTGGAACAAAAATTTAGTGTAATGATTTCGCCTGGAAATAAATTTTATACATCTCATATACCGTCTACTTTTATATATTTTTGAGATCATTGTTAAATTGTACTCCGTATAAAATTTTAGTGTATAAAAATTTACGTATGACGCGTTATTAAATTTTTTAACCAATAGTTAATAATTATCTCAAAAAAATGCATGAAAATTTTTTTAGTGACAAATACAACAAAAATTAATTACGGAGTACATAGTAAGCTAAGGAGTTATACAGAGTACTTGCTAAACTTCTTAGTAAGGAAAAAAACAAAAAATTAGATAAGTAACACTAACTTATCAATCTAAGAGATGAAATTTGTTGTCTTCCATCTTCAATAAAATTGGTAATAATAAACTAACACTAACTTCCTCTTCTCTCTTATTTACTCCGTATTTGTTCTTCCTTCTTCTCTTCCTCTTCATTAATTCAATCATCAACAGTACTCATTACCAACACCGTCACCATCACTGCTCTTCACCAACATCGTAACCATCACTGTTCTTCACCAACACCGTCACCATCACTGTTCTTCACCTACATAATCGATCGATTTGATTGCATGCAATGGTATAATCGACGGTAACCGGCGATCGTCCTCTGCTATCTTCTTTATCGTCCAATTAATTGTCAAGGTTAGATGTTCCTCTCAAATTTGAATCATTATCTCAATTTTCCTCTTGAATTTGTGTTTTGTTATAAAATACAGTTTTATGACAGTGATAATGATGGTGTCAACTCAAAAGTAAGAATGAAATAAATATAAAACTCGACTTTGGTGTTCGTTATCTTCTTTATCGTCCAATTAATTGTCAAGGTTAGATGTTCCTCTCAAACTTGAATCATTATCTCAATTTTCCTCTTGAATTTGTGTTTTGTTATAAAATACAGTTTTATGACAGTGATAATGATGGTGTCAACTCAAAAGTAAGAATGAAATAAATATAAAACTCGAATTTGGTGTTCGTTGTTTCAATTGTTGTTCACACTATCTAAATTAAGAAGGAAATAAATCATTATCTAAAATTTGGGGTTCGTTGTTTCAATTTGGGGTTAATTTTCTGTTGTTTTGTACTTCAAGTGTTGATGCAATGTTTATCATTTTATAATTCAATTAATCAATATAAACTCAAAAGTAAAAATGAAAATCGTACTTGATATTGTTGTTATGCAAGTAATATTTTCGATTTACGACCTCTATATGATTCTTGTACTAATCTGACGATTATATGTCGTCTATTTTGGCTTTTCATGAATGACAGAATATGAATCATTTTGAATCAATTTGGGTGTTCAAGCGTTTGCCGTGATTTTCTTATGTATCCTGCGACATATGTGTTTAAAGAAAACAACAAAAACCACTAAATAACATAATAAGCTACTACGAATTAATGTTTGTAATACATAAAGAAAGAAAACTTCTAAAACGCAGTCAGCATCCCATGAGTTGCAACGCTGGTCACAGATTCCGAAATATTTCCTTGCAAACAACGTTTGACGTTGTGTTAGTTGTCCTCTTGTCTTCATCTAGAATTAGGACTTTAAGTCCATTCTTGCTAGTGACTCTGGAGATAGCCACGTAGAGTTGTCCATGTGTGAAAACTGGTCTCGGAAGATACAAACCAACATGCGACAGAGATTGGCCTTGGCTTTTGTTAATAGTCATCGCAAAACACACAGCTAATGGGAACTGTCTCCTGTCGAACTTGACTGGAAATTTAGTAGTGTCTGATGGTGTCAAAGTGATGCGTGGGATATAAACTCTCATACCGTTGTTGCTCCCGGATATGACAGTTGCCCCAACCACACGGTCTCCTAGATTAGTTACAACCAATCGTGTCCCATTACACAATCCATTAGCCTGATCAATATTGCGGAGAAGCATGACTCTAGCTCCCACTTTCAACTTTAGTTTGTGATTCGGTAAACCTGAACATCTGATAGTGTTCAAGAATTCCGTGGAATATAGGTCACGAATAACAGCACTGGTCTCGTCTTTACTAATTTCATCTGAACTTAGGTAGACTATTTCTTCGTTGGGGATAAGAGACAACACATACTCATTCACTAACTCCACGACATCATGAGTAGGTGCTAGTACTGCTCTTTCTTGGAAGTATTAGGGTTCACCTAAATGATCATTCAAGGATGGGTATGTGCTCTCTACTATTGCGGCAATTGGATCAGATTTAGAATGAAGGAGGATTTCTTCTGGTAGTTCGATGTTAGCAACACCATCATTTGGTCCACCTGCTAATCCATCCCCAACTTATAAAATCCATTCTGAAAATTGCCTAATTTCATCCAAGTTTAAGCTTGAACTTCCAATCTGAAGCCGCATATTTCTTGTGAGCTTTAACACCTACATAACAAAAAATATATAACAAAATTCATGATTATTGTTGAAAAACTAAATACCATAATTGATATTATTCTTGAGAGAAAAAATGTAAAAGTACCTTGCAAAATTTCCATAAAGGAGATGAAGTAATTGAAGCATAAACTATATCTTGCCTATTACCTTTCGGTACGACAGGAAGTAATTTTCGGAAATCACCTCCCAATACGACAACTTTACCTCCAAATGGTTTATCTGGGTTTCCTTTCGGTGAGAATCACATGATATCTCTCAAGCTTCTATCTAGGGCCTCAAAACAATGTCGATTAACCATTGGTGCTTCGTCCCATATGATTAATTTTGCCCGTATTAGTAGCTCTGCCAAGTCAGTTCCTGGCTTTATTCCATGGCAGATGGAGTTTTCATCTACAATTATCGGTATGCTGGTTCTTGAGTGCGCTGTACGCCCTCGTGGAAGTAGAATGGCTGCAATTCCACTCGAAGCAACAGGTAGAACGATATCTCCTCTACTCCTTACTGCAGCGCATAACGCTCTCCAGATGAAAGTCTTACCCATGCCTTCGTAACCATACACAAAGAATAAACCACCACGTCCATTTTCAACAGCATTCATTATTTCTGTGTACACGGATTTCTGTTCCGCTGTCATGGACGAAGTGAGTATCTCATGTTCTCTCCGCAAAGCGTCCTTGTCGTATGATAATTCATCCGATATAAGCTTGTTTGCATCCATAGAAGCTAGCTCATAGTTTGGAAAAGGCATAGAATCAAATCTACGCAAGGAGCTTCCATTACTTTGCAGTAATGCTTCAATCTCAATTAACGCATAATCTTGAATCTGTGCATCAGTAAGCTGCAGATCTGCAAAAATTACAATGGCATAATTTTTCATTCAAGAAAAGACTAGAAACCAACTATAAGGAGTACACATAGATATTCTATTTCACGTCTACGACTCTGAAAAGACATATGTAATTAAATGGAAAATTATTTTTTTGTAAAGAAGATCGTACCATGGTTACGAAGTTCAGTGCGTTTCTTGTGTACGATGTCATCGGACAGTAGATGCCAAGTCTTTTGCCAAACTAACTCAGGTCTAACTAAGCTCCCTGAAAGCAACAATGCGGCAAAAAGGTTACGAAGATAGTAACATGTGCCCCAAAAAACTGGCCTCAATGATGGCATCAATGTACTCTTTATCATCACCTAGTAAGCCTAGAGCGTAGCACGCATCTTTGAAAGTTGGGTATACGACACCATTAATGGTTCGAATATCCTCGTATGATTTGGGTCCTTTCACAAAGTTCAAGAGTGTTCTCATGTAGTATCTTTCAGCACCTAGTGGAGACATATGATACATCCTTCCTAGAGTAAATCCTTGTTGTCTTGGCTTCCACCTCTTTTTATCGTCAAGCCAAACATATTTATTTGGGAACACGCAGTATGTCAATTCCCTACCTTCAGGATGTTTCTTGTTGTACTCCAGCCAAGCTGTGAATTTAGTGCGGCGACCATTTGATTTTGCAACGACTTCATCTATTGGATCGTCGTCGTTGAAAACCACATTTTGCTCATTAGGCAAATGGTAATTTAGTCGTAAAACCGGTGGCGTTCTATAATGTATGTCAAATGAAAAAATCCTCCACACAGCCTCACATGGTGAAATGTATCTACAATCATAATACTCTTGAATTTGATCGATTTGATCTGCGTTTCGGCTATGTGCTGCACTAACGGTGACACGATCATATCCTTTATTTATGTACTTGAATAAGTACTTGATCGATTTTGCCTGATTACACCATTCAACATTAATGTGAGCGCGATATTTCAGCAACAAATCTGGATTGTAAGGAACGACAAATCCATTGTGAATAGGCACTCCGCTCTTCTCAATTGTTGCTCCGTTATCCCTTCTTTTATACACTGGGTAACCATCCCCATCAACAGTTGTTCTTTCATTGAACATCTTCGGGAATCTTTTAGAACAAACGCCATCAATCATACATGACGACTTTGGGTTAGCAGCGCCACAAGGACCGTGAATCATTAAGTCTTTCACTGCTTCGTGAAGGACTGGGTTCTCATCTGCATCAGGGATTTCCGCGCTTATGATTCTGTCCACATCAGCAGCTTCTGGAAACTTGTCTTCTCGTTGTAAAAACAAAAGAATATGAGCATGTGGCAGACCACGCTTCTGGAATTCAATAGTGTATACAACTGCGAGAAATAAAAAACATGCATTGATAAATCTATGTGATAACATTGCACAATAAATAATATGCTTATTATAGTTTTACATAAGTTTAAAAATTAACATAAAGGATGAATGACACTCTTACCTGCCCTTGTTCGACCAAAAATATGTAGATCATTAAAATCCCTCATTAGTTGATCCAACTTTAGCTTAAACACTCGAGTTAATATATCTGGTGTTCGGGGTGATTTTCTCACACGGTTTGATTTAGTGATTGTGGATCTACTAGTACTATCCTTTAGATTTAGCTTTGTGTAGAATGTGATTTCGGGACTAAAATGTATAAAAGACAACGAAAATAGAACAAGACACACGATATGGTTACGTGGGAAAAACCCTTAAATGTTAAGGGAAAAACCACGGGCGCCAAGCCAGGAGATGTTATGCACTAGTTCTGGAATAGTAGGTACAGAGTCTGGACCAAGTGGTACAGGATACAAATAAGGCGTAAATTAATTATAGAGTGTTTAGTTGCTTGAGAAAAGTGTTGAGAGTTGTGTGCTTGCGTTGAATAATGAATGCCCCTTTTTTCTTCTGAGTTCTGCTCCTTATATATGCCCTTGGCTCCAACATTCTTCTCCCCCTTTGTAGCTAACTTCTCCATCAATCTCTCCAGCGGTCTCCTATCTTCTTGGCTTCTTACGTTCTTTGACTAAAGCGCTTCAACAACTTCCTCTAGGGTTGCTGCCGAGTCCTTGGGCTTTCTTCTTTAATGTTTACTTCTTTTGTTGGGCTTGGCCCATCTTGGGTTTTCCTCTCCTGACCTGCACCTTTGTTTTCCCTGCAGACCTAGTCTTTGTCTGCAGATCTGGACGATTGTAGATCCTGAACTTTATGCGGACCTGGTGAAGGTCTGGACCTACTGCAGTCTGGACCACGGCAGTTTCTGGTCCCAACAGTTTGTCCCCCATCTCCTTGCCCTTCAGTCCTGAACTGGGGGGTAAGGAGATGCTTTTGTTCCTTTCCCTGGACCAGGGCCGTGCCTTGTCCAGGTCCTTCCTGTTCTGCTGTGTCTTTGGTCCTGCGACCTGCACTTTGTAATTAATGAAGTAGTTGGTTTTTCGTGGGGAAGTGCGCCCTATTTTGGCGCTCAATGCACTGCACATCAGTCGTGGGTCACATCAAGTCACTTCGCGCGCTTATTTTTGTAAAAAAAAACCATCCAACTTCTTTTTTGTCCCACTATATATACCCTAGTTTTTGTTTTGTTTCTCTCTCTAACTCATTCTTTCCTTTGATTTCCTTTTGTTTTGTCTTCAAAAAACCTCCGAGAAATCCCCAAATCGATTTGGAAAAACCCTAACTTTATTTCTTCCTTCTTTAACTTCAACCATGGCACGCAACGATGTTGGCCCTTCTACTGCTGTTTCTTACACCCATGGTGACTCCATTTTTCAAGCGACTGACTTGATCAAAGATGTCAACATCTTCCCTAACTTGCTTGCCCAAGGGGCTGTGGCGAGGCTCAAAAGGGAAGGAAAAATCCCGGAAAGTGCTGAGGTTTGGGCCCCAGAGACGAGAGACGTCAGGGTAGATTGGGTTAGCCCCGGTTGGTTTTCAATTTTTGAATCATCCTTTAAGTTTGGTGCATATTTTCCGCTCTGTCCACTGATGAGCGCTTTCTTGGGCACCGTTCAAGTGCCGCCTTGTGATAGGCTCGGTCGCACTCACCTAATCAAAAATAAACCTGACAAACCTAAGGGTAGCCAGGGTAAGTCGGGGTCGAGTCCACAAGGAGAGGGTTGTAATTGTAAGTTACTTATGGAGTGTTTCAAGTCTTAGTCGGTTCGAATATTGTTTGGTTTACTAAAGCTAGAGCAAGGAAAAGGTTAAACTTATAGGAAAGAAGTCTAGGAAGTCGGGTTAGGCAATGGGTAAGGTTAGGTCTAGGAATGATGATCGGGTTGAGTAGGTAATCGCACTTGCTAAGGATATAGCTCGTCCTCTCGGTCTTAAGCTTCCTCTAGGTCTCAAAAGCGGGCTCTCGCAACTTACAATTGAGGGTCCTAATGATTGTCTCGCGCCTCTCCTCGAACTAGGCTTTCGATCTTAAGTTCAAGGGTGCTAAAAGTTTGCTAAAAGCGTGATCAAGGAATCAACAAACAAAATCAAGCAGAGACAATCAAAGCAAACACAAAAACCTAACCCAAATGATCACAAACATCAACCAAAACAATCACCCATGCTTCACTCTTCTCCCGAGATGATAAAACTACTCACACATAGCGAAATTGATAACAAAAGCAAGAGCAATGGATGAAAACATGATCAATAACAATATATAATGAAATGAACAACAAAGGAGAAGAGTATGAAGCAATACCTAATCAGAAATCCAAAGAGAAATGCAAGAACAAAGACAACAAAACCAAATAGACGATCTAAACAACGTACTCGAGTCGGGAATTGAAAATACAAGAAGGAAAATTAATCAAACCCAAAATTTTTGATAGAAAGTACTTTAGAGTGTTAGGAAAATGCTGTAAAAATTTCGTGCAAAAATAATGTCTTTTGCTCCTTCAAATAGACGATCTAAAATAAGCACACGAGGAGTCACAAGGTTACCCCGGGCAGGGTGAGGGTGCCCCCGGGCGGGGGGTTCTGGTCCCGGACGGGATAGGGGCTTCCCGTGTTGTTCAGATTTTTCAGCTTTGGTTCTTGACTTGTACTTAGTTTTTTCTTGCTTCTTTCTCGTCCCAAGGCTACGGGACAAGGCCTACTTCGTCCCAAGAAGTAGGGACAAGGTCAACATTGATCACATGAACTTCAAATCCCGTCCCGAGGTCCCGGGACACCTTCAAAGGCTAAAACGGAGCTCGTGCGCAAGCGAAACGCAACGAAACCAACTCGGAACTTCATGAAACTTTGCGAAACTTCACGAAACCTCTCGAATAGCATCCTAACCTCCAAATATGCGTGTTTACCTGCAAAATAGACACAAAAACGCAGTAGTGCCAAATCGGAGAGAAATAGGAGCTGAAACGCATGTAAAAGCACTAGAATCGCAAAGAAACGCTAACGACAGGGGCTATAAATACGTATATAAATATAGGACACATCACCTTGTCAAGTCATGCCTTCTGTCTGGCGATTGATCCATGGGATCGATTCCCTTTGCCGGAGGTATGGGGTTGAGATTCAGCTTGCTGATATTAGGAATACTTACCGCTTACGTATGTATAAGAAAAACAGAGTTCATTTTCGTTTGAGGGACAAATGCTTGCCTCTCCTGACCCGTTCAGATGTGGGGGATGAGAGTAACTGGACCAGCTACTACATGTTCATCCGGAGCAGCACTTTGGGCCCACATGTCTGGGCGCCTGAGTTCTCTTTGAAGGGGACTGGTATGTCCCTTGATCTTTCGAATTTCTGTTTACTTTGTTCTTGCATGTGTCTTTTGTTTAGGTTTGTTGTGGATTTGTTTTGCAGTTTCTGACTGGGTCCCTACCCTCGACGATCCTGCATCAAAGAAGAGGATTCAGGCGTTCCTGGAGCTGCCCGCTGACAAGAGGGCCTGGCCCAAGTGTATGCGCCCTGATGATGATGATGATGATGACGTTGTTGAAGTGTCTCCTGCCCCTGAGCAGCATGTTGGTGATGGTGGAGAGACTGAGGAGGATGAGGAGGATGAGGAGGAGTCTGAAGATGAGGAGGAGGCTGTGCCCGAGGTGGGTGAAAAGTCTGTGAGTGGGGTTGCTGGTGAGAGCAGTACAGGTCACTTTGACCAAACTCCCATCCATGTGACCCCGGTGAGCTCTGTACTTGCTGGAGCCAGTGGCCATTCTACTCTGCCCCCACTGAGGATTCCTGGGTCTGGCCTGAGATCTGTGCCCAGTGCTGCTACTGGTACTGATTCTTTCTCTCTAGTCCATGAGTTCATTCATTTGTCACTCTTTTGTAACTTGCTCCCAATGATGTCCCCAGCGTCTGGATCCAGCAAGAAGAACTTTTTATCCATGGAGGATATTACTGCTGCGATTACCCAGGCACGTGAGGCTACGAAGTCTGGTGGTAGCTCTGTCCCTGCTGTAAATCTGGTGGCCCCTGCTTCTGAGTCTTCCAAGAGGAAGGCGCCAGAGGGGGTTCAGACCAGGTCTACCAAAGTGGTTCCTGAATCTCCTGAACCTGCTCCTGACCAGAAGAAAAGGAAGAAAGGGAAGTTACCTCAGATGAATCCTGTGCTGTCCATCCCTCTGCATTCTCAAAGCCAATCCGAGTATGTTTCCCTGGGGAAGACCTTGAGTGAGAACTTTCTTTGATACATCCTCTGCGCTCTTTGCTCTTGAGCACACTGCGCCTGGCGCACAAAATGGTGGGCTGTTGTGCTCAGGTTTGTACCTTTTCCCTGGCTTTTGTTTTTGTTCAGAGTTACTTTTGATATGGTTCTGATTTTCTCCTTCGTTCTATACCTGTAGCTGCTACTTATGTCTGCCAGTCTTGGTTCCACGGTGCCAGTCTTGGAGAGTGGTAGGAACAAAGCTGAGGCTGAGAATGAGGTGCTGCGCTCTTCCCTCGAGATTGCCAGGAAGGAGCTTGAGAGTGTGAACCATCGCTGCGAGAAGATGGCTACTCTTGACAAGGCGAACTTCAGGAGGATCAAGCAGCAGGATAATCGCATTGGTGAGTTGACCAAGGAGCTTGAGGACCTGAGGGAGGAGGCCAAGGGACATATTGCAGTGGTGAGGGACCTGAGTATCTTCCACACACTTCGTACCAGGATTGAGATGATGAACGCCAGTCCTGAGGCTCGTGCTGGCTGGGATCTTTTCGCGGAGATTGCCACCTTCAAGCAATTGTTCCCTGATGAAACTATCCCAGGCGGTGAGGTGACTTTGTACTGACACAGTCTTTGGAGTTATTCTTTGGTCCAGTCGCTTTGATGTTGGAGATTCCGTGCTTTGGTCTTGATGAGGCCAGTCCTTCCCATGCTGACCCTACAGAAGAACGTGCTGAGAAGACTTGTGAGTCGAATGAATGAATCAATTGAACTTTGGCTTCATTATTGGTTTTTTGAACAAACTTTGATTTTGCCAGGGGGAAATGTCCCCTCTGTTTATTTGGTCTGTAATTATTAAACTTTGTTTTTGGTTTGAACCCTGCTATTGACTTCTGTTATCCATGCATAGGCATGGTTTGACTTTTGTCAACTTTTTGCTGGTTATGCTAGGCCACGTTATGCTATGTTTTGCTTATGTTATGTTTTGTTATGTTTTTTGTTATGATGCGCATATAATTTGTTGTGAATTTGTAAAGTAGCATGCATGCGTTTGATAATTTAGGCGACTTACACTTTGGGGCTCCCTTAACGGACATTACTCCCTGTCCCGTTGTTGTAGTCGTACTGGGGCTGGAGCCCAAGGTTTTGTCTTTGTTTTTGGTTCTGGGCTGGACCAGATTTTTGCACTGTTTTGTCTGCACAAAAAAGAGGGCCAGGCTTGACCGTTGGCGTTAGCCAACGGCCCTCCGACGCTCAAGTCAGTACAATTGTATAGGATAATTTGTAAAGGAAAAGTTTTGAGTTTTGTGTATTACCAGATGTCTTGGTCCAGGACACTTTACATGTGATAGAGCTTGAGGTGGAGCGTATTCCAGGGTCTTGGGATCATGTCTCCTTCCAGGGTCTGTAGTCTGTAGGAGCCCTTCCTCTTCTTTGAATCAATAAGGTATGGACCTTCCCAGGTTGGGGCCAACTTGCCTGCAGCCTTGTCCCTTGTGTTCTGAAATACCTTTCTCAGGACCAGATCTCCTGTCCTGAACATTCGTACTCTCACATTCTTGTTGTAACTTCTGGCCACTGATTGTTGGTATGCTGCCAACCTTACTGCTGCTAAGTCCCTGAGCTCCTGGGCTGTGTCCAGACTGTCACAGAGTAGTTCATTATTCTCAGAAAATGTATTGAGTCCATACCTGACTGTTGGAACGTGCACTTCTATTGGTAGTACAGCTTCACATCCATAAACCATTGAGTATGGAGTTTGTCCTGTTGCTCTCTTTGGTGTAGTCCTGTCTGCCCATAGCACCAGTGGCAGTTCTTCAACCCATCTCCCTTGTTTCTCCATCAGCTTCTTCTTGATGCAATTGATTACAATCTTGTTACTGGACTCAGCCTGTCCATTTGCTTGAGGATATCTTGGTGCAGAAGTGACCAAGTTGATGTTCCACCTTGCACAGAAATTTCTGGTCTTGTTTCCCACGAAGGCGAGTCCATTGTCACATATGATTTCTGAGGGGATCCCATACCTGCTGATGATGTTCTTCTTTATGAAAGCAATTACTTCCTTTTCTGTAACATTTTTGTAAGCATCTGCCTCTATCCACTTGGAGAAGTAATCTGTCATTGCAAGCATGAACACCTTCTGCCCTGGAGCCATTGGTAGTTTGCCAACTAAGTCCATGCCCCATTTCATGAATGGCCATGGTGCTGATATTGAGTGCAGGTTCTGTGCAGGCTGATGTATCTCTGGACCATGCCTTTGACAGGCGTCACATTTTGTGGCATACTGGATGCTATCTGTTTTCATTGTGGGCCAGTAGTATCCCATCCGCAAGATTTTGTTAACCATGCTTCTACCACCTGTGTGGTTTCCACAGTGTCCATCGTGTATTTCTGATAGTACTGTCCTGACCTGGTCAGGTTCTAGGCAGCGCAGGTACAGCCCGTTGAAGGACCTTCTGAATAGTATGCCTTGTATGATTGTATATCTGGACGCCTTGATTCTAAATGCTCTTGCTTCCATTCTGTCCTGTGGTAGTTTGCCCTGGACCAGCCATTCGTAATATGGTTTGGTCCAGGTCTGGGTAGCTTGGACTGCGTTCTGTAGGACTGGTTGAACTTTCTGGACTGCTGGTTCCAAGATGTGTACAATAGGTATACTGTCCAGCGTACCAGGTTTAAATGCTGATCTTATGTTAGCCAAAGTATCTGCCTGCACATTCTGATCTCTAGGGACTTGCTCAACCTCAACGTTAGTAAACTTTTGAAAAAGATTTTTAACCAAATCAAGATATGCAATCATTTTAGAATCTTTAGCAGCGTACGTACCATTGATTTGGTTTGCAACCAACAAAGAGTCTATTTTTACCTTTAGATTCTGGACCTTCATGTCCAGACATACATTCAGTCCTGCTATGAGTGCCTCATATTCAGCTTCATTGTTGGTAGTCCTGAACTCACAGGATACAGCCTGTACTATCTTGTCCCCCTGTGGCGACTTCAAGACCACACCTAGTCCAGTACCCCTGATATTAGCTGAACCATCATCCGCCCGAGTTCCCGGTCTGCTTTGTTTACGGTCCGGATGGAAGATCTCTTTGTTACTGCTCTTCTAGTGGGAGTGAAGCCGACCACAAAGTCTGCCAGAGCTTGGGACTTGATTGCATTACGGGCTCATAGGATAGATCATAGGTGCTCAACTTTCATCGACCATTTTGACATACGACCTGAAAGTTCTGGTCTTCATAACTCTGATCTCACAGGGACATTAGTACGAATAATAATATGATGCGCCTCAAAATAAGGGTGCAACTTGGTACAAGCAACTGTTAAAGCCAAAACAAATTTTTCCAATACGTAATACGGTCTCGGCATCCGTAAGACTCTTACTTACATAATACGGGATGTTCTTTGTCATCCATCCGCTCTCTTACGAAGCGCACTTACAGAGGCTTACATTCTGAGGCAGTGCTGGGACCGGTGACTCCACTGGTTCGAGTTTAGGCGAGTGGGGCTGATGATAGGTACGCTTTTAGGTCCTGGAATGCTTTCTCATGCTCTGTCCCCCAGTTGAACTGCTTGTTCTTTCTCAGAAGATCATAAAATGGCTTGCATCTTTCAGAAGACCTGGAGATGAATCTGTTCAACGCTGCTACTCTTCCAGCCAGCTTCTGGACATCTTTTGAGTTCTGGGGAGATTGTAAATTGATTATTGCTGAGATCTGCTCTGGACTAGCCTCTATCCCCCTTTTTGTCACCATATAGCCTAAGAACTTTCCTGCAGTGACACCAAAGGTGCATTTAGTAGGGTTTAATTTCATATTATATTTTTCCAGATTCTCAAATGCCTTTTCCAGGTCCTGGATGTGATCCTCAGCTTTCTTTGATTTCACCACCATATCATCGATGTAGACCTCCATTGTATCTCCAATCTGATCCTTGAACATCATGTTCACCAGCCTTTGATATGTTGCACCTGCATTCTTTAGTCCAAAAGGCATAGCCTTGTAGCAGTAGATTCCTCTGCTGGTCATGAACGCTGTATGCTCCTGGTCTGGAGGGTGCATCCTGATCTGGTTGAATCCGCTAGCTGCATCCATGAATGTCAGCACCTCATGTCCTGCGGTGGCATCCACCATGGCATCTATGTGTGGTAGTGGAAATGAATCTTTTGGGCACGCCTTGTTGGTGCAGATAGTCCACGCATACTCTCCACTTGCCATTCTTTTACGGACCACAACTACATTTGCCAACCAACTGGGTACATTACTTCTTTAATCATGTCCATGTCCGGCCAATTTCTGTACTTCCCTGGTTCACAATCTCATTACGTTACGGTGCAAACTTCCTGCGTTTACATTTCACAGGCTTAAAACTTGGGTCAATATTTAACTTGTGCGTAATAACATCAGAACTTATACCAGACATATCAAAATGGGACCAGGCAAAACAATGCTCCTTCTTCCTCAGAAAGTCAATTAGAAGCGGTCCGATTACCTCTGAGCGTCAGAACCAACCGAACCTTCTGTCGGAGTCTTTCTTGACCAAAACAATTTCATCTGTCTCCATGCGTGGGACAGGATTCTCAACAGACCTGACAGGCTGCTTTAATTGCTATGCGAGGGACTTACCTGACCAGGAGGTTTCAGGGCTGTCCTGTAACACTCTGTCTTTGTTTGTTGCTCTCCTCGACCGCCGCCGCCCCCACTTTGTTGGTATCTTTATGCACTGGTGGTACGTTGAAGGTACAGCCTTCAGGTTGTGGATCCAGGGTCGCCCTAGGATTACGTTGTATGAGGACAGGCAGTCTATCACGCAGAACTTTTCGAAAGAGGTGACTCCTTCCACATAGGTTGGTAGGGTGATTTCTCCCAAGCTGTGCTTCGTTTCTCCACTGAACCCTACCAGGACACTGGACTTCTTTGTTACATCAGACTCTTTCAGCCCCATAGCTTCCAACGCCTCCATCATGATGATGTTGACTGAACTGCCTCCATCTACCAGGACCCTCATGACCATACAGGTTCCAATCTGGATCTTGATCACTAGTCCATCGTGGTGTGGCCCATGCACTCCTTGTAGGTCTGACTCGTCAAACACAATCTCACTGGCCGACACCTTGTCCTGCTGGTGGCTGTTGCCTGTTCTCCAGAGCTACACGCTTTGCAGCAGAATATGTTAGTCCACAAATATCTGAACCACCAGAAATAAATTTTACCTCATGAGTTGGTGGTGGTGGTGGAAGATCTCTGGGCTCATCTCGTTCATCTCTGTTCCTCCTGTTCCTGGGCAGGATATCCTTCAGGTGACCATTCTTTAGCAGATGAGCTACTTCCCTCCTGAGAGCTATGCAGTCCTCTGTGGTGTGTCCAATATCAGAATGGTACTCACACCATTTGGTTGTGTCTCGCCTTGGATTTGGCTTCTCACTTGCTTTTGGCCATCTGACTGCTGAGCCTAACTTGTCCAACTTGTTGATCAGGCCTGGAAGATCCATAGCGATGCTCAAACTGGAGGTGGAACCCTGGGTGCATCAGTCTGTTCATCCACGGCGTTTGCCTCCCTCCTGTTTGGCCTCTGATATGGACCAGGCCTGCTGTTGCTGTGCCTTTGGGTGGTGACTTTACGTTCAGCCCTGCCCTGGTCCTGGTAACGTGCCCTGAACTGCTGGTCCTCCTCTACCCTGATCTGGGCCAGGGCCTTAGCCTGCACATCCTCAAAAGTAGAACAAGGGTAGCGAGTCAGTTCAACATAAAGATCAGAATCTCTAACCAAACCTTGCCTGAAGGCCTCAATGGCCGTGCCGATGTCACATCTGGGGATGGACACTTTCTCCTTGTTGAAGCGGTGCAAGAAGTCCCTTAGAGACTCGTTCTCGTTCTGGATGACCCGGTACAGATCAACTTTGATGCCTTCTCCAACAATCTGCTACTGGCGAACTGGATGTTGAAAAGGTTGATCAGCTCTGCAAAGGACTTGATGGTCTTGACGGGCAGGTTGATATACCACTGGAGGGCTGGACCAGTCAAGGTTGAACCAAAGCTTTTGCACATTCAAGCCTCCCTCTTCTGCTTTGGGATAGGAACGTTGAACATCCTCTGCACATCTTTGTGCAACATGTTCCGGAGGATCTATTTGTCCCATCATAGAGCTTGAGGTTGAGTCTTTGAGTACTTCTTTGGCATCTCCACCATTGCAATCTGATCGTCAAAGGGGAATCGGCATAACTCCTGGTCTTTGCCTCTTGATGGGTGGTGGAAGTCCTGGAACCTTTCGTACCAACTCGAGAGTTTACGCATCTCCATCATCATGTATTCCATGACCTGGCCTGCACTTACTCCCTCTGGTGTCTTTGGTTCACCGCTTCCTCCTGCACCATTGTTCTCTTGATCTTCCTCCACATGGAGTGGATCGCCTTTTGTACCTTTTGACCCTGTAGAAGAGAAAGTAGAGAAGTCAAGTTGCTTGATCACATCAGAAAATGGTGTACCTGGTGGGATCCTGGATCCTGAGGCTTTCTTACGGGTGAGGACTCATTTGTTTCTTTAGAGCGATCTCTGCCTCCTTGATTTCTTTGCCTCAGCCCTAGCATCCTCTGCTGCTTTCGTGGCTTGTTCTGCAACTTGCTTGGCTTGTTGCAGTTCCTCCTGGAGCTTCAGCATGGCTTCTGTGCTCGGATCTGCCATCTTTCACGCTGATTGATGTTGGTTCAGAAAACTTGTAGGATTAATAAACTAGTATCCCCACAGACGGTGCCAATCTGTTCGGGGTGATTTTCTCACACGGTTTGATTTAGTGATTGTGGATCTACTAGTACTATCCTTTAGATTTAGCTTTGTGTAGAATGTGATTTCGGGACTAAAATGTATAAAAGACAACGAAAATAGAACAAGACACACGATATGGTTACGTGGGAAAAACCCTTAAATGTTAAGGGAAAAACCACGGGCGCCAAGCCAGGAGAGGTTATGCACTAGTTCTGGAATAGTAGGTACAGAGTCTGGACCAAGTGGTACAGGATACAAATAAGGCGTAAATTAATTATAGAGTGTTTAGTTGCTTGAGAAAAGTGTTGAGAGTTGTGTGCTTGCGTTGAATAATGAATGCCCCTTTTTTCTTCTGAGTTCTGCTCCTTATATATGCCCTTGGCTCCAACATTCTTCTCCCCCTTTGTAGCTAACTTCTCCATCAATCTCTCCAGCGGTCTCCTATCTTCTTGGCTTCTTTTCTGTTCTTTGACTAAGCGCTTCAACAACTTCCTCTAGGGTTGCTGCCGAGTCTTTGGGCTTTCTTCTTTAATGTTTACTTCTTTTGTTGGGCTTGGCCCATCTTGGGTTTTCCTCTCCTGACCTGCACCTTTGTTTTGCCTGTACAGCCTAGTGCTGTCTGCAGATCCTGGACCAGATTGTAGATCCTGAACTTTGTCTGGACCTGGCTGAAGGTCCTGGACCTACCTGCACAGGTCTGGACCAGCTTGGTTTTCTGGTCCCAACATCTGGCCTATCCTCTGGCTTAAGACCTTTCTTTGTAACTAACCTAGTTATTTCTGGCTACTTTGGGTTGCAAGTGAATGTAATGAATAAATCGGGATACCCACACCACTTGCATATGGTCATAGTGTCTTGACGGAATGCAAACCACTCTCTGAAAGATAGTGTGTCTCTTGGATTTGCTGATTTCTTACTTGAGGCAATTGATTCTTCACTGTGAGGAATCCCAAGCCTGTGACCATCCTTTCCACGTGGGAATAGAAGAGGATATTGTAAAGCTAAGTACGAAGGATGTAGCTCTGATATCCGCTGTAGGTTGCCACCCCGTTCTTGTACTATAATGTCTCTACTTTCGATGGTATTCTCAATATCCCCAACAATAAGGGCTGCCACCTCCGAAACTGTTGGTAAATTATATGTTCTGCCATCTGTTTTTCGTCCACTAATCAGCCTAAGCTTTACCTCACTTCCACGTACACCTTCTTGTAGCATATTTCGTACCATTCTAAATGATTTTGCCAAAGGATTATGCTTATCAATCACGTTTTGTAGCTCGGTCATAAGATCATCGTCAAATTCTTCACGATTGGTCGAACTGTATCATAAATTATTGCTCTAAATTATACTCCGTCATAGATATTGTGACAATAATACAGTAAATAGTTGTTAAAGAACTAACCTTAGTGCGTTTTTCTTGTTGGTCAACTCTTCTTCTGTGTCATAAATATAAAGTTGACAGAATTTAGGAGGCTCAGAATCATTTGGTAGCAAGCTTCCAATCAAGTGTGGATTCCGCCCTCCCAATCTGAAAGTGTAAGGGCCTCTACCTTGGTTAATTGAGTAATCAATTTTTCCACCCATTGATGTGAATGAATATGCGTTGTTGTATGATCGTATGTTTTCAATGAAGTGCCTACTTTTTGGATGTCTTCGCATAAGAAGATCGTGTAATGGATTTGGTGGCGCTTTCAAGAAAGGTAGTTCGACAACGCCATTTTTGTAACACATAGTGAAAGAAGGCACTATGGGTTTCTTACTGAATGGAACTCGTTCACCGTACCACATTTTAGCTCTATTAGAATATAATGCTTGCCTTTCTCATTGATCATTTGTCAGAATATATACAAGACTACTATGATGTGAATACAATATTCTAGGCTATAAACTAGGTAACAATATATGACCAAAATAAGTAACAAACTAATACTAGAATAATTACATATATTCTATCACACCCCCGCAGTCGAAACGGGAGGGTCACGGACATTGAGACTGTCTCGAAAATCATCAAAATGAACCAACGGAAGGCCTTTAGTGAAGATATCGGCAACCTGATAACGAGAAGGAATATGACGAACGCGAACTTCACCTCGTTCGACTTTTTCACGGACGAAGTGAATATCCATTTCAATATGTTTCGTTCGTTGATGCTGTACCGGATTAACAGAGAAGTAGATGACACTCACGTTACCGCAATATACAAGTGTAGCTTTGGAGACGGAAACGTGGAGATCAACAAGAAGATTGCGCAGCCAACACGATTCGGAGACAACGTTGGCGACACCTCGATACTCGGCTTCAGCACTAGAACGAGAGAGTGTAGGCTGACGCTTGGACGCCCACGAGACTAAGTTATCACCCAAAAATACACAATACCCAGATGTAGACCGTCTTGTATCCGGACAGCCACCCCAATCGGCATCCGTGTATGCCGTTAGAGCAATGACAGATGACGGACGAAGCCATAAGCCACGAGTATGAGTCCCACGGAGATAGCGAATAATACGCTTAAGGGCATGCATATGACAGTCCATAGGATTGTGCATAAATAAGCAAACCTGTTGTACGGCATACGAAATGTCGGGTCGTGTGAATGTGAGATACTGTAAAGCGCCGGCTAAAAGCCGGTAAAGATTCGGGTCAGAACACGGAGTAGACGAGTTCGCACTAAGTTTGGACTTAGTGTCGACAGGAATAGCACAAGGCTTGCAAGACGACATCCCAGCTCGTTCAATAACTTCCTCGGCATACTTTGTTTGGGACAAAAACATACCGTACGAGTGATGGGTGACAGAGATCCCCAAAAAATAATTGAGACACCCCAAGTCTTTCATGGCAAACTCGGACCGGAGACGACCCATGATGGAAGTACGCAGAGCATCAAACGAACATGTCAAAATTATGTCATCGACATAGAGTAATAAATAAGCCATGTGTTGACCTTGTCGAAACACAAAAAGAGAATGGTCGACCTTGCTATGAGTAAAGCCAATAGACGCAGCGTAGTCGGCAAACCGTTTGTACCAAGCACGTGGTGCTTGTTTGAGACCATACAACGATTTTCGAAGTAAACACACATGGTCAGGATACCTTTTATCACGATAGCCCAGTGGTTGGTGCATGTAAACCGTCTCATCGAGAGTCCTGTGAAGAAACGCGTTCTTGACGTCGAGCTGATTGATAACCCATTTTCGTGAGAGCGCAATGCATAATACCGTACGAATGGTCGCCGGTTTGACCACCGGACTGAACGTCTCCCCGCAATCAACGCCAACCTGTTGAGTTTTGCCGTCACCTACAAGACGAGCCTTATACCTTTCAAACGAACCATCGGCGTTATATTTTAGGAACCAACTCCCACGCCTTATTGCTAATCAAAGTGGTGTATTCGTCATCCATAGCTACTTTCCAGTTATGATCTCGTAATGCCATGACCAGGTTCCGAGGTAAAGGGGATATAGTGGCTAGGTGACTAGGGACGGACGTAACATGGGCCCGATGGTATTTCGGGTTGGGCTTATAAATGCCGTGGTCACTACGAGTGGTAGGCTTGGAATTGGGAGGCAGTGATAAGGGCTCGGGAGAGGCAGAGGACTGGACCACAGGGGTGGAAGACGGTATGTGGGCATTAGGGGCAGGCTGCCGACGAGTGTAAACAAGGAGAGGAGGGTGAGAGCGAGGTGGAGCTGCTGGTTGTCGTGGTAGGGCAGAGGCAGCAGGGGGCTGTGCAGGGTCAGTAAGGGCAGGGGACGGCACAATGGGTTGCACAGTGGGGGTAGAAGGGTCATGAGCCAAATGCCGAAGGACATACGGAGGGAACCCATCATCTAAGAATTGGTAAGTTCGTGAGTCGGGGCTATGAACCTTAGAAAAGGGAAATGTAGACTCATCGAAAATGACATGACGACTAATAATGAATTTGTTAGACGCTATATCAAAACACCTATACCCTCTATGAGACGGCGGATAGCCGAGAAACACACAAGGACTAGAACGAGGTTGAAGCTTGTGTATAGTAGTAGACGGAACTAGAGGAAAACAGAGACACCCAAACACTCGAAGATGAGTGTAAGTGGGCTGTTTGTTAAAAACAACAGAAACCGGAGTACGAAAAATCAGAATTTTACTCTGAAGGATGTTCGACAGATATGTTTTCTAAGGCGAAAAACCAGTAAGTCGCAGGTATGGAGGCATGAAGCAGGAGGGTACGCACAATGTTGTTAACAGATCGAAGTTTGCGCTCAGCCTTGCCGTTTTGTGATGACATGTGAGGACACAAATGTCGAAAAACCAGCCCGTGGTCCTCACAGAATTTTTTAAAGGGGCCATTGACAAATTCGGAGCCGTTATCACATTGAATCGACTTAATTTTTCGCTCAAATTGTGTGTGAATATAAGTGTGAAGTTTAAGTAGTGTGAAGTAAACATGTGATTTAGTCGTGATCGGAAACGTCCACAGAAAATTACTGAAATCATCCAACACAAGAAGGTAGTATTTATGACCTGACGAACTAAGAACGGGAGATGTCCAAAGATCATAATGTAAAATATCAAATGGCAAATACGTACGCGTGATCGAATTAACAAACGGTAAGCGAATATGTTTTCCAAGAGGACACGAATGACAAAGAGAAGTTTTTGAATTCAAATTACATTCGATAAAATTATTGCGCCTATGAGACTGTAAAACTGGTTCCCCCGAGTGTCCTAAGCGTGCATGCCAAAGAGATTGAGTGACAGCAACATGAGCCGAGGGACTTGACTCGATGGTAGACGTGGAAAGTGGATATAGATTGCCGCGACTGTTACACCTCATCAGACGAGTCCGTAAATCCTTCACACAAAAGCCAAAAGGGTCAAATTCTACTGTAACGGAGTTATCAGTGGTAAATTTTCGGACTAAAATTAAGTTTTTGACTAGATTGGGTGCGTGGAGGACGTTATTAAGGACTAAAAGTGGGTGAGGTGTAGGTAGAGTGGCACTTCCGAAACCAGTAACAGGAATAGAGTGACCATTTCCGACGACTATACCATTTTGAGTATTTGAATTAACAAAAGACGAGAGAGTACCTGAGTTCGCAGTCATGTGCGAGGTCACTCCCGTGTCCATAAACCAAGAAGGGTCATGTGGTGCGAGGCCGAGTGTGATCATTGCAGCTTCGATGTCCGTTGGACTCGTAGTAGAGTCGACAGTGGCAGCCACATGAGCCTAGGCAGGCCGTTGTCCCAAAATACCGGGCTGGGGACGAGTGACGTCGGGGCGATACCAAGGGCCGGACGGATACGGGCATGGAGGATAGCTCCATGGTGAAGGAGGCCAACCCCATGGACTGCATGGAGCAGACCAAGGCTGACCACCAGCAGCAGCGTGCACAGGAGCAGCAGCAACAGAGGAGGTCTGTGATTTAGCGCCTTTTCCGCCTTTATTACCGCCGTTCTTCTTCTTTCCACTAGGGCCACGGTTTGAGTGAGGCTTGTTGGCAGGTGGCTTGGCCACGGATGTGCTGCCAGCACCTTCTCCGTTCTGGGCGAAAAGGGCAGTCGAGGAAGCAGTGGCGGCTGCTTTGGCTAAATCCGACTCCTCCAGTATTAACATAGAGCGAGCACGATAGAACGGGGGCACAAGATCGCTCTGTCGAATTAATGTACCAACGCCGCGATAGGCATAAGTGAGTTCGGACACCATCCGCAAGACCAAGCGTTTTTCCTCAACCGGAGACCCCACGTTCTTCAACTGATCCGCAACAGATTTCAGTCTTTGACAATAAGCCGACGCGGAAGGGAAGTCCGCCATCGTGATATGAGAAAACTCCTGTTCAAGGGTCACCGCCCTAGAGTTTTTATTGTCCTGGAAAATATCTTGAATCCGTTTCCATGTGTCCATGGCAGTCGTCTCAGATTCGACAATTATTTCCAGAAGATCAGTGGTGATGGTGGAATAAATCCATTGTAAAACCGTGGCATCGAGTGTTTCCCAGAGCTCCTTCTCTTCCTCGGTAGACGAAGCCTTCGAGCCACTTTTCGGTTGAACAATATGATGAAGCACGCGGTTGGATTTCGCGTGGTTCGTGAAGAGGATCACCCAAAGCGGGTATTGATCGTTGTCCATGCCAAGTTCGACAGTGACATGGTTTTTGATGTTGTTCACGCAAGAGGAGGGTGGAAACCAGACTTTGTGGTGTCGGGTGCCATTGAGGTTGTCGTGAGGACAGATAAGAGAAAGAGAGAGAAGGGAGGCCGTATAATGCTTGCCTTTCTCATTGATCATTTGTCAGAATATATACAAGACTACTATGACGTGAATACAATATTCTAGGCTATAAGCTAGGTAACAATATATGACCAAAATAAGTAACAAACTAATACTAGAATAATTACATATATTCTATTGATAGGATTAGTCGCACTCTTCTAATCAAAAATAATCCAAACTCACTCTAATGGGTAGCAAGGGTAAGTCGGGTATCGAATCCACAGGGAGATGGTCGTTTATGTTGGTTATTTTTAGTGATTCTAGTCTCGGTTCGAGTATGGATTGATTACTAAGTACTAGAGCGAGGAAGTAAGGAGTTTAAACGATTAGGAAAAAGGTCTAGGGAATCGGGTTAGGCATGGGGTATACTAGGTCAAAGGATGGTGACAGAAATGAGTAGGAAATCGCTCTCGCTAAGGGTAAGCAAGGCCTCTCGGTCTTAAGCTCCTCTAGGTCTCAAATGCGGGCTCTCACAACTTACAAGTGAGGGTCCTAATGATTGGTCTCGTGTCCTACCCTAAACTAGGCTTTCGGTCTTAAGTTTAAGGGTGACAAACGCTCACAAACCCTTGGCCAAAGGATCAACAAACGCATACAAAACGAGACAATCAAAACGAGCGCGAAAACCTAACTCAAAACATCATCAAAAGCAAACCAAGCAAACACCCATGATTCACCCTTCTTCCCTAGAATAAGAACTACTCACACATAGCGGAAATGATAACAAAAGCAATAGAGAAAGATGAAGACATGATCACAAACAATATAAAATGAAATCACAATGAAAATAGGAGAAGAAATTGATAATACCAATCAGAAATTTGATGAAACAAAGGATGAATTCGACAACAAAAACCAAATAGACGATAAAACTAGAGCAATCCGAGTCGGGAATTCAAAGTACAAGAAGGAAAATGATTTAAACCCTAAGTTTTTGATGGAAACTAGTTTAAAGAGTCTAGAGAATGCTGTAAAAAATTCAGACGAAAAAGAGATGTTTTGATCCTTCAAATTGACGAAGTATATAAAGCACTCGAGGAGTCGGAAGCCGTCCCTGGGCTCCGAGACCACTGTCCCGTCCGGGATGAGGCTGCCCCGACCGGGATGACATTGTCCCGTTGAGTTCAGGCTACAAGCTCATTTTGCACTCTTTTCTTCCTTAGTTTTTCTTTGCTTTGTTTTACTTCTTTGTCGTCCCAAGGCTAAGGGATGAGGCTCATGAGTAGGGATGAGTCTTAGAACGATTATGGGGGCTTAAAATCCCGAGCCAAGGTCCCGGGACACCTTCAAACGCTAAAACGGGGCTCGTGCGCAAGCGAAACGCAACGAAACCAACTCGGAACTTCACGAAACTTTATGAAACTTCACGAATCCTCTCGAATAGCATCCTACCCTCCAAATATGCGCATTTACCTGCAATATAGACACAAAAACGCAGCAGGGCCAAAACGGAGAGAAATAGGAGCTGAAATGCATAAAAAGGTACGAGAAACGCGAAGTAAAGCATGTGAAGCAGGGGCTAAATATACATATATATACGACACATCAAACTCCCCCAAACCGAACCGTTGCTTGTCCTCAAGCAACCAAGCATGACAGAAAATAGAGGACAAAGCGAGCAGAAGAAAACTTCCCAACAAATCACCAAACCGCAAGTACCATGAGCAAATGGCAATCGATCCCGAAACAACATGGGACGTATGGAAATAGCTAGCTAACGGATGAGAATTACAAGACGGCGCAGAATGAATAGCATGGCTTAAACATGGGCTCTCTAGCAATCAAATCACGGACCTCTCGCGGTTTCCACTCTAGCACAAATGATGAACAAGGCGAAGTATATAGTGACACTCACCTACTCAACTGGTGGAAGCACGCCCGCAATCGAATGTGGACCAAATCTCGCATTCCCGTACACAAATAATGTCACAAAAACGAAGCAAACATGAGGGCTTACATAGGATATGAGGGTGTAAAGGCCATAGAGAGGACAAGGGTGATAAGGTGGAACAAATGATTATGGATTCGTGGAGCTAAAAGCCAACTAGAAACCACTAATGCAACTCAAGTGCTCGTCCAACCAAAACGTAACCCAACTCTCATGAAAAATGGACCGAAAACAGCATATCGGTCGCCTTCACACATCATCGCAACAATAGCAACAAATTACAAATGCTCACTCATGTAACAACAACAACTTTCTCATTTTTGTGCACACATTTTCTTTCTTTTCTTTGATTTTTGTGTTGTGTTTATTTTTTCAGGATTTTCTTTTTCTTTCTTGAGCAAAGAGCATAATAACATAGTTGCGGAAATACCTCATAAAAGGTTGGGGAAACAGCAATCCCGACTCATATTCACCAACACTCTCAAAGCCAACGACATCAGCAAGTCGTAGCATGATCAAAACCCATCGAACGAGCACAAGAGTAAGCAAAGCGGTCACCAGCTAGGCTAGGGTAGGCTATTTGGGCATGTAGCTAGCAAACTCATGCGGGTAAGGGTAAAAGGATCAAAAATGAGAGGATAAAGCAATGTAAGATTAAGGTGAAAAAGCATGAAATCAACTAAAGCCTCATATGCATAAACAAGTGACAAAATCGTGGAAAAAAACGGGATAGGGGCCACACTTATGCGCGTTGATATTACGCACCCCACGAGGAGAACTACTCTCAATAAAAGCACGGGGACCGGGTTAGATGAACCGGCCTCTGGAGGCTCAAAACCTCACAATATAAGTAGCTAAGTCCGTGAATGATAAAGCCAACAAAGTCAAGCATGCAATCATCTACAAGCACGTCTAAACATCCCCGTAGCGCTATTCCAAACAATATAAATCAAGCCAAAGCAAAAGCGTACAAGGGAAGGGATGTCGGGAAAAATCAAGGTAAAAACAAGCTCAAAACAACGGTCGGGATACGTATTTTTGTGATTTTTTTTGAATTTTTCTGATTTTTTTGGTATTTTCTGAAATTTTTTGATTTTTTGGATTTTTGTGATTTTTGAAAAATGAAAAACGGAAAGAAAAATGCAAAAAGAAAAGCAGAGCGAAAAGCAAAGCGTTTTTCCCCTAAAACCAGACAACACATTGTCCCCAATGTGTCCTACAATACATCAACGCGGGGACCCGTAATATAAGGGAGAAAAACGGTAAAAAGTCTCAAAGAAAACAAAGTACATACAATTTATTTACAAGCAAAATATTCCCCCAAACCAGCATCAAACTGGGGGCGCAGCACGGTACGGGAAGTACCACCAACCGTGGGTCTCGTCATAAACGATCCCGCTACCATCGTCCTCATCGTCGTCTCCATCATCATCATCACTATACACACGGCCTCCTTTGTCCTCCATAGCATCCACTCGGCCAATACTTGCAACACCACGCACATCGTCTTTGATTACACTTCGCCCTGCGTCCGTTCGTCCAAAGTCACCTGCAATCATGTCACAACAAAGCATGGTCTCAAGAGGGTCCCTCTCGAGGACCTGAGGTAAGTACTCGTCTATACAATCATCAAGAACATCAACCGCAAAGACATGCTCCTCCAACATTGGGCGTTTTAAAGCATTTGAAAGATTAAAAGTAACTTTATCACCTCTGATATCCAACGTCAATTTACCGTTCTTGACGTCAATGATTGCACCAGCAGTGTGCAAGAAAGGCCGACCCAATATGATTGGAATTTGGGAGTCCTCGGCCATGTCAAGAACAATGAAATCGACGGGAATGAAAAACTTACCAACCTTGACGGGTACGTCCTCCAAAACACCTAAGGGGCGTTTGACAGAACGATCCGCCATCTGGAGCGTGATATTAGTTACTTTCAACTCGCCCATGTTGAGCTTCTCGCATACCGAGTACGGCATGACACTCACGCTTGCACCTAAATCACACAAAGCTTTATCAATGAAAGTAGTACCAATAGTGCAAGGGATCGAGAAGCTACCCGGATATTTCAATTTAGGAGGAGACTGGTTTTGTAAAAGTCTGTTGCATTCGGTGATAAAAAGCAACAGTCTCGACCTCATTGAAAGATCCTTTACGGGTGAGTATGTCTTTGAGAAATTTAGCATATGCGGGAACTTGTGTGACAAGTTCAGTGAAAGGAACCGTTACCTTGAGGTCCTTGACAACCTCCATAAACTTACCAAATTGACTATCGAGCTTTGACTTTACCACTCGAGTCGGGAATGGTAGTTTGATTTGAATGGGCGGCTCGACAGGCTTGTCCTTAGGCTGCTCCTTCTCCTTCCTCACGTGTGAGCTGCCTAGCTCGGCCCCACCTCCACCATTCTCGGCCAGCTTTACATGGGGACCTCCTTGACTCTTCTCGGCTACCCCTCCATCACCATCACCCACGGCCTGCCCATTTGTGGGCCCCACGGCCACACTCCCTTGCCCGGCTCCACTCGTGCTCGTTCCTTGGCTTGTACCTGCACCATTATCACTAAAAACACTAAAACCGTTAGGAAAAAGGGAAGGGTCTACCTCACTTACCACCTTAGTTGGTGGAACATCAAATGTAGGCATAGGTGGACCGTCGTAGCTCGTGCCACTTCGCAAGGAGATGGCATTGATCGACTCATGGTGTTGCGGTTGAGTGCCTTGCGATGGTAGAGCACCCGGCTTCCATTGAGAGCTAGAGGAAGCAAGTTGAGCCATTTGTGTCTCGAGCATTTTGATGGCCGCATCCTTCGCTTGATCGCTCTTTTGCATTTGAGCCATCATAGTCTCCTGCGTCTTGGCCATTTGCATCATCATGGCACGCATTTCGCTCATCGGGTCGGGAACCGGAGCGGCTTGCACGGGTAGTGGAGCATTTGGTGGTTGAAAATTAGGGCGATGGAAGCCCGGAGGGTTGTATGGTCTTGGATTATTGTTGTAAGGGCTGAAATTTTGTTGTGAATTATTGTAAGGGCTGTTTTGGTGTTTTTATGGTGAAGGATTCAAAACGTTTTGGCTTTTGTAGCTCAAATTCGGGTGGTTTTTGTATCCCTCATTGTAGTAATTTGAGTAGGGGTTATTTTGTGAATGTGGTTGAGATTGAAAAGCAAGAACGGGAGTATACATACCTCGGCACTCATGAGAAGTGTGACCGGAAACGCCACATGTATTGCAAGGCGTATCATGAGAGGTGTGCATTGCCGCTACCGTTTGCCCACCCGCGCTTGAAGAACTACTACCCGCTTGCATTTGACTCATCATCATCGCGGTCATAGCATCTATCTTGGCCGAAAGCATAGCCACCATATCACCATCATTCTTACCACCTACACGAGGGACATTCCGAGAGCTCCCATATTGCGCATTATGTATTGCCATGGTTCTATCGTGTCAATAGCCTCCTCCACATCAATATTATCGAATCTCCCATTAGCGGCGGAGTCAAGGACTTGGCGCGATTCATTGTAAAGACCGTTGTAGAATTGCATGACAATGAACCACTTGTCCATGCCATGATGAGGGCATTGACGTTGGAGGTCCTTATACCGCTCCCACGCATCAAAGAGAGACTCGTCTCCTCGTTGCCGGAAGCTCGTGATTTGACTCCTGAGCATTGCGGTCTTTTCCGGAGGGAAATACTTTTGATAAAATGCCAACACTAAGGAGTTCCAATCGGTGATGGCTAGCGCAACCCGGATCAATGAATTAAGCCACAGCTTGGCTTTGTCTCGGAGTGAAAACGGGAAGAGCATCTCCCGTATTTGATCTTGAGTGACACCCGTTTGCTTTATGGTCGAGCAATAGTCGCATAAATTTTGAATGTGTAGGTTGGGGTCCTCACCGGGACTCCCTCCAAATTGACTCCGCTCGATCAAGTTTATGAATGCGGGTTTCACCTCAAAGTTATTCGCCGCTATGGTTGGCATGGCATTGCCCCTTGGAACTTGAGCCGCGGTCGGCCTTGAGTGATCGGAAAGCTTAACCATTCTCTTCGTTTCGGGTACAAGTTCAGTGTGGACTTCCTTTGGTGAAGGAGTAGAAGAGGAAGTAGCTTCCAAGTCCTTTAGCAAGTTCCTACGCCTTAACAATGTACGCTCCGGCTCCGGATCAAACTGAAATGCCAAGCCTTTTTGAGACGTACGCGTGTTCCTGGGCATGCACAACACTCGAGGAAACTATAAGTAACGGCCTCAAGGAATTGAGGTTCCTTGAGACAAGAGGAAACAAAGAGAAAAGAACCAAATAAACAACGAAAACAAAAGCCGTGTCCCCGGCAACGGCGCCAAAATTTGATAGGATTAGTCGCACTCTCCTAATCAAAAATAATCCAAACTCACTCTAATGGGTAGCAAGGGTAAGTCGGGTATCGAATCCACAGGGAGATGGTCGTTTATGTTGGTTATTTTTAGTGATTCTAGTCTCGGTTCGAGTATGGATTGATTACTAAGTACTAGAGCGAGGAAGTAAGGAGTTTAAACGATTAGGAAAAAGGTCTAGGGAATCGGGTTAGGCATGGGGTATACTAGGTCAAAGGATGGTGACAGAAATGAGAAGGAAATCGCTCTCGCTAAGGGTAAGCTAGGCCTCTCGGTCTTAAGCTCCTCTAGGTCTCAAATGCGGGCTCTCGCAACTTACAAGTGAGGGTCCTAATGATTGGTCTCGTGTCCTACCCTAAACTAGGCTTTCGGTCTTAAGTTTAAGGGTGACAAACGCTCACAAACCCTTGGCCAAAGGATCAACAAACGCATACAAAACGAGACAATCAAAACGAGCGCGAAAACCTAACTCAAAACATCATCAAAAGCAAACCAAGCAAACACCCATGATTCACCATTCTTCCCTAGAATAAGAACTACTCACACATAGCGGAAATGATAACAAAAGCAATAGAGAAAGATGAAGACATGATCACAAACAATATAAAATGAAATCACAATGAAAATAGGAGAAGAAATTGATAATACCAATCAGAAATTTGATGAAACAAATTTGATAAAACAAAGGATGAATTCGACAACAAAAACCAAATAGACGATAAAACTAGAGCAATCCGAGTCGGGAATTCAAAGTACAAGAAGGAAAATGATTTAAACCCTAAGTTTTTGATGGAAACTAGTTTAAAGAGTCTAGAGAATCTTTGTAAAAATTGAGACGAAAAGAGATGTTTTGATCCTTCAAATTGACGAAGTATATAAAGCACTCGAGGAGTCGGAAGCCGTCCCTGGGCTCCGGGACCACTGTCCCGTCCGGGATGAGGCTGCCCCGACCGGGATGACATTGTCCCGTTGAGTTCAGGCTACAAGCTCATTTTGCACTCTTTTCTTCCTTAGTTTTTCTTTGCTTTGTTTTACTTCTTTGTCGTCCCAAGGCTAAGGGATGAGGCTCATGAGTAGGGATGAGTCTTAGAACGATTATGGGGGCTTAAAATCCCGAGCCAAGGTCCCGGGACACCTTCAAACGCTAAAACGGGGCTCGTGCGCAAGCGAAACGCAACGAAACCAACTCGGAACTTCACGAAACTTTATGAAACTTCACGAATCCTCTCGAATAGCATCCTACCCTCCAAATATGCGCATTTACCTGCAATATAGACACAAAAACGCAGCAGGGCCAAAACGGAGAGAAATAGGAGCTGAAATGCATAAAAAGGTACGAGAAACGCGAAGTAAAGCATGTGAAGCAGGGGCTAAATATACATATATATACGACACATCATCTATCAAGCTCCACATTTTGTGCATGTGTAGGTTGGGTCTCCGATATCGTAGTATCCTTCAAATTCTGTGATTTTTTTTGGCATGTTTAAAAACATAGAACATTAGTTCAAACTACATATATGTGACCATTGTATTGAAACCATGGTTCAAAGTTGATATGTATAACAACCTTTATTCGTGAGATTTGCATTTGATCTGCTAGTGGACGCTTCGTGTGAAGAAAAAATATTTTTCGCCACTGCTTGAATAATGCTTCGTCTCTGATATTTACGTGGAACCGTTGATTGAACTTGATGGGAACTGGAACTTTCGTGATTATCTACACGTGAATGAAAGAAGAGACAGTAAATGAAAATGAAATTTTATCGATCATAATACTGCTTAAATATACGTTGCCGTAGTTTTTATCTCGGTGACAGTAATGATTAATTGTGCAGTTATTTTTATTTCATGGCATGTTATTTATATTGATTTTATGCCCCCGGTTTAGTCGCGTTTAGCTCGCATTTATTCGTATTCATTATGATTCTACGAGCTATTTGTTATATTTCTCGATACTGCTGCCTTTCATTTACATTTTGCAGGTTTTGGTGGTTTTGAGCCAAAACCCGAGACATTTGGAGCAAGTACGAGATTTGAGACTACGAGACCAGACTCGAGCTCACGCGGGAGCTCGGGAAGACAAAAGAAGACCAAAAGACTAGAAAGGCCACGAGTAAATTATGGCCCAAAAGTGAAGGATGAGCCCGAGTTGAGCAAAAGAAGCGGATCAAAGACTGAGTCGGCCGTTGGCCACGGCCTGTCTGACCGGCCAAGACTCTCCCGGCCGACCGATCCGCAATTTAATTGTTTTATCTTTGGGTTGCTTTGTATAAATACCTAAACTAATGCTACGAATTAGACATCACTCTTTTACTGCTTTTTAGTTTTACTTTAGTTTTACACTTCCTCTCTCAAAATTCTAGTTATTAGGTTTAAGTTTAGTTTCAAGATTTGGTTTAATTGTAATCGTCAGTACTCCGTATTAATTTCAAGATTCTCAGGTTTAATTCAATTCTTGCTATTTCTCTTACTATGTTTATTATATACTGTTTTGCTTTGATTCCCATTATGCATAGTGTTATGACCAGATTTTACACCACCCAGAACTGGCAGTTCTGGACAGACGACATAAATATGGTACAGAGCAGGATAAAAGAGCAACAGCAGTTATAACCCAGAACAGATCAGAAGAGGCATGGCAGTTATGGTCAGAAAGGTCAACTATGACGGTTACAAAAGTCATGGGATAATGGAAGAAGTTACAGCTGAGCAGAAGTGGAGTCAATGGAAGTTATTTAACCGCCAAAGGTAGTGGAGATCATGGAGAACGTGCCCTAGAAAATAGGAACTAATTTTGCAGCTAGCTTTGCCTATATATAGAGGCTCATTTGTACATTTTCATGGATCTTTTTACTCTCATTAGCATACTTAAGCACTAGAAAATACACTACAACATACTACGGTAATTTACAGTCAGTTCTGTACAAGTAACTACAGAAGTGGTCACTTACACAGTTGTACTCTGTAACCCCAACTCTGATATTAATAAAAGTACTCCTGGCTTGGTAGCCCGCAGTTTTCCCCATCTTCTTCTCGGGACCTGCGACATCAAATCCCTGTGTCCTTAGTTCTGTCCCATATAGCTCAGTTCTGATCAATTCTGTTCTGTTCCGCAAATAGTACTAGTTGATCCATTTTTCTCTATTTTTTCTATCTTGTGAAGTTTTTACCAAAACAAATTGGCGCCCACCGTGGGGCAACTAGTTTATTAATTTGCGTAACTTTTCTCACAAAATCTCACAAAAATCACCCTTTCTATACTCAAAATGGTGATAGAACTTTGGAGGAATTGTCCAAGGAGTTACAAGATCTGCAATCTAAGATTGACAAATCTCGAAGAGAATGCAAGATCAAGGAAAGCAGTGCATTACGAAGACTAAGTTGGATTCTGCTAAGAGCGATACATCAAAGATCGGACACTGGGGCATCTTTGAGTTCTATAATCAAGAGAATAGACTTCTCTAATCTGGATGAAGATGAGGATCTCGAAGACCAACTCCTGGGTGGTGAAGATGAGGAAGAATCATCAGAGAATCTTTGACAAGAGGAAGGGCAAGAAGAAGTTCAACTTTACCCTCATGATGATGCAAGAACTCCGGAAGTTACATGACAAGGTTGCAAAGATTCCAGGAGTTCCGGCCAATTGAGGAGGCTTCCCAAGAGTGTTATGCAGATTCACCATTCAATGAGGCCATAACTATGCAGGACATCCCAAAGAAGTTCGGTGTTCCAGGGATGAAACTGTATGATGGTACAGAGATCCACAGGACCATGTTGCCCGGTACAAGCAAAGGATGTACACGGTCCAGTCCCAAAGGAGTACAGAGAAGCTTTGCATGTGCAAGGGCTTTGGTTCTACTCTGGCTGGACCAGCTACGCAATGGTTTGTCAATATTCCTAATGGTACTATTAAATCGTTTGCTAATCTTGTGAATGTCTTTGTTGCCCGGTTGCTAGCGGCAGGAAGTTAGAAAGCAAACAAGTGACCTGTCTGCACTGTATGCGAGAAGAAAGATGAGTCTCTACGAGATTATCTCCAGAGATTCAACAAGGAGAAGATCTCTATCCCCAACCGTGACGTTGCAATCGCTATCCAGGCTTATAGGCAAGGTTTGGTGGTCAATTTCGAGCTTTATCGTGAACTAACCAAGTATCCTTGTGTTACTTTTGAAGATGTGCGTGCAAAGACCTTGGCCCAGATTAAACTTGAAGAAGATGCTTTCGATGGCGAGGATAGTTACGGGTACGAGAAGGTGAACAGAAGTCGATAGTGGACGCACCCGAGCAGGCCAGCACCATACAAAGAGCCACCCAGAACACAAGTGCATGCTGTCGATTACGAGACAGTCAACTCGATGACTCCCTTGATATCGCCAGCCTCGGTGTAGAGGTTCCACAGTTGATAGCAAAGTTGGAGAGCTTTGGGAATGCTTTGCAAGATGGCCCAAGAGGAATGACAATCCAAACCCAAACAGAATCCAAACAAGTATTGTGAATACCATGGAGACATCGGCCACAAAGACGTAAGACTGCTATGCCTTCAAGAAGGAGATATCCTACCAGCTCGAATCGACGTCTGAAGGATATCATCAGACCAGTCCAGAGGAACCAGCCCAGGACTGAAAGCGCCAGATCCCAGGACTCCAGGGGACAAGAGTCGAAAAAGCCGCCAAATCCTCCACCCTACACACACGAGGTAAAATTTATTAATGGTGGTTACGATATCGTGGTTTGACTTATTCTGCAGCCCAAGAGGATAGCAAAGCAAGAAAAGATGCAACCTCCAACCGAGTAGAGAAGAATTGGGAAGTTGTCACTTTTGATCATGAAGATTGTGAAGGCATCCCAGTCCTGCATCATGACACCTAGTGATCAAGTTGCAGTTGATTGGAAGCACCCTTATGCGTCGAAGTTACGATTGATGGGGCGATTACGTGAACCTGATCATCTTTGGGCGCATTGAAGGAGATGGGTATAGGCCAGGACAAGGTGACCAAGAACTCTAATGTTACGGTAGGATTGATGGCGAGACCAAGCACACCTTGGGAGAGATCTCACTTCAACCTATGCCCAGGAGTTTCTTCTTTTGAGAAGTTTAATGTTATTGATTCTATGACTTCAGATAATGTTTTGTTAAGCGGGCCTTGGATCCACAATCTCAAGGTCAGTGGCGTCTACTTACCATCAATGTGTGAAGGTCCCAACTCAATGGGGAGTTCTGGTGATCAAGGGAGAAAGGCAGATCAAGCGCAGAGTGCTACAGAGCGACCTTGAAGCCCCCAAATCACCAACAAATCTCTCGCATAGCAATTACGAAACCAGTCAAGTCGGTAGTGGAACCAGAAAAGTCGGGATTGAAATGGACCAGATCAGTGTAGACCAGAGCTGCCCAGAAAAGAAAGTGCTAGTAAGCGGTGATGTACCATCCAAGATCGATCCGATCCGATCGGTTTCTGAAGTCTAAGAAATCAAGTTTTGCATGGAGCCACTTTGACATGATCGAATCGATCCTGACGTTATCACGCACAAGCTCAACGTTGATCCTCGATGCACTGCACCGATTGCACGAACGCAGGAAGTTTGCGCCAGAGAGAAATGTTATCATCAATGAGGAAGTCCGTGTTGCTGAACATGAACATGGTAAGAGAGGTAATGTATCCTGACCGTTAGCTAATGTGGTTGTTGTGCGTAAGAAGAATGGAAAGTGGAGAGTCCGTGTAGACTACACAGATCTGAACAAGGCATGTCCCGAGGATCCTTTCCCTCTTCCTCACATTGATGCCATGGTGGACAAGGCTGGCGGCCATGAAGTTACGACTTTCATGGACGCCTCAAGTGGTTTTAACCGGATCAAGATGTACCCTCCGGACCAGGAAGGAGCGTCATTCATGACAGGCCAGTGGTATCTATCGCTACACCGCCATGCCCTTTGGACTCGAAATGCCTGGTGCCACCTACCAAAGGTGGTCAACATGATGTTCAAAGATCTAATTGGGGACACAATGGAGGTTTATATCGATGATATGGTGGTAAAGTCTAAAGATGCCAAAGATCATGTGAAGCACCTAGAGCAAGCGTTTGCAATTACGGACAAGTTCAATATGAAGTGAATCCTACAAAGTGTAATTTTGGAGTGTCTTACGGGAAGTTCCTAGGCTACTTGGTGACTAGAAGAGGCATTGAAGCAAGTCCAGCAGGATAAAAGCAATCCTAGATCCGAACCCCCGGATCTGTGAAAGATATCCGAAGTTGACAGGAGAGTAGCCGCTGCGAGCGAGGTTTATTTCGGATCCTCGAAAGATGCAAGCCCTTCTATGACATGTTGAAGAAGGACAAAGAGTTCCAATGGAGTGAGAAGCACGAGGAAGCATTCCAGGATCTCAAGAGTTACCCGTCAACTCCACCGCTGCTGTCCAGACCAGAAGAGGGAGAACCGTTAAGTCTGCAGACCTATCGATTCTGAGCATTCAAGAAGCGCAGCTTACGGTCGAGGAAGAAGATGGTTTGCGGCGTCCCATTTATTATGTGAGTAAGAGCTTGTTAGATGCCGAAACCAGGTATTCTCTTACGGAAAGGTATGTTCTCGCTTTAATAATGTCAACTACTAAGCTTCGACCTTATTTTGAGAGTCATCATATACGTGTTAGAACTAACCTTCCAGATTAAGTCAGTCTTGAGAAAGCCCTGAATGCCTGGGAGAATGGCTAAGTGGTGCCGCGGCACTCGGTACATATGACATCGATTATGAACCCGGAAACGGCGATAAAGTCACAAGCCTTGGCGATTTTGTGGTGATTTGATCCGACCCTGGAAGAGAGTAAGCGCTATGGAGGTGTCAAGCTTACACAGGCGTAAAAGGAGAGACTTGGTGTCTTTGTATCGATGGAGCAAACCAATGTCGAGGATTCTGGTCTGGGCATTGTCCTGAAATCGCCACAAGGGGACATACTAGCCCAGTGTCGGTTGTGAATTTCGTACCACCAACAATGAGGCGAATATGAAGCTTTAATCGCGAGTTTGATGGTCTCAGTATTGGTCTTGGTGTCAAGAATTTGGAGGTAGCGACTCTTTACTTATTGTTAATCAGTTAATGGTTCTTTGCGGCCAAGATTCTAAGATGTTCTTATACTCTAGAAGGTTAGGTCCTTGGTTTTGAAGTTTGACCAGGTTTAGGATTGATCGGATCCCCAGAGACCGAACTCACGAAGGCGGACTCTCTAGCTAGTCTTGGCTCTAGCTTCAAACCTGCGGACACTGGGCGGGATTCCCATAAGACACCTCCTCGGACCTTCTATAGAGAAGTCGATCCTGATTCAACCCGTCTACCCCCACTCTTGTCTCTTGGGTACACCTTTTTATGCTTTTCTTAGAGATGGTGTTTTACCCCAGGACGGACTTGAGGCGAGCTTTTCGGCTTAAAGCCTCGAGGTATGTCTTGATTAATGATCTTACGTATAAGAAATCCATGTCGAGTCCATATTTGCGTTGCTTGGAACCACCAAGCCGAACTGCTCGAAGAATTACATGAAGGAGATTGTGGCAACCACGGTCTTTGGGAGAAGTCTAGCCCAGAGCTCGAGATTTGGTTACTTCGCCAACTATGAGGAAAGAGGTCGTAGAGTACGCAAGCAAATGTGAAGCATGTCAAAAGCATTCTCCAATGATCCACCCGGCCGGTGAGGTTACGCATCCTATTTACGCACCATGGCCTTTCATGAAGTGGGGCATGGACATAGTTGGAAAGCTCCCAATGGCTCCAGGACGGAGGGTGTTTATGTTGGCAATGATGATTACTTTTGAAGTGGATAGAGGTGAAGCATTGAAGTGTAACGTAAAAGAAGTTATCTCGTTTATCAAGAGGAACATCATTTGCGATTTGGAATTCCAAGCCGATTGTGTGTGACAATGGTACACAGATTCGTAGGAAACAAGACTAAGCGATTCTGTGCAACCTGGAATATTGAATCGCTTATACGCACCGAGATATCCCAGTGTAATGGTCGGCGAATCTAGCAACAAGATCATCATCAAAAACCCGAAAAAGAAGTCAAGGAACGACGAGGAGATGGGCGGAAGAGTTACCATTAGTTACGTGGGGTGCGAACTACACCAAAGAATTCCACAGACGGACTCCATTCTCTTTGGTGTATGGTTGTGAAGCGGTGATTCCAAAGGTAAGTGTCTGCTCCAACAAATGAGGTATGGTCTCAACAGCTTTAGAAACTAACCCATTTGTTGTCTTCCGGTCTTGATTTTGCGGAAGAACCGAGGATGCGGCCAAGATAAGATTAGCGACTTACCAAGAAATGTGGCCAGGACTTTCAACAAGCATGTCAAGGCAGTATTGAGAGAAGGAGATTTGGTTACGAGGAAGGTATTCGAGAATACAAAAGAGAAGTCTGCAGGAAGCTGGCTGATGCAGGAAGGACCATACAGGATTGATTCGATTGTGGGCCAAGGAGCTTATAGATTGGCAACTCTGGAGGGAGAGTTAATTCCTAGAGCATGGAATGCAACCAACCTCAAACTCTATCTTTGTTAATACGGTATTTTCAATTCTGTACTTTCAATTCTGTAATTTCAATTCTGCACTCTTTAATTGTTTTTTGTAAATATTGCAAATTCCATTCAATAAAAACCATTGAACTCCAATGGTGTAGTTTAACTTTATTTCTAAGTTTTGCAGATTACATCTTTGGTTGAAGTAAATATTTTCTACCACAAATAAAAACAAAGTAAATATAGTACGCTACATATTACAAATAAAGGAGTTTATCCTCCGGACTTGTTTAGGAGTTCATCCTCCGATTCTACTTAGGAGTGAAACCTCCAGCCTGGGCTTGGTCCCCACTTCTAAGGAACTTGTCTTCCAGATTTGAGCTTAGTCCTCACCGGCCTTGAGCGACAATCTGCGGTGGAGATTTTCCTCCGGTCCACGGTGCGGCCAGATCTGCAGAGCGGCCAGTCTGGCTGTGAGGATCGTCCTCGGATTGACGGACCAGGCTTGGCCGTAGTTAAGAGAGTCCTATAATATCCCTTAAGGTGAGCCATGATCATGCATCACGTAAGTCCAGGGTGTACACTGCGAGGTTAGTACATTCACGCGAACAATAGCGGCAATAGAAACAGCGAGCGATAGTAGTTAAGTCCTTGGACCACCAAGGCGACTAAATACTAAGCAACCGAGTCCGTCAGAGCAGACTAGAAAAATGTCATGCTCTGCAGACCAAACAAAAGTTTCACACGAGTAAATGCAGGTAAGTTCACAGAATAATTACAGACCTGGACATACAAGTCCAGGCCAGACCACGATAGCAAATTGTTTGAATTTACACAAAATGTTCACGAAGTAATTGTTTTTCACTCTTCTTCTTCTTGAAGGGTTGTCATCGGCTTGGGCATCTTCGCCAAGACCACCATCACCAGACGCAGAGGGTTCTTCACGATCGGTGCCGGCACTTTCCTCTCCTGAACCGCACACCCGGGAAGAGCTGTTTGAATTTCTCCACAAAGAAGATCTAAGTCCCACTCACTACGCTCGGACTACGGAGCACGCATCATTTGAATTCTGGTGCAGGCTGTGTAAAAAAGCGACGCCGGTCGATCTCTTGGTTCTGGACTTGGCTTTCAAGCTCCAGAACACGCGCTGAGACCCTCGCTTCGACCTCAATGAGGCCAGGCTCTCCTCAATTTAGCGTGACAGCTTTGGCTTTTTCTACCACCTCCTTCATGTTGTCCAAAGCCTTCTCCGAAGTCTGCATAAGCCTGGCTCTTTCGTGAGCAAGCTTGTCCTCCAGTATGCAATCACACGGTTCCCGAGTGGATAAAATGTGCCCCAAACTTGCTATACAGATCAAGAGTCTGCGAATTTTATGGTGTAAGGTACAATAGTGGTAGAATTATCATGAGCATTTGTACTAGGAGTAAGTCAGGACTAATACACGAAGGCGAGTGAGTGGCTCAACGCCGATTCTGTAGTATCGATCCCAGTCGATCTGGGTCGAACCTTTTAAACCTTGTTGGATAATGTTCTCCACGCTTTGTTGATGGCGTCTTTGAGCCGAAGATGTTCCTGGTAATGACAAACCTTCAATTTCTTCTATCTTCCTCTTCTTTGTTTTCTTGTCTGGTGTACTCTTCTGCAGCTCAACTGAACCTTCACCTTAGGTTCTTCAACTTTCAACGCCTTGAACCCTGGAGTAGGAATACCAAGAGGAACAAACAAAGTGGCTTCACATCTGGACCCCACCAAGATAGCATCCATCTTCTCTTGCGGAAGAGTAGGATTCACCGCCTCAAGTATGTGGCACAGAGGTTTCACCAAAGCATAAGACCACACTTGATTTAGAATCACCGATCCAGACCAGACTTGACCAATCTTGAAACAAGAGAGAAACTTACCCTTGATGGCGTAAACCATAGGCACGTGAACCTTTACCACAGCGGTGGCCCTCTGAAAGTAGGAAAACACGTCTTGTTATCCCCCTCGGACCAAGTCCTCTCCCCAAGAGGCAAGGCCATGAACGCAGCAATCCTAGCCTTAGAATCCTCGCAGCACAAAGCCGCCAAGAATCACGTGGGAACACAGAACATAAGAAACCTTCAGACCTACCCAGAATAGAAAAGCTAGAAATAACAGATCTGAGTCGAAGTGACTAACCTCTTTCACCAATAGGGTAGTCCAAGCAGTAGCTATTCCCCAGTATCGCTTTTCAGAAAAGGAAGCCTGTCTTCCAGTCTTTATCATCCCCGATGTCGGGATGCTCCACAAGATTGCTCTGGCCCTTCCCGATTCTCAAGATGAATCTTCCACGGCCACGGGTCCTTACAGAATAAGCGTTTTTCGGATCTTGCCTTTGTCGATTGTATGTCCCGAACTTTGTGCGAGTTTATCAACCAGACAGATAATCTTCCACATGCTTGGCATGATTTGGCAAGGGGCAAGCTTCATAGAGGAAAGCACCCACTAATCCAAGAATTACGGGGATCCTCGGACCTCCACGAAGGGAACTCATAGATGCAGACCCATCCAGACGAGTCCAAGAAGTCAGAACATAATCGTCTCGAGGAGCGAAAATTTCAAAGCAGATTCAGGCCGCGATTTGGTGATCTTTCGGGTGTTTAATGATTGTTTGAGAAAGGTCGTTTTTGGTTTCGTCATCAAAAGAGTCGCCTTTGATGAATTTGTGATCCCCATACAAGATTTCATTAATCTCGATGATTTCAAGATCGGTGTCTTGTTCACCATGATTTTCGTGATGATTTTGGTTTGATTTGAATTGATGATCGAAAAAGATGACAAAGGAAGAAGATGATGAGCAGTAGAAGGTAAAAGATAAAGTTGGCAAGGTGAGTTTTCTCGAAAATTTCTTGAAGGCTCCTATTTATACTCGAGGTTAAAAGAGTTCAAGTGGGATTAGGACTTTACCGTTGGTAAAATTCAAAACACCCTGCATTAGCCGTTGCTACTATTCAGGATGTCAAATCAGGTTTAAATTCTCAACTACTTGATTCCCTCATTATCTCTTTGAATATTGTGCGCAAGTCCAGGTAAGTACATAGTTGTTATTCAATTTATAGCCGTTGTTTCTGCTCTAGTCTGTTCTGTATAGAAGTATTTGTACAGGATTGTTTCCTCAAGATTCTTTGAGCAGCGCACTTGAGAAAACAAGGGGCATTTGTTATGACCAGATTTTACACCACCCAGAACTGGCAGTTCTGGACAGACGACATAAATATGGTACAGAGCAGGATAAAAGAGCAACAGCAGTTATAACCCAGAACAGATCAGAAGAGGCATGGCAGTTATGGTGAGAAAGGTCAACTATGACGGTTACAAAAGTCATGGGATAATGGAAGAAGTTACAGCTGAGCAGAAGTGGAGTCAATGGAAGTTATTTAACCGCCAAAGGTAGTGGAGATCATGGAGAACGTGCCCTAGAAAATAGGAACTAATTTTGCAGCTAGCTTTGCCTATATATAGAGGCTCATTTGTACATTTTCATGGATCTTTTTACTCTCATTAGCATACTTAAGCACTAGAAAATACACTACAACATACTACGGTAATTTACAGTCAGTTCTGTACAAGTAACTACAGAAGTGGTCACTTACACAGTTGTACTCTGTAACCCCCAACTCTGATATTAATAAAAGTACTCCTGGCTTGGTAGCCCGCAGTTTTCCCCATCTTCTTCTCGGGGCTTCTGCGTCATCAAATCCCTGTGTCCTTAGTTCTGTCCCATATAGCTCAGTTCTGATCAATTCTGTTCTGTTCCGCAAATAGTACTAGTTGATCCATTTTTCTCTATTTTTTCTATCTTGTGAAGTTTTTACCAAAACACATAGCTAATTTTATAATTAGGGTTTAGGGTGATTGTGATATTTGGTTCAGGAACATGTTTTAATGGCTTATGTTGATTGAACTTGTGCAAGTTGATTTCTTCCTGCGCGTTTTATTATCAATTGAATTTAGTGACGCCTTTATTGAATTGAACTTAGGTTGTTTCAGTTTAAGATCGAAAGCCTAATTGGAACTAGACTCACGCGTATTTGATAAGTTGAATTTAGTAAGTTGCGAGAGCCCGCTAAATTTGCTTAAGGTTAAAATTGACTCGAGAGAGCGTTTTCCTAAACCCAGTCACTTGCATAGCTTCAGTTGATTTATATTTCCTTTTGAGTTAAGTTCCTGAATCAGTGTCACATTGATCCCGATGCCCTAATCTCCCTTTTATATATTTTTATACCATCTTATTTGCTGTTATTAGTTTAGTCCTACAAAACACCCCTTTTCACACCCTAGAGTTAGACCTGTTACTCCGACTTTAGCTTATTACTACGCTGTTTCCCTGTGGATACGATCCTGCTTGCCACTAGCACTTGTTAGTAGTTTGTTTAGGTTTATTTTGATATCGGTGATACGACTTAGCCGTGTCAATTTTGGCGCCGTTGCCGGGGAAACGACTTTGTTAGTTTTAGCTATTGTTAGTTATTCTGAGTTTTTTCTCTTTTGTCTCAAGGAACCTCGTTCCTTGAGACCGTTCTCATCGTTTTCTCGAGTTATTTATGCGCAGGTCACCTACAGGTTAAGTCCCATTTGATCCTGAACCTGAGCGTACTTTCCGCCGGACGCGTAATTTCTTCAAAGAGATCGCTGAGACCTACGAACGTGAGATAGAGGAAGCGTCGCACGCGGAGTTTAGTGCAGCACAATCGTCCTACGAAGAGGACACACCCCCCGTTACTCCGGTTTTTCATCTGCTAGTGACTATGCCAAAACTCTATAGTCACTCGGTACCTAAACCAGAATCCATTCCTAATGGATTTACGATGCCCGCTACTCTTACGGGCAACTTTGAGATTCGCCCCGCCTTTCTTACTTTGGTGGAGCGGAATCAGTTCGGTGGCTATCCTACGGAGGATCCTGGTCGACACATGCAGGTTTTTACGGACTACTGTTCGACTATTAGCGGTAGAGATCACTCAAAATCGGATAAGGAGATCTTTGTTCCCTTTTCATTTGAAAGATCGAGCCCGCGAGTGGATTCTTGATCTAGACAAGGAGGCGTGGTATTACAGTTGGAGGAGTTTGGCTCTCGTTCTATTCAAAGTTCTATCCTCCAGGCGCACAAATCGGATCTTGATGATTCGTGGCTTCAAGCGGACATACGATGAGACTTTAGTGAAGCTTGGGAAAGGTATAAGAAGCTCATCACGGGATTGTCCTCACCATGGGCCGAGCGAATGGCTCGTGATTATGACCTTTATAACGGCTTATATCTTTGGCCGTGCGATTCTTGATTCTGCTGCGGAGGGACGTTTTGCTAACAACGTCGATGATGATAAAGCTTGGGCATTAATTGAGGGGATGGCGATACATTCGTCACAATTTGGGAAGCCGGGGGGAAATTCACGGTCTGCGCATAATGACCGTGATAAGAAGAGCATTAGTGCGCTCACTAGCCAGGTTGCCACGCTGACCGCACAGATTAGTATGATGAATGGGGGTGGTTCTTCTGGTGCTCATGTAAATGCTATTGCAGGGCACGACTTGGGTTATTCTACGGGGTATGCTGCACCCCAGGAGCAGGTTTATGCTTATCAATCCTACAACCAAAACTTGCCTTACCAAAACCAGCCGGGTTACGACCGTTCTCTCTTGTCTTATCGTAACCAAAATGTCCTTAACCCGACCACCCAACCACCCCAAAATACTCCCTACATCCCCCCTCACAAAAATTTCCAACCGCCTCCACCCAATTACCAAAAACCGGCGTATATTCCACCACCTCCTACCCCGGGACCTGATCCTTTGGCCGAGACTAAGGCCATGATGTTGCAAATGCAACAAATGATGATGGGTATGCAGAAGTCGCAGGAGACGATGATGCAATATGTGCAGAAGAGTGATCAAGCTAAGGACGCGGCTATAAAGATGTTGGAGAATCAAGTGGCTCAACTAGCCACTTCGCAAGCTTCGCGTCAACCAGGTTTCTTACCATCGCAGGGTAATCCTCCTAACCCTCCTCCCGATACAGCATGTGCCATTACATTGAGGAGTAGCACGTTTTACAATGATCAGGGAAAGCGGCAACCGGTCGGCCGGCGTGGTCGTCATTCGGCCATTTGGACTCTTCGCGAGGAAAAATGATTCGGGTATGGTTTCTGGTGCTCCTGTTGCTCCTCCAGCGCCCCCAATTCAGATCAAGCTACCATTTCCTTTCCGACTACGAGCAGAGTCCGAGGCTAAGTTTAAGAAGTTCGTGGACGTCGTCAAGGCACTTCAGGTAAATGTTCCCTTCCTTGACCTTGTTACTCAAGTTCCTGCGTACGCTAAGTTTTTGAAGGAAGTCTTAGCTAGGAAGCGTACGCTGGATGATGTCTCGACGGTAGCTTTTGTGGGGGAGGCAAGTACTAGGTTGCAGGGTGGTAAACCGCCTAAACTTAGTGATCCCGGGACCTTTTCCATCCCCTGCTCCATAGGTAAGTTTGTGGTCAGAAATGCTTTGTGCGACCTAAGAGCGAGTGTTAGTGTTATCCCCTATTCTATGTGTCAAAAGATGAATATGACAACCTTGGGGCCCGCTCACATTACTTTGCAGATGGCTGACCGTACCGTTAAGCGCCCCTTTGGTATCCTACAAGATGTCCCTGTGCAGGTTGGAAAGTTCTTTATCCCTGTCGACTTTGTAGTTTTGGATATGCCTGAGGATGTCCACGTCCCGATCATTTTAGGGAGACCTTTTCTGCACACTGTTGGTGCAGTCATTGACGTGGGTAATAAGACCTTAGCGTTTACGGTGGGGGATGAGAAGTTTACCTTTACTCGATCTGATACCCCGCGGTCACCTATGCGTCTGGAGTCGGTTTGTTCTATTGACGTTTCACCTCCATCTCACTCTACTGGAGACTCTGTGGAGGTTTTGCATGTCTCTTCTCCGTGTGCAGGTTCTTTACAGGATGGCTGCAAGGATGGTTTGGGGGAGAGTAAACTGTTGAAAACCGACTTATTTGATGCGAGCAATGGAGATAGAGGACCCACAGTTGAGTCGCTTGGAGCGTGTGGGAGATATGGAGAGCCATTCCGGGATGGAGCCCCTTGTGTGATGGACTATGCTGCTTTGCCTCGCGAGGGAGGAGTTCTATGGCGAATGAATGCTGTTTCGCCGAGTGAAGCTGTCGCTAGTGGCCAACGACCTTGGCCTAATTTTACTTGATTTTTGGAGCTTTGAAGAGTCGTGCGGGACTATAAACCAGCGCTTCCGGGAGGCAACCCGATGACGTTGTATTTTTGTTGCACTTTGTACTTTGGTTTGGTTTGTTTTGATGACATTTTACGTTATTTGAGCGCGCGAGGACGAGGGTATTATTTTCTGATTTTACTGCGCAGGTACTCATGGACTTTTGGTCCTTAGTATTTTTGAGAACGCTCACGAGAGGCATGCCGGTAGTAGGCCATTCCAGACCGGATGGGCCGTAGCTTAAAATTGAAGCAGAGGAAAAAACGCGAAAAAAAGAAAAAGAAAATAGCACCAGGGCCGGCCGGCCGGCCGCTGGTCTGGACCGGCCCCAGTGCATTGTTGTTCCGTTTTGTTTCTTCTTGCGTGCTACTCCGAAGTACTACATAGGTGGACTGATTTGGAGGCATATTCGTGGATATATAGCCGCACTCCATGCTTTGCTTTGGTTTGGGGGAGCCCCAAATTAATAATGTGAGCTCTCATTACCCTCTTTTCTCGTTTTATTTTCCTACCCCCGCTTATTATTTGTCCTCATCTGCTGTTGTGGTTGTGCTGTTTTCCACATTGAGGACAATGTGCGATCCTGGTTTGGGGGAGGGAAGCACTTTCGCGCTTTTCTTTTGCATTTTCATTTTGTGTGCATTTTGTGTGTTATAAAAAAAATATATACAAAAATACGAATCTTTTTGGTCTGAATTGTCAGTTTGGAGAATTGATTAGTGTCCTTATTTTGATCTTTAGCATCTCCGAGTTGACAATCTATCGTCGTAGCTTGCACTATATGTTTGTTTCCTATTAATAGATTGCGAGCCTCAAACACTAGCCCACTTGTATTTGCTTAATTCTTATCGCTTTTCGTTCTTTTACTTTCGATTTTGGTATTCTTGCGAGGCAACGGTTTGTGGAATGTTTGGAAAGTTGGCTTGTGGAATGAATGGATGGATGTTTATTTGTTGGAGCAATGCTTCGATGCTCTCGGAGGGGACTCATTTATTTGAGTAACCACAATGGCCATGAATTTGGCTGTGACCGGGAGTATGAGCAATGATGTAACCCTTAAGGAAATATGTTTACCCGAGCACGATCTTTACCGAGTGAATGTCAAGCTAAACGGTATAACATACGAGGGATGCTCCACATTGCGCGAAAAAGAAAAAAAAAGAGAAAGAAAAGAAAAGAAAAGAAAAGAGGAAAAAATGGATTGTGGAAAGAATTGGTTGATTGGAAAGTGCTATGCTTGGTTGGCCTTGCTTGAATTTAATTATCCTTTATCGTTAGTTTTATTGCGAAAGCGTAGGGAGCTAGTAGTATGATGTGGTGTGAATGGTTGAGACTTATGCTCTATTTTTGGTGAAATAGACTATGGTTTGTAAGTTTGTGTGCATAGGTCGTCAACTTTGAGATACTAACGTGATAAGTTCGTGTCACTTTGATTTTCTCCGACGCTTTTTGCTTGAGGACAAGCAAAGGTTTGGTTTGGGGGAGTTTGATACATGTTATTTATATTGATTTTATGTGCCCGGTTTAGTCGCGTTTAGCTCGCATTTATTCGTATTCATTATGATTCTACGAGCTATTTGTTATATTTCTCGATACTGCTGCCTTTTATTTACATTTTGCAGGTTTTGGTGGTTTTGAGCCAAAACCCGAGACATTTGGAGCAAGTATGAGATTCGAGACTACGAGACCAGACTCGAGCTCACGCGGGAGCTCGGGAAGACAAAAGAAGACCAAAAGACTAGAAAGGCCACGAGTAAATTATGGCCCAAAAGTGAAGGATGAGCCCGAGTTGAGCAAAAGAAGCAGACCGACCAGAGTCGGTGGCCGTCACGGTCTGTCGACCGGCCACACTCTGGCCCACCTACCGATCCGCAATTTAATTGTTTTATCTTTGGGTTGCTTTGTATAAATACCTAAACTAATGCTACGAATTAGACATCTCTCTTTTACTGCTTTTTAGTTTTACTTTAGTTTTACACTTCCTCTCTCAAAATTCTAGTTATTAGGTTTAAGTTTAGTTTCAAGATTTGGTTTAATTGTAATCGTCAGTACTCCGTATTAATTTCAAGATTCTCAGGTTTAATTCAATTCTTGCTATTTCTCTTACTATGTTTATTATATACTGTTTTGCTTTGATTCCCATTATGCATAGCTAATTTTATAATTAGGGTTTAGGGTGATTGTGATATTTGGTTCAGGAACATGTTTTAATGGCTTATGTTGATTGAACTTGTGCAAGTTGATTTCTTCCTGCGCGTTTTATTATCAATTGAATTTAGGGACGCCTTTATTGAATTGAACTTAGGTTGTTTCAGTTTAAGATCGAAAGCCTAATTGAAACTAGACTCACGCGTATTTGATAAGTTGAATTTAGTAAGTTGCGAGAGCCCGCTAAATTTGCTTAAGGTTAAAATTGACTCGAGAGAGCGTTTTCCTAAACCCAGTCACTTGCATAGCTTCAGTTGATTTATATTTCCTTTTGAGTTGAGTTCCTGAATCAGTGTCACATTGATCCCGATGCCCTAATCTCCCTTTTATATATTTTTATACCATCTTATTTGCTGTTATTAGTTTAGTCCTACAAAACACCCCTTTTCACACCCTAGAGTTAGACCTGTTACTCCGACTTTAGCTTATTACTACGCTGTTTCCCTGTGGATACGATCCTGCTTGCCACTAGCACTTGTTAGTAGTTTGTTTAGGTTTATTTTGATATCGGTGATACGACTTAGCCGTGTCAATTTTGGCGCCGTTGCCGGGGAAACGACTTTGTTAGTTTTAGCTATTGTTAGTTGTTACAGGTTTTTCTCTTTTGTCTCAAGGAACCTCGTTCCTTGAGACCGTTCTCATCGTTTTCTCGAGTTATTTATGCGCAGGTCACCTACAGGTTAAGTCCCATTTGATCCTGAACCTGGCGCATTCTTCCACGGACGCGTAATTTCTTCAAAGAGATCGCTGAGACCTACGAACGTGAGATAGAGGAAGCGTCGCACGCGGAGTTTAGTGCAGCGCAATCGTCCTACGAAGAGGACACACCCCCCGTTACTCCGGTTTTTCATCAGCTAGTGACTATGCCAAAACTCTATAGTCATTCGGTACCTAATCCAGAATCCATTCCTAATGGATTTACGATGCCCGCTACTCTTACGGGCAACTTTGAGATTCGCCCCGCCTTTCTTACTTTGGTGGAGCGGAATCAGTTCGGAGGCTATCCTACGGAGGATCCTGGTCGACATATGCAGGTTTTTACGGACTATTGTTGTAGATACCCGTATCCGTACCCCCCAAAAGCAAACCCGATGACGAAAAGGACTTTCATGCATGTTTTAAAAATAAGACAAAACGGTACATAAGTGTCTAAAACATTTTAGTCATTTTTAACGTATTAATTTGAATTTGCATATCTCGTAAAAATGAGTATTAATTTAGTCATTTTAAATCGTAAGTCAACACAATACACACAAGCACGAGACATACACGCCTCACAAAATGACCCAAGAATACAAAAACAACCCACACACACACACAAAAACGGCCCAAAACACATAAAAAGGCCCAAGCACCCGAGCGGGCCAAAATGCGTCCCGGGTCACATTCCTACGAAACAAAATCCCACAAAGTCGTAAAATAATGCATTACAATATTATTTTACTTCGATCCAAGATCGAAAAACACGATTTAAACACCGAAACACGAAACACGAAATACGAAAATCAAAACAAAAACCAAGTTGATTAACAACTTGATCATGTTGCAGCCCCAAAAGTCAGCAAAGCTGCTCGACAAACCTGCTCTTACATCTTACACACCTACGTTGACAAATACGGCGCTACAAATTTGTCAGAAAAAGCCATAAAATCGCCAGAATAGTGGCGATTTTCAGGAAAATCGCCTGACCTCTGGCGATTTTCCCCCTCCCCTCTGACATTCTGGCGATTTTCCCTTTAATCGCTGGTTCTCTGGCGATTTTCTGATCAATTAGGCATAAAACACGAAGCATTTGCTATAAATAGCAGCCCTTACTCGACCCAAAACAACAACAATCGAATCATCATCTAAACCGACAACAACAGTTACAACAACATTTAAAATCGATACTCATATTCACAAAAAGCCTCTCGCACTTATAAATTTCCACTTTAAAACCGTCTTTGCATTTCAAGGTAAAGAAATTTTACCTCCCGATTAGACGTTGGAGACTTATGGGGTTACTTTAACCCACCCCGATATTGGCATTAACGAATTCGTATTCGCAATACGATTGTAGTAATTCGAATCAAATGATTCGTCTAAACCTCGCCAATATCGCATAAATAAACGACTCAAAATCACTAAATTAAGCACCCACTTTTACATTATGCAAATTCTCGATTCATGCATTAAATTACGACTGAAACACGGATTCGACATTTAACTGTACCGTTTCATATAGTCTTTTAAACATGCAAAACCGAGGGTTTTACAAAATCTTAGAATTGAACACAAGTCGGAGAATAACGTTTAGTTATTAATTCAAATACAATGAATTAGTAATTTTACGTATATTTCCTATAGCAAATCGTCATAGCTTTGACGGCTTACATCTATTTTACATATTTATCGAGTCATACATTTGCATTTGTACGTAGCGTCCTATTAGCCCAAATATCGAAATTAAAGCATTTGTTTTCAAATTAGTAAAGACTACTTTTACGTAGGCCTTTTTATTGCAGTTTTCAATATACTTTGTCAAAACTTTAGAAGGGTAACCTCACTCCGAATCCTCTCTGGTTTCACAATAGCCTCAGAAGGATAGGTATCGACGCACCTTGAAATCTGAGACCTTCGCGTCTTATGATTTTAAGATGCGTTGAATAGGTTCCAAATTCCCTTATAATTTGGTGGCGACTCCAAAAACACGTTTTAAAAGGATTTTTATATTTCTTTTTATTATCTTCACATGCAATGACATCCCCCCTCTCTAAACAAAAGAACGCTCGAGCGAGTTTAAGTCAAGCAAAGCACCAAAAATGCGAAGCTCTGGCGACCCGCGAGCTTCTTGCAAAATTCATTTTTCCCGCGCCGTGCATTCCGCCCCATGACACGAGGGCGGGCGCGAGCGGGGCGTCGAGAAGGGATATCCACATTTTCCGGTATCCTCAGTTGGCGACTCCGCTGGGGATGAGCATGTTTTTTTTTAATTTTGAAAATTAACTTTTCATTTTATTTTAAAAACATAAAGAAGTGAAACTTGAAACTTTGAAAACATTTCTGCTTTCGATATTTGGGCAATAGCACGTTTGAGTCGAATCCTCCTGATTCATAACCACACCCTTCGAGGGACGGCCCCAAGTAAAAACACGCTTCTTAAGCGTGTATACTCTGGACACGTCGATCTCTCACCCTTCCACGATCGCAAGTACTGGTATTCCGTACAAGTGAATCGTAGCAGGTCAAACTCGAACGCTCTAGACCCCGTATTGAATCCACACTGATGTGTGTGATCTTGCGGATAACTCTACACAAACGTTGCGGGAATGACCGGAAGGAACCTTACCCTAAAGCCAAAAACCCGCGTCTATACGTACAAATCCAAAGCTATAGCACCCTCGCTATGGTCGTCTTCCAAACAAATGCATGCAAAAACATTTTCATAGAGCATTACACTTTCAAAAGACGTCAATTTTGAAAGTACATTTTCAAACATTTTTCAAAAAGCATACTTTTAAGCATACGATCAGGATCATTGACCTATAGTCAACTGAACCTGACTAACCTTACACCACGATATTCAAAACCGATCGGAAATAATCACTACATTCCCGATCCTTTACAAAACATAAATGCATTATACGACTGACGTATCGTCATAATACATTTATCGCAAAAACATTTCACAAAGCAAAACCCGAAAGTGTCAATTCACTACGGATATTTCAAGTAAGCAGACACTTTCTCATTTTTGAGGTAGCCCTAAGTCGAGTGACTTGCTAGTCACCCCGACTTAACCAAACTACCTCTCTCAAAAATAAACAAAACACGGACTCGTTCAAATACGAATCCGTTGATTTACATGTCAGGTTGGGTGACTTATCGTCATTACAACTCGACTCCCCGTGTCACACGTAAAAGGCAAACAACAGCTGCTTTTTACCCAATTTAACATCCTCAGATCGACTAGCCTATCGCTACTCCGGTCTGATTCCTTTTTACATCACAACCTAACGATAAACCCCTGGCAACATACCGCTAACTTGGGTTAATCAGATTGTGATCATACAAACTTTTATTTACATCGAGACTAGGGACGCGCCAACGCGTCCTTACCTCAAGAGCTTCCCGTGTCTTTAAGCTAAAAACACGAGTCGAGTCCTGCACACGCTTTCGCACTTTTACTTTTTAATGCGGTTTTTCTTTGAGTCTTTATTTTCTTTCGGAGGTCACTAAGGTTTAGAACTCTGCAGGTCCATCCCCTAAAAAGTCCTGGATACGCGACGTACTAAGAACCGTCATCTGAACCCTCCACCACCTCCAAAGAAACGTACTTACAACAGATCGAAACCAAAAGCTACCATGGCACTCAACAATGAAGAAAATGTCGGAGGAATCCCAACTCCTCCCCCGTCAGTGGTCACCGCAGAACATGTTCAACAGCTCAACAGCAAAATTCTTAGTCTCACTGCTGCAATCGAACAAATGGCCACAATGCAGAAACTCGAGGCCGAGAAAAATGCCAAGTACATTGCTGAAGAGGCTGAACGAAATGCTAAAAGAATTCGTTCAATGGAAGAACGCCTCACCCACTCGAAGGGATATTCCATTTATGAGGAAACTGAACATGTCCCAAAAAGCGTCAAGTCCTTACTACCGGCTAAGCTCTCACTCAGCGATCTCCCTATCTACAAGAGTCATGTAAGTCCTCATGTACACATCAAGGATTTCAAGGCTAAAATGGCCGTCATGGGCGTCGATCCCTCGGCTGGGCTACTCTATTCCGCATTCTTTGGATGCACAACCTAGGAGCCTGGTTCTCGCCTTGGACCCACACAAGACTACTACTTTCAAAGAAATCACGGTCGGTTAAACAATCGATTATCCACGACAATAACGATACTCAAGTCTCGCTACGTGCCACTGGAAGTTACGTCACAAAAGGACAATGAAGGCTTGATGAATACCTCGCGCGTTGGAAGAAACTCGGTGCCCGGATATCTACTTAGCCCCAGGCCTTGAACTAATCACCAAGTTCATTAATAATCTCACCCCTGCATATCAACAGCATTTGCGCTACGGCAACTTTGACAGTTTCGCTTCGCTCAGTACCGTGGGTCAATTAATCGAAGATGACCTCCGTAAGGAAAAGACTAAGGTTGCAAGCCGAGGTTACCAGGGTAACTCATCACGAGCCGTCACCAAAGCAGAACCAGTTCACTGCATTAACGCTCTGGAAGAACTAGCGCCTTCCCCAACTTACACCACACCAACGAAATACACCGCGCCTCCTCCTAAGGCGTCATACCCATCTGCGGGTCAGGCTTCGTCAAAACCACGACGAAACTTTGATCCGATCTACATGACTTACTCTAAAGCTCTACAGAGGCTTGTGAGCCGAAACGTACTTCAACTCCTGGGACCTACTAGCGAGCCTCCTCAGGATAAAAAGCCCAAGTCATGGGATCAGAATGCGTACTGTGAGTTCCACAGGGGAAAAGGACATGATACTGAACAATGCTTCCGTTTAAAGAACATAATCCAAGATTTCATCGATGACAATACCATCGAGAAACCTACTCCAGGTCCTAAACCTTGAACCCATTTCGATCCTCTACACACCCATGCCATCTTCGTGGGTACAGACCCCATCCTCGACTGCTCTCACCTGATCGTCTCAAAAGACCACGAAGTCAATGGTATCTGGGGCGATTCGATGAGGAGGACAATCACCACAGCAATCTGGGTTACCTATTCACCGAGAAGAAGAAGAAGAGGAAGACCGAAAACCCACAGGGATATACGGGAAAATGCCCCACAAATACCCAATCAGGTTGTCTGATAGTGACGATGAGATAGCCTACTTAACTCGCTCCGGTCGTCCATACAGAGCCTCGCTGAGTCTGCTGGAACCCCCAGGTTTTCCATCAAAAACAACTAGCCAAGACAAAAACAAAGGCGTAGTCATAAACGAGGCTACAACACCACCCACAATGACTACACCATCACCTCAAGTAGCCACGCCTCGCTGCGGCTACTACACTGTTGATCCGCAGGTGACATAGCATCGTCAGCGCCACTCCGAGCCATACGCCGAAATTGGAGATTCAATTCAAAAGCGACTCCTAAAAACAAAAGCGGATATCTCGATCTGGCGGCTCTTAAGAGAATCATTGGGACAGTGAAGCTCTCTGCAGAGCTTTGCGGTCACCCCTATTACAACGAGAGATGTCGCCTGAAAAACTAATCGACCACATCACCGTGAATGGCAAGCTAAGCGCCATCACTTTCTCGACAAAGACCTCCGCCATTCGGAGGCACGCCTGACCTAGCACTCTACATCAATGTGGAATGCCATGGCATGACACTACCGTTGTGCTCATCGACAACGGATCTGCGATCAACGTCCTACCCTTAAAGCGACTAAAAAGCTAGGAATCAAGGAAAATGACTACATCCCCTGCGCAGGCGGGGTCAGGGCTTATGACGGTACCCGCCGCTGACATAAAAGGACCATCTCTTTTCCTATCATGACGGAGACTGTCATAAGGGAAGCCGAATTCGGATAATCGACATACCCCCAAAGATACAACATGTTATTGGGTAGACCACGGATCCATGCAACCAAAGCGATCACCTCGAGCTTACACCAAAGGTTAAACTTCCCTGGATGATGAAGTCATCACTATCCACGCATCAAACTTTCGAGCTTCCCTGCAGCAGCAAAAGCTCGATAATGACACTGCAAGGATAAGCACCGAACCCCGGACATCACCTGTGGTTTTGATTTCGACTTTGACATCTGCACATTGACTCGCGAGGAGGAAATTACAGCACTCTATGGAAAGGATAACGACAACAAATGGCCAACCATGGGCCTAGGTTATGGGCCATGATCCTACGAAGTGACCCGTGCGGAACAAGCATTCAATGGCCGTAAGAGAGGTCGTGACTTTCGCATAGAGCCATATCACATATTCACAGACAAATACTTCGTCAAAGAGGACGCAAGCAAGATGCCCAAAGACTACTTCTCTTGTACCATTGCAGGGATTGAACTCGTTTACGACATCTGCGCAACCACGGCTTTAACCCCAGGCCTGATTGTCCGTTTGAGGAGAAGGCATACGACGGATGGTCAAAAACCCTTAAATGGGTGACAAGCGGTCGCGCTTTCAAAATCACTACGGGAGAAGGCTACACTTTCGAGAACTTCGACTCGGGAGAAAGCGAAGGAGAGGACCACTGGCGACAAATCCATCATAGAGTTTAGGCCCAGCGTCATCACTTCAAGTCTTTCACTGACCAAGCCTCAGGGCTATATGCCGATGTGATGAACATAGACAAAGAACTAGAGTCTCTAAAGTTGTCTAAAGCTCCTCTGTCTGAGCTATCTTCAAATGTAACTGCTTTGGAAAACAATAATACCAACGTTTCTGGTTACTACTTGCCTTGTTTTCCTTTAAAAGCTGCATTTTCTAATACTCACGAAAACGTTAAGCATAATAACATTGCATTACATAAATACATTGCAAGTATCGTTTCAAAACCGAAACAGGACCCCATCATTGAAGACACAACAATCATTGATGTGGGAACACCTGAAGAACCGAAAACTACGGTGAGGGCTTCCTTAAGCATGGAAGAAAAAGCGTGCAGACACTACTACTCACGAGAATTCAAAGAGCGTCTTTGCTTGGTCCTACAAGGACATGCCTGGCATTGACCGAAATAGCGAGAACATCGCATCCCACTCAAACCGGGTGCCAAACCTATTAAGCAAAAACTACGCCGCATTAAGCGAATGGTCCCTCATGGTCAAAGAAGAGATCGAAAAAGCAACTACGAGCGAGGCTTCATCCAAGTCATCGAATACTCAGTTGGGTATCAAACATGGTCCCAGTTATGAAGAAAAATGGAAAGATACGGTATGTGCGGACTTTCGCGACCTTAACAAGGCTTGCCCAAAGATGATTTTCCATTGCCCCACATGGACATACTTGTAGACAACCACGGCCCGACCACGCAGCGTTCTTGTCATTCATGGATGGGTATGCACGGTTACAACCAAATCAAAATGGCAACAGATGACATGCCTAAGACCACCTTCGTGTCGCCCTGGGGCACGTACTGCTATACTGTCATGCCTTTCGGACTCATTAATGCAGGCGCCACTTATCAACGTACCGCAACTACTCTGCTACATGTCATGATGAAGAAAGAAGTAGAGGTCTATGATGGCGACATGTTTGTAAAATCAAAGCAAAGGGAAGATCACATCACCAACTGCGTAAGTTCTTCACCGAATCGAGCAATACAAAATGCGCCTCGACCCACAGAAATGCATTTTTGGGTTACGTCGGGCAAGTTATTGGGTCACATCGTAAGCCAACGTGGAATCGAGATCGACCCTGTCAAAATTAAAGCGATACTGGAGATGAAACCTCCAAGCAACATTGATGAGATCAGGAGTTTCTTGGGACAAGTCAATATATTTCTCGGTTCATTAGCAAGCTCACAATGGTTTGCGAACCAATTTTCAAGAAGGCGAAAAAGGAAGAACACACAAAATGGGACGACAAGCTGTCAACAAGCATTCGACAAAGTCAAGACCACCTACCAATCCACATTACGATGCCACCCCAGAAAGATCTCCCCCTTTCACTCTACCTAACAACTACGCCAAACGCCATGGGCGCCATGCTCGCTCAGGAAGTAAACAACGAAGAAAGAGCAATTTACTACATTAGCGAAGTCCCAAGACTACGAGACTCGCTACGAGCTTTGTGGAGAAGAGCGCCTCGCTCTAGTCTGGGCCACCAAAAGCTTAGACATTACCTCCTCGCTCGCACAACGAGTATACTCCCTAATGGATCCGCTCAAATACTTGTTTGAAAAGCGGTATTAAATGGTCGTATGGCGGATGGACACTCTTGCTAGGCGAGTATGAGCTTAAATACTTACCTTTGAAAGTCATTAAAGGGAGAGCGGTTTGGACTTTCTCATGAGAGAATGCCATCATCGAACAACCTAAAATTGACACGACGTCATTTCCGACGGCGGAATCTTCACGATCGATCACGATCTTGGCGGCTCTACTTGATGGAGCCTCGAGCTCTGCGGATCTGGCATAGGAATACTCCTAATATCCCTAACGGCGATCATACACCCATCTCAATCAAGCTCGACTTTAACGTCACCAACAATGCGGCAGAATATGAAGCTTGCATTTACGACTTCTGGCGACCATAGCCCTCGACATAAAACACCTCGAGTACCACGGAGACTCCTTCCTAATCATAAATCAAGTAACGAGGGCATGGAGAATCATGAGCGAAACCCTCGCAAAATACCAAGCAAAGATACAAACACTCCTTACGAATTTGATTGCGTAGAATTCTACCACCTCCCAAGGGAAGAAAATCAATTTCTTGACGCCTTTGTCAAAACTTTCATCCGCTTCTCAACATGCCACCGAATGTTGACACACTACCCATTAATCGTCGAGAGGCGTGGTGAGCCCGCATACATCCACACCATAGGCATCGGCGAAGCGAACATCTGAAGCCATGGTACCAAGCAATACTCAACTACAAAACACACAACTCTTATCCACGATCTGAGCAAAGCGCGGTAAAGGGCCATAAGACTCCTTGCGTCCCAATCGTACTCGAAATGGGACAACTACTCAAAAAGGCGCCACAAGGTACCACTGCTCATGTGTGTGGACTTCAAGAAAGAGCGGAAATCATAGCCCAGGTGCCACGATGGCGAATGCGGTCCACACATGAATCTGAGCGCTATGCAAGCAAATCCTACGACTTGGGTGGTATTGGGCGACTATGGAAGCGGTGCATTCATTCGTCAAACAACGCCATAAGCGTCAAATATTGATAACATACAACATGTACCCCCTTCGCCCTCTACGACCTCGCATCTCCATGGCCTTTCTCAACTTGGGGCATTGGCGTGATAGGCAAAGTTCATCCTATCGGGCGAGGAGGACAACGCCGTACTAGTAGCGATCGACTATTTCACGAAATGGGTAGGCGGCGTCCTTCCGCACCCTCGGCTCGAAGGAAGTCGCCAAGTTCATACAAGCAAACATCATATCTGCCGTCTGACATACCGCCTGAGTTTATAAGCGATCAAGGCTCACACTTTCAAGGGCGGCGAAGCCATACTTGCCAAATCTGACATACAACATCACCGATCCTCTCCTTACCGACCCGAACCAGCGGGCCGTGGAAGCGGCAAACAAAACTATAGTCACCATCTTGGAAAATGATCGGCGGTTGTCGGGATTGGCCCAACAAGATCCCATTCGCATTATGGGGATATCGCACAACCATCGCGCACCCACGGGCATGGCGCCTTATTTTCTCACCTATGGCATGGAAGCGGGTGCAACGATGGAGATCGAAATGAAATCTCTACGGATACTAATGGAAAGTAGCATCCCGAAGCGAGAATGGGCTCGCGAGCGTTACGAGCAACTCATGCTTCTAGGCGAGCGAGCTAAATTCCTTAAGCATTGTGCGAATGTACCAGGCCACGACTACAAAGAGCATTCAACAAGCGAGTTCGACCACGAAACATAAAAGTGGGAGACCTGGTATTGAAGTCGATCTGCGCGCCACTCCTGTTGACCCACGAGGAAAGTTCAAACCTAAGCTGGCGGACCTTACCTGCGTCAAAGAAATCTCTGCGGGAGGAAGCGGTCAAACTAAGCGATGCGGGCGGTCGGGGAGTTCAATCGGGCAACAAATCTCGACCCGGCTAAAGAAATACTACCCTTGAAACACTTGCAATGTATTTATAACATGTAATTAAACACAATTCTACGGGCCGGCATGCCCCTAAACATGCACATCCATCACAAAAAAGCAAAACACAATTCTACGGGCAGGCATGCCCTAAACATGCATTCAAAATAATACAACTCGAACTACAGGCTTGATTCCATTTACATGGATCGTGGCGACTTTTTCAAAGCACGGTAGGCATTCAACACAAAATCACATACCCAAAACATCTCAAGGATATGGCGAACATGACAAAATTCAAAATACAAGATCGTATGTCTTTAACCTTAAAAGAAACAAGGCAAGTTCACGCAAAGAGAACTTTTGTTTTATTATCTTTGAAAAAAGGAAACATTTACATTTGGATTTTGCAGCTGGGAACACGAACATAACACTACTAGCACACACAACACCTACAAGCATTACATGATCCGGCATTACCTTCGGGTTTAGGGAATACAAAAACAAACAAACAACTAGCAACAAGCATTCGGGTAACATTTTTCATTGAAGGAAGAACCTAACACCTATAACGGCACCACCACCGCCATCACGACCACACGGATCGGTTTATAGCCAGGCGTTCGCGAGGTCTTTAAGCTCTAGGCCGGGCGTGACCTCTTGTGAGCTGCGGGCAGCGGTCCACCTAGTATAGGCCTGTGACACCGGTGTCCTAGGAGTATTAGCCACCAACCACCAGGCGCATGGTCCAACCACTCGCCCAAGCATCGACTCGTCATTAGTCAACATGAGCACGCCTGCGGCTGCGGTGTCACGGCCGGGTATAAAGCGTGCCCACCCTATCTGTCGCCTCACTCGCATGGGATGGATATAAACACCCATGTCAAACGCGAGAGGAGGATTCCAGACGAACCACCGCCACGGTGCGCTCGTAGTCACATCAATTACTCCCCACCATAGTGCAGGCCGGCCGAATGGCGGATGACCTCACAAGCTCGGGAAGTAATTGTCGGGGCGATGGTGTGCATCCACCACTGATATAGCGATTAGTCACACTCCCGGTGAATATGACCGTCAATATCACCCAGCAAGCTCGAGCGCTCCATAAGCCACACTGGAGAATCGGGGGGACATCCTCGATGCGGACGCTCCTATTGCGAACACGGTCATCAAGCCCAGGATCGTTTGGCTAAGATCACGGCGAAGGGTTACAACCATACTCCATCTGTTGGACAACGGTGATCAGCGGGGATCGCAGAGTGCTCCCTCGTACAAAGAATCGGGGAACATATAGCGGTGGATTAGGCGAGCGCCAATGCCCTTTTCCTTGCCGGAAGAGATCGCCTTATTTTCACGATGCATGAACGGCGACACGAGCGATTAAGGTTAATCGACTCCCGACAAATAACGCCTCCGTCTCGTCAGAGGTCATCTGAAGGTAGCTCTTCACGTGCCCTTTGTAACGGACTCCGCTTTAACACACGCGGGCAAGTTAGTGCGCGACCAACCACCAATGGCTCAGAACTCCTCGACCCGGTGGACACACTTCTCCCGTCGAAAGCGGAACACATGGAAACCTAGGTCCCGATAGGCAAGACACGCATCCAGGAACCCAGGCTCCATCTGGACTTTCTTGAACCAAGGAATACCCCAACACTTATGATCTCTCGGGTCTTTCCTCTCGGCCAGACAAAGATACACACCAAGCGATGCAAGTTTCCCTCGAAATCCTCCATTCCTCAAACAAAAACACTCCACAAAATATTATAAATGCTATTATGATATGAGTAGATAATTGCAAAATAAGGCGAAGTCTGAAGGTGAGTGGAGGAGATGGATGAATGCACTAAACATGAACATCCTTCTTATAGGCAACGTCTCCAAGTAGCAACGACATGAAAGTATAATCGCTAGTGAACCAGATTAACCAAAAATCAAAACAAAAAGCCAAAAGCGACCCAAAATCGCGAGAAATCGGGCGATTTACACTAAAATCGCGGATGAGTGGCGATTTTCCATCATCGCTGATTCTGGCGATTTTGGGAAAAATCGTTGGTATTGAGCGATTTTCTATCATTCAGACATTGATCACGATCATTGCGCGTCTTGCAGCCTACGAGTTGCAGAAAACACTTTTCACAGCCTATGACCGCTGTTTTTACTTTCCTTTTTACCACGTATTATCAATTACGGTTTCGATACCCGGCCCTACGTCGTATTGTGTCATTTCGTGATCGACTCTCGACTAATGCTTTGCACATACGCTTCACAAAATTCAACCGTCACATTTCGCAAGCTTACGTTAGAACACGACGTAATTAATTCACATCTTTACGAACGTCAAAAGCACCTTTTACGGTCTCACAAAATTCAACCGTCACATTTCGTAAGCTTACGTTAAAGCACGACGTAATTAATTACGAACCTCAAAAACGCCTTTACGGTCTCACAAAATTCATTCATCATTTCCCGCAAGTTTTACGATGAAGCACGACGTTCTTCATTTACATTTTCATGAGCGTCAAAAGCGTATTTTACAGACTCAAAATATTTTCTTCAAAAGGCATGTTTTATAAAAATCTTTACGTATGCATACTCTTATTACGAATTAGAAAAAATCTCAATCGAGATTTGTGTTCTTTCGACTAACAATCTAATTGCGGGAACACTAGATAAGCACGTCACGAAGGTTTCAAGTGAAAGCGGCAACACAAACGATCGTACTACAAAAGCGAGGCAAAATAAGCAATAGAGCTTAGGCACCGCACGCATGATCATTAATCACGAAAGCTACGCCAGCGGAGGCGCTTACCACGATCAACAAATACACCTACTACATAATCAAAGCGCGTTAATGCGAGGTCACGTAGCCTACTCATGTCAAGCCATGGACGCGAATCAACGTCGTACGATTCCTGCAAATATGACCAAATACCCAAAACACGCACGCAAGGTCACAGGACCTTTTCGCGTCAAGCCGCAGTCACAAAAATGGACCTCACGTGGACTCCTACATATCCACATACATACAAATCCATAAAAATAAGCCTACGATCCTAGCATACATCCCAAATCAATTAGCTTGATCTCGACGATCGAGCTCCGCGCGCAACGAATCAACCTGAGCACGGTAACCAGCTAGCTCCTGCTCACGCTGCAACTCAAACTCCGCTCGCAAACGCGCCTCCTCAGCCCTGGCCCGCCCTAGCTCTATCTGACTCTGCGCGACTGCAGCCTGCAACTCTGAAGCATACTTCTGCGCCTTGCAGCGACCAGCTTTATCATTGAAAGCCACGCCACAGGTTAGCTACCCTCCATAATTCCTTGTGGACATCCACGGCCACCTGCAAACAAATACGGCCTTCATATGCTCAAACTGGGGGCTATAATCAAAAGCAGCTTCATTTCAAGTTTGACTAACGATTCTAGGACAAAATCTAACTCAAACTGGGGGCTATAATCAAAAGCAGCTTCATTTCAAGTTTGACTAACGATTTTAGGACAAAATCTAACTCAAACTGGGGGCTATAATCAAAAGCAGCTTCATTTCAAGTTTGACTAACGATTTTACGACAAAATCTAACTCAAACTGGGGGCTATAATCAAAAGCAGCTTCATTTCAAGTTTGACTAACGATTTTAGGACAAAATCTAACTCAAACTAGGGGCTACACTCAAACGCAGTTTCAACAAAGCTTGACTAACGATTTTAGGACAAAACCTTACTCAAGCTGGGGGCTACATACTACATATCACGCAAGCATAGAAAACAAGTCATACCTGCTTCACCCGAGGGCTCCAACTATCCATGCCAGCGTCAGTCACCGCAGATAAGTACTGCGGTAGTGGTATCGAATGCCGACAGCCACCATCATGCTCAAAATCCAAGCTCTCGTAGAAAGGAGGAGGCTGGACCTCAAGGTCAGGGTCACGTGGCTACAAGATACAAAAATCACGATCAATTTTTGCTTTTTAAGCAAATAACATACACAAGCATTACATGGCTACAAGATACAAAAATCACGATCAATTTTTGCTCTTTAAGCAAATGACATGCACAAGCAAAAAGCAAAAACAACAGCAAACCTCAATGACAGCAGGCGCCAAAGCAAGGCGCGCCCACGACGTATAATCCTCATCTAGCCTCAAGAGGGACTCCGACTCACCCTCGTGATATACATCGCGGCGAACATCGACATCCCGGTGTGCATGCGAGCGTAACCTTAGGAGGGCTTGAGGCACAACAAACTTATCCCTAATTATGCGGTGACGACAGACGCCGCTTAAGAACCGGTATGAATCATCTTGAGTCGCAATGTACAACCTCTGCGTGCTCGCGAATAGCAAAGCGAGTCGTAATTGGCGCAGGACATCCGCATAATTAAGCCCAAGGGTTGGGAACAAACTACAAAAAAAGAAGAGGAATAAACATCTGCAAAAGCACAAACGCAAGGCATATAAGAAATATGAACTTTTCTTACCTTATCAACGGTCATCTCATTAAACTTCACTCGAGCATCGTCATAAGTCAAGCGAATACCCTTCCTATTTGCCGTTGCATAAGCGTGAAAAGCAGGGTACTTCGCCTTCACGGCAAAGTTAGCAGGGAGCAACGACGGAAAGTGTGCGTAGCACCAGGACTACAATGAAGCCGAAAAATATGTCACAAAAGAGAAAGCAAAACGAAATAAAACAACAGAGCATCACAAAAAGCAACCATACCTCCATCAGCAAGCCAGGGCCGACCAAAGGCGGTTGGGACCCATCATCGATCCGATCGGAATGACTGCGTCCTACAAAACCGTGTCGAGAGACCCATAGCGAGAGTAACCAGTCAAAGGCACCCAATCTGGACAAGTCGCGGCGCCATCAAAGCGGCGATCGGCGCTTGCTCTCCTTTATCACCAAAGTGGGTGGGCGGCGGGAACCACCATAGCCACAATCGGGCATTACGCTCATGACTAACCAGCTCACCGCTTCTTTCCCTCGCCCTTAAAATAATCATCAAACCATGATGTCAGAAATTTGAAAAGTGTGCCTCTCATCCCTCGCGCACCTAATACCGCCTCCGATCAAGCGAACAACCGTAGGGCTCGAGATAGCGAGGCGTACTGTCCCACTCAATCATCTCCTCTCCATGAGGAAGCCCGAAACAACCGCAGAGACGAGAAGGTAATACCAACCTCGTACCCTGGCATATGGAGCGTGTTAATAGTGTCCCAAAACACATCTAACAACGCTCGAACGAAGGTGAGAATTCACATTCTTCTTACGCGCCTCCTTCCACTTTGTCACCAACGGACCAAAGGCTGTGCCGAGGATTATCTTCTGCGACTCGGGCGACAACTTCTTGTTAAAAGCATCTATACAAGTACGGAAACCAGAGAATGTCCTCATATTTCCCAACTTAAAGCCAACCTTCACCCGAGTAGACAAATGCTCCATGGTGTTCCAAACTAAGCTTACACCATCCCAGTCTTTGGCAACCTTCGCCCACAGTCTCGGGCCATGAGGAAATGATGGCCTCAAGCCCAGCTCATCAACCACGCCCATGAACATATTTTGCGCAGCAGCCGGCCCGGCATCAACACCAGCCTCACCACCTACGGCACCAGCAGCCGTGGCATCACCCCCAACATTACCCACAACATCACCCTCTGCGGCCTCAGCATCAACCGCTACAGGCTCCTCGTCATCCTGCTCCTCCTCGGGCTCAGGATCACTCTCAAAAGCATTCTCGAGCTGACGAGAACGACCACGTCTCGGCCTATCAACAGCAGGATCATTTCCAGCCTCATCAGAGCTCACCTCGTCAGAAACACCAACACTAATACCCTCATCTCGCTCACGGCTGCCACTAGCCTCAGCAGAGCGACGTCCACGTGTCCGAACGCCACCTTCAGCATTCCCAGCAACAGCATCCACTTTGCGCTTCCTACTAGGCCTATCATTCTTGCGACCACCTCCACGACCTCCACCTCGGCTTCTCCCGGCAGACACCTGTGCCTCCGGAACCCCACGTCCATGCCCGGCACCTTGCAAAGGTGCAGAACCAACTCCAGGCTCGCTAGCAGGAGGCCTAGGCAACTCAACATTAGCTCCAAGCCCACTAGCAAAAGGCCTAGACGACCCCACAGCTGGCTCCACAGGAACCCCAGTCGCATCCGCAACGCGCCCTGCATCACCAACAGAAGGCCCTGTCGGCTCTACGGTAGTGCTATGCTCGCTAATAGAAGGCATAGGAGACTCTGGAACAGCCCCCTGTACCTCATTCCCTGGCGTCAAAATAGGAGGAGTCTTGAACAGGTCAGACTGAGACGGACCTTCAGAAGTCGCTAAATGGTGACGCAGCTCGGAAATGGGAGTAAGCTCCTCCCCGGTAACATTGAAGTCAATGTTCTCGATGACATCCTGCATAGCACTGGTCGTAGGTATCACAATCTCAGGGTCACCTACATAGATCCAAGAACAATCTTAAGCTACGCAGCCGTATGATGGTACAAAAATGCAATTCAATTAAAGCAAGTTCATGACCAACAGAAGGATGCACATGCACAAAGGTAACAGAAAAGCAAGCTTTAGGCCTATCTTTGACAGAAAAGGGCTAAAAGGCGAAATACAGAAATGCATTTTTAATAACACAGACACGATACCTACGTCATACACATTTAATCCAAGGAGCAAGGATGCACAAAGACAGAGAAAAATCAAGCAAAGCAATGAAAAACAATCTTCAGGCCTATCTTTGACAGAAAAGGCTAAAATGAAGCAGAGACCCGAAAATGCACAGTTTGTGACACATGTCCAACGCAGGCAGCATACACAGCAAATCCGAAGAGCAACGATGTGCAAAAGCAAAGAAAAAAAAAACAGACGAAACAGCGAAAAACAAGATTTAGGCCTATTTTTGACAGACGAGGCCAAAACAACGCAAGAGTACAATCGCATATTATGACCATTATCACGATATATGCGTCATACACAACCAATACAAAGAGTTAGAAAGTACAAAAATGACAAAGACCAAGAAAAAGCAAGAAAAATCGCTTTAGGCTTATTTTGTGAGATAAGACTAAAGCGGCGAGACGAAATACCCAATTAAGTGACACGTGTCGACATACAAGTCATCACGAACACCCACAAAAAGTTTCGTACAAACATCATGTCCCGAGCACCTCGATTGAATAGCTTTTGCAATACACACGCAAGCTACAAAAACGGCCTTTTTATGGCCTTTCCTTGACCAAAGAGGCCCTAGCTTCCCACGAAATAACATCCTAGCCAACCTAAGCGGCCTGCGACAATCGCCCTAGACTCGAAGCACAAGAAGCAAGGAAAACGCTTACAAGAAGCCTAGCCCAATTACACATAAACGCTGCCAAACGCTCCAAAACACCTCCAAATCACGCATGCTCAACAAAAATGGGCAAGCCATACACCATACAAGTCATCATGACCCAAGACAAAAAATTTCGACAAGTTTCGGAACCAAAAATTTCGACCCGAAAAACCGTCTCCATACAAAAACACACGAAAATTACGGATTTTCAAACCGTTTTTCACACACAAAATACCCATGGCCTCGTCAATAGCATACAATGGCGTTTCAAAACAACCAAGCCAATCGATTGTCGTTTTACCACGACAAAAGCGAAACAAAACCGATAAAACCCCACATCACGGTTTTATGCCCAAAAAACCCGACTTTCGCGACAATTTCAACAAAACAAATTTACCCAAGCATTATACTACTAATGGGTAGCCTACACTGAGATTTTGAGCGCGTTCCGAGACCAAAAGCGAAAAATGACCAAAACGCCCTTGACCTTCTACACGAAAAACAGCCCTAATACACGGGTTTTGCACATACAATCGTCAACAACAGCAAGACAAGCCTCTTAATGCTCCCAAGTATCAATTTCAAGCAACAATGACAATAAAATTCGAATCATGCAAGACGGTTTAACATAAACCCTAAAAAACGAATTTTCAGTTAAAACCGACTCAAACCGACTTCAAAACACGAATTAGCGCCATGGTTAAGTACATACCTTGGTCCATTGCGAATCGTAGGAGTCGGAATCACGAATTTTGGTTGAAAAATCGCTGAGAACGAATTTTTCGATTTGGAGGTGTTTGTGGTTTTGTTTTCGGCTGCTATGCTCTTCTCCCTCCTTCCCGTGTTTTTGAAAAATAAAAAAAAAAAACAACACACACACACACTAAATCGCGGAAGTCCGCGATTAAGTGAATAGGCACGCAGTCAATTTTTAGTTTGGACTTGTTATTACGGTCCATTACGCTATCAATTCACTCTTTTATGCATTACTATGATAAAGCGAGAATACACATGCTTGTCACAAGCCAAGAGCCCAAATTTTACAAAATAACAACACATATACACTCTTTCTGAGTTACAAATCAAAATACGTATACTCCTCACGAGTTAAATCATTATACTTTTCAAAACAAATACACTCTTTCACGAGTTACAAAATCAAAATCGTATACTCCTCACGAGTTAAATCATTATACTTTTCAAAACAAATACACTCTTTACGAGTTACAAAATCAAAATACGTATACTCCTCACGAGTTAAATACGTATACTTTTCAAAACAAATACACTCTTTACGAGTTACAAAATCAAAATACGTATACTCCTCACGAGTAAAATACGTATACTTTTCAAAACAAATACACTCTTTACGAGTCACAAAATCAAAAATACGTATATTTCCCACAAGTTAAATACGTATACTTTTCAAAGCAAATACACTCTTTACGAGTCACAAAATCAAAAATACGTATATTTCCCACAAGTTAAATACGTATACTTTTCAAAACAAATACACTCTTTACGAGTCACAAAATCAAAAATACGTATATTTCCCACAAGTTAAATACGTATACTTTTCAAAACATATACACTCTTTACGAGTCACAAAATCAAAAATACGTATGCTCCTCACGAGTTCAATACGTATATTTTTCAAAACAAATACACTCTTCATGAGTCACAAAATCAAAAATACGTATACTCCTCACGAGTTCAATACGTATATTTTTTCAAAACAAATACACTCTTCATGAGTTACAAATCAAAATACGTATACTCCTCACGAGTTGAATACGTATATTTTTCAAATACACATAAAGCAAAATACACACTTTCATTCAAATCAAAACACAGATACACAAGCAAGCATGCAGCAGACACGCAAGACGCAGGAGATGGCCAAGCTACGAAACGCCATTGAATCACATCCAAACAACAGCAGGCCGGCAAGCCCTAAAACATGCAGGACCGTCATGTCCCTAAACATGCCGTCCCTCCCCGCATTCCCGACACTAAGTCCTCGTCTCTCCCCGAGACACATACTTAGCGTCGCCAGGTAGTATCGAGACTGTAATGGTCCGGATACTATCTTCTAAGTTTGACTAGCGCTTTAGTCCAAGCTCAGTCAAACTGGGGGCTCTGTAGATACCCGTATCCGTACCCCCCAAAAGCAAACCCGATGACGAAAAGGACTTTCATGCATGTTTTAAAAATAAGACAAAACGGTACATAAGTGTCTAAAACATTTTAGTCATTTTTAACGTATTAATTTGAATTTGCATATCTCGTAAAAATGAGTATTAATTTAGTCATTTTAAATCGTAAGTCAACACAATACACACAAGCACGAGACATACACGCCTCACAAAATGACCCAAGAATACAAAAACAACCCACACACACACACAAAAACGGCCCAAAACACATAAAAAGGCCCAAGCACCCGAGCGGGCCAAAATGCGTCCCGGGTCACATTCCTACGAAACAAAATCCCACAAAGTCGTAAAATAATGCATTACAATATTATTTTACTTCGATCCAAGATCGAAAAACACGACGAAAAACCGAAACACGAAACACGAAATACGAAAATCAAAACAAAAACCAAGTTGATTAACAACTTGATCATGTTGCAGCCCCAAAAGTCAGCAAAGCTGCTCGACAAACCTGCTCTTACATCTTACACACCTACGTTGACAAATACGGCGCTACAAATTTGTCAGAAAAAGCCATAAAATCGCCAGAATAGTGGCGATTTTCCCCCTCCCCTCTGACATTCTGGCGATTTTCCCTTTAATCGCTGGTTCTCTGGCGATTTTCTGATCAATTAGGCATAAAACACGAAGCATTTGCTATAAATAGCAGCCCTTACTCGACCCAAAACAACAACAATCGAATCATCATCTAAACCGACAACAACAGTTACAACAACATTTAAAATCGATACTCATATTCACAAAAAGCCTCTCGCACTTATAAATTTCCACTTTAAAACCGTCTTTGCATTTCAAGGTAAAGAAATTTTACCTCCCGATTAGACGTTGGAGACTTATGGGGTTACTTTAACCCACCCCGATATTGGCATTAACGAATTCGTATTCGCAATACGATTGTAGTAATTCGAATCAAATGATTCGTCTAAACCTCGCCAATATCGCATAAATAAACGACTCAAAATCACTAAATTAAGCACCCACTTTTACATTATGCAAATTCTCGATTCATGCATTAAATTACGACTGAAACACGGATTCGACATTTAACTGCACTGCTTCATATAGTCTCTTAAACATGCAAAACCGAGGGTTTTACAAAATCTTAGAATTGAACACAAGTCGGAGAATAACGTTTAGTTATTAATTCAAATACAATGAATTAGTAATTTTACGTATATTTCCTATAGCAAATCGTCATAGCTTTGACGGCTTACATCTATTTTACATATTTATCGAGTCATACATTTGCATTTGTACGTAGCATCCTATTAGCCCAAATATCGAAATTAAAGCATTTGTTTTCAAATTAGTAAAGACTACTTTTACGTAGGCCTTTTTATTGCAGTTTTCAATATACTTTGTCAAAACTTTAGAAGGGTAACCTCACTCCGAATCCTCTCTGGTTTCACAATAGCCTCAGAAGGATAGGTATCGACGCACCTTGAAATCTGAGACCTTCGCGTCTTATGATTTTAAGATGCGTTGAATAGGTTCCAAATTCCCTTATAATTTGGTGGCGACTCCAAAAACACGTTTTAAAAGGATTTTTATATTTCTTTTTATTATCTTCACATGCAATGACATCCCCCCTCTCTAAACAAAAGAACGCTCGAGCGAGTTTAAGTCAAGCAAAGCACCAAAAATGCGAAGCTCTGGCGACCCGCGAGCTTCTTGCAAAATTCATTTTTCCCGCGCCGTGCATTCCGCCCCATGACACGAGGGCGGGCGCGAGCGGGGCGTCGAGAAGGGATATCCACATTTTCCGGTATCCTCAATTGTTCGACTATTAAGCAGGCTGGGATCACTCAAAATCAGATAAGGGAGATGCTGTTCCCTTTTTCGCTGAAAGATCGAGCCCGCGAGTGGATTACTGATCTAGACAAGGAGGCGTGGTATTACAGTTGGAGGAGTTTGGCTCTCGCGTTCTATTCAAAGTTCTATCCTCCAGGCGCACAAATCGGATCTTGTGATCAGTTCGTGGCTTCAGCGGACATACGATGAGACTTTAGCTGAAGCTTGGGAAAGGTATAAGAAGGTCATACGGGATTGTCCTCACCATGGGCTGAACGAATGGCTCGTGATTATGACCTTTTATAACGGCTTATATGCTGAAAGCCGTGCGATTCTTGATTCTGCTGCGGAGGGACGTTTTGCTAACAACGTCGATGATGATAAAGCTTGGGCATTAATTGAGGGGATGGCGATACATTCGTCACAATTTGGGAAGCCGGGGGGAAATTCACGGTCTGCGCATAATGACCGTGATAAGGAGAGCATTAGTGCGCTCACTAGCCAGGTTGCCACGCTGACCGCACAGATTAGTATGATGAATGGGGGTGGCTCTTCTGGTGCTCATGTAAATGCTATTGCAGGGCACGACTTGGGTTATTCTACGGGGTATGCTGCACCCCAGGAGCAGGTTTATGCTTATCAATCCTACAACCAAAACTTGCCTTACCAAAACCAGCCGAGTTACGACCGTTCTCTCTTGTCTTATCGTAACCAAAATGTCCTTAACCCGACCACCCAACCACCCCAAAATACTCCCTACATCCCCCCTCACAAAAATTTCCAACCGCCTCCACCCAATTACCAAAAACCGGCCTATACTCCACCACCTCCTACCCCGGGACCTGATCCTTTGGCCGAGACTAAGGCCATGATGTTGCAAATGCAACAAATGATGATGGGTATGCAGAAGTCGCAGGAGACGATGATGCAATATGTCCAGAAGAGTGATCAAGCTAAGGACGCGGCTATAAAGATGTTGGAGAATCAAGTGGCTCAACTAGCCACTTCTCAAGCTTCGCGTCAACCAGGTTTCTTACCATCGCAGGGTAATCCTCCTAACCCTCCTCCCGATACAGCATGTGCCATTACATTGAGGAGTAGCACGTTTTACGATGATCCGAGGAAAGCGTATGACCGGTCGGCCGGCGGTCGTCTGCATTTGGACTGGCTTCTTCGAGGAAAAATGATTCGGGTATGGTTTCTGGTGCTCCTGTTGCTCCTCCAGTGCCCCCAATTCAGATCAAGCTACCATTTCCTGGCCGACTACGAGCAGAGTCCGCGGCTAAGTTTAAGAAGTTCGTGGACGTCGTCAAGGCACTTCAGGTAAATGTTCCCTTCCTTGACCTTGTTACTCAAGTTCCTGCGTACGCTAAGTTTTTGAAGGAAGTCTTAGCTAGGAAGCGTACGCTGGATGATGTCTCGACGGTAGCTTTTGTGGGGGAGGCAAGTACTAGGTTGCAGGGTGGTAAACCGCCTAAACTTAGTGATCCCGGGACCTTTTCCATCCCCTGCTCCATAGGTAAGTTTGTGGTCAGAAATGCTTTGTGCGACCTAAGAGCGAGTGTTAGTGTTATCCCCTATTCTATGTGTCAAAAGATGAATATGACAACCTTGGGGCCCGCTCACATTACTTTGCAGATGGCTGACCGTACCGTTAAGCGCCCCTTTGGTATCCTACAAGATGTCCCTGTGCAGGTTGGAAAGTTCTTTATCCCTGTCGACTTTGTAGTTTTGGATATGCCTGAGGATGTCCACGTCCCGATCATTTTAGGGAGACCTTTTCTGCACACTGTTGGTGCAGTCATTGACGTGGGTAATAAGACCTTAGCATTTACGGTGGGGGGTGAGAAGCTTACCTTTACTCGATCTGATACCCCGCGGTCACCTATGCGTCTGGAGTCGGTTTGTTCTATTGACGTTTCACCTCCATCTCACTCTACTGGAGACTCTGTGGAGGTTTTGCATGTCTCTTCTCCGTGTGCAGGTTCTTTACAGGATGGCTGCAAGGATGGTTTGGGGGAGAGTAAACTGTTGAAAACCGACTTATTTGATGCGAGCAATGGAGATAGAGGACCCACAGTTGAGTCGCTTGGAGCGTGTGGGAGATATGGAGAGCCATTCCGGGATGGAGCCCCTTGTGTGATGGACTATGCTGCTTTGCCTCGCGAGGGAGGAGTTCTATGGCGAATGAATCTTTGTTTACGAGTGAAAGCTGTCATTAGTATTAGCGACCTTGGCCTAATTTTACTTGATTTTTGGAGCTTTGAAGAATCGTGCGGGACTATAAACCAGCTCTTTCGGGAGGCAACCCGATGACGTTGTATTTTTGTTGCACTTTGTACTTTGGTTTGGTTTGTTTTGATGACATTTTACGTTATTTGAGAGCGCGAGGACGAGGGTATTATTTTCTGATTTTACTGCGCAGGTACTCATGGACTTTTGGTCCTTAGTATTTTTGAGAACGCTCACGAGAGGCATGCCAGCCGGCCGACCGGCTGCCGGGCCCGGACTGGGGCCGTAGCTTAAAATTGAAGCAGAGGAAAAAACGCGAAAAAAAAAAGAAAATAGCACTGTAGGCCCGTGATTGGTCTGGGCCGACTTGATGCATTGTTGTTCCGTTTTGTTTCTTCTTGCGTGCTACTCCGAAGTACTACATAGGTGGACTGATTTGGATGCATATTCGTGGATATATAGCCGCACTCCATGCTTTGCTTTGGTTTGGGGGAGCCCCAAATTAATAATGTGAGCTCTCATTACCCTCTTTTCTCGTTTTATTTTCCTACCCCCGCTTATTATTTGTCCTCATCTGCTGTTGTGGTTGTGCTGTTTTCCACATTGAGGACAATGTGCGATTCTGGTTTGGGGGAGGGAAGCACTTTCGCGCTTTTCTTTTGCATTTTCATTTTGTGTGCATTTTGTGTGTTATAAAAAAAAATATATACAAAAATCTGAATCTTTTTGGTGCAGATTGTCAGTTTGGAGAATTGATTAGTGTCCTTATTTTGATCTTTAGCATCTCCGAGTTGACAATCTATCGTCGTAGCTTGCACTATATGTTTGTTTCCTATTAATAGATTGCGAGCCTCAAACACTAGCCCACTTGCATTTGCTTAATTCTTATCGCTTTTCGTTCTTTTACTTTCGATTTTGGTATTCTTGCGAGGCAACGGTTTGTGGAATGTTTGGAAAGTTGGCTTGTGGAATGAATGGATGGATGTTTATTTGTTGGAGCAATGCTTCGATGCTCTCGGAGGGGACTCATTTATTTGAGTAACCACAATGGCCATGAATTTGGCTGTGACCGGGAGTATGAGCAATGATGTAACCCTTAAGGAAATATGTTTACCCGAGCACGATCTTTACCGAGTGAATGTCAAGCTAAACGGTATAACATACGAGGGATGCTCCACATTGCGCGAAAAAGAAAAAAAAAAGAGAAAGAAAAGAAAAGAAAAGAAAAGAAAAGAAAAGAGGAAAAAATGGATTGTGGAAAGAATTGGTTGATTGGAAAGTGGTATGCTCGGTTGGCCTTGCTTGAATTTAATTATCCTTTATCGTTAGTTTTATTGCGAAAGCGTAGGGAGCTAGTAGTATGATGTGGTGTGAATGGTTGAGACTTGTGCTCTATTTTTGGTGAAATAGACTATGGTTTGTAAGTTTGTGTGCATAGGTCGTCAACTTTGAGATACTAACGTGATAAGTTCGTGTCACTTTGATTTTCTCCGACGCTTTTTGCTTGAGGACAAGCAAAGGTTTGGTTTAGGGGAGTTTGATACATGTTATTTATATTTATTTTATGCCCCCGGTTTAGTCGCGTTTAGCTCGCATTTATTCGTATTCATTATGATTCTACGAGCTATTTGTTATATTTCTCGATACTGCTGCCTTTTATTTACATTTTGCAGGTTTTGGTGGTTTTGAGCCAAAACCCGAGACATTTGGAGCAAGTACGAGATTCGAGACTACGAGACCAGACTCGAGCTCACGCGGGAGCTCGGGAAGACAAAAGAAGACCAAAAGACTAGAAAGGCCACGAGTAAATTATGGCCCAAAAGTGAAGGATGAGCCCGAGTTGAGCAAAAGAAGCGGGACACGAGTCGGCCGTCGCCGGTCTGTCTGACCGGCCGGCACTCTGGCCCAGCCCGGCCCGATCCGCAATTTAATTGTTTTATCTTTGGGTTGCTTTGTATAAATACCTAAACTAATGCTACGAATTAGACATCTCTCTTTTACTGCTTTTTAGTTTTACTTTAGTTTTACACTTCCTCTCTCAAAATTCTAGTTATTAGGTTTAAGTTTAGTTTCAAGATTTGGTTTAATTGTAATCGTCAGTACTCCGTATTAATTTCAAGATTCTCAGGTTTAATTCAATTCTTGCTATTTCTCTTACTATGTTTATTATATACTGTTTTGCTTTGATTCCCATTATGCATAGCTAATTTTATAATTAGGGTTTAGGGTGATTGTGATATTTGGTTCAGGAACATGTTTTAATGGCTTATGTTGATTGAACTTGTGCAAGTTGATTTCTTCCTGCGCGTTTTATTATCAATTGAATTTAGGGACGCCTTTATTGAATTGAACTTAGGTTGTTTCAGTTTAAGATCGAAAGCCTAATTGAAACTAGACTCACGCGTATTTGATAAGTTGAATTTAGTAAGTTGCGAGAGCCCGCTAAATTTGCTTAAGGTTAAAATTGACTCGAGAGAGCGTTTTCCTAAACCCAGTCACTTGCATAGCTTCAGTTGATTTATATTTCCTTTTGAGTTGAGTTCCTGAATCAGTGTCACATTGATCCCGATGCCCTAATCTCCCTTTTATTTATTTTTATACCATCTTATTTGCTGTTATTAGTTTAGTCCTACAAAACACCCCTTTTCACACCCTAGAGTTAGACCTGTTACTCCGACTTTAGCTTATTACTACGCTGTTTCCCTGTGGATACGATCCTGCTTGCCACTAGCACTTTTTAGTAGTTTGTTTAGGTTTATTTTGATATCGGTGATACGACTTAGCCGTGTCAGAATGCTTACTAACATCTGAAACGTACTTAAATGTAAACAGGTAAAGGGATCGCAATACCTAAACTGATGGTGCTTAACGCTGTGCGAGGTGTCCGGGAACCTATTATGGGAGACTCTTCAACAGACCTCTTTTGACATAAGATAAGTTTTCTCTTTTGTCTTGCCAATTCTGAACACCAACCTCTATCTAAATCACTTTTAGGTTGATCATTATTATGTGACCTAGCAACTTCATGATTTTTTGTTGAATTCTTTTTAGATATGACCTGTTTGCGCTCCTTTCTTGCTTGTTTTGCTATCAAATAGTCAGTTACACTTCTTTTGAACTGTAAATCTGGAAATTGATACATAATAGTGTTATGGAAATAGGAAATTTTAGTGTATGAAAACTTTTTTGGATAATGTTAATAAATACGGAGTATATAAATAAATAATTCCATTCGTGAAATCATTGCTGGCAGAAGGCAAATTTAATCGCTGTGTATAATCTGGCCGAGAGTCATTAGGTTGACCAACATCGGTGGTATCTACTTCATATTAGACAAATATGTAAATGTTTTTTTATGAAACATATCTTCCATTATATAGCAATGCATATGAGAAGTATTTAACATGAGAATAGTTCTTTTTTTTTTTTTTTTTTTTAAATGAAATACCTGAGTGTGGGATACATTGGTCTGCAGGTGATTTAGCCTTATATTTATCCGTTGATGCATACCTTTGAACTCGATTATTCTGCGATCCAATGAATAAACTTTTGTCCTGTACATTGATTGGTGTTATGTTGTCCGCAAAGTTTGTTATATCACTTAGCGGGAATAAAAGATTGCCTGAGGTAATTTGGATTTTAGAAAAACCAGTTAGAACATAATTAAATGAACTGTCAAATCATATACAAAAGCAGTTTGACAGATTACATAAATGGTGTTGGACATACCTTGGCTAATGGATTTACCCACATTCGTTGCATTTATCACATTGTTGTGCACATAGCTTGCGGTTGTAATATAATTGTCGTCTGCATATAAGTGAAATATATTTCGTGACCTTATAAGTACATGTTGAATAAGCAAAATGTGTCATGTAACATATGAGCATGGAAAAGTCAGCTATGGTAAATTGAGTCTCAAAATTTCTAAAGTTTTTCAGATGTTTGATAATATTACTTTTTGTCGTGCAGGAGCTCGGTGGCATTGTTTCTGCAGAGGAATAACAAAACGTTATGAAAGCGTCAATTAGTAAGGTAAGGAAAATTTTAATGTATATATCATAAGTGGTTATACTGTCGTGTAACTATTTACAATCTGAACACAATTTTGGCCGGTAATGTCATGAGAGGATGAAATTTTATACCTCACATGGAAATGTTTTGTCTATGATAATTAACGACACTACTCTCTGAAGTTGTGAAACATTTTCGTTTGTTTTCTTCCCAAAAAAATTTAAATTAAGAAGTAAATGGTTAGAATATACAATATACCATGATTCAATTGTTAATTTTTCAGGATTGAGTCCAGTCAGAATTTTTCACTTATGGACTGGATATACAATGGTGCCTTATCGACATAAAAGAGAAGGTAACATATTGTTTTATTAACGCCTTTTTTCTGGATTTGAATGAAAATTTCGATACATACTCTATAGCAATGTCGAAATAAAAGTAAAGAGCACCAACATAATATTCGACTAACCTTTGACATTTTGATTGTTGTTAGTCTTACTCCTTTTGTGAACACGCTTTCTGCTTGGTGAACCTTCCATTGATGAAAGGTGTTGTAGTAAGAGTAGATAAATAGGTTGTATTCAAAATAGAAAAGTGAAAAATAATATATAGTGCAATAGAAGTGCAATTGGAATTTTGGAAATCTAATATTTAAGTATCCTATGCATATAATTAAGTTGTGATTATAATAAATGCATTAATTTATGTATGACAAAACCCAAGACTTCATTTTGGTAATTTAATTAGTGTGTTTCTTATTGACATATTGAGTTAAAATGCTTTTTCTTTTCCAACACCACCTATAATATGAATATACATCATTTGAAATTAATATACGTCTTCTATAAAGGCGCAGTCCTGTACATCTTACCCACTGTCAACACAACACTGAGGTAATGTTAAATTTTTTTAGATGATATGTAATTTCAAAGCGGGATATGGACATTTAGCACTCTATTTTCTTATCATATTTAGGTAAAATAAGTAACTTTGCGGGATATGAACCGCTTTACATTCTTGCTCAGCATTTGTTCTGTATCAAGTTACGCATGGCGGTTAAAAGCACAACAACCCTTGCTCGTTGTACAGACAACAAATGCATTCATTGCTAGGAAAGGTAGCACGGTAAGTTGTAGACAGCACGTTATTTGTTTAACGTCTTCGAAATTCTGCATGCTATGGTAGCTTTGTATAACTCCGAATCAATTTTTCTATTGTAGAAAATTTGCGTCAACTGAACAACGCTACTGGTTATAACAGGCTACACATTTAGCTTGCCACATATGGCGAATAGTATTAAGAAGAATTTTCCATTTTATTGATGACAGGTTTCTTCGTAGCCGAGCATGCGTCTCCAATATTGATGCCTTTTTGCATATTATTCCCACTTTCAACACTATCTCGAGGCAATGACCTTTTTAGAGGAGTGATTTGTGCAATGGTTTCAGCAGAGATAGAATCTTCTTCCTGCGATAAAGGAAGGACACCATCAATCAGGTAAATCTTAAGAATTTTTAAGCGTAATTTTATTGGAATTGATTTGGCTTTCACCTTATGATATCTCTGTGTGTATCTTAATTAACTGATTGCAAAGGAGCTTTGTATCTTTCAAAGTATCAGGACCATTGTCACTAAGGGTTGAATTTTTTTTACCTTTAAATACTTGTTTTGATTTCATATACTAAGGTTAAAGTTACTATAATATTGATCTGAACATGTATCATTTTCACAAATTCAAAGATGGCCAAACCTTAGCATTTTTGGCTCGGGTTATCAACTCATTTGCGAATGAATCGAAAGATTCACATTCTTCCTATAATCATGAATGAAATAGAACACGCAAATTACAATATAATTGAGGTGTTTAAGATATAATTACATTTAAATGTCCTGAGAATGAAATTGTTTGAACTTTACCTTAAATATTTGATTGTACTTAGACTTCCATTTTTAAGCCATGTCTAAGTCGCCAGACATATTCAAGACAGTATATGAGTTCGAACCCTGGTTGACATTGAACTTCTCGTGTATTTCTATCTTGAAAACAAATTCCTTGTCAAAAAATTTCTCCAATTCAATCGGAATAGACTAATGATCACTTGTCTACAAATTACATGGATGAAAAGCAAAATAAGCAGAATAATAATGGTTAAATTAGTTCACAACTTACAATAGAGTGTGGAACCCGAGATCGAGGGGGACCCAACTCCGCGTCTTGCATAAGGGCGATTAAAGTTAAAAAGATTAAGTTTGAAAAACCTTTGAAAACTGTTTGGAGTCGCCACCTAATTAACGCGGAAATTGGGAACCTGCTATCATGTCTTAAACTAAAAACAAGTCTTAGATTTTGGAGCACGCCGACACCCCTAGATCTAAGGTTGTGAAACCAGATTGGATTCGGGGTGAGGGTACTTAACTAAAGATTAATTCAATTAATGATTTATGAAAACCTTTTAGAAAAGCTTATGTAAAAATAGCGTCTACTGACCTAGAACAATCCAAGTAAGATGATATTTGAGCTAATGTTATCGCTACGTACAAGTGCGATAAAGTTTGTAAAAGAATGCAGATGCAAATGCAAAAAAGATAGTTTAAAACCCTCAGTTTAGCATGTTTAACTTGTTAACGAAAACGGTTCAGTTAAAGGTTGAATTCATTGTTTAAGTTGATTTTAATGCAAAAGAAAAAGGTGCAAGATGCATACAATTAAAATAAACGTTCGAGACTTTGTCCGCCACCTTAAAGCTGTGGGTACGGGGTCTAGGGTTCGAGACATTGTCTTGGGTGGCTTGGTTACCCACATTGCTAGACGGATGCTTCGGCTTAACGAGGACGACCTAGAGCCAGCCGTTAATGGGGGGATCTTGATAGACTTGGCTTACCTCCTGACGATAAATTAGGTAACACGGGGTGATCGACGGGGCGACATATGGAGGGGGGGTAGTGGTAACCAGTGGACTGATTTATGCATGCTTCCTAACCCTACTCTCCCTAGGTTAATCCTCAACCCCGAGTTTGTGGGTCATCGGTCTGTTGCAGGTGATGATGACGACGAGGAGGAGGATGAAGAGGGCGATGAACGCCCTGCGTTGGCCACTTATTTGATCATTCCAGCTGGAGGTGTGGCCCCTCAGATGCCTGACAGAGGCCATACCCACACTTACCACCGCCGAGAGTCACGCCAGGCTTCCACTGATGTCAGCCGCTAGTAGGCTCGAGCTCATCACAAGACCTACCTTTGATCCCTTCGCTCCCTACACGCGAACTGGGGATCTATTGTACGACTCCATTCATGACCTCCAGGTTGGTCAGGCGAGGCTTATGTCTTCCTTTGATTCATTCGCTTCTGATATGCGAAGCAGTATGTCCGCCTGGCAGACCGACCAGCGCTTGGCCATGTACCCCGTGTATGATCACTTTGCGCGCCAGGGCTTTGTTCAGCCCGAGGGACCTCATCCCTCTTGGTATACTTACCCATTTGGTTGCTTTCCTCAGGGAGGCCAGGGTAGCGGAATGTTTGGCGGCGCAAGAGGCTATGGTGGGTAGGGGGTGGTTTTGGATTTACGCCGAATGTTGGTGCTGATGTTGCAGGTACCTCTCAGGCCGGTCTTAGTATGATGGACGCTACTTTTCAGCAGGACTTTGGCGGCCGCGGCGACGATGGTGGTGATGATGGAGCAGGTGGCAGTGGTGGTGGTATGTCTGAGCACACCACTTTTTATCATTTCTGGTAGTTGATTGCCCTCTACGTGGATGCTGGTTTGGGGGAGTGCTTTCCTTGTATATATTGTAAGTATTCTTCTCATTTTTCTGCTTTTCATGTCGTTCCCTCCTCTATTTTGATGTCCCTCTGCTATTGATGTGCTGCTGGTCACATTGGGGACAATGTGATGTTTGGTTTTGGGGGGGAGACTTGTTTATTTCCTTTGTTTTCTTTGTTTTCATTTTCATTTTCCAAAAAAAAAAACACAAACAAAAAAAAAGTCATAAAACCACAAAAAATCCAAAAAAATCAGAAAAATTCAAAAAAAAAAACCAAAAATACGTTGACTTTGTTATTTAGAATCGTTGTAGTCGAGCTTGTTTTTACCTTTCGCTTCCCGACATCCCTTCCCTTTTTGCTTTTAGCCTTGACATGATCTTTATAGACGGAATTAGCACTAATGGGGATGTTTTGACAATGTGGTGTAATGGCATGCTTTTACTTTTCGGTTGATCACTTTCCGGATAAGCTACATATTTTTGTGAGGTTTAGACCCTCCAGTGGCCGGTACATCTATACCCGGTCCCCGTCCTAGGAATGTGTGTAGTCTCCTTGTGGTGCGCGTAATATCAACACGCATAAGTGTGGCCCCCTTTCTCGTTTTTCCCCGTGATTTGTCATATGTTTTTGCGTACGAGGTTTTAGTCGATTTCATGATTTTCACCATGTGCTTACATTGATTTATCCTCTCATTTTTGATCTATTACCCTTATACCCACATTGAGTTTTACTAGCTACATGCCTAAATCGCCTACCCTAGCCTAGCTAGTTATCGCTTTTGCATACTCTTGTGCTTGTCGTTGGGTTTTGATCGATTGACACGACTTACTGATGTCGTGTTCGTGAGAGTTTTGGTGAATTTAAGTCGGGATTGCTGCTTCCCCGACATTGGATGACGTTTTCGCAACAATTTAAGTGTGCTCCTTTTCAAAAAAAAAAAAAGCAAAGAAGAAAAAAAACACAACAACACAAAAAGAAAAAAAAAAAAAAAGAGAAACAAGTCAATTCAAAATCAAAACGAAAGAAAAAAAATGACTTTGTGAAACAATGTTGAAGTTGTTGGTGTTGTGAGCTTTTGAGCACTTGTTTTGTAATGTTATTGTTGCGAGGGTGTGTTAGAGGAGACCGATTTGCTGTTTCGGTCCGTTTTTGCTTGTGAGAGTTGGGTTTCTTATCGGTTGGACGAGCACTTGAGTTGCATTAGTGGCTTCTAGTTGGCTTTTAGCTCCACGAATCCATAATCATTTGTCCACCTTATTCCCTTTACCTCTCTTGGCCTTTACACATCAATTGTCCTATGTAAGCCCTCGTGTTTGATTTGTTTATTGTGACATTTTCATGTACGGGAATGCTGATAGGCTTAGTCGCACTCGCCTAGTCAAAGATAAACCTGACAAACCTAAGGCGTAGGTAGGGTAAGTCGGGGTCGAAATCCACAGGGAGAAGGTCGCTTATGTAGGTTACCTATGAGGTGATTCTAGTCTCGGTCGGTTCGAAGGTTGATTGGTTCTATAGCTAGAGCGTAGGAAAGGATTATCGTATAAGGAAGATTCTAGGAAGTCGGGTTAGACAAGGGTAAGTCAAGGTCAAGGATGATGATCGGGATGAGTAAGGAATCGCACATGCCAAGGGTATAGCTCGTCCTCTCGGTCTTAAGCTTCCTCTAGGTCTCGAATGCGGGCTCTCGCAACTTACAATCAAGGGTCCTAATGTTTAGTCTCGCGCCTCTCCAAGAACTAGGCTTTCGTTCTTTAGTTCAAGGGTGCTAGATACTCGCTAAAACGTGATCAAGGAATCAACAAGTACAATCAAGCAAGACTAAACAAAGCAAGCACAAAACCTAACTCAAAATGATCATCAAACACAACCAAAACCAACATCCATGCTTCACCCTTCTCCCTAGATAAAAGAACTACTCACACATGATAAAAAAAACGATAATCAAAGTAAGAGAAAGGGATGAAAACATGATCACAAACAATAGGAGATGAAATAACAATGAAAAGAGAGAAGAAATGATAATACCCAATCAGAAAAACAAAAGGAGAAATCGATGAACAAGAGCAACAAAACCAAATGGATGATCAAAACAACGAATTCGAGTCGGGAATTAAAAGTACAACTTATTCAATGATTCAAACCCTATGTTTTTGTGAGAATGATGTTTTAAGTGTCCTAGAAATGCTGTAAAAATTTCAGACGAAAATAATGAGCGAAACCCCTTCAAATAAGTCGATCAAATTAAGCACACGAGGAGTCGGGGCCCGTCCCAAGGGGTAGGGACGGCCATCCCAACCGGGACCACCCCCATCCCGACCGGGACACACTCCGAGACACCATGAAGACACGTCCCAAGGCTCCGGGACACTTGTCCCGAGGTGTACAGAAAAATTCAGCAAGTTTTGGCTTCGTTTCCTCGCTTGGTCTTCACTTGTACTTGCTTCTAACTTATCGTATGTGGTCCCAAGGCCTAGGGACAAGGCATGGTTCGTACCAAAGGGTAGGGATGAGGTCTAAAGTGAATAATTGAGCTCCGTGTTCCGTCCCATGGTCTCGAGACACCTTCAAACTTCACGAAACATACATGAGGGTTTACATAGGATCCTATCCTCCAAATACGGAACTTTACGGAACTTCACGAAACTTCCCGAAACCAACTCGAAACATGGCTCGTACGCAACCGAAACGACACGAAACCAACTCGAAACATCACAAAACTTTACGGAACTTCATGAAACTTCCCGACCAGCATCCTATCCTCCAAATAAGCGCGTTTCCCTACAAAATAAACATAAAAACGCAGCAGGGCCAATACGGAGAGAAATAGGAGGCGAAATGCAAATAAAAGCACAAGAATGGCCGAGAAACGCTATGGAAACGGGGGCTATAAGTACGTAAATATATGACACATCAAACTCCCCCAAACTGAACCGTTGCTTGTCCTCAAGCAACAAAGCATGACAGAAAATAGAGGACAAAGCGACAATTAGAAAACTTCCCCGAACAATCACCAAACCGCAAGCAGCTTTAGCAAATGGCAATCAATCCCGAAACAGCATGGGACGTATGGAAATAGCAAGCTAACGGATGAGGATTATAAGACGGCGTAGAATGAATAGCATGGCTTAAACTTAGGCTCTCTAGCAATCGAATCACGGACCTCTCGCGGTTTCCACTCTAGCACAAATGATGAACAGGGTGATATATGTGATGACACTCACCTACTCGACTGGTGGAAGCACGCTCCGCAATCGAATGTGGACCAAATCTCGCATTCCCGTACACAAATAATGTCACAAAAAACGAAACAAACATGAGGGTTTACATAGGATAATGAGGAGTGTAAAGGCCAAAGAGAGGATAAGGGCAAGAAGGTGGACAAATAGATTATGGAATCGTGGAGCAAAGCCACTAGAAACCACTAATATTACTCAAGTGCTCATCCAAGCCAACAAGGAACCCAACTCTCATGAAAAGTGAACCGAAAACAGCATATCGGTCTCCTCTACACATCATCGCAACAAAACAAATGATTACAAGTGCTCACTCATGTAACAACAACAACAACTTTTTCATTTTGTGCACACATTTTTCTTTTCTGTATTTTTTGTGTTGTGTTTGGTTTTTTTTTCATATTTTTGTTTTTTTTTTTTCTTTTTGAGCAAAGAGCACACTCACGTAGTTACGGAAATACCTCATAAAAGGTCGGGGAAACAGCAATCCCGACTCATATTCACCAACACTCTCCAAGCAAACGACATCAGCAAGTCGAAACAACGATCAAAACCCAACGAACGAGCACAAGAGTAAGCAAAAGCGGTCACTAGCTACGCTAGGGTAGGCTATTTGGCAATGTAGCTAGCAAACTCAAGTGAATAAGGGTAATAGGATCATATATGAGAGGATAAAGACAAATGCAAGAACAAGGTGAATAGAATGAAATCAACTAAAGCCTCATACGCAAAACATGTGACAAAAACGGGATAGGGGCCACACTTATGCGCGTTAATGTTACGTACCCCACGAGGAGAACTACTCACAATTAAAGCACGGGGACCGGGATAGATGAACCGGCCTCTGGAGGCTAAAAACCTCACAATAATAGTAGCTATAGTCCGTGAAATGATAAAGCCAAAACGTAAAAGCACGCCATCATCTGCTAGTGTCTAGACATCCCTGTAGCGCTAAACCAACAATATAAATCATGCCAAAGCCAAAAGCATACAAGGGAAGGGATGTCGGGAAAGAATAAGGTAAAAACAAGCTCGCAAACAACGATTCGGGATATATTTTTTTGGTATTTTTGTGAAATTTTCTGATTTTTTTGTGATTTTTGGAAATTTTCAGATTTTTTTGGGTTTTGTGATTTTTTGGAAAATGAAAAACGAAAAAGAAAACGCAAAAATGAAAATCAAAGCGTTCCTCCCCCCAACCCAAACAACACATTGTCCCCAATGTGTCCTAAAGCACATCAACACGGGAACCATAAAATAAGGGGATAAAAACAGAGACTAGTGAAAAGAAAACGTACTTACAATATTTACAAGAGAAGCACCCCCCCAAACCAGCATCAAAATGGGGGCGCAGCACGAGTACTAGAAGTACCACCAAGCACGGGCCGCTTCATACGCAAACCCGCCATCCTCACCAACGTCACCCAATCGGCTATCACCAATCGATTGGCTTGCAGCAAAGCCAACCATTATTGCGACCAAAGCCCGTAGAAGTCGATCAAAAACCTGCTCATGTGCTAAACAAAAGCAAATGTAGCACCAAAAGGAAATACATGTATATAAAATCGCGGCTAATGATCGACTCAACATATAAATGAGTCTATAAAAACTGTTATGGAGCATTTTGGTAATAATTACAATACATGCCCTTGCAACATAGGGGTCCAAAAACTCATCGATGCCGGTAGGAGGGTACAACGGCGTGACACCGAAAATGTGAACCTCGGGAGCATACGAGTTATTCCCTCGACTTGTTGTGTCCGTGGGAATGAAAGCCTTGTCTTCATCTGCGTATAGTAGAGCTTCCAATTCATCCACTTCAGCGCACCACGACTTTGAGTCACCTGCGTCAATCTCATTACACGGTAAGACCGCCAAAAGGATCCTCAGACAAGGATCCAATGGAAACAGACTCAATAGACGCATCAATAAGCGGACAAGTCGGTTCAGGTTCAGGAGCGTCATTCACAATTACCTCAAGCGGAGTTGACAATTCACAATCATGCACAGGCTCATAACCATCATCATCAAACAAAGTATCATCACACAAGGGTGCATATGAGCTAGTCAAAGCACAAGTTTGAGACGAAAAGGTATTGTCACAAGGGGCGGGGGAACATTCATAAGACTCACAATCATCTTTCATTTCCTCGATTAATTTCTTAAACGTAACAAGAACGTCTTGGAAGTCAGCCTCAATCTCGGATAAAAGGGTTTCACGCGTGATATCCTAAAAGAGGTCCCAAATCGCAAAGTTGGGCATGTAGGGAATTCGACCATTGCTCACGTAGTAAATGAAGTTGTGAGACTCATAGTTCATACCCGTGCTAATAATATATACTTTCTCCCAATCACAACAATATATGCCAAACGAACCAATATAACTATTAAATCGAACAATGTACTTATGAAATGGTTCGCTATCGTATTGCGGGAAATCAAAGATTGTCATGTCATGGGGAAGAAAGAAAGTGACCTATGGGAAAACAAAAGACCAGAATCAAGTAACAAACAAAAAACAAAGCCGTCTCCCCGGCAACGGCGCCAAAATTTGATAGGCTTAGTCGCACTCGCCTAGTCAAAGATAAACCTGACAAACCTAAGGCGTAGCTAGGGTAAGTCGGGGTCGAAATCCACAGGGAGAAGGTCGCTTATGTAGGTTACCTATGAGGTGATTCTAGTCTCGGTCAGTTCGAAGGTTGATTGGTTCTATAGCTAGAGCGTAGGAAAGGAATATCGTATAAGGAAGATTCTAGGAAGTCGGGTTAGACAAGGGTAAGTCAAAGTCAAGGATGATGATCGGGATGAGTAAGAAATCGCACATGCCAAGGGTATAGCTCGTCCTCTCGGTCTTAAGCTTCCTCTAGGTCTCGAATGCGGGCTCTCGCAACTTACAATCAAGGGTCCTAATGTTTAGTCTCGCGCCTCTCCAAGAACTAGGCTTTCGTTCTTTAGTTCAAGGGTGCTAGATACTCGCTAAAACGTGATCAAGGAATCAACAAGTACAGTCAAGCAAGACTAAACAAAGCAAGCACAAAACCTAACTCAAAATGATCATCAAACACAACCAAAACCAACACCCATGCTTCACCCTTCTCCCTAGATAAAAGAACTACTCACACATGATAAAAAACGATAATCAAAGCAAGAGAAAGGGATGAAAACATGATCACAAACAATAGGAGATGAAATTACAATTAAAAGAGAGAAGAAATGATAATACCCAATCAGAAAAACAAAAGGAGAAATCGATGAACAAGAGCAACAAAACCAAATGGATGATCAAAACAACGAATTCGAGTTGGGAATTAAAAGTACAACTTATTCAATGATTCAAACCCTAAGTTTTTGTGAGAATGATGTTTTAAGTGTCCTAGAAATGCTGTAAAAATTTCAGACGAAAATAATGAGCGAAACCCCTTCAAATAAGTCGATCAAATTAAGCACACGAGGAGTCGGGGCCCGTCCCAAGGGGTAGGGACGGCCATCCCAACTGGGACCACCCCCATCCCGACCGGGACACACTCCGGGACACCATGAAGACACGTCCCAAGGCTCCGGGACACTTGTCCCGAGGTGTACAGAAAAATTCAGCAAGTTTTGGCTTCGTTTTCTCGCTTGGTCTTCACTTGTACTTGCTTCTAACTTATCGTATGTTGTCCCAAGGCCTAGGGACAAGGCATGGTTCGTCCCAAAGGGTAGGGACGAGGTCTAAAGTGAATAATTGAGCTCCACGTTCCGTCCCATGGTCTCAAGACACCTTCAAACTTCAAAACATGGCTCGTACGCAACCGAAACGACACGAAACCAACTCGAAACATCACGAAACTTTATGGAACTTCACGAAACTTCCCGACCAGAATCCTATCCTCCAAATAAGCGCGTTTCCCTACAAAATAAACATAAAAACGCAGCAGGGCCAATACGGAGAGAAATAGGAGGCGAAATGCAAATAAAAGCACAAGAATGGCCGAGAAACGCTATGGAAACGGGGGCTATAAGTACGTAAATATATGACACATCAAATGCGAGATTGGTTCCACATTAGATTGCGGGCGCGTTTCTATGAGTTGAGTAGGTGAGCGTAATCACATTATATCTATATTGCCTATATTCACTTGTGTGATGAATGGAAACTGCGAGGATCCGGAATTTGATCGCGGGAGAGCCGAAAGTCTTAGCTATGTCATTTACTTACTACGCCGTCATGTAAATCTCAACCGTTAGTTAGTTATTTCTCATGTCCCATGTTGATTCGGGAACGATTGTCATTGCTTCAGCTTCTTGTGGTTTGGGTTTTGTTGGGAAGCATTTTAGTCTCGCTTTGTCCTCATGATTTTACTCTCACGCTTGTTGCTTGAGGACAAGCAACGGTTCGGTTTGGGGGAGTTTGATGTATTGTATTTATATATGATTTTAGCCCCCTTTTCACTAGCGATTCATTTATATTTAGCGCTTTTATTCGCTTTAAGCGATGTATTTCCTCCGAGATTTCTGGTTTTCGTTGTTTGGTTTTGTTTTGCAGGACATAGCCGACTTTAGGAAGATTTGTGCTATTTAGGACGACATTTGGAGCTCCCGAGATCGCTAGGTGAAGTTTTAGTGCGTTGAATGATCGCTAGAGATGAGCACGAGTCAAGATATGTTGATTTAAACCCGTCCCGGGACTTAGGGACGACAAAAGAAGCTCATGTACTCATTCACGACTCCGTCCCTACCCCTTGGAACGAACTACACCTCGTCCCTATGCCTTGGGACGAGGAAACAAGAATTGAAGTTAAGAGAAAAAAGAAAAGAAAAAAAAACTGTAACCCACGGGATGGCCATCCCGTGGGGCTGGGATGCTTGTCCCGTCCGGGACACCCGTCCCGGAGCTCCGGGACGGCTCTGTCTTTTGAGTGCCTCATTTTCTTCGTATTATAAACTTAGTGTAAAAATATTAGAGGAGGTTATGCTTTATTTTTTCGTTTATGCTTATTTTGAGAAGAGAACAAAAACCTAAAACACTACTTGTAAATTGATTTTCTTTCTTTCAATCTCAATCAAAATCATCGGTTTAGATTATCGTCTTGTTTAATTCATCATCCATTTTCCGTCTCTTGTAGTTTGGTAATCATCATCATCTCTCTCTTGCTATTATTTGATTTTGTTTTATTGTTCTCTAGTATGCGCTTTTGTTATTTAATTTGCTTTGTTTGCGCTTTGATCATGAGTGAGTAGTCATCTTTCTAGGGTGACGATAAGTTCGGCGTATGCGTACTCATAGTGCTTCGGAATGATTGTGTTTATGCTAGGTTTTGTATGTTTATGCTTTGTTGTTGTTGAGTTTATTGGCCATAATCTTTATCTCTTACTCCCAAACTTAAGAACGAAAGCCTAATTTGGGGATAGACCGTAAATATACAACGAAACCCTTGCTAGGAAGAGCGAGAGCACGCTAGTATAGTTCGAGGGAGACTAAAGGCAAGAGGACGAGTCAAACCCCTAGCTAGCTTAGCATTCCTATTCCGAGTGTCGCTTAAAACGCGCGTACCCGTAACGAGCCTAATCCCTAGACCTTTCCCATTAAGTTAAACCCTTTTATTTTCCGAGCCTTAGCCTTTAGTAATTACAACCAAAACTCGAACCGACCAATATAGAATCCATCCACCGATAACACACATTATCAACCATCTCCCTGTGGAAATCGATCCCGACTACCCTATCTACCTAGTAGTGTGAGTATCCGGTTATCTTTGTTAGGCGTTGCGACTTTAGCCAATCAATCGGTGGTTATTGTATGTCCACACTCTTTTGTAGGGGTGTGCTTGGCCAAGTTTAGACTATTGTTCGAGGCATTTTGTAGTGCCACCATAGGGTCAGGATCTTTTGTAGGGTCCGGGGTGTTTTGTAGCGCCCAGTACTCCGTGCTTACTCTTGCGATTGATTGTTGATTGTTATTGTTTGTCACTTTGTTGATGGCATTCAGGTTGGTTGTTGACTGTCACTTTGTTGATGACAGGTTGAGCTTGTATGATTTGTAAGATGGTTGGTTGTTGTATTTTGGTTATAGGTCACAGGTTGAGTTGGTTAATTGTTGAGTTAGCTTGAGGATTACCTATGTTGGTCGTGCATTTGGGTCGTATTGTTGTTTGTGTTGATTATGTTGAAATATGACTGGGGAGCACCTAGTTACTCCCCACTGATTGTGGCTGTTACTTTCTTTGTGGCAGGTTAGCACGGGCTCGGGATTGTCAAGTGAGGATGTCGTGAGGATGACCTATAGCTAGTCTTGAAGTGATTTGGGATTAGACTTGTTAGGATGTTTGGCTTTCTTATGGTTATCTTACTTTCATTTGGAGCTGGATTGTAAGGGGTATTTACTCCCCACTTCTAGGTCTCAAGGCCTACCTTTTTATCGTTGTTTAGTTGGTTTAGTGAGTAATGATCCGGATTCCACGGTGTTTCCGCCACCATGTCTCGCTTTTATTTTCTTTTATTTTATAAATCCTTTTTATTTCTTTATTTTATTTTGTTGGAAAATCCGGGTTGTTACAGTTGGTATCAGAGCGAATACGCTCCCAACTCTCTTAGTCGAGTGAGTAGGTTTGACTTAGAACACCGAGTGAGAGCGTTGGGTAGACACACTAGGGGGTTTATGTTGTTTTGTATGCGTTTGAGTAGTTACTTGAAGTGGCATGCTTAGTAAAATGCCGCTATCACCTATGCTTTTGTGTTGCAGATGACCTAAAACGGAGGAGGAGCCAACAACGACTTGCAACGCATCCGCCGACTCAAGGATGCTATAGTGATACCGGTGCCTCTATGTCATTCTTAACTCTCCATTGATCGAGAAAGCTTAGCTCACTTCCTCTAATTTCGTGGATACTCTCATTACTCTTCCACGGGAGATCACCGTTCCATGTTCATTCCTATTCTTGGATGTCCCTACTTCTTTTGGGGAGATCCGTCCTAGCTGCTTACTTTGTGCGTGCTAGTGGTCCGAGTGTACACTTGTCTTGGGGGTATGTGTGGTTTGGTGGAGTTGACATAGGCTAGAAGAGCTACCCTTTCGTTAATGGGATGAGTGGAGTTGGTCATTCTTAGAATAGTGTAGATACCCAAATCCGCACCTCCCGCCAAAAACCCAGTGATGTAACAATGGACTTTTATTGCATGCTTTTAAGTTGACTTAAATGGTTCTAACTAATGACGAATTCGAGTTAAATGATTTAAAATGCAAATGAGGTTTCTTTATGGGTCATCACTCTTAGTGTCCTTAGGTCTAGAGTCTAGCTTGTCTCGAGTTCAGATCCTAACTGGCATGCGCACACGCTTTTTACACACCTCAAGTCTAATTGATCCTTTTACATTAACAAGGTTTGATTCGTTTCTCCTAAAAATCCCTAAATTTAGGCCCAGTCGCTAAAACCATCCTTTAGCATTAGCAAACCCTTAGGATAGCCTCACGGAATGTCCTATTTCACAAAATACTACAAAATACACCCCTTTTACATTTTCGTGGCTCTGCCCGTAACCAGGCCCAAACCCATGCCTGGCCCGCTTCCCAAGGTCCAGGATAAACCCTAAAACAAACCCTAGCAAACCGTAACTTAGAGCTCAAGCAAGGATATTTCGTATAATCCTAAAAGATATTTGGAAATATACGGAGAAAAGAGTATCTTGCCCGCCCTACCAATCGCAAGGGGCATTGCGATTGGTAAGGGCTATCATGAAGACATGTTGCGATTGCCCAGGTAAGTCAAAGGAGCCTCATGCTCCTACGTCCGGTTTTATCCCTAGATTTCCTAAAATCTGCCGAACTCTACACTATAAATACGACCCTCCCTTCATTCGTTCAACACACAATTTTCAGAACAGAAGACACAATTCACATCTCAAAACCCTCTCAAAGCCTCACGCATAAACACCTTTGAATTCTTCATTTTCCTAGTGTTGAATTCTTCCCTTTGAAGCGAAGCGCTGCCAGTTTCCTGATTTGAGACAGGTAATACTTAATCCTACCATGGATTAAGGTCTTTCTTTACTTCTTAGACTAGCAAGGGCCTACATTAGGCTCACCCCGACTTTGGTACGCAAGTCTGCTTTTCATAAGGCGGCCATGCACCTCGAATACACACCCTATTCGTAACACCTTTCCAAAGTCGTATAAACAACTGACCTCTCTAAAATAAATCAATGGCTAATTGAACTTTATTTTATTGCATGCATTTTAGCAAATCCTCTTACTGCATCTAAATCACTTAAAATGAATTCGTCATTAAACTGAACTGTTTTCGTTAACAAGTTAAGCATGCTTAACTGAGGGTTTTAAACAATCTCTTTTTGCATTATTTTACATCTATATCGCATTTATACGTAGCGTATTACTTAGGCTCATGTATCATTTATTTGCATTGTTCTCAAGTCTAGTAGAGGCTATCTTTTGATAGGCTTTTCAAAAAGATCTTTCATAAAAACATTATTTTGATTTATGCTTTAGAAAAGTACCCTCACCCGAATCCGAATCTGGTTTCACAATAACCTTAGACGGATAGGTGTCGACGTGCCTTGAACTCTAAGACGTGTCTTTGAGCATGAGGACACGGAGGCGGGTTCTAAATTTCCCTCATAATTTAGTGGCGGCTCCAAAACAGTTTTAAAGGTTTTTCTTATTTAATCTTTTTTAACTTTACGGCCCTTGCCAGGCGGCGAGTGGTTCTATGGTCGATCCGGTACCTCTGATTGGCGACTCATTTGGGATGTGTTTTATTTTTAAAAACTAAAACTAGCTTTTTCCTTTTAAAAATAAAAATGAGACTTGAACGACTTGAGAACAATCAACATACATGAGTTAAGCATATCCGTTAGAGTCGAATCTAGTCGGATTCACACACAAACACCTTGAGAGGTGGTTCCAAACGCAGGCTTGTCCACTCGATAAAGCACGTTCTGGACTAACCTTCCTCTCACCCCTCCACTGGCTTAGTAGCAAATCGGGTTTGACCGCCCCAGGGCTTCCTTCGTATCCTACACGTTATACTGTGTGGGCGGAGGGCTAAAAGCACCTGCCAAAGCGTACTCAAATCAGTTGGAGGCGTACGAGACTTGACCAAACGACCAAGAGTCATACGTACAAGTGCGAGGCTATACAATATAGTCCTTTTCAAAATCTGCATATCTTCGAAAACTCACTCAAAATTTTCGAAAATAATCAACCTAACAACTAACCAACTAACCCTTCTTCAAAACAAAATAATCACGAATTTTGAAACAAACCCTTTTTTTTAATTTCTCCTTTTACAAGATTAGCAAAAACCCGAGTCAAGGTCTTCAGACCCCGACTCGTGGATTTCATTCTTTAAGCCTTACAGCTTAAATCCTTTTTAAACTTTCTCGACTTGACTAAACCCAAGTCGATTCCTTTTATGCATCTATCTTTAGCCTACGACAACTTATCGTCACTCGGGCTAAGTAAATGCGAAGCAAAACCTTTTAACATCGAGGTGAGCTGCGCGCACGCATTCTCATCTCAAGAACACTCCCAGCTTGTTTTCGAAAACTTCCTTCTTTTCAAAAAACTAAAGAGAGTCTTTTTCAAACGAAATGAGCTAAAAACAAACATAAAATGAATGTGTCAGTCGGGTCTGTCAAATAGCTGATGCATCCTATGCAAATGTAGGGGAACCTCAACTGGATACCCGCCGCACTAAGAACCGAGCCGTCCTCCCTTACAAGAAGCGAACCTACAAATGAAAGATGGCCAGCAACGAAGATGTCAACGCACTCCGCGAACAAGTTACCAAACTAACCAATGACCTTGAACACCTAATGGCCCACCACCAAACTGAAGTCGATCGAATGGAACTGAAAATCAAGGATGAGGCAGATAAGCACGTCAAGAAGCTCCAGGCTATGGAAGAACGTCTCGGTACTCCGGGAGGTTACTCCATACACAAGGAGAACGAGCATCCCCGTAACATCGTGATGCACTACTGCAAGCTCGCCTCGGTGACCTCCCAATCTTCCAAGGTCACGAAAGTCCGATTACCCACATTAGGGCTTTCAAGTCACAAATGGGCATCAAAGGAGTTGATCCTGAGCACTGGCCATCATTGTTCCCGCATTCCCTCGCAGCCATACCGAAGACCTGGTTCTACTCCCTAAACCCGGAGCGGGTTTCTTCTTTCGAACAAATCACCGTCGAGTTCGATCATCAATACAAGGACAATGATGACACCCAGGTCTCTATCCGTACCCTGGAGGTCCTATCACAAAAAGACAACGAAGGATTCACCGAGTACCTTACTAGGTGAAAGAAGCTTAGTGCACAAATCCCAAATCGTCCAAGGGAGGACGAACTTGTGCCCAAATTTGTCAACAACTTGCGACCCGTGTACCAGTTTTACATGCGGTATAGCAACATACAAACTTTTAAGTAACTTACTAAGGTCGGCACCTAGATTGAAGACGACCTCAGAACTGGGACCATGGCCAAATATACTGGCCATGCATATCAAGGAAGTTCATCTAAATCAACGCGTATAACAAAGAGCGATGAGAACCGTGCCGTCGCCAGCCTAGAGTCACTTGGTGATTCGGAATCATGTGCAACCTTCACCCCTTCTCCCTTCAAGCCTAGGAGAAACTTCGATCAACTTTACATGTCTTACACTAAGGCATTCAAAAGACTGGTCGACAAGAACTATCTACAACCCATCGGGCCCACTTCTGAACCGCCCGAAGACAAGAAGCCCAAATTGTGGGACTCTAATGCTTACTGTGCCTACCACAGGGGCAAAGGTCACGATACTGAGAACTGCTTCAAGTTAAAACATGCTATCCAAGACCTTATCGACCAAGGAAAGCTCGACAAGCCAACTGCAAATGGTAAGCCATCCAACAAAGACAATCCCTTGGCTAGCCATGCAATCTTTGTGGACTCCGCACCCTTCATCGACTGCTCCTACCTTATCCCAGCCTCCGATGACCAAATCAATGCGGTTTGGTCCACTGATGATGAAGACGAAAATTGGCTACCCACCCACGAAGTAATAACTCACGTCAACCTACTCGCCAAAGACATCAACAATTTGATGGCCGCCTATCAAGCCGAAGTCAAACATCTAGAATGACGCATCAAGAACAAGGTCAATGATCATGTCTCGCTCGACACCCTTAACTTCCTACGACAAAAGGACAACGAAAACTTCGTCACATATCTTGCTCGATGGAGAAAACTACTCTCTCAAGTTCCGAACCACCCACACGAGGACCAACTCACATCCACGTTCCTCCATAGCTTGCAACCGACCTGGCGTTATCATTTTCACTTTTGCAACGTCAGGAACTTTGAACATCTCACCAAAATCGACATCCGAATTGAGAACGATATGACAGCTAATTACGACGATTCTACTTATCAAGATAGCCAAAAGACTTACACTAAAGACCACTCCACAAGGAAGTTTGACAAACTTTACATGCCCTACGCTAGGGCATTGCAAAAGCTAATCGAAAAGGGATACCTCCAGCCGGCTGGTCCTATCAGCGAGCCCCCCGCGAGTAGGAAACCCGAGTCATGGGACCCTAACGCCTTCTGTGCATACCACCGAGGCATAGGACATAGCACTGAAAATTGCCTCAAACTCAAACATGCCATCCAAGATCTCATTGATCAAGGAAAAATCAAGAAACCTAGGATGGGAAACATACAGACCAGCCTCAAAAGCAGCACCTCACCAGTAAAACAAAATAACCTCACAAAATGGTGAAGACTCGAGCGAGGATGCTTCAAGCAACAACACCACCGAAGACGACGAAGAGGAGGAAATTCTTCTAGGATCTAATTCTCTAAGTGTCGGGTCATCTGTCGACCCATCTCCTAGTTTTAGCTTAGACTTTTTATTTTCGGAGGCTAGCTCCAGCTCCTCTCCTAATTTGTCAAACAATTCTTCTTCTTTAATGAATAATCCAGATAAGTTTGCGTATGTCTCGTCTCAAGCTAAAAACAAACAACTAAACAATAAACAACAAACAAAACTCGAACAAACGAACAAAATAACACAACACATAAATCCGTGCGATAAAAATCAACCTACGAACGAACAATCACTAATCAAATACATCGCAAACATTCTAAACAACCCAACACAGAACCCAATCGTCGAGGAAACCATAACCATTAACATAGGAACCCCCGAAGAACCAAGGGAACTACAACTAGGCGCCTCACTAAGTGAGGATGAGCGCACCAACTTCACCCAGCTCTTAACCGAGTTCAAGGACGTCTTTGCATGGTCATATAAGGACATGCCCGGCATCGACAGAAACATAGCCGAACACCACGTCCCCATCAAACCCGGCTTCAAACCCATCAAACAAAAACTAAGGAGATTACGACCCGAATGGTCCCTTATGGTCAAAGAAGAAATCGAGAAGCAATTACAAGCCGGCTTCATTCAGGTCGTCGAATACTCGGATTGGGTCTCAAACATGGTCCCAGTGTTGAAGAAAAACGGCAAGATACGAGTATGTGTCGATTTCCGCGATCTAAACAAGGCAAGTCCAAAGGACGACTTCCCACTACCGCACGTAGACATTCTAGTTGACAACACCGCCGATCATGCCCTTCTATCCTTCATGGACGGGTATGCAGGATACAATCAAATCAAAATGGCCCGTGAAGACATGGCCAAGACGACGTTCATCACGCCATGGGGCACATACTGCTACACAGTCATGCCTTTTGGCCTAATCAACGCAGGTGCAACCTACCAACGCACCGCAACTACACTCCTACACGACATGATGCACAAAGAGGTCGAAGTGTACGTAGACGACATGATCGTCAAATCCAAAGAAAGATGTGATCACATCACAAACCTCCGCAAGTTCTTCACACGACTCACAAGACAAGATGCGCCTCAATCCCCAAAAATGTACATTTGGAGTTAAATCCGGCAAGCTACTAGGACACGTAGTGAGCCAAAGAGGCATCGAGGTCGACCCCTCAAAAATAAAAGCAATTATGGCAATGCAACCACCCAAGAACCTGGATGAAATTCGAAGCTTCCTGGGCCAAGTCCAATACATCTCCCGCTTCATAAGCAAACTAACCATGATATGCGAACCTATCTTCAAAAAGTTGAGAAAAACTAACCACGTAGAATGGGACGAAGCGTGTCAGCAAGCATTTGATAAGGTGAAGGAGTTGTTATCCAACCCCCCAGTCCTAAGACCGCCACAGAAGGACCTACCCTTGTCACTTTACCTCACAACAACATCAACCGCGATGGGCGCCATGCTCGCCCAAGAAGTCAACGGTGAAGAACATCCGATTTATTACATCAGCAAGAAGTTTCTCGATTATGAAACTCGATACGCGCCCGTCGAGAAAAGTCGCTTAGCATTAGTATGGGCATCCAAAAAGCTCCGGCACTATATGCTGGCACATCAAACGAAGGTCTACTCGAAAATGGACCCCATTAAATATCTCTTCGAGAAACCCGTGCCCAATGGACGCATGGCACGATGGACCCTGCTTTTAGCCGAATTCGATATTGTCTACGTTCCCCTTAAATCCATCAAAGGACGAGCGGTCTCAGACTTCCTCGCCGATCACGCAATCGACGAAGAACCCATCATCGACACCACATCATTTCCTGACGAAGGAATATACAACATAGACGAAGAACAGTGGGAATTGTATTTCGACGGTTCATCCAATTACCGAGGATGTGGAATAGGAATACTACTCATTTCCCCGAATGGCGAACATACGCCCCTTTCAATCAAATTAGACTTTGATGTGACGAACAACGCCGCAGAATATGAGGCATGCCTGCACGGGTTACAGGCCGCACTCATACTAAACGCAAGGAATCTACGAGTATACGGAGATTCTTCACTAATCATCAACCAAGTATCTGGAGCATGGAAGATACTTAATGAAAACCTCGCATTATACCAAGGCAAAATTCAAGAACTTATCGCCAAATTCCACCGTGTAGAGTTCCTGCATTTACCCCGCGAAGAAAACCAATTCGCAGATGCCCTATCTAAACTGGCATCACTACTAAACATCCCCCCAGGAATGCAGACCATTCCCATAAATGGTGGAGCGAAGCCCACGAGCCCGCGTACATCCGTGACATCGAGCCGAGGAAGAACAAAATGAACCTTGGTACCAAGCCATAATCAACTTCAAGCGAGGCGGAGAATATCCGCCAACATCTTGACAAGCGTGGCAGGCAGGCTCTTCGACTTCTAGCATCACAATTTGTCTTTGAGCGGACAAGCTACTCAAGAAAACGCCCCAGGGTACACTACTCCTGTGCGTTGACCACAAAAAAGGACAAGAGATTATATCTCAAGTCCATGATGGCGAGTGCGGAACTCATATGAACGCACGAGCCCTATGTAAACAAATCCTCAGGCTAGGATGGTATTGGACAACCATGGAAGCCGACTGCGCAAGATATGTTAAACATTGTCACAACTGTCAAATCTTTGCAAATGTGCAATACGTACCCCTTTCACCTCTATACAGCCTCACATCGCCATGGCCATTCTCAACATGGGGAATCGACGTCATAGGAAAAGTACACCCGGTTGGAGCAGGAGGACACTGCTTCATCCTCGTGGTCATCGACTATTTTACGAAATGGGTCGAAGCCGCGTCTGTAACAACCTGGTTTTTAGTCGACTTTAATTACTAAGGCGGAAATTAATTAAGTCTTAAACCAGCGTTATTAATTATACAAATAACCCAAATATTACATCATCGTTTAAGAGTTGAATGGAACAACTCTAAATACGGAAGTTAAAAGACTAAAGTGTTATATATTACAAATCTCTCAAAAGCGACTAAAAGTAAAGCATAAAAGCGTTGCATGGCCCCGTCCAAAATCCGACTTAGGTCCATGATTATCTGCACAATAAACTATTGGGGGATGCCGTGACGAGCTGACAAAGGACTAGCTTTGCTCATACATACCCTCGATTTCAATTACTTTGGTTTAATATTATCGCTTTATAAACATAACATTATGATAAAAACATAAACATGCTTATTACATATAGCATATAAAGACATATAAGTCATAATAAGCATGCGGTTTAAAGCGATAAATCATATAAGCATGATATTCAATTATGAAGGCAAATAACACATAAAAGTATAGCAATAGTATCACAATAATTCAATGGCATTACAAGGCGATATCGGATCGCAATCAAACATACATATCTTATCATTCTCCTCATGCAGACTCGATTCAATTCAGAAAGTTGTGGTCTTTAGTTTTCGAAGATGGTACACACTCATTCTCAATTAAACATACAACAGACAACACATACTGCTTACGAGCCTGACCACTGAGTAGGCCTTTGTACTCTGATCGATTGCATCTCACTTCCATAGTGCAGAGACTTACTCGACTCGTAAACCGCGCCGAATACTATAATACTTGCATCTCATCCTCTAGTGTTCGAAATGATTCGAACTTCAGATACAATCCCGTCAAGTGATCTTTACATGTGGCAAGAACGAATGCTAGTGTCGCGCCCACTAAGAACGAAACACCGCAAGGAGACCACCGCTATAATCGCCCAAATCGGCACGGATGCCCTGTTAACTTTAGCGAAATAGGGGAATAAAACCCTAGTCTAGTACATGTACACTAGTATCCAATTTAAGAATGGGCTATGCTAATCATAGAAAGACTTTAACTCGTGATAAAACGACTATTTCCTAAAGCTCCTGAGACAAAAGCCTTGGCATATTCAATTATCTTGTACTAGAATGGCGACCGCTACAAGACTATCTTAACCCCACTTCACTCACGATTATCGACGTTCTTTTCTGAGGCCCAAGCTTGACCTTTTATTTAACTTACTCAAGATTTATTATTTATTTGATATTTACATATCACATGTTACTAGACTCTCCTAGTCTCAGCGTCAAACGTTTAAGTATTTGTATTCGGTTTCATATGATCACATAACACATTCGTTTATTATTTGAAGTGTTGTTAATTATTAATGTTTTCAAGATTTTAAATTGAAACGTTTATTAGTATGTCCAAATTTTATTTAAGTGTTTTTCAAAACACTTTAAGTCATTTACTTATTCATTTTAAATTTTTCTATACTTAGTAAAATTTTCAATTATTTTCAGTATTTCACTATTCACTTTTCACTATTCACCGTATTTTATACGTATTTTTATACGTATTCGTATTTTTATACTTCGTATTTTATACGTATTTTCATACGTATTCATATACTAGTATGTATTTTTATATTTATACGTATTTTCATACTTAAGCTATTCTAGGTATAATACTAAATCTTTTATTTCTTAAGTATAGATTTTTATTTTCAAAGTCGTTAAGTTCGTTTTGTACTTAGGCGATTTTTGAAAATATTTTAAAGTCTAGTTTTAAAAATGTTAAGTTCGGTTTGTATTTAGTCATTTATGAAAACATTCTAGAATTCTAGTTTTAAAAACGTTAAGTTCGTTTTATAAAAGGTGATCAGTGATATTTATTTTAAAACGAGACTCGGTTAAATTTAGTCGTCTATTTATTTAAGTTAGTGATAGTATCGTGGATGATTCATTTATAGTCCGTATGTCCAATATCAACAGTCCAAAATAGCAAAGGCAGTAACACACGATTTAGTTCATTTTTATAATCTTACATATTTTTATCGGTTTATAATATTTCATTTGTAACTAAATCGATTTATACAAAAATTCAATTCTAACTACCATTTAACTTTAGTGACTTAATGATATTTTCATTTTGATCAAATTTAGTCCATTTTATACAAGAATGTCGTGTGGAACATATATATGTAAAAATTGATTTATTTCTTTTAATTTCTTAATTCTAACTTATTAACTAATAATTAAATTATATTAACAATAAACTAAAAAGTGATAAAACAAATTTTAACCCTAAAAACATGAGAAATGCCGTGAGCAATAAGGTGATGTTCCAAATTTTCATTTTTCGATTTTATCGGTTTTTAGCTTAAAGTCTTTATATTTTAATTATTCTAATTATACTAAAACGATTTAAACTAAAATGAAATTTACTAAAAGTTTCATTCATAATTATGAATAGTGTTTTTCAACACTTTAAATTTCTAACTTTTTAATCCAAATGATTTATAATGTTTAAGTTGATTTATAGTATAATACTAAGTAATATGTAAAACAATAACTAAACATAAACACAAATTATTAACAAACATAAAATAAAATAAGATCAAAATGAGTAAAAAAGATGAACATCAACATGAATAATTCAAGAACACACATGAAGATCATATTAAAGCTCAAGAACACTAATTTCGATTTTAATAATTTATAATTTGTTTTCTTAATTTAGTTTTTTTTTTATAGGAACATCTATTTTAACTAACTTATTCTAACATATTATTTAAAAAAATTAAAAGTGAATATTTAGTACAAAAAATGGAAAATGCCGAGTATGATATAAATGAACATACAATTTTTATTTTTGATTTTTATCACTTTAACTCATTGTTAATATTTCACATAATTTTTATATATGATAACTACTCAAATCAAACATAACTAAACATAAAAATCATATGAACATAATTTAAAATGCTCAAAAATAAATTAACTACACATGTGAATTTATTACTACAACTAAACTATTATCATTATTTCTTATTTATTATCATTTTATTATACAACACATAATCATACAAGTTCATATAAGTGATGTTTAACATATTTAACATAATTTTCATACTCATAAAATTATAATAACAAAACAAATTAATTTACTAAAAAGATAATATAAGACATAGTTAGTCACCTTAATCGGTAAGTTTATTGGTTGTCCGGATCGATGATGTTATCTAAGTCTAAGTCTTCACCCAAGTACCCGTCTTCACCTTCAAAACCCGTAAACAAGTGAGCTCCAAATACCCACTAATTAGCTAAATAATACTAGAGATTATTAGGATAATATTTAGGGTTTTATTTATTGTGTTTTAGAAGAAAAATGAAAGAAAAATATAGAGGAAAAATGGAGGAGAGTGCTCGGCAATTTTGGAGGTAAAAGGAGAGTATTTTTGACTTGTGAAAATAATGAAACAAAAGGTAGTATAATTTTAGGTTAAATGAAATAGGTTTTGTTTGTTTTTAATTAGAAAAATAATGTTTAATTAAACTAATTAATACATCATTACCTCCATCATCCACCCATAAGTCCACATTACTATTCATGCATTAAAAATGTCTAATTTGTGTTTTAAAATGTTTTCCTCGAATTTGGTCAGTTTTAAAAAGTCGGGCGTCAAAAGCGATAAAAGTTAATGTGTGCGCGTTTGACGATTTTTCGAAATATTTCTACTTTTAAATTCTAAGACTAAAATATTTATTTCATTATTCAAAAATTTTAAAAAATTTTAAAGAAGTCGATAAATTTTACAAAACAAAAGTTTTGCAAAAAATAGAGATTTTGGAAGGTTAAAAGGTTAGGATTTGATTTAAGGTTTGAAATTAGAATTTGATGGCTAATTAATGAATTAAATTAACACGGGGTGTTACAAACCTCCCCCCTTAGAAAAGTTTCGTCCCGAAACTTGAATGAAGGATAGGATTTTCACCTGAGATAAATAGCTCGGGGTATTTCTCCTTCATGGAGGCCTCGGTCTCCCAAGTTGCTTGTTCGGTCAATTGGCCCTTCCATAGCACCTTCACTAAGGGAACCGTCTTCCGCCTCAACACCTTGGTTTCACGCGCTAGAATCTTTACAGGTTTTTCGGAGTATAGCAGGTTAGGCTCAACTGCGATCACGTCAGGAGTAATGATATGACTTGGGTCACTCCTGTATCTCCTTAGTTGAGAAACGTGGAACACGTTGTGAACTTTGGATAAGTTGGGGGGTAGCGCTAGCCGATAAGCTACCTCACCAATTCTTTCAAGTACTTCGTATGGTCCAACGTACTTAGGACTCAGTTTACCCTTCAATCCGAAACGTCGAACCCCCTTCATGGGCGATACTTTCAAGAACACATGATCACCGACTTCGAACTCAATAGGTCGGCGATGCTTGTTAGCATACATCTTTTTACGGTCCTGGGCCGCTTGTAGTCGTTCACGAATGATTTTGATGTGTTCGATCTGGTCTTGAATAACCTCTGGTCCCGTACCCACGTTATCACTAGCATCGTCCCAACAGACTGGGCTACGACACTTCCTCCCGTAGAGTGCCTCGAATGGGGCACAACCTAAGCTTGCATGGAAGCTATTGTTGTAGGAGAATTCAATCAAAGGTAGACTTTTCTCCCAATTCTCGTTGAATTCTAAAGCACATGCCCTGAGCATGTCCTCAACCGTTTGGATAGTTCGCTCAGTTTGACCTTCGGTCGCAGGGTGGAAAGCGGTGCTCATCTTCAGTTGGCTTCCCAATGCTGCTTGGAGTTTGTCCCAAAAATGAGAGGTGAATCTCGGATCCCTGTCCGAGATAATGTCTAGCGGTACACCGTGTAGTCGGATCACCTCTTTCTCATAAGCCTTAGCTAGCTCTTCAAGGCTCCAAGTATCTTTGATTGGTAGGAAGTGGGCCGATTTGGTCAGGCGGTCCACTATTACCCAAATTGCATTATTTCCTTTATGAGTCCTTGGTAAACCTGTTATAAAATCCATGGAAATGGAGTCCCACTTTCCCAATGGAATGTCCAAGGGTTGTAGTAGTCCCCCAGGGCGTTGATGCTCGAATTTCACCTTCTGGCAGATTAGGCACTTTGCAACGTACTCGGCAATCTCTGCTTTCATTCCTACCCACCAGAACCTCAGCTTTAAATCTTGGTACATCTTATCAGAACCTGGATGTATGGAGTATCGTGTACTATGTGTTGGAGTATGTGTCCTCCACAATAGTGCGATTACTTAATAAATCTCAATTAAGGAATACATGGGGATAATCCTGTATTATAGTCAATTGATTAACGTAAATCAATAACGATTGGCTGACTAGAGTTTGACGTTATTGTCGTGAAAACGGCGGTGATCAATTGATCCCTTTAAGTCACACCTAAAGGAACATACTTCAAATATTTAAGCTAATTAATTGTATGAGATACGATTATATTAGTGACTTGATAATTTGACTAACGGTTAGTCGGTGTATTAATTTAGAGAGAGAAATCGAGTTGTGAGCTCGGATGATTTAATTTTATATCGATAAAATTATTAGAGGAGATGGGAATTGGTGATTAAACGTTAATTCACTAATTACGTATATTTTACTAATGAGATTAGTAAAAGTACATTTTTAATATATGTGTAAGTGTACATGTATATTAAGGAAGAGTTTAATTAATTTACACTTTATTATATTAGATAATTAAGTGATAAATTATATCTTTTGTGGACAAATATTGAAAACAAAATGGACCCACATAAGGTCACATGGACCAGTCCAAATAGAGCAAGTGGAAGAGCTTCCATTTGTTTTTATTTGTTTTGTTTTCTTATATTTGTAAATGCATGTGTAAACATAATCATTCTGATACGCATAAGATTTCTCTACCCAAGACAAAGACTCTTTCTCTCCTCTCTTGGACCAAAGTGGCCGGCCTCCTTCAAGTGTGCACAACACACTTCCTTTTGTTTTTGCTAATAAAAACACAAGGCTTTGAGAGACAAAGAATATCATGCATTTTCTCTCCTTTCTCTCATATTCTCTCTAAATCTTATATTCATATTATTGTAACATTACTAAGAGTTAGTAGTGATAATAATATCTCATAATATCAAGTTAAATACTAAGTGTTTCTAGATCAAAATACTTAGTGTTTTTGGAGTGTGTTTTTGGGTGCATCTCAAAGGAGGTTTCCTTGTTGGAAACTCGGTTTTGGAGGATCATCCTAAGCTTGTATTCAACAAACAAAACTAGAAAGGAGTTCTAGTTTTGTGCCCTAATATCCTTTAAGAGAAAGGTATAAATTTCTAAACTTGTTAACAATGTAAATTTGTACTACATAGATCTTGCTAAATCAAATTAGAGTAATTTGATTTACACTAATATTTGATTAGTGAATGGGATCCGATCCCTACAAGTGGTATCAGAGACAGGTTTGTAGTTACAAATTTATTTTGTTGTTTTTGGAGTTTTATGTATTTATTGAGAATAAATAAAATAAAATCCGAAAATAGTGTTAAAAATGGTTTTAACACGAGATTTTTATTGCATGCAAATTTTCTGGTCTCATGAAGTTTCTGGTCAAATTTTGTAATTTTTGGAATTTTTTTGCTAATTTAAATGATTTTTATACAAAACCGAGTCAAAAAGTGTGTTTTTGGCTAAAATAATTACTATAAATAGTTATAGTTCAAATATGGTCACGCAATTTTTACACAGTGATATTTCATATTTATACATTCTGCATGTAAATTTTCAAAGTCAGATTTTGAGTTTTGAATATTTATTCATATTTTTGTTTAAAATCGGTATGGTTTGCATTTTATGTCCAAAAATATAGTAAATGTTGTTTTCTGGACATGAAATTTATACCAATATTTTTACACATTATGAGGATGCTCTCGTATAAATTTGGGATTTTACCTCACTGTTTTAGACATTTTCTTGATTTTATGAGTTAAAATCGATGAAATCGTATGTTATTTTATATAAAATAATTCGTAAATATTTTCTGGCCAAACTTTTCTTTTCTGATATTTTGGAAGTGTTCCAGAATATACAAAATTTTTTCAAAATAAAAATAATTTTATTTTATTTTATTTTGATTTTATAAAGCTTTATTCATAAACTAGTTGGCGTGCCCGTCCCCGTCCGGGCCATCTATCATTATTATTATTAAGATTTAAAAATAAGTATAAAATGTAATCTTTATATATTTTTTCTAGTTTATATATTTACCAATTATGATATAATTTTCTATGATATTTAATATGACAAAATATCTAAAATATACTTCCTCCATTCCATTCCATTCAATTCTATACATTTACTTTTTATACACTATTTAAAAGTGAAGAGAATCTTCGATATATCGTCTAATATATGAAATAAAAAATAGTCATGTGAGATCTTGTTTTAATTGTCTTTTTGAGAGCATTATTAATATTCAAATTTTATATTTTTCAGAATTATGTAACTAAAGATATAAACAAAAGAAAACGTGCATCGACGTACGTGCAAAAAGTAAATGTATAGAATTGAATGGAATGGAGGAAGTAAATACTAAGGCCATGTTCTTTTCGGCTTTTATCGTATTTAATATGATAATTTTCTAAAATCTATGATTTATCATATTTATTTTTGTTTATTTGCTAATTAATACTTACCTAATACTATTTTTTATTCCCTTAACTTATTTATTAAATCAACAATTATTTGACTTTTTAAAATTCTATGAATTACCATATTTCTTTTGCTCTTTCATTTTTATTTTAATATTTTAAAATATAACTTACTTATATTTTTTTTCCTTAACTTGAATATTTAATCCAATATATTTAAGGCAAAATATGTATTCTTCAATTTTGGTATCCTACAATTTCAAAGATTGCCATTGTAGATTTAGTATTATATTTTTGATTACATATGTTAATTATACTACACCATCTTCTTCTTTTTTGTTTTTTTTTGTTTTTTTTGTTTTTTTTGTTAATTACATATATTCTCTTTTTTGTTACGTTAAAATAGGGTAATAAAGAAATTGGAATTTTGTCATTAAATCAAACTTTACCCTATCATTATACTAAACATGTTTTTTTTTTTGTTTTTTTTTTCTTAATTAGCAGATGTTCTGATACAAAATTGAGATGAATAATCAAATCAAAACTTAATACTATTAAACTAACTAAAAGATTACGTATTAAGTATTACAAATATTATTATACACCCATATTGTACTTCACTTTTACCTTTCATGTTACATATTCTTACCTTTCATGTTACATATTCATTAGTTTTTCTATTGGGTTATAATCAAGTTTGTTCAATAAAAAACTTCAAATCTTGAACGTAAAATGTAACACCCCGTGTTTTTATTAAAGACTAATTAATTAAATTGACTAAATTAGTAAATTAAAATTTTTATAATTTAACTTTTATTCAATTACTTTAAAAACGCGGCTGAAAAATTTCGATTAAATAAACTTTTTCAAGATATTTCTAATTAAACTTTCCCTATTTTTATATTCACCTATATTATATTTTTATTTCTAAAAAAACTTGTCAGACTAAAACGTTACTTTTGTTACCATTATTAAACTTTATAAATTTACGCTACATTTTAAAAATCCTCACTTTCATAAAATTTAGTCTGTATAAAAACATCCTTTCGAATAAACAAGCCGTTTGAAAAATTGTGAGACCGTAATATAATTTGTAACTGACAATTTTTATACATTTATATTTCCGAACTATAAATTTTATAATATGAAAAATGGTATTAAAATTTTAAACAAATAATTTAAAGTATAGTAAAAGTTAATAAATTATTAACGTTTATAAATAAGAGTAAATAAAACGGAGTAAACAAAATGAAACAGACCCAAATAAACCAACAACTAAAGCAAAAGCACAACAATAGCGCAGTACTACAAACAACCTACAGCCGAAAGCAGTCTACAACTAACAATAAAATATTAATAATAATATTATAATAATAATAATAATATAATAATAATAATAATAATACTACAAATACTACGTACAACATAACATAACATACAACAACAAATCAACGACACCGTGACCACCACCGGCTGTCGACGCCACCCTCACCGGCCACCCAGGCCGCCGCCTCGAACCGACCTCGGAGCCACCGTACACCGTCGTTCCCTCCTCTGCTCTCCCTTTTCGTTTTCCCCTGCTTGCTCTGCCGCCTCTTTCTCTTTCCCCCTATTTGCGGCCACCAACGGAGCACCGTCATCTACCGCCACCGTCGCCATCGACAACCACCGACGTCACCACCACCTGCTCAGGCCACCTTCATTTTCCTCGAGCTCCCTTTCTTTCCCCTCTTCTTTTCGACTTCCTCTGCCCTGTCGTCTTCTTCTTCTTGCCTCTCGCCGGAAGTCGGCTGTCAACCGTCAGCCATCACCATGAGCACCACCGTGCTCTGGCGCCTCCTCTGCTCTGCTCACCGTGCTCTTCCTCTTTTTCTCTCCCCGTGTTCCTCTGTTTTACTATCGCACCGGAAAGTTTCGCCGGAGTAAAGCTCCGACCACCGTCCTTCTTCTCTCTCCCTTTTCCGTGAGCTCTCTCCTCTTCTTCCTCCTATTTCATTTTTCAGTTTACCATTTATCAAAATCATTACAATTCTAATTTGGCTTTTTATTCCCTTCTTGTTACGTTCCATTGACGAGGACGTATTCGGACACGGACCTTAGACGCTTGCTTGGTTCACTGGCCTGTCAACTTTCGGGTCAGGCTAGGCCTTGTCGTGCTTTGGAAATCATTTAATTCGGGTTTTATTTGGAGGCCTCTGTTCGTGTGCCAATTTTAGGTGACTCGATTTCTTCCTCAAAAATCTCTAACATTAACGTTTTGGTTTTACTTAAATTAATCTGTTATTAAAAGTGAGCTAGTTATGCATTAGACGCTTATGAGTCCCGTTTCAGTTTAATTTGATAACTTTGTATGATTCGCTATAGTATGAAATTGGGTGTTAATTTTGGTTATAATATAATGTTGAATTGATTTGTGAAATATGATATTTATCTGATTTTGTGATAATATGTTTTGAGTGAAAATGTGTTGTTGAATTAATGTTGAATTTAATTGTAATATTATCGTGTTAAAATTATTTGTTATGTGTAAATTAAAATATATAAAGTTTATGTATCACAAGTATAAAATAAAACTTAAAATATTATTAAATAACTTAAGTAAATAAATTAAATTAATATAACTTATCTATCGTCACTAAAATGTTAAATCGAAATGTAACTAAAAATAACTTAAGTAAATAAATTAAATTAATATAACTTATCTATCGTCACTAAAATGTTAAATCGAAATGTAACTAAAAATAAAGAATTAAGTTAAAAGAATATTAAGTTTAAATTAATATTAAATCATACTAAAAGTAAAAATGTAAATTAAGTTACTCATATTAAAGTTTCTAAAATAAATAATTATATAAAAAGTCATATCTCACAACTACTATAAAGATTACTTTGTTAAAACTCTAAAATTTACAATGAACTTAAAATATACTAAATAAGTATTTAGTTAAAATAATAAAAAGAAATAAAGTACTTCGAAATATAAAATAAACCTAAGTAAAGCTTTTATTGAATAAAGTTAGAAATTTGTATTATAAATATGTTTAACAAAAAGATAAAGTGTTAAAATGATAATCCTATAAAAAGATAAAGTAAAATGACTTAGTAGAAAATTTAAGTTATAAAAACCATAAAAAGAATTAATATGTAAGTGGAAGTATTATTATAATAAAATTAATTTCTAAAAGTTTACTTTTAGAAAAACTTGTAAAATTGAATACTATCATTAAAATTTAAAATATACTTTATTTTTATCAAGAATATTAAAATTTGACAAATATCGCTTAAGTAATATTTGTAAGTTAGAATAGATGTTATGAATACTAAATCACTTAACACTTTACGATTTAAATAAAAAGGAAGAAATAAGTGTGGGTTATAATAAAATTCAATTATTTATATCACTAATCACTAATTACTAATCTACTTTAAATTACTTAAAATTTAAATGAAACTTAATCAAACTTATAAATAAAATGAACTATTATTATTTACTAAAATATAAAATACTAATACGTACAAGTATAATAAAATACGAAGAAGTATAAACTATAAAAATACGGACAAAGTATAAAAATACGCATACGAATAAAAATACGATAAAATAATGAATAGTGAAAATATTTAAATTTACTGAATCTGACTCAAAATAAATATTTAAGTTTTTCATTTGTGTTATTCTTACCTGAAGAACTGCTAGAACTAATATTTCATTATACAAAGTTCGACGATATTATTTAAGTTTCAGAATTGTCACTTGATTTGAATAAACGAGGAAATAAGAAATTGAGAAAAGCGAACTACTTGATAAATACTTGGATTGTTCGCCATGTCGCCACTCTTGAATTCGAAGGTAATGAGGTAGCTGTCTATGGGGACTTTAGCTCCCTCCCTGTGTTGCTAAAGGCGATCTAATAATTTTCTAAAGTATTATTTAGTCATGGGATATACAACCTCGAGGATGGGGCATCATTGATATCTCCGTGAGCCCATACTACGGTAATTGGAAAATCCATTTCACCCGGGGTACCCGCCTCAGTGATAGTCGTATTATTAGGTGACTACTTACTCGATGGCGAGTATGCTACGATCCTATCTATAGTGGTGTATGCATACATTAGACAATGGATTGAATCGTCCTTATTACCTTAGATATCTTTAAGCCTGGTAGTCACGTCCAAGTTATGATGGCCTCTACCGGCCATCAAGGCGATTATGTCTGCATGCTCGCCTTACTAACGAAGACTCATTAGTCAATGGATGTTGAATGTATTTCCTTGTTTTGATTGGTTATTATCTGAATAGCGTTGTCCTTGAGTTGAGATTGCTTTGTTTAGTATGATTATCGAGAAATGTTTTATGATTATATGATTTGACGTATGCTCATATTTGAATTATCATGATTCCTTATATGTTTTTACTTGTCTACTTGCAATGTGTTTTATTTATTCATTTACTATATTGCATATGTTTAGAATTGCATGATCGTCACGACTATGTGTTTATTAATTGATTTCGGCATATGCAAATATCTTGATTTACATAATTTAGGTTTTATATATATATTATATTAATTGAGATAATAGTCATGTTTATTTATTGTGATTCTATAAATTGATATGTTTTAAGTTTTGTTTATCATGTTGGATGAGATTTACCTATCTATACGTGTGAACTGCTATTATATCCTAATTGTCCAACTTTATCCAAATATGCAATTCTTTGGAGTTATACGCGTTTAGTCTTTGCCAAGTTACTTTTAATCATAGGTTAAATAAACCAAAACTGTGGTTTAGAGGTTGTTGGTTAGAACAGTCACTTCCCGCCTCTGAGCGGGAGATCCTCCTATTTTGTGTTTTTGTCTCCGTTGCAGGAACTTCTCGAGACTCAGGATTTTCGGGACGATTAGGACGTTTCGTTTGTTTCCTTTGAGAGATTGTAATATATATTTGCATCCTATGCCATTTGAATGTAATTTAATTAACATCCGGCATGTATTAGACTTAATTAATTTTCCGCCTTAGTTTATTTAAGTCACGAAAAACCGGGTTGTTACAGTTGGTATCAAAGCTGTCTTGCGACCGTGAATGACTTAAAGTTATCTCACATAGCGAGACGACACCTGGGCCAGACATTCATATCGTATGTCAGGCATAGACTTATAGGATCAAATAATGAATTAGAAATCCTAGATCGCTAAAATAATAATCCTAGAACACTTTAAATGTGAGAATGGGTAGAAATATTAAGGATTGACCGACTGACCTAAAAATTAGAATTTTCGACCGTTATTCAACCTCGATAGATTTTTATTTCTCTTTTCTTGCCTGCTAAGTGCTCTATGACTGATCTTCTTGACTAACAAGTCTTTTATACTAACGTTACCAAAAGTCGAGACGTATAAAGTGAAGACAAGACAACAAGAACTCAAGCACATGGAAATGGACGCATCAAGAGTCGAACGATCTGAAGCAATGCTCTGGACCTTGAAGAAATCTATGGTTTTGAAGACCTCTATAACTTTCCTAAACATCCATATTCATCTCTTCCTAACTTATTCAAAAAGAAAATTTTAATCGATCTATATAACTTATTTTCTTCTGTTGAAATAAAACTTTCCTAATTTATACTCTTATAATGACTTCATAAAATAAATTTTTGCCTCTTTCCATTTTCTCGCAAATACAAGGCTTGAAGACAAGGCTTGAAGCGCATGTAGAGAGACGTATCAAGAATCACGCTATCCAAGACAATTTTCAAGACGTCGAATTCGAAGGTCTCATTTGCATTGAAGATTTCTACAGCTATATCAAAATCGATCTCTAATGATCATCATCATCTCAACGCTTTTCAATTTTCATATTTTCTAATCATAAAAAAAAAAAAAAAAAAAAAAAAAAAAAAAAAAAAAAAAAATTATAACTCCTTCAAAATTGTTGATTTCCTAATTCAATAAATTACTGACTCCTTAAAATGATTTTTATTTTTTTCCCTTTTAATCTCGTAAAATTTTATTACCCTTACTTTCGAATTTCGCAAACTCCTTATCCTTTAAGTTTAAATATTTTTAACTTAATTAGTTTTCAAAAAAAAAAAATCTTAGTCTTACTATCCCATTTTAAATTTTTAACATCACAAATTTCTAACTACCTTCAAAAATTTACCTTCGCATTCCACATTTAAAACATCTTCGAAAATTATTCCTTTGTTTCGCAAGATTTTTATTTCGTAGTTTTAAATAACTTTGATAACTGTTTGTTTTAAATTGCTTATTCTTTATTTCATACCTTTTAAACTTTATAATTTTTCAGCTTATTTAAACTTATTATTACCTTCTTGAAATTTTCATCCCCTTTTTAAAACTTATGGTTTTCTACGTTTTTAAAACACTAAATTGGATTTCGTATTTCCACTTCCCTTCATAAATTCCTTATCTCTAAATTTTAGATAATTTTGAAACTTACTTACTTCGACCTCCTTGTCTTTAAATTTTAAATACCTTTTAAAAACTTGTCCTACCTATTACAATTATCTCTCTTCGAGGTTGATATACATATATTATTATTTTTTTTTCTTTTATATAACCCCTTATTATCAATTTCGAATCTTATCCTAAGTATGATTTGTAACATTCTTGTTTCACCTAATAACATTATATTAATAATTTTAGGAAAATGAGCTATATCAACAAGGTTATTCATAATTCTGTAAAATTCCATCTAATAATTCAACGATAACCTATATTCCCTTATTTTCACTAAAGCTCATATTTTCTCACGATCACTACAACTTTTACCTATTTTCCTAAATGCCGATTTTCCTAAGGCTATAAATCTTATGTAGGTGATCATTAAAAGTAACAATAATAATATTATATATATACGTTTAAAATTTCTTAAGAGGGTAGGACAATGATTTGATTTTATCACAACCCTAATTAAATATTAAAATTCCTTATCTCAACCTATTTTAAGGTTAACATTTATTTCCAAATTTAAATTAATTGTTTTAATTCTTAAAATGCTTATTATTTTTATTTTATTTAATTCCGTACAAAACTTCTAGGCCCTACCTTTTTGAAAACCTCCTTCTCGCTGATTTTGGAAAACGACAATGCAGCAACATTTAGTAATTAATTCAAAAAGAATTATTTATATTTTAAAATTATTAAATTCATAAATCATTCCTTTTTAGCAAATTCATACTCAATCAAGAGTAATGTTAATATTCCAATTCCAAAAACATCAATGTTTTCTCCAACTATTTTTTAAACTCGAGCAATTATCCATCCTATTCAAGTTTCGGGGACGAAACTTTTCTTAAGGGGGTAGGATTGTAACACCTCGTGTTTTTATTAAAGACTAATTAATTAAATTGACTAAATTAGTAAATTAAAATTTTTATAATTTAACTTTTATTCAATTACTTTAAAAACGCAATTTGAAAAATTTCGATTAAATAAACTTTTTCAAGATATTTCTAATTAAACTTTCCCTATTTTTATATTCACCTATATTATATTTTTATTTCTAAAATACTTGTCAGACTAAAACGTTACTTTTGTTACCATTATTAAACTTTATAAATTTACGCTACATTTTAAAAATCCTCACTTTCATAAAATTTAGTCTGTATAAAAACATCCTTTCGGATAAACAAGCTAGTGTGAAAAATTGTGAGACCGTAATATAATTTGTAACTGACAATTTTTATACATTTATATTTCCGAACTATAAATTTTATAATATGAAAAATGGTATTAAAATTTTAAACAAATAATTTAAAGTATAGTAAAAGTTAATAAATTATTAACGTTTATAAATAAGAGTAAATAAAACGGAGCAAACAAAATGAAACAGACCCAAATAAACCAACAACTAAAGCAAAAGCACAACAATAGCGCAGTACTACAAACAACCTACAGCCGAAAGCAGTCTACAACTAACAATAAAATATTAATAATAATATTATAATAATAATAATAATATAATAATAATAATAATAATACTACAAATACTACGTACAACATAACATAACATACAACAACAAATCAACGACACCGTGACCACCACCGGCTGTCGACGCCACCCTCACCGGCCACCCAGGCCGCCGCCTCGAACCGACCTCGGAGCCACCGTACACCGTCGTTCCCTCCTCTGCTCTCCCTTTTCGTTTTCCCCTGCTTGCTCTGCCGCCTCTTTCTCTTTCCCCCTATTTGCGGCCACCAACGGAGCACCGTCATCTACCGCCACCGTCGCCATCGACAACCACCGACGTCACCACCACCTGCTCAGGCCACCTTCATTTTCCTCGAGCTCCCTTTCTTTCCCCTCTTCTTTTCGACTTCCTCTGCCCTGTCGTCTTCTTCTTCTTGCCTCTCGCCGGAAGTCGGCTGTAAACCGTCAGCCATCACCATGAGCACCACCGTGCTCTGGCGCCTCCTCTGCTCTGCTCACCGTGCTCTTCCTCTTTTCTCTCCCCGTGTTCCTCTGTTTTACTATCGCACCGGAAAGTTTCGCCGGAGTAAAGCTCCGACCACCGTCCTTCTTCTCTCTCCCTTTTCCGTGAGCTCTCTCCTCTTCTTCCTCCTATTTCATTTTTCAGTTTACCATTTATCAAAATCATTACAATTCTAATTTGGCTTTTTATTCCCTTCTTGTTACGTTCCATTGACGAGGACGTATTCGGACACGGACCTTAGACGCTTGCTTGGTTCACTGGCCTGTCAACTTTCGGGTCAGGCTAGGCCTTGTCGTGCTTTGGAAATCATTTAATTCGGGTTTTATTTGGAGGCCTCTGTTCGTGTGCCAATTTTAGGTGACTCGATTTCTTCCTCAAAATCTCTAACATTAACGTTTTGGTTTTACTTAAATTAATCTGTTATTAAAAGTGAGCTAGTTATGCATTAGACGCTTATGAGTCCCGTTTCAGTTTAATTTGATAACTTTGTATGATTCGCTATAGTATGAAATTGGGTGTTAATTTTGGTTATAATATAATGTTGAATTGATTTGTGAAATATGATATTTATCTGATTTTGTGATAATATGTTTTGAGTGAAAATGTGTTGTTGAATTAATGTTGAATTTAATTGTAATATTATCGTGTTAAAATTATTTGTTATGTGTAAATTAAAATATATAAAGTTTATGTATCACAAGTATAAAATAAAACTTAAAATATTATTAAATAACTTAAGTAAATAAATTAAATTAATATAACTTATCTATCGTCACTAAAATGTTAAATCGAAATGTAACTAAAAATAACTTAAGTAAATAAATTAAATTAATATAACTTATCTATCGTCACTAAAATGTTAAATCAAAATGTAACTAAAAATAAAGAATTAAGTTAAAAGAATATTAAGTTTAAATTAATATTAAATCATACTAAAAGTAAAAATGTAAATTAAGTTACTCATATTAAAGTTTCTAAAATAAATAATTATATAAAAAGTCATATCTCACAACTACTATAAAGATTACTTTGTTAAAACTCTAAAATTTACAATGAACTTAAAATATACTAAATAAGTATTTAGTTAAAATAATAAAAAGAAATAAAGTACTTCGAAATATAAAATAAACCTAAGTAAAGCTTTTATTGAATAAAGTTAGAAATTTGTATTATAAATATGTTTAACAAAAAGATAAAGTGTTAAAATGATAATCCTATAAAAAGATAAAGTAAAATGACTTAGTAGAAAATTTAAGTTATAAAACCATAAAAAGAATTAATATGTAAGTGGAAGTATTATTATAATAAAATTAATTTCTAAAAGTTTACTTTTAGAAAAACTTGTAAAATTGAATACTATCATTAAAATTTAAAATATACTTTATTTTTATCAAGAATATTAAAATTTGACAAATATCGTTTAAGTAATATTTCTAAGTTAAAATAAATGTTATGAATACTAAACCACTTAACACTTTACGATTTAAATAAAAAGGAAGAAATAAGTGTGGGTTATAATAAAATTCAATTATTTATATCACTAATCACTAATTACTAATCTACTTTAAATTACTTAAAATTTAAATGAAACTTAATCAAACTTATAAATAAAATGAACTATTATTATTTACTAAAATATAAAATACTAATACGCATAAGTATAATAAAATACGAGAAGTATAAACTATAAAAATACGTACAAAGTATAAAAATACGATACGTATAAAAATACGCACAAAATAATGAATAGTGAAAATATTTAAATTCTACGAATCCGACTCAAAATAAATATTTAAGTTTTTCCTATGTGTTATGCTTACCTGAAGAACTGCTAGAACTAATATTTCATTATACAAAGTTCGACGATATTATTTAAGTTTCAGAATTGTCACTTGATTTGAATAAACGAGGAAATAAGAAATTGAGAAAACGAACTACTTGATAAATACTTGGATTGTTCGCCATGTCGCGACTCTTGAATTCGAAGTTAATGAGGTAGCTGTCTATGGGGACTTTAGCTCCCTCCCTGTGTTGCTAAAGGCGATCTAATATTTTTCTAAAGTATTATTTCGGTGCGGGATATACAACCTCAGGGATGGGGCATCATTGATATCTCCGTGAGCCCATACTACGGTAATTGGAAAATCCAGCCCCACCCGGGGGTACCCGTCTCTGGTGATAGTCGTATTATTAGGTGACTACTTACTCGATGGGCGAGTATGCTACGATCCTATCTATAGTGGTGTATGCATACATTAGACAATGGATTGAATCGTCCTTATTACCTTAGATATCTTTAAGCCTGGTAGTCACGTCCAAGTTATGTTGGCTCCTACCGCCATCACATGGATTATGTCTGCATGCTTCCGCCTTACTAACGAAGACTCATTAGTCAATGGATGTTGAATGTATTTCCTTGTTTTGATTGGTTATTGTCTGAATGACGTTGTCCTTGAGTTGAGATTGCTTTGTTTAGTATGATTATCGAGAAATGTTTTATGATTATATGATTTGACGTATGCTCATATTTGAATTATCATGATTCCTTATATGTTTTTACTTGTCTACTTGCAATGTGTTTTATTTATTCATTTTCTATATTGCATATGTTTAGAATTGCATGATCGTTCACGACTATGTGTTTATTAATTGATTTCGGCTTATGCATATATCTTGATTTCCATAATTTAGGTTTTATATATATATTATATTAATTGAGATAATAGTCATGTTTATTTATTGTGATTCTATAAATTGATATGTTTTAAGTTTTGTTTATCATGTTGGATGAGATTTAAATATCTATATGTGAGAACTGATATTATATGCTAATTGTCCAATTTTATCGAAATATGCGGCTGCTGGAGTTATACGCGTTTAGTGCTGCCAAGTTACTTTTAATCATAGGTTAAATAAACCAAAACTGTGGTTTAGAGGTTGTTGGTTAGAACAGTCACTTCCCGCCTCTGAGCGGGAGATCCTCCTATTTTGTGTTTTTGTCTCCGTTGCAGGAACTTCTCGAGACTCAGGATTTTCGGGACGATTAGGACGTTTCGTTTGTTTCCTTTGAGAGATTGTAATATATATTTGCATCCTATGCCATTTGAATGTAATTTAATTAACATCCGGCATGTATTAGACTTAATTAATTTTCCGCCTTAGTTTATTTAAGTCACGAAAAACCGGGTTGTTACATAAAATATAAATCTACAACATACAAAGAAAAAAAATCAGCAGTAATTTAATCAAGCTATGTTTAAGTATCAAACATAGTAATTAAGAAATAAAAATATTCAAATTTTAAACATTCTTATCAAATAGACCGTAAAAAATAAATTTAACACAAATTGTAATCATAATTAAAACATAATAAAGTAAAACTATTTAACAAAGTACGTACCTAAAAAGATATAACTAAAGTTTTTGATGTATATATATACAAAAAGGGATGAAGACTTACCTAAAAATTAAATAAGGTAATTATATGTCATATAATTGTTTATTTTGAAATTATTATTTTTCTTCTCAAACATCTTCAATTACTCTATATAGTAATTTAAATAAGGGATGAAGACTTACCTAAAAATTAAATAAGGGATGAAGACTTACCTAAAAATTAAATAAGGTAATTATAAAGTAATTTTTTTTGGAAAGTTCTAATATAGTAAATATTTCAATTGTAGATTTAGTTTTATATTTTAAGTTACATATGTTAATATTTTTTCATCTAAAATCCTAGAAATAGTAGAATTATAAATAATACTGATATTAATTTTGTTTAGACCAATTGTATCGCGACAAATGTCGACCATAGAGGCTATGGTTTCGACTTTATATATATATACTAGCTTGCGTGCCCGGCCCCGCCCGGGCTAACTATATTTACATTAAAATTTTAATTTTATTTAAATTTGCATTATATTAAATAGTTGTCCAGTTTATACATTTACTATTTATGACACATCTGTATGAAAATTCTTGAAATTATAATTAAGTATATTATTAATCATAATTCTATTAATATAAAGTTGTTATCAATGCATACATTATCAATGTATACTCTCATGAAAAATATTATTTTGATATAAATTTAATGATATTAAATCTATGATTTCTTCTTAGTGTTTTATTTCAAATATAAACTCGCAAATACTAAATTTTTTCTAATGTGAGTCATAATATTTTTTTAGGTAAGTTTTTATTAAATATCATAGAGAATTAGTTGTTTTAAATAACACTAAGAATTAAATACTAAATTTTTCTAATATAACCTAACTAATTTAATTTTCATTAAAAAAATATATTACTTTCAAAAATTTATTTATTTTTATTTTTCACACCTTCCAAATATAATGTATCTATTTTTTCCAATTTGAATATGAAAATATAGATTGTTTGTTACAATATTTGATTAGATATTTTTAAAGATATTTGATTTTGTTTAAGGTAAGTTTTTTTTTTTTTTTAAATGCTTTACTAAAAAGTCTTGTTTTATTTTAGAATCCTAATAATATTAAAATATCCAATTATGTTAATATTAATAGGTTTTATTATTTATTAATATAATAACTTAAATTATATATATTAAAAATAATAATTTTTTTATCAACCAATTATATTTGGACAAATGTCGACCATAGAGACTATGGTTTCTGCTTTATATATATATATTAGATTAGAAGGGTTATGATTAAAGTACTTCTAATTAGCAAATGACCATGTTTATGAACTAAAATCACCATAAGTTAGTATAAACTAATGTTGGGTGTTCTAAAATCAGTTTAGAAGTTTAGTTCAAGCTTAAAAGGTGTTTTAAGCATTATTGATTAATATAAGATTAATCGGTTAAAAAATGAGATCGGTTTGAAACGATTTAATGCGATTATTGTTTAGGGCGATTTTGGCATGTTTCTATTCATAAGCTTTACATTATGCATGTTTGGATGAATGTTTATTATTTGAATGAATGTTTATTCTTACTAGTATGGCCATAGTTTGTTATATTTTTACCGATATTGCGTGAATGAAAGTGGAATATCGTGTGGTTTAGATTAAATGCGATCTCAGATCGCTTGGTTTGTAATTTTTAATAGTTTATTTCATTTATAAATGTATAATAGGATTGCTATGTATTCATTTGTAAATCATACTTGTAACTATTTGTAAATCGAAGACCGGTGATGGAGATCGACTTGGAGCCTTAGAAGAGTTCTAAAGCTTGCAAAGGGGAGCCTTGGATGAGATCCATTATGAAGAGGGACCAAAGGAGTTGGTTTCCAATTTGTAACTCCTTGTATTTTAATTATTTTAGGTGGTCATACTAGGTTTATGCTTGCTTGCTTGCTTTGCTTGTTTGTTTGCTTATATATTCCGCTCACATGCCAAGATCGCCATGCATGCCACGTTATCCCACTCCGATTGTCTTTTTTAGATCGCCATTCTTAAATTAGTTCACTTATAAAGAATTTAAATGACTAAAAATTGACAAGATCACCCACATTTTAACAAAAATGAATTGAGATTAAGCCTTTCCAAATGTAGCGACTATGAACCCCATGTTCGTGAGGACCTCCACAACGCGTGGAACCTTGTTACCATGGGTAAGTAGTGGGAGGAAGTCCCGTGCTAATTTGGTTTGGACTCAACCGAATAAGAGTTATTTGGGGCTAAAAGATGCATTTTAAAGAAAATCATCAACCAAGCATTCTAGTGTAGAATTAGTCAAGTGTTGACTTATCGCTTTTATATAAAAGGAAACATGAGATGTCTAATTTTATATGAACAACGGGCCTTGGAAGCATTTATATATTTCAGTGGGAGATCATTATATAAATGGAGTCTTGTTTTAAAAATGAGTTTTAGCAAATGTTATAAATGAACAATGAATGCTTATATATTTCCTCATATTTATTGTAGAATCGTTTATCGCAATGGCATCATCATCAACAACTCCCGCGCCCATTTTGGGCAAAGATTCATGGTTGCGAACCGTGATGGATAAGTGTATCCCCAAGGATGACGGTAGCAACTTCGTCGAAGGGGATTCGACAATGAAGGGCGCCGCTACATCCGACAATGTGCTCAAGCACCTATCGATCAACCACCCAGCCGAACCCACTTTCGATCCGGCGGCTCGTGTCGCCTATGATGAGTATGTGAAAGTGGACAATGACGTGAAAAACGCCTTAATTTGGTCCATGTCACCCGCTCTCAAACTCCGAATGGTTACTCAAAAGAGTGCATATGCGATATTCACTCGAGAGTGACAACCATGTTCTCCAAAGCACCGCAAATTAGGCTTTATGAAGCCGCTGCGGTGTTTTTCGATGCAAAGCTTGAGAGGAACCAAAAAGTTGGTCCTCATGTGCTCAAAATGATTGAGCAAATAGACACTCTTGAGCGTCAAGAGTGTGCTATACCGAAAGCTCTTGCGATTAACCGCATTCTTCATTCTCTTCCTAACAAGTTTGCTCATTTTCGAGTAAACTATAACATGAACAACATGGATAAGAGTTACCATGAACTTCATGCACTCTTGGTCCAAGCCGAGAGGGATATGGAAATGAATTAGGTGGAGAAGAAAGACGTTCTCTCCATGAAAATGAAGAACATGAACTTGGGAGTGAAGAAGGGGAAGGTGGCCAAGAAGGGGCCATCTAACATTGGCAAGGGTAAGGGAAAGGCTATTGTGGAAGGTGTTCCACATAAGCCTAAGCCCAAGATCAACAAGGAAGACCCTCAAAGACACTTGCAAATATTGTAATGAGGTGGGTCATTGGATGCGCAATTGTCTCAAGTATAAGAAGGATCTCAAGAATGGATGTGAGACATCCAAAGGTATTCCTTCTAATCTCTATATGATTGACATCAATCATGCTTGCATTTCTACATGGGTATTGGATACCTGATGTGGATCTCACCTTTGTAATCATTTGCAGGGATGAGAAAGCGTGCGGGCCCTAGCCAAGGGTGATGTAGATCTCGCATGGGCAATGGAGCTAGAGTAGCGGCTTTTCGTGGGAACTTTTGTACTCGCTCTTGCTAGTGGATTAGAGTTGCTTTTGAATAATCATATTTTGTACCAACTCTAACCAAAAACATTATCTCCGTCTCGTGTTAGATGCGAAGGCTTTTGTTTTGAGATTAAGAACAACCGTGGTACTTTTTCTTTTAATGAAATGGTTTATGGTGAAGCTATTTCAATTGGAGGTATTTATGTTTTAAATGATGTTAATGATGTCTATCATGTTGAGAACAAGAGGCTCAAAACGAATGAATCAAACAAATCCTACCTTTGGCATTGTCGTTTAGGTCACATAAACGAAAGACGATAAAGAGACTTGTTGAGACCAAGGTTCTCAAACCATTTGATTGCGAATCATATGGTACATGCGAGCTTGCCTATTAGGCAAGATGACTCGTCAACCCTTTAGTGGTAAAGGGACACGAGCAAGTGAGGTTTTAGGACTCATACATACCGATGTGTGTGGTCCATTAAACATCACCGCTAGAGGAGGATATCATTACTTCATTACTTTTACCGATGACTTAAGTTGATATGGTTATGTCTACTTAATAAGGCATAAAAGTGATGCTTTGAGAAATTTAAAGAATTTCAAAATGAGGTTGAGAACCAATTAAACAAAAGGATAAAAGCACTACGATCGGATCGTGGTGGCGAATATCTAAGTAATGAGTTTGATTCACATCTTAAGAATTGTGGTATAATATCACAATGGACTCCTCCGGGCACACCACAATTAAATGGTGTTGCAGAAAGGAGAAACCGAACTTTGCTTGACATGGTTCGGTCTATGATGAGTCAAACCGAGCTTCTGGATCATTTTGGGGCTTTCTTATTATCTGTGTATTTTCACTAAATCGAAGTCCAGGCTAAAGCGGCCAATAAGACTCCATATGAGATATGGATGGGAGCAGTTCCTATTTGTCATTCATGAGAATTTGGGGATGTGAGGCATTCGTCAAGAATAAAGCTGACGATAAACTCGCTCCAGTCCGACAAATGTCTATTTGTAGGTTATCCTAAGGAAACCCGTGGTTATTACTTCTACAACCCTCACGAGAACAAAGTGTTTGTGGCTCGTGATCTTGTTTCCTAGAAAATGAATTTATTTCTAAGAAGCAGTGGGAGAAAATTTGAACTTGATGAAGTTCAAGAGCCACAAACCGAGACAGAAAATGAGGAAAGCGGATTCCTCGTCGTCTGCGACACGGTTATAATCCCTAGGAGGTCGGGAAGAGTTAGTCAACAACCTCGACTGCTACCTCAGAACATCGAGGAGGAGGGTGATTTGTTGCTATTCAAAGCAACGAACCCTCAACCTACAAAGCGGCTATTAGTAGCCCTGACTCCGAACAATGGCTTGAAGCCATGAAATCCGAAATGGATTCTATGTACGAGAACCAAGTTTGGGACTTGGTAGATTTACCTGAAGGAGTCGCGACCCCTTCCAAAGGTAAATGGATATTCAAAATCAAACTCGGCATAGATAAACATATTGATGTTTACAAAGCTAGATTGGTGGCAAAGGGCTTTTCACAAGTCCAAGGTATTCATTATGATGAAACCTTTGCACCGGTTGCGATGCTTCGATCCATAAGGATAATCTTAGCGGTTGCCGCATTTCATGACTATGAAATATGGCAAATGGATGTAATAACCGCCTTCTTGAATGGGATTCTAGAAGAGGAAGTGTTCATGACACAACCTGAAGGTTTTGTAGACACATCCAACCCTAAGAAAGTATGCAAGCTTAAGAGATCCATTTATGGTCTTAAGCAAGCATCGAGGAGTTAGAATCACAGATTCGATCATGTTATCAAACAACATGGTTTCGCTCGTAGTGCCGAGGAACCTTGTTTGTACATGAAGTTTAGTGGGAGTAAAGTAACCATCCTTGTTTTGTATGTGGATGACATACTATTGATTGGAAATGATATTCCAAGTCTGAACTCGGTAAAGGTGGAATTGGGAAACCATTTCCAAATGAAGGACTTGGGAGAGGCACAACGCATCTTGGGTATCCGGATCTATAGAGATAGATCCAAAAGGATACTAGCATTAAGTCAAGAAACTTATATTGATAAGATTCTTGATAGGTTCAATATGAAAGACTCCAAGAGAGGCTTTCTTCCGATGAGTGTAGGAATAACATTGAAGAAATCTCAATGTCCTACGACTCTCTGCGAAATTGAACGCATGAAATTGATCCCTTATGCTTCATTTGTAGGATCAATCATGTATGCTATGATGTGCACTCGTCTCCGATGTCGCTTTCGCCTTGAGCATGACGAGCGATCAAGCTAATCCCGGTGAGAGCCACTGGATAGCTGTGAAGAACATCCTTAAGTACTTGAGAAGATCTAAGGATTCGTTTCTTGTGTTTGGAGGAGAACTTGAGCTACGTGTAAAGGGTTACGCGGATGCCAGTTTCCAAACTGATGGGGATGATCTAAAATCCCAATCCGGCTATGTCTTTATGTTGAATGGAGGAGCCGCTTTGTTGGAAGAGCTTCAAACAGAGTGTCACCGCGATTCTACAACCGGCGAGAATATTTGGCGGCATCTGAAGCTGCTAAAGAAGCTGTGTGGATTCGGCAATTCTTGGATGGACTAAGAGTAGTCCCTAGTGCCGCGGATCCTGTGACTGTTTATTGTGATAACAGTGGGGCTATTTTCCAAGCGAAGGAGCCCAAGTCTAGCAACAAGTCTAGACACGTTTTGAGGAAATACCACGTTATTAGAGATAATGTGGAAAGGAAGGAAATAGATATTTGTAAGGTTGGGACAGACGATAATATCGCTGATCCTTTAACCAAGCCTCTTTCGAGGGCTAAGCATGACGCGCACACCGCCTCTATGGGGTTGCGGCGTATGCCAGATTTCCTTTAGTTTCGTAATATGTAATTGAACGATGTATCTTTTTACATATATGAAAATAACATTCATTGTTTTTATCTTAAGTCATTATGAATGCATACTTTGTTTATCCGAATATTTGTGTAACAACTTTGAACATATTCAAGTGAACGGAATAAACTAAGTATTTGGTCCCTAGGCTCTCATATGAGGTGACGTCTCCGAGAGACTAGATTGCAAGTCGATCGATGGTGGGTTCAACACCATAGGGTCATATGTGATGACTGATCGTTTGCATAGACAGACTGTGAAGAACACTCTGTCGGGCAGTGACGCTTATAGAATTCCTTTTCAATGAGATTGAAACACAGTCGTGGTGGGAATTCTATAGTATTCCTTTAGTCGATTCTTTGACTGGGCTGATTATGCAGTCGGTGCGCTCCGAGTGACTTTCATTTTGTCCTAAGCCATGCCGTGAAAGGGGTTATAAGGGCATCTTTGGGGTCATGGTGATCCGCATTATACAAAGACAATCGAGTGGAAGGGAAATGTCCACCCTCGTCAGGGTAAAACATCTTTGGGCCACTCGAGGAGTAGTCGGGAAAATGCGTGGCCACGCTCGGTAAGAATCTCTGGTAGATTCCCGGTCAGGCCTACTCTCTCCTTATCGAGAAACCACTCACGATATATATATCTCAGGATGCAAGTACGACCTGTAAAACACCTTGCATCGAGTGGGAGGTGTGAAACGGACATGAGAATTGGAAATGCACAACTTGACTCGGACAAGTGGTCGATTGTGGGAGTATGTGTCCTCCACAATAGTGCGATTACTTAATAAATCTCAATTAAGGAATACATGGGGATAATCTCGTATTATAGTCAATTGATTAACGTAAATCAATAACGATTGGTGACTAGAGTTTGGCGTTATTGTCGTGAAGACCGCGATGATCTATTCATCCCATTAAGTCACACCTAAAGGAACATACTTCAAATATTTAAGCTAATTAATTGTATGAGATACGATTATATTAGTGACTTGATAATTTGACTAACGGTTAGTCGGTGTATTAATTTAGAGAGAAATCGAGTTGTGAACTCGGATGATTTAATTTTATATCGATAAAATTATTAGAGGAGATGGGAATTGGTGATTAAACGTTAATTCACTAATTACGTATATTTTACTAATGAGATTAGTAAAAGTACATTTTTAATATATGTGTAAGTGTACATGTATATTAAGGAAGAGTTTAATTAATTTACACTTTATTATATTAGATAATTAAGTGATAAATTAATTCTTTTGTGGAGACAAATATTGAAAACAAAATGGACCCACATAAGGTCACATGGACCGTCCAAATAGAGCAAGTGGAAGAGCTTCCATTTGTTTTTATTTGTTTTGTTTTCTTATATTTGTAAATGCATGTGTAAACATAATCATTACAATGCATAAGATTTTTCTACCCAAGACAAAGCTCTTTCTCTCCTCTTTTGGACCAAAGTGGCCGGCCCCCTTCAAGTGTGCACAACACACTTCCTTTTTGTTTTTGCTTATAAAAATACAAGGCCTTGAGAGAAAAAGTATTCATGCATTTTCTCTCCTTTCTCTCATATTCTCTCTAAATCTTATATTCATATTATTGTAACATTACTAAGAGTTAGTAGTGATAATAATATCTCATAATATCAAGTTAAATACTAAGTGTTTCTAGATCAAAATACTTAGTGTTTTTGGAGTGTGTTTTTGGGTGCATCTCAAAGGAGGTTTCCTTGTTGGAAACTCGGTTTTGGAGGATCATCCTAAGCTTGTATTCAACAAACAAAACTAGAAAGGAGTTCTAGTTTTGTGCCCTAATATCCTTTAAGAGAAAGGTATAAATTTCTAAACTTGTTAACAATGTAAATTTGTACTACATAGATCTTGCTAAATCAAATTAGAGTAATTTGATTTACACTAATATTTGATTAGTGAATGGGATCCGATCCCTACACTATGTGCCTCGTCGAGTATCCTTCTCTTTAAAACTGGTACATCGGGCACACACCACCTTTCTTTGAATCTCAAACTCCCGTCAGGTTTAATCTCAAACCCTACTCGGTTTCCTGAAGGAATTTCCCTTCTGATTTTCACGAGTTCTTCATCCTCCCATTGTAGAGCTCTGATCTCGTGATATAACTCCGGCTCTGCGATCATTGCGTTCAAATCAGCATCGTCAGACTGAACCAACTCTAAGTTCATTCTCTTGAAGTCTCTGACAATACCAGCCGGAATTTCCCAAATGTTGCTAAGAGTATGCGTAGTCTTTCTACTCAGAGCGTCAGCAACGACGTTCGCCTTACCCTCATGGTACAATAGTTCAATCTTATAGTCCTTGATCAGTTCTAACCACCGGCGTTGTCTCATGTTGAGTTCCTTCTGCGTGAAGATATATTTCAGGCTTTTGTGGTCAGTGTAGAACTTGATACTCACTCCGTAGAGGTAGTGACGCCAGATTTTCAAGGCAAACACTACGGCTGCTAATTCCAGGTCATGAGTTGGGTAGTTTCGCTCATGGACCTTTAACTGCCTCGATGCATAAGCAATGACCTTCCCTTGTTGCATTAGTACACAACCCAGGCCATTCAGTGAGGCGTCACTGTAGACTTCATACTCGTCTCCATCTGTAGGAAGAGCTAAGACTGGCGCTGTGGTAAGCCTTGTCTTGAGTTCTTGGAATGCATTCTCACTTTCCTCGCTCCATATGAACTTGGACTCCTTCTGTAGTAACTTGGTCATCAGTCGTGCTACCTTAGAGAAGTCTGGGATGAATCTTCTGTAGTATCCTGCCAATCCTAGGAAGCTGCGTATTTCAGTTATATTTGTGGGAGCCTTCCATTCTTTCACTGCGTCGATCTTTGCAGGATCTACCATCACTCCGTCCTTCGAGATGACGTGACCCAGGAACGCTACCTTTTCAAGCCAAAACTCGCACTTGGAAAATTTAGCATACCACTTATACTCCCTTAGTATTCCCAAAATGATACGGAGGTGCTCCTCGTGTTCTGCCCCAGTCTTGGAATAAATAAGGATGTCGTCAATGAAAACCACCACGCAGATGTCCAAGTACTCGTGGAAGGTTCTGTTCATTTGATCCATGAACACTGCTGGTGCGTTTGTCAAACCGAAAGGCATGACCTTAAATTCGTAGTGACCGTATCTGCTTCTGAAAGCAGTCTTCTGGATGTCCTGTTCTCTTACCGCAATCTGATGATAACCTGACCTCAGGTCGATCTTAGAAAACACTCCCGCGCCCTTTAATTGATCAAAGAGATCGTCGATTCTGGGTAAAGGGTAGCGGTTCTTAATGGTCACCTTGTTTAATTCCCTGTAGTCGATGCAGAGTCTCATACTGCCATCCTTCTTTTTCACGAAGAGAACCGGTGCTCCCCAAGGCGAGACACTTGGTCGTATAAAACCCTTTTCGATCATTTCCTCTAGTTGTTTCTTCAATTCCTGTAGTTCCACCGGTGCCATCCTATAGGGTGCCTTTGAGATTGGGGCCGTGCCTGGCACAAGGTCGATAGAGAATTCAACGTCACGTGCAGGCGGCAAACTTGGTAAGTCGTCTGGGAAGACATCAAGAAATTCCCGTACTACGTGAATACCTCCGATGTCCACGCTTTCCTTTACTTCGTTGACGCTGCATAGGTACACTTGATGTCCCTTTCTTTCTAACCGTTGAAGTTGTAGCATAGATATGATTCTCGCCCCCTTAATTGGCGAAGTCTTCTGATATGTGACTCTAGCCCCCGTAGGATACTTTAAGCGAATTTTCCGATCCCGGCACTCGAACATGGCATGGTATTTAGTTAACCAGTCGATCCCCAGAATGACATCGAACTCCGGCATGTCGAAAAGAATAAGGTCGGAAAGAAAGATTGTTTTATGAATTGTGATTGGAGTCTCTTTGTAAATTTTGGAGCATTTGAAAATTTTTCCATTTGGTAAAGAAATATTTGCGTTGATTGATTCGGATTTTGTGAGATTAGCCTTTGAAACAAACTTAGAAGATATAAAGGACAATGATGCCCTAGTGTCAAACAATACAACCGCATTCACAGAGTTTATAAGAAAAATACCAGTGATGACGTCGGCCTCAGGTGACTCCTCTGCCTCGGCTTCAGTGAGCACATAAACTCGACCCTGTACCACAACAGATTGTGGTACTCCCGCAACAGGTGTTGGTCTCGGAGCATTAGGGCATGCATTCGCCTTGTGCCCTACCAGCTTACAATGGTAACAAGTAATTGGTTGCCCATTACACTGTTTCCCTTCATGACGCGCCTTGTTACACATATGACAATTCCCCGGCAAGGCTCTTGGTTGAGGAGCCCTTCCTGCAACCATGGCTATCTCGTTGTTCCCAGCAGGAACCCTGTTTTGGAACGCAGGCCTCTGAAAATTTGGCCTCTGCTGATTCGGGCGCTGGTAGTTCGGCTTCTAAATGAAGCTCGACTGTGATACGGAAGGCACAAATACCTTCTTCTTCTTCTCAGCCTTTTCCAACTCCAAGGAAGCCCATACACTACACGCGCGTTCATACGCCGCAGCAACAGTAGTGTAGGTGCTGGTGCTGAAGTAGGTACGCAATGTGTTGGACATGTTGCGCAAGTACCTCTGGGTCATAGCCCTCTCATTGGGAGCAACCGCATCCCCGAATTTGGCCAGTCGTTGAAATTTCTCGGTGTACTCTTGAAGTGTCATGTCTCCCATCTTGAGACTTATGAACTCTTCTTCTTTCTGGCATCGGAGCTCATACCCGAAGTATTTCTCCTTGATCTTTCTTTGTGAACTTCGCACCACGTGAACGTAGTGTCGAGTTCATCGATCCCGATCACGCTCCACCGCCATTAGCCTCGGCCTTCAGGTAATAGGCGGCGATGTTGACCCTATCTTCTGGAGGCGTCCTAGTCAGATCCATGAGTTTTTTCATCTCTTCCAGCCAGTTCGTGAGATCGATAGGGTCATTTGAACCTGAGTACTCTTGTGGTCGGTGACGTGAGATTCGGTCGAACGCGCTCGGTCGATGTTGGCGGTTCGCGTTGTCCGTGGCTATTTCTGCTATACGGATCAAAGATTCCTCAGCTAGAATTGTTCGTTCTTCGTTAGTCATTGGAGGTGCAGCCATTCTGAAAGAATTAGGAAGCGAAGAAGATTATTAGCATTGCAAGGTGTTAGATAGCATGCTTGACATTGATAGAATTTATTTGAAGTGAAAGTGATAACAGTAGTCATGCAAGTAAGCACAGAAGTTAGGCATTTTATTCCATTGAGATGTAATTGTTGGTTACATCGGTTTTAGGATTTTAAAATGTATCTGGTACATTTCCTTAGGGAGGATACCGAGGTAGGAGAGAGGGAGAATGTGTTTTTGTGGAATTGGTTACGAATTTAGCAGATGTCCTCACTCCGTGCCGCCTGGTACTTCTTCGATGCTTCAATCCTCGGGAGTTGGATTATTATATAGATTTTATATCCGAGGATAGTTGTTAGTTTTAGTCAGTCACTTCAGCAAGTAGCAAGCATACGATAGTTAGTGTATTTTATTTTGAGGGAAGTAGTTCGTTATTTAAAAGTCCTTAGTCTATGGTCAGTCCTTATGGTTTCTACCCATCCTCACACTTTAAAGCGATTTAAAGTTTATTATTTAAGTGATCTAATAAAAGAAAAATCTAATTTATTATTTAATCCTAGTAGTCTTGCGGTTTAGCATATTAATATGTTAACCCGCCCAGGTGTCTCTCGTTAGGTAAGCATAAATCGCATTAGGCAATTCATGTAACGGTCACGAGTCACTCGATAATTAATCAGAACAACCTGGTTTTTAGTCGACTTTAATTACTAAGGCGGAAATTAATTAAGTCTTAAACCAGCGTTATTAATTATACAAATAACCCAAATATTACATCATCGTTTAAGAGTTGAATGGAACAACTCTAAATACGGAAGTTAAAAGAGTAAAGTGTTATATATTACAAATCTCTCAAAAGCGACTAAAAGTAAAGCATAAAAGCGTTGCATGGCCCCGTCCAAAATCCAAATTTTCCACCCATGATTATCCTGCACAATAAACTATTGGGGAGATGTCCGCTGAGCGGACAGTGACTAGCTATGCTCATACTTACCCTCGATTTCAATTACTTTGGTTTAATATTATCGCTTTATAAACATAACATTATGATAAAAACATAAACATGCTTATTACATATAGCATATAAAGACATATAAGTCATAATAAGCATGCGGTTTAAAGCGATAAATCATATAAGCATGATATTCAATTATGAAGGCAAATAACACATAAAAGCATAGCAATAGTATCACAATAATTCAATGGCATTACAAGGCGATATCGGATCGCAAATCAAACATACATATCTTATCATTCTCCTCATGCAGACTCGATTCAATTCAGAAAGTTGTGGTCTTTAGTTTTCGAAGATGGTACACACTCATTCTCAATTAAACATACAACAGACAACACATACTGCTTACGAGCCTGACCACTGAGTAGGCCTTTGTACTCTGATCGATTGCATCTCACTTCCATAGTGCAGAGACTTACTCGACTCGTAAACCACGCCGAATACTATAATACTTGCATCTCATCCTCTAGTGTTCGAAATGATTCGAACTTCAGATACAATCCCGTCAAGTGATCTTTACATGTGGCAAGAACGAATGCTAGTGTCGCGCCCACTAAGAACGAAACACCGCAAGGAGACCACCGCTATAATCGCCCAAATCGGCACGGATGCCCTGTTAACTTTAGCGAAATAGGGGAATAAAACCCTAGTCTAGTACATGTACACTAGTATCCAATTTAAGAATGGGCTATGCTAATCATAGAGCACCTTAACTCAGGATAAAACGACTATTTCCTAAAGCCTGAGACAAAATCTTGGCATATTCAATTATCTTGTACGGCAATGGCGACCGCTACAAGACTATCTTAACCCCACTTCACTCACGATTGACGTTCCCTTATCTGAGGCCCAAGCTTGACCTTTTATTTAACTTACTCAAGATTTATTATTTATTTGATATTTACATATCACATGTTACTAGACTCTCCTAGTCTCAGCGTCAAACGTTTAAGTATTTGTATTCGGTTTCATATGATCACATAACACATTCGTTTATTATTTGAAGTGTTGTTAATTATTAATGTTATCAAGATTTTAAATTGAAACGTTTATTAGTATGTCCAAATTTTATTTAAGTGTTTTTCAAAACACTTTAAGTCATTTACTTATTCATTTTAAATTTTTCTATACTTAGTAAAATTTTCAATTATTTTCAGTATTTCACTATTCACTTTTCACTATTCACTATTCACTATTCACCGTATTTTATACGTATTTTTATACGTATTCGTATTTTTATACTTCGTATTTTATACGTATTTTCATACGTATTCTTATACTAGTATGTATTTTTATATTTATACGTATTTTCATACTTAAGCTATTCTAGGTATAATACTAAATCTTTTATTTCTTAAGTATAGATTTTTAGTTTCAAAGTCGTTAAGTTCGTTTTGTACTTAGGCGATTTTTGAAAATATTTTAAAGTCTAGTTTTAAAAATGTTAAGTTCGGTTTGTATTTAGTCAATTATGAAAACATTCTAGAATTCTAGTTTTAAAAACGTTAAGTTCGCTTTATAAAAGGTGATCGCTGATATTTATTTTAAAACGAGACTCTAAGTTAAATTTAGTCGTCTATTTATTTAAGTTAGTGATAGTATCGTGGATGATTCATTTATAGTCCGTATGTCCAATATCAACAGTCCAAAATAGCAAAGGCAGTAACACACGATTTAGTTCATTTTTATAACGGTTACATATTTTTATCGGTTTATAATATTTCATTTGTAACTAAATCGATTTATACAAAAATTCAATTCTAACTACCATTTAACTTTAGTGACTTAATGATATTTTCATTTTGATCAAATTTAGTCCATTTTATACAAGAATGTCGTGTGGAACATATATATGTAAAAATTGATTTATTTCTTTTAATTTCTTAATTCTAACTTATTAACTAATAATTAAATTATATTAACAATAAACTAAAAAGTGATAAAACAAATTTTAACCCTAAAAACATGAGAAATGCCGTGAGCAATAAGGTGATGTTCCAAATTTTCATTTTTCGATTTTATCGGTTTTTAGCTTAAAGTCTTTATATTTTAATTATTCTAATTATACTAAAACGATTTAAACTAAAATGAAATTTACTAAAAGTTTCATTCATAATTATGAATAGTGTTTTTCAACACTTTAAATTTCTAACTTTTTAATCCAAATGATTTATAATGTTTAAGTTGATTTATAGTATAATACTAAGTAATATGTAAAATAATAACTAAACATAAACACAAATTATTAACAAACATAAAATAAAATAAGATCAAAATGAGTAAAAAAGATGAACATCAACATGAATAATTCAAGAACACACATGAAGATCATATTAAAGCTCAAGAACACTAATTTCGATTTTAATAATTTATAATTTGTTTTCTTAATTTAGTTTTTTTTTTTATAGGAACATCTATTTTAACTAACTTATTCTAACATATTATTTAAAAAAATTAAAAGTGAATATTTAGTACAAAAAATGGAAAATGCCGAGTATGATATAAATGAACATACAATTTTTATTTTTCATTTTTAATCACTTTAAACTCATTTTTAATATTTCACATAATTTTTATATATGATAACTACTCAAATAAAACACAACTAAACATAAAAATCATATGAACATAAATTAAAAATGCTCAAAAATAAATTAACTACACATGTGAATTTATTACTACAACTAAACTATTATCATTATTTCTTATTTATTATCATTTTATTATACAACACATAATCATACAAGTTCATAAAAGTGATGTTTAACATATTTAACATAATTTTCATACTCATAAAATTATAATAACAAAACAAATTAATTTACTAAAAAGATAATATAAGACATAGTTAGTCACCTTAATCGGCAAGCTTATTGGTTATCCGGATCGATGATGTTATCTAAGTCTAAGTCTTCACCCAAGTACCCGTCTTCACCTTCAAAAACCCGTAAACAAGTGAGCTCCAAATACCCACTAATTAGCTAAATAATACTAGAGATTATTAGGATAATATTTAGGGTTTTATTTATTGTGTTTTAGAAGAAAAATGAAAGAAAAATATAGAGGAAAAATGGAGGAGAGTGCTCGGCAATTTTGGAGGTAAAAGGAGAGTATTTTTGACTTGTGAAAATAATGAAACAAAAGGTAGTATAATTTTAGGTTAAATGAAATAGGTTTTGTTTGTTTTTAATTAGAAAAATAATGTTTAATTAAACTAATTAATACATCATTACCTCCATCATCCACCCATAAGTCCACATTACTATTCATGCATTAAAAATGTCTAATTTGTGTTTTAAAATGTTTTCCTCGAATTTGGTCAGTTTTAAAAAGTCGGGCGTCAAAAGCGATAAAAGTTAACACAAATTCTTGTGTAAGGCAAGCCTTACAATAAGTTATTGTAAGTCAGGCTCATTTGTACTTGATTATATAGTTTTTGTACCATTTTAGTAATATTTATTATTAATTGTAACCACAATTTTTTAGTACCCCTAAAAGTGACTTTAGTAGATTTGTTTTAAGTTTTTGTACCCTTTTAACTACAATTTGTACTCTTGTCTCGCATTAACTTAGTGTAAGACTAGTCTTACAGGAGAATTACTAAAACGTTAATGTGTGCGTGTTTGACGATTTTTCGAAATATTTCTACTTTTAAATTCTAAGACTAAAATATTTATTTCATTATTCAAAAATTTTAAAAAGTTTTAAAGAAGTCGATAAATTTTACAAAACAAAAGTTTTGCAAAAAATAGAAATTTTGGAAGGTTAAAAGGTTAGGATTTGATTTAAGGTTTGAAATTAGAATTTGATGGCTAATTAATGAATTAAATTAACACGGGGTGTTACAGCGTCATATCGTAAACTCGACACGAAGGAAGTCGCCCACTTCATACAGAATAATATCATATGCAGATATGGCATACCTCACGAGCTGATCAGCGATCAAGGCTCACACTTCCGAGGAGAAGTCGAACCCATCCTCACCAAGTACAACATCCAAATACACAAGTCATCACCATACCGACCCCAAACCAACGGAGCAGTAGAAGCAGCGAATAAAACCGTAATCACCATCCTCAAAAAGATGATTGACACCTGTCACGATTGGCCGCACAAGATTCCCTTCGCCCTTTGGGGATATCGAACCACAATACGCACACCAACCGGGATGACACCATACTTCCTAACTTACGGCATGGAAGCCGTGCAACCCGTAGAAATCGAAATGCAATCACTTCGAATTCTAATGGAAGCAGATATACCAGAAGCAGAATGGGCACGCGAACGATACGAACAACTCATTCTCCTAGACGAAAGGCGCTTACACTCACTAAGTACCGTTCGCATGTACCAATCAAGGCTACAACGCGCATACAACAAACGAGTCAAGCCACGCAACATTAAAGTGGGTGACCTAGTCCTCAAGTCAGTAAGGGCCCCGCTACCAGTCGATCCAAGAGGGAAATTCAAACCTAATTGGGCCGGACCATACTTGGTCAAGGAAATCCTTCCCGGAGGAGCCGCAAGGTTGACTGACCTAGACGGTGAAGAATTCAACTTGCCCACCAACCTCGACCAGCTTAAGAAATACTACCCTTAGACCTCTATATCCCTTTGCGATGTATTCCACAAAAAACAAAAAAAAACACAACGACCTGCACGGATGAACTACGCTTGGTTTGATTCCACGCACTGTGGATACGTAGGCAATCTTGCAAAAGATTCAACTAAACCCACGAACTACGCCGGTTTGATTCTGTGTAAAGCACGGATACGTAGGCAGCTTTTCAAAGCGCAACTGCCCTTCTTCGCACGCACGCCTGAAGCTTAAAAAAAGTCGAGGACGATGCGCCCACAAAAGGACACGCTCGAAGCTTAAAAAGGTCAAGAGCATAGTCCACACAAAATGACACGCTCAAAGCTTAAAAAGGTCAAGAGCACAGTCAATACAAAAATACAAGTCTAAAGCTTAAAAACGTCGAAGACTTAAAACGAGAACAGATATCCAAAGCTTAAAAAGGTCGAGGATAAACAAAATAAGCAAAGAGACAAGACGATAGGCAAACACTTTCTTTATTTAGTCATGAATTTTGAGAATGTTTACATTTTACGTAAAGAGTTTAAAACTAGCTTTCAAACTCATTTTATTCTTTGAACAATTAACGAAAAATTCTTTGAATAAAACATTTAAAGTTTAAACCTAAGCGTCCTTCCTACGACGCTTTGGAGAATCCTCTTCATCCTCGTCCATTGAAGCATCCGCACGAACAACAACCGAAGCAACCACTGGATTAGGGACACTCCTCTCGAACCCTGGGGGCTCAAAAGGGCCTTCATCATCCACAACCCCGATCCTTTCACCCAGACGATCCTTCACAGTCACCTTAGGCCCGAGTTGTTCCTCAAGTGGCCTAGAGGAAGACGCTCCCACACTCGAGCTCGCCAAGTCGCTGTAGTCCCGTCTTCCACGCACCGCCGCATGCGCCAACGACGGTCTTGGGCCCGTCTGTTCGCGTCTTCGCATATTCTCCCTATCCTGAGGATCCAAAGAAATACACCACCTCCGATAGAAGTCCGAGACACGAGTAGTCTCAGAACCAGCCGGCCGAGCCCAAGTCACTCGGCTAGACCACCCTTGCACCCAAGCATCAATCATCCGGTTGTTCAGAACAACCGACTCGCATAACCGAGTATCTTGCGCTGGAATAACCTGAGCTAGGCCAACCTGCCTCCTTAACCGATGTGGGTGGATCCACACGCCTCGCTCAAATCCACACAGCATTATCCCGCTAGCCGCATCCGCAACCGATGGTGCCGTGATGTGTCGAATGGACCACCACGACACGACCCACCTTATCGTCCTCTCCCGAACGAACCCTTGGAAGTAATTCGCTGATCGCTCCCGAGGCATAGCCCAATAAAGAGTACGAGTAGTCAACCCAGCAGGAACATACACATCACCTCCCGGTGGAGCCAAGACACGAAGACGCTCCATCAGCCAAATCTGCAGAATCCTAGCACATCCACGATATGAGCTTAGACAATTCGCATGGCGGTCGTCCAAGCCTAATATAGTTTCAGCTAAGATCAAAGCCGAAGGATCGTGGCCCAGCTCCATCTCCTCCATGACCCGTGCATACCTAGCATGGCCATGCACACCGTCTTCCATCGACCCAAATGGGCAAAGATCTGGCGTAGTAAACAAAACCCTAGGGCTCTCCTCCTAGAACGAGCAGAAATGCTCACGTCACTCAAGTTCATGTAACGCTCGCACAACCGTCGCATGTTCACCACGCCTCCTTCGAACAACCCTTCCGCATGAGCATTGGTCATTGAGAGATACTGCCGTAATCTCCCATTATAGCCAAACTCACTCCTAACCGCTACTGGGGTAGTACGGTTAGACCATCCTGCTATAGCCGAAAACTCCTCTAACGACGGGCATATCTCACCCCCCGGGAACCTGAAAACATGCACCCTAGGTTCCCAATAAACAAGACACGCGTCAAGAAAGTCAATCTTGACGCGCATCTGCCTAAAACCTATGAAGACACCCGCACCAGTCAAAGACAACGCCCTTTTCTCCGATTCACTAAGGGAAGAAGTCCACCGCTTCAAAAGACCATCAAAATGGTCCATTCTTCAAAAACAACAAAAATATTCTAAAAAAAAAATACTAAGCTATTTAAGAGAATACAAATCAAGCAAAGAAAAGAGTTGAAATTGAATGAGGATTATGCCTCGTACCTCCCCTCTTTATATAGCAAAACGAAATCTCGAATTAGGAAAATTCGACGATAGAACCGGCAATCCAAGCCGCAAGAGACCTTGCGATTGGAGGAGCCAATCGCAAGACCCCTTGCGATTACCCCTACCATCCGCAACACATGTTACGATTCATAAAGACGGCTTTATCCCGAAATTTCCATATCTTCGACTTTCCAAATTCTAGCATACATGCAATTACGACGTACCTCATAATTGGGCTCCCTACTCCAGGCCCAATTACAAACATTTAAACATGGATCCATCACAAAACGATGGCTAGCCCGATCAAAACATTTTTCATTTTATAGTTCGTTAACGCTCATTTCGAATTTCAAACGTCTAAAATGAACATTTTCAAACACTTTCTAAACAACAGCATTTTTCAAAACAGAGTCTCCCACTCGGGAATCATTTTCAAATTTTTTCCAGCTACTAACTAAACAGGTACCAGAAGAAAATGAAAGTACGACTACAACAGGAACAACCACCAGTCCAAGCTACATAACATGAAGCGACTAAGGATGACGACGACGAAGCTCCGCGACCTCCCTCTGAAGCCGAGCCACCTCTGCCCGACTTTGACAAAGCTCCGCTGCTTGCTCTGCCCAAGCCATCCTCGGCTGATGGTCGCCCGCCACAACTTCTTGTGGACATCCTTCGCACCCTGCACAAGACATTTTCAAGCGCGTTTTACTCCATTTTGCCTTAATTATACACTAAATTAAGACAAACTACGGGGGCTAAACCAAAAACAAGAACGAAGACTCCATTTTGGCTACAGTTTCTTTAAACTATAGTCAAACTCAGGGGAGTAATACAAAACCCGACCCAGAACTTAAGTTTGGCCTTCGTTAACCTTTAACTCGGTCAAACTGGGGGCTTACACAGTATACAAATGATGGAGCCATACCTTCTTCACCTTATCACCCCAACTCTCCATCCCTGCATCCGTGATCACCGGCAGATATTCGAGCACGTGGAAGGTCTCCCGTGTCCCGCAGTTATCCCACTCCACCGTCGTAGGGAAGTCTGGGGGCTGGAACGCCAAGTCGGCGTCAGGCACCTGCAACATGAAGCACAACACAACAAAGTTAGGAAAATTTTGTTGAAAAACTAGGGAAAATTGTTGAAAATTTTCACTCTACACAAACGAACAAGACATACCTCGATAGGCCCACTAGCCAACCTACCCATCGCGAACTCTGCATAATCCAGCTGATGAAGAAGGAGATTATCGACTTCTCAAGATGCATTTGCCTTTTGCTTCAAGACGCGCGTCTCGAAAAGAACTTTAGGTGGATCAAGCGGCACGACGAAGTCAGGATACCTCGTCTGAATTGCCAAACGCTCACCCAAGTACCAAACATACCCATACGGCGTAGCCAAGTACAACCGCTGGGAGTCACGCTCCTAAACGCCACTCACAACCCTCGAGGAGCGTCAGGTATCGCTTCTCCATGGCCAGTGGGCGAACTCTGAAAGAAGAAGAAACACGTGAAACGCCTTTTTAAGCAAAATCATCTAAATACATGCTATTTAGAAGGTTTCAAGTACATACCTGACCCCCTCTCAACCGGGTTCACCGTCCCTAACGGTCATACGACTGGCCGATTCGATACTACGCACGCATACCCAAGTCCATACCGCAGGGTACTTCTTCTCCATGGCAATGGCCGACTCAGGGAGGAAGAAAGAGAAGTGACTGTAGATCCAACACTACACAAGAAACATAAAACAAGTTAGCACAAGTGAACAACATTTTGAGCAGATCAAATGAAGACAAAGAACAACGTACCTCTAATAACAAGCCAGGAGACACGATGGGAATCCTAGACCCCCCATCCATCTTCCGTGGCCTAACAGCATCCATGCAGAAACGGATGCACAAGCCCAAGGCCGGGGACACCCAGTCATATGCCCCGATCGCACTCCAGTCCAGAAGATACATCAACACCGAAGTAGCAGCCCGCTCGCCCTTCTCGCCGAAGTAGGCAGAGCTAACAAACCACCAGAGCCACATACGAGCATTCTGCTCGTCGCTCCAAGCCCCAGGACCATGCTGAGTCTTCCCCTCGAAGTACTCCATGATATAGCTCGTCTTAACAGAATTAGGCGCCTTTCCCTGGTAAGGCACCTCCAAACCAGCACCGACAGCATCAAGCACCGCCCTATCGTCAATAGGCGGCGCAAAAGCAAAGTCCATGTCACGGTCGCTAAAGGGTAGACCCGTGATAATAGCAAACGAAGACAAGGTAATACCTGCCTCGAACCCCGGCAAATGGAACGTCGTGGTCGTATCCCAATATCTGTCAAGGAACGCCCGGATGACCCTCAAGTTCGCCGTGGTCCGGCTATCTATAATCTGGACCCAACGTGCGACCAACGGACCCAGGAAAGACCTATCTATCTTCTCCCTCGCCCCAGGAGACAAAACTTCTCGATATGCCCAAATGACGGACGAAATACCAGAAAACGTCCTCATGTATCCTACCTCGAGCCCACTAAGAGCCCGATGTGACAAATGACGCTCACGGTCCGCCAACAGGGTGTGACCGTCCCAATTTTTCGCAAAAGGACGGTCAACACGCGGACCATGGCTCGCACGACCCCTAGCACGAGACCCTGAAGCCTGTGAAGACTCGCCCTCCTCCATGGCCTCTACCTCTCTCTCCTCCTCACCAATCGCACCACCAGGACGCCCACGGGTGCCCATGCCTCGCCCACGACCCCTCCGGGTCGGAAAGTTAATGGATCCAGGAGAAGGATCCCTCGCGCTAAAAGCACGACGCAAACTCGAACCACCAGGAGTCGTAGGCTCCTCAGCACTAGAACCAGTACTCCGACGAGCACGAGCCCTCGTCGTAGGAGGTCCAGACCAATCCTCATCTACAACATTCCAAGAAACAAAAACACAAGACAGATCACAGAAGTAACAACAATTCAAAAGAACACCCTACACAGAGCCCTTTCAGGCTCAATTCACAATTCGGCCGAAAGCCGCTCTATACCCTACATTAACCTTCAATTACACCCCGGAACAATTAATTGCATTTTGGACTTGTCGATCAAAAACCCCTAATTTTGACTTAAGTTCTCCGTATTAATCGACTTTAAACTTCAATTTAAGGGACGATTACTAGCATTTTTCAAAAACTAACACCATACACATACTATACTAGCCAAGGGGAACCTATGGCGAAGTTTAATTGCAATTCCGAGACCGAAAATCCGGGTCCGATTTTTGGGTCGGGATCATTTCATACGAAAATGGTCCAAAGACGTCTCAAACCATACACATTTCACACATACATCCAAGGATAACATGATACAAGGGAATGGTATCGTTCTCTAGTGATCAAACGGCGAATTTCAAGACAAAAGACGGTTTTTCATTAAAAACGCCTTTTCTACATTTCAAGGACGATCTAACAATTTACAACATCAAAATACATAAAAACAAGTAAAATGGAGTGTTACCTTGATCCATTTTGAAGTAAAGCACGAAAAACGAGCAAAAACGGCTTAGAAATCGCAAGGGACGATTTTTGAGATTGAAAAACGTAAAAATGGGAAATGGAGTAAGTATACGGTGTAAACCGTGTTTTATAGCAGCAGAAAGCCCAAGACCCTAATGTAATAACCTGGTTTTTAGTCGACTTTAATTACTAAGGCGGAAATTAATTAAGTCTTAAACCAGCGTTATTAATTATACAAATAACCCAAAATTTACATCATCGTTTAAGAGTTGAATTAAACAACTCTAAATACGGAAGTTAAAAGAGTAAAGTGTTATATATTACAAATCTCTCAAAAACAAACTAAGGTAAAGCAAATGAAAGCATCTCGTGGCCCCGTCCAAAATCCAGCAACCGGTCCACGATCATCCTGCACAATAAACTGATGGGGGGGTGCCCGCTGAGCGGACAGTGACTAGCTATGCTCATACTTACCCTCGATTTCAATTACTTTGGTTTATTACTATCGCTTTATAAACATAACATTATGATAAAAACATAAACATGCTTATTACATATAGCAGTTAAAGACATATAAGTCATAATAAGCATGCGGTTTAAAGCGATAAATCATATAAGCATGATATTCAATTACGAAGGCAAATAACACATAATAGCATAGCAATAGTATCACAATAATTCAATGGCATTACAAGGCGATATCGGATCGCAATCAAATATACATATCTTATCATTCTCCTCATACAGACTCGATTCAATTCAGAAAGTTGTGGTCTTTAGTTTTCGAAGATGGTACACACTCATTCTCATTTAATCATATAACAAACAACACATACTGCTTACGAGCCTGACCACTGAGTAGGCCTTTGTACTCTGATCGATTGCATCTCACTTCCATAGTGCAGAGACTTACTCGACTCGTAAACCACGCCGAATACTATAATACTTGCATCTCATCCTCTAGTGTTCGAAATGATTCAAACTTCGGATACAATCCAGTCAAGTAATCTTTACGCAGGTAAGAACGAATGCTAGTGTCGCGCCCACTAAGAAACGAAACAGGGCAAGGAGACCACCGCTATAACCGCCCAGATGGGCCCGGATGCCCTGATGACTTTAGCGAAATAGGGGAATAAAACCCTAGTCTAGTACATGTACACTAGTATCCAATTTAAGAGTGGGCTATGCTAATCATGAGCACCTTAACTCGGAGATAAAACGACTATTTCCTAAAGCCTGAGACAAAAGCCTTGGCATATTCATTATCTTGTCCTAAGCAATGGCGACCGCTACAAGACTATCTTAAACCCACTTCACTTACGATTGACGTTTTCATATCTGAGGCCCAAGCTTGACCTTTTATTTAACTTACTCAATATTCATTATTTATTTGATATTCCATATCACAAGTTACTAGACTCTCCTAGTCTCAGCGTCAAACGTTTAAGTATTTGTAGGTTTCATATGGTCACATAACACGTTCGTTTATTATTTGAAGTGTTGTTAATTATTAACATTTTTAAGTTTCTAAAATGATATGTTTATTAGTATATCCAATTTATTTAAGTGTTTTTCAAACACCTTAAGTTATTTACTTATTCATTTTCAATTTTCTATACTTAGTAAAATTTTCAATTATTTTTAGTATTTCACTATTCACTTTTCACTATTCATTATTCACTATTCACTGTTCACTATTCACCGTATTTTATACGGATTTTTATACGTATTCGTATTTTTATACTTCGTATTCTATACGTATTTTTATACTTATACGTATTCTTATACTTGTACGTATTTTTATACTTGTACGTATTTTTATACATAAGATATTTTAGATATTTATACTTAAGATATTTTAGAAAATAAACTAAACCCTTTTATTTTCTAAGTATAAATTTCTAGTTTCAAAGTCGTTAAGTTCGTTTTGTACTTAGTGAGTTTTGAAAATATTCTAAAAGTCTAGTTTTAAAAACGTTAAGTTCGGTTTGTAAAAAGTGATAATGATATTCATTTTAAAATACTAGTTTTAAAAATGTTAAGTTCAATTTGTAAAAAGTGATAATGATATTCATTTTAAAATGAGACTTAGTTAAATTTAGTCGTCTATTAACTAAATTTAGCGATTTTCATTTTTTTAAAAAATAATAATATCGTGGATGATTCATTTTAGTCCGTATGTCCAAGATCAACAGTCCAAATAGCAAAGGCAGTAACACACGATTTAGTTCATTTTTATAACGGTTACATATTTTATCGGTTTATAATATTTCATTTATAACTAAAACAATTTATACAAAAATTCAATTCTAATTACTATTTAACTTTAGTGACTTAGTGATAATTTCATTTTGGTCAAATTTAGTCAATTTATAATGGTGATGTCGTGTGACTTAATATATATGTCAAAATTGATTTATTTCTTTTAATTTCTTAAATCTAACTTATAACTAATAATTAAATTATTTTAACAATAAACTAAAAAAAAGATAAAAACAATTTTAACCCTAAAAACATAAGGGATGCCGTGAGCAAGCCCATGTGCTTCTAAATTTTCATTTTTCGATTTTAACGGTTTTTAGCTTAAAGTCTTTATAATTTAATTATTCTAATTATACTAAAACGATTTAAACTAAATTGAAATTTACTAAACATTTCATTTATATTTATGAATAGTGTTTTTCAACACTTTAATTTTCTAACTATTTAATCTAAATGATTTATAATGTTTTAAGTTGATTTATATAATAAGACTAACAATATATAAAACAATAACTAAACATAAACACAATTATTAACAAACATAAAATAAAACAAAATCAAAATGAGCAATATAGATGAACATCAACATGAAGAATATAAGAACACACATGAAGATCATATTAAAGCTCAAGAACATTAATTTCGATTTTAATAATTTATAATTTATTTTCCTAATTTAGTTTTTTTTTCATAGGAACATCTATTTTAACTAACTTATTCTAACATATTATTTACAAAAATTAAAAGTGAAAATATATTAAAAAAAATGGGAAAAACCGTGATATGTATATATGTGCATACAATTTTTATTTTTCATTTTTAATCACTTTAAACTCATTTTTAATATTTCACATAATTTCTATATATAACTACTACTCAATTAAAACATAACTAAACATAAAAATCATATGAACATAAATTAAAAATGCTCAAAAATAAATTAACTACACATGTGAATATATTACTACAACTAAACTATTATCATTATTACTTATTTATTATCATTTTATTATACAACACATAATCATACAAGTTCATAAAAATGATGTTTAACATATTTAACATAATTTTCATATTCATAAAATTATAATAACAAAACAAATTAAATTACTAAAAGGATAATATAAAGACATAGTTAGTCACCTTAATTAGGATGTTAATCGTCAGGGGATCTAAAATGAATGTTAGAACGGATTTTACTGCCACCATAATACCCAAGATAATCACCCAAATAATCCATGCAAGCTAGCTCCTAATGCCCACTAATATAACTAGAATTACTTAGGATTTATTAGAATAATATTAAGGTTTTTATTTAAGTGATTTAGGAAGAAAAAATGGAAAAAATAAAAGAGAGAAAAGGAGAGCTATCACACGACATACATGGAGGAGCAAGGGTGATGTTTTTGACTTAGAAAAATAATGAGGAAAAGCTAGTAAGGAATTAGGTTAAATGTATTAGGTTTTGTTGGTTTTATTTAATAAATACTCCGTAATGTTTAATAAAAATGCATTTATGACATCAAAATTCAAGTTGCCTTATTTGACTAATTTAAGAAGCTTCCTAAGGATATTTGATCAAAATAAAGTTTTTACGAAATTTATCAGTTTTAAAAGGTCGGGTGTTAAAAGCGATAAAAGTTAAAATGTGCTGTTTTGACGATTTTCTGAAAAGTATTCATTTTATAAATTTAAGACTAAAATATTTTATTTACTACTTTAGAAAAATTTTAAAAGTGACGGAAATGAAAATGATAATATTAAAGTAGTAGTATTATATTTTATAAGTATTATTATTATTATTAAGTATAATCTTTAAATTTAAATACAAATAAAATAAAAGTAATGATGATAAATGTAAAGGTGTAAGTAAACATTAATTTTGTGTAAGAAAAATGGAAGAAGATATAGTGTGGAAAAGTCCAAGTAAGTCGGCTCCAACAAAGAAAATCGGGCTCGATTTTCGTTTTCGAAATTTTCGATTTGCGCGCACACGAATAGTCTCGAAATAAAAGATACGATCCTAAAATAGTGTTTTAAAATAAAATCGGAAATAAAAATAAAAATAATTTTCAAAAGGTAATAAAAACAAAAATCGGATCTTAATCCTTGAAATTTTGAATAAAAATTTCCTAGGTCGAAATACTTATTTTTTTTCGTTGAATGTTATAGATTTAAAGAATTATAATCAAACGTCAAAAAGTTTATCAGTTTAAATTAAGTATAACTTAGAATTTCGACAATATGTGAAAATGTTAGTTAAATGAAATTGAAATAGTAATTAGTTATTAATATAATATGATTTATTAATAAAAATCAAAATGATTAAATTTTTAATCAAAAGTTTGATGTTAAGGTCTAAGTGCACGTGAAAATGAAAGAGAGTAGAGTGGCTTGACTTTGATTTGCGTGTTTGAAATTATTGACTCGAATTTCAGAGACGGGAAAAGTATAAGTGTTCATTTTTATAAAATTTTGAAATGTGTTTCTTTTTCAATTCTAAAGATAATAGAACAAACTTTATTTTTCAAAATTTTTAAATTTGGACTTAGGAAATTTTAATATTATTTGACGAAAAAAATTTCAGACGTATTTTTATTATAAAGAAAAATGATGAATTTAATTTAAGGAATTAAATTCTTTTATCATATTGTGTTAAAATAACACGGGGTGTTACAAACCTACCCCCTTAAGAAAAGTTTCGTCCCGAAACTTGAATAGAGTGGATAACTACTTGCAGTTGGGCAATGCAGTTAGAGAAAATATCAAGATTTTACTAGTTTCGATAATGATATTTTATTTTGGTAGAATAAACTTTTCAAAATGTTTGTATTTCTGAATTATTAAAAAGGTGTTAGATAGAGTGGAAAGATTGAAAGTTGTAATCGTTTTATATTTTCAAATGAGGTATTTTGAATTAATACAGAAATGTTGCTAGATTGTAATTTCTGAAATCGACTCCAAAGGGATTTTCAAAAAGGTGGGGCCTAGAAGTTTTTGTACGGAATTAATTTAAATTAAAAATTATAAGGGTTTTTAAATAAAACAAATTTTAAATTTTATTTGAAATTAAATATATAGTTTAAGGTTGGCTGAAATAAAGATTTTAAATAATTTTAATCAATGTTTTTAAACCATAATATTTTGTCCTACCCCCTTAAGAAAGTTTTAAACATATTTATCAAATTCAAGAGAAAAGCTAAAGATTCATTTTAAAGGTTGAGAATTCAGAAATAGGTATTGATAAGTTCAAAATTTAAAAATAATCAAATTCAAAAGTATATAAGGTAAAGAATATACGATTTGAAACAAAATAATTTCAAAGATATTTAAAGTTACGAAATAAAATTTTAAGGATTAATTGAATAAGATTTAAAGATATTTTCAAAAGGAAACATGAAAGTTAATTTTAGAAGATAATTACTAATTATAAATTTACGAAGATTTGTAAATTTTTTTTAAAAGAGATAGAAGTTTAAGAGATTAAAAGGAAATAAAGTTCTATGGCTTTTTTTTTTTTTTTTTTTTTTTTTAGAATGAATTAAAAGGAGCTTGCGCTATTAAAAGCAAAAGTGAAGTCATTTTGCGAGATTAAGGATACGAATGAAAATCAATTTTAAAAAGTCGATTGTAAGGAAATTATAGGTTTAGGAAATTAGAGTGTTAGAAGGAAAAGGTTAAAGAGATTAAAAAATTTTAAAGGAGAACCAAATAAAAATTTGTGTTAAGAGGATAATTAGATGGAGTTGTAGAAATCCTTTCTTTGATAGAAATCTTCGAGATCTTGAACGTCTCTTCTGCTGTAAGGATCTTGATGCGTTCATCTGTTGCGTTTGAGGTCTTGTCGTCATGTATTCGATTAAAGGCTTCGATCTTCGAGAATTAAACTTGTTACTTAGATTTTATATCCGAGGATAGTTGTTAGTTTTAGTCAGTCACTTCAGCAAGTAGCAAGCATACGATAGTTATTGTATTTTATTTTGAGGGAAGTAGTTCGTTATTTAAAAGTCCTTAGTCTATGGTCGGTCCTTAAGGTTTCTACCCATTCTCACACTTTAAAGCGATTTCAAGTTATTATTTAAGTGATCTAATAAAAGAAAAATCTAATTTATTATTTGATCCTAGTAGTCTTGCGGTTTAACCTATTAATATGTTTGTACCGCCCAGGTGTCTCTCGTTAGGTAAGCATAAATCGCATTAGGCCATTTATGTTACGGTCCACGCAGTCGACTCGATACCAATCAGAACAACCTGGTTTTTAGTCGACTTTAATTACTAAGGCGGAAATTAATTAAGTCTTAAACCAGCGTTATTAATTATACAAATAACCCAAAATTTACATCATCGTTTAAGAGTTGAATTAAACAACTCTAAATACGGAAGTTAAAAGAGTAAAGTGTTATATATTACAAATCTCTCAAAAACAAACTAAGGTAAAGCAAATGAAAGCATCTCGTGGCCCCGTCCAAAATCCAGCAACCGGTCCACGATCATCCTGCACAATAAACTGATGGGGGGGTGCCCGCTGAGCGGACAGTGACTAGCTATGCTCATACTTACCCTCGATTTCAATTACTTTGGTTTATTACTATCGCTTTATAAACATAACATTATGATAAAAACATAAACATGCTTATTACATATAGCAGTTAAAGACATATAAGTCATAATAAGCATGCGGTTTAAAGCGATAAATCATATAAGCATGATATTCAATTACGAAGGCAAATAACACATAATAGCATAGCAATAGTATCACAATAATTCAATGGCATTACAAGGCGATATCGGATCGCAATCAAATATACATATCTTATCATTCTCCTCATACAGACTCGATTCAATTCAGAAAGTTGTGGTCTTTAGTTTTCGAAGATGGTACACACTCATTCTCATTTAATCATATAACAAACAACACATACTGCTTACGAGCCTGACCACTGAGTAGGCCTTTGTACTCTGATCGATTGCATCTCACTTCCATAGTGCAGAGGCTTACTCGACTCGTAAACCACGCCGAATACTATAATACTTGCATCTCATCCTCTAGTGTTCGAAATGATTCGAACTTCAGATACAATCCCGTCAAGTAATCTTTACGCAGGGTAAGAACGAATGCTAGTGTCGCGCCCACTAAGAACGAAACACGGCAAGGAGACCACCGCTATAATCGCCCAAATCGGCACGGATGCCCTGGTAACTTTAGCGAAATAGGGGAATAAAACCCTAGTCTAGTACATGTACACTAGTATCCAATTTAAGAGTGGGCTATGCTAATCATAGAGCACCTTAACTCAGGATAAAACGACTATTTCCTAAAGCCTGAGACAAAAGCCTTGGCATATTCATTATCTTGTCCGGCAATGGCGACCGCTACAAGACTATCTTAAACCCACTTCACTTACGATTGACGTTTTCATATCTGAGGCCCAAGCTTGACCTTTTATTTAACTTACTCAATATTCATTATTTATTTGATATTCCATATCACAAGTTACTAGACTCTCCTAGTCTCAGCGTCAAACGTTTAAGTATTTGTAGGTTTCATATGGTCACATAACACGTTCGTTTATTATTTGAAGTGTTGTTAATTATTAACATTTTTAAGTTTCTAAAATGATATGTTTATTAGTATATCCAATTTATTTAAGTGTTTTTCAAACACCTTAAGTTATTTACTTATTCATTTTCAATTTTCTATACTTAGTAAAATTTTCAATTATTTTTAGTATTTCACTATTCACTTTTCACTATTCATTATTCACTATTCACTATTCACTATTCACCGTATTTTATACGTATTTTTATACGTATTCGTATTTTTATACTTCGTATTCTATACGTATTTTTATACTTATACGTATTCTTATACTTGTACGTATTTTTATACTTGTACGTATTTTTATACTTAAGATATTTTAGGTATTTATACTTAAGATATTTTAGAAAATAAACTAAACCCTTTTATTTTCTAAGTATAAATTTCTAGTTTCAAAGTCGTTAAGTTCGTTTTGTACTTAGTGAGTTTTGAAAATATTCTAAAAGTCTAGTTTTAAAAAGCGTTAAGTTAGGTTTGTAAAAGTGATAATGATATTCATTTTAAAATACTAGTTTTAAAAATGTTAAGTTCAATTTGTAAAAAGTGATAATGATATTCATTTTAAAATGAGACTTAGTTAAATTTAGTCGTCTATTAACTAAATTTAGCGATTTTTATTTTTTTAAAAAATAATAATATCGTGGATGATTCATTTTAGTCCGTATGTCCAAGATCAACAGTCCAAATAGCAAAGGCAGTAACACACGATTTAGTTCATTTTTATAACGGTTACATATTTTATCGGTTTATAATATTTCATTTATAACTAAAACAATTTATACAAAAATTCAATTCTAATTACTATTTAACTTTAGTGACTTAGTGATAATTTCATTTTGGTCAAATTTAGTCAATTTATAATGGTGATGTCGTGTGACTTAATATATATGTCAAAATTGATTTATTTCTTTTAATTTCTTAAATCTAACTTATAACTAATAATTAAATTATTTTAACAATAAACTAAAAAAAAGATAAAAACAATTTTAACCCTAAAAACATAAGGGATGCCGTGAGCAAGCCCATGTGCTTCTAAATTTTCATTTTTCGATTTTAACGGTTTTTAGCTTAAAGTCTTTATAATTTAATTATTCTAATTATACTAAAACGATTTAAACTAAATTGAAATTTACTAAACATTTCATTTATATTTATAAATAGTGTTTTTCAACACTTTAATTTTCTAACTTTTTAATCTAAATGATTTATAATGTTTTAAGTTGATTTATATAATAAGACTAACAATATATAAAACAATAACTAAACATAAACACAATTATTAACAAACATAAAATAAAACAAAATCAAAATGAGCAATATAGATGAACATCAACATGAAGAATATAAGAACACACATGAAGATCATATTAAAGCTCAAGAACATTAATTTCGATTTTAATAATTTATAATTTGTTTTCCTAATTTAGTTTTTTTTTCATAGGAACATCTATTTTAACTAACTTATTCTAACATATTATTTACAAAAATTAAAAGTGAAAATATATTAAAAAAAATGGGAAAAACCGTGATATGTATATATGTGCATACAATTTTTATTTTTCATTTTTAATCACTTTAAACTCATTTTTAATATTTCACATAATTTCTATATATAACTACTACTCAATTAAAACATAACTAAACATAAAAATCATATGAACATAAATTAAAAATGCTCAAAAATAAATTAACTACACATGTGAATATATTACTACAACTAAACTATTATCATTATTACTTATTTATTATCATTTTATTATACAACACATAATCATACAAGTTCATAAAAATGATGTTTAACATATTTAACATAATTTTCATATTCATAAAATTATAATAACAAAACAAATTAATTTACTAAAAGGATAATATAAGACATAGTTAGTCACCTTAATTAGGATGTTAATCGTCGGGGATCTAAAATAAATTTTAGATCGGATTTTTCTTCACCCATAATACCCAAGATAATCACCCAAATAATCCATGCAAGTTAGCTCCTAATGCCCACTAATATAACTAGAATTACTTAGGATTTATTAGAATAATATTAAGGTTTTTATTTAAGTGATTTAGGAAGAAAAAATGGAAAAAATAAAAGAGAGAAAAGGAGAGCTATCACACGACATACATGGAGGAGCAAGGGTGATGTTTTTGACTTAGAAAAATAATGAGGAAAAGCTAGTAAGGAATTAGGTTAAATGTATTAGGTTTTGTTGGTTTTATTTAATAAATAATGTTTAATAAAAATGCATTTATGACATCAAAATTCAAGTTGCCTTATTTGACTAATTTAAGAAGCTTCCTAAGGATATTTGATCAAAATAAAGTTTTTACGAAATTTATCAGTTTTAAAAGGTCGGGTGTTAAAAGCGATAAAAGTTAAAATGTGCTGTTTTGACGATTTTCTGAAAAGTATTCATTTTATAACTTTAAGACTAAAATATTTTATTTACTACTTTAGAAAAATTTTAAAAGTGACTAAATGAAAATGATAATATTAAAGTAGTAGTATTATATTTTATAAGTATTATTATTATTATTAAGTATAATCTTTAAATTTAAATACAAATAAAATAAAAGTAATGATGATAAATGTAAAGGTGTAAGTAAACATTAATTTTGTGTAAGAAAAATGGAAGAAGATATAGTGTGGAAAAGTCCAAGTAAGTCGGCTCCAACAAAGAAAATCGGGCTCGATTTTCGTTTTCGAAATTTTCGATTTGCGCGCACACGAATAGTCTCGAAATAAAAGATACGATCCTAAAATAGTGTTTTAAAATAAAATCGGAAATAAAAATAAAAATAATTTTCAAAAGGTAATAAAAACAAAAATCGGATCTTAATCCTTGAAATTTTGAATAAAAATTTCCTAGGTCGAAATACTTATTTTTTTTCGTTGAATGTTATAGATTTAAAGAATTATAATCAAACGTCAAAAAGTTTATCAGTTTAAATTAAGTATAACTTAGAATTTCGACAATATGTGAAAATGTTAGTTAAATGAAATTGAAATAGTAATTAGTTATTAATATAATATGATTTATTAATAAAAATCAAAATGATTAAATTTTTAATCAAAAGTTTGATGTTAAGGTCTAAGTGCACGTGAAAATGAAAGAGAGTAGAGTGGCTTGACTTTGATTTGCGTGTTTGAAATTATTGACTCGAATTTCAGAGACGGGAAAAGTATAAGTGTTCATTTTTATAAAATTTTGAAATGTGTTTCTTTTTCAATTCTAAAGATAATAGAACAAACTTTATTTTTCAAAATTTTTAAATTTGGACTTAGGAAATTTTAATATTATTTGGCGAAAAAAATTTCAGACGTATTTTTATTATAAAGAAAAATGATGAATTTAATTTAAGGAATTAAATTCTTTTATCATATTGTGTTAAAATAACACGGGGTGTTACACCTAATCGCAAGGACGCTTGCGATTTGGGGAAAGAGCCGCAAGGACGCTTGCGATTCCAGCTTTGGGCATTTCCGTTGTTTTCTCATTTCAAGGCCAAATATGGACTTCTAGTCCACTTTTAGCCCATTTTAACAGTTTTTCACGTTACGTCAGCTTGCTAAGCGTCACCTAAAGTCCGCCACACTCTTAAACGAGTTTGAAGCACTATACACAACCTTTGCGTATACACTAGGCATGAGCATTTTCCTCGGACGATAATTCCCGGCGGACATAAGCACTCTTTTACGAGATGAGCACCAGCAAAAGCACTAGCACGAAGCACGAAGCATATACGCTCTTTTACGAGACTAAGCACGCACGCTCTTTTACGAGACAAGCAACAGCAATAGCACGCAAAGGTATTTAGCAAGCGCAGGCAGGCATGCCCTTACAAGTATGCAAAGACCGTCATGTCCCTAAACATGTTTGTCCCTCCCCGGATAAGCCCGGTTCAGGAGTCCTAGTCTCACCCATGGACACATACTCCGCGCCGCTGATAATATCGAGACTGTAACGGTCCGAATGTTGTCGTGTAGTTTGACTTTCGCTTTAGTACTAAGCTCAGTCAAACTGGGGGCTCTGTAGATACCCAAATCCGCACCTCCCGCCAAAAACCCAGTGATGTAACAATGGACTTTTATTGCATGCTTTTAAGTTGACTTAATTGGTTCTAACTAATGACGAATTCGAGTTAAATGATTTAAAATGCAAATGAGGTTTCTTTATGGGTCATCACTCTTAGTGTCCTTAGGTCTAGAGTCTAGCTTGTCTCGAGTTCAGATCCTAACTGGCATGCGCACACGCTTTTTACACACCTCAAGTCTAATTGATCCTTTTACATTAACAAGGTTTGATTCGTTTCTCCTAAAAATCCCTAAATTTAGGACCAGTCGCTAAAACCATCCTTTAGCATTAGCAAACCCTTAGGATAGCCTCACGGAATGTCCTATTTCACAAAATACTACAAAATACACCCCTTTTACATTTTCAGGGCTCGGGCCCAGAACCGAGCCCAAACCCATGCCTGGCCCGCTTCCCAAGGTCCAGGATAAACCCTAAAACAAACCCTAGCAAACCGTAACTTAGAGCTCAAGCAAGGATATTTCGTATAATCCTAAAAGATATTTGGAAATATACGGAGAAAAGAGTATCTTGCCCGCCCTACCAATCGCAAGGGGCATTGCGATTGGTAAGGGCTATCGCAAGACATGTTGCGATTGCCCCAGGCAGTCGCAAGGAGCCTTGCGGCTCCTACGTCCGGTTTTATCCCTAGATTTCCTAAAATCTGCCGAACTCTACACTATAAATACGACCCTCCCTTCATTCGTTCAACACACAATTTTCAGAACAGAAGACACAATTCACATCTCAAAACCCTCTCAAAGCCTCACGCATAAACACCTTTGAATTCTTCATTTTCCTAGTGTTGAATTCTTCCCTTTGAAGCGAAGCGCTGCCAGTTTCCTGATTCGAGACAGGTAATACTTAATCCTACCATGGATTAAGGTCTTTCTTTACTTCTTAGACTAGCAAGAGCCTACATTAGGCTCACCCCGACTTTGGTACGCAAGTCTGCTTTTCATAAGGCGGCCATGCACCTCGAATACACACCCTATTCGTAACACCTTTCCAAAGTCGTATAAACAACTGACCTCTCTAAAATAAATCAATGGCTAATTGAACTTTATTTTATTGCATGCATTTTAGCAAATCCTCTTACTGCATCTAAATCACTTAAAATGAATTCGTCATTAAAGTAGGCTGTTTTTCGTTAACAAGTTAAGCATGCTTAACTGAGGGTTTTAAACAATCTCTTTTTGCATTATTTTACATCTATATCGCATTTATACGTAGCGTATTACTTAGGCTCATGTATCATTTATTTGCATTGTTCTCAAGTCTAGTAGAGGCTATCTTTTGATAGGCTTTTCAAAAAGATCTTTCATAAAAACATTATTTTGATTTATGCTTTAGAAAAGTACCCTCACCCGAATCCGAATCTGGTTTCACAATAACCTTAGACGGATAGGTGTCGACGTGCCTTGAACTCTAAGACGTGTCTTTGAGCATGAGGACACGGAGGCGGGTTCTAAATTTCCCTCATAATTTAGTGGCGGCTCCAAAACAGTTTTAAAGGTTTTTCTTATTTAATCTTTTTTAACTTTACGGCCCTAGCAAGACGTCGAGTGGTTCCATGGTCAGATCCCGGTACCTACAAATAGCAATCGTAGGAGTTATGTCTTTTTCTCATTCGTCTTGGTATCCTTTTGTTCTCAAGTTTCGAGGACGAAACTTCTTTTTAGGTGGTGAGATTGTAACACCCCGACTTTTTCCTTATATTTTTAATTCACCTCATTAATATTTGTATTTCATTTCTTGCGATTTTCTCATTTTTAGCTCGAGGAAATCATTACACAAGCTTACGTGTCTAGCTAGCGAGTCGTGTGTTATGACTCTCGAGAGTAGAGTCGAGTTAGTGTGGTTTGGAAGGTGTTTTGTGTGGTTTTAATCTCATGGGAAGTTGAGTTAATAAGTGAGGTCGAGCCCCTAGAGTCGTTGGTAGAAGCTTGGATCAAAAGAAGAAGCGGGAGATGATTTCAAGTGAGCCTCATTAAGCGGCAAAAACAGTCCCCCATGAGCAATGAACCGCACAGTGTGGTCGAATCGGCTGCGGCCGTCAAGCTTAAGCTAGAGCACCCGTGATGTCTTCGGTTTTTGGAAAGTCCGAATTACTCTAGGACTTATATTTTCAGCTTTTAATGATTATATTAAACCCTAATTCCCCTTAATCTCTTATTTTCTCACCCTAAATCATGTAAAGCCTCTCTTCTCTCTCATAAATTCTCTCATTAAATCCTCACACAAATTTCATTCACTTCACTTCTAATCAAACCCTAATCATCCTTTCATTCATTATTCCTTGCTAATCCTTCGGTAATCCCTTTATTCTCTTTTGCTTTAGGTTTAGTTTACATTGTTTTTTACATTATTTTACGTGATTTGTATTGGATGCTTATATTGTATGTGCTTTTGTGTGTGTTGATCATGAAGGAGGCCAATTCTACGAAGAGGACACAATATACATCGACGAGGAAGAAGGCTAGATTGGTTTCGTGCGGTAAAAGGTAACTAGGTGTAGCCCTAACCATATTTTGACTTGTGTGAGACCATGGTATTGATTATGGATGTTTTGTTTGTTTGTATGGTTGCAAAAGTATCATCTTTGGGTTGTGTGTGATGTAAAGTTGTAATCTTGGGATGAATTGGAGTCGGTCTCACACTATTGAGTCTAATGATATGATTTGGGATGTTTGAATGACTTGAGATTGATTATATTGTTATTGGGTCGATTGAAGGTGATGACCTTGAGTATTATGATGGTTATTTTGGATTACTATTGAGTTCTTGTGATTATTACTCCGTATTTAACATGTTATTACATTGTTGTTTATAGTTGATGTTGAGAATGGATATAAAAGGGTTAGTTATGTTGTTAATAGGTTTGAGGTGGATGTTGGGATGATTTGAGTCATAGGATACTTGAATTGATGTTGACTAAGATTTGTCTTGAGGTTGAATTGAATTGTTTGTTTGCTTGAGTTGAGTGTGCGTACGGGTACTGTTCTGGCACGTACGTGAGGAGTTACAACGTCTTTTGTAGGACGGTGCCGCCTGTCGTGGGTTCTCATCCATTTTGTAGTGGCTCTGAGACTATGGTTATCGAAAGTCCATTTGTAGGGGCGCCACTGTTTTGTATCGGTGGTTATTGTATGTCCACACTCTTTTGTAGGGGTGTGCTTGGCCAAGTTTAGACTATTGTTCGAGGCATTTTGTAGTGCCACCATAGGGTCAGGATCTTTTGTAGGGTCCGGGGTGTTTTGTAGCGCCCAGTACTCCGTGCTTACTCTTGCGATTGATTGTTGATTGTTATTGTTTGTCACTTTGTTGATGGCATTCAGGTTGGTTGTTGACTGTCACTTTGTTGATGACAGGTTGAGCTTGTATGATTTGTAAGATGGTTGGTTGTTGTATTTTGGTTATAGGTCACAGGTTGAGTTGGTTAATTATTGAGTTAGCTTGAGGATTACCTATGTTAGTCGTGCATTTGGGTTGTATTGTTGTTTGTGTTGATTATGTTGAAATATGACTGGGGAGCACCTAGTTACTCCCCACTGATTGTGGCTGTTACTTTCTTTGTGGCAGGTTAGCGCGGGCTCGGGATTATCAAGTGAGGATGTCGTGAGGATGACCTATAGCTAGCCTTGAAGTGATTTGGGATTAGACTTGTTAGGATGTTTGGCTTTCTTATGGTTATCTTACTTTCATTTGGAGCAGGATTGTAAGGGGTATTTACTCCCCACTTCTAGGCCTCAAGGCCTACCTTTTTATCGTTGTTTAGTTGGTTTAGTGAGTAAAGATCCGGATTCCACGGTGTTTCCGCCACCGTGGCTCGCTTTTATTTTCTTTTATTTTATAAATCTTTTTTATTTCTTTATTTTATTTTGTTGGAAAATCCGGGTTGTTACAACAAACCTAGCCCCGGGGCCTTCCAGGGAATGGCCCTCCGACGCTCAAGTTAGTTATGTAAGCAAATAAACTTAGAGAGAGAAAAGAGAGAAAAACCTTTTGTGAGATGTTTTATGTGTTATATGGATGCCCTGTTTTTTAGGATTTTGGTTACTATTTATACTTACTCTTGATTTGTCTTTTAGCGAGGCCAGGCCGTACAGTACGGATCCGGGTGTGAGACATTTGCCCCAGACCCGGGAGAACCTAATGGGTCCCTTGGCACATGAGGTCCCCCCGGCCCGTGATCCCTCCGGCCTGAGGTGATCAGCCCCGGGAGATGCCACCCTCAACAATAATAATAATAATAATAAATAAAAGTTATTGGGATAATATGATAATTCTCACCTTTTATAATCATATTTTTTAAAATTCCCACCTTTTATAAGTTTTTTAAAAAATTCCCAGCTTTTATAAGCATTTTCTTAAAATTTTCCACCAAAATGTATTTTTTTGTGAAAATTAAAGTTTTTTTTTTTGTTACGAAAGTAAACTATTGTACTCTGAAAGTTAAAATGTGAAAAAATAAAACGAGAATTTCATGTTTTCAAAATAAAAATAAACATTTAATATGGTGAAAATGAGGTTTAGTGGAAAATTTTGAGAAAATGTTTATAAAAGGTGGAAAATTTAAAAAAAAAGTTATAAAAGGTGAGAAATTTTAAAAGTGTGTTTATAAAAGGTGGAAAGTACTAATTAATTCAAGTTATTACTCCTAATAATAATAATGTTTTTGTTCTACAAATTTTGACCTGAAATAACAGGTTAACAATACAATAGGTAAATAATTGAATGAGTCTATTTTGAGCAAAGTACCTTTAAAGTTGAGTTTATTTTGAGTTAAAGTATTGTTGGGTTTATTATGAGAAAAAGTGTAATAGTTGGGATTATTCACATAAAATAATCCCATGTTTTATAGTTCTGTCTTGTTCTGCGAGGATTGTCAACTACACAACTATTGTCCCACTTTTGAGGATAACTGCCCAGTTAAATTCTAACCTTTTTTGTCTTGTATTTAGCCAAGCTCGGCTCGAGGTCGAGTTCGAGTACGTTTTGGCAGGAACAAGTCGAGCTTTGACCGAACCGATTTCATCGGCTCAACAAGGCAACTCAACAGCCCTCAACAAATTCGATACCATGTTTTGAAGAAAAAGCTGAACACGATACTCGAGAGTTGGTCCGTAACGTGAGCGAAAAGGCTACAAAACCACAGCGTGGCTCAAGCTTAATTTGACACAGCAAATGGAAGGTTGCCATGTGGCAGACTGAGTATTAATTTCAATTATGTAATTAGTTTATTTTCCTATTATTTGATTTAATTATTTTATAATTTATTTTGCATATACAGTATTTTATACGTATTGTTCCATATTTACCAAAAAAGTGGGTGAGGGGGTTCAAACCCACGACCCTTGAGAAGAAAAGCTTTCCTCCAGCCAACTGAGCTACTTGATTATCTATTCATTACACGAATAGCAAATTTATTTATTGTTTTTATTTTGTAATAGAATATGAAGGGTCATTGGTAGAATATTTAGTGCAGTAATTTTTTAATAGAATATGAAAGGTTATGTATGTATTATATCATTTAACTGAAATATGATAAAACACAAAAAAAAAAAAAAAAAAAAAAATTACTAAAATATAAATTATTCGTATTATTTATAAATAATGTTAAGAAAATATTGTGTAAAAAAATAATTTACAAATGAAAATTTAAATTTAAGAAAATAAAAAGGGTTTTTCTATAAGGTAACCCTGAACTTTTTCAAATCCCACAAGGTAACCCTGCAAATTAAAAAACATATTTGGTAACCCTGTACTTAATTAATACCTATCAGCGTAACCCTGAACTTGTATTTCATCAATTTTTTCGTTAAATAGTTAACGGAAAGTGTTGTGCTGGATTTAATTTTGTGTTTTTTCTATATGGTAACCCTGTGATTGAAAAAAATTCTACATAATAACCTTATATTTGTACATAACGTGGTCATCAAAACTTATGGGTCCGCAAGTAACCCCAAAAAAGCAAAAAAAATTGTAACTTTCGTAAATTAAACCATAAAAAACACAAAATCATAATAAATAAACATAATTTAACATTTAAAAATAAGGAAAAACGCTTATCCTTACATTTGATAGATTAATGAAGACGCATCTCAGATTTTTTGGTTGATGATGATGGATGAATTTTGAGCCATAAACCCTAATTTTCTAATTGATTATGAACTAGTATTGCGACCCGTGGAATCCACGGACCGATTTGTTTTCATTGTTTGAGGGACTGTTGAATATAGGGAAAAACTATATTGAAACTTGCTGGCTCGAAACAAATTAAATAATCTTTACACCACCAAACCAAATTAGTGATGTTGTTTGAATGTTAATGAAACTTGCTCACTCATGCCAGCCCCATCATTCAAACCAAAACGCAGTTAAATGATAAAATCATACATATGGTCCGTTTCCTGTTTATTGTAAGTGGCTTTGTTGTTTTTTGGTCTTCTAATTGTCTTTGCGTCTTATTTTTTAAAGTGCATCGTATATCCTTTTTCCTGTGCTACATTTTTTTGTTGTAGGTAGTTGTTTTTTGCTGTGAATGTATTCGGCGTCCTTTTGTTGGTTGCGTTCAATTTGTTGTTTTATCTCCTTTTTGTCTCTTTGTTTGTCTCTTCTTTGTCCTTCTTTCTCGTCATCGCTTGTTTCATCGGTTTCGACCCTGCATTATATTGTTGTTAGTGTTTTCTTTTGTGTTGTGTTTATTGTTTTTGTAGGATTGTACTTACTTGACTTTCTTCCCCTTTTTTGTTGTTGCACTTTGTTTTCCTTTATGGGTTGTCCTTCCTTGCTCTGCTGTGGTGCTTTGGTCTTTGGTGACGTTTGGGTCTTCATCTTCGTCTTGCGTTAGTGTTTTTTGGATCTTCAGTTCTTTTTCACCGCTAAACCTGTTGTATCCTAACTTGACCTTGAACTTGCAATTTTTTCCGATGCAGTTTTGTAGTATTTCGTACACTTGCTGCTTTCCATCCTCCTGTAGTTTTCATATAGGTGTTACCACAACATAAATACAAAAGTTTGTTTTATGAGGTTTTGTTCTTGCCTTTCTAATAGGCCTTACTTTGTACTTACTTACCATTTCTGTTAGGTTTAGTAGTTTCTCGATTGGTTTTTTGATGACTTTTTCGGCCTCCTTGTTGAACAACACTACGGCTGTTGATTCCGTTTGATCCGCTATTGCCACCATTAGTTTGTACCTGTATGCCAATGTCATTTTTTTTTTTTTTTTTTGGGTTAATGGTTGATGGTTACCTTTGTTTTGGGGTGTTGATTTTTTGGTTGCATTGTCGGCAGTACGCTTCTTCATCGAGTCAAGTTTTGCATCTTTGGCATGATATATATTTCCAATCGGCATCTGGGCGGACCTCTGTTATTGTCGGATTGCATACGTATTGTAATAAAGTTGCCCTCTTTCGACTAAAGCAAAGAGTATATATTAACATTTAATGTTACCTTTTCCTTGTGTGTTTGCCTTTCTTCTCCCGGCTTGTCTTTTAGAATTGCTTACATTATCTGTGTATTTTAAACATGGGGTAAGCAAATGAATCAAGTAATGTGCAACCCTTCAGGTAAACACAACAGATCAACTACTTCTAACCGTACAAAAGAGGTACCCTTCGAACTAAACAAAGGATTAGAAAAATTAAAATAATGTTACCTTTTTCCTGTGTGTTGGCCTTTCTTTTCCTGGCTTGTCTCTTACGGTTGCTTAGAGTATCTGTGGTTTATGAACGTGAGATTAGCAGACAAATTGAGTAAGTTGAAGACCCTTTGGTGAACAAACCATTATAATCGAGTTTGGTAGTACAAAAGAGGCCCCCTTCTCGACTTTAAATAGTAGTAGACATTTACTTTTAATGTTACCTTTTTCCTGTGTATTTCCCTTCTTTTTCCCGGCTTGCCTCTTACGATTGCTATGATAATCTATTGATTATGAACACAGGGTTAGCAAATCAGTCAAGTTAATTAAATGAAAGAGAAAAGAAGGGAAGAGTTGTGAATAGGTTTGAGAAGGAAGGAATGAAGGATGTCGAGTTTTTGGAACAAAACTTGGGGTTCATTGCCTCTGCCATATTTGTTGCTGCCATTCTTTCTTTTTTTTTTCTTTTTTTTTTTTTTAACAATGTTGAGGGAGGTCGCTGTCCGGTGTAGCGACTTCCTTCGTATTTTATTAACTATAAATGACAATTTAAAGGTTCAAAGACGCTCCGACAGCGAACATACAATCATCATAATTTGAAACCACGTCACAAAAACTGCAACCACTGGACATTTAATGTACGAAGTAGTTCAACAACATAATTACACCCACAATATCAAAAACAATACTGCGTACAAATAGAAATTAAAAATTGAAATGAACCTGTTTAAGATTTTGTCTGGGCATATAAGACATGTTAAAGAGTTTTCTTGCATCATAAGTGTAAATGTGGAAAGCATCAGAAGTACAAAGATAACCTAAACTAAGTCAATTTAATTACTGTTTTCCTCAATCAAGTCAGACATTCTTACCTCTGTTCGTTAGAGACACATACGTTAACATATTCCTGACAAATATTTCGATCGACTACCAACCAATCTTGTTGGTGTTTTGAGTCGGAAAAACACCTAAGGATTTAAGTGTAGTCGGGACTTAATCAAAGTGGCATAATCTCGGGTCGTTACTATGGGTCCGGAGGTGTGGAGAACACGCCCAAGTAAATGTATTACGAGCTTATGGAAAATTGAGAAGAAATCGCGTGTTTTGGGTAGCCGCACAGCGCGGCTGTAGCCTCACAGTGAAGCAAAATCAGAATATGGTAATATGGGTTAGCCGCACAGCGCGGCTGTAGCCTCACTGAGCGGCTGAATCAGAATGTTGATTTCTGAAATAGCCGCACCACGCGGCTGGAGCCTCATTGAGCGGCTCATGCTTGTGACGTATTTGGTCGAATTTTGGCGCGGTTTTGTTAGTTATTCTTATAACTAATCCCTTATCTTTTCCAAGGGATGCATCTCCTTGTTATTTGTTTATATATAAACATGCATATGATCATGAAAGTAAGATGGAAAATATGATAGAAAATATTATAATCATGATGATAAAACATCATGGAAAATACACTTTGATATAACAAATGCAAACATCCATAATTCTTTAAGTTCTTCTCTTGTTCCTATGCCTAGACAAGAGGGTTATGGTGATTGTCTTATCCCCGAAGAGATTTCGTGTAACCCGAGGCATTGATATGGGTCGAAATACTCTTTAAGGAAAACGATTCTAAATCGTGATTCAATCATATATCCAAGTTCTTTACGATTTAGTAGTTTATCGATACTTGTATCATTTTGTATTGTTGTAATAATATTTGTAATGTTTTTCCATTGTTGTAATTGTCTTTGTTTTGTGATTCTCATTGTTAATAAGCCTCAATCCCCAACAAATCTTAGTTATGATTATTTACCTTTCCTTGATTTTGTTTGCCTCGAGGATGTCTAGGTTGTAGTATACCTTTGTTGTGTATGTTGATTGCCATCTAAAAGTTTTGTGTTTTTTTTTCTTACTCCCTCCGTTTCAGTGGGTTGTTTACAGTTTGACTTTTTTGTGAGGGGAAAAAAGTCAAACTGTAAACAAATGACTGAGACAAAGGGAGTAGTTATTTGTGGTTAAAGTTTATTTTAACTATATTTTTTTGCTATTTAAATAGAAAATGATAATTAATCGATTACTTTCAACAAATACAACTTATTTGGTTGAAACTGAAACAAATTCACATTCAGTGTATCAAAAGGTTGAAACATGCAACAAAATGCTCGGAGATCCAAAATTGAACTTGCGCAATTTCAACTTCTTTGACGCACTTCTTCGCAGCTTCATAATTCTAGTTTTTATGTTGTCATCCTCCCTGATAACAAATTTCACAACATGATAACAAAATTAAAAGCAACAAATTCAAGAAATCAACAAAGAAAGTCTAAAAAACTTGCGCTTTAGCATGGTAACCTTTCTGATAGAGTATGTAACCGAAATTTCTTAGTCGGCTGATTTGAGATGCTCCCGTGCGATGTTGCATTAATGCGTTGCTCTACATGAAAAATACAGGTTCTGACTGCACTTGAAAAGACACAGACTCATTTCTTAGCATCGTAGTGACCCAATTACATGGTCAGCATGTTAGCTAAGTTATTATACACGCACGACAAACCGACGTGAATGCATCTATGTACATTTTTGCCAAAGCTTTAGGAAGTGTTGGATCTTCCAAGTTCCAAGCCTTCCCTTCTAAATTCTACCCAATTCTTCCATGCCTGCAATATCATCGTTAGAAACTTAAGTGGTTTCTTGTTTTCCCACGAAGCAAAAGAAACGAACCAACAAATGTTTGGAAGTTGACTTCAAAGGATAAATGTGGCGGAAAAGGTACATGTGTGAAGCATTTATTAAAAAAAATGCATATCCACATTAATAAGTGCCTTACACATGTCTTTTCCGAGGATATGAATGGGCAGTTTTCCACTTCGGGCGAGACGGAGGTAAGTGCTCATTGATCCTGCTCTTTTGGGCCTTTAGAAAATATGTCTAAACATGGCTACGTATTTGCACACATGTTAATATTGTTTTTCTTCTAACGGTCAATGCTGTAAAAAGTTGTGCCAAGACAACAACATGCTGTAAAAAATTGAGGCAAGACAACTATGGTCTACGCTTCTATCATGTCAAAGGCCTATTATAGTAGCTTAATTTGAACTGCACAATTCTCATGTAAGTATGAATAATCATTTACCTCTCCTTTGCAGCTTGACCGATCTCTGTCGAGCTCTGCTGTGATTTCTGACCATACCGAGACCTTCTCCCGAGACTGCGTCTCCTACTCACAACCGTTGTTTTCCTACCTTCACTTGTCGCATTGTGCCTCCTCCACTCGCACCATGATGTTTACCACCAGTCTCTGTCTCCGTCTATCAGTGCATTACATGGATGCTTGCATCTGTGAAAAATTGAAATCAACAAAGTTAGTATTTATGTTTAGTACAATTCACCTTGTTTTTTTGGGTCGTTTAATTCTTTCTATTTTTCATCAGGATTGCATCTGATTAGGTCAAATTAAAGCAGCCGTGTCAAAAAAAAAAATTCATGATATAAACTTACTATTATCCGAAATAATTTATGACTAATAAATTATTAACTTACGGTGTTAATTGACAAATTAAATAAAAAAAATTACAATGTCAAAGAGTATAATATGATTATAAATTTCAAGTAGCAATCACATACTGAAAGATATACCTTGAGTTCCATCTATTAGCCAACCAATTATTTCTCCTCCAAAAAACTCCACACAAGCTACAATGCAAGTCTGCTTTTTTGATTTGGAGCTTGAAGTATGGACAAATTTAGTGGAATCGAGGCCTTTAGAAGTGATATTCTCTGATTTGAGACTTGAAGTATGATTGAAACTTACGCTTTATAATCATTATAAACAACTGACCGTGAATAGTGTGAGATGAAAGACCTCATAGGCATCTATATACCATACATAACTTGATAGTACTGAAAATATCAAAACAGTCATCATACCTTCACTAACAAAATCCACCTGCCGTCTTTCTATTGTTGCCGCATCTAGGGTTGGTAATGGTAAATCGACGACTGGCTCTGCCGGAATTAGGGAGGAGCGATGACGAAGGATGGCAGAATACAACGGAGTTGGCAGACTGAAGTGAGTGTGTGTGACAGCGAAACGACGTGCCATGCCATTCTCTCTTTCAAACAGTCGGCGGTGGCAGAGGTCGAAGTTCTTGCAGCATAGGAGATCGTTTAGTGTTAGACATTATCGTGTATCAGTAGGAAAATTGACACTATATTCTGACAGAAAGTTACTGAAACGAAGAGAAAAGAAAGTGCATGACGAAGAACTTACATCAGAGTCCTTGGAATTTACGCACTCAGGAAGGTCGTATAAACCAATGCTAAGATTATCATTTATCCCACCACCGAAAAATATCGCTGGTGTGTCCATGTCCTTATAAGTAGAGCAGGTGTACAAACCACAATCAGATTGAGTATCAACAGTTTACATAAATCGAGGTTCTGTAACATTACTGGGATTCCTCGAAGATGTGGAAGTCTCGGTTGCATCTCCCTGAACTGTTGAGGTAATTGAGATGGAGAATAAAACACCTGACTGAATTTGTGACCTGGGTCATGATCTGATGATCGCAAATGCTCAATTTCCTCGGTGAAATTAGGACTAGGTTCAAATTCCTGCGCCTCCCTCAACTCTACTTGAACTTCAGGCACACGCAGGTCAGTACTTACGATAGTCAAGTTTTTGTTTGAAATATTTTAAAGGTTCGTGCACATTGCTGCAGCAGAAGAGATATTCCATCATAATGTATTTTTGGCCCAGCAGCATCGCTGTCACAAGCTTGTTTCATGAGTTAGCAAATCACTAACCAGATATCAATGGGTCGAAAAACACCTGTTCTTTCTTGTTGTTTACAAAGCTTCGCACTTTGAGTGCAGTGGAAGGCAACCGTTTCCTCTTCTTCACGATAACAAAAGTGTCCTTAAGAGCCTTCTTATAAAACCTGAAACACAAACACGCGTGAAACGACTGCATTGAAACAGAAGGAAAAAGATGGCAGCTTAGTTAGCGTAAACCGCACATACGTGTTATTCAAAAGCGTAAATTCAACACAAAAATCACTCCACAAACACTAAAATTGCACACATTGACATACAGCATCATCTAAATCCATAATTTCAATCCTATCTGATTCATTTGTGAAACCACTAACAATACTGTATCATATAAACCATTGAGTTGGTAACAAAGTTTAAACATTTGATCAATTGGGCAAAGATAAACCAATTAATAATGACCACGCAAACAGGACTTTCATGCTGGTTTCCCGTCTCAGTACTACGTCCACTTTCCTTTACTTTTATGGTGACTTCTTTACATATTACTCACACATTAGCATATTTCTCGTAAAATAGCACCAATTTTCAGTTCACATTCAATAGGACCATCAACCAATATGCATACTCCTATATTTTCCTATTAAACATTAAGGTTCGTGGGGGTGGAAAATTATAGCACATAGCGTATATAGCAAACTTGAATCCGCTGTTTTCGATTTATCATTAATAGGACTTCGAGGGGTGATTGAACTCGGTTATTCAGTTGTAACTCGACAAAATTACAACGTCGACATACAAAGACACAAAACCAAACAAATATACTTTCAAGGTAAAAATGGAACGAATCAAAAGTTTACTAAACTCCACAGTTTTCTCTAATCAAAATTTCAACCAGAAAACTTTAATTATAAAGGGGAAAAAAAGAAGAAAAAAGAATCAAATACTAATTAGAAAAGAAAGAATGGATTACCAAAAGAGTTGGGGGAGAATGTCGAGGATCTAAATTGGAAATGAGGAGGCGCAGAATAACCTCATGTTTTTTTTTTTTCTTTTTTTTGCTGAAATCTATTTTTGTAACCCTCTAAATTGCGTTTTTCCTGAAATTGAGTTTTGACTGACAGTCATTTTAGGTTGATTCATTTTAGAGCCAACTTAAACTGCTTTCTTTTTCTAGTAGTCCGAGGTTGGGGCCTCTCAGATGACGGTGTTGGACGGGCTACCAAATCAACCGACGGAACTTCCACTGTAAAATGACAACACATAAATTAGTCTGATTACATCACACAACTGAACTTCTTTAGAAAAGGATTGATGAGCTGTGCCTACCCAAAAGGTTTGAATTCCACAGGTTCTCCGCTAGGTGGAGAAGGTGTAGGTCCGGACCTTGTGGCGATTGACCAGGTTGCATCTGAAATGTCGATACGTATACCGAACGTGATGTCTCAATTTGCTTCTCAGATGGGTCTGCCGAAGGAAGAGACTTGTTTAGTTCAACAGTGGCAGTTTCGACATGAGGTTTTAGAGGGCTAGGCATGTGATTTTGATGTTAAATTACATGCAAAACTCAAAAGAGCAAATATACGAAGACAATTGCGCTAAGACACGTACTCTATTTGCATTGTTTCGGTGTCCCTATGCAATGATCCTGTAGATTTAGATGAGTCTGCAAGTATATCCTGCAAAAGAAAACAACTTCACTTAATAGTTAATATAACAGAAAAACAAAATTGATTAAACCGACACGAAATAAAGGAAAGCGAAAATATTTACATCATCGAAAGTAATTCTAACGTAAAGGTCAGTATATGCAGGATATTGATCTCGAAGAGTGATTTCCTCTTCATCGCGAAGGTGGTTATCAGGTGATCTGTAAACAAAACACAACATGACACGATTAATCAAACGCAAAATAACAGAAATACAATCAAATTATCAAAATCAAACCCAAAGGAGAGCAGAAGATCACCCGTCAAAGAGGGAGAGGCCATCAACGGGGAGAGAGTTGAGGGCAAAAGTGTCGGGCAAAGTTACAGCATTAACTAAGCCTGCTTAGCGTTTTCGGGGAGATTAACATCAGGAGCGTAATATGATTAGCACGATTGAGAGCAAAATTGAAAAAATGGAGACTAAATTAAAATTAATACCCTTCATCACAATCTGCAACACTAAACCCAAAAACATTCAAATACTCATGAATAAACAAAACAAAACTTCTGCACACTACAAACAATGATCAAATCAAACAACTTGTAAATAAGATTAGGCACAAAATCAGCAAGGACGTATAATCTCTGAGAGCAATCCAAATCGATTTAGTGTCCGAATTCACCGCTAATCTCAGCCTTAATTCGCCGCTCTCTCCACGAAACAACAAAAGGAGACATACAAAAGTACAACCTTCACCATAAAATCACAAGATTAACAATGTCCGAAAATCAAATAAGATTGTGACTCCTATAAAAAAAATACCTGGTTGCAATGGTGATAACGAACGTGGAACAAAAATGGCATCCATGATCACGAGTGAGGTGAATAAAAGGGACGATTGAAATTGAAGCTCAGTATTGATTGCAGCAATTGAATAATAGGGCTCTATGTCTTCTCGCCATTATTACGCCGCAAAAACGACCTCAACAGGGTATGGAATAGGGAAAGTCGGGAAGAAGAAGCAAGAGGAGTGTGAGATGTTGAACTCTGCTCTTCAATTTTCTTCAATTTTATAATTTTGACGTGGCAGCTCAAATAAAGTGACATGGAATGAAAGAGTGACGTGGATGCAGGAGGTGATTTTTTTGGTTTGTTTTTAAGGGTTGTATAGGGTGGGATTTTGTTTTAATAGTTATATATTGATTGGGGAAATGGAAGAAGTTGGGGAATTAGGGTGGGTTTTGATAAACTAAATGAGTTTTATGTTTTTGAAAATAATCAGTCCACGATGTCATGCCACTAGCCAAGTCAGTCCACAAATGTCCAGCACAACACTTTCCGTTAACTATTTAACGGAAAAATTGACGGAATACAAGTTCAGGGTCACGCTGATAGGTATTAATTAATTACAGGGTTACCAAAAATGTTTTTTAATTTGTAGGGTTACCTTGTGGGATTTGAAAAAGTTCAGGGTTACCTTATAGAAAATCCCAAATAAAAATATACGGAGTATGAAGTTAAGTAATTAAAAATATATATAAAAAAATTGTTAATGTAAAAAAAAATAGGGAAATTCTACGATGTACCCCTGAGTTTTTCACTTTTCCATGTTGTACCCACACTTTTTTAGAACTCCGCACTACGCCCCTAACTTTCTTAGGTTGTCTCCATTGTACCTGTAACTTTCTTGTATTGTTTTTAATTTAACCATTTCGCCACCTAATAGTGCTCCCAGTTAATCCACCATATTATTGATTTATCTTCGTAACCCTTATTTCTCTGACATCACACTCTAATAACCATTATTTACTTCCAACTATCTATAAATTTATTTAATTCTTATAATTAACTTCTAAGCTAAATTTACCATCAAATTTCAATGCAAATACTACTACTATCTTTAATTACTAGTATAAAAATAGGTTGAATGATAAAAATTGTAAAATGAGACATTTTAATCACTTAAAAATGAGTTATTTGATAAAAAGTCCAAATAATGATCATATTAGAGACTAAAAATAAAGTTTAGGGGCATATTGTAGAATACATAAAAGGTGAGGGCACAACATAGAAACTCGAAAAGTTGAGGGGTACAATATAGAATTTCCCAAAAAAAATATATTGTTAACGTATGTTAAGTAAAAATATATAAAGTTAAGTAAGTAAAAAAAATATGGAATTTTGAAGTTATGTAAGGTAAAAAAAAAAAAAATTGTTAATGTTGATGTTTAAAGTTAATGAATGTTGGATTTAACTGAAATAAGGTTATATTTGACGGAAAAAGGGTAATATTTAACGGAATAGGGTATTATTCACGGAAATAGGGTATTATTAACGGAAATTGGGTATTGTTAACGGAAATTGAGTTTTATTAACGAAAATTGGATATTATTAACGGAAATAGGGTATATGTAACAGAAATAGGTTTATATGACTGTTTGTTGGATGAAAATAGGGTAATATATAACGGTAAAGGTTAATGGTATTATTAACGGTTTATTATATAATACGATGTTACTAATTGAAATAGGTTGATAAGATTACTTGTTCAATGAAAATAGGGTAATATATAACATATATAACGGATAAAGGTTAAGAGTATAATTAACGGTTTACTATATATAGATATGTTAGTAAATGGAAATAGGTTTAGTAAGTACGTCACATTTAGGTTAACGTATAACGTATTACGGTAATTAGTCACGGTAACACGTTTAGGATTTATACGTTACGGGTTTATGGTTTATGAGTTTAGGTGATCCTAACCATAATAAATAAGACCCGTGACTAATTAACCGAAATTATGTTAATTAGTCACGGGTAAATGTTTTAGGATTTATAAGTTACAGATTTAGGGTTTACGGGTTTAGATGATCATAATCATAATAACTAAGACCTGTGACCAATTATCCGAAATATGCATGTTAATTAGTCACGAGTAACGGGTTTAAGGTTTATACGTTACGGGTTTATGGTTTACGGGTTTAAGTGATCATAACCATAATAAATAAGACTCGTGACTAATTAACCGAAATTATGTTAATTAGTCACGGGTAAAGGGTTTAGGATTTATACGCTACGGGTTTAGGTGATAATAACCATGATAACTAAGACTCGTGACAAACTAAACCGAAATAATGTTAATTAGTCACGAGTAACGGGTTTAGGGTTTATACGTTACGGGTTTATGATTTACGGGTTTAGGGTTTTACCGGTTTAGGGTTTATACGTTACGGGTTAATCTTAACCGTTGGATTTTAATTGAACCATTAATTAATGTCTTAATCCATGTGTTACTTGATTTGACCAATGAGATTTAACCTTGTGGATCCTCAATGAATCTTATTTAATTATATATACACATATACATACCACTTAATACTAACCACTCATCAATTAATTCCTTTTTAAAATTATATTCATTTATTTTTTTCTTTCACTTTTTCACATTCAACAATCTTTTAAACACGATTTTTTTTTTCTGTGAAATGTCTTCCAGTTCTTAGTTATCTCATCTTAGTTCTTCAATAAGGACAAGATGCTATTGTGGAATTGATTATGCTAAAAAAAAACTTCGTGGACGTTTGAAGACCCAGGTAGAAGGTTTGCGGTTTATAAAAATTTGACGAAGAGGATAGTAGGGCTCGTCGTCGTGGGTTTTATAAATGGCTCGATGAAGACTAAATAGACTGGCAGAGGAACATAATTAATCGCTCTTTGAACGAAAAATGTAAGCCTTAAAACGGATTTTCGTCGTCTTGAAAAACTTATTGATGAAATGCCGATCTTGAAAGCAAATGAAATTAATTGGAATGTGTACAAAAAATGGAAGATTATTTCATATGTTTTAATTATCATAATCGTTAGTATGATGTTACTAATTAGTATTGTTATTTTCAGTGCGTGATGTTATTGTAATTCATTGTTTAAAAATGAGTAAATTGACGATTACATCCACCGTTTATGGCCAACTTGAAACTTACATCCACATCGTTTTCGACTTTGTAACTACTACCACTATCTTTGGTTCGGTTAATGGTTACTACCATTTTTAACCCGAACCTAAAAACACCACTTGAAAAGTCTAAAATGCCCTTACTTTAAAAGCCCTCCCTCTTTCGTTTTTTCATTTCGTTCCTACTCCCACTGAATTGAGCTTCCTTCAAATTACTGAGCTTCCTTCGTTTTTAATCAAACACCACTTGTTTCCTTCTTCTTTTTTTTAATCAAACACCACGAAAATTTGGGAATTTCTGATTTCATGATTGCGTGTTGTTATTATCTCGATTAGGTATGTCAATTTTTTATTTTTTTTTGTTGAATTATTTCTGGGAATTTCTGATTTCATGAATTTCGTCCCCAATTTCGATTTTTCTGGGATTATCGTCATGAATTAGCAAAATTTCGTGAATTAGCTAATTTTGGAGAGTTTTCGAATTTGTACGGATATCAAACACCAAAAAAACACCCTAATTTGTGAAAGTATTTCTGGGGAAATTGTAGGAAATCAATTGAAATTCCCAGAAATTGTAGGAAATTAAAACTGATATAACCTGATAAGAATGAGGATGACAACAATCCAAGAAATTGTATGAAATCAATTTAAACTCGCAAAAAATTTAGAGCTTCAACTGAAAATGAAAACAAATTGAAACGAAATTGAACGAAGAGATTTAAACGAAAGAAGCAGAAAAAATAGATGTTTACCTGATTGAAAACGAAAATGAAGGAAGAGCTTGAAAATGAAAATCAAACGAGATTGAAAGAAGAGCTTGAAGGAAGGGGAAAAAATGGGGATGTAAGAATGAGTAGGCTGAAGAATGAGGGGGAAGAAGCAAAATTAGAAGAGTAAGGGTAAAATAGGTATTCAAATTATCATTAAATAACCCAAACATAGATCAACGGTTCAGATTCGATTTTCATAGCTTCGGGTCCGTACGTGGTAGTAACTATTAACCGAACCAAAGATAATGGTAGTAGTTACAAAGTCGAAAACGATGTGGATGTAAGTTTCAAGTTGGCCATAAACGGTGGATGTAATTGTCAATTTACTCTTTAAAAATTTACATCTTATGAATTAATGTGTTACTAATTAGTATTGTGTTCTTATTTTATTAACATCTGGTAAGACGAAAAAAAAGGGTAACTGAAAAGACGTGGCCTACCTTTTCAACTCTAAAAAACTGTTTTTTTTTTATTTTCCATTAAAATTTTACGGAGTAAGTAAAAAAAAAATAATCAAAAATGATACGTAAACAAGGTAATATTTAACGGAAACATGGTTGAATTGATACGTAAAGTCATATATATGTAAAAAATGTCAATGATAATAGGGTATTGTTAACGGAAATTGGGTCTTATTAACAGAAATAGGGTATTATTAACGGTTTATTATATATAGAGATGTTAGTAAATGGAAATAGGTTTAATAAGTACGTCACAAATTAAGCCAAATAACGGAAGTAAGAATATATTAAATAAACAAGGGAAAGTGGGAACCGAAGTTATCTTAACAAATACGGAGTAAAATTGGGAAAGTAAGAAGTTTTGAAAATTAAAACTACCCATCTTAGACAATATATTGTTTTGCAAGTATCTTAGTTGGTTGGAAGTCAAATTTGTTTAGGAGAGGTCGTGAGTTCGAACCTCCTTTGTAACATTTTTGGTTTCAAAATGATTAAAAAAGATATTAACTATAAAAAAAAGGGCTTTCTATCCTATGCCCAGGATAAGAGAGCAAATTTTTAAAGAAAACTTCCATCTCCCACTCATGGGTAGTTGGAAAAAAAAAAAAAAGATTTTTTTCATCTCCCATTCATGGGAGAAAAATACATGTTTAACCTATGCCTAGTAGGCATAGGTTAGACAAATCCTAAAAAAATACGTATAAAATATTGTATGCGAAAATTAAAGTACGTACGTATAAAATACTGTATATGAAAATTAAAATACATATAAAAGACTATATACGAAAATTAATTAAATTACCGTATATCACTACAAGAATATCTATTACGGGCTACCGCATATTGTCGACCGAATAAAGTAGTCGCCAAATGGCGACCGAAATATTGAGCGGGCGACTGAAATTAGTCGACAATAGTCGACTAGGAGGCGACCAAAAAAAGGCGGCGACCGACATCGGTCGCCAAATCCGTCAAAACTAAAGAGCGGCGATCAAGTCGGTCGCCAAATCCGTCGACCCATATTTTCGATTATATCCGCAGCGTCTTCCCCTTCCTTCTTCATTTCACATTTCACTTAAAAAAAAAAAAAAAAAAAAAAAACGACGAAAGAACACTTCATTTCACATCGTTCTTGCTTTGGATTTCGATTTTCGGGTGTAATCTAGTTCATTCTTGCTTTGGAACTTCTAATCCTAGCCTAATCATTTCAATGTAGGTTAATTTTTTTCGTTGTATGTTACAATTATATTATGTTAATTTTGGTTATATTGTTTAGATTTTGTAATTATTTTAGTATTGTTATGTTTGAATGATGTTTGGTTATTGTTTGTGAAGTATAATAGGTGTTGAATTTGTTTAAGATTAGAGAATCATTGATTACAATTGAAATTAGGGTTTGTGAAATTGGGGTTTTTTTAAACTTGAAATTGGGGGTTATTGTTTGAATGATGTTTAGTTATTGTTTGGGAAGTTAATTTCTTTAATACTAGAGAATTTGTTGAATTGGTTGAATTACTTGTTTAATGATGTTGAATTGGGGGTTTTTGCTTGTTTAATGATGTTGAATTACTTGTTTAATGATATTGAATTTCTAAATGATGTTGAATTGGGGGTGTTTAGTAATACTCAAATATTAAATTGGTTGAATTACTTGTTTGAACTCTTGGGTATTGAATATATTAGACAATGTTTGAATGATAGTTTAAGATTAGAGAATGTTTGAATGATAGTTTAATTATGTGAGTTGAAATTAGTTCTCAAATATTAAGTTGGTTAAATTACTTGTTTGAACTTTTGGGTATTGAATTATTTCTCTTATATTGATTAGCTTATAATAATGAAGAGATTGGAGCGTGAATGGATGTATGAGGAAAGATTTGATAAGAGAAAACGACCTATTGAAAAATATGTTAAAGGAGTCACAGAATTTATTGAATTTGCTAAACAACAAGAAGAATATCAGCTTGGAGAAAACAACATTAGGTGTCCTTGTAGCAAATGTAAAAATCTAAAATACGTTGATGAATACTCCGTTGAAGAACATCTTATCTCTAACGGCTTTCTTCCAAATTATTATCAATGGATTTGCCATGGCGAATCTTACTCTCCAAATCCCGAAGAGTCACAAAATTCTCAAAATAATAATACCTATAGAGATATGGTCGTTGATGCCTTTGGAATATAATATTTTTAATATCTGAAACAATACATAATGATGAAGAAGTTCCAAATCCTCAAGCTAAAGCATTTTTGACATGTTAAATGCTTCAAAACCGTTGTTCGAGAAGAGCGAGAATCTCTTTGTTACAAGCCGCCTCTAGAGTTATAACGATGAAATCTGAGTTCAATATGCCATTTCAAGTCATTGATGCTATTGCTTCCTTGTTGGAGGATTCTCGCACCAAGAAAATGTTATGACTTCGATCGTATTACAATACAATGAAGCTTCTAAAAGGCCTTCAACTCCTCATAAAAAAATTCATGCATGTAAAGAAGGATGCATGTTATTTTGGAAGAATGATGCCTTACTAGACAAGTGTAAGGATTGTGGAAGGGATAGATATGAACAAAGTGAGGGAGATATCGTTTTGAGGGGTAGTAGAAAGGGTGGAAAAGGGAAGAAACGTCATGCAAAAAGAAAAAGTTCCGAGTGAATGAGTTAACTTATTTCCCATTTTCAGCTCGATTGCAAAGATTGTATGCCACAAAAAATATCGCTGAGCAAATGAGGTGGCATAAAGAAAATCCGCGACAACCAGGAAAGATGTGCCATCCGAGTGATGGGGAGGAGTGGAAGCGCTTCGATGAAATGTATCCTGAATTTTCTCAAGAACCTCGTAATGTTCGACTAGGATTGTGTACTGATGGATTTGCAGATTCACCAATTCGGTAAAAATATTCCGATTGGCGATGATGGTGACACCGCATAACCTACCACCTTGGTTGTGTTTAAAAAGACAATTCATCTTCTTAGCATTACTCATTCCTGGTCCGCATAATCCTAAAGATAAGATGGATGTCTACATGCAACCGTTGGTGGAAGAGTTGCAACAAATGTGGGAAGTTGGTGTTGAAACTTACGATGTGTCCTTGAAAGCAATTTCCACTCAAGGCTTCTCTTTTGTGGACCATTAATGATTTTCACCTTACGGTATCTTTATGCTGGATGGTCTCTTCTTTGGTCGAAAGGCGTGTCCATGTTGTATGGAAAATAGTAAAGCGTTACGGCTTCCTAACGGCAAAAAATAAGTTGGTTTGATTGTCATAGGCAATTTTTACCTACAACGCATGGGTTTAGGAAGAACAAGAGAGCTTTCAAGAAAGGAAATGAGGAGCACAATCATTCTCCTAATCGACTTACTGGGAGGAGATATGGCAACGCATTGCTAATTTTCCGACTATCGCTGACACGGAAGAAGAATTCAAGGAGTTGAAGAAGAAAAAGAACGGTCGGAATAAACGAAGCATATTCTGGGATTTACCGTACTGGAACACGATGTTAATTAGACACAACTTGGATGTCATGCATATAGAGAAGAAATTATTTGAGATGTTGATTAATGCGGTAATGGATGTTGAAGGAAAACATGTGTCACGGTTGGTTCGCGAAAGGACTTGGGACTATTTTGCGACCGCCGTCAGTTACATATCCGTAGTGACGGTCAAATTCCCAAATCCATTTTTGCTCTTGACAAAACTCAAAGGAAGTTGTTGTGTGAGTGGTTAACAAAGCTGAAATTTCCCGATGGATATGCTTCTAATTTTCGGCGATGTAGATGTTAACAAATTAAAGTTGCAAGGAATGAAAAGTCACGATTGCCATATTTTTATGGAGCGATTGCTTAGATAAGCGTTGAAACATCTTCTCCCTACTACTTTGTTTGGAATGCAATAGTGGAAATCACCAATTTTTTCGAGATTTATGTTCGCCGACAATTTACATTGATGACATGATTCGTCTCGAGAATAATATTCCAGAAATCTTATGCAAGCTTGAAATGATTTTTCCTCCTTCTTTTTTCAATTCGATGGAGCATCTTCCAATACACTTGCCGTTTGAAGCTAAAGTTGGCGGCCCCGTACAATATAGGTGGATGTATCCATTTGAAAGGTAATTAAATTTAAACTGTGAAAAAATAAAGTTTAATTATTTTATACAATTTTTTCACTTTCAAAAACATATAACTTTTTAACTTTGTTTAGGTTCCTAAATCATTTGAAAAGAAAAATTGGTAATAAAGCTCGAGTGGAAGGTTCTATATGCAACGCATATTTAACCGAGGAGATCGCAAACTTTTGCTCCTTATACTTTGAAGCACGTATAGACACCAAAGCCAAAAATTTGAATCTTCATGAAGTGGATGATGTTGATTCTACTATTCCTGAATTTTTTCAATATCCGGAGCCTCAGTCTTCCACAACTTATAGGTATTTGGAAGACAAAGAGTATGATCGTGCTCATCTATAATGCGTCTAACAAACTGTGAGATTTTGAGAGAATATAATGAGTAAGTAACATTTTTCTTTAGAACTTTTTTTATTATATATGACACATTTTTAAAAGTAAAATAATAAATTACTTAGTTATTGTTATTCAGGATGTTCGAAGCATTTATACTTACAAAGTATCATCAAACTACCTTCAATGATGTATGGAGTAAATACGATGAACAGTTCCCATTGTGGTTCCGCAAATGCGTTGTCGAAAACAACGCTCAAGATCCGTTAGTACGAGCTTTAGCCTTAGGTCCTGGTAAGAAAGTGAAGACGTGGACCACGATATACCGTAAATGGTTCCAACTTTCACACATTTGAATATGGTCAAAATAAGGCTAGATGCAATTACGGCGTCACGATTTCTTCCACTGATGAGAGCGACTATTATGGTATAGTGGAAGATATTATTGAGTTGTGCTATTATGGAAGTGAGCGTGTTTATCGAATCGCTTTTGTTTAAGTGTCAATGGATGGACACTTCTAATGCCTGCGTATGACAGTCCACAAACAGTACAAGCTCGTTGAAGTGAACCATAATCGACGATACTCAAAGTATGATCCATTCGTCCTAGCTCATCAAGCACATCAAGTGTATTATGCTTCTTATCCGATCGTTGCTAATGATAAAAATCAAAAAAATTGGTGGACGGTTGTTAAGACTAAAGCACGTTGTAAGTAGATACAACCTTTTTCCAAGAAGAGGTGGTATCAAATGGTACTACTTTGTGTGAAGTTGATGACGTTGTTTACAATGTCAACGAGATTGAACAAAACGACGATGAAGGAGTTGAAGAGGAACTCTTAGAGGTGAATGAGGACGACGACGATTTAGAGGAACGAGAAGAAGAAGACGACGTAATAGTTTCTACTGATGAGAGTGATGACGACGAAGACGAGTACGATAGCGATAATGAAGATGGTGAAGAGCACGACAATAATGATGATGAATACGAAGACGAAGACGACGAGGATGACAACATCTTTGATGATTAGATTTTAGTGTTTTTTTTTTTTTTTCCCCGTATGTATGTTCGACAACATTTTAGACTCTTTATATGTAATTTTAAACTGTTTTAATTTGTAGTGTGTTACTAACTTGTCTCATTTAATTTTATACTCATTATGTTGTTTTTTTAGTTTGAATTATGTCTTCAGGGCGAAGCAGAAAAGGAAGCTCCTCCAGATCGTCATTGAGGTCCGGCGAGGAGAATGAGTCGTCGGATAGTCAGGAGACGCAACAACAAAACGAAGAGCAGGAGCCAGACGACACCCCCCCAATAGATGCGACCGGCAAATTAATTTTAGACCCGAAATCATATTGGTAAGTTGTTCATATTGGTAAGTTGTTCATTTATATATATATATATATATACTCATGTGCTTATTATTTTAACGCAAAAATTGTAAGGTTTCCGCAAAAGAAAATTACTAAGGCATGTACGGAGAGTACAAAAAGCAGTTATACTTCCGGTTACACTTGTTGGTCGTCGATACCAGACGACTTGAAGGAGCAGTGGTTTAATATTTTCCGGGTACGTATATAATTTTTAAAGCCACTAGTGTTTTTAAAATGTATACATATTATTACGCAGGAATTTGTTTAATATTTGGTTTTATACGTAGAATTCGTGCACTTGGAACCCAGTTCTTGAGCATTTAGTCCGTGCAAAGTACGAGAAAACGTGTCAAAAACGCTTCAAGGACAACATGTATAAGGCTGTCAAAAGAAAGAAGAAGCCCGCATTCATGAATGGTAATAAAACTAACTTAAATAAAAATGGTAATAGTCGGAGTTTGTTGTTTGGTTTTATTTAGTTGTCGCTATATTTTTCCTTGTAGATGCTGCATTCAACGACTTGCTGAAGGTACGAGGCACGCCGGAATTTCAAAAGAAATCCAAACAAGCGGCGTTGAATATTAGGGGAGGAGATCCAAATGCTCGTGTCGAGCCAAGTTATTATAGAGGATCGCAGAGCTGCCTTGATCGTGCACAACAACTAGAAAAAGTAAGTTTTAATATATCGTTTACATAATCCAATAATAGTATGATTGTGTATATTTAAATTAATAATTGTTGCCGTTTTTTGGACTAAAGGCAAACAAAGGACAAGCGCCGACCGCGTTTGACATTTTTTTGGACACGCACGCCAAGAAAGACGAGGAAGGCAACTTGCATTTCGCGAGAAAGAAAGACTCGGAAAAATATGTAAGGAATTGTTGGTCGTAATGAGATTTATAATCTTTTTAATTTGTTGTAATTAAATAGCATAATTGATTTGCTCTTTGGTAGGAGGCGTATATGAAGCGAGTCGAGGAGGAGCCTGAAACCCGACCCGATCAAATTTGGTTGGAAGTGAACGAAGGGTTTAAAAAAGGGGCGGTCTATGGAGTCGGCAACGCAGCCGAGTATATTTACGAGAAGAGAAACCGCAGATTATCGACAGCGAGCGACTCCATTTACACGCCGGGCATTGTAAGGAAATTAGAAGATCGCGTCGCCAATCAAGACGAACGCCTTTCTGCTCAAGACGAGGAGCTCAGGTTGATGAGGGAACAATTGCAATGGATGCACCTACTTTGAGCAATGTAATCCGGGTATTGGTCCGCAGTTTCCTGACCCTAGAGACCCTCATGGTGGCGGCCGAGTAGTGGAGCATCTGTTGGGTTTCAAGTGTAGAGTATGTCTTTTTCGATTTATGCAAACTGTTAGTAATGTTGAACATGTTTACATGAATTATGTGTTGCCGTACTAAACTTGATGCTTTAGTCCATGTACGAAACTTAATTTCTGTATGAAAATGTTGAATTTGTATGGTTGTTTATGGTGTTGAAATTGTATGGGTTAGTTATACCGTTGAATTTGCAGGTTTGCTGAATTTGGTTATGAAATTAATACGGGCAAAACATGAAAACGTGAAGCAATTGTAAAATTGCAGTAGCTTGGCGACTGAAATATTAAGGTGGCGACTGAGTATCGGTTGTAAACTAGGAAAACGAAAAAAAAACCAGTAGGTAGGCGACTGAAATTATTTGTTGGCGACCGATTTTCGGTCGCCAACTCCTAAAAAATTATAATAAAAACGTAAAGAGGGCGATCGACCGGGCTAATCGACTCATGGCCGCTAGTTCAAAAATGGCGGCAAAGTCGGTCGCCCACCCTTATTTTTTAAAAACGAAGAAAACAAGAGTAAGCGTGTGGCGGCCGACTTCGCCGCCAGCCCAGATATGGCGACCGAAGTCGGTCGCCAACCCCCAGTTTATTTAAAAAAAAAGCGAAGCATAGGGCGACTGACGTCGGGCGCCCGCCTCCCTTGTTGGCGACTCATAAGACGGGCGCCAATTAATGGCGATCGAAGTTCTGGCCGCGGAGCCTCAAAAAGGCGACCGAGCCTGCGCTATTGTATGGCGATCGTAGTCGGCCGTCACTGCTTTGTTTAGCGACTGATGTTGGTAGCCTTTTTCAGTCGCCCGTAGTAGATATTCTTGTAGTGTATTAAATCTAATTATAGAAAATAAAATTAATTAATATTCCAATATCAAAAATAAAGTTAATTAATATTCCTGTAAAATAAATGAAATTAAAAGAATTACAATTTAAATAAAATGAAATTGATAAATATAATTAATGTGGTATGAAATCTAACAACAATGATTAATTATTTGTTTAAATGAAAATGCCACATGGCAGGCTACTTTTCGCTGTGTCAAAACCTCAAAAGCCACACTGTGGTTTCCTATCATCTTCCGTAACGTGAGATGACATAGTCGGGACTCGGGAGTCTCCAGTCTCGGGATCGCATTTGACAGTCAAAAACTTAAGAAAGCCCACTCTTATCAACACAATTCCCAAATATCCCTAACCTTAATAAAAGTTTGTATGGTCAAGATTGTGGTCAACATATTTGCGTAATACCAAGTTTTGCGTAACTTTTTGTTGGACCATTTTGCCCCTATGGTCATTTGTTTGATTGTAATTAACATTTGTCATTTTAATTAGACACTTGCTAACTAATAATTAAGAGGTCTTTTATTTTAAAAGGGGAATTAATTAGAATCCTTACCTATAATAAAAAACCGAATAGTCAAATAAAGTCAATGATTTGCGTAATGTTGGTGTTGCAATGCTAAGTCATATAATTAACATAACATATAACGTTAAGTAATTTTTAAACTAAATAGGTTTGTTTTACAGTCAAAATAATTTTTCTAAGAGACAGTGTTGCCTTAAGTTATATTGATACAAAACAATACAACCACGACATACTGAAAACAGAAATAAATAGAAAAAATAAAAAAAAAAAATTAAATAATAGTATCATTGTGAGATCATCTCATAAAAATATTTGTGAAGAAATATTGCATTCACTAAAACAGGATAAAATAATATCAAAGTTAAGCAATAACGACACTAAGGCCTCACTCACTAATCCCGATATCAATTTAAGATCTACTAATATAATACTCCCTCCATTTCATTCATTTCTACGCATTAAATTAATAAATATATACGGAGTAGTCCGCCCTTCACATATATTCAATAAATACATAAAACTGATTGAAATTGAGGGAGTATATCATTTTAAAATGTTTAAAAAATTATAATCAAACTAAACGAAAGAAAATATCACTCCGTATTATTTAAGACCCGTGCATAGCACGGGCCTATAAACTAGTATATATAAAAAACCAAAAAAAATAAAAATAAATAAATAAAATGGATATTTCCCATGGTATCCTCGAACTTTAGCAGATTATACATGGTACCCCATGTGTGAGGTCTGTTCACATGGTACCCCTAAACTTTGTGAATATGTGCCCAATATGCCCATTTTGTGACAATATGTGCCCAATATGCCCCTAAACGTCGTTAAGTTTTCCGTCACAAAATGGGCATATTGGGCATGTATTCACAAAGTATAGGGATACCATGTAAACAAACCTCACACATAATGTACATGTGTAATCTGCCAAAGTTTGAGGTACGATGAGAAATATCCTAAATAAAAAACATTTATTCTCCGTGAGTTTCTTCAACAAACATAAGTTAGGGCCTGTTCTCCTCATCTTAAGTTTTTCTCTGGTTCAGAAACCTTCAGAAAACTTCAGATTACTTCAGAAAACTTCAGATTTCTAAATAAATAAATTACCTAATAATAATAATAATAATAATAATAATAATAATAATAATAATAATAATAATAATAATAATAATAATAATAATAATAATAATAATATAATAATAATAATAATAATAATAATAATAATAATAATAATAATAATAATAATACCTAAGTTATATATAACATTAATGTTATTAATAATAGTGATAATAATATTATTAAGAATAATAATTATAATAATATTGATAATAATTTGTGTTGGGGGTGGCATTCCCCGGGTCTGACTATGCCGGGCCGGGAGGATCACAGGCCGGGAGGGCCTCATCTGCCAATGGGCCCAAGGGCATCTCCCGGGTCCGGGGCATGTATGACCCACCCAGGGCCGTACTGTACGGAGCGGAGGCGCAAGAAGACAAATTGGAAACAAGTATAAAAGGTAACAAAAACCCTAAAAACCACCAACATTCACACACACACAAAAACACTACACATAAAGGTTTTCTCTCTCTTTTCTCTCTCTTGATTTACTTGTTTTGGTAACTGACTTGAGCGTCGGAGGGCCATCACCCGGAAGGCCCCGGGGCTAGGTTTGCTACGTGATTTCAGGACGAGAGGAAGGGAGAAGAGAGCTGTGAGCTAAGGACCGTTCAAGGACTTAGTTTATTTAGTTTATAATCGATATCCAACTTGTAATCACTTGTATTTAGTTTTGGTTTTTAGTTCCTAACTTTATACCCGAAACAATTGGCGCCGTCTGTGGGGACAATTTCTACAAAAATCCTACAAAAAGCCATGTCAAATATTCCACAAGAGCCGAGAAAAACAATGGAGGGGACCTCCTCGCCGGGAGGGGGGGCAGGCGGCACTCCCTTAGAGACCGAACTGCAGACACCCCTGACCCCAGAGGAGAAAAAGATGATGAGTGCCTACCTTGAAAAGTTGAGGAAGATACCACCTACCGGGAACCCTCCACCCGAGCCAAGCCAGCGAGAATCACTCCCCAGGAAAGATCCCATTCCATCTGTCACTCCCAGGAACCTTTTCCACGAGGAGAAGGAGAAGTCAGGCAGTGACGGTTCATGGGAAGAATCGGAGCATGCCTACTCAACGTCCCAGTCATCACCTTCAGTTGAGGAGGTGTCCAAGCCCAGGATCCCACGTACCGAGAGGCCCAGGCGTAACAGACCAAAGGACAACAGAGCACAGGGAAAAGTTATGGTGAAATCACCCCTGGCCCCCTCGGTGCTGGAGTACCCTCTTCCTCCCAAGATGAAAATTCCAACGATACAATACGACGGGAAAACGGACCCGGAGGAACATTTGGCGGCCTATGAGAGCCACATGATGATGTACGACCCTACGGATTACGTTTGGTGCAAGGTCTTCCCAACGACCTTAACGGGCTTGGCACAAACGTGGTTCCGTAACCTCCCGACCGGCTCTATTTGCGGATACGAGGATATGTGCCAAGTGTTCAGGCAACAGTATGCGGGGAACAAGAGGCGAGAGAAGGTAGCCACGGAGCTCCTGAACGTGGTGTGATAAGTGTGTAATATGACATATTTTTACTACATAATTTTATACTTTTATAGTCGTCTTTAATATTATTTGAGCTACTTTTATATACTTTTGTAAAATTAAGTTTATAATTAGTTAAATTAGAGTTTTTGTTATAAATTGATACTTTATAATCCGTATTTGTTTGTTAGGTACTTTCGAGAATAATAGTAAATGGTCCAAAACGAGACTGGGCCCAGGTTATACGACTAAAAGAGCAAGGCAACGTTGATTATCCGAGGCCCAAGCTAAATGAAAGCAAAAGAAGCAAATAATGAAGAGGTCAATTGAATTTAATCAATCCAATAATAAAAAAAAAGGGGAAGTGGAATATAGCAACTCTAAATTACGCAGCAAAAGAAAGAAGAGGCAAACAGCAGGAGCTACAACACGATGGAATCTTTTTCTTACCCAATTCCTTTCCAAATTCCATCTTATTTCCAAATTAAAATCACAAAATCTACCAAATTCCGTATGTTTCCACAGATTTATCCCAAAATCTTTCCAATCTCTCCGTGGGATCGACCCTACTTATCCTTTACTACCGTTTATATTTTTGAGGCTAAGATAGGTTTATAAATTATTAATTTGTAGCGCTTAACGACACGCTATCAAATTTTGGCGCCGTTGCCGGGGAGATTTGGCGTAAAATAATTATTTGTGTGATACGGAGTAACTAATAGTATAACACTAGTCATATAGTTTTTTTTTTTTTTAGGTCGAGTGAATTGCATATTTGACATGTTCTGTGACCTTTTTACATGTTTTTAGCTTGATTTATCTCGTCCTATTTTCTGCGGTCGTAGCTTATGAAACTGTCTTATTATTTTTGTATAAATTTTAACCTATAACTAAGTCTTAGAATTTTTTGTATAAATGCTTTTTTGTGTGATGACTAACAGTTAACATCAATTTTTACATACGTTCGTTTTTTTTTTGGATTTCTTTTTGGTTGAGTAAGTTGAGTATATGACATGTTAAGTGATCGTTTTTTTTTTCATGTTATTACCTCGACGTAGCTCGTCCTGTTTTAACTAAATCCATTGATCTTATCTGTACAATCCTTTACATGTAGCTATTATTTGTAAATATTTTGTTTAGCCTTAATGTAGATTACTAAATTTGGTTCGACTATAGTTGTCAACTTTCTAATCATGATTTATATCAACTGTTATGATTCACTTTAATTTTCTCTTTATGAACAACTACTACATTTTTTTTATTAGTTTAGTTAGTTTTACTTTTACGAGTCGAGTCGGCTTAAGTGCCTCCCCGAGTTCGGAGCCTTTGTAGGGGGATGTTTATAGTGTCGGCCACAAAAAAAACAGAAAAATAAAAAAATACAAAAAAATTAGGAAACACAAATAAAAATCAGCTCATTATTATTATGGGTATTTCGCTTCTGTCAGATTTCACTTGTCTTTGCCGAGTACTCTGTCTTTGCAGGCTGCTGTATAGGTTCGCATGGCTCGGGTTAATACTTTCATAATAAAGGCATGCACGGGAAGGCGGAAAAATACCCGATTTCTACAGAATTATTGAGCGAATTTGAGTGACGATTTTCGAGACCTAATTGGGTCGAGAGAGCAGTAGGAGACACGTACTCGAGCGCCACGTACTCGAGCGCCGTCCTAACACACGGTCGAGTAAGGGCGAATTTGGAGCTCGGTTGGAGGTGCGACATCCGAATTCCGAGTCTTGCTTATTCCGGGCTAAAATTAAGTTCTCTCTACTCTTTTGTATCTAATTACGCTTGATAATCGTTGATTAATTCTAGTTTTGTAAACTGATTTCGTATTGTGACGATTTTTGAAGTTGATTAGTGTTCATCGTTTTATTGATTTTATTATAAAGATTCGATTTTTATTCATAATTTGCTATCTTATTGTAATTAATTATTGAATTGACTGCTATTTGTGTGATTTTGGCCTAGTTCGAATTGCATAAAGCGAGTAGCAACTAATTTAAACTGAAATCTGCGAATTGAGTTTAGTTTGGATTAGGGTAAAACGTGATCAGTTAAGGCTTGAGTATTGACGACACTTGAGAATTAATTGGGTTAATGATGTCTTCTTTGTTCAGTAATGCTGCTAAATTGATTAGTTAAGAATTAATCTCGGCCTAGTTCAGGTTAATTGCAATCTAAGAGAAGATAGGGAGGTTTTGCTATCTTAATCTCCGCAGTTAATCCATTAATCACTTTGAAATCGAAATAATTCGTTGTCTGTTAACAAACTAGAATTACCTATAGAAAATACGGACTTAAATTATGGGTATTTGACTGTCACGTGTAAATATTAGTTAGGTTAGTTTTATTCTTCTGTTAATTATTTTAAGCTTAGGGAACCAGAATTTAAACCCCCCCTTAAATTGTAAATACGACTAACGCTTTTAATTTATAGGTTACTTAACTAATAAAATCATCACATTTAGAGTTTTTCCAATCTCTCCGTGGGATCGACCCTGCTTATCCTTTACTATCGTTTATATTTTTGAGGCTAAGCTAGGTTTATAAATTTTTAATTTGTAGCGCTTAACGACACGCTATCATGGTGCAAGGGAAGAGCGAAGGGTTGAAGGAGTATATGACCAGATTTGACAGAGAGTCACAGCAAATCAGAGACCTGGACCCCAAGATAGGAGTCCATGCCTTGACAGTGGGATTGAAGGAAGGAGAGTTGAAGAGTCTCCTGATTAGGAACCCGCCGGTCAGCCTAATGGCAGCCCGCGAGATGGCTGAGGGGTTCGTGAGAGAGGAGCAGTTTCACAAAACATTTAGTAAGAGAAGCGACAAGAAGGAGGACCGGGAGGGGGCCCAACAGGATTGGAAGGGACCGCCCCGGAGACAGGGCAACAACAACAACAACAACATCCGTGACAATTACAACCGCAGTAATAGCAATTACAACAATCGCCGGGACAACCGAGACGGAAGAGGCCCGCAGGGAGGTAATCAACAGTTCCAACAATGGACCCACTACACACCGCTCATAAGGTCCCAGCCAGAAATTTTCGAGATGACCAAGAACGAGATCAAGTGGGCCACCCCTCGACCGCAAAGACACCCGGGGAATGATAAGTCAGCTTTCTGCGAATACCACCAGACAGCCGGCCATGCAACGGAGAACTGTGTATCCCTGAAGAATGAGGTCGAGCGGTTGGTACAACAAGGCACCTTGCGGCGCTTTGTTAAGGACAAGCGAGAAAGAGATGGAGGTGAAGGTAGTGGGGATCCAGCCCAAACGGGTCCGAAAAAAAACCAAAAGAGGATAAGTGAAATTCATATGATCTCCGGGACGGAGGAGTCAGTCTTGTCCGGGAGAAAGAGGAAGGCAGAAAAGCGAGAACAATCCAAGATGGGAATATACTCGGCAGAGAGGACGGCACCGAAGCCTGTCCCGGACCTAACTATCAGCGACGAGGATTACCAGCGGGTCTCCTACCCCCATAGTGACCCGCTGGTGGTCTCCTTGGATATAGGACCTCACCTAGTACATAAATGCATGATAGACACCGGAGCCTGTACAAATCTCCTGTACCGGGAAGTGTTCGAGAAGCTGGGTTTGAAGAAAAAACAACTGACGCCTTACATAGGGTCACTCTATGGTTTCGTCGGTGCCGGTATAAGACCAATGGGAACGATAACTTTACCAGTAACGATAGGGGAGGAGGATATGGCCCGAAGTGTCGATGCAAGCTTCGTAGTCGTGGGCGCCGTCGGCGATCTAACGCCTACTCATCTAGGTCACATTGGATCACATTCACGCCGTCGTATCGATACGGGCCCTAGCCATGGCCTACATCACAAACAATTGGACTGAAGGGAAGATCTACGGGGACCAGAGCGCCGGGAGATCTTGCAATTCCCTGTCGGTCCAGGGGATAAAAAAGAAGACAGTGGCGGAGGTGAAGCTCCCGGAACAAAAGGAGAAGAAGGGTCTGGAAGTGACTCCGGGACCGGAAAGTGAGACAAAAGAAATTGAGTTGTCACCAGGAAGAAGTGTAATCATTGGGGCGGAGCTAGACCCCGGCTTCCAAGACAGTCTGATTAGTATCTTGGAAGAGAACAAAGACGTGGTTGCCTACTCAACAAGTGAGATGCCGGATAAGCCCTAAGTAATTGTGCACCATGAGCGTTAACCCCCACTACAAACCAATCAAGCGCAGGTGCGGCCCATGAGTGCGAGAAGGACGCGGCCATTCTCGAAGAAATAAACAAGTTATTGGAGGCGAGTTTCATTGAGCGTTGCGACTACCCCGAGTGGTTGGCAAACGCGTTGTGATGGTGAAAAAGCTCCGGCATGGAGAATGTGTGTTGACTTCACAAACCTAAACAAGGCATGTCCCAAAGATTGCTACCCATTCAGAGGATTGACCAGCTGGTAGACTCCACCAGCGGCCATACCACTTTGAGCTTCCTGGATGCTTTCTCGGAATACCACCAGGTCTACTTGTCAGGGGAGGACAGGCCCCGGTGTGCCTTCATAACAAGGCACGGGGTCTACATGTATAAAATGATGCCATTCGGACTTAAAAATGCCGGAGCTACCTACCAGCGCCTGGTGGGCCGCGTGTTCATGGCGAAGGGAAGAAACATGGAAGTATATGTGGATGATGCAATTGTGAAAAGCAAGTCCGACGGCGACTGGAAGACCTGAGAGAGGCGTTCGGCTCACTCGAGAATACCAAATGGCCGAATCCGGAAGAAGTGTACCTTTGGAGTCCGGTCGGGGAAGTTTTTGGGGTACCTGGTCAGCTCGTGAGGGATTGACGCCAACCCCGAGAAAGTCAAGGCTATATTAGACCTACCGGCACCAAAGACAATTAAAGATATTCAAATTTTGACCGGGAGAATGGCAGCACTTTCCAGGTTCATCTCCAGGTCCGCCGACAAGTCCACACCATTCTTCCAGGTACTGAAAGGGAATAAGAGGTTCGTGTGGGGAAAGGAGCAGAACGAAGCTTTTGAGCAGTTAAAGAGACACCTTACAACATTGCCTACTTTGGCAAGACCGGTCACGGGCGAAACTTTAATCTTGTACATCGCCGTGACCGCGAGCGCAATATCAGCTGTAATCCTACGGGAAGAAGAAAAACAACAACAACCAATCTACTTCGTCGATCCACGACCTTTGGGTCGATCGGAAAGAAACTACCCGATCATCGAGAAGGCAGCGTACGCTGTCGTCATAGCAACCCGGAAGTTGAGACCATACTTTGATGCTCACCCTGTAGAGGTGCGCACAGACCAGCCCTTAGAGAAAACACTCGAGAAATTTGAAAAATCCGGCAGACTCCTCAAGTGGGCGATTGAACTGTCAGGCTTTGGCATAACCTACGCCGGAAGAACAGCAATCAAGGCCCAGGCCCTGGCAGACTTCATTGCCGAGTGCACCCACCCGGCCAGGGGGGATGCACCGGGGGGATTGTGGCGGGTGTATACAGACGGGTCAGCCACCATCCATGGTTCCGGGGCAGGAGTCGTCATCATCAGTCCCGAAGGACATGAATTCGAGCATGCTCTGAAATTTGCTTTCCCGGCCACAAACAATGAATCTGATTACGAGGCGGTACTGGCAGGACTAGAACTGACAAAGGCCATGGGGGCAGATGAGATTGAATTGAGAACAGACTCGCAGCTGGTAGCGAGCCAACTTAGGGGAGAAATCTGAGGCGGGAAGAAGGAATGGCGTTGTACCTCCAAAGAGCAAAAACTTTGACCTCCGGATTGAAATCTTTTGAGGTCCATCATATTCCCAGGTCCGAAAACAACAAAGCGGACGCGCTTGCCAAACTTCGCCAAATAAGCAGCAGATAACAAGTCGAAAACGGTCACGGTCGACATCCGCCGGCAAAAAGGAGTGCTAACAATCAATGCAATCTCTGAAGACAGCGGCTGGATGAGGCCGATATTGAAATACAAGTTGGAGGGAGAGATCCCGGAGGATAAAATTGAGGCTGCTAAACTGAAGAGGCTGGCCCCCTGGTTTGTTATCGTGGACGGAGAGCTTTATAGACGATCATTCTCAGCCCCGCTACTAAAGTGTGTAGGGGGCATGGACGCTGAGTTCATCCTGAACGACATACACTCGGGAGTATGTGGTCATCATGTGACCGGACGCACATTGGCCCACAAAGCACTGAGGGCCGGCTACTTTTGGCCCACAATGCTAAAGGATGCCAAGGATTTGAGCAAGCGGTGCCGGCAATGTCAAATCTTCGCCCCGGATATCCATCTCCCCGCCAGAGACCTCAGGCCAGTCCTGAGCCAGTACCTTTTGACCAATGGGGGATGGACATCCTGGGGCCCTTCGCAACGGCGACCGGGGGCAGGAAATATGTGGTAGCGGCCATCGACTACTTCACCAAGTGGATTGAGGCAGAGGCCATTCCTACCATCACAGAGCAGGCCGTGAGAAAATTTATCTGGAGAAATGTAATCACAAGGTTTGGGGTGCCCAAGGTGGTGGTATTTGATCACGGGAAACAATTCGACAATGATAGCATGCGGGGCTGGCTAAAGCGGAATGGAACAATTGTCGCTTACTCATCAGTTTGTCATCCACAAAGCAACGGACAAGTCGAGGCCGCCAACAAGCAGATGTTGAACGGCATGAAAAAACGACTGGATGAACTGAAGGGGGCATGGGCCGACGAACTACCAAGCGTCCTCTGGTCAATCAGAACCACAGTCAAGGAATCTACCGGCCACACTCCATTCAACATGGTCTACGGGGCTGAAGCTTTATTCGATTCAAGCGATCCTTCCCGTGAGCGAGCTTGCATGACCCCGCCAGCAATGAACAAGCGAGAAAGGAGTCGCTGGACCTGCTAGATGACACTAGTAGAAAATCCCCCTATAGTGTCGAGGCTATCGTGGCGGTTCTTAAAAAAACGACACCAAAAGTAGGGTGGAAGATCTATAGTGGCGGTTCCAAGTTAAAAACGACACTAAAAATCAATGTGGAAGAGGCTTTTAGTGGCGGTTCTAACACACAACCGCCACTATAGGCCTATCGTGGCGGGTTTTAAATAAAACCGCCACTAAAAACCGCCACTAAAAATGAATGTGGAAGAGGCTTTTAGTGGCGGTTCTAACAAACAACCGCCACCGTAGGTCTATTGTGGCGGTTGTTATATAAAACCGCCACTAAAAGGTTGTTTCTTTGAAGGACCTAAGATGGCGGTTATACTTAGAAACCGACACTAAAAGAGATAGACCTAAATATTGAGCTTGTATCCCAAAACACTTCAAAATTAAAAACATAAAAATCAGCCACCACTTCAAAGTTCAAATCAAAAACCGCCTCCGGCGTCAGCCTCCGACCTTCTTCTCCATCGTCCCTCCGTCGTGCCGCCCACTTCTCCGTCGTTCTTCTTCCTCTCGTCTGCCTTCTGTCTCGAATGGTCGAATCGAAAGTGTCACCTCTTCTCCTTTCGTCTCATCTCTCCTCCGTCGCCCTCCATCTCTTTTTCGTCGCCGGAGTTCTTCTCACCACGACGACGTGCGCCTTGCTTGGAGTTCTCCTCACCACCACGCCTGCTCACTTGTGTAGTCGATCTCTCGCCGCAAATATTTCGCCTTGCTCGCCGGAGTTCTCTTCGCCTATTCTTCGTCCTCACCGTCTACTCGCCGGAGGAATCCTGTGACTGCTCACCGGTTTTCTCTCCTCCCGGTTTTCTGGCGCCTGCCACAACGGGCATTCCGTTGTCGTTTTCTCGGCCCTATTATTTTCAGTTCGCAATTCATCGATTCTAATCCATTATTCTGAGTAATTAAAGGTATTATTCCTATTTAATCCTTTCATTTGATTTTAACTCGATTTATCTGCTTAAAAAAAATGCCACGAGTTTCATTTTATACTCAAATCAGAATTGCAGATTTGTATAGAATTGGTAAAAATCGTATTTTGGGGTTGGCTTTGTTGTCTATGCTTCTTCTCAAAATGCTTCTTCTCAGCCGTTGCTTGTAACTTCTGATGATAACAATACATCGCCTGTGTGTGGTTAGCTAGCAGATATTTAGGTTGTAGCTTTTCGGTATCGACTGCCAACAACCAAAATGAAGTTCAGCTTAACTCACTCTTACGCTGTCGAGCTTGCTAAAATGACTGATATTTAAGTTCAATTTCTGTCAATGCTGTATTTTCTTTCTCCGGAATGGATAAAATTGGTTAATTGATAACTAAGTTGAGTTGTGACAGTTGAAATTCATAATATCCAACAATTTTAGCTTTAATACTCTGTATATATCAACATTAGCAAAAACAGGAACAACATAACACAACGGAGAGACCACTTTTATTCAGATTTTTGTTATTACTTGTTAACAAAGAGAAGTTTTAGAGTGACCAGAGAGAGTGTCAAGGGACACATATAATTATTATACTTTGATAAATGCTTGAGTTTGTGAAATGCTTGAGTTTGTTACAGTTGCACAGCTCGTCTCTGATGTTCCGCCGTTAGCCATTGAGGTAATGTGAACTGACAAAATAATCTTCTATCTAATTTATGAATACTAATACTATGTCCTCAGTCCAACGTGCCTAAATTTAGCGGTCAAGCGATATCAACCATACTAAAATGAGTGTTTTTCAATCACGACTAAATTCCCATCGCATTTGAACACATGTTTTAAGAAATTAAAGACCGATATTGGGTGGCGACTTCTGAATTTGTCACCTCACGACAAGGATTTTTAACTCATTTGCATCGATATTGCCCTTACGATCGACAGTACATTGAAAAAAAACTAAGCGAATGTTAATGGGTTTGTGGTTTTGAAAAGGGCGAAGATGTTGAAGGAGGCCAGCAAGCGTGGGACAAGTGGTCAAATGATTGATGCAGAGCAACAAGTAGCTAGGTGATTGAGCAAGATATTGGGGCTGCTATGCGATTCCTTGATCAAAGGCACTTTGCATCATGCCCATATCACTAGCCTCAAATATATTCCGGTCACACCCGCCGCCTCCTGATCCTGCCTCTATGGTCAAGCCCGAAACCAACCCGCCTCCATAATTATCCTTGGTCCTGACTCAGTCGACGTCCTAGTTTTTGTCAAAAGAAGGAATATTGTCGACGTTTTGGAGGAGAATACCTAAGTGGCCACTCGCATGTTTTCCTTGAGTTTGTGAAATGCTTGAGTTTGTTGTGTATATAGGAGTGATTGTGGGTGTTTTTGTTGTGTTTTTGGGTGTGTAGAAGCCTTGTTCTTGGAGGAACCTCTTTGAGTGGAATCACATTTTCCTTGGCTAGCTTTCTTCTTCCTCTAGACAAGGTAAGGGTAAAGCCTTACTTAGCTCTTGTGTGAAAATGTGTGTATGAATTATGTATGTATGTATGTATGTGAATTATGTATGTATGTATGTGTGTACAAGTTTGGATAGGCATGGTTGAGGGGTATATAGGTGTAGATGTGGGTAACTGAACGTATGTATGGGTGTGTCATGCTAACGAGTAGTAGATGTTATAATCGAATTTTAGATGCGTTTGGGAACGTCAAATGGGGCGCTATCACCGGTAGTGAAAAGGTCTTGTGGTAGCCGTGCCTTTGTTTTTAGCCGTTAAGGCTCGTGTTAACTGCTGAAAATTTGCTACTGTCCACTACCTCATTTTGGTCTCTTTTATTCCGTGTTATGGCTGTGGTATTTGCCGTGTAAGGCCCACCGTTAAGAAGTGTGTTCTTTGATGTTCAGCCGTGTAACTTTCTGTTGTGGCTGCTTTGTATATCGCCATGGTCGCCATTGTTGAAATTTGTTTGGCCGTGGTCGCTACCATGGGGTGTCGCAAGCGGTCTGTCGAGTGGTGTATTGACGAGTCGAGGGTCGCTACGTTCTTGTCGGGTAAATTGTTGAGTCGTGGTTATATTGTCATGGCGTTCTTTGTTGTCGTGAAATTCTTTGTGTGATCTGAAATTTCTTGCCCACACGAAATCCTGAGGGCTGTTGCTGCCCTTTTCTCTCTCGGACGGGTATTTGTGATCATTAATTATAAATTTGGATACTGTATTTCATTTTGCTTCATTTCGATACGCATTTGCTCGTTTTTTATTTAGTTACGACGCCATCGAAAGTAAGGAACCGAGCCTTGACCCCTTCCCTCTCATTCTGCTTCCCTTTTTTATCGATTCCGTTTTCAGTTGATAACCACTTCATTTACGTGTGCCAGGAAACAGCCCCGTCAACGCTTCCCGGTGCATTTCAGTGACCCACGCCGTCATCGAAACGCCAGAAACCCCGAGAACTGAACGTGACCTTGCTTTACAGCAAACCGAGTAATGTTTTCTGCTTCTTCTCGACTTTGCTTCTATTTTTTTAAGACTATTTCGCCTCGCGATCGTAAACCGCCTTTCTTCTTGTACAGGAAGTCCGTGTTACAGAGAATTTTCTCACTGATTTGTATTTACTTCAACGAGGCAACTTTTAGTGCTAACGTTCGTGACCATCACTCGATATTCCGGTACGTCAAACACGCCCTGTTTTTTCCTCATTTTATGGTGCTCTGCTTTTTTTCGGTCCGCAATATTCTGTTTTTTTTTGTTTCGTCCTCACGAAGTTGATATGTGCTTGATACTCGTCGTACGGATTTTAAGTGACAAATATGTGCTTTAAGCAATGAACATAGCAACGCAAGGGCCGAACTTGCCGAAATATGAATGAGTTGCAAAATATGAATGCCCCCTTCCATATGACACGCCCTATTTGATTTCGAGTGAACTGTCGTAATCGAAAGCTAACGTGAATTTACTGTAGTTCCGTTAACATGAGAATTCTCGAGTTATTGTAGAGACCTGTTTTCTCGTATCGTTAAAATGAGCCAATTTTCGACAACATTGTGTGCTTGTGTATGTCCTGTATTGCCGCTTGAAAAATTACCTCAACAATGCTAAACCATTCTTTTAGGCACTCGATTTTAATTGCTTTACCCGCGAACCACGAGTTCGTGTTTTTTTTTTTTTAAATTGACAAAACTTATGATGCATTTCTCTGTTATCGCCCATGAAAAAGCATAGAGTCGAAATAATTCACCCATGTATAATTGAAACCAATTATTCTCGACTCTTGTAGTGAACTAGCATTAACTTAATTATAGTCGGTTTCGAGCGAGTGTTAATGATGATGAATTTCTTCACTAACAGACGTGAGAAGCATGAACGCCCCATTCCCGTATGCCCTTTTAAATTTGAATGAGCTGTAGTCGACTTAAAATTGTAGTGAGTATTCACCGAAATAACGCTAGAACGAGCAGCCTCGAGTTGATCTAGAATTCACTGAAGTAAAGATGGTCTTGAAAGGATGAGAATGTGTTATATATACGATGTAGCTGTGTATTTCGTGTGAATGTGTTTTGGAGCCAAGTCATGTGGGTGTGAATGTATATACATCTTGCTTTACACATACATCTTCACGTGACGATATTTTCATTTTGTGTTTCTAGGTGGTTTTGAGAAGATCAACAACGGGAAGTTGCTAAGTTCGATCTCATGGAGCTATCGATTAGAGAAGTGTTGTAGTGTATGTATGTTTGCAAATTATTGTTGTGTTTTATATTTATTTGGAGTAAACTTAGAATTTTTATGTTGGATGTGTTGTTGCTTGCATGCACATTCGAAATGAATTTTATATCGTGTTGTTGGATATATTGTTGTTGGATGTGTTGTTGTTGGATGTTTTAATTGAAACATTTGGTGTGTTGTTGGATGTGTTGTTGTTGGATGTTGTTGTGGGATACAATGTGGTGTGTTGTCGGATGTGGTACGTGCAGGAACGTACTCATATGTGGATCGTCAAATTTAGACGAGGTGGATCGTCAAATTTAGACGAGGTCATGCCGAAATTTTTTCGTATTAAAAAAAATAATAATAACATACAGTGGCGGTTGTATCTTCAAACCACCACTAAAAGCCTAAAATATGACTCTTTTGAAAACCTTTTAGTGGCGGTTCTTAGTAGAAACAGCCACTAAAAGTTAGTTAACAATACTTTTAGTGGCGGTTGTAGCTTAGAACCGCCACTAAAAGTCTACTTTTAGTGGCGGTTGTAGCTTAGACCCGCCACTAAAAGTCTAAAATATGACACTTTTGCCCAACTTTTAGTGGCGGTTGTAGCTTAAAACCGCCACTAAAAGTCTAAAATATGACTCTTTTGAACAACTTTTAGTGGCGGTTGTAGCTTAGACCCGCCCACTAAAATACTAGTGGCGGTTGTAGCTTACAACCGCCACTAAAAGTTGTTCAAAAGTGTCATATTTTAGACTTTAGTGGCGGTTTTAAGCTACAACCGCCACTAAAAGTCGTTTTGGTGGCGATTTTTACAACCGCCACTAAAACTATACGACCCCCACATACACGTCGCTTCAAAACCGCCACTAAAAGCTATTTACAACCGCCACTAAAAGGTGTTTTTCTACTAGTGTGAGGTCCGGGACCAAGCAAGAGAAAACCTGGCGGTCTACCAGAACAGGATGAGAAGGATGTACAACCGGAGGGTGAAACACAGAGACTTTGAACTTGGAGACTTAGTGCTAAGAAGAGCGTCCGCCACCGGTAAGGGAAACATTCATGGGAAGTTGTCAGCCACTTGGGAAGGACCCTACCAGATCACTGAGACAAAGCAACCGGGGACCTTCATGCTAAGAGATATGAACGGCTACGACCTCCCGTCCCATTGGAACTCTGATACACTAAGGAAATATTACGTGTAAACGTTGTACTCATTTCCCTTACCCGTGGTTTTGTCCCACTGGGTTTTCCACGGGAAGGTTTTAACGAGGCAACGTATAGACATCTGTAACGCGAGTGACCAGGAATGTTGGCACCGCGAGCTTTTGTAACATTTTTTAGTAGAACTTGTGCTAGAATTTTTGCCCAGCATTTGTTTAGATTTGCATCACGCAAAAGCTGGCCAGGGGGCAAGGAGGGGGGACTACCCCCGACCCCGGCTAATCAACGATAGTCTGATTCAAAAATAGGAATTTTTGAAAATTTTTACTAACACTTTCAGGAAAAAGGGGGTGAGCACTCCAAATCCCGCCTGAAGCAGAGTGGGGGCAAGAACAGGCCCCGGAGCAGCTAAGAGACATAAAAGACCGGAGAAGGGTAGGACCTCCTAGGCAACCGCCAGGCGGGCTCCCATACCTGCGTAGGATGAACATCGCGCCTTGAGAGTCCGTGGCCCGGGGCCCAGACGGCTCGCGCCCTACGTACGACAAGTTGCCTACGTATGGATGAACATCGCGCCTTGAGTGTCCAGGCCTGGGGCCTGGGCGGCTTGCGCCCTACGTATGGCCTTGCACAATGCTCATCCGTGGTCGACGGGCCCGGGTGAGGGTGCCTTTATGCAAAAGAGCTGGGATGTCTATGATGGCCCACGTGCCTAGGCTGCTCTCACCACAGTGTCTGATGCCGGCCTTGTAGCCGGTGGCGGCTGCGGACCTCCCATGTCTACGTATGGATGAACACCGCGCCTTGAGAGTCCGTGGCCCGGGGACCGGACGGCTCGCGCCCTACGTATGACAAGCTGCCTGCGTATGGATGAACATCGCGCCTTGAGAGTCCAGGCCTGGGGCCTGGGCGGCTCGCGCCCTACGTGTGGTATTGCACAATGCTCATCCGTGGTCGTCGGGCCCGGGTGAGGGTGCCTTTATGCAAAAGAGCCGGGATGTCTATGATGACCACAGTGTCTGATGCCGGCCTTGTAGCCGGTGGCGGCTGCGGACCTCCCATGTCTACGTATGGATGAACATCGCGCCTTGAGAGTCCGTGGCCCGGGGCCCGGACGGCTCGCGCCCTACGTATGACACATTGCCTACGTACGGATGAACATCGCGTCCTGAGAGCCCAGGCCTGGGGCCTGGGCGGCTCGCGCCCTACGTATGGCCCTGCACAATGCTCACCCGTGGTCGCCGGGCCAAACAGCAAGAACACCGGGAAGGTGAGAGTAGACTTCCCATGAACGTGCAATTCATCGAATAACCTAAGCACAATCGCCCGGCAATTCCCGGGGGCATGCATACGAACGAACAGGAGAGTGATTACAATCACCGGACGCTAAGTAGTACACGGTCCCGGTATTGATAACACACTGAGAAAAAGCTAGAAATTTGACTAAGTATAAATAAGACGCTGGGACCAAACAATACTATCCGACCCCGGTACAAACAGCAAAACAGCATAAGCATTAAAAGAGAAATAATAACGGGGGAGAACACATCTAAAATCACCCAGTCCCGGAGGAGAATAGCGTGAGTAAAAACAAGATAAAAATAAGCTAAGTATGGAAAAACGAAAAGACAAGGCAATATTAACAAAAGAAGGAACGCTTGCAATAGAAAGAGTATATTACAAGGTTGCAACCCCTGGACCCGCAGACCGGGCAGGGGGCAAATTAATGCGAAATTAAAAGAAAAGGAAAGGGTACAATTAAAAGACCTATCAGAGTCGGCGGCCGTCTACCACAAAAACGCCCGCCTACCGCAGACTAATGTGCTTATTAAAATTAAAACAAAGCAAAATGTAGGCTAGTGGGAAGACCCTTCGGCGTTACCCCGAAGCAAAGTCACCCTGAGCAAGAAGACTCGGAAGACAGCAGCCCGAATCCCTAGCAACCGGCATCTTCACCGGCTGCTTTCTTCCCGGCTGCTCTCGCCTGGTCAGCAGCCTCTTCAAGTTCAGCGAGACGGGCAAAGTTGAAATTGGGGTCGACCTTGTCGATGAATCCCTTCGTCTCATTGGACCCAAAATCAACCCCGTCATAGAAGGAGTTGGCGCGGACCCTGGCGAGCTCAACCTGATGGGCCGCCTTCATCTTCTCCATCTCCAGCTCCAGGCGAGCAGCTTTGGCTTGGCCCTCCGACCTCTCGGCCTCGGCAGCTTCCGCCCGAGCAACGGCGGCGTCCCGGGCCAGGAAGAGCTCAGAATATTGGAGAGCCAGGCTCTCCTTCTCCTTGGAGAGCTCAGCCAGCTGAGACTCTTTCTCCTTTAGCTTACCCACGAGGGCACGCACCTCCGTCTTCAAGGAAGCGGTCTCCTTCTCGCGAGCCTTTATCGATTTTTTCAGGCGGGCGGCCGCCTCCTTCATCTCTTTGTTGGCCTCAGACGAGGCCGCCTCGCGCCGAAGACGGTCAAGTTCGCCTGCGGTGTCTTGGGCAAACTTTGCGAAGGAGTCCACGGAGCGACGGAGGGCCATCGCCAACTCGACGGCCTGTATGCCTAGGCCCCAGCAATAGGTGGGGTCTCTTCAACGAGACCCGCCGGGTGCCTTACTACGCCGCCGGTGTCCGAGGTCCCTCTACCCGGGACGGCAATGGAAACCTGACCCTGTCCGCTAGCCTTGGCCTTGGAGGAAGAGCCCTGGATGGAGAAAGACAATAGGTCATAAATGTCCTGCTCACTGATGGGAAAAACAGAAGAAAGACCGTCCGAAGGAACATCCAGAGGGCGCCCCTCAGACAGACTCCCCCACGAGAGTGTGGAGCTAACCTTCTTGTGCCTCTTAAGGGGCCGGACATCCTCCGAGTGAGGAGACTCGGACTCAACGACAACTGCGTCCACAACCTGAGACGGCTGGGGGATCTTGACCTCCCCCGGAGGGCTAGGGAGAGGGGCCTCAGGCGTCGCCTCAAACACACCCCTCACCGGGGTGGACTCCACCGAAACCCCCACCGGCTCCGGGCGGGGAGATGAAACAGATCCGGCCGGCTTCGCCGCCTGCTCAGCTTCTCTTTCCCGGCTCGGCTTGAACGCTACGCGTTTTCTTCCCATCGGCCTATCAGGAATATCACCCTGCATGCTTTTTAAGAATTCCCTGAGCGTGGGTTTACGTCGCTTCAAGTCCACGGCAGTCGGTTGATCAAGCGGTCGATTCTTTTCGTTCAGACCAATGGATGCCAAATCTTTCGGAGAAAGATAGCCCAAGGAACCTGCAAAAGACGAAGCAAAATCAGAGCCGGAAAAATCAGAAAAGCTAAATAAACACAAGTTAAGATAACTAAGACACTAAGATCCTGGCCGCCCGGCCCCTGCTTACCTGCTTCGAGGGCCGGGACTAGGCCAACCACGCTCAGAAATTTGTCCTCGGAGATTGTGTCCGTTGGAGGAAGCCAATTCTTGGGGAACCAATCCTTCCCCGCTTTGTAAGCCTCAAAGTAGTCCACGGCTTTCGACTCCTCCTCGGTCAACGGGACGTCCTTCCAGGGAAGGAGGCTCCCCGGGACCCACTCTTCTCGGGTCTCTAAACGACCTCTCACATCGTTGTGAAAGCAGCGAGGGTGGTTGAAAGGAACGGGAGATTTGAGGAAGAACCACCTCTCGTTCCACCCCTTCATCGAGTCATTGACCGGGAAGTGAGTCAGTAGCACTCGCTATTACGGTGACCACCATCCCTTAGTCGCCTTATTGGTACAGGGCCGGAAGTGATGAAGACGGCGGAAAAGATTTATCGTCAGGGGGAAGCCCAGGTACAAACAAGTCCAGGCAAAGGCAACTATAACTCTCATCCCAAACGGCGTCATCTGGCATATAGCAATATTAGCCCGGTCGAGCACTTTCTCGATAAAGGGATGAAGAGGAAATCGAAGCCCATGTTCCAGATCCTTCATGTATACGGCCGTGTGAAGATTCGGAGGCTTGACCACATTCTGGTGCCTTCCCGGCACGACGAATTCCCATTTCTCAGGTAAATTATAATGTACAGCCGCCAGCTCAGGGCAATTCTTCTCATTCAAGAAGTCCCTGAAACCTAGATTAATCCTAGTGTTCATGGGAATCTGGAATACCGAGGGCTCTAAGATTCGTACATGTAAAGGCTCGGCCTGGGAGGGTCCAGCCTGAGAAGTCCCAGCCTGGGCCTCCATATCGGTCACTCCTTCCCGGCCTATGGTCAAGTCCTCAATCTCAGGCTCCACTTCTGAATCTACTACTACGTTGATATCGGAAGCGGTTCTAGAAGACGAATCGGCTGAAGCACTCATTGTTCTCTACGAAGTGATTAAAACTTATGAAATCTAGAATCAAGCACGAAAATTACCTCTTGCAAAAACACGAACAAGGAAGGAATCAAAGGCGGGATGAAGCCGGAACGAAGTGCAAGCGAAGGATGATGAGATCTGAAGAATTTTTGGGAAGATTTAAAACGTTTTGGGGGTTTGTAAAGAAGAAAATGAATCGAAATTAGGGGGTATATATAGAGGAAAGCGTGAATAGTGTACCCCAGACCATCGTACGACACGTGTCAGCCGGGGAAGATGAAACGTCGTTGCATTGAGATTTGGAATTCAAAAATTGCGCCAAAATTAGAGGTGTATCCAACACGCTACTTTCGAGCGGGAGGGGGCTGGAGTAGGACAAAGGCAGGAAGCAAGAAAGCAAGGGAGGCTGGCATATCTAGGGCGCAAGAGGGAATGGTTGAGCAGACGAGATTGAAGCATACAGGCCAAGCCCGTGGCTTCCCCTGTATGGGGGCAGTTGTTGGGGGTGGCATTCCCCGGGTCTGACTATGCCGGGCCGGGAGGATCACAGGCCGGGAGGGCCTCATCTGCCAATGGGCCCAAGGGCATCTCCCGGGTCCGGGGCATGTATGACCCACCCAGGGCCGTACTGTACGAAGCGGAGGCGCAAGAAGACAAATTGGAAACAAGTATAAAAGGTAACAAAAACCCTAAAAACCACCAACATTCACACACACACAAAAACACTACACATAAAGGTTTTCTCTCTCTTTTCTCTCTCTTGATTTACTTGTTTTGGTAACTGACTTGAGCGTCGGAGGGCCATCACCCGGAAGGCCCCGGGGCTAGGTTTGCTACGTGATTTCAGGACGAGAGGAAGGGAGAAGAGAGCTGTGAGCTAAGGACCGTTCAAGGACTTAGTTTATTTAGTTTATAATCGATATCCAACTTGTAATCACTTGTATTTAGTTTTGGTTTTTAGTTCCTAACTTTATACCCGAAACAATTTGAATAGAAATAAGAGCAATCCAAAACCATTTTATAGCAAATCATAAATTAAAATTAGTTCAAATTAAATATATAGACTGTTAATAAAATTTTCATAAATACTTATCAAATATTAATGAAAATAAATACTAAAATTTATGATTATTATTATTGCTATATATTGCTTGCTAAATTTTTCTAGTATTTAAATATTAGTGGAAAAAGCGCATGCATATAAAGATTTGAATATTCTTGGTACCACAAATATTATCCTCAAAGTTTATCGTAAATGAAACAAAAAGTTAAGTTAATAATTCTAAAAGAAGATAAATTTTGGCGAAACTCGTCAAAAAAAAAGAGTAGCAAATATAATAACATTTACAATTAATAACAATAACAATTATAATAATAATTTCATATTATTTCAAAAAAACTTCAGAAAACTTCAGATAATTTCAGAAAACTTCAGATAACTTCAGACAACTTCAGAAAATTTCAGATTACTTCAGAAAACTTCAGATAACTTCAAAAAACTTAAATTGGTTCAGAAAACTTCAGACGAAGAGAACAGGCCCTTAGTAGCAGTGATTAAAGTGGTGCACCCAATAACATTAAAAAAATGGGAGCAACAACGACGCTGGCACCGGGGCTATCCCGGAAACTGAAGAAGGTTCTAGAATCCCGCGTAGATTCGCCGGAGATTCTCACCTCTCTCACCACTCTCTCCTCTTTCTACACCGACAACTCCGCCTACTCTCGCCGGAATCTCAGATCCACCGTCGAAAAGCGTTCTCTACACATCAACCACGAGTTCATCTCCGCCTCCTCTGCCGCCGACCAGGTCCGATCATCCTGGAGATGTTTAATGTGGTGGATTCATGCGATTTGAAACTGATGAATGAATGTGTGTTTCTGTTTGATTTTTTTTGACGGATTTTTAGGCGTTGGATCAAGTTGAAGCTGAGGTCAATGCGCTTGCCGATTGCTGTGACAGGTCTGTTGTTGTTGTTGCTTCCGTCGATCGTGTATTGTGTGGCATTTTTGTTTAGATTTTGATGATTTCCGAGTTTATTCGTACTTGTTTTGTGCTTAGTAATTATATTTCACGATTCAATTCTGCAATTGATTGAGTTTATCCGGCCAACTAGTTACTTGATAGTCTATTCGCGATGGGAGACGAGCTTTCATGCTTTACACAACAACTCGAAAGCTGTTTAACAATTTTGAATCTTTGTTATTGAGACAACATGAGAACCTTAGCTAAAAAAAAGTGCTCAGGAATCACCTCGGGGTGTCAGAGTGCGTATGTGTGCAAAATGCACATCTAGGCATATGCCTAAGTTGGAGGCGAGAGGCATATAACGGCAACCAATAGCTCATTCTTGCTTTAACTCATAGCGTCTAAGGCATGATTTTTTTTTTTTTTTTGAACTAAGGTGTGTTCAGACTTATGAAAAGGCCAAAAGGGTAATATTGTCCATCCCTTGGTCAAATAGTCAAACCTGATAATAACACTTAGAGCCGTTCTCTTTCGGAACTATTATTAGATATCTATTGCAAAAAGGTGATTTAATTGTAACAGAAATAAGTCCGAAAGTGACCATTACCTTTAAAAGATGGTTATGGGCTTAAATTTAGTTTAAAAAGGCACGCCTCAAGTGTTCTTAAGGCATGCCTCTAATGGGGCACTAGCCAAAATGCCTCGGTGCATTTTAAGTGCGCCTTTTGTACAAGGCTCTCTTAATCGACACACTAGTATGTATTGGCTGTAGTGTTTTCAACTAAATCTTCACTTAGGCCGTTTATTTTTCTCATTATTCTCAATTTTTATTTCTTTACATGTTTTTGGTAGGTTGAGAATTCATGAAAAATGTACTTTTGCCTAAAAACATTACTAGTAAAATAGGGTGCCTCGTGTTCAAAAGGCTCGCGCCTTCACCTTGCGCTTTTTGCCTGATCGCCTCGGCCCCTTAACGCCTCTTCAAACTAAGGGCTTAATTAAGATTTTTTTCACTTCATGAACACGTGCCATATTTTCATGTGCATAAAGACTCGGGAGGGTTGCCTTTGTTGTGTTTTACTCTTCCTCTGTTTCTGATACACTCCTTCTCTAGCCGTTGAAAATTACCAGCTTCTGCAGCTAGTATAAATTTTTCGCTATGTGCATTGACAGGATAGCAAAGGCATTAAGCAGTTGTACTTCTACTACTGGTGATATTATTAGCACCACAGAAAGGTTAAAACGGGAACTTGATGTCACTACCCAAAGGCAGGAGATTGTCTCATGCTTTCTCCGTGATTATCAACTATCTACTGAGGAGGTGTGACTATATGCTCTGCTTGTCACTGGCCCTATCCCATTCAAGAAAAAAATAAGTGATGAAATTTGCTATTAGTTTGGTATCAAATATGTGATTATCTTTTAGATTAATGCTCTGAAAGAAGAAGAGTTGAATGAAAACTTCTTCAAGGCACTTTCCCATGTGCAAGAAATCCATGGAAACTGCAAAGTTTTGCTCCGGACACATCACCAGGTAACATTCTTTGTTCGTTCCTCCTTGTCCGAATGATAATATGAATTTAAGTGTGCTGCTGTCCTAAATTTCAGTAAAACGTCCCCTATGCATTTTGTTATTTGTAGTCAACACTCAACAGTTTACGGAGATTTTAGGTTAGATTATAGTTATCAGAATCATTCAGATGTCAAATAGCTGATACAATATCTTAATGAGTATTAAGAAGCCTATTTTTCTTCTAAATCCCTCATACGAATACAAGCATGACTCAGAAAGTGGGTTTGATTAGCATTAAAGTCACCGTATTAAATATCTGTTAGCCCTCAGGGTAGCATTTGAATTTAGGAGGTGAAGCATTTGATCTCATTTTATTTCTACATATTCCTTTTATCCTTCCTATGCTGTTGGCCCCCGCTTCAAATCATTAGTGGAATTCTGTCCACTCCACGTCTAGTTTATTCGAATTCATGTGATGGTATAGATAACATATACTGAAAATTCTGACGGGAATAACATAGATATCATTATGAGTCATTTCAATTTCAGTTTTCTTTTCGTGATAATATCACTTCTGAGGTTCATTGCAGCGTGCAGGGCTGGAGTTGATGGATATGATGGCTATGTACCAGGAGGGAGCCTATGAACGTCTTTGCAGGTGAACCTCTTTACATTATTGGTATTTATCAGGCTCTAATATTGTAGTTGGTCTAGTTTGCTGTGTTGGGCATTCTTATCTTATGGTTTGCAGATCTCCAGAGGAAATGGTACCAGATGCTCAAGTACTGGATAATTAGCTGACATGATGCTTGACACTCTGTAAAAGAAAAAATATCGTCAAAACTTTGATTCCACACCCTCAATAACACTCTAAAGGCAGATCTCATAAGATGGTGCAGGGCTGCTTCTAGTTTATATCGATTATGTTTATTGAGTTGAATATTTTTGATTAAAAGGAAAAGAATTGTAAGCTTATTTCCGTAGGTCTTCTCTGGTGAGATGCATGTTTGAACTATAAGGCTTATTGCCCGCGATTGGAGGGAGTATAAATAACTAATATTTCTAAAGAATTTACTTAAAGAGTTTATTTTCTTTCTCATGCTCTTTAGATTTATGTCACAAGGATTTTCAGACCGCTTGCTTTTATCGTATTATTAAGACTTTAAATTTTACTGTTTCTGTTTGTACATTGTCATTCGTATATATGGCTACTTTACTTTCTATATTTTTCTGTTTATATATCCAACTAAAAAGTGTTGCATGTTTCCTTATCCAATGTTGTATTTGCTATGGATGCCAGGTGGGTTCAGGCTGAGTGTAGGAGACTTGGCGACACTGATAATCCTGAAGTCGATGAGCTTTTAAAGACAGCAGTTCGCTGTCTGAAAGAAAGACCTGTTCTGTTCAAATACTGTGCTGAGGAGGTAATTTCAGCGCTACATTCCTAACACAAGTTTTGACATCCTAGATAGTGGAGTAATTGGGCAATGTATTGTGGTAAGTTACTGTCAATATGCGATTTTTCAGGTGGCAAATATGAGACACAATGCGCTATTTAGAAGATTCATCAGTGCTCTTACTCGTGGAGGACCGGGTGGATTGCCCAGACCTATTGAAGTGCATGCCCATGACCCTTTGCGGTATGTGGGTGATATGTTGGCATGGTTGCATCAGGTAAGGTCCATTTCCATTGCGCGTTATTCGTTTGAAAGACTTCTTTTGTTTTTTATTGTTTATTACTTGGTTATGTAATTTGACTAATTTCATGGCTTGTTTTACAGGCATTGGCTTCTGAGAGAGAACTTGTGCATGCTTTGCTTGATCCTGATAGTGTTGTAGATACCGGGTCAAGTGCAAGATTGTTTGTCAAGAACTCTCAGAGCGAACAAGGAAAGATAGAATCAGATTTGACATTTGTTCTTGACCGGATTTTTGAAGGAGTTTGCAGGCCATTTAAAGTTAGAGTGGAGCAAGTTTTACAGTCGCAACCTAGCCTTATAGTTTCGTATAAACTTAGCAATCAGCTGGAGTTCTATAGCTATACTGTGAGTTATTGAGACTGTCTTAATGTCATTAGTTTACTGCCGATTGATACTGAATAATTGCGTCTTGATTTACCTGCAGATATCTGATTTACTTGGCAGCGAAACAGCACTTTGCCAAACAATCTGGACTCTGAAGGATGCTGCTCTGAAAACCTTTTACGACATTTTAAAGAGCCGTGGAGAGAAGCTACTACGGTATCCTCCTCGTGTCACTGTGGATCTTTCACCACCCACTGCTGTAAGAGAGGGAGTTTCTGTTCTGCTTGAAATCATTGAAACATATGACAGCATCATGCTTCCCCCTTCAAAGAAGCCTGAATTTGATCCTGTGATATCTGCTTTGTTAGATCCTATTATCAAGGTGTGCCATTCTCAAATTATACTCATGTGGTTTGTTTCTTATTTGTGCCTTACTCTAAAAGAATGCCGTTTACTGATCTTTGGAAATGGTAAGTTGAGTTTATCAAAGTAGGAAGAGGGGTTTGTAAAACAAAACAATATCCGAAAGCTGTGAAATATTACAATACCTAGCCAGATCATGTTCTCAGTGGCAGCATCTGTGTGGAAGATTAAACAAAGCCTTATGCTACTTGTTTAGATGAAAATGATAGCGTTTGACTGACCATTCGAAGAAACAAGTATTCTGCAATAGTAATGCCACGGGTGGGTGAGAATAGCAACAGTCAGCCCTACATGAAACAGTATTATCTTCGTCCACTGAAAGATTTTGCTCCAAAGCTCCTTGCGAATCTGATGACATGATTTAGGAAGAGAAACAAAGCTAAGCTTTATGCTTTTAATATCAGCTACCACATTCTGACCTCCTTAGGTTGTCTCATTGCCAATTTCGCATCAATTGTCAGTGTCTGTCATCGCATTCGGCTAGCATATCATCTCTTCCATTTAACTTCTCATTGCTCGCCCTTTTTATTTCTTTCGTTAGACAGTGCCTACGAATAAAAACAGAAAATTATATGGACCTCACTACATGACCTACGCAGTCCACAACAATATACATTTTACAAATTTTTTTGATACTCCATATATTATACGGAGTAATAAAGTCCCTTTTTTGTCCTTCATATGGTGATTCAGGCAGTAAATATATACTCCGTATATTCAAAGAAAACTCAAAAGATTGATTAAAGTATCTTTATTTTTCTCATTCCAAGTTACCTAATAGGTGTAACATTGTTCATACTTGCATGGAATTGCAAATTTCTGCAAATCTGTGTTTGTATGTTTCATGTCATGGCCTTATGGTTGATGTGGCTCTAAGTTTATATGGCTCATTTCTGAAACATGGCTAGTCAAGGATTTCGGTATTTGACTACTTAAGAATTGTGGTTTATGTTACTTCAATATCATCCTTTAGAAGAAGAAATATGCGACTACTGCTGCTTAAACACCTTGAAATCATGTGAACAATTTTTAACATGTCAAAGACAGATATGAGGCTTAAATTATTTTGTTATTTTCCGTTTTAGATGTGTGAGAAAGCAGCTGAGGCACACAAATCCAAAGGAATGGGTCACTCATCAAGGAGGAGTAGAATGAGCTCTGATTCTAACCAGCCTAACAAATCATCAGTTGATGCAATATTGACTAACAGCAACCCTGTTTCCGCCTCTCAGGTATATCATATTCTTCCCTCAGTTCTCTGGTCTTTATGGGACACATGCTTTGGTTATACCCATATTATTTTCACACTGGAATAAGCTACTTTTCTGTGGGGATTTTCTGAGAGCAACAACCCGAGTGAGCCATCCAATGGCTCTGGGTGGTGTATGGTCTTAAGTTATTTGGGTGAAATGGGCAGGACTCGCTTAAAAGTTATTTGCGATAGTTGCAACTGATTAAGTTTTATTTCTTGTTTTTGTTATTATTTCGCTTCAACTCTGTAGTTAGAGAGCTAACATCTTCTATTACATGGTTCATTGCCCTTAGGATCTGTTTAGATTGAGTTGAACATTGATGAGAATCTGCAATCACATTGTTTGGATGACTTATAAAGTTGACAAACATTACTCTTTTTAACCTTATATTAGCGTAGCTCTCTCGCATTTGTGTGAATTACATTTCTAGGTATCATTTGAACAATAATATATGATTATTTGAATTAGGTACTATATATGCTTTAAACATTGTTACACCTTACACACTTTAAAGTACGGTTTTAATTTAGTTATTTTAAAAGAATTTCTATTAAACATTGACTTAGGTGTTTTTATTTCGATAAGAACTTATTAACCTAATCTTGCTCACAAAAGCATTTTTGAAATATCTTTTGAATTAAAAAGTAGATAGGTTATTGTCTTCTTAATTTAATATGGTTCATGATTAGATAATATCTTTTAAAAGTATTTTAGGAGATATAGAACATGGCAAAGATGATGCCAACACATGTGTTTTAGTATAGGAGGATTGGGGTGATGAAACTAGGTAAAGATGAAACTTCAATGAAAAAACTAATCAACCACCTGGGTGATACTCCCTCTATCCCAATTTAATTGTCCCCTTTCCATTAAATTTTTTTCCAAATTAATTGTCCCCTTTCTATTTTTGGTATGTTTTAACCAATGATTTTCAAAATTTTTCCATTTTCATTACCATCTCTTAAATCATCCCAAAATAGAAAGGGGACAATTAATTTGGGATGGAAGGAGTATTAATAAGGGCCTATGCTAAGCCTGAGGCAAGAAGAAAAAGCAACTGTTTGGCTCGACCGGAAATGGATACATGGCAAACAGCGATAAAACATAATGATCATTGCTTACTGAAAAAAAAGGGAAGATATGACTTCCTACTTGTGGGAGAACAATAAAGGTGTAATTTGGGTCAATTATATCTAATGTCTTTAAGCTATAGATTGAAATATATATATATATATATATACTAGTTTGCGTGCACGGCCCCGCCCGGGCCATCTGTCATTATCTTCTAAATTTTTTCTTATATAAAATACTCCGTTTAAATATGTATATTTGTCTAATTATATATTTACCAATTATGATACAATTTAATTTAAATATTTAATATTTAATATATTGATTTTTCTAAAATATGTATACTAATTTTATATAAAAAATTCAAAAGTATCGCTCAATTTGGATTTTTTGGATTTTTTTTGAAAACATGAGTATTTATGAAAATTACCTATCGAATCATAAAGATATAATTTATATTTCCATAGTTACTACTATTAATTTAATTATTCTTGTTCTTATTATTACTTTCACTACTATTGCTATTACTATTGTTAATTACTATTATAGGCGGTTATGGTGTTATTACTATCAATTTCACTACCCACTTTATTAGAAATGTAACTTATACAATTGCATTCACTATCCACACTGTTATTACCACCAATTTCACTGTGTTACTTGCAATTTATATTATATTATATTATTATTTAATAATAATATATTGCATCTTTTAAACTCATTTAAAAGTAAAATTAACATATATATTTTTGTTTATTAAAAAAGTGACAATTATTATACTTCCTAAAATTATATTTTTGTTTATTAAAAAAGTGACAATTATTATACTTCCTAAAATTTTATGAATTACCATATTTGTTTATTTTTTTGTTTTTTATATTTTAAAACATAACTTATATTATTTTGTTCATTATTTTCCTTAACTTATTTATTAATAAAATATATTTAAGGAAGCAATATGTATTTTTCAATTTTGGTATAATAATATCATAAGGATTCAAATTATAGATTTAGTATTATATTTTTAATTGCATATATTAATTATTTTCATCTAGAAATCTATTAGTTATAGAATAATTAATTGTTTCCAATTACATATATTTAAAAATATTAATTTTTTTTCGGCCAATTATATTGTGACAATTGTCGACCATAGAGACTATGGTTTCGACTTTATATATATATATTAGATTAGATATATTTTTTTTATCTTTTTATTTATTTTTTAACCTATGTGTAAGAATGTCGGATGTTAATGTAAAGGATAAGAAAGGGTGTCCATACCCTTTTAGTTCTCCATCGTTCATTAACTGCGCTTATCTTTTTAGTTATTTTTTCTTATGTCCTTGTTCTTAAGTTGAGGGGAAAAAGGGTGAATAAGATTTTGGATAATTTTCACTCTTTAGATCGAAGACACTGATAAAAGTTTCTTGATAAAGTAAACCCAGAAACTAAATATAGAAACAACCATCATACATTAGTTTGTCAAATATAACACTCAAAATTAGAATTTCTAAAGTACGTTTCAAACGGGGTAATATTGGAAAAACAAGGGGAAATAGGACTAAAATTGTCAATAGTATAGGGCCATGATTATCACTGAATGGGATACAAAAATCATATCAATGGCAAGTGGTTTTACAACAGTTTGTTGTAATGCCGTCTCATATAAGAATTGATATTCTTTGAAAACTTGTTTTGTGCATTCATGTTAATTTGGCGTGTTACCAAGACCTCAGTTTTTTTTGGGCTTCTTAGCGGTAATCTATTGGATCACTTGGACTGGCATTCAATCATCGGTTAGCGTCATTATACTATAGTTATTGTATTAGAGTTCACGATATAAATTCAAACCATGTACCAAACATGCAATTGAGGGTTTAGCAAATCCTGTAACTCAACGCCACACAGCTGAACTTAAACTGTACATCAGTACTTTGCGGTGCTTGATGGGCTTCACTTGTTTATTTATGGTGTAAATGACAATCATGTAAGTGAGTAAAAATGTTCCTGAACTCCTGAATGCTTGAAAATAGAGAACTTAGTGAATCTTGCTGACTTGGAAGTTATGTTTATTATGCAAATATTACATTCGGCTGCAAAACGTTACACAAACTGTGGCTAAGACAGGGTTGTTACGTTGTGTTCCATTTGTCAAACTCAAAACTGTGTTCAGCATTGCGCGGTTTCTATGTTCCCTAATCCTACTATGTAAAAATCGTTTAAATCTTCTATAATTAAGTTGGTTGTTTTTTTCATTCTGGTCTAGATTTAAAAACGATAATTGTTATCCAAACTGAGTTTGCTCAACAAGAGGGGTTGTCCTGAACCATGTGCATCAGTTGCTTCTTTTGGCCCTAAAAACGTTTAGTCAAGCGAGGAATGTTTACACCCGGTCATAGCCTAGGGCATACCAGACCCCATTAAAGGTTTATAATGGAATGTGTGACTTCATAATTTAGTGCCATCATCTGATTCCGTTTTTCATGATTACTTTCACAGAGTATCGAAACGCCGTCTAAGATCTTCCTCATCAACTGCTTGTGTGCTATCGAGCAACCTTTGCATGAATATGAAGCTGCAGCTAAATACACAATGAGTCTTGGTGATATGATAGCAAGTCACATGGGCGTTCTTGTTGACAAAGAAGTTGAGACCATTCTAAGAAACTGTAATTTGTTGAGCAAGATGCCCTATTTCGGGAAAGGGTTCAACGAGGCAAGTGTTGCTCCATTGGCAGAGACAGAGGAAACGTCTCCCTCTTCATTGTCAGAAAGTTTGAAGATTTTCTTCGGGCTCATCTTGGGTACCGAGAATTCCCTTCCAGAGTTTGAGCAACTGCAGGTCCCAAAGCTTCGATCCGAAGCATGTATCAATTTGGCTAAATCTCTAGCGGAAGCTTATGAACTCGTTTATAATGCAGTGATGGATCCTAAGAATTCTTACCCTGATCCGAAGTCACTTGCTCGACATCCACCAGATCAGATTAGGACTATTTTGGGTATATGAAACTATTTTCGGCTCTTTATAAAGTGTTTTGTAATACCAAGTATGTACTAACCTCCAACGATTCCTCATATGACTCATAATTTACAGTGATATAGTTTTCTTTTTAACAGGTGAGTTGTAATTTCATACATTGGAGTCACCTGATTCCTTTTTTTTTTTTTTTTTTTTTTTTTTTAAACAGTAGAATTTGATATCCCTAATAGTCACTTGTATCAAATGTGCAATCACTTCAACAAAAGTTGTAAACTGCTGGGAAACGTATATTGGTGTCGTATCTGTGGCATTTTTTTTCTTGTTAACCATTCACTGGAATAGAGCAACCATTACGATCGACAATAATGGTGCAATCTCCTTCATTGTTGTTGATACCCCTGCTTTATTACAAGCTATCTGTTGATTGTTATTCTTGCAGATGGTCTGTTTCCTGAGATCGTTGGCAGGTCAAGAGGTCAGATTTACACATAATATAAGCTTATTGATTTTAAATTATTATTGTTAGTATCATTTGATAATAACTTTCGGCTTTATGCTACAAAATTGTCAAAAATAATTTTATGAATGGTATGAACCTGTTGTTTGGGTGAAGGAAAGGGAAGGGAAGGGAAGGAAAGGTAGTGGATCTATTTTCCGGCATCCAGCATCACCTTAATTTTGGCTTCTGACTAGATACTAAATCAAGTCGTGACTCGGTTACTAGAAAATGAATGAGCTTAGTAACTTAAATGGTGGTTGTACTAATCATCTAACCTTGTTTACTCTACACAGTAATGGTGTTACGTCGATATTTAAAACCAGGTGAATTTCAATTCTTTTGCCTTTTTTTTTTTTTTTTTTTTTTTTATTTTTTTATTTTTTTACAGCTTACCTTATTGCGCAAAATGTCACGATATAGCCAGAAACAGAAGAGCAAGTGATGACACTTGTCGGATCGTCAAAAGCGTAGCTATATGCTGCTGGACAGACTTTCTTGAAACTTGTTGAATAGTTCGTAGCCTGACAAGACATCGGACTTCCATACATGCCTCTGCAACAATACTGATCAGTGTCGAACTTATCACAAGGACTCCAGCAGGCCGTAGTTTTACCGTCATCCTTAACAAAGAAGCTCACGGTGGGCGGTCATCCCGTAAGTCTCCATCGCAACCTGCAGGTCGCAGCTTCCTTTCCGCCACGTGGAGGATCATATTGGCGATTGAAACCCCAACAAGGTGACATCATAGAAGTCGGGTTGACCTAAAGTGAACTTCGGCGATTGTTGCGAGTTCTTGACCAGGTCCCGAGCATTTGAGGGAATCGCCACACCGCTCGTTTGGCATGTGCTATTTCCGAGTTGTCGAATGAGCAACCGATTCGACCCCAAACCGCCCATGCCATCCAGGCAGGCGATAAAGCGGAGGACTGTCCTGGTTGAAGAGTAAAATTGGTGCTGGTAACGTTCTCACTTGGTGTCATTCCTGGCCAAACTGTCTCTTCACATTTATTTTGTACTGTGAAATTTGTGCCGACTGATAACCCTGGACCTGCGTATTTGTAAAAGTTGTTACGATATACTCCAAACAAACTTTATAGATTATTAAAACAGCTACACGAGTGATAGCCGAACCGCGGGCTTCTGGTAATTTTGATTTCGATTCAACCTGAACAGCCCAAGGTCATACATACTTCAGCCCCATCAAGGGATGTGCTTGCCCGATTTTACGAGACCGTTCGGTAAAATGTGCTAGTTTAAATGTTGGTCTCGGGAATCATGGTGGCCTAAATCGTAGTTGGTGTGCTATCCATGGAATAAAACTACAACATTATTACGCCAATGCCTTAAGACTCACGTGAATGATGGGATAAGGTGCTGTTAGTGAAGGTAGTTTTCCCTCTGTATTGTTAGCGTAAAGCAAAAAAGCAACTATTCCGAGATGACATATTATGAAAATTACACTGAGAATACCATCAAAGTACTACTACTTCAACTTCAAAGTACAATGACGCATGACCACTTTAAAGTTTAAACAAACGCTTGAATGCTGTCGAGACTAGGAACTGTGCAGCATGAAATATAGTATGAGTATAACCAGATATATGTCCAAGAAAATGTTCCTAACAAATTACGAAGTATCTCGTAACAACCTCTCTAGTGGTCGGTCATATAAATGACAAGATAAGCGGTATCTTGTAACAACCTCTCTAGTGGTCGGTCATATAAATGACAAGATAAGCGATAGCCTATGACACGATGTTTTTATTATCGTGCCAGAATTTATTAGTAGTAGAAGTTGTTGTTGTTAATGTTGTATGTTAAAATAAAACATGCTTTCAATGTGTTAAAAAATTCAAGAGAGCATACAGTCATATATACCTGTGCATGAAATTGTAGCTAAAAACAAAGCTAAAGAAAGAGTGAAATGAATTGCCATATGCTTTGTTGTTTGTTCTTACTTCTGAGTTCTGACCATCAATATTCAAAAATGTCAGTCTGTTTCATCAGTGTAATATAAATTTTTTCTTTTATTGGGGTAGACAAGGAAGAATACGTGTTTAAGAAAGTGTACTAAGTATCACTACCCAACTTTTCTTGCATGCATGGCTTAAAACGATTCTTTACTTAATCTATGGTTTGTATAGTGTTATTCTTACTTTTGCTTGCGGAACGCTTGTGATTTTGACCTGTTTGGAGACGGATTTCGTCATTTTTAGGGTTTAGGCTAAATGTTGGGATTTTTCGAACCCGACCATATAATTTCATTGAAATTTCGGTGTATGATCCTTATAACTTGTATAATTTATATCAAGTTTCAATTAGTGAAATTTGTAGGGTTAGTGGTCCAATTTACCGTCTTAAATTCGGTAAAATTAGGGTTTTCAGTAAATTGAGGGTTTTTTCTTCAATTTTGCAGGAGATGCAATTAATTTTTATCATAGGGTTTATGAAGTTAGTATAGTGTATGCAATCCTCCAATTGCAAAAATCCATGTTTAGAACCGTCGCTTGATTGTGAATTGTGCATAACCAACTCTATTGGGGATTTTGGATTGTTGTCGCTTGTGTGGGCTTGCTGGGGAGGTAGTTGGTGTTTGTATATGTTCTGTATCTTCTGCTGATAATTTTTTCTGCCCTTTGTCTTTGTATGTTTGCTCGGCATGTTTGGGGAGGTATTTTCTTGATTTGTGATGACCGTTAGGAATTGTCAACGTTCTGAGTTGTGTTTTGTCTTTTTATGTAGGTGAGAGTTTGTCACTTGTCTCATCACGTGCGGGCTCGTATCGTACCCATAAAAGCACTAGGTTTGTTTGCAGAGGGACAGACCCTCAGCAGACCCAATGCTTTGGAGCATTTGCGACCTAGTGTGAGTTAACGCGATCCTAGGGCGTTGTCGATTAGGCGAGGTTAGGGGTGTTCATCGGTCTAAGACCGGACCGGAATGGACAAACCGTTTTGGACCGAAATCGGATTGTCAAAATTTTAATGGACCTAAAACTGGGACAGATTAATAACTTTCGATCCGAAGACCGGACCGTAAAATTTCGGTCTTTGACCGAACCGACCCGATTAGACTGGTTAGATGGATAATTGAACAAAAGAGTCATAATTACTACATTATCTCAAAACACAAAAGAAGGACGGTCCAGATGGGTACACTAGCGGGTTTTTCCAGGATGCTTGGCATGTTGTCGGGGATGAGATTTGTTTAGCTATTGCTGATTTCTTTAGTTCTGGCCGGCTGCTTAAGCAATTAAATCACACTCTCATTACCTTATTACCCAAATGTGAGAGGCCTCAGAATGTCACTCAGTTTCGGCCTATCTCGTGTTGTAATGTGTTCTATAAATGTATAGGCAAGGTTCTCTGTGCTCGGTTGGCAAGGGTGTTGGAGGATATCATTTCAGAGACTAAAGGTGGTTTTGTTAAATGTCGACATATAGTAGAGAATATTCTTATCTGTCAAGACATTATAAGGCTGTATAACCGAAAGTTTGTTTCGCCTTAACTTCTCCTAAAAGTTGATCTAAAAAAGGCTTACGACTTAGTGACCTGGAAATTTCTTCGACAGATGATGCATGCATTATGTTTTCCCATGCTTGTCGGCAACAGTGTCTGGTACCTACGGTTAACATATTAGGACCTTCAACCCGCACACGCTACGCCACATAAGCCCATAATAAACATTTAACAACAAACATGTGCATATAAAACATAACACTTATAAAGCATATACGAAGTAGATGATAATTAAAACGTAAATCATTTCAAATCATATTTTAGCGTAACTCATAGCAATTTAACCAAAAATATAACAACATGATATATAAAAGCTAATTCAACAACATTCCTGACATACATAATTATAGCATGATTACAAAACGCATAAGTTTAGAGCATGTCACATCATGCAGACTTGATTCGTTTCAGAAAGTTGTAGTCTTTAATTTTGTAAGACGTTTTGACTCACTTTCATTCAATCAAACAATAAATACTGCTTACGAGTCTGACCATTGAGTAGACCTTTATACTCTGATCCCTTGCATCTCACTAACATGGTGTAGCGATTTACTCGACTCGTAAACCACGTCGAATACTAGATTACTTGCATCTCACCTCCAGCTAGTGGTCGAAATGATTTGAACTTCTCTTATGATCCCGTCAAGTGATTTTTACAAGTGGCAAGAGCGAACGAAATGCGGCAAAGAGACAGAACATCGTGATGACAATCACAATAATAAGGCCGCAGTGGTCCTATTACCCCTAGCGAAATTGGGAGATCAAGCCCTTATCTATATATGCATATACTAGTGTTCACTTAAAGAGTAGACTATGCTATTTATAGAGCACTTTAACTATGAACGGCTTTGGCAATGCGACTTAAAGCGCTAATAAGGCATGGACATGATGACTAAGCAATAACGATGTCAGCTTGAAAACCACATTATCCGGGATGACAATCGCAATAAGGCCATGATAGTGGTATCCGTACAAGACTATCTTAACCCCACTTCACTCCCAAATTGACGTTCTCATGCCAAAGGCCCAAACTTTGACTTTTTCTTTCACTTACTTACGATTTCTTTTTTATTTGATATTTTAATCACATGTTACTAGACTTTCCTAGTCTCATGGTCAAACGTTATTAAAGTAGAAGTGAATTCATATGATCACATAACATATTCGTATATATATTTGAAGTGTTGTTGCTTATTAACGTTTTTAAGCTTTTGTTTTAATATGTTGTTTTACTATGTCCAATTTTCAAGCTAAATGTTTTTTAAAAGCTTGATGTTATTTTAACTTAGATAATTTTTAGTTCTTATACTTCGGAATTTTTTTTGGTTCTTATACTTAGGAAATTGCTTAGTAGTTTCTTAGATTTCTTAATGTAGTTATCGATGTCTTTTAAATTTGAGACGTAGCTTGTTTTACAAGTTTTGTAAATTATACTATTCAAGTCTCAGGATTTCGGGAGATAACTTGTTCGACAAGTTTCTGTTGGGGTAAGTGTCCTCCACAAATAGTGCGATTACATAATAAATCTCAATTAAGGAATACATGGGGATAATCCTGAAGTATTGTGAATTGATTAACGTAAATCAATAACGGTTGGCTGACTAGAGTTTGATGTTATTTTCGTGTGACGGCGGTAATCAATTGATCTCTGATCTTGGATATTTGTTTGAGGCAAGACCTTTCTCCTACTTGTTTTCACACATCTTTTTATTATTGCCTTTACATTAGTTCTTTTAGCTTTTACCAAACCAATGCCCCCCCCCCCCCCAAATCGTTACAGTTACTCCGTATTGCTGTATTTGCTTACACTTTACTTTCTTACAATAAGTGTATTTCTCCGTGGATCGACCCTTACTTCCCTTTTATTACTTGCTTAGTATATAGGATTAAAGTGATTATAAATTTAATTTGTGGCATACGACTTTATTCCCGTCAAATTTTGGCGCCGTTGTCCGGGAATTAGGCGTTAATTGTTTTCCTGTTTTAGTGTAGGTGTATGCTTAATACTTCTTTTGTAACACCTCAACCCCAATTAAAGGCCGAAATGTCACTTAAGGTAGCTCACCAGGCTGCGTACACTGCTCACAAACCAACACGGGTCCTTTCCAACGCACTTTGTCCTCACTCGTGCGCATCTTGACAACTTTCGATCACCCATCTCAAGACTACTCTTCAGCAATCACGCTTAACTTAAGAGTTCTTAAGATGAGATACCAGAAAAGAAGATGCACCTTGTTGATATGAGTAACACTTTCAACCCTTTTAAGTACTATGTCACTTGAGCTAACCCATGAACCTCTTCAACGGGATACCCGACCCTAATAACCTCTCATACAACACCGGGTATTACACACCCTCACTTGAAGAACGCAACGTCCTCATTGCGCCTGGTAGCTACCCGTACTATAGCATTCCAGAATCCTCCCCAGCTAGGTGCGTACCTGGCCAACAAGATGCAAGATCCTCACACGATCGTTGGGTTGCACTAATACCATTTGTAACACCCACCCCCAACTAAAGGCCAAAATGTCACTCACGGTAGCTCACCAGGCTGCGTACACTGCCTACATACCAACACGGGTCCTTTCCAATGCACTTTGCCCTCACTCGTGCGCATCCTGAGAACTTCCCAAGAGGTCACTCATCCCAAGACTACTCTCCAGTAAGCACGCTTAACTGAAGAGTTCTTAAGATGAGCCACCAGAAAAGAAGATGCATCTTGTTGATATGAGTAGCACTTTCAACCCTTATAAGCACTATAGCACTTGAGCTAACACATGAACCTCTTCAACGGGGTACCCGACCCGAATAACATCTCGGACAACACCGGGTATTACACCTTTGGCTAACCTGAACCTCGAGCCTTTTGAGTCAGAGATTGAAAGAACCATTTTCAAGTTTAGGTAGGATAAACGTGGTCAGATCGTTATCGTGCAAGATCCTGAAGTAGACGAACCCCAATACGCTTCGGACTTTCTGGATAATTCAGACGAGAGTGACGTGATGGCAGAACAATCTATTAAACAACTCACAGCTTCGGACCTTTATCGCCAACCTCTATGTATTACATATCCTCTTTTTGGCAAGGATGTGAATTTTGAGTTGAAGTTCGGGCTTATACATCTGCTACTCACATTCCATGGGTTTAGTGATAAGGATCTGAATAAACATCTATCGGATTTTCACATTTTATGTTCGAGTATGTGTTGGAGTATGTGTCCTCCACAATAGTGCGATTACTTAATAAATCTCAATTAAGGAATACGTGGGGGTAATCCTGTATTATTGTCAATTGATTAACGTAAATCAATAACGGTTGGCTGACTAGAGTTTGACGTTATTGTCGTGATACGGCGGTAATCAATTGATCCCTTTAAGTCACACCTATAGGAACGTACTCCAAATATTTAAGCTAATTAATTGTATATGAATACGATTATATTAGTAACTTGATAAATCGACTAATGGTTAGTCAATGTATTAATTTAGAGAGAAATCGAGTTGTGAACCCGGATGGTTTAATTTTATATCGATAAAATTATTAGAGGAGATGGGAATTAGTGATTAAACGTTAATTCACTAATTATGTTTATTTTACTAATGAGATTAGTAAAAGTACATTTTTACATATGTGTAAGTGTACATATATGTTAAAGAAGAGTTGTGAGTTCAATTTGATAATTTGCACTTTATCATATTAGATGATTAAGTGATAAATTATAAGTATTTGTGGGACAAATATTGAAAACAAATTGGACCCATAATGAGGGCCATTAAGCTGTCCAAACCAAAGGAGAGGGAGAGAAAGATGCTCTTTTGTCTTTAGCTTTTGTTCTTCTTTTTGCATGCAAACATAATGATTAACATGCTTGCAATTTGTCTTAACAAGAAAAGAACACTTCACTATGAACCCCATGTTCGTGAGGACCTCCGCAAGGTGGAACCTCGTTACCATGGGTAAGTAGTGGGAGGAAGTCCCATGCTAATTTGGTTTGGACTCAACCAAATAAGAGTTATTTGGGGCTAATGGATGCATTTTATAGAAAATCATCAACCAAGCATTCTAGTGTAGAATTAGTCAAGTGTTGACTTATCGTTTTTATATAAAAGGAAACATGAGATGACTAATTTTATATGAAAAACGAGTCTTGGAATCATTTATATAATTTCGTGGGAGATCATTATATAAATGGACATTTGTTTTAAAAGAGTTTTAGCAAATGTTATCAATAAACAATGAATGCTTATATAATTTCCTCATATTTGTTGTAGAATCATTTATTTCAAATCGCAATGGCATCATCATCATCAACTCCCGCGCCAATTTTGGGCAAAGATTCATGGTTGCGAACCGTGATGGATAAATGTATCCTCAAGGATGACAGTAGCAACTTTGTCGAATGGGATTCGACAATGAGGGGCGCCGCTACATCCGACAATTTACTCAAACACCTTACCGATCCACCACCCGCCGAACCCACTTCTCGATCCGGGGCGGCACGAGCCGTCTATGATGAGCATGTGAAAGTGGACAATGACGTGAAAAACATCTTGATTTGGTCCATGGCACCCGCTCTCAAACTCCGATTTGTCACGCAAAAGAGTGCATATGAGATATTCACTCGAGTGACAACCATGTTCTCCAAAGCACCGCAAATAAGGCTTTATGAAGCCGCGGTGCGGTTTTTCGATGCAAAGCTTGAGAGGAACCAAAAAGTTGGTCCTCATGTGCTCAAAATGATTGAGCAAATAGACACTCTTGAGCGTCAAGAGTGTGCTATACCGAAAGCTCTTGCGATTAACCGCATTCTTCATTCTCTTCCTAACAAGTTTGCTCATTTTAGAGTAAACTATAACATGAACAACATGGATAAGAGTTACCATGAACTTCATGCACTCTTGGTCCAAGCCGAGAGGGATATGGAAGTGAATGAGGTGGAGAGGAAAGATGTTCTCCCCATGAAAATGAAGAACATGAATCTAGGAGTCAAGAAGGGGAAGATGGCCAAGAAAGCGCCATCCATCAAAGGCAAGGGTAAGGGTAAGGCTATTGTGGAAGGTGTTCCACATAAGCCTAAGCCCAAGATCAACAATGGAAAACCTCTCAATGACACTTGCAAATATTGCAATGAAGTGGGTCATTGGAAGCGCAATTGTCCCAAGTATAAGAAGGACTTGAAAGATGGATGTGCGACATCCAAAGGTATTCTTCCTTCTAATCTCTATATGATATACATCAATCATGCTTGCATTTCTACATGGGTATTGGATACCGGATGTGGATTTCACCTTTGTAATCATTTGCAGGGGATGAGAAACGTGCGAGCTCTAGCCAAGGGTGATGTAGATCTCCGCATGGGCAATGGAGCTAGAGTAGCGGCCGTTTCCGTGGGAATTTTTGTACTCGCTCTTGCTAGTAGTTTAGAGTTGCATTTAAATAACTGTTATTTTGTACCAACTCTAACGAAAAACATTATCTCCATCTCCGTGTTAGATGCGGAAGGCTTTTGTTTTGTGATTAAGAACAACCGTTGTACTTTTTCATTTAATGAAATAGTTTATGGTGAAGCAATTTCAATTGGAGGTATTTATGTTTTAAATGATGTCAATGATGTTTATCATGTCGAGAACAAGAGGCTCAAAACGAATGAATCAAACAAATCCTACCTCTGGCATTGTCGTTTAGGTCACATAAACGATAGACGCATAAAGAGACTTGTTGAGACCAAGGTTCTCAAACCATTTGATTACGAATCATATGGTACATGCGAGTCTTGCCTCTTAGTGAAGGTACCGGCGAGTCGTGCCACCTCTTCTCGACGGCCCGTTCGCGCCCGCCCTCGATTTAACGTCATGGGGCGGAATGCACGGCGCGGGAAAATTTTGCAAGGAGCTCGCTCGCGGGAGCTCCGCCTTTTTAGAGGCTTGGCTCGCTCGAGCGTTCTTTTGCTTAATGGGGGAATGCCATTGCATGTAATTGTGACAAAAAGAAATATAAAAATCCTTTTGAAATGCATTTTTGGAGTCGCCACCAAATATTAAAGGAATTTGGAACCTATTCAACGCGTCTTAAAATATAAGACACGGGTGTCTCAGATTTCAAGGTGCGTCGATACCTATCCGTCTGAGGTTATTGTGAAACCAGAGAGGATTCGGAGTGAGGTTACTTTTCGAAAGTTTTGACAAAAATGTATCATGAAAACTGTAATCAAAAAGCCTACGTAAAAGTAGTCTTTACTAGTTTGAAAACAAATGCTTTAATTTCGATATTTGGGCTAATAGGACGCTACGTACAAATGCAAATGTGTGACTCGACAAATATGTAAAATAAAGGTAAAGCCGTCAAAGCTATGACGATTTGCTTATAGGAAATTTACGTAAAATTACTAATTCATTGTATTTGAATTAATAACTAAACGTTATTCTCCGACTTGTGTTCAATTCTAAGATTTTGTAAAACCCTCGGTTTTGCATGTTTAAGAGACTAGTTGAAACGGTACAGTTAAATGTCGAATCCGTGTTTTAGTCATAATTTAATGCATGAATCGAGAATTTGCATAATGTAAAAGTGGGTGCTTAATTTAGTGATTTTGAGTCGTTTATTTATGCGATATTGGCGGGGTTTAGACGAATCATTTGATTCGAATTACTACAATCGTATTGCGAATACGAGTTCGTTAATGCCAATATCGGGGTGGGTTAAAGTAACCCTATAAGTCTCGAACGTCCAATCTGAAGGTAAAATTTCTTTACCTTGAAATGCAAAGACGATTTTAGAGTGGAAATTTATAAGTGCGAGAGGCTTTTTGTGAGTATGAGTATCGATTTATGTGAATGAAGTGAATGTGTAAGGAGTAAGTTATGTTGATTGATTGATTCGTTGTGTAATTGTTGTTATTTGAGTTGAACAGGGGCTGCTATTTATAGCAAATGCTTCGTGTTTTATGCCTAATTGATCAGAAAATTGCCAGAGAACCAACGATTAAATATAAAATCGCCAGAATGTCAGAGGGGAGAGGGAAAATCGCCAGAAGACTGGCGATTTACTAAATCGCCCGATGTCAGCGATTTTCACCTCCTCTCTCGGCAGATTTGTAGCGCCGTATTTGATCGTAGGTGTGTAAGACGTACTTGGCGAGTTGATTGACTTTTGGGTGTGTTATGTCAACTTGTTGCAAGTTGATTTAATCAACTTGTCATAAGTTGATTGCTCGGTTTTCGTGTTTCGTGTTTCGTGTTTCGGTTTTTAAATGCGTGTTTTAGATTTTAGCTCGAAATAAAATAATATTGTAATATATTATTTTACGACCTTGTGGGATTTTGTTTCGTAAGAATGTGACTCGGAACGCATTTTGGTCCGCTTCGGGTGCTTGGGCCTTCTTGTGTGTCTTGGGCCTTTCTTGTGTGTTTGGGTCGTTTTTGTGTTCTTGGGCCATTTTGTGAGGCGTGTTTGTGTCGTGCTTGTGTGTATTGTGTCGACTTACGATTAAAATGACTAAATTAATATTCATTTTTACGAAATATGCCAATTCAAATTAATACGTTAAAAATGACTAAAATGTTTTAGACACTTATGTACCGTTTCGTCTCATTTTAAAACATGCATGAAAGTCCTTTTCGTCATCGGGTTTTTTTTTTTGGGGGGTACGGATACGGGTATCTACAGAGCCCCCAGTTTGGCTGAGCTTGGACTAAAGCGCTAGTTAAACTTTAAAAGATAGTATCTGGACCATTACAGTCTCGATACTACCTGGCGATGCTAAGTATGTGTCTCGGGGAGAGACGAGGACTTAGTGTCGGGAATGCGGGGAGGGACGGCATGTTTAAGGACATGACGGTCCTGCATGTTTAAGGGCTTGTTGGCCTGCTGTTGTTTGGATGTCATTTGATGGCGTTTTGTAGCTTGGCCATCTTCCGATTTGTAACTCGCAAAGAGTGTATTTGTTTTTGAAAAATATACGTATTTAACTCGTGAGGAGTGTACGTATTTTGATTTGTGACTCGTAAAGAGTGTATTTGTTTGAAAAATATACGTATTTAACTCGTGAGGAGCATACGTATTTTGATTTGTAACTCGTGAAGAGTGTATTTGTTTTTGAAAAATATACGTATTTAACTCGTGAGGAGCATACGTATTTTGATTTGTAACTCGTGAAGAGTGTATTTGTTTTTGAAAATTATACGTATTTAACTCGTGAGGAGTATACGTATTTCGATTTGTAACTCGTAGAGAGCATATTTGTTTTTGAAAATATACGTATTTAACTCGTGAGGAGTATACGTTATTTTGATTTGTAACTTGTAAAAAATGTATTTGCTTTGAAAAATATACGTATTTAACTCGTGAGGAGTATACGTATTTTGATTTGTAACTTGTAAAAAGTGTATTTGTTTTTGAAAATATACGTATTTAACTCGTGAGGAGTATACGTATTTTGATTTGTAACTTGTAAAAAGTGTATTTGTTTTGAAAAATATACGTATTTAACTCGTGAGGAGCATACGTATTTTTGATTTTTAACTCGTAAACAGCGTATGTGTGGGTTAATAGCGTAATGGGCCAAAGGAATCAGCCCAAACTAAAAAACAATAGGCTGTGACCATCATAGAAATCGCCAGTGTACTGGCGATTTGTATTTTAATCACCAGTGTACTGGCGATTTAATGTGTGTGTGTGCATTTTGTTTCAAAAACACGGGAAGGGGGAAGGTTTGTGAGCAGCCGAAAAACAAAACACACACACACCCTAATCGAAAAACTCGTGCTTGGCGATTTTTCAACCAAAATCCGTGATTTCGCCTCCTACGATTCGCAATGGACCAAGGTATGCACTCAATCAAGTTGCTATTTCGGGTTTTGAAGTCGGTTTGAGTCGGTTTTAACTGAAAATTCATTTTTTAGGGTTTATGTTAAACAGCTTTGCATGACTCGAATTTTGCCATCATTGTTGCTTGAAATCGATGCTTGAGAGTATTAATAGGCTTGTCTTGCTATTGTTGATGATTGTATGTGGAAAACCCGTGTCTTGGGGCTGTTTTTCGTGTAGAAGGTCAAGGGCATTTTGGTCATTTTTCGTTTTTGTCTCGGAACATGCTCAAAGTTTCAATGTAGGTTACCCATTAGTAGTATAACGCGTAGGTAAATTTGTTCCGTTGAAATAGGCGCGGGAAGCGGGTTTTTCTGATTGAAAACCGTGTAGAAAGGGTGTTTTTGGTTGTTGTGCTCTGTTTTTGTCGTGCGAGACGATCTTGAGTGGCCTTGTTGCTTTTGAAACGTCTTTTTATGCTAGTGACGAGGTTTTGGGTGACTTGTATGCGCAAAACGGTTCGAAAATCCGTAATTTTCGTGCGTTTTTGTGTGGGAGACAGTTTTTGGGTTGAAATTTTCGGTTCCGAAACTTGTCAAAAACTTTTGTCTTGGGTCGTGATGACTTGTACGGTGTATGTCTTGCTTAGTCTTGTTGAGCACGCGTCATTTGCAGGTGTTTCGGGGTGTTTTGGAGTGTTTTTGTGTAGTTGAGCTAGACTTCTTGAAACCGTTTTTCTTGCTTCCCGTGTTTCGGGTTTTGGGTGTGTTGCCATGTGGGTTGTTTGGGTTGGCTAAAGTGTTGGTTCGTGGGAGTTTAGGGCCTCCCTGGTCAAGAAAAGGCCATGAAAAGGTCGTTTTTGTAGCTTGCGTGCGTTTTATAAAAGTTATTCAGTCGGGGTGTTCGGGACATGATTTTCGTACGAAACTTTTTGTGGGTGTTTATTATGACTCGTATGTCGTATACGTGTCATAGACTGGGTATTTCTGTGTCTCTGCGCCGTTTTAGCCTTATCTGTCAAAAATAAGCCTAGAGTGTATTCTCTGTGGCTTTGCTTGGCCTTTTGTCATCTTTTGTACCTTCTGGCTCTTTGTATTGGTTGTGTATGGCGTATATATCGCATATGTGTCATAATATACGCATTTCTGTACTCCTGTGTTGTTTTGGCCTTATCTGTCAAAAAAAACCTAAAGCTTGCCTTTTTGCTGTTTCATTTGCTTCTTCTTTGCTTTTGCATACCGTTGCTTTTCAGGTTTGCTGTGCATGTCGTGTATATTGTATATTCGTCACAAAATATGCTTTTTCGGGTCTCTGCTTCATTTTAACCTTTTCTGTCAAAGATAGGTTTGAAGCTTTGCTTTTCGCTATTCTGCTTGGTTTTTCTCTGTCTTTGTGCATCCTTGTCCCTTGGATTAAATGTGTATGGTGTAGATATCGCATCTGTGTGATGAAATATGCATTTTTGTATCTCTGCTCCTTTTTAGCCTTGTCTATCAAAGACAGGCCTGAAGCTTGTTTTGCTGCTGTCTTTGTATATGTGCATTCTTCTGCTGGTCGTGAATTTGCTTTGGCTGAATTGTATTTTGTCATATCATATTGCTGTGTTGTTTAAAAGTGTTTCTTGAATTCGTGCAGGTGACCCTGAGTTCGTGATACCTACTACCAGTGCTATGCAGAAGGTCCTCAATAGTATTGATTTTACGGTCACAGGGGAGGAGCGTACCCCCATGTCCGAGCTGCGTCATCATTTGGAGACCTCTGAGGGTCCGTCCCAGTCTGATTTGTTCAAGACTCCTCCCGTTTTGACGCCAGGGAATGAGGTACAGGGGGCTGTTCCAGAGTCTCCTATGCCTTCTATTAGCGAACATAGCACTACCGTGGAGCCGACAGGGCCTTCTGTTGGTGATGCAGAACGTACTATAAATGCGACCGGGGTTCGTGTGGAGCCGGCCATAGAGTTACCTATGCCTTCCGTAGGTAGGCGTGGGGCTACTGTTGAGTTGCCTAGGCCTTCTGTTGGCGAGCGTGGAGTTGGTTCTGCACCTCTACAAGGTGCTGGGCGTGGACGTGGAATCCCTGAGCCACTTGTGTCTGCTGGGAAAGGTCGAGGTAAAGGTCGTGGGGGTGGACGTAGGAATGACAGACCTAGTAAGAAGCGTAAGGTAGCCGATGTTGCTAGTAGCGCCGAGGGTGGTGTCCGGACGCGTAGTCGTCGTCGTGCTGCTGAGGCTGGTGGTAGTTGTGAGCGAGGTGAGGGTAGTAGTGTTGGCATTTCTGGTGACGTGAGTTCTGATGAGTCTGGAGATGATCTTGTTGTTGATAAGCCAAGACGGGGTCCTCCCCGTCGACTTGAGGATGCTTTTGAGGATGTGCCTGAGCCCGAGGAGGAGCAGGAGGATGATGAGCAGGCTGCGGATGACGCGGCTGAGGCTGCAGTCGGAGGTGAGGTTGGAGGTGACGTTGCGGCTGCTGGTGGTGATGGTGCTGATGCTGGGCCGGCTGCTGCACAAGATATGTTTATGGGCGTGGTTGATGAGCTAGGCTTGAGGCCATCATTTCCCCATGGGCCGAGATTGTGGGCAAATGTTGCCAAGGATTGGGACGGTGTGAGCTTAGTTTGGAACCCATTGGAGCACCTGTCTACTCGAGTGAAAGTTGGCTTCAAGTTAGGCATCATGAGGACTTTTTCGGCCGTCTTTGTCATGGGCGCTTTTAACAAGAAATTGTCTCGAATCGCGGAAAATAGTCCTTGGCACGGCATTTGGTTCGATTGGTGGCGAAGTGGCGGGAGGTGCGTAAAAGAATGTGAATCGCACCTTCTACGTACTTGGCGTTGTTAGATAGGTTCTGGGATACCACTAATACGTTCCATATGCCTGGATACGAGGTTGGTATCACTTTCTCGTCTCTTGCGGTTGTCTCGGGACTCCCCCACGGAGAGGAGGTGATTAAGTGGGACAGAGTGCGTCCTGCTGTTTCTAGTGCAGCAGTTGTTCGCTTGATTGGAGGCGGTATTAGATGTGCGAGGGAGGAGCGAAACACATTTCAGCGTCGGACGTCGTGGATCGATGATTACTTCAAAGGCCGTGGGAAGAAGCGGGTGAGTGATGCGAGTCATGAGCAGAATGCTCGATTGTGGTTATGGTGGTTTCTGTCGGCCACTCATTTTGGAGATAAAGGCGAGCGGGCATCGACTGCTGTTTTAATGGCGTTGAGGGATTTGTCTAGATTGGGTGATTTCGACTGGGTTACTCCTGCCATGGGTGTCTTGATTCGATTTTGTAGGGACGCGGTTCATCCTGATAAGATCGATGATGGATCTAGACCGTCCTTGGTTGGCCCTGGTCTGCTGATGGAGGTATGATTGCTTTGCTCTCTCCTTTTTGTAATGTTTTGTTGCTTTGTTGCTGTTACTTCCTCCTTTGGTGATGTGTTTTTGGTCTTTTTTTTTTTGTAGTCCTGGTGTTACGCTCATTTCCCGTCGCTGCTTCCAGACAACTTTGCCGTGACGGCGGAATATCCTGCTTTTCATGCTTATGCGACGACAAATAGGAGGGGTATTCGCTTGACTTATGATGCTGCTCGAGTGCGGTTCAACGGGATGACCGTTGATAAGGTAAAAGGAGTCTGTATTCCTTTTATGCTTTGTGTTGTTGCTTTGCTTGTGTTTGCAGATCTTATTCATTTCTTGTTTTTGTAGTTTGTTCGTAATTCTTGGGCAGATTATACGGAATTCCCTGCATCGATTGCGGCTCGCTTTGCTCTTCGCGATACACAGAGGTTGTACATCGCGACTCAGTATGACTCGTACTGGTTTTTAGGTGAGCGTCTGTCGGCCACCTGAGCGGCTAGAAGCGAGTTTGTCGTGCTGCGTCCTCCTAAGGTCCTCTTTGTTCGGGCGTCGGATCTTGACATTAAATCGTGATGTATATCGGGAGGGTGAGTCAGAATCCTTACTGAGGCTGGATGAAGACTATCCGTCGTGGGCTCGTCTTGCTTTGGCGCTTGCCGTGATTGAGGTGTGCTGTTGATTTTGCGTTAGCTTGTGCATATTGCTTGGTTTAAAAAGCAAAAATTGACCACGATTTTTGTGTTTAGAGTAGCGTGATTAGACCTTGAGGCTCAGCCTCCTTCGTTCTATGAGGGTCTAGATTTTGAGCACGATGATGGCTGTCGGCATTCGATTGTACTACCTCAATGCTTATTCGCAGTGACTGATGCTGGTATGGATGGTTGGAGTCCTCAAGTGAACAAGGTATGTCTTGTAGCTTATGTTTGCGTGTGCTTGCGTAGTATGTAGTGTATAGCCCCCAGTTTGAGTGAGGGTTTGTTGTAAAATCGTGACTCAAACTCTGTTGAAGCTGCTATTGATTAGTTCCCCTATTTGGATCAGGATTTTGTCCTAAAATCGTTAGTTGAATTTTGTTGAAGCTGTTTTTGATTATAGCCCCCAGTTTGAGTTAGATTTTGTTCTAAAATCGTTAGTCAAACTTAAATGAAGCTGCTTTTGAGTTTAGCCCCCAGTTTGATTTAGATTTTGTCCTAAAATCGTTAGTCAAACTTAAATGAAGCTGCTTTTGAGTATAGCTCCCAGTTTGAGTTGGATTTTGTCCTAAAATCGTTGGTCAAACTTAAATGAAGCTGCTTTTGAGTTTAGCCCCCAGTTTGAGTTAGATTTTGTCCTAAAATCGTTAGTCAAACTTAAATGAAGCTGCTTTTGATTATAGCCCCCAGTTTGAGTTGGATTTTGTCCTAAATTCGTTGGTCAAACTTAAATGAAGCTGCTTTTGAGTTTAGCCCCCAGTTTGAGTTAGATTTTGTCCTAAAATCGTTAGTCAAACTTAAATGAAGCTGCTTTTGATTATAGCCCCCAGTTTGAGTATATGAAGGCCGTATTTGTTTGCAGGTGGCTCTGGATGTCCACAAGAATTTATGGAGGGTAGCTAACCGGTGGCGCGTGGCTTTTAATGATAAAGCGGTCGCGCTTTGCAAAGGCGAAAGTATCGTCGAGTTGCGGGGGCCTTAGCGCAGTCGGATAGAGCTGGGGCGGGCCAGGGCTGCGGATGTTCAGCGTGAGCAGGAGTTAGCCGCCTATCGTGCTGAGATCGATTCATTGCGTGCAGAGCTTAGTCGTAGAGACCAAGCTAATTGATTTTGGATGTATGCTAGGATCGTAGGCTTATTTTATGGACTTGTTTTATCTTGTGGTTGTACTTGTGTTTGGTCGTATGTGTAGGAGTTCGTACGAGGTCAATTTTGTGACCATGGCTTGACGCGAGAGAGCCTTGTGACCTCGTGCGCGTGCTTCGATTATTTCGTATGGTTGTACTTTGCAGGAATCGTATGACGTTGGTTTATGGTCATAGCTTGACGCGAGTATGTTCCGCGGTCTTGTATGCGTGCTTTGGTTATGCAGCAGGTTCACTCGTCGATTATAGTAATTGTCCTTGTTGACGTAGTTTTCATAACCGATGATCTTGTGTGCTGTGTCATAAGCCTCGTCGGTTATTTTGCCTCGTTTTGTAGTATGACCGCTTGTGTTATCGTTTGCGTTTGAAGCCCTCGCGACTCGCTTATTTAGTGTTCCTGCATTAAACGGTTAGTCGTAAAAAGAACACAAATCTCGATTGAGATTGGCTTACTCGTAGTAAGCACATGCACACGTAAAGATTTTTATAAAATATGCCTTTTGAAGAAAATATTTTGAGTCCGTAAAAGACGCTTTTGACGCTCATAAAAATGTGAATTAAGAACGTCGTGTTTGTACATAGGCTTGCGAAACGTGCTGGTTGAATTTTGTGAGACCGTAAAAGGTGTTTTCGACGTCCGTAAAAATGTGAATTAAGAACGTCGTGCTTTAATATATGTTTGTAAAACGAGGTGGTTAAATTTTGCGAGATCGTAAGAGGTGTTTTCGACGTTCGTAAAAATGTGAATTAAGAACGTCGTGCTTCAACGTGAGGGTACGAAATGTGACGATTAAATTTTGTGAGACCATAAAAGGTGTTTTTGACGTTCGTAAAAATGCGAATTAAGAACGTCGCGCTTTACGTAAGGTTACGAAAAGTGACGATTAAATTTAGTGAAATGTATGTTCAAAATAATAGTCGAAAATTGATGATAAAATGACACAATACGACGTAGAGCCAGATGTAGCAGCGTAGATAGTCTGTAGTAAAATGTAAAAGCGGTCGTAGGGTAAAAAACTTTACGCAACTTCGTAGGTTGCAAGGCGGTGCCTTGATCGTCGCGTCAAATCTGTCGGAAAAGCATAGAAAATCGCTTGTATACCAACGATTCTCACAAAAATCGCCAGAAAACAGGCGATTTATGTGAAAATCGCCAGTCAACTGGCGATTTTTGTGTTGTTTTTGGTTTTTTGTTTTGATTTTTTGGCTAATCGCTGGTCCTCTAGCGATTATACTTCGTGTCGTTGCCTCTTGAAGACGTTGCCTATAAGAAGGATGTTCGTGTTAGTTCATTCATCCATCTCTCCGATCATACTTCATACTACGTTTTAACTTGCAACTTCATTACTCGTATTATAATAATATTCATAATATCTTGCAGAGCGTTTTCCCTTTTTGTGAGTAATGGAGCATTTGGAGGGACTTGTGAGGATGTGGTGTGCTATGCTGTCGGGTATCGAGAAGAGGAACCTCAGAGGCTGTGGCCTGGGCATATTCCTAGGTTTAAGGCAGGTTCGGATGGAGCCTGAGTTCCTGGATGCCTGTCTGCATTACTGGGACTTGGCATACCACGTATTTCGCTTCCCTGACGGGGAAGTTTGCCCTCTGGTTGAGGAGTTTGCTGCTATCGGAGGTTGGACTCGCACTGTCACTCCAGTGTGTGTTCGCCAGGAGCTTGGATACCAAAGGAACATGCAAAACTTCCTTAAGATGACGAGGCTCGAGACGGAGGACTTGTTCCTAGATGGGCGTTTGAATATCATCCGACTGTGCCAGAGGTTCATGGATTATGATAATGGGAGCATTGGCGTGGTTGCTCGTAGGAGAGCCCTGGCCCTTTGTCTTGTGCACTGTTTCATGTTCCCCGATTCTGTGGACGGGATGGGGTTTGGCGAGGCACGCTTGGCCTGCGTTGTGCAGCAAATGGAGATGGGCTATAACCCTGCGACGTTGATTCTGGCGGAGACGATCCTAGGCCTAGATGATCGGGCGTGTAACAGAGTGCATGCCTATCGTGGTTGCTCCCTCATTTTGCAGGTCTGGCTTATGGAGCGCTTGAACGTGCTTGGCGCTATCCCTTATGGCGTATCCTATACGGCGGCTGGTGTGACCAGTCGTGGCCTGCGATGGAGAGGTCCCAATGGGCGGCCTAATGATTATTTCCCCATGTTCGTGAGAGCGTCAGCTATCCGTTGGGTTGTGCCATGGTGGGAAGTTACCACTGTGACTGGCAGTGCGGTGGGCGATGGTCCCTCCGGAGTCATGCTATGCGGTTTTGACATTGGGGTGTTTATTCATCCCCTGAGAGTGAGGAGGCAAATGGGCTATGCCCAGTTCATCCCAGGGCAGGATACCACGATCCAAGATTTGGTTGTGCTTAATAACCAAATTACTGATGCATGGTCGCGAGGGTGGATTATGCGTCCCAGGTGGCAGGTGGCAGGGATACCGGCCACGGTGAGGGTTTCAAGGTCGTATGTTCGGTGGACTACGGCACCAACTACTCGCCAGAGGGCCCGCCTTCGAGGTATAGAGCAAAACGAGCCACCGCCGACGTCTGCCTTTGATCCAGTGCGTTTTGGTCGTGGAAGCCGCGGGAGTTCGAGCTCTGGGAGCGCACCGTCCATGGAAACGGAGATCAGTCATCTTGGCTTTATCATGGTTAACGCTCCAGGCCAGGATGGTAGTGATTCCGCCCCGCATATGGGTTGAGTCCTTCTTTCAGTCGTGAAGAATGATGTCTGCTTGTGCTGTAGTCTAGTTACTGGTTGTATGCTTGTTGTTTTCTTTGCTTTTTTGTTTTTAATTCCCTAAAACCCGAAGGTCATGCCGGGCTTTGTAATGTTGGTAGGGGTTGTAGTGTTTGGTGAGGCTCCCAACTAGGAAAATCCAAATTGTACTGCTTTTCTTTTAATAATAAGACGAAAGTTCTTTGTACATAACTTGCCCTATTTCCTTTTAGTATTAAAGATTCGTGTTTTTGAATTTTGTTGGTTATACCCTTAACCTGAGATGTGTTTTGGGGTATGTGATTTTGTGTTGAATGTCGGATGTGCTTTGAAAAGCTGCCTACGTATCCATATAAATGGAATCAAGCCGGCGTAGTTCTGAGTCGTATTATTTTGAACGCATGTTTAGGGGCATGCCTGCCCGTAGAATTGTGTTTTGCTTTTTTGTGATGGATGTGCATGTTTAAGGGCATGTCGGCCCGTGGGAATTGTTCAATTACATGTTATAAATACATTGCAAGTGTTTCAAGGGTAGTATTTCTTTAGCTGGTCGAGATTGGTTGCTCGATTGAACTCTTGACCGTCCAGGTCAGTCAGTTTGACTGCTCCTCCTGTGTAGATTTCTTTGACGAGGTAAGGTCCAGCCCAGTTTGGTTTGAACTTTCCTCGCGAGTCGACAGGGAGTGGTGCGCGTACTGACTTCAATACTAGATCTCCCACTTTTATGTTTCGTGGCCGAACTCGTTTGTTGAATGCTCTTTGTAGTCGTGCTTGGTACATTCGCACAATGCTTAAGGAATTTAGCCTGCGTTCGTCTAGGAGCATGAGTTGCTCGTAGCGTTCGCGAGCCCATTCTGCTTCTGGGATGCTACTTTCCATTAGTATTCGTAGGGATTTTATTTCGATCTCTACTGGTTGCACGGCTTCCATGCCGTAGGTGAGAAAATAAGGCGTCATGCCTGTGGGTGTGCGTATGGTTGTGCGATATCCCCATAGTGCAAATGGAATTTTGTTGGGCCAATCCCGACAACTGTCGATCATTTTCTCCAGGATGGTGACTACAGTTTTGTTTGCTGCTTCCACGGCTCCGTTGGTTTGGGGTCGGTAAGGAGAGTGTAGATACCCGTATCTGTCGATATGGAAATTTATAGAAAACCCGACAAACACCCTATGATGATAGGACAACGTGTTTTCGTATCATTTATTTGAGTTCGTTTTACGATGTAAGCCGGGCGCCGTCAGCAAAATATTTATTAATTTAAAGGATACTTGATTTATTTGGCTCTGTCAAGTTTTATTTGTCTCGAATATGTTTTATTGAAAATAAAATGTTTTGATTTGAAAAATCATTTTAAGTAATTCGATTTGAAAAATCGCTGTTATAAATTTGTTATTTGACTTGAAAAATCGTTTCTCGTGCTTTTAAAACAGTTTATTAAATCGTATTCGACGAATTCGTTTTCTTAACAGCAAGTTTTAAAGCTCGTTTTAAGCCCGATTTTAAGAACAATTTTGAGCCCGTTTCAACACGAATTTCAAAGCCCTTTCTACCCATTCTTCCCCTCGAACACCTAGACCAAAACCAAGCCAAGAGAGCTCGAAATCTGACGCCCAAGCTCACCCGAGCGTCCCAAACCCCCACCCGTGCTCTGTTTTGGGGCAGCCCAAATTCGGATCAAAACCCGACTTTTTACCCATCAAACTCGTACCCATGAACAAGAACCCACACCTGACCTTCATGACCCATCTAGCCTTGCTTAACCCACAAGAAACACCACTCAAAAAACCCTAAAACGAGCCTTCATCAGCAGCTCTCGAAGAGAGGTGAAAAGCTGCTCTTTTCCCTCTTAAACCCTACTTTTCAACCCTATATATACAAACCCTCCACAAGCCTTCAAGACATACGAAATATACAGCATATACACACAGCCTTGAGTCACAAAAAGCTCCCAGAAAAACCCTCAAAGAAGTCGAGATAGTTGCACGAAAACAGAGCTCCATTTTCTGTTTTCATTCAGCTATCACCTGTTCTTCCTCGTTTTGCGTGTTGAAAACACCATAGTCTCTCTGATTTCTTTACAAAACCTTAAAGTTCACTTTACCACGATTCCAAAACATCTTTCGGTTCGAAATTTCGTTGAGAAAAGAATAAGTTACAAGCTTTTGAAAATCGCTGTCAGTTTTACTCAAAGTTACGGATTTGCAATTGGTTTTAAATCGGCAGCGGCCTCGGGATAAAATCTTACAATCGATTACGACTCAAAGAATTGGTCAACGATACATGTAAGTTGAGGGTGCAAAAATACTCACTTTAATTTGTTTAAATTATCGTTTTTATCGTTTTTATCGCTCTCTGTCGTTTTTTATCACTTTCTGTCGCTCTGTCGTTTATCGTCGTAGTTATTATTTTATCACTCGTTTTAGATTATATTTTTAGCATGATTTTAATATGTGTGTATGGATGTACCTTGGCCTGCGCCTATGTGATATGTATGTTTGATTTCCTTGTGTAGTATGATTCGAGAATTCTTCGTTAGATTAACTTTAATTAGCTCACTAGTTTATCGCATAATTAGATCCAATTCATGTTCAATTATCTTGATTGTCTAAAAAATCGGTCTTTGATGTTTTTTTTTTCAGATTTGTAATTCATGTTTGCGTGTTAGAATAATTCTCGTGATCTTATTTCATCGTTTAGTATTCGTTTTGTAATTGGTCCCGTTAATCATGTGAAGGCCGTGCATTGTATTTATGTTAGATTAATTCATGCTGTTGATTTCTTTTGTTCTTTGAATCTTAAATTAAATTGTGTAGTGTTGTTTGACATGTGAGTTTGTATAGCTTAAACTTTTCACGACGTGTTTAGGTAATCATGCTATCTGCTTATATTTGCGTGTATGTTAGCCGTATTTGTTTATTTGGGCCCTTGTATGTCTGTTGGTATTTGTGTGTATTTGTGTTGTTTCTTTATGTTTACATGTGGTGTTTAATTATTTAGGTTAGTCGTTCATATTTGTTTATATTTTAGTCGTGTTTGATTATTTTTATTCGTATACCGCTAACGTTTGTTAATCTATCTTATGCTGTCGGTGAGTATTTCTTCCTCTTTCGTTTGTTTGCTAGAATAGTAAATGAACTCGTATGTTAAACAATTTCGACGAATTTTTGTGTGCATTAAACGACGTAGAACGGATGTAATATGTTTAGGGTTAAAACATTTGTTTGCATATCCGCATGTGTACTCATAATAGCCATGGTTTTACTTAGTAGAGACCGTCATTGTAACGGGCGGGGTTAGGCGTTAAATTAATGAAATTATTTTAAACTTCCTAACACGTAAACTCACACGAACTCATTTTCTCTAAAATTGGTTTCTAAATTCCACCTAAAAATTTAGTGGCGTCTCTTTTCAAATTAAAAATGTTTTTGAAATAAAACATCGCGTGGATCAAAATCCCTTGTCCACAGAGAGGATCTGTGATGTTGTATGCTGTATTTGGCAAGTATGGCTTCTGCCTCGCCTTGAAAGTGTGAACCTTGATCGCTTATAAACTCGTGCGGTATGCCGTATCGGCATATGATGTTTATTTGTATGAATTTGGCAACTTCTTTTGAGCCGAGGGTTCGGAAGGATGCTGCCTCTACCCATTTTGTGAAATAGTCGATTGCCACTAGTACAAAGCAGTGTCCTCCTGCTCCGATGGGATGGATTTTGCCTATTACGTCAATGCCCCAAGTTGAAAAGGGCCACGGAGATGTGAGGCTGCAGAGGGGTGAATGGGGTACATGTTGTACGTTGCTGAATATCTGACAGTTATGGCAGTGTTTGACGTAATGAATGGAGTCTGCTTCCATGGTCGTCCAATACCATCCCAATCGTAAGATTTGTTTGCATAGGGCTCTTGCGTTCATGTGCGGGCCACATTCGCCGTTGTGCACTTGGGCTATGATTTCCTGTCCTTTCTTGTAGTCCACACACATGAGTAGAGTACCTTGTGGCGTCTTCTTGAGTAGTTGTCCCATTTCAAGTACGAATTGGGACGCAAGGAGTCTGATGGCTCTTTTACCGCGCTTGTCGGTGTCAGTTGGATAGGAGTTGTTTGTTTTGTAGTTGAGTATTGCTTGGTACCATGGCTCTGTCTGTTCTGCCTCGTCGATCTCGATGGTGTGGATGTATGCGGGCTCACCACGTCTCTCGACGACAATGGGTAATGTGTCAACATTTGGTGGCATGTTGAGAAGGGATGAAAGCTTTGACAGTGCGTCGGCGAATTGGTTTTCTTCCCTTGGGAGGTGATAGAATTCTATGCAGTGTCGAACTCTGTCAGGAGTGCTTGTATTTTTGCTTGGTATTTTGCGAGGGTTTCGTTCATGATTTTCCATGCTCCTGTTACTTGATTTATGATTAGGAAGGAGTCTCCGTGTACCCTGAGGTGTTTTTATGTTGAGAGCCATGGCTGCTTGTAGGCCGTAAATGCAAGCTTCATATTCTGCGGCATTGTTGGTGACGTTAAAGTCGAGCTTGATTGAGATGGGTGTGTGATCACCGTTGGGAGATATTAAGAGTATTCTGTTGGAGTATGTGTCCTCCACAATAGTGCAATTACTTAATAAATCTCAATTAAGGAATACATGGGGATAATCCTGTATTATTGTCAATTGATTAACGTAAATCAATAACGGTTGGCTGACTAGAGTTTGACGTTATTGTCGTGAGAACGGCGGTAATCAATTGATCCCTTTAAGTCACACCTATAGGAACGTACTCCAAATAATTAAGCTAATATATTGTATGAGATACGATTATATTAGTAACTTGATAAATTGACTAACGGTTAGTCAGTGTATTAATTTAGAGAGAAATCGAGTTGTGAACTCGGACGTTTGAATTTTATATCGATAAAATTATTAGAGGAGATGGGAATTAGTGATTAAGTGTTAATTCACTAATTGTGTATATTTTACTAATGAGATTAGTAAAAGTACATTTTAAATATGTGTAAGTGTACATATATTTTGAGAGGAGATTATTTAATTTATACTTTATCATATTGGATGATTTAAGTAATAAATTATAACTATTTGTGGGACAAATATTGAAAAACAAATAAGACCCACAATGGGTAGTTTGGACCGTCCAAACTAGAGGAGGAAGTTTCCTCTTGTTTTATTTGTTTTGTCTTATGTAATGTATTGTTGTGAGTTGCTTTTGCATGCATAACATAATCATGAGCATGCTTGCAATTTCTCTTCACAAGAAAAAGTACTCATCTCTCTCTCACTTCTCCATATGGCCGGCCCCCCTTTAGTGTGTCAAACACACTTTGGTTTTGCTAGTTTTTGTTTTAAAATGCAAGGCCTTGAGTAAAGGAGATTCATTCATGCATTTCCTCCTTATCTCTCTACTATTCTCTCTAAACTAAATACTAGTATTATTCCACATATTACTAAGAGTTAGTAAGTATTAGTGGTAATATTAGACATATTATCAAGTGTTTACTAGTGATTTCTAGATCAAAATCATTAGTAAGTTTGGTGTACTTCTTGGGTGCAACAAGAAGGAGGTTTCCTCTTTTGGAAACTCGGTTTTGGAGGATCATCCTAAACTATAGCTCAAGAAACAAAACTAGAAAGGAGTTCTAGTTTTGTGCCCAATATTTCCTTTAAGAGAAAGGTATAAATTTCTAATCTTGTAAACAAAGTGAATTTGTACTACATAGATCTTGCTAAATCAAATTAGAGTAATTTGATTTACACTAATACTTGATTAGTGAATGGGATCCGATCCTTACAAGTGGTATCAGAGCCATGGCTTGTAGTTACAAATTTATTTTGTTATTTTTGGAGTTTTATGTATTTATTGAGAATAAATGACATAAAATCCGAAAATAGTGTTAAAAATGGTTTTAACACGAGATTTTTATAGCATGCAAATTTTCTGGTCTCATGAACTTACTGGTCAAATTTCGTAATTTTTGGAATTTGTTTGCTAATTAAAATGATTTTTATACAAAACCGAGTCAAAAAGTGTGTTTTTGGCTAAAATAATTTCTATAAATAGTTATAGATCGAATCTGGTCATGAAATTTTTACACAGTGATATTTCATATTTATACTTTCTGCATGTAAATTTTCAAAGTCAGATTTTGAGTTTTGAATATTTAACCAAATTTTTGTTTAAAATCGGTATAATATGCATTTTAATGTCCAAAATATAGTAAACGTTGTTTTCTGGACATGAAATTTATACCAATATTTTTATACATTATGAGGATGCTCTCGTATAAATTTGGGATTTTTCCTCACTGTTTTAGACGTTTTCTTGATTTTTTGAGATAAAATCGATGAAATCGTATGTTATTTATTATAAAATAATTTCGTAAATTTTTCTGGCCAAACTTTTCTTTTCTGATATTTTGGAAGTGTTCCAGAATATACAAAATTTTTTCAAAATAAAAAATAATTTTATTTTATTTTATTTTGATTTTATAAAGCTTTATTCATAAATAGTTATGATTAAAGTACTTCTAATTAGCAAATGACCATGTTTATGAACTAAAATCACCATAAATTAGTATAAACTAATGTTGGGTGTTCTAAAATCAGTTTAGAAGTTTTAGTTCAAGCTTAAAAGGTGTTTTAAGCATTATTGATTAATATAAGATTAATCGATTAAAAATGAGATCGGTTTGAAACCAATTAATGCGATTATTGTTTGAGGCGATTTTGGCATGTTTTTATTTATAAGCTTTACATTATGCATGTTTGAATGAATGTTTATTGTTGAATGAATGTTTATTCTTACTAGTATGGCCATAGTTTGTTATAATTTTTACCGATATTGCCCGTAATGAAAGGGAATATCGTGTGTTTTGTAATTAAATGCGATCTCGTATCGCCGGTTTGTATTTTTCTAATAGTTTATTTCATTTATAAATGTATAATAGGATTGCTATGTATTCATTTGTATATTTATAATTGTAACTATTTGTAAAACCGAAGACCGGCGATGGATCGAGATGGTGCCTTAGAAGAGTTCTAATGCTTGCAAGAAGGAGCCTTGGATGAGATCCATGTGAAGAGGGACCAAAGGAGTTGGTTTCCAATTTGTAACTCCTTGTATTTTTAATTACTTTTAGGTGGCCATACTAGGTTTATGCTTATGCTTATTTATGCTTGTTTTGATTGCTTATTTATTAGCACACATGCCTATATCGCCATGCATGCCACGATATCCCACTATGATTGTCGATTTAAGTCACGATTCCTAAATTAGTTCACTTATAAAGAATTTTATGACTAAAATTGACAAGATCACCCACATGTTTATCAAAATGAATTGAGATTAAGCCTTTCCAAATGTAGCAACTATGAACCCCATGTTCGTGAGGACCTCCATGACGTGGAACCTTGTTACCATGGGTAAGTAGTGGGAGGAAGTCCGTGCTAATTTGGTTTGGACTCAACCGAATAAGAGTTATTTGGGGCTAATCGATGCATTTTAAAGAAAATCATCAACCAAGCATTCTAGTGTAGAATTAGTCAAGTGTTGACTTATCGTTTTTATATAAAAGGAAACATGAGATGTCTAATTTTATATGAAAAACGAGTCTTGGAATCATTTATATAATTTAGTAGGAGATCATTATATAAATGGACATTTGTTTTAAAAGAGTTTTAGCACATGTCATTAATGACCTCTGCATGTTATTATATATTCCCTCATATTTGTTGTAGAATTATTTATGTGATAGCGCAATGCCAACTTCAACTCCGGCACCCATTTTGGGTAAATATTCATGGTTGAGAACCGTGATGGATAAGTGTATCCTAAAGGATGACGGTAGCAACTTTGTCGAATGCGATTCGACTATAAGAAGCGCCGCTCGTTAGACAATGTGCTTAAGAACTTTCTGAACCACCTCCCACCGAACCGGACTTAGGGCCACCACGCAGCGCGAGCACTACGATGAGCACCTAAGGTTGACAATGACGTTGAAAATATATTGTTTTGGTCAATGTCACATTCTCTCAAACCGTTTCATTACTCACAAAAGTGCATATGAGATATTCACTAAAGTGATGGCGATGTGCCGACCTAGATAGCACGAAAGTGAATGAGATTGAAAGAAAAGATGTTTTTTCAATGAGATTGAAGAAACATAAACTTTGGGGTTAAAAAGGGAAAGGAGCTTATAAAGCTCGGTTCAAGGAAGATAAGGGTAAGGGGAAGGCTATTGAGAATAGCAAGCCCAAACCCGATTGTTGAAAGCGCAATTGTCCCAAATCCTTGAAGGAAAAGATTGATGGATGTGCGACATCCAAAGATATTGTTCCTTCTAGACTTTATATGATTGACATAAATCATGCTTGCATTTCTACATGGGTATGAGATACCGGATGTGGATCTCACCTTTGCAATCACTTGCAAGGGATGAGAAACGTGCGAGCACTAGCCTAGGGTGATGTAGATCTCCGCATGGGTAATGGAGCTAGAGTAGCGGCCGTTTCCGTGGGAACCTATGTACTCGCTCTAGCTAGTGGTTTAGAGCTGTACTTGAATAACTGTTATTTTGTACCAACTCTAACCAAAAAATATTATCTCCGTCTCCGTGTTTGATACGGAAGGCTTTTATGATTAAGAACAATCGACGTACTTTTTCATTTAATGAAATGGTTTATGGTGAAACCATTTCGATTGGAGGTATTCATGTTTTAAATAATGTCAATGATGTTTATCATATAGAGAACAAGAAGCTCAAAACGAATGAATCAAACAAATCCTACCTTTGGCATTGTCGTTTAGATCACATAAACGATAGACGCACAAAGAGACTTGTTGAGACCAATGTTCTCAAACCATTTGATTGCGAATCATATGGTACGTGCGAGGCTTGCCTTTTAAGGTAAAATGACTCCTGCACCCTTTAGTGGTAAAGGGACACGAGCAAGTGAAGTCTTTAGGACTCATACATATTGATGTGTGTGATCCATTAAACATCACCGCTAAAGGAGGATATCATTACATCATTACTTTTACCGATGACTTAATTAGATATGGTTATGTTTACTTAATAAGGTATAAGAGTGATGATTTTGAGAAATTTAAAGAATTTCAAAATGAGGTTGAGAACCAATTGGATAAGAAGATAGAAGCACTACGATCGGATCGTGGTGGCGAATATCTAAGTAATGAGTTTGATTCACATCTTAAGAATTGTGATAGAGTATCACAAATTGACTCCTCCGGGCACACCACTGTTGAATGGTGTTGCGAGAAGGAGAAAGCCAGAACCTTGCTAGATATGGTTCGGTCTATGATGAAGTCAAAGTGAGCTTCTGGATCGATTTGGGGCTTTACGCTATCGTTCTTTGTCTTCTCACTAAATCAGTCCGACTAAAGCGGCTCCATATGAGATATGGGCGGGAAAGGTTCCCTATTTGTAGGTTTTCCTAAGGAAGCGTGTGGATTTTACTTCTACAACCCTCACGAGAACAAAGAGTTTGTGGCTCGTGATCTTTGTCTTTCTAGAAAATGAGTACATTTCTAATAGACAGAGGGGGAGAAAATTTGAACTTAATGGAGTTCAAGAGCCACAAACCGAAGCAGAAAATGAGGAAACGGTTCCCTCATCTTCTACTTCGGTTTGTGGCTCTTGAACTCCATTAAGTTCAAATTTTCTCCCACTCTGTCTATTAGAAATGAGTAATGAGTTTGATTCACATCTTAAGAATTGTGATAGAGTATCACAAATTGACTCCTCCGGGCACACCACTGTTGAATGGTGTTGCAGAAAGGAGAAACCGAACCTTGCTAGATATGGTTCGGTCTATGATGAGTCAAAGTGAGCTTCCTGGATCGATTTGGGGCTTTACGCTATCGTTTGCTGTCTTCTCACTAAATCGAAGTCCGACTAAAGCGGCTCCACATTATCTCTAATAACGTGGTATTTCCTCTAATTTGATTTAGCAAGATCTATGTAGTACAAATTTACATTGTTTACAAGATTAGAAAATTATACCTTTCTCTTAAAGGATATTAGGGCACTAAACTAGAACTCCTTTCTAGTTTAGTTTCTTGAGTATGAGCTTAGGATGATCCTCCTTAATAACCCAAGTTTTCAATGTAGAAAACCTCCTTCAATTAGCACCCAAGAACACTCCAAACAATACTAAAGATTTTGACTAGAAATCACTTAGTACTAACTTGATATTATTTGAAATCTTATTACTAACTCTTAGTAATGTAATAGATAATGTGAGTATTTGTTTAGAGAGAAAATAGTGAGAGAATGAGAAAATGCATGAATGATTTCTCTTTCTTCTAACACTTGTATTTAACTAGAAAAATGAGAGGCAAAGATAGTGTGTCAAAGACACTACTTGGGCCGGCCTAAAGGAGAAGGAAGGGAAGAGTTGTGCTCTTGATTAGCACAATGTCATGCAATACAATGATGATGTTTTATCACATGCATAAAGTAGACTTCCAAATAGAATAAGACAAAGAGGAAACTTCTCCTCCTTTCTCACCATTTTGGACGGTCCAAGAGACCCTAAATGGGTCTATTTTGTTTTCAATATTTGTCTCACAAATACTTATAATTTATCACTTAATTATCTAATATAATAAAGTGTAAATCAATTAAACTCTCCCTTAATATACATGTACACTTACACATATATTAAAATGTACTTTTACTAATCTCATTAGTAAAATATACACAATTAGTGAATTAACACTTAATCACTAATTCTCATCTCCTCTAATAATTTTATCGATATAAAATTAAATCACTCGAGTTCACAACTCGATTTCTCTCTAAATCAATACACCGAGCTAGCAGTTAGTCAAATTATCAAGTCACTAATATAATCGTATCTCATACAATATATTAGCTTAAATATTTAGATGCGTTCCTTTAGGTGTGACTTAAAGGATCAATTGATTACCGCGGATTCTCACGACAATAACGTCAAACTCTAGTCGACCAACCGTTATTGATTTACGTTAATCAATTGACAAAAATACAGGATTATCCCCACGTATTCCTTAATTGAGATTTATTAAGTAATTGCACTATTGTGGAGGACACTTACTCCAACAATCTCCCACTTGTCCGAGACAAGTTGTGCATTACCAATTCTCATGTCCGGTTCACATCTCCCACTCGATGCAAGGTGTCTTACAGTCGTGCTTGCATCACGATATATAAATCGTGAGTGGTTTCCTCGATAAGGAGAGTAGGTATCGTAGGGGAATCTCTGGTAGATTCTTACCGAGCGTGGCCACGCATTTTCAGTGACTTCTCCTCGAGTGGCCCAAAGATGTTTTACCCTGACGAGGTGGACATTTCCCTTCCACTCGATTGTCTTTGTATAATGCAGATCACCATGACCCTAAAGATGCCCTTATAACCCCCTTTCACGGCATGGCTTAGGACAAAAATGAAAGTCACTCGGAAACTGCACCGACTCAGACAATCAGCTCCAGTCAAAGAATCGACTCAAAGGAATACTATAGAATTCCCACCACGACCAGGTTTCAATCTCATTGAAAAGGAATTCTATAAGCGTCACTGCCCGACAGAGTGTTCTTCACAGTCTGTCTATGCAAACGATCGGTCATCTCATATGACCCTATGGTGTTGAACCCACCATCGATCGACTTGCAATCTAGTCTCTCGGAGACGTCACCTCATATGAGAGACTAGGGACCAAATACTTAGTTTATGCCGTTCACTTGAATACGTTCAAAATTGTCACACAAATATTCGGATAAACAAAGTATGCATTCATAATGACTTAAGATAAAAACAATGAATGTTATTTTCATATATGTAAAAAGATACATCGTTCAATTACATATTACGAAACTAAAGGAAATCTGGCATACGCCGCAACCCCATAGAGGCGGTGTGCGCGTCATGCTTAGCCCTCGAAAGAGGCTTGGTTAAAGGATCAGCGATGTTATCGTCTGTCCCAACCTTACAAATGTCTATTTCCTTCCTCTCCACATTATCTCTAATAACGTGGTATTTCCCTCATCTTCTAACACTATTGTAATCCCTAGGAGGTCAGGTATAATTAGTCATCAACCTGATCGCTACCTCGGTAACATCGAGGAGGAGGGTGATTTGTTGTTATTCGAAAGCAACGAACCCTCAACCTACAAGGCGGCTATTAGTAGTCCTAACTCCGAACAATGGCTTGGGGCCATGAAATCCGAAATGGATTCTATGTACGAGAACCAAGTTTGGGACTTGGTAGATTTACCTGAAGGAGTGAGACCCTTTCAGTGTAAATGGATATTCAAAATCAAACTCGGCATAGATAAACATATTGATGTTTACAAAGCTAGATTGGTGGCAAAGGGCTTTGCACCGGTTGCTATGCTTCGATCCATAAGGATAATCTTAGCGGTTCTTGCATTTCATGAATATGAAATATGGCAAATGGAGTGTAAAACCGCCTTCTTGAATGAGATTCTAGAAGAGGAAGTGTACATGACACAACCTAAAGGTTTTGTAGATACATCTAACCTAAGAAAGTATGCAAGCTTAAGAGATCCATTTATGGTCTTAAGCAAGCATCAAGGAGTTGGAATCACAGATTCGATCATGTTATAAAACAAAATGGATTAAGCTCGAAGTCTTGAGGTACCTTGTTTATACATGAAGTTTAGTGGGAGTAAAGTAACATTCCTTGTTTTGTATGTGGATGACATACTACTAATTGGAAATGATGTTCCAAGTTTGAATTCGGTAAAGGTGGAATTGGGAAACCATTTCCAAATGAAGGACTTGGGAGAGGCACAACGCATCTTGGGTATCCGGATCTATAGAGATAGATCTAAAAGGATACTAGCATTAAGTCAAGAAACTTATATTGATAAGATTCTTGATAGGTTCAATATGAAAGACTCCAAGTGAGGCTTTATTCCGATGAGTGTAGGAATAACATTGAAGAAATCTCAATGTCCTACGACTCCTGCGGAAATTGAACGCATGAAATTGATCCCTTATGCTTCCGCTGTAAGATCAATCATGTATGCTATGATGTGCACTCGTCCCGATGTCGCTTTCGCCTTGAGCATGACGAGCCGGTATCAAGCCAATCCCGGTGAGATTCACGGGATAGCTGTAAAGAACATCCTTAAGTACTTGAGAAGAACTACGGATTCGGTTCTAGTGTTTGGAGGAGAACTTGAGCTACGTGTAAAGAGTTACACGGATGCAAGTTTCCAAACCGATGGGGATGATCTGAAATCCCAATCCGGCTATGTCTTTTGGTAAATGGGGGTGCTATTTGCTGAAAAAGTTTCAAGCAAAGTGTCACTGTGGATTCTACAACAGAAGCTGAATATTTGGCGACTTGAAGTCGCTAAAGAAAATTTGTATGGATTATAGTTCTTGTATAGACTAAGAGTAGTCCCTAGTGCCGCAGATCCAATCATTATTTATTGTGATAATAGTGGGGCTATCTTTCATGCAAAGGAGCCCAAGTCTAGTAATAAGTCTAGACACGTTTTGAGGAAATGCCATGTTATAAGAGATAATGTGGAAATGAAGGAAATGGATATTTGTAAGGTTGGGACAGACGATGAGATCGCTGATCCTCTAACCAAGCCTCTTTCGAGGACTAAGCATGACGCTCACACCGCCTCTATGGGGTTGAGGCGTATGCCTAATTTCCTTTAGTTTTTGAGATATGTAATGGATAAAGTATCCTATTACATATATGAAAATAACATTCATTGTTTAGAGTATATTTACTCTTTTAAGTCATTATTGAATGCATACTTTGTTTATCCGAATTGTTGTGTGACAACATTGAACATATTCAAGTGAACGGAATAAACTAAGTATTTGGTCCCTAGTCTCTCATATGAGGTGACGTCTCGAAGAGACTAGATTGCAAGTCGTTCGATGGTGGGTTCAACACCATAGGGTCATATGTGATATTTGCTCGTTTGCATAGACGGTATGAAACACTCTGTCGGGCGTGGCAGCTTATAGAATTCCTTTTCAATGAGATTGAAACACGGTCGTGGTGGGAATTCTATAGTATTCCTTTGAGTCGATTCTTTGGTGGAGGTGATTATGCAGTCGGTGCGGTTTAGAGTGACTTTCATTTTTGTCCTAAGCCATGCCGTGAAAGGGGTTATAAGGGCATCTTTGGGGTCATGGTGATCCGCATTATACAAGATAATCGAGTGGAAGGGAAATGTCCACCCTCGTCGAGGTAAAACATCTTTGGGCCACTCGAGGAGTAGTCGTTGAAAATGCGTGGCCACGCCTGGTAGAATCTACGGTAGATTCAGGTCGATGACTACTCTCCTTATCGAGAAAACCACTCATGATTTTAATCGCAGGATGCAAGTACGACCTGTAAGACACCTTGCATCGAGTGGGAGATGTGAAACGGACATGAGAATTGGTAATGCACAACTTGTCTCGGACAAGTGGGAGATTGTTGGAGTATGTGTCCTCCACAATAGTGCAATTACTTAATAAATCTCAATTAAGGAATACATGGGGATAATCCTGTATTATTGTCAATTGATTAACGTAAATCAATAACGGTTGGCTGACTAGAGTTTGACGTTATTGTCGTGAGAACGGCGGTAATCAATTGATCCCTTTAAGTCACACCTATAGGAACGTACTCCAAATAATTAAGCTAATATATTGTATGAGATACGATTATATTAGTAACTTGATAAATTGACTAACGGTTAGTCAGTGTATTAATTTAGAGAGAAATCGAGTTGTGAACTCGGACGTTTGAATTTTATATCGATAAAATTATTAGAGGAGATGGGAATTAGTGATTAAGTGTTAATTCACTAATTGTGTATATTTTACTAATGAGATTAGTAAAAGTACATTTTAAATATGTGTAAGTGTACATATATTTTGAGAGGAGATTATTTAATTTATACTTTATCATATTGGATGATTTAAGTAATAAATTATTACTATTTGTGGGACAAATATTGAAAAACAAATAAGACCCACAATGGGTAGTTTGGACCGTCCAAACTAGAGGAGGAAGTTTCCTCTTGTTTTATTTGTTTTGTCTTATGTGCCTTGGATTGTTGTGAGTTCGTTTTGCATTCATAACATAATCATGAGCATGCTTGCAATTTCTCCTCACAAGAAAAAGTACCCACCTCTCTCTCACTTCTCCATATGGCCGGCCCCCCCTTAGTGTGTCAAACACACTTTGGTTTTGCTAGTTTTTGTTTTAAAATGCAAGGCCTTGAGTAAAGGAGATTCATTCATGCATTTCCTCCTTATCTCTCTACTATTCTCTCTAAACTAAATACTAGTATTATTCCACATATTACTAAGAGTTAGTAAGTATTAGTGGTAATATTAGACATATTATCAAGTGTTTACTAGTGATTTCTAGATCAAAATCATTAGTAAGTTTGGTGTACTTCTTGGGTGCAACAAGAAGGAGGTTTCCTCTTTTGGAAACTCGGTTTTGGAGGATCATCCTAAACTATAGCTCAAGAAACAAAACTAGAAAGGAGTTCTAGTTTTGTGCCCAATATTTCCTTTAAGAGAAAGGTATAAATTTCTAATCTTGTAAACAAAGTGAATTTGTACTACATAGATCTTGCTAAATCAAATTAGAGTAATTTGATTTACACTAATACTTGATTAGTGAATGGGATCCGATCCTTACATATTCCTACGCCGTAGCCGCGGTAGTTTGAGGCTCCATCGAAGTAGAGCTGCCAGTACTCGGTTTCGACTGCGAAGATTCCGTCGTCGGGAAATGACGTCGTGTCAATCTTAGGTTGTTCAATGATGGCATTCTCTGCAAGGAAATCTGAAACGGCCCTACCTTTAATGACTTTCAAAGGCAAGTATTTAAGCTCATACTCGGCTAGCAGTAGTGTCCATCTGGCCATTCGACCATTTAATACTGGCTTTTCAAACAAGTATTTGAGTGGATCCATTAGGGAGTATACCTTGGTTGTGTGAGCGAGGAGGTAATGTCTGAGCTTTTTGGTGGCCCAGACTAAAGCGAGGCAGCTTTTCTCCACAGGCTCGTAGCGAGTCTCGTAATCCTGGAACTTCTTGCTAATGTAGTAGATTGCTCTTTCTTCGTTGTTAACCTCCTGGGCGAGCATGGCACCCATGGCGTTTGGTGTAGTTGTTAGGTAGAGCGAAAGAGGTAGATCTTTCTAGGGTGGCACCAGAACAGGTGGATTGGTGAGTAGGGTTTTGACTTTGTCGAATGCTTGTTGACAGTTGTCGTCCCATTTTGTGTGTTCTTCCTTTTTTAGCTTCTTGAAAATTGGTTCGCAGACCATTGTGAGTTTGCTAATGAATCGAGAGATGTATTGGACTTGCCCTAAGAAACTCCTGATCTCGTCAATGTTGCTCGGAGGTTTCATCTCCATTATTGCCTTGATTTTGACAGGGTCGATCTCGATTCCACGTTGGCTTTGACACGGCTAAGTCATATCACCGGTATCAAAATAACCCTACGGACTACTAACGGTAGCTAGTGGTAAGAGGGGATCGAATCCACAGGGAAACGTATACTCGCAGGTTTACTAAGTCTAGGCTATTCCTAAGGTATGAAAAAGGTGGTTTTGTAAAGTCTATAAAACTAAAAGAATAAACTAAAGCAATGTAAAGAGGGTTTAAACGATGGGTAAAAGACCAGGGTTTCGGGTTCCTTATGACAATAATCCGGATAGTAAACTTTCACCAAAATAGCAATCGATCAGAATAAGCAAGGCGATTAGGATAAAACAAGCTCTCTCGAATCAATGTTACCTTAAGTTCAATTTAGCGGGCTCTCGCGACTTACTAAATCAACTTATCAATTACGCGTAGTGGTCTAATACTGATTAGGCTTTCGATCTTAAATCAATATAACCCTAAGTTCAATTAAATCAAGGCGTCCCTAAATTCAATTGGTAATTAAATCGCGCAGGAAGAAATCGCTCAAGCATTAAACTAATTGATCGCAACAATTTAACCAAAACACCGGATTAAAGGCATAATTCTCCCTCAACCCTAGTTGGGGAATTAGCTACTCATAACTAGGGCAAAAGGTAAATTAATCAAGGAATAAAGTAGAAACATAATTACCAGAATCGAATGCTTGAATTAAAATCACGTAGTACCGACGGTTACAAAGTTCCGAGATGAAATCCAACTTGAGTCTAATGTTGAAGATGAAAAGCAGTAAACTAGGAGAGAAGGCGAGCAAAGCGTATTTCGTAGTCTAGGTCTAATTAAAACATAAGATAAAAGATAATCCGTCCTCTAAAATTTCCAAGTAATATAACATAAAATCAGCTGCTCCGTACGAATAATGCACCACGGCCGGTCGACCGGCCGCCGGTCAGTCTGACCGGCTCCGGTGCACTGATGAGTCTAGCCCAACGTTTTGGGCTTAAATCTTCCACCAATTTGGGCCTTTTGCCATTTCCATCCAAACTTCGGCCCCTTTACTCTAATTCTTGGCTTTCGGTCCCGAGCTCTACTCTACATCGTCTTTTGGGTTTCGTCGTATCCACTTTTCAGCTCAAATGCCTAGGAAATGAATAAAATCCTGCAAAATACAGAAATACAACAAAAGCGCCTCTAGGACGTAATGTGAGAACAAAGTGGCCCCGAAGGACGCATTTTGACAATAAAAAGCAGCTCGGGACGGGGGTAAAAGCATATAAAAATAACAACTATCAAATTCCCCCAAGCCAGACTCTTGCTCGTCCTCGAGCAAGCAACTCAACTAACAACTAAGCAAACCATACAACCAAATACAAAAGACGAGAAACAGCGACTCAAAGCTAGACATGCGATAGTCACTAAAACATATACAACCTAACGATCATGAGCAATCAAATGTGTTAGGAATAAATTCCCAACTGTGGAAGTAAGCACGATACAAACTAATCACGCTGCAGGAAGCTAATACGTTGAACCGTCGACCTTGCAAGACCGTTGAATTAGTATCCTCACGGGTTTCACTCTACACTCATAAGAGAACAGGGTGAGTATATGTGAATATTCTGTAAAGATGCAAGATAACACACTCACCTACTCGACTCCTGAAACACGCCTGCAATCTAATGTGAAAACGATCTCTACAACCAAAGTACGTGTCCAACCAAACAAATGACCAGAATACATGCCAAGGACTTACGCGGGAAGGCCAGGGTAAAGGGTGAAAGGTGGTTGCGCCATGCGCGTTTAGGATAAGAGGAGCTAAAATCGGTAGTTGCATATAACTACTAAACCAACTCGCCACAACAATCAACCCAACTCAATCGACTAAGAGGCAAAAACTGAACTCAAGCTCAAATAACAACCTCCGTAAGAACAGTCGAATAATCGCGTCATACAACCGTATTATGTACAAACCCCAAATAAACAACATATTTATGTGTTTTTGTTCTTTTTCTCCTTTTTTTTTCTTTTTTTTTTTTTTCGATTTTTTTTTTCGGTTTTTCTGCTTTTTTTTTTTTTTTTTTTTTTTTTTTTGAAATAAAAAGCAAATGAAAATAAAGGGGTAACGGTGAATGACAGCAGATGTAAACTTCCAACTTGTACTCTTTCTTGCAACCTCTGCTCAGCGCCTCAAGCAATAACCGACAAACCAAAATCAATATGCAACTGTCCCGAAAAGGGTAGGTAAACTGAAAAAGGTAAGCGGGTAATCAAAATGTGGTACGAAAACAAGCTTTAAGGCTAGGACGGGGTGCAAAAAGTGGTAACCTATAATCTAAAGGGTAAGAAAAATAGGCTATTTGGCTAATGTGGAGCTCATAAAACCAGTATAATGCTGCCTTTCCTCATGTAATACCGCTAGCCACCAACCCGACACGACTCAGTATTAAGCAGATCGAATTCACATTTATTCATGTTAACATTACGCCCTGCACGAGGAGAAACTACAAACACCCTACCAAACAAGGAGACCAGTCATAGATGCCACTGGCCTTGGAGGCTCTAATCCTCACTATATATATGTAGTTTCACTAAAACACGGTCAAGTCTAGGTTCAACAACAGCATACCGAACAACTGACTCGTAAGATCGACTCAAAACCGCATGAAAAGCACATACTCAATCACGTCAAGTGCATAGAAAAAGGACAAGCATTAAGCAAATGAAATCATCGTCGCTTTGCACGTTTCTACATCTAAACTGACTCTATTTTTGTGATTTTTGACATTTTTTGATTTTTTTGGATTTTTTTTTTTGAAAAAAAAGAAACACACAAATACAAAAATGAAAATAAAGCAACCTAATTCCTCCCCCAAGCCTAAACATCACAATGTCCTCAGTGTGATCAGCAGCAAACAACAACCAACATCCATTAAAACACAACTGAAGGACCTAAGAATAAATGGGGAAGGAACAAAAGAAACAGAGAATAGAATACGTACTGTACATAGGAATTCCCCTAAGCCAGCATATGCTCAGGGGTTAGTGGCCAGCATGCCACTAAGAAGAGTCGTCCTCGTACTCATCGATGGCCGCCTCAAGATCCTCATCATCCTCCTCATCGTCGACGTCAATCGGCATCCCAGAGGCTGCAGCACCCGATCCAGACGCGCCCGGGTCGCCAAAACCAGTAAAGGGCTGCTGCGGAGCTCCATATCCATACCCACCATCTGGCCAAGTATAAGGAGTAGAGTAATAATCGGGGTGAAGGGTAAACCCTCCATGGACGCTCGGGTCCGTATACCCGCCGTCGGGCCAAGTGTAGTAGGACGGGTGAGGTCCCTCTGGTGGGACGGAGCCTTGCCTCGCATAGGCATCATAACTGGGGTACTGACTCAACGCCATATCAGTATACACCCTGTCAATACGCGCGTGCGTCGCGCGCAAATCATCGCCTTACTGATGACGAAATCCATCAAAATCAGAACGGAGCCCAGTGACTCCCAACTCCATACGACCCATCATCGAAACAATATCTGGGTGCAGGTCGAAGTACTGCGTACCACCAGCAGCTGTATGTGGTGGAACTGTAAACTGCTGGACCGGCTCCTCAACATTCGCCGAAGAAGAAGATGCACCCATCGTGGAGCGTCGCCCATAAGTCTGGACAGGAACAGAGGGCGTAGAGGCGCCCTCAATAGGAAGCAGATAAGTAGCCTGGTCTGCACGAAGCTCAGTAAGTGTAGGTGCAGGAAGGCGAACGCTCTCCTTACCGCCGATCAACCAAACACGTTTACCATCAGGGGCTGGGCGGAGCCAATTTAAGGGCGCAGTCAAGTAAGAGACATCTAAGAGAACACCGCCCTGCACCGTCTTCTGCGCGTCTTCGGTGAAACCAACAAGTTTGATTGCAATTCGGGTGATGAGACCACCCACATGTATGCCGACAGTAGAAGACGGGGTCGAGGCAAGCTTCCTCAAATGGAGGGCAAGGTGGTAGGCGAGATCAATGTGATACCGCTCTGGTTCGTTACGCAAGTACTGACCAAGGATAGCAAGCTCCTCGGTCCGAACATTATGAGGCTCGTTACGGCCAAAAATCGTCCACCCCATGAATCATTGCCAAATCACGAATAGCGGTGATGGATGTAGGGCACTCGTATGTTTCCAGGGCTCACAGTCGTTGGCGAGATCGCTCTCCACAGCACACCTACATTAAACCTATCTGGAGCAGTATACTCCTTGTGGTGCGTAAAACCAAAAATAGTACCAAGCTGACGAACCGGCAAAGTACAATCATTGTTCATGAGACGGAAAGTTCGCACAATACTATCCGCCGAACGCTCCCGTTCAACCTTAAGCGAACTCAAGAATTCCCAAGTGATACGAGCATAAGTCAAGTGCATCATACCGAACATCTTATCCATACCGACACCCTTAAATAGCTTCTCAGTAACACCGTCTATACCTAAGGCACGCAAGGTATTCCGGCAAATAAACCGGGTAGGGAGGAGGGGACGGTGCTTAAAAGATTGAAAATTCGTTTTTTGTTGTTCGGATGCGAAAATTACCTCGGGAAAGTCGATGTCCGGCTCGACATCGGGAAGAGATGCTTGGTGACGAGTGGTGACTCTACCGCGCTTGCGTTGTTGTCCACGATCCGCCATTGAAATAGAGTAGTAACTTGAAGTGGTGTTGGGAAGAGATGAAGTTAGGGTTTGGGGTTTAGAGAGAATTTTGGTTCGTGGCTTTAGAGAGAAGGTAGAGAGTGAAAGTGAAAATGGAATTATGAGTAAATTTGAGGGTATTTCGGAGTATTTAAAGGCATCTGAGAGTGCGGGGACGGTCGGGACGGCCGTGACGATCGGCAAACCACGATGCTTTTCAATTTTTCTAAGTGTTTTTTCGAGCCTCAAAATTTATACTACGGCGCCGGTTGGGGGCCGGCTGCCGGTCGGCCGGCTCCCATGCTTTTCACTCGCATTTGCATCGAAAATTCTAAGTATCCAATCTCACTAAATCCTGCGCATCTCAATGAAATATTAGTACCCTCACTCTCGCCTCACCGAATGAACGAAATGAAATGCAAAAATCAAAATGCTACAATAAATACAAAATACGCGGGTTGCCTCCCGAAAGCGCTGGTTTAAAGTCCCGCACGACTATGTTACCTCATCAGCAAGAGGAATCCGGGGGCGCAAGGTAGAGTACCTCGACTACGCCCACAACGGCAGATGGATGATAGAGCTTAAGCCGTTGACCATTTGCCTGAAATCGTTCTCCCGAGTCCGTCTCCAATTCGCAATAGCCAAACTTGCTGACCTTCGTTACGGTATACGGTCCAGACCATTTGGACCTCAGCTTCCCGGGAAACAGTTTCAAACGAGAGTTAAAAAGCAGTACCTTATTTCCAACGGCGAACTCTCTAGGCAAAATCTTAGCGTCGTGCCACCGCTTAGTGCGCTCCTTGTAGAGACGCGCATTCTCGTATGACTGCAACCGAAATTCTTCAAGTTCGTGTAGTTGCAGTAGCCTCTTCTCCCTACTCAGAGTCGGGTCGAGGTTAAGCTCCTTGATTGCCCAATATGCTTTGTACTCGAGCTCGACGGGGAGATGACACGACTTACCGCAGACTAACCTATAAGGCGAGGTGCCTATAGGTGTCTTGAATGCCGTTCTATACGCCCAAAGAGTGTCATCAAGCTTCAAACTCCAATCCTTCCGAGACTTAGCCACCACCTTCTCCAGGATCGATTTAATCTCCCGATTAGAGATCTCCACTTGCCCACTAGTCTGTGGGTGGTAAGCTAATCCAGTACGGTGAGTGACACCGTATTTAACCAGTAGAGCGGTGAGCTGTCGTTCGTGGAAATGAGTTCCACCATCACTGATCAAAGCACGAGGTACACCGAAACGAGGGAATATCGTCTTCTTTAGCAAACGAACGACCGTCTTGGCGTCATTAGTAGGAGAAGCGACCGCCTCAACCCACTTCGAAACATAATCAACTGCAACCAAAATGTAACGGTTCCCTTTAGATGAAGGAAACGGTCCTTGGTAGTCCACGCCCCAAACGTCGAATAACTCAACCTCAAGTATCGGATTTTGAGGCATCTCATGCCTCCTAGAAATACCCCCGGTGCGCTGACACGCATCACAGCTCACAATAAAGTCCTTCGTATCACGAAACATGGTCGGCCAGTAAAAACCCGACTGTAGCACCTTAGCAACTGTACGAGAAGGACCGTGGTGTCCTCCATAAGGCGAGGAGTGACACCGCTCTAGAATACCGGCAACCTCCCACTGAGGGACGCATCGCCGATATAACCCATCTGCACACACCTTAAACAGGTGCGGATCATCCCAAAAATAGCTCTTCACGTCGTGCAAGAACTTCTTTTTCTGTTGGGAACTCAAATCAGCATTCATGTGTCGACCAACAATAAAGTTGGCAAAGTTAGCATACCACGGCTCAGGTTGGGTGCCTGAACCTACATGCCCAATGCACATCAGTGAGTCGTCGGGAAAAGAATCATCAATAGGCAATGAAATGCCTCCTCCATCAAATCTTAACCGGGACAAATGATCAGCAACCACATTTTCTGCCCCTTTCTTGTCGCGGATCTCAAGGTCAAATTCCTGCAATAGTAGTATCCAACGAATCAACCGCGGCTTCGCCTCCTTCTTCGCTAGCAAATACTTCAAGGCCGCGTGATCGGTGTAAACAATGACCTTTGATCCCACCAAGTAAGTCCGAAATTTCTCCAGCGCAAAAACCACTGCAAGAAGCTCCTTCTCTGTCGTCGCGTAGTTAACCTGGGCCTCATCTAGTGTCTTGCTTGCATAATAGATAGCATGCAAAGCTTTGTCTCGTCTTTGACCCAAAACGGCGCCCAACGCGTAATCACTCGCATCGCACATCACCTCGAACGGAAGATTCCAATCCGGAGGTTGCATAATCGGCGCAGAAATTAAAGCCTACTTAATCCTGTCAAAAGACTTGACACACTCATCAGTAAACGCGAAAGGGGCATCCTTCAAAAGCAACTGTGTAAGTGGTTTAGCGATTTTAGAAAAATCCTTTATAAACCGCCGATAGAAACCGGCATGACCAAGAAAACTACGCACCCCCTTAACAGAAACGGGAGGTGGTAGTTGCTCAACCACTTGCACTTTTGCCTTGTCAACTTGGATGCCCTTTTCGGACACTATATGACCCAATACCACTCCTTCATTGACCATGAAGTGGCATTTCTCCCAATTTAAAACAAGGTTAACTTCGACACAATGTTTCAAGACCTTTTCCAAATTAACCAGACAGGATGAAAAATCAGTGCCATAGACACTAAAGTCATCCATAAACACCTCCATAATAGATTCAAGGAATTCTGAGAAAATCCCCATCAGACATCTCTTAAAAGTAGCAGGTGCGTTACACAGTCCGAATGGCATCCTGCGATAAGCAAAGGTGCCGTAGGGACATGTGAAGGTAGTCTTCTCCTGATCATCAGGGTGAATAGGGATCTGAAAGAACCCAGAGTACCCGTCCAAATAGCAAAAGAACGAATGAGAAGCTAACCTTTCAAGCATCTGGTCAATAAATGGAAGAGGAAAATGATCTTTGCGGGTGGCCGCATTCAACATCCTGTAGTCAATGCACATTCGCCACCCCGTAACAACTCTAGTGGGCACGAGCTCGTTCTTGTCGTTAAAAACCACCGTAGTTCCACCTTTCTTAGGAACCACCTGCACCGGGCTCACCCACTTGCTGTCGGAGATCGAATAGATAATACCTGCATCTAGCAATTTCATGACCTCCTTCTTCACAACTTCCTGCATGTTAGGGTTAAGCCTGCGTTGCCCCTGAATACGGGGGCGATGACCATCCTCAAGGTTAATCCTATGCATACAAAAATCAGGACTAATACCTTTCAAGTCATCCAAACAATAACCAAGCGCCTTCTTATTACGACGAAGCACAACAAGCAACTCGGTCAACTGACTCGCAGATAAAGACGCACTAACAATAACAGGAAAAGAGTTCGTATCATCAAGAAAAGCATATTTCAAGTGAGCCGGCAACGGTTTGAGCTCAGGTGTCGCTACCTCTGCAGCATTGGTAGGCTGAACCAACTCACTCACCAACGCGCTTTCCTTACGGCTCAGCTGCCGTCCTTCCAAAGCTGCCTCCAGCACATCAACGATGGCTCCGTAACCTGTGTCACCTGCACAAGCATCTAAAACCATAAACGCCTCAAGGGGGTCCCGCAAATGGGACGGAGGCTAATTCCCCTCAACAATAGTATCAACAACATCGATCATGCAACAAGACTCCTCAATCATGGGACTACGCATAGCATTAGTGAGGTTGAAGGTAACCTTATCCTCACCGACCTCTAAAGTCAACTTCCCATTCTTAACATCTATCACCGCCCCCGCCGTGTGTAAGAATGGTCGCCCTAAGATGATAGGTATGTGGGTGTCCTCAGCTATATCAAGCACAACAAAGTCAACCGGAAAGAAAAACTTCCCAATTCTCACAGGGACATCCTCTAAGACACCTAAGGGGTGCTTAACCGACCTATCCGCCATCTGTAGGGTCACATTAGTACACTTCAACCCCACCATGTTCAACTTCTCACAGACGGAATAGGGCATGACACTAACGCTCGCTCCTAAGTCACACAACGCCTTATCAATGACCTGGGTTCCTATAGTACAAGGAATAGAAAAGCTACCCGGGTCCTTAAGCTTAGGAGGGGCTTTACCCAATAAAAGGGAATTGCTCTCTCCCGTAAAGGCTACGGTCTCTATATCACCAATAGAACGCTTCCTAGTCAAAATATCTTTCATAAACTTAGCATAGGAAGGTACCTGCATGATGAGCTCGGTGAACGGAACGGTGACTTGAAGATTCTTCACAACATCCATAAACTTACCGAATTGTTGATCAACCTTCTTGTTGCGAGCGCTGTTTGGAAACGGGAGCTTAATCTGTATTTCAGGAGAAGAAGAATCCATACCTTTAATCCCCTTACCTGTGGAGTCATTCGAGATTTTGTCAAAAACCTTTGAAGACGTCAGAACATCAGAGCCGGTCCGGCTGACCGGCTGCCGGTCGACCGGCTCCGGTGTCTGATTACTCGTCTCATCAAATTCTGCCCGTTTTTCAGCATCCATAACTTCAGTTTCAGCTTTATCTGCCTCGTCGTTCTCAATATCCTCAACAACAGGCTCATCGGATCCGGGCATTTTCGGACCATCGTACGTCGTGCCGCTCCGTAGCTGAATAGCATTCGCTTGCTCATGCTTTTGCGGCGGGTTACCTTGTGGAGGTAAATGTCCCGGTTGACGAGTCGATTGAGATGTAGCGAGTTGCGCCACTTGCGTTTCCAAATGCTTGACGGCTTGATTAGTTTCCAGCTGCATTTTCTGAGTCTCCATCTGCATTTTCTGCATCGACATCATCATCGTGACATCTCGACCCACGGGATCGTTAGCGGTTGAGTAGGAGGTGATAGCTTTGTTCGCCGATTGTTATTATCTTCTTTGTGGCGGATTGTACGGCGGCCTTTGGTAATTCGACTGAAAGTTCTTATGCGGCGGAACGTACGTTGATTGTTGTTGTTGCGGCGGCTGCGGAGTAGGATTGAGAACGTTCTGACTTCGATAGGATAGTAAAGAACGATGATAACCCGGTTGGTTCTGATACGGCAAGTTAGAACGATAAGAATTATAAGCATTAACTTGCTCCTGCGAACCCATGCAATCATATGCATAATGACCTGCAGCCCCGCAATTATTGCAACCCGCTTCGTGCCCCGTAACCACGTTAACCTACTGCGCATTAGACGAACCTGCACCACTCATCTTGGCGACCTGCATTGATAGAGCCGAGATTTGGCTCGTTAAAGCATTAATAGAATCCTTCTCGCGATCACTATGAGCCGCGCGAGAATTTCCCCTAGGTCGATCATACTGAGAAGAGTGAACCGCCATTTGCTCAATTAGCTGCCACGCCTGATCATCATCAACATTATTAGCGAACCGCCCCTCCGCGGCGGAATCCAAGATAGCCTGACTCTCGGCGTACAACCCATTATAAAATGTCATGATTGCGAGCCAATCATTCAAGCCGTGGTGAGGACAGTCGCGAATAAGCTTCTTATAACGTTCCCAAGCTTCAGCAAACGATTCATCGTAAGTTTGCTTGAAACTTTGGATTTGGCTCCGGATCTGATTAGTTCGCTCTGGAGGATAATACATTTTATAAAATGCAAGAGCTAACCCATCCCAATCCGTAATGCCTGCGGCTGTCCTGTCTAAGTCGGTGATCCATTCACGAGCTCGATGACGTAGCGAGAAAGGGAACAGCATTTCCCTAATCTGGTTCTGAGTAATCCCGTTCTGCTTAATCGTCGAACAGTAATCAGTAAAAACCTGCATATGACGACCGGGATCCTCCGTGGGATTTCCTCCAAACTGATTATGCTCCACCAAGGTAAGAAAAGTGGGGCGAATCTCAAAGTTGCCCGTCAAAGTTGCGGGCATCTGGAATCCATTAGGAATGGACTCCGTCTTTGGCACGGAGTGACTGGAAAGTTTAGGCATGATCACTGGCGCCTCAGAAACAACACTAGAAGTAGATGGAGTACTGTCCTCTTCGTAGGACGATGCTTCTGACCTAGTTTCTGCGTCCGAAACTTCCACAACTTCGTTGGCGTAGGTTGCTGCAATCTCCTTAAAGAAGTTTCGCGTCTTGCGAAAAGTCCGCTCAGGTTCGGGATCGAAAGGAACTAAACCTGTAGGTGACCTGCGCATAAACAAAAACTACAAGGAGAAATGAGAAACGGTCTCAAGGAACTAAAGTTCCCTGAGACAAAAGAAATAACCTACTAAGTAAAAGCGAAATAAAACCGTTTCCCCGGCAACGACGCCAAAATTGACACGGCTAAGTCGTATCACCGGTATCAAAATAACCCTACGGACTACTAACGGTAGCTAGTGGTAAGAGGGGATCGAATCCACAGGGAAACGTATGCTCGCAGGTTTACTAAGTCTAGGCTATTCCTAAGGTATGAAAAAGGTGGTTTTGTAAAGTCTATAAAACTAAAAGAATAAACTAAAGCAATGTAAAGAGGGTTTAAACGATGGGTAAATGACCAGGGTTTCGGGTTCCTTATGACAATAATCCGGATAGTAAACTTTCACCAAAATAGCAATCGATCAGAATAAGCAAGGCGATTAGGATAAAACAAGCTCTCTCGAATCAATGTTACCTTAAGTTCAATTTAGCGGGCTCTCGCGACTTACTAAATCAACTTATCAATTACGCGTAGTGGTCTAATAATGATTAGGCTTTCGATCTTAAATCAATATAACCCTAAGTTCAATTAAATCAAGGCGTCCCTAAATTCAATTGGTAATTAAATCGCGCAGGAAGAAATCGCTCAAGCATTAAACTAATTGATCGCAACAATTTAACCAAAACACCGGATTAAAGGCATAATTCCCCCTCAACCCTAGTTGGGGAATTAGCTACTCATAACTAGGGCAAAAGGTAAATTAATCAAGGAATAAAGTAGAAACATAATTACCAGAATTGAATGCTTGAATTAAAATCACGTAGTACCGACGGTCACAAAGTTCCGAGATGAAATCCAACTTGAGTCTAATGTTGAAGATGAAAAGCAGTAAACTAGGAGAGAGAACTAAGCAAACTGTATTTCGTAGTCTAGGTCTAATTAAAACATAAGATAAAAGATAATCCGTCCTCTAAAATTTCCAAGTAATATAACATAAAATCAGCTGCTCCGTACGAATAATGCACCACGGCCGGTCGACCGGCCGCCGGTCAGTCTGACCGGCTCCGGTGCACTGATGAGTCTAGCCCAACGTTTTGGGCTTAAATCTTCCACCAATTTGGGCCTTTTGCCATTTCCATCCAAACTTCGGCCCCTTTACTCTAATTCTTGGCTTTCGGTCCCGAGCTCTACTCTACATCGTCTTTTGGGTTTCGTCGTATCCACTTTTCAGCTCAAATGCCTAGGAAATGAATAAAATCCTGCAAAATACAGAAATACAACAAAAGCGCCTCTAGGACGTAATGTGAGAACAAAATGGCCCCGAAGGACGCATTTTGACAATAAAAAGCAGCTCGGGACGGGGGTAAAAGCATATAAAAATAACAACTATCAGGCTTACAATGTGACCCAATAACTTGCCTGATGTAACCCCAAAAGTGCATTTCTGTGGGTTGAGGCGCATTTTGTATTGCCTGATTCTGGTGAAGAACTTACGAAGGTTGGCAATGTGATCTTGTCTTTCCTTTGATTTAACAATCATGTCATCAACGTAGACCTCTACTTCTTTATGCATCATGTCGTGCAGTAGAGTAGTTACGGTACGTTGATAAGTGGCGCCTGCGTTAATGAGTCCGAAAGGCATGACAGTATAGCAGTATGTGCCCCAGGGTGTTGCAAAGATTGTCTTAGACATGTCGTCTGTTGCCATTTTGATTTGGTTGTATCCTGCGTATCCATCCATGAATGACAGTAACGCGTGATCAGCAGTGTTGTCCACAAGTATGTCCATGTGAGGTAATGGGAAGTCATCTTTTGGGCAAGCTTTGTTAAGGTCGCGGAAGTCGGCGCATACTCGTATTTTTCCATTCTTTTTCATTACTGGGACCATGTTTGACACCCAATCTGAGTACTCGATGACTTGAATGAAACCTGCTTGTAGTTATTTCTCGATCTCTTCTTTGACCATGAGAGACCATTCAGGTTTAATGCGTCGGAGCTTTTGTTTAATAGGTTTGGCACCTGTTTTGAGTGGGATGCGGTGTTCGGCTATTTCGCGATCAATGCCGGGCATGTCCCTGTAGGACCAGGCAAAGACATCCTTGAATTCTGTGAGTAATTCGATATACGCAGCTTTTTCCTCCATGCTTACGGAAGCCCCCAGTTGTAGTTTTCGGGGCTCTTCGGGTGTTCCCACATCGATGATTGTTGTGTCCTCAATGATGGGGTCCTGCTCAGGTTTTGAAATGATATTTGCAATGTATTTATGTAATGCAATGCTGTTTTGTTTAGCGTTATCGCAAATATTAGAAAATGCAGATTTTAAAGGAAAATAAGGCAAGTAGTAACCAGAAACGTTGTTATTATTGTTTTCAAAAGCAGTTACATTTGAAGACAGCTCGGACAGAGGAGCTTTGGACAACTTTAGAGACTCTAACTCTTTATCTATGTCTATCACATCAGGAATGTAGCCCGGGGGCTTAGTTGGGGTGAAAGACTTGAAATGACGGCGTGGGAGCCTAAACTCTATCACAGGTTTGTTGTCAGGGTTTTTGCCCTCGTCTTCTTCGGAGTCAGTGTTCTCAAAAGTGTAGCCTTCTCCAGTAGTGATCTTGAAGGTGCGACCTTGCTTATCAGTCCATTGAAGAGTTTTTGACCATCCGTCATGTGTCTTTTCCTCATATGGGACGATTAGGTCGGTGGGGTTGAAATTGTGGTTGCGCAGGATGTCGGAGACGAGTTCAATCCCTGCAATGGTACAAGAGAAGTAGTCTTTGGGCATTTTGCTTGTACCCTCCTTGACAAAGTACCTGTCAGTGAAGATGTGATATGGTTCCATGTGAAAGTCACGACATCTCTTACGGTCTTTGAATGCCTGTTCACCATGGGTAACTTCGTAGGACCACGGTACATAACCTAGGCCCATGGTAGGCCATTTGTTGTCGTTGTCCTTTACATAGAGCGCAGTAATCTCCTCCTCGCGAGTCAAAGTGCAGATATCAAAGTCGAAATCGAAACCGCAGGTGATGTCTGGGGTTTCGATGCTTATTCTTGCAGCGTCATTATCGAGCTTTTGCTGCTGCAGGGAAGCTCGAAAGTTGGATGCATGGATGGTGACGATCTCGTCGTCCAGGGGAAGCTTAACTTTTTGGTGTAAGCTTGAAGTGACAGCTTTAGTGGCGTGGATCCAGGGCCTGCCCAATAACATGTTGTATGCGGGGGGTATGTCGATTATCTGGAATTCAGTTTCCCTTATGACAGAACCTGCCATGATAGGAAAAGTGATGGTCCCTTTTATGCTGCGGCGGGTACCGTCGTAAGCCCTGACGCCGTCTGCACAGGGGATGAAGTCATTTTCCTTGATCCCTAGCTTTTTAGCTGTCTCTAGAGGCAAGACGTTGACTGCAGATCCGTTGTCGATGAGGACGACGGGTAGTGTCATGCCATGGCATTCTACGTTTATGTAGAGTGCTAGGTTGTGTGTGCCTCCAAATGGCGGGAGGTCTTTGTCAGAGAAAGTGATGGCATTAGCTTGCCATTCACGGGTAATGTGACTGATGAGCTTTTCAGGTGACATTTCTGTTGTCATAGGGGTGATTTGCAGGGCTCGGTAAAGAGCTTCGCGGTGTCCCAGCGATTCCCTTAGGAGCTGCCAGATCGAGATATCTGCTTTTGTCTTCAGGAGCTGTTTTTGAATTGAGTCTCCAATTTCGGGCACAGGCGTTTGAGTGGCGCTTGACGATGCTACGTCCGTTTGTGGTTGAATTGGTGTAGTAATTGTAGGTGCAGGTGTAGTGACTGGAGGTGGTGGCGTAGTTATTGTAGGCGGTGGCGTAGCCTCGTCTGTGACTATACCTTTGTTTTTGTCTTGGCTAGTTGTTTTCGACGGAAAACCCGGGGGTTCAAGTAAACTCAGCGAGGCTCTGTACGGACGACCGGAGCGGGTTAGGTAAGCTATCTCATCATCACTATCAGACAGCCTGATTGGGTATTTGTGGGGCATTTTCCTGTATATCCCTGTGGGTTCTCGGTTCTCTTCCTCTTCTTCTGGTGGGAAAAGGTAGCCATTACTGTCTATGCGATTATCTTCCTCGTCAGAACTATCCCAGATACCATTGATTTCGTGGTCGCTTGAGACGATTAGGTGAGAACAATCGAGGATGGGGTGTGTACCCACGAAGATGGCATGGGTGTGTAGGGGGTTGAGTTGGTTTGAGGGTTTAGGACCCGGAGTAGGTTTCTCGATGGTATTGTCATCGATCAGGTCTTGAACTATGTTTTTCAGGCGGAAGCATTGTTCAGTGTCATGCCCTTTTCCCCTATGGAACTCACAGTATGCATTCTGATCCCATGATTTGGGCTTTTTATCCTGAGGGGGCTCGCTAGTAGGTCCCAGGAGTTGAAGTACGTTTCGGCTCACAAGCCTCTGCAGTGCCTTAGAGTAAGTCATGTAGATTGGGTCGAAGTTTCGTCGTGGCTTTGACGAGGTCTGCCCTGCAGATGAGTATGACGCCTTAGGAGGAGGTGTAGTGTATTTTGTTGGTGTTGGGGAAGCCGCTAGTGCTTCCAGGGCGTTGATGCAGTGGACTGGTTCAGCTTTGGTAACGGCTCGTGACGAGCTGCCCTGGTAACCTTGGCCTGTAGCTTTGGTTAGCTTCTCTTTGCGGAGATCGTCTTCAATCAATTCACCCACAGCGCTGAGCGAAGAGAAATTGTCAAAGTTGCCATAACGCAAATGCTGCTGATACGCAGGGGTTAGGTTGTTGATGAACTTGGTGATCAGTTCTGTATCCTTAGGACGGTTGGGTATCTGGGCACTGAGTTTCTTCCAGCGTGTGAGGTATTCAGTGAAGCCTTCATTGTCCTTTTGTGCCAGAACTTCCAGAGTACGTAGCGAGACCTGAGTATCGTTATTGTCATGATACTGGTTGTCGAACTGGACCGTGATCTCTTTGAAGGTAGTAACCTTGTGTGGGTCCAAAGCATAGAACCAGGCTCTAGGTTGTGCATCCAGAGAATGTGGGAATAGAGTAGCCCAGGCTGAGGGATCGACGCCCATGACAGCCGTTTTAGCCTTGAAATCCTTGATATGGACAAGCGGACTCTCATGACCCTTGAAGATGGGGAGGTCGCTGAGTGATAGCTTGGCCGGTAGCAAGGACTTGACACTTTTTGGGACGTGTTCAGTTTCCTCATAAATGGAATACCCCTTTTAGTTAGTGAGGCGTTCCTCCATTGAACGAATTCTTTTAGCATTTCGTTCAGCCTCTTCAGCAAGGTATTTGGCATTTTTCTCGGCCTCAACTTTCTGCATAGTGGCCATCTGTTCGATTGCAGCAGTGAGGCTAAGGATTTTGCTATTGAGTTGTTGAACATGTTCTGCGGTAACCACCGACGGGGGAGGAGTTGGGGCTCCTCCAACACTTTCTTCACTGTTAAGTGCCATGGCAGTCTTTGGCTTTGATCCGTTGTAGGTACGTTTCTTTGGAGGTGGCGGAGGGTTCAGATGACGGTCTTTGGTACGTCGCGTATCCAGGACTTTTTAGGGGACGAACCTGCAGAGTCTCAAACCTTAGTGCCCTCTAAAAGAAAAAAGACTCAAAGAAAACGTATTTGTAGTAAAGGTAAAAGTGTGAAAAGCGTGTGCAGGACTCGACTCGTGTTTTTAGCTTAAAAGACACGGGAAGCTTTTGAGGTAAGGATGCGTTGGCGCGTCCCTAATCTCGATGTAAATAAAAGTTTTGTATGATCACAACCTGATTAACCAAAGTTAGCGGCATGTCGCCAGGGGTTTGTCGTTAGGTTGTGATAAAAAGGAATCAGACCGAAGTAGTGTGGATACCCATATCCGTACCCTCCCAAACAAAACCCTGTGATGTAACACGGACTTTTATTACGCATGTTTAACGCTAACTTAAACGGTTCTAACTAATGTCGAATTCATTTTGAGTCATTTGAAATGTTAAAATAATTTAGGTCGCTTCACATCACACTTAAATAAACGTTCATTTTGTCCATTTGGAGTCCAGCTAGGTCCTCGTCCTGCTTCATTTGGCATGAGCTTCGCATTTGCACTACAATTAGTCCTTTTACATTAACAAGGTCTAATTCAGCATTCCTAAATTCCTAAATTTAGGCCCGGTAGCTAAAACCGCTATTTAGCCCCCTCCTACACAAAATACAACCTCACGTCTTACCTTATTTCACAAAAACTATGCAAACACACCCTTTTCATTTTTACGGGTCTCGGGCCCAAAACCGAGCCCAAACCCAGCCTTTGGCCCGCACTCCAAAACCCTAAACATCACAAAATATCTCAGAAATATCCTAGCTGTTTTCTTGAGCCTCACGTCCAAGATTATCACGTAATCTTTCAAAGATATAATTCAACCGAAACTAGGAAACTAGGCTAAAACCACACCCTTGAACCGCATAAGCTTATGCGGTTTGGGGAGGCAACCGCATAAGCCTATGCGGTTTGCCCTGGCAACCGCATAAGGCTATGCGGTTTCTAGGCCTGTTTTTATCCCCGGATTTCCTAATTTCTCCGAGGTTTTTAGTATATATACACCCCTATACCCCGACCTCAAAGACACAATTTACAACCAGAATTACTCTTTCACACCACAAAACACTCACAAAGCCTCAAGCACTCAAATCCTTGAGTTCAACACACCATTCCGTGTTGAATTCATCCTCCTTTTTAGTTCAAGAAGCTGCCCAGATCTGAGGCGTCAGGACAAGGTAGGTACCGATCCACTTGGATCAAAGCTTTTCCTTATTTTCTATGGACTAACAAAGGGGACTACACTTTAGCGCCCCCCCGGCTTTGGCACCCCGGCGCGCTTGCACTCCAAGGGTTCTATTTACTTGGTACACTCCATATCCGATGACACGCCAAAGTCGCATAAACAGCGACCCATATAAAATAAACCAATGGACAATTGAACTTTATTTTATTTGCATGCATCTTGCACCTTCTTATTTTGCATTAAATCAACTTAAACAATGAATTCGACCTTTAAGCGAACTGCTTTGGTAACAAGTTAAGCATGCTAAAGCGAGGGTTTTAATCAATCTTTTGCATCTGCACTGCATTCTTTTACAAACTTATCGCACTTGTGCGTAGCGATAACATTAGCTCAAATATCATCTTGCAAGGATTGTTCTAGGTCAAGAGAGGCTATTTTTACATAGGGTTTTCTAAAAGGTTTTCATAAATCATTATTTGAATTAACTCTTTTTCTAAAGTACCTCACTTTAGAATCCAATCTGGTTTCACAACCATAGATCTAGGGGTGTCGGCGTACTCCAAAATCTAGGACATGTTTTTAACTTAAAACATGGTAGCAGGTTCCTAATTTCCGCGATAATTAGGTGGCGACTCCATAACAGTTCTTAAAGGTTTTTCTAACTTTATCTTTTTTAACTTTAAAATCCGCCCTTAAGCAAGACGCCGAGTTGGGTCCCTCGACGCGGTTCTCGGGTTCCACAGTTTGGCGACTCCGCTGGGGAAATCTTATTTTTAAAACTAAAAACTAGTTTTTTCTTTTTAAAAATAAAGAGGTGAAACTTGAAAGCCTTGAACAATCCAAGTATACATATTTGAGCTATGCACATTCGTTTAGAGTCCATTCCTTTTGGAATCTAGGCACCCTTTTGCACCCTCGAGAAGTGGTTCCCACATGCAGGCTTGTCCACTCGATAAAGCACATGCCGGACTAACTTTCCTCTCGCCCCTCCACGGCTTGCCGTAAACGGCTATCTCGACCGCCCCAGTGCTCCCTTCAGAAAACCTATCGCCCCGGCGTAAGGAAATGAAGGGGTTAAGTATCTGCCAAAGCGTACTCGAGGTAGTTGGAGGTGTACCCGACTGACTCATTTTCACCCCTTTTGAGTCATACGTACAAGTTTGAGGCTATGCACTCCATGGTCTTTTTCAAAAACAAGCATTTGCATTCATATCTTCGAAAACTCGCTTAAACGTTTCAAAGATAAATGAACCTAACATCTAACAAATTAACACTTTTCAAACAAAACTATCGCGAATTTTTGAAACTAGCTTTCTCAAAATTCTCCTTTTTCACTAACAAGCAAAAACCGAGCAAGGAGTAAAACCCGAGCTCGTGGATTTCAATCCTCTAGGTCACACGGCCCAGACTCTGTTTTAACATCCTCGACTCGACTTTGCTCGAGCCGAATCCTTCCTCTTTTAAACATCCAACTCGAGCTCACCCCGGTAAATCACCGATATCAACTCGACGGGTGCAAAGCAAAACATTTTAACATCGAGGCGAGATGTGCGCACGCATCCTCGCCTCAAAAGCTTCCCTTAGCAAAACCTTTTCGAAAACCCCCCTTTTCAAGCTTAAAAGGTCTTTCAAAAATAACGAAATGAGCTAAAATGAATGTGAGTCTAGTGGGTCGAGTCGTGTCACTAATATGCAAAGCGAAATACAGTTCTCAGCTGGATACTCGCCGTACTAAGCACCGTGTAATAATCCCTTACAAAAAACGAACCTACACCCGCAAAATGGCCGGCAACAACGAAGACGTCAACGCACTCCGTGACCAAGTCGCAAAGCTGACCGCTGACCTCGAAGGCCTTCTGACCCACCACACAACTGAGGTGAAACGTATGGAACAAAAGATCAAAGAGGAGGCGGATAGGCACGCCAAGAAACTCCAAGCTATGGAGGAGAGACTCTATGTCTCGAGCACTTACTCCATCCACAAGGAGAATGAAAACGTGCTGCCCGGCGTGGGATGAGCTCCCTAACAAGCTCGCCCTTAGTGATCTTCCAATCTTTCAAGGACACGAGAGCCCGATCATCCACATCCGAGCTTTCAAGTCCCAAATGGCCATCAAAGGGGTCGACGCCAGACATTGGCTAACTCTCTTCCCGCACTCTCTAGCAGCAGTGCCGAAAACTTGGTTCTACTCACTCGACCCGCAGCAGGTCCCTACCATTGAAGAACTCACAGTTGAGTTCGATCGACAATACCGAGACAATGAAGACACCCAAGTCTCGATCCGCACTCTAGAAGTCCTATCTCAAAAGGACAATGAAGGCTTCACCGACTATCTTACTCGTTGGAAGAGGTTAAGCGCTCAAATCCCTAACCGTCCCCGCGAGGACGAGCTTGTACCGAAGTTCATAAATAACCTGCGACCCGTGTATCAATTTTACATGAGGTACAGCAACATTCAGAACTTCAAGGAACTAACTAAGGTCGGTACCCAAATCGAGGACGATCTTAGAACTGGCACAATGGCCAAATACACCGGCCACGCTTATCAAGGGAGCTCCTCCAAATCCTCCCGCGCAGTCAAAAACGACGAAAATCGCACCGTCGGCAACCTCGACGATAACACCCTCGACGCTTTCGCAACTACCTTCTCGCCACCTCCCAAGGCCAAGAGAAGCTTCGACCCTCTCTTTATGTCTTACACCAAGGCATTTCAAAGGTTGGTCGAGAAGAACTACCTACAACCGATCGGGCCTACTAGCGAGCCGCCCGAAGACAAGAAGCCTAAATCTTGGAACCCCAATGCCTTCTGTGCATACCACCGAGGCAAGGGGCACGACACCGAGAACTGCTTTAGGCTGAAGAACGCTATCCAGGATCTCATTGATCAAGGAAAGCTCAGCAAACCATCTCAACCTACCAAGCCATCAAATAATGACAACCCACTCGGCAACCACGCCATCTTCGTAGGATCAATCCCTATACTAGACTGTTCCTACCTAATCACACCCTCTGACGACCAAGTCAATGCAGTCTACTGGTCTGATGACGAAGACGACGAATACTGGCTACCCACTGATGAGGTGATAAAGCACGTCAACCAACTTGCAAAAGACATTAATCACCAAAAGGCTTTACATCGGACCGCAGTCGAACGTCTGGAAAGACGCGTCAAAAAGGAACTGGCCAACCCAGCTTCACTCGACGACCTCGAAGCCTTCCGTCAAAAGGACGGCGAAGGTTTCGTCAAACACCTCGTCTCTCCCGAATTCCGGACCATCCACACGAAGACAAGCTCATAAACACTTTTCTCTTCAGCCTACGACCCGCCTGGCGATATTACTTTCATTTCTGCAACGTTCAGAACTTTGAGCATCTTATCGAAATTGGCACCCGCATTGAAGAAGACCTCACATCAAGCTATGAGGACCCCGCCTACCGGGACACTCTTCAAGAACGCACCCTCAGGGGACGAAAAGGACACGACAAAAATGGCTTTACAAGGAATTTGGACAAGCTCTACATGCCTTATGCCGTAGCATTACAAAGACTAATCGAAAAAGATTACCTTACACCGATTGGACCTATCAATGAACCACCCATAAGGATGAAATCAAAATCATGGGACCCTAACGCCTTCTGTGCGTACCACCGGGGCATGGGGCATAGCACCGAGAGTTGTCTAAAACTCAAACACGCCATCCAAGATCTTATCGATCAAGGAAAAGTCAAGAAGCCGCGGATGAAAACTACACTTTCCTCCAACGACGACACAATCTACTTTACGACCATGTCACCAACAAGGTCAAAAGCAAACAAAGCACCCCAAGCACCCCAAGCATCTCAAGTAGTTCAAGCAGCTCAAGCAGCTCCTCCAGCGGCACAGAAGACGATGAAGAAGAAGAAGAAATTCTTTTAAATTCTAACGCTCTTAGTGTCGGGTCATCTGTCGACCCATCTATCCTAGACTCTAGCTTTAGTTTAGATTTTCTCTTTACGGAGGCTAGCTCCAAGCAATTTTCTGAATTACCGAATAATTCTTTTCAAAATAATGAAATAAACAAGTTTGCTTACGTCTTGTCTCAAGCTAAAACAAATAACAAAATACGAACCAACAAAAATCAACAAACAACAAACGAAACACAAAATACAAAAGACACTAACTCATGCGAAAATGAACAAACAAACCAATCATTAAACAAATACATTGCAAACCTTGTCTCTCCCAAAACACAGGACCCTATCATCGAGGAAACCATAACCATAAACGTGGGAACCCCCGAAGAACCAAGGGAACTACAACTAGGAGCCTCACTAGACGAACACGAACGCACCCAACTCCTAAGCGAATTCAAGGACGTATTCGCTTGGTCATACAAAGACATGCCCGGAATTGAACGAAGCATCGCCGAACACCGCATCCCGATTAAACCCGGTTACAAACCAATCAAACAAAAACTAAGGCGATTACGTCCCGAATGGTCACTTATGGTCAAGGAAGAAATCGAAAAACAACTACAAGCCGGTTTCATCCAAGTCATCGAATATCCTGAATGGGTCTCAAACATGGTCCCAGTCTTGAAAAAGAATGGCAAAATTCGAGTATGCGTCGACTTTCGCGACTTGAACAAAGCTAGTCCCAAAGATGACTTTCCATTACCCCATGTGGACGTCTTAGTCGACAACACTGCCGATCACGCCCTCCTATCCTTCATGGGCCGGCTACTACGCGACTACAATCAAATCAAAATGTCACTCGAAGACATGGCAAAGACGGCCTTCATTACACCGTGGGGCACATACAGCTACACGGTCATGCCTTTCGGCCTAATCAATGCTGGCGCAACATACCAACGCACCGCTACAACCCTTTTACATGACATGATGCACAAAGAAGTCGAAGTCTACGTCGACGACATGATCGTGAAGTCAAAGGAGAGAAGTGGTCATATCACTAACCTCCGCAAGTTCTTCACGCGCCTACGACAATACAAAATGCGCCTCAACCCCCAAAAATGTACTTTTGGAGTCAAATCCGGTAAACTACTAGGACATGTAGTAAGCCAAAGAGGCATCGAGGTCGACCCCTCGAAAGTCAAAGCAATTCTAGAAATGCGACCCCCGGAGAACCTCGACGAAATTCGAAGTTTCTTGGGCCAAATCCAATACATTTCGCGCTTCATCAGCAAAATCACCATGATATGTGAACCAATTTTCAAGAAACTCAAGAAAACCGACCAAGTTTAATGGGACGAAGAATGTCAAAAAGCATTTGACAAGGTCAAAGAATTGCTAACTAACCCACCAGTTCTACGACCACCCCAAAAGGATTTACCACTCTCCTTATACCTCACAACAACACCTACCGCCATGGGCGCCATGCTCGCCCAAGAAGTAAACGGCGAAGAACATGCAATCTACTACATTAGCAAGAAATTTCTCGATTACGAAATTCGATATTCACCCGTCGAGAAGAGTTGTCTAGCTTTAGTGTGGTCATCCAAGAAACTCCGCCACTATATGCTAGCACACCAAACGAGGCTCTATTCCACAATGGACCCCGTAAAATACCTCTTCGAGAAACCTGTGCTAAACGGACGAATGGCCAAATGGACATTACTCCTAGCCGAGTTCGACCTTAAGTACGTACCCCTCAAAGCAATCAAGGGACGAGCAGTCTCCGATTTCCTAGCTGAAAATGCAATCACCGAACAACCAATCATAGACACAACATCCCTTCCAGACGATGGGATTTACAACATCAACCAAGAACAATGGGAATTATACTTCGATGGTTCATCCAACTATCGAGGATGTGGAGTAGGAATACTTCTCATATCCCCAAATGGCGAACACACACCCTTATCAATCAAACTGGATTTTGACGTAACAAACAACGCCGCAGAATACGAAGCATGCTTGCACGGTCTCCAAGCAGCGCTTGTACTCAACGCACGCAACATAAGAGTCTATGGGGACTCCTCCCTCATAATCAACCAAGTATCCGGAGCATGGAAGATACTTAATGAAAACCTAGCACTATACCAAAGAAAAATACAAGAGCTAATAAACGAATTCTATCACGTAGAATTCATACACCTCCCACGCGAAGAAAACCAATTTGCCGACGCGTTATCCAAACTCGCGTCACTAATCAACATACCCCCGGGAATGGAAACACTACCCATTGTCGTGGAACGACGGAACGAACCCGCCTACATCTGTGACATTGAAACCGAGGAAGAACAAACCGACCCTTGGTACCAAGCGATCATCAACTACAAAACAAACGGTGAATACCCACCGAACATTGACAAACGGGCCAAGCGAGCCCTACGCCTATTATCATCGCAATTCGTGATGGAAATGGGCAAACTACTCAAAAAGACGCCTCAAGGTACCCTACTTTTGTGCGTCGACCACAAAAAAGGGCACCAAATCATGTCCCAAGTACACGATGGCGAATGCGGACCACACATGAACGCACGAGCCATGTGCAAACAAATCATAAGGCTAGGATGGTACTGGACCACCATGGAAGCCGACTGCGCAAAATATGTCAAACATTGCCATAATTGCCAAATCTTTGCAAAAATACAGCACATACCCCCTTCACCACTATACAGTTTAACCTCGCCATGGCCTTTCTCAACCTGGGGAATTGACGTCATAGGCAAAGTTCAACCCGTGGGAGCAGGAGGACACTGCTTCATCCTCGTGGCCATCGACTATTTCACCAAATGGGTCGAAGCCGCATCATACCGTACGCTAGGCACAAAAGAAGTTGCGAAATTCATACAAAACAACATCATTTGTCGCTACGGCATACCCCACGAATTCATAAGCGACCAAGGCACACACTTTCAAGGAGAGGTCGAACCACTTCTCCTCAAATACAAGATACAACGACACAAATCATCACCTTACCGACCACAAACTAACGGCGCGGTCGAGGCAGCAAACAAAACCGTCGTATCAATCCTCAAAAAGATGACCGACACCTGCCACGACTGGCCCAACAAAATCCCATTTGCATTATGGGGATACCGCACAACCAATAAGACACCCACGTGCATGACACCCTATTTCCTAACATACGGAATGGAGGTCGTTTCAAACCGTAGAAATCGAAATGCGATCCTTCAATTCTCATGGAAGCGGAGACATTCCTGAGCCGAGTGGGCACGCACGCGAACGATACGAACAACTCATCCTATTAGACGAAAGACGGTTACATTCACTAAATGCGGTCCGAATGTACCAATCTCGCCTACGCAGCTTTACAACAAACGGGTCAAGCCACGAAACATCAAAGTAGGTGACCTAGTACTCAAATCAGTCCGAGCACCATTACCAGTCGATCCAAGAGGAAAATTCAAACCCAATTGGGCCAGACCGTACTTGGTCAAGGAAATCCTTCCCGGAGGAGCCGTGAAACTAACTGACCTTGACGGTCAGGACTTCCGATTACCAACAAATCTTGATCAACTCAAGAAATACTACCCCTAAACACAGACAAATCTGCAATGCATTTAACAAAAACAAAACTCACTCTCGCATGGGTGAACTACGCTCGGTTTGATTCCACGCACTGTGGATACGTAGGCAGCTTTGCAAAGGGCTCAACCGAACCACACGAACTACGCCGGTTTGATTCTGTATTCAAAGAGCAGATACGTAGGCAGCTTATCAAAAGTACGACCGAACTTTTTTTTAGCACGCACGCCCAAGGCTTAAAAAAGGTCAAGGGCGATGCACTCACAAAAAGACACGCTCAAAGCTTAAAAAAGTCGAGAGCACAGTCAACACAAAATCAAACATACGAATCCAAAGCTTAAAAAGGTCAAGGATTTAAAACAAATTCAAGTGTTCGAAGCTTAAAAAGGTCGAGAACATTTCAAAGCAAAACAAAAGAAAGCAACGAGACAAGACAAAAGCAAATTAATTCTATTTTATTACTTTATTTAGAATTTTTCGCAATTTAGAAATGAGCTAGGAACAAGCCTCCTTAGCCCTTTATTTGAACCTAAACCACGCATTTAAATAAAGGAATTTTTCTAAACAAGACAAAAGCAAACTACTCAAGTCATCTTCCGACGCTTCGGACTAGCCTCTTCATCTTCAAGGGGCCGATCCGCCACAATCTTCGAACTAAGAACGGGAATAGATCTCTCAAAACCTGGGGGCTCGATCGGATCCTCGTCCTGCTCGACTGGGGGCTCCTCGATCCTTGACCCTAGGCGATCCTTAACAGTCACTTTCGGCCCAAGCCTTTCCCACGCCGGTCTCGAAGTAGAAGCATCCACACTAACAGCACAAAGATCACCATAGTTCCTCCTTTCGCGCACCACCTCATACGCCAAGGAGGGCCTTGGCCCGTTCTTCTCCCTCCTCCTCTGATTCTCCCGTTCCTGAGGATCATTGGACCGGTACCACCGTGTATAGAAGTCCGTAACACGACTAGACTCTATATGCTCCGGAACAGCCCAAGTAACACGGTCCGACCATCCTCGGATCCAAGCATCAATCATCTGGTTGTTTAGGACAACAACCCCTCCAGCCTGAGTATCCTGCTCGGGTATGGTCTGAGCAAGCCCGATTTGCCTCTTCAAGCGCAGAGGATGAATCCACACACCTCGTTCAAATCCGCACAACATCAACCCACGAGACGCATTCGCAACAGACGGCGCCGTAATCGCCGTAATACCCCACCAAGACACATACCAACGAATGGTGCTCTCCTTCACAAACCCCCGGTAGTAGTTTAGCGAACGCTCCCGAAGGTCAGCCCACTCCATCTTTCGCGATGTCGTGGCCGCAGCCTTGAAAACACTCCCAAGGGGAAGAGCTTTATACACACTTAGCCTCTCCATGAGCCAAATGTTGAGAATCCTAGCGCAACCCCTGTACGAGCTCAGACGATTAGCACAACGGTCGTCTAAGCCCAGTATGGTCTCCGCTAGGATCAACGCAGAAGGATCATATCCCCTTTCCATCTCTTCGACAACACGAGCATACCTCGCGTTCCCGAACACTCCATCTGGCATGGACCCCGCAAAAGCATAACGATGAACCAAACAAAAAGCAAGGGCCCTCCGCCTCGAACGGTTCGAAATACTAGTATCAACCTTATTCATGTATCGTTCACACAAGAGAAGCATGTTTACCTTGCCTCCCTCAAACAAACCTGCAGCATGAGCATTTGTCATCCCAAGGAAGTTTCGCAACATCCCGTTATAGCAAAGCTCACTCCTCACAACCACAGGAGTAGTCCGTTTCGACCACCCAGCAATGGCCGCAAACTCCTCTATCAAAGGACACACTTCTCCTCCGGGAAACCTAAACACATGCAAGCTAGGATCCCAATAATCCAAGAACGCATCAAGGAAGTCCAGATCGACTTTCATCTGGCGAAAGCAAATAAAAACACCCGCACCATCGTCATACACCGCCTTCTTCATTGCCGGACTTAATGAGGAAGTCCACCTCTTCAAAAGAGCAACAAAATGCTCCTCCATTTTCCTAGAACACAAAAACTTTTGTAAATATACCTAATATATTTATAAGAGCAAAAAAATCTAAAGTAAAAGGAAAGAAGAGAAGTGTTTGTGAATGAAGATTATGGCACGCACCCCCTCTCCTTATATAGGAAAACAATGTCCGAAATATGGAAATACAGCGCTACCAGACAGGCCAGCAAACCGCATGGCTCTATACGGTTTGCAACCCAAACCGCATAAGCCTATGCGGTTTAGCCCACAAACCGCACAAGCCTATGCGGTTTCAGGGGCTGGTTTTTCTCAACGTTTTCTAATTTCGTCTTTCCTAAACACCACAAGCTACACCACCCTACGACATTCTCCTTTGTTGTTCCCCATACAGCGACATTGCGCAACATAGCAAATACGATTCTTACCACGAGTCAAAACACAAACATTTTCGCATTCGCAAGCTCATTTCAACATTTAAAATGAACTTTTTACTAATACATTTTCACAAGCTAAAATCAACATCAATGCATCCCACTCGGGAATTATATCATCTTTCAAACAAGCTTACCAACAGCGATCAAGTTAAAAGTTCAAGCTGCAACAATCAAGTTCAAAGTTCAAGCTACAACGACATGTACACAAAGGTTCATACAATCTTTATTACACAAGGTCATTCGGGATGACGACGACGGTACTCGTCAAATTCACGCCGAATCTGAGCCGTTTCAGCACGACTCTGACACAACTGAGCTGCCTGCTCAGCCCAAGCCATCCTCCACCTGTTGGCTATCCGCCATAGCCTCTTATGAGCCTCCTTAGCCACCTGTGATACACAACACAAAAACGCTTCACATTTTTCTCCATTTTGCCTTAATTTCACTCAAAATAAGTCAAACTTAGGGGGAAATTTCAAAACAAAAACAGTCAACCCCACTTTGCCTTAATTTCACCCAAATTAAGCCAAACTCGAGGAGGTAACCACAAAAGCACGACTCTCACAAGTTTGATCATCGCTATAATTCATACCTCGATCAAACTGGGGGCTCACTCACATATACAAAGATACATACCTTCTTCACCCTGCCCGTCCAGCTGTCCATGCCCGCGTCCGTGGTCACCGGCAAGTACGTCGGCAAAGTGAAGGTCTGACGCGACGCTCGACTCGTCAGACTAACTCGGGTAGGGAAGTCACCAGGCTGCTCCGCCATCTCAGGATCGAATTCCTACAAAACAAGTACAAAACGCACACGTCAGGGAAATTTTTCGCAAAAATAACCTTACGCACCCTCAAAAGAAGCAAGCGTACCTCGATCGGCCCACAAGCAAGCCGAGACTGAGCAAACTGGCCATAGTCTTCCCCAGGACAGAGAAGACTCATCGACTCTCCTTCCCCGTACAACGCCACCCAATCCTGAGCGGAAACCCCTCGCTCAAACAGGACTCTCGGCGGATCCCTAGGCACCACCGGAGCTGGCCACCCTGCCTGGAAAACTAAACGCTCCCCAAGGTACCAAACCGGCCCATACGGCGTCGCTGGCACAAAGCGCTGGTCTCTCGTGATCGCAAACCGCGCCCCGATGCCTTCAGGGATGCCTGCATACTGGCCCCACGGGAACGGCACGAACTACAAAACAAAACACACTCATAAATACAATACAATCATTTTAAGTACACTCTATTTAAAATGGTTCAAGCACAAACCTCATCAAAACGCATCCGGTTCAGACGATCCCGAACATCATCATACGACCAGTTAAACGCAAAGACTACATCGCACCCCAAGTACGCATCACGGTACTCTCTCACGATCCTCGTAGCATGCGGGGGAAGCAGGAAAGGAAAATGGCTAAGAATCCACGACTGCACACAGGAAACAAAAACACGTTACAAAAGTACAAAAAAAACAAAGACAACAATGCACCTAAAACAAGAACAGAATCAGCACGTACCTCCATCAAGAATCCAGGCGAGAGTAAGGACAGTCTCGACCCTCGATCCATAACCCGTGGTCTCACGGCATCCATGCAGAAACGAATGCACAAACCTAGAGACGGCGTCACCCAGTCAAACGTCCCAATTGCATTCCAATCCAGAAGATGCATAAGGACCGATGTCGACGCCCGCTCGCCCTTGTCGCCGAAGTACACGGCGGTGACAGACCACCACAACCACATACGGGCATTCTGCTCGTCACTCCACTCCGAGGGGCCATACTCGGTCTTCCCCTCGAAATACTCCAAGATACTCGGTCTTCCCCTCGTCTTGAAAGTATAAGGTGGTGCACTCTCACAAACCACCTCCAAGCCGCCACCGATCGCATCGGTCACAACCTCGTCCACAACGGACGGCGCAAACTCAAAACTCATGTCACGGCATGCGGACCCAGAACCCCGCCATGACAAAGATATTCAGACAAGGTAATGCTGGCCTCGGCCGGGCATATGGAACGTCGTTGTGGTGTCCCAGTACCTGTCTAGAAAGGCCCTGGTCAACATCAGATTTGCCGTCTGCTTCTTCCTCGCAATCTCCCTCCAATGGCCGAATTAACGGGCCAAAAGCACTACGCAAAGACCTGCTTGCGCCCTCGGCGAAAGCTTCTCCTCAAAAACACACATTACGGACGAGACGCCCGAGAAAGTTCTCATCGAACCCTTCGGCCAACCCATCGTCGCTCGATAGGAAACGTGTCTCTCCGGAGCAAGTAGAAGGTTATGGCCATCCCAACCCTTGGCGAAGGCCCTGTTCACGCGCGACTTTCGCGGCCTAGAGCTACTCGCCCTAGGCGCAACCTCCTCGACCTCCTCAGCCTCCCCCTCAGCAACATCCATCTCAGCCTCCAGCTCATTCACAAACTCCTGAGCAAACACATCCGCCTCCTCCTCCTCAGGATCAGGCACAGGGACATTCCTCCCACGACCTCTACCTCGTGACTGACCACATCTCGTGGACAAGTCACGAGGGTCGGCCTCCCTCTCACTACGCGAACGCCTCAAACCACTCGAGCTAGAGGCTCCCTCAGTCCTCGAACTAGCACTCCTACGAGATTTCGATCTCGTAACACGACTGGAATCTTCCCCTGCAACCAAACACAACCAATACATACAGCTATAATACATGCAAGCATACAACTTGGCATACACATACACAAATACACACAAATAATACATACATAATACATATACATCCCCTAACACATTACACTATACGCCCTACAAAGCATTTTTAGGCCTAATTCATAATTAAGCCGAACACCGTTCTCTACATCTCAAAATTACAACTTTATGGTTTCTATGCGCCATAATAGTCCCCAACAACAACCCACTACAAGCAATTGCATTTTGATCACTCCGATCAAAAACCCCCAATTCGCCTTAATTACTCCGTATAACTACGACTTAAGACGGCGATTTGAAAGCCTTAACTCGACATTTTCGCAAAACTAACGCTATAGGCATGCTATACACACTATGGGCATCCTACACCGAAGTTTAATTGAAATTCCGGGTCGGAAAATCCGGGTTCGTTTTCGGGCCCGAAACCTAATTTGGACGTTTTTCACACAAAGACGGTCCAAATCACAATCAATTCACACATACATGCTAGCATGACATAATGCAACACAATGACGACAATTTCAAGCATTCAAACGGCAAATTTCAAGCAAAACTCGGGTTTTCACTCAAAACCCGTCTTTTCAACATTTCAAGGCAAAACTAGCTGATTACAACAACAAATAACGTAAAAGCAAGTTAAAGTGGAGCATTACCTCGTTCCATAGCAAGGCAACGCAAGAAAAACGAGCAAAAACGGTTAAGAAATCGAAAAATGGCGTTTTTGGAGTTTAGAAACCGAAAATGTTGAAATGAAGCATAAACACGGTATACTCGTGTTATATAGCCCCCTACAGCCAATAAGGCAAACCGCATAACCCTATGCGGTTTGCATCACGAACCGCATAAGGCTATGCGGTTCCTGCCCCTGGTTTTTCTCGGTTTTTCTCGTTTTACGCCTACTTTTGAATTCCCAATTCATCTTGGCCCTAATACAACTCCAAGTATGCCCCGTTCTCGGGTTAAGGCGTCACCTACAGTCCGCCATACACGTATATTAAGCATTTAATGTACGGTACAGAATCAGAAGCACGAACGCTCTTCACGAGCATCACATCATATTCTCCTCAACAGAAGGCAATCATATACAATTACGACTACATAGACACTCCTCGGCGAGCCCAAGCATAAGCACTCTGCAATATACACCTGACTTCAAGCATTTCACTCTACATGGACACTCCTCGGCGAGTTTTAAGCACGAATACCTCACGAAACACATCCGTACATCCAAGCATTGCAACCCTCACATGCGCTCCTAGGCGAGATTAGACATCTCTACATCCATGCACCCTTATCCAATCACCTTGCACCCTTACACATGCGCTCTCTCACGAGATCTACACTAACACCTACATAAACACCCCTATTCAATTATACATCTCATGCATACCCAAACATCTTGCAAGCACATGCACCCCTGCACTTTAGCCCCTTTACGCATGCAATACGAAGACATTACAAGCACCAACACCAGACATCCGACGATACCAAGCATATACAAAGGCACCAACAAACGACAGCAAGCACGACGAAGACTTCCAGCAGGCCGGCAGGCCCTTATAGCATGCACGGACCGCCAAGTCCTTAAAATGCGCACGTCCCGCCCCGCATAGCCCGGTTCGAAGTCCTCGTCTCACCCATGGACACATACTTCGTTCCGCTGATCATACCGAGACTGTAACGGTCCGGATATGGTCGATGGAGTTTGACTAGCGCTCTAGTCCGAGCTCAGTCAAACTGGGGGCTCTGTGGATACCCATATCCATACCCTCCAAACAAAACCCTGTGATGTAACACGGACTTTTATTACGCATGTTTAACGCTAACTTAAACGGTTCTAACTAATGTCGAATTCATTTTGAGTCGTTTGAAATGTTAAAATAATTTAGGTCGCTTCACATCACACTTAAATAAACGTTCATTTTTTCCATTTGGAGTCCAGCTAGGTCATGAGCTTCGCATTTGCACTACAATTAGTCCTTTTACATTAACAAGGTCTAATTCAGCATTCCTAAATTCCTAAATTTAGGCCCGGTAGCTAAAACCGCTATTTAGCCCCCTCCTACACAAAATACAACCTTACGTCTTACCTTATTTCACAAAAACTATGCAAACACACCCTTTTCATTTTTACGGGTCTCGGGCCCTAAACCGAGCCCAAACCCAGCCTTTGGCCCGCACTCCAAAGCCCTAAACATCACAAAATATCTCAGAAATATCCTAGCTGTTTTCTTGCGCCTCACGTCCAAGATTATCACGTAATCTTTCAAAGATATAATTCAACCGAAACTAGGAAACTAGGCTAAAACCACACCCTTGAACCGAATAAGCTTATGCGGTTTGGGGAGGCAACCGCATAAGCCTATGCGGTTTGCCCTGGCAACCGCATAAGCCTATGCGGTTTGCCCTGGCAACCGCATAAGGCTATGCGGTTTCTAGGCCTGTTTTTATCCCCGGATTTCCTAATTTCTCCGAGGTTTTTAGTATATGTACACCCCTATACCCCGACCTCAAAGACACAATTTACAACCAGAATTACTCTTTCACACCACAAAACACTCACAAAGCCTCAAGCACTCAAATCCTTGAGTTCAACACACCATCCCGTGTTGAATTCATCCTCCTTTTTAGTTCAAGAAGCGAAGCTCTGCCCAGATCTGAAGCGTCAGGACAAGGTAGGTACCGATCCACTTGGATCAAAGCTTTTCCTTATTTTCTATGGACTAACAAAGGGTCTACACTTTAGCGCCGGCTTTGGCACCCAAATACGCTTGCACTCCAAGTGTTCTATTTACTTGGTACACTCCATATCCGATGACACGCCAAAGTCGCATAAGCAATCCCTTATAAAATAAACCAATGGACAATTGAACTTTATTTTATTTGCATGCATCTTGCACCTTCTTATTTTGCATTAAATCAACTTAAACAATGAATTCGACCTTTAACTGAACCGTTTTCGGTAACAAGTTAAGCATGCTAAACTGAGGGTTTTAATCAATCTTTTTGCATCTGCACCTGCATTCTTTTACAAACTTATCGCACTTGTACGTAGCGATAACATTAGCTCAAATATCATCTTGCAAGGATTGTTCTAGGTCAGTAGAGGCTATTTTTACATAGGCTTTTCTAAAAGGTTTTCATAAATCATTATTTGAATTAACTCTTTTTCTAAAGTACCCTCACCCCGAATCCAATCTGGTTTCACAACCTTAGATCTAGGGGTGTCGGCGTACTCCAAAATCTAGGACATGTTTTTAACTTAGAACATGGTAGCAGGTTCCTAATTTCCGCGATAATTAGGTGGCGACTCCATAACAGTTCTTAAAGGTTTTTCTAACTTAATCTTTTTTAACTTTAAAATCCGCCCTTAAGCAAGACGCCGAGTTGGGTCCCTCGACGCGGTTCCCGGGTTCCACAAGTAGCGATAGGCTAGTCGACCTGAGGATGTTAAATTGGGTACAAAGCGGGTGTTGTCCGCTTTTTATGTGTGACACAGGATATCGAGCCATAATGACGATAAGTCACCTGGCCTGACATGTAAATCGACGGATTCGTGTTTGAACGAGTCCGTGTTTTGTTTATTTTTGAGAGAGATAGTTTGTTTAAGTCGGGGTGGCTAGCAAGTCACTCGACTTAGGGCTATCTCAAAAACGTAAAAGTGTCTGCTTAATTGAAATATCCGAAGTGAATTGACACTTTCGGGTTTTGCTTTGCGAAATGTTTTTGCGATAAATGTATTATGACGATACGTCAATCGTATAATACATTTATGTTTTGTAAAGGATCGGAAATGTAGTGATTATTTCCGATCGGTTTTGAATATCGTGGTGTAATGTTCGTCAGGCTTAGTTGACTATAGGTCAATGATCCTGACTGTATGCTCAAAAAGTATGCTTTTTGAAAAGATTTTTGAAAATATAATTTCAAAATGGACGTGTTTTGAATGCGTACTGACTCATGAAATGTTTTTGTATGCATTTGTTTAAAAGACGACCATAGCGAGGGTGCTATAGCTTTGAATTTGTACGCATAGACGCGGGTTTTTGGCTTTCAGGGTAAGGTTCCTTCCGGTCATTCCCGCAACGTTTGTGTAGAGTTATCCGCAAGATCACACACATTAGTGTGGATTCAATACGGGGTCTAGAGCGTTGAAGTTTGGCGCTACGATTCCCTTGTACGGATGCCATACTTGTGATCGTGGAAGGGTGAGAGATCGACGTGTCCAGAGTATACTCGCTTATGAAGCGAGTTTTTACTTGGGGCCGTCCCTCGAAGGGTGTGGTTATGAATCAAGAGGATTCGACTCAAACGTACTATTGCCCAAATATCGAAAGCAGAAATGTTTTCAAAGTTTCAAGTTTCACTTCTTTATGTTTTTAAAATAAAATGAAAAGTTAATTTTCAAAAAAAATAAAAACATGCTCGTCCCCAGCGGAGTCGCCAACTGGAAGTACCGGCGAGTCATGCCACCTCTTCTCGACGCCCCGCTCGCGCCCGCTCTCGATTTGACGTCATGGGGCGGAATGCACGGCGCGGGAAAATTTTGCAAGGAGCTCGCTCGCGGGAGCTCCGCCTTTTTAGAGGCTTGGCTCGCTCGAGCGTTCTTTTGCTTAATGGGGGAATGTCATTGCATGTAATTGTGACAAAAAGAAATATAAAAATCCTTTTGAAATGTATTTTTGGAGTCGCCACCAAATATTAAAGGAATTTGGAACCTATTCAACGCGTCTTAAAATATAAGACACGGGTGTCTCAGATTTCAAGGTGCGTCGATACCTATCCGTCTGAGGTTATTGTGAAACCAGAGAGGATTCGGAGTGAGGTTACTTTTCGAAAGTTTTGACAAAAATGTATCATGAAACTGTAATAAAAAAGCCTACGTAAAAGTAGTCTTTACTAGTTTGAAAACAAATGCTTTAATTTCGATATTTGGGCTAATAGGACGCTACGTACAAATGCAAATGTGTGACTCGACAAATATGTAAAATAAAGGTAAAGCCGTCAAAGCTATGACGATTTGCTTATAGGAAATTTACGTAAAATTACTAATTCATTGTATTTGAATTAATAACTAAACGTTATTCTCCGACTTGTGTTCAATTCTAAGATTTTGTAAAACCCTCGGTTTTGCATGTTTAAGAGACTAGTTGAAACGGTACAGTTAAATGTCGAATCCGTGTTTTAGTCATAATTTAATGCATGAATCGAGAATTTGCATAATGTAAAAGTGGGTGCTTAATTTAGTGATTTTGAGTCGTTTATTTATGCGATATTGGCGGGGTTTAGACGAATCATTTGATTCGAATTACTACAATCTTATTGCGAATACGAGTTCGTTAATGCCAATATCGGGGTGGGTTAAAGTAACCCTATAAGTCTCGAACGTCCAATCTGAAGGTAAAATTTCTTTACCTTGAAATGCAAAGACGGTCTTAGAGTGGAAATTTATAAGTGCGAGAGGCTTTTTGTGAGTATGAGTATCGATTTATGTGAACGAAGTGAATGTGTAAGGAGTAAGTTATGTTGATTGATTGATTCGTTGTGTAATTGTTGTTATTTGAGTTGAATAGGGGCTGCTATTTATAGCAAATGCTTCGTGTTTTATGCCTAATTGATCAGAAAATCGCCAGAGAACCAACGATTAAACATAAAATCGCCAGAATGTCAGAGGGGAGAGGGAAAATCGCCAGAAGACTGGCGATTTACCTGAAAATCGCCAGTATTCTGGCGATTTTCAGCCTCCTCTCTGACAGATTTGTAGCGCCGTATTTGATCGTAGGTGTGTAAGACGTACTTGGCGAGTTGATTAACTTTTGGGTGTGTTATGTCAACTTGTTGCAAGTTGATTTAATCAACTTGTCATAAGTTGATTGCTCGGTTTTCGTGTTTCGTGTTTCGTGTTTCGGTTTTTCGTCGTGTTTTCCGATTTTAGCTCGAAATAAAATAATATTGTAATATATTATTTTACGACCTTGTGGGATTTTGTTTCGTAAGAATGTGACTCGGAACGCATTTTGGTCCGCTTCGGGTGCTTGGGCCTTCTTGTGTGTCTTGGGCCTTTCTTGTGTGTTTGGGTCGTTTTTGTGTTCTTGGGCCATTTTGTGAGGCGTTTTTGTGTCGTGCTTGTGTGTATTGTGTCGACTTACGATTAAAATGACTAAATTAATATTCATTTTTACGAAATATGCAAATTCAAATTAATACGTTAAAAATGACTAAAAATGTTTTAGACACTTATGTACCGTTTCGTCTCATTTTAAAACATGCATGAAAGTCCTTTTCGTCATCGGGTTTGTTTTTTTTTTGGGGGGGGGGGGGGGTACGGATACGGGTATCTACACTTAGGCAAGATGACTCGTCAACCCTTTAGCGGTAAAGGGACACGAGCAAGTGAGGTTTTAGGACTCATACATACCGATGTGTAACACCCCGGCCCCAACTAAAGGCCGAAATGTCATTCACGGTAGCTCGCCAGGCTGCGTACATCGCCCACAGACCAACACGGGCCCTTTCCAGCGCACTTTGTCCTCACTCATGCACATCCTGAGAACTTCCCAGGAGGTCACCCATCCTAAGACTACTCTCCAACAAGCACGCTTAACTGAAGAGTTCTTAAGATGAGCCACCAGAAAAGAAGATGCATCTTGTTGATATGAGTAGTACTTACAATCCTTTTAAGCACTATGTCACTTGAGCCAACACATGAACCTCTTTAACGGGGTACCCGGCCCGAATAACCTCGGACAACACCGGGTGTTACACACCCCCACTTGAAGAACGCAACGTCCTCGTTGCGCCTGGTAGCTACTTACAATATAGCATTCCAGAATCCTCCCGACTAGGTGCGTGCACTGCCAACAATACAGGATTCGACCACACGGTCAGCCGGGTTGCTCGATACCATTTGTAACACCCGGCCCCAACTAAAGGCGAAATGTCATTCACGGTAGCTCGCCAGCCGCGTGACATCGCCTGCACCAACACGGGCCCTTTCCAGCGCACTTTGTCCTCACTCATGCGCATCCTGAGAACTTCCCAGGAGGTCACCCATCCTAAGACTACTCTCCAACAAGCACGCTTAACTGAAGAGTTCTTAAGATGAGCCACCAGAAAAGAAGATGCATCTTGTTGATATGAGTAGTACTTACAATCCTTTTAAGCACTATGTCACTTGAGCCAACACATGAACCTCTTTAACGGGGTACCCGGCCCGAATAACCTCGGACAACACCGGGTGTTACAGATGTGTGTGGTCCATTAAATATCACCGCTAGAGGAGGATATCATTACTTCATTACTTTTACCGATGACTTAAGTAGATATGGTTATGTCTACTTAATAAGGCATAAAAGTGATGCTTTTGAGAAATTTAAAGAATTTCAAAATGAGGTTGAGAACCAATTAAACAAAAGGATAAAAGCACTACGATCGGATCGTGGTGGCGAATATCTAAGTAATGAGTTTGATTCACATCTTAAGAATTGTGGTATAATATCACAATGGACTCCTCCGGGCACACCATAGTTGAATGGTGTTGCAGAAAGGAGAAACCGAACTTTGCTAGACATGGTTCGGTCTATGATGAGTCAAAGTGAGCTTCCTGGATCCTTTTGGGGCTTTGCACTGTTGTCTGATGTTTTCTCACTAAATCGAAGTCCGACTAAAGCGGCCAATAAGACTCCATATGAGATATGGACGGGAAAGGTTCCCTATTTGTCATTCATGAGAATTTAGGGTTGTGAGGCATTCGTTAAGAATAAAACTGACGATAAACTCGCACCAAGGTCTGACAAATGTCTTTTTGTAGGTTATCCTAAGGAAACCTGTGTTTATTACTTCTACGACCCTCACGAAAACAAAGTGTTTGTGGCTCGTGATGCTGTTTTTCTAGAAAACGAATATATTTCTAAAAAACAGAGTGGGAGAAAATTTGAACTTGATGAAGTTCAAGAGCCACAAACCGAGGCAGAAAATGAGGAAACTGTTCCCTCGTCTTCTGACACGGTTATAATCCCTAGGAGGTCAGGAAGAATTAGTCATCAACCTGACCGTTACCTCAGTAACATCGAGGAGGAGGGTGATTTGTTGTTATTCGAAAGCAACGAACCCTCAACCTACAAGGCGGCTATAAGTAGCCCCAACTCCGAACAATGGCTCGAGGCCATGAAATCCGAAACGGATTCTATGTACGAGAACCAAGTTTGGGACTTGGTAGATTTACCTGAAGGAGTGAGACCCCTTCTGTGTAAATGGATATTCAAAATCATACTCGACATAGATAAACATATAGATGTTTACAAAGCTAGATTGGTGGCAAAGGGCCTTTCACAAGTGCAAGGTATTCATTAAAATGAAACCTTTGCACCGGTTGCTATGCTTCGATCCATAAGGATAATCTTAGCGGTTGCCGCATTTCATGACTATGAGATTGTTGGGGTTAGTGTCCTCCACAGTTAGTGCAATAACATAAATAAACCTCTAAAGGTACACAGGGTACATTTTGTATTGCAATCAGTTGATTAACGTTTATCAATAACGGTTGGCTTGCTAGATAAGTTTGACGTTATTGTCATACAGATGGCGGTGATCAACTGGTCCCTAAATAGTCACACCTAAAGGATGTGTTTAAGAAATGTGATTATTTGAGAAAATAATCATATTGATGCCTTACTAAAAGACTAAAAGATTAGTTGGTGTTTCTGACTAAAATGTTAGTCAAGTGTGATAATGATACGGCCATTTAATAAGGATTAAATGATATTAGCTAATACGAATTAAATGTAATTCGTAAATTGAATATAAAATGTTGTATTTAATTATTGAATATAATATAAGCTAAATGGTTATAAACTGTTATAATTAATTAGAAAATTATAAAAGTGACGTCGGTTTGCTTTAGTGATAATGAGTCGTTTATTTATGCGATATTGGCGGGGTTTAGACGGATTATGAATCCGAATTACTACAACCGTATTATTTAATACGGCCGCTAATGCCAATATCGAGTTGGGGTTAATGTAACCCCTTTGTCCGAGTCTCAAAACGTCCCAGAGCGTAGGTAAAATGTTTACCTTTCGAAAGTGAAAAGACGGTATTTTTGAGTGGATTTTGTGAGTAGTGTATGTGTTTTGTAAAAACCGATGTATTGAAATGAATGAAGTGGGTTGGTATTTATAGAGGTTGGCTGGTTTTTTGTGGGTGCACAAAACTAAATCGCTTTGTGTCTGAGCGTTAATTTTGTTTAGGTTGGATTTTTTAAGAAAATCAAAAGCAGCGGCTATTACAAAACAAAAACATAATCGCCGCTGACAAAGCGTTTAATCGCACAATCAACCGGCGATTGTACTTTGTTTTGGTGGGCTGTTTTATGCCGCCATTTGGCTTTGGTTGTGTGATTAGGTGATGATTATGTTTTATTTGGATATTTTGGGCCAAATTGGTTTTTGGGTCAATTTTGGTTTTCGTGTTTCGGTTTTTGTCGTGTTTTTCGGTTTTGGCTCAAATTAAAATAATATTAAAGTATATTATTTTACGGTTTTGTAGAGTCTAGTTTTGTGAAAATGTGACACGGGACGCACTTTGGCCCGTTTTGAGTGTTGTGTTAGTGTGCGTTTTGGGTCGTTTTTGTATGTTTGGGCCGTTTAGTAGCTAGTTGAAATTTGTTTTGTGGCTTGGCTTAATAAGACGTTCTGTTTAGTGCTCGTGTTGTGCTTATAATGACTAAGAGTGACATTTCATTTTTATGATTATGCAAGTCCAAATTAATACGCTAAAAATGACTAATACGTTTTAGACACTTTTGTACCGTTTCGACTCTTTTAAAAGCATGAATGGAAGTCCTTTTCATCATCGGGTTTGTTTTTTGGGGGGTACGGATACGGGTATCTACACTTACCAACCATGCAAAGATGAAAACGAAGAATGAAGATGAAAACTTTGTGTATTTTGTTTTGTGCAAACTCATGGAAACACTTGCAAACTCATTGAAGATGAATTATAATTCTCTAAATCTTATCACGCGACCGCTTGATTGGCCAAGTTTCACCCATTTACATCTAAATATGATTTTTTTTTTATAATAATAATAATTCATTAACAAAACATCAAATACAATTACAACGAATATGTTAAATCGAAAAATAAATCTAACGGTAATCAAAGTTCAAATTTCTCTTATAGAATGAAAGATCTCAAAATCTAATTTCACAATTTGGCACAACCTCGCATTGCTATTTTGATATAGCCTTTGAGGGGATCCTTCAATTTGAATGACCATGGTAGAGAAATCGCCTTGCTCCGTCGATTGTTGACGATTAACGTGTATTCATTGAACTATCATCCAACGAGTTATCAAATAACCATTATATTGATAAATAACAAAATAGTAACACTGTTGGAGTTAGTGTCCTCCACAGTTAGTGCAATAACATAAATAAACATCTCAAGGTACACAGGGTACATTTTGTATGCAATCAGTTGATTAACGTTTATCAATAACGGTTGGCTTGCTAGATAAGTTTGACGTTATTGTCATACAGATGGCGGTGATCAACTGGTCCCTAAATAGTCACACCTAAAGGATGTGTTTAAGAAATGTGATTATTTGAGAAAATAATCATATTGATGCCTTACTAAAAGACTAAAAGGTTAGTTGGTGTTTCTGACTAAAATGTTAGTCAAGTGTGATAATGATACGGCCATTTAATAAGGATTAAATGATATTAGCTAATACGAATTAAATGTAATTCGTAAATTGAATATAAAATGTTGTATTTAATTATTGAATATAATATAAGCTAAATGGTTATAAACTGTTATAATTAATTAGAAAATTATAAATATATGGATATTAATAATTTAATGATATATTATAGTGGATCATATTTATGACACTAGTAATATAATATTATATTATATTATAAAAGCTAAAGGAAACCTCCAAGAAAGAGCCTGATTACTCTTTGACTTTTTGGTCAACAAGGAATTGGTTTTTGGAAAGTGATTTTTGGAAAGAAAAATTACTCCCTAAAGCTTATAGGAGGGGCCGAAACATTCAAGTATATTAGAAGGTTTTTGGCTCAACCTAAGAAATTAATTCATTCATTATAATTCACACACACAAATTAGAAAATCAGTTTTCTTCTCTCTAAAGTTTTCTAGCAAGAACTAAGGGCATATCTTAAGCAATCTTGGGTGCAACTTTTAGGAGATATCAACCTTCTTGATATTCGATCTTAGGCCATTAAGCAAGGACTAAAGGTTATTTTTCTTAATCTTATATTTATTTATGCAATTTCTTTTATGACTATTAATCATATAGAATAAGTTTCATTATAATCCTGTGATTTTAAAGGTCTATATACCGATATAAACCTACAAGTGGTATCAGAGCCTTAAGGCTATGAAATTGTTTATATGATTTTCATAAAAATTGAATTTGTATAAGTTTAAAAACATATTGTATAAATCGGTTATCTTAAAAAAATTTCGGCCAGTTTGGATCTTGTATGTGCCGTGTGTTTTTTTTGTAATTATTGGTCCAATTTGATTCATATATTGTTAATTTAAAAGGTTAAGATGATAATATACGAATAGGTTTATGTTTTGATTCAATATTGATTGAGTTAGGACTTAGATGGATCATTAATATGAATGTTAATGAACATTAAAATTGCTTTATATTATTGGTATAAATTGATTGAGATATTCATGTTAAAAGGTTAATTTGAATGATCTTTGTATAACATCCATGTTTAATCAAGATTAAATATTATTTTGTTTTGTATCAATCTAGTTAATATAAGCATGATCGAATTAAATCTGTTTAATTTGAGTTTGATTTAAAGCAAATCATAAATTTAAAAAAAAAAAAATTTGGGTCTCGGTTTTATGTCAAAACCGTGAGGTTTTTTTCTATTGTTTTGGCTTTGTTTTATCTTGTTTAAACCGGTTTTGTATTATGCATTATAAAGATAATGTATGATTAAGGCTCGTGAAAAGGTTCACATTAGATTGATACCCTATTATTTTAAAAAGGTTTAAAATAATGTTGGATTTAATTCATGTTATACTTGATAATATGAATTAAAGTGGATTATGATTGATTAAAATTGATGTGTGCAATTGAGGAATTGCTACATAATTTTGATCTTGTTAAAAGTTGGTTTGGATTTTAATCAATTGTATGCATTGGTCTTATATTGTTTAGTTGATGCTATATATATGTTTGTGAATGAATGTTTTGTATGGTTTAATTTTACGCATTAATTATGTACAAAAGGTTGTAATTTACTAGTGTGACCTTAGAAGATTATGTTTTCGTAATGAAAGGAAACATAATCGTTGGTTGTATTTATGAGATCTCGAATCTCCCATCTTGTAATTTTATTATTTTTGGCATATTTTGAATTAGAATGTAAATAGGTTTATTTTGTAATTCAATATGTATTTTGAGATATTTCAAGATGAAGATTCAAGATGAAGATCAAAAGGTCCAACTCCCACTTAAAGCCCAAGATGAAGAATGAAGCCAAGCTTTAGGGTCCATGGATGGATTCCAAATTGTATCTTGTTTTTATTTTCATAGGGATAGGCCACACTAGGTGTTTTTCGTTTTTGCGTTTTCTTTTACCGTTTTTATTACATTCACGCGCTAGATAGTAGCATCATATTCCGCCTAAACTAAACCAAACCACCTAAAATGCATGAAAATGGATCATATAGTTGCATCTTATATCATGGACATACGGATGTCACTCATTTTAGGGCTATCACCTCAAATTAATCATTCACGTAATGCTAGATATTTTGTTCACTTAAAAATGAATTAAAATGAGATGATGGGACCTTCCTCTATTCTAAAATTGAGATTAGTCTTCATAGGAAGAACTGCTATGAGCCCCTTCTTCGTCGGTAGGCATGTAGGACCTTACTCTCCACATGACCCCTTCTACGTTGGGTATGTAGTATGTGTTGACCTATTTTACCTCAACATTATAGTTCGAGTAATATCTCGTAGTTATAATGGACTAATAGATAGGATTTACAGAAATCTATCGACCAAGAATTCTAACAGTAGAATTAGCCAAGAGGTTGGCTTATCAATTTAAAGAAATTGAGTCTTGGGATCACTTATATAATTCTCGAGGGAGGTCGATTATATGAGTGCACGAGTCTTTGCATTAAAACGTTATTGCTTTACGACTTAAACCTTTAAAACGATGTTTTCTTATCTTTTCTCTTCTTCTTCTTTCTTTTCACAGTTTCGAATACATTATATAAAGATATAACTGCTAAAATAAAATGGGTGGACGTATTGACGGCCCAATGCCAAGTGTCACACTTGAACGCGAATCATGGCTAAGAATATTTATGGACAACATGAATCAGTCCACTCGACTGAAGAATGATGGGTCCAACTTTGCTGATTGGGAGGCCGCATTACGGAATGCCGCCATAGTTGACGGCAAGCTCAAGTACTTGACTGAGCCACTGCCGACTGAACCAGCTCCCGATGCAGGAGCAAATGAAGTCGTTGCTTATAGTGATTTCATGAGGAGGCGGGTGCGTTAAGGAACGTGCTCATCTATGCAATGGAATCCAATTTGCAAAGACGATTCATTACCCAAGGTGCAAACAAGATTTTCACCACCCTAACTAAAGAGTTCTCGAAAGCTCCGAGAATCAAGAGTTACGAGTATACCACTCGCTTCTTTGAAGCGAGACTCCAGAAGGGCCAACCGGTTGGTCCACACCTTCTCGACATGATCGAGAATGTTGAAAAACTGGAGGAGCTTGGTTGCAAGATTGATGAGAAGATCATCATTGATCGAGTGCTTCACTCTCTTCATGATGGGTATGCCCTCTTTAGAGCAAACTATTATATGAATGACATGCAGAAAAGTCTGCATGAGCTTCACTCACTCCTCGCATGCATCTGAGTGATCTGAAGTTGAGTGGGAGCATGAAACAAGATGTTCTCATGATAGGCAACAAGCACAAGGGTAAGGGTAAGGCTCCGGCTAACCTAACTGTAACAACCCGGGTTTTTCAAAAGGAATAAAATACGACTTAATAAGGGTTTTAGAAAAGAAAGGTTTTAAAACTGAAAGCACGGTGGCGGAAACACCGTGTAGCCCGGATTATTACTCAAACTAACTACCAACGAGAACGAAAAGTAAAGTGTAGGCCTTGAGGCCTAACATAGTGGGGAATAAATACCCCTTACAACCAAAACAAAACAAAGTCCAAGACCAAAAATGAAGGTCTAAAACGAAACCAAAATACAAGTCCAAAAGTCTAATCAAAATAACATCTCTTCTAAGGTATACTCGGTCATGTCCTCGCCTCTAGCTCACTCAATCCCGTCTCGCGTATACCTATAAAAAGAGAGGCAACAACCACAATCAGTGGGGAGTAACTAGGTGCTCCCCAGTCACATTTTAACATAACAAACATGAACAACAACAATGCAAACAAGCTCACCTGGCCTACGGCCTATGATCAAAGTACAAACAAACATGAATAACAACATACAACAATGGTACAATAATACACAAGTAACCAAATCACATGGCACAACCAAGTCGTGCCCAAACCAATCGAGCACTCATGATGATCTTTCTTCCAACCAATTGCGAGAGTAAGCGCGGAGAACTGGGTGAAGCAACAAGAATCACCCCGGGTGAAGCAACAAGAATCACCCAAACCCTATGGCGGAACAACAACAAGAAGTTCCTCAATAATCACAAGTCTAAATTTGGCCAAATTCCACCGAGCAACAAGAACGGTGACGACATAAATATAACCATAGTCTCTAACCCTTCTGGTTGAGAACCCATAGTCGCTCTAGCTAAGCAACAAGAATAGCCGAGGGGATCATGGGCGGTATCCGTCCATCCTAGGACGTTGTATCTCCTCACACATGTGCCAGAACAGTACCCATGTGCAAACTTAACCCAAGCATAACCTGTTAACCTATCAACCTGTCTCCAATACTCCAACACAACCATGTAACCACAACGTCCATACTCACACACACACACACAAGTCACAATATCATCATGACCAACCATACATACGGAGTACAATATGATCAACATGCTTTACAAGTTATACATTCAATTAACATGCTCATAATTCGTTATTTAGTGATCAAACAAAGCATAGACCGATTCATTTTAGCATAGTTAACATTATGGGTCATGCCAAGACTCAAACAAGAGACAAACAAACCCACACATGCACACCAACCTCACGGCCAGCTTGCACATACACGGCATACACACACACAAACCCATCCTTATGCCCTAAACTCGATTCTCATGTGACCAATGATCGATTTATATGTTTAACTCATTAAAACATGCATACAAACACTTTTAGACCAAATCAAATTATCACAATTCATAGTTTAACTTTAGGTGATTCATACAAACATCATGATTTAATAACAATAAGCCAAAACAAGAGGAAAAACAAGAGAAACCAAGACAAGGGCTACGGCCCTCATCCCAGTCTACTACGGCATCACCATCACTACTACTCCTATTCGATTTTCAAGATTAGCAAGCGTGAATAATGATTAAACTATGAAAAATATGCATTAAGACATGATCATATGACAACCCTAGTATGAGGCCATGGATCTAGCATGATTTAATGACAAAAACAACACTCAACATCAAGATTTGCACATACACAATAGATCAACAATAAAGACAATGAGATCAACATCAACTAGGCCTCATACATGCTAAAACATAACTAGATCACACCTAGTTACCTTTATCAAGATCCACTCCTTGCTATTCTTCCTCCTCTTCTACTGGGATGGTGTCTCCTTCTTCAAAGTCTCCTTCTCCTTTGATGATCCAAGCGAAAACATACAAATAATGAATACACAACAATATAACACATAAAACAATATAAAATCAGAAAATAAAAGAGATAAAAATGAGATCATACACTAAGGGAAAGGCTAGGAAAGAGCTAGAGCACAAGAGAGAAAGCGTGTAGGAGAAACAATGGAGTTTTAGGAGTTTTTGAGAGAGATTTGTGAGAGAATTAAGGGGGATGAATGGGGATAAGATAAGGGAGAGATTAGGAGGAGAGAAATTAGAATTATAATGTTGCTTTGATTAGGAGATAACAAGATATTATAATGTCTTATCTAAGAAAGCCATCCAAAACCCTAAACCCAACCCGTGCAATGGAGTTTCGGCTCGGTCCAGGGTGAACCGGTCCGAATTGGCTTCTGAAAATTTGGCAGTTGCGACGGCGTCGAAAAAAAACGCAGTTTAGCCTTTTGAATCACCTGAATCGGAGTTCGTATGAGGAAATTACACCGTTTTTAATTTAATTACTCCGTTTTTAAGACCCGACTACAGAGTAGCTTAATTCACGCGACAAGAGAACTGATTTTCTCGAGCTAAAAGAAATGAGAGAATCAAGAGAAATAATTCACGAATATTATTGAGACGAATAAATAAATATTAGGAAAAGTCGGGGTGTTACAATCTCACCACCTAAAAAGAAGTTTCGTCCTCGAAACTTGAGAACGAAAGAATGCCCCCAAAGGATTAAGAAAACTACCTACTCCTATGGTCCTCAAGACAAGAATCGCTAACTCTACTCACCTCGATAACAAGGGCATAGAGACGCTTAACGACGCTTAAGATAACCCGACATCACATATCACCCGAAAGATGCTCAACTCACTCATATAACCCTTTAATACTATTGGTGCATCTTATGCTCGACAATCCTCAAATTAGGCACACCTGCCTCACAAAACCATATCGTTCAACCAAGCATCTTCCTCACCAAGTCTAACCAAAACCTCAGACGGGTTTTAACCCAAAAGGCACTATTACCTATGTTACCAAGACAAACTAACGCGTAAGCTAATCCCCAAATCAATGCTAATGACAAACCTCATATCCTTAATCATAACGTGATCTAAGCTCAAGTCAATATTGCTTCCCATATAGTTCCACAATTTCCACAACGAAATAACCATAAATATGTCATACCATACCATCTGATTCTCAAGTCACTCGTATACTAACACGTTGCTATCAAAATGTATCGTTAAAAGCTTACTACTCTCTCAACCCATTATTACCATACACAAGTCTAACCACACCTTTCACGAACGTCTCTACCTTACTGACCTCGAATTACTTCCTTCCATTAATGATTTTCCTTATACTTAACGCATACACAAAACCACAAGATGCACACTTGTCATTCCTACATTATCCTTTAAAGTACAAACCCCAAAGATTTATCGTGCTCACTATACCCTTTAAGTTTTCCTCAAAGCCGATTATCACTGCTCGCCACAATATCACTTCCCAATTCTCACTAACTCATGATTATCACATCCCATATACCCATATACCATCACAATCGAATCCTCAAAAATACTACCTATATAGATACCATCACTTCCTTTACCTCTACTCATCGCATATTAAGCTTTTACTCACGAAGGCTATAACTCACAAACAGTATCTCGCGACGATTAAGCTACCTCGCAAAGCTCTAGCCAGAAGTCACAAAACTAGGAATCCACTCAGGCCACCACGACCAACCATGTGCATTAGCTAGTAAACCACTCATACTATCAACCATTTATTAACCAAACTCTATCATCTATGACTCAAATAACAACGACAGCCTAAGGATCAGATCTCGAGCTAGATGAGGGTGAAGCACCTTACGGCTAGATGCCAAGGAGTACGATTATAGAAATTTATCAAGGATAAGATTGATGTTAATACATCAAGAGCTTTTACAAAATTGAGAACTTGATTAGCTATGGAAAGGAATGGAAAATAATAGAAGATCGACGTCTTAAAAGTCGGCTCAAAGGCAATAGAACTGAAGTAGCCTCTAGAGGAAAACCTAAGGAATAGAATGACAGACCCGAATGACAAGACTAAAAGGTGATCGACAGGGTCATGATATAAAAGTGATGAGTTATGATGAATAAGAAAGAAAAGAAGGAATGAAACGAATTAAGTAAAAATATGACATAACAAATCTTTTGTAAGAAAATGCTCAACAACCACCATTTTGACAAAAGAAATTTTTAATATGAAACGATGAAGGAAAATAGAAATATTCTTTAAGAGTTCACAAATGAAGGCATAGGACTCGTTTCCAACAAGAACTCAAATTGGTTTTGTTATGAAGGAGAGACAAAAAGGTAATTCCCGAAAAGTTTGACAGATATATGATTAAAAGATACGATTGAAAGGAGAAGTCTCAAAGTTGAGTTTCAAAACGACAGCGATTTTAGAAAAATGAAGCTACTAAAATACCAGGTAGAATAAATAATGTTTAAATAAACCAAATGCTCAAATTTGAAAATTTAATAAAAGAAGGTTTAGGATAACAAAGAGGTTTTGATCAAAAGTGGATGCAATAGATAAGTGTCAGTCATTTCAAATTTGATTGAGTAAAAAGCCATCAAAATGTATTGACGTGTTTAAAAAAATGAATGGAATAGTAAAACAATACCGATTAAAATTTTTCCTCAACATAGTTACAAAATAAGAAAGTTCAAGAAGGACAAACAAACCACTATAGCACAATTATACAAAAATAGGTTTTGTTAGTAGAACTGACTGAAAACATTCTTGAAATAAAAGAGTTTAGAAATTATTTCAGCACGATCTGTTGAAAAAGATGAGGATGAACATAATAAGAAATTTTATTGGGGGAAAAGAAACTCAAACTGTAATTCGGCTAATGGTTTTAAAACAGCTATATGGTGAGATCCAAGAACTAGCAGGATATACTAAGAATGAGTGTAGCTAGCAAACTGAAAGACGTCCCAACGAATACGGTAGGTGACTTAGATTAGGAGCTTCCGCTGCGTGCTCTGATGGTAGGACCATACATTCGCAATTCAGCTTCAAGTTTCTTACTCCAGCTGATCAATCAGTACGAATCAAAGACTTTAAGAGTTAAATTTCTAGATATTTCGAAAGGTCAAATGAAAGAGGAAGATTTTAAAGTAGAATAATCAAATGCTTAAAGTTGAAGAAACGAATAAATTGAAAAGTTAAAACAAGGGATCGACAAGGCATAAATAGACTAAAATTTTAGATAAAACAGAACTCTCAAATGAATAACATTAAAAAGCAAGGGTCATACAAGTGTATTAAAACGGAATGCAAAATACTCCCTTTTGTCGATATTTGAAAATGAAGGATAACATGATTTGGTAAGAAAATAGAAGTATAAAGGATTTAGTTTAGAATGGTGAGTATGATGGAAGCAAAGAAACCAAGTAGTACATAAGAAAGCAATTATCAGAGTGAAACATTTTGAAATAAAGAAATAAATTTAAAAACGACGATTAAATCAAATCAAAAGCTTTTAAAGACTATATTAGAGGCAGGACTAGTAAATTTTAAATGTAGAGATTTATCGAGTCGACACCCGACCTCGCATGACTCCATCATTCCTGTACCTGCATCCAAAGCAAACATATGATCTAATGGTGGAAATCCTAAGACCACCATTCACACAACTACTCATACACATGCACAAATAACGTAGACCCCCTAATGTGTCTACCCAATACTCTCACTCGGTGTTCTAGGTCAAATCCTACTCACTCACCTTAGAGTGTTGGGAGCGTATTCGCTCTGATACCAACTGTAACAACCCGGGTTTTTCAAAAGGAATAAAATACGACTTAAAAAGGGTTTTAGAAAAGAAAGGTTTTAAAACTGAAAGCACGGTGGCGGAAACACCGTGTAGCCCGGATTATTACTCAAACTAACTACCAACGAGAACGAAAAGTAAAGTGTAGGCCTTGAGGCCTAACATAGTGGGGAATAAATATCCCTTACAACCAAAACAAAACAAAGTCCAAGACCAAAAATGAAGGTCTAAACCGAAACCAAAATACAAGTCCAAAAGTCTAATCAAAATAACATCTCTTCTAAGGTATACTCGGTCATGTCCTCGCCTCTAGCTCACTCAATCCCGTCTCGCGCATACCTATAAAAAGAGAGGCAACAACCACAATCAGTGGGGAGTAACTAGGTGCTCCCCAGTCACATTTTAATATAACAAACATGAACAACAACAATGCAAACAAGCTCACCTGGCCTACGGCCTATGATCAAAGTACAAACAAACATGAATAACAACATACAACAATGGTACAATAATACACAAGTAACTAAATCACATGGCACAACCAAGTCGTGCCCAAACCAATCGAGCACTCATGATGATCTTTCTTCCAACCAATTGCGAGAGTAAGCGCGGAGAACTGGGTGAAGCAACAAGAATCACCCCGGGTGAAGCAACAAGAATCACCCAAACCCTATGGCGGAACAACAACAAGAAGTTCCTCAATAATCACAAGTCTAAATTTGGCCAAATTCCACCGAGCAACAAGAACGGTGACGACATAAATATAACCATAGTCTCTAACCCTTCTGGTTGAGAACCCATAGTCGCTCTAGCTAAGCAACAAGAATAGCCGAGGGGATCATGGGCGGTATCCGTCCATCCTAGGACGTTGTATCTCCTCACACATGTGCCAGAACAGTACCCATGTGCAAACTTAACCCAAGCATAACCTGTTAACCTGTCAACCTGTCTCCAATACTCCAACACAACCATGTAACCACAACGTCCATACTCACACACACACACACACACAAGTCAAAATATCATCATGACCAACCATACATACAGAGTACAATATGATCAACATGCTTTACAAGTTATACATTCAATTAACATGCTCATAATTCGTTATTTAGTGATCAAACAAAGCATAGACCGATTCATTTTAGCATAGTTAACATTATGGGTCATGCCAAGACTCAAACAAGAGACAAACAAACCCACACATGCACACCAACCTCACGGCCAGCTTGCACATACACGGCATACACACACACAAACCCATCTTTATGCCCTAAACTCGATTCTCATGTGACCAATGATCGATTTATATGTTTAACTCATTAAAACATGCATACAAACACTTTTAGACCAAATCAAATTATCACAATTCATAGTTTAACTTTAGGTGATTCATACAAACATCATGATTTAATAACAATAAGCCAAAACAAGAGGAAAAACAAGAGAAAACCAAGACAAGGGCTACGGCCCTCATCCCAATTCTTACGGCATCACCATCACTACTACTCCTATTCGATTTTCAAGATTAGCAAGCGTGAATAATGATTAAACTATGAAAAATATGCATTAAGACATGATCATATGACAACCCTAGTATGAGGCCATGGATCTAGCATGATTTAATGACAAAAACAACACTCAACATCAAGATTTGCACATACACAATAGATCAACAATAAAGACAATGAGATCAACATCAACTAGGCCTCATACATGCTAAAACATAACTAGATCACACCTAGTTACCTTTATCAAGATCCACTCCTTGCTATTCTTCCTCCTCTTCTACTAGGATGGTGTCTCCTTCTTCAAAGTCTCCTTCTCCTTTGATGATCCAAGCGAAAACATACAAATAATGAATACACAACAATATAACACATAAAACAATATAAAATCAGAAAATAAAAGAGATAAAAATGAGATCATACACTAAGGGAAAGGCTAGGAAAGAGCTAGAGCACAAGAGAGAAAGCTTGTAGGAGAAACAATGGAGTTTTAGGAGTTTTTGAGAGAGATTTGTGAGAGGATTAAGGGGGATGAATGGGGATGAGATAAGGGAGAGATTAGGAGGAGAGAAATCAGAATTATAATGTTGCTTTGATTAGGAGATAACAAGATATTATAATGTCTTATCTAAGAAAGCCATCCAAAACCCTAAACCCAACCCGTGCAATGGAGTTTCGGCTCGGTCCAGGGTGAACCGGTCCGAATTGGCTTCTGAAAATTTGGCAGTTGCGACGGCGTCGAAAAAATACGCAGTTTAGCCTTTTGAATCACCTGAATCGGAGTTCGTATGAGGAAATTACGCCGTTTTTAAGCTAATTACTCCGTTTTTAAGTCCCGACTACAGAGTAGCTTAATTCACGCGACAAGAGAACTGATTTTCTCGAGTTAAAAGAAATGAGAGAATCAAGAGAAATAATTCACGAATATTATTGAGACAAATAAATAAATATTAGGAAAAGTCGGGGTGTTACAATCTCACCACCTAAAAAGAAGTTTCGTCCTCGAAACTTGAGAACGAAAGAATGCCCCCAAAGGATTAAGAAAACTACCTACTCCTATGGTCCTCAAGACAAGAATCGCTAACTCTACTCACCTCGATAACAAGGGCATAGAGACGCTTAACGACGCTTAAGATAACCCGACATCACATATCACCCGAAAGATGCTCAACTCACTCATATAACCCTTTAATACTATTGGTGCATCTTATGCTCGACAATCCTCAAATTAGGCACACCTGCCTCACAAAACCATATCGTTCAACCAAGCATCTTCCTCACCAAGTCTAACCAAAACCTCAGACGGGTTTTAACCCAAAAGGCACTATTACCTATGTTACCAAGACAAACTAACGCGTAAGCTAATCCCCAAATCAATGCTAATGACAAACCTCATATCCTTAATCATAACGTGATCTAAGCTCAAGTCAATATTGCTTCCCATATAGTTCCACAATTTCCACAACGAAATAACCATAAATATGTCATACCATACCATCTGATTCTCAAGTCACTCGTATACTAACACGTTGCTATCAAAATGTATCGTTAAAAGCTTACTACTCTCTCAACCCATTATTACCATACACAAGTCTAACCACACCTTTCACGAACGTCTCTACCTTACTGACCTCGAATTACTTCCTTCCATTAATGATTTTCCTTATACTTAACGCATACACAAAACCACAAGATGCACACTTGTCATTCCTACATTATCCTTTAAAGTACAAACCCCAAAGATTTATCGTGCTCACTATACCCTTTAAGTTTTCCTCAAAGCCGATTATCATTGCTCGCCACAATATCACTTCCCAATTCTCACTAACTCATGATTATCACATCCCATATACCCATATACCATCACAATCGAATCCTCAAAAATACTACCTATATAGATACCATCACTTCCTTTACCTCTACTCAGCGCATATTAAGCTTTTACTCACGAAGGCTATAACTCACAAACATTATCTCGCGACGATTAAGCTACCTCGCAAAGCTCTAGCCAGAAGTCACAAAACTAGGAATCCACTCAGGCCACCACGACCAACCATGTGCATTAGCTAGTAAACCACTCATACTATCAACCATTTATTAACCAAACTCTATCATCTATGACTCAAATAACAACGACAGCCTAAGGATCAGATCTCGAGCTAGATGAGGGTGAAGCACCTTACGGCTAGATGCCAAGGAGTACGATTATAGAAATTTATCAAGGATAAGATTGATGTTAATACATCAAGAGCTTTTACAAAATTGAGAACTTGATTAGCTATGGAAAGGAATGGAAAATAATAGAAGATCGACGTCTTAAAAGTCGGCTCAAAGGCAATAGAACTGAAGTAGCCTCTAGAGGAAAACCTAAGGAATAGAATGACATAAGACCCGAATGACAAGACTAAAAGGTGATCGACAGGGTCATGATATAAAAGTGATGAGTTATGATGAATAAGAAAGAAAAGAAGGAATGAAACGAATTAAGTAAAAATATGACATAACAAATCTTTTGTAAGAAAATGCTCAACAACCACCATTTTGACAAAAGAAATTTTTAATATGAAACGATGAAGAAAAATAGAAATATTCTTTAAGAGTTCACAAATGAAGGCATAGGACTCGTTTCCAACAAGAACTCAAATTGGTTTTGTTATGAAGGAGAGACAAAAAGGTAATTCCCGAAAAGTTTGACAGATATAGAATATGATTAAAAGATACGATTGAAAGGAGAAGTCTCAAAGTTGAGTTTCAAAACGACAGCGATTTTAGAAAAATGAAGCTACTAAAATACCAGGTAGAATAAATAATGTTTAAATAAACCAAATGCTCAAATTTGAAAATTTAATAAAAGAAGGTTTAGGATAACAAAGAGGTTTTGATCAAAAGTGGATGCAATAGATAAGTGTCAGTCATTTCAAATTTGATTGAGTAAAAAGCCATCAAAATGTATTGACGTGTTTAAAAAAATGAATGGAATAGTAAAACAATACCGATTAAAATTTTTCCTCAACATAGTTACAAAATAAGAAAGTTCAAGAAGGACAAACAAACCACTATAGCACAATTATACAAAAATAGGTTTTGTTAGTAGAACTGACTGAAAACATTCTTGAAATAAAAGAGTTTAGAAATTATTTCAGCACGATCTGTTGAAAAAGATGAGGATGAACATAATAAGAAATTTTATTGGGGGAAAAGAAACTCAAACTGTAATTCGGCTAATGGTTTTAAAACAGCCATATGGTGAGATCCAAGAACTAGTAGGATATACTAAGAATGAGTGTAGCTAGCAAACTGAAAGACGTCCCAACGAATACGGTAGGTGACTTAGATTAGGAGCTTCCGCTGCGTGCTCTGATGGTAGGACCATACATTCGCAATTCAGCTTCAAGTTTCTTACTCCAGCTGATCAATCAAGATTTAATCAAAGACTTTAAGAGTTAAATTTCTAGATATTTCGAAAGGTCAAATGAAAGAGGAAGATTTTAAAGTAGAATAATCAAATGCATAAAGTTGAAGAAACGAATAAATTGAAAAGTTAAAACAAGGGATCGACAAGGCATAAATCGACTAAAATTTTAGATAAAGCAGAACTCTCAAATGAATAACATTAAAAAGCAAGGGTCATACAAGTGTATTAAAACGGAATGCAAAATACTCCCTTTTTGTCGATATTTGAAAATGAAGGATAACATGATTTGGTAAGAAAATAGAAGTATAAAGGATTTAGTTTAGAATGGTGAGTATGATGGAAGCAAAGAAACCAAGTAGTACATAAGAAAGCAATTATCAGAGTGAAACATTTTGAAATAAAGAAATAAATTTAAAAACGACGATTAAATCAAATCAAAAGCTTTTAAAGACTATATTAGAGGCAGGACTAGTAAATTTTAAATGTAGAGATTTATCGAGTCGACACCCGACCTCGCATGACTCCATCATTCCTGTACCTGCATCCAAAGCAAACATATGATCTAATGGTGGAAATCCTAAGACCACCATTCACACAACTACTCATACACATGCACAAATAACGTAGACCCCCTAATGTGTCTACCCAATACTCTCACTCGGTGTTCTAGGTCAAATCCTACTCACTCACCTTAGAGTGTTGGGAGCGTATTCGCTCTGATACCAACTGTAACAACCCGGGTTTTTCAAAAGGAATAAAATACGACTTAAAAAGGGTTTTAGAAAAGAAAGGTTTTAAAACTGAAATCACGGTGGCGGAAACACCGTGTAGCCCGGATTATTACTCAAACTAACTACCAACGAGAACGAAAAGTAAAGTGTAGGCCTTGAGGCCTAACATAGTGGGGAATAAATACCCCTTACAACCAAAACAAAACAAAGTCCAAGACCAAAAATGAAGGTCTAAAACGAAACCAAAATACAAGTCCACAAGTCTAATCGAAACAACATCTCTTCTAAGGTATACTCGGTCATGTCCTCGCCTCTAGCTCACTCAATTCCCGTCTCGCGCATACCTATAAAAGAGAGGCAACAACCACAATCAGTGGGGAGTAACTAGGTGCTCCCCAGTCATATTTTAACATAACAAAAATGCAAACAACAATGCAAACAAGCTCACCTGGCCTACGGCCTATGATCAAAGTACAAACAAACATGAATAACAACATACAACAATGGTACAATAATACACAAGTAACCAAATCACATGGCACAACCAAGTCGTGCCCAAACCAATCGAGCACTCATGATGATCTTTCTTCCAACCAATTGCGAGAGTAAGCGCGGAGAACTGGGTGAAGCAACAAGAATCACCCCGGGTGAAGCAACAAGAATCACCCAAACCCTATGGCGGAACAACAACAAGAAGTTCCTCAATAATCACAAGTCTAAATTTGGCCAAATTCCACCGAGCAACAAGAACGGTGACGACATAAATATAACCATAGTCTCTAACCCTTCTGGTTGAGAACCCATAGTCGCTCTAGCTAAGCAACAAGAATAGCCGAGGGGATCATGGGCGGTATCCGTCCATCCTAGGACGTTGTATCTTCTCACACATGTGCCAGAACAGTACCCATGTGCAAACTTAACCCAAACATAACCTGTTAACCTGTCAACCTGTCTCCAATACTCCAACACAACCATGTAACCACAACGTCCATACTCACACACACACACACACAAGTCACAATATCATCATGACCAACCATACATACGGAGTACAATATGATCAACATGCTTTACAAGTTATACATTCAATTAACATGCTCATAATTCGTTATTTAGTGATCAAACAAAGCATAGACCGATTCATTTTAGCATAGTTAACATTATGGGTCATGCCAAGACTCAAACAAGAGACAAACAAACCCACACATGCACACCAACCTCACGGCCAGCTTGCACATACACGGCATACACACACACAAACCCATCTTTATGCCCTAAACTCGATTCTCATGTGACCAATGATCGATTTATATGTTTAACTCATTAAAACATGCATACAAACACTTTTAGACCAAATCAAATTATCACAATTCATAGTTTAACTTTAGGTGATTCATACAAACATCATGATTTAATAACAATAAGCCAAAACAAGAGGAAAAACAAGAGAAAACCAAGACAAGGGCTACGGCCCTCATCCCAATTCTCACGGCATCACCATCACTACTACTCCTATTCGATTTTCAAGATTAGCAAGCGTGAATAATGATTAAACTATGAAAAATATGCATTAAGACATGATCATATGACAACCCTAGTATGAGGCCATGGATCTAGCATGATTTAATGACAAAAACAACACTCAACATCAAGATTTGCACATACACAATAGATCAACAATAAAGACAATGAGATCAACATCAACTAGGCCTCATACATGCTAAAACATAACTAGATCACACCTAGTTACCTTTATCAAGATCCACTCCTTGCTATTCTTCCTCCTCTTCTACTAGGATGGTGTCTCCTTCTTCAAAGTCTCCTTCTCCTTTGATGATCCAAGCGAAAACATACAAATAATGAATACACAACAATATAACACATAAAACAATATAAAACCAGAAAATAAAAGAGATAAAAATGAGATCATACACTAAGGGAAAGGCTAGGAAAGAGCTAGAGCACAAAAGAGAAAGCTTGTAGGAGAAACAATGGAGTTTTAGGAGTTTTTGAGAGAGATTTGTGAGAGGATTAAGGGGGATGAATGGGGATGAGATAAGGGAGAGATTAGGAGGAGAGAAATCAGAATTATAATGTTGCTTTGATTAGGAGATAACAAGATATTATAATGTCTTGATAAGAAAGCCATCCAAAACCCTAAACCCAACCCGTGCAATGGAGTTTCGGCTCGGTCCAGGGTGAACCGGTCCGAATTGGCTTCTAAAAATTTGGCAGTTGCGACGGCGTCGAAAAAATACGCAGTTTAGCCTTTTGAATCACCTGAATCGGAGTTCGTATGAGGAAATTACACCGTTTTTAAGCTAATTACTCCGTTTTTAAGTCCCGACTACAGAGTAGCTTAATTCACGCGACAAGAGAACTGATTTTCTCGAGCTAAAAGAAATGAGAGAATCAAGAGAAATAATTCACGAATATTATTGAGACGAATAAATTAATATTAGGAAAAGTCGGGGTGTTACATAACTGTAGGAAAGCCAAAGTTTAAAAAGCCAGTGGTTGCGAAGAGTGGGCTTGGTGAGTCTAGCGGTAGCTCACAAGGCAAGGCAAAAGCAAAGCAAAGCATGGAGTGCCACCATTGCCACAAGTCTGGGCATTGGAGGCGTAAGCGTCCGTGTATCTTTGAGGACATAAAAGCGGGCCGTCGGCTCCTGTTGGTATGTCTTCTTTTATTCATATGATTGAGATTAACCATACAAGTTTCGGAACTTGGGTACTTGATACTGGTTGTGGTTCTCATCTGTGCAATCATTTGCAGGGCCTAAGAAACATCAAAACTCTGGCAAGAGGTGATGTAGCCTGCGAGTGGGGAATGGAGCAAGAGTTGCTGGCGTTTCAATAGGAACATATGTAATCCAACTCTCGAGCGGATTTGAGTTATTTCTGAATAACTGTTACTATGTACCTAGTTTATCCAAAAACATTATTTCTGTATCCGTTCTTGATAAAGAAGGATTTTCATTTTTAATAAAGAATAATAGCTGTATTTTCTCTTTGAACGAAGTGATTTATGGTAAAGCAGTTTCCATGAACGGAATTTATGTTTTAGATCAAACCACAGAAATTATGCATGTGAGTAACAAGAAAGCAAAGGTTGGTGACAAAGATCAAACCTATCTATGGCATTGCCGTATGGGACACATAAATGAGAAACGCATGAAAAAGCTCATTGATAATGGGACAATCGCCCTATTTGACTATGAAACTTTTGGCACATGTGAATCATGTCTTATAGGCAAAATGTCTCGAATTTCCTTCAAAGGTGTTGGAATGCGCGCTGCTGACCTATTAGGACTCATACATACTGATGTGTGTGGCCCTATGTCGATCAACGCTAGAGACGGCTATAGGTATTTTATCACTTTCACGGACGATTTGAGTAGATATGGATATGTCTACTTAATGAAGCATAAAAGTGAGTCCTTCGACAAGTTCAAGGAATTCCAGAATAAGGTTGAGAACCAACTGGATAGAAAGATAAAAGCACTACGTTCAGATCGTGGTGGCGAATATCTTTCAACTGAGTTTGATCAACACCTGAAAGACCGCGGGATAGTACTACAGTTAACTCCACCCGGAACACCACAACTGAATGGTGTATCCGAACGCAGGAATCGAACATTACTCCATATGGTTCGATCCATGATGAGTCACACGGTTGTACCTGACTCATTATGGGGCTATGCTCTTTTGTCAGCTGCTCTTATACTTAACCGAAGTCCGACTAAAGCTGTTGACAAGACTTCATACGAGTTATGGAAGGGAACGGTCCCCAACTTGTCCTTTATTCGGGTTTGGGGGTGCGAGGCTTATGTCAAGTGGAGACACGAGGATAAGCTCGGCCCGCGATCGGTCAAGACATACTTTATTGGTTATCCAAAAGGAATGTTTGGTCATTACTTCTATTCGCCTACCGAACACCGAGTATTTGTTGCGGCTAGTGCGAAGTTCTTAGAGAAAGAGTTTCTCGAAGACAAGAGAAGTAATAGAACCTTCGATCTGTCGGAGATTCCAGAACCAACAACCGAGCAACCAATGGAGGAAACTGTTCCTTCTTCGTCTGCTGCGGTTAATATTCCCTTGGAACCCAGAAGGTCGGGTAGACACCCCATTCCTCCGTGATAGATACATCGGTATGGTTGAGGAGAATGGGAGAGGCGACGTTTACTCCTTGAGAGTAACGAACCCGTAACCTATAAAGGTGCCATGACATGTTCGACTCAAAGCTATGGCAAGAAGCCATGCAATCCGAGATGGACTCTATGCGAGAACAGCGTATGGGATGCGGTTGACTTACCCGATAAGGCTAGGCCTCTTGATCTGCAAATGGCTTTACAAGATAAAGCGATCCGTAGAAGGACAACCAGGATATATACAAGGCACGACTAGTGGCAAAGGGTTTCACTCAAGTGCAAGGGTTGCACTATGATGAGATCTTTGCACCCGTAGTCATGCTTCGTTCCATTCGGATTCTCTTAGCGATTGCCGCTTTTCATGACTATGAAATTTGGCAAATGGATGTGAAAACCGCCTTCTTAAACGGTTATTTGGAGGAGGAGTTGTACATGGTACAACCCGAAGGTTACACAGATCCTGAAAATCCTAAGAAGGTTTGCAAGCTTAAGCGTTCCATCTATGGACTTAAGCAAGCTTCACGGAGTTGGTATCATCGCTTCGACCAAGTGATAAAGGAGAATGGATTCACTCGATCGGTCGAGTAACCATGTCCATATATCAAGTCGAGTGGGAGCAAGATTGTCTTCCTAATAATGTATGTCGATGACATACTCTTGATTGGGAATGACATACCTCTCTTAACTTCGGTAAAAGTATGGTTAAAGAACCATTTCCAGATGAAAGATCAGGGTGAGGCACAACGTATTTTGGGGCTCCGTATCTATAGAGATAGATCACGACGGATGTTATCCCTCAGTCAGGAGTCTTATATAGATAAGATTCTTGAGAGATTTAGCATGACCAACTCCAAGAAGGGGAACCTTCCAATGATCTCTGGAGTGCATTTGAGTAAAGCTCAAGCACCAAAGACATCGGACGAGGTCGAGCGCATGAGTCGGATTCCTTATGCATCTGCTATAGGATCGATCATGTATGCCATGATATGCACACGTCCAGACGTGGCATATGCATTGAGTATGACAAGCCGATACCAAGGCAATCCAGGTGAAGCACACTGGATGGCTGTCAATAATATTCTTAACTACCGAGACACTGAGCTACGGGCAATCGGTTACGCAGATGCTAATTTCCAAACGGATCGAGATGACTCTAAATCTCAATCGGGATTCGTTTTTACTCTTAATGGCGCTGCGGTCAGCTGGAAAAGCTCAAACAAGCGATTATAGCAGATTAAGCAGTGATGCATGCGCCCGGCCTAACTAAAGTAGAAATGTCATTCACGGTAGCTTGCCAGGCTGCGTACATCGCCCACAGACCAACACGGGTCCTTTCCAGCGCACTTTGTCCTCACTCGTGCGCATCCTGAGAACTTCCCAGGAGGTCACCCATCCTAAGACTACTCTCCAGCAAGCACGCTTAACTGAAGAGTTCTTAAGATGAGCCACCAGAAAAGAAGATGCATCTTGTTGATATGAGTAGTACTTACAATCCTTTTAAGCACTAGGTCACTTGAGCTCATCACATGGACCAATTCAAGGGGGAACCCGGCCCGAATAACCTCGGACAACACCGGGTGTTACACACCCCCACTTGAAGAACGCAACGTCCTCGTTGCGCTTTGGTACCTACAATATAGCATTCCAGAATCCTCCCCAGCTAGGTGCGTACCTGGCCAACAAGACACAGGATTCGACCACACGGTCGCCGGGTTGCTCTGATACCATTTGTAACACCCCGGCCCCAACTAAAGGCCGAAATGTCATTCACGGTAGCTTGCCAGGCTGCGTACATCGCCCACAGACCAACACGGGTCCTTTCCAGCGCACTTTGTCCTCACTCGTGCGCATCCTGAGAACTTCCCAGGAGGTCACCCATCCTAAGACTACTCTCCAGCAAGCACGCTTAACTGAAGAGTTCTTAAGATGAGCCACCAGAAAAGAAGATGCATCTTGTTGATATGAGTAGCACTTACAATCCTTTTAAGCCCTAGGTCACTTGAGCTCATCACATGGACCAATTCAAGGGGGAACCCGGCCCGAATAACCTCGGACAACACCGGGTGTTACAAGTTTAGTGGGAGCAAGGTAACCTTCCTTGTTTTGTATGTGGATGACATACTACTGATTGGTAATGATATTCCAAGTCTGAATTCGGTAAAGGTGGAATTGGGAAACCATTTCCAAATGAAGGACTTGGGAGAGGCACAACGCATCTTGGGTATCCGGATGTATAGAGATAGATCTAAAAGGATACTAGCATTAAGTCAAAAAACCTATATCGATAAGATTCTTGATAGGTTCAATATGAAAGACTCCAAGAGAGGCTTTCTTCCGATGAGTGTAGGAATAACATTGAAGAAATCTCAATGTCCTACGACTCCTGCGGAAATTGAACGCATGAAATTGATCCCTTATGCTTTTGTTGTAGGATCAATCATGTATGCTATGATGTGCACTCGTCCCGACGTCGCTTTCGCTTTGAGCATGACGAGCCGGTATCAAGCCAATCCCGGTGAGAGTCACTGGATAGCTATAAAGAACATCCTTAAGTACTTGATAAGAACTAAGGATTCGTTTCTAGTGTTTGGAGGAGAACTTGAGCTACGTGTAAAGGGTTACACGGATGCAAGTTTCCAAACCGATGGGGATGATCTGAAATCCCAATCCGGCTATGTCTTTATGTTGAATGGAGGAACTGTTTATTGGAAGAGCTTCAAACAGAGTATCACTGCGGATTCTACAATGGAAGCTGAATATTTGGCAGCATCTGAAGCTGCTAAAGAAGCTGTGTGGATTCGGCAATTCTTGGATGGACTAAAAGTAGTCCCTAGTGCCGTGGATCCGATCACTATATATTGTGATAATAGTGGGGCTATTTTCCAAGCGAAGGAGCCCAAGTCTAGTAACAAGTCTAGACACGTTTTGAGGAAATATCACGTTATTATAGATAATGTGGAAAGGAAGGAAATAGATCTTTGTAAGGTTGGGACAGACGATAATGTCGCTGATCCTTTAACCAAGCCCCTTTCGAGGGCTAAGCATGACGCGCACACCGCCTCCATGGGGTTGCGGCGTGTGCCAGATTTCCTTTAGTTTCGTAATATGTAATTGAATGATGTATCCTATTACATATATGAAAATAACATTCATTGTTTTTATCTTAAGTCATTATGAATGCATACTTTGTTTATCCGAATATTTGTGTGACAACTTTGAACGTATTCAAGTGAACGGTATAAACTAAGTATTTGGTCCCTAGTCTCTCATATGAGGTGACGTCTCGGAGAAACTAGATTGCAAGTCGATCGATGGTGGGTTCAACACCATAGGGTCATATGTGATGACTGATCGTTTGCATAGACAGACTGTGAAACACTCTGTCGGGCAGTGACGCTTATAGAATTCTTTTTCATTGCGATTGAAACCTGGTCGCGGTGGGAATTTCTATAGTATTCCTTTGAGTCAATTCTTTGGTGAGGCGATTATGCAGTCGGTGCGGTTTCAGTGACTTTCATTTTTGTCCTAAGCCATGCCGTGAAAGGGGTTATAAGGGCATCTTTGGGGTCATGGTGATCTGCATCATCTGATCTGTCGAGTGGAAGGGAAATGTCCACCCTCGTCGGGGTAAAACATCTTTGGGCCACTCGAGGAGTAGTCGCTGAAAAATGCGTGGCCACGCTCGGTAAGAATCTACGGTAGATTCCCCGGTCAGACAGCTATTCTCCTTATCGAGGAAACCACTCATGATATATATCTTTGGATGCAAGTACGACCTGTAAGACACCTTGCATCGAGTGGGAGATGTGAAACGGACATGAGAATTGGTAATGCACAACTTGTCTCGGACAAGTGGGAGATTGTTGAAGTATGTGTCCTCCACAATAGTGCGATAACTTAATAAATCTCAATTAAGGAATACGTGGGGATAATCCTGTATTATTGTCAATTGATTAACGTAAATCAATAACAGTTGGCTGACTAGAGTTTGACGTTATTGTCGTGATACGGCGGTAATCAATTGATCCCTTTAAGTCACACCTATAGGAGCATTACTCCAAATATTTAAGCTAATTAATTGTATGACATACGATTATATTAGTAACTTGATAAATCGACTAATGGTTAGTCAATGTATTAATTTAGAGAGAAATCGAGTTGTGAACTCGGATGGTTTAATTTTATATCGATAAAATTATTAGAGGAGATGAGAATTAGTGATTAAACGTTAATTGACTAATTATGTATATTTTACTAATGAGATTAGTAAAAGTACATTTTCAAATATGTGTAAGTGTACATATATGTTAAAGAAGAGTTGTGAGTTCAATTTGATAATTTGCACTTTATCATATTAGATGATTAACTGATAAATCAATATATATATATAAAAGAGAGTTTTTTCGAGCGCTCTCCTTAATTCAAGGAGATTTAGACCAATCATAAAATTACATAAAAAAAATAAATTAAATTGTGAAAATATAGTAATTTGGAAAGAAATAATTATATGAGAAATAATTCCCTTATTTAATTATGAAACATTAGAAAGTTTTTAGCTAAGTCTTTGATTATTATGTTTCATAAAATGTATCTGTCGAAAAAATATAAAAATAACATTATTAGTTTCGAAACGAAAAATGCTATCAAATGAATATAAATATCAAAGTATTTCATCCAATAAATAAAAATCATTTGAAAAATAGATTAAATAATTTATATTGAAATTTTTTTTTGGAAAGAAACAATTATATGACGCATAATTTAGTTATTAAATTATGATACATTAGATAATTTTTATTAGGTAAGTCTTTAAACCATTTTTGTGTATATATATATATATATCAAAAATTTTAGGCTTGTCTTCCAAGGTACTGGGTTTAATAGTTTTAGTTTATTAATCCGTATGTTTTAATTATGATTACGATTTGTGTTATTTTTTTCTGTGTATTTGAAGGTACCGGGAAGGGAGGAGAAACCTATCGACGCCCTGCGCGCGCCCGCCCTCGCCTTGTGCGGGGGCGCCGGGAGGCGGAATGCGCCTCGCAGGAAAAAGTGCGAAGTTTTGTAAAAATGGGGGAGATCATTGCATGAATTTGTGACCAAAAAAGAAAAGTAGAAAATCCTTTTTGAAAATGTATTTTCGGAGTCGCCACCAAATATTAAAGGAATTTGAAACCTATTCAACGCGTCTTGAAATAGAAGACACGAGTGTCTCAGATTTCAAGGTGCGTCGATACCTATCTATCTGAGGTTTGAAACCAGAGAAGAGGTTCGGAGTGAGGTTACTTTTCGAAAGTTTTAACAAAATGTATTTTGAAAACAGCAATCAAAAAGCCTACGTAAAAAGTAGTCTCTACTAATTTGAAAACATTTGCTTAATTTCGATATTTGGGCTAAAAGTCACGCTACGTACAAGTACGAATAAGTATGACTCGATTAAAATGCATAAGTAATGTAAATTGTCAAAATAACGACATATTGCTATAGGAAATGTACGTTAAATAATAATTTATTGACTAAATTATTACCATAAACGTTATTTTCCGACCTCGTATTTGAATTTGTGAAAAACCCTTAGTTTTGACATGCTAAAAGACTCTATGAAACGGTACAATTTAGTGTTGGATCCGTGATTCTAGTCGTTATTTAATGCATGAATGAGGACTTGCATAATTATAAAAGTGACGTCGGTTTGCTTTAGTGATAATGAGTCGTTTATTTATGCGATATTGGCGGGGTTTAGACGGATTATGAATCCGAATTGCTACAACCGTATTACGAATACGGCTTCGCTAGTGCCAATATCGGGTTGGGGTTAATGTAACCCCTTTGTCCGAGTCTCAAACGTCCAAAACGTAGGTAAAATGTTTACCTTTCGAAAATGGAAAGACGGTATTTTGAGTGGATTTTGTGAGTAGTGTATGTGTATTGAAAAACCGATGTTTGAAATGAATGAAGTGGGTTGGTATTTATAGAGGTTGGCTGATTTTAGGGTGAACAAAATATAAATCGCCTGTGAACAGGCGTTTTATATTTTGTTTGGGTTGGATTTTGTAAGGAAAACAAAAAGGCTGCACACCAAAACAAAAACTTAATCGCCTGTTGACAGGCGTTTAAGTTTTTAATCGCCTGTCAACTGGCGATTTTGATTTTGTTTTGGTGTGCTGTTTTTAGCCGCCTTTTGGTTTTGGATGTTTGATTAAGTAATGATTATGTTTTGTTGGATATTTTCGTGTGGGTTAAGTATAATTTGGGCCTAGCCGGTTTTTGGTCCGATTTCGACTTTCGTGCTTCGGTTTTTGTCGTGTTTTTCGGTTTTGGCTTGAAATAAAATAATATTAGGTTATATTATTTTATGGTTTCATAGAACCTAACTTTGTGAAGATGTGACACGGGACGCACTTTGGCCCGTTTTGAGTGTTGTGTTAGTGTGCGTTTTGGGTCGTTTTTGCAAGTTTGGGCCGTTTTGTAGCTAGTTGGGCTGTTTTTGTGGCTTGGCTTAAAAAGACGTTCCTGTATCGTGCTGATAATGACTAAGAGTGACATTCATTTTCATGATTATGCAAGTCCAAATTAATACGTTAAGAATGACTAAATACGTTTTAGACACTTTTGTACCGTTTCGACTCTTTTAAAAGCATGCATGAAAGTCCTTTTCACCATCGGGTTTGTTTTTGGGGGGTACGGATACGGGTATCTCTGAGCCCAGTTTGGTGAGCTTGGACAAAGCGTTAGTCAAACTTAAAGATAATATCCAGGCCGAATTCTGATCTCGATACTACCTGGCGGCGCTAAGCATGTGTCTTATGGGAGAGACGAGGACTTAGCGTCGGGAAATGCGGGGAGGGACGACATGTTTTTAAGGACATGACGATCCTACATGTTTATGGGCATGTCGGCCTGCATGTGGCCTTAGTATTCCCAGATGGCGCCTTGCTTGTGCTTTTGCTTGCGCTTCTGGCTTGCGCTGGTACGGACGTCTCGTAAAGGAGGTTACGCGTTTTCGTGTTTGGTTTATAAGAATGGTTGGTGTTTTGGTGAACGTCTCGTAAGGAGGCTACGTGTTTTTCTCATAAAAGGTTAGGTTTTTATGAACGTCTCGTGAGGAGGCTACGTGTTTTTCTCATAAAAAGTTAGGTTTTTATGAACGTCTCGTGAGGAGGTTACGTGTTTTTCTCATAAAAAGTTAGGTTTTTATGAACGTCTCGTGAGGAGGCTACGTGTTTTTGTATTTCTCATAAAAAGGGCTAGGTTTTTATGAACGTCTCGTGAGGAGGCTACGTGTTTTTCTCATAAAAAGTTAGGTTTTTATGAACGTCTCGTGAGGAGGTTACGCGTTTTTGTATTTCTCATAAAAAGGGCTAGGTTTTTATGAACGTCTCGTGAGGAGGCTACGTGTTTTTCTCATAAAAGGTTAGGTTTTTATGAACGTCTCGTGAGGAGGTTACGCATTTTTGTATTTCTCATAAAAAGGGCTAGGTCTTTATGAACGTCTCGTGAGGAGGTTACATGTTTTTGTGTTTCTCATAAAAAGGGCTAGGTTTTTATGAACGTCTCTTGAGGAGGCTACGCGTTTTTCTCATAAAAAGTTAGGTTTTTATGAACGTCTCGTGAGGAGGTTACGCGTTTTTGTATTTCTCATAAAAAGGGCTAGGTTTTTATGAACGTCTCGTGAGGAGGCTACGTGTTTTTCTCATAAAAGGTTAGGTTTTTATGAACGTCTCGTGAGGAGGTTACGCGTTTTTGTATTTCTCATAAAAAGGGCTAGGTCTTTATGAACGTCTCGTGAGGAGGTTACGTGTTTTTGTGTTTCTCATAAAAAGGGCTAGGTTTTTGTGAACGTCTCTTAAGGAGGCTACGCGTTTTTGTATTTTAACGTCTCGTGAGGAGGCTACGTGTTTTTTGGTTGAAATTGTGTTTGAAATAGGTTGAAAGTGTGTTGGGCCGATGAAAGAGCCCAAAACAAAACTGAAACCCATGAACTAAAAATATAATCGCCTGTAAACAGGCGAATTAAATTTTAATCGCCTGTTCACAGGCGATTAGATTTTTGTTTGGTGTTTCTTGGTTAAAACACGGGAGAGAGAGAGGAGACTTATTCATTTCATCCGAAAATAAAAAACAAAATCGAAACCCTCTAAAACTCGTCTTGGCGATTTTCTTGACTAAAAATCGATTTTCCGACTCCTACAATTCATCATGGACCAAGGTACGTATTCAACTCACTTGGTTTTTCGTGTTTTGAGTTTGGTTTGAGTCGGTTTTAGCTTGATAATCCGTTTTCTAGGGTTTAGGTCGAATTTATTGGTTTGATTCGATTTTAGCCCTCGTCTTTGCTTGAAAACGTTAGCCATGGTTGGTATTGTGCTTGCGTCGCTTGTCTTGCTGTCGTTGTGTGAAAAACCCGGCTTGTGGTCTCGATTTTCGTGCGTTTTGTAGTGTAGGGGCATTTTGGTCATTTTCAAAAATGTCTCGGAATTGACTCAAAACTTCAGTGTAGCTTACCCGTTAGTAGTATAATGCGTTGGTGAGTTTGGTTTGTTGAAATGGGCGCGGAAAGCGGTTCGTTTGGGTAAAAAACCGTGTAGAAGGGGGTAAAGTCGGGGCTTGTGCTCTGTTTTTGTAGCGTAAGGCGATCTCGAGTGGCTTGGGTATTTTGAAAATGTTGTAGTATGCCTGTGTGGAGGTTTGGGTGGCTTGTGTGCAACGGCTGAAAAAGCGATGATTTTCGAGTGATTTGGTATAAGGGCGAAATTTTGGTCGAAATTTTAGGTCCGAAACTTGCCCGAATTCTCTGTATTGTGTTGTCATGGCTAGTATGGTATATATTTGGTCTTGTTTTGTGGAGAATGCATGGTTTTGAGGTGTTTTGGAGCGTTTTTGTAGTTTAGGTTAAGTTACCAAAAATCGCTTTTCCTCGCTTTTCGTGCCCCGTCCATGGAATGTATGGTAATGTATGCCGTCTGTGTTGGCTAGGGGGTTGTTTTGTGGGAAGTGGGGGCTTTTTGGTTGAGTTACGGTCAAGAAAAGGCCGTTTTTGTAGTTTGTAAGCATTTTTGTAAAAGCTATTGATCGAGGTGTCAGGACGTCATTTTCGCATGGAATTTTTTGCGTGTTTATTGTGATTTATGGGTTGGAGTGCATCTCAGAAAATGTGGGTTTCTGGCTTTCTGTAGCGTTTTTCCCTTTTCTGCTATTTTTGGGTTAAAAAGGCCTGCTTTCTGCCTTTTGGTTAGTTCTCTACTGCTTTTACGCGTGCTTGTTCTCGACTTGACTGATTAGGACGTATATATCGTATACGTCTCATGATATATGTTTTCCTGTGCTTGTGCTTTGTTTTGGCCTCGTCTGTCTAGTATCTGGGCCTAATGCTTGCTTTGCGTCGTTCTTCTGTGTGCTTCTGCTTTCTTGAGTGATTTGCTGTTGTCGTCGTCTGAGTATGCTTTTTGAATCTTGTGTAGGTGATCCTACGCCTCCGGCACCTACTTCCAGTGACATGGATCGGGTATTGGCTGGTGTTGACTTTGCTGTTCCGGGGGGCGAGCATACTCCTACTTCAGGTATGCCTGCGCCTTTGGAGGTTTCTGAAGGTCCGTCTCAGTCAGACTTGCTGCGAGCTTTTCCTCCTCAGACGCCGGGGGCTCCTCCGACACCAGGGAGTGAGTTTCAGGGTGCTGCTGTGGAGTCTCCTGCCTTCTCTGCTAGTGGTGCTAGTGCTGTCAGTGCGTCGTCTGGGCCTTCTGCGAGTGGCCTGGGACGTGGTCTTTGTTCTGGTGGCCACTGGCCGTCGATTAGTGGTGTGGAGTCGTGGCGTTCTTTGCGAAGTCACTGCTTTTTCGGTAATGTAGTGCAGCGAGAGGCAGTCGGCCGGACGCGGTCTTCTGGTGATACTAGCGGTAGTGGGCTGCTTCTTTGGGTCGTCGAGGTCTCTGTTGGTGGCGAGGTCGGGCTCAGTGTCGTCTCGAGTCTTTGCGGGCGTGGGCGTGGCGCTTTGTAGAGAGCGTCTGAGGCTCTGAGGCCGTGGTAGAGGTCGGGGCGCAGCTGTAGGGTCCTTGTAGGGGCGTGGCCGGGTGGCGGTCTTTGGAGGGGCGCCTGTGGCTCGGGAGGCGGCGAGGTCGTGGTCTTTGCGGCAGGGCTTCGCGAGGGCGTGGCCCGCAGCGTTGCCGAGCGCCTGCGGCTCTGGAGGGCCAGGTTAGGCCGTGGTCGTGGTCGGAGGAACCCGAGGAAGAAGCGCAAGGTGGATGAGGCTTACGGTGAGGCGGCGGATGAGCCACGACGTCGAGCTCGTCTTTGCCGAGGGTGGTGGCCGGGGCCGAGGTCGCCGGTGTTTGAGGAGGTTGGAGCGGGGAGACCTTGTGGAGGTCACGCGAGGCGTGGTCGTGCTCGAGGTCCGGAGCGGGTTACGAGGGCCCTTCCAGTCGGAGGAGTCTTCGAGTGGCGAGAGGGCTCTGGCGAGGCTGCGGTGAGGCTGTGTCGAGGTTGAGATCTTGAGGCTGCTGCAGTCTTCTTTGCTCATTTCTTCTTGTATTTGCTCATTCTTCTTTATTCTTCTTCTTGAAGTCTTTGTGGCCGGGTCGAGTTGAGGCAGGCTCGAAGCGAGTTCGGGATGAGGTTGAGCCTGGCGGCAGGCCGAGGTGAAGCGGCCGAGGGCCAGGCCCAGGATGCGAGTGCGGCAGCTCTTGAGGCCGCGACGGAGGTTTTCATGGGGATGGTTGACGAGTTGGGCGAGAGGCCTAACTATCCTCACGGTCCGCGCTTGTGGTCGCAGGTGGCCATGGACTGGGATGGCGTGACTCTGGTTTGGAGTCCCTTGGAGCACTTGTCGATCCGAGTGAAGGTCGGCTTCCCGTTAGGTTCGATGAGGACCTTCTCTGGGTTCCGGACGGTGTTTGACGTCTTTGAGGGTAGGCTCACCCAGGAGGAGCGGGATATAGTGCTTGGGACGGCTTTCGGTCCCCAGTGCGAAAGTGGAGGGAGGTGCGGGGTAGCGGGTGAACTCGCGCTTGCGTGCTCGGCGTTCTTTGGATAGGTTTTGGGATACGACCAACACCTTCCACATGCCTGGTTCTGAGGTTGGCGTGACTCGCTTCTTCGTGGGCGGTTGTCACCAGGGTGCCTCATGGTGAGGGCGTGCTTGGCCGGGGGCGTGGCGTCCTCCTATCGATAACCACGCGTGGTACGGTTGATCGGTGGCGGGGTTAGGTGTGGGATAGGTGAGAGCACACGCGTTTGACCCGGACTATATGGTTTGCCGATTTCTTTGAGGCCCAGACGAAGAAGAAGGGGTCTACTCGGCGGCGGCCGAAAGCGTAGGTCTGGCTGCGGGTCGGTGGTTCCCCGACGCCACCCACTTTGGCGACAAGGGGAGCGAAAGGCCGACGGCTGTGTTGATGGCGCTGTCGGACATGACGCGTCTAGGTGACTTTGACTGGGTCACTCCTGCTCTGGGTCTGTTGATCCGATACTTGAGGGATGCGGTGCGTCCTGACCGGATTGACGAGAACTCAGATGTGTCGCTCGTGGGCCCTGGTCTTCTGATGGAGGTAAGGTTCGATTTTTGTAGTATTTTGTTGTCTTGTTTCTGCTTTTCTTTTGTAACGTGCGTTCTGATTGCTTGCAGGCTTGGTGCTATGCTCACTTCCCCTCTCTGCTCCCGGACACGTTCAAGGTTGGCGCGATATCCGCTTTCCATGCCTACGCGACAGCGGACCGGAAGGGTATTGGCCTAAACTACGACGCGGCTCGTGTGCGCTTCAACGGGATGACCATGGATAAGGTAAGGGTATTTGGTATTTGTGTTTGGTACTTTGGTCTTTTTTAGCTTGTTTTTGAGTTTGTGTTTGTTTTTGTAGTTTATAATTTGGTTTTGTTTTGTAGTTCGTTCGCGACCCTTGGAGGAATTTCTGGCGTCCCTCAAGCGATTGCAGCTCGCTTTGGTCCCCTTGACGGACGGCGGCTGTATATCGAGTCCCAGTACGGCTCGTACTGGCACTTGGGTGAGCGTTTGTCTGCGCAGACGGGTCGCGGCGGCTTCATCGTACCTGCTCCTCCGCCCTCGGTTTTGTTTGTGGGGACGCCCGACGCTAATGAGCGTCGTGACGTGTATCACGAGGGTGGGTCCGGTTTTTTGCTGCGGCGGGATGATGATTACGTGACTTGGGCCTGAGCAAAGTATGCCCTTCTTGTACGCCGTGATCGCGGTATGCTTGATTATCCCTTTTGCTTGTATGCGTTTTGTTTTTGGGAAGCAAAAATTTACCCTATTTTTGTTTTGCAGCGACGTGATCCTGATCTTTTGTTCCAGCCTCCTCCATCGTCGAGGATCTGCTGGTTGTTCACGAGGGCTGCTCTCATTCGATCGTCTTTGCGCCTTGCACATGCGTGGTCACCGATGCGGGCCTTGAGAGGTGGGATCCGCGCGTGAAAAAGGTATTCACTTTCTTCTTTGTACAGCATGAGTATTATGTAGTATAGCCCCCAGTTTGAATTAGATTTTATTGTAAAATCATTATTCAAACTCTGTTGAAGCAGTTTTTGATTATAGCCCCCAGTTTGAGTAAGATTTTATTTGTAAAATAATTAGTCAAACTCCGTTGAAGCAGTTTTTGATTATAGCCCCCAGTTTGAGTAAGATTTTATTGTAAAATCATTAGTCAAACTCCGTTCAAGCAGTTTTCAATTGTAGCCCTCAGGTTGGAAAGCTAAATATATTTTTCGTGTTTGTGGCAGGTGACGGCTGAGGGGCACAGGAGGCTGTGGCGGGCGGCAAACCGGTGGCGGGCGGTCGTGAATGAGAAGGTTGTTGATGCCTGCAGGGCTCGAGAGGGAAGCGTGCCTTCGACTTGAGTTAGCGGTCGGGTGAGGAGGTCTTGAGATCGCGGGCGAGCTAGAAATTTGCGCATCTTGAGGAGTTAGCGAGTCCGGCGGAGTGGAGGGTCGATACGAGGAGGCTGGATAGGCGCGTCTTGAGATTGATTCCTGCGTCTTTGTCTTGCTGGCGTCGTGACCCGATCGCGATGAGGCTTGGACTAGTATATTTCGGACTTGTATTATGAATATTAGTATTTGTTTTTGTGGTTGATTTTTGGACTTGTGTTTGTGGTTTTGGTGTTTTGTAGGCGTTTATGTGTATGATTTGGTTATTTTGTCTTGTTGCGAAAAGTGCATTCCTGCGTCGTAGCCGGGTTTGAAATCCTTGCGTATTCGCTTGCCGAGCGTACCTGCGAAATATTGTTAGTCGAAAACATATATCGTGCCTCGATTGAGGCCGACTTAAACATGACTAAACTAAAAACAAATCACGAGGTTTTAGAATATCTTTGTTTAGAAAATTTTTTAGTTTCGTGAAAAGACGTTTTTGACATAGTAAAAATGTGAGCTAAAACGACATTTTGAGACGAAAATTGTGAATGCGAAAGTCGTGTTTTGTGTTGTGTTTAATTTTTGTGCGACTATCGTGTTTTGTGAAAAATGAAAAATACGAAAAACGGGAATCGGTTACGCAAATCGAGACGACGCGTCGGGATCGTAAAAAATAGGTTCAAGGTCGGTAGAATTGAAGTAGGTAATAAGTTAAAAGGTAAAAAGGGTGTAGGTGTGTAAGAAGTGTAAGAAAAATCGAATAATTTTGTCAGAAAGAAAAAGAAAATCGCCTGTAAGCGAGCGATTTCATTTAATCGCTTTGTTCTGACGATTAAGTTTTGTTTTGTGATTTTCTTTGATTTATTTTAATCGCTTGTTCACTAGCGTTTAAGTTTTTGTGTTGTATTTCGTTTTGCAAATCTCGGCTATAAAAGGAGGGCTAAGTTAGCTCATTTCACTCATCCTCTCGTCTTCTATTCTCGATTTTCCAAAAATATTCAGAATATTTACGGAACATTAAATCGAGTTATGGAGAATTTTGAAGGAAATTTGCGTCGTTGGTGTGCGTCCTTGTCGGGTATCGAGAAGAAGCAATTGAAGGATTGTGGTGTTGGCGTATTTCGTGGCTTGAGGCAGGTTCGGATGGAGTACGATTTCCTGGATGCTTGTCTCGAGTATTGGGACCCGAGCCTCCATGTGTTCCGCTTTCCTTGTGGAGAAATTTGCCCTTTGGTTGAAGAGTTTGGGGCCATCGGGGGGTGGGTGCGTATTAGCGTGCCTGTATGTGTCAGGCAGGAGCTTGGCTACAAGTGGCAAGTGCTGAGAACTACCTCCAGATGACCCGCGACGAGGTGGAAGAGTTATTTGTTGGGAGTCGTATCAACCTCTATCGCTTGTGCCAATGGTTTAGGAACCATGAGAACGGGAATATCTCTGCTGTGGCCAGGAGGAGGGCCTTGGCCTTTTGCCTGGTACATTGTTACATGTTCCCGGGCTCTGTGTCCGAGGGGTCGTTAGGAGATCCGTGTTTAATTGCCGTCGTGGAGCAGATGGAAATAGGTTGCAATCCTTCTGCTTTAATTCTGGCAGAGACGATCCTGGGCTTGGATGACCGTGCATACAACAACAAGCATGCGTACCGAGGGTGTCCCTTGATCCTTCAGGTGTGGCTGATGGAGCGTCTGAGTGTGTTGAACGACCTTGGCTTTGATGGTGAGAATGTCGCAGGGGGCATTACTAACCGTTACATGCGGTGGTCGGGCCCCGACGAACGTCCTAATGACTATTTCCCCGAGTTTGTGAGGTCATGTGCTATCCGTTGGTCGGTACCATGGTGGGGTGGTCGATTGTGGCCGAGTGCGGTGGCGATGGTCATACGGAGTTATTGTGTGGGTTTGAGATGGGAGTTTTCATCCATCCCTGCGGGTGAGGTGGCGAGATAGGGTATCTGTGATTCATTCCTGGCCAGGACACGAAGATCTGAGGACATGGTTGCGTTAAATAACCAGGTGGTGATGAGTGGGTCGGTGGTTGGATCATCGCCCCTCGTGGCTTGTATTTGGTACTCCTGGGACGATCCGGTGTCGAGGGCCTACTCTAAATGGACCGTTCTTGAAAGTGCTCGGGGAGGGCTCGTCTCAGTGCCATGGAGCTTAACGAGCCTCCGTAGGCGTCGCCTCTGACCCGATCCGCTTTGGGCAGCGGCGATGGTGGGGGTGGCGCTTCTAGTTCGGTGCCTCTCTCTCGGCGGTGAATCGTGTTCGATCGTCGTCGTATTCAGGGCCAGGTGCTCCGGATCGTCATGGTAATGTTGGGGGTCGCCGTAGGGGTTGAGGGTTGACATCCTACTATTCAGCTGAAAGGTTTTAAGCCTACTTTGATGAGGGTAACCTAGTTTGTGTGTTTTGTTGGTATTATGTTCATATTATGTTGTATTATGTGATATATTATCTATCCTAAACCCGATGTACATGCCGGGATCTGTATTGTAATATATCGTAGTGTTTGTCAGCGTAGTTTATGCTCCTACGTTTGAAAAATCCAAAATGTAACCGTCCTTTTTAAGATTAATAAAAATCAGGTTTTTTTATTTACAACTTTGCCTCATTTTGCTTGTTATTTTGTGTAAAATTCCTTGGCTCTAATCCCTTTTTAAAGGTTTAGAATGCGAGCCTGGTTTTTGTTTTTAGGAAATTTTTGTATTGACTGTTCCCTTGACCTTTTTAAGCTTTGGGTTTGTCGTTTTGTGTTGAATGTCATTCTTTTCACCCTTAGGTTTTAAAAGACGAATTTTTATGTTGACTATGTCCTTAGCCTTTTTAAGCTTTGGACGTGTCATGTATTGTTGAATGTTGTTCCCTTTACCCTTTGGGGTGTGGAGCGTTTTTGTCTTTGACTATGTCCTTAGCCTTTTTAAGCTTTAGACGTGTCATTTTTGTGTTGAATATCGGTTGTGCTTTTTGCAAAGCTGCCTACGTATCCATGGAAAATGGAATCAAACCGGCGTAGTTCGGGAAGTGTATGTTTAGGGGCATACCGGCCCATGAGTTGTGTTTGCTTTTTTTGTGGTGAATGTGCATGTTTAGGGGCATGCCGGCCCATGAATTGTGTTTGGTGGATGCATGTTTAGGGGCATGCCGGCCCATGAATTGCTTTTGATTTTTGTGGCGAGAAAGAGCATGTTTAAGGGCATGCCGGCCCATGAACATGTTTAAGGACATGTCGGTCCATGAATGTTATTTAGAAAATTTCGCATTTTATAGATACATTGCAAGGCATTTTTAAGGGTAGTACTTCTTGAGCTAATCGAGGTTAGTGGCGAGGTTGAACTCTTGACCATCCAAGTCGGTTAGTTTGACTGCTCCGCCTGTGTAGATTTCCTTGACGAAATGTCTCGAATTTCCTTCAAAGGTGTTGGAATGCGCGCTGCTGACCTATTAGGACTCATACATACTGATGTGTGTGGCCCTATGTCGATCAACGCTAGAGACGGCTATAGGTATTTTATCACTTTCACGGACGATTTGAGTAGATATGGATATGTCTACTTAATGAAGCATAAAAGTGAGTCCTTCGACAAGTTCAAGGAATTCCAGAATAAGGTTGAGAACCAACTGGATAGAAAGATAAAAGCACTACGTTCAGATCGTGGTGGCGAATATCTTTCAACTGAGTTTGATCAACACCTGAAAGACCGCGGGATAGTACTACAGTTAACACCACCCGGAACACCACAACTGAATGGTGTATCCGAACGCAGGAATCGAACATTACTCGATATGGTTCGATCCATGATGAGTCACACGGTTGTACCTGACTCATTATGGGGCTATGCTCTTTTGTCATTGCTCTTATACTTAACCAAGTCCGACTAAAGGTGTGACAAGACTTCATCTGAGTTATGGAAGGAGCGGTCCCCAACTTGTCCTTTATTCGGGTTTGGGGGTGCGAGGCTTATGTCAAGTGGAGACACGAGGATAAGCTCGGCCCGCGATCGGTCAAGACATACTTTATTGGTTATCCAAAAGGAATGTTTGGTCATTACTTCTATTCGCCTACCGAACACCGAGTATTTGTTGCGGCTAGTGCGAAGTTCTTAGAGAAAGAGTTTCTCGAAGACAAGAGAAGTAATAGAACCTTCGATCTGTCGGAGATTCCAGAACCAACAACCGAGCAACCAATGGAGGAAACTGTTCCTTCTTCGTCTGCTGCGGTTAATATTCCCTTGGAACCCAGAAGGTCGGGTAGACTCCCCATTCCTCCAGATAGATACATCGGTATGGTTGAGGAGAATGGGAGAGACGACGTTTTACTCCTTGAGAGTAACGAACCCGTAACCTATAAAGGTGCCATGACATGTTCTGACTCAAAGCTATGGCAAGAAGCCATGCAATCCGAGATGGACTCTATGTACGAGAACAACGTATGGGATCTGGTTGACTTACCTGATAAGGCTAGGCCTCTTCAGTGCAAATGGCTTTACAAGAAAAAGCGATCTGTAGAAGGACAACCAGATATATACAAGGCACGACTAGTGGCAAAGGGTTTCACTCAAGTGCAAGGGTTTCACTCAAGTGCAAGGGTTGCACTATGATGAGATCTTTGCACCCGTAGTCATGCTTCGTTCCATTCGGATTCTCTTAGCGATTGCCGCTTTTCATGACTATGAAATTTGGCAAATGGATGTGAAAACCGCCTTCTTAAACGGTTATTTGGAGGAGGAGTTGTACATGGTACAACCCGAAGGTTACACAGATCCTGAAAATCCTAAGAAGGTTTGCAAGCTTAAGCGTTCCATCTATGGACTTAAGCAAGCTTCACGGAGTTGGTATCATCGCTTCGACCAAGTGATAAAGGAGAATGGATTCACTCGATCGGTCGAGGAACGATGTCCATATATCTTGTCGAGTGGGAGCAAGATTGTCTTCCTAATACTGTATGTCGATGACATACTCTTGATTGGGAATGACATACCTCTCTTAACTTCGGTAAAAGTATGGTTAAAGAACCATTTCCAGATGAAAGATCAGGGTGAGGCACAACGTATTTTGGGGCTCCGTATCTATAGAGATAGATCACGACGGATGTTATCCCTCAGTCAGGAGTCTTATATAGATAAGATTCTTGAGAGATTTAGCATGACCAACTCCAAGAAGGGGAACCTTCCAATGATCTCTGGAGTGCATTTGAGTAAAGCTCAAGCACCAAAGACATCGGACGAGGTCGAGCGCATGAGTCGGATTCCTTATGCATCTGCTATAGGATCGATCATGTATGCCATGATATGCACACGTCCAGACGTGGCATATGCATTGAGTATGACCCGTGTTGGTCTGTGGGCGATGTACGCAGCCTGGCAAGCTACCGTGAATGACATTTCGGCCTTTAGTTAGGGCCGGGGTGTTACAGACTCAGTCGTTTAATCTGCTATAACTGTTTGTTTGGAGCTTTTCCAGCTGACCGCAGCGCCATTAAGAGTAAAAACGAATCCCGATTGAGATTTAGAGTCATCTCGATCCGTTTGGAAATTAGCATCTGCGTAACCGATTGCCCGTAGCTCAGTGTCTCGGTAGTTAAGAATATTCTTGACAGCCATCCAGTGTGCTTCACCTGGATTGCCTTGGTATCAGCTTGTTTGTCCTCACTCGTGCGCATCCTGAGAACTTCCCAGGAGGTCACCCATCCTAAGACTACTCTCCAGCAAGCGCGCTTAACTGAAGAGTTCTTAAGATGAGCCACCAGAAAACAAGATGCATCTTGTTGATATGAGTAGCACTTACAATCCTTTTAAGCACTAGGTCACTTGAGCTCATCACATGGACCACTTCAACGGGGAACCCGACCCGAATAACCTCGGACAACACCGGGTGTTACACACCCCCACTTGAAGAACGCAACGTCCTCGTTGCGCCTGGTAGCTACTTACAATATAGCATTCCAGAATCCTCCCCAGCTAGGTGCGTACCTGGCCAACAAGACACAGGATTCGACCACACGGTCGCCGGGTTGCTCTGATACCATTTGTAACACCCCGGCCCCAACTAAAGGCTGAAATGTCATTCCACGGTAGCTTGCCAGGTGCGTGCATCGCCCATGCACCAACACGGGTCCTTTCCAGCGCACTTTGTCCTCACTCGTGCGCATCCTGAGAACTTCCCAAGAGGTCACCCATCCTAAGACTACTCTCCAGCAAGCACGCTTAACTGAAGAGTTCTTAAGATGAGCCACCAGAAAAGAAGATGCATCTTGTTGATATGAGTAGCACTTACAATCCTTTTAAGCACTAGGTCACTTGAGCTCATCACATGGACCAATTCAAGGGGGAACCCGGCCCGAATAACCTCGAACAACACCGGGTGTTACAAGTTTAGTGGGAGCAAGGTAACCTTCCTTGTTTTGTATGTGGATGACATACTACTGATTGGAAATGATATTCCAAGTCTGAATTCGGTAAAGGTGGAATTGGGAAACCATTTCCAAATGAAGGACTTGGGAGAGGCACAACGCATCTTGGGTATCCGGATCTATAGAGATAGATCTAAAAGGATACTAGCATTAAGTCAAAAAACCTATATCGATAAGATTCTTGATAGGTTCAATATGAAAGACTCCAAGAGAGGCTTTCTTCCGATGAGTGGAGGAATAACATTGAAGAAATCTCAATGTCCTACGACTCCTGCGGAAATTGAACGCATGAAATTGATCCCTTATGCTTTTGTTGTAGGATCAATCATGTATGCTATGATGTGCACTCGTCCCGACGTCGCTTTCGCTTTGAGCATGACGAGCCGGTATCAAGCCAATCCCGGTGATGAGGGTAAAGTCGTGGTCCCCTATCAAAATAAACCTAAGGTCAACTAACTGGGTAGTCAGTGGCAGTAGGGTCGAGATCCACAGAGAGAAGGAGTAGTCAGACGAATGCTTAGTCAATCAAGGTTAGTCTCAAGGGTATGAAAAGGTCGGTGTTTTCAGGAGCTAAACTAAAGGCAATGAAAGCAAAGAGAAATAAATATGAATGAGAGGGAGATTAGGGCATTCGGGGTCATGTGACATCGATTCAAGAACTAACTCAAAAGGGATTATCAGTCAATTGAAATCATGCAAGTGATTAGGTTTTAGGAAAACGCTCTCTCGAGTCAAATTCAACCTTAAGCAAATTTAGCGGGCTCTCGCTACGTACTAAATTCAACTTATCAATTACGCGTGAGTCTAGTTTCAATTCGGCTTTCGATCTTAAACTGAAATAACCTAAATTCAATTCAATAAAGGCGTCCCTAAATTCAATTGATTATAAAACGCGTAGGAAGAAATCAACTTGCACAAATTCAATCAATAAAAGCAATTATAACATGTTCTTGAACCAATTCACAATCACCCTAAACCCTAATGAAGAGATTAGCTATGCATGGATGAAATTAAAGCAAAACAATTATAATAGGAAGACATAATGAATGAAAGAAGAACAACGAATTAAACCTGGATTAATCTTAAATTGAAGTAAAGATCCGATCTTGCAAGGAAATTCAATCTAAACTAAGGTTTTTGAGAGTTTGAAAGGAGAGAAAAGCTATTCTAAACTAAAGCAGAAAATATAATGTAAAGCCTGAGTCTAAAACCTAACTCGAGTCTATTTATAAGAGTACGGAGAAACAGGGCAAGCAAACCGATCGGTTCGTACCCAAACCGATCGGTTCAGGTGGTCAAACCGATCGGTTCAGGCAGAACCGATCGGTTCTAAGGGTTTACAGCACTTCCAGCAACTTTGGCCGTTGATTCAACTATCTGGAACCTATAGGTTTGCTCTGAACCTATAGGTTCGACTTCACAAATCATCGTATTGACTCCGAATCGACTCTCGGGCCTCGTCTTGACTTCACGATACTTGTAAACGCTCCAAATGACTCAGGTTTCAGCTCAGGACCGCCAAAACCTGCAAAATACACGAGGAGCAGCGATATCGCAATATAAAGCAAATAGCTACTAAAATACTAGTGAAATCGAGTAAGTACGAGCTAAATGCAACTATAACGGGGGCATAAAAGCTATATAAATAACGTGTATCAAACTCCCCCAAACCAAACCTTTGCTTGTCCTCAAGCAAACAGCGTCGGAGAAAATCAAAGCATAGCTAGTTAATCACGTTAGCATCTCGAAGTGGACGACCTACGCACATAAACCTACGACCATAGTCTATTTCACCGAAAATAGAGCACAAGTCTCAACCATTCACAACACATTATAATGCTAGCTTCTAACGCTTTCGCAAAAATTAAACTAACGACAAATGGATTCGAGCAAGGCCAACCACGCATACCACTCCCATCCAACCATTCTTTCCACATCATTTCATTTTTCTCTTTCTTTTCTTTTCTTTTTCTTTTTCTTTCTCTGTTTTTTTTCCTTTTTCTCAAATGTGGAGCATCCCTCGTATGTAGTACCGTTTAGCCTGACGTTCACTCGGTAAAAATTGAGCTCGGGTACACATATTTCCTTAAGGGTTACATCATTGCTCATACCCTCGGTCGCAACCAAATTCATGGCCACTGTGGTTACTCAAATCAATGAGTCCCCTCCGAGAGCATCGAAGCATTGCTCCATCATTAAAAGATCGGTCCAAACAAACCACATTCCAACATTCCAAACTTTCCACAAGCCAATTGCCTCGCAAGAATACCAATATCGAAAGTAAAAGGAACGAAAAGCGATAAGAATTAAGCAAATACAAGTGGGCTAGTGTTTGAGACTCGCAATCTATGAACAGGAAACAAACATATAGTGCAAGCTACGACGATAGGAAGTCGACTTGGAGATACTAAAGATCAAAACAGCACACTAATCAATTCTCCAAACTTGACAGTTCACAACGAAAAAGGTTTGGAAACGCAAAATTTTTTAAAATAAGCACACAAAATGGAAAATGCAAAGCAATAAGCGCGAAAGAGCTTTCCTCCCCCAAACCAGAATCACACATTGCCCTCAATGTGGAAAACAACATAACCACAAGCAGAGGAGGACACAAAAAAGACGGGGGTAGGAAAATGAAAGCGAGGAAATGAGGGAAAAGGAGTAAAGAAAGCTCACAGCTCGTGAAGGAGCTCCCCCAAACCGAAGCGAAGCATGGAGTGCGGCTTATGATCCACGAATATGCGTCCGTTTCAGTCCAGCTATAAAGTGCTTCGGAATAGCACGCGAGAAAAAGTAGGCCGAATCAGCAGGGTCCGGCCAAGGCCGTCAGTGAGGCCTGTCTCAAAAATACCAAGGACGCAGAGTCTTCAAGTACCTGCATGCTAAATCAACTATAAATCCCTCATCCTCACGCGCTCAACAAAAGTCTAAAATGTCATCCAAGACAAATAAACCAAAGCAAAGTAAAGTACAACAAATTACAAAACGTCAACGGGTTGCCTCCCGGAAAGCGCTGGTTTATAATGGTCCCGCACGACCGTCGTCAAGCTCATCAAATCACGTATAATTTGGCCAAGGACGTTGGCCACTAGCAGCAGCTTCATTTGGCGAAATAGCAGTCGTTCGCCACAAAACTCTATCTCCACGAGGAAGAGCAGCATAATCCATCACGCAAGGTATTCCATCGCGAAATGGCTCTCCATATAGACCTCGGCCATCGAGCCCTGCAGACCTTGAGCCTCCACCTCCATCCCCAGGATCATAAATGTCCGCCCTTGTGACCTTCCGTTCCCCCAAACCAGGATCGGGGCCATGCTGCGTAAAACCTGCACAAGTCAAAGCAGAAGAAACAACCTCCAAAGGGTCTCCAGTAGAGTGAGACGGAGGGGCAGGGTTAATCGCAAAAACAGGCTCAGGCTGCATAGGGGCACGGGGAAGACTAGACTTAGTGTATGTGAGCTTCTCCCCTCCCACCGAGAACGACAAGGTCTTATTCCCCACATCGATGACTGCACTGGCGGTGTGCGAGAAAAAGGTCTCCCTAGAATGATAGGAATGTGGGGGTCCTCGGGAATGTCTAGGACCACAAAGTCTACGGGTATGTAAAACTTCCCTATCTTGACCGGGACGTCCTCAAGGATACCTAAAGGTCTTTGGAGACTACGGTCGGCCATCTGCAAAGTCATGGAGGTAACTCCTAACTTGGTCATGTTCAATTTCTTGCAGATGGAATAAGGGAGGATACTCACACTAGCCCCAAGATCGCATAAGGCATTTTGAACCACATACTTCCCTATAGAGCAAGGGATAGAAAAGGTCCCGGGGTCACTCAGCTTTGGAGGAGAACTACCCTGCAAAAGAGCACTACCCTCCCCCACGAAAGACACGGTCTCGGTCGCATTGATGGTACGCTTCTTAGATATGACCTCTTTAAGAAACTTAGCATACGCAGGAATCTGTTTAACCAAATCAATAAAAGGAAGATTTACCTGCAGTGTCTTAAGGATCTCAAAGAACCTGTCGAGCTTGGGGTCCACTGTAGCCGGACGTACACGACCCGGAAAAGGTAGCCTGATCTGAACTGGGGGCGAGGAAGCAGCAGCAGGAGCATCACACGGCTTGGCCTTGTTGTTGGCCTCACTCTTCTCCTCTTCTTCCGGATGCTTCGAGGCATCGTAAACTGTACCACTACGCAGAGTAATAGCACACGCTGTATCATGAGGAGGGTTAGGAGGATTACCTTGGGGTGGCAGGGTACCCTGTTGACGTGACGCTTGCGAAGTGGCCAATTGAGCCACTTGATTCTCCAAATTCTTTATCGCAGCGTCCTTGGCTTGGTCGCTCTTCTGCATCTGCTGCATCATTATCTCTTGGGACTTGGCCATTTGCAGCATCATGGCCTTTAATTCACTCACACCCAATCGACAATGGGAGGAGGCGGGTTGAACTGGTGGTGGGACATACGGGGGCCTTTGGTAGTTAGGAGGGGTTGGTTGGAAATTTTTGTGGGGAGGGATGTAAGGTTGATTTTGTGGTGGTTGGGTGGTTGGGTTTAGCACGTTTTGGTTACGGTAGGATAGAAGAGAACGATCGTAACCCGGCTGGTTCTGGTACGGCAGGTTCTGATTATAAGATTGATATGCAAAAACCTGCTCCTAGGGCGCAGAATACCCCATAGAATAACCCATATCGTGCCCTGCGACAGCATTCACCTGAGCACTAGAGGAACCACCACCTGTCATCATGCTAATTTGCGCGGTCGGTCACGTGACGACTAGTTAACGGCGTTAATACTCCCCTTATCACGGTCGTCATCGCGGCGGATAGTGAATTCCTCGACTTCCCAAATTGAGATGAATGCATTGCCATCTCCTCGATCAACCCCCAAGCCTTGTCGTCATCGACGTTGTTAGCAAAACGTCCCTCTGCAGCTGAGTCAAGTATAGCCCGGCTCTCGGCATACAACCCGTTGTAGAATGTCATGATCACCAACCATTCGTTCAACCCGTGGTGAGGACAATCCCTTATGAGCTTCTTGTATCGCTCCCAAGCTTCAGCCAACGACTCGTCGAATGTGCGCTTGAAGCCCTGGGTGGCTTCTCATCGATTAGTGCGTTCGGAGGATAGAACTTAGAGTAGAACGCAAGAGCAAGACCATTCAATCGGTGATCCGCGGTTTCCTTGTCGGTCCGTGATCCATTCACGGGCTCGATCCTTCAATGAAAAAGGAACGGCATTTCCCTTATCTGGTTTTGGGTGATCCGGCACCGCTTGATCGTGAAACGATGTCGGTAAACACTTGCATATGCCTACGGGATCCTCGGTTGGGTAACCACCGAATTGATTCCGCTCCACCAAATTTAAGAAAGCGGGCGGATCTCGAAATTGCCCTGCGGCGTAGCGAGCATCGTGAATCCAGTAGGAATGGATTCGGTGTAGGCACCAAGTGACTAGAAAGTTTAGGCATTGTCCTTTGGCGGTGGAGAAAGCGGAGATAGTGGAGGTGTGTCCTCTTCGTGGGGCGATTGCGTAGCACTAGGCACGCCTTCCTCGGTATTAAGATCAACGATTTGAATTGCTTGCTTGTGTAACACAATGTAACGCTCGTTCATTTCGAGTTCAAATGGGACAAGAGTCAAGGTGACTGTGCATAAACAAAACTACAAGCAAATGATAAGTAACGGTCTCAAGGAACTAGGTTCCTTGCGACAAGAGGAAAGCCTAACTAAAAACTAAGCACAAGCCATAACTAACTAAAGTCTCCCAAGAACGGCGCCAAAATTGATGAGGGTAAAGTCGTGGTCCCCTATCAAAATAAACCTAAGGTCAACTAAGCTGGGTAGTCGGTGGCGGTAGGGTCGAGATCCACAGAGAGAAGGAGTACCCAGACGAATGCTAAGTCAACCACGGTTCGTCACAAGGGTATGAAAAGATCGGTGTTTTCAAGAGCTAAACTAAAGGCAATGAAAGCAAAGACAAATAAATATGAATGAGAGGGAGATTAGGGCATTCAGTCATGTGACATCGATTCAAGAACTAACTCAAAGGGATTATCGATCGATTGAAATCATGCAAGTGATTAGGTTTTAGGAAAACGCTCTCTCGAGTCAAATTCAACCTTAAGCAAATTTAGCGGGCTCGCTACGTACTAAATTCAACTTATCAATTACTGGCCGTGAGTCTAGTTTGATTCGCTTTCGATCTTAAAGTGAAATAACCTAAATTCAATTCAATAAAGGCGTCCCTAAATTCAATTGATTATAAAACGCGTAGGAAGAAATCAACTTGCACAAATTCAATCAATAAAAGCAATTATAACATGTTCTTGAACCAATTCACAATCACCCTAAACCCTAATGAAGAGATTAGCTATGCATGGATGAAATTAAAGCAAAACAATTATAATAGGAAGACATAATGAATGAAAGAAGAACAACGAATTAAACCTGGATTAATCTTAAATTGAAGTAAAGATCCGATCTTGCAAGGAAATTCAATCTAAACTAAGGTTTTTGAGAGTTTGAAAGGAGAGAAAAGCTATTCTAAACTAAAGCAGAAAATATAATGTAAAGCCTGAGTCTAAAACCTAACTCGAGTCTATTTATAAGAGTACGGAGAAAGCAGTAGCAAACCGATCGGTTCGTACCCAAACCGATCGGTTCAGGTGGTCAAACCGATCGGTTCAGGCAGAACCGATCGGTTCTAAGGGTTTACAGCACTTCCAGCAACTTTGGCCGTTGATTCAACTATCTGGAACCTATAGGTTTGCTCTGAACCTATAGGTTCGACTTCACAAATCATCGTATTGACTCCGAATCGACTCTCGGGCCTCGTCTTGACTTCACGATACTTGTAAACGCTCCAAATGACTCAGGTTTCAGCTCAGGACCGCCAAAACCTGCAAAATACACACGAGGAACGACAGTATCGCAATATAAAGCAAATAGCTACTAAAATACTAGTGAAATCGAGTAAGTACGAGCTAAATGCAACTATAACGGGGGCATAAAAGCTATATAAATAACGTGTATCACCCGGTGAGAGTCACTGGATAGCTATAAAGAACATCCTTAAGTACTTGATAAGAACTAAGGATTCGTTTCTAGTGTTTGGAGGAGAACTTGAGCTACGTTTAAAGGGTTACACGGATGCAAGTTTCCAAACCGATGGGGATGATCTGAAATCCCAATTCGGCTATGTCTTTATGTTGAATGGAGGAACTGTTTGTTGGAAGAGCTTCAAACAGAGTATCACTGCGGATTCTACAACGGAAGCTGAATATTTGGCAGCATCTGAAGCTGCTAAAGAAGCTGTGTGGATTCGGCAATTCTTGGATGGACTAAAAGTAGTCCCTAGTGCCGTGGATCCGATCACTATATATTGTGATAATAGTGGGGCTATTTTCCAAGCGAAGGAGCCCAAGTCTAGTAACAAGTCTAGACACGTTTTGAGGAAATATCACGTTATTATAGATAATGTGGAAAGGAAGAAATAGATCTTTGTAAGGTTGGGACAGACGATAATGTCGCTGATCCTTTAACCAAGCCCCTTTCGAGGGCTAAGCATGACGCGCACACCGCCTCCATGGGGTTGCGGCGTGTGCCAGATTTCCTATAGTTTCGTAATATATAATTGAATGATGTATCCTATTACATATATGAAAATAACATTCATTGTTTTTATCTTAAGTCATTATGAATGCATACTTTGTTTATCCGAATATTTGTGTGACAACTTTGAACGTATTCAAGTGAACGGTATAAACTAAGTATTTGGTCCCTAGTCTCTCATATGAGGTGACGTCTCGGAGAAACTAGATTGCAAGTCGATCGATAGTGGGTTCAACACCATAGGGTCATATGTGATGACTGATCGTTTGCATAGACGGTATGAAACACTGCTTCGAGGCGTGGCAGCTTATAAATTCTTTTTCATTGCGATTGAAACACAGTCGCGGTGGGAATTTCTATAGTATTCCTTTGAGTCAATTCTTTGGTGAACCGATTATGCGAGTCGGTGCGGTTTCAAGTGACTTTCATTTTTGTCCTAAGCCATGCCGTGAAAGGGGTTATAAGGGCATCTTTGGGGTCATGGTGATCCGCATCATACTGACAATCGAGTGGAAGGAAATGTCCACCCTCGTCAGGTAAAACATCTTTGGGCCACTCGAGGAGTAGTCATTGAAAAATCGTGTGCCACGCTCGGTAAGAATCTACGGTAGATTCCCCGGTCAGACAGCTATTCTCCTTATCGAGGAAACCACTCATGATATATATCTTTGGATGCAAGTACGACCTGTAAGACACCTTGCATCGAGTGGGAGATGTGAAACGGACATGAGAATTGGTAATGCACAACTTGTCTCGGACAAGTGGGAGATTGTTGAAGTATGTGTCCTCCACAATAGTGCGATAACTTAATAAATCTCAATTAAGGAATACGTGGGGATAATCCTGTATTATTGTCAATTGATTAACGTAAATCAATAACAGTTGGCTGACTAGAGTTTGACGTTATTGTCGTGATACGGCGGTAATCAATTGATCCCTTTAAGTCACACCTATAGGAACGTACTCCAAATATTTAAGCTAATTAATTGTATGACATACGATTATATTAGTAACTTGATAAATCGACTAATGGTTAGTCAATGTATTAATTTAGAGAGAAATCGAGTTGTGAACTCGGATGGTTTAATTTTATATCGATAAAATTATTAGAGGAGATGAGAATTAGTGATTAAACGTTAATTGACTAATTATGTATATTTTACTAATGAGATTAGTAAAAGTACATTTTCAAATATGTGTAAGTGTACATATATGTTAAAGAAGAGTTGTGAGTTCAATTTGATAATTTGCACTTTATCATATTAGATGATTAAGTGATAAATCAATATATATATATATATATTAAAGAGAGTTTTTTCGAGCGCTCTCCTTAATTCAAGGAGATTTAGACCAATCATAAAATTACATAAAAAAAATAAATTAAATTGTGAAAATATAGTAATTTGGAAAGAAATAATTATATGAGAAATAATTCCCTTATTTAATTATGAAACATTAGAAAGTTTTTAGCTAAGTCTTTGATTATTATGTTTCATAAAATGTATCAGTCGAAAAAATATAAAAATAACATTATTAGTTTCGAAACGAAAAATGCTATCAAATGAATATAAATATCAAAGTATTTCATCCAATAAATAAAAATCATTTGAAAAATAGATTAAATAATTTATATTGAAATTTTTTTTTGGAAAGAAACAATTATATGACGCATAATTTAGTTATTAAATTATGATACATTAGATAATTTTTATTAGGTAAGTCTTCAAACCATTTTTGTGTATATATATATATATATCAAAAATTTTAGGCTTGTCTTCCAAGGTACTGGGTTTAATAGTTTTAGTTTATTAATCCGTATGTTTTAATTATGATTACGATTTGTGTTATTTTTTTCTGTGTATTTGAAGGTACCGGGAAGGGAGGAGAAACCTATCGACGCCTCATACTGTCGCCTCGCCTTGTCTTGAAGGCGTAGGGAGCGGAATCGCCTCGCAAGAAAAAGTGCGAAGTTTTGTAAAAATGGGGGAGATCATTGCATGAATTTGTGACCAAAAAAGAAAAGTAGAAAATCCTTTTTGAAAATGTATTTTCGGAGTCGCCACCAAATATTAAAGGAATTTGAAACCTATTGAACGCGTCTTGAAATAGAAGACACGAGTGTCTCAGATTTCAAGGTGCGTCGATACCTATCTATCTGAGGTTTGAAACCAGAGAAGAGGTTCGGAGTGAGGTTACTTTTCGAAAGTTTTGACTAAATGTATTTTGAAAACAGCAATCAAAAAGCCTACGTAAAAAGTAGTCTCTACTAATTTGAAAACATTTGCTTAATTTCGATATTTGGGCTAAAAGTCACGCTACGTACAAGTACGAATAAGTATGACTCGATTAAAATGCATAAGTAATGTAAATTGTCAAAATAACGACATATTGCTATAGGAAATGTACGTTAAATAATAATTTATTGACTAAATTATTACCATAAATGTTATTTTCCGACCTCGTATTTGAATTTGTGAAAAACCCTTAGTTTTGACATGCTAAAAGACTCTATGAAACGGTACAATTTAGTGTTGGATCCGTGATTCTAGTCGTTATTTAATGCATGAATGAGGACTTGCATAATTATAAAAGTGACGTCGGTTTGCTTTAGTGATAATGAGTCGTTTATTTATGCGATATTGGCGGGGTTTAGACGGATTATGAATCCGAATTGCTACAACCGTATTACGAATACGGCTTTGCTAGTGCCAATATCGGGTTGGGGTTAATGTAACCCCTTTGTCCGAGTCTCAAACGTCCAAAACGTAGGTAAAATGTTTACCTTTCGAAAATGGAAAGACGGTATTTTGAGTGGATTTTGTGAGTAGTGTATGTGTATTGAAAAACCGATGTTTGAAATGAATGAAGTGGGTTGGTATTTATAGAGGTTGGCTGATTTTAGGGTGAACAAAATATAAATCGCCTGTGAACAGGCGTGTTATATTTTGTTTGGGTTGGATTTTGTAAGGAAAACAAAGGTCGCACACAAACAAAAACTTAATCGCTTTGTTGACAAAGCGTTTAAGTTTTGTCGCTGTCATTGGCGATTTTGATTTTGTTTTGGTGTGCTGTTTTTAGCCGCCTTTTGGTTTTGGATGTTTGATTAAGTAATGATTATGTTTTGTTGGATATTTTCGTGTGGGTTAAGTATAATTTGGGCCTAGCCGGTTTTTGGTCCGATTTCGACTTTCGTGCTTCGGTTTTTGTCGTGTTTTTCGGTTTTGGCTTGAAATAAAATAATATTAGGTTATATTATTTTATGGTTTCATAGAACCTAACTTTGTGAAAATGTGACACGGGACGCACTTTGGCCCGTTTTGAGTGTTGTGTTAGTGTGCGTTTTGGGTCGTTTTTGCAAGTTTGGGCCGTTTTGTAGCTAGTTGGGCTGTTTTTGTGGCTTGGCTTAAAAAGACGTTCCTGTATCGTGCTGATAATGACTAAGAGTGACATTCATTTTCATGATTATGCAAGTCCAAATTAATACGTTAAGAATGACTAAATACGTTTTAGACACTTTTGTACCGTTTCGACTCTTTTAAAAGCATGCATGAAAGTCCTTTTCACCATCGGGTTTGTTTTTGGGGGGTACGGATACGGGTATCTACAGAGCCCCCAGTTTGACTGAGCTTGGACAAAGCGTTAGTCAAACTTAAAGATAGTATCCGGACCGTTACAGTCTCGATACTACCAGGCGGCGCTAAGCATGTGTCTTATGGGAGAGACGAGGACTTAGCGTCGGGAAATGCGGGGAGGGACGACATGTTTTTAAGGACATGACGGTCCTACATGTTTATGGGCATGTCGGCCTGCATGTGGCCTTAGTATTCCCAGATGGCGCCTTGCTTGTGCTTTTGCTTGCGCTTCTGGCTTGCACTAGTACGGACGTCTCGTAAAGGAGGTTACGCGTTTTCGTGTTTGGTTTATAAGAATGGTTGGTGTTTTGGTGAATGTCTCGTAAGGAGGCTACGTGTTTTTCTCATAAAAGGTTAGGTTTTTATGAACGTCTCGTGAGGAGGCTACGTGTTTTTCTCATAAAAAGTTAGGTTTTTATGAACGTCTCGTGAGGAGGTTACGTGTTTTTCTCATAAAAAGTTAGGTTTTTATGAACGTCTCGTGAGGAGGCTACGTGTTTTTGTATTTCTCATAAAAAGGGCTAGGTTTTTATGAACGTCTCGTGAGGAGGCTACGTGTTTTTCTCATAAAAAGTTAGGTTTTTATGAACGTCTCGTGAGGAGGTTACGCGTTTTTGTATTTCTCATAAAAAGGGCTAGGTTTTTATGAACGTCTCGTGAGGAGGCTACGTGTTTTTCTCATAAAAGGTTAGGTTTTTATGAACGTCTCGTGAGGAGGTTACGCATTTTTGTATTTCTCATAAAAAGGGCTAGGTCTTTATGAACGTCTCGTGAGGAGGTTACGTGTTTTTGTGTTTCTCATAAAAAGGGCTAGGTTTTTATGAACGTCTCTTAAGGAGGCTACGCGTTTTTCTCATAAAAAATTAGGTTTTTATGAACGTCTCGTGAGGAGGTTATGCGTTTTTGTATTTCTCATAAAAAGGGCTAGGTTTTTATGAACGTCTCGTGAGGAGGCTACGTGTTTTTCTCATAAAAGGTTAGGTTTTTATGAACGTCTCGTGAGGAGGTTACGCGTTTTTGTATTTCTCATAAAAAGGGCTAGGTCTTTATGACCGTCTCGTGAGGAGGTTATGTGTTTTTGTGTTTCTCATAAAAAGGGCTAGGTTTTTATGAACGTCTCTTAAGGAGGCTACGCGTTTTTGTATTTTAACGTCTCGTGAGGAGGCTACGTGTTTTTTGGTTGAAATTGTGTTTGAAATAGGTTGAAAGTGTGTTGGGCCGATGAAACAGCCCAAAACAAAACTGAAACCCATGAAGTAAAAATATAATCGCTTTGTAAGCGAGTGAATTAAACTGTCGCTGTTCACAGGCGATTAGATTTTTGTTTGGTGTTTCTTGGTTAAAACACGGGAGAGAGAGGGGAGACTTATTCATTTCATCCGAAAATAAAAAACAAAATCGAAACCCTCTAAAACTCGTCTTGGCGATTTTCTTGACTAAAAATCGATTTTCCGACTCCTACAATTCATCATGGACCAAGGTACGTATTCAACTCACTTGGTTTTTCGTGTTTTGAGTTTGGTTTGAGTCGGTTTTAGCTTGATAATCCGTTTTCTAGGGTTTAGGTCGAATTTATTGGTTTGATTCGATTTTAGCCCTCGTCTTTGCTTGAAAACGTTAGCCATGGTTGGTATTGTGCTTTCGTCGCTTGTCTTGCTGTCGTTGTGTGAAAAACCCGGCTTGTGGTCTCGATTTTCGTGCGTTTTGTAGTGTAGGGGCATTTTGGTCATTTTCAAAAATGTCTCGGAATTGACTCAAAACTTCAGTGTAGCTTACCCGTTAGTAGTATAATGCGTTGGTGAGTTTGGTTTGTTGAAATGGGCGCGAAAAGCGGTTCGTTTGGGTAAAAAACCGTGTAGAAGGGGGTAAAGTCGGGACTTGTGCTCTGTTTTTGTAGCGTAAGACGATCTCGAGTGGCTTGGTTATTTTGAAAATGTTGTAGTATGCCTGTGTGGATGTTTGGGTGGCTTGTGTGCGAAAAACGGCCTGAAAAACAGTGATTTTCGAGTGATTTGGTATAAGGGCCGAAATTTTGGTCGAAATTTTTCGGTCCCGAAACTTGCCCGAATTCTCTGTATTGTGTTGTCATGGCTAGTATGGTATATATTTGGTCTTGTTTTGTGGAGAATGCATGGTTTTGAGGTGTTTTGGAGCGTTTTTGTAGTTTAGGTTAAGTTACCAAAAATCGCTTTTCCTCGCTTTTCGTGCCCCGTCCATGGAATGTATGGTAATGTATGCCGTCTGTGTTGGCTAGGGGGTTGTTTTGTGGGAAGTGGGGGCTTTTTGGTTGAGTTACGGTCAAGAAAAGGCCGTTTTTGTAGTTTGTAAGCATTTTTGTAAAAGCTATTCAGTCGAGGTGTCCGGGACGTCATTTTCGCATGGAATTTTTTTGCACGTGTTTATTGTGATTTATGGTTTGGGTCTGTCTCAGAAAATGTGGGTTTCTGGCTTTCTGTAGCGTTTTTCCCTTTTCTGCTATTTTTGGGTTAAAAAGGCCTGCTTTCTGCCTTTTGGTTAGTTCTCTACTGCTTTTGCGCGTGCTTGTTCTCGACTTGACTGATTAGGACGTATATATCGTATACGTCTCATGATATATGTTTTCCTGTGCTTGTGCTTTGTTTTGGCCTCGTCTGTCTAGTATCTGGGCCTAATGCTTGCTTTGCGTTGTTCTTCTGTGTGCCTCTGCTTTCCTGAGTGATTTGTTGTTGTCGTCGTCTGAGTATGCTTTTTGCATCTTGTGTAGGTGATCCTACGCCTCCAGCACCTACTTCCAGTGACATGGATCGGGTATTGGCTGGTGTTGACTTTCTTTGTTCGGGGCGAGCATACTCCTGCCAGGTATGCTGCGCCTTTGGAGGTTTTGAAGGTCAGTCTCGGTCGGACTTCTTTGCGAGCTTTTCCTCCTTAGGCAGCAGGGGCTCCTCGACACCAGGGAGTGAGTTTGAGTCTTTCTTTGTGGAGTCTCCTGCGCTTTCGCTAGTGGTGCTAGTCTTTGTCGGTCGTCGTCTGGGCCTTTGCGAGTGGCCTGGGGCGTGGTCTTTGTTCTGGTGGCCCGTCGAGTTAGTGGTGTGGGTCGTGGCGTTCTTTCTTAAGTCACCGCTTTTCGGTAATGTAGACGCGAGAGGCCGTCGGCGGGCCTTGGTCTTCTGGTGATACTAGCGGTAGTGGGGCTGCTGCTGGGTCGTCGAGGTCTCCTGTTGGTGGCCGAGGTCAGGCTCAGGGTGTCGTCTCAGAGTCTTTGCAGGGGCGTGGACGTGGCGCTGCTGTAGAGACGTCTGAGGCTCCTGGGGAGGCCGTGGTAGAGGTCGGGGCGCAGCTGTAGGGTCCTTGTAGGGGCGTGGCCGTGGCGGTGCTGGAGGGACGCCTGTGGCTCCGGGAGGGGGGCGAGGCAGAGGTCGTGGTCTTTGCGGCGAGGCCAGCCGAGGGCGTGGCCCGCAGCGTTGCCGGCGCTGCGGCTCTGGAGGGCCAGGTTAGGCGTGGTCGTGGTCGGAGGAACCCGAGGAAAAGCGCAAGGTGGATGAGGCTTCGTGAGAGCGTGCAGAGGCCACGATCTCAGCTCGTCTTTGCTTCGAGGGTGGTGACTCGGACGCAGGCCGAGGTCGCCGGTGTTTTTGAGGAGGTTGGGCGGGGGGAGACCACATGGAGGTCACGCCAGGCGTGGTCGTGCTCGGTCCGGAGCCGTTCTGAGGGCCGCCGAGTCGGAGGAGTCTTGAGTGGCGAGGAGGGCTCTGGCGAGGCTACCGGTGAAATTTCTTGTCGAGGTTGAGATTGTTGAGGCTGCTGCGGCTGCTTCTTTGCCAGCTTCTTTATTCTTCTTTGCTTTTGTGGCCGGGGGTCAGGTTCAGGGCCAGGCTCAGGAGCAGGTTCAGGATGAGGTTGAGCCTGAGGCAGAGGCCGAGGGTGAGGCAGAGGCCGAGGGTCAGGCCCAGGATGCGAGTGCGGCAGCTCTTGAGGCCGCGACGGAGGTTTTCATGGGGATGGTTGACGAGTTGGGCGAGAGGCCTAACTATCCTCATGGTCCGCGCTTGTAGTCGCAGGTGGCCATGGACTGGGATGGCGTGACTCTGGTTTGGAGTCCCTTGGAGCACTTGTCGATCCGAGTGATGGTCGGCTTCCCGTTAGGTTCGATGAGGACCTTCTCTGGGTTCCGGAACGTGTTTGACGTCTTTGAGGGTAGGCTCACCCAGGAGGAGCGGGATATAGTGCTTGGGACAGCTTTCGGTCCCCTGGTGCAGAAGTGGAGGGAGGTGCGGGGTAAGCGGGTGAACTCGCGCCTTACTGTGCTCCGGGCGTTGCTGGATAGGTTTTGGGATACGACCAACACCTTCCACATGCCTGGTTACGAGGTTGGCGTGACTCCTTCTTCGTGGGCAGTTGTCACGGGGCTGCCTCATGGTGAGGGCGTGCTTGACTGGGGACGTGAGCGTCCTCCTATCGATAGCCCACGCGTGGTACGGTTGATCGGTGACGGGGTTAGGTGTGGGATAGGTGAGGAGCACACGTTTCAGCCCCGGACTATATGGTTTGCCGACTTCTTTGAGGGGAGGAGGAAGAAGAAGGGTCTACTCGGCGGCGCCGAGCGTAGGGGCCCTGCGGGTGGTGGTTCCCCGACGCCACCCACTTTGGCGACAAGCGGGGAGCCGAAAGCGCCGACGGCCGTGGTTGATGGTATTTGTCGGACATGACGCGTCTAGGTGACTTTGGTGGTCACTCGCACTCTGGGTCTGTTGATCCGATACTTGAGGGATGCGGTGCGTCCTGACCGGATTGACGAGAACTCAGATGTGTCGCTCGTGGGCCCTGGTCTTCTGATGGAGGTAAGGTTCGATTTTTGTAGTATTTTGTTGTCCTGTTTCTGCTTTTCTTTTGTAACGTGCGTTCTGATTGCTTGCAGGCTTGGTGCTATGCTCACTTCCCCTCTCTGCTCCCGGACACGTTCAAGGTTGAGGCGCAGTATCCGGCTTTCCATGCCTACGCGACAGCGGACCGGAAGGGTATTGGCCTAAACTACGACGCGGCTCGTGTGCGCTTCAACGGGATGACCGTGGATAAGGTAAGGGTATTTGGTATTTGTGTTTGGTACTTTGGTCTTTTTTAGCTTGTTTTTGAGTTTGTGTTTGTTTTTGTAGTTTATAATTTGGTTTTGTTTTGTAGTTCGTTCGCGACCCTTGGAGGAATTTTACCGGCGTCCCTCCGACGATTGCAGCTCGCTTTGGTCCCCTTGACGGACGGCGGCTGTATATCGAGACCCAGTACGGCTCGTACTGGCACTTGGGTGAGCGTTTGTCTGCGCAGACGGGTCGCGGCGGCTTCATCGTACCTGCTCCTCCGCCCTCGGTTTTGTTTGTGGAGACGCCCGACGCTAATGAGCGTCGTGACGTGTATCACGAGGGTGAGTCCGATTCTTTGCTGCGGCGGGATGATGATTACGTGACTTGGGCACAGCATGCCCTTGCTGACGCTGTGATCGCGGTATGCTTGATTATCCCTTTTGCTTGTATGCGTTTTGTTTTTGGGAAGCAAAAATTTACCCTATTTTTGTTTTGCAGCGACGTGATCCTGATCTTGAGTTCCAGCCTCCTCCATCGTCGAGGATCTGCTGGTTGTTCACGAGGGCTGCTCTCATTCGATCGTCTTTGCTTTGCCTTGCACATGCGTGGTCACCGTCTGGGCCTTGAGAGGTGGGATCCGCGCGTGGAAAAGGTATTCACTTTCTTCTTTGTACAGCATGAGTATTATGTAGTATACCCCCCAGTTTGAATTAGATTTTATTGTAAAATCATTATTCAAACTCTGTTGAAGCAGTTTTTGATTATAGCCCCCAGTTTGAGTAAGATTTTATTTGTAAAATAATTAGTCAAACTCCGTTGAAGCAGTTTTTGATTATAGCCCCCAGTTTGAGTAAGATTTTATTGTAAAATCATTAGTCAAACTCCGTTCAAGCAGTTTTCAATTGTAGCCCTCAGGTTGGAAAGCTAAATATATTTTTCGTGTTTGTGGCAGGTGACGGCTGAGGGGCACAGGAGGCTGTGGCGGGCGGCAAACCGGTGGCGGGCGGTCGTGAATGAGAAGGTTGTTGATGCCTGCAGGGCTCAGAGGGAGGCGGCCGACGCTCGACTTGAGTTAGCGAGGTCGTGGTGAGGAGGTGCGAGATCGCGGCGAGCTAGAAATTTGTGCATCTTGAGGAGTTGGCGAGAGTCCGGGCGGAGCTGGAGGGTCGTCTGAAGGAGGCTGGATAGAGCGCGTCTTTGAGATTGATTCCTGCGTCTTTGTCTTGCAATGCGTCGTGACGATCGCGATAGGCTTGGACTTGTATATTTCGGACTTGTATTATGAATATTAGTATTTGTTTTTATGGTTGATTTTTGGACTTGTGTTTGTGGTTTTGGTGTTTTGTAGGCGTTTATGTGTATGATTTGGTTATTTTGTCTTGTTGCGAAAAGTGCATTCCTGCGTCGTAGCCGGGTTTGAAATCCTTGCGTATTCGCTTGCCGAGCGTACCTGCGAAATATTGTTAGTCGAAAACATATATACGTGCCTCGATTGAGACTGACTCGCTTATGACTAAACTAAAAACAAATGCAGGGTTTTAGAATATGCTGTTTAGAAAATATTTTAAATTCGTGAAAAGACGTTTTTGACATAGTAAAAATGTGAGCTAAAACGACATTTTGAGACGAAAATTGTGAATGCAAAAGTCGTGTTTTGTGTTGTGTTTAATTTTTGTGCGACTATCGTGTTTTGTGAAAAATGAAAAATACGAAAAACGGGAATCGGTTACGCAAATCGAGACGACGCGTCGGGATCGTAAAAAATAGGTTCAAGGTCGGTAGAATTGAAGTAGGTAATAAGTTAAAAGGTAAAAAGGGTGTAGGTGTGTAAGAAGTGTAAGAAAAATCGAATAATTTTGTCAGAAAGAAAAAGAAAATCGCCTGTAAACAGGCGATTTCATTTTTAATCGCCTGTTTACAGGCGATTAAGTTTTTGTTTTGTGATTTTTCTTTGATTTATTTTAATCGCTTGTTCACTAGCGTTTAAGTTTTTGTGTTGTATTTCGTTTTGCAAATCTCGGCTATAAAAGGAGGGCTAAGTTAGCTCATTTCACTCATCCTCTCGTCTTCTATTCTAGATTTTCCAAAAATATTCAGAATATTTACGGAACATTCGTCGAGTTATGGAGAATTTTGAAGGAAATTTGCGTCGTTGGTGTGCGTCCTTGTCGAGTATCGAGAAGAAGCAATTGAAGGATTGTGGTGTTGGCGTATTTCGTGGCTTGAGGCAGGTTCGGATGGAGTACGATTTCCTGGATGCTTGTCTCGAGTATTGGGACCCGAGCCTCCATGTGTTCATTTCCTTGTGGAGAAATTTGCCCTTTGGTTGAAGAGTTTGGGGCCATCGGGGGGTGGGTGCGTATTAGCGTGCCTGTATGTGTCAGGCAGGAGCTTGGCTACAAGAGGCAAGTACAGAACTACCTCCAGATGACCTGCGACGAGGTGGAAGAGTTATTTGTTGGGAGTCGTATCAACCTCTATCGCTTGTGCCAATGGTTTAGGAACCATGAGAACGGGAATATCTCTGCTGTGGCCAGGAGGAGGGCCTTGGCCTTTTGCCTGGTACATTGTTACATGTTCCCGGGCTCTGTGTCCGAGGGGTCGTTAGGAGATCCGTGTTTAATTGCCGTCGTGGAGCAGATGGAAATAGGTTGCAATCCTTCTGCTTTGATTCTGGCAGAGACGATCCTGGGCTTGGATGACCGTGCATACAACAACAAGCATGCGTACCGAGGGTGTCCCTTGATCCTTCAGGTGTGGCTGATGGAGCGTCTGAGTGTGTTGAACGACCTTGGCTTTGATGGTGAGAATGTCGCAGGGGGCATTACTAACCGTTACATGCGGTGGTCGGGCCCCGACGAACGTCCTAATGACTATTTCCCCGAGTTTGTGAGGTCATGTGCTATCCGTTGGTCGGTACCATGGTGGGGGGTGGTCAGTGTGACGGCGAGTGCGGTAGGCGATGGTCCTTCTGGAGTTCTATTGTGTGGGTTTGAGATGGGAGTTTTCATCCATCCCCTGCGGGTGAGGCGGCAGATAGGGTATGCGCAGTTCATTCCTGGCCAGGACACGAAGATACAGGACATGGTTGCGTTAAATAACCAGGTGACTGATGAGTGGGTCGGTGGTTGGATCATGCGCCCTAAGTGGCTTGTAGCTGGTACTCCTGGGACGATCCGGGTGTCGAGGGCCTACTCTAAATGGACCGTTGCTGAAAGTGCTCAGGGGAGGGCTCGTCTCCGTGCCATGGAGCTTAACGAGCCTCCGCCGACGTCTGCCTACGACCCGATCCGCTTTGGACGCAGCAGTGGTGGGGGTGGCGCTTCTAGTTCGGTGCCTCTCTCGGCGGCTGAATGCGTGTTCGGTCGTCGTCGTATTTCAGGGCCAGGTGCTCCGGATCGTCATGGTAATGTTGGGGGTCGCCGTAGGGGTTGAGGGTTGACATCCTACTATTCAGCTGAAAGGTTTTAAGCCTACTTTGATGAGGGTAACCTAGTTTGTGTGTTTTGTTAGTATTATGTTCATATTATGTTGTATTATGTGATATATTATCTATCCTAAACCCGTTGTACATGCCGGGATCTGTATTGTAATATATCGTAGTGTTTGTTAGCGTAGTTTATGCTCCTACGTTTGAAAAATCCAAAATATAACCGTCCTTTTTAAGATTAATAAAAATCAGGTTTTTTTATTTACAACTTTGCCTCATTTTGCTTGTTATTTTGTGTAAAATTCCTTGGCTCTAATCCCTTTTTAAAGGTTTAGAATGCGAGCCTGGTTTTTGTTTTTAGGAAATTTTTGTATTGACTGTTCCCTTGACCTTTTTAAGCTTTGGGTTTGTCGTTTTGTGTTGAATGTCGTTCTTTTCACCCTTAGGTTTTAAAAGACGAATTTTTATGTTGACTATGTCCTTAGCCTTTTTAAGCTTTGGACGTGTCATGTATTGTTGAATGTTGTTCCCTTTACCCTTTGGGCTGTGGAACGTTTTTGTGCTGACTATGTCCTTAGCCTTTTTAAGCTTTAGACGTGTCATTTTTGTGTTGAATATCGGTTGTGCTTTTTGCAAAGCTGCCTACGTATCCATGGAAAATGGAATCAAACCGGCGTAGTTCGGGAAGTGTATGTTTAGGGGCATACCGGCCCATGAGTTGTGTTTGCTTTTTTTGTGGTGAATGTGCATGTTTAGGGGCATGCCGGCCCATGAATTGTGTTTGGTGGATGCATGTTTAGGGGCATGCCGGCCCATGAATTGCTTTTGATTTTTGTGGCGAGAAAGAGCATGTTTAAGGGCATGCCGGCCCACGAACATGTTTAAGGACATGTCGGTCCATGAATGTTTTTTAGAAAATTTCGCATTTTATAGATACATTGCAAGGCATTTTTAAGGGTAGTACTTCTTGAGCTGATCGAGGTTAGTGGCGAGGTTGAACTCTTGACCATCCAAGTCGGTTAGTTTGACTGCTCCGCCTGTGTAGATTTCCTTGACGAGGTAGGGTCCAGCCCAATTGGGCTTGAACTTTCCTCGTGGGTCGACTGGAAGCGGTGCTCGGACTGACTTTAGTACGAGATCACCTACTTTTATGTTCCGTGGCTTAACTCGCTTGTTGAATGCTCGTTGTAGTCGGGCTTGGTACATTAAATGCGGTGCTTAGGGAATGAAGTCGGCGCTCGTCCAAGAGCATGAGTTGTTCGTAGCGTTCACGGGCCCATTCTGCTTCTGGGATGCTACTTTCCATTAGTATGCGTAGTGATTGTATTTCTATTTCCCTTTGGTTGGGCGGCCTCCGCGTGCAGTAGGTGAGGAAATAGGGGTCATGCCTGTGGGAGTTCGGATGGTAGTACGGTATCCCCGAGTGCATATGGTATCTTGTTGGGCCAATCTTTGCAAGCTAGATCATTTTCTCGAGTATGGTGGCATTGTCTTGTTTCTTTGCCAACGGCTCCATTGGTTTGGGGTCGATAGGGTGAGGATTTGTGATCTTTGGATGTTGTATTTTGTGAGTATGGCTTCGTCTCGCTACCGAAAGTCACGAGCCTTGATCGCTGATGAACTCATGGGGTATGCCATATCGGCATATAATGTTTGTCTGTATGAATTTGGCGACTTCTTTGGAGCCGAGTATTCGAAAAGATGCTGCTTCTACCCATTTTGTAAAGTAGTCGATCGCCACTAGTACGAAACAGTGACCTCCTGCTCCGATGGGGTGGACTTTTCCTATTACGTCGATGCCCCAGGTTGAAAAGGGCCAGGGTGAGGTTAGGCTGTATAGTGGTGAAGGTGGTACATGTTGGACATTGCTGAAAATTTGGCAGTTGTGGCAGTGCTTGACGTATTGGATGCAGTCTGCTTCCATGGTTGTCCAATACCATCCGAGCCGTAGAATCTGTTTGCAGAGTGCTCGAGCGTTCATATGGGGTCCGCATTCACCGTCGTGGACTTGTGCGACGATTTCCTGCCCCTTCTTGTAGTCGACACATATGAGCAGCGTCCCTTGTGGTGTTTTCTTGAGTAATTGTCCCACTTCTAGCACAAATTGGGAAGCTAGGAGTCTGATAGCTCTCTGTCCACGTTTATCAGTGTCGGGTGGGTAAGTGTTGTCTGTTTTGTAGTTGATTATGGCTTGATACCAAGGCTCCGTTTGCTCGGCTTCGTCCAGGTCAATGGTGTGAATGTAGGCTGGTTCGTCACGTCTTTCGACGATGATGGGTAGTAACTTCATGTCTGGTGGCATGTTCAGGAGGGATGAGAGTTTTGACAGTGCGTCGGCAAACTGGTTTTCTTCCCTTGGGAGGTGATAGAATTCGATGCAGTCGAAGTTGGCTAGGAGTTTTTGTTCTTTTGCTTGGTATTTGGTGAGGGTTTCGCTCATGATCTTCCATGCCCCTGTCACTTGATTTATGATGAGGAATGAATCTCCATGTACCCGAAGGTTCCTTATCTTGAGAAGCGATTCTTTGCTTGCGGTAGTAAATGCAAAGCCGTATTCTGCGGCGTTGTTCGTGACATTGAAGTCGAGCTTGATTGAGAGCGGCGTATGGTCGCCATCTGGGGATATTAGGAGTATTCCTACTCCGTAGCCGCGGTAGTTTGATGCTCCGTCAAAGTATAATTGCCAGTATTCCTTTTCTACGGCAAAGATCCCTTCGTCAGGGAATGACGTTGTGTCGATCATGGGCTGTTCGACGATAGCGTTTTCTGCAAGGAAGTCGGAAACTGCTTTTCCCTTGATTACTTTCAGAGGGAGGTACTTGAGTTCGTACTCGGCGAGGAGCAGGGTCCACCTGGCCATGCGCCCGTTTAGGACTGGTTTTTCAAATAGGTATTTGAGGGGGTCCATCAAGGAGTAGACTCTCGTAGTGCTGGTGAGTAGGTAGTGCCTGAGCTTTTTGGTTGCCCAGACCAGCGAGAGGCAGCTTTTCTCGACTGGTTCATACCGAGTTTCGTAATCGTGGAACTTTTTGCTGATGTAGTAGATGGCCCGTTCTTCGTTGTTGACTTCTTGGGCGAGCATGGCACCCATGGCGTTTGGCGTAGTCGTTAAGTATAGCGACAGTGGCAACTCCTTTTGTGGGGGTGCCAGAACGGGTGGATTTGTAAGCAAGTTTTTGACTTTGTCGAACGCTTGTTGGCAGTCATCGTCCCATTTCGTGTGCTCTTCCTTCTTCAACTTTTTGAAGATTGGCTCGCAAATCATGGTGAGCTTGCTGATGAACCGGGAGATATATTGGACTTGTCCCAAGAAACTCCTTATTTCGTCGATGTTGCTTGGCGTTTTCATGCCCATTATTGCTTTGATTTTGGTTGGGTCTATTTCGATCCCGCGCTGGCTTACTATGTGACCCAGCAACTTGCCTGATGTGACCCCAAAGGTGCATTTCTGTGGGTTTAATCGCATCTTATACTGCCTGATTCTGGTGAAGAATTTCCGAAGGTTTGTGACGTGGTCATCCCTTTCTTTTGATTTCACGATCATGTCGTCGACGTATACCTCGACCTCCTTATGCATCATGTCGTGGAGCAAGGTGGTGGCAGTGCGTTGGTAGGTAGCGCCGGCATTTATGAGCCCAAATGGCATGATCTGGTAGAGCGATGTTCCCCCAGGGGTTACGAAAGTGGTTTTTGGCATCTCGTCTGCTTCCATTTTGATTTGGTTGTATCCTGCATATCCATCCATGAATAGCGATGGCGTGGTCTGCTGTGTTGTCAATTAGGATGTCCATGTGAGGTAGTGGGAAATCATCTTTTGGGCAGGCTTTGTTCAGGTCCCGGAAGTCGGCACATACTCGTATTTTGCCGTTTTTCTTCATAACCGGCACCATATTGGAGACCCATTCTGAGTATTCGATGACTCGGATGAACCCAGCTTGTAACAGTTTTTCGATCTCTTCTTTGACCATAAGAGACCATTCTGGCTTGATGCGTCGGAGTTTCTGCTTGACCGGTCTGCTTCCTTGCTTGATCGGGATGCGGTGTTCAGCTATCTCACGGTCTATGCCGGGCATGTCCTTATATGACCAGGCAAAGACGTCTTTGAACTCTGCGAGGAGCTTGGTATATGTGGCCCTTTCTTCTGTGCTTAGGGAAGCCCCCAGCTGTAGTTCTCGAGGTTCTTCGGGCGTGCCTATGTCGATGGTTGTTGTGTCTTCAATGATGGGCTCCTGTTCGGGTTTTGAGACAATGCTTGCAATGTATCTATATAATGCAATGTTATTTAGTTTAAATTTATCGCAATCATTAGAAAGAGTAGATTTTAGATGAGGCAAAGAGTAACCAAAAATTTTCATGTTATTAATGTTATCAAAAGCGGTTACATTTGAAGATAGCTCAGACGAGGGAGCTTTGGACAACCTTAATGACTCTAGTTCTTTAGCTAAATTGATTACATTTGGGAGATAACCCGGGGGCTTGGTTGGGGTATAAGACTTAAAGTGGCGACGAGGGAGCTTAAATTCCGTGACGGTCCTTTTGCTGAGGGCGTTGTATTCATCTTCGTCGGAGTCAGAATCTTCGAAGGTATAGCCTTGGCCGGTAGTAATCTTGAAAGTGCGGCCTTGTTTGTCGGTCCATTCAAAGGTTTTTGACCATCCGTCGTGTGTTTTTTCCTCGTAAGGAACGATTAGGTTAGTGGGGTTGAAGTTGGAGTTGCGTATGATGTCGGAGACGAGTTCAATCCCGGCGATGGTGTATGTGGATACGTTTTTGGGAACTCTGCTAGTGCCTTCTCTGACGAAGTAGTGGCTAGCGAAGATGTGGTATGGCCGCATGTGAAAGTCGTGGTACTTCTTGCGATCGTTGTACGCCTCCCAACCCTGAGAGACTTCATGTGACCATGGCACATAAGACAGACCCATGGTAGGCCATTTATTGTTGTTGTCCTTGGCGTAGAGCGTAGCGATTTCCTCTTCACGCGTCATGGTACAGATGCTGAAGTCGAAGTCGAAACCACATATGTCATCGGTTGGATCGGCGTTTATTTCGCAGACTATTGCTTTCTTTGTGTTGTTTGCCGTGGCGAAAGTTAGAAGCGTCGATGGTGACGATCTCGTCATCTAAAGGTATCCTGACCTTTTGATGTAGGGTCGAGGTGACGGCCTTGGTAGCGTGGATCCATGGCCTTCCCAATAGCATGTTGTAGTTTGGGGGTATGTCGATGATTTGGAACTCAGTTTCTCTCATGACGGGTCCTGTCATGATGGGGAAGGAGATGGTTCCTTTTATGCCGCGCCGCGTTCCATCGTAAGCCCTGACGCCGTCTGTACATGGGATAAAGTCATTTTCCTTAATTCCCAGCTTTTTGGCCGTCTCGAGGGGCAAGACGTTGACCGCAGATCCATTGTCGATGAGGACGACTGGCAATGTCATGCCGTGGCATTCTACGTTGATGTAGAGAGGCAGGTTGTGCGTGCCCCCGAAGGGAGGGAGGTCTTTATCTGAGAAGGTGACGGCGTTGGCTTGCCATTCACGCGTAATGTTACTGATAAGTTTTTCTGGAGACATTTTCGATGTCATTGGGGTGACCTGTAAAGCTTGGTAAAGGGCTTCACGATGTCCCATTGAGTCCCTCAAGAGCTGCCAGATTGAAATGTCTGCCTTCGTTTTGTGAAGCTGTTTGTGGAGCGTGTCCCCGATCTCAGGTATAGGTAAGGGTGCTGGGGTAGCGCTTGATGATGCTACCTTATTAACTGGTGGAGCTGGTGCAGGATTAGCGCTAGGTAATGACACTTCGTTGGCAGGCGGCGTGGGGGTAGGAGCAGTGCTTGCAGGTGAACTAGTAAAGCCTGTAGGAGCGGCACTTGGGAGCGAGGCCGCGGAGGTAGGAGAAGAAGGTGGCGTGTCCTCGTCTATGATTATTCCCTTGTTCTTCTCTTGAGCAGTCAACCTTGGCGGGGGTTTTTGAGGTTCAAGTAATTCCAGAGAAGCTCGATACGGGCGCCCAGAACGCTTTAGGTAGGCTACTTCATCATCACTGTCCGATAGCCTGAATGGGTATTTGTGACGCAATTCTCCGTATTTGCCTGGCGGGCGACGGGGTTGAGTCTCCTCTTCGTAGGGCTCATCTTGGAGACACATGCGGATGTTGTAACACCCCGACTTTTTCTAATTTATTTTATTCACTTTCTCATATTCGTTAATTTCCTAAACTTGTGATTTTCCATTTTTAGCTCGGGAAATCATTTCCTATATGGGTGAGTCGGGTCTTGGTTATGGTTGAAGTAGACCCGAGTCCATGGGTGAGCTTAGGAGAGTCTTAGAAGCATGGGTAAGTAAGGGTATAAGTGAGGGTTGAAGAAAAGAAGGGAAGAAACGAGAATATGCTCTAACGTGGGTCAGAGCTAGCAGCTCCATCAGAGGAGCGAACCGCTCCATCAGAGGAGCGAGCCGCTCCATAAGAGCGAGCCGCTCCTCTACGCGGGATCAATTTTTAGGGTTTTCCCGTGTTTTCTTTTGGCTCAAGACAACATTATATTTCGTATAATCCAAAACTAAGCAACCTAATAATCTGATTATCTATCCTAATCTCTCATTCCCCTCATTCCATCCACATTCATTTCTCCTTTCTCTCTCAAAACATCTCTCCATTATCATTCAAACTCCATTGTTTCTCTTCCAAGCTTCCATCCTATTCATCCTAAGTCTTTCCTAACCTTTTCCCTTGGTATAGGATCCCTTTTATCTCTTTGATTTTTCTATTATTTTATGTGTTATACTTTTATGTATTCATTGTGTGTATGTCTTGGCTTGGATTATCAAAGGAGAAGAGGGCTTTGAAGAAGGAGATACCATCCTAGTTGAAGAGGAGGAGGAGTAGCACGTTTTTGGAGACTCTACAAAGGTAACTAGGTGTGATCTAGTTGTGTTTTAACATGTATGAGGCCTAGGTTGTTTTGTGTGTGATGTTTGCATTGTTGTTATGATGTTTCATTAATGATTGATCATAGAATCATGTTAGTATCATTGGCCTCATACTAGGGTTGTCATAGTATCATTCATATTATCTTATTAATTGCATAACTATGTTAATTTAATGCTAATCATGTTAGTAGAATCATGAAAATTGAATTGGTGTGATAGTGATGATGATGCCGTGAGGATTGAGATGAGGGCCGTAGCCCTTGTCTTGGTGACCCTCTTGTTTTTCTCATTGTTTTGGCTTAATTATGATTAATCATGATGTTTGTAAGAGTCACCTTATGATAAGTTACGAGTTAAGTTGATTATAAGATGTTAAGTGATGTTTAGATGCATGTTTTAATGAATTATTGATCACCTAAATCGATAATTGGTCACATGAGAATTGAGTTTGGTGCATGAAACCGTGTTTGTGGAGTGATGGCCGTGTGTGGTGTATGTTGGCCGTGAGTTGTGTGGGCTGGCCGAGTATGGTGGGTGTGTGTGTTGGTTCAAATGTCTCTTGTTTGAGTCTTTGCTCGTCATAGGGTGTTAGCTATGCATTGTTGAATCGTGTTGTACCTTGTTTGATCACTAAATTATGAATTATGAGCATGTTAATCGAATGTGTGACTTGTAAAGCATGTTGATCATATGGTACTCCGTATGTATGGTTGGTTATGATGATATTGTGACTTGTGTGTGTATGAGTATGGTTGTTGTGGATGTATGGATGTGTTGGAGTATTGGAGACAAAGTTTACACGTTATGCTTGGGTTAAGTTTGCACATGGGTACTGTTCTGGCACATGTGTGAGGAGATACAACGTCCTAGATTGGACGGATACCGCTCATGGTCCCCTCGGCTATTCTTGTTGTTTAGCTAGAGCTATCATGGGTTCTCAAACCGTAAGGGTTAGAGACTATGGTTATATTTATGTCGTCACCGTTCTTGTTGCTCGGTGGAATTTGGCCAAATTTAGACTTGTGATTATTGAGGAACTTCTTGTTGCTGTTCCGCCATAGGGTTTGGGTGATTCTTGTTGCTTCACCCGGGGTGATTCTTGTTGCTTCACCCAGTTCTCCGCGCTTACTCTCGCAATTGGTTGGAAGAAGGATCGTCGTGTGAGCTCGGTTGGTTTGGTCACAACCTTGGTTGTGCCGTGTGGTTGTTGCTTGTATATGTATTGTTGTTCTATTGTTGTATGATTGGTTGCTTTTGTATTATACTTTGGTTTAGGCCGTAGGCCAGGTGAGCTTGTTTGCATTTTCGTTTGCATTTTGTTATGTTAAAATGTGACTGGGGAGCACCTAGTTACTCCCCACTGATTGTGGTTGTTGCCTCTCTTTTTATAGGTACGCGCGGGACGGCTTATGTGTGAGGACGTTGTGAGGATGTGACCGTAGCTTGCCTTTGTTGAGTCGTCTAGCTAGTCATTTGGGAGTTGTTTAGACTGGATTAGTCCATTTATGTTTTCATTTCATTGTACTTTGGTTTTGAAGTTGTAAGGGGTATTTACTCCCCGCTCGGGCCTCAAGGCCTACCTTTTATCGTTGTTTAGTTGGTTTAGTGAGTAATGATCCCATTCCACTGTTTCCGCCACCGTGGCTCGCTTATTTTCTTTTTATTTCATAAACCCTTTTTATTTCTTTATTTTATTTTGTTGAAAATCCGGGTTATATAGCTTGGTATCGTAGCGAATACGCCCCAACTCTCTTAGTCGAGTGGGTAGGTTTGACTTAGAACACCGAGCGAGAGCGTTGGGGTAGACACTAGAGGGTTGCGTAACTTTGTATGTGTTTGAGTAGTTACTTGAAGTGGCATGTCTAGTAAATGCCGCTATCACCTATGCTTTTGTGTCATAGATGACCCGAAACGGAGGAGGAGCGAACAACGACTTGCAACGCATCCGTTGACTCTAGGATGCTATAGTGTGATGCTGGTGCCTCTATGTCATTCTTAACTCTCCATTGATCGAGAAATCTTAGCTCACTTCCTCTAAATTCGTGGATACTCCTAATACTCTTTCCATGGGAGAAACCGTTCCATGTTCACTCCTATTCGAGGATGTCCCTACTTCTTTGGGAAATCCCTCCTAGTTCCTTTCCGTGCGTGTTGGGATCCGACCGAGTTAGGTGTCTTTTCGGGGTATGTGAGGCTTGGCGGAGTTGACCTAGGCTAGAAAAGCTATCCTTTCGCTATCAAAGTGAGTAGAGTTAGTTGTCCTTAGGATGGGAATCGTAGAGGTAGACTTCTTCCACTTGTTTTGGGTGTCGCTTTGTTCTCAAGTTTCGAGGACGAAACTTCTTTTTAGGGGGTAGGATTGTAACACCCCGACTTTTTCTAATTTATTTTATTCACTTTCTCATATTCGTTAATTTCCTAAACTTGTGATTTTCCATTTTTAGCTCGGGAAATCATTTCCTATATGGGTGAGTCGGGTCTTGGTTATGGTTGAAGTAGACCCGAGTCCATGGGTGAGCTTAGGAGAGTCTTAGAAGCATGGGTAAGTAAGGGTATAAGTGAGGGTTGAAGAAAAGAAGGGAAGAAACGAGAATATGCTCTAACGTGGGTCAGAGCTAGCAGCTCCGTCAGAGGAGCGAACCGCTCCATCAGAGGAGCGAGCCGCTCCATCAGAGCGAGCCGCTCTGGGCTCCAGAGCGAGCCGCTCCTCTACGCGGGATCAATTTTTAGGGTTTTCCCGTGTTTTCTTTTGGCTCAAGACAACATTATATTTCGTATAATCCAAAACTAAGCAACCTAATAATCTGATTATCTATCCTAATCTCTCATTCCCCTCATTCCATCCACATTCATTTCTCCTTTCTCTCTCAAAACATCTCTCCATTATCATTCAAACTCCATTGTTTCTCTTCCAAGCTTCCATCCTATTCATCCTAAGTCTTTCCTAACCTTTTCCCTTGGTATAGGATCCCTTTTATCTCTTTGATTTTTCTATTATTTTATGTGTTATACTTTTATGTATTCATTGTGTGTATGTCTTGGCTTGGATTATCAAAGGAGAAGAGGGCTTTGAAGAAGGAGATACCATCCTAGTTGAAGAGGAGGAGGAGGGGTAGCACGTTCTTGGAGACTCTACAAAGGTAACTAGGTGTGATCTAGTTGTGTTTTAACATGTATGAGGCCTAGGTTGTTTTGTGTGTGATGTTTGCATTGTTGTTATGATGTTTCATTAATGATTGATCATAGAATCATGTTAGTATCATTGGCCTCATACTAGGGTTGTCATAGTATCATTCATATTATCTTATTAATTGCATAACTATGTTAATTTAATGCTAATCATGTTAGTAGAATCATGAAAATTGAATTGGTGTGATAGTGATGATGATGCCGTGAGGATTGAGATGAGGGCCGTAGCCCTTGTCTTGGTGACCCTCTTGTTTTTCTCATTGTTTTGGCTTAATTATGATTAATCATGATGTTTGTAAGAGTCACCTTATGATAAGTTACGAGTTAAGTTGATTATAAGATGTTAAGTGATGTTTAGATGCATGTTTTAATGAATTATTGAACACCTAAATCGATAATTGGTCACATGAGAATTGAGTTTGGTGCATGAAACCGTGTTTGTGGAGTGATGGCCGTGTGTGGTGTATGTTGGCCGTGAGTTGTGTGGGCTGGCCGAGTATGGTGGGTGTGTGTGTTGGTTCAAATGTCTCTTGTTTGAGTCTTTGCTCGTCATAGGGTGTTAGCTATGCATTGTTGAATCGTGGTTGTACCTTGTTTGATCACTAAATTATGAATTATGAGCATGTTAATCGAATGTGTGACTTGTAAAGCATGTTGATCATATGGTACCGTGATGTATGGTTGGTTATGATGATATTGTGACTTGTGTGTGTATGAGTATGGTTGTTGTGGATGTATGGATGTGTTGGAGTATTGGAGACAGTTTACACGTTATGCTTGGGTTAAGTTTGCACATGGGTACCGCTCGCACATGTGTGAGGAGATACAACGCCCTAGATCGACGGATACCGCCATGGTCCCCTGGCTATTCTTGTTGTTTAGCTAGAGCTATCATGGGTTCTCAAACCGTAAGGGTTAGAGACTATGGTTATATTTATGTCGCCACCGCTCTTGTTGCTCTGGAATTTGGCCAAATTTAGACTTGTGATTATTGAGGAACTTCTTGTCATTGCTCCGCCATAGGGTTTGGGTGATTCTTGTTGCTTCACCCGGTGATTCTTGTTGCTTCACCCGCTTCTCCGCGCTTTACTCTCGCAATTGGTTGGAAGAAGGATCGCCGTGGTGAGCTCTGGTTGGTTTGGTCACAACCTTGGTTGTGCCGTGTGGTTGTTGCTTGTATATGTATTGTTGTTCTATTGTTGTATGATTGGTTGCTTTTGTATTATACTTTGGTTTAGGCCGTAGGCCAGGTGAGCTTGTTTGCATTTTCGTTTGCATTTTGTTATGTTAAAATGTGACTGGGGAGCACCTAGTTACTCCCCACTGATTGTGGTTGTTGCCTCTCTTTTTATAGGTACGCGCGGGACGGCTTATGTGTGAGGACGTTGTGAGGATGTGACCGTAGCTTGCCTTTGTTGAGTCGTCTAGCTAGTCATTTGGGAGTTGTTTAGACTGGATTAGTCCATTTATGTTTTCATTTCATTGTACTTTGGTTTTGAAGTTGTAAGGGGTATTTACTCCCCGCTCGGGCCTCAAGGCCTACCTTTTTATCGTTGTTTAGTTGGTTTAGTGAGTAATGATCCCATTCCACTGTTTCCGCCACCGTGGCTCGCTTATTTTCTTTTATTTCATAAACCCTTTTTATTTCTTTATTTTATTTTGTTGAAAATCCGGTTGTTACATAGCTTGGTATCGTAGCGAATACGCCCCAACTCTCTTAGTCGAGTGGGTAGGTTTGACTTAGAACACCGAGTGAGAGCGCTGGGGTAGACACTAGAGGGTTGCGTAACTTTGTATGTGTTTGAGTAGTTACTTGAAGTGGCATGTCTAGTAAATGCCGCTTATCACCTATGCTTTTGTGTCATAGATGACCAAACGGAGGAGGAGCGAACAACGATTTGCAACGCATCCGCTGACTCTAGGATGCTATAGTGTGATGTCACTGCCTCTATGTCATTCTTAACTCTCCATTGATCGAGAAATCTTAGCTCACTTCCTCTAAATTCGTGGATACTCCTAATACTCTTTCCATGGGAGAAACCGTTCCATGTTCACTCCTATTCGAGGATGTCCCTACTTCTTTGGGAAATCCCTCCTAGTTCCTTTCCGTGCGTGTTGGGATCCGACCGAGTTAGGTGTCTTTCTGGGTATGTGAGGCTTGGCGAGTTGACCTAGGCTAGAAAAGCTATCCTTTCGCTTATCAAAGTGAGTAGAGTTAGTTGTCCTTAGGATGGGAATCGTAGAGGTAGACTTCTTCCACTTGTTTTGGGTGTCGCTTGTTCTCAAGTTTCGAGGACTAAACTTCTTTTAGGGGCAGATTGTAACACCCCGACTTTTTCTAATTTATTTTATTCACTTTCTCATATTCGTTAATTTCCTAAACTTGTGATTTTCCATTTTTAGCTCCTGGGAAATCATTTCCTATATGGGTGAGCTCGGGTCTTGGTTATGGTCAAGTAGACCCGAGTCCATGGGTGAGCTTAGGAGAGTCTTAGAAGCATGGGTAAGTAAGGGTATAAGTGAGGGTTGAAGAAAAGAAGGGAAGAAACGAGAATATGCTCTAACGCTGGTCGAGCTAGCAGCCCGCCGAGGAGCTAGCCCATCGAGGAGCGAACCGCCCATCGAGAGGAGCGAGCTTCCATCGAGAAGCGAGCCGCCTGGGCTCCAGAGCGAGCCGCCTCTACGCGGATCAATTTTTAGGGTTTTCCTGTTTTCTTTGGCTCAAGACAACATTATATTTCAGATAATCCAAAACTAAGCAACCTAATAACTGATTATCTATCCTAATCTCTCATTCCCTCATTCCATCCACATTCATTTCTCCTTTCTCTCTCAAAACATCTCTCCATTATCATTCAAACTCCATTGTTTCTCTTCCAAGCTTCCATCCTATTCATCCTAAGTCTTTCCTAACCTTTTCCCTCGTATAGGATCCCTTTTATCTCTTTGATTTTTCTATTATTTTATGTGTTATACTTTTATGAATTCATTGTGTGTATGTCTTGGCTTGCATTATCAAAGGAGAAGAGGGCTTTGAAGAAGGAGATACCATCCTAGTTGAAGAGGAGGAGGAGGAGTAGCACGTTTTTGGAGGCTCTACAAAGGTAACTAGGTGTGATCTAGTTGTGTTTTAACATGTATGAGGCCTAGGTTGTTTTGTGTGTGATGTTTGCAATGTGGTTATGATGTTTCATTAATGATTGAACATAGAATCAGGTTAGTATCATTGGCCTCATACTAGGTTTGTCATAGTATCATTCAGATTGTCTTATTAATTGCATAACTATGTTAATTTAATGCTAATCATGTTAGTAGAATCAAGAAAATTGAATTGGTGTGATAGTGATGCTGCTGCCGTGAGGAATGTGATGGGGGCCGTAGTCTCTTGTCTTGGTGACCCTCTTGTTTTTCTCATTGTTTTGGCTTAATTATGATTAATCATGATGTTTGTAAGAGTCACCTTATGATAAGTTACGAGTTAAGTTGATTATAAGATGTTAAGTGATGTTTAGATGCATGTTTTAATGAATTATTGATCACCTAAATCGATAATTGGTCACATGAGAATTGAGTTTGGTGCATGAAACCGTGTTTGTGGAGTGATGGCCGTGTGTGGTGTATGTTGGCCGTGAGTTGTGTGGGCTGGCCGAGTATGGTGGGTGTGTGTGTTGGTTCAAATGTCTCTTGTTTGAGTCTTTGCTCGTCATAGGGTGTTAGCTATGCATTGTTGAATCGTGTTGTACCTTGTTTGATCACTAAATTATGAATTATGAGCATGTTAATCGAATGTGTGACTTGTAAAGCATGTTGATCATATGGTACCGTGATGTATGGTTGGTTATGATGATATTGTGACTTGTGTGTGTATGAGTATGGTTGTTGTGGATGTATGGATGTGTTGGAGTATTGGAGACAGTTTACACGTTATGCTTGGGTTAAGTTTGCACATGGGTACTGCTCGCACATGTGTGAGGAGATACAACGCCCTAGATCGACTGATACCGCCATGGTCCCCTCGGCTATTCTTGTTGTTTAGCTAGAGCTATCATGGGTTCTCAAACCGTATGGGTTAGAGACTATGGTTATATTTATGTCGCCACCGCTCTTGTTGCTCGGAATTTGGCCAAATTTAGACTTGTGATTATTGAGGAACTTCTTGTTCGCTCCGCCATAGGGTTTGGGTGATTCTTGTTGCTTCACCCGGTGATTCTTGTTGCTTCACCCGCCTCCGCGCTTTACTCTCGCAATTGGTTGGAAGAAGGATCGTCGTGTGAGCTCTGGTTGGTTTGGTCACAACCTTGGTTGTGCCGCAGTGGTTGTTGCTTGTATATGTATTGTTGTTCTATTGTTGTATGATTGGTTGCTTTTGTATTATACTTTGGTTTAGGCCGTAGGCCAGGTGAGCTTGTTTGCATTTTCGCTTGCATTTTGTTATGTTAAATGTGACCTGGGAGCACCTAGTTACTCCCCACTGATTGTGGTTGTTGCCTCTCTTTTTATAGGTACGCGCGGGACGGCTTATGTGTGAGGACGTTGTGAGGATGTGACCGTAGCTTGCCTTTGTTGAGTCGTCTAGCTAGTCATTTGGGAGTTGTTTAGACTGGATTAGTCCATTTATGTTTTCATTTCATTGTACTTTGGTTTTGAAGTTGTAAGGGGTATTTACTCCCCGCTTCTGGGCCTCAAGGCCTACCTTTTTATCGTTGTTTAGTTGGTTTAGTGAGTAATGATCCCATTCCACTTGTTTCCGCCACCGTGGCTCGCTTTTATTTTCTTTTATTTCATAAACCCTTTTTATTTCTTTATTTTATTTTGTTGAAAAATCCGGGTTGTTACAGTTGGTATCAGAGCGAATACGCTCCCAACTCTCTTAGTCGAGTGGGTAGGTTTGACTTAGAACACCGAGTGAGAGCGTTGGGGTAGACACTAGAGGGTTGCGTAACTTTGTATGTGTTTGAGTAGTTACTTGAAGTGGCATGTCTAGTAAATGCCGCTATCACCTATGCTTTTGTGTTGCAGATGACCCGAAACGGAGGAGGAGCGAACAACGACTTGCAACGCATCCGTTGACTCTAGGATGCTATAGTGTGATGCTGGTGCCTCTATGTCATTCTTAACTCTCCATTGATCGAGAAATCTTAGCTCACTTCCTCTAAATTCGTGGATACTCCTAATACTCTTTCCATGGGAGAAACCGTTCCATGTTCACTCCTATTCGAGGATGTCCCTACTTCTTTTGGGAAATCCCTCCTAGTTCCTTTCCGTGCGTGTTGGGATCCGACCGAGTTAGGTGTCTTTTTGGGGTATGTGAGGCTTGGCGGAGTTGACCTAGGCTAGAAAAGCTATCCTTTCGCTATCAAAGTGAGTAGAGTTAGTTGTCCTTAGGATGGGAATCGTAGAGGTAGACTTCTTCCACTTGTTTTGGGTGTCGCTTGTTCTCAAGTTTCGAGGACTAAACTTCTTTTAGGGTAGGATCAGAACACCTCGACTTTTTCTAATTTATTTTATTCACTTTCTCATATTCGTTAATTTCCTAAACTTGTGATTTTCCATTTTTAGCTCGGGAAATCATTTCCTATATGGGTGAGTCGGGTCTTGGTTATGGTTGAAGTAGACCCGAGTCCATGGGTGAGCTTAGGAGAGTCTTAGAAGCATGGGTAAGTAAGGGTATAAGTGAGGGTTGAAGAAAAGAAGGGAAGAAACGAGAATATGCTCTAACGTGGGTCAGAGCTAGCAGCTCCGTCAGAGGAGCGAGCCGCTCCATCAGAGGAGCGAGCCGCTCCATCAGAGGAGCGAGCCGCTCCATCAGAGAAGCGAGCCGCTCTGGGCTCCAGAGCGAGCCGCTCCTCTACGCGGGATCAATTTTTAGGGTTTTCCCGTGTTTTCTTTTGGCTCAAGACAACATTATATTTCGTATAATCCAAAACTAAGCAACCTAATAATCTGATTATCTATCCTAATCTCTCATTCCCCTCATTCCATCCACATTCATTTCTCCTTTCTCTCTCAAAACATCTCTCCATTATCATTCAAACTCCATTGTTTCTCTTCCAAGCTTCCATCCTATTCATCCTAAGTCTTTCCTAACCTTTTCCCTTGGTATAGGATCCCTTTTATCTCTTTGATTTTTCTATTATTTTATGTGTTATACTTTTATGTATTCATTGTGTGTATGTCTTGGCTTGGATTATCAAAGGAGAAGAGGGCTTTGAAGAAGGAGATACCATCCTAGTCAAGAGGAGGAGGAGGAGTAGCACGTTTTTGGTGACTCTACAAAGGTAACTAGGTGTGATCTAGTTGTGTTTTAACATGTATGAGGCCTAGGTTGTTTTGTGTGTGATGTTTGCATTGTTGTTATGATGTTTCATTAATGATTGATCATAGAATCATGTTAGTATCATTGGCCTCATACTAGGGTTGTCATAGTATCATTCATATTATCTTATTAATTGCATAACTATGTTAATTTAATGCTAATCATGTTAGTAGAATCATGAAAATTGAATTGGTGTGATAGTGATGATGATGCCGTGAGGATCGAGACGAGGGTCAGAGCCCTTGTCTTGGTGACCCTCTTGTTTTTCTCATTGTTTTGGCTTAATTATGATTAATCATGATGTTTGTAAGAGTCACCTTATGATAAGTTACGAGTTAAGTTGATTATAAGATGTTAAGTGATGTTTAGATGCATGTTTTAATGAATTATTGATCACCTAAATCGATAATTGGTCACATGAGAATTGAGTTTGGTGCATGAAACCGTGTTTGTGGAGTGATGGCCGTGTGTGGTGTATGTTGGCCGTGAGTTGTGTGGTGGCCGAGTATGGTGGGTGTGTGTATTGGTTCAAATGTCTCTTGTTTGAGTCTTTGCTCGTCATAGGGTGTTAGCTATGCATTGTTGAATCGTGTTGTACCTTGTTTGATCACTAAATTATGAATTATGAGCATGTTAATCGAATGTGTGACTTGTAAAGCATGTTGATCATATGGTACCGTGATGTATGGTTGGTTATGATGATATTGTGACTTGTGTGTATGAGTATGGTTGTTGTGGATGTATGGATGTGTTGGAGTATTGGAGACGTTTACACGTTATGCTTGGGTTAAGTTTGCACATGGGTACCGCTCGCACATGTGCGAGGAGATACAACGCCCTAGATTGACTGATACCGCCATGGTCCCCTGGCTATTCTTGTTGTTTAGCTAGAGCTATCATGGGTTCTCAAACCGTATGGTTAGAGACTATGGTTATATTTATGTCGCCACCGCTCTTGTTGCTCTGGAATTTGGCCAAATTTAGACTTGTGATTATTGAGGAACTTCTTGTCCGCTCCGCCATAGGGTTTGGGTGATTCTTGTTGCTTCACCCGGTGATTCTTGTTGCTTCACCCGCCTCCGCGCTACTCTCGCAATTGGTTGGAAGAAGGATCGCCGTGTGAGCTCTGTTGGTTTGGTCACAACCTTGGTTGTGCCGCGGTGGTTGTTGCTTGTATATGTATTGTTGTTCTATTGTTGTATGATTGGTTGCTTTTGTATTATACTTTGGTTTAGGCCGAGGCCAGGTGAGCTTGTTTGCATTGTCGTTTGCATTTTGTTATGTTAAAATGTGACTGGGGAGCACCTAGTTACTCCCCACTGATTGTGGTTGGTGCCTCTCTTTTTATAGGTACGCGCGGGACGGCTTATGTGTGAGGACGCCAGAGGACGTGACCGTAGCTTGCCTTTGTTGAGTCGCCTAGCTAGTCATTCGGGAGTTGTTTAGACCGGATTAGTCCATTTATGTTTTCATTTCATTGTACTTTGGTTTTGAAGTTGTAAGGGTATTTACTCCCGCTTCGGGCCTCAAGGCCTACCTTTTATCGTTGTTTAGTTGGTTTAGTGAGTAATGATCCCATTCCACTGTTTCCGCCACCGTGGCTCGCTTATTTTCTTTTTATTTCATAAACCCTTTTTATTTCTTTATTTTATTTTGTTGAAAATCCGGTTGTTACATAGCTTGGTATCGTAGCGAATACGCTCCCAACTCTCTTAGTCGAGTGGGTAGGTTTGACTTAGAACACCGAGCGAGAGCGCTGGGGTAGACACTAGAGGGTTGCGTGAACTTTGTATGTGTTTGAGTAGTTACTTGAAGTGGCATGTCTAGTAAATGCCGCTATCACCTATGCTTTTGTGTCATAGATGACCCAAACTGAGGAGGAGCGAACAACGACTTGCAACGCATCCGCTGACTCTAGGATGCTATAGTGTGATGTCAGGTGCCTCTATGTCATTCTTAACTCTCCATTGATCGAGAAATCTTAGCTCACTTCCTCTAAATTGCGGATACTCCTAATACTCTTTCCATGGGAGAAACTGCTCCATGTTCACTCCTATTCGAGGATGTCCCTACTTCTTTGGGAAATCCCTCCTAGTTCCTTTCCGCGCGTGTTGGGATCCGACCGAGTTAGGTGTCTTTTCTGGTATGTGAGGCTTGGCGAGTTGACCTAGGCTAGAAAAGCTATCCTTTCGCTTATCAAAGTAGTAGAGTTAGTTGTCCTTAGGATGGGAATCGTAGAGGTAGACTTCTTCCACTTGTTTTGGGTGTCGCTTGTTCTCAAGTTTCGAGGACTAAACTTCTTTTTAGGGCAGGATCAGAACACCCGACTTTTTCTAATTTATTTTATTCACTTTCTCATATTCGTTAATTTCCTAAACTTGTGATTTTCCATTTTTAGCTCTGGAAATCATTTCCTATATGGGTGAGCTCTGGTCTTGGTTATGGTCAAGTAGACCCGAGTCCATGGGTGAGCTTAGGAGAGTCTTAGAAGCATGGGTAAGTAAGGGTATAAGTGAGGGTTGAAGAAAAGAAGGGAAGAAACGAGAATATGCTCTAACGTGGGTCAGAGCTAGCAGCTCCGTCAGAGGAGCTAGCAGCTCCATCAGAGGAGCGAACCGCTCCATCAGAGGAGCGAGCCGCTCCATCAGAGAAGCGAGCCGCTCTGGGCTCCAGAGCGAGCCGCTCCTCTACGCGGGATCAATTTTTAGGGTTTTCCCGTGTTTTCTTTTGGCTCAAGACAACATTATATTTCGTATAATCCAAAACTAAGCAACCTAATAATCTGATTATCTATCCTAATCTCTCATTCCCCTCATTCCATCCACATTCATTTCTCCTTTCTCTCTCAAAACATCTCTCCATTATCATTCAAACTCCATTGTTTCTCTTCCAAGCTTCCATCCTATTCATCCTAAGTCTTTCCTAACCTTTTCCCTTGGTATAGGATCCCTTTTATCTCTTTGATTTTTCTATTATTTTATGTGTTATACTTTTATGTATTCATTGTGTGTATGTCTTGGCTTGGATTATCAAAGGAGAAGAGGGCTTTGAAGAAGGAGATACCATCCTAGTCAAGAGGAGGAGGAGGAGTAGCACGCTTTTGGAGACTCTACAAAGGTAACTAGGTGTGATCTAGTTGTGCTTTAACATGTATGAGGCCTAGGTTGTTTTGTGTGTGATGTTTGCATTGTTGTTATGATGTTTCATTAATGATTGATCATAGAATCATGTTAGTATCATTGGCCTCATACTAGGGTTGTCATAGTATCATTCATATTATCTTATTAATTGCATAACTATGTTAATTTAATGCTAATCATGTTAGTAGAATCATGAAAATTGAATTTATGAGATAGTGAAGGAGATGCCGTGAGGATTGAGACGAGGGCCGTAGCCCTTGTCTTGGTGACCCTCTTGTTTTTCTCATTGTTTTGGCTTAATTATGATTAATCATGATGTTTGTAAGAGTCACCTTATGATAAGTTACGAGTTAAGTTGATTATAAGATGTTAAGTGATGTTTAGATGCATGTTTTAATGAATTATTGATCACCTAAATCGATAATTGGTCACATGAGAATTGAGTTTGGTGCATGAAACCGTGTTTGTGGAGTGATGGCCGTGTGTGGTGTATGTTGGCCGTGAGTTGTGTGGGCCGAGTATGGCGGGTGTGTGTATTGGTTCAAATGTCTCTTGTTTCGAAGTCTTTGCTCGTCATAGGGTGTTAGCTATGCATTGTTGAATCGTGTTGCACCTTGTTTGATCACTAAATTATGAATTATGAGCATGTTAATCGAATGTGTGACTTGTAAAGCATGTTGATCATATGGTACCGTGATGTATGGTTGGTTATGATGATATTGTGACTTGTGTGTGTATGAGTATGGTTGTTGTGGATGTATGGATGTGTTGGAGTATTGGAGACAGTTTACACGCTATGCTTGGGTTAAGTTTGCACATGGGTAATCGCTCGCACATGTGCGAGGAGATACAACGCCCTAGATCGACTGATACCGCCATGGTCCCCTGGCTATTCTTGTTGTTTAGCTAGAGCTATCATGGGTTCTCAAACCGTAAGGGTTGAGACTATGGTTATATTTATGTCGCCACCGCTCTTGTTGCTCGGTGAATTTGGCCAAATTTAGACTTGTGATTATTGAGGAACTTTGTCATTGCTCGCCATAGGGTTTGGGTGATTCTTGTTGCTTCACCCGGTGATTCTTGTTGCTTCACCCGCCTCCGCGCTACTCTCGCAATTGGTTGGAAGAAGGATCGCCGTGGTGAGCCCGGTTGGTTTGGCCACAACCTTGGTTGTGCCGTGTGGTTGTTGCTTGTATATGTATTGTTGTTCTATTGTGGTATGATTGGTTGCTTCTGTATTATACTTTGGTTTAGGCCGTAGGCCAGGTGAGCTTGTTTGCATTGTCGTTTGCATTTTGTTATGTTAAATGTGACCGGGAGCACCTAGTTACTCCCCACCGATTGTGGTTGTTGCCTCTCTTTATAGGTACGCCACGGACGGCTTATGTGCGAGGATCGCCAGAGGATGTGACCGTAGCTTGCCTTTGCTGAGTCGCCTAGCTAGTCATTCGGGAGTTGTTTAGACCGGATTAGTCCATTTATGTTTTCATTTCATTGTACTTTGGTTTTGAAGTTGTAAGCGGTATTTACTCCCGCTCGGGCCTCAAGGCCTACCTTTTTATCGTTGTTTAGTTGGTTTAGTGAGTAATGATCCTGATTCCACTTGCAGTTTCCGCCACCGAGGCTCGCCTTTATTTTCTTTTATTTCATAAACCCTTTTTATTTCTTTATTTTATTTTGTTGAAAAATCCGGGTTGTTACAGTTGGTATCAGAGCGAATACGCTCCCAACTCTCTTAGTCGAGTGGGTAGGTTTGACTTAGAACACCGAGTGAGAGCGTTGGGGTAGACACTAGAGGGATGCGTAACTTTGTATGTGTTTGTGTAGTTACTTGAAGTGGCATGTCTAATAAATGCCGCGATCACCTATGCTTTTGTGTCATAGATGAACCGAACCGGAGGAGGAGCGAACAACGACTTGCACCGCATCCGTTGACTCTAGGATGCTATAGTGTGATGCTGGTGCCTCTATGTCATTCTTAACTCTCCATTGATCGAGAAATCTTAGCTCACTTCCTCTAAATTCGTGGATACTCCTAATACTCTTTCCATGGGAGAAACCGTTCCATGTTCACTCCTATTCGAGGATGTCCCTACTTCTTGGGAAATCCCTCCTAGTTCCTTTCCGCGGCGTGTTGGGATCCGACCGAGTTAGGTGTCTTTTCTGGGTACGCGAGGCTTGGCGGAGTTGACCTAGGCTAGAAAAAGCTATCCTTTCGCTTATCAAAGTAGTAGAGTTAGTTGTCCTTAGGATGGGAATCGTAGAGGTAGACTTCTTCCACTTGTTTTGGGTGTCGCTTGTTCTCAAGTTTCGAGGACTAAACTTCTTTTTAGGGGTAGGATCAGAACACCCTGACTTTTTCTAATTTATTTTATTCACTTTCTCATATTCGTTAATTTCCTAAACTTGTGATTTTCCATTTTTAGCTCCTGGGAAATCATTTCCTATATGGGTGAGCTCGGGTCTTGGTTATGGTCAAGTAGACCCGAGTCCATGGGTGAGCTTAGGAGAGTCTTAGAAGCATGGGTAAGTAAGGGTATAAGTGAGGGTCAAGAAAAGAAGGGAAGAAACGAGAATATGCTCTAACGCGGGTCGAGCTAGCACCTGGCCGAGGAGCTAGCAGCCCGCCGAGAGCTAGCAGCTCCATCGAGGAGCGACCGCCCATCGAGGAGCGGCCGCCCATCGAGAAGCGAGCCGCCTGCTCCAGAGCGAGCCGCCCTTCACGCGGATCAATTTTTAGGTTTTCCCGTGTTTTCTTTGGCTCAAGACAACATTATATTTCAGATAATCCAAAACTAAGCAACCTAATAACTGATTATCTATCCTAATCTCTCATTCCCTCATTCCATCCACATTCATTTCTCCTTTCTCTCTCAAAACATCTCTCCATTATCATTCAAACTCCATTGTTTCTCTTCCAAGCTTCCATCCTATTCATCCTAAGTCTTTCCTAACCTTTTCCTCGTATAGGATCCCTTTATCTCTTTGATTTTTCTATTATTTTATGTGTTATACTTTTATGTATTCATTGTGTGTATGTCTTGGCTTGGATTATCAAAGGAGAAGAGGGCTTTGAAGAAGGAGATACCATCCTAGTTGAAGAGGAGGAGGAGGAGTAGCACGCTTTTGGAGACTCTACAAAGGTAACTAGGTGTGATCTAGTTGTGTTTTAACATGTATGAGGCCTAGGTTGTTTTGTGTGTGATGTTTGCATTGTTGTTATGATGTTTCATTAATGATTGATCATAGAATCATGTTAGTATCATTGGCCTCATACTAGGGTTGTCATAGTATCATTCATATTATCTTATTAATTGCATAACTATGTTAATTTAATGCTAATCATGTTAGTAGAATCATGAAAATTGAATTGGTGCGATAGTTGATGATGATGCCGTGAGGATCGAGATGAGGGCCGAGCCCTTGTCTTGGTGCTCTCTTGTTTTTCTCATTGTTTTGGCTTAATTATGATTAATCATGATGTTTGTAAGAGTCACCTTATGATAAGTTACGAGTTAAGTTGATTATAAGATGTTAAGTGATGTTTAGATGCATGTTTTAATGAATTATTGATCACCTAAATCGATAATTGGTCACATGAGAATTGAGTTTGGTGCATGAAACCGTGTTTGTGGAGTGATGGCCGTGTGTGGTGTATGTTGGCCGTGAGTTGTGTGGTCGCCGAGTATGGTGGGTGTGTGTATTGGTTCAAATGTCTCTTGTTTGAGTCTTTGCTCGTCATAGGGTGTTAGCTATGCATTGTTGAATCGTGTTGTACCTTGTTTGATCACTAAATTATGAATTATGAGCATGTTAATCGAATGTGTGACTTGTAAAGCATGTTGATCATATGGTATCGTGATGTATGGTTGGTTATGATGATATTGTGACTTGTGTGTGTATGAGTATGGTTGTTGTGGATGTATGGATGTGTTGGAGTATTGGAGACAAAGTTTACACGCTATGCTTGGGTTAAGTTTGCACATGGGTACCGCTCGCACATGTGTGAGGAGATACAACGCCCTAGATTGGACTGATACCGCCATGGTCCCCTGGCTATTCTTGTTGTTTAGCTAGAGCTATCATGGGTTCTCAACCGTAAGGGTTGTAGACTATGGTTATATTTATGTCGCCACCGCTCTTGTTGCTCTGGAATTTGGCCAAATTTAGACTTGTGATTATTGAGGAACTTTTGTCACGTTCGCCATAGGGTTTGGGTGATTCTTGTTGCTTCACCCGGTGATTCTTGTTGCTTCACCCGCTTCTCCGCGCTACTCTCGCAATTGGTTGGAAGAAGGATCGCCGTGTGAGCTCTGGTTGGTTTGGTCACAACCTTGGTCAGGCCGTGTGGTTGTTGCTTGTATATGTATTGTTGTTCTATTGTTGTATGATTGGTTGCTTTTGTATTATACTTTGGTTTAGGCCGTAGGCCAGGTGAGCTTGTTTGCATTGTCGTTTGCATTTTGTTATGTTAAAATGTGACTGGGGAGCACCTAGTTACTCCCCACTGATTGTGGTTGTTGCCTCTCTTTTTATAGGTACGCGCGGGACGGCTTATGTGTGAGGACGTTGTGAGGATGTGACCGTAGCTTGCCTTTGTTGTGTCGTCTAGCTAGTCATTCGGGGAGTTGTTTAGACCGGATTAGTCCATTTATGTTTTCATTTCATTGTACTTTGGTTTTGAAGTTGTGCGGTATTTACTCCCCGCTCGGGCCTCAAGGCCTACCTTTTTATCGTTGTTTAGTTGGTTTAGTGAGTAATGATCCCATTCCACTGTTTCCGCCACCGTGGCTCGCTTTTATTTTCTTTTATTTCATAAACCCTTTTTATTTCTTTATTTTATTTTGTTGAAAAATCCGGGTTGTTACAGTTGGTATCAGAGCGAATACGCTCCCAACTCTCTTAGTCGGGTCGGTAGGTTTGACTTAGAACACCGAGCGAGAGCGTTGGGGTAGACACTAGAGGGTTGCGTAACTTTGTATGTGTTTGAGTAGTTACTTGAAGTGGCATGTCTAGTAAATGCCGCTATCACCTATGCTTTTGTGTCATAGATGACCAAACTGAGGAGGAGCGAACAACGACTTGCACCGCACCCGTTGACACTAGGATGCTATAGTGTGAAGCTGGTGCCTCTATGTCATTCTTAACTCTCCATTGATCGAGAAATCTTAGCTCACTTCCTCTAAATTCGTGGATACTCCTAATACTCTTTCCATGGGAGAAACCGTTCCATGTTCACTCCTATTCGAGGATGTCCCTACTTCTTTTGGGAAATCCCTCCTAGTTCCTTTCCGTGCGTGTTGGGATCCGACCGAGTTAGGTGTCTTTTCGGGGTATGTGAGGCTTGGCGGAGTTGACCTAGGCTAGAAAAGCTATCCTTTCGCTTATCAAAGTGAGTAGAGTTAGTTGTCCTTAGGATGGGAATCGTAGAGGTAGACTTCTTCCACTTGTTTTGGGTGTCGCTTGTTCTCAAGTTTCGAGGACTAAACTTCTTTTAGGGGTAGGATCAGAACACCCCGACTTTTTCTAATTTATTTTATTCACTTTCTCATATTCGTTAATTTCCTAAACTTGTGATTTTCCATTTTTAGCTCCTGGGAAATCATTTCCTATATGGGTGAGTCTGTCTTGGTTATGGTCAAGTAGACCCGAGTCCATGGGTGAGCTTAGGAGAGTCTTAGAAGCATGGGTAAGTAAGGGTATAAGTGAGGGTTCAAGAAAAGAAGGAAGAAACGAGAATATGCTCTAACGTGGGCCAGAGCTAGCAGCCCCGACAGAGGAGCTAGCAGCCCCATCAGAGGAGCGAACCGCTCCATCATAGGAGCGAGCCGCTCCATCAGAGAAGCGAGCCGCTCTGGGCTCCAGAGCGAGCCGCCTTCTACGCGGATCAATTTTTAGGTTTTCCTGTTTTCTTTGGCTCAAGACAACATTATATTTCAGATAATCCAAAACTAAGCAACCTAATAACTGATTATCTATCCTAATCTCTCATTCCCTCATTCCATCCACATTCATTTCTCCTTTCTCTCTCAAAACATCTCTCCATTATCATTCAAACTCCATTGTTTCTCTTCCAAGCTTCCATCCTATTCATCCTAAGTCTTTCCTAACCTTTTCCCTCGTATAGGATCCCCTTTATCTCTTTGATTTTTCTATTATTTTATGTGTTATACTTTTATGTATTCATTGTGTGTATGTCTTGGCTTGGATTATCAAAGGAGAAGAGGGCTTTGAAGAAGGAGATACCATCCTAGTTGAAGTGGAGGAGGAGGAGTAGGTCGTTCTTGGTGTCTCTACAAAGGTAACTAGGTGTGATCTAGTTGTGTTTTAACATGTATGAGGCCTAGGTTGTTTTGTGTGTGATGTTTGCATTGTTGTTATGATGTTTCATTAATGATTGATCATAGAATCATGTTAGTATCATTGGCCTCATACTAGGGTTGTCATAGTATCATTCATATTATCTTATTAATTGCATAACTATGTTAATTTAATGCTAATCATGTTAGTAGAATCATGAAAATTGAATTGGTGTGATAGTGATGATGATGCCGTGAGGATCGAGACGAGGGCCGTGAGTCCCTTGTCTTGGTGACCCTCTTGTTTTTCTCATTGTTTTGGCTTAATTATGATTAATCATGATGTTTGTAAGAGTCACCTTATGATAAGTTACGAGTTAAGTTGATTATAAGATGTTAAGTGATGTTTAGATGCATGTTTTAATGAATTATTGATCACCTAAATCGATAATTGGTCACATGAGAATTGAGTTTGGTGCATGAAACCGTGTTTGTGGAGTGATGGCCGTGTGTGGTGTATGTTGGCCGTGAGTTGTGTGGGCTGGCCGAGTATGGTGGGTGTGTGTATTGGTTCAAATGTCTCTTGTTTGAGTCTTTGCTCGTCATAGGGTGTTAGCTATGCATTGTTGAATCGTGTTGTACCTTGTTTGATCACTAAATTATGAATTATGAGCATGTTAATCGAATGTGTGACTTGTAAAGCATGTTGATCATATGGTACCGTGATGTATGGTTGGTTATGATGATATTGTGACTTGTGTGTGTATGAGTATGGTTGTTGTGGATGTATGGATGTGTTGGAGTATTGGAGACAGGTTTACACGTTATGCTTGGGTTAAGTTTGCACATGGGTACTCGCTCGCACATGTGCGAGGAGATACAACGCCCTAGATCGACTCGATACCGCCATGGTCCCCTGGCTATTCTTGTTGTTTAGCTAGAGCTATCATGGGTTCTCAAACCGTAAGGGTTAGAGACTATGGTTATATTTATGTCGCCACCGCTCTTGTTGCTCTCTGGAATTTGGCCAAATTTAGACTTGTGATTATTGAGGAACTTTGTTGTCGTTCGCCATAGGGTTTGGGTGATTCTTGTTGCTTCACCCGGTGATTCTTGTTGCTTCACCCGCCTCCGCGCTTACTCTCGCAATTGGTTGGAAGAAGGATCGTCGTGTGAGCTCGGTTGGTTTGGTCACAACCTTGGTTGTGCCGTGTGGTTGTTGCTTGTATATGTATTGTTGTTCTATTGTTGTATGATTGGTTGCTTTTGTATTATACTTTGGTTTAGGCCGTAGGCCAGGTGAGCTTGTTTGCATTGTCGTTTGCATTTTGTTATGTTAAAATGTGACTGGGGAGCACCTAGTTACTCCCCACTGATTGTGGTTGTTGCCTCTCTTTTTATAGGTACGCGCGGGACGGCTTATGTGTGAGGACGTTGTGAGGATGTGACCGTAGCTTGCCTTTGTTGAGTCGTCTAGCTAGTCATTGGGAGTTGTTTAGACTGGATTAGTCCATTTATGTTTTCATTTCATTGTACTTTGGTTTTGAAGTTGTAAGGGTATTTACTCCCGCTTCGGGCCTCAAGGCCTACCTTTATCGTTGTTTAGTTGGTTTAGTGAGTAATGATCCTGATTCCACTTGTTTCCGCCACCGTGGCTCGCTTTTATTTTCTTTTATTTCATAAACCCTTTTTATTTCTTTATTTTATTTTGTTGAAAAATCCGGGTTGTTACAGTTGGTATCAGAGCGAATACGCTCCCAACTCTCTTAGTCGAGTGGGTAGGTTTGACTTAGAACACCGAGTGAGAGCGTTGGGGTAGACACTAGAGGGTTGCGTGACTTTGTATGTGTTTGAGTAGTTACTTGAAGTGGCATGTCTAGTAAATGCCGCTATCACCTATGCTTTTGTGTTGCAGATGACCCGAAACGGAGGAGGAGCGAACAACGACTTGCAACGCATCCGTTGACTCTAGGATGCTATAGTGTGATGCTGGTGCCTCTATGTCATTCTTAACTCTCCATTGATCGAGAAATCTTAGCTCACTTCCTCTAAATTCGTGGGATACTCCTAATACTCTTTCCATGGGAGAAACTGCTCCATGTTCACTCCTATTCGAGGATGTCCCTACTTCTTTTGGGAAATCCTCCTAGTTCCTTTCCGCGTGTTGGGATCCGACCGAGTTAGGTGTCTTTTCTGGTATGTGAGGCTTGGCGAGTTGACCTAGGCTAGAAAAGCTATCCTTTCGCTTATCAAAGTAGTAGAGTTAGTTGTCCTTAGGATGGGAATCGTAGAGGTAGACTTCTTCCACTTGTTTTGGGTGTCGCTTGTTCTCAAGTTTCGAGGATCTAAACTTCTTTTAGGGGTAGGATTGTAACACCTCGACTTTTTCTAATTTATTTTATTCACTTTCTCATATTCGTTAATTTCCTAAACTTGTGATTTTCCATTTTTAGCTCTGGGAAATCATTTCCTATATGGGTGAGTCGGGTCTTGGTTATGGTTCAAGTAGACCCGAGTCCATGGGTGAGCTTAGGAGAGTCTTAGAAGCATGGGTAAGTAAGGGTATAAGTGAGGGTTGAAGAAAAGAAGGGAAGAAACGAGAATATGCTCTAACGCGGGTCGAGCTAGCAATTCAGAGGAGCTAGCATCGAGGAGCTAGCACTCCATCGAGGAGCGGACCGCTCCATCGAGGAGCGAGCCGCTTCCATCGTAGAAGCGAGCCGCCTGGCTCCAGAGCGAGCCGCCTCTACGCGGATCAATTTTAGGGTTTTCCTGTTTTCTTTTGGCTCAAGACAACATTATATTTCAGATAATCCAAAACTAAGCAACCTAATAACTGATTATCTATCCTAATCTCTCATTCCCTCATTCCATCCACATTCATTTCTCCTTTCTCTCTCAAAACATCTCTCCATTATCATTCAAACTCCATTGTTTCTCTTCCAAGCTTCCATCCTATTCATCCTAAGTCTTTCCTAACCTTTTCCCTTCGTATAGGATCCCTTTATCTCTTTGATTTTTCTATTATTTTATGTGTTATACTTTTATGTATTCATTGTGTGTATGTCTTGGCTTGGATTATCAAAGGAGAAGAGGGCTTTGAAGAAGGAGATACCATCCTAGTCAAGAGGAGGAGGAGGAGTAGCACGTTTTTGGAGACTCTACAAAGGTAACTAGGTGTGATCTAGTTGTGTTTTAACATGTATGAGGCCTAGGTTGTTTTGTGTGTGATGTTTGCATTGTTGTTATGATGTTTCATTAATGATTGATCATAGAATCATGTTAGTATCATTGGCCTCATACTAGGGTTGTCATAGTATCATTCATATTATCTTATTAATTGCATAACTATGTTAATTTAATGCTAATCATGTTAGTAGAATCATGAAAATTGAATTGGTGTGATAGTTGATGATGATGCCGTGAGGATTGAGATGAGGGCCGTAGCCCTTGTCTTGGTGACCCTCTTGTTTTTCTCATTGTTTTGGCTTAATTATGATTAATCATGATGTTTGTAAGAGTCACCTTATGATAAGTTACGAGTTAAGTTGATTATAAGATGTTAAGTGATGTTTAGATGCATGTTTTAATGAATTATTGATCACCTAAATCGATAATTGGTCACATGAGAATTGAGTTTGGTGCATGAAACCGTGTTTGTGGAGTGATGGCCGTGTGTGGTGTATGTTGGCCGTGAGTTGTGTGGGCTGGCCGAGTATGGTGGGTGTGTGTATTGGTTCAAATGTCTCTTGTTTGAGTCTTTGCTCGTCATAGGGTGTTAGCTATGCATTGTTGAATCGTGTTGTACCTTGTTTGATCACTAAATTATGAATTATGAGCATGTTAATCGAATGTGTGACTTGTAAAGCATGTTGATCATATGGTACTCCGTATGTATGGTTGGTTATGATGATATTGTGACTTGTGTGTGTATGAGTATGGTTGTTGTGGATGTATGGATGTGTTGGAGTATTGGAGACAGGTTTACACGTTATGCTTGGGTTAAGTTTGCACATGGGTACTGTTCTGGCACATGTGTGAGGAGATACAACGTCCTAGATTGGACGGATACCGCTCATGGTCCCCTCGGCTATTCTTGTTGTTTAGCTAGAGCTATCATGGGTTCTCAAACCGTATGGTTAGAGACTATGGTTATATTTATGTCGCCACCGCTCTTGTTGCTCAGGAATTTGGCCAAATTTAGACTTGTGATTATTGAGGAACTTCTTGTCTTTGCTCCGCCATAGGGTTTGGGTGATTCTTGTTGCTTCACCCGGGGTGATTCTTGTTGCTTCACCCAGTTCCCCGCGCTTACTCTCGCAATTGGTTGGAAGAAGGATCGTCGTGTGAGCTCGGTTGGTTTGGTCACAACCTTGGTTGTGCCGTGTGGTTGTTGCTTGTATATGTATTGTTGTTCTATTGTTGTATGATTGGTTGCTTTTGTATTATACTTTGGTTTAGGCCGTAGGCCAGGTGAGCTTGTTTGCATTGTCGTTTGCATTTTGTTATGTTAAAATGTGACTGGGGAGCACCTAGTTACTCCCCACTGATTGTGGTTGTTGCCTCTCTTTTTATAGGTACGCGCGGGACGGCTTATGTGTGAGGACGTTGTGAGGATGTGACCGTAGCTTGCCTTTGTTGAGTCGTCTAGCTAGTCATTTGGGAGTTGTTTAGACTGGATTAGTCCATTTATGTTTTCATTTCATTGTACTTTGGTTTTGAAGTTGTAAGGGGTATTTACTCCCCGCTTCTGGGCCTCAAGGCCTACCTTTTTATCGTTGTTTAGTTGGTTTAGTGAGTAATGATCCGGATTCCACGGTGTTTCCGCCACCGTGGCTCGCTTTTATTTTCTTTTATTTCATAAACCCTTTTTATTTCTTTATTTTATTTTGTTGAAAAATCCGGGTTGTTACAGTTGGTATCAGAGCGAATACGCTCCCAACTCTCTTAGTCGAGTGGGTAGGTTTGACTTAGAACACCGAGTGAGAGCGTTGGGGTAGACACTAGAGGGTTGCGTAACTTTGTATGTGTTTGAGTAGTTACTTGAAGTGGCATGTCTAGTAAATGCCGCTATCACCTATGCTTTTGTGTTGCAGATGACCCGAAACGGAGGAGGAGCGAACAACGACTTGCAACGCATCCGTTGACTCTAGGATGCTATAGTGTGATGCTGGTGCCTCTATGTCATTCTTAACTCTCCATTGATCGAGAAATCTTAGCTCACTTCCTCTAAATTCGTGGATACTCCTAATACTCTTTCCATGGGAGAAACCGTTCCATGTTCACTCCTATTCGAGGATGTCCCTACTTCTTTTGGGAAATCCCTCCTAGTTCCTTTCCGTGCGTGTTGGGATCCGACCGAGTTAGGTGTCTTTTCGGGGTATGTGAGGCTTGGCGGAGTTGACCTAGGCTAGAAAAGCTATCCTTTCGCTATCAAAGTGAGTAGAGTTAGTTGTCCTTAGGAGGGAAATCGTAGAGGTAGACTTCTTCCACTTGTTTTGAGTGTCGCGTTGTTCTCAAGTTTCGAGGACGAAACTTCTTTTTAGGGGGTAGGATTGTAACACCCCGACTTTTTCTAATTTATTTTATTCACTTTCTCATATTCGTTAATTTCCTAAACTTGTGATTTTCCATTTTTAGCTCGGGAAATCATTTCCTATATGGGTGAGTCGGGTCTTGGTTATGGTTGAAGTAGACCCGAGTCCATGGGTGAGCTTAGGAGAGTCTTAGAAGCATGGGTAAGTAAGGGTATAAGTGAGGGTTGAAGAAAAGAAGGGAAGAAACGAGAATATGCTCTAACGTGGGTCAGAGCTAGCAGCTCCGTCAGAGGAGCTAGCAGCTCCATCAGAGGAGCGAACCGCTCCATCAGAGGAGCGAGCCGCTCCATAAGAGCGAGCCGCTCTGGGCTCCAGAGCGAGCCGCTCCTCTACGCGGGATCAATTTTTAGGGTTTTCCCGTGTTTTCTTTTGGCTCAAGACAACATTATATTTCGTATAATCCAAAACTAAGCAACCTAATAATCTGATTATCTATCCTAATCTCTCATTCCCCTCATTCCATCCACATTCATTTCTCCTTTCTCTCTCAAAACATCTCTCCATTATCATTCAAACTCCATTGTTTCTCTTCCAAGCTTCCATCCTATTCATCCTAAGTCTTTCCTAACCTTTTCCCTTGGTATAGGATCCCTTTTATCTCTTTGATTTTTCTATTATTTTATGTGTTATACTTTTATGTATTCATTGTGTGTATGTCTTGGCTTGGATTATCAAAGGAGAAGAGGGCTTTGAAGAAGGAGATACCATCCTAGTTGAAGAGGAGGAGGAGGAGTAGCACGTTTTTGGAGACTCTACAAAGGTAACTAGGTGTGATCTAGTTGTGTTTTAACATGTATGAGGCCTAGGTTGTTTTGTGTGTGATGTTTGCATTGTTGTTATGATGTTTCATTAATGATTGATCATAGAATCATGTTAGTATCATTGGCCTCATACTAGGGTTGTCATAGTATCATTCATATTATCTTATTAATTGCATAACTATGTTAATTTAATGCTAATCATGTTAGTAGAATCATGAAAATTGAATTGGTGTGATAGTGATGATGATGCCGTGAGGATTGAGATGAGGGCCGTAGCCCTTGTCTTGGTGCTCTCTTGTTTTTCTCATTGTTTTGGCTTAATTATGATTAATCATGATGTTTGTAAGAGTCACCTTATGATAAGTTACGAGTTAAGTTGATTATAAGATGTTAAGTGATGTTTAGATGCATGTTTTAATGAATTATTGATCACCTAAATCGATAATTGGTCACATGAGAATTGAGTTTGGTGCATGAAACCGTGTTTGTGGAGTGATGGCCGTGTGTGGTGTATGTTGGCCGTGAGTTGTGTGGGCTGGCCGAGTATGGTGGGTGTGTGTGTTGGTTCAATGTCTCTTGTTTGAGTCTTTGCTCGTCATAGGGTGTTAGCTATGCATTGTTGAATCGTGTTGTACCTTGTTTGATCACTAAATTATGAATTATGAGCATGTTAATCGAATGTGTGACTTGTAAAGCATGTTGATCATATGGTACTCCGTATGTATGGTTGGTTATGATGATATTGTGACTTGTGTGTGTATGAGTATGGTTGTTGTGGATGTATGGATGTGTTGGAGTATTGGAGACAGGTTTACACGTTATGCTTGGGTTAAGTTTGCACATGGGTACTGTTCTGGCACATGTGTGAGGAGATACAACGTCCTAGATCGACTGATACCGCCATGGTCCCCTCGGCTATTCTTGTTGTTTAGCTAGAGCTATCATGGGTTCTCAACCAGAAGGGTTAGAGACTATGGTTATATTTATGTCGTCACCGTTCTTGTTGCTCGGTGGAATTTGGCCAAATTTAGACTTGTGATTATTGAGGAACTTCTTGTTCTTTGCTTCGCCATAGGGTTTGGGTGATTCTTGTTGCTTCACCCGGGGTGATTCTTGTTGCTTCACCCAGTTCTCCGCGCTTACTCTCGCAATTGGTTGGAAGAAGGATCGTCGTGTGAGCTCGGTTGGTTTGGTCACAACCTTGGTTGTGCCGTGTGGTTGTTGCTTGTATATGTATTGTTGTTCTATTGTTGTATGATTGGTTGCTTTTGTATTATACTTTGGTTTAGGCCGTAGGCCAGGTGAGCTTGTTTGCATTGTCGTTTGCATTTTGTTATGTTAAAATGTGACTGGGGAGCACCTAGTTACTCCCCACTGATTGTGGTTGTTGCCTCTCTTTTTATAGGTACGCGCGGGACGGCTTATGTGTGAGGACGTTGTGAGGATGTGACCGTAGCTTGCCTTTGTTGAGTCGTCTAGCTAGTCATTTGGGAGTTGTTTAGACTGGATTAGTCCATTTATGTTTTCATTTCATTGTACTTTGGTTTTGAAGTTGTAAGGGGTATTTACTCCCCGCTTCTGGGCCTCAAGGCCTACCTTTTTATCGTTGTTTAGTTGGTTTAGTGAGTAATGATCCGGATTCCACGGTGTTTCCGCCACCGTGGCTCGCTTTTATTTTCTTTTATTTCATAAACCCTTTTTATTTCTTTATTTTATTTTGTTGAAAAATCCGGGTTGTTACAGTTGGTATCAGAGCGAATACGCTCCCAACTCTCTTAGTCGAGTGGGTAGGTTTGACTTAGAACACCGAGTGAGAGCGTTGGGGTAGACACTAGAGGGTTGCGTAACTTTGTATGTGTTTGAGTAGTTACTTGAAGTGGCATGTCTAGTAAATGCCGCTATCACCTATGCTTTTGTGTTGCAGATGACCCGAAACGGAGGAGGAGCGAACAACGACTTGCAACGCATCCGTTGACTCTAGGATGCTATAGTGTGATGCTGGTGCCTCTATGTCATTCTTAACTCTCCATTGATCGAGAAATCTTAGCTCACTTCCTCTAAATTCGTGGATACTCCTAATACTCTTTCCATGGGAGAAACCGTTCCATGTTCACTCCTATTCGAGGATGTCCCTACTTCTTTTGGGAAATCCCTCCTAGTTCCTTTCCGTGCGTGTTGGGATCCGACCGAGTTAGGTGTCTTTTCGGGGTATGTGAGGCTTGGCGGAGTTGACCTAGGCTAGAAAAGCTATCCTTTCGCTATTGGGGTGAGTAGAGTTAGTTGTCCTTAGGATGGGAATCGTAGAGGTAGACTTCTTCCACTTGTTTTGGGTGTCGCTTTGTTCTCAAGTTTCGAGGACGAAACTTCTTTTTAGGGGGTAGGATTGTAACACCCCGACTTTTTCTAATTTATTTTATTCACTTTCTCATATTCGTTAATTTCCTAAACTTGTGATTTTCCATTTTTAGCTCGGGAAATCATTTCCTATATGGGTGAGTCGGGTCTTGGTTATGGTTGAAGTAGACCCGAGTCCATGGGTGAGCTTAGGAGAGTCTTAGAAGCATGGGTAAGTAAGGGTATAAGTGAGGGTTGAAGAAAAGAAGGGAAGAAACGAGAATATGCTCTAACGTGGGTCAGAGCTAGCAGCTCCGTCAGAGGAGCTAGCAGCTCCATCAGAGGAGCGAACCGCTCCATCAGAGGAGCGAGCCGCTCCATCAGAGAAGCGAGCCGCTCTGGGCTCCAGAGCGAGCCGCTCCTCTACGCGGGATCAATTTTTAGGGTTTTCCCGTGTTTTCTTTTGGCTCAAGACAACATTATATTTCGTATAATCCAAAACTAAGCAACCTAATAATCTGATTATCTATCCTAATCTCTCATTCCCCTCATTCCATCCACATTCATTTCTCCTTTCTCTCTCAAAACATCTCTCCATTATCATTCAAACTCCATTGTTTCTCTTCCAAGCTTCCATCCTATTCATCCTAAGTCTTTCCTAACCTTTTCCCTTGGTATAGGATCCCTTTCTATTATTTTATGTGTTATACTTTTATGTATTCATTGTGTGTATGTCTTGGCTTGGATTATCAAAGGAGAAGAGGGCTTTGAAGAAGGAGATACCATCCTAGTTGAAGAGGAGGAGGAGGAGTAGCACGTTTTTGGAGACTCTACAAAGGTAACTAGGTGTGATCTAGTTGTGTTTTAACATGTATGAGGCCTAGGTTGTTTTGTGTGTGATGTTTGCATTGTTGTTATGATGTTTCATTAATGATTGATCATAGAATCATGTTAGTATCATTGGCCTCATACTAGGGTTGTCATAGTATCATTCATATTATCTTATTAATTGCATAACTATGTTAATTTAATGCTAATCATGTTAGTAGAATCATGAAAATTGAATTGGTGTGATAGTGATGATGATGCCGTGAGGATTGAGATGAGGGCCGTAGCCCTTGTCTTGGTGACCCTCTTGTTTTTCTCATTGTTTTGGCTTAATTATGATTAATCATGATGTTTGTAAGAGTCACCTTATGATAAGTTACGAGTTAAGTTGATTATAAGATGTTAAGTGATGTTTAGATGCATGTTTTAATGAATTATTGATCACCTAAATCGATAATTGGTCACATGAGAATTGAGTTTGGTGCATGAAACCGTGTTTGTGGAGTGATGGCCGTGTGTGGTGTATGTTGGCCGTGAGTTGTGTGGGCTGGCCGAGTATGGTGGGTGTGTGTGTTGGTTCAAATGTCTCTTGTTTGAGTCTTTGCTCGTCATAGGGTGTTAGCTATGCATTGTTGAATCGTGTTGTACCTTGTTTGATCACTAAATTATGAATTATGAGCATGTTAATCGAATGTGTGACTTGTAAAGCATGTTGATCATATGGTACTCCGTATGTATGGTTGGTTATGATGATATTGTGACTTGTGTGTGTATGAGTATGGTTGTTGTGGATGTATGGATGTGTTGGAGTATTGGAGACAGGTTTACACGTTATGCTTGGGTTAAGTTTGCACATGGGTACTGTTCTGGCACATGTGTGAGGAGATACAACGTCCTAGATTGGACGGATACCGCTCATGGTCCCCTCGGCTATTCTTGTTGTTTAGCTAGAGCTATCATGGGTTCTCAACCAGAAGGGTTAGAGACTATGGTTATATTTATGTCGTCACCGTTCTTGTTGCTCGGTGGAATTTGGCCAAATTTAGACTTGTGATTATTGAGGAACTTCTTGTTGCTGTTCCGCCATAGGGTTTGGGTGATTCTTGTTGCTTCACCCGGGGTGATTCTTGTTGCTTCACCCAGTTCTCCGCGCTTACTCTCGCAATTGGTTGGAAGAAGGATCGTCGTGTGAGCTCGGTTGGTTTGGTCACAACCTTGGTTGTGCCGTGTGGTTGTTGCTTGTATATGTATTGTTGTTCTATTGTTGTATGATTGGTTGCTTTTGTATTATACTTTGGTTTAGGCCGTAGGCCAGGTGAGCTTGTTTGCATTGTCGTTTGCATTTTGTTATGTTAAAATGTGACTGGGGAGCACCTAGTTACTCCCCACTGATTGTGGTTGTTGCCTCTCTTTTTATAGGTACGCGCGGGACGGCTTATGTGTGAGGACGTTGTGAGGATGTGACCGTAGCTTGCCTTTGTTGAGTCGTCTAGCTAGTCATTTGGGAGTTGTTTAGACTGGATTAGTCCATTTATGTTTTCATTTCATTGTACTTTGGTTTTGAAGTTGTAAGGGGTATTTAATCCCCGCTTCTGGGCCTCAAGGCCTACCTTTGTATCGTTGTTTAGTTGGTTTAGTGAGTAATGATCCGGATTCCACGGTGTTTCCGCCACCGTGGCTCGCTTTTATTTTCTTTTATTTCATAAACCCTTTTTATTTCTTTATTTTATTTTGTTGAAAAATCCGGGTTGTTACAGTTGGTATCAGAGCGAATACGCTCCCAACTCTCTTAGTCGAGTGGGTAGGTTTGACTTAGAACACCGAGTGAGAGCGTTGGGGTAGACACTAGAGGGTTGCGTAACTTTGTATGTGTTTGAGTAGTTACTTGAAGTGGCATGTCTAGTAAATGCCGCTATCACCTATGCTTTTGTGTTGCAGATGACCCGAAACGGAGGAGGAGCGAACAACGACTTGCAACGCATCCGTTGACTCTAGGATGCTATAGTGTGATGCTGGTGCCTCTATGTCATTCTTAACTCTCCATTGATCGAGAAATCTTAGCTCACTTCCTCTAAATTCGTGGATACTCCTAATACTCTTTCCATGGGAGAAACCGTTCCATGTTCACTCCTATTCGAGGATGTCCCTACTTCTTTTGGGAAATCCCTCCTAGTTCCTTTCCGTGCGTGTTGGGATCCGACCGAGTTAGGTGTCTTTTCGGGGTATGTGAGGCTTGGCGGAGTTGACCTAGGCTAGAAAAGCTATCCTTTCGCTATTGGGGTGAGTAGAGTTAGTTGTCCTTAGGATGGGAATCGTAGAGGTAGACTTCTTCCACTTGTTTTGGGTGTCGCTTTGTTCTCAAGTTTCGAGGACGAAACTTCTTTTTAGGGGGTAGGATTGTAACACCCCGACTTTTTCTAATTTATTTTATTCACTTTCTCATATTCGTTAATTTCCTAAACTTGTGATTTTCCATTTTTAGCTCGGGAAATCATTTCCTATATGGGTGAGTCGGGTCTTGGTTATGGTTGAAGTAGACCCGAGTCCATGGGTGAGCTTAGGAGAGTCTTAGAAGCATGGGTAAGTAAGGGTATAAGTGAGGGTTGAAGAAAAGAAGGGAAGAAACGAGAATATGCTCTAACGTGGGTCAGAGCTAGCAGCTCCGTCAGAGGAGCTAGCAGCTCCATCAGAGGAGCGAACCGCTCCATCAGAGCAGCGAGCCGCTCTGGGCTCCAGAGCGAGCCGCTCCTCTACGCGGGATCAATTTTTAGGGTTTTCCCGTGTTTTCTTTTGGCTCAAGACAACATTATATTTCGTATAATCCAAAACTAAGCAACCTAATAATCTGATTATCTATCCTAATCTCTCATTCCCCTCATTCCATCCACATTCATTTCTCCTTTCTCTCTCAAAACATCTCTCCATTATCATTCAAACTCCATTGTTTCTCTTCCAAGCTTCCATCCTATTCATCCTAAGTCTTTCCTAACCTTTTCCCTTGGTATAGGATCCCTTTTATCTCTTTGATTTTTCTATTATTTTATGTGTTATACTTTTATGTATTCATTGTGTGTATGTCTTGGCTTGGATTATCAAAGGAGAAGAGGGCTTTGAAGAAGGAGATACCATCCTAGTTGAAGAGGAGGAGGAGTAGCACGTTTTGGAGACTCTACAAAGGTAACTAGGTGTGATCTAGTTGTGTTTTAACATGTATGAGGCCTAGGTTGTTTTGTGTGTGATGTTTGCATTGTTGTTATGATGTTTCATTAATGATTGATCATAGAATCATGTTAGTATCATTGGCCTCATACTAGGGTTGTCATAGTATCATTCATATTATCTTATTAATTGCATAACTATGTTAATTTAATGCTAATCATGTTAGTAGAATCATGAAAATTGAATTGGTGTGATAGTGATGATGATGCCGTGAGGATTGAGATGAGGGCCGTAGCCCTTGTCTTGGTGACCCTCTTGTTTTTCTCATTGTTTTGGCTTAATTATGATTAATCATGATGTTTGTAAGAGTCACCTTATGATAAGTTACGAGTTAAGTTGATTATAAGATGTTAAGTGATGTTTAGATGCATGTTTTAATGAATTATTGATCACCTAAATCGATAATTGGTCACATGAGAATTGAGTTTGGTGCATGAAACCGTGTTTGTGGAGTGATGGCCGTGTGTGGTGTATGTTGGCCGTGAGTTGTGTGGGCTGGCCGAGTATGGTGGGTGTGTGTGTTGGTTCAAATGTCTCTTGTTTGAGTCTTTGCTCGTCATAGGGTGTTAGCTATGCATTGTTGAATCGTGTTGTACCTTGTTTGATCACTAAATTATGAATTATGAGCATGTTAATCGAATGTGTGACTTGTAAAGCATGTTGATCATATGGTACTCCGTATGTATGGTTGGTTATGATGATATTGTGACTTGTGTGTGTATGAGTATGGTTGTTGTGGATGTATGGATGTGTTGGAGTATTGGAGACAGGTTTACACGTTATGCTTGGGTTAAGTTTGCACATGGGTACTGTTCTGGCACATGTGTGAGGAGATACAACGTCCTAGATTGGACGGATACCGCTCATGGTCCCCTCGGCTATTCTTGTTGTTTAGCTAGAGCTATCATGGGTTCTCAACCAGAAGGGTTAGAGACTATGGTTATATTTATGTCGTCACCGTTCTTGTTGCTCGGTGGAATTTGGCCAAATTTAGACTTGTGATTATTGAGGAACTTCTTGTTCTTTGTTCGCCATAGGGTTTGGGTGATTCTTGTTGCTTCACCCGGTGATTCTTGTTGCTTCACCCGGTTCTCATGCTTACTCTCGCAATTGGTTGGAAGAAGGATCGTCGTGTGAGCTCGGTTGGTTTGGTCACAACCTTGGTTGTGCCGTGTGGTTGTTGCTTGTATATGTATTGTTGTTCTATTGTTGTATGATTGGTTGCTTTTGTATTATACTTTGGTTTAGGCCGTAGGCCAGGTGAGCTTGTTTGCATTGTCGTTTGCATTTTGTTATGTTAAAATGTGACTGGGGAGCACCTAGTTACTCCCCACTGATTGTGGTTGTTGCCTCTCTTTTTATAGAATGCACGGGGCCCGGCTTATGTGTGAGGTCGTTGTGAGGATGTGACCGTAGCTTGCCTTTGTTGAGCCGTCTAGCTAGTCATTTGGGAGTTGTTTAGACTGGATTAGTCCATTTATGTTTTCATTTCATTGTACTTTGGTTTTGAAGTTGTAAGGGGTATTTAATCCCCGCTTCTGGGCCTCAAGGCCTACCTTTGTATCGTTGTTTAGTTGGTTTAGTGAGTAATGATCCGGATTCCACGGTGTTTCATGCCAGTGGCTCGCTTCTATTTGCTTTTATGTCATGAACCCCTTCTATTTCTTTGTTTTATTTTGTTGAAAAATCAGGGTTATTCTGATTGGTATCGAGGCGAATCGCTCCCAACTCTCTTAGTCAGTGTGTAGGTTTGACTTAGAACACCGAGTGAGAGCGTTGGGGTAGACACTAGAGGGTTGCGTAACTTTGTATGTGTTTGAGTAGTTACTTGAAGTGGCATGTCTAGTAAATGCCGCTATCACCTATGCTTTTGTGTTGCAGATGACCCGAAACGGAGGAGGTGCGAACAGCGACTTGCAACGCATCCGTTGACTCTAGGATGCTATAGTGTGATGCTGGTGCCTCTATGTCATTCTTAACTCTCCATTGATCGAGAAATCTTAGCTCACTTCCTCTAAATTCGTGGATACTCCTAATACTCTTTCCATGGGAGAAACCGTTCCATGTTCACTCCTATTCGAGGATGTCCCTACTTCTTTTGGGAAATCCCTCCTAGTTCCTTTCCGTGCGTGTTGGGATCCGTCCGAGTTAGGTGTCTTTTCGGGGTATGTGAGGCTTGGCGGAGTTGACCTAGGCTAGAAAAGCTATCCTTTCGCTATTGGGGTGAGTAGAGTTAGTTGTCCTTAGGATGGGAATCGTAGAGGTAGACTTCTTCCACTTGTTTTGGGTGTCGCTTTGTTCTCAAGTTTCGAGGAATGAAACTTCTTTTTAGGGGGTAGGATTGTAACACCCCGACTTTTTCTAATTTATTTTATTCACTTTCTCATATTCGTTAATTTCCTAAACTTGTGATTTTCCATTTTTAGCTCGGGAAATCATTTCCTATATGGGTGAGTCGGGTCTTGGTTATGGTTGAAGTAGACCCGAGTCCATGGGTGAGCTTAGGAGAGTCTTAGAAGCATGGGTAAGTAAGGGTATAAGTGAGGGTTGAAGAAAAGAAGGGAAGAAACGAGAATATGCTCTAACGTGGGTCAGAGCTAGCAGCTCCGTCAGAGGAGCTAGCAGCTCCATCAGAGGAGCGAACCGCTCCATCAGAGGAGCGAGCCGCTCTGGGCTCCAGAGCGAGCCGCTCCTCTACGCGGGATCAATTTTTAGGGTTTTCCCGTGTTTTCTTTTGGCTCAAGACAACATTATATTTCGTATAATCCAAAACTAAGCAACCTAATAATCTGATTATCTATCCTAATCTCTCATTCCCCTCATTCCATCCACATTCATTTCTCCTTTCTCTCTCAAAACATCTCTCCATTATCATTCAAACTCCATTGTTTCTCTTCCAAGCTTCCATCCTATTCATCCTAAGTCTTTCCTAACCTTTTCCCTTGGTATAGGATCCCTTTTATCTCTTTGATTTTTCTATTATTTTATGTGTTATACTTTTATGTATTCATTGTGTGTATGTCTTGGCTTGGATTATCAAAGGAGAAGAGGGCTTTGAAGAAGGAGATACCATCCTAGTTGAAGAGGAGGAGGAGGAGTAGCACGTTTTTGGAGACTCTACAAAGGTAACTAGGTGTGATCTAGTTGTGTTTTAACATGTATGAGGCCTAGGTTGTTTTGTGTGTGATGTTTGCATTGTTGTTATGATGTTTCATTAATGATTGATCATAGAATCATGTTAGTATCATTGGCCTCATACTAGGGTTGTCATAGTATCATTCATATTATCTTATTAATTGCATAACTATGTTAATTTAATGCTAATCATGTTAGTAGAATCATGAAAATTGAATTGGTGTGATAGTGATGATGATGCCGTGAGGATTGAGATGAGGGCGTAGCCACTTGTCTTGGTGACCCTCTTGTTTTTCTCATTGTTTTGGCTTAATTATGATTAATCATGATGTTTGTAAGAGTCACCTTATGATAAGTTCTGAGTTAAGTTGATTATAAGATGTTAAGTGATGTTTAGATGCATGTTTTAATGAATTATTGATCACCTAAATCGATAATTGGTCACATGAGAATTGAGTTTGGTGCATGAAACCGTGTTTGTGGAGTGATGGCCGTGTGTGGTGTATGTTGGCCGTGAGTTGTGTGGGCTGGCCGAGTATGGTGGGTGTGTGTGTTGGTTCAAATGTCTCTTGTTTGAGTCTTTGCTCGTCATAGGGTGTTAGCTATGCATTGTTGAATCGTGTTGTACCTTGTTTGATCACTAAATTATGAATTATGAGCATGTTAATCGAATGTGTGACTTGTAAAGCATGTTGATCATATGGTACTCCGTATGTATGGTTGGTTATGATGATATTGTGACTTGTGTGTGTATGAGTATGGTTGTTGTGGATGTATGGATGTGTTGGAGTATTGGAGACAGGTTTACACGTTATGCTTGGGTTAAGTTTGCACATGGGTACTGTTCTGGCACATGTGTGAGGAGATACAACGTCCTAGATTGGACGGATACCGCTCATGGTCCCCTCGGCTATTCTTGTTGTTTAGCTAGAGCTATCATGGGTTCTCAACCAGAAGGGTTAGAGACTATGGTTATATTTATGTAAATCACCGTTCTTGTTGCTCGGTGGAATTTGGCCAAATTTAGACTTGTGATTATTGAGGAACTTCTTGTTCTTTGTTCGCCATAGGGTTTGGGTGATTCTTGTTGCTTCACCCGGTGATTCTTGTTGCTTCACCCAGTTCTCAGCTTACTCTCGCAATTGGTTGGAAGAAGGATCGTCGTGTGAGCTCGGTTGGTTTAGTCACAACCTTGGATTTGTCTTGAGTGTGGTTGTTGCTTGTATATGTATTGTTGTTCTATTGTTGTATGATTGGTTGCTTTTGTATTATACTTTGGTTTAGGCCGTAGGCAGGTGAGCTGTTTGCATTGTCGTTTGCATTTTGTTATGTTAAAATGTGGTAGGGAGCACCTAGTTACTCCCCTTGATTGTGGTTGTTGCCTCTCTTTTTATAGATGCAGCGGGACTGACTTATGTGTGAGGGCGTTGTGAGGATGTGGCCGTAGCTTGCCTTTGTTGAGTCGTCTAGCTAGTCATTTGGGAGTTGTTTAGACTGGATTAGGCCATTTATGTTTTCATTTCATTGTACTTTGGTTTTGAAGATGTAAGGGGTATTTACTCCCAGACGGGCCTCAAGGCCTACCTTTTTATCGTTGTTTAGTTGGTGTAGTGAGTGATGACCCGGATCCCACGGTGTTTCCGCCACCGTGCCTCGCTTTTATTTTCTTTTATTTCATAAACCCTTTTTATTTCTTTATTTTATTTTGTTGAAAAATCAGGGTTATTCTGAGTTGGTATCGAGGCGAATCGCTCCCAACTCTCTTAGTCAGTGGGTAGGTTTGACTTAGAACAGAGTGAGGCGTTGGGGTAGACACTAGAGGGTTGCGTAACTTTGTATGTGTTTGAGTAGTTACTTGAAGTGGCATGTCTAGTAAATGCCGCTATCACCTGCTCTTTTGTGTTGCGGATGACCGAAGCGGAGGAGGAGCGAACAACGACTTGCTGGCCTTGTCAGATTGACTCTAGGATGCTATAGTGTGATCTTTGGTGCCTCTATGTCATTCTTAACTCTCCATTGATCGAGAAATCTTAGCTCACTTCCTCTAAATTCGTGGATACTCCTAATACTCTTTCCATGGGAGAAAGCTGTTCCATGTTCACTCTGATTCGAGGATGTCCCTACTTCTTTTGGGAAATCCCTCCTAGTTCCTTTAAAGTGCGTGTTGGGATCCGGCCAGGAGTTAGGTGTCTTTTAGGGGTATGTGAGGCTTGGCGGAGTTGACCTAGGCTAGAAAAGCTATCCTTTCGCTATTGGGGTGAGTAGAGTTAGTTGTCCTTAGGATGGGAATCGTAGAGGTAGACTTCTTCCACTTGTTTTGGGTGTCGCTTTGTTCTCAAGTTTGAGGGCGAAACTTCTTTTTAGGGGTAGGATTGTAACACCCAGGCTTTTTCTAATTTATTTTATTCACTTTCTCATATTCGTTAATTTCCTAAACTTGTGATTTTCCATTTTTAGCTCGGAAATCATTTCCTATATGGGTGAGTCGGGTCTTGGTTATGGTTGAAGTAGACCCAGGAGTCCATGGGTGAGCTTAGGAGAGTCTTAGAAGCATGGGTAAGTAAGGGTATAAGTGAGGGTTGAAGAAAGAAGGGAAGAAAGCGAGAATATGCTCTAACGTGGGTCGAGCTAGCGACTCGTCGGAGGAGCTAGCGGCTCCATCGGAGGAAGCGAACCGCTCCATCGAGGCGAGGAAGCGAGCAGCTCGGGCTCCCAAGCGAGCCGCTCCTCTACGCGGGATCAATTTTTAGGGTTTTCCCGTGTTTTCTTTTGGCTCAAGACAACATTATATTTCGTATAATCCAAAACTAAGCAACCTAATAATCTGATTATCTATCCTAATCTCTCATTCCCCTCATTCCATCCACATTCATTTCTCCTTTCTCTCTCAAAACATCTCTCCATTATCATTCAAACTCCATTGTTTCTCTTCCAAGCTTCCATCCTATTCATCCTAAGTCTTTCCTAACCTTTTCCCTTGGTATAGGATCCCTTTTATCTCTTTGATTTTTCTATTATTTTATGTGTTATACTTTTATGTATTCATTGTGTGTATGTCTTGGCTTGGATTATCAAAGGAGAAGAGGGCTTTGAAGAAGGAGATACCATCCTAGTTGAAGAGGAGGAGGAGGAGTAGCACGTTTTTGGAGACTCTACAAAGGTAACTAGGTGTGATCTAGTTGTGTTTTAACATGTATGAGGCCTAGGTTGTTTTGTGTGTGATGTTTGCATTGTTGTTATGATGTTTCATTAATGATTGATCATAGAATCATGTTAGTATCATTGGCCTCATACTAGGGTTGTCATAGTATCATTCATATTATCTTATTAATTGCATAACTATGTTAATTTAATGCTAATCATGTTAGTAGAATCATGAAAATTGAATTGGTGTGATAGTGATGATGATGCGGTGAGGATTGAGATGAGGGCCGTAGCCCTTGTCTTGGTGACCCTCTTGTTTTTCTCATTGTTTTGGCTTAATTATGATTAATCATGATGTTTGTAAGAGTCACCTTATGATAAGATTCTGAGTTAAGTTGATTATAAGATGTTAAGTGATGATTAGATGCATGTTTTAATGAATTATTGATCACCTAAATCGATAATTGGTCACATGAGAATTGAGTTTGGTGCATGAAACCGTGTTTGTGGAGTGATGGCCGTGTGTGGTGTATGTTGGCTGGGGGTTGTGTGGGCTGGCCGAGTAGGGTGGTGGAGTGTGTGTGTTGGTTCAAATGTCTCTTGTTTGAGTCTTTGCTCGTCATAGGGTGTTAGCTATGCATTGTTGAATCGTGTTGTACCTTGTTTGATCACTAAATTATGAATTATGAGCATGTTAATCGAATGTGTGACTTGTAAAGCATGTTGAACATATGGTACCTCGTATGTATGGTTGGTTATGATCATATTGTGACTTGTGTGTGTATGAGTATGGTTGTTGTGGATGTATGGATGTGTTGGAGTATTGGAGACAGGTTTACGTTATGCTTGGGTTAAGTTTGCACATGGAGTCTTGTTACGGCACATGTGTGAGGAGATACAACGTCCTAGATTGGGCGGATACCGCTCATGGTCCCCTCGGCTATTCTTGTTGTTTAGCTAGAGCTATCATGGGTTCTCGACGGAAGGGTTAGAGACTATGGTTATATTTATGTAAATCACCGGATTCTTGTTGCTCGGTGGAATTTGGCCAAATTTAGACTTGTGATTATTGAGGAACTTCTTGTTCTTTGTTCGCCATAGGGTTTGGGTGATTCTTGTTGCTTCACCCGGTGATTCTTGTTGCTTCACCCAGTTCTCATGCTTACTCTCATGATTGGTTGGAAGAAGGATCGTCGTGTGAGCTCGGTTGGTTTAGTCACAACCTTGGTTGTCTTGCCGTGTGGTTGTTGCTTGTATATGTATTGTTGTTCTATTGTTGTATGATTGGTTGCTTTTGTATTATACTTTGGTTTAGGCCGTAGGCCAGGTGAGCTTGTTTGCATTGTCGTTTGCATTTTGTTATGTTAAAATGTGGTGAGGAGCACCTAGTTACTCCCACTTGATTGTGGTTGTTGCCTCTCTTTTTATAGATGCAGCGGGACGGCTTATGTGTGAGGGCGTTGTGAGGATGTGGCCAGTAGCTTGCCTTTGTTGAGTCGTCTAGCTAGTCATTTGGGAGTTGTTTAGGCTGGATTAGTCCATTTATGTTTTCATTTCATTGTACTTTGGTTTTGAAGTTGTAAGGGGTATTTACTCCCGACACGGGCCTCAAGGCCTACCTTTTTATCGTTGTTTAGTTGGTTTAGTGAGTAATGATCAGGATTCCACGGTGTTTCATGCCACCGTGGCTCGCTTTATTTTCTTTTATTTCATAAACCCTTTTTATTTCTTTATTTTATTTTGTTGAAAAATCAGGGTTATTCTGATTGGTATCAGGCGAATCGCTCCCAACTCTCTTAGTCAGTGGGTAGGTTTGACTTAGAACAGAGTGAGGCGTTGGGGTAGACACTAGAGGGTTGCGTAACTTTGTATGTGTTTGAGTAGTTACTTGAAGTGGCATGTCTAGTAAATGCCGCTATCACCTATGCTTTTGTGTTGCGGATGACCGAAGCGGAGGAGGGCGAACAGCGACTTGCAGCGCATCAGATTGACTCTAGGATGCTATAGTGTGATCTTTGGTGCCTCTATGTCATTCTTAACTCTCCATTGATCGAGAAATCTTAGCTCACTTCCTCTAAATTCGTGGATACTCTAATACTCTTTCCATGGGAGAAAGCTGTTCCATGTTCACTCTGATTCGAGGATGTCCCTACTTCTTTTGGAAATCCCTCCTAGTTCCTTTAAAGTGCGTGTTGGGATCCGGCCAGGAGTTAGGTGTCTTTTCGGGGTATGTGAGGCTTGGCGGAGTTGACCTAGGCTAGAAAAGCTATCCTTTCGCTATTGGGGTGAGTAGAGTTAGTTGTCCTTAGGATGGGAATCGTAGAGGTAGACTTCTTCCACTTGTTTTGGGTGTCGCTTTGTTCTCAAGTTTCGAGGACGAAACTTCTTTTTAGGGGGTAGGATTGTAACACCCCGACTTTTTCTAATTTATTTTATTCACTTTCTCATATTCGTTAATTTCCTAAACTTGTGATTTTCCATTTTTAGCTCGGGAAATCATTTCCTATATGGGTGAGTCGGGTCTTGGTTATGGTTGAAGTAGACCCGAGTCCATGGGTGAGCTTAGGAGAGTCTTAGAAGCATGGGTAAGTAAGGGTATAAGTGAGGGTTGAAGAAAAGAAGGGAAGAAACGAGAATATGCTCTAACGTGGGTCAGAGCTAGCGACTCAGTCGGAGGAGCTAGCGGCTCCATCGGAAGGCGAGCAGCTCCATCGAAGCGAGCCGCTCCATACTGGGCTCAGTGCGAGCCGCTCCTCTACGCGGGATCAATTTTTAGGGTTTTCCCGTGTTTTCTTTTGGCTCAAGACAACATTATATTTCGTATAATCCAAAACTAAGCAACCTAATAATCTGATTATCTATCCTAATCTCTCATTCCCCTCATTCCATCCACATTCATTTCTCCTTTCTCTCTCAAAACATCTCTCCATTATCATTCAAACTCCATTGTTTCTCTTCCAAGCTTCCATCCTATTCATCCTAAGTCTTTCCTAACCTTTTCCCTTGGTATAGGATCCACTTTTATCTCTTTGATTTTTCTATTATTTTATGTGTTATACTTTTATGTATTCATTGTGTGTATGTCTTGGCTTGGATTATCAAAGGAGAAGAGGGCTTTGAAGAAGGAGATACCATCCTAGTTGAAGAGGAGGAGGAGGAGTAGCACGATTTCGGTGACTCTACAAAGGTAACTAGGTGTGATCTAGTTGTGTTTTAACATGTATGAGGCCTAGGTTGTTTTGTGTGTGATGTTTGCATTGTTGTTATGATGTTTCATTAATGATTGATCCATAGAATCATGTTAGTATCATTGGCCTCATACTAGGGTTGTCATAGTATCATTCATATTATCTTATTAATTGCATAACTATGTTAATTTAATGCTAATCATGTTAGTAGAATCATGAAAATTGAATTGGTGTGATAGTGATGATGATGCCGTGAGGATTGAGATGAGGGCCGTAGCCCTTGTCTTGGTGACCCTCTTGTTTTTCTCATTGTTTTGGCTTAATTATGATTAATCATGATGTTTGTAAGAGTCACCTTATGATAAGTTTCGAGTTAAGTTGATTATAAGATGTTAAGTGATGTTTAGATGCATGTTTTAATGAATTATTGATCACCTAAATCGATAATTGGTCACATGAGAATTGAGTTTGGTGCATGAAACCGTGTTTGTGGAGTGATGGCCGTGTGTGGTGTATGTTGGCCGTGAGTTGTGTGGGCTGGCCGAGTATGGTGGGTGTGTGTGTTGGTTCAAATGTCTCTTGTTTGAGTCTTTGCTCGTCATAGGGTGTTAGCTATGCATTGTTGAATCGTGTTGTACCTTGTTTGATCACTAAATTATGAATTATGAGCATGTTAATCGAATGTGTGACTTGTAAAGCATGTTGATCATATGGTACTCCGTATGTATGGTTGGTTATGATGATATTGTGACTTGTGTGTGTATGAGTATGGTTGTTGTGGATGTATGGATGTGTTGGAGTATTGGAGACAGGGTTACACGTTATGCTTGGGTTAAGTTTGCACATGGGTACTGTTCTGGCACATGTGTGAGGAGATACAACGTCCTAGATTGGACGGATACCGCTCATGGTCCCCTCGGCTATTCTTGTTGTTTAGCTAGAGCTATCATGGGTTCTCAACCAGAAGGGTTAGAGACTATGGTTATATTTATGTCGTCACCGTTCTTGTTGCTCGGTGGAATTTGGCCAAATTTAGACTTGTGATTATTGAGGAACTTCTTGTTCTTTGTTCGCCATAGGGTTTGGGTGATTCTTGTTGCTTCACCAGGGGTGATTCTTGTTGCTTCACCCAGTTCTCATGCTTACTCATGATTGGTTGGAAGAAGGATCGTCGTGTGAGCTCGGTTGGTTTAGTCCTGACCTTGGTTGTCTTAGTGTGGTTGTTGCTTGTATATGTATTGTTGTTCTATTGTTGTATGATTGGTTGCTTTTGTATTATACTTTGGTTTAGGCCGTAGGCAGGTGAGCTGTTTGCATTATCGTTTGCATTTTGTTATGTTAAAATGTGGTGAGGAGCACCTAGTTACTCCCAGCGATTGTGGTTGTTGCCTCTCTTTTTATAGATGCAGCGGGACGGCTTATGTGTGAGGGCGTTGTGAGGATGTGGCCAGTAGCTTGCCTTTGTTGAGTCGTCTAGCTAGTCATTTGGGAGTTGTTTAGCTGGATTAGTCCATTTATGTTTTCATTTCATTGTACTTTGGTTTTGAAGTTGTAAGGGTATTTACTCCCATTACACAGCCTCAAGGCCTACCTTTTTATCGTTGTTTAGTTGGTTTAGTGAGTAATGATCCAGGATTCCACGGTGTTTCAGCCAAGTGGCTCGCTTTATTTTCTTTTATTTCATAAACCCTTTTTATTTCTTTATTTTATTTTGTTGAAAAATCAGGGTTATTCTGAGTTGGTATCGGGCGAATCGCTCCCAACTCTCTTAGTCAGTGGGTAGGTTTGACTTAGAACAGGAGTGAGGCGTTGGGAGTAGACACTAGAGGGTTGCGTAACTTTGTATGTGTTTGAGTAGTTACTTGAAGTGGCATGTCTAGTAAATGCCGCTATCACCTATGCTTTTGTGTTGCGGATGACCGAAGCGGAGGAGGAGGCGAACAGCGACTTACAGCGCATCAGATTGACTCTAGGATGCTATAGTGTGATGCTGGTGCCTCTATGTCATTCTTAACTCTCCATTGCTCGAGAAATCTTAGCTCACTTCCTCTAAATTCGTGGATACTCCTAAAACTCTTTCCTTGGGAGAAAGCGGTTCCATGTTCACTCTGATGAGGATGTCCCTACTTCTTTTGGGAAATCCCTCCTAGTTCACTTTCAGTGCGTGTTGGGATCAGGCCAGGAGTTAGGTGTCTTTTCGGGGTATGTGAGGCTTGGCGGAGTTGACCTAGGCTAGAAAAGCTATCCTTTCGCTATTGGGGTGAGTAGAGTTAGTTGTCCTTAGGATGGGAATCGTAGAGGTAGACTTCTTCCACTTGTTTTGGGTGTCGCTTTGTTCTCAAGTTTCGAGGGCCGAAACTTCTTTTTAGGGGTAGGATTGTAACACCCAGGCTTTTCTAATTTATTTTATTCACTTTCTCATATTAGTTAATTTCCTAAACTTGTGATTTTCCATTTTTAGCTCGGAAATCATTTCCTATATGGGTGAGTCGGGTCTTGGTTATGGTTGAAGTAGACCCAGGAGTCCATGGAGTGAGCTTAGGAGAGTCTTAGAAGCATGGGTAAGTAAGGGTATAAGTGAGGTTGAAGAAAGAAGGAAGAAGCGAGAATATGCTCTAACGTGGGTCGAGCTAGCGGCTCCGTCGAGAGGCGAGCGGCTCCATCGAGAGGAAGCGAGCAGCTCCATCAGAGAAGCGAGCCGCTCTGGGCTCCAGAGCGAGCCGCTCCTCTACGCGGGATCAATTTTTAGGGTTTTCCCGTGTTTTCTTTTGGCTCAAGACAACATTATATTTCGTATAATCCAAAACTAAGCAACCTAATAATCTGATTATCTATCCTAATCTCTCATCGCCCTCATTCCATGCACATTCATTTCTCCTTTCTCTCTCAAAACATCTCTCCATTATCATTCAAACTCCATTGTTTCTCTTCCAAGCTTCCATCCTATTCATCCTAAGTCTTTCCTAACCTTTTCCCTTGGTATAGGATCCACTTTTATCTCTTTGATTTTTCTATTATTTTATGTGTTATACTTTTATGTATTCATTGTGTGTATGTCTTGGCTTGGATTATCAAAGGAGAAGAGGGCTTTGAAGAAGGAGATACCATCCTAGTTGAAGAGGAGGAGGAGGAGTAGCACGTTTTTGGAGACTCTACAAAGGTAACTAGGTGTGATCTAGTTGTGTTTTAACATGTATGAGGCCTAGGTTGTTTTGTGTGTGATGTTTGCATTGTTGTTATGATGTTTCATTAATGATTGATCATAGAATCATGTTAGTATCATTGGCCTCATACTAGGGTTGTCATAGTATCATTCATATTATCTTATTAATTGCATAACTATGTTAATTTAATGCTAATCATGTTAGTAGAATCATGAAAATTGAATTGGTGTGATAGTGATGATGATGTCGTGAGGATTGAGATGAGGGGCGTAGCCACTTGTCTTGGTGACCCTCTTGTTTTTCTCATTGTTTTGGCTTAATTATGATTAATCATGATGTTTGTAAGAGTCACCTTATGATAAGATTCTGAGTTAAGTTGATTATAAGATGTTAAGTGATGTTTAGATGCATGTTTTAATGAATTATTGATCACCTAAATCGATAATTGGTCATATGAGAATTGAGTTTGGTGCATGAAACTGTGTTTGTGGAGTGATGGCCGTGTGTGGTGTATGTTGGCCGTGAGTTGTGTGGGCTGGCCGAGTATGGTGGGTGTGTGTGTTGGTTCAAATGTCTCTTGTTTGAGTCTTTGCTCGTCATAGGGTGTTAGCTATGCATTGTTGAATCGTGTTGTACCTTGTTTGATCACTAAATTAAGAATTATGAGCATGTTAATCGAATGTGTGACTTGTAAAGCATGTTGATCATATGGTACTCCGTATGTATGGTTGGTTATGATGATATTGTGACTTGTGTGTGTATGAGTATGGTTGTTGTGGATGTATGGATGTGTTGGAGTATTGGAGGCAGGTTTACGTTATGCTTGGGTTAAGTTTGCACATAGAGTGCTGTTACGGCACATGTGTGAGGAGATACAACGTCCTAGATTGGGCGGATACCGCTCATGGTCCCCTCGGCTATTCTTGTTGTTTAGCTAGAGCTATCATGGGTTCTCGACGGAAGGGTTAGAGACTATGGTTATATTTATGTAAATCACCAGTTCTTGTTGCTCGGTGGAATTTGGCCAAATTTAGACTTGTGATTATTGAGGAACTTCTTGTTCTTTGTTCGCCATAGGGTTTGGGTGATTCTTGTTGCTTCACCAGGGGTGATTCTTGTTGCTTCACCCAGTTCTCAGCTTACTCTCATGATTGGTTGGAAGAAGGATCGTCGTGTGAGCTCGGTTGGTTTAGTCCTGACCTTGGTTGTCTTGAGTGTGGTTGTTGCTTGTATATGTATTGTTGTTCTATTGTTGTATGATTGGTTGCTTTTGTATTATACTTTGGTTTAGGCCGTAGGCAGGTGAGCTGTTTGCATTGTCGTTTGCATTTTGTTATGTTAAAATGTATTTGAGGAGCACCTAGTTACTCCCATGATTGTGGTTGTTGCCTCTCTTTTTTATAGATGCAGCGGGACTGGCTTATGTGTGAGGGCGTTGTGAGGATGTGGCCAGTAGCTTGCCTTTGTTAGTCGTCTAGCTAGTCATTTGGGAGTTGTTTAGGCTGGATTAGTCCATTTATGTTTTCATTTCATTGTACTTTGGTTTTGAAGTTGTAAGGGTATTTACTCCCGACACGGGCCTCAAGGCCTACCTTTTTATCGTTGTTTAGTTGGTTTAGTGAGTAATGATCAGGATTCCACGGTGTTTCATGCCAAGTGGCTCGCTTTATTTTCTTTTATTTCATAAACCCTTTTTATTTCTTTATTTTATTTTGTTGAAAAATCAGGGTTATTCTGATTGGTATCGGGCGAATACGCTCCCAACTCTCTTAGTCAGTGGGTAGGTTTGACTTAGAACAGGAGTGAGGCGTTGGGGTAGACACTAGAGGGTTGCGTAACTTTGTATGTGTTTGAGTAGTTACTTGAAGTGGCATGTCTAGTAAATGCCGCTATCACCTATGCTTTTGTGTTGCGGATGACCGAAGCGGAGGAGGAGGCGAACAGCGACTTGCAGCGCATCCAGATTGACTCTAGGATGCTATAGTGTGATCTTTGGTGCCTCTATGTCATTCTTAACTCTCCATTGATCGAGAAATCTTAGCTCACTTCCTCTAAATTCGTGGATACTCTAATACTCTTTCCATGGGAGAAAGCGGTTCCATGTTCACTCTATTCGAGGATGTCCCTACTTCTTTTGGGAAATCCCTCCTAGTTCCTTTAAAGTGCGTGTTGGGATCCGGCCAGGAGTTAGGTGTCTTTTAGGTATGTGAGGCTTGGCGGAGTTGACCTAGGCTAGAAAAGCTATCCTTTACGCTATTGGGGTGAGTAGAGTTAGTTGTCCTTAGGATGGGAATCGTAGAGGTAGACTTCTTCCACTTGTTTTGGGTGTCGCTTTGTTCTCAAGTTTAGAGGCGAAACTTCTTTTTAGGGGTAGGATTGTAACACCCAGAGCTTTTTCTAATTTATTTTATTCACTTTCTCATATTAGTTAATTTCCTAAACTTGTGATTTTCCATTTTTAGCTCGGAAATCATTTCCTATATGGGTGAGTCGGGTCTTGGTTATGGTTGAAGTAGACCAGGAGTCCATGGAGTGAGCTTAGGAGAGTCTTAGAAGCATGGGTAAGTAAGGGTATAAGTGAGGTTGAAGAAAGAAGGGAAGAAAGCGAGAATATGCTCTAGCGTGGGTCGAGCTAGCGGCTCCGTCGGAGGAGCGAGCTCCATCGGCTCCATCGAGGCGAGCAGCTCCATCGAGAAGCGAGCAGCTCTGGGCTCCAGGCGAGCGCTCCTCTCTGTGAGGATCAATTTTAGGGTTTTCCGTGTTTTCTTTTAGCTCAAGACAACATTATATTTCGTATAATCCAAAACTAAGCAACCTAATAATCGATTATCTATCCTAATCTCTCATTCCCTCATTCCATCCACATTCATTTCTCCTTTCTCTCTCAAAACATCTCTCCATTATCATTCAAACTCCATTGTTTCTCTTCAAGCTTAATCCTATTCATCCTAAGTCTTTCCTAACCTTTTCCCTTGGTATAGGATCCCTTTCTATTATTTTATGTGTTATACTTTTATGTATTCATTGTGTGTATGTCTTGGCTTGGATTATCAAAGGAGAAGAGGGCTTTGAAGAAGGAGATACCATCCTAGTTGAAGAGGAGGAGGAGGAGTAGCACGTTTTTGGAGACTCTACAAAGGTAACTAGGTGTGATCTAGTTGTGTTTTAACATGTATGAGGCCTAGGTTGTTTTGTGTGTGATGTTTGCATTGTTGTTATGATGTTTCATTAATGATTGATCATAGAATCATGTTAGTATCATTGGCCTCATACTAGGGTTGTCATAGTATCATTCATATTATCTTATTAATTGCATAACTATGTTAATTTAATGCTAATCATGTTAGTAGAATCATGAAAATTGAATTGGTGTGATAGTGATGATGATGCCGTGAGGATTGAGATGAGGGCCGTAGCCCTTGTCTTGGTGACCCTCTTGTTTTTCTCATTGTTTTGGCTTAATTATGATTAATCATGATGTTTGTAAGAGTCACCTTATGATAAATTCTGAGTTAAGTTGATTATAAGATGTTAAGTGATGTTTAGATGCATGTTTTAATGAATTATTGATCACCTAAATCGATAATTGGTCACATGAGAATTGAGTTTGGTGCATGAAGCAGTGTTTGTGGAGTGATGGCCGTGTGTGGTGTATGTTGGCCGTGAGTTGTGTGGGCTGGCGAGTATGGTGGGTGTGTGTGTTGGTTCAAATGTCTCTTGTTTGAGTCTTTGCTCGTCATAGGGTGTTAGCTATGCATTGTTGAATCGTGTTGTACCTTGTTTGATCACTAAATTATGAATTATGAGCATGTTAATCGAATGTGTGACTTGTAAAGCATGTTGATCATATGGTACTCAGTATGTATGGTTAGTTATGATGATATTGTGACTTGTGTGTGTATGAGTATGGTTGTTGTGGATGTATGGATGTGTTGGAGTATTGGAGAGCAGGTTTACACGTTATGCTTGGGTTAAGTTTGCACATGGAGTGCTGTTACGGCACATGTGTGAGGAGATCTAGCGTCCTAGATTGGGCGGATACAGCTCATGGTCCTCGGCTATTCTTGTTGTTTAGCTAGAGCTATCATGGGTTCTCGACTTGAAGGGTTAGAGACTATGGTTATATTTATGTAAATCGTCATAGTTCTTGTTGCTCGGTGGAATTTGGCCAAATTTAGACTTGTGATTATTGAGGAACTTCTTGTTCTTTGTTCGCCATAGGGTTTGGGTGATTCTTGTTGCTTCACGGGGTGATTCTTGTTGCTTCACCCAGTTCTCATGCTTACTCTACATGATTGGTTGGAAGAAGGATCGTCGTGTGAGCTCGGTTGGTTTAGTCCATGACCTTGGTTGTGCTTAGTGTGGTTGTTGCTTGTATATGTATTGTTGTTCTATTGTTGTATGATTGGTTGCTTTTGTATTATACTTTGGTTTAGGCCGTAGGCAGGTGAGCTGTTTGCATTATCGTTTGCATTTTGTTATGTTAAAATGTGGTGAGGAGCACCTAGTTACTCCCAGATTGTGGTTGTTGCCTCTCTTTTTATAGATGCAGCGGGACGGCTTATGTGTGAGGGCGTTGTGAGGATGTGGCCAGTAGCTTGCCTTTGTTGAGTCGTCTAGCTAGTCATTTGGGAGTTGTTTAGGCTGGATTAGTCCATTTATGTTTTCATTTCATTGTACTTTGGTTTTGAAGTTGTAAGGGTATTTACTCCCATTACAGGCCTCAAGGCCTACCTTTTATCGTTGTTTAGTTGGTTTAGTGAGTAATGATCAGGATTCCACGGTGTTTAGCATGCAAGTGGCTCGCTTTATTTTCTTTTATTTCATAAACCCTTTTTATTTCTTTATTTTATTTTGTTGAAAAATCAGGGTTATTCTGATTGGTATCGAGGCGAATCGCTCCCAACTCTCTTAGTCAGTGGGTAGGTTTGACTTAGAACAGGAGTGAGGCGTTGGGGTAGACACTAGAGGGTTGCGTAACTTTGTATGTGTTTGAGTAGTTACTTGAAGTGGCATGTCTAGTAAATGCCGCTATCACCTATGCTTTTGTGTTGCGGATGACCGAAGCGGAGGAGGAGGCGAACAGCGACTTACAGCGCATCCAGATTGACTCTAGGATGCTATAGTGTGATCTTTGGTGCCTCTATGTCATTCTTAACTCTCCATTGATCGAGAAATCTTAGCTCACTTCCTCTAAATTCGTGGATACTCTAATACTCTTTCCATGGGAGAAGCGGTTCCATGTTCACTCTGATTCGAGGATGTCCCTACTTCTTTTGAAATCCCTCCTAGTTCCTTTAAAGTGCGTGTTGGGATCAGGCCAGGAGTTAGGTGTCTTTTGGGGTATGTGAGGCTTGGCGGAGTTGACCTAGGCTAGAAAAGCTATCCTTTCGCTATTGGGGTGAGTAGAGTTAGTTGTCCTTAGGATGGGAATCGTAGAGGTAGACTTCTTCCACTTGGTTTGGGTGTCGGTTTGTTCTCAAGTTTAGGAATGAAACTTCTTTTTAGAGGTAGGATTGTAACACCCAGGCTTTTTCTAATTTATTTTATTCACTTTCTCATATTCGTTAATTTCCTAAACTTGTGATTTTCCATTTTTAGCTCGGAAATCATTTCCTATATGGGTGAGTCGGGTCTTGGTTATGGTTGAAGTAGACCCAGGAGTCCATGGAGTGAGCTTAGGAGAGTCTTAGAAGCATGGGTAAGTAAGGGTATAAGTGAGGGTTGAAGAAAAGAAGGGAAGAAGCGAGAATATGCTCTAACGTGGGTCGAGCTAGCGACTCCGTCGGAGGAGCTAGCGGCTCCATCGAGGAAGCGAGCAGCTCCATCGAGAAGCGAGCGCTCCATGGGCTCCGAGCGGCCGCTCTCTGCAGCGGGATCAATTTTTAGGGTTTTCAGTGTTTTCTTTTGGCTCAAGACAACATTATATTTCGTATAATCCAAAACTAAGCAACCTAATAATCTGATTATCTATCCTAATCTCTCATTCCCCTCATTCCATCCACATTCATTTCTCCTTTCTCTCTCAAAACATCTCTCCATTATCATTCAAACTCCATTGTTTCTCTTCAACTTAATCCTATTCATCCTAAGTCTTTCCTAACCTTTTCCCTTGGTATAGGATCCCTTTTATCTCTTTGATTTTTCTATTATTTTATGTGTTATACTTTTATGTATTCATTGTGTGTATGTCTTGGCTTGGATTATCAAAGGAGAAGAGGGCTTTGAAGAAGGAGATACCATCCTAGTTGAAGAGGAGGAGGAGGAGTAGCACGTTTTTGGAGACTCTACAAAGGTAACTAGGTGTGATCTAGTTGTGTTTTAACATGTATGAGGCCTAGGTTGTTTTGTGTGTGATGTTTGCATTGTTGTTATGATGTTTCATTAATGATTGATCATAGAATCATGTTAGTATCATTGGCCTCATACTAGGGTTGTCATAGTATCATTCATATTATCTTATTAATTGCATAACTATGTTAATTTAATGCTAATCATGTTAGTAGAATCATGAAAATTGAATTGGTGTGATAGTGATGATGATGCAGTGAGGATTGAGATGAGGGCCGTAGCCACTTGTCTTGGTGACCCTCTTGTTTTTCTCATTGTTTTGGCTTAATTATGATTAATCATGATGTTTGTAAGAGTCACCTTATGATAAATTCTGAGTTAAGTTGATTATAAGATGTTAAGTGATGTTTAGATGCATGTTTTAATGAATTATTGATCACCTAAATCGATAATTGGTCACATGAGAATTGAGTTTGGTGCATGAAAGCAGTGTTTGTGGAGTGATGGCCGTGTGTGGTGTATGTTGGCCGTGAGTTGTGTGGGTTGGCCAGTATGGTGGGTGTGTGTGTTGGTTCAAATGTCTCTTGTTTGAGTCTTTGCTCGTCATAGGGTGTTAGCTATGCATTGTTGAATCGTGTTGTACCTTGTTTGATCACTAAATTATGAATTATGAGCATGTTAATCGAATGTGTGACTTGTAAAGCATGTTGATCATATGGTACTCCGTATGTATGGTTGGTTATGATGATATTGTGACTTGTGTGTGTATGAGTATGGTTGTTGTGGATGTATGGATGTGTTGGAGTATTGGAGACAGGTTTACACGTTATGCTTGGGTTAAGTTTGCACATGGGTACTGTTCTGGCACATGTGTGAGGAGATACAACGTCCTAGATTGGACGGATACCGCTCATGGTCCCCTCGGCTATTCTTGTTGTTTAGCTAGAGCTATCATGGGTTCTCAACCAGAAGGGTTAGAGACTATGGTTATATTTATGTAAATCACCAGTTCTTGTTGCTCGGTGGAATTTGGCCAAATTTAGACTTGTGATTATTGAGGAACTTCTTGTTCTTTGTTCGCCATAGGGTTTGGGTGATTCTTGTTGCTTCACCGGGGTGATTCTTGTTGCTTCACCCAGTTCTCGCTTACTCTCATGATTGGTTGGAAGAAGGATCGTCGTGTGAGCTCGGTTGGTTTAGTCCTGACCTTGGTTGTGCTTAGTGTGGTTGTTGCTTGTATATGTATTGTTGTTCTATTGTTGTATGATTGGTTGCTTTTGTATTATACTTTGGTTTAGGCCGTAGGCAGGTGAGCTGTTTGCATTATCGTTTGCATTTTGTTATGTTAAAATGTGGTGAGGAGCACCTAGTTACTCCCAGCTGATTGTGGTTGTTGCCTCTCTTTTTATAGAGTGCAGCGGAGACTGACTTATGTGTGAGGGCGTTGTGAGGATGTGGCCAGTAGCTTGCCTTTGTTGTTAGTCGTCTAGCTAGTCATTTGGGAGTTGTTTAGGCTGGATTAGTCCATTTATGTTTTCATTTCATTGTACTTTGGTTTTGAAGTTGTAAGGGTATTTACTCCCGACACGGGCCTCAGGCCTACCTTTTTATCGTTGTTTAGTTGGTTTAGTGAGTAATGATCCAGGATTCCACGGTGTTTTCGCCAGTGGCTCGCTTTATTTTCTTTTATTTCATAAACCCTTTTTATTTCTTTATTTTATTTTGTTGAAAAATCAGGGTTATTCTGATTGGTATCGAGGCGAATCGCTCCCAACTCTCTTAGTCAGTGGGTAGGTTTGACTTAGAACAGGAGTGAGGCGTTGGGGTAGACACTAGAGGGTTGCGTAACTTTGTATGTGTTTGAGTAGTTACTTGAAGTGGCATGTCTAGTAAATGCCGCTATCACCTATGCTTTTGTGTTGCGGATGACCGAAGCGGAGGAGGAGCGAACAGCGACTTCAGCGCATCCAGATTGACTCTAGGATGCTATAGTGTGATCTTTGGTGCCTCTATGTCATTCTTAACTCTCCATTGATCGAGAAATCTTAGCTCACTTCCTCTAAATTCGTGGATACTCTAATACTCTTTCCATGGGAGAAAGCAGTTCCATGTTCCTCTGATTCGAGGATGTCCCTACTTCTTTTGAAATCCCTCTAGTTCCTTTAAAGTGCGTGTTGGGATCCGGCCAGGAGTTAGGTGTCTTTTAGGTATGTGAGGCTTGGCGGAGTTGACCTAGGCTAGAAAAGCTATCCTTTCGCTATTGGGGTGAGTAGAGTTAGTTGTCCTTAGGATGGGAATCGTAGAGGTAGACTTCTTCCACTTGTTTTGGGTGTCGCTTTGTTCTCAAGTTTGAGGGCCGAAACTTCTTTTTAGGGGTAGGATTGTAACACCCGAGCTTTTTCTAATTTATTTTATTCACTTTCTCATATTCGTTAATTTCCTAAACTTGTGATTTTCCATTTTTAGCTCGGAAATCATTTCCTATATGGGTGAGTCGGGTCTTGGTTATGGTTGAAGTAGACTAGGAGTCCATGGAGTGAGCTTAGGAGAGTCTTAGAAGCATGGGTAAGTAAGGGTATAAGTGAGGGTTGAAGAAAAGAAGGGAAGAAGCGAGAATATGCTCTAGCGTGGGTCGAGCTAGCGACTCAGTCGGAGGAGCGAAGCGGCTCCATCGAGAGGAAGCGGCCAGCTCCATCGAGCGAGGCTCCAGCTCTGGGCTCAGGCGAGCGCTCTCTGTGGGATCAATTTTAGGGTTTTCCGTGTTTTCTTTTGGCTCGAGACAACATTATATTTCGTATAATCCAAAACTAAGCAACCTAATAATCTGATTATCTATCCTAATCTCTCATTCCCCTCATTCCATCCACATTCATTTCTCCTTTCTCTCTCAAAACATCTCTCCATTATCATTCTAACTCCATTGTTTCTCTTCAAGCTTAATCCTATTCATCCTAAGTCTTTCCTAACCTTTTCCCTTGGTATAGGATCCACTTTTATCTCTTTGATTTTTCTATTATTTTATGTGTTATACTTTTATGTATTCATTGTGTGTATGTCTTGGCTTGGATTATCAAAGGAGAGAAGGGCTTTGAAGAAGGAGATACCATCCTAGTTGAAGAGGAGGAGGAGGAGTAGCACGTTTTAGGAGACTCTACAAAGGTAACTAGGTGTGATCTAGTTGTGTTTTAACATGTATGAGGCCTAGGTTGTTTTGTGTGTGATGTTTGCATTGTTGTTATGATGTTTCATTAATGATTGATCCATAGAATCATGTTAGTATCATTGGCCTCATACTAGGGTTGTCATAGTATCATTCATATTATCTTATTAATTGCATAACTATGTTAATTTAATGCTAATCATGTTAGTAGAATCATGAAAATTGAATTGGTGTGATAGTGATGATGATGCAGTGAGGATTGAGATGAGGGCCGTAGCCCTTGTCTTGGTGACCCTCTTGTTTTTCTCATTGTTTTGGCTTAATTATGATTAATCATGATGTTTGTAAGAGTCACCTTATGATAAATTCTGAGTTAAGTTGATTATAAGATGTTAAGTGATGTTTAGATGCATGTTTTAATGAATTATTGATCACCTAAATCGATAATTGGTCACATGAGAATTGAGTTTGGTGCATGAAAGCGTGTTTGTGGAGTGATGGCCGTGTGTGGTGTATGTTGGCCGTGAGTTGTGTGGGGTGGCCAGAGTATGGTGGGTGTGTGTGTTGGTTCAAATGTCTCTTGTTTGAGTCTTTGCTCGTCATAGGGTGTTAGCTATGCATTGTTGAATCGTGTTGTACCTTGTTTGATCACTAAATTATGAATTATGAGCATGTTAATCGAATGTGTGACTTGTAAAGCATGTTGATCATATGGTACTCAGTATGTATGGTTAGTTATGATGATATTGTGACTTGTGTGTGTATGAGTATGGTTGTTGTGGATGTATGGATGTGTTGGAGTATTGGAGGCAGGTTTACGTTATGCTTGGGTTAAGTTTGCACATGGAGTGCTGTTACGGCACATGTGTGAGGAGATACAACGTCCTAGATTGGGCGGATACCGCTCATGGTCCCTCGGCTATTCTTGTTGTTTAGCTAGAGCTATCATGGGTTCTCGACCGAAGGGTTAGAGACTATGGTTATATTTATGTAAATCCATAGTTCTTGTTGCTCGGTGGAATTTGGCCAAATTTAGACTTGTGATTATTGAGGAACTTCTTGTTCTTTGTTCGCCATAGGGTTTGGGTGATTCTTGTTGCTTCACGGGGTGATTCTTGTTGCTTCACCCGGTTCTCAGCTTACTCTCATGATTGGTTGGAAGAAGGATCGTCGTGTGAGCTCGGTTGGTTTGGTCCTGACCTTGGTTGTGCTTAGTGTGGTTGTTGCTTGTATATGTATTGTTGTTCTATTGTTGTATGATTGGTTGCTTTTGTATTATACTTTGGTTTGGTTTAGGCCGTAGGCCAGTGGGCTGTTTGCATTATCGTTTGCATTTTGTTATGTTAAAATGTATTTGAGGAGCACCTAGTTACTCCCAGCTGATTGTGGTTGTTGCCTCTCTTTTTATAGATGCAGCGGGACTGGCTTATGTGTGAGGGCGTTGTGAGGATGTGGCCAGTAGCTTGCCTTTGTTAGTCGTCTAGCTAGTCATTTGGGAGTTGTTTAGGCTGGATTAGTCCATTTATGTTTTCATTTCATTGTACTTTGGTTTTGAAGTTGTAAGGGTATTTACTCCCGACTTACGGGCCTCAAGGCCTACCTTTTTATCGTTGTTTAGTTGGTTTAGTGAGTAATGATCAGGATTCCACGGTGTTTATGCAAGTGGCTCGCTTTATTTTCTTTTATTTCATAAACCCTTTTTATTTCTTTATTTTATTTTGTTGAAAAATCAGGGTTATTCTGATTGGTATCGAGGCGAATCGCTCCCAACTCTCTTAGTCAGTGGGTAGGTTTGACTTAGAACAGGAGTGAGGCGTTGGGGTGAACACTAGAGGGTTGCGTAACTTTGTATGTGTTTGAGTAGTTACTTGAAGTGGCATGTCTAGTAAATGCCGCTATCACCTATGCTTTTGTGTTGCGGATGACCGAAGCGGAGGAGGGCGAACAACGACTTGCAGCGTCAGATTGACTCTAGGATGCTATAGTGTGATCTTTGGTGCCTCTATGTCATTCTTAACTCTCCATTGATCGAAATCTTAGCTCACTTCCTCTAAATTCGTGGATACTCTAATACTCTTTCCATGGGAGAAATAGTTCCATGTTCACTCTGATAGAGGATGTCCCTACTTCTTTTGAAATCCCTCCTAGTTCCTTTAAAGTGCGTGTTGGGATCAGGCCAGGAGTTAGGTGTCTTTTCGGGGTATGTGAGGCTTGGCGGAGTTGACCTAGGCTAGAAAAGCTATCCTTTCGCTATTGGGGTGAGTAGAGTTAGTTGTCCTTAGGATGGGAATCGTAGAGGTAGACTTCTTCCACTTGTTTTGGGTGTCGCTTTGTTCTCAAGTTTCGAGGACGAAACTTCTTTTAGGGGTAGGATTGTAACACCCAGGCTTTTTCTAATTTATTTTATTCACTTTCTCATATTAGTTAATTTCCTAAACTTGTGATTTTCCATTTTTAGCTCGGAAATCATTTCCTATATGGGTGAGTCGGGTCTTGGTTATGGTTGAAGTAGACAGGAGTCCATGGAGTGAGCTTAGGAGAGTCTTAGAAGCATGGGTAAGTAAGGGTATAAGTGAGGGTTGAAGAAAAGAAGGGAAGAAAGCGAGAATATGCTCTAGCGTGGGTCGAGCTAGCGACTCCGTCGGAGGCTAGCAGCTCCATCGGAAGGAAGCGGCAGCTCCATCGAGGAAGCGAGCCGCTCTGGGCTCGAGCGAGCCGCTCCTCTCTGTGGGATCAATTTTAGGGTTTTCAGTGTTTTCTTTTAGCTCAAGACAACATTATATTTCGTATATTCCAAAACTAAGCACCCTAATAATCTGATTATCTATCCTAATCTCTCATTCCACTCTTTCCATCCACATTCATTTCTCCTTTCTCTCTCAAAACATCTCTTCATTATCATTCAAACTCCATTGTTTGTCTTCCAAGCTTAATCCTATTCATCCTAAGTCTTTCCTAACCTTTTCCCTTGGTATAGGATCCACTTTTATCTCTTTGATTTTCTATTATTTTATGTGATATACTTTTATGTATACATTGTGTGTATGTCTTGGCTTGGATTATCAAAGGAGAAGAGGGCTTTGAAAAAGGAGATACCATCCTAGTTGAAGAGGAGGAGGAGGGGTAGCACAGTTTTGGAGACTCTACAAAGGTAACTAGGTGTGATCTAGTTGTGTTTTAACATGTATGAGGCCTAGGTTGTTTTGTGTGTGATGTTTGCATTGTTGTTATGATGTTTCATTAATGATTGATCATAGAATCATGTTAGTATCATTGGCCTCATACTAGGGTTGTCATAGTATCATTCATATTATCTTATTAATTGCATAACTATGTTAATTTAATGCTAATCATGTTAGTAGAATCATGAAAATTGAATTGGTGTGATAGTGATGATGATGCCGTGAGGATTGAGATGAGGGCCGTAGCCCTTGTCTTGGTGACCCTCTTGATTTTCTCATTGTTTTGGCTTTATTATGATTAATCATGATGTTTGTAAGAGTCACCTTATGATAAGTTCTGAGTTAAGTTGATTATAAGATGTTAAGTGATGTTTAGATGCATGTTTTAATGAATTATTGATCACCTAAATCGATAATTGGTCACATGAGAATTGAGTTTGGTGCATGGCTTAGTGTTTGTGGAGTGATGGCCGTGTGTGGTGTATGTTGGCCGTGAGTTGTGTGGGCTGGCCGAGTATGGTGGGTGTGTGTGTTGGTTCAAATGTCTCTTGTTTGAGTCTTTGCTCGTCATAGGGTGTTAGCTATGCATTGTTGAATCGTGTTGTACCTTGTTTGATCACTAAATTATGAATTATGAGCATGTTAATCGAATGTGTGACTTGTAAAGCATGTTGATCATATGGTACTCCGTATGTATGGTTAGTTATGATGATATTGTGACTTGTGTGTGTATGAGTATGGTTGTTGTGGATGTATGGATGTGTTGGAGTATTGGAGACAGGTTTACACGTTATGCTTGGGTTAAGTTTGCACATGGGTACTGTTCTGGCACATGTGTGAGGAGATACAACGTCCTAGATTGGACGGATACCGCTCATGGTCCCCTCGGCTATTCTTGTTGTTTAGCTAGAGCTATCATGGGTTCTCAACCAGAAGGGTTAGAGACTATGGTTATATTTATGTAAATCCATAGTTCTTGTTGCTCGGTGGAATTTGGCCAAATTTAGACTTGTGATTATTGAGGAACTTCTTGTTCTTTGTTCGCCATAGGGTTTGGGTGATTCTTGTTGCTTCACCGGGGTGATTCTTGTTGCTTCACCCAGTTCTCAGCTTACTCTCATGATTGGTTGGAAGAAGGATCGTCGTGTGAGCTCGGTTGGTTTAGTCCTGACCTTGGTTGTCTTAGTGTGGTTGTTGCTTGTATATGTATTGTTGTTCTATTGTTGTATGATTGGTTGCTTTTGTATTATACTTTGGTTTAGGCCGTAGGCAGGTGAGCTGTTTGCATTGTCGTTTGCATTTTGTTATGTTAAAATGTGGTGAGGAGCACCTAGTTACTCCCCATTGATTGTGGTTGTTGCCTCTCTTTTTATAGAGTGCAGCGGGACGGCTTATGTGTGAGGGCGTTGTGAGGATGTGGCCAGTAGCTTGCCTTTGTTGAGTCGTCTAGCTAGTCATTTGGGAGTTGTTTAGTGGATTAGTCCATTTATGTTTTCATTTCATTGTACTTTGGTTTTGAAGTTGTAAGGGTATTTACTCCCGACACGGGCCTCAGGCCTACCTTTTATCGTTGTTTAGTTGGTTTAGTGAGTAATGATCAGGATTCCACGGTGTTTAGCCAGTGGCTCGCTTTTATTTTCTTTTATTTCATAAACCCTTTTTATTTCTTTATTTTATTTTGTTGAAAAATCAGGGTTATTCTGATTGGTATCGAGGCGAATCGCTCCCAACTCTCTTAGTCAGTGGGTAGGTTTGACTTAGAACAGGAGTGAGGCGTTGGGAGTGAACACTAGAGGGTTGCGTAACTTTGTATGTGTTTGAGTAGTTACTTGAAGTGGCATGTCTAGTAAATGCCGCTATCACCTATGCTTTTGTGTTGCGGATGACCGAAGCGGAGGAGGAGGCGAACAGCGACTTTGCAGCGCATCCAGATTGACTCTAGGATGCTATAGTGTGATCTTTGGTGCCTCTATGTCATTCTTAACTCTCCATTGATCGAGAAATCTTAGCTCACTTCCTCTAAATTCGTGGATACTCTAATACTCTTTCCATGGGAGAAAGCGGATTCCATGTTCACTCCTGATTCGAGGATGTCCCTACTTCTTTTGAAATCCCTCCTAGTTCCTTTAAAGTGCGTGTTGGGATCCGGCCAGAGTTAGGTGTCTTTTAGGTATGTGAGGCTTGGCGGAGTTGACCTAGGCTAGAAAAGCTATCCTTTCGCTATTGGGGTGAGTAGAGTTAGTTGTCCTTAGGATGGGAATCGTGAGGTAGACTTCTTCCACTTGTTTTGGGTGTCGCTTTGTTCTCAAGTTTAGAGACGAAACTTCTTTTTAGGGGTAGGATTGTAACACCCAGAGCTTTTCTAATTTATTTTATTCACTTTCTCATATTCGTTAATTTCCTAAACTTGTGATTTTCCATTTTTAGCTCGGAAATCATTTCCTATATGGGTGAGTCGGGTCTTGGTTATGGTTGAAGTAGACCCAGGAGTCCATGGGTGAGCTTAGGAGAGTCTTAGAAGCATGGGTAAGTAAGGGTATAAGTGAGGGTTGAAGAAAGAAGGGAAGAAGCGAGAATATGCTCTAGCGTGGGTCGAGCTAGCGGCTCAGTCGGAGGAGCTAAGCGGCTCCATCGGAGGAAGCGGCCAGCTCCATCGAGAAGCGGCGAGCCGCTCTGGGCTCAGGCGAGCCGCTCCTCTGTGGGATCAATTTTTAGGGTTTTCAGTGTTTTCTTTTGGCTCAAGACAACATTATATTTCGTATAATCCAAAACTAAGCAACCTAATAATCTGATTATCTATCCTAATCTCTCATTCCCCTCATTCCATCCACATTCATTTCTCCTTTCTCTCTCAAAACATCTCTCCATTATCATTCAACCTCCATTGTTTCTCTTCAACTTAATCCTATTCATCCTAAGTCTTTCCTAACCTTTTCCCTTGGTATAGGATCCACTTTTATCTCTTTGATTTTTCTATTATTTTATGTGTTATACTTTTATGTATTCATTGTGTGTATGTCTTGGCTTGGATTATCAAAGGAGAAGAGGGCTTTGAAGAAGGAGATACCATCCTAGTTGAAGAGGAGGAGGAGGAGTAGCACGTTTTGGAGACTCTACAAAGTTAAGTAGGTGTGATCTAATTGTGATTTAACATGTATGAGTCCTAGGTTGTTTTGTGTGTGATGTTTGCATTGTTGTTATGATGTTTCATTAATGATTGATCATAGAATCATGTTAGTATCATTGGCCTCATACTAGGGTTGTCATAGTATCATTCATATTATCTTATTAATTGCATAACTATGTTAATTTAATGCTAATCATGTTAGTAGAATCATGAAAATTGAATTGGTGTGATAGTGATGATGATGCAGTGAGGATTGAGATGAGGGCCGTAGCCACTTGTCTTGGTGCTCTCTTGTTTTTCTCATTGTTTTGGCTTAATTATGATTAATCATGATGTTTGTAAGAGTCACCTTATGATAAGATTCTGAGTTAAGTTGATTATAAGATGTTAAGTGATGTTTAGATGCATGTTTTAATGAATTATTGATCACCTAAATCGATAATTGGTCACATGAGAATTGAGTTTGGTGCATGAAACCGTGTTTGTGGAGTGATGGCCGTGTGTGGTGTATGTTGGCCGTGAGTTGTGTGAAATTTGGCCGAGTATGGTGGGTGTGTGTGTTGGTTCAATGTCTCTTGTTTGAGTCTTTGCTCGTCATAGGGTGTTAGCTATGCATTGTTGAATCGTGTTGTACCTTGTTTGATCACTAAATTATGAATTATGAGCATGTTAATCGAATGTGTGACTTGTAAAGCATGTTGATCATATGGTACTCCGTATGTATGGTTGGTTATGATGATATTGTGACTTGTGTGTGTATGAGTATGGTTGTTGTGGATGTATGGATGTGTTGGAGTATTGGAGACAGGTTTACACGTTATGCTTGGGTTAAGTTTGCACATGGGTACTGTTCTGGCACATGTGTGAGGAGATACAACGTCCTAGATTGGACGGATACCGCTCATGGTCCCCTCGGCTATTCTTGTTGTTTAGCTAGAGCTATCATGGGTTCTCAACCAGAAGGGTTAGAGACTATGGTTATATTTATGTAAATCACCAGATTCTTGTTGCTCGGTGGAATTTGGCCAAATTTAGACTTGTGATTATTGAGGAACTTCTTGTTCTTTGTTCGCCATAGGGTTTGGGTGATTCTTGTTGCTTCACCGGGGTGATTCTTGTTGCTTCACCCAGTTCTCAGCTTACTCTCATGATTGGTTGGAAGAAGGATCGTCGTGTGAGCTCGGTTGGTTTAGTCCTGACCTTGGTTGTGCTTAGTGTGGTTGTTGCTTGTATATGTATTGTTGTTCTATTGTTGTATGATTGGTTGCTTTTGTATTATACTTTGGTTTAGGCCGTAGGCCAGGTGAGCTTGTTTGCATTTTCGTTTGCATTTTGTTATGTTAAAATGTGACTGGGGAGCACCTAGTTACTCCCCACTTATTGTGGTTGTTGCCTCTCTTTTTATAGGTACGCGCGGGACGGCTTATGTGTGAGGGCGTTGTGTGGATGTGACCGTAGCTTGCCTTTGTTGAGTCGTCTAGCTAGTCATTTGGGAGTTGTTTAGACTGGATTAGTCCATTTATGTTTTCATTTCATTGTACTTTGGTTTTGAAGTTGTAAGGGGTATTTACTCCCCGCTTCTGGGCCTCAAGGCCTACCTTTTTATCGTTGTTTAGTTGGTTTAGTGAGTAATGATCCGGATTCCACGGTGTTTCGCCATAGTGGCTCGCTTTATTTTCTTTTATTTCATAAACCCTTTTTATTTCTTTATTTTATTTTGTTGAAAAATCAGGGTTATTCTGATTGGTATCGAGGCGAATACGCTCCCAACTCTCTTAGTCGAGTGGGTAGGTTTGACTTAGAACAGGAGTGAGGCGTTGGGGTAGACACTAGAGGGTTGCGTAACTTTGTATGTGTTTGAGTAGTTACTTGAAGTGGCATGTCTAGTAAATGCCGCTATCACCTATGCTTTTGTGTTGCGAGATGACCGAAGCGGAGGAGGAGCGAACAGCGACTTGCAGCGCATCAGATTGACTCTAGGATGCTATAGTGTGATCTTTGGTGCCTCTATGTCATTCTTAACTCTCCATTGATCGAGAAATCTTAGCTCACTTCCTCTAAATTCGTGGATACTCCTAATACTCTTTCCATGGGAGAAAGCGGTTCCATGTTCACTCTGATTCGAGGATGTCCCTACTTCTTTTGGGAAATCCCTCCTAGTTCACTTTAAGTGCGTGTTGGGATCAGCCAGGAGTTAGGTGTCTTTTAGGTATGTGAGGCTTGGCGGAGTTGACCTAGGCTAGAAAAGCTATCCTTTCGCTATTGGGGTGAGTAGAGTTAGTTGTCCTTAGGATGGGAATCGTAGAGGTAGACTTCTTCCACTTGTTTTGGGTGTCGCTTTGTTCTCAAGTTTCGAGGAATGAAACTTCTTTTTAGAGGTAGGATTGTAACACCAGGCTTTTTCTAATTTATTTTATTCACTTTCTCATATTCGTTAATTTCCTAAACTTGTGATTTTCCATTTTTAGCTCGGAAATCATTTCCTATATGGGTGAGTCGGGTCTTGGTTATGGTTGAAGTAGACCCAGGAGTCCATGGAGTGAGCTTAGGAGAGTCTTAGAAGCATGGGTAAGTAAGGGTATAAGTGAGGGTTGAAGAAAAGAAGGGAAGAAGCGAGAATATGCTCTAGCGTGGGTCGAGCTAGCGACTCAGTCGAGGAGCGAGCAGCTCCATCGGAGGAGCGAGCTCCATCGAGCGGCCGAGCAGCTCACGGGCTCGAGGCCGGCCGCTCCTCTGTGGGATCAATTTTTAGGGTTTTCAGTGTTTTCTTTTGGCTCAAGACAACATTATATTTCGTATAATCCAAAACTAAGCAACCTAATAATCGATTATCTATCCTAATCTCTCATTCCCTCATTCCATCCACATTCATTTCTCCTTTCTCTCTCAAAACATCTCTCCATTATCATTCAAACTCCATTGTTTCTCTTCCAAGCTTAATCCTATTCATCCTAAGTCTTTCCTAACCTTTTCCCTTGGTATAGGATCCACTTTTATCTCTTTGATTTTTCTATTATTTTATGTGTTATACTTTTATGTATTCATTGTGTGTATGTCTTGGCTTGGATTATCAAAGGAGAAGAGGGCTTTGAAGAAGGAGATACCATCCTAGTTGAAGAGGAGGAGGAGGAGTAGCACGTTTTGGAGACTCTACAAAGGTAACTAGGTGTGATCTAGTTGTGTTTTAACATGTATGAGGCCTAGGTTGTTTTGTGTGTGATGTTTGCATTGTTGTTATGATGTTTCATTAATGATTGATCATAGAATCATGTTAGTATCATTGGCCTCATACTAGGGTTGTCATAGTATCATTCATATTATCTTATTAATTGCATAACTATGTTAATTTAATGCTAATCATGTTAGTAGAATCATGAAAATTGAATTGGTGTGATAGTGATGATGATGCCGTGAGGATTGAGATGAGGGCCGTAGCCCTTGTCTTGGTGCTCTCTTGTTTTTCTCATTGTTTTGGCTTAATTATGATTAATCATGATGTTTGTAAGAGTCACCTTATGATAAGTTACGAGTTAAGTTGATTATAAGATGGTAAGTGTGGTTCTGATGCATGTTGTAATGATTTATTGATCACCTAAATCGATAATTGGTCACATGAGAATTGAGTTTGGTGCATGAAAGCAGTGTTTGTGGAGTGATGGCCGTGTGTGGTGTATGTTGGCCGTGAGTTGTGTGAAATTTGGCCGAGTATGGTGGGTGTGTGTGTTGGTTCAATGTCTCTTGTTTGAGTCTTTGCTCGTCATAGGGTGTTAGCTATGCATTGTTGAATCGTGTTGTACCTTGTTTGATCACTAAATTATGAATTATGAGCATGTTAATCGAATGTGTGACTTGTAAAGCATGTTGATCATATGGTACTCCGTATGTATGGTTGGTTATGATGATATTGTGACTTGTGTGTGTATGAGTATGGTTGTTGTGGATGTATGGATGTGTTGGAGTATTGGAGGCAGGTTTACGTTATGCTTGGGTTAAGTTTGCACATGGAGTGCTGATGCAGCACATGTGTGAGGAGATACAACGTCCTAGATTGGGCGGATACAGCTCATGGTCCTCGGCTATTCTTGTTGTTTAGCTAGAGCTATCATGGGTTCTCGACCGGAAGGGTTAGAGACTATGGTTATATTTATGTAAATCACCGTTCTTGTTGCTCGGTGGAATTTGGCCAAATTTAGACTTGTGATTATTGAGGAACTTCTTGTTCTTTGTTCGCCATAGGGTTTGGGTGATTCTTGTTGCTTCACGGGGTGATTCTTGTTGCTTCACCCAGTTCTCGCGCTTACTCTCATGATTGGTTGGAAGAAGGATCGTCGTGTGAGCTCGGTTGGTTTAGTCACAACCTTGGTTGTCTTAGTGTGGTTGTTGCTTGTATATGTATTGTTGTTCTATTGTTGTATGATTGGTTGCTTTTGTATTATACTTTGGTTTAGGCCGTAGGCAGGTGAGCTGTTTGCATTATCGTTTGCATTTTGTTATGTTAAAATGTGGTGAGGAGCACCTAGTTACTCCCACTTATTGTGGTTGTTGCCTCTCTTTTTATAGAGTGCAGCGGGACGGCTTATGTGTGAGGGCGTTGTGAGGATGTGGCCAGTAGCTTGCCTTTGTTGAGTCGTCTAGCTAGTCATTTGGGAGTTGTTTAGTGGATTAGTCCATTTATGTTTTCATTTCATTGTACTTTGGTTTTGAAGTTGTAAGGGTATTTACTCCCGACACGGGCCTCAGGCCTACCTTTTTATCGTTGTTTAGTTGGTTTAGTGAGTAATGATCAGGATTCCACGGTGTTTAGCCAAGTGGCTCGCTTTATTTTCTTTTATTTCATAAACCCTTTTTATTTCTTTATTTTATTTTGTTGAAAAATCAGGGTTATTCTGATTGGTATCGAGGCGAATCGCTCCCAACTCTCTTAGTCAGTGGGTAGGTTTGACTTAGAACAGGAGTGAGGCGTTGGGAGTAGACACTAGAGGGTTGCGTAACTTTGTATGTGTTTGAGTAGTTACTTGAAGTGGCATGTCTAGTAAATGCCGCTATCACCTATGCTTTTGTGTTGCGGATGACCGAAGCGGAGGAGGAGGCGAACAACGACGTGCAACGCATCCGTTGACTCTAGGATGCTATAGTGTGATGCTGGTGCCTCTATGTCATTCTTAACTCTCCATTGATCGAGAAATCTTAGCTCACTTCCTCTAAATTCGTGGATACTCCTAATACTCTTTCCATGGGAGAAACCGTTCCATGTTCACTCCTATTCGAGGATGTCCCTACTTCTTTTGGGAAATCCCTCCTAGTTCCTTTCCGTGCGTGTTGGGATCCGACCGAGTTAGGTGTCTTTTTGGGGTATGTGAGGCTTGGCGGAGTTGACCTAGGCTAGAAAAGCTATCCTTTCGCTATTGGGGTGAGTAGAGTTAGTTGTCCTTAGGATGGAAATCGTAGAGGTAGACTTCTTCCACTTGTTTTAGGTGTCGCTTTGTTCTCAAGTTTCGAGGACGAAACTTCTTTTTAGGGGGTAGGATTGTAACACCCCGACTTTTTCTAATTTATTTTATTCACTTTCTCATATTCGTTAATTTCCTAAACTTGTGATTTTCCATTTTTAGCTCGGGAAATCATTTCCTATATGGGTGAGTCGGGTCTTGGTTATGGTTGAAGTAGACCCGAGTCCATGGGTGAGCTTAGGAGAGTCTTAGAAGCATGGGTAAGTAAGGGTATAAGTGAGGGTTGAAGAAAAGAAGGGAAGAAACGAGAATATGCTCTAACGTGGGTCAGAGCTAGCAGCTCCGTCAGAGGAGCGAACCGCTCCATCAGAGGAGCGAGCCGCTCCATCAGAGCAGCGAGCCGCTCTGGGCTCCAGAGCGAGCCGCTCCTCTACGCGGGATCAATTTTTAGGGTTTTCCCGTGTTTTCTTTTGGCTCAAGACAACATTATATTTCGTATAATCCAAAACTAAGCAACCTAATAATCTGATTATCTATCCTAATCTCTCATTCCCCTCATTCCATCCACATTCATTTCTCCTTTCTCTCTCAAAACATCTCTCCATTATCATTCAAACTCCATTGTTTCTCTTCCAAGCTTCCATCCTATTCATCCTAAGTCTTTCCTAACCTTTTCCCTTGGTATAGGATCCCTTTTATCTCTTTGATTTTTCTATTATTTTATGTGTTATACTTTTATGTATTCATTGTGTGTATGTCTTGGCTTGGATTATCAAAGGAGAAGAGGGCTTTGAAGAAGGAGATACCATCCTAGTTGAAGAGGAGGAGGAGTAGCACGTTTTTGGAGACTCTACAAAGGTAACTAGGTGTGATCTAGTTGTGTTTTAACATGTATGAGGCCTAGGTTGTTTTGTGTGTGATGTTTGCATTGTTGTTATGATGTTTCATTAATGATTGATCATAGAATCATGTTAGTATCATTGGCCTCATACTAGGGTTGTCATAGTATCATTCATATTATCTTATTAATTGCATAACTATGTTAATTTAATGCTAATCATGTTAGTAGAATCATGAAAATTGAATTGGTGTGATAGTGATGATGATGCCGTGAGGATTGAGATGAGGGCCGTAGCCCTTGTCTTGGTGCTCTCTTGTTTTTCTCATTGTTTTGGCTTAATTATGATTAATCATGATGTTTGTAAGAGTCACCTTATGATAAGTTACGAGTTAAGTTGATTATAAGATGTTAAGTGATGTTTAGATGCATGTTTTAATGAATTATTGATCACCTAAATCGATAATTGGTCACATGAGAATTGAGTTTGGTGCATGAAGCTTAGTGTTTGTGGAGTGATGGCCGTGTGTGGTGTATGTTGGCCGTGAGTTGTGTGGGCTGGCCGAGTATGGTGGGTGTGTGTGTTGGTTCAAATGTCTCTTGTTTGAGTCTTTGCTCGTCATAGGGTGTTAGCTATGCATTGTTGAATCGTGTTGTACCTTGTTTGATCACTAAATTATGAATTATGAGCATGTTAATCGAATGTGTGACTTGTAAAGCATGTTGATCATATGGTACTCCGTATGTATGGTTGGTTATGATGATATTGTGACTTGTGTGTGTATGAGTATGGTTGTTGTGGATGTATGGATGTGTTGGAGTATTGGAGACAGGTTTACAGGTTATGCTTGGGTTAAGTTTGCACATGGGTACTGTTCTGGCACATGTGTGAGGAGATACAACGTCCTAGATTGGACGGATACCGCTCATGGTCCCCTCGGCTATTCTTGTTGTTTAGCTAGAGCTATCATGGGTTCTCAACCAGAAGGGTTAGAGACTATGGTTATATTTAAGTCGTCACCGTTCTTGTTGCTGTAGGTTTATATCCGTATATAGACCATTAAATTCACAGGATTATAATGAAAACTTTTATAAGATTAATGGTCATAAAATCAAATTGCACAATATACTAAAAGGATTAAGAATTAACCTTTGAAACCTTGTAATTTGGCCTAAGATCAATACCAAATAGATGGTATCTCCTAATTATCTCACCCAAGATGATTTGAGATATGCCCTTTAATTTGCTAGAAGAATAAGAGAGAAAAACTGATTTTTCTTTTCTTGAGGTTTTGTGTTGTAAAATAGTGAATGAATTAATTATGAATTAGAGTAGAATTAGGAAGTAAATATACTCCCTCCTAATCTCCTAAGGCCGGCCAACTCTAGGTGTTTGAGGAGATTTTATTCTCCTCAAATACATTATCTTTTTGACCAAGTAATCCAAAATGTATTTGGACACTTTTGTATATGGTCATTTTAGCTTTTAATATAATGCAATTTATTACTTGTGTAATAAATCTGTATGGAAACTATAATATATTATAAATATCCTTATCTTTATAATTTACTAATTAATTATAACGGTTTATATTTAATTAGCTTGCACTATAGACAATAAATAAATATAACATTTTATATTCAATTCACGAATTTCTTTTAACTCGTCTCAGGTAATATTATTTAATCGATATTAAATTCTTAGTACCAACATTCCACTGACTAACATTTTAGTCAGTAACATCATTACACTTGACTAACATTTTAGTCACATTTGACTAACCTTTTAGTCAACAATACTGACTAACCGTTTAGTCATTACGTAAGGCATCAATATGATCATTTTCTTAAATAATCATATTTCTCAAACACATCCTTTAGGTGTGACTCTTAGGGACAGTTGATCACCGCCATCTGTATGACAATAACGTCAAACTTATCTAGCAAGCCAACCGTTATTGATAAGCGTTAATCAAGCGATTAAATACAAAATGTACCACTGTGTACCTTTAGAGATTTATATATGTTATTGCACTAAGCGTGGAGGACACTAACCCCAACAATCTCACCGGCAATAAGGTACAAGTGTAGGTGCGATAACCGATTCTCATATCCATAATAAATTTCTCGCTCAATGTAAACCAATTTGCAAAGTCCGTACTTTCAAAGGTCGTAGTTCTGGCGATCGATATCAAGAGTGGTTTCCCAGACTAGAGAGTAACTTAAGCGATAAGCGAATCAATATTCGAGCATGGCCATGCATTTTCGATTCTGACTCCTCGAGTGGCCCCGAGAATAAATATTATAACTCGATAGAAGTTTGGATATTTCCCTCAACTCGAATCCTGAGATGTAAGCGCGGCATGAAATGACCAGTGAAAATGCGCTTGGCCTCCTGTTACGGTCGGCCGTGAGAAAGAAACCAAAGTCACCCAAAATCTGCCTTAATCTCAAGAGACAGTCGATAGTCAAAAGAATCGACTCTAGGAACACTATGGATGTCCTATCCACGACCAGGCACCTAATGTTACGAAACATTTAGGACTCCATGTAGTCGTCACAAAATTATCTGTAGCGATTTGATAAACCGCATCTGTGATCGATCGATCAGCAGTTTGACTTATGGCTCGTTGAACCCACCATCAATCGGCGTCACAAAATGATTGCGAGTTATCGGCTCGTGTGGCGATCACGGACCAAAACAAAATATAAAGCAATTGATTCACTTTGAGGTGTTCAACGTTATGCGCACAACCCTCATGAAAAACAATATATATAACAAAGCGATGATTTTATTAGAAGTTTTAGGAAATACAAGTGTCAAATCCATACAAACAACTAATACAACTCAGGAACACGCTTAATTCCCATGGATGTAACGTGCCCTTCATGCTTATCTTGTCTCAACGGCTTAGTGAGAGGATCTGCTATGGTATCATCCGTAGCAATCTTGTCAATCACTATCTCCTTACGCTCCACGTAATCCGGATCATGAGCCTTCCTTTGCGTCTTGAGACTTGTTCTTTGGACTTAGGCTCCTTCGCTTGGAAGATGGCACCTCTATTGTCACAATAGATGGTGATCGGGTCATTCGAACTAGGAACTATAGCTAGTCCTTGTAGGCCAGCGCATCCATATAGCTTCCTTCGCGACCTCCGAGCGACATAGTACTGGACTCGATCGTTGAATCTGCTATAACAGTTTGTTTGGAGCTTTTCCAGCTGACCGCAGCGCCATTTAGAGTAAAAACGAATCCAGATTGAGATTTGAGTCATCTCGATCCGTTTGGAAACTAGCGTCTGCGTAACCGGTTGCGCATATCTCAGTGTCTCCACCATTAGCCAATACCCAATCTTTAGTCCTCAGTAGGTACTTAAGAATGTTCTTCTGACCATCCGTTGTGCTTCACCTGGTTTGCCTTGGTATCGCCCCGTCATACCCAATGCATATGCCACGTCTGGCCGTGTGCATATCATGGCATACATGATCGATCCTATTGCCGAAGCATATGGAATCCGACTCATGCGCTCGACCTCTTCCGATGTCTTTGGTGCTTGAGCTTTACTCAAATGCACCCACGAGATCATTGGAAGGTTCCCTTCTTGGAGTTGGTCATCTTTGAACCTCTCAAGAATCTTATCTATATAAGACTCTGGCGAGGGATAACATCCGTCGTGATCTATCTCTGTGAATACGGAGCCCCAAAATCTGTTGTGCCTCACCCGGATCTTTCATCCGAAAATGGTTCTTTAACCATACTTTTACCAAGTTAAGAGAGGTATGTCATTCCCAATCAAGAGTATGTCATCGACGTCTACGGTATTAGGAAGACAATCTTGCTCCCTCGACTTGATATATAGGCATGGTTCCTCGGCCGATCGAGTGAATCCATTCTCCTTTATCACTTGGTCGAAGCGATGATTCCAACTCAGTGAAGCTTGCTTAAGTCCATAGATGGAGCAGCAAGCTTGCAAACCTTCTTAGGATTTTCGGGATCAATGTAACCTTCGGGTTGTACCATGTACAACTCCTCCTCCAAATAACCGTTTAAGAAGGCGGTTTTCACGTCCAATTGCCAAATTTCATAGTCATGAAAGGGCGGAATCGCTAAGAGTATCCGAATGGAGCGAAGCATGACTACGGGTGCAAAGATCTCATCATAGTGCAACCCTTGCACTTGAGTGAAACCCTTTGCCACTAGTCGTGCCTTGTATATATCCTGGTTGTCCTTCTACGGATCGCTTTATCTTGTAAAGCCATTTGCCTTTGAAGAGGCCTAGCCTTATCGGGTAAGTCAACCGGATCCCATTACATCGTTCTCGTACATCGAGCCCATCTCAGATTGCATGGCTTCTTGCCATAGCTTTAAGTCAGGACATGTCATGGCACCTTTATAGGTTACGGGTTCGTTACTCTCAAGGAGTAAAACGTCGTCTCTCCCATTCTCCTCGACTATCTGGATATATCGATGCGGAGGAATGGAGAGTCTACCCGACCTTCTAGGTTCCAAAGGGACATTAACGCGGCCAGGCGTAGAAGGAGCGACTTCCTCCGGTGGTTGCTCGGTTGTTGGTTCGAGGAATCTCAGAAGCGGTCGAAGGTTCTATTACCTCTCTTGTCATCGAGAAACTCTTTCTCTAAGAACGTCGCACTAGCCGCAACAAAAACGCGTTGTTCGGTTGGCGAATAGAAGTAATGACCAAACATTCCTTTTGGATAACCAATAAAGTATGTCTTGACCGATCGCGGGCCGAGCTTATCCTCGTGTCTCCACTTGACATACATAAGCCTCGCACCCCCAAACCCGAATAAAGGACAAGTTAGGGACCGTTCCCTTCCATAACTCGTATGGAGTCTTGTCGACAGCTTTAGTCGGACTTCGGTTAAGTATAAGAGCGGTGACAAAGAGCATAGCCCCATAATGAGTCAGGTACACCCGTGTGACTCATCATGGATCGCACCATATCAAGTAATGTTCGATTCCTGCGTGCGGACACACCATTCAGTTGTGGTGTTAGGGTGGAGTTAATCGTAATACTATCCCGCGGTCTTTGGTCTTGATCAAACTCATTTGAAAGATATTCGCCACCACGATCCGAACGTAGTGCTTTTATCTTTCTATCCAGCTGGTTCTCAACCTTATTCTGGAATTCCTTGAACTTGTCAAAGGACTCACTTTTATGCTTCATTAAGTAGACATGTCCATATCTACTCAAATCGTCCGTGAAAGTGATAAAATACCTATAGCCGTCTCTAGCGTTGATTGACATAGGTCCGCACACATCAGTATGTATGAGTCCTAATAGGTCAGCAGCGCGCATTCCAACACCTTTGAAGGAAATTCGAGACATTTTGCCTATAAGACATGATTCGCACGTGCCAAAAGTTTCATAGTCAAATGGGGCTATTGTCCCACTATCAATGAGCTTTTTCACGCGTTTCTCATTTATGTGTCCCATTCGGCAATGCCATAAATACGTTTGATCTTTGTCACCAACCTTTGCTTTCTTGTTACTCACATGCATGATTTCTGTGGTTTGATCTAAAACATAAATTCCGTTTATGGAAACAGCTTTACCATAAATCATTTCATTCAAAGAGAAAATACAGCTATTATCCTTTATTAAAAATGAAAATCCTTCTTTATCAAGAACGGATACAGAAATAATGTTTTTCGATAAACTAGGTACATAGTAACAGTTATTTAGAAATAACTCAAATCCGCTCGGGAGTTGGATTACATATGTTCCTACTGAAACGGCAGCAACTCTTGCTCCATTCCCCACTCGCAGGTCTACATCACCTCTTGCCAGAGTTCTGATGCTTCTTAGGCCCTGCAAATGATTGCACAGATGAGAACCACATCCAGTATCAAGTACCCAAGTTCCGAAACTTGCATGGTTAATCTCAATCATATGAATAAAAGAAGACATACCAACAGGAGCGACGCGGCCTGATTTTATGTCCTCAGCATACACGGGACAGTTACGCCTCCAATGCCCAGACTTGTGGCAATGGTGGCACTCCATGCTCTGCTTAGCTTTTGCCTTGCCTTGTGAGCTACCGCTAGACTCACCAGGCCCACTCTTAGCAACCACTGGCTTCTTGAATTTTGGCTTACCTACAGCTAGGTTAGCCGGAGTCTTACCCTTACCCTTCTTGTTCCCAATCATGAGAACATCTTGCTTCGTGCTCCCACTCAACTTCAGATCACTCTCCGTCTGTACGAGGAGTGAATGTAGTTCATGCAGACTTTACGCATGTCATTCATGTAATAGTTTGCCCTAAAGAGGCATACCCATCATGAAGAGAGTGAAGCACTCGATCAATGATGATCTTCTCATCGATCGCGCAACCTTGCTCCTCCATTTCTCAACGTTCTCGATCATGGCGAAGGTGTGGACCAACCGGTTGGCCCTTTTGGAGTCTAGCTTCAAAGAAGCGAGTAGTATACTCGTAACTCTTAATTCTCGGAGCTTTGAGAATTCCTTAGTAAAGTGGTGAAAATCTTGTTTGCACCTTGGGTAATGAAACGTCTTTGCAAATTGGGTTCCATTGCATAGATGAGTGCGTTACATGCTTGCACCCTTCCATCATGAAATCGTTATAAGCAAAGGTTTGACTTCTTACGCATCGGGAGCTGGTAGAGCCGGCGGTGGCTCAGTCAAGTACTTGAGCTTACCGTCAGCAATGGCAGCATTCCGTAATGCGGCCTCCCAATCAGAAAAATTGGACCCATCACTTTTCAGTCGAGTTGACTGATTCATGGTGCCCATGAAAATTCTAAGCCATGATTCGCGCATTAGTGTGGCACTTGGCATTGCTTCGTCTGTACGGACAGCCATTTGTTATAGAAGTTATATCTGTATATAACGTATTCGAAACTGTGAAAAGAAAGAAGAAGAAGAGAAAAGATAAGAAATCATGGTTTTAAAATTTAAGTCATAAAGCAATAACGATTTAATGCAATGACGCGTGCACTCATATAATCGACCTTCCTCGAGAATTACATAAATGATCCCAAGACTCAATTTCTGTAAATTGATAAGCCAACCTCTTGGCTAATTCTACTGTTAGAATTCTTGGTCGATAGATTTCAGTAAATCCTATCTATTAGTCCACCATACCTTCGAGATATTACTCGAACCACAATGTTGAGATAAACTAAGTCGACAGCCACTACTTACCCAACGTAGAAGGGGTCATATTATGCCTACCGACGAAGAAGGGATTCATAGTGGTTCGACTTATAAAGACTAATTCTCAATTTCAGTTATAGAGGAAGATCCTATCAACTCATTTTAATTCATTTTAAATGAACTAATATCTAGCATTATCGTGAATGATTAAATTGAGGTGACAGCTCTAAACAAATGACATCCGTATGTCTATGATCTAGGATGCAACTATATGATCCATTTTCATGCATATTAGGTGGTTTGGTTTAGTTTAGGCGGAATATGATGCTACTATATGATCCATTTTCATGCATATTAGGTGGTGTGGCCTATCCCTATGAAAATAAAACAAAGTGGAATCCATCCATGGACCCTAAGCTGTCTTCATTCTTCATCTTGGGCTTCAAGTGGGAGTCCATCTTGAATCTTCATCTTAAATCTTTTTAAAATTACATTTTTAAATTACAAAATAAACCTATTTACATTCTAATTCAAAAATGCCAAAATTAAAATATTACAAGATTGGAGATTCGAGATCTCAAAAATACAATCAATAATTATGTTTCCTTTCATTACGAAAACATAATTTTCTAATGCCACACTAGTAAATTACAACCGTTTGTACAATAATTAATGCGTAAAATTAAACCATTCAATCACAAAAAGAGCATCAACTAAACAAAATAAAAACAATGCATACGAATTGATTTTAATCCAAACCACCTCTTTTAAATGATTAAAATTATGCAACAATTCCTTAATTGTTCATAATATCTTATAATCAAAACAATAATCCAAAAGAAATAATTTATATTATCAGTATAACATAAATTAGATCTCAAAAATATCTTAAACTTTTTTTAAAATATTAGGTATCATATTTATTATGAACTGCTTCACAATAAAACAAAAATATATCTTTATAATATCACAAAATTTGGTAAAATCAATAATTTCCAAAAATAAAATTACCAAAAAGATTTCGGCCAACAAAAAATAAAAATAAAATCCGAAATTTTTTTTTTATTAAAATTATATTCGGCCAAAATAACAAAAATTTACCAAAATATAATTTAATTTAATTTAAATCGGCCAAACATTAAAATTTGAATTAAACTGTTTTAATTCAATTATGCTTATGATTAGATCGATCCTAACTCAATTTTAATCCGTATTAAACATTGACTTAAGAGATTCAATTTAACTTTTTAAATTAAACAACTTAAAACTGATAGATCTAATGAATAGCAAACAATATGTTCATTAACATACAAGAATTGATCCTTTTAAGTTTTAATTTAATCGGTATTAAATCAAAATTAGTGCAAATTCATATGAGATAATTTTAACATCTTAAAACATCGATAATTATGAATTAAACGGACCAAAAAAAATAAGAACACACGGCCAAATCAATTAAATAATACGGCCAAGTCAATTAAATAACACGGCCAAAATGCAAAATTGATCAAAATTAACAAACATACAAATACGGCCAAGAACAAAATTGTCCATAAACAACATGGTGCACATACTTCCAAAAACAAATTGATCATTATCAACAAGATACACATACGGCCAAAATACACAATTGATCAAAATTGAACAAACATACGGCCATGGAATCAAATTTGATTAAAATTTATACAAAATCGATTTTTATGAAAACCTTATAAAAATTTCATATGCCCTAAGGCTCTGATACCACTTGTAGGTTAATATCCGTATATAGACCATTAAATTCACAGGATTATAATGAAAACTTTTATAAGATTAATGGTCATAAAATCAAATTGCACAATATACTAAAAGGATTAAGAATTAACCTTTGAAACCTTGTAATTTGGCCTAAGATCAATACCAAATAGATGGTATCTTCTAATTATCTCACCCAAGATGATTTGAGATATGCCCTTTAATTTGCTAGAAGAATAAGAGAGAAAAACTGATTTTTCTTTTCTTGAGGTTTTGTGTTGTAAAATAGTGAATGAATTAATTAGGAATTAGAGTAGAATTAGGAAGTAAATATACTCCCTCCTAATCTCCTAAGGCCGGCCAACTCTAGGTGTTTGAGGAGATTTTATTCTCCTCAAATACATTATCTTTTTGACCAAGTAATCCAAAATGTATTTGGACACTTTTGTATATGGTCATTTTAGCTTTTAATATAATGCAATTTATTACTAGTGTCATCTGTATGGACCGACTATAATATATTATAAATATCCTTATATTTATAATTTACTAATTAATTATAACGGTTTATATTTAATTAGCTTGCATTATAAACAATAATTAAATATAACATTTTATATTCAATTCACGAATTACTTTTAACTCGTCTCAGCTAATATTATTTAATCGATATTAAATTCCGTACCAACATTCAGCGACTAACATTTTAGTCAGTAACATCATTACACTTGACTAACATTTTAGTCACATTTGACTAACCTTTTAGTCAACAACACTGACTAACCGTTTAGTCATTACGTAAGGCATCAATATGATCATTTTCTTAAATAATCATATTTCTCAAACACATCCTTTAGGTGTGACTCTTAGGGACCAGTTGATCACCGCCATCTGTATGACAATAACGTCAAACTTATCTAGCAAGCCAACCGTTATTGATAAACGTTAATCAACTGATTAAATACAAAATGTACCATGTGTACCTTTAGAGATTTATATATGTTATTGCACTAACTGTGGAGGACACTAACCCCAACAGTTGCTCGGTGGAATTTGGCCAAATTTAGACTTGTGATTATTGAGGAACTTCTTGTTGCTGTTCCGCCATAGGGTTTGGGTGATTCTTGTTGCTTCACCCGGGGTGATTCTTGTTGCTTCACCCAGTTCTCCGCGCTTACTCTCGCAATTGGTTGGAAGAAGGATCGTCGTGTGAGCTCGGTTGGTTTGGTCACAACCTTGGTTGTGCCGTGTGGTTGTTGCTTGTATATGTATTGTTGTTCTATTGTTGTATGATTGGTTGCTTTTGTATTATACTTTGGTTTAGGCCGTAGGCCAGGTGAGCTTGTTTGCATTGTCGTTTGCATTTTGTTATGTTAAAATGTGACTGGGGAGCACCTAGTTACTCCCCACTGATTGTGGTTGTTGCCTCTCTTTTTATTGGTACGCGCGGGACGGCTTATGTGTGAGGACGTTGTGAGGATGTGACCGTAGCTTGCCTTTGTTGAGTCGTCTAGCTAGTCATTTGGGAGTTGTTTAGACTGGATTAGTCCATTTATGTTTTCATTTCATTGTACTTTGGTTTTGAAGTTGTAAGGGGTATTTACTCCCGCACGGGCCTCAAGGCCTACCTTTTTATCGTTGTTTAGTTGGTTTAGTGAGTAATGATCCGGATTCCACGGTGTTTCCGCCACCGTGGCTCGCTTTTATTTTCTTTTATTTCATAAACCCTTTTTATTTCTTTATTTTATTTTGTTGAAAAATCCGGGTTGTTATAGATGTCATCATTGTCGGCTTCATCCTCAGAAGTATTCCAGATGCCGTTGACTTCGTGGTCACTTGGGATGATCAGATTAGAGCAGTCGATGAAGGGACGTGTCCCTATAAATATAGCATGGTTATGCAGCGGATTGAGCTGGTTTGAAGGCTTAGGGCTTGGGCTAGGCTTCACAATGGTATTGTCGTCGATCAAGTCCTGAACTATGTTCTTTAGGCGAAAACATTGCTCGGTGTCGTGCCCTTTTCCTCTGTGAAACTCGCAGTACGCGTTTTGATCCCACGACTTCGGTTTCTTGTCCGGGGGAGGCTCGCTAGTAGGTCCTATGGGTTGAAGTACGTTGCGGCTCACAAGCTTCTGTAGGGCCTTTGAGTAAGTCATGTATATGGGGTCAAAGTTTCGTCGTGCCTTCATCGAACTGGGACCAGGAGGTGAGTATGATGCTTTTGGCGGAGGCATGGCAGGCCTTGGTGGTGTCGTAAAAACCGGTGGTGCCTCTAACGCTGGCGTCCGGTCGCGTTGATGGCATGGATGGGCTCGACTTTGGCGGTGGCTCGAGATGAGCTTCCTTGATATCCGCGACCGTACTCTTATTCCTATTTTCTTTCTGAGGTCGTCCTCGATGAGCTCGCCGACGACGCCGAGGGTTGAGAAGTTGTCAAAATTCCGTCTGTAGGTGTTGTTGGTATCTTGGGGTGAGGTTGTTGATGAACTTAGTGATTAAATCGGTGTCCCTTGGGCGGTTAGGTATTTGGGCACCACGGTTTCTTCCGGTAGCGTCAGTACTCGGTAAACCCTTCATTGTCCCTACGAGTCGGGACCTCCAAGTGCGTAGCGAGACTTGGATATCATTGTTGTCCGATCATCTGTAGATCAAACGCGACCAGATTATGTCCTCGAAACTACCCGTTTGTGTGGCTCTAAAGCATAGAACCATGCCCTGGGTCAGCGTCTAATGAGTGAGGAAATAAGGTAGCCCATGCAGGGGGTTCGACACCCATGATGGCCATTTTGGCTTTGAAAGCTTTGACGTGAACGAGCGGGCTCTCGTGACCTTTGAAGACGGGAAGATCGCTGAGTGCTAGCTTGTCTGGTAGCATGGACCTGACGTTCTTTGGGATGTGCTCATTTTCTTGGTGTATGGAGTAACCCCTTGAGTTCGTGAGACGCTCTTCAATGGTTCGAATCCTTTTTGTATTTCGTTCGGATTCTTCGGCCAGGCGCACGGCGTTTTTCTCTGCTTCAAACTTTTGCATGATAGCCATTTGCTCGATCGTCGTAGTGAGGCTAGCTATTCTATCATTGAGCTGTCGGACTTGTTCGGCAGTTACCTCCGGGGGGGGTGGCGGTGGTCCTCCGAGACCTTCATCGTGTTGAAAGGCCATGACAGGTTTTGGTTTTGATTTGTTGTAGGAGCGCTTCTTTGGAGGTGGAGGTGGGTTTAAGTGACGGTTCTTGGTTCGTCGTGTATCCAGGGTTTTTCAGTGAGTGAACCTGACAAAGTTTCAAACCTTTAGTGACTCTAAAAAGGAAGAAAAGACTCAATGAAAAATCGCATTCACGACCAAAGAAAGGCAAGAAGTGCAAAAGGTGGGTTCAAGACTCGACTCGTGTTTTTAGCTTTTTTTAAAATGACACGGGAAGCTTTTGAGGTAGAGGCATATTGACACGTCTCTATTCTCGAGGTTGAAAAATTTGTATGATCATAATCTGATTAACCCAGTTTGGCGGTATGTTGCCAGGGGTTCACCATTAGATTACGATAAAAAAAAGGATCAGACAGAAGTAGCGATAAGCTAACTGATCTGAGGATGTTAAAAATTGGGTAAAAGGCGATCAATTGTTCGCCTTTTACGTGTGACTCAAGAATTTAAATCGAAAATGACAATAAGTCACTCGATTCAAAGAGTAAATCAACGGGTTCGCATCTGAACGAGCCCGCGTTTTTTGTTTTTGAGAGAAAAAGGTTAAATCGGGACGACTAAAGAGTCACTCCACTTAGAGCTAAATCTAATGTTCTAAAAGTTAATTTCATTTAAAATCTCCGAAATGAATTGACATATTCGGGTTTTTGCTTTGTGAAATGTTTTTAGCAATAAATGTATTATGACGATACGTCAGTCGCATAATTCATTTACGTTTTGAAAAAGACCTGGGATATAGTGATTATCCTGGATCGGTTTTAAATGCAGCGGCATTTTATTTATCAAACTCAAATGACCATAGGTCAAAGAGCCTAACGGCGTGTTTTAAAGAGTATGGCCTTTTTTGAAAAAAAGTTTGAAAAAGTAATTTCAAAAATGGACGTATTTTAAAAGTATAATGCCTAGGAAAAGTTTTCGTATGCAGAAAGTTTTGAAAGACGACTATAGTGAGGGTACTATAACTTCGCACTTGTACATATAAACGAGGTTTTGGTTTATAGGGTAAGGTTCCCTCCGGCCATTCAGTAACGTTTAGGTAGGGGCACCCGCAAGACTACACACGCCTTAGGTGTGAATTCAAGGCAGACCATAGGCGTTCGAGTTTGGTAGTTACGATCGTTTGTCACGGATGCCGTACTTGTAATCGTGGAGGGGTGAGAGTACAACGTGTCCAGAGTTATCCCGCTTATGAAGCGAGCTTTACTAGGGGCCGTTCCTCAAAGGGTGTGGTTATGAATCAGGAGGATTCGACTCAACGTACTTTTGCCCAAATATCGAAAGCGTAAATGTTTTCAAAGTTTCAAGCTTCACTTCTTTATGATTTTAAAATAAAAGAAAAACTAGTTTTTCAAAAATAATGAAAATCATGCTCGTCCCAATGAGTCGCCATGAAGGTGCAGGAAGGAGGAGAAACCTATCGACGCCTACTGCGCCGCCTCGCCGTCTTGGCGTAGGAGGCGAATGCGCCTCGCAGGAAAAAGTGCGAAGTTTTGTAAAAAATGGGGGAGATCATTGCATGAATTTGTGACCAAAAAGAAAAGTAGAAAATCCTTTTTGAAAATGTATTTTCGGAGTCGCCACCAAATATTAAAGGAATTTGGAACCTATTCAACGCGTCTTGAAATACAAGACACGAGTGTCTCAGATTTCAAGGTGCGTCGATACCTATCTATCTGAGGTTTGAAACCAGAGAAGGGGTTCGGAGTGAGGTTACTTTTCGAAAGTTTTGACAAAATGTATTTTGAAAACAGCAATCAAAAAGCCTACGTAAAAAGTAGTCTCTACTAATTTGAAAACATTTGCTTAATTTCGATATTTGGGCTAAAAGTCACGCTACGTACAAGTACGAATAAGTATGACTCGATTAAAATGCATAAGTAATGTAAATTGTCAAAATAATGACATATTGATATAGGAAATGTACGTTAAATAATAATTTATTGACTAAATTATTACCATAAACGTTATTTTCCGACCTCGTATTTGAATTTGTGAAAAACCCTCAGTTTTGACATGCTAAAAGACTCTATGAAACTGTACAATTTAGTGTTGGATCCGTGATTCTAGTCGTTATTTAATGCATGAATGACGACTTGCATAATTATAAAAGTGACGTCGGTTTGCTTTAGTGATAATGAGTCGTTTATTTATGCGATATTGGCGGGGTTTAGACGGATTATGAATCCGAATTGCTACAACCGTATTACGAATACGGCTTCGCTAGTGCCAATATCGGGTTGGGGTTAATGTAACCCATTTATCAGAGTCTCAAACGTCCAAAACGTAGGTAAAATGTTTACCTTTCGAAAATGGAAAGACGGTATTTTGAGTGGATTTTGTGAGTAGTGTATGTGTATTGAAAAACCGGTGTTTGAAATGAATGAAGAGGGTTGGTATTTATAGAGGTTGGCTGATTTTAGGGTGAACAAAATATAAATCGCCTGTGAACAGGCGTTTTATATTTTGTTTGGGTTGGATTTTGTAAGGAAAACAAAAAGTTTGCACACGAAACAAAAACTTGTCGCCTGTTGTGACGTTTAAGTTTTTAATACTAATCAACAGCGATTTTGATTTTGTTTTGGTGTCTTTGTTTTTAGCCGCCTTTTGGTTTTGGATGTTTGATTAAGTAATGATTATGTTATGTTGGATATTTTAAATTGTGGGTTAAGTATAATTTGGGCCTAGCCGGTTTTTGGTCCGATTTCGACTTTCGTGCTTCGGTTTTTGTCGTGTTTTTCGGTTTTGGCTTGAAATAAAATAATATTAGGTTATATTATTTTATGGTTTCATAGAACCTAACTTTGTGAAAATGTGACACGGGACGCACTTTGGCCCGCTTTGAGTGTTGTGTTAGTGTGCGTTTTGGGTCGTTTTTGCAAGTTTGGGCCGTTTGTAGCTAGTTGAAATTTGTTTTGTGGCTTGGCTTAAAAAGACGTTCCTGTATCGTGCTGATAATGACTAAGAGTGACATTCATTTTCATGATTATGCAAGTCCAAATTAATACGTTAAGAATGACTAAATACGTTTTAGACACTTTTGTACCGTGTCGACTCTTTTAAAAGCATGCATGAAAGTCCTTTTCATCATCGGGTTTGTTTTTTGGGGGTACGGATACGGGTATCTATAGTATTTGATTTGATAAGTGTATTAATTTAGAAAAGTTTTATTTCTTAATTATCAAGTTTGTAGTTTAAACATAGCTTGATTGAATTCATAATGATCTTTTTCCCATTGTATGTTGCAGATTTATATTTAAGTTTATGTTTTAATTATGATTACGATTTGTGTTATTTTTATTTTTTACGTGTATTTGATTTGATAAGTGTATTAATTTTGAAAAGTTTTATTTCTTAATTATCATGTTTGTAATTTAAACATAGCTTGATTGAATTCATAATGATTTTTTTCCCTTTGTATGTTGCAGATTTATATTTTAATTTAAGATATGAGGTACTCATTGAAGAAACTTGATTACAAAATCAATCGAATATGTAACGTGAAAGGTAGATATACATGATCTATTGATTATCTTATTTTCATATCAAATCATTATCCTGTTTGTAATTTAAACATAGCTTGATTGAATTCTTGCAGATTTATATTTTAAGTTTAAGATATGAGGTACTCATTGAGGAAACTTGATTACAAAATCAATCGAATATGTAACGTGAAAGGTAAAAGAGATATACATGATCTATCGATTATCTTATTTTCATATCGAATCATTACTTAATTATCATTTTTGTAATTTAAACATAGCTTGATTGAATTCATAATGATCTTTTTTCCTTTGTATGTTGCAGATTTATATTTTAAGTTTAAGATTTGAGGTACTCATTGAAGAAACTTGATTACTAAATCAATCGAATATGTAACGTGAAAGGTAAAAGAGATATACATGATCTACTATTGATTATCTTATTTTCATATCAAATCATTACTTAATTATCATGTTTGTAATTTAAACATAGCTTGATTGAATTCATATAATGATCTTTTTCCCTTTGTATGTTGTAGATTTATATTTTAAGTTTAAGATCTGAGATACTCATTGAAGAAACTTGATTACAAAATCAATCGAATATGTAACGTGAAAGGTAAAAGAGATATACATGATCTATTGATTATCTTATTTTCATATCAAATCATTATTTATTGTTCTATAATAATATTTATTATTCATCATACTTGATCTTTTAGTTAGTTTCATCGTATTAATATTTGATTTAATTGTTCATGTCAATTTTGTATGAGAATATCTGAAAATTAGGTAAAAAAAGAATCAACATGGTGTATTATAATGATAAGGTAAAGTTTAGTTTGATGACAAAATTTCAAATTTTTACTATCCCATTTTAAAGTATTTCTTTTAATTCTTTTATAAATTAGAAATCAAACTATATATTTCATATCTGTATACATCTACACAAAAGAGAGTTTTGCTAAGTGTTTTTAGAGTGCCCACATCATAATTTATTAAGTTTGTATATACATTATTATTGATGATTAAAAATATTTTTTAATTACTTATTAATAAAAGTGAACAACACTTACAATGATTATTTTATAATCTAATAAAAAATAATTATTTGTATAATTTAATAAATTCAAAACAATTAGTTTTGCATAAAATTAAAAGAAAAATCTTCTAGGAATAAATTCAATTAAAAGCAATTAACTTTCACTAAAATAGAACAAATAAAGTAAGCTAAAAAATGCTGAGACAAAAGTTTTTCCTATTGTTATAATACTAACCTTTAGTTTTTTCCTAATGTTTTCAAAACATTTTAGTTCTCTGTAATATTTAATTAAAAACTTACTTAAAAAATATTAAGACTCACATTTGGAAAAATAGTATTTTATTTTAATTTCCATAAGATACACTTATATTTTCATAAAAATTGGAGAGCTCATGAATAACACTTACCATACTTATTCGATAATTTAATAAAAATAATATCTTGATAATCTAATAATATTCAAAGGAATTAGTTTTCGATAAAATTAAAAGAAAATCTCTCCTACAAAAGAAATTTAATTTAAATTAATTATCTTTCTATATAACTTAAACAAAAACTTCCTAAAAATATTAAGACTAGGAAATAAAAAAATCAAAAACTCAGCTAAAAAATATTAAGACTAACCTTCTTCCTATGTTTTATAAGATTAAAAAAATAATCTACAAAATTTCCTTATTTAGTTATCATACATTAGATGATTTTTAGGTATGTCTTAAACTCTTTTTATATATAAAAATAGGATCATGTAAGTCCACCCTATCTTTTCAGTCCTACATCTAAATCTGAACCGTAAGATCTTAAAGATAAAATGACTCTAAATCTGATCCTTTTTTTCCGTTGTATATGTTTCAGAGTTATATTAAAAGTTCCAGATATTTTGTTCTCATTGAGTAAACTTGATTACAAAACCAATAGCGATACTAATGAATATGTAACATGAAAGGTTAAAGAGATATACAATATTTATTAATTGTCATATTTTCAAATAAAGTCATTTTTTCGTTATATGATAAATTTTTATAATTTATAATGTTTGATCTTTTAGTTAGTTTTATCGTATTAAGTTTTGATTTAATAGTTAATGTCAATTTTGTAGGAGTGCATCTGAAAATTATGGAGAAAAACTAATCTTTATGGTGTAGATGGATGTTGGTAGCTTTTTTCCAAAATAAAAATAATTAAGGTAATAATACTTTCCATTTTTTAAAAATAAATGTAGCATAGATATGCTAATTTTGGACAAAATACCCAAATTTCACATTCAAAAGCATTAAGTCGATAATATACTATTATATTAGCATATAATTTATATATAAATTTTCATATAAAGCGGTACGATCATATGATAAGTTTATTTTATTTTGAAAAGTATTTCTACATTTTATAATAGATTTTAGTTACTTTATTGTAGATCTCACATGTGAAATGATTACACGTGAGACATATGCTAATATTTATATCCCGAAATAAAGGACTAATCATATAAATATTAGTCATGTATGACAATTTTCGTCGAGCAATGCACTTGAGCACACATGCAAATATTAGAATCAAATATGTAAAGATTCAAATTAGATGACAATTAAATTGTCGACAAATTTCATTGGATTTAGTCAAAATCCGTTGGTTTTAATTTTAAATTGAATAAAAAAAAATGAAAAATAGTCATAAATCGCTAAGGAAATGATGTATTTTTATTGACAAGTTTCATTTACAGTATTTTTTATTAACAAAAGATAAATCATTCATTATTAAATATAACTTACACATTAAAAAAATAAATCATTCATTATTAAATACACATTATTAACACCCGTGCATCGCACGGGCTTTAAAACTAGTTATAAGTATTTGTGGTACAAATATTGAAAACAAATTGGACCCGTAATGAGGGCCATTAAGCCGTCCAAACCAAAGGAGAGGGAGAGAAAGATACTCTTTTGTCTTTAGCTTTTGTTCTTCTTTTTGCATGCAAACATAATGATTAACATGCTTGCAATTTGTCTTAACAAGAAAAGAACACTCCACTCTCTCCTCTCTCTTGAATATGGCCGGCCCCCTTAGTGTGTGAGACACACTTTATGTTGTTTTATTTTGTTATAAAACATAAGGCCTTAGAAAGAAAAAGCATCTCATTCTTTTTCTTCTCCATCTCTCTCATTTTTCCTCTCTAAAACCTAATACTCATTTTATACTATTTTTACTAAGTGTTAGTAATAATATTACATAATATCAAGTCTATACTAAGTGATTTCTAGATCAAAATCACTAGTATTTTTGGAGTAGTTCTTGGGTGTATCTCAAAGGAGGTTTCCTTGTTTGGAAACTTGGGTTGGAAGATTATCCTTGTTTATAGCTCAAGAAACAAAACTAGAAAGGAGTTCTAGTTTTGTGCCCATATTTCCTCTTATAGAAAGGTATAAATTTCTATAAACTTATAACAAAGTCTATTTGTAATCACATAGATCTTGCTCATCAAATTAGAGTAATTTGATTTGCACTAATATTTGATTAGTGAATGGGATGAGATCCCTACAGTACGAAGCCAACTGCGGTGACTGATGAGCAGCTGAAGTTAAAGGCATTCCCGTTCTCACTAAAGGACGCTGCGAGGGATTGACATTATTATCTACCTGCGGGTAGCATTGATACATGGTTCAAGATGAAGAAAGCATTTTTGGAGAAATACTTCCCTGCTTCTGGATACCCGAAGGGGCATTGACGTCCGAATACTTTTTCAAAAAAATGCCTCTAAAAGGGTGTTTTGGCCCTTTTAAAGTTTTACAACACAAACAAACCTCCAATGCTAAATATCGTCCATCAACAACTCCGTATTACTCCTTCATATTACCACATATTAGTTATTACTTCGTTTATCACGTATTATTACTCCGTATTACTAAGTATTATTACTCCGTCTACACACACCCTCACCCTCATACAAAAACAACATCTACAACTACAACTACAATGCAACTACAACTACAATGCAACTACAACTACAACGAACATACGTAACACCAACGACAACGGCCATATACCTAAAATGACAATCTATTTGATCAATTATGCAAGTTTAAGTGGAGATAAGAGTTCATCTTTTACCTTTTAGCAAACTCACTATCAATTAATGGTCTTCCTCTAGTCCAGACCTTGATAGTCGATATGGCTTCACCTTCTCCTACTTCTATCAAAACACGAAAAAGATAGAGACAATGAGGAAGTACTCAGAAAATTACGAAAGATAGAGACAATGAAGGTCAAAAAATTGTACTTCCCTCAAACACTTTTTTCTTTTTCCTCCTTGCCGCCTCCCTTTAATATCTTCATTAAAATAAAATTAAAAAAAAAAACAACACAATAATCAGCCAACAACAATGAGCACAACAATAACAACAAACAACAACAAATAAACCGACGATAACAACAGCAAACACGACAACAACAACATTGACAACAATAGCCACCTTCATCTCCCTCTTTCTCATTTATACTTCATCTTCTTCCTCACCTTCTTCTTTCTTTAACAACACCAACAACAAAATAGACAACAACTGTTGGAGTTAGTGTTCTCCACAGTTAGTGCAATAACATAAATAAACCTCTTAAGGTACACAGGGTACATTTTGTATGCAATCAGTTGATTAACGTTTATCAATAACGGTTGGCTTGCTAGATAAGTTTGACGTTATTGTCATACAGATGGCGGTGATCAACTGGTCCCTAAAAAGTCACACCTAAAGGATGTGTTTAGGAAATGTGATTATTTGAGAAATTAATCATATTGATGCCTTACAAAAAGACTAAAAGGTTAGTCGGTGTTTTTGACTAAAATGTTAGTCAAGTGTGTGATAATGATACGGCCATTTAATAAGGATTAAATGAGATTAGCTAAGACGAATTAAATGTAATTCGTAAATTGAATATAAAATGTTATATTTAATTATTGAATATAATATAGGCTAATTAATCATAAACTGTTATAATTAATTAGAAAATTATAAATATAAGGATATTAATAATTTAATGATATATTATAGTGGATCATATTTATGACACTAGTAATATTATATTATATTATAAAGCTAAAGGAAACCTCTAGGAAAGAGCCTTATTGCTCTTTGACTCCTTGGTCAACAAGGAATTGGTTTTTGGAAAGTGATTTTTGAAAAGCAAAAATTACTCCCCATAATTGATGGGTTAGCCGAAATTATAGTGTATTGAAGGGGAGTTTTTGCTCATCTTAATTCACTAATTGATTGATCATTATTCACACACAAAATTTTAGAAAATCAGTTTTCTTCTCTCTAAAGTTTTCTAGCAAGAACTAAGGGCATATCTTAAGCAATCTTGGGTGCAACTTTTAGGAGATATCAAGCTTCTTGATATTCGATCTTAGGCCATTAAGCAAGGACAAAAGGTTGTTTTTCTTAATCTTAAACTTATTTATGCAATTTCTTTTATGACCTTAAAATCTTATAAAGTTTTTCATTATAATTATGTGATTTTAAAGGTCTATATACCGATATAAACCTACAAGTGGTATCAGAGCCTTAGGGCTATGAAATTATTTATATGATTTTCATAAAAATTGAATTTGTATAAGTTTAAAAACATATTGTATAAATCGGTTTTCTTAAAAATATTTCGGCCAGTTTGGATCTTGTTTGTGCCGTGTGTTTTTTTTGTAATTATTGGTCCAATTTGATTCATATATTGTTAATTTAAAAGGTTGAGATGATAACATTTGAATAGGTTTATGTTTTGATTCAATATTGATTGAGTTAGGACTTAGATGGATCATTAATATGAATGTTAATGAACATTAAAATTGCTTTATATTATTGGTATAAATTGATTGAGATATTTGTAACAACCTGGTTTTTAGTCGACTTTAATTACTAAGGCGGAAATTAATTAAGTCTTAAACCAGCGTCATTAACTATACATAAAAGCCCAAATGTTACAAACATCGTGCAAGAGTTGATTAAAAACAACTCTAAGTACGGAAATTAAAAGGAGTAGCGTTATATATATTACATATCTCTCAAAAGTAACAAAAGCAAAGCGTAAAAACGTCTCGTGGCCCCATCCAAAATCCAGCTCCTGGTCCACGATCGTCCTGCACAATAAACTATGGGGGATGCATTGGCGGTGATGACTAGCTATGCTCATACTTACCCTCGATTTCAATTACTTTGGTTTAATATTATCGCTTTATAAACATAACATTATGATAAAACATAAACATGCTTAATACAATTAGCATGTAAAGACATATATGTCATAATAAGCATGCGGTTAATGCGATAAATCATATCGACATGATATTCGATTATGAAAGCAAATAACATATAATATCATAGCCATAGTATCACAACATATCGGCAAGATTACAAAGCGATATCGGATCGCATACATACATACGTGTCGTATTGTTCTCATCATGCACTCGATTCACTTGAAACTTGTGGTCTTTAATTTTCGAAGATGGTACACACTCGTTCTCATTTAATCAAACAACACACAACACATCTGCTTACGAGCACGACCATCGAGTAGGCCTTTGTACTCACGATCGATTGCATCTCACTTCCATAGTGCAGAGGCTTACTCGACTTCGTAAACCACGCCGAATACTATAATACTTGCATCTCGTCCTCTAGTGTTCGAAATGATTCGAACTTCAGATACAATCTCGTCAAGTGATCTTTACATGTGGCAAGAACGAATGCAAGTGTCGCATCCAATAAAGACGAAACACGGCAAGGAGACAGAACCGTAAAGCGCATATGCACATAATGTTACGGTGGCCCTGATAACTTTAGCGAAATAGAGTGAATTAAACCCTAGTCTAGTACATGTACATTAGTATCCACGTTAAGAATGGGCCACGCTATTCGTAGAGCACCTTAACTCCAGATAAAACGACCATTTCCTAAAGCCTGTGGCAAAAACCATGGCATATTCAATTATCTTGTCCGGCAATGGCGACCGCGACAAGACTATCTTAAACCCCACTTCACTCACGATTGACGTTCCCTTATCTGAGGCCCAAGCTTGACCTTTTATTTAACTTACTCAAGGTTTATTATTTATTTGATATTACATATCACATGTTTCTAGACTCTCCTAGTCTCATCGTCAAACGTTTAAGTATTTGTAGGTTTCATATGATCACATAACACGTTCGTTTATTATTTGAAGTGTTGTTAATTATTAACGTTTTCAAGTTTCTAAATGATATGTTTATTAGTATATCCAATTTTATTTAAGTGTTTTTCAAACACCTTAAGTTAGTTACTTATTCATTTTCAATTTTCTATACTTAGTAAAATTTTCAATTATTTTCAATATTTTACTATTCACTTTTCACTATTCACCGTATTTACTATTCATCGTATTTTACTATTCATCGTATTTTACTATTCATCGTATTTACTATTCATCGTATTCACTATTCATCGTATTTAACTATTCATCGTATTTATACGCATCTTTATACTTAGATATTTTAGTATAATACTAATTTTGTTTTTATTTCCTAAGTACAAATTTTTAGTTTCAAAGTCGTTAGGTTCGTTTTGTACTTAGGCGATTTTTGAAAATATTCTAAAGTCTAGTTTTAAAAATGTTAAGTTCGGTTTGTATTTAGTCATTTATGAAAATATCTAAAAATCTAGTTTCAAAAACGTTAAGTTCATTTTGTATAAAGTGATAATGATTTTCATTTTAAAATATTAGTTTTAAAAATGTTAAGTTCAATTTGTAAAAAGTGATAATGGTATTCATTTTAAATTGAGACTTAGTTAAATTTAGTAGTACATTAACTAAATTTAGCGATTTTCATTTTAAAAGATAATAGTATCGTGGATGATTCATTTATAGTCCGTAAGTCCAAGATCAACAGTCCAAATAGCAAAGCGTGAATACACGATTTAATTCATTTTTATCTGATTTACTCATTTTTATCGGTTTAATAACATTTCATTTATAACTAAAGCGATTTATACAAAAATTCAATTCTAATTACTATTTATCTTTAGTGACTTAGTGATAATTTCATTTTGGTCAAATTTAGTCAACAAAAATTAAAAATGTCGTGTAGAACATATATAATACAAAATTAATTCTATTTCTTTTAATTTCTTAATTCAATTTATTAACTTCTAATTAAATTATTTTAACAATTAAACTAAAAGTGATAAAAACAATTTTTGGCCCAAAATAAGTGAAAATGCCGTGTGCATGTATAGTAGGTTCCAAATTTTCATTTTTTCGATTTTATCGGTTTTAGCTTAAAGTAATTATACTTTAATTATTCTAATTGTACTAAAGCGATTTAAACTAAAATGAATTTTACTAAAAATTTCATTTATAATTATGAATAGTGTTTTTCAACACTTTAATTTTCTAACTTTTTAATCTAAATGATTTATAATGTTTAAGTTGATTTAATACATAATACTAACAATATATATAAACAATAACTAAACATAAACACAAATTATAAACAAACATAATATAAAACATAATCAAAATGAACAATAATGATGAACATCAACATGAATATCATATGAACACACATGAAGATCATAATAAAACTCAAGAACACTAATTTTGATTTTAACAACTTATAATTTATTTTCCTAATTTAATTTTTAACATGCATACATCTATTTTAACTAACTTAACACTACATATTATTTACAAAAATTAAAAGTGAATATTTAGTAAAAAAAAATGGGAAATGCCGAGTTACATATTAATGAACATACAATTTTTATTTTTCATTTTTATTCACTTTAAACTCATTTTTAATAATTCACATAATTTTTATATGATAATACTACTTAACTAAAACATAAATAAACATATAAATCATATGAACAATAATTTAAAGTACTCAAAAATAAATTACCTACACATATGAACATATTACTACAATTACACTATTATCATTATTACTTATTTATTATCATTTTATTATACAACACATAACATATAAGTGATGTTCAACATATTTAACATAAAATCATACTCATAAAACATATAATAAAAATCAAATTAATTTACTAAGAGGATAATATAAGACAAGGCTAGTCACCTTGAATTAGATGTTAATCGTCGAGGATCTAAAATAAATTTTAGATCGGAATAATCTTCACCCATAACCCAAGTTCTTCACCCCAAAATAATCCAAAAGTTAGCTCCTAATACCCACTAATAAGCTAGTAATACTAAGGATTTATTAGAAATAATATTAAGGTTTTTATTTGGTTTGTTTTTGGAAGAAAAAGAAAGAAAATAAAGAGAGAAAAATGAGAGCAAAGCCACGTCCAAATGGTGAAGTAGGTGATCAATTTGCTCATCTAAAACTTATCACATAAGGTGCTCAAAAATAGATATTAAATCTAGGCTTTAATTAAACAAAATTTAATTAAAAGAAAATTAAAAGTTAATGATCATTTTTGACAAAAATGACCATGTTACTATTTGGTAAAGAAAATATTGTCCCCTTGTCCCCTCGATGTTTTAAAATATTTTTACGAAATAAATCGGGTTGAAAAAGTCGGGCGTCAAAAGACGATAAAAGTTAAAGTGTGCGCGTTTGACAATTTTTCGAAATATCTCTACTTTAATATTTTAAGACTAAAATATTTTATTTATTACTTTAGAAAAATTTTAAAAGTGACGGAAATGAAAATTGTAGTATTAAAGTAGTAGTTCCGTATTTTGTATGTATTTATTATTATTATGTATAAACTTTAAATTTTAAATACAAAAATAAAATGATGATGACTAATTAAAGGTGTAAGTAAAATTTAAGACTTGTGTAAGTAATAATGGAAGAGGATAGACTTTGAATTAATTGGTCCAAAAGTCAAAAGTCAAATTTTCGGGCTCGATTTTCAAATCTCGAAATTTTCGATTTGCGCGATCGCGAAAGGTTTCGAAATAAAAGATATGATCTTAAAATAGTGTTTTAAAATAAAATCGGAATTAAAAATAAAACTAATTTTCAAAAGGTACTAAATATAAAAATCGGATCTTAACCCTCGAAATTTTGAATAAAACTTTCCTAGGTCGAAATATTTATTTTTTTCGCTGAATGTTTTAGATTTAAAGATTTATATTCAAACGTCAAAAATTTAATCAATTTAAATTAGGTATGACTTCAAATTTCGACAATTTAGAAAAAAGCTAGTTTAATAGAAATGAAATAGTAATTAGATTTTTAATATAATATGATTTATTAAAAATAATCAAAATGATTATATTTTTGATGTTAAGTTTACTTTTTGAAAAATAAAAAGAAAGTGGAAGAGGATAAGATGGTTTGATTTTTGATTTGCGTGTTTGAAATTGTTGACCCGAATTTCAGAGACGGGAAAAGTATAAGGGTTCATTTTTATAAAAATTTGAAATGTGTTTCTTTTTTTCAATTCTAAACATAATAGAGCAAACTTTATTTTTTTAAAGTTTTTTAAATTTGGACTTAAGAAATTTTAGTATTATATGGCGAAAAAAATTCAGACGTATTTTTATTATAAAGAAAAAGGATGAATTTAATTTGAGGAATTAAATTCTTTTATCAAATTGTGTTAAAATAACACTTAGGGTGTTCTGAACCTACCCCTTAAGAAAAGTTTAGTCAGAAACTTGAATAGAATGGATATCTGCTCATGATTAGACAAAGCGATTAGAGAAGATAACAAGATTTTACAAGTTTCGATAATGACATTTTATTTTTGGTAGAATAAGATTTTTCCAAATGATTGAATTTTTGAATTATTATTAAGATGTTAGAAAGGGTGGAAACATTGGAGGCTAGAATCGTTTTATATTTTCAAATGGAATGTTTTGAATTAATATAAAAATATTGCTAGATTATTATTTTGAAATCAATTCCAAAGGGATTTTCAAAAGGTGGGGCCTAGAAGTTTTGTACTGGAATTAAATTAAATAAAACTATAAGTATTTTAAAAGTAAAAGCAATTTCATTTAAATTTAGAAATAGGTATAAAGTTTAAAGTAAGTTGAAATAAAGATTTTAAATCTTAAACTTTAATCAATGATTTTAAAACCATCATATTTTTTTTGTCCTACCCCCTTAAGAAATTTTTAAACATATTTATCAAGTTTAAGTCGAAAAGATAAAAATTCATTTTAAAAGTTGGGAATTTGGAATAGTCTTGATAAGTTCAAAAATTTAAAGATAATCAAATTCGATTGTAAATGATGTAAAGAATATACGATTTGAAACAAAAATAATTTCAAAGATATTTAAAATAAGGAAATAAAATTTTAGAATTAATTGAATAAGTTTCAAATATGTTTTAAAGGGAAAACATGAAAGTAAATTTCTAGAAGATATTTAGAAACTATAAAGTTAGGAATAAATATAAATTTTGAAAGAGGTAGCAAGTTTTTAAAAGGTTGAAAGTAATGTATTTCGAAGGTTTTTGAGAATAAATTAAAAGGAGTTTACGAAATCGAAAGCGAAAATGAAATCATTTTTGAAATTAAGGAAGGGGAATGAAAATTCATTTGAAAAGTAGTTATTAGGGATTATAGACTTAGGAAAATAGAGAGTTAGGAGGGAAAGGTTATAGAGGTTAAAATTTTTAAAAGAGAACGAAATAAAAATTTTAGTTAGAGAGGATAATTAGATGAAGTTGTAGAATTCCTTTCTTACGTAAATCTTGAGATCTTGAGCGTCTCATCGTTAGTAAGGTTCTTGATCGTCCATTTCTTTGCGTTTGAGGTCTTGTCGTGCAGTACTTGATTAATGGCTCCAATCTTGAGAATTAAACTTATTACTTAGATTTTATATCCAGGGATAGTTGTTAGTTATAGTCAGTCACTTCAGCAAGTAGCAAGTAAACGATAGTTAGTGTATTTTATTTTGAGGGAAGTAGTTCGTTATTTAAAAAAAACCTTAGTCTATGGTCGGTCCTTAAGGTTTCTACCCATCCTCACACTTTAAAGCGATTTCAAGTTATTATTTAAGTGATCTAATAAAAGAAAAATCTAATTTATTATTTGATCCTATAAGTCAGCCTGACATACGCGATGAATGTCACGGCCCAGTGTCTCTCGCTAGATGAAATAACTATTAAGTTACTCACGGTCGCAAGACAGCTCTGATACCAACTGTAACAACCTGGTTTTTAGTCGACTTTAATTACTAAGGCGGAAATTAATTAAGTCTTAAACCAGCGTCATTAACTATACATAAAAGCCCAAATGTTACAAACATCGTGCAAGAGTTGATTAAAAACAACTCTAAGTACGGAAATTAAAAGGAGTAGCGTTATATATATTACATATCTCTCAAAAGTAACAAAAGCAAAGCGTAAAAACGTCTCGTGGCCCCATCCAAAATCCAGCTCCTGGTCCACGATCGTCTGCACAATAAACTATGGGGGGATGCCCGCTGAGCGGACAGTGACTAGCTATGCTCATACTTACCCTCGATTTCAATTGCTTTGGTTTAATATTATCGCTTTATAAACATAACATTATGATAAAACATAAACATGCTTAATACAATTAGCATGTAAAGACATATATGTCATAATAAGCATGCGGTTAAAGCGATAAATCATATCAGCATGATATTCAGTTATGAAAGCAAATAACATATAATATCATAGCCATAGTATCACAACATATCAGCAAGATTACAAAGCGATATCAGATCGCATACATACATACGTATCGTATTGTTCTCATCATGCAGACTCGATTCACTTCAGAAACTTGTGGTCTTTAATTTTCGAAGATGGTACACACTCGTTCTCATTTAATCAAACAACACACAACACATACCGCTACGAGCCCGACCATCGAGTAGGCCTTTGTACTGATCGATTGCATCTCACTTCCATAGTGCAGAGGCTTACTCGACTCGTAAACCACGCAGAATACTATAATACTTGCATCTCATCCTCTAGTGTTCGAAGCGATTCGAACTTGAATACAATCTCGTCAAGTGATCTTTACATGTGGCAAGAACGAATGCAAGTGTCGCGTCCAATAAAGGCGAAACACGGCAAGGAGACAGAGCAGTAAAGCGCATATGCACATAATGTTACGGTGGCCCTGATAACTTTAGCGCAATAGAGTGAATTAAACCCTAGTCTAGTACATGTACATTAGTATCCACCTTAAGAACGGGCCACGCTACTCGGAGAGCACCTTAACTCCACATAAAACGACCATTTCCTAAAGCCTGTGGGCAAAACCATGGCATATTCAATTATCTTGTCCGTGATGGCGATCAGCGACAAGACTATCTTAAACCCACTTCACTCACGATTGTCGTTCCCTTATCTGAGGCCCAAGCTTGACCTTTTATTTAACTTACTCAAGGTTTATTATTTATTTGATATTACATATCACATGTTTCTAGACTCTCCTAGTCTCATCGTCAAACGTTTAAGTATTTGTAGGTTTCATATGATCACATAACACGTTCGTTTATTATTTGAAGTGTTGTTAATTATTAACGTTTTCAAGTTTCTAAATGATATGTTTATTAGTATATCCAATTTTATTTAAGTGTTTTTCAAACACCTTAAGTTAGTTACTTATTCATTTTCAATTTTCTATACTTAGTAAAATTTTCAATTATTTTCAATATTTTACTATTCACTTTTCACTATTCATAGTATTTACTATTCATCGTATTTTACTATTCATCGTATTTTACTATTCATCGTATTTACTATTCATCGTATTCACTATTCATCGTATTTAACTATTCATCGTATTTAACTATTCATCGTATTTATACGCATCTTTATACTTAGATATTTTAGTATAATACTAATTTTGTTTTTATTTCCTAAGTACAAATTTTTAGTTTCAAAGTCGTTAGGTTCGTTTTGTACTTGGGCGATTTTTGAAAATATTCTAAAGTCTAGTTTTAAAAATGTTAAGTTCGGTTTGTATTTAGTCATTTATGAAAATATCTAAAAATCTAGTTTCAAAAACGTTAAGTTCATTTTGTATAAAGTGATAATGATTTTCATTTTAAAATATTAGTTTTAAAAATGTTAAGTTCAATTTGTAAAAAGTGATAATGGTATTCATTTTAAATTGAGACTTAGTTAAATTTAGTCGTCTATTAACTAAATTTAGCGATTTTCATTTTAAAAGATAATAGTATCGTGGATGATTCATTTATAGTCCGTAAGTCCAAGATCAGCAGTCCAAATAGCAAAGCAAGAATACACGATTTAATTCATTTTTATACTGATTTACTCATTTTTATCGGTTTAATAACATTTCATTTATAACTAAAAGCGATTTATACAAAAATTCAATTCTAATTACTATTTAACTTTAGTGACTTAGTGATAATTTCATTTTGGTCAAATTTAGTCAACAAAAATTAAAAATGTCGTGGTAGAACATATAAAATACAAAATTAATTCTATTTCTTTTAATTTCTTAGTTCAATTTATTATCTACTAATTAAATTATTTTAACAATTAAACTAAAAAGTGATAAAAACAATTTTTGGCCCAAAATAAGTGAAAATGCCGTGAGCTTGTATACTAGGTTCCAACTTTTCATTTTTTCGATTTTATCGCTTTTTCCCTTATAGTTAATATACTTTAACTATTCTTATTGTACTAAACGATTTAAACTAAAATGAATTTTACTAAAAATTTCATTTATAATTATGAATAGTGTTTTTCAACACTTTAATTTTCTAACTTTTTAATCTAAATGATTTATAATGTTTAAGTTGATTTAATACATAATACTAACAATATATATAAACAATAACTAAACATAAACACAAATTATAAACAAACATAATATAAAACATAATCAAAATGAACAATAATGATGAACATCAACATGAATATCATATGAACACACATGAAGATCATAATAAAACTCAAGAACACTAATTTTGATTTTAACAACTTATAATTTATTTTCCTAATTTAATTTTTTTAACATGAATACATCTATTTTAACTAACTTAACACTACATATTATTTACAAAAATTAAAAGTGAATATTTAGTAAAAAAAAATGGGAAATGCCGAGTTACATATTAATGAACATACAATTTTTATTTTTCATTTTTATTCACTTTAAACTCATTTTTAATAATTCACATAATTTTTATATGATAATACTACTTAACTAAAACATAAATAAACATATAAATCATATGAACAATAATTTAAAGTACTCAAAAATAAATTACCTACACATATGAACATATTACTACAATTACACTATTATCATTATTACTTATTTATTATCATTTTATTATACAACACATAACATATAAGTGATGTTCAACATATTTAACATAAAATCATACTCATAAAACATATAATAAAAATCAAATTAATTTACTAAGAGGATAATATAAGACAAGGCTAGTCACCTTGAATTAGATGTTAATCGTCGAGGATCTAAAATAAATTTTAGATCGGAATAATCTTCACCCATAACCCAAGTTCTTCACCCCAAAATAATCCAAAAGTTAGCTCCTAATACCCACTAATAAGCTAGTAATACTAAGGATTTATTAGAAATAATATTAAGGTTTTTATTTGGTTTGTTTTTGGAAGAAAAAGAAAGAAAATAAAGAGAGAAAAATGAGAGCAAAGCCACGTCCAAATGGTGAAGTAGGTGATCAATTTGCTCATCTAAAACTTATCACATAAGGTGCTCAAAAATAGATATTAAATCTAGGCTTTAATTAAACAAAATTTAATTAAAAGAAAATTAAAAGTTAATGATCATTTTTGACAAAAATGACCATGTTACTATTTGGTAAAGAAAATATTGTCCCCTTGTCCCCTCGATGTTTTAAAATATTTTTACGAAATAAATCGGGTTGAAAAAGTCGGGCGTCAAAAGACGATAAAAGTTAAAGTGTGCGCGTTTGACAATTTTTCGAAATATCTCTACTTTAATATTTTAAGACTAAAATATTTTATTTATTACTTTAGAAAAATTTTAAAAGTGACGGAAATGAAAATTGTAGTATTAAAGTAGTAGTTCCGTATTTTGTATGTATTTATTATTATTATGTATAAACTTTAAATTTTAAATACAAAAATAAAATGATGATGACTAATTAAAGGTGTAAGTAAAATTTAAGACTTGTGTAAGTAATAATGGAAGAGGATAGACTTTGAATTAATTGGTCCAAAAGTCAAAAGTCAAATTTTCGGGCTCGATTTTCAAATCTCGAAATTTTCGATTTGCGCGATCGCGAAAGGTTTCGAAATAAAAGATATGATCTTAAAATAGTGTTTTAAAATAAAATCGGAATTAAAAATAAAACTAATTTTCAAAAGGTACTAAATATAAAAATCGGATCTTAACCCTCGAAATTTTGAATAAAACTTTCCTAGGTGAAATATTTATTTTTTTTTCAATAATGTTTTAGATTTAAATATTTATATTCAAACGTCAAAAATTTAATCAATTTAAATTAGGTATGACTTCAAATTTCGACAATTTAGAAAAAAGCTAGTTTAATAGAAATGAAATAGTAATTAGATTTTTAATATAATATGATTTATTAAAAATAATCAAAATGATTATATTTTTGATGTTAAGTTTACTTTTTGAAAAATAAAAAGAAAGTGGAAGAGGATAAGATGGTTTGATTTTTGATTTGCGTGTTTGAAATTGTTGACCCGAATTTCAGAGACGGGAAAAGTATAAGGGTTCATTTTTATAAAAATTTGAAATGTGTTTCTTTTTCAATTCTAAAGATAATAAAGCAAACTTTATTTTTTTAAAAAATTTTAAATTTGGACTTAAGAAATTTTAGTATTATTTGGCGAAAAAAATTCAGACGTATTTTTATTATAAGGAAAAAGGATGAATTTAATTTGAGGAATTAAATTCTTTTATCAAATTGTGTTAAAATAACACGGGGTGTTACAAACCTACCCCCTTAAGAAAAGTTTCGTCCCGAAACTTGAATAGAATGGATATCTGCTCGCAGTTAGACAAGGCAGTTAGAGAAGATAACAAGATTTTACAAGTTTCGATAATGACATTTTATTTTTGGTAGAATAAGACTTTTCAAAATGTTTGAATTTTTGTATTATTATAAAGGTGTTAGAAAAAGGGTGGAAACATTGGAGGCTAGAATCGTTTTATATTTTCAAATGGAATGTTTTGAATTAATATAAAAATATTGCTAGATTATTTTTGAAATCAATTCCAAAGGGATTTTCAAAAAGGTGGGGCCTAGAAGTTTTGTACGGAATTAAATTAAATAAAACTATAAGTATTTTAAAAGTAAAAGCAATTTCATTTAAATTTAGAAATAGGTATAAAGTTTAAAGTAAGTTGAAATAAAGATTTTAAATCTTAAACTTTAATCAATGATTTTAAAACCATCATATTTTTTTTGTCCTACCCCCTTAAGAAATTTTTAAACATATTTATCAAGTTTAAGTCGAAAAGATAAAAATTCATTTTAAAAGTTGAGAATTTGGAATAGGTACTGATAAGTTCAAAAATTTAAAGATAATCAAATTCGATTGTAAATGATGTAAAGAATATACGATTTGAAACAAAAATAATTTCAAAGATATTTAAAATAAGGAAATAAAATTTTAGAATTAATTGAATAAGTTTCAAATATGTTTTAAAGGGAAAACATGAAAGTAAATTTCTAGAAGATATTTAGAAACTATAAAGTTAGGAATAAATATAAATTTTGAAAGAGGTAGCAAGTTTTAAAAAGGTTGAAAGTAATGTATTTCGAAGGTTTTTGAGAATAAATTAAAAGGAGTTATGAAATTGAAAAGCGAAAATGAAATCATTTTGCGAAATTAAGGAAGGGGAATGAAAATTCATTTGAAAAGTAGTTATTAGGGATTATAGACTTAGGAAATTAGAGAGTTAGGAGGGAAAGGTTATAGAGGTTAAAATTTTTAAAAGAGAACGAAATAAAAATTTTAGTTAGAGAGGATAATTAGATGAAGTTGTAGAATTCCTTCTTGCGACAGAAATCTTCGAGATCTTGAACGTCTCATCAGTAGTAAGGTTCTTGATGCGTCCATTTGCTGCGTTTGAGGTCTTGTCGTCTGGTACTTGATTAATGGCTCCAATCTTCGAGAATTAAACTTATTACTTAGATTTTATATCCGAGGATAGTTGTTAGTTATAGTCAGTCACTTCAGCAAGTAGCAAGTAAACGATAGTTAGTGTATTTTATTTTGAGGGAAGTAGTTCGTTATTTAAAAAAAACCTTAGTCTATGGTCGGTCCTTAAGGTTTCTACCCATCCTCACACTTTAAAGCGATTTCAAGTTATTATTTAAGTGATCTAATAAAAGAAAAATCTAATTTATTATTTGATCCTATAAGTCAGCCTGACATACGATATGAATGTCTGGCCCAGGTGTCTCTCGCTAGATGAAATAACTATTAAGTTACTCACTGGCCGCAAGACGACTCGATACCATTAATCAGAATAACCTGGTTTTAGTCGACTTTAATTACTAAGGCGGAAATTAATTAAGTCTTAAACCGGCGTCATTAACTATACATAAAAGCCGATATGTTACCAACATCGTGCAAGAGTTGATTAAAAACAACTCTAAGTACGGAAATTAAAAGGAGTAGCGTTATATATATTACATATCTCTCAAAAGTAACAAAGCAAAGCGTAAAAACGCCTCGTGGCCCCATCCAAAATCCACCTCCTGGTCCACGATCGCCCCGCACAATAAACTATGGGGATGCTCACGAGCGGACAAATGACTAGCTATGCTCATACTTACCCTCGATTTCAATTGCTTTGGTTTAATATTATCGCTTTATAAACATAACATTATGATAAAACATAAACATGCTTAATACAATTAGCATGTAAAGACATATATGTCATAATAAGCATGCGGTTAAAGCGATAAATCATATCGACATGATATTCGATTATGAAAGCAAATAACATATAATATCATAGCCATAGTATCACAACATATCGGCAAGATTACAAAGCGATATCGGATCGCATACATACATCGTATCGTATTGTTCTCATCATGCACTGATTCACTTCAAACTTGTGGTCTTTAATTTTTCGAAGATGGTACACACTCGTTCTCATTTAATCAAACAACACACAACACATACCGCTACGAGCCCGACCACCGAGTAGGCCTTTGTACTCGATCGATTGCATCTCACTTCCATAGTGCGAGGCTTACTCGACTCGTAAACCACGCCGAATACTATAATACTTGCATCTCATCCTCTAGTGTTCAAAGCGATTCGAACTTCGTGATACAATCTCGTCAAGTGATCTTTACATGTGGCAAGAACGAATGCAAGTGTCGGCGTCCAATAAAGACGAAACACGGCAAGGAGACGAGCAGTAAAGCGCATATGCACATAATGTTACGGTGGCCACGATAACTTTAGCGAAATAGAGTGAATTAAACCTAGTCTAGTACATGTACATTAGTATCCACGTTAAGAATGGGCCCACGCTATTCGTAGAGCACCTTAACTCAGGATAAAGCGACCATTTCCTAAAGCCTGTGGCAAAAACCATGGCATATTCAATTATCTTGTCCGGCAATGGCGACCGCGACAAGACTATCTTAACCCCCACTTCACTCACGATTGTCGTTCCCTTATCTGCGGCCCCAGCTTGACCTTATATTTAACTTACTCAAGGTTTATTATTTAATTGATATTACATATCACATGTCCCTAGACTCTCCTAGTCTCATCACAAACGTTTAAGTATTTGTAGGTTTCATATGATCACATAACACGTTCGTTTATTATTTGAAGTGTTGTTAATTATTAACGTTTTCAAGTTTCTAAATGATATGTTTATTAGTATATCCAATTTTATTTAAGTGTTTTTCAAACACCTTAAGTTAGTTACTTATTCATTTTCAATTTTCTATACTTAGTAAAATTTTCAATTATTTTCAATATTTTACTATTCACTTTTCACTATTCACCGTATTTACTATTCATCGTATTTTACTATTCATCGTATTTTACTATTCATCGTATTTACTATTCATCGTATTCACTATTCATCGTATTTAACTATTCATCGTATTTAACTATTCATCGTATTTATCGCATCTTTATACTTAGATATTTTAGTATAATACTAATTTTGTTTTTATTTCCTAAGTACAAATTTTTAGTTTCAAAGTCGTTAGGTTCGTTTTGTACTTAGGCGATTTTTGAAAATATTCTAAAGTCTAGTTTTAAAAATGTTAAGTTCGGTTTGTATTTAGTCATTTATGAAAATATCTAAAAATCTAGTTTCAAAAACGTTAAGTTCATTTTGTATAAAGTGATAATGATTTTCATTTTAAAATATTAGTTTTAAAAATGTTAAGTTCAATTTGTAAAAAGTGATAATGGTATTCATTTTAAATTGAGACTTAGTTAAATTTAGTCGTCTATTAACTAAATTTAGCGATTTTCATTTTAAAAGATAATAGTATCGTGGATGATTCATTTATAGTCCGTAAGTCCAAGATCAACAGTCCAAATAGCAAAGGCAGTAACACACGATTTAATTCATTTTTATACGGTTACTCATTTTTTATCGGTTTAATAACATTTCATTTATAACTAAAACGATTTATACAAAAATTCAATTCTAATTACTATTTAACTTTAGTGACTTAGTGATAATTTCATTTTGGTCAAATTTAGTCAACAAAAATTAAAAATGTCGTGTAGAACATATATAATACAAAATTAATTCTATTTCTTTTAATTTCTTAATTCAATTTATTAACTACTAATTAAATTATTTTAACAATTAAACTAAAAAGTGATAAAAACAATTTTTGGCCCAAAATAAGTGAAAATGCCGTGAGCATGTATAGTAGGTTCCAAATTTTCATTTTTTCGATTTTATCGGTTTTTAGCTTAAAGTAATTATACTTTAATTATTCTAATTGTACTAAAACGATTTAAACTAAAATGAATTTTACTAAAAATTTCATTTATAATTATGAATAGTGTTTTTCAACACTTTAATTTTCTAACTTTTTAATCTAAATGATTTATAATGTTTAAGTTGATTTAATACATAATACTAACAATATATATAAACAATAACTAAACATAAACACAAATTATAAACAAACATAATATAAAACATAATCAAAATGAACAATAATGATGAACATCAACATGAATATCATATGAACACACATGAAGATCATAATAAAACTCAAGAACACTAATTTTGATTTTAACAACTTATAATTTATTTTCCTAATTTAATTTTTTTAACATGAATACATCTATTTTAACTAACTTAACACTACATATTATTTACAAAAATTAAAAGTGATTATTTAGTAAAAAAAAATGGGAAATGCTTAGGAGTTACATATTAATGAACATACAATTTTTATTTTTCATTTTTATTCACTTTAAACTCATTTTTAATAATTCACATAATTTTTATATGATAATACTACTTAACTAAAACATAAATAAACATATAAATCATATGAACAATAATTTAAAGTACTCAAAAATAAATTACCTACACATATGAACATATTACTACAATTACACTATTATCATTATTACTTATTTATAATCATTTTATTATACAACACAAGACATATAAGTGATGTTCAAACATATTTAACATAAAGTCATACTCATAAAACATGTAATAAAAATCAAATTAATTTACTAAGAGGATAATATAAGACAAGGCTAGTCACCTTGAATTAGATGTTAATCGTCGAGGATCTAAAATAAATTTTAGATCGGAATAATCTTCACCCATAACCCAAGTTCTTCACCCCAAAATAATCCAAAAGTTAGCTCCTAATACCCACTAATAAGCTAGTAATACTAAGGATTTATTAGAAATAATATTAAGGTTTTTATTTGGTTTGTTTTTGGAAGAAAAAGAAAGAAAATAAAGAGAGAAAAATGAGAGCAAAGCCACGTCCAAATGGTGAAGTAGGTGATCAATTTGCTCATCTAAAACTTATCACATAAGGTGCTCAAAAATAGATATTAAATCTAGGCTTTAATTAAACAAAATTTAATTAAAAGAAAATTAAAGTTAATGATCATTTTTGACAATAATGACCATGTTACTATTTGGTAAAGAAAATATTGTCCCCTTGTCCCCTCGATGTTTTAAAATATTTTTACGAAATAAATCGGGTTGAAAAAGTCGGGCGGCAAAAGACGAAAAAAGTTAAAGTGTGCGCGGTTGACAATTTTTGAAATATCTCTACTTTAATATTTTAAGACTAAAATATTTTATTTATTACTTTAGAAAAATTTTAAAAGTGACGGAAATGAAAATTGTAGTATTAAAGTAGTAGTTAAAATTATTTTGTATGTATTTATTATTATTATGTATAAACTTTAAATTTTAAATACAAAAAATAAAATGATGATGACTAATTAAAGGTGTAAGTAAAATTTAAGACTTGAGTAAGTAATAATGGAAGAGGATAGACTTTGAATTAATTGGTCCAAAAGTCAAAAGTCAAATTTTCGGGCTCGATTTTCAAATCTCGAAATTTTCGATTTGCGCGATCGCGAAAGGTTTCGAAATAAAAGATATGATCTTAAAAGAGTGTTTTAAAATAAAATCGAATTAAAAATAAAACTAATTTTCAAAAGGTACTAAATATAAAAATCGGATCTTAACCCTCGAAATTTTGAATAAAACTTTCCTAGGTGAAATATTTATTTTTTCATTTGAATGTTTTAGATTTAAAGATTTATATTCAAACGTCAAAAATTTAATCAATTTAAATTAGGTATGACTTCAAATTTCGACAATTTAGAAAAAAGCTAGTTTAATAGAAATGAAATAGTAATTAGATTTTTAATATAATATGATTTATTAAAAATAATCAAAATGATTATATTTTTGATGTTAAGTTTACTTTTTGAAAAATAAAAAGAAAGTGGAAGAGGATAAGATGGTTTGATTTTTGATTTGCGTGTTTGAAATTGTTGACCCGAATTTCAGAGACGGGAAAAGTATAAGGGTTCATTTTTATAAAAATTTGAAATGTGTTTCTTTTTCAATTCTAAACATAATAGAGCAAACTTTATTTTTTTTAAAATTTTTAAATTTGGACTTAAGAAATTTTAGTATTATTTGGCGAAAAAAATTCAGACGTATTTTTATTATAAAGAAAAAGGATGAATTTAATTTGAGGAATTAAATTCTTTTATCAAATTGTGTTAAAATAACACGGGGTGTTACAAACCTACCCCCTTAAGAAAAGTTTCGTCCCGAAACTTGAATAGAATGGATATCTGCTCGCAGTTAGACAAGGCAGTTAGAGAAGATAACAAGATTTTACAAGTTTCGATAATGACATTTTATTTTTGGTAGAATAAGATTTTTCCAAATGATTGAATTTTTGAATTATTATTAAGATGTTAGAAAGGGTGGAAACATTGGAGGCTAGAATCGTTTTATATTTTCAAATGGAATGTTTTGAATTAATATAAAAATATTGCTAGATTATTATTTTTGAAATCAATTCCAAAGGGATTTTCAAAAAGGTGGGGCCTAGAAGTTTTGTACGGAATTAAATTAAATAAAACTATAAGTATTTTAAAAGTAAAAGCAATTTCATTTAAATTTAGAAATAGGTATAAAGTTTAAAGTAAGTTGAAATAAAGATTTTAAATCTTAAACTTTAATCAATGATTTTAAAACCATCATATTTTTTTTGTCCTACCCCCTTAAGAAATTTTTAAACATATTTATCAAGTTTAAGTCGAAAAGATAAAAATTCATTTTAAAAGTTGAGAATTTGGAATAGGTACTGATAAGTTCAAAAATTTAAAGATAATCAAATTCGATTGTAAATGATGTAAAGAATATACGATTTGAAACAAAAATAATTTCAAAGATATTTAAAATAAGGAAATAAAATTTTAGAATTAATTGAATAAGTTTCAAATATGTTTTAAAGGGAAAACATGAAAGTAAATTTCTAGAAGATATTTAGAAACTATAAAGTTAGGAATAAATATAAATTTTGAAAGAGGTAGCAAGTTTTAAAAAGGTTGAAAGTAATGTATTTCGAAGGTTTTTGAGAATAAATTAAAAGGAGTTATGAAATTGAAAAGCGAAAATGAAATCATTTTGCGAAATTAAGGAAGGGGAATGAAAATTCATTTGAAAAGTAGTTATTAGGGATTATAGACTTAGGAAATTAGAGAGTTAGGAGGGAAAGGTTATAGAGGTTAAAATTTTTAAAAGAGAACGAAATAAAAATTTTAGTTAGAGAGGATAATTAGATGAAGTTGTAGAATTCCTTCTTGCGACAGAAATCTTCGAGATCTTGAACGTCTCATCAGTAGTAAGGTTCTTGATGCGTCCATTTGCTGCGTTTGAGGTCTTGTCGTCTGGTACTTGATTAATGGCTCCAATCTTCGAGAATTAAACTTATTACTTAGATTTTATATCCGAGGATAGTTGTTAGTTATAGTCAGTCACTTCAGCAAGTAGCAAGTAAACGATAGTTAGTGTATTTTATTTTGAGGGAAGTAGTTCGTTATTTAAAAAAAACCTTAGTCTATGGTCGGTCCTTAAGGTTTCTACCCATCCTCACACTTTAAAGCGATTTCAAGTTATTATTTAAGTGATCTAATAAAAGAAAAATCTAATTTATTATTTGATCCTATAAGTCAGCCTGACATACGATATGAATGTCTGGCCCAGGTGTCTCTCGCTAGATGAAATAACTATTAAGTTACTCACGGTCAAGACGACTCGATACTAATCAGAATAACCTGGTTTTTAGTCGACTTTAATTACTAAGGCGGAAATTAATTAAGTCTTAAACCAGCGTCATTAACTATACATAAAAGCCCAAATGTTACAAACATCGTGCAAGAGTTGATTAAAAACAACTCTAAGTACGGAAATTAAAAGGAGTAGCGTTATATATATTACATATCTCTCAAAAGTAACAAAAGCAAAGCGTAAAAACGTCTCGTGGCCCCATCCAAAATCCAGCTCCTGGACCAGGATGGACCTGCACAATAAACTATGCGGGGATGCCCGCTGAGCGGACGGTGACTAGCTATGCTCATAGTTACCCTCGATTTCAATTGCTTTGGTTTAATATTATCGCTTTATAAACATAACATTATGATAAAACATAAACATGCTTAATACAATTAGCATGTAAAGACATATATGTCATAATAAGCATGCGGTTAAAGCGATAAATCATATCGACATGATATTATTGATTATGAAAGCAAATAACATATAATATCATAGCCATAGTATCACAACATATCGGCAAGATTACAAAGCGATATCGGATCGCATACATACATCGTATCGTATTGTTCTCATCATGCACTGATTCACTTTAAACTTGTGGTCTTTAATTTTCAAGATGGTACACACTGTTCTCATTTAATCAAACAACACACAACACATCACTGCTACGAGCCGACCCTTTGAGTAGGCCTTTGTACTCGATCGATTGCATCTCACTTCCATAGTGCAGAGGCTTACTCGACTCGTAAACCACGCCGAATACTATAATACTTGCATCTCATCCTCTAGTGTTCAAACGATTCGAACTTCGTGATACAATCTCGTCAAGTGATCTTTACATGTGGCAAGAACGAATGCAAGTGTCGCGTCCAATAAAGACGAAACACGGCAAGGAGACAGGCGAAGTAAAGCGCATATGCACATAATGTTACGGTGGCCCTGATCACTTTAGCGAAATAGAGTGAATTAAACCCTAGTCTAGTACATGTAGATTAGTATCCACGTTCAGAATGGGCCACCCTATTCGTAGACGACCTTAACTCCGGATAAAGCGACCATTTCCTAAAGCCGTGGCAAAACCATGGCATATTCAATTATCTTGTCCGGCAATGGCGACCGCGACAAGACTATCTTAAACCCCACTTCACTCACGATTGACGTTCCCTTATCTGAGGCCCAAGCTTGACCTTTTATTTAACTTACTCAAGGTTTATTATTTATTTGATATTACATATCACATGTTTCTAGACTCTCCTAGTCTCATCGTCAAACGTTTAAGTATTTGTAGGTTTCATATGATCACATAACACGTTCGTTTATTATTTGAAGTGTTGTTAATTATTAACGTTTTCAAGTTTCTAAATGATATGTTTATTAGTATATCCAATTTTATTTAAGTGTTTTTCAAACACCTTAAGTTAGTTACTTATTCATTTTCAATTTTCTATACTTAGTAAAATTTTCAATTATTTTCAATATTTTACTATTCACTTTTCACTATTCACCGTATTTACTATTCATCGTATTTTACTATTCATCGTATTTTACTATTCATCGTATTTACTATTCATCGTATTCACTATTCATCGTATTTAACTATTCATCGTATTTAACTATTCATCGTATTTATACGCATCTTTATACTTAGATATTTTAGTATAATACTAATTTTGTTTTTATTTCCTAAGTACAAATTTTTAGTTTCAAAGTCGTTAGGTTCGTTTTGTACTTAGGCGATTTTTGAAAATATTCTAAAGTCTAGTTTTAAAAATGTTAAGTTCGGTTTGTATTTAGTCATTTATGAAAATATCTAAAAATCTAGTTTTAAAAACGTTAAGTTCATTTTGTATAAAGTGATAATGATTTTCATTTTAAAATATTAGTTTTAAAAATGTTAAGTTCAATTTGTAAAAAGTGATAATGGTATTCATTTTAAATTGAGACTTAGTTAAATTTAGTCGTCTATTAACTAAATTTAGCGATTTTCATTTTAAAAGATAATAGTATCGTGGATGATTCATTTATAGTCCAGTAAGTCCAAGATCAGCAGTCCAAATAGCAAAGGCGAATAATACGATTTAATTCATTTTTATCTGATTTACTCATTTTTATCGGTTTAATAACATTTCATTTATAACTAAAGCGATTTATACAAAAATTCAATTCTAATTACTATTTAACTTTAGTGACTTAGTGATAATTTCATTTTGGTCAAATTTAGTCAACAAAAATTAAAAATGTTCGTAGAACATATATAATACAAAATTAATTCTATTTCTTTTAATTTCTTAATTCAATTTATTAACTACTAATTAAATTATTTTAACAATTAAACTAAAAAGTGATAAAAACAATTTTTGGCCCAAAATAAGTGAAAATGCCGTGTGCATGTATAGTAGGTTCCAAATTTTCATTTTTCGATTTTATCGGTTTTAGCTTAAAGTAATTATACTTTAATTATTCTAATTGTACTAAAAGCGATTTAAACTTAAATGAATTTTACTAATAATTTCATTTATAATTATGAATAGTGTTTTTCAACACTTTAATTTTCTAACTTTTTAATCTAAATGATTTATAATGTTTAAGTTGATTTAATACATAATACTAACAATATATATAAACAATAACTAAACATAAACACAAATTATAAACAAACATAATATAAAACATAATCAAAATGAACAATAATGATGAACATCAACATGAATATCATATGAACACACATGAAGATCATAATAAAACTCAAGAACACTAATTTTGATTTTAACAACTTATAATTTATTTTCCTAATTTAATTTTTTTAACATGAATACATCTATTTTAACTAACTTAACACTACATATTATTTACAAAAATTAAAAGTGAATATTTAGTAAAAAAAAATGGGAAATGCCGAGTTACATATTAATGAACATACAATTTTTATTTTTCATTTTTATTCACTTTAAACTCATTTTTAATAATTCACATAATTTTTATATGATAATACTACTTAACTAAAACATAAATAAACATATAAATCATATGAACAATAATTTAAAGTACTCAAAAATAAATTACCTACACATATGAACATATTACTACAATTACACTATTATCATTATTACTTATTTATTATCATTTTATTATACAACACATAACATATAAGTGATGTTCAACATATTTAACATAAAATCATACTCATAAAACATATAATAAAAATCAAATTAATTTACTAAGAGGATAATATAAGACAAGGCTAGTCACCTTGAATTAGATGTTAATCGTCGAGGATCTAAAATAAATTTTAGATCTAATAATCTTCACCCATAACCCAAGTTCTTCACCCCAAAATAATCCAAAAGTTAGCTCCTAATACCCACTAATAAGCTAGTAATACTAAGGATTTATTAGAAATAATATTAAGGTTTTTATTTGGTTTGTTTTTGGAAGAAAAAGAAAGAAAATAAAGAGAGAAAAATGAGAGCAAAGCCACGTCCAAATGGTGAAGTAGGTGATCAATTTGCTCATCTAAAACTTATCACATAAGGTGCTCAAAAATAGATATTAAATCTAGGCTTTAATTAAACAAAATTTAATTAAAAGAAAATTAAAAGTTAATGATCATTTTTGACAAAAATGACCATGTTACTATTTGGTAAAGAAAATATTGTCCCCTTGTCCCCTCGATGTTTTAAAATATTTTTACGAAATAAATCGGGTTGAAAAAGTCGGGCGTCAAAAGACGATAAAAGTTAAAGTGTGCGCGTTTGACAATTTTTCAAAATATCTCTACTTTAATTATTTAAGACTAAAATATTTTATTTATTACTTTAGAAAAATTTTAAAAGTGACTTAAATGAAAATTGTAGTATTAAAGTAGTAGTTAAAATTATTTTGTATGTATTTATTATTATTATGTATATACTTTAAATTTTAAATACAAAAATAAAATGATGATGACTAATTAAAGGTGTAAGTAAAATTTAAGACTTGTGTAAGTAATAATGGAAGAGGATAGACTTTGAATTAATTGGTCCAAAAGTCAAAAGTCAAATTTTTCGGGCTCGATTTTCAAATCTCGAAATTTTCGATTTGCGCGATCGCGAAAGGTTTCGAAATAAAAGATATGATCTTAAAATAGTGTTTTAAAATAAAATCGGAATTAAAAATAAAACTAATTTTCAAAAGGTACTAAATATAAAAATCGGATCTTAACCCTCGAAATTTTGAATAAAACTTTCCTAGGTCGAAATATTTATTTTTTTCGCTGAATGTTTTAGATTTAAAGATTTATATTCAAACGTCAAAAATTTAATCAATTTAAATTAGGTATGACTTCAAATTTCGACAATTTAGAAAAAAGCTAGTTTAATAGAAATGAAATAGTAATTAGATTTTTAATATAATATGATTTATTAAAAATAATCAAAATGATTATATTTTTGATGTTAAGTTTACTTTTTGAAAAATAAAAAGAAAGTGGAAGAGGATAAGATGGTTTGATTTTTGATTTGCGTGTTTGAAATTGTTGACCCGAATTTCAGAGACGGAAAAAGTATAAGGGTTCATTTTTATAAAAATTTGAAATGTGTTTCTTTTTCAATTCTAAACATAATAGAGCAAACTTTATTTTTTTTAAAATTTTTAAATTTGGACTTAAGAAATTTTAGTATTATTTGGCGAAAAAAATTCAGACGTATTTTTATTATAAAGAAAAAGGATGAATTTAATTTGAGGAATTAAATTCTTTTATCAAATTGTGTTAAAATAACACGGGGTGTTACAATATTCATGTTAAAAGGTTAATTTGAATGATCTTAGTATAACATCCATGTTTAATCAAGATTAAATATTGTTTTGTTTTGTACTAATCTAGTTAATATAAGCATGATCGAATTAAAATCTGTTTAATTTGAGTTTGATTTAAAGCAAATCTTAAATTTAAAAAAAAAAAAAAAAAAAAAAAAAATTGGGTCTCGGTTTTATGTCAAAACCGTGAGGTTTTTTTTATTGTTTTGGCTTTGTTTTATCTTGTTTAAACCGGTTTTGTATTATGCATTATAAAGATAATGTATGATTAAGGCTTATGAAAAGGTTCACATTAGATTGATACCCTATTATTTTAAAAAGGTTTAAAATAATGTTGGATTTAATTCTTGTTATACTTGATAATATGAATTAAAGTGGATTATGATTGATTAAAATTGATGTGTGCAATTGAGGAATTGCTACATAATTTTTGATCTTGTTAAAAGGTGGTTTGGATTTTAGTCAATTGTATGCATTGGTCTTATATTGTTTAGTTGATGCAATATATATGTTTGTGAATGAATGTTTTGAATGGTTTAATTTTACGCATTAATTATGTACAAAAGGTTGTAATTTACTAGTGTGGCCTTAGAAGATTATGTTTTCGTAATGAAAGGAAACATAATCATTGGTTGTATTTTTGAGATCTCGAATCTCCCATCTTGTAATTTTATTATTTTTGGCATATTTTGAATTAGAATGTAAATAGGTTTATTTTGTAATTCAATATGTATTTTGAGAAATTTCAAGATGAAGATTCAAGATGAAGATCAAAAGGTCCAACTCCCACTTAAAGCCCAAGATGAAGAATGAAGCCAAGCTTTAGGGTCCATGGATGGATTCCAAATTGTATCTTGTTTTTATTTTCATAGGGGTAGGCCACACTAGGTGTTTTTCATTTTTGCGTTTTCTTTTACCGTTTTTATTGCATTCACGCGCTAGATAGTAGCATCATATTCCGCTTAAACTAAACCAAACCACCTAAAATGCATGAAAATGGATCATATAGTTGCATCTTATATCATGGACATACGAATGTCACTCGTTTTAGGGCTATCACCTCAAATTAATCATTCACGTAATGCTAGATATTTTGTTCACTTAAAAATGAATTAAAATGAGATGATGGGACCTTCCTCTATTCTAAAATTGAGATTAGTCTTTATAGGAAAAACATGCTATGAGCCCCTTCTTCGTCGGTAGGCATGTAGGACCTTACTCTCCACATGACCCCTTCTACGTTGGGTAAGTAGTATGCGTTGACCTATTTTACCTCAACACTATAGTTCGAGTAATATCTCGTAGTTATAGTGGACTAATAGATAGGATTTACTGAAATCTATCGACCAAGAATTCTAACAGTAGAATTAGCCAAGAGGTTGGCTTATCAATTTAAAGAAATTGAGTCTTGGGATCACTTATATAATTCTCGAGGGAGGTCGATTATATGAGTGCACGAGTCTTTGCATTAAAACGTTATTGCTTTACGACTTAAACCTTTAAAACGATGTTTTCTTATCTTCCCTTTTCTTCTTCTTTCTTTTCACAGTTTCGAATACATTATATATAGATATAACTGCTAAAATAAAATGGCTGGTCGTATTGAAGGCCCAATGCCAAGTGTCACACTTAAACGTGAATCATGGCTAAGAATATTTATGGACAGCATGAATCAGTCCACTCGACTGAAGAATGATGGGTCCAACTTTGCTGATTGGGAGGCCGCATTACGGAATGCCGCCATAGCTGAAGGCAAGCTCAAGTACTTGATCGAGCCCGCTGCCGGTGAACCGACTCCGATCACGAGGAGCAAATGAAGTCGTTGCTTATAGTGATTTCATGATGGAGGCGGGTGCGTTAAGGAACGTACTCATCTATGCAATGGAATCCAATTTGCAAAGACGATTCATTACCCAGGGTGCGAACAAGATTTTCACCACCCTAACTAAAGAGTTCTCGAAAGCACCGAGAATTAAGAGTTACGAGTATACCACTCGCTTCTTTGAAGCGAGACTCCAGAAGGGCCAACCGGTTGGTCCACACCTTCTCGACATGATTGAGAACGTTGAGAAACTGGAGGAGCTTGGTTGCAAGATCGATGAGAAGATCGTCATTGATCGAGTGCTCCACTCTCTTCATGATGGGTATGCCCTCTTTAGGGCAAACTATTACATGAATGACATGCAGAAAAGTCTGCATGAGCTTCACTCACTCCTCGTACAGACGGAGAGTGATCTAAAGTTGAGTGGGAGCATGAAACAAGATGTTCTCATGATAGGCAACAAGCATAAGGGTAAGGGTAAGGCTCTAGCTAACCTAACTGTAGGTAAGCCAAAGTTTAAGAAGCCAGTGGTTGCGAAGAGTGGGCCTGGTGAGTCTAGCGGTAGCTCACAAGGCAAGGCAAAAGCTAAGCAGACCATGGAGTGCCACCATTGCCACAAGTCTGGGCATTGGAGGCGTAACTGTCCCTTGTATGCTGAGGACATTAAAGCAGGCCGCGTCGTTCCTGTTGGTATGTCTTCTTTTATTCATATGATTGAGATTAACAATGCAAGTTTCGGAACTTGGGTACTTGATACTGGTTGTGGTTCTCATCCGTGCAGTCATTTGCAGGGCCTAAGAAGCATCAAAACTCTGGCAAGAGATGATGTAGACCTGCAAGTGGAGAATGGAGCAAGAGTTGCTGCCGTTTCAGTAGGAACATATGTAATCCAACTCCCAAGTGGATTTGAGTTATTTCTGAATAACTGTTACTATGTACCTAGTTTATCCAAAAACATTATTTCTGTATCCGTTCTTGATAAAGAAGGATTTTCATTTTTGATAAAGAATAATAGCTGTATTTTCTCTTTGAATGAAATGATTTATGGTAAAGCTGTTTTCATGAACGGAATTTATGTTTTAGATCAAACCACAGAAATCATGCATGTGAGTAACAAGAAAGCAAAGGTTGGTGACAAAGATCAAACGTATCTATGGCATTGCCGTATGGGACACATAAATGAGAAACGCGTGAAAAAGCTCATTGATAATGGGACAATCGCCCCATTTGACTATGAAACTTTTGGCACGTGTGAATCATGTCTTATAGGCAAAATGTCTCGAATTTCCTTCAAAGGTGTTGGAATGCGCGCTGCTGACCTATTAGGACTCATACATACTGATGTGTGCGAACCTATGTCAATCAACGCTAGAGATGGCTATAGGTATTTTATCACTTTCACGGACGATTTGAGTAGATATGGTTATGTCTACTTAATGAAGCATAAAAGTGAGTCCTTTGACAAGTTCAAGGAATTCCAGAATAAGGTTGAGAACCAACTGGATAGAAAGATAAAAGTACTACGTTCAGATCGTGGTGGCGAATATCTTTCAACTGAGTTTGATCGACACCTGAAAGACCGCGGGATAGTATTACAGTTAACTCCACCCGGAACACCACAACTGAATGGTGTGTCCGAACGCAGAAATCGAACATTACTTGATATGGTTCGATCCATGATGAGTCACACGGTTGTACCTGATTCATTATGGGGTTATGCTCTTTTGTCAGTTGCTCTTATACTTAACCGAAGTCCGACTAAAGCTGTTGACAAGACTCCATATGAGTTATGGGAGGGAACGGTCCCTAACTTGTCCTTTATTCGGGTTTGGGGGTGCGAGGCTTATGTCGAGTGGAGACACGAGGATAAGCTCGACCCGCGATCGGTCAAGACATACTTTATTGGTTATCCAAAAGAAATGTTTGGTCATTACTTCTACTCGCCTACCGAACAACGAGTTTTTGTTGCGGCTAGTGCGAAGTTCTTAGAGAAAGAGTTTCTCGAAGACAAGAGAAGTAATAGAACCTTCGATCTGTCGGAGATTCCTGAACCAACAACCGAGCAACCAATGGAGGAAACTGTTCCTTCTTCGTCTGCTGCGGTTAATATTCCCTTGGAACCCAGAAGGTCGGGTAGACTCCCCATTCCTCCAGATAGATACATCGGTATGGTTGAGGAGAATGGGAGAGACGACGTTTTACTCCTTGAGAGTAACGAACCCGTAACCTATAAAGGTGCCAAGACGTGTTCTGACTCAAAGCTATGGCAAGAAGCCATGCAATCCGAGATGGACTCTATGTACGAGAACGATGTATGGGATCTGGTTGATTTACCTAATAAGGCTAGGCCTCTTCAGTGCAAATGGCTTTATAAGATAAAGCGATCTGTAGAAGGACAACCAGATATATACAAGGCACGACTAGTGGCAAAGGGTTTCACTCAAGTGCAAGGGTTGCACTATGATGAGATCTTTGCACCTGTGGTCATGCTTCGTTTCATTCGGATTCTCTTAGCGATTGCCGCTTTTCATGACTATGAAATTTGGCAAATGGATGTGAAAACCGCCTTCTTAAACGGTTATTTGGAGGAGGAGTTGTACATGGTACAACCCGAAGGTTACACAGATCCTGAAAATCCTAAGAAGGTTTGCAAGCTTAAGCATTCCATCTATGGACTTAAGCAAGCTTCACGGAGTTGGAATCATCGCTTCGACCAAGTGATAAAGGAGAATGGATTCACTCGATCGGTCGTGGAACCATGTCTATATATCAAGTCGAGTGGGAGCAAGATTGTCTTCCTAATACTGTATGTCGATGACATACTCTTGATTGGGAATGACATACCTCTCTTAACTTCGGTAAAAGTATGGTTAAAGAACCATTTCCAGATGAAAGATCTGGGTGAGGCACAACGTATTTTGGGGCTCCGTATCTATAGAGATAGATCACGACGGATGTTATCCCTCAGTCAGGAGTCTTATATAGATAAGATTCTTGAGAGATTCAGCATGACCAACTCCAAGAAGGGGAACCTTCCAATGATCTCTGGAGTGCATTTAAGTAAAGCTCAAGCACCAAAGACATCGGACGAGGTCGAGCGCATGAGTCGGATTCTTTACGCCTCTGCTATAGGATCGATCATGTATGCCATGATATGCACACGTCCAGACGTGGCATATGCATTGAGTATGACAAGCCGATACCAAGGCAATCCAGGTGAAGCACACTGGATGGCTGTCAAGAATATTCTTAAGTACCTACGGAGGACTAAAGATTGGGTATTGACTTATGGAGGAGGCACTGAGCGACGCGCAATCGGTTACGCAGATGCTAGTTTCCAAACGGATCGAGATGCCTCTAAATCTCAATCGGGATTCGTTTTTACTCTTAATGGCGCTGCGGTCAGCTGGAAAAGCTCCAAAAAAACAGTTATAGCAGATTCAACGACTGAGTCCGAGTACTATCTTTGCTTGAGAGGTCGCAAGGAAGCTATATGGATGCGTCAGTTCTTACAAGGACTAACTGTAGTTCCTAGTTCGAATGACCCGATCACCATGTATTGCGACAATAGTGGTGCCATCTTCCAGGCGAAGGAGCCGAAGTCCAGCAACAAGTCTCGGCACGTGCAAAGGAAGGCTCACATGATCCGAGATTACGTGGAGCAGAAGGAGATAGTGATTGACTAGATTGCTACAGATGATAACATAGCAGATCCTCTTACTAAACCGTTGAGACATGATAAGCATGAAGGGCACGTTATTTCCATGGGAATTAAGCGTGTTCCTGAGTTGTATTAGTTGTTTGTATGGATTTGACACTTGTATTATTCATAAAACTTCTAATAAAATCATCGTTTTGTTTTATATATTGTTTTTCATGAGGGTTGTGCAGACAACGTTCAACACCTCAAAGTGAACTGAATTGCTTTATATTTTGTTTTGGTCCGTGACCGCCTACATGAGCTGATAACTCTGGCAATCATTTTGTGACGTCGATTTATGGTGGTGTGGATACCCATATCCGTACCCTCCCAACAAAAATCCTGTGATGTAACACGGACTTTTATTACGCATGTTTAACGTTGACTTTTACGGTTCTAACTAATGTCGAATTCACTTTGAGTCGTTTTGAAATGTTAAAATGATTTAGGTCGCATCACATCGCATTTAAATAACGTTCATTTTGTCCATTTGGAGTCTAGCTTGGTCCTCGTCCTGCTTCATTTGGCATGAGCTTCGCATTTGCACTACAATTGGCCCTTTTACATTAACAAGGTGCGATTCAAAGATTCCTAAATTCCTAAATTTAGGCCCGGTAGCTAAAACCGCTATTTAGCTTCCTCTTACACAAAATACAACCTCACGTCTTAGCTTATTTCACAAAACTATGCAAATACACCCCTTTTCATTTTTCCGGGTCTCGGGCCCAAAACCGAGCCCAAACCCAAGCCTTTGGCCCGCACTCCAAGGCCCTGCACATCATAAAATATCTCAGAAATATCTCAGCTCTTTTCTTGGCACACACGCACGAAATTATACTGTATCTTTCAAAGATTTTATGCAACCGAAACTTGGAAAGCAGCCTTAAAACCACACCCACAAACCGCATGACCTTATGCGGTTTGGGGTGGCAACCGCATAAGCCTATGCGGTTTTCCCAGGCAACCGCATAAGGCTATGCGGTTTCTCGGCCTGTTTTTATCCCCGATTTCCTAATTTTTCCGAGGTTTTTAGTATATATACACCCCTATACCCAACCTCGAAGATCATATCTTTTCACACACAATTCACACCTTCTCATACTTTCAGATCACAATTTCACACACAATTCACAATACACAAATCCTCTCTCACAAAAGCCTCAAGCACTCAAATCCTTGAGTTCAGCACACCATCCCGTGTTGAATTCATCCTCCTTTTAAGTTCAAGAAGCGAAGCTCTGCCCAGATCTGAAGCGTCAGGACAAGGTAGGTACCGATCCACTTGGATCAAAGCTTTTTCTTATTTTCTATGGACTAACAAAGGGGACTACACTCTAGCGCCCCCCCCGGCTTTGGCACCCGAGCGCGCTTGCCTTCCAAGTGTTCTTATTACTTCGGGTACACTCCATATCCGATGACACGCCAAAGTCGCATAAGCAACCGACCTTTTAAAATAAACCAATGGACAATTGAACTTTATTTTAATTGCATGCATCTTGCACCCTTTCTGTTTTGCATTAAAATCAACTTAAACAATGAATTCGACCTTTAACTGAACCGTATTCGTTAACAAGTTAAACATGCTAAACTGAGGGTTTTAATCAATCTTTTTGCATCTGCATCTGCATTCTTTTACAAACTTATCGCACTTGTACGTAGCGATAACATTAGCTCAAATATCATCTTACAAGGACTGTTCTAGGTCAGTAGAGGCTATTTTTACATAGGCTTTTCTAAAAGGTTTTCATAAATCATTATTTGAATGAACTCTTTTTCTAAAGTACCCTCACCCCGAATCCAATCTGGTTTCACAAGCCTTAGATCTAGGGGTGTCGGCGTGCTCCAAAATCTAAGAACATGTTTTTAGCTTAGAACATGGTAGCAGGTTCCTAATTTCCGCGATAATTAGGTAGCGACTCCATAACAGTTCTTAAAGGTTTTTCCAACTTAATCTTTTTTAACTTTAAAATCCGCCCTTAAGCAAGACGCCGAGTTGGGTCCGATCCCGGGTTCCACAGTTTGGCGACTCCGCTGGGGACATCTTATTTTTAAAACTTAAAACTAGCTTTTTCTTTTTAAAAATAAAGAGGTGAAACTTGAAAGCCTTGAACAATCCAAGTATACATATTTGAGCTATGCACATTCGTTTAGAGTCCATTCCTTTTGGAATCTAGGCACCCTTTGCACCCTCGAGAGGTGGTTCCAACACGCAGGCTTGTCCACTCGATAAAGCACGTGCAGGACTAACTTTCCTCTCTCCCTCCACGGCTTCGTAAGCGATTATCTCGACCGCCCGGTGCTCCTCTAGAAAACCTATCGCCCTGGCGTAAGGAAATAGAGGGTTAAGTATCTGCCAAAGCGCACTCGAGGTAGTTGGAGGTGTGCCGACTGACTCATTTTTCACCCTTTTTGAGTCATAATGCATAAGTTCGAGGCCATGCACTCCATGGTCCCTTTTCAAAACAAGCATGTGCATTCATACCTTCGAAAACTCGCCTAAACCTTTCAAAGATAAATGAACCTAACATCTAACACCTTTTCAAACAAAACTATCACGAATTTTTGAAACAAGCTTTTTCAAAACTTCATTTTCACTAACAAGCAAAAACCCGAGCAAGGATTAAAACCCAAGCTCGAGGATTTCAATCCCCTAGGTCATACGGCCTAGTTTCTACATTTAACATCCTCGGTTCGACTTGCTAATCACTCTCGAGCCGAATCCTTTCTCTTTTACACATCCGACTCGAGCTCACCTCGGTAAATCACCGACATCAGTTCGACGGGTGCAAAGCAAAACGTTTAACATCGAGGCGAGACGCCAGCACGCATCCTCGCCTCAAAGCTTCCTCTAGCAAAACCTTTTTCAAAATCTCCTCTTTTCAAACATAAAAGGTCTTTCTAAACAAAGAAATGAGCTAAAGTGAATGCTAAAAATGAATGTGAGTCTAGTGGGTCGAGTCGTGTCACTAATGCAAAGTGAAATGCAGCCTCACCGGATACTCGTCGCACTAAGCACCGTGTAATAATCCCATACAAAAACGCACCTACACCCAAAATGGCCGCAACAACGAAGACGCCACCGCACTCCGTGACCAAGTTGCAAAGTCGACCGACCTCGAACGCCTTTTGACTACCCACACCAACCGAAGTGGAGCATGGAAACCAAGATTAAGGAAGAAGGCGATGAACCACGCTAAGCTCCAAGCCATGGAGGAAAGGCTCTATGTCTCGAGTACTTACTCCATCCACAAGGAGAATGAAATCGTACCCGCCAGCATTAAGGATGAGCTCCCTAACAAGCTCGCCCTTAGTGATCTTCCTATCTTTCAAGGACATGAGAGCCCGATCATTCACATCCGAGCTTTCAAGTCCCAAATGGCTATAAAAGGAGTAGATGCCAAACACTGGCTAACTCTTTTCCCGCACTCTCTAGCAGCAGTGCCGAAAACATGGTTCTACTCACTCGACCCGCAACGCATCCCTACTTTCGAAGAACTCACGGTTGAATTCGATCGACAGTACCGAGACAACGAAGACACCCAAGTCTCGATCCGCACCCTAGAAGTCCTATCTCAAAAGGACAACGAAGGCTTCACCGACTACCTCACCGTTGGAAGAAGCTAAGCGCTCAAATCCCTAACCGTCCCGCGAGAGGACGAGCTTGTTCCCAAGTTCATAAACAACCCTGCGACAGTGTATCAATTTTACATGAGGTACAAAGAACATTCGTGAACTTCAAAGAACTAACTAAGGTCGGCACTCAAATCGAAGATGACCTTAGGATCGCACCATGGCTAAATACACCGGCCATGCATATCAAGGAGCTCCTCTAAGTCCTCCGTGCGGTCAAGAACGACGAAAAATCGCACTGGTCGGTAACCTTGATGATGACACCCTTGACGCCAGCAACTACCTTCTCGCCGCCTCCTAAGGCCAAGAGAAACTTCGACCCTCTCTTTATGTCCTACTCCAAGGCATTTCAAAGGTTGGTCGAGAAAAACTACCTACAACCGAACGGGCCTACTAGCGAGCCGCCCGGAGACAAGAAGCCTAAATCTTGAGACCCCAAAGCCTTCTGTGCATACCACAGAGGCATAGGGGCATGACACCGAGATCTGTTTTAGGCTCAAGAACGCCATCCAAGATCTCATTGATCAAGGAAAGCTTAGCAAACCATCTCAGCCTACCAAGCCGTCGAACAACGAGAACCCGCTTGGTAATCATGCAATTTTCGTAGGATCAGTCCCTATTCTAGACTGTTCCTACCTCATCACGCCCTCGATGACCAAGTCAATGCGATCTCTTGGTCTAGTGACGAGGAGGACGGCGAATATTGGTTCCCACCCATGAGGTAATAAAACACGCCAATCAACTTGCAAGAGACATCAATCACCTGAAGGCTTTACATCGGACCGCAGCCGAAGGCCTGGAAAGGCGCGTCGAGAAGGAACTTCGCCAACCCAAATTTCACTCGGCGACTTTCGAGGCCTTCCATCAAAAAGATGGCGAAGGATTCGCCAAACACCTCATCCAATGGAGGAAACTGCTCTCCCAAATCCCAAATCATCCGAATGAAAACGAACTCATCAACACTTTCCTCTTCAGCATGCGGCCCGCCTGGCGATATTACTTTCACTTCTGCAACGTTCAGGACTTCGAGCATCTTATCGAAATTGGCACCCGCATCGAAAAGGACCTCACATCAAGCTATGAAGATCCCGCCTCTGAAGCACTCTTCAAGAACGCACTCGGGGGCGAAAAAGACACAACAAACACGGCCCTACAAGGATTTTTGACAAACTCTACATGCCTTACGCCGTAGCATTACAGAAACTAATCGCAAAGATTATCTTACACCGATCGGACCTATCAATGAGCCGCCCATGAATAAGAAATCAAAATCATGGGACCCCAACGCCTTCTGTGCATACCACCGGGGCATGGGGCATAGCACTCAAAGTTGCCTAAAACTCAAACACGATATCCAAGACCTCATCGATCAAGGAAAGGTCAAGAAACCACGAATAAAAACCGCGCCTTCCTCCAATGGTGATACAATCTACCTCTCGACCACATCACCAACCTCAAAAACAAAGAGGCAAGCACCCCAAGCAACTCAAGCACCTCAGCAACTCAAGCGGCTCAGCGGCTCCTCAAACAAATAAGACGATGAAGAAGAAGAAGAAATTCTCTTAACTTCTAATGCTCTAAGTGTCGGGTCATCTGTCGACCCATCTATCCTAGACTCTAGCTTTAGTTTAGACTTTCTTTTTACGGAGGCTAGCTCCAAGCAATTTTCTGAATTGTCGAATAATTCTTCTCAAAATAATAAAATGAATAAATTTGCTTACGCCTTGTCTCAAGCTAAAACAAACAACAAAGCACAAACATCTAACAATCAACAAACAACAAACAAATCAAAAGGCACTAACTCATGCGATAAAAATGAACAATCATTAAACAAATACATTGCAAACCTTGTGCACCCAAAAACACAAGACCCAATCATCGAGGAAACCATAACCATAAACGTGGGAACCCCCGAAGAACCAAGGGAACTACAACTAGGAGCCTCACTAGACGAACACGAGCGCACCCAATTTACACAACTCCTAAGCGAATTCAAGGACGTATTCGCTTGGTCATACAAAGACATGCCCGGCATCGAACGAAGCATCGCCGAACACCGCATCCCCATCAAACCCGGTTACAAACCAATCAAACAAAAGCTAAGGAGACTACGTCCCGAATGGTCCCTTATGGTCAAGGAAGAAATCGAGAAACAACTACAAGCCGGTTTCATCCAAGTCATCGAATATCCTGAGTGGGTCTCAAACATGGTCCCAGTCTTGAAAAAGAATGGCAAAATTCGAGTATGCGTTGACTTTCGCGACTTGAACAAAGCCAGTCCCAAAGATGACTTTCCATTACCCCATGTGGACGTCCTAGTCGACAACACCGCTGATCACGCCCTCCTATCCTTCATGGACGGCTACGCAGGCTACAATCAAATCAAAATGGCTTGCGAAGACATGGCAAAAACGGCCTTCATTACACCGTGGGGCACATACTGCTACACGGTCATGCCTTTCGGCCTAATCAATGCCGGTGCCACCTACCAACGCACCGCCACAACCCTTTTACACGACATGATGCACAAAGAAGTCGAAGTTACGTCGACGATATGATCGTAAAATCAAAGGAGAGAAGTGGTCACATCACTAACCTCCGCAAGTTCTTCATTCACCTACGACAATACAAAATGCGCCTCAACCCCCAAAAATGTACTTTTGGAGTTAAATCCGGTAAACTACTAGGACACGTAGTGAGCCAAAGAGGCATCGAGGTCGACCCCTCGAAAGTCAAAGCAATCCTCGAAATGTAACCCCCGAAGAACCTCGACGAGATTCGAAGTTTCTTAGGCCAAATCCAATACATCTCACGCTTCATCAGCAAACTCACCATGATATGTGAACCAGTTTTCAAGAAGCTCAAGAAAACCGACCACGTTGAATGGGACGAGGAATGTCAAAAAGCATTTGACAAGGTCAAAGAATTGTTAACTAACCCGCCGGTTCTACAACCACCCCAAGAAGGTTTACCCTTATCCTTATACCTTACAACAACACCCACCGCCATGGGCGCCATGCTCGCTCAAGAAGTCAACGGCGAAGAACACGCGATCTACTACATCGGTAAGAAAGTTTCTCGATTCTGAACTTCGATACTCACCCGCCGAGAAGAGTTGCCTAGCCTTAGTATGGTCATCCAAAAAACTCCGTCACTATATGCTAGCACACCAAACAAGGGTATATTCCACAATGGATCCCGTAAAATACCCCTTCGAGAAACCTATACCTAACGGACGAATGGCCAGATGGACATTGCTCTGGCGGTCGACCTTAAATGCGTGCCCTCAAAGCAATTAAGGGACGGCGGTCTCGATTTCTGGCGAAAAATGCAATCACCGAGCAACCAATCATAGACACCACATCCCTTCCAGGCATTTACGGGATTTACAACATCGACCAAGAACAATGGGAATTATACTTGATGGTTCATCCAACTATCGAGGTTGCGGAGTAGAATACTTCTCATATCCCCAAATGGCGAACACACACCCTTATCCATTAAAGCGGACTTGACGTAACAAACAATGCGGCAGAATCTGAAGCATGCTTGCACGGTCTCAAGCGGCGCTTGTACTCAACGCCCGCAACATAAGAGTCTATGGGGACTCCTCCTCATAATCAACCAAGTGTCCTGAGCATGGAAGATACTTAACGAAAACCTAGCATTATACCAAAACAAAATACAAGAGCTCATAAACGAATTCTACCACGTAGAATTCATACACCTCCCACGCCGAAGAAAACCAATTCGGCCGACGCGCTATCCAAACTCGCGTCACTAATCAACATACCCGGGGATGGAAACTCTACCCATTGTCGTGGAAAGACGAAAGCGAACCCGCATACATCCAGTGACATCGAAACCGAGGAAGAACAAACCGACCCTTGGTACCAAGCAATCATCAACTACAAAACAAACGGCGAATACCCGCCAAACACCGCAAACAAGCGGGCCAGCGATCCTACGCCTATTATCGTCACAATTCGTGCTGGAAATGGGGAAATTACTCAAAAAGACGCCTCAAGGTACACTCCTCTTGTGCGTCGACCACAAAAAAGGACACGAAATCATGTCCCAAATACACGATGGCGAGTGCGGACCACACATGAACGCACGAGCCATGTGCAAACAAATCATAAGGCTAGGATGGTATTGGACTACCATGGAAGCCGATTGCGCAAAATATGTCAAACATTGTCATAATTGCCAAATCTTCGCGAACATACAACACATACCACCTTCACCGCTATACAGTTTAACATCACCATGGCCCTTCTCCACGTGGGGCATCGACGTCATTGGCAAAGTACAACCCGTAGGAGCAGGAGGACACTGCTTCATCCTCGTGGCCATCGACTATTTCACCAAATGGGTCGAAGCCGCATCGTACCGCAAGCTAGGCACAAAAGAAGTCGCAAAATTCATACAAAACAACATCATTTGTCGCTATGGCATACCACACGAGTTCATTAGTGACCAAGGCACGCACTTTCAAGGAGAAGTCGAGCCACTTCTTCTCAAATACAAAATACAACGACACAAGTCATCACCCTATCGACCGCAAACCAACGGCGCAGTTGAGGCAGCAAACAAAACCGTCGTATCAATCCTTAAAAAGATGATCGACACACGCCACGATCGCCCCCACAAAATCCCATTTGCATTATGGGGATATCGCACCACAATCCGCACACCCACAGGCATGACACCCTATTTCCTAACCTACGGAATGGAAGCCGTTCAACCCGTAGAAATCGAAATGCAATCCCTTCGGATCCTCATGGAAGCAGACATTCCTTGTAACACCCCGTGTTATTTTAACACAATATGATAAAAGAATTTAATTCCTCAAATTAAATTCATCCTTTTTCCATATAATAAAATGCGACTGAAAATTTTTCGCCAAATAATAATAAATTTTCCTAAGTACAAATTTAAAAATTTTGAAAAATAAAGTTTGTTCTATTATCTTCAGAATTGAAAAAGAAATACATTTCAAAATTTTATAAAAATCAACACAAAATTTATATCGCCTTTCAAATTTCAAAAAGGTTAAGTTATATTTACTATTCATAAAAATAAATGTAAAACCTTTTATTCATAAAATTCAATTTCAAACATTTTTCGTTTTCAAAATAAAAACTTTAGTTTTAATATCAAATTACTATTTCATTTCTATTAAACTAGCCTTTTTCTAAATTGTCGAAATTTGAAGTCACACTTACTTTAAATTGATTAACTTTTTGACGTTTGTTTATAAGTCTTTAAATCTATAATATTCAACGAAAAAAATAGGTATTTCGACCTAGTAAAATTTTAATCAAAATCTCGAGGGTTAAGATCCGATTTTTATATTTAGTACCTTTTGAAAATTAGTTTTATTTTTATTTCCGATTTTATTTCAAAATACTATTTTAAGATCATATCTGTTATTTCGAAACCTTTCGCGATCGCGCAAATCGAAAATTTCGAGAATTGAAAAATCGAGCCGAAAAATAAACTTTTGACTTTTGGTCACCTTAGTCAAATTTCTATCCTCTTCCATTTTTCTTACACAAAACCAAATTTTCTTACAACTTTAAAATTTCCATCATCATTTTTATTTTATTTTATTTTATATTTAAATTTAAAGTTTATACTTTTAATAAAATATAAATACAAATTCAATACTACTACTTTAATATTACCATTTTCATTTCCGTCACTTTTAAAAATTTTCTAAAGTAGTAAATAAAATATTTTAGTCTTAAATTTATAAAGTGAATACTTTTCAGAAAATAGCCAAAACAGCACATTTTAACTTTTATCGCTTTTGACGCCCGACTTTTTAAAACTGACCAAATTCGAGGAAAACATTTTAAAACACACTTTAGACATTTTTAATGCCAAAATAGTAATGTGGACTTATGGGCTTGATGATGGACTTGATGATGCTTATTTTGTTTTAATAAAACATTATTTACTAAATAAATCAACTTTAATATCTAAAAAAAAAACTTAAACCTTTTAACCTAAAGTTTACTAACTTACATCCTAAGTTTCAAAGAGCAAAAATCACATTCATTTGCCCCAAAATGTCGTGGCTCCTCTTCCCCTTTTCTCTCTTTTATTTTTTCCATTTTTCTCCCAAAAACAATTAAAATAAAACCCTAATATTATCCCTAATAATTCCTAAGTGTTCCTAGTTATATTAGTGGGTTTTGGAGCTAACATTCCTTGGATTATTTGGGTGTAGTGTATGGGTAATATGGGTGAAGAAATTTCCGATCTAAAATTTATTTTAGATCCCCGACGTTTAACATCCTAATTAAGGTGACTAACTATGTCTTATATTATCTTTTTAGTAAATTAATTTGTTTTGTTATTATAATTTTATGAGTATGAAAATTATGTTAAATATGTTAAACATCACTTATATGTACTTGTGTGTTTAGGTGTTGTATAATAAAATGATAATAACTAAATAATATACTAAATAGATTATTGTAGTAATATTGTTCTATGTTTAGTTAAATTAATTTTGAGCATTTTTAATTTATGTTCATATGATTTTTATGTTTAGTTATGTTTTATTGGAGTAGTAATCATATATAAAAATTATGTGAAATATTAAAAATGAGTTTAAAGTGATTAAAATCAAAAATAAAAATTATGTATCCATATTACTTCTACTCGGCATTTCCCTTTTATTTTGACATATTTTCACTTTTAATTTTTGTAAATAATATGTTACAATAAGTTAGTTAAAATAGATGTTCCTATGAAAAAAAAAACTAAATTAGGAAAACAAATTATAAATTATTCAAATCAAAAATGGTGTTCTTGAACTTTAATATGATCTTCATGTGTGTTCTTGATTTATTCATGTTGATGTTCATCATTCTTGCTCATTTTGATCTTATTTTATTTTATGTTTGTTAATAATTTATGTTTATGTTTAATTATTGTTTTATATATCACTTAGTATTATACTATAAATCAACTAAAACATTATAAATCATTTAGATTAAAAAGTTAGAAAATTAAAGTGTTGAAAAACACTATTCATAAATATAAATGAAATTGTTAGTAAATTCCATTTTAGTTTAAACCGATTTAGTATAATTAGAATAATTAAAATATAAAGACTTTAAGCTAAAAACCGATAAAATCGAAAAATGAAAATTTAGAACATCACCTATGTTGCTCACGGCATTTTCATTATTTTTGGGTTAAAATTTGTTTTTATCACTTTTTAGTTTAATTGTTAAAATAATTTAATTAGTAGTTAATAAATTGAATTAAGATATTAAAAGAAATAAATCAATTTTGACATGTATATTGTTTACACGGCATTTCTATATTTTGTTGACTAAATTTGACCAAAATTAAGTTATCACTAAGTCACTAAAGTTAAATAGTAATTAGAATTGAATTTTTGTATAAATCGTTTTGATTATAAATGAATTATGTTAAACCGATAAAAAAATGAGTAACCGTATAAAAATGAATTAAATCGTGTGCTACTACCTTTGCTATTGGATTGTTGAACTTGGACATACGGACTATAAATGAATCATCCACGATACTATTATCTTTTAAAATGAAAATCGCTAAATTTAGTTAATAGACGACTAAATTTAACTAAGTCTCAATTTAAAATGAATACCATTATCACTTTTTACAAATTGAACTTAACATTTTTAAAACTAGTATTTTAAAATGAATATCATTATCACTTTTTACAAACCGAACTTAACGTTTTTAAAACTAGACTTTTAGAATATTTTCAAAAATCACTAAGTACAAAACGAACTTAACGTTTTTAAAACTAAACTGTTAAAATATTTACAAAAATCACTAAGTACAAAACGAACCTAACGACTTTGAAACTAGAAATTTGTACTTAGAAAATAAAAACAAGTTTAGTATTATACTAAAATACCTTAAGTATAAAAATACGTATAAATATAAAAATACGTACAAGTGTAAGAATACGTATAAGTATAAAAATTACAATTAGAATACGAAGTATAAAAATACGAATACGTATAAAAATACGTATAAAATACGGTGAATAGTGAATAGTGAATAGTGAAAAATGAATAGTGAAATACTGAAAATAATTGAAAATTTTACTAAGTATAGAAAAATTTAAAATGAATAAGTAAATGACTTAAAGTGTTTTGAAAAACACTTAAATAAAATTTGGACATACTAATAAACGATTCAATTTAAAATCTTGAAAACGTTAATAATTAACAACACTTCAAATAATAAACGAAAGTGTTATGTGATCATATGAAACCTACCATTCAAATAAAACGTTTGACGCTGAGACTAGGAGAGTCTAGTAACATGTGATATGGAATATCAAATAAATAATGAATATTGAGTAAGTTAAATAAAAGGTCAAGCTTGGGCCTCAGATATGAAAACGTCAATCGTGAGTGAAGTGGGGTTAAGATAGTCTTGTAGCGGACGCCACTATCTCGACCTTATTGCGTGTGTCATCTCGAATAGTGTGGTATAGCCGGCAGTATTACGCTTTGTGCATTGATAGCGGTTATTTTTATATGTTTTTACCCCCGTCCCGAGCTGCTTTTTATTGTCAAAATGCGTCCTTCGGGGCCATTTTGTTCTCACATTACGTCCTAGAGGCGCTTTTGTTGTATTTCCGTATTTTGCAGGATTTTATTCATTTCCTAGGCATTTGAGCTGAAAAGTGGATAGACGGAAATCCAAGAGACGACGTGAAGTTGAGCTCGGGACCGAAAGCCGAGAATTAAAGTTAAGGGGCCGAAATATTGCAAGAGCTAGCAATGGCCCAAGAAGAATTTGGAGTTTTGGGCCCAAAACGTTGGGCTACGTTCAAAAGAGCACCGGAGCCGGTCCAGTTACGGACCGGCGGCCGGTCGACCGGCCGTGACGTATTATTATTTTCGGGAGCTGTTAATTTGTGGGATATTAAGCAGAAACTTAAGTTTAATTTATCATCTTATGTTTTTATGAGACCTAGTTACGAAATACAGTTTGCTTAGTTCTCTCTCCTAGAGTATTTGCTGCTTTCATCTTCAACGTTGGATTTTAAGATGGATTTCATCCTGCAACTTTGTAATCGCTTGCATTTCTTAATTTCAATTCAAGCATTCAATTACGGTAATCATGTCTCTATTTTATTCCTTTGTTATTTTATCGTTTGCCCTAGATATGAGTAGCTAATCCCTCGCTAGGGTTGAGGGGAATTATGTCTATGATCCGGTGTTTTGTTTAAATTGCTGTGATTGATTAGTTTATGCTTGTGCGATTTCTTCCTGCGCGATTAATTGACAATTGAATTTAGGGACGCCTTGATTTAATTGAACTTAGGGTTATATTGATTTAAGATCGAAAGCCTAATCAGTATTAGACCACTACGCGTAATTGATAAGTTGATTTAGTAAGTCGCGAGCCCGCTAAATTGAACTTAAGGTAACATTGACTCGAGAGAGCTTGTTTTATCCTAATCGCCTTGTTTATTCTGATTGATTGCTATTTTGGTGAAAGTTTATTATCCGGATTATTGTCATAAGGAACCCGAAACCCTGGTCTTTTACCTATTGTTTAAACCCTCTTTATATTGCTTTAGTTTGTTCTTTTAGCTTTATAGACCTTACAAAACAAACCCTTTTCACACCTTAGGAATAGCCTAGATTTAGTAAACCTGCGAGTATACGTTTCCCTGTGGATTCGACCCTACTGCCACTAGCTACCTTGTTAGTTGACTTTAGGTTACTTTGACTTAGGTGATACGACTTTAGCCTTGTCAATTTTGGCGCCGTTGCCGGGGAGACGGTTTTATTTCGCATTTACTTAGTAGGTTATTTCTCTTGTCTCAGGGAACTCCAGTTCCTTGAGACCGTTTCTCACTTCTCCTTGTAGTTTTTGTTTATGCGCAGGTCACCTTCAGGTTTAGTTCCATTCGATCCTGAACCGGAGCGGACTTTTCGCCGAACGCGTAACTTCTTTAAGGAGATTGCTGAAACCTACGCAAAAGAGGTTGTGGAAGTTTCTGAAGCGGAATCTAGTTCAGAAGCATCGTCCTACGGAGAGGACACTACTCCACCTTCTACTTCTAGTGTTGTTTCTGAGGCGTTTGTGACTATGCCGAGACTTTCAAGTCACTCCTTGCCCAAGACGGAGTCCATTCCTAATGGATTCCAGATGCCCGACACTTTGCAGGGCAACTTCGAGATTAAACCCGCCTTCCTTACCTTGGTGGAGCGTAATCAGTTTGGCGGCAATCCTACGGAGGATCCTGGTCGTCATATGCAGGTTTTCACGGACATCTTGTTCTCACGATAAAAAGCGAGCGGTATCACTCAAAACCAGATTAGGGAAATGCTGTTCCCTTTCTCGCTACGTGATCGCGCTCGTGAGTGGATCACCGATTTAAATAAGGAAGCCGCGGGTATTACAGATTGGGATGGGTTGGCTCTTGCATTTTACAAAAAGTATTATCCTCCAGAACGGACGAATCAAATGCGAAGCCAAATCCAAAGCTTTAAGCAAACTTACGACGAATCACTTTCTGAAGCTTGGGAACGTTATAAGAAACTCATCCGTGATTGTCCTCACCACGGGTTGAACGATTGGCTCGTGATCATGACGTTTTACAACGGGTTGTATTCGGAAAGTCGGGCTATCTTGGATTCAGCTGCAAACGGGCGGTTTGCCGACAACGTCGATGACAACGAGGCATGGGCATTGATCGAGAAAATGGCGATCCATACCTCACAGTACGATCGACCTAGGGGAAATTCTCGCGCAGCTCATAGTGATCGCGAGAAAGATTCTTTGAATGCTTTAACGAGCCAAATTTCGGTTCTAACAATGAAGGTCGACAAGATGAGTGGTGCGGGTTCGTCTAATGCGCAGCAGGTTAATGTCGTTACGGGTCACGATGCAGGTTGCAACAATTGCGGGGCTTCAGGTCATTATGCATACGAGTGCACGGGTTCGCCGGAGCAAGTACATGCTTTTAACACCTATCGTTCTAACTTGCCGTATCAGAACCAACCGGGTTATGATCGTTCTTTACTATCCTATCGGAGTCAGAACGTTCTAAATCCTACTCCGCAGCCGCAACAACAATCGACGTACGTTCCGCCGCATAAGAACTTTCAGCAGAGTTACCAAAGGCCGCCGTACAATCCGCCACAACAATACAACAACAATCAGTCGCAACAAAGCTATCAGCCTCAAGCACAACCGGCTAACGATCCTGTGGCCGAGATGCGTACGATGATGATGTCGATGCAGAAAATGCAGATGGAAACTCAAAAGATGCAGTTGGAAACTAATCAAGCCGTCAAGCATTTGGAAACGCAAGTAGCGCAACTCGCTACATCTCAATCGACTCGTCAACCGGGACATTTACCTCCACAAGGTAACCCGCCGCAAAAGCATGAGCAAGCGAATGCTATTCAGCTACGTAGCGGCACGACGTACGATGGTCCGAAAATGCCCGGATCCGATGAGCTTGTTGTTGAGGATATTGAGAATGAAGAGGCAGAAAAGGCTGAAACTGAGGCTATGGATGCTGAAAAACGTGCAGAACCAGCTGAAACGAGTCATCAGGCACCGGAGCCGGTCGACCGGCAGCCGGTCAGCCGGACCGGCTCCAATGTTCTGACGTCTTCGGGAGTTTTTGATAAAATTTCAAATGACTCCAAAGGTAAGGGGATTAAAGGTATGGATTCTTCTTCTCCTGAAATCCAGATTAAGCTCCCGTTTCCAAACAGTGCTCGCAACAAGAAGGTTGATCAACAATTCGGTAAGTTTATGGATGTTGTGAAAAATCTTCAAGTCACCGTTCCGTTCACCGAGCTCATCATGCAGGTACCTTCCTATGCTAAGTTTATGAAAGATATTTTGACTAGGAAGCGTTCTATAGGTGATGTTGAGACCGTAGCCTTTACGGGAGAGAGCAATTCCCTTTTATTAGGTAAGGCCCCTCCTAAGCTTAAGGACCCGGGTAGTTTTTCTATTCCTTGTACTATAGGAACCCAGGTCATTGATAAGGCATTATGTGATTTAGGAGCGAGCGTTAGTGTCATGCCCTATTCCGTGTGTGAGAAGCTGAACATGGGGGGGTTGAAGTGCACTAATGTGACCCTACAGATGGCGGATAGGTCGGTTAAGCACCCCTTAGGTGTCTTAGAAGATGTCCCTGTGAGAATTGGGAAGTTTTTCTTTCCGGTTGACTTTATTGTGCTTGATATAGCTGAGGACACCCACATTCCTATCATCTTAGGGCGACCATTCCTACACACGGCGGGGGCGGTGATAGACGTTAAGAATGGGAAGTTGACTTTAGAGGTCGGTGAGGATAAGGTTACCTTTAACCTCACTAATGCTATGCGTAGTCCCATGATTGAGGAGTCTTGTTGCATGATCGACGTCGTCGATCCTATTGTTGAGGGGAATTGGCCTCCGTCCCATTTGCGGGACCCCCTTGAGGCGTTTATGGTTTTAGATGCTTGTGCAGGTGACACAGGTTATGGAGCTGTCGTGGATGTGCTGGAGGCAGCTTTGGAAGGACGGCAGCTGAGCCGTAAGGAGAGCGTGTTAGTGAGTGAGTTGGTTCAGCCTACCTATGCTGCAGAGGTAGCGACACCGGAGCTCAAGCCGTTGCCGACTCATTTGAAATATGCTTTTCTTGATGATACGAACTCTTTTCCTGTTATTGTTAGTGCGTCTTTATCTGAGAGTCAGTTGTCTGAACTGCTTGTTGTGTTACGTCGTAATAAGAAGGCGTTTGGTTATTGTTTGGATGACTTGAAAGGTATTAGTCCTGATTTTTGTATGCATAGGATTAACCTTGAGGATGGTCATCGCCCCCGTATTCAGGGGCAACGCAGGCTTAATCCTAACATGCAGGAGGTTGTGAAGAAGGAGGTCATGAAATTGCTAGATGCAGGTATTATTTACTCGATCTCCGACAGCAAATGGGTGAGCCCGGTACAGGTGGTTCCTAAGAAAGGTGGAACTACGGTGGTTCGTAACGACAAGAACGAGCTTGTCCCCACTAGAGTTGTTACGGGGTGGCGAATGTGCATTGATTATAGGATGCTGAATGCGGCCACCCGCAAAGATCATTTTCCTCTTCCATTTATTGATCAGATGCTTGAAAGGTTAGCTTCTCACTCGTTCTTTTGTTATTTGGACGGGTACTCTGGGTTCTTTCAGATCCCTATTCATCCTGATGATCAGGAGAAGACTACCTTCACATGTCCCTACGGCACCTTTGCTTATCGCAGGATGCCATTCGGACCGTAACGCACCTGCTACTTTTCAGAGATGTATGATGGGGATTTTCTCGGAATTCCTTGAATCTATTATGGAGGTGTTTATGGATGATTTTAGTGTCTACGGCACTGATTTTTCATCATGTCTGGTTAATTTGGAAAAGGTCTTAAAGCGTTGTGTTGAAGTTAACCTTGTTTTGAACTGGGAAAAATGCCACTTCATGGTCAATGAAGGAGTGGTATTGGGTCATATAGTGTCCGAAAAGGGCATCCAAGTTGATAAGGCAAAAGTGCAAGTGGTTGAGCAACTACCACCTCCCGTTTCTGTTAAGGGGGTGCGCAGTTTTCTTGGTCATGCCGGTTTTTATCGGCGGTTTATAAAAGATTTTTCGAAAATCGCTAAACCACTTACACAGTTGCTTTTGAAGGATGCCCCTTTCGCGTTTACTGATGAGTGTGTCGAGTCTTTTGACAGGATTAAACAGGCTTTAATTTCTGCGCCAATTATGCAACCTCCGGATTGGAGTCTTCCGTTCGAGGTGATGTGCGATGCGAGTGATTACGCATTGGGTGCCGTTTTGGGTCAAAGACGCGACAAAGCTTTGCATGCTATCTACTATGCAAGCAAGACACTAGACGAGGCCCAGGTTAACTACGCGACGACAGAGAAGGAACTTCTTGCAGTGGTCTTTGCGTTGGAGAAATTTCGGACCTACTTGGTTGGATCAAAGGTCATAGTCTACACCGATCACGCGGCGTTGAAGTATTTGCTAGCGAAGAAGGAGGCGAAGCCGCGGTTGATTCGTTGGATACTACTGTTGCAGGAATTTGACCTTGAGATTCGCGACAAGAAAGGGGCAGAGAATGTGGTTGCTGATCATTTGTCCCGGTTGAGATTTGATGGAGGAGGCATTTCGTTGCCTATTAATGATTCTTTTCCCGACGACTCACTGATGTGCGTCGGGAGTGTAGGTTCGGGCACTCAACCTGAGCCGTGGTATGCTAACTTTGCCAACTTTCTGGTTGGTCGACACATGAATGATGATTTGAGCTCCCAACAGAAGAAAAAGTTCTTGCATGATGTTAAGAGCTACTTTTGGGATGATCCGCACCTGTTTAAGGTGTGTGCAGATGGGTTGTATCGGCGATGCGTCCCTCAGTGGGAGGTTGCCGGTATTCTAGAGCGGTGTCACTCCTCGCCTTATGGAGGACACCACGGCCCCTCTCGTACAGTTGCTAAGGTGCTGCAGTCGGGTTTCTATTGGCCGACTATGTTTCGCGATACGAAGGATTTTGTTGTGAGCTGCGATGCGTGTCAGCGCACCGGGGGTATTTCTAGGAGGCATGAGATGCCTCAAAATCCGATACTTGAGGTTGAGATATTCGACGTTTGGGGCGTAGATTACCAAGGACCGTTTCCTTCATCCAAAGGGAACCGTTACATTTTGGTTGCAGTTGATTATGTTTCAAAGTGGGTCGAGGCGGTCGCTTCTCCTACTAATGACGCCAAGACAGTCGTTCGCCTATTGAAGAAAACTATATTTCCTCGTTTCGGTGTACCTCGGGCTTTGATTAGTGATGGTGGAACTCATTTCCACGAACGACAGCTCGCTGCTCTACTGGTTAAATACGGTGTCACTCACCGTACTGGACTAGCTTACCACCCACAAACTAGTGGGCAAGTGGAGATCTCTAATCGGGAGATTAAATCGATCCTGGAGAAGGTGGTGGCGAAGTCCCGGAAAGATTGGAGTTTGAAGCTCGATGACACTCTTTGGGCATATCGAACGGCATTTAAGACCCCTATAGGCACCTCGCCTTATAGGTTGGTTTACGGTAAGTCGTGTCATCTCCCCGTCGAGCTCGAGTACAAAGCTTATTGGGCAATCAAGGAGCTTAACCTCGACCCGACTCTGTGTGGGGAGAAGAGGCTGTTGCAACTTCATGAGCTTGAAGAATTTCGGTTGCAGTCGTACGAGAATGCGCGCCTTTATAAGGAGCGTACTAAGCGGTGGCACGACGCGAAGATCCTGCCTAGAGAGTTCGCTGTTGGAGATAAGGTATTACTATTTAACTCTCGTTTGAAACTGTTTCCTGGGAAGTTGAGGTCCAAATGGTCTGGACCATACACCGTAACAAAGGTCAGCAAGTTTGGCTATTGCGAGTTGGAGACGGACTCGGGAGAACGATTTCAGGCAAATGGTTAACGGCTTAAGCTCTATCATCCATCTGCGGTAGTGGGCGTCGTCGAGGTACTCTACCTTGCGCCCCCGGATTCCTCTTACTGATGAGGTAACATAGTCGTGCGGGACTTTAAACCAGCGCTTACGGGAGGCAACCCGCGTATTCTTGTATTTAGTGTATCGTTTGACTTTTACATTTCGTTTAGTTCATTAGGTGAGGCGAGAGTGAGGGTACTAATAATTCCATTGAGCTGTGCAGGATTTAGAGGCATTCGACACTTAGAATTTTTGTGGTTTTCACGAATAAAGGGCGTCGAAGCCGGCCGACCGGCGGCCGGGCTTGGACCGGCGCCGAAGCATAAATTTTAAGGCAAAAAAAGGGACTTAGGAAAAATTGAAAAAAACACGGGAGCCGGTCGACCGGCCGCCGGTCCCGACCGGCCGTCCCGAAATTTTGCTTGCCTTTAAATACTCGCCGGCCCCCAAATCTCCCTCATAATTCTTTTTTCACTCCCACTCTCTAACTTCTCTCTATAATTTCGAACCTACTTCCTCTCTAAAACCCCAAACCCTAACTTCATCTCTTTCAACACACCACCTCAAGTTACTACCCATTTCCATGGCGGATCAAGGGCATCAACGCAAGCGTGGACGAGTCACCCGTCATCAAGCATCTCTTCCCGACGTCGAGCCCGACGTCGATTTCTCCGAGGTAATATTCGCTACCGAACAACAAAAGTCAAATTTTCAATCTTTTAAGAATCGTCCCCTCCACCCTACCCGGTTTATTTGCCGGAATACCTTGCGAGCCTTAGGTATAGACGGTGTTACCGAAAAGTTGTTCAAGGGTGTTGGTATGGAAAAAATGTTCGGTATGATGCACTTGACGTATTCACGTCTTACTTGGGAATTTTTGAGCTCACTTAAGGTTGACCGGGGGCGTCCGGCGGATAGTATCGTGTTAACTTTCCGTCTCATGAATAATGATTGCAAATTGACGGTCAAACAACTTGGTACGATTTTTGGGTTCACCCACCACAAGGAGTATAATGCTCCCGATTCGTTTAACGTGGGAGAGTTGTGGGGAGCGATCTCGGGCCAAAGACCAGAGCCCGGGAAGCATATGAGTGCCCCCTACATTCATCAGCCTGCCATTCGCATTTGGCGGTTAAATGGCTCATGGGGTGGGCGATTTTGGGCGTAATGAGCCCCACAATGTTAGGACCGAGGAGATGGCTATCCTTGACAAGATTTTGACGCAACCGGGCGGTATCATATTGATCTCGCTTACCACCTTGCTCTTCACTTGAGGAAGTTAGCCCGATGCCAATTCTAACGTCGGAATCCATGTGGGTGGCCTTATTACCCGTGATTGCTATTAAGGTCGCGGGTTTCACTGAAACCCCGCAAAAGCGATCGGGTGGTGTGCTTTTGGATATATCTTACTTGGCCAGCGCCATTAAATTGGCTTCGCCTGCGTCGGCGGTGAACGTATTTGGATGATCGGCAGATGAGAGGCGTTCGCCTTCACGCACCTACACATACCGAGCCGTGCGGACCAGGCTACATATCTCGCTTCCTTTGAGGACACTCCTACCCCTCTGTTCCGCCCGGACATATGGGCGACGCTCCACGCAGGTGCCTCTTCTTCTTCTTATCTTTCTTTGTTGAGGCCGGTCTGGCGATTTACGGTTCCACCACATGCTGCTGCAGGTGGTTCCCAGTATTTTGACCTGCACCCCGCCATTGTATCGATGATGGGTCGGATGGATTTGGGGTGGCCCGGGCTCAGATTGATTTTGATGACTTTCGTCATCGCTACGACGATGACTTACGCGCGACGCACGCCACAGATTGACGAGGTGTACACCGACCAGGCGTTGAGTCGATTACTGCATATGATGCCTATGAGGCGGGGCTCTGGCCCTTTGAGGACCTCACCCGCCCTACTTCACTTGGCCCGGACGGCGTACATCGACCGGGCGTCCATGGAGGGTTTACCCTTCAACCTCGATTATTACTCTACACCATATACTTGGCGGATGGTGGAGTGCGGATATGGGGCTCGCGCCGACCTGCATTGGTTTTGGTGACGCGGGCGCGTCTGGATCGGGTGCTGCGGCCTCTGGGATGCCGATAGACGTCGACGATGAGGAGGATGATGACGACCTTGAGGCGGCCATTGATGAGTACGAGGACGATTCCTCTTAGTGGCATCTTTGTCGCCACTCACCCTGAGCATCTGGCGGCAGGGAATTCCTATGTACAGTACGTATTCTCTTCTCTCCTTTTTACGTTCCTTCCCCATTTATTTTTCGGTCCTTCAGTTGTGTTTTTATGGATGTTGGTTGTTGTTTGCTGCTGATCACACTGAGGACATTGTGATGTTTAGGCTTGGGGGAGGAATTAGGTTTTATTTTCAGTTTTATTTTCATTTTTTTTGTATTTGTGTGTTAGTTTGCTAGTTTTACTGCTTTCTTTTTCTACTGCTTTCTTTTTCAAAAAAAAAAAAAAAAAATGTCGAAAAATCAAAAAAATAGAGTCAGTTTAGATGTAGAAACGTGCAAAGCGACGATGATTTCATTTGCTTAATGCTTGTCCTTTTTCTATGCACTTGACGTGATTGAGCATGCGCTTTTCATGCGGTCTTGAGTCGGTCTTACGAGTCAGTTGTTTGGTATGCTGTTGTTGAACCTAGACTTGACCATGTTTTAGTGAAACTACATATATATAGCGAGGATTAGAGCCTCCAAGGCCAGTGACATCTACGACTGGTCTCCTTGTTTGTTAGGGTGTCTGTAGTTTCTCCTCGTGCAGGGCGTAATATTAACATGCATAAGTGTGAATTCGATGCGCTTATCTTGAAGTCGTGTCGGGTTGGTGGCTAAGCGGTATTACATGAGGAAAGCGACATTATACTTGTTTTTATGAACTCCACATTAGCCAAATGGCCTATTTTTCTTACCCTTTAGATTATAGGTTACCACTTTTTGCACCCCGTCCTAGCCTTAAAGCTTGTTTTCGTACCACATTTTGATTACCCACTTACCTTTTTCAGTTTACCTACCCTTTTCGGGACAGTTGCATATTGATTTTGGTTTGTTGGTTATTGCTTGAGGCGTTAAGTTGAGGTCGCAGAAAAGAGTCGCAAGTTGGAAGGGTCTATTGTCTTCTGTCGTCAACCGTTACCCCTCTTAATCTTGTTGCATTTTATTTCGAAAAAAAAAAAGAAAAAACACGAAAAGGCCTGGGAGCCGGCCGACCGGCAGCCGGCCCCCGACCGGCGCCGAACACAAAAAAAAAAAAGTGAAAAAAAAAAAAAAAAAAAAAAAACAGAGAAAAGAAAGAAAAACACAAAAATATGTTGTTTCATTTGGGGTTCTGTACATAATGCGGTTGTATGACGTGATTATTCGACTACTCTTACGGAGGTTGTTATTTGAGCTTGAGTTCAGTTTTTGCCTCTTAGTCGATTGAGTTGGGTTGATTGTTGTGGCGAGTTGGTTTAGTAGTTATATGCAACTACCGATCTTAGCTCCTCTTATCCTAAACGCGCTTGGCGCAACCACCTTTCACCCTTCACCCTGGCCTTCCCGCGTAAGTCCTTGGCATGTATTCTGGTCATTTGTTTGGTTGGACATTGTACTTTGGTTGTAGAGATCGTTTTCACATTAGATTGCAGGCGTGTTTCACGAGTCGAGTAGGTGAGTGTGTTTTCTTGCATCTTTACAGAATATTCACATATACTTACCCTGTTCTCTTATGAGTGTAGAGTGAAACCCGTGAGGATACTAATTCAACGGTCTTGCAAGGTCGACGGTTCAACGTATTAGCTTCCTGCAGCTTGATTAGTTTGTATCGTGCTTCTTTCCGCAGTTGGGAATTTATTCCTAACACATTTGATTGCTCATGATCGTTAGGTTGTATATGTTTTAGTGACTATCGCATGTTTAGCTCTGAGTCGCTGTTTCTCGTCTTTTGTATTAGGTTGTATGGTTTGCTTAGTTGTTAGTTGAGTTGCTTGCTCGAGGACGAGCAAGAGTCTGGCTTGGGGGAATTTGATAGCGGTTATTTTTATATGTTTTTACCCCCGTCCCGAGCTGCTTTTTATTGTCAAAATGCGTCCTTCGGGGCCATTTTGTTCTCACATTACGTCCTAGAGGCGCTTTTGTTGTATTTCCGTATTTTGCAGGATTTTATTCATTTCCTAGGCATTTGAGCTGAAAAGTGGATACACGGGAATCCAAGAGACGACGTGAAGTTGAGCTCGGGACCGAAAGCCGAGAATTAAAGTTAAGGGGCCGAAATATTGCAAGAGCTAGCAATGGCCCAAGAAGAATTTGGAGTTTTGGGCCCAAAACGTTGGGCTACGTTCAAAAGAGCACCGGAGCCGGTCCAGTTACGGACCGGCGGCCGGTCGACCGGCCGTGACGTATTATTATTTTCGGGAGCTGTTAATTTGTGGGATATTAAGCAGAAACTTAAGTTTAATTTATCATCTTATGTTTTTATGAGACCTAGTTACGAAATACAGTTTGCTTAGTTCTCTCTCCTAGTTTATTTACTGCTTTCATCTTCAACGTTGGATTTTAAGTTGGATTTCATCCTGGAACTTTGTAACCGTCGGTACTTCTTAATTTCAATTCAAGCATTCAATTCTGGTAATCATGTCTCTATTTTATTCCTTTGTTATTTTATCGTTTGCCCTAGATATGAGTAGCTAATCCCCTCGCTAGGGTTGAGGGGGAATTATGTCTTTAATCCGGTGTTTTGTTTAAATTGCTGTGATTGATTAGTTTATGCTTGTGCGATTTCTTCCTGCGCGATTAATTGACAATTGAATTTAGGGACGCCTTGATTTAATTGAACTTAGGGTTATATTGATTTAAGATCGAAAGCCTAATCAGTATTAGACCACTACGCGTAATTGATAAGTTGATTTAGTAAGTCGCGAGAGCCCGCTAAATTGAACTTAAGGTAACATTGACTCGAGAGAGCTTGTTTTATCCTAATCGCCTTGTTTATTCTGATTGATTGCTATTTTGGTGAAAGTTTATTATCCGGATTATTGTCATAAGGAACCCGAAACCCTGGTCTTTTACCTATTGTTTAAACCCTCTTTATATTGCTTTAGTTTGTTCTTTTAGCTTTATAGACCTTACAAAACAAACCCTTTTCACACCTTAGGAATAGCCTAGATTTAGTAAACCTGCGAGTATACGTTTCCCTGTGGATTCGACCCTACTGCCACTAGCTACCTTGTTAGTTGACTTTAGGTTACTTTGACTTAGGTGATACGACTTTAGCCTTGTCATGCATCCTGCCCATGCCGTTACGCCTTAAGTCGTATAGCCTGTTCCGTACAAGATAATGAAAAATTCAACTCTTAGTGGGTCAGGCTTTAGGAAATAGTCGTTTTATCCTGAGTTAAGGTGCTCTATGAATAGCATAGCCTACTCTTAAATTGGATATTAGTGTATGCATACTAGACTAGGGTTTTATTCCCCTATTTCGCTAAAGTTATCAGGGCCACCGTGACCTTATTGCGATTGTCATCTCACGGTTCTGTCTCCTTGCCGTGTTTCGTTCTTAGTGGGCGCGACACTAGCATTCGTTCTTACCCTGCGTAAAGATTACTTGACGAGATTGTATCTGAAGTTCGAATCATTTCGAACACTAGAGGATGAGATGCAAGTATTATAGTATTCGGCGTGGTTTACGAGTCGAGTAAGCCTCTGCACTATGGAAGTGAGATGCAATCGATCAGAGTACAAAGGCCTACTCAGTGGTCAGGCTCGTAAGCAGTATGTGTTGTTTGTTGTTTGATTAAATGAGAATGAGTGTGTACTATCTTGAAAACTAAAGACCACAAATTTACGAAGTGAATCAGTCGCATGTTGAGAATGATCTTTGTATGTACGTCATTTGCGATCCGATATCGCGTTGTAATCTTCTTTGAATTATTGTGATACTATGGTTATGATATTATGTGTTATTTGCTTTCATAACTGAATATCATGCTTATATGATTTATCGCTTTAAACCGCATGCTTATTATGACTTATATGTCTTTATATGCTATATGTAATAAGCATGTTTATGTTTTTATCATAATGTTATGTTTATAAAGCGATAATATTAAACCAAAGTAATTGAAATCGAGGGTAAGTATGAGCATAGCTAGTCCTTTGTCATTCAGTGAGCATCCCCCCAACAGCTTATTGTGCAGGATAATCATGGACCGGAAGCTGAATTTTGGACGGGGCCATGCAATGCTTTTATGCTTTACTTTTAATCTTTTTTGAGAGATTTGTAATATATAACACTTTACTCTTTTAACTTCCGTATTTTGAGTTGTTCATTTCAACTCTTAAACGATGATGTAATATTTGGGTTATTTGTATAATTAATAACGCTGGTTTAAGACTTAATTAATTTCCGCCTTAGTAATTAAAGTCGACTAAAAACCAGGTTGTTACATTCCTGAAGCCAAATGGGCACGCGAACGCTACGAACAACTCATTCTCTTAGACGAAAGACGACTACACTCACTAAGTACAGTCCGAACGTATCAATCTCGCCTACAACGCGCCTACAACAAACGGGTCAAGCCACGAAACATTAAAGTGGGTGACCTAGTACTCAAATCCGTCCGAGCACCATTACCAGTCGACCCAAGGGGGAAATTCAAACCCAATTGGGCCGGGCCGTACTTGGTCAAAGACATCCTTCCCGGAGGAGCAGTAACGCTAACTGACCTTGACGGTCAAGACTTCCGACTACCAACAAATCTTGATCAACTCAAGAAATACTACCCTTAAACAAATTTGCAATGTACTTCACAAAAAGGACAAAACTCGCTCTCGCATGAGTGAACTACGCTCGGTTTGATTCCACGCACTGTGGATACGTAGGCAGCTTTGCAAAAAGCACAACCGAATCACACGAACTACGCCGGTTTGATTCTGTATTCAAAACGCAGATACGTAGGCAGCTTATCAAAAGCGCAACCGAACCTTCTTAGCACCCACACCCGAAGCTTAAAAAGGTCGAGGGTTTTGCACTCACAAAATGACACGCTCGAAGCTTAAAAAGGTCAAGAGTACAGTCAACACAAAAACAAGAATCTGAGTCCGAAGCTCAAAAAGGTCGAGGATTTAAGACAAAACAATTCAAAACGCACAAGTCCAAAGCTTAAAAAGGTCGAGGATTTGAGACAAAATACAAGTGTTCGAAGCTTAAAAAGGTCGAGAACATTTCAAAACAAAACAAAGAAAGCAACGAGACAAGGCAAAAGCAAATAAATTCTATTTTATTACTTTATTTAGAATTCTTCAAAGCTCAGAGATGAGTTAGGAACAAGCCTCCTTAACCCTTTATTCGAATTTAAAAACATGCGTTTGAATAAAGAAATTTTCTAAAGCAAAACAAAAACAAACTACTAGGACGTTTTCCGTCGTTTGGGACTAGCCTCTTCATCCTCAAGAGGTCGATCCGCCACAATCTTCGAGCTAAGAATGGGAGTAGACCTCTCAAAACCTGGGGGCTCGATCGGATCCTCATCCTGCTCGACTGGGGGCTCCTCGATCCTTGGCCCTAGGCGATCTTTAACAGTCACTTTCGGTCCAAGTCTCTCCCGCACCGGTCTCGAAGTAGAAGCACCTGCATCAACAACACAGAGATCACCATAATCCCTCCTGTCACGCACTACTTCATGCAACAAGGAGGGCTTTGGCCCATTCTTCTCTCTCCTCCTCTGATTCTCCCGTTCACGAGAATCCTTGGAATGACACCAACGCGTATAGAAATCCGTGACACGAGTAGACTCTATATGCTCCGGCACAACCCAAGTAACACGATCCGACCACCCTCGGATCCAAGCATCAATCATCTGGTTGTTTAGGACAACAACCCCTCCAACCTGCGTATCCTGATCCGGAATAGTCTGCGCAAGCCCGATTTGCCTCTTCAAGCGAAGAGGATGAATCCATACACCCCGTTCAAACCCGCACAACATCAACCCGCGAGCCGCGTTCGCTACCGACGGTGCCGTTACCTCCGTAATACCCCACCACGAAACATACCAACGAATGCTGCTCTCCCTCACAAACCCCCGGTAGTAGTTGAGTGAACGCTCCCGAGGGTTAGCCCAATCCATCTTCCGAGACGTCGTCCCTGCAGCCTTGAAGGCACCACCAAGGGGAAGAGCCTTATACACGCTCAACCTCTCCATGAGCCAAACGTTGAGAATCCTAGCGCAACCCCTGTACGAGCTCAGACGATTAGCACAACGGTCGTCTAAGCCCAGTATGGTCTCCGCCAGGATCAACGCAGAAGGATCATGTCCTCGCTCCATCTCTTCGACAACACGAGCATACATCGCGTTCCCGAACACACCATCGGCATGGACCTGCAAAAGCATAGCGATGAACCAAACAAAAGCAAGGGCCCTCCGCCTCGGCGGTCCAGAAATACTAGTGTCGATTCTATTCATATAACGTTGACACAACGAGGCATATTCACCCTACCTCCCTCGAACAAACTGCGGCGCATGAGCATCTGTCATCCCAAGGAAGTTTCGCAACATCCCGTTATAACAAAGCTCGCTTCCTCACAACCACAGGAGTCGTCCGCTTCGACCACCCCCCAATGGCCGCAAACTCCTCCATCAAAGGACACACCTCCCCCCCGGGAAACCTAAACACATGCAAATTAGGATCCCAATAATCCAAACACGAGTCAAGGAAGTCTAAATCAACTTTCATTTGACAAAAGCCAATAAAAACACCCGCACCATCATCATACACCGCCTTCTTCATCCCCGGACTTAATGAGGAAGTCCATCTCTTCAAAAGAGCATCAAAATGCTCAACCATTTTTTTAGAACACAAAAACTTTTATAAATATACCTAATATATTTATGAGAGCAAAAACCTAAAGCAAAAGCAAAGAAGAGAAGTGATTGTGAATGAAGATTATGGCACGCACCCCCTCTCCTTATATAGGAAAACAATATCCGAAATATGGAAATACAGCGCTAGCAGCCAGGCCAGCAAACCGCATGGCTCTATGCGGTTTGCACCCCAAACCGCATAAGCCTATGCGGTTTTCCCTTGCAACCGCATAAGCCTATGCGGTTTCAGGGGTTGGTTTTCCTCAAATTTTCCTAATTTCGTCTTTCCTAAAACACTACAACCTACTTTGAGCTACGACACCATCATTACGCTTCACTTTAGCAAATACGATTCATACCACGAGTCAAAACACAAACATTTTCGACATTCATGCAAGCTCATTTCGCATCTAAAATGAACTTTTCACAAGAACGTTTTCACAATCTAAAACAAAACATCAAATGCATCCCACTCGGGAATCATATCATTTTTCAAACAAGACTACCAAACAGGTTTATCGATGACAATCAAGTTCAAGCTACTGCAACAAGTCCAAAGTTCAAGCTGCAACGGCATGTACATAAAGGTTCATACAATCTTTATTACACAAAGTCACTCGGGATGACGACGACGATACTCGTCAAACTCACGCCGAATCTGAGCCGTCTCAGCTCGGCTCACGACACAAGCTGTGACTGCTCGGCCAGGCCATCCTCCACGGGTTGGCCACCCTCCACAACTTCTTATGCACCCCTTCGCCACCTACAAACACAAAAGCACGTTACAATTTTCTCCATTTTGCCTTAATTTCACACAAATTAAGTCAAACTTAGGGGGAAATTCCAAAACAAGACCCAGCATCCTCCATTTTGACTTAATTTCACCCAAATCAAGTCAACCTTAGGGGGGAAATTTCAAATTAACAGCGCTCATCCCCATTTTGCCTTAATTTCACTCAAATTACGCCAAACTCGAGGGGGTAACACAAAAACACGCATCTCACTAGTTTGATCATCACCATGTTTCATACCTCGATCAAACTGGGGGCTCACTCACATATACAAGACAAGTACATACCTTCTTCACCCTGCCCGTCCAGCTGTCCATGCCCGCGTCAGTGGTCACCGGCAAGTACGTCGGCAAAGTGAAAGTACGACGCACACCCGACTCGTCGTACTCAACGGTGGTAGGGAAGTCGCCAGGCTGCTCCGCCATCTCCGGATCAAATTCCTACAAAACAAGTACAAAACGCACACGTCAGGGAAATTTTTCGGAAAATCACCTTACGCACCCTCAACAGCATCAAACATACCTCAATCGGCCCACAAACAAGCCGAGACTCATGAAAGTGGTGTAGTCCTCCCGGAGACGCAGAAGACTCACCGACTCTCCTTCCCCGCATAACGCCACCGATCCTGGCGGAAACCCCTCGCTCAAGCAGACCCTCGGCGGATCCCTAGGCACCACCGAGTTGGCCACCACTGCTGAAAGGCCAAGCGCTCTCAAAGTACCAAACCGCCGCCCACGGGCGTCGCCAGTACAAGCTACTGGTCTCTCGCACTGCAAACCTAGCTCCAATGCCCTCAGGAATATCCCTGTACTGGCCCCACGGGAACGGCACGAACTACAAACAAAGACAAGACAAACACTCATAAATACCAATACAATCATTTTAAATACACTCTATTTAAAATGGTTCAAGCACAAACCTGATCAAACTGCATCTGGTTCAGAAGCACCCGAACATCATCATACGACCAGTTAAACGCAGCACGGTTACATGTACCCCAAGTACGTACCGCCGGGTACTCCCTCACGATCGTCAGAGCGTGCGGGGGCAGCAGAAAAGGGAAGTGGCTAAGAATCCACGACTGCGCACACAAGAAACAAAAACACGTTACAAAGGCAAAGACAACACGAAAACAAAACAACAATGCACCCGAAACAAAAACAGAATTAATACGTACCTCCATCAAGAACCCAGGCGAGACCAAGGACAATCTCGACCCTCGATCCATGACCCGCGGTCTCACGGCATCCATGCAGAAACGAATGCACAAACCCAAAGACGGCGTCACCCAGTCGAACGTTCCAATTGCATCCCAATCCAGGAGATGCATAAGGACCGACGTCTACTCCCGCTCGCCTTTATCGCCGAAGTACACGGCGCTGACGAACCGCCACAGCCACATACGAGCATTCTGCTCGTCACTCCACTCCGAGGGGCCATACTCGGTCTTCCCCTCAAAGTACTCCAAGATATAACTCGTCTTGAAAGTATAGGGTGGAGCACCCTCGCAAATCACCTCCAAACCACCGCCGATCGCATCAGTCACAACCTCGTCCACAACGGACGGCGCAAACTCAAAGCTCATGTCACGATCTCCGAACGGCAGCCCCGTTATGACCGCATACTCAGACAAGGTAATGCCGGCCTCAAAGCCGGGCATATAGAACGTCGTCGTGGTGTCCCAATACCTGTCTAGGAAGGCCCTGATCAACATCAGGTTTGCCGTCTGCTTCCTCCTTGCAATCTCCCTCCAATGGCCGACCAACGGGCCAAAAGCACTACGCAGCACCCAAGCCTGCGCTCCCAGCGCAAGCTTCTCCTCAAAAACACACATTACGGACGACACGCCCGAGAAAGTCCTCATTGGACCTTTCTGCCAACCCATCGTCGCTCGATAGGAAACGTGTCTCTCCGGGGCAAGTAGAAGATTATGACCATCCCAGCCCTTAGCGAACGCCCTGTTCGCACGTGATTTTCGCGGCCTAGAGCTACTCGCTCTAGGCGCAACCTCCTCAGCCTCCTCAGCAACATCCATCTCAGCCTCCAGCTCGTCCACAAACTCCTGAGCGAACGCATCCGCCTCCTCCTCCTCAGGATCAGGCACAGGGACATGCCTCCCACGACCCCTACCTCGTGACTGCCCACGTCTCGTGGACAAATCACGAGGGTCGGCTTCCCTCTCACTACGTGTACGCCTCAAACCACTCGAGCTAGAGGCTCCCTCGGTCCTCGAGCTAGCACTCCTACGGGATTTCGACCTCGTAACACGACTAGAACTCTCCCCTGCAACCAAACACAGCCAATACATACAGCTATAATACACGCAAGCATACAAACTTGGCATACACACACACAAATATGCACAAATAATATACGCATAATACATATACATCCTTTGACACATTACACTATACGCCTCACAGAGCATTTTTAGCCTAATTCACAATTAAGCCGAAAACCGTTCTTTACACTTCAAAATCACAACTTTATGGTTTCTACGCGCCATAATAGTCCCCAACAACAACCCATTACAAGCAATTGCGTTTTGGTCATTCCGATCAAAAACCCCCAATTCGCCTTAATTACTCCGTATAATTACGACTTAAGACGGCGATTTGAAGGCCCTAACTCGAATTCTTCGCAAAACTAACGCTATAGGCATGCTATACTCGCTATGGGCATCCTACACCGAAGTTTAATTGAAATTTCGGGTCGGAAAATCCGGGTTCGTTTTCGGGCCCGAAACCTAATTTGGACGTTTTTCACACAAAGACGGTCTAAATCACAATCAATTCACACATACACGTTCGCATGGCATAATGCAACACAATGACGTCAATTTCAAGCATTCAAACGGCAAATTTCAAGCAAGACTCGGGTTTTCATTCAAAACCCGTCTTTTCAACATTTCAAGGCAAAACTAGCTAATTGCAACAACGAATAACGTAAAAGCAAGCTAAAATGAAGCAATACCTTGTTCCATAGCAAGACAACGCAACGAAAATGAGCAAAAACGGTTGAGAAATCGAAAAATGACGTTTTTTTGAGTTGAAAAACCGAAATGATATAATGTGGCATGCTCACGGTTTTGCTCGAGCCTTATATAGCCTCTACAGCCAACAGGGGTAACCGCATAAGCTTATGCGGTTTGTCCCCTGAACCGCATAAGCTTGTGCGGTTTGGTCCCTTGGTTTTTCTCGGGTTTTTCTCGTCTTACGCCTACTTTTCGATCCCTAATTCATCTTAGCTCAAATGCAACTTCAAGTACAATCCATGTTTGGGTGAAGGCGTCACTTACAACCCGCCATACGCGTATATTAAGCATTTAATGTACGGTACAGAAGCAGAAGCACGAACGCTCTTCACGAGCAAACACGTCATTTTTCTTCCTCAACGGAAGATAATCATATGCAATAACAACCACAACTACACCCACGCTCCTCGGCGAGCCCAAGCATAAGTACTCTACAACAAGCACTCTACAACAAGCATTCAACTACAAGCATAAAACGCTCCTCGGCGAGTTTAAGCACAAGCGTCCTACAAAGCACATCCAAGCATGAACCCATGGCACAAAAACACCCCTGTACAAGCATTACAACCTTTACAAATGCACTCCTACAAGACCATACATCCTACGAATGCACTCTTCACGAGGTCATACATCCAGCCCAGATACACTCACACCCTTGCACTTTAGCCCCCACGCATTGCAGCACATGCGCTCTTTCACGAGACCATACGAAGACGCTACAAGCAGCAGCACTATACGATACCCAACATATACAAGACGACGACATCAACATCAGCAAAGGCATTAGCAACAAGCACGACGAAGGCACTCTGCAGGCCGGCAGGCCCTTATAATATGCACGGACCGCCAAGTCCTTAAAATGCGCACGTCCCGCCCCGTTTAGCCCGGTTCGAAGTCCTTGTCTTACCCATGGACGCATGCTTCGTTCCGCTGATCATATCGAGAGGCGTAATGGTCCGGATATGGTCGTGGAGTTTGACTAGCGCTCTAGTCCGAGCTCAGTCAAACTGGGGGCTCTGTGGATACCCATATCCGTACCCTCCCAACAAAAACCCTGTGATGTAACACGGACTTTTATTACGCATGTTTAACGTTGACTTTTACGGTTCTAACTAATGTCGAATTCACTTTGAGTCGTTTTGAAATGTTAAAATGATTTAGGTCGCATCACATCGCATTTAAATAACGTTCATTTTGTCCATTTGGAGTCTAGCTTGGTCCTCGTCCTGCTTCATTTGGCATGAGCTTCGTATTTGCACTACAATTGGCCCTTTTACATTAACAAGGTCTGATTCAGCATTCCTAAATTCCTAAATTTAGGCTCGTTAGCTAAAACCGCTATTTAGCATCCTCTTACACAAAATACAACCTCACGTCTTAGCTTATTTCACAAAACTATGCAAATACACCCCATTTCATTTTTCCGGGTCTCGGGCCCAAAACCGAGCCCAAACCCAAGCCTTTGGCCCGCACTCCAAGGCCCTGCACATCATAAAATATCTCAGAAATATCTCAGCTCTTTTCTTGGCACACACGCACGAAATTATACTGTATCTTTCAAAGATTTTATGCAACCGAAACTTGGAAAGCAGCCTTAAAACCACACCCACAAACCGCATGACCTTATGCGGTTTGGGGTCTTTAACCGATAAGCCTATGCGGTTTTCCCAGGCAACCGCATAAGGCTATGCGGTTTCTCGGCCTGTTTTTATCCCCGGTTTCCTAATTTCTCCGAGGTTTTTAGTATATATACACCCTTATACCCAACCTCGAAGATCATATCTTTTCACACACAATTCACACCTTCTCATACTTTCAGATCACAATTTCACACACAATTCACAATACACAAATCCTCTCTCACAAAAGCCTCAAGCACTCAAATCCTTGAGTTCAGCACACCATCCCGTGTTGAATTCATCCTCCTTTTAAGTTCAAGAAGCGAAGCTCTGCCCAGATCTGAAGCGTCAGGACAAGGTAGGTACCGATCCACTTGGATCAAAGCTTTTTCTTATTTTCTATGGACTAACAAAGGGGACTACACTCTAGCGCCCCCCCCGGCTTTGGCACCCGAGCGCGCTTGCCTTCCAAGTGTTCTTATTACTTCGGGTACACTCCATATCCGATGACACGCCAAAGTCGCATAAGCAACCGACCTTTTAAAATAAACCAATGGACAATTGAACTTTATTTTAATTGCATGCATCTTGCACCGTTTCTGTTTTGCATTAAAATCAACTTAAACAATGAATTCGACCTTTAAGCTGAGCGAAGTATTCGTTAACAAGTTAAACATGCTAAACTGAGGGTTTTAATCAATCTTTTTGCATCTGCATCTGCATTCTTTTACAAACTTATCGCACTTGTACGTAGCGATAACATTAGCTCAAATATCATCTTACAAGGACTGTTCTAGGTCAGTAGAGGCTATTTTTACATAGGCTTTTCTAAAAGGTTTTCATAAATCATTATTTGAATGAACTCTTTTTCTAAAGTACCCTCACCCCGAATCCAATCTGGTTTCACAAGCCTTAGATCTAGGGGTGTCGGCGTGCTCCAAAATCTAAGAACATGTTTTTAGCTTAGAACATGGTAGCAGGTTCCTAATTTCCGCGATAATTAGGTGGCGACTCCATAACAGTTCTTAAAGGTTTTTCCAACTTAATCTTTTTTAACTTTAAAATCCGCCCTTAAGCAAGACGCCGAGTTGGGTCCGATCCCGGGTTCCACAGGTGGGTTCAACGAGCCATAAGTCAAACTGTTGACTAATCGATCACAGATGCGCAGGACAATTTTTGTGACGACTACATGGAGTCCTAAATGTTTCAGAACATTAGGTGCCGGGTCGTGGATAGGACATCCATAGTGTTCCTAGAGTTGATTCTTTTGACTATCGACTGTCTCTTGAGATTAAGGCAGATTTTGGGTGACTTTGGTTTCTTTCTCAAGGTCGACCGTAACAGGAGGCTAAGTAGATTTTCACTGGGTCATTTCATGCTGCGCTTACATCTGCAGGATTCGAGTTGAGGAAAATATCCAACTTCTATCGAGGTATAATACTTTTCTCAGGGCCACTCGAGGAGCTGTAACTGAAAATGCATGGCCATGCTCGGATATTGATTCGTTTATCAGTTAAGTTACTCTCTAGTCGGGGAAACCACTCTTGATTCTGATCACTTGTGAACTACGACCTTTGAAAGTACGGACTTTGCAAATTGGTTTACATTGAGTGGGAGAAATTTATTATGGATATGAGAATCGGTTATCGCACCTACACTTGTACGGACAAGTGGGAGATTGTTGGAGTTAGTGTCCTCCACAGTTAGTGCAATAACATAAATAAACCTCTTAAGGTACACAGGGTACATTTTGTATGCAATCAGTTGATTAACGTTTATCAATAACGGTTGGCTTGCTAGATAAGTTTGACGTTATTGTCATACAGATGGCGGTGATCAACTGGTCCCTAAAAAGTCACACCTAAAGGATGTGTTTAGGAAATGTGATTATTTGAGAAATTAATCATATTGATGCCTTACAAAAAGACTAAAAGGTTAGTCAGTGTTTTTGACTAAAATGTTAGTCAAGTGTGTGATAATGATACGGCCATTTAATAAGGATTAAATGATATTAGCTAAGACGAATTAAATGTAATTCGTAAATTGAATATAAAATGTTATATTTAATTATTGAATATAATATATGCTAATTAATCATAAACTGTTATAATTAATTATAAAATTATAAATATAAGGATATTAATAATTTAATGATATATTATAGTGGATCATATTTATAACACTAGTAATATTATATTATATTATAAAGGTAAAGGAAACCTCTAGGAAAGAGCCTTATTGCTCTTTGACTCCTTGGTCAACAAGAAATTGGTTTTTGGAAAGTGATTTTTGGAAAGCAAAAATTACTCCACATAATTGATGGGTTAGCCGAAATTATAGTGTATTTAAGGGGAGTTTTTGCTCATCTTAATTCACTAATTGATTGATCATTATTCACACACAAAATTTTAGAAAATCAGTTTTCTTCTCTCTAAAGTTTTCTAGCAAGAACTAAGGGCATATCTTAAGCAATCTTGGGTGCAACTTTTAGGAGATATCAAGCTTCTTGATATTCGATCTTAGGCCATTAAGCAAGGACAAAAGGTTGTTTTTCTTAATCTTAAACTTATTTATGCAATTTCTTTTATGACCTTTAAATCTTATAAAGTTTTTCATTATAATCCTGTGATTTTAAAGGTCTATATACCGATATAAACCTACAACAACAATAACATCAACATTGACAACAACAACATAAACGGCCACCACCGTGCCCTAAACCCTACCACTGTGCCCCACCCCTCTCCCTAACCCTAACCCGCCTCAAACAACAACAATGCAACCTCAACAACAACAACAACAACAACAACCGTCACAACAACAAGAACAACAACAATAACATACATACAATAAAATCAAACAAAAAAACGAATGAAAAACGAACCTTTTTAAGGAATATAAATTAGGGCTTAGCAAACTTCGAACAAAGTATACTTTAAACTTAAATTAAACAATGAACAATATTGAAACTAATATAAATGAAAGGTTGTTTCGAATAAAATTATATTGAAGAATACGAATAAAAAAAAATGAAGTAGAAGAGAGTGTTTGATTATGAATAAGACTCAAAAATAAGAAGCAGTAAAAAAAATATAGTAGGGCAAAAATAAAAAACGTTTGATCTTCCTAGCAGCGCCAAATTAAAAAAAAAAATATAAAACTTAAAAAAAACGGTTTTTAAAAAAACCGTTATAAAAACATTAAAAAAAACGGTTTTTTAAAAATACCGTTATAAAAAAATTCAATTTTTTCCTAAAAAAAAAACAAAATTACGAAATTAAGTCAAATAAAACGGTTATTACAATAATAACCGTTTTTTATAATTTAAAAAAAACGGTTTTTATAAAACAACCGTTTTTTTTTTATTTAGTTAAATACAACGCTTTTTTAATTACGAAACCGTTATTTAAAGTCTAACTAAAAACAACACATTTTGGTTAATAACCGTTTTTAATAATAAAACCGTTTTTTATAATTTTTTTTCGTTGTTTTTAGTTATGAGTTAGATTTGCCGCCTAAAGATTTAACAACGGAAATTTTTTTGTCGTTGTTTATAATATTATAAGCAACGACCTTTGTAATTTGTGTTGTTTTTGCTCCGTTGTTTTTGCTCAGATTTGTAGTAGTGGTACTCTCACCCGAATCCGAATATGGTTTCATAATAGCCTTAGACGGATGGGTGTCGACGTGCCTTGAACTCTAAGAGGTGTCTTTGAGCATAAGGACACGAAGGCGGGTTCTAAATTTCACTCATAATTTAGTGGCGACTCCGAAGCAGTTTTTAATGGTTTTTCTAACTTAATGTTTTTCAACTTTTCGTCCCTTAGCAAGACGTCGAGTGGTCCCATTTAACCCCGGTACCTACAGTTGGCGACTCCGTTGGGGACAGGTTTTTATTTTTAAAACTAAAACTAGCATTTTCTTTTTAAAAATAAAAATGAGACTCGAACAACTTGAGAACAATCATCATATGTGAGCTAAGCATATTCGTTTAGAGTCGAATCCAGTGGATTCAAACACAAATATCCTCGAGAGGTGGTTCCAAACGCAGGCGTCGTCCATTCGATGAAGCACGTTCTGGACTAACTTTCCTCTCACCCCTCCACGGCTTGCCGTAGCGAACTGGTTTGACCGCCCAAGGGCATCTTTCGTATCCTACACGTTTTACTGTTTGGGCGAAAGGTTAAAAGCATCTGCCAAAGCGTACTCAAACCAGTTAAAGGCGTACTAGACTTGACCAAACGACCAAGAGTCATACGTACAAATGCGAGGCTATACAATATAGCCTTTTTCAAAATTCATTTGCATTGCATATTTTCGAAAAGTCGCTTAAAGTTTTCAAAGATACAAAACAATCTAATCAATCTAACAAGCTAACACTTTTCAAACAAAATAATCGCGAGTTTTTGAAATAAACGTTTTTGAAATTTCGTTTTACAAAACCAGCAAAAATCGAGTTGAGGTTTTCCCGACCCAAACTCGTGCATTTTATTCTTTGAGTCTAGCGGCTCAAATCCTTTTTAACATCTTCGACTTGACTAGCTGAAGTCGAATTTTTTTCGCGCCTCCAACATTAGCCCGTGACAACATGCCGTCTCTTTGGCTAAGTGAATGCAAAACAAAAACATTTTAACATCGAGGCAAGCTGCGCGCACGCAGTCTCGTCACAAAAACACTCCTAGCTTAAACATTTCCGAAAACTTTCTTCTTTTTCAAAGCCTAAAAGAGTCTTTTCAAACGAAATGAGCTAAAACGAATGCATAAATGAACGTGTCAGTCGGGTTTGTCGTGTAGCTGATGCACTCCATGCAAATGTAGGTTTCAACTGGATACTCTCCACACCAAGAACCATATGGTCACCCCTCACGACGAACGCAAGCGTACCCGGAAGATGTCCAACCTCAACAGATTAGAGACACTCCGCAACCGACTTAACCAACTCACCGAGGACATTAACAACTTGAAGACCTTGCATCACGCCGAAGTCAAGCGTTTGGAACGACGCATCAAGAACAAGGCCGACAAGTAGGTCTCCCTCTACCTCTCGCAACTCAACATCAAAGGGACAATGAAGACTTCACCTACTATCTTGCTCGATGGAGAAAATTGTTCGCACAGATTCCAAATCACCCACACGAGGATGTGCTCATGTTTACGTTCATCAATAGCCTACGACCTTCGTGTCAATCTTATTTCCGGGATATCGACATCCGAAGTTTCGAGCAACTCGCTAAGGTCGGCACTCAAATGGAGGAGGACCTTACATTCCGCGTCATGTCCGACTATGCTGGCCACGCCTATCTGGACAACTCGTCAAGATATACCCGTACAGCCAGCAGCCAGGGAAACCACACCATGGATAAACTTGACGCCCCCGCGACCTTTACCTCAACGCCCTCTAACGCCGTAGGGAGCTTTGACCCTCTTTACATGTCTTACACCAAAGCATTTTGGAAATTAGTTGAAAACAACTACCTGCAACCGGTAGGGCCTACTAGCGAGCCGCCCAGACACAAAAGGCCAAGGTCATAGAACCCCAATGCCTTTTGTGCATACCACCGAGGCAAGGGGCATGATATTGAGCATTGTCTCAAACTCAAACATGCCATCCAAGATCTCATTGAACAAGGAAAGCTTGAAAAACCCAACGCAAACGGCTGGCCGTCCAACAGGGACAGCCCAACGAACCATACAACTGCCGTGGGATCGCAACCAAGCGACGATCGAATCAGCAATTTCTCGTTCAGCGACGAAGAGAGAGAATGGCTTTGGCCCAAGCGAGCCCAAGATAACGAAACAATCTACCTCACTGTCCTTCAACCATCTAACGAGGACAGTCCTCAGCACAACCTGGCGGACACCTTGGGATCACCTCCTCTAGTAAGCCATTCAGACCTCATTGCACGCAGCCCAACGCCCAACGCGGAAAATGGGGACGCCCAATGCACCTGCATACACCTCCGTAGTGGAGGAGTAAGAGAACTACAGCCAGAGTTGAAGCATGGGCAAATCCGAAACGGAGGAAATTATTTTAGGATCTAATCCTTTAGGCGTCGGGTCATCTGTCGACCCACCTTCTAGTTTTAGCTTAGACTTTTTATTTTCGGAGGCTAGCTCCATCTCTTCTCCTAGTTTGTCAAACAATTCTTCTTCTTTAATGAATAATACGAATAAGTTTGCTTATGTCTCGTCTCAAGCTAAAAACAAACAAATAAACAACAAACAACAAACAAACAATAAACAAATGAATCTAAACAACACAACACGTCACACTAACTTGTGCAATAAAAATGAACAATCGTTAATTAAATACATTGCAAACATCGTAAGCAAACCAACGCAGGACCCAATCATCGAGGACACCGTGACCATCAACGTGGGAACCCCCGAAGAACCAAAGGAACTGCAACTAGGCGCTTCACTAAGCGAGGACGAACGCGCACAATTCACCCAACTCTTAACCGAGTTTAGGGACGTCTTTGCATGGTCATACAAAGACATGCCCGACATCGAACGAAGCATCGCTGAACACCGCATCCCCATCAAACCCGGTTTCAAACCTGTCAAACAAAAATTAAGGCGACTACGACCCGAATGGTCCCTTATGGTGAAGGAAGAGATCGAGAAACAATTACAAGCCAGCTTCATTCAAGTCGTCGAGTACTCGGATTGGGTCTCAAACATGGTCCCAGTCCTAAAGAAAAACGGTAAGATACGAGTGTGCGTCGACTTCCGCGATTTAAACAAGGCAAGTCCAAAGGACGACTTCCCGTTACCGCACGTGGATGTCCTAGTCGACAATACCGACGACCATGCTCTCCTATCCTTCATGGATGGTTATGCAGGATACAACCAAATCAAGATGGTCCACGAGGACATGGCCAAGACCACATTCATTACACCGTGGGGCACATACTGCTACACGGTCATGCCTTTTGGTCTAATCAATGCAGGTGCAACATACCAACGCAGTGCGACTACCCTCCTATACGACATGATGCACAAGGAGGTCGAAGTATACGTAGAAGACATGATCGTCAAGTCCAAGGAGAGAGGCGATCACATCGCCAACCTTCGTAAATTCTTCATTCGACTCCGCCAATACAAAATGTGTCTCAATCCCCAAAAATGTACATTTGGAGTGAAATTCGGCAAGCTACTAGAACACGTAGTAAGCCAAAGAGGTATGGAGGCCCCTCGAAAATAAAGGCAATTATGGCAATGCAACTTCCTAAGAATAAAAAAGCTAAAGAAGACCGACCATGTGGAATGGGATGAAGCGTGCCAACAAGCATTTGATAAGGTCAAGGAGTTGTTATCCAACCCCCCAGTCCTAAGACCACCACAAAAGGGCCTACCCTTATCACTCTACCTCACAACAACATCTACGGCGATGGGCGCCATGCTCGCGCAAGAAGTCAACGGCGAAGAACATCCCATTTATTACATTAGTAAGAAGTTTCTCGACTATGAAACTCGATATGCGCCCGTCGAGAAAAGTTGCGTAGCATTAGTATGGGCATCCAAAAAGCTCTGTCACTACATGCTTGCACATCAAACAAGGTGTAGATACCCGTATCCGTACCCCCCCAAAAACAAACCCGATGATGAAAAGGACTTTCATACATGCTTTTAAAAGAGTCGAAACGGTACAAAAGTGTCTAAAACGTATTAGTCATTTTTAGCGTATTAATTTGGACTTGCATAATCATGAAAGTAAATGTCAATTTTAGTCATCATGAGCGTAACACGAGCACAATATAGGAACGACTTATTAGGCCTAGCCTCAAAACAAATTTCAACTAGCTACAAAACGGCCCAAACTTACAAAAACGACCCTAAAACGCACACTAACACGACACTCAAAACGGGCCAAAGTGCGTCCCGTGTCACATTTTCAAAAAGTTAGGTTTTATGAAACCATAAAATAATATAACCTAATATTATTTTATTTCAGGCCAAAACCGAAAAACACGACAAAAACCGAAGCACGAAAACCGAAATTCGGACCAAAACTGAACAAATACTTAACCCCTAAGTAAACAACAAAACATAATCATTACCTAATCAAACCGTCAAAAACCAAAAGGCGGCATAAAACAGCCCACCAAAACAAAAATCTAATCGCCAGTAAACAGGCGATTAAAAACCAAATCGCCAGTTTACTGGCGATTAAGTTTTCCTCTCCCAACCTTGGTTCTTTTATTTCATTTGGCGGCTGCATTGAAACATAATCGCATGCTCACTGGCGATTAAGTTTTGTCCCTGCACAGAAACCAGCCAAACTCTATAAATACCAACCCATTTCATCCATTTTCATATACCCGGTTTTTAGCACTTACACACTATTCACGAAATCCACTCAAAAATACCGTCTTTACATTTTCGAAAGGTAAACATTTTACCTACGGGCTGGACGTTTGAGACTCGGATAATGGGGTTACATTAACCCCAAACCCGATATTGGCACTAGCGAGGCCGTATTCGTAATACGGTTGTAGCAATTCGGATTCATAATCCGTCTAAACCCCGCCAATATCGCATAAATAAACGACTCATTATCACTAAAGCAAACCGACGTCACTTTTATAATTACGCAAGTCCTCATTCATGCATTAAATAACGACTAGAATCACGGATCCAACACTAAATTGTACCGTTTCATAGAGTCTTTTAGCATGTCAAAACTGAGGGTTTTTCACAAATTCTAATACGAGATTGGAAAATAACGTCTATAGTAATAATTTAGTCAATAAATTATTATTTAACCGACATTTCCTATAGCAATATGTCATTATTTTGACAATTTACATTATTTATGCATTTTAATCGAGTCATACTTATTCGCACTTGTACGTAGCGTCATTTTAGCCCAAATATCGAAATTAAGCAAATGTTTTCAAATTAGTAGAGACTACTCTTATGTAGGCTTTTTGATTACGGTTTTCAAAACTTATTTTGTCAAGACTTTCGAAAAGTAACCTCACTCCGAATCCCTTCTCTGGTTTCAAACCTCAGATTGATAGGTATCGACGCACCTTGAAATCCGAGACACTCGTGTCTTGTATTTCAAGACGCGTTGAATAGGTTCCAAATTCCTTTAGTATTTGGTGGCGACTCCGAAAATACACTTTCAAAAAGGATTTTCTACTTTTCTTTTTTGGTCACAAATTCATGCAATGATCTCCCCATTTTTCTCAAAACTTCGCACTCCTTTCCCTCATGAGGCGCATTCCGCTTCCCACCAAGACAGTGGCAGGACTACAAGGCGCAGGGCGTCGATAGGTCTATCCACCTTCCCGGTACCTTCAGTTGGCGACTCCGCTGGGGACGAGCATGATTTTTATTATTTTTGAAAAACTAGTTTTTCTTTTATTTTAAAATCATAAAGAAGTGAAGCTTGAAACTTTGAAAACATTTACGCTTTCGATATTTGGGCAAAAATACGTTGAGTCGAATCCTCCTGATTCAAACCACACCCTTTGAGGAACGGCCCCCAGTAACTCTCGCTTCATAAGCGAGGTAACTCCGGACACACTGTTCTCTCACCCCTCCACGATTACAAGTACGGCAGCCGTACAAATGATCGTGAACTATCAAACTCGAACGCTCTAGGGCCCGTCTTGAATGCACACCTAAGACGTGTGTAGTCTTGCGGGTGCCCCTACCCAAACGTCAGCGGGAATGACCTGAGGGAACCTTACCCTATAAACCAAAACCTGTGTTTATATGTACAAGTGCGAAGCTATAGTACTCTCACTATAGTAGTCTTTCAAAAAGCTTTCAGATGCAAAACTCCTCCTAGGCATTATACTTTTAAAATACGTCCATCTTTGAAATTGCTTTTTCAAACTTTTTTCAAAAAAGGTCATACTTTTAAAAAACACGCCGTTAGGCTCTTTGACCCATAGTCATTTGAGTTTGATAAATAAAATGCCAGTGCATTTAAAACCGATCCAGGATAATCACTAGATCCCCGATCTTTTTCAAAACGTAAATGAATTATGCGACTGACGTATCGTCATAATACATTTATTGCAAAAAATTTCATAGAGCAAAAACCCGACAATGTCAATGCATTTCGGAGATTTTAAATGAAATTAACTTTTAGAACATTAGAATTAGCTCTAAGTCGAGTGACTCTTTAGTCATCCCGATTTAATCTTTTTCTCTCAAAAACAAAAAAACGCGGGCTCGTTCACATGCGGACCCGTTGATTTACTCTTTGAATCGAGTGACTTATTGTCATTTTCGATTTAGATCCCTGAGTCACACGTAAAAGGCGAACAATTGATCACCTTTTACCCAATTTTAACATCCTCAGGTCGACTAGCCTATCGCTACTTCGGTCTGATCCTTTTTATCATAATCCAATGATAAACCCCTGGCAACATACCGCCAAACTGGGTTAATCTGATTATGATCATACAAATTTTCTTACCTCGAGAATAGGGACGTGTTAACACGCCTCTATCTCAAAAAGCTTCCCGTGTCCTTTTAAAAGCTAAAAACACGAGTCAAGTCGAGTCACCCACTTTTTACGCTCTTGTGTCTTCCTTTGGTCGTGGAATGTGATTTTTCATTCGAAGTCTTTTCCTTCTATTTTAGAATCACTAAAGATTTGAAAACTTTGTCAGGTCCACACATTGAAAAACCCCGAACACCCGGCCCGCAAGCACAAGATGAATTTGCCTTTCAACCTCGCGAATGATGAAACCGCTTTTCACCACCTCCTCCACTAATGACGATCAGCGAACACGTAAGGCTGCGCGACCACAAGGTAGCCAATCTCACCGCTTTATACGAACACCTGGCCGCCATGCAAAAGATCGAAAGCGAGAAGAACGCAAGACTATTCGCCGAAGAATCCGCTCGACACATCAAAAGAATCCGATCCTGGAGGACGAAATTCACAAATACAAGCTAGCCAAAACTTCGATCATGGCCGCCAGGCAAATGCTTCTCCCATCGCAACAATGACGGACCGCTTGACGCTATAAACTCAAAGGCACTAGCAAAGACGACCAATATTCCTAGCACACCCACTCCGCCTCACCCAAAGTCATCATCGGTTGGACTATTTCGCTGGCAACAACGACGAAGATTCGATCCCCTCTTCATGTCTTACTCAAAGGCATTAGAAAAACTCGTAAAGAAGAACATTCTCCATCTTCCCAAACCCACCACTGTACCACCTGAGGATAAGAAGCCGTTATCATGGCACGAGGACTCGTACTGCGAATTCCACAGGGGAAAGGGACATGACACGAGAATCAAGCTTTCCGCCAAGAACGTGATCCAAGACATGATCGACAACGAAACAATCGATAAGCCAAGCATAGCCCCTAAATCATCAGGCCAGCATGACACCTCCCTTGCTCGCCCCATTTTCGTAGGAGCTCATCCCATCCTCAATCATCCCCTCCTGGCTCCCGCGAGCGATCACGAGGTCAACGTCCTTTTCGACAGCATCAACAACAACAGTAGCAACGTCGATCACATTCGCCGAGCTAGGACGAGAACAAAACCAAGACACGAGGACCGGAAGGAAATTTTCACCCAAATCCCTCATCAACGTCCGCATCAGTCTCCCTTAAACCTACAAATACCGCCGGGATTCCCTCCCAAACGCACAAGCAAAGAAGAGAGCATAGTCAAGGATATGACTAACCTACCCATAACCAACAACCTTTCCTTTAACACAACATGGCAAGATACCAAGGAGATCCTCCCAGCGCAACTCATTGACCGCATTGTCCGGGATTGGCTACCAGGTGCCATAACTTTCTCCCACGCAGACCTACCACCCTTTCAAGATCCACACAACCCAGCACTCTACATAACCGTAGAGTGTCGTAATATGGTACTACCTGCTACCCTCATCGACAACGGCCCGCGATCAATATCCCGCCTCTAACAATCGCCTCAAGTTAGGACTAAAGGAAAGTGATGTCACCCTTGCTCCAACAAAGATACGAAGCGCATTTACGGTCAGACATCCCGCGCATAGAAGGAATCATATCATTACCCATCATGACAGGATTCATCAAGACAAGAACCGAATTCCAACTCATGGACATCCCCAGATACAATATGTTACTAGGAAGGACATGGATTCACGCCACGGGCCATAACATCAACTCTCCACCGTAAGGTTAAAATCCCTTTACAACGAGGTTATCACCATAGAAGCCTCAGATTTCCGAGCCGCCTTCATCACCGAAGCTTGAAGAAGATGCCACCCAATCCACCAAAGGCCCAGGGAAGCCCCAATTCAAGCACCTCGCACTCTGTAGTCTAGGGTCCTCAAGGTCATCATGACGCCAATTTTCTAAAATCGGCTAGGTTACTCGATCATTTTCCTAATATAGTAAGTCTCAAAAAGAACTAGAGTCATTAAGGTTGTCCAAAGCTCCTCGCCTGAGCTATCTTCAAATGTAACCGCTTTTGATAACATTAATAACATGAAAGTTTTTGGTTACTCTTTGCCTCATTTAAACTCTACTTTTCCTAATAATCGCGATAAATCTAAACTAAATAAAATTGCATTATATAGATACATTGCAAGTATTGTCTCAAAACCCTAACAGACCCAATTATTGAAGACACAACAACCATCAACATAGGAACGCTCAAGAGCCTCAAGAATTACAAATTTGGGGCTTCCTAAGCACCAAGAAAGTGGCCACCTATACCAAGCTCCTCGCAGAGTTTAAGGACGCCTTTGCCTGGTCATATAAGGACATGCCCAAGATAGACCGCGAGATAGCCGAGCACCGCATCCCGATCAAACAAGGTAGCAGACGGCCAAGCGTAAGCTCAGACGCATCGCCGTAATGGTCTCTCATGGTCAAGGAAGAGATCGGTAGCGCCATAAGTCGGTTTCATCCAAGTCATCGAATACTCAGATCGGGTCTCCAATATGGTGCCAAGTTATGAAGAAAACGGCAAAATACGGTATGTGCCGACTTCCGACTCGAACAAAGCCTCGCCAAAGATGATTTCCCACTACCCCACATGGACATCCTAATCGACAACACAAAGACCACGCCATCGCTATTTATGGATGGATACGCGGATACAACCAAATCAAAATGGCGCCAGACGACATGCCAAAACCACCTTCAGAACCCCTGGGAACATATCGCTACACGCCATGCCGTTTGGGCTCATAAATGCCGGCTTACTTACTAACGCATCGCTACCACCTTACTCCACGACATGATGCATAAGGAGGTTGAGGTATACGCCGACGACATGATCGTAAAATCAAAAGAAAGGGATGACCACATCACAAATCTTCTAAGTTCTTCACCCGAATCAGCAAAGACAAGATGCGATTGAACCCACGTAAATGCACCTTTGGGGTCACGTCAGCAAATTGTTAGGCCACATAGTGAGCTGGCGGGATCGAAATAGACCCGACCAAAATCAAAGCAATAATGGGCATGAAGACACCGTGCAACATCGATTTAAATAAGGAGTTTCTTGGGACAAGTCCAATACATCTCCAGGTTCATCGCCAAGCTCACCATGATCTGCGTGAACCAATCTTCAAAAGTTGAAGAAGGAGGAACATACGGCGGGACGATGATCGCCAAAGAAGCATTCGACAAAGTCAAAGCCCGCCACAAACCCACCTGTTTGTACTCCCACAAAAAGACTTGCCATCGCCACTATACTTAACGACTACGCCAAACGCCATGGGTGCCATGCTCGCCAAGAAGTCAACAACGAAGAACGGGCCATCTACTACATCAAGAAAGTTTCACGACCATAAACCCAGATGAACGGCCGAGAAAAGTCGCCTCACCGGTCCGGGCAACCAAAAGCTCGTGCACTACCTCCTCACTAGCACAACAAGAGTCTATTCCCTAATGGACCCTCAAATACCGCTTGAAAACCAAATTCCGAATCCGGACGCATGGCCAGGTGGACTCGCTTCGCCGAGCACGAACTCAAGTACCTCCCTCCGAAAGTAATCAAAGGAAGAGCAGTTTCGGACTTCCTCGCAGAAAATGCTATCATCGGACAGCCCATGATCGGTACAATGTCATTTCCGGACGATGGGCTCTTCGCCATAGAAAAGGAGTACTGGCAATTATACTTCGACGGAGCGGCAAACTACCGCGGCTATGGAACCGGAATACTCCTAATATCCCCAAACGGCGATCATACTCCACTCTCAATCAAGCTCGACTTGATTGTCACGAACAACGCCACGTGAGTACGAGGCTCAGATTTATATTCGCAGCACCATCACTCTCAAGATAAAGAACCTACGGTACATGGAGATTCATTCCTCATCATAAATCAAGTGACAGGGCATGGAAGATCATGAGCGAAACCCTCACCAAATACCAAGCAAAAGTACAAAAACTCCTAGCCAACTTCGATCGCATTAAGTTCTATCACCTCCCAAGGGAAGAAAACCACTTGCCGACGACGACCGCCAAAACTCTCATCCCTCCCGAACATGCCACCGCATACGGTTACTACCCATCATCGCCGAAAGACGGATTTAACCAAAGATACATCCATACCATTGACCTGGACGGCCGTGCGCATGCAGCCTTGGTATCAAGCTATAATCAACTACAAAACAGACAACACCTACCCACCCGACAATCGATAAACGTGACAGAGGGCTATCGTGCTCCTAGCTTCCCAATTTGTGCTAGAGATGGGACAACTACTCAAGAAGACACCACAAGGGACACCGCCATATGTGTCGACTACAAGAAGGGGCGTGAAATCGCCACGCAAGTCCATGATGGCGAATCGCGACCCCACATGAACGCCGAAAGCACTCGCAAACAAGTCCTACGGCCAGGATGGTATTGGGCGACCATGGAAGCAGCATCAGATCCAATACGCCAAGCATTGCCACAACCGCCAAATTTTCAAAGAACGCCCAACATGTACCACCTTCACCACTATACAAACCCTAACCTCACCCTGGCCCTTTTCAACCTGGGCATCGACGTGATAGGAAAAGTCCACCCCATCTGAGCAGAGGTCACCGCTTGCGTCCGGGTAGCCATCGACTACTTCACTAAATGGGTAGAAGCTGCGTTTTCTGACCCTTGGCTCCAAGGAAGTCGCCAAGTTCATCCAGACGAACATCATATGCCGATATGGCATACCCCACGCAGTTCATCAACATCAAGGTTCACACTTTCAACGCGAGACCGAAGCCATACTCACAAAATACAACATCCAAAGATCACAAATCCTCACCCTATCGACCCCAAACCAATGGAGCCGCTGAAGGCAAAGAAACAAGACTGGCCGTCACCATACTTGAGAAGATGATCGACAACCGCAAAGATTGGCCTAACAAAATACCATATGCACTCGGGGATACCGTGATTACCATCCGAACCCCTACGGCATGACCCCTATTTCCTCACCTACGGCATGGAAGCCGCCCAACCAAAGGGAAATAGAAATACAATCTCTCAAGATACTAATGGAAAGTAGCATCCCGTATGCATGGGCCCGTGAGCTGCATTTAACAACTCATGCTCCTGGATGAACGCCGACTACATTCCCCGAGCAACCGCATTTAATGTACCAAGCCCGACTACAACGAGCATTCAACAAACGAGTTAAGCCACGACACATAAAAGTAGGTGATCTCGTACTAAAGTCACCCGAGCACCACTTCCACGACCCACGAGGAAAATTCAAGCCTAACTGGCCGGACCTTACCTCGCCAAGGAAATCTTCACAAAGTGAGCGAGCCAAACTAACCGACTCGACGGCCAAGAGTTCAACCTCGCCACAAACCTCGATCAACTCAAGAAATACTACCCTAAAAACCGCTTGCAATGTATCTCAGAGAATACAAATTTTATAGAACAGCTTATGGACCTACAGTCCTTAAACATGCTCATGGACCTACAGGTCCTTAAACATGCTCATGGGCTTCAAGATGCCCCTAAAACTGCTGTTTCTTTCCACAAAAATCAAACACAATTCATGGACCGGCAGGTCCTTAAACATGCTCATGGGCCGGCATGCCCCTAAAACTGCCTTTTCTTTCCACAAAAATCAAACACAATTCATGGACCTGGCAGTCCTTAAACATGCTCATGGCCTGCATGCCCCTAAACTGCTTTTCTCTCTACAAAAATCAAAAACACAACTCATGGGCGGCATGCCCCTAAACATGCATCCACCAAACACAATTCATGGACCTAAGAGTCCTTAAACATGCTCATGGGCCAAGATGCCCCTAAACATGCACATTCACCACAAAAAAAAAAAAGCAAACACAACTCTTGGGCCTAGATGCCCTTAAACATACATTCTCGAACTACGCCGGCTTGATTCCACTTTTCGTGGATACGAGGCAGCTTTGCAAAAGCGCAACCGATATTCAACACAAAATGACACGCCCAAAGCTTAAAAAGGCCAAGGACATAGTCAACACAAAAATTCGCCCTTTAGACCTGGCAAGGGTTAAAAGGACGATATTCAACACAAAAATGACGCGTCTAAAGCTTAAAAAGGCCAAGGACATAGTCAACACAAAATTCGCTTTTTAACCTAAGGGTAAAAAGAACGACATTCAACACAAAACGACAAACCCAAAGCTTAAAAAGGTCGAGGGAATCGTCAACAAAAATGCTTGCTTTCTAAACCTTTGAAAAAGATTAGAACCAAGGAATTTCACACAAAATAACAAACAAAATGAGGCAGTAGTCAGAATAAAAACCTCGATTTTTATTAATCTTAAAAAGAACTGTTACGTTTTGGATTTTTCAAACATAGGAGCATAACTACGACCTTAGAAATACACTAACAAACACTATATATTACAATACGAGTCCCAGATGTACATCGGTTTAGGATAGGTAATATATTACATAATACAACATAATATGAACATAATACTAACAAAGCACACATAAACTAAAACCAGGTTACTCCTCCCCGACTGAGACCTCTCCAATTAATAAGGGAGCACCAACCTCAACCCCTACGAAGACCCCCAACGTTACCATGACGATCCGAGCACCTGCCCTGGAATACTGGCGACGACCGAACACGATTCACCGCCGAAAGAGGCACCGAGCTCAAGCGCCACCCCTACCACTATTAAGGCCCAAAGCGGATCGGTCATAGGCGGATGTCGGCGGAGGCTCGTTAAGCTCTATGGCACTGAGGCGAGCCCTCTTCACAAAGACTTTCAAAGAACGGTCCATTTGGAGTAAGCCTCGACACCTGATCGTCCCAGGAGTACCAACCACAAGCCACTTAGGACGCATGATCCAACCATCGACCCACTCGCTTGGCCACCTGGTTATTTAATGCAACCATGTCCTGTACCTTCGTGTCCTGGCCAGGAATGAATCGTGGCATACCCTATCCGTCGCCTCACCCGCAGGGATGGATGTAAACCCCATCTCGAACCCACACAATAACCCCGGAGGGCCATCACTCATCGCGCCGCCACACCGACCACTCCCCACCAGGATACCGACCAACGGATGGCACATGACCTCACAAACTCTGAAAATAGTCATTAGGGCGCTGCCTGACCCGCCATCGCATGTAACGATTGGTAACGCCTCGCGACATATTCGCCATCGGCCAAGGTCGCTCAACACACTTAGACGCTCCATCGCCCACACTGGAGGATCAATGGACACCCTCAGACGCATGTTCCCTATTACATGCCCTGGCCGTCCCACCCAAGGATCGCTCACCGTAATTAAAGCGTATGATCGCAACCTATTTCCATCCGCTTCCACGACAAAGAATTAAACGCGGATCTCCCAACAACCCCTGACACAGAGTCCGGAACATATAGCAATGAACCAAGCAAAGCCAAAGCCCTTCTCCTAGCCACAAAGCAGATATGCCCGCTTGCATTATTCCTAAACCATTGACACAAACGATAGAGGTTGATACAGCCTCCCAACAAATAACTCTTCCACCTCATCACGGTCATCCGAGATAATTCAACCTCGCTTCAGAGCCAAGTTCCCGCCGACACATACAGCAGCCAATCAAGGCCCACCCGCCAATGGCCCCAAACTCCTCGACTAAGCGGACAAACCTCTCCGCAAGGAAAGCGGAACACGTGAAGGCTTCGATCCCAATACTCAAGACAAGCGCCCAGAACTCGTACTCCATTCGAACTCGCTTTAGCCCACTAAATACGCCAACTCCGCAATCTTTCAAGAGTTTCTTCTCGACACCCGACAAGGACGCACACCAACGACGCAAGTTTCCTTCAAAACTCTCCATAACTCGATTTAATGTTCCGTGAAATATTCAATATTTTTGGAAAATCGAGAATAGAAGACGAGAGGATGAGTGGAATGAACTAACTTAGCCCTCCTTTTATAGCCGAGATTTGCAAGACGAAATACAACACAAAAACTTAAACGCTAGTGAACAAGCGATTAAAATAAATCAAACAAAAACCACAAAATAAAATTCTAATCGTCAGAACAAAGGATTAAAAATCAAATCGCCTGCTTTGTGCGATTTTCTTTTTCTTTCCGATGCACTATTCGATTTCTTACACTTCTTACACACCTACACCCAAAAATTTTTAACCCATTACCCCTATTACTTTTCTACCGACCTCCAACCTATTTTTACGGCCCCGTCAAGGTTGCTCCTCGATTTGCGTGATCAATTCCTCAGATTTCAGATTCTTCATTTTTCACAAAACACAATAATCACACAAAAATTAAACACAACACAAAATATGATTTTCAGATTCACAATTTTCGCCTCAAACGCCGCTTTAGCTCGCATTTTTACTATGTCAAAAACGCCTTTTTACGAGTCTAAAATATGTCCTAACCAAAGATTTTTCAAAAACTCTTCATTTTGCATTTAATTCACTATTAGCGAAGTCAGCCTCAATCGAGACGTATATATATGCTTTCACGACTAACAATGTTTTGCAGTACGCTAAGAAGCAAATACGCCAGATTTCGCATCTGGCCACGACGCAGGAATGCATTTTTCGCAACAAGACAAAATAACCAAATTATACCCATAAACACCCACCAGTCCAAAAAATCAACCAACCATAACAAGGCCCAATACATAAACCAATACAAACAGAAAATAATATTCACAAAACAAAGTCCAAAATATACAAAGTCCAAGCCTACTACGACTGGTCACGACGCTGCAAGACAGCACGCAGGGAATCAATCTCAGCACGTGCCCTATCCAGCTCCCCTCGTGATATCGACCCTCCAGCCGCCTCGACCGCTCCTCGCAAGATGCGCAGCCTCCATTTCGGCCCGCGATCTCGCCTCCTCGCCCGACCGCTAACTCAAGACGCGCCTCGCCTCCTTCGAGCCCTGGCAAGCATCAACAACTTTATCGCTCACGATCGCCGCCACCGGCTCGCCGCCGCCAGAGCCTCCCGTGGACCTCACCGCCACCGCCACAAAACGAGGAATACATTTAGCTTTCCAACTGGGGCTATAATCAAAACCTGCTGACAGAAGTTTGACTAATGATTTTACACTAAAATCTTACTCAAACCGGGGCTATAATCAAAACCTGCTGACAGAGTTTGACTAATGATTTTACACTAAAATCTTACTCAAACTGGGGCTATAATCAAAAACCTGCTGACAGAGTTTGACTAATGATTTTACACTAAAATCTTACTCAAACTGGGGCTATAATCAAAAACTCGTTTCAACAGAGTTTGATTAATGATTTTACAATAAAATCTTATTCAAACTGGGGCTATATACTACATAATACTCATGTCGCATAAAGAGAAGCGGTTAATACCTTTCTCACGCCATGATCCCACCTCTCAAGACCCGTGACGGTGACCACGCATATGGAAGGCGCAAAGACGATCGAACGAGAGCACCGTGAACAACCAAAGCAGTCCTCAACGAATCCGAGGAGGCCGGAACTCAAGGTCGTGGTCACGCCGCTACAAAACAAAAATAGGATAAATTTTTGCTTCCCGAACCAAAACAGATACAAGCTTAAAAGGATAATCAAGCATACCTCGATCACAAATACAAGAAGGGCACGCCAGCCCAAGTCACGTAATCCTCATCCCGCCGCAGAAGCGAGCCTGACTCACCCTCGTGATACACGCCACGACGCCATTAGCGCCGCGCCTCCACGAACAAAACCGAGGGCGGAGGAGCAGTGCGATGAAGCCGCCACGACCTGCTCGCAGACAGACGCTTTCCTAAGTACCACCAAGACGAGCCGTCATCGGGTCTCGATGTACACCGCCGTCCGTCAAGGGGACCAAAGCGAAGCCGCAATCGCTTGAGGAACGCCAGAAATTCCTCCAAGGGTCGCGAACAAACCGCAAAACAAAACCAAATTATAAAAACAAACACAAACCCAAAAACAAGCTACAAGAAGACCAAAATACAAAACACGACCGCTCTTACCTTATCCATCGCCATCCCGCTGAAGCGCACACGAGCCGCTGCCATAGTTCAGGCCAATACCCTCCGATCCGCCGTCGCATACGCATGGAAAGTCGGTATGTAGCCGCCACCTTGAACGTGTCCGGAGCAGAGAGGGAAGTGAGCATAGCACCAAGCCTCGCGAGCAAACAAAACACACGCTACAGAGAAAAGCGTAAACAAAACAACAAAACTACAAAGTCGAACCCTACCTCCATCAAGACCACGGCCCACAAGCGACACATCCGAATCCTCGCTAACTGATCAGGCGCATCAAGGCCCTCGTAATCTGATCAATGCACCCAGAGCAGAGTCACCCACCAAAGTCACCTAGGCGTGACATGTCCGACAAATACCATCAACACACTGGCCGACGCCGCTTCCCCTTGTCGCCAAAGCGGTGGCCGCCAGGAACCACCACAACCACAAATGCCCTCGCTCGGCCGCGCCGAGTAGACCTCTTTCTTCTTCCTCCTCCTCAAGAAGTCAAAGAAACCATATCGCACGAGGTCAAACGCAGTGCTCTCGCCCTTCCCGCACTTAACCCCGCCGCTAATCAGCGCATCGACTGCGTGGGCTATCAATAGGAGGTCGCCACGCCCCCACCAAGTACACCTCGCCATGAGGCACTTCGTAATACCGCCCACGAAGAAAGAGTCACGCCAACCTCAGAATTGTGCATGTGGAAGGTGTTGGTCGATCCCAAAACCTATCCAACAACGCCTATACAGCTGAGGCGCGAGTTCACCCGCTTGCCCTGCACTCTCCTCCACTCGCACCAAGGGACCGAAAGTCGCCCCAAGCACTATGTCCCGCTCCTCCGGGTGAGCCTACCCTCAAAGACGCCAAACACCGTCCAAACCTGCAGAAGGTCCTCATCGAGCCTAATCTGAAAGCCGACCTTCACCCGGATCGACAAGTGCTCCAAGCGACTCTAAACCAGAGTCACGCCGTCCCACCCAGGGCCACCGCGACCACAACGCGACCGTGAGGATAGTCAGCCTCGCGCCACCACAACCATCCCCATGAAAACCCCTCGCGGCCTCCAGACTTGCCGCACTGCAGATCTCCGGGCCGCGCCACCTCACCTCTCACCTCACTCACCTCTCTACCTCACCAGATCATCCTCAACTCGCCCCGAGCATGGCCCCTGAATCGACCTCGGCCACAAAGGCGCAGAGCAGCAATGAGACAAGAAGAATCGAGCATCGCTGCCAGCAGAATGGCAGCAATAGTCGCGGCAGCCTCCGCAGCCTCAACCTCGACAACCACCTCACCACGCCTCGCCAGAACCCTCCTCGCCACTCAAGACTCCTCCGACCCGGTGTCCTCATAACGGCTCCTGACCCGAGCACGACCACGCCCATGGAATCGCCACGGAGCTCCTCTCCAACCTCTCAAAAATACCGGCGACTCGGCCGTCTCCGCCACCACCTCTCAAAGAACACGAAGCTCGACGCCTGCCGGCCGCCGCTCACCGTGGTTACATCCACCTTGCGCTTTCTGGCCTCGGGTTCCTCCGACCGCGACCACGCTCTAACTCGACCTCCAGAGCCACAGCTCCTCGGCAACGCTGCGGGCCACGCCCTGCGAAGCCCTCGCAGCAAAGACCACGACCTCTCGCCTCGGCCTCTAGGAGCCACAGCGCCCTCCAAAGATACGCCCACGGCCACGTCCTCGCAGAGACCCCGCAGCCTACGCCCGACCTCCGCCACGGCCTCCCAGAGCCTCGTGACGCTCCACAAAGCCGCCACGTCCACGCCCCTGCAAAGACTCTGGGAGGACACCCTGGGCCTGACCTCGACCACCAACAGGAGACCTCGACGACCCAAGAAGAAATTTCACTACCGCTTAGCGCCACCGTAAGACCGCCCGCCAACGACTCGCCTCTCACGCATCACATTAGTAAAAGCAGCGACTCGCAAAGAACGCCACGACCCACACCACTAACCGGTGGCTCAGGACCACCGGAAACAGCACCACGTCCCAGGCCACTAGCAGAAAGCCCAGGCGACGCACCAACAGCACTAGCACCACTAGCAGAAAAGGCCGGAGACTCCACAGCGGCACCCTGAAGCTCACCGCGCCGTAGAAGCTCCAGCGCCTGAGGAAAGCTCTCAAAGAAGTCCGACCGAGACTGACCTTCGTAGCCTCCAAAGGCGCAGCATACCGGCAGAGTATGCTCGTCCCTCGAACAAGAAAGTCAACGCCGCCAAAACCCGATCCATGTCATCGAAGTAGGCGCTGAGGCCTCAGGATCACCTGCACAAGATTCAAAGACATACTCAGAAACTAAGAATGAAGAAATCATTCTAGAAAGATAAAGACGAAGCAGCAAAAAGCAAGCCATAGGCCCATTTTTGACAGATAAGGCCAAACGGAGCAGGTATACAGAAACCGAAATCCATGAGACGATACGATATATACGCCCTACTCAATCAAGTTAAGAGCAAGCACGCCTAAGCAAAGCAGAATTGGCCAAACAAAGCAGAAGCAGCCTTTTAAACCAAAAATAGCGTAAGAGGGAAAACGCTACAGTAAAGCCGTAAACCCACATTTGCCGACACAAACCCAACCCATAAATCACAATAAGCTCATGCAAAAATTTCATGCGAAACGATGTCCCTAACACCTCGATCAATAGCTTTTACAAAACACCTCCAAACTACAAAAACGACCTTTACTTGACCATAACTCAACCCAAAAGCCCCCACTTCTCACAAAACAACCCCTAGCCAACACAGACAACATACATTACCTTACATTCCATTAATCTGGCACTAAAAGCGAGGAAAAGCGACTTTGGAAACCTAGCCTAAACTACAAAAACGCTCCAAAACACCTCCAAACAACACATTTCCTACAAAACAAGACCAAAAGTGTACCATACTAGCCATGAAAACACAATACAAAGAATTCTGCAAGTTTCTGAATCGAAAATTTCGACCAAAATCGGCCCTTATACCAAAACACACGAAAATTACGGTTTTCAGGCCGCTTTTTGCACACACAAGCCACCCAAACCTATACCCTAGCATACTACAACACTTCCAAAACAACCAAGCCAATCGATCGCTTAAGTAACGAAACAGAGCACAAGCCCCGACTTAACCCCCTTTCATACGGTTTCACCCCAAACGAACCGCTTTTTCGCATGAATTTCAACGAACCGAGCTCACCAACGCTGTTATAATCGCTTAATGGGTAAGCTACACTCAAGTTTTGAGCCATTTTCAAGACGCTTCAAAAATGACCAAAATGCCCTCCGAGTCGAAACGCACGAAAAATCGAGGCCACAAGTCGGCTTTCACACGCAACGACAAAGAAGACAAGCGAGGTAAGCACTATACTAGCCATGACGAACGTTTTCAAGCCAAGACAAGAGCTAAACTCGAATCAAACCGACATTTTCGACCCAAACCCTAGAAAACGGTATTTCGAGTTAAAACCGACTCAAACCAAATTCAAAACACAAAAACCAAGTGAGTTGAGTACGCACTTTGGTCCATGACGAATTATAGGAGTCGGAAAATCGATTTTTGATCAAGAAAATCGCCAAGACGAAGTTTTAGAGGTTTTCGATTTAGTTTTTATTTTTCTGATAAAATAAACCAACCTCTCTCCTTTCCCGTGTTTTAAACAAAAACGCCAAACAAATTTCTAATCGCTGCTTACAGCGATTATATTTTGTTCTATGGGTTTCACTTTGTTTTGGGTCGCTTTCCTCGGCCCATTACACTTTCAACCCGCTTCAAGCACAATTTCAACCCAATACGAAAGACACGTAGCCTCCTCACGAGACGCTCATAAAACCTAACCTTTATGAGAAAAACACGTAGCCTCCTCACGAGACGCTCATAAAAACCTAACCTTTATGAGAAAACAAGTAGCCTCCTCACGAGACGCTCAAATCCAAAAACACGTAGCCTCCTCACGAGACGCTCATAAAAACCTAACCTTTATGAGAAAAACACGTAGCCTCCTCACGAGACGCTCAAATCCAAAAACACGTAACCTCCTCACGAGACGCTCATAAAAACCTAACCTTTATGAGAAAAACACGTAGCCTCCTCACGAGACGCTCAAATCCAAAAACCTCCTCACGAGACGCTCATAAAAACCTAACCTTTATGAGAAAAACACGTAGCCTCCTCACGAGACGCTCAAATCCAAAAACACGTAACCTCCTCACGAGACGCTCATAAAAACCTAACCTTTATGAGAAAAACACGTAGCCTCCTCACGAGACGCTCAAATCCAAAAACACGAACCTCCTCACGAGACGCTCATAAAAACCTAACCTTTTATGAGAAAAACACGTAGCCTCCTCACGAGACGCTCATAAAAACCTAACCTTTTATGAGAAAAACACGAGCCTCCTCACGAGACGCTCATAAAAACCTAACCTTTATGAGAAAAACACGTAACCTCCTCACGAGACGCTCATAAAAACCTAACCTTTATGAGAAAACACGAGCCTCCTCACGAGACGCTCATAAAAACCTAACCTTTTATGAGAAAAACACGAGCCTCCTCACGAGACGCTCATAAAAACCTAACCTTTATGAGAAAAACACGAGCCTCCTCACGAGACGCTCATAAAAACCTAACCCTTTTATGAGAAATACGTAAACGCCAGAACCTCTGCTACGAGACGACCAACAAGAAGCGCAAGCAAAACAAAGGAGCGCAAGCCAGAAGCGCAAGCAAAGCAAAGGAGCGCAAGCAAAGCAAAGGAGCGCAAGCCAGAAGCGCAAGCAAAGCAAAGGAGCGCAAGCCAGAAGCGCAAGCAAAGCAAAGGAGCGCAAGCCGGTTGCCGCAAAGCAAAGGAGCGCAAGCCGTCGGCGCAAGCAAAGCAAAGGAGCGCAAGCCGGCGCAAGCAAAACAAAGGAGCGCAAGCCGGCGCAAGCAAAGCAAAGGAGCGCAAGCCGGCGCAAGCAAAGCAAAGGAGCGCAAGCCGGCGCAAGCAAAACCAAGGAGCGCAAGCCAGAAGCGCAAGCAAAGCAAAGGAGCGCAAGCCAGAAGCGCAAGCAAAGCAAGGAGCACAAACGGAAACACAAGCAAGGCGCCAGCTGGGAGTACTCAGGCCACATGCAGGCTGACATGCCCTTAAACATGTAGGACCGCTATGTCCTTAAAAACATGTCGCCCTCCCCGCATTTCCCGACGCTAAGTCCTCGCCTCTCCCATAAGACACATGCTTAGCGCCGCCAGGTAGTATCGAGATCAGAATGGTCCTGATACTATCTTTAAGTTTGACTAACGCTTTGTCCGAGCTCACCAAACTGGGGGCTCAGATAATCAAGGTACCGGAAGGTGGATAGACCTATCGACGCCTCAAGGCTGCGCCTCACTGCCTGGGCGCCGGAAGCGGAATGCGCCTCGCAGAAAGGGTGCGTTTTGAGAAAATGGGGAGATCATTGCATGAATTTGTGACCAAAAAGAAAAGTAGAAAATCCTTTGAAAGTGTATTTTCTGAGTCGCCACCAAATATTAAAGGAATTTGAACCTATTCAACGCTGCCTTGAAATACAAGACACGAGTGTCTCTGATTTCAAGGTGCCGATACCTATCAACTGAGGTTCAAACCGCAGAAGCGGATTCTGAGCGAGGTTACTTTTCAAAGTCTTGACAAAATAAGTTTTGAAAACCAGAATCAAAAAGCCTACATAAGAGTAGTCTCTACTAATTTGAAAACATTTGCTTAATTTCGATATTTGGGCTAAAATGACGCTACGCATAAGTGCGAATAAGTATGACTCGATTAAAATGCATAAATAATGTAAATTGTCAAAATAATGACATATTGCTATAGGAAATGTACGTTAAATAATAATTTATTGACTAAATTATTACTATAGACGTTATTTTCCAATCTCGTATTAGAATTTGTGAAAACCTCGCTTTGACATGCTAAAAGACTCTATGAAACGGTACAATTTAGTGTTGGATCCGTGATTCTAGTCGTTATTTAATGCATGAATGAGGACTTGCGTAATTATAAAAGTGACGCTGGTTTGCTTTAGTGATAATGAGTCGCTTATTTATGCGATATTGGCGGGTTTAGACGGATTATGAATCCGATCGCTACAACCGTGACATTTAATACGGCTTCGCTAGTGCCAATATCTGCCTGGGGTTAATGTAACCCCATTATCCGAGTCTCAAACGCCCACCCGTAGGTAAAATGTTTACCTTTCAAAATGTAAAGACGGTATTTTTGAGTGGATTTCGTGAATAGTGTGTAAGTGCTAAAAACCGTATGTGAAAATGGATGAAATGGGTTGGTATTTATAGAGTTTGGTCGTTTCTGGCAGGACAAAACTTAATCGCCAAAGTGAGCATGCGATTATGTTTCAATGCAAACGCCAAACGAAATAAAAGAACCAAGGTTGGGAGAGAAACTTAATCGCCAAGAACTGGCGATTTATTTTTAATCGCTGCTTATCAGCGATTAGATTTTTGTTTTGGTGGGCTGTTTTATGCCGCTTTGGTTTTTGACGGTTTGATTAGGTAATGATTATGTTTTGTTGTTTACTTAGGGTTAAGTATTTGTTCGCTTTTGGTCCGACTTTGCCTGTTTTCGCTTTTGTCGTGTTTTTCTGCTTTATTCAAATAAAATAATATTAGGTTATATTATTTTATGGTTTCATAAAACCTAACTTTTTGAAAATGTGACACGGACGCACTTTGGCCCGCTTTGAGTGTCGTGTTAGTGTGCGCTTTAGGTCGCTTTTGTAAGTTTGGGCCGCTTTGTAGCTAGTCAATGCTTTTGTGGCTTGGCTTAATAAGACGCTCCTATATTGTGCTCGTGTTACGCCATGATGACTAAAATTGACATTTACTTTCATGATTATGCAAGTCCAAATTAATACGCTAAAAATGACTAATACGCTTTAGACACTTTTGTACCGCTTTCGACTCTTTTAAAAGCATGTATGAAAGTCCTTTTCATCATCGGGTTTGTTTTTGGGGGTACGGATACGGTATCTACAGAGCCCCGCTTGACTGAGCTCTGACAAAGCGTTAGTCAAACTTAAAGATAGTATCCTGACCATTACAGCCTCGATACTACCGCAAGGCTAAGCATGTGTCTTATGGGAGAGACGAGGACTTAGCGCCGGAAATGCGGGAGGGACGACATGTTTTTAAGGACATGACGGTCCTACATGTTTAAGGGCATGTCACCGCATGTGGCCTGAGTACTCACCGGGCGCCTTGCTTGTGTTTCCGCTTTGTGCTCGCTTTGCTTGCGCCGCTTGCGCTCCTTGCTTTGCTTGCGCCGCTTGCGCTCCTTTGTTTTGCTTGCGCCGCTTGCGCTCCTTTGCTTTGCTTGCGCCGCTTGCGCTCCTTTGCTTTGCTTGCGCCGCTTCGCGCTCCTTTGTTTTGCTTGCGCCGCTTGCGCTCCTTTGCTTTGCTTGCGCCGCTTGCGCGCTCCTTTGTTTTGCTTGCGCTTCTTGTTGGTCGCCTCACAGCAGAGGTTACGCTGTCAGATTTCTCATAAAAAGGGTTAGGTTTTTATGAACGCCTCGTGAGGAGGCTACGTGTTTTTCTCATAAAAGGTTAGGTTTTTATGAACGCCGCGTGAGGAGGCTACGTGTTTCTCTCATAAAAGGTTAGGTTTTTATGAACGTCTCGTGAGGAGGCTACGTGTTTTCCTCATAAAAGGTTAGGTTTTTATGAACGCCTCGTGAGGAGGTTACGTGTTTTTGGATTTGAACGCCTCGTGAGGAGGCTACGTGTTTTTCTCATAAAAGGTTAGGTTTTTATGAACGCCTCGTGAGGAGGTTACGTGTTTTTGGATTTGAACGCCTCGTGAGGAGGCTACGTGTTTTTCTCATAAAAGGTTAGGTTTTTATGAACGCCTCGTGAGGAGGTTCCGTTTTTTTCTCATAGAAGGTTAGGTTCTTATGAACGCCTCGAGACGAGGTTACGTGTTTTTCTCATAAAAGGTTAGGTTTTTATGAACGCCCCGTGAGGAGGTTACGTGTTTTTCTCATAAAAGGCTACGTTTTTATGAACGCCTCGTGAGGAGGCTACGTGTTTTTCTCATAAAAGGTTAGGTTTTTATGAACGCCTCGTGAGGAGGCTACGTGTTTTTCTCATAAAAGGTTAGGTTTTTATGAACGCCTCGTGAGGAGGCTACGTGTTTTCTCATAAAAGGTTAGGTTTTTATGAACGCCTCGTGAGGAGGTTACGTGTTTTTGGATTTGAACGCCTCGTGAGGAGGCTACGTGTTTTTCTCATAAAAGGTTAGGTTTTTATGAACGCCTCGTGAGGAGGTTACGTGTTTTTGGATTTGAACGCCTCGTGAGGAGGCTACGTGTTTTTCTCATAAAAGGTTAGGTTTTTATGAACGCCTCGTGAGGAGGCTACGTGTTTTTCTCATAAAAGGTTAGGTTTTTATGAACGCCTCGTGAGGAGGCTACGTGTCTTTCAGATTGGGTTGAAATTGTGCTTCAAACGGGTTGAAAGTGTAATGGGCCGAGGAAAACAAATTTCAAAACAAAGTCGAAACCCATAGAACAAATATAATCGTCAGAACAGCGATTAGAAATTTGTTTGGCGCTTTTTGTTTAAAACACTGAAAGGAGAGAGGTTGGTTTATTTTATCCTAAAATAAAAACTAAATCGAAAACCTCTAAAACTCGCCTTGGCGATTTTCTTGATCAAAAATCGATTTTCCGACTCCTACAATTCGTCATGGACCAAGGTACGACTCAACTCACTTGGTTTTTCGTGGTTTTGAATTTGGTTTGAGTTCGCTTTAACTCGAAATACCGCTTTCTAGGTTTGGGCCTAAAATGCTGGCTTGATTCGAGTTTAGCTCTTGTCTTGGCTTGAAAACGCTCGTCATGGCTAGTATAGTGCTTACCTCGCTTGTCTTGTCAGTCGCTGCGTGAAAACCCGACTTGTGGCCTCGATTTTCGTATGCTTCGACTCTGAGGGCATTTTGGTCATTTTTGAAAACGCCTTGAAAATGGCTCAAAACTTCAGTAGCTTACCCATTAGCAAAGATAACGCTGCTGGTGAGCTCTGGCTCGCTGAAATTCATGCTAAAAACGGTTCGTTTGGGGTGAAACCGTATGAAAGCGGGTTAAGCTCTGGGCTTGTGCTCGCTGCTACTTAAAACGATCCCGATTGGCTTGGTTGTTTTGGAAGTGTTGTAGTATGCTAGGGTATAGGTTTGGGTGGCTTTGTGCTAAAAACGGCCCTGAAAAACCGTAATTTTCGTGGTGTTTTCGTATAAGGGCCGATTTTGGTCGTAAATTTTTCTGCCCAAACTTGCCCGAATTCTTTGTATTGTGTTTTCATGGCTAGTATGGTACACTTTTGGTCTTGTTTTGTAGGAAATGTGTTGTTTGGAGGTGTTTTGGAGCCGCTTTTTGTAGTTTAGGCTAAGTTTCCAAAAGTCGCTTTTCCTCGCTGCGTGCCCGTTAATGGAATGTAAGGTAATGTATGTTGTCCGTGTTGGCTAGGGGTTGTTTTGTGAGAAGTGGGGCTTTTTGGGTTGAGTTATGGTCAAGTAAAGGTCGCTTTTGTAGTTTGAGGTGTTTTGTAAAGCTATTCAATGAGGTGTTCGGACATCGCTGCATGAAATTTTTGCATGAGCTTATTGTGATTTATGGGTTGGGTTTGTGTCAAGAAATGTGGGTTTCTCGCTTTCTCGTAGCGCTCTCTTCTCGCTATTTTTGGTTTAAAAGGCCCGTCATTGCTTTGGCCAATTCTTTGCTGCTTTTGGGCGTGCTTGCTCTTAACTTGATTGAGTAGGACGTATATATCGTATACGTCTCATGGATTTCTGCCTCGTGCTTCGCCCGCTTTTGGCCTTATCTGTCAAAAATGGGCCTATGGCTTGCTTTTTGCTGCTTCGTCTTGATCTTTCTAGAATGATTTGCTGTTGCCGGTTCCTGAGTATGTCTTTGAATCTTGTGCAGGTGATCCTAGGCCTCCAAATACTTACTTCCAAAGGACATGGATCGGGTTTTGGCCGGCTGCTGACTTTACTGTTCCGAGGGACGAGCATACTCCTACTTCAGGTATGCCTGCGCCTTTGGAGGCTTCTGAAGGTCCGTCTCAGTCGGACTTGCTGAGAGCTTTTCCTCAGACGCCTGGAGCTTCTACGACGCCAGGGAGTGAGCTTCAGGGTGCCGCGAGTCTCCGCTTTCTCGCTAGTGGTGCTAGTGCCGCTGGTGCGTCGCTCTGGGCTTTCGCGCTAGTGGCCTGGACATGGTCGCTTCCGTGGTCCCGAGCCACCGCTAGTGGTGTGGGTCGTGGACGTTGCCGAAGTCGCCTCGCCGCTAATGCGGTACGTGAGGAGACCGCCGCTGAGCGACGCGTCTTCCTCGTGACGCTAATGCGGTAGCGGGTCAGCCGCCGGTCGCCGAGGTCTCCCGCTGTGGTCGAGGTCGTGCCCGTGGTGTCCTCCCGCAGTCTTTGCAGGGCGTGGACGCATACCGCCGTGGAGACGCCTGAGGCTCCCCGGGAGGCCGCGCGAGGCTCGGGCGTAGCCGCAGGTCTCGCAGGACGCGTGGGCCGGTGCCGGAGGACGCCCGTGGCTCCTGTAGGGGCCGAGGCAGAGGTCGTGGTGTCCGCCGCAGGGCTTCGCAGGACGCATTACCGCTAGCTTCAGGGAGCCTCGTGGCTCCCGGAGGGGTCGTTAGAGGTCCGTGGTCGCGGCCGGAGGAACCCGAGGCCAAGAAGCGCAAGGTGGATGTGGCTTGGCGAGGGCGCAGCAGCCGAGGCGCCGAGCCTCGTGTTGCCGCTGAGGGTGGTGACCGGACGCAGGCCGAGGTCGCCGGTGTTTTGAGGAGGTTGGAGAGTGGAGCTCCTGGCGCTCCGCGAGGCGTGGTCGTGCTCGGGTCCGGAGCCGCTATGAGGACACTTCCGGGTTGGAGGAGTCTTCGAGTGACGAGGAGGGGGTTCCTGACGAGACTGTGGCTGAGGTGGTCAGCCGAGGTCGAGATCGCTGAGGCCGCCGCGCCGCCGCCAGCCGCCGCCGACGATGCTCGGGCCAGGCCGCCGCTATCGCGGGGCCGCTTTGTGGTCGGGTCGCCTGTGGCCATGCTCAGAGCAGTTCAGATGACCCGGAGGCTGAGGTAGAGGCTGAGGGTGAGGCTGAGGGCGAGGCTGAGGGCGCGGCCCAGGATGCAGGTGCGGCAAGTCTGGAGGCCGCGACCGAGGTTTTCATGGGGATGGTTGACGAGCTGGGCGCGAGGCCTGACTATCCTCACGGCCCGCGTTGTGGTCGCAGTGGCCCTGGATCGACGGCGTGACTGCCTGAGTCGCTGGAGCACTTGTCGATCCGGTGAAGGTCGGCCTGCTAGGCTCGATGAGGACCTTCTCTGGTTTCTGACTTGTTTGACGCCTTGAGGGTAGGCTCACCCAGAGGAGCGGACATAGTGCTTCGGGATGCCTTTCGGTCCCTGGTGCAGTGGAGGGAGGTGCGGCAAGCGGGTGAACTCGCGCCACCGCATTTAGGGCGTTGTTGGATAGGTTTTGGGATACGACCAACACCTTCCACATGCCTGGTTACGAGGTTGGCGTGTCTCTTTCTTCGTGGGCAGCTGTTACGGGGCTGCCTCATGGCGAGGGTGTACTTGGCTGGGGGCGTGTGCGACCTCCTATCGATAGCCCACGAGTCGCGGCGCCGATCGGGCGACGGTTAAGGCGCGGAAGGACGAGGAGCACACGCTTCACCTCGCACGATATGGTTTCACGACTTCTTCGAGGGGAGGAGGAAGAAGAAAGTGGTCTACTCGAGCGAAGCGCCGAAAGCGTAGGGCCCTACTGTGGTTGTGGTGGTTCCCGACGGCCACCCACTTTGGCGACAAGGGGGAGCGAGCGTCGACGGCTGTGTTGATGGCGCTGCCAGACATGTCACGCCTAGGTGACTTTGACTGGGTGACTCTCGCCTGGTCCGCTGATCCGTTACCGAGGGACGCAGCGCGCTCGATCGATTGACGAGGATTCTGATGTGTCGCCAGGGCCCCGGTCTTCCGATGGAGGTAGGGTTCGACTTTTGTAGTTTTTGTTGTTTTGTTTCGCTTTTCTCCGTAACGTGTGTTTTGTTTGCTCGCAGTTGGTGCTATGCTCACTTCCTCTCTCGCCTCCCGGACATCGCTCAAGGTGACGCTACATACCCGCTTCCATGCGATGACGACGGATCGGAGGGGTATTGGCCTCGAACTATGACGCGCTCGTACGCCTAACCCGGATGACGATGGATAAGGTGCGGCGGTCGTGTTTTGTATTTTGGTCTTCTTGTAGCTTGTTTTTGGGTTTGTGTTTGTTTTTTATAATTTGGTTTTGTTTTGCGCTTGTTCGCGACTGAGGAATTTTACCGGCTGCTCTCCGACGACATCGCAGCCGCTGTCCCCTCGACGGACGGCGGTCAGAGATCGAGACCCGGACGGCCAGACCGGTATTGGGAGAGCGCCTGTCTCACAGACGGTCGCGGCGCGCTTCATCGCACTCGCCTCCGCCTCTGCTTTGTTCAGGAGACGCCCGACGCTAATGAGCGCCGTGGACGTGTATCACGAGGGTGAGTCCGACTCTTGCCGCGGCGGACGAGGATTACGTGACTGGGCACAAGATGCCTCGCCGACGCCGTGATCGAGGTATGCTTGATTATCCTTTTCGCCAGTATGCTTTGGTTCCAGGAAGCAAAAATTTATCCTATTTTTGTTTTGTAGCGACGTGACTCGACCTTGAGTTCCAGCCTCCTCCGCTCGCTGAGGACCCGCCGTTGTTCACGCAGGGTCGCCTCATTCGATCGTGTCGCCGCTTTCCATGTCTGCGGGTCACCGATGCGGTCTTCGAGAGGTGGGATCCGCGTGAGAAAGGTATTAACCCTTCTCTTTGTACAAAGATGAGTATTATGTAGTATATAGCCCCGCTTGAATAAGATTTTATTGTAAAATCATTAATCAAACTCACAAGGTGTTTTTGATTATAGCCCCCGCTTGAGTAAGATTTTAGTGTAAAATCATTAGTCAAACTCGTCAAGGTGTTTTTGATTATAGCCCCAGCTTGAGTAAGATTTTAGTGTAAAATCATTAGTCAAACTCGCGGCTTCTGCTTGATTATAGCCCCAGCTTGAGTAAGATTTTAGTGTAAAATCATTAGTCAAACTCGCCGGCTTTTTGATTATAGCCCCCGCTTGAGTAAGATTTTAGTGTAAAATCATTAGTCAAACTCGTCAAGGTGTTTTTGATTATAGCCCCGTTGGAAAGCTAAATGTATTCCTCGCTTTGTGCGCAGTGACACCGAGGTCCACAGGAGGCTTTGGCGCGGCAAACCGGCGCTGGCCGTGAACGATAAAGTTGTTGATGCTGCAGGCGCAGGCGAGACTACCGAGGCGCCTTTCGAAGTTAGCCAGGGTCGTACGAGGAGGGGCGAGATCGCGTCGAAATGAGGTCGCGCATGCCGAGGAGCCGGGCGAGGGTCCCGGCAGAGCCGAGGGTCGCGATGCAGTGGAGCCGGATAGTGGCACGCGGCCGAGATTGATTCCCCGCGGCCGCCTTGCAAATGGCCGTGACCACCGTAGTAGGCTTGGACTTTGTATATTTTGGACTTTGTATTATGAATATTATTTTCTCGCTTGTATTGGTTTATGTATTAGACTTGTTATGGTTGGTTGATTTTTTGACTCGTAGGTGTTTATGGGTTTAATTTGGTTATTTTGTCTTGTTGCAAAATGCATTCCTCGTCAGAGTCGTCCGAAATCCTCGCGATTTGCTTGCCGAGCCGCACTGCAAAACATCGTTAGTCGTGAAAGATATATATACGCCTCGATTGAGACCGACTCGCTAATGACTCAATTAAATGCAAAATGAAGAGTTTTTGAAAATGTTGGTTAGACATATTTTAGACTCGTGAAAAGACGCTTTTTGACATAGTACAATTGCGAGCTAAAACGACGTTTTGAGACGAAAATTGTGAATGCGAAAATCATATTTTGTGTTGTGTTTAATTTTTGTGTGATTATTGTGTTTTGTGAAAAATGAAGAATACGAAATACGGGAATTGATCACGCAAATCGAGACGACGCGACGGGACCGTAAAAATAGGTCGAGGCTCGGTAGAAAAGTAATAGGTAATAGGTTAAAAAATTTTGGGTGTAGGTGTGTAAGAAGTGTAAGAAATCGAATAATTCTGTCAGAAAAGAAAAAGAAAATCGCCTTTAAACAGGCGATTTGATTTTTAATCGCCTGTTTACAGGCGATTAGAATTTTATTTTGTGGTTTTTGTTTGATTTATTTTAATCGCTTGTTCACTAGCGTTTAAGTTTTTGTGTTGTATTTCGCCTTGCAAATCTCTGGCTATAAAAGGAGGGCTAAGTTAGTTCATTTCACTCATCCTCTCGTTTTCTATTCTCGATTTTCCAAAAATATTCGTAATATTTACTAACATCTCGCCGAGTTATGGAGAGTTTTGAAGGAAACTTGCGCTGCTGGTGTGCGCCCTTGTCGGTGTCGAGAAGAAACTCTTGAAAGATCATGAGTTGGCGATTTCGTGGGCTAAGGCAGTTCGAATGGAGTACGAGTTCCTGGACGCTGTCTTGAGTATCGGGATCCAAGCCTTCACGTGTTCCGCTTTCCTCAGGAGAGGTTTGTCCCTTAGTCGAGGAGTTTGGGGCCATTGGCATGGACGCAGATTGGCTCGCCTCAGATGTGTCGTGCAGAACTTGGCTACAAGAGGCGTGTTCGTAATTATCTCCAGATGACCCGTGATGAGGTGGAAGAGTTATTTGTCGGGAATCAGATCAACCTCTATCGCTTGTGTCAATGGTTTAGAATAATGCAAACGGCATATCTCTGGCTGCGGGCTAGGAGAAGCGGCTTTGGCTTTTTGCTTGGTTCATTGTTATATGTTCCTGACTGTGGTCCGAGGGGTTGCTGGGAGATCCGCTTAATTGCCGTGGAGCGTATGGAAATAGGTTGCAATCCTTCTCGCTTTAATTCGCCGAGACGATCCTCGATCGACGACCGGCATGTAATAGGGAACATGCGCATCGAGGGTGTCCATTGATCCTCCAGGTGGCCGATGGAGCGCCTAAGTGTGTTGAACGACCTTGGCTTCGATGGCGAATATGTCGCAGAGGCGTTACTAATCGTTACACGCGATGGGCGTCCGCACGAGCGCCTAATGACTATTTTCCCGAAGCTCAGGAGGTCATGTGCCATCCGCTGGCTCAGATCCTGGTGGGGAGTGGTCGCAGACGGCGAGCGCAGAGGTGATGGCCCTCCGGGGTTCTATTGTGCTGGTTCGAGATGGGGTTTACATCCATCTCTCGCGCGAGGCGACAGATAGGTATGCACGCTCATTCCTGGCCAGACACGAAGGTACAGACATGGTTGCATTAAATAACCAGGTGACCGACGAGTGGGTCGCTGGTTGGATCACGCGCCCTAAGTGGCTTCGTGGTCGGTACTCCGGGACGATCCGGTGTCGAGGGCTTACTCCAAATGGACCGCTGTCGAAAGTGCCGTGGAAGAGGGCTCGCCTCCGCGCATAGAGCTTAACGAGCCTCCGCCGACATCCGCCTATGACCCGATCCGCTTTGGACGCAATAGTGGTAGGTGGCGCTCGAGCTCGGTGCCTCTTTCTGGCCGAACGCGTGTTCTGGCCGTCAGCCAGATTCCAGGGCCAGGTGCTCCAAATCGCCATGGTAACGCTGGGGTCTTCGTAGGGGTTGAGGGTTGGTGCTCCCTTATTCACCAGAGGTCTCGAGTCGCCTTCGAGAGTAACCTGGTTTTAGTTTATGTGTGCTTTGTTAGTATTATGTTCATATTATGTTGTATTATGTAATATATTACCTATCCTAAACCCGATGTACATGCCGACTCGTATTGTAATATATAGTGTTTGTTAGTGTATTTCTAAGGTCGTAGTTATGCTCCTATGTTTGAAAATCCAAAACGTAACTGCTTCTTTTAAGATTAATAAAAATCGTGTTTTTATTTACGACTCACTTCATTTTGTTTGTTATTTTGTGTGAAATTCCTTGGTTCTAATCTTTTTCAAAGGTTTAGAAAGCAAGCATTTTTGTTGACTATTCCCTCGACCTTTTTAAGCTTTGGGTTTGTCGCTTTGTGTTGAATGTCGCTCTTTTTACCCTTAGGTTAAAAACGAATTTTTGTGTTGACTATGTCCTTGGCCTTTTTAAGCTTTAGACGCTGGCCATTTTTGTGTTGAATATCGCCCTTTAACCCTTCAGTCTAAAAGACGAATTTTTGTGTTGACTATGTCCTTGGCCTTTAAGCTTTGGACGGTCATTTTTGTGTTGAATATCTGGCTGCGCTTTTTGCAAAGTCGCCACGATTCACTAAAAGTGGAATCAAACCTGCAGAGTTCGAGAATGTATGTTTAAGGGCATACCGCCCAAGAGTTGTGTTTGCTTTTGTGGTGAATGTGCATGTTTAGGGGCATGCCGCCCATGAGCATGTTTAAGGACCTCGCCGGCCCATGAATTGTGTTTCGTGGATGCATGTTTAGGGGCATGCCGCCCATGAGTTGTGTTTTTGATTTTTGTAGAGAGAAGAGCGCTTTAGGGGCATGCCTACCATGAGCATGTTTAAGGACCAGCCGGCCCATGAATTGTGTTTGATTTTTGTGGAAAGAAAAAGCAGTTTTAGGGGCATGCCGGCCCATGAGCATGTTTAAGGACCTGCCGGTCCATGAATTGTGTTTGATTTTTGTGGAAAGAAAAAGCAGTTTTAGGGGCATGCCTACCATGAGCATGTTTAAGGACCTCACGGCCCATGAGCATGTTTAAGGACCACGGCCCATGAATTGCTTTTATAAAATTTGTATTCTACGATACATTGCAAGCGGTTTTAGGGTAGTATTTCTGAGTTGATCGAGGTTTGTGGCGCAGGTTGAACTCTTGGCCGCCGAGGCTCAAGTAGTTTGATCGCCCGCCGTGAAGATTTCCTCGACGAGGTAAGGTCCAAACGCTTAGGCTTGAATTTTCCTCGTGGGTCGACCGGAAGTGGTGCTCTGACCGACTTTAGTACGAGATCACCTACTTTTATGTGTCGTGGCTTAACTCGCTTGTTGAATGCTCGCTGTAGCTCGCTTGGTACATTCGCATTTGCTCGTGGAATGTAGCTCTGCTCATCCAGGAGCATGAGTTGTTCGCATCGCTCACGCCCATTCTCGCTTCGGGATGCTACTTTCCATTAGTATGCGCAGAGATTGTATTTCTATTTCCATCGTCGACGGCCCATGCCGTAGGTGAGAAATAGGGTCATGCCCGTAGGGGTTCTGATGGTAGTACGGCATCCCCGCAGTGCATATGGTATTTTGTTAGGCCAATCTTTGCAAACCGCCGATCATCTTCTCAAGTATGGTGACGACCGCCTTGCTTGTCGCTTCAACGGCCCATTGGTTCGGGGTCGATAGGCGAGGATTTGTGATGCCGATGTTGTATTTTGTGAGTATGGCTTCGGCCTCGCTGAAAGCGCGAACCTTGATCGCCGATGAACTGCGGGGTATGCCATATCGCATATGATGTTCGCCTGGATGAACTTGGCGACTTCCTTGGAGCCAAGGGTCCTAAAAGACGCCGCTTCTACCCATTTAGCGAAGTAGTCGATGGCTACCAAAGACGTAAACGCTGACCTCCTCGCCCGATGGGGCGGACTTTTCCTATCACGCCGATGCCCCAGGTCAGTGCGGCCAGGTGAGGTTAGTCAGATATAGCGGCGAAGGTGGTACATGTCGACGCGTTTAAAATTTGGCGCTTGTGGCAATGCTTGACGATTGGATACGCCGCTCCATGGTCGCCCAATACCATCCTAGCCGTAGGACTTGTTTGCAGAGTGCTCGAGCGCTCACGGGGTCCGTGATTCGCCATCATGGACTTGGCGTGACGATTTCCTCGCCTTCTTGTAGTCGACACATATGAGCAAAGGTCCTCGTGGTGTCTTCGAGTAGTTGTCCCATCTCTAGCACAAATCGGGGAAGCTAGGAGCCTGATAGCCCTCTCGCCCACGCTATCTGCTCCGTGGGTAGGTGTTGTCTGCTTTGTAGTTGATTATAGCTTGATACCAAGGCTCACTCGCTTCGCTTCGCCCAGGTCAATGGTATGGATGTATGTCGGTTCGCCACGCCTTTCGACGATGATGGGTAGTAACTTCATGTCCGTGGCATGTTCAGAGGGATGAGAGTTTTGACAAAGGCGCTTCAAGAACCGGTTTTCTTCCTCGGGAGGTGATAGAACTCAATGCAAAGTTGGCTAGGAGTTTTTGTACTTTTGCTTGGTATTTGGTGAGGGTTTCGCCATGATCTTCCATGCCCTCGCTACTTGATTTATGATGAGGAATGAATCTCCATGTACCCAGAGGTTCTTTATCTTGAGAGTGATGGTCGCCGCAGTTATAAATGCAGCCTCGTGACCGCTGGGCGCTGTTCGTGACAATCAAGTCGAGCTTGATCGAGAGTGGAGTATGATCGCCGTTGGGGATATTAGAGTATTCACCCATAGCCCCTGTGAGTTTGACGCCCGTCAAGTATAATCGCCAGCATTCTTTTCTATGGCGAAGATCCCATCGTCCTGAATGACATTGTATCGATCATGGGTCGCTCGATGATAGCATTTTCTCGCGAGGAAGTCCAAACCGCTTCTTCCTTTGATTACTTTCGTAGGAGGTACTTGAGTTCGCATTTCGGCGGTAAGCGTAGTCCACCTCGCCATGCGTCCGCTCAGATCGGTTTTTCAAACAGTATTTGAGGGGGTCCATTAGGGAATAGACTCTTGTTGTGCTAGTGAGGAGGTAGTGCCCGAGCTTTTGGTTGCCCGCACTGGTGAGAGGCGCCTTTCTCGACCGTTCATACCGGTTTCGTAGTCGTGAAACTTTTTGCCGATGTAGTAGATGGCCCGCTCTTCGTTGTTGACTTTCGGGCGAGCATGGCACCCATGGCGCTTGACGAGTCGCAGTATAGTGACAAAGGGCAAGTCTTTTTGTGGGGGTACAAGAACAGCGGGTTTGCGGAGCGTGCTTGACTTTGTCGAACGCTTGCCGGGCAACATCGCCCCACTTCGTATGTTCCTCCTTCTTCAACTTTTTGAAGATTGGTTCACGATCATGGTGAGCTTGCCGATGAACCTGGAGATGTATTGACTTGTCCCAAGAAACTCCTTATTTCGCCGATGTTGCACCTGTCTTCATGCCCATTATTGCTTTGATTTTGGCTCTGCCCATTTCGATCCCGCTACTGCTCACTATGTGGCCTAACAATTTGCCTGACGTGACCCCAAAGGTGCATTTCTCGTGGGTTCAATCGCATCTTGTAATCGCCTCGATTCGGTGAAGAACTTCAAGATTCGTGATGTGGTCATCCCTTTCTTTGATTTTACGATCATGTCGCCGACGATACCTCAACCTCCTTATGCATCATGTCGTGGAGTAAGGTGGTAGCAGGCGCTGGTAAGTAGCGCCAGATTTATGAGCCCAAACGGCATGATCGGTAGCAGATGTTCCCCAGGTTACGAAGGTGGTTTTTGGCATGTCGCCTGGCCGCCATTTTGATTTGGTTGTATCCCGCCAGATCCATCCATAAATGACAAGAAGGCGTGGTCCTCCGTGGTTGTCGATTAGGATGTCCATGCTGGGTAGTGGGAAATCATCTTTGGGCGTGCTTTGTTCAGTCCCTAAGCTCGGACATACCAGATTTTGCCGCTTTTCTTCATAACCTGCACCATATCGAGACCCACCGAGTATTCGATGACTTGGATGAAACCACCAGTAGTCGCTTCTCGATCTCTTCCTTGACCATGAGAGACCATTCTCGCTTGATGCGCTTGAGCTTCGCTGACCGGCTCGCTACCTTGTTTGATCGGACGCGGTGCTCACTATCTCGCTGGCCTATGCCGCATGTCCTTATATGACCAGGCAAAGACGCCCTTAAACTCGCGAGGAGCTTGGTATAGGTGGCCCTTTCTTCCGCGGCTTAGTGGAAGCCCCCACCGTAGTTCTTGAGGCTCTTCTGCTCCTATGTTGATGGTTGTCGTGTCTTCAATAATTGGGTCCTCGTCGGTTTTGAGACAATACTTGCAATGTATCTATATAATGCAATTTTATTTAGTTTAGATTTATCGCGATTATTAGGAAAAGTAGAGTTTAAATGAGGCAAAGAGTAACCAAAACTTTCATGTTATTAATGTTATCAAAAGCTGTTACATTTCAAGATAGCTCAGACGCAGGAGCTTTGGACAACCTTAATGACTCTAGTTCTTTATCGAGACTTACTATATTAGGAAAATGATCGAGTAACCTAGCCGATTTTTAGAAAATTACGCCATGATGACGCAGACCCTAGACTCTAGGTGCAGTGCTTCAATCAGCTTCCCCGGCACCGGTGGATCGGGTGGCATCTTCTTCAAGCTTCACCGATGAAGGGCGCTCGAAATCTGAGGCTTCTATGGTGATAACCTCGTTGTAAAAAGGGATTTTAACCTTCCGTGGAGAGTTGATGTTATGGCCCCTGAGCGTGAATCCATGTCCTTCCTAGTAACATATTGTATGCCTGGGATGTCCATGAGTCGAATTCTGCTTCTGTCTTGATGAATCCCGCCATGATGGGTAATGATATGATTCCTTCTATGCCGCGGATGTACCGTCAGACGCCAGATGTCGTTGAGCAAGCGGGTGACATCACTTTCCTTTAGTCCTAACTCGAGGGCGCTTGTTAGTGGGCGTGATATTGATCGCGAGCCGCTGTCGATGAGGGTAACAGTAGTACCATATTACGACACTCTACTGCTATGTAGAGCGCCGGGTCAGGTGGATCTCAAAGGGTGGTAGGTCCGCGCTGAGAAAGTTATGGCACCTGGTAGCCAATCCCGACAATGCGGCCAATGAGTCATACCGAGGATCTCCTGGTATCTTGCCATGTTGTGTTAAAGGAAAGGTTGATGGTCATGGGTAGGTTAGTCATATCCTCGACTATGCTCTCTTCTTTGCTTGTGCGTTTGGGAGGGAATCCCGCCAGATTTGTAGGTTTGGCGGAGACCGACGCGACGCTGATGCAGGATTTGGGTGAAAATTTCCTTCCTGGTCCTCGTGGTCTTGGTTTTGTTCTCGCCCCAGCTCTGGCGAATGTGATCGACGCTGTTACCGTTGTCGCTGATGCCGGAAGGACGTTGACCTCGTGATCGCCGCGGAGCCGTGAGGGGATGATCGAGGACGGGATGAGCTCCTACGAAAATGGGGCGAGCAAGGGAGGTGTCATGTCGGCCGATGATTTAGGGGCTATGCTTGGCTTATCGATTGTTTCGTTGTCGATCATGTCTTCGATCACGCTCTTCGCTAAACAGCCTCCGTGTCATGTCCCTTTCCCTGGTGGAATTCGCAGACGAGTCCTCGTGCCATGATAACGGCTTCTTATCCTCGTGTGGTACAAAGGTGGGTTTGGGAAGATGGAGAATGTTCTTCTTTACGAAGTTTTTCTAATGCCTTTGAGTAAGACATGAAGAGGGGATCGAATCTTCGCCGTTGTTGCAACTAAATAGTCCAACCGATGATGACCTGGCGAGGCAGAGTGGGTCGTGCTAGGAATATTGGTCGTGCCGCTAGTGCCTTTGAGTTTATAGCGCCAAACGGTCCAAATATTGTTGCAATGGGAGAAGCATTTGCCTGGCGCCATGATCTCAAGTTTTGGCTAGCTTGTATTTCAGGAATTTCATCCTCCAGGGATCTGATTCTTTTGATGTGTCGAGCGGATTCTTCGCTAATAGTCTTATGCTCTTCTCGATTTCGATCTTTTGCATGGCGCCAGGTGTTCGAATAAAGCGTGAGATTGGCTACCTTGTGGTCGAGCAAATTTTACGTGTTCTGGGTGATCGCCACAGTGGAGGAGGTGGTGAAAAGGCGCTTCATCATTCGCGAGGTCAAACGGAAATTCATCTTGTGCTTATGAGCCGGTGTTCTGGTTTTTCAATGAGTGGACTCGACAAAGTTTTCAAATCTTTAGTGATTCTAAAATAGAAGGAAAAGACTCGAATGAAAAATCACATTCACGACCAAAGGAAGACACAAAAGCGTAAAAAGTGGGTGACTGACTTGACTCGTGTTTTTAGCTTTTAAAAGGACACGGAAGCTTTTTGAGATAGAGGCGTGTTAACACGCCCCTATTCTCGAGGTAAGAAAATTTGTATGATCATAATCGATTAACCCTGGCCAGGTATGTTGCCGTGGGTTTATCATCGATTATGATAAAAAGGATCGCATCAAGTAGCGATAGGCTAGTCGACTGAGGATGTTAAAATTGGGTAAAAGGTGATCAATTGTTCGCCTTTACGTGTGACTCAGTGGATCTAAATCGAAATGACAATAAGTCACTCGATTCAAAGAGTAAATCAACGTCCGCATGTGAACGAGCCCGCTGCTTTTGTTTTTGAGAGAAAAAGATTAAATCTGATGACTAAAGAGTCACTCGACTTAGAGCTAATTCTAATGTTCTAAAAGTTAATTTCATTTAAAATCTCCAAATGCATCGACATATGCTCTTTTTGCTCTATGAAATTTTTTGCAATAAATGTATTATGACGATACGTCAATGATAATTCATTTACGCTTTGAAAAAGATCTGGATCTAGTGATTATCCTAGATCGGCTTTAAATGCACTGCATTTTATTTATCAAACTCAAATGACTATGGGTCAAAGAGCCTAACGGCGTGTTTTTAAAAGTATGACCTTTTTGAAAAAGTTTGAAAAAGCAATTTCAAAGATGGACGATTTTAAAAGTATAATGCCTAGGAGGAGTTTTTGCATGCAGAAAGCTTTTTGAAAGACTACTATAGTGAGGGTACTATAGCTTCGCACTTGTACATATAAACACAGTTTTTGGTTTATAGGGTAAGGTTCCTCCTGGCCATTCCCGCTGACAAGTTTGGGTAGGGGCACCCGCAAGACTACACACGCCTTAGGTGTGCATTCAAGACGGCCCTAGAGCGCTCGAAGTTTGACTGTTACGATCGCTTGTACGGATGCCGCACTTGTAATCGTGGAGGGTGAGAGAACAAGCAGTCCGAGTTACCTCGCTTATGAAGCGAGAGTTACCGGGGCCGCTCAAAGGGTGTGGTTTCAATCAGAGGATTCGACTCAACGATTTTTGCCCAAATATCGAAAGCGTAAATGTTTTCAAAGTTTCAAGCTTCACTTTATGATTTTAAAATAAAAGAAAAACTAGTTTTTCAAAAATAATAAAAATCATGCTCGCCCTCAAATGAGTCGCCAACCAAGGTACCGGAAGGTGGATAGACCTATCGACGCTCAAGACGCCTGCTCTCACTGGGGCGCGCCGAAGCGGAATGCGCCGCAGAAAGTGGTGCAAGTTTTGAGAAAAATGGGGAGATCATTGCATGAATTTGTGACCAAAAAGAAAAGTAGAAAATCCTTTTGAAAGTGTATTTTCTGAGTCGCCACCAAATATTAAAGGAATTTGAACCTATTCAACGCTGCCTTGAAATACAAGACACGAGTGTCTCTGATTTCAAGGTGCGCCGATACCTATCAACTGAGGTTTCAAACCGCAGAAGCGGATTCTGAGCGAGGTTACTTTTCAAAGTCTTGACAAAATAAGTTTTGAAATCAGAATCAAAAAGCCTACATAAGAGTAGTCTCTACTAATTTGAAAACATTTGCTTAATTTCGATATTTGGGCTAAAATGACGCTACGCATAAGTGCGAATAAGTATGACTCGATTAAAATGCATAAATAATGTAAATTGTCAAAATAATGACATATTGCTATAGGAAATGTACGTTAAATAATAATTTATTGACTAAATTATTACTATAGACGTTATTTTCCAATCTCGTATTAGAATTTGTGAAAAACCTCGCTTTGACATGCTAAAAGACTCTATGAAACGGTACAATTTAGTGTTGGATCCGTGATTCTAGTCGTTATTTAATGCATGAACGAGGACTTGCGTAATTATAAAAGTGACGCTGGTTTGCTTTAGTGATAATGAGTCGCTTATTTATGCGATATTGGCGGGTTTAGACGGATTATGAACTGAATTGCTACAACCAGACATTTAATACGGCTTCGCTAGTGCCAATATCTGGTTTGGGGTTAATGTAACCCCATTATCCGAGTCTCAAACGCCCAAATTCAGAGGTAAAATGTTTACCTTTCAAAATGTAAAGACGGTATTTTTGAGTGGATTTCGTGAATAGTGTAAGTGCTAAAACCGTATATGAAAATGGATGAAATGGGTTGGTATTTATAGAGTTTGGTCGTTTCGCATAGGACAAAACTTAATCGCCAAAGGAGCATGCGATTATGTTTCAATGCAGCCAAATGAAATAAAAGAACCAAGGTTGGGAGAGGAAAACTTAATCGCCAAGAACCGGCGATTTGGTTTTTAATCGCTTATCGGGCGATTAGATTTTTGTTTTGGTGGGTCGCTTTATGCCGCCTTTGGTTTTTGACGGCTTGATTAGGTAATGATTATGTTTTGTTGTTTACTTAGGGTTAAGTATTTGTTCGCTTTTGGTCCGACTTTCTGCCAGGTTTCTGCTTTGTCGTGTTTTTCTGCTTTTGGCCTGAAATAAAATAATATTAGGTTATATTATTTTATGGTTTCATAAAACCTAACTTTTTGAAAATGTGACACGGACGACTTTGGCCCGCTTTGAGTGTCGTGTTAGTGTGCTTTAGGTCGCTTTTGTAAGTTTGGGCCGCTTTGTAGCTAGTCAATGCTTTTGTGGCTTGGCTTAATAAGACGTTCCTATATTGTGCTCGTGTTACGCTCATGATGACTAAAATTGACATTTACTTTCATGATTATGCAAGTCCAAATTAATACGCTAAAAATGACTAATACGTTTTAGACACTTTTGTACCGTTTCGACTCTTTTAAAAGCATGTATGAAAGTCCTTTTCATCATCGGGTTTGTTTTTGGGGGGTACGGATACGGGTATCTGTAGCTACAAAACGGCCCAAACTTACAAAAACGACCCTAAAACGCACACTAACACGACACTCAAAACGGGCCAAAGTGCGTCCCGTGTCACATTTTCAAAAAGTTAGGTTTTATGAAACCATAAAATAATATAACCTAATATTATTTTATTTCAGGCCAAAACCGAAAAACACGACAAAAACCGAAGCACGAAAACCGAAATTCGGACCAAAACTGAACAAATACTTAACCCCTAAGTAAACAACAAAACATAATCATTACCTAATCAAACCGTCAAAAACCAAAAGGCGGCATAAAACAATTTCACCAAAACAAAAATCTAATCGCCAAGAACAGCGATTAAAAACCAAATCGCCAGCCATCGCGATTAAGTTTTCCTCTCCCAACCTTGGTTCTTTTTATTTCATTTGGCACAGATTGAAACATAATCGCATGCTCATCGGGCGATTAAGTTTTGTCCCGCACGAAACCACCACCAAACTCTATAAATACCAACCCATTTCATCCATTTTCATATACCCGCTTTTAGCACTTACACACTATTCACGAAATCCACTCAAAAATACCGTCTTTACATTTTCGAAAGGTAAACATTTTACCTACGGCTGGACGCTTGAGACTTCGGATAATGGGGTTACATTAACCCCAAACCCGATATTGGCACTAGCGGCCGTATTCGTAATACTGCCAGTAGCAATTGATTCATAATCCGCCTAAACCCCGCCAATATCGCATAAATAAACGACTCATTATCACTAAAGCAAACCGACGCTACTTTTATAATTACGCAAGTCCTCATTCATGCATTAAATAATCGACTAGAATCACGGATCCAACACTAAATTGTACCGCTTCATAGAGTCTTTTAGCATGTCAAACCGAGGGTTTTTCACAAATTCTAATACGAGATTGGAAAATAACGCCTATAGTAATAATTTAGTCAATAAATTATTATTTAACGACATTTCCTATAGCAATATGTCATTATTTTGACAATTTACATTATTTATGCATTTTAATCGAAGTCATACTTATTCGCACTTGTACGTAGCGCCATTTTAGCCCAAATATCGAAATTAAGCAAATGTTTTCAAATTAGTAGAGACTACTCTTATGTAGGCTTTTGATTACGGTTTTCAAAACTTATTTTGTCAAGACTTTCAAAAGTAACCTCACCCGAATCCCTTCTCTCGGTTTCAAACCTCGATTGATAGGTATCGACGCACCTTGAAATCCGAGACACTCGTGTCTTGTATTTCAAGACGCGCTGAATAGGTTCCAAATTCCTTTAATATTTGGTGGCGACTCGAAAATACACTTTCAAAAAGGATTTTCTACTTTTCTTTTTGGTCACAAATTCATGCAATGATCTCCCCATTTTTCTCAAAACTTGCACCCTTTCCCCGCGAGGCGCATTCCGGCTTCCCTGGCCAAGACGGGCGAGGATCCGGCGCGCAGGGCGTCGATAGGTCTATCCACCTTCCCGGTACCTTCACAAGGGTCTACTAAAAATGGACCCAGTTAAACACCTTTTCGAGAAACCCGTGCCAAATGGACGCATGGCACTATGGACCTTACTCTTAGCCGAATTTGACATCATCTACGTCCCTCTCAAAGCAATCAAGGGGCGAGCGGTCTCAGATTTTCTCGCCGAGCACGTAATCGACGAGGAACCCATCGTCGACACTACATCATTTCCCGACGAAGGAATTTACAACATAAACGACGAACAAATGGGAGCTACACTTCGATGGTTCATCCAATTATCGAGGTTGTGGAATAAGAATACTCCTCATTTCCCCAAATGGTGAACACACACCCCTCTCCATCAAATTAGAATTTGATGTGACAAATAACGCCGCAGAATATGAAGCGTGCCTGCACGGACTCCAGGCCGTGCTCATACTCAATGCAAGGAACCTACGAGTATACGGGGATTCCTCACTAATCATCAATCAAGTATCTGGAGCATGGAAGATACTTAATGAAAACCTCGCACTTTATCAGAGCAAAATCCAAGAACTCATCGCCAAATTCCACTGCGTAGAGTTTTTGCACCTGCCTCGCGAAGAAAACCAATTCGCGGATGCCTTATCAAAGTTGGCGTCACTGCTAAACATACCCCCAGGTATACAAACCATCCCCATCATCGTGCAACGGCGTAGCGAGCCCGCATACATATGCGACATTGAAGCCGAGGAAGAACAAGCCGAGCCTTGGTATCAAACCATAATCAACTTCAAACAGAACGGTGAATACCCACCTAACACCGACAAACGCGACAAAAGAGTTCTCCGGCTCCTAGCATCACAGTTCGTGCTAGATTTGGACAAATTGCTCAAGAAAACGCCTCAAGGTACACTACTCTTGTGCGTTGACCACGACAAAGGACAAGAGATCATATCTCAAGTCCATGACGGGGAGTGGGACCACACATGAACACACGAGCCTTATGCAAGTAAATTCTTAGGCTAGGATGGTATTGGACAACCATGGAAGCCGACTGCGTGAAATACATCAAGCATTGCCATAATTGCCAAATGTTCGCGAACGTACAACACATACCCCCTTCACATTTATACAGCCTTACATCGCCATGGCCCTTCTCGATATGGGGAATCGACGTCATAGGCAAAGTACACCCGGTGGGCGTAGGAGGACACTGCTTCATCCTAGTAGCCATCGACTATTTCACAAAATGGGTCGAAGCCGCATCATACCGTAAGCTTGGCACGAAGGAGGTCGCCAAGTTCATACAAAACAACATCATATGCAGATACGGTATACCCCATGAGCTGATCAGCGATCAAGGCTCACACTTCCGAGGAGAAGTCGAACCAATCCTCACTAAATACAAAATCCAAAGACACAGATCATCACCTTACCGACCCCAAACCAATGGAGCGGTTGAAGCTGCAAACAGAACCGTCGTAACCATCCTCAAGAAGATGATCGACACTTGCCACGACTGGCCACACAAGATTCCTTTCGCCTTATGGGGATCACGCACCACAATACGCACACCAACAGGAATGACACCCCACTTCCTAACCTACGGCATGAAAGCCGTACAACCCGTAGAAATCGAAATGCAGTCACTTCGAATTCTCATGGAAGCAGACATACCTGAAGCGGAATGGGCACGCGAACGATACGAGCAACTCATTCTCCTAGACGAAAGACGCCTACATTCACTAAGTACCAATCACGGCTACAACGCGCATACAACAAACGAGTCAAACCACGCAACATCAACGTGGGTAACTTGGTTCTCAAATCAGTAAGGGCACCATTACCAGTCGATCCAAGAGGGAAATTCAAACCCAATTGGGCCGGATCGTACTTGGTTAAGGAAATCCTTCCCGGAGGAGCGGTAAAACTAACCGACCTCGACGGCGAGGAATTCAACTTACCTACAAACCTCGATCAGGTTATGAAGTACTACCCTTCAGCTCTAAACAACTTTGCAATGTATTTCAAACGAGCAAACACACGAAACCCAACCAACGATGAACTACGCTTGGTTTGATTCCACAAAGATGGATACGTAGGCAGTTTTGCAAGAAACCCAACCAACAATGAACTACGCTTGGTTTGATTCCACAAAATGGATACGTAGACAGTCTTGCAAAAGACTCAACCAAAATCACGAACTACGCCGATTTGATTTCGTAATAAAACAAGGATACGTATGCAGCTTTTCAAAGCGCAACTGAACTTTCCTAAATATACGCCCAAAGCTTAAAAAGGTCAAGGGCAATGCACTCACAAAATGACAGGCTCAAACTTAAAAAGGTCGAGAGCACAGTCAACACAAAAATACAAGTCTAAAGCTTAAAAAGGTCGAAGACTTAGAACAAAACGCATGTCCAAAGCTTAAAAAAGTCGAGGATTTACAACGAAACAAACATGTCTAAAGCTTAAAAAGGTCGAGGACTTAGAACAAAATGCATATCCGAAGCTTAAAAAGGTCGAGGATAAACAAAACAAAGCAAATGAGACGAGACAAAAGGCGAACACTTTCTTTATTAATCATTAATTAGAGGAAATGTTTACATTTTAAGTAAAGAGTTTAAAACTAGCTTTCAAACTCCTTTTTATTCTTTGAACAAATAAACAAAATTCTTTGAATAAAACATTTAAAATCTAAAGCTAAGTATCCTTCCTACGGCGCTTTGGATTCGTGTCTTCATCTTCATCCTTTGAAGCATCCGCACTGACAATCACCGAAGCAATCACCGCATTCGGAGCACTCCTCTCGAATCATGGGGGCTCAACAGGTCTTCCTCAGCTGCATCCTTAGTCCTCTCGCCCAGACGATCCTTCACAGTCACCTTCGGTCCGAGTCGTTCTCTAACTGGCTTGGACGAAGACGCTCCCGCACTCGAGCTCGCCAAATCGCTGTAGTCCCATCTCCCTCGCACCGCCGCATGAGCCAATGACGGCCTTGGACCTGTCTGTTCCCGCCTTCGCATGTTCTCCCTATCACGAGGATCTTGGCAGATGCACCATCTCCGATAGAAGTCTGAGATGCGCGTAGTCTCAGAACCGGCTGTCCTAGCCCAAGTCACTCGGTCAGACCATCCTCGCGCCCATGCATCAATCATTTGCTTGTTCAGAACAACCGACTCCCGAACGTTGGTACCCTCTGCTGGAATAACCTGAGCTTGACCGATCTGCCTCCTCAGCCGATGAGGGTGGATCCATACACCTCGCTCGAACCCACACAACATAATGCTACTAGCTGCATCCACAACCGATGGTGCTCTCGAACAAACCCTTGGAAGTAGTTCACTAAACGCTCCCGAGGCATGGCCCAGTGAAGTGTGCGAGTCGTCAATCCAGCCGGCTTGTATGATTCACTCCCAGGCGGAGCCAATACGCGCAACCGCTCCATTAGCCAAACCTGCAGAATCCTAGCACAGCCACGGTACGAGCTTAGACGATCGTCTAGGCCCAGTACGGTCTCGGCTAGGATCAAAGCCGAAGGATCATGGCCCAGCTCCATCTCCTCCATCACTCGTGTAACACCCCCATTTAGGCGAGGTGGGCCCCACCTAAATAAAGGCGTTACTAGCCCCGAGTTAACGGGGCTTAAAAAGGCAATCCAAGAGTCACCTGTAAACCTGGACGGGTACTTGCATAAAAGAAAATACGATAAAACTCAAAAGACTAGACGAGTATAGACTAGACGAGTATACAAGAGAAACTGTAAAAACAACTCCGAACAAGATGACGGCACACAGGCCCGAATAAAACTAGAAGTAAAAGACGTGACCCGACGGTCCAATCAGTTTAAGGACACAGTAACAGCGATGCCCAGCCTCGTACCCCAGCAAGCAAATCAGACTGAACGCGTCCGAGTACCTAGGGGTGGGGAAACAACAAAAAACACAAAGAAACAACCTAGTTAGCCTTCACATCAACCAAAGAATAAGTAAAAGACGAGGAATATAAACGTAACTTGACAGATTAACGAAACTAGTGTACAACGGAGATTCAAGACTCCTAACTCGGATGTTACAATCAATAAAGCATAGACAAGAAAACCCACTGTGTAACCTCCACACAGGGGACTTACATGTCGCCAACATTCCCCACTCCTCCTCCAAATCTCGTCCGTCTCACAGGCAACACATGCCTCACATTCACGGCTACACAAGCCTTATAAAAACGGCAACACATGCCTCATAATCACGGCTACACAAGCCTCATAATAATGGCAACACATGCCTCATCATCACGGCTACACAACCCACATAATAATGACAACACATGCCTCATAATCACGGCTACACAAGCCTCATAATAACGGCAACACATGCCTCATAAATACGACAGAAGGTACCTTACGTCATGGCAAGAGAACGAGGTTCACCCTATATAATTATGGAATAACTTTAAGAATATTTACAACGCTTCTAACCCAATTACATAAACCATTTATTCGACCAATCTAGCAAAACTCTTATTCTCTTAGACATACCTTTCCAAGTCTATACAAGTTAAGTCGACAAACACCCTTTTTGGTACACAACCATTCTAGTATAGCATACGTGAAATAATAGCGTAGTACGTAACAATTCCAACAAGACAACGATACACACTATCGTAACAAAACAGTCCCAACGAAATGAAGCAACAAGCATTCAAAACACTCTATGTAGTAGCCTAAAAAGGGCTGACTTTACAGCCCCCTTCACACATCCAAAATTAAGCCAACAAGCAGCCCTTAATGTGACCAAAGTGTGGCCGTAATCCAGCCCAAAAATAGCAGCAAACCAACGGCCCTTGACAACCCACAATCAACAAAACACACGGCTGAAAGTCAGCCCTCAATTGACAGTAAACATCAGCCTTTACGTGCCCCATAAGCTGACCAAAACGCGGTTGAAACCACCCCACAATCGACAGCAAACATCAGCCCTTAAATGACCCAAAAACCGGCCAAAACACGACTGAAATCAGCCCAGAATCGACAGCAAACATCAACCCTTAAACGACCCATAAAACAGCCACATCACAGCCCCTACACAGCCCCTAAACTGACCAAATTGCAGCTCTTACACAGCCCGTAAACCGACCAAACCAACAGCCCATACACGCCCTCTAAACTAGTCCCAAACGTGGCCTTCACAGCCTTCACATACACTTAACCATACACACACATATAACACATACATTCAATTCACACATATTCAATGGTTTATAAGCTCACAAATCACTTCACACAATTGCAATAACAACCCCCAATATACTAAGAGACGAAGTAAGGGAGTAGCCCTTACCTTTTCAATGAGAAAACCGCAACTCGAGCCCAAAAGCTCCTTATGTGCCGGAGCCCCTACAACTCTACAATCGAGCCACATTACTATTAATTACTCTTCTAAACCCTGCTAAACGACACTTAAACTCAAGAAAACGACTCAAAATCGAAAAGCCCCAAAATTTAGGTCAAGAATGACGAAAAATCAGAAATCGAAAGGACAAATACGAATTATACCTCAATAACTCGATTAGGAAGCTTAAGACTCAAGGAGAGCTAATGAATTTGAAACCTAAGTCGTGAAATCGGCTCAAGGTCGACTGGAACACGAAGAAGAGGAGCAATAGAGCGGCAGCAACAACCGCGGATATAAATGGGGAGACACGACCATGTGGTGGCCGACGATGGTGGTGATGACGATGGTGGTGAGTGGTGAGTGACGAGGATGAAAATTGGAGATGAAAAGGAAGCAGAATGAGAGCCGACGAAGAAGAAGGGCATAAGGTTAGGGGAATCAGGTTTTTTTTTTTTTTTTTTTTTTTTTTTTTTTTTTTTTTTTTATGTGGGTGACCTTGGTTTTGGTCCTCATAATTATTACTATTAGTACTATTAGTACTACTGTCATTATTATTCGTATTTGTTTAGTTCTCGACTCTATTATACTTCCTCCATTTTTTTCAATTCTATACATTTGGTTTTTGGACACTATTCACAAATGAGGAGAATCTTCGATATATCATCTAATATATGAAATAAAAAATAGTCATGTGAGATATTGTTTTAATTGCATTTTCGAGAGCATTATTAATATTCAAATTTTATAATTTTCGGAATTATGTAACTAAAGATATAAACAAAAGAAAACGTGCATCGGCGTACGTGCAAAAAGCAAATGTATAGAATTGACAAAAATGGAGGAAGAATATTACGAGCTCACCTTCCTCGAGAATATTATCACAAAGCTATTCACGATACTAAAATCTTGGGCACTCCTTTTCTTTTTGGTCCATAAAATGACTTATTATTATTATTGTTACTATTTTCATGTAAAACTCAAATTTACGAAAATAATATAAACTCGTATAAGCCTGACTTAAAACATGAGACTCCCTCATATCCAGATACGAAAATACGGAGTATTACAACTCGTGCTTACCGTGCATGGCCATGCACGCCGTCATCCATCGATCCAGCAAAGCCATAACGATGAAGCAAGCAAAACCCAAGGGCTCTCCTCCTAGAGCGGTCCGAAATGCTCACATTGTTCAAATTCATGTAACGCTCGCACAAGCGTCGCATGTTCACGACACCGCCCTCGAACAACCCTTCAGCTTGAGCATTGGTCATCGAGAGATACTGTCGCAATCTCCCATTATAGCCAAACTCACTCCGAACTACTACGGGGGTAGTACGATTAGACCATCCCGCAATAGCTGAAAACTCCTTTAGCAATGGACACACCTCACCTCCCGCGAACCTGAACACATGTACTTTAGGGTCCCAATAGTCAAGGCAAGCGTCAAGGAAGTCCACCTCGACACGCATTTGCCTAAAGCCAATAAAAACACCCGCACCAGTTGCATACAACGCCCTCTTCTCCGAGTCGCTAAGAGAGGACGTCCACTTCTTTAACAGACCATCAAAATGGTCCATCTTTTCAAAACACAAAAAATATTCTTAAAAATACTAAGCTATTTGTGAGAATACAAAACAAGCAAAGAAAAGAGGTTGAATCGAATGAGGTTCATGGCTCACCCCCCTCTTTATATAGGAAAACAAAATCTCAAATTAGGAAAATTCGACGATAGAACCGGCAGTCCAAGCCGCAAGGCACCTTGCGATTGGAGGAGCCAATCGCAAGGCCCCTTGCGATTTCCTGCCCCATTCGCAACACTTGTTGCGATTTTTAAGGGCGGCATTATCCCTGATTTTCCATATTCTCGGCTTTCCAAATCCTATTCTACATGGAATTTCGATGTACATTTTAATTGGGCTCCCTAACTCGGGCCTAATTACATCCTATTGAACATGGACCCTTCACAAGTCATGATGACCTGATCATAGGTACATCATTTCGCAAATCGTTTAGCCCACTTCGAATTTGCAAAATTAAAATTGAACATTTTTACACACTTTTCAATAAACATTTTGAAGCAAAATCTCCCAATCGGGAATCATTTTCATTTTTCGAACGTTCTAGCCACTAACTAAACAGGTACAGTACGAAAATGCACGAGAAATAGACAACAAGAAGCAACTACAAGTTTATGCTACAAGTCATGTAATAACAGGTTCATTCAATCCTTATTACACAGAATCATCAAGACAACTATGGGTGACGACGACGGTACTCGTCGAAGTCTCTCTGAAGCTGGGCCACCTCCGCCCGACTCTGGCACAGCTGGGCCGCCTGCTCCGCCCAAGCCATCCTCCAGCGGTGGGCTGTTCGCCACAATTTCTTGTGGACATCCTTCGCGACCTGCATGACACAAGACATTTTCAAATAGTTTTCCTCCATTTTGCCTTAATTTCACTACATTAAGACAAACTACGGGGGGTAACCTTAAAACACAGACACTTTACTCCACTTTGCCTTAATTTCACTAAAATAAGACAAACTACGGGGAGTAACCTTCAAACACGTACATTTTCTGCTCCATTTTGCCTTAATCTTACACTAAGTGAAGACAAACTACGGGGGCAAATTTCAAACACGCACATCTTACCACATTTCGCCTTATTTTCATACAAATTAAGCCGAACTACGGGGGCAAAACTTTAAACTAGCACCTCTAAGCCTACACTCTCCATTTTGACTAAAGTTTCATGCCGAACTCCAGTCAAACTCGAGGGGGTAACACAAAAACCTGCCTACACTTAAGTTTGCCCTTCCTTATTCACTAACTTGGTCAAACTGGGGGCTTACATAGATATACAAATGAAGAAGCCATACCTTTTTCACCTTATCGCCCCAACTATCCATCCCTGCATCCGTGATCACCGGCAGGTACGTAGGCACGTGAAAGGTCTCCCGTGTGCCGACGTTCTCCCACTCCACCGTAGTAGGAAAGTCTGGGGGCTGGAACGCCAAGTCAGCTTCAGGCACCTGTAACAACGAACACGACAACGAAAATTAGGGTGAATTTTTCTCAAATTTTTACTCTACATACACACAAGAACGAAACATACCTCGATAGGCCCGCTAGCAAGCCTACCCCACATGAACTGCGCGTAGTCCAGCTCATGAAGAAGGAGACTCTCCGATTCCCCCTCGAGATGCTGCCTCCTCTGCTGCTGACTCAAAGCTCGCGTCTCGAAGAGAACCCTAGGTGGATCGAGAGGCACGATGAAGTCAGGATACCTCGTCTGAGCCGCCAAACGCTCGCCCAAGTACCAAACGTACCTGTACGGCGTAGCCAAGTTCAGCCGCTGGGCGTCACGCTCCTGGAAGCACGCCCACAGCCCCTCAGGAACACCCACGTACTACTCCCACGGACGCATACGGAACTACAACAAAAGAACATGTCAAACACGTTTTTCAAAATCATCTAAATACACACTATTTGGAATAGTTCAGTATACACCTGACCGCTCCTCAGCTGGTTCAGCTGAACCCAAACGAAGTCATACGTCCAGTCATACCCAATACGGCTGCAAGTACCCCACGTCCACACCGCAGGATACTTCTTCTCCATAGCAACAGCCTCCTCGGGCAGGAAGATAGGGAAGTGACTGTAGATCCAACACTACACAAGAAACATATACAAGTTAGCACAAATACATTACAATGTAAAGCAAATCAACTCAAAGCAAGAACAACCTACCTCCATCAGCAAGCAAGGAGACACAAGGGGAATCCTTGACCCTTGGTCCATCTTCCGTGGCCTCATGGCATCCATGCAGAAACGAATGCACAAGCCCAAAGCCGAGGACACCCAGTCGTACGCCCCGATCGCACTCCAATCCAGAAGATACATCAACACCGACGTAGCAGCACGCTCCCCCTTCTCGCCAAAGTAAGCGGAGCTAACAAACCACCAGAGCTACATACGAGCGTTCTGCTCGTGACTCCAAACTCCAGGCCCATGCTGAGTCTTCCCCTCGAAGTACTCGACAATGTAGCTAGTCTTGATCGAGTTAGGTGCCTTCCCCTGGTACGACACCTCAAGACCAGCCCCAATAGCCTCCAACAGCGCCCTGTCAGCAATGGGCGGTGCAAAAGCAAAATCCATATCACGGTCGCCGAAGGGCAAACCTGTGATGATGGCATACGCAGAAAAAGTAATGGCTGCCTCAAAACCCAGCAAATGGAGCGTCGTCGTGGTGTCCCAATACTGGTCAAAGAACGCACGAACTATCCTCAAGTTCGCCGTGGTCGGCATATCCACAATTTGGACCCAACGCTCGACCAGTGGGCCCAAAGCAGAACTATCAATCATCGCCCTAGCCTCGGGCGACAAAGCGTGATGAGACGCCCAGACTGTTGGAGTTAGTGTCTGTAGATACCCGTATCTGTCGATATGGAAATTTATAGAAAACCCGACAAACACCCAATGATGATAGGACAACGTGTGCTTCGTGTCATTTATTTGAGTTCGTTTTACGATGTAAGCCGAGCGTCGTCGACATAATGTTTTATTAATTTAAATAATATTTAAATTAATGTTTAACAGGGTAAATTTATTTCTGTCAAAATTTATTTGCCATAAGTTTGTTTTATTGAAAATAAAATATTTCGATTTGCAAAATCTTTTTAAGTAACTCGATTTGAAAAATCGCTTTTATAAATTTGATATTTGACTTGAAAAGTCATTTCTCGTGTCTTTAAGCCTTTTTATTAAATCGTATTCGTTGAATTCGTTTTCTTAACAGCAAGTTTTAAAGCTCGTTTTAAGCCCAATTTTAAGAGCGATTTTGAGCCCGTTTCAACACGAATTTCGAGGCCCTTTTCTCCCACTTCCTTCCCCACATACCCATGATTAAACCCAGCCCAAACCACGACTTAAACCAACCATAACCAGCCAAAACGAAGCCAAAAATAGAGCTGATCCGCAGCAGCTCGTAAGCCCAAAATCAACCCTTATTTGACCCAAACCCGACTCCTATTCGCCTACCCATGACCCATACCCGTATCCTAACTATCCTACCCATATACCCTTGCCCTAACACTCAAGAAAACACCACACAAAGCCCTAAAACGAGCCTTGGACAGCAGCTCCCCGAAAAACAGAGCAGAGCCGCTCTTCTTCCCTCAAAACCCTACTTTTCGACCCTATATATATACACCATCCACAAGCATTCAAAGGACACGAAATACACAGCATACACACACAGCCTTGAGTCACAAAAAGCTCCCAAAAAGCCTCAAAAAGAAGCCGAAATAGCTGTTTGAAAAACAGAGCACCACCTTCAGTTTTTCATTCTGCTATCACGTCTTCTACCCCGTTTTTCGTGTTGTAAACATCATAATCTCTCTGATTTCTTTACAGAATCTTAAAGTTCACTTTGTCACGATTCTAAAACATCTTTCGGTTCGAAATTTCGTTGAGAAACGAATAAGTTACAAGCTTTTGAAAATTGCTGTCAGTTTTACTCAAAGTTACGGTTTTTATTATTGGTTTTCATCGACGACGGCCCCTCGGGATAAAATCTGACAATCGATTACGACTCGAAGATTTGGTCAACGATACATGTAAGTTGAGGGTGCAAAAATTCTATTTTTACTTTGTTGAATTATCGTTTTTTATTGTTTTTATAGCCCTCTGTCGTTTTTTATCACTTTCCGTCGCTCTGTTGTTTATCGTCGTAGTTATTGTTTTATCGTTCGTTTTAGGCTTATATCTTTAGCATGATTTTGATGCGTATATATGAATATGTCGTGCCCCTTGTTCACCTAGTATGCATGTTTAATTTCCTTGCGTAGTATGACTCGAAAATTCTTCGTTAGATTGGTTCTGTTTTGCTCGTTTAGTTTATTGCGTAATCAGATATATTCGCGTTAATTATGTTAATTGTCTTAGATTAGATTTATCACGCTCTTCCAAATTTGTAATTCATGTTCGTATGTCAGATTAGCTTTCGTGATTTTTATTTCATCGCTTAGCGTTCGTATGGTAATTAGTTTAGTCAGTCATGCTTAGGCCGTGTATAGCGTAGTTTTGCTAGCTGCTGATTCTGCTTTGTCTGTTGAATCTTGGGTCGTGTAAGGTCGAATAGTTCGGGTTTACGTACGCTGTGTTTTAATGTCCACGTTACTTGCTTATTTATTTGTGAGTATTAGTTGTATTTGATCACTTGAATCCTTGTTGGTGTGATTATTAGTTGACTGTTAGTTGTATTAATTGATTGGTAGTTTGGACGTTTATTTGTGTTTGTCTGTCATCATTTGCGTATGTCTGCATGTCCACTAAGTGTATTTTAATTACTAGTTTGTGCGTCTGTTTGCGTTTGTGCGTATTTTGTTATTTCTTTATATTAGTATGCGGAGTTTAATTGTTCATTTTTAGTCGTTTGTACTTGCTCATACACTAGTCGTGCTTGATTACTTTATTTGTCTGCCGCTAACGTTTGTTAATCTATCTTATGCTGTCGGTAAGTATTTCTGCTTCTTTTCTTTGTTTGCTAGAATAGTAAATGAACCCATGTTGAATAACTTTGACGAAATCATATGTGCATTAAACGACATAGAATGGATGTATTTTATTTAGGGTTAAAACGTTGTTTGCATATCTGCATGTGTACTCATAATAGCCATGGTTTTACTTAGTAGAGACCGTCTTTACGACGGGCGGGGTTATGCGTTAAATTAATGAAATTCTTTTAAACTTCCTAACACGTAAACTCACACGAACTCATTTTCTCTAAAATTGGTTTTCTAAATCACATATAAAATTTAGTGGCGACTCTCTTTTTAAACGGAAAATGTTTTTGAAATAAAACATCGCGTGGATCAAATTCCCTTGTCCACAATTTGGCGACTCCGCTGGGGATAGTGAAGCTTGAAAAGTAAAATGATGGCTATTTAGAGTACCCTTTCTTTTTTATGTTGTTTATGCATCATACTGTTAGGATTCGAACCATTTCTCCCTTTGGGTCGATCTCAAAGTAGGGAAATGACGTTCACTGTGTCTGGTTTAAATACCAAGGTGGTTCCGCCGAGGTTAGCAACTGCTGCTCACCATTTCGTTCCTGACTTATGGTGGGGGTGTAAGTTCCCTAACAACGTGGAATCATTGGCATGGACCCTTTTCGAGACGTAGAATAGTCTAGCTCATGCATTGCATCCTTGAACCGCGTATGACTAAATGCTCTGTGAATTCTGAAACCATGTTTTCAATCCTTTTTAATCAAAACTGTCATCTTTTCAATCGAATATTTTCCAAAAATCTTTTCTTTTAGCTGAAACGCTATCTTTTTAGGATTAGAATAATCTTAAATATCTCTTTTAAAACGATTTTGGACTTAAGCTGAAATGCTTTCCCTCTAAAAAAAGTTCATTCCTTAAGCTGAAATGCTATCTTTTTAGGATTAGAATAATCTTAAATATTTTTCAATACTACCTTTTCCGAAAAACAAAGATTTTTGTCCAAGCTGAAACGCTTTCCTTCTAGGATTAGAATAATCTTAAATATTTTCCAACTTTAGCTCTTTTGAAAAAAGATCTCTTTCCAATCGAATATTTTTTCCAAAAGATTTTTCTAGCTGAAATGCTGTCTTTTTAGGATTAGAATAATCTTAAATATTTTCCAACTTTAGCTCTTTTGAAAAAAGATCTGTTTTCAATCGAATATTTTTTTTCCAAAAGTCTTTTTTCTAGCTGAAATGCTGTCTTTTTAGGATTAGAATAATCTTAAATATTTTCCAACACTATCTCTTTCGAAAAACAAAGATTTTGTTTAAGCTGAAACGCTTTCCTTCTAAAATTAGAATAATCTTAGATATTTTCTGAATATTAGATCTTTTGAAAGAAGATCTTTTCTTGGCTGAAAAGTCTTCCTCTTAGGATTAGAATAATCTTAAATAATTTTCGATTCTAGTTCTTTTGAAAAAGATTTCTTCCTAGCTGAAAGGCTATTCATTTAGGATTAGAATAATCTTAAAAGATTTCCGATATTAGCTCTTTTGAAAAAAGACTTTTTTTAAGCTGAAATGCTATCCGTTTAGGGTTAGAATAATCCTAAACAATTTCCGATAATATTAGCTCTTTTGAAAAAAGATCCATTCCTAGCTGAAATGCTATTCATTTAGGATTAGAATAATCTTAAAAGATTTCCGATACTAGTTCTTTTGAAAAAAGATCTCCGCCAAGCTAAAAGTTATTCGTTTAGGGTTTGAATAATCTTAAACATTTTTTCCGATGTTAGCTCTTTTGAAAACAGATCTCTTCCTAGCTGAAATGCTATTCGTTTAGGATTAGAATAATCATAGACAATTTTCGATATTAGCTCTTTTGAAAAAAGAACTTTTCCAAGCTGAAATGCTATTCGTTTAGGATTAGAACAATCTTAAATAATTTTCCTCTTAGGATTAGAATAATCTTAAATAATTTCCGAGTGTAGCTCTTTTGGAAAAAAGATCTCTTCTTAGCTGAAATGCTATTCGTTTAGGATTAGAATAATCTTAACCAATTTTCGACATTAGCTCTTTTGAAAAATGATCTTTTCTAAGCTGAAATGCTCCTCGTTAGGATTAGAACAATCTTAAATAATTTTCGATATTAGCTCTTTTGAAAAAAGATCTTTTCTAAGCTGAAATGCTCCTCGTTAGGATTAGAAAATCTTAAAACTTTTTCTCTTTAAAAGAAAATTATCTTTTAAAAAAAGATCCTTTTAAAAGTCGAAATGCTATCCATTTAAGATTAGAATAATCTCGAACAATTCTCAACACTCAGTCTTTTGGAAAAAAGATCCTTTTTAAGCTGAAATGCTACCCGTATAGGATTAGATTAATCCCGAACGATTTTTTAACACTACGTCTTTTGAAAAAAGAATAGTTTTTAAGCTGAAATGCTATACGTTTAGGATTAGAATAATCTCAAACGTTTTTGAAATGCTACCCATTTGGGAATAGATTTTTTCCAACCAAAACGAAGTTTTTCAAAGGTAAAAATCTAGCCCTAGTTGGACTAGAATTTCGAAACAAACAAGCTTTTTTTGTAGTCGAAGTGCTGCCCATTTCAAACCTCAACTTCAAAAATAAGTTTCTTTTTCAAGTCGCGAGTAAGCATGAAATGCACCGAGTCGAGTCTAGTTAGAATCTAAGCCGTATATAGTAAGTGTGGTCCATCTAAAAGTCTTAGAGGATTTACCTAGTTGGGTCACCTAGGCCTACTCTTGAGCCCAAGTCATGCATGTCAATTTTTAGTTTTGAGTCAGGGCACCACAACGTCTCACCCGGGCTATTTTTGAAAGTTTTGCATAAGCCTTAGAAACTTATTGGTCCAAACACGAGCTAATTACTTCAAGTCCATATCTAGTTGGGTCTAAGTCCCATACTGTGAGTCTGTCTTCAAGTCCATATGTCGCATGCATTTGCATAGTTAGGTCGTAGACCATGTCGTTAAGGTCTGAGTCTTTTCATGATTAGTCTGGTCCAGTCCATTTGCACCCCGAGTTGATAAATAGAATGAAACCTCTACCAATTTACAAATAGTGTCGAAACCGTGTCGATTTCTGAACTCGAGTCGCATACTCTCCTCCTTAAGTCAAAATCAAGTTGCAAAAGTGGGGTAACTTTCAAACCAAGCATCTGAATCAATTCCTGAAAGGAGAAAAGCTCAAAGCCGAGGTTGGTGATTATAAGTCAGAATTCGTATTCAAGTCTTATGTCTGAGTTGAGTCTAAGATTCTTTTTTTCCACAATTATTTCTAACCCCTTCTCAAAATCAATGAAATTGATCTTGTCTCTAATTTGCTTCCATAATCCAACTGATAAAAATGCACAACGCACTCGAAGGGTGTCCATGGGGTAGAAATACGTACTCAATTCTAAATGGTGAGGTGCAACACCAACTCAAGACAAAAACAAAGACCAAAGGGTTTCCGACAACTAAAAAGCTAGGGTCCGGTAGTCAACTTGTGGTATATTACTCCTCTGCCTTTGGAGGAGAATCCATTAATTTGGAGTTCCATAGTGGTCATGAATTTGATCGCAACCAAAAGTACGAATATTCATGGATCGCCCTCCGTGTACTCGATCGCGTGCCTAATAAGCAAACGAACTTGTCAGAGGAGTCTGGCGTGACATACATACCACCACATGCGACCGCCTATCGCAAAGTCTAGCCAAATTGGAACAAGCCCAAGCCACAAAGGGCGCGGCAGATTCTCAAAAACGCAAACAAAAATACAAAAATACAAAAAATTGAGTGGCAACACGTCGGAGATCGAATATCAAAGCCAAAATTAAAGGCGAAGCCAAAAGGGTTAGAAACTATCATCAAAGCTTTTTAAGTTGTCCTCAAAACGATAATGGAGACATAATCTAAAATTCCGAGAATCATTGGCTTATGTAGTTGTACCCAAGCGTTTAGGGTCCACAAGGAATTCGCCAGTACCTTACAACATGATACCTTAGGTGAAACCTTCGAGTGTTACACACAAAAAAAATTTGCCATGTTTATGCAGCTAGATCGAACTACATCGGATTTGATTTCGCCCCACGCGAATATGTAGGCAATCCTTTAGAATATGGGATATAATCCACCACCGCCCATCATCTAATTTGTCATCTTGTCAATTTTTTACGGGTCTATACAAAGTCCAAATGAAGCAACTTTGGTTGAGTCTGTCTTAGTGCTCGATTTAGATTGAGATGAGAATCAATGTTCTGATAAGTAATTGTCCAGTCTTGGAATGATCTTTTTCTTAACGGGAATTGGCAAAGATGTTTACTTTGACAGTTAGTTCGCATCTCGACAAAGAATTTGCCTAGGGGGAGAACATGATACTATTAACCCACGTCCATTTCAAACCACGTGTCAATCATCCTAAAGGACCCTGCACAGTTACTAGTCTACTCGTCTTTGAAATGTTGTCTTAGGTCGAGTCGGTCATGGTCGAACGTTCAAATGTCAGTTGCTCGTGTCGCGTTCTCGTCGCATTCATGTCACATTCGTGTCGTATTTCATGCTAATTTGGCCATGCTTCGATTTTAAAATAACTCGCATTTCAAGAACCTTTTTGCAAAGTCTGGGTCGATGATCCGAGGTCAAATTTCAAATGCAGGTCGATGACCCACTTCAATTTTCAAAATGATGCTTGCGGGCCGATGGCCCATTTCAATTTTCAAATGATGTCTACATTCAGAGTCGATGACTCTTCTTGATTTTTTAAAATGATGTTTGCAATGCGGGTCGAGGACCCAATTCGATTTGATGCATGCTAACCAATACCCCGTGTCAATTTTCAAGTAAATTTTGTAGTCTAAGTGGGACTCACAATCTAACTTTAAAAAACGATGTTTTTAAACTCGGTTAATGGCTCAATTATTCGATGACCTCTTTCGATTTTCAAATGAAATTTGCTATGAGGGTCAATGACCTATCCATTTTCCAAAATAGGGGTCGATGACCTATTTTCAGATGATGTCTTGCGCTCGGGTCGGTGACCCATCTACCTTTTCCTTCAAAATATCGGTCGATGGCCCCAGTTTTCAATGACCATTATAGTTCGGGTCGATGACCCATCCGCCTTTTCCTCAAAATGCGGGTCAATGGCCCCAATTTTCAAATGATTAACATAGTTCGGGTTGATGACCCATCCACTTAAATCAAAATGCGGGTTGAAGACCCATTTTCAAAAGATGTTTATAGTTCGAGTCGATGACTCATCCACTTTTCAAGATGCGGGTTGAAGATCCATTTTCAAAAGATGTTTATAGTTCGAGTCGATGACTCATCCACTTTTCAAGATGCGGGTCGACGACCCATTTTCAAAAGATGTTTACGGTTTCCGGTCGACAACCCATTCTCAAAAGATGTTTACAGTTTCCGGTCGAAGACCCACCACTCTTTAATCTAAAAATATAGGTCGAGGACACAAAATTTTGAATAGGTCGAGAACACAAAAATTTTGAAATGCGAATCGAGGACGCAAATGTTGGTTCTAGCTCGGGTCGATGACTCATTTCCAGCGCAATATCCATTTTCAAGCAATACTTAAAATTAAAATTCACAGTTCGGATCGATGATCCATCACTTTTGTTTAAAGAGAGCAGGTCGAAGACCCTTTTTTCAAATTAAAATTCTCAGTTCGGATCAATGATCCATCCCTTTTGTTTAAAAAAGCAGGTCGAAGACCCATTTCCAAATTAGTATTCTCAGTTCGGATCGATGATCCATCCCTTTGGTTTAAAAAGCGGGTCGAAGACCCATTTCCAAATTAATATCCTCAGTTCGGATCGATGATCCATCCCTTTTGTTTAAAAAAGCAGGTCGACGACCCATTTTCGAATAAAATTCGCAGCTCGGATCGATGATCCATCTTTTTTTCCAAAAGTCGCGGAGTTCACTATGTGAGTCGTGTGCTATGATTTGTTGTTAAGATTGAGCAGGAACGCTCCAACCGGGGGCTCTAAAGTCATCAACCTTAGACCCCGATGACAGGATGACATCCTCGAAATAAAGAAGTACTAGCAGAAGCTAAAAGAAGTGACACTTCCAAAAAGAATGCAGATATAGGCTTTACTCAATCGAGTAAACAAATATCATTGTTTTGGGCCGAAGCAGCAGAAAGCTACATGCCAGCAAGCTCGAACTACGACACGGGTTTGATTCTGTCACAACGGATACGTAGGCGCCTAAGGATAAGGCTCAACCCACACTTTGATGAAAATGAAGGCATCCAGAATCATGTTTCAGGTATGATTTCTTCTTATGGCTGGTGAGCTTATATACACAGGTCTAAGGGACCATAAACGACCCGTGAGGCTCTCAAGTTGTGATCTTCGATCGACCCGAGAGTCTACTTTGACTTTCGCCTGTCCAAGCCTTAGTCAAAGTGGGGGCTCTGTAGATACCCGTATCTGTCGATATGGAAATTTATAGAAAACCCGACAAACACCCAATGATGATAGGACAACGTGTGCTTCGTGTCATTTATTTGAGTTTGTTTTACGATGTAAGCCGAGCGTCGTCGACATAATGTTTTATTAATTTAAATGATATTTAAATTATTGTTTAACAGGGTAAATTTATTTCTGTCAAAATTTATTTGCCACAAGTTTGTTTTATTGAAAATAAAATATTTCGATTTGAAAAATCTTTTTAAGTAACTCGATTTGAAAAATGGCTTTTATAAATTTGATATTTGACTTGAAAAGTCATTTCTCGTGTCTTTAAGCCTTTTTATTAAATCGTATTCGATGAATTCGTTTTCTTAACAGCAAGTTTTAAAGCTCGTTTTAAGCCCAATTTTAAGAGCGATTTTGAGCCCGTTTCAACACGAATTTTGAGGCCCTTTTCTCCCACTTCCTTCCCCACATACCCATGATTAAACCCAGCCCAAACCACGACTTAAACCAACCATAACCAGCCAAAACAAAGCCAAAAATAGAGCTGATCCGCAGCAGCTCGTAAGCCCAAAATCAGCCCTTATTTGACCCAATCCCGACTCCTATTCGCCTACCCATGACCCATACCCGTATCCTAACTATCCTACCCATATACCCTTGCCTTAACACTCAATAAAACACCACACAAAGCCCTAAAACGAGCCTTGGACAACAGCTCCCCGAAAAACAGAGCAGAGCCGCTCTTCTTCCCTCAAAACCCTACTTTTCGACCCTATATATATACACCATCCACAAGCATTCAAAGGACACGAAATATACAGCATACACACACAGCCTTGAGTCACAAAAAGCTCCCAAAAAGCCTCAAAAAGAAGCCGAGATAGCTGTTTGAAAAACAGAGCACCACCTTCAGTTTTTCATTCTGCTATCACGTCTTCTACCCCATTTTTCGTGTTTTAAACATCATAATCTCTGTGATTTCTTTACAGAATCTTAAAGTTCACTTTGTCACGATTCTAAAACATCTTTCGGTTCGAAATTTCGTTGAGAAACGAATAAGTTACAAGCTTTTGAAAATTGCTGTCAGTTTTACTCAAAGTTACGGTTTTTATTATTGGTTTTCGTCGACGACGGCCCCTCGGGATAAAATCTTACAATCGATTACGAGTCGAAGATTTGGTCAACGATACATGTAAGTTGAGGGTGCAAAAATTCTACTTTTACTTTGTTGAATTATCGTTTTTTATCGTTTTTATAGCCCTCTGTCGTTTTTTATCACTTTCTGTCGCTCTGTTGTTTATCATCGTAGTTATTGTTTTATCGTTCGTTTTAGGCTTATATCTTTAGCATGATTTTGATGCGTATATATGAATATGTCGTGCCCCTTGTTCACCTAGTATGCATGTTTAATTTCCTTGCGTAGTATGACTCGAAAATCCTTCGTTAGATTAGTTCTGTTTAGCTCGTTTGGTTTATTGCGTAATCAGATCTTATTCGCGTTAATTATGTTAATTGTCTTAGACTAGATTTATCACGCTCTTCCAAATTTGTAATTCATGTTCGTATGTCAGATTAGCTTTCGTGATTTTTATTTCATCGTTTAGCGTTCGTATGGTAATTAGTTTAGTCAATCATGCTTAGGCCGTGTATAGCGTAGTTTTGCTGGCTGCTGATTCTGCTTTGTCTGTTGAATCTTGGGTCGTGTAAGGTCGAATAGTTCGGGTTTACGTACGCTGTGTTTTAATGTCCACGTTACTTGCTTATTTATTTGTGAGTATTAGTTGTATTTGATCACTTGAATCCTTGTTGGTGTGATTATTAGTTGACTGTTAGTTGTATTAATTGATTGGTAGTTTGGACGTTTATTTGTGTTTGTCTGTCATCATTTGCGTATGTCTGCATGTCCACTAAGTGTATTTTAATTACTAGTTTGTGCGTCTGTTTGCGTTTGTGCGTATTTTGTTATTTCTTTATATTAGTATGCGGAGTTTAATTGTTCATTTTTAGTCGTTTGTACTTGCTCATACACTAGTCGTGCTTGATTACTTTATTTGTCTGCCGCTAACGTTTGTTAATCTATCTTATGCTGTCGGTAAGTATTTCTGCTTCTTTTCTTTGTTTGCTAGAATAGTAAATGAACCCATGTTGAATAACTTTGACGAAATCATATGTGCATTAAACGACATAGAATGGATGTATTTTATTTAGGGTTAAAACGTTGTTTGCATATCTGCATGTGTACTCATAATAGCCATGGTTTTACTTAGTAGAGACCGTCTTTACGACGGGCGGGGTTATGCGTTAAATTAATGAAATTCTTTTAAACTTCCTAGCTAACACGTAAACTCACACAAACTCATTTTCTCTAAAATTGGTTTTCTAAATCCCATATAAAATTTACTGGCGACTCTCTTTTTAAACGGAAAATGTTTTTGAAATAAAACATCGCGTGGATCAAATTCCCTTGTCCACAGTGTCCACCAAAGTTAGTGCAATAACATATATAAATCTCAAAAGGTACACAGGGTACATTTTGTATTTAATCAGTTGATTAACGTTTATCGATAACGGTTGGCTTGCTAGATAAGTTTGACGTTATTGTCATACAGATGGCGGTGATCAACTGGTCCCTAAGAGTCCCACCTAAAGGATGTGTTTGAGAGATGTGATTATTTGAGAAAAAAATAATCATATCGATGCCTTATTTAATGACTAAAAGGTTAGTCAGTGTTGTTGGCTAAAAGGTTAGTCAAATGTGACAAAAAGGTTAGTCAAATGTGATAATGATTATTGTTTAATGATGATTAAATAATATTAGATGAGAGAAATTAGCTGTAATTCGTGAATTGAATATAAAAGGTTATATTTAATTATTGCGTATAATGTAGGCTAATTAATTTTAAAACAGTTATAATTAATTAGTAAATTATAAATATACGGATATATATGATTTATTATAATATGAGGATATTATAATCACATTATACATTAAAAGCTAAAGAAAACTAATTAAATGGGTTAAACCTTTAATTAGATTTGGGCTTTTAAATTTAGAAGTGAAAAGTCCACTTCTCATGCCTTTTGGACGTGTGAGGGTTAGAAGGGGAGGGGGTTTATTTCCTCTCTACTTAACCTAATCACTCTCCTAATCTCATCTAACCTAATTTCATAATTTGAGATAGCACACAACACAAACTTGAGAGAAAAGAAAGTAGTTTCCTCTCTAATTTTCTAGCATTCTCAAAGGCATATCTTAATATCATCTTGGGTGTTTCAATTAGGAGATACCATAGTTTTGGTATTGTTCTTAGGCCAATTTTCTAGGATTAAAAGGTTAATTCTAAATCTCTTTATTATGTTATGCAATTTCAATTTATGACCATTAATCATATAAAGTTTTTCATTATAATCCTGTGATTTTAAAGGTCTATATACCGATATAAACCTACAAGTGGTATCAAAGCCTTAGGGCATATGAAATTTTTATATGGTTTTCATAAAAATCGATTTTGTATAATTTTAAACAAATTTTGTAAGATGGCCGAATTGAATGAATTGAATTTCATGAGTTTACCGTGTTGTTTATGTATTATTTTGATCTTGTTAAAAGCTGGTTTGGATTAATAATAATTAATCTTGTTTAGTTGATGCTTTTATCTTGTTGAATGTTGTTTGAATGGATTAAGTTTTTCGCATTATTATGTACAAAAGGTTGTAATTTACTAGTGTGGCCTTAGAAGATTATGTTTTCGTAATGAAAGGAAACATAATCGTTGGTTGTATTTTTGAGATCTCGAATCTCCCCTCTTGTAATTTTATTATTTCTGGTATTTTTGAATTAGAATGTAAATAGGTTTATTTTGTAATTCAAAATGTAATTTAATAAGATTTAAGATGAAGATTCAAGATGGAGATGCCCAACTCCCACTTAAAGCCCAAGATGAAGAATGAAGACAAGCTTTGGGGTCCATGGATGGATTCCAATTTGTAATTTGTCTTTATTTTCATAGGGATAGGCCACACTAGGTGTTTTTCGTTTCTTGCGTTTTTCCTTTTACCGTTTTATTGCATTCATGCGTTAGTTAATAGCATCATATTCCGCCTAAACTAAACCAAACCACCTAATATGCATGAATATGGATCATATAGTTGCATCTTATATCATGGACATACGGATGTCACTCGTTCTAGGGCTATCACCTCAAATTAATCATTCTCGTAAATGCTAGATATTTGTTCACTTAAAATGAATTAAAATGAGATGATGGGACCTTCCTCTATTCTAAAATTGAGATTAGTCTTTATAGGAAGAACTGCTATGAGCCCCTTCTTCGTCGGTAGGCATGTAGGACCTTACTCTCCACATGACCCCTTCTACGTTGGGTAAGTAGTACGTGTTGACCTATTTTACCTCAACATTATAGTTCGAGTAATATCTCGTAGTTATGATGGACTAATAGATAGGATTTACTGAAATCTATCGACCAAGAATTCTACCAGTAGAATTAGTGTAACACCCCGTGTTTTCGTAACACAATTTGATAAAAGAATTTAATTCCTTAAATTAAATTCATCCTTTTTCATTATAATAAAAATGCGACTGAATTTTTTTCGCCAAATAATACTAAATTTTCTTAAGTCCAAATATAAAAGTTTTGAAAAATAAAGTATGTTGTATTATATTCAGAATTCAAAAAGAAACACATTTCAAAAATTTATAAAAATCAACCATAAAATTTATATCGCTTTTCAAATTCAAAAATAGTCAAGTCATGTTTACTATTCACAAAAATAAAAGTAAAACCTTTTATTCATAAAATTTAATTTCGGACCTTTTTGATTTTCGAATAAAAATGGACACTTATATTTTTCTCGGCTTTGAAATTCAAGTCAACGATTTCAAACACGCAAATCAAAGTCAAGCCACCTATTTTCTTTTCCACTTACTTTTCTTACACAAATCTTCAACACTTAACATCAACCTTTTATTATTAATCATTTTGATTATTATTTTATAAATCATATTATATTAATAACTAATTACTATTCAAATTCTATTTAACTAACTTTTTCACTTAATCTCGATATTCTAAGTTACACCTAATCTAAACTGATAAAATTTTTGACGTTTGATTATAATGATTTAAATCTTTAACATTCAACAAAAAAAATAAGTATTTCGACCAAATGAATTTTTATTAAAGTTTCGAGGATTCTAAACCAAATTTTTGTTTTAGTTTCCTTTTGAAGTTTATTTTCATTTTTATTTTCGATCTTATTTCGAAACACTATTTTAATATCATATCTTTTATTTCGGCACTTTTCGCGTACGCACAAATCGAAAATTCCAGAAACGTAAAAGCGAGCCCACTTGTTGCAAGTTGGCCGAGCTACTTAAGCACATGGCTCAAGGTTTAGCTCTTTCTTTTCTTCTTGCTTTACCAAGTTGTCCAATCCTATTACCCACCTACTTAACTCATCATCATTTATTTTAATTTACATTTAACTTTATATATAACAAACCATTTTCCTTTTTGATGTAATGTAACCCGTAGGATTAATCAAGGCCTAACTTTCGGGGTCCGAAAAGTGGTCATACGGACTCGGAATTTAACGAAACAAAAGCCTAAACCACCTAACTTTTCGAGACGGATTTAATGGTACAGTTTTCATAACTATTAGACAGACCGAACTAAACTCATTTTTCTGTTTTCTTTCAAAGGTCAAATTTCATTCCTCGAAACCTTCTATTCTATTTTCGCCGTTTTAGCCCTTAAAATTTTATCGACGTTCCTTAACTTTTAAATATTTTCTTCAATAGTAAACAGAATATTTTAGTCTTAAAATTTTAAAGTAGAGATATTTTGAAAATCAATCAGACGCATTACATTAACTTTTATCGCTTTTGACGCCCGGATTTTTAAAACTGATTCATTTCGTAAAAGCATTTTAAAACACATGGGAGACAAACTCTACACCAAATAGTAAGTTGGACTTACTTTATAAATGTGATGATGATAGTTGATTTTCTTTTAATTAAACTTTATTTAATTAATTCATAACTTAACACCTAAATATTTCTAGCTTATCCTACAAGTTATACATGAGCCAAAATCATTTACCACCTTCTCATTATTGCCGTAACATGGGCCTTCTTTTCTTCCTTGGTTTTGTTTCATTTTCTTCCTAAAAAGCAATTAAATAAAACCTATCTTTACACCTAATCTATTTGGTACAACTTGTTCACAAATTTTGAAGAGCCAAACATCACTTGTTTTACTCTCCTCACCACCGTAGCTTTGCTCCCTTTTTCTCCCTTTTATTTTTCTTCCATTTCTTCCAAAAACACTAAATAAAAACCCTAATATTATTTCTAATAAATTCCTAAGTAATTCTAGTTATATTAATGGGTATTGGAAGCTAACTTGCAAGGATTTTTGGGTGAAGCTTATGGGTTATATGGGTGAAGAATTTATCTGATCTAAAATTTATTTTAGATCCCCGACGATTAACATCCTATTTAAGGTGACTAACTATATCTCATATTAGCCTCTTAGTAAATTAATTTGTTTTGTTATTATAATTTTATGAGTATGATTTTTATGTTGAAAAATGTTAAACATCATTTTTGTGCACTTGTATGTTATGTGATGTATAAATAATGATAATAGATAAATAATGTTTAAAATAGATAAGTTGTAGTATTATGAAATAATGTTTAGCTTAATTGTTTTTGAGTACTTTAAATTATTGTTCATGTTGTTTTTAAGCTTATATGAGTTTTAGTTATGTTATAGTTATATATAAAAATTATGTTAAGTATTAACAATGAGTTTAAAGTGAATAAAAATCGAAAATGAAAATTTATACACACATAAACAAACCCACGGTTTTCCCTTTATTTTTCACTAAATTTTCACTTTTAATTTTTGTAAATAATATGTTATGTTAAGTTAGGTTAAAATGATTGTTAATATGTTATAAAAATTAAATTAGAAAAAATGGATTTTAAAGTTATTAAATATGCAAAATGTGTTCTTAACTTTGTTGTTGTGTTCTTGGTGTTCATATGTGTTCATGTTGATGTTCATCATTTTGGTCACTTTGATTTGGTTTTATTTTATGTTTGTTGTTGTTTATTGTTTTTATTAACTAATAAGTTATTATATTAACAACTATATAAATTAAACTAATTAAATCCTTAAGAATAAAAAGTTAGAAAATTAAAGTGTTGAAAAACACTATTCATAAATCAAATGAAATTTTTAGTAAATTTCATTTTAGTTTAAATCATTTTAGTATAATTAGAATAATTAAATTATAAAGACTTTAAGCTAAAAACCGTTAAAAATTGAAAAAATGAAAATTTGACCACCACCTTATATAGCCACGGCATTCATGCCTAATTTAGGTTAAATTTATCTTTTATCACTTTTTAGTTTATGTGTTTAAATAATTTAATTAATAGTTAATAAGTTAGAATTAAGAAATTAAAAGAAATAAACCAAATTTGACATATATAATAACCACACGGCATTTCCACCTTAAATTGATTAAATTTGATCAAAATGAAATTATCACTAAGTCACTAAAGCTAAATAGTAATAAGAATTGAAATTTTGTATAAATCGTTTTAGTTATAAATGAAATATAATAAACCGATAAAAATGAGTAACCGTTATAAAATTGAATAAGAGCGTGTTACTACCTTTGCTTAAATTTGGATGTGGACATACGGACTATTTAAAATGGACTACGACAACCTCGCTAAAAATGGAAACCGCTAAAATGTTAGTTAAGTATATGACTAAATATGACCGAATCTCGCTTCTAAAATAATATTTCAAATCACTAAATACAAAACGAACCTAACGACTTTAAAACTAAAATTTTGTACTTAGAAAATAAAAGTTGATTTTGATACTTTAGTGAAATGTCTAAGTATAAAAAGTTGTACAAAGAATAAAGATACTAAGTATAAAAACATAATACTGAATACTAATAATACATGTACGTACAAAAATACGAATAAAATACGAAGTATAAAAATACGCATACGTATAAATACGAAGTATAAAAATACGTACAAATACGAAATACTAAAATACGAATACGTATAAAAATACGGTGAATAGTAAATACGATGAATAATAAATACGATGAATAGTAAATACGATAAATAGTAAATACGATGAATAGTAAATACAATGAATAGTAAAATAATGAATAGTGAAAATATTTAAAATTTACGAACGGACTCAAAATAAATCATTAAGTCTTTCTATGTGTTTTGTTTACCTGAAGAACTGCTAGAACTAAAATTTCATTATACAAAGTTAGACGATATATTTAAGTTACAGAATTGTCACCTATTTTGAATGAACGAGGAAATAATAATTTGAGAAATGAACTACTTGAATAAAATACTTGGATTGTTCGCCATGTCGCGACTCTTGAATTCGAAGTTAATGAGGTAGCTGTCTATGGGGACTTTGGCTCCCTCCCAGAGTTGCTAAAGGCGATCTAATATTTTTATATAAAGTATTATTTCGGTGCGGGATATACAACCTCAGGGATGGGGCATGATTGATATCTCCGTGAGCCCATACTACGGTAATTGGAAACTCCAGCCCCATCCGGGGGTACCCGTCTAAGGTGATAGTCGAATTATTAGGTGACTACTTACTCGAGGGCGAGTATACTACGATCCTATCTATAATGGTGTATGCATACATTAGACTCGGGATTTGGCTGTCCTTATCGCTTTAGGTATCTCTAGCCTGTCAGACACGTCCGCTTTGTCGGCCCTGATCGCTTCTGTGCGGACGTCTAGCCTGTCAGACACGTCCGCTTTGTTCGGCCCTGATCGCTATTGCGAAATTACGTCTGCATGCTTCCGCCTCGCTAACGAAGATTATCTAGTTATCACATGTTGAATGTAGTTCCTTGTTTTGATTGGTTATTGTCTGAATGAGGATGTACTTGAGTTTGAAATTGCCATTGTTGAGGATGATTTTTGACGCATGTTGTACGATTATATGATTCGATGTATGCTTGCGTTTGAATTACCATATCTCCTTATATGTTTTTGCCTGTTTACTTGAAATATGTGTTATTTATTTATTCCACTATATTGCATATGTTTTAGAATTGCATGTATAGATTTGCTTATATGATTTATCGCTTTTAACCGCATGCTTATTATGACTTATATGTCTTTATATGCTATATGTAATAAGCAGGTTTATGTTTTTATCATAATGTTATAATTATAAAGCGATAGTGTGAGCATAGCTAGTCACTGTCCGCTCAGCGGGCATCCCCCCAACAGTTTATTGTGCAGGAAAAGCGTGGACCGGATGCTTGGATTTTGGGACGGGACCAGCTTATATTTATTGCTTTACCTTTGTTTGTTTTGAGAGATTGTAATCGAATAACTCTGTTTATCTTAAACTCATATTATGTATATAGAGTTTGTAATACGATAACAGCTGGTTTTGTAATATATAGACTTAATTAATTGTCCGCCTTAGTTTAATTAAAGTCACGAAAAATCGGGTTGTTACAGTTGGTATCAGAGCTGTCTTGCGACCGTGAATGACTTAAAGTTATCTCACATAGCGAGACGACACCTGGGCCAGACATTCATATCGTATGTCAGGCATAGACTTATAGGATCAAATAATGAATTAGAAATCTTAGATCGCTAAATAATAAATTAGACCACTTTAAAGTGTGAGAATGGGTAGAAACATTATGGATTGACCGACTGACCTAGACTTGAGGGTCTCGACTATTATTCTACCTCGTTAGTTTTTCTTTTATTTTTAGGCTTGCCTGCTAAGTGCTCTATGACTGATCTTTTTGACTAACAAGTCTTCTATACTAACGTTACCATCGATCGAGACGTATAAATCGAGGACGAGACGACAAAGACTCAAGCACTTGCAAATGGACGCATCAAGAGTCGAACGATCTGAAGATACGCTCTGGACCTTGGAGAAATCCATTGCTTTGAAGACCTCTATAACTTTCCTAAGAATCCATATTCATCTCTTCCTAACTTGTCCAAAAAGAAAATTTTAATCAATCTATTTTAATTATTTTCTTCTTTTGAAATAAAACTTTCCTAACTTATACTCCTATAATGAAAAGATTTCTATCCCTTTTCATTTCTCGCAAATATAAGACTTGAAGACAAAACCTGAAGCACATGCAGAGAGACGTATCAAGAATCATGCTACCTGAGACGACTTCCAAGACGTCGAAGATTTCTGAGGCATTGAAGATTTCTACAACCATATCAAAGTCGTCCATTAAATTTAAATATTTTTAACTTGATTGGTTTTCAAAATCTTAGCCTTACTATCTCGTTTTAAATTTTTAACATCATAAATTCCTTACTACTTTCAAAAATTTACCTTCGTATTTCGTCTTAAAAACATGTTCGAAAGTTATATATTTACTTCGCAAAACTTTTATGTCGTCATTTGAAATATCTTTGATATTTAATTATCTTAAATGGCTTAATCTTATTTCATCCACTTTCGAATCTTATTTTTGGATTATCTTCAAATATTTATTATTACCTTCTCGTGAATTTTCACCTGTTTTAAAACTTATAGTTTTCTATGTATTAATCATTAAATTGGATTTCATATTTTCAATCCCCTTCATAAATTCCTTATTTCTTAAATTTAGATACTTTTGAAACTTAGTTGTTTCGACCTCTTTTTCTTTATATTTTAAATACCTTTCGAACTTGTCATATCTATTACAATTTTCTCTCGTCAAAACATACTTACATATATCGTATTTTCTTTTTATATAACCCCTTATTATAAATTTCGAATCATATCCTAAATATGATTTATAACATTTCCGTTTTCAACTAGTAACATTATAATAATAATTTTAGAAAATGAGCTATATCAACAAGGTTATCCATAAATCTCTAAAATTTTACTTAATCATTCAACGATAGCCTATATTCTCGTAAATGCATTAAAGCTCATATTTTAATTATGATCACGACGACTTTTACATAATTTCCCTAAATGCCGTTTTCCTAAGGCTATGTTTTATATACACGTGATCATTAAAGGTAACAAAAATAATATTATGTATATACGTTTAAAACTTCTTAAGGGGGTAGGACTATAATTTGATTATATCAAAGTCCTATTTAAATCTTAAAATTTCTTATTTCAATCTACTTTATAGGTAACATTTATTCTCAAAACTAAATAAATTATTTTTACTCTTAAAACTCTTAATATTTTCTATTTAATTTAATTCCGTACAAAACTTCTAGGCCCTACTCTTTTGAAAACCCCTTTCTCGCTGATTTTGAAAATGACAATGCAGCAACATTTAGATATTAATTCGAAAATGAATTACTTATATTTTAAAATTATTAAATTCATCAATCTTTCCTTGTTAGAAAATTCATACCCAATCAAGAGCAATGTTAATATCCTAATTCCAAAAATCTTGATGTTTTCACTAACTGTATAGTTCTATCTCGACAGTTATCCACTCTATCCAAGTTTCGGGGACGAAACTTTTCTTAAGGGGGTAGGATTGTAACACCCCGTGTTTTCGTAACACAATTTGATAAAAGAATTTAATTCCTTAAATTAAATTCATCCTTTTTCATTATAATAAAAATGCGACTGAATTTTTTTCGCCAAATAATACTAAATTTTCTTAAGTCCAAATATAAAAGTTTTGAAAAATAAAGTATGTTGTATTATATTCAGAATTCAAAAAGAAACACATATCAAAAATTTATAAAAATCAACCATAAAATTTATATCGCTTTTCAAATTTCAAAAATAGTCAAGTCATGTTTACTATTCACAAAAATAAAAGTAAAACCTTTTATTCATAAAATTTAATTTCGGACCTTTTTGATTTTCGAATAAAAATGGACACTTATATTTTTCTCGGCTTTGAAATTCAAGTCAACGATTTCAAACACGCAAATCAAAGTCAAGCCACCTATTTTCTTTTCCACTTACTTTTCTTACACAAATCTTCAACACTTAACATCAACCTTTTATTATTAATCATTTTGATTATTATTTTATAAATCATATTATATTAATAACTAATTACTATTCAAATTCTATTTAACTAACTTTTTCACTTAATCTCGATATTCTAAGTTACACCTAATCTAAACTGATAAAATTTTTGACGTTTGATTATAATGATTTAAATCTTTAACATTCAACAAAAAAAATAAGTATTTCGACCAAATGAATTTTTATTAAAGTTTCGAGGATTCTAAACCAAATTTTTGTTTTAGTTTCCTTTTGAAGTTTATTTTCATTTTTATTTTCGATCTTATTTCGAAACACTATTTTAATATCATATCTTTTATTTCGAGACTTTTCGCGTACGCACAAATCGAAAATTCCAGAAACGTAAAAGCGTGCCCACTTGTTGCAAGTTGGCCGAGCTACTTAAGCACATGGCTCAAGGTTTAGCTCTTTCTTTTCTTCTTGCTTTACCAAGTTGTCCAATCCTATTACCCACCTACTTAACTCATCATCATTTATTTTAATTTACATTTAACTTTATATATAACAAACCATTTTCCTTTTTGATGTAATGTAACCCGTAGGATTAATCAAGGCCTAACTTTCGGGGTCCGAAAAGTGGTCATACGGACTCGGAATTTAACGAAACAAAAGCCTAAACCACCTAACTTTTCGAGACGGATTTAATGGTACAGTTTTCATAACTATTAGACAGACCGAACTAAACTCATTTTTCTGTTTTCTTTCAAAGGTCAAATTTCATTCCTCGAAACCTTCTATTCTATTTTCGCCGTTTTAGCCCTTAAAATTTTATCGACGTTCCTTAACTTTTAAATATTTTCTTCAATAGTAAACAGAATATTTTAGTCTTAAAATTTTAAAGTAGAGATATTTTGAAAAATCGTCGAACGCACACATTAACTTTTATCGCTTTTGACGCCCGGATTTTTAAAACTGATTCATTTCGTAAAAGCATTTTAAAACACATGGGAGACAAACTCTACACCAAATAGTAAGTTGGACTTACTTTATAAATGTGATGATGATAGTTGATTTTCTTTTAATTAAACTTTATTTAATTAATTCATAACTTAACACCTAAATATTTCTAGCTTATCCTACAAGTTATACATGAGCCAAAATCATTTGCCACCTTCTCATTATTGCCGTAACATGGGCCTTCTTTTCTTCCTTGGTTTTGTTTCATTTTCTTCCTAAAAAGCAATTAAATAAAACCTATCTTTACACCTAATCTATTTGGTACAACTTGTTCACAAATTTTGAAGAGCCAAACATCACTTGTTTTACTCTCCTCACCACCGTAGCTTTGCTCCCTTTTTCTCCCTTTTATTTTTCTTTCATTTCTTCCAAAAACACTAAATAAAAACCCTAATATTATTTCTAATAAATTCCTAAGTAATTCTAGTTATATTAATGGGTATTGGAAGCTAACTTGCAAGGATTTTTGGGTGAAGCTTATGGGTTATATGGGTGAAGAATTTATCCGATCTAAAATTTATTTTAGATCCCCGACGATTAACATCCTATTTAAGGTGACTAACTATATCTCATATTAGCCTCTTAGTAAATTAATTGGTTTTGTTATTATAATTTTATGAGTATGATTTTTATGTTGAAAAATGTTAAACATCATTTTTGTGCACTTGTATGTTATGTGATGTATAAATAATGATAATAGATAAATAATGTTTAAAATAGATAAGTTGTAGTATTATGAAATAATGTTTAGCTTAATTGTTTTTGAGTACTTTAAATTATTGTTCATGTTGTTTTTAAGCTTATATGAGTTTTAGTTATGTTATAGTTATATATAAAAATTATGTTAAGTATTAACAATGAGTTTAAAGTGAATAAAAATCGAAAATGAAAATTTATACACACATAAGCAAACCTACGGTTTTCCTTTATTTTTCACTAAATTTTCACTTTTAATTTTTGTAAATAATATGTTATGTTAAGTTAGGTTAAAATGATTGTTAATATGTTATAAAAATTAAATTAGAAAAATGGATTTTAAAGTTATTAAATATGCAAAATATGTTCTTAACTTTGTTGTTGTGTTCTTGGTGTTCATATGTATTCATGTTGATGTTCATCATTATGGTTCACTTTGATTATGTTTTATTTTATGTTTGTTGTTGTTTATTGTTTTATTAACTAATAAGTTATTATATTAACAACTATATAAATTAAACTAATTAAATCCTTAAGAATAAAAAGTTAGAAAATTAAAGTGTTGAAAAACACTATTCATAAATCAAATGAAATTTTTAGTAAATTTCATTTTAGTTTAAATCATTTTAGTATAATTAGAATAATTAAATTATAAAGACTTTAAGCTAAAAACCGTCACAAATTGGAAAAATGAAAATTTGACCACCACCTTATATAGCCACGGCATTCATGCCTAATTTAGGTTAAATTTATCTTTTATCACTTTTTAGTTTATGTGTTTAAATAATTTAATTAATAGTTAATAAGTTAGAATTAAGAAATTAAAAGAAATAAACCAAATTTGACATATATAATAACCACACGGCATTTCCACCTTAAATTGATTAAATTTGATCAAAATGAAATTATCACTAAGTCACTAAAGCTAAATAGTAATAAGAATTGAAATTTTGTATAAATCGTTTTAGTTATAAATGAAATATAATAAACCGATAAAAATGAGTAACCGTTATAAAATTGAATTAGATCGTGTGTTACTACCTTTGCTTAAATTTGGATGTGGACATACGGACTATTTAAAATGGACTACGACAACCTCGCTAAAAATGGAAACCGCTAAAATGTTAGTTAAGTATATGACTAAATATGACCGAATCTCGCTTCTAAAATAATATTTCAAATCACTAAATACAAAACGAACCTAACGACTTTAAAACTAAAATTTTGTACTTAGAAAATAAAAGTTGATTTTGATACTTTAGTGAAATGTCTAAGTATAAAAAGTTGTACAAAGAATAAAGATACTAAGTATAAAAACATAATACTGAATACTAATAATACATGTACGTATAAAAATTCGAATAAAATACGAAGTATAAAAATACGCATACGTATAAATACGAAGTATAAAAATACGTACAAATACGAAATACTAAAATACGAATACGTATAAAAATACGGTGAATAGTAAATACGATGAATAATAAATACGATGAATAGTAAATATGATGAATAGTAAATATGATGAATAGTAAATACAATGAATAGTAAAATAATGAATAGTGAAAATATTTAAAATTTACGAACGGACTCAAAATAAATCATTAAGTCTTTCTATGTGTTTTGTTTACCTGAAGAACTGCTAGAACTAAAATTTCATTATACAAAGTTAGACGATATATTTAAGTTACAGAATTGTCACCTATTTTGAATGAACGAGGAAATAATAATTTGAGAAATGAACTACTTGAATAAAATACTTGGATTGTTCGCCATGTCGCGACTCTTGAATTCGAAGTTAATGAGGTAGCTGTCTATGGGGACTTTGGCTCCCTCCCAGAGTTGCTAAAGGCGATCTAATATTTTTATATAAAGTATTATTTCTGGGATATACAACCTCAGGGATGGGGCATGATTGATATCTCCGTGAGCCCATACTACGGTAATTGGAAACTCCAGCCCCATCCGGGGGTACCCGTCTAAGGTGATAGTCGAATTATTAGGTGACTACTTACTCGAGGGCGAGTATACTACGATCCTATCTATAATGGTGTATGCATACATTAGACTCGGGATTTGGCTGTCCTTATCGCTTTAGGTATCTCTAGCCTGTCAGACACGTCCGCTTTGTCGGCCCTGATCGCTTCTGCGCGGACGTCTAGCCTGTCAGACACGTCCGCTTTGTTCGGCCCTGATCGCTATTGCGAAATTACGTCTGCATGCTTCCGCCTCGCTAACGAAGATTCTCTAGTTATCACATGTTGAATGTAGTTCCTTGTTTTGATTGGTTATTGTCTGAATGAGGATGTACTTGAGTTTGAAATTGCCATTGTTGAGGATGATTTTTGACGCATGTTGTACGATTATATGATTCGATGTATGCTTGCGCTTGAATTACCATATCTCCTTATATGTTTTTGCCTGTTTACTTGAAATATGTGTTATTTATTTATTCCACTATATTGCATATGTTTTAGAATTGCATGTATAGATTTGCTTATATGATTTATCGCTTTTAACCGCATGCTTATTATGACTTATATGTCTTTATATGCTATATGTAATAAGCAGGTTTATGTTTTTATCATAATGTTATAATTATAAAGCGATAGTAATAAACCAAAGTAATTGAATTCGAGGGTAAGTATGAGCATAGCTAGTCACTTTGTCATTCAATGAGCATCCCCCAACAGCTTTATTGTGCAGAAAAGCGTGGGCCGGATGCTTGGATTTTGGGGACTGACCAAATTTTATATTTATTGCTTTACCTTTGTTTGTTTTGAGAGATTGTAATCGAATAACTCTGTTTATCTTAAACTCATATTATGTATATAGAGTTTGTAATACGATAACAGCTGGTTTTGTAATATATAGACTTAATTAATTTTCCGCCTTAGTTTAATTAAAGTCACGAAAAACCGGGTTGTTACAATTAGCCAAGAGGTTGGCTAATCAATTTAAAGAAATTGAGTCCTGGGATCACTTATATAATTCTCGAGGGAGATCGATTATATGAGTGCACGAGTCATTGCATTAAATCGTTATTGCTTACGACTCAAATCTTTGAAACCATGATTTTTTATCTTCTCTCTTCTTCTTTCTTTTCACAGTTTCGAATTCGTTATATACAGATATAACTACTATAACAAATGGCTGTACGTACTGACGAACCAATGCCAAGTGCCACACTTACACGCGAATCATGGTTTAGAATTTTTATGGACAGCATGAATCAGTCAACTCGATTGAAGAGTGATGGGTCCAATTTTTCTGATTGGGAGGACGCATTACGGAATGCCGCCATCGCTGACGGTAAGCTCAAGTACTTGACTGAGCCACTGCCGACTAAACCAGCTCCCGATGCAGGAGCAGATGAAGTCTATGTTTACAATGATTTCATGATGGAGGTGGGTGCGATACAGAACGTACTCATCTATTCAATGGAATCAAATTTGCAAAGACGGTTCATTACCCAAGGTGCAAACAAGATTTTCACCACCCTAACTAAGGAGTTCTCGAAAGCCCCGAGAATCAAGAGTTACGAGTATACCACTCGTTTCTTTGAAGCAAAACTCCAGAAGGGCCAATCGGTTGGTCCACACCTTCTCGACATGATCGAGAACGTTGAGAAACTGGAGGAGCCTGGTTGCAAGATCGATGAGAAGATCATCATTGATCGAGTGCTCCACTCCCTTCATGATGGGTATGCCCTCTTTAGGGCAAACTATTACATGAATGACATGCGGAAAAGTCTGCATGAGCTTCACTCACTCCTCGTACAGACAGAAAGTGATCTGAAGTTGAGTGGGAGCATAAAACAAGATGTTCTCATGATAGGCAACAAGCATAAGGGTAAAGGTAAGGCTCCGGCTAACCTAACTGTAGGAAAGCCGAAATTTAAGAAGCCGATGATTGCAAAGAGTGGGCCTGGTGAGGCTAGCGGTAGCTCACAAGGCAAGGCAAAAGCGAAGCAAAGCATGGAGTACCACCATTGCCACAAGTTCTGGCATTGGAGGCGGAACTGTCCCGTGTATGCTGAGGACATTAAAGCAGGCCGCGTCGCTCCTGTTGGTATGTCTTCTTTTATTCATATGATTGAGATTTACCATGCAAGTTTCGGAACTTGGGTACTTGATACTGGTTGTGGTTCTCATCTGTGTAATCATTTGCAGGGCCTAAGAAACATCAAAACTCTGGCAAGAGGTGATGTAGACCTGCGAGTGGGGAATGGAGCAAGAGTAGCTGCCGTTTCAGTAGGAACATATGTAATCCAACTCCCGAGCGGATTCGAGTTATTTCTGAATAACTGTTACTATGTACCTAGTTTATCCAAAAACATTATTTCTGTATCCGTTCTTGATAAAGAAGGATTTTCATTTTTAAAAAAGAATAATAGCTGTATTTTCTCTTTGAACGAAATGATTTATGGTAAAGCAGTTTCCATAAACGGAATTTATGTTTTAGATCAAACCACAGAAATTATGCATGTGAGTAACAAGAAAGCAAAGGTTGGTGATAAAGATCAAACATATCTATGGCATTGCCGTATGGGACACATAAAGAGAAACGCGTGAAAAAGCTCATTGATAGTGGGACAATCGCCCCTTTTGACTATGAAACTTTTGGCACATGTGAATCATGTCTCATAGGCAAAATGTCTCGAATTTCCTTCAAAGGTGTTGGAATGCACATTGCTGACCTATTAGGACTCATACATACTGATGTGTGTTGACCTATGTCAATCAACGCTAGAGATGGCTATAGGTATTTTATCACTTTCACGGACGATTTGAGTAGATATGGTTATGTCTACTTAATGAAGCATAAAAGTGAGTCCTTCGACAAGTTCAAGGAATTCCATAATAAGCTTGAGAACCAACTAGATAGAAAGATAAAAGCACTACGTTCAGATCATGGTGGCGAATATCTTTCAACTGAGTTTGATCAACACCTGAAAGACCGCGGGATAGTTGATAAAGGTTTAGTCGTATCACCTTAATCAAAATAAACCTAGCATGCAACTAACAATAGCAAGTAGCAAGTAAGGATCGTATCCACAGAGAAACGGTGTAGTTTTCAGTTAAAGTCGGCAAAACAAGTCAATCTCACGGTATGAAAAGGGTGTTTAGAATAAGCTATAAACTAAGCAGGCAATAAAGCTAATGAATAAAAGTATAATAAGGGAGAGATTAGGGTGTCGGGTTCATATATGACAATGATTCAGGAACGCAAGTTAACAAGACGGAAGAGTTAAACTGTGCAACTTGACTAGGTTTGTAAAACGCTCTCTCGAGTCAATTTTAGCCTTAAGCAAATTTAGCGGGCTCTCGCAACTTACTAAATTCAACTCATCTAACTCGCGTAAGTCTAGTTTTAACTCGGCTTTCGATCTTAAATTAAAACATACTCAGGTTCAATTAAACTCAGTTAAATCGGTGATCAGGCGAAATAAACCTAATTCAATTGACATAAAACGCGTAGAAAGAAATCAAGTGCACAATATAATCAACCAATTTAATCCTAAAACATGTTCCTAATCATATGTCACAAATCACCCTAAACCCTAATTAGAAAATTAGCTACTCATGATAAAGATCAAAGCAATACAATAATAATGATAAGACATAATGAAATAAAAGCAATTGAAATTAAAACCTGGAATTCTTACGGAGTACTGACGGTTACAAAGCAATAATCTTGAAACTAAACTAGAGAAGTTTGAGAGTTGTAAAAGAAAGAAATTAAGAGCAGTAAACTAAAGCTAAACCTAACTTAGAATGTAAAATAAAGCATAAAACTGAAAGATGAGTTATAATTCGACCTAAGGCACCTATATATAGTGTCCCAAAATAATTAAACTCGGATTAAATCAAAACTGCGCATAAAATCGAGCCAGAGCGGTCCAGAGGCCATTCTGCTGACCGACTGACCACCCAACTTGGGCCGGCTGTCTTGGCTTGATCATCCTTGGCCTATACTTGCTTGGGCCTTTATTCCTAGGCCTTAGTCTTCTTTGGGCCATAATACTCGTGGCCCCTTCCTTCCTTTTGGTCTTGGCTCGATTTCCCGAGCTCTCATGCGTGCTCGAGCTTGGTCTTTCCGGCTCAGTTCTCGTATTTGCTCCTAACGTCCCGGGTTTTGGCTCAAAACCACCAAAACCTGCAATATGTAAATGGAAAGCAGCAGTATCGAGAAATATAGCAAATAGCTTATAAAGTCATATTAAATACGAATAAATACGAGCTAAATGTGGATCAGCAGGGCATAAAATGAATATAAATAGAGTGTATCAAATTCCCCCAAACCAAACCTTTGCTTGTCCACAAGCAAATAGCATCGGAGAAAATCAAAGCAACACGAACTAATCACGCTAGTATCTCTAAGTGGACGACCTATGCACATAAACAATACAACCAAAGTCTATTTCACCGTAAATAGAGCACAAGTCTCAACCATTCACACCACATTATATCACTAGCCTCTAATGCTTACGCAACAAGAAACTAACGACAATCAATTCAAGCAAGGCCAACCGATCGTACTCACTAACCATCATCCAATCTTTCCAAATCACTTCCTTTTTCCTTCTTTTCTTTCTCAGATTCTTTTTTCTCTTTTCTCGCAAATGTGGAGCATCCTCGTATGTAGCACCGCTTAGCTTGACGCTCACTCCGGTAAAAATCGCGCTCGGGTACACATATTTCCTTAAGGGTTACATTATTGCTCATACTCCGGCCGCAACCAAATTCATGGCCACCGTGGTTACTCAATTCAATGAGTCCCCTCCGAGAGCATCGAAGCATTGCTCCAACAAGTAAAAGATCATTCCACGCAAACCACAAACCAACATACCAACATTCCACAAACCATTGCCAAGCTCGAATGTCAAAGTCGAAAGTAAACAAGCGAAAAGCAGAAAGAAGTAAGCAAATACAAGTGGGTTAGTGTTAAGGCTCGCAATCTAGTAACAGGAAACAAACCAATCGTGCAAGCTACGACAATAGGAAGTCGACTCAAAGATACTAAAGATCAAAGTAAGCGCACTAATCAATTCTCCAAACTAGGCAAAGCAGGACAAAGCAGACCAAAAAGACTCGTATTTTTGTAATTTTTTTTTTGAATTTTTCAATTTTTTGGATTTTTATAATAAAAGCACACACAAAATGAAAATGCAAAGCGCGAACGTGCTTCCCTCCCCCAAACCAAATCACACATTGTCCTCAATGTGGAAAACAGCATAACCACAAAAGCAGAGGGGGACACATAACATACGGGGTAAGGAAAGTAAAAGCGAGAAAGAGGGTAAAAGGGGTAAAGAGGCTCACATTATAAAGTTGGAGCTCCCCAAACCGGTCGAGCGTGGAGTGGGCTAAAATCCCGAATATCGTCGGCCCAATTCACCCAACGATGAAGCACTTCAAAGACAAAGACGCAAGAAAGCGGGCGGCAGAACACCAGGGCGGTCGGCCCGGGCCACGGCCGGCCGGCTCTGGTGCACAGTTCTCTTTTTTTTCGCGTTTTTTCTTGTTTCAAATTCCAGCGGCCCCGATGCGAGCGGCGGTGAGCCGGTAGGCCGGCTGGCATGCATACTCGTAGCGTTTTCTTTAAAAATACTAAGGACAAAGTCCAAAAGTACCTGCGCGCTAAAATTATTCATAAAAACCCTCGTCCTCTCGCACTCAAAAATCAAACCAAAAGTCATGAAAATCAAACCAAACAAAGTACAAATGCAAACTAAAGTACAACGTCATCGGGTTGCCTCCCGGAAGCGCTGGTTTATAGTCCCGCACGACTCTTCAAAGCTTCAAAATCATCATTAATACGGAGGCCAAGGTTGTTGGCCATTTGCGACAGCTTCACTCGGCGAAATAGCATCCATTCGCCATAGAATTCCTCCAGCTTGAGGGAGCGCAGCGTAGTCATTTATCGTGGGTCCTCGATCGCGAAAAGGCTCGCCAAATCGCCCCTGAGCTCCAAGCTCCTGAACCGTAGGCCCTCCTCCATCACTAGCGTCAAATAAGTCGGCTTCAAGCACTTTCCTCTCCCCCAAACCAACCTTGCGGCCATCCTGTAAAGAACCTGCACACGAGGAGACAAAAGAAGCGACCTCCAAAGTGTCTCCAGTAGAGTGAGACGGAGGTATAACATTAACAGCACAAACCGACTCTAAACGCATAAAGCGGCACCGGGTGTCAGAATGGGTAAAAGTCAACCTCTCACCCCCCACCGTAAAGGCTATCGTCTTATTGCCCACGTCAATAACTGCACCAGCAGTGTGCAGGAAAGGTCTCCCCAAAATGATAGGTATGTGGACATCCTCGGGCATATCAACCACTACAAAGTCTACAGGGATAAAGAACTTTCCGACCTGTACAGGGACGTCTTGTAGTATGCCTAGAGGGCGCTTTACGGAGCGGTCAGCCATTTGTAAGGTAATGCTAGTGGGTTGTAAAGCTGACAAGCTCATCTTTTGGTAAAGGGAGTGGGGTAGGACACTTACACTCGCTCCAAGGTCACATAGGGCGTTTCTAACCACAAACTTACCAATGGAGCACGGGATAGAAAAGGTGCCTGGGTCACTAAGTTTAGGAGGTTTACCACCTTGCAACCTAGTGCTAGCCTCCCCTACAAAAGCTACGGTCGACACATCCTCTAATGTTCGCTTACGAGCTAAGACCTCCTTCAAAAATTTTGCATAAGCAGGAATTTGAGTAACAAGGTCAAGGAAGGGAACATTTACCTGAAGCATTTTGATGACGTCGACGAACTTTTTAAACTTAGCCGCGGACTCTTCACGTTGTCGACCCGGAAATGGGAGCTGAATCGGAATCGGGGGCGTTGGAGCAGCAACAGGAACACCCGAATTAACACCCAAATCATTCTTACCCGCAACAGGTCCAAATTGGACGGCCACGCCGGCCGATCGACCGGCCATTGCTTTTGCCCTCGGATCATCATAAAAAGTACCGCTCCTCAACGTAATCGCACACGCTGTATCGGGAGGAGGGTTAGGAGGTTGGCCCTGCGATGGTAAGAAACCCGGTTGACGCGCAGCTTGCGAAGTGGCGAGTTGAGCCACTTGATTCTCCAAGTTTTTAATAGCTGCGTCCTTAGCCTGGTCGCTCTTTTGCACGAATTGCATCATTGTCTTTTGCGACTCCTGCATAGCCATCATCACCTGCTGCATCTGCGACATCACGGCCCTAGTCTCGGCCATAGGATCGGGTATCTGTGGGGGTGGAGGAGTGTACACGGGTTTTTGGTAGTTAGGCGGGGGTTGTGGTTGAGTTTTGTAGGGAGGTTGGTAAGGGGTATTTTGTGGAGGTTGGGGTTATTGCGATAGGATAACAGCGACCGATCATAACCCGGTTGATTCTGGTACGGCAGGTTTTGATTATTGGAATGGTACGCATAAACCTGCTCCTGGGGTGCAGCATACCCCGTAGTGTGACCTGAATCATGCCCTGCAACAGCATTAACATGGGCACTCGAACTCCCCTGCATAGCATCAAACTTCCTATTCAGCTCAGAAAGTTGGCTCATAATTGCATTCGTGCTCTCACTTCCACGGTCGTTGTGCGCAGACCGTGAATTACCCCTCGGCTTCCCGAACTGAGCCGAATGAACAGCCATCTCCTCAATTGTTTGCCATGCCTTATCATCGTCGGTATTATTAGCAAACCGACCTCCAAGAATGAAATAAGAATAGCTCGACTCTCGGCGTACAACCCATTATAGAACGTCATAATGATCAACCAGTCGCCTAACCCGTGATGTGGACACTCACGAATCAACCGTTTGTAACGGTCCCAAGCCTCAGCGAATGTCTCATCGAAGCTCTGCTGAAAGCCCTGTATCTGACTACGGAGTTGGTTAGTCCGCTCTGGAGGATAGAACTTGCGATAGAATGCAAGAGCTAGACTCGGCCAATCCGTTATACCCGCAGCTTCCTTGTTCAAATCAGTGATCCACTCACGAGCGCGGTCACGTAGTGAGAAAGGAAACAAAGATTTCCCTGTCGATTACGAGTAATCCCGGTCTGCTTGATTGTGGAGCAGTAGTCCGTAAAAACCTGCATGTGTTTCCCGGGATCCTCAGTAGGATTGCCACCGAATTGATTGCGCTCCACCAAAGTAAGAAAGGCGGGGCGAATCTCAAAATTACCCGACCGTGTTGGTATTGTGAACCCTTGCGGGATCGCCTCGGGCTTGACAGCAGTGACTAGAAAGTTTAGGCATAGTCGCCGTGGAGGTGATGAACACTGGAGTAATAGGAGGTGTGTCCTCTCCAGTAGGGCGATTCTTGTTGCACTAGACTCGAATCGACGCTTTCCTCAAAATTAAGATTTGCGATTTGAATCGCTTCCTTGCGACGTCTATGTAATGCGCGCTCGAGGTTAGAGCTCAAATGGAACTAAACCTGTAGGTGACCTGCGCATAAACAAAAACTACAAGCAAAGGATGAGAAACGGTCTCAAGGAACTAGGTTCCTTGAGACAAGAGAAATAAAACCTGTAAAAGCAACTAAAACTAAAACTAACTAAGCCGTTTCCCCGGCAACGGCGCCAAAATTGATAAAGGTTTAGTCGTATCACCTTAATCAAAATAAACCTAGCATGCAACTAACAATAGCAAGTAGCAAGTAAGGATCGTATCCACAGAGAAACGGTGTAGTTTTCAGTTAAAGTCGGCAAAACAAGTCAATCTCACGGTATGAAAAGGGTGTTTAGAATAAGCTATAAACTAAGCAGGCAATAAAGCTAATGAATAAAAGTATAATAAGGGAGAGATTAGGGTGTCGGGTTCATATATGACAATGATTCAGGAGCGCAAGTTAACAAGACGGAAGAGTTAAACTGTGCAACTTGACTAGGTTTGTAAAACGCTCTCTCGAGTCAATTTTAGCCTTAAGCAAATTTAGCGGGCTCTCGCAACTTACTAAATTCAACTCATCTAACTCGCGTAAGTCTAGTTTTAACTCGGCTTTCGATCTTAAATTAAAACATACTCAGGTTCAATTAAACTCAGTTAAATCGGTGATCAAAGAAATAAACCTAATTCAATTGACATAAAACGCGTAGAAAGAAATCAAGTGCACAATATAATCAACCAATTTAATCCTAAAACATGTTCCTAATCATATGTCACAAATCACCCTAAACCCTAATTAGAAAATTAGCTACTCATGATAAAGATCAAAGCAATACAATAATAATGATAAGACATAATGAAATAAAAGCAATTGAAATTAAAACCTGGAATTCTTATGGAGTACTGACGGTTACAAAGCAATAATCTTGAAACTAAACTAGAGAAGTTTGAGAGTTGTAAAAGAAAGAAATTAAGAGCAGTAAACTAAAGCTAAACCTAACTTAGAATGTAAAATAAAGCATAAAACTGAAAGATGAGTTATAATTCGACCTAAGGCACCTATATATAGTGTCCCAAAATAATTAAACTCGGATTAAATCAAAACTGCGCATAAAATACGTCAGAGCCGGCCCGCAGGCCACGCCCTGCACTGGCCCGACCACCCAACTTGGGCCGGCTGTCTTGGCTTGATCATCCTTGGCCTATACTTGCTTGGGCCTTTATTCCTAGGCCTTAGTCTTCTTTGGGCCATAATACTCGTGGCCCCTTCCTTCCTTTTGGTCTTGGCTCGATTTCCCGAGCTCTCATGCGTGCTCGAGCTTGGTCTTTCCGGCTCAGTTCTCGTATTTGCTCCTAACGTCCCGGGTTTTGGCTCAAAACCACCAAAACCTGCAATATGTAAATGGAAAGCGGTGATGTCGAGAAATATAGCAAATAGCTTATAAAGTCATATTAAATACGAATAAATCTGAGCTAAATGTGGTGAGCAGGGCATAAAATGAATATAAATAGAGTGTATCAAATTCCCCCAAACCAAACCTTTGCTTGTCCTCAAGCAAATAGCATCGGAGAAAATCAAAGCAACACGAACTAATCACGCTAGTATCTCTAAGTGGACGACCTATGCACATAAACAATACAACCAAAGTCTATTTCACCGTAAATAGAGCACAAGTCTCAACCATTCACACCACATTATATCACTAGCCTCTAATGCTTACGCAACAGTAAAACTAACGACAATCAATTCAAGCAAGGCCAACCGATCGTACCACTAACCATCATCCAATCTTTCCAAATCACTTCCTTTTTCCTTCTTTTCTTTTCTGTATTCTTTTTTTTCTCTTTTCTCGCAAATGTGGAGCATCCCTCGTATGTAGCACCGTTTAGCTTGACGTTCACTCGGTAAAAATCGCGCTCGGGTACACATATTTCCTTAAGGGTTACATTATTGCTCATACTCCCGGTCGCAACCAAATTCATGGCCACTGTGGTTACTCAATTCAATGAGTCCCCTCCGAGAGCATCGAAGCATTGCTCCAACAAGTAAAAGATCATTCCACGCAAACCACAAACCAACATACCAACATTCCACAAACCATTGCCAAGCTCGAATGTCAAAGTCGAAAGTAAACAAGCGAAAAGCAGAAAGAAGTAAGCAAATACAAGTGGGTTAGTGTTAAGGCTCGCAATCTAGTAACAGGAAACAAACCAATCGTGCAAGCTACGACAATAGGAAGTCGACTCAAAGATACTAAAGATCAAAGTAAGCGCACTAATCAATTCTCCAAACTAGGCAAAGCAGGACAAAGCAGACCAAAAAGACTCGTATTTTTGTAATTTTTTTTTTGAATTTTTCGATTTTTTGGATTTTTATAATAAAAGCACACACAAAATGAAAATGCAAAGCGCGAACGTGCTTCCCTCCCCCAAACCAAATCACACATTGTCCTCAATGTGGAAAACAGCATAACCACAAAAGCAGAGGGGGACACATAACATACGGGGTAAGGAAAGTAAAAGCGAGAAAGAGGGTAAAAGGGGTAAAGAGGCTCACATTATAAAGTTGGAGCTCCCCCAAACCGAAGTCGAGCGTGGAGTGGGGCTAAAAATCCCCGAATATGCGTCCAATTCAGTCCAACGATGAAGCACTTCAAAGACAAAGACGCAAGAAGCAAAGAAACGGAGCGAACACCAGGGCGGTCGGACCGTGGCCGGCCGGCCGGCTCTGGTGCACAGTTCTCTTTTTTTTCGCGTTTTTTCTTGTTTCAAATTCGGCCGGCCGATGCGAGCACGGCCGGTAGGCCGGCTGGCATGCATACTCGTAGCGTTTTCTTCAAAAATACTAAGGACAAAGTCCAAAAGTACCTGCGCGCTAAAATTATTCATAAAAACCCTCGTCCTCTCGCGCTCAAAAATCAAACCAAAAGTCATGAAAATCAAACCAAACAAAGTACAAATGCAAACTAAAGTACAACGTCATCGGGTTGCCTCCCGGAAGCGCTGGTTTATAGTCCCGCACGACTCTTCAAAGCTTCAAAATCATCATTAATACGGAGGCCAAGGTTGTTGGCCATTTGCGACAGCTTCACTCGGCGAAATAGCATCCATTCGCCATAGAATTCCTCCAGCTTGAGGGAGCGCAGCGTAGTCATTTATCGTGGGTCCTCGATCGCGAAAAGGCTCGCCAAATCGCCCCTGAGCTCCAAGCTCCTGAACCGTAGGCCCTCCTCCATCACTAGCGTCAAATAAGTCGGCTTCAAGCACTTTCCTCTCCCCCAAACCAACCTTGCAGCCATCCTGTAAAGAACCTGCACACGAGGAGACAAAAGAAGCGACCTCCAAAGTGTCTCCAGTAGAGTGAGACGGAGGTATAACATTAACAGCACAAACCGACTCTAAACGCATAGGCGACCGCTGGGTGTCAGAATGGGTAAAAGTCAACCTCTCACCCCCCACCGTAAAGGCTATCGTCTTATTGCCCACGTCAATAACTGCACCAGCAGTGTGCAGGAAAGGTCTCCCCAAAATGATAGGTATGTGGACATCCTCGGGCATATCAACCACTACAAAGTCTACAGGGATAAAGAACTTTCCGACCTGTACAGGGACGTCTTGTAGTATGCCTAGAGGGCGCTTTACGGAGCGGTCAGCCATTTGTAAGGTAATGCTAGTGGGTTGTAAAGCTGACAAGCTCATCTTTTGGTAAAGGGAGTGGGGTAGGACACTTACACTCGCTCCAAGGTCACATAGGGCGTTTCTAACCACAAACTTACCGATGGAGCACGGGATAGAAAAGGTGCCTGGGTCACTAAGTTTAGGAGGTTTACCACCTTGCAACCTAGTGCTAGCCTCCCCTACAAAAGCTACGGTCGACACATCCTCTAATGTTAAACACGAGCTAAGACCTCCTTCAAAAATTTTGCATAAGCAGGAATTTGAGTAACAAGGTCAAGGAAGGGAACATTTACCTGAAGCATTTTGATGATGTCGACGAACTTTTTAAACTTAGCCGCGGACTCTTCACGTTGTCGACACGGAAATGGGAGCTGAATCTGAATCGGAGGCGTTGGAGCAAAGAACAGAACACCGAATTAACACCCAAATCATTCTTACACTTTGGCCAGTCCAGTAGGTTAGACGGCCATTCTTGATCGGCCGACCGGCTGCGCTTTTGCCCTCGGATCATCATAAAAATGCAGCTCCTCAACGTAATCGCACACGCTGTATCGGGAGGAGCGTTAGGAGGTTGGCCCTGCGATGGCAAATAACCCGGTTGACGCGCAGCTTGCGAAGTGGCGAGTTGAGCCACTTGATTCTCCAAGTTTTTAATAGCTGCGTCTTTAGCTTGGTCGCTCTTTTGCCGGAATTGCATCATTGTCTTTGCGACTCTGCATAGCCATCATCACCTGCATCTGCGACATCACGGCCCTAGTCTCGGCCATAGGATCGGGTATCTGTGGGGTGGAGGAGTGTACGGGTTTTTGGTAGTTAAGCGGGGTTGTGGTTGAGTTTTGTAGGGAGGTTGGTAAGGGTATTTTGTGGAGGTTGGGGTTATTGCGATAGGATAACAAATGACCGATCATAACCCGGTTGATTACGGCAGCCAGGTTTTGATTATTGGAATGGTACGCATAAACCTCGCTCTGGGGTGCAAAGATACCCGTAGTGTGACTGAATCATGCCTGCCGCAAAGATTAACATGGGCACTCGAACTCCCCTGCATAGCATCAAACTTCCTATTCAGCTCAGAAAGTTGGCTCATAATTGCATTCGTGCTCTCACTTCCACTACGGCCGTTGTCGCAGAGGCGAATTACCCCTCGGCTTCCCGAACTGAGCCGAATGAACAGCCATCTCCTCAATTGTTTGCCATGCCTTATCATCGTCGGTATTATTAGCAAACCGACCTCCAGCAGCTGAGTCAAGAATAGCTCGACTCTCGGCGTACAACCCATTATAGAACGTCATAATGATCAACCAGTCGCCTAACCCGTGATGTGGACACTCACGAATCAACCGTTTGTAACGGTCCCAAGCCTCAGCGAATGTCTCATCGAAGCTCTGCTGAAAGCCCTGTATCTGACTACGGAGTTGGTTAGTCCGCTCTGGAGGATAGAACTTGCGATAGAATGCAAGAGCTAGACTCGGCCAATCCGTTATACCCGCAGCTTCCTTGTTCAAATCAGTGATCCACTCACGAGCGCGGTCACGTAGTGAGAAAGGGAACAGCATTTCCCTAATCTGATTACGAGTAATCCGATGCTTGATTGTGGAAGCGATGGTCCGTAAAAACCTGCATGTGTTTCCCGGGATCCTCAGTAGGATTGCCACCGAATTGATTGCGCTCCACCAAAGTAAGAAAGGCGGGGCGAATCTCAAAATTACCCGGGACCGTATTTGGTATTGTGAACCCTTGCGGGATCGCCTCGGGCCCGACGAGTGACTAGAAAGTTTAGGCATAGTCGCTCGTGGAGGTGATGAACCTGGAGTAATAGGAGGTGTGTCCTCTCCGTAGGACGATTGCGCTGCACTAGACTCCGAATGCGACGCTTCCTCAAAATTAAGATTTGCGATTTGAATCGCTTCCTTGCGACGTCTATGTAATGCGCGCTCAGGTTCAGGCTCAAATGGAACTAAACCTGTAGGTGACCTGCGCATAAACAAAAACTACAAGCAAAGGATGAGAAACGGTCTCAAGGAACTAGGTTCCTTGAGACAAGAGAAATAAAACCTGTAAAAGCAACTAAAACTAAAACTAACTAAGCCGTTTCCCCGGCAACGGCGCCAAAATTGATAAAGGTTTAGTCGTATCACCTTAATCAAAATAAACCTAGCATGCAACTAACAATAGCAAGTAGCAAGTAAGGATCGTATCCACAGAGAAACGGTGTAGTTTTCAGTTAAAGTCGGCAAAACAAGTCAATCTCACGGTATGAAAAGGGTGTTTAGAATAAGCTATAAACTAAGCAGGCAATAAAGCTAATGAATAAAAGTATAATAAGGGAGAGATTAGGGTGTCGGGTTCATATATGACAATGATTCAGGAACGCAAGTTAACAAGACGGAAGAGTTAAACTGTGCAACTTGACTAGGTTTGTAAAACGCTCTCTCGAGTCAATTTTAGCCTTAAGCAATTTTAGCGGGCTCCCCCAACTTACTAAATTCAACTCATCTAACTCGCGTAAGTCTAGTTTTAACTCGGCTTTCGATCTTAAATTAAAACATACTCAGGTTCAATTAAACTCAGTTAAATCGGTGATCAGGCGAAATAAACCTAATTCAATTGACATAAAACGCGTAGAAAGAAATCAAGTGCACAATATAATCAACCAATTTAATCCTAAAACATGTTCCTAATCATATGTCACAAATCACCCTAAACCCTAATTAGAAAATTAGCTACTCATGATAAAGATCAAAGCAATACAATAATAATGATAAGACATAATGAAATAAAAGCAATTGAAATTAAAACCTGGAATTCTTATGGAGTACTGACGGTTACAAAGCAATAATCTTGAAACTAAACTAGAGAAGTTTGAGAGTTGTAAAAGAAAGAAATTAAGAGCAGTAAACTAAAGCTAAACCTAACTTAGAATGTAAAATAAAGCATAAAGCGAAGATGAGTTATAATTCGACCTAAGGCACCTATATATAGTGTCCCAAAATAATTAAACTCGGATTAAATCAAAGCTAGCATAAAATAAATCGAGCCGGTCCAGGCCAGTGCCGTGACCGCACGACCACCCAACTTGGGCCGGCTGTCTTGGCTTGATCATCCTTGGCCTATACTTGCTTGGGCCTTTATTCCTAGGCCTTAGTCTTCTTTGGGCCATAATACTCGTGGCCCCTTCCTTCCTTTTGGTCTTGGCTCGATTTCCCGAGCTCTCATGCGTGCTCGAGCTTGGTCTTTCCGGCTCAGTTCTCGTATTTGCTCCTAACGTCCCGGGTTTTGGCTCAAAACCACCAAAACCTGCAATATGTAAATGGAAAGCAGCAGTATCGAGAAATATAGCAAATAGCTTATAAAGTCATATTAAATACGAATAAATACGAGCTAAATGTGACTGAACCGGGGGCATAAAATGAATATAAATAGAGTGTATCAATAGTACTACAGTTAACTCCACCCGGAACACCACAACTGAATGGTGTGTCCGAACGCAGAAATCGAACATTACTTGATATGGTTCGATCCATGATGAGTCACACGGTTGTATCTGACTCATTATGAGGCTATGCTCTTTTGTCAGCTGCTCTTATACTTAACCGAAGTCCGACTAAAGCTGTTGACAAGACTCCATACGAGCTATGGAAGGGAACGGTCCCTAACTTGTCCTTTATTCGGGTTTGGGGGTGCGAGGCTTATGTCAAGTGGAGACACGAGGATAAGCTCGGCCCGCGATCGGTCAAGACATACTTTATTGGTTATCCAAAAGGAATGTTTGGTCATTACTTCTATTCGCCTACCGAACACCGTGTTTTTGTTGCGGCTAGTGCGAAGTTCTTAGAGAAAGAGTTTCTCGAAGACAAGAGAAGTAATAGAACCTTCGATCTGTCGGAGATTCCCGAACCAACAACCGAGCAACCAATGGAGGAAACTGTTTCTTCTTCGTCTGCTGCGGTTAATATTCCCTTGGAACCCAGGAGGTCGGGTAGACTCTCCATTCCTCCAGATAGATACATCGGTATGGTTGAGGAGAATGGGAGAGACGACGTTTTACGCCTTGAGAGTAACGAACCCGTAACCTATAAAGGTGCCATGACATGTTCTGACTCAATGCTATGGCAAGAAGCCATGCAATCCGAGATGGACTCGATGTACGAGAACAATGTATGGGATCTGGTTGACTTACCTGGTAAGGCTAGGCCTCTTCAGTGCAAATGGCTTTACAAGATAAAGCGATATGTAGAAGGACAACTAGATATATACAAGGCACGACTAGTGGCAAAGGGTTTCACTCAAGTGCAAGGGTTGCACTATGATGAGATCTTTGCACCCGTAGTCATGCTTCGTTCCATTCGGATTGTCTTAGCGACTGCCGCTTTTCATGACTATGAAATTTGGCAGATGGACGTGAAAACCGCCTTCTTAAACGGTTATTTGGAGGAGGAGTTGTACATGGTACAACCCGAAGGTTACACAGATCCTGAAAATCCTAAGAAGGTTTACAAGCTTAAGCGTTCCATCTATGGACTTAAGCAAGCTTCACGGAGTTGGAATCTTCGCTTCGACCAAGTGATAAAGGAGAATGGATTCACTCGATCGGTCGAGGAACCATGTCTATATATCAAGTCAAGTGGGAGCAAGATTGTCTTCCAAATACTGTATGTCGATGACATACTCTTGATTGGGAATGACATACCTCTCTTAACTTCGGTAAAAGTATGGTTAAAGAACCATTTCCAGATGAAAGATCTGGGTGAGGCACAACGTATTTTGGGGCTCCGTATCTATAGAGATAGATCACGACGGATGTTATCCCTCAGTCAGGAGTCTTATATAGATAAGATTCTTGCGAGATTCAGCATGACCAACTCCAAGAAGGGGAACCTTCCAATGATCTCTAGAGTGCATTTGAGTAAAGCTCAAGCACCAAAGACATCGGACGAGGTCGAGCGCATGAGTCGGATTCCTTATGCATCTGCTATAGGATCGATCATGTATGCCATGATATGCACACGTCCAGACGTGGCATATGCATTGAGTATGACGAGCCGATACCAAGGCAATCCAGGTGAAGCACACTGGATAGCTGTAAAGAACATTCTTAAGTACCTACGGAGGACTAAAGATTGGGTATTGACTTATGGAGGAGACACTGAGCTATGCTTGATCGATTCTGCAGATCTTTGGTTTCCAAACGGATCAAGACGACTCGAAGTCTCAATCAGGATTCGTTTTTAATCTTAATGGCGCTGCGGTCAGCTGGAAAAGCTCCAAACAAACAATTATAGCAGATTCAACGACTGAGTCCGAGTACTATGCTGCTTCAGAGGCTGCAAAGGAAGCTATATGGATGCGTCAGTTCTTACAAGGACTAACTGTAGTTCCTAGTTCGAATGACCCGATCACCATCTATTGCGACAATAGTGGTGCCATCTTCCAAGCGAAGGAGCCAAAGTCCAGCAACAAGTCTCGGCACGTGCAAAGGAAGGCTCACATGATCCGAGATTACGTGGAGCAGAAGGAGATAGTGATTGACAAGATTGCTACGGATGATAACGTAGCAGATCCTCTCACTAAACCGTTGAGATATGATAAGCATGAAGGGCACGTTAAATCCATGGGAATTAAGCGTGTTCCTGAATTGTATTAGTTGTTTGTATGGATTTGACACTTGTTTTTCCTAAAACTTCTAATAAAATCATCGTTTTGTTCTATATATTGTTTTTTCATGAGGGTTGTGCAGACAACGTTGAACACCTCAAAGTGAACTGAATTGCTTTATATTTTGTTTTGGTCTGTGATCGCCTACACGAGCTGATAACTCAGGCAATTATTTTGTGACGTCGATTGATGATGGGTTCAACGAGCCATAAGTCAAACTGTTGACTGATCGATCACAGATGCGGGTTTACTGAAATCGCGTAGGACAATTTTTGTGACGACTACATGGAGTCCTAAATGTTTCGGAACATTGGGTGTCGGGTCGTGGATAAGACATCCATAGTGTTCCTAGAGTCGATTCTTTTGACTATCGACTGTCTCTTGAGATTAAGGCAGATTTTGGGTGACTTTGGTTTCTTTCTCACGGTCGACCGTAACAGGAGGCCAAGTAGATATTCACTGGGTCATTTCATGCTGCGCTTACATCTGCAAGATTCGAGTTGAGGAAAATATCCAACTTCTATCGAGTTATAATACTTTTCTCAGGGCCACTCGAGGAGCTGTAACTGAAAATGCATGGCCATGCTCGAATAATGATTCGTTTATCAGTTAAGTTACTCTCTAGTCGGGGAAACCACTCTTGATTCTGATCACTTGTAAACTACGACCTTTGTGAATACGGACTTTGCAAATTGGTTTACATTGAGTGGGAGAAATTTATTATGGATATGAGAATCGGTTATCGCACATACACTTGTACGGACAAGTGGAAGATTGTTGGAGTTAGTGTCCTCCACAGTTAGTGCAATAACATATATAAATCTCTAAAGGTACACAGGGTACATTTTGTATTTAATCAGTTGATTAACGTTTATCGATAACGGTTGGCTTGCTAGATAAGTTTGACGTTATTGTCATACAGATGGCGGTGATCAACTGGTCCCTAAGAGTCCCACCTAAAGGATGTGTTTGAGAGATGTGATTATTTGAGAAAATAATCATATGGATGCCTTATTTAATGACTAAAAGCTTAGTCAGTGTTGTTGGCTAAAAGGTTAGTCAAATGTGACTAAAAGGTTAGTCAAATGTGATAATGAATATTGTTTAATGATGATTAAATAATATTAGATGAGAGGAATTAGCTGTAATTCGTGAATTGTATATAAAAGGTTATATTTAATTATTGCGTATAATGTAGGCTAATTAATTTTAAAACAGTTATAATTAATTAGTAAATTATAAATATACGGATATATATGATTTATTATAATATAAGGATATTATAATCACATTATACATTAAAAGCTAAAGAAAACTAATTAAATGGGTTAAACCTTTAATTAGATTTGGGCTTTTAAATTTAGAAGTGAAAAGTCCACTTCTCATGCCTTTTGGACGTGTGAGGGTTAGAAGGGGAGGGGGTTTATTTCCTCTCTACTTAACCTAATCACTCTCCTAATCTCATCTAACCTAATTTCATAATTTGAGATAGCACACAACACAAACTTGAGAGAAAAGAAAGCAGTTTCCTCTCTAATTTTCTAGCATTCTCAAAGGCATATCTTAATATCATCTTGGGTGTGTCAATTAGGAGATACCATAATTTTGGTATTGTTCTTAGGCCAATTTTCTAGGATTAAAAGGTTTATTCTAAATCTCTTTATTATGTTATGCAATTTCAATGTATGACCATTAATCATATAAAGTTTTTCATTATAATCCTGTGATTTTAAAGGTCTATATACCGATATAAACCTACACAGACAACAATCGAAACACCAGAGAAGGTCCTCATGGACCCAGTCGGGAGCCTAGCAATGGCTCGGTACGACAGATGGCGCTCCGGGTCCGCCAACAGGGTGTGACCATCCCAATCCTTCGCAAAAAGACGGTCGGCACGCGGACCATGGCTCGCACGGCCTCTACGACTACGAGACCCTGAAGCCTCTGAGGGCTCACCCTCCTCCATGGCCTCGATCTCCTCCTCCTCGCCTATGGCACGCCACGACGGCCACGAGCACCCATACCTCGTCCACGATCCCTTCGGGTCAAAAAGTCAACAGAGCCAGGAGACTGGTCCCTCACACTCGCAGCACGACGCTGACTCGAGCTGCTAGGCGTACTCTCCTCAGGCCTAGTACCAGTACTCCGACGAGCCTAAGCCCTCGTCATAGGGGGCACAGACCAACTCTCCTCTATGACATTTCAACAAGAACACTTACAAGACGCAAGACAAATACGCAAAATTAACGACATGACAAGAACACCCTTTACAGAGCCCTTTCAGGCCTAATTCACAATTTCGCTGAAAACCGCTCTATACACATGTAACAACCTGGTTTTTAGTCGACTTTAATTACTAAGGCGGAAATTAATTAAGTCTTAAACCAGCGTTATTAATTATACAAATAACCCAAAAGTTACAACATCGTTCAAGAGTTGAATGAAACAACTCTAAATACGGTAATTTAAAGGAGTAGCGTTATATATTACATATCTCTCGAAAAACAACAAAAGTAAAGCATAAACACGTCTTGTGGCCCCGTCCAAAATCCAGCTCTCGGTCCACGATCTTTCTGCACAATAAACTATTGGGGGGATGCCCGCTGAGCGGACAGTGACTAGCTATGCTCATACTTACCCTCGATTTCAATTACTTTGGTTTAATATTATCGCTTTATAATTATAACATTATGATAAAAACGTAAACATGCTTATTACATATAGCATATAAAGACATATAAGTCATAATAAGCATGCGATTAAAGCGATAAATCATATAAGCATGATATTCAGTTATGAAGGCAATTAACATATAATATCATAGCAATAGTATTACAATAATTCAACAGGATTACAAAGCGATATCAGATCGCAAGCAGACATACGTATAGTATCATTCACAACATGCAGACTCGATTCACTTCAGAAATTTGTGGTCTTTAGTTTTCAAAGATGGTACACACTCATTCTCAATTAATCATACAACAGACAACACATACTGCTTACGAGCCTGACCACTGAGTAGGCTATTGTACTCTAGTCGCTTGCATCTCACTACCATAGTGCATCAACTTACTCGACTCGTAAACCACGCCGAATACTATAGTACTTGCATCTCATCTTCTAGTGTTCGAAATGATTCGAACTTCAGATACAATCTCGTCAAGTAATCTTTACGCAGGGTAAGAACGAATGCTAGTATCGCGCCCACTAAGAACGAAACACGGCAAGGAGACAGAACCGCAAGATGCACTAAGCATATAATGTCACGGTGGCCCTGGTAACTTTAGCGAAATAGGGGAATAAAACCCTAGTCTAGTATGCATACACTAATATCCACTTTAAGAATAGGCTATGCTATTCATAGAGTACCTTAACTCTGGATAAAACGACTATTTCCTAAAGCCTGACCCACTAAGAGTTGGCATATTCATTATCTTGTACGGCTTTGGCTATACGACTTAAGGCGTAACGGCATGGGCAGGATGCTAAGCAATAATGCTGCCGGCTTAAACCACACTAATCGATATGACCCAAGCCAGAGACCGAAATAGTGGTATCCGCACAAGACTATCTTAACCCCACTTCACTTACGATTGACGTTTTCATATCGGAGGCTCAAGCGTTTGACCTTTTATTTAACTTACTCAATGCTTATTATTTATTTGATATTACATATCACATGTTACTAGACTCTCCTAGTCTCATCGTCAAACGTTTAAGTATTTTATTCGGTTGGATATGATCACATAACACGTTCGTTTATTATTTGAAGTGTTGTTAATTATTAACATTTTTAAGTTTCTATATTGAAACGTTTATTAGTGTGTCCAATTTTATTTAAGTGTTTTGTTCGGGGTGATTTACTCACACGGTTCGTTTTAGTGATTGTAGGTCTACTAGTACTATCCTTTAAGTCGTTTTAGTGGTGATTTATGTGATTGAGTTTAAACGTATAAAAGATAACAAAGATGGGACGAGACACACGATATGTTACGTGGGAAAAACCCTTAAATGTTAAGGGAAAAACCACGGGCGCCAAGCCAGGAGAGAATCTTCACTAGTTCTGGAATAATAGGTACAGAGTCTGGACCAACTGATACAGGATATAACAAAGGCGAAAAATAAATGTAAAGTGTTTGATTGCTTTGTGAATTGCGTAGAGTAGAGAGTAATTGAGTGGTGTGTCTTCTGATGTCCCTTTCTTCTGAAATCTAGTCCTTTTATAGCGTCCTTAGCTCCAACGTTCACTTCCACCCTTGTAGGTAACTTCTTCCCCTTTCTTCTCCAGCAGTTCCTATCTTTCAGGCCTTACTTCTGTTTCTTGACCAAGTCTTCCAACGTCCACTTCTAGGGTTGTTGTTTTGGGCTTTGTTCTTTGGCGCTTACTTCTTTTCGTTGGGCTTGGCCCATCTTGACTTTTCCTCTCCTGACCTGCACCTTTGCTTTGTCTGTACTGTCCGGTGCTGACTGTACGTTCTGGACCTGATCATGGATCCTGTACCTATCGAGGCCTCTGGACCAGCCTGGTTTTCTGGTCCCAACAGTTTGTCCCCCATCTCCTTGCCCTTGATTGAGCGGGGGTAGGAGATGCTTCGCTTTCTTCCCGTCCCAGTGGCTGATCTGGGTCCAGGCTTCTTCTGTTCTGCTGTGCGTCTGGTCCTGGGTCCTGCACTTTGTAATTAATGTGGTAGTTGCCTTTTCGTGGGGAGGTGCGCCCTATTTTGGCGCTCAATGCACTGCACATCAGTCGTGGGTCACATCAAGTCACTTCGCGCGTTTATTTTTGTAAAACCATCCAACTTCTTTTTGTTCCCTCTATATATACCCTTGTTTTTTTTTTGTTTCTTTCTCTCTCTAACTCATTCTTCTCTGATCTTCCTTTGCTTTGAAACCTAAAATCTTTCGAAAAACCCCCAAATCAATTTGCAAAAACCCTAGCTTGTCCCTTCTTCCCCCATTCTGATCATAGCTCGTAATGATACCGGTCCTTCCACTGCAACCTCTTACACTTATGGTGACTCCACTTTTCAAGCAACAGACTTGATTAAAGACATCAATATCTACCCAAACTTGCTCGCTCAAGGGGTAGAGGTGAGGCTTAAAACTGAGGGAAGAATCCCAGAAAGTACTGAGGTTTGGGCCCCTGACACAAAAGATGGCAGGGTGGACTGGGTAAGTCCCGGTTGGTTTTCAATCTTTGAGTCTTCTTTCAGGTTCGGGGCTTCCTTTCCGCTTTCTCCATTAATGAGCGCCTACTTGGGTACTGTGCAAGTGCCACCCTGTCAGGTCATGCCTTCTGTTTGGCGATTGATCCATGGGATTGATTCTCTTTGTCGGAGATACGGGGTTGAGATCCAGTTGGCTGACATAAGATATACTTACCGCTTGCGTATGCATAAGAAGAGGAGGGTTCATTTTCGTTTGAGGGACAAGTGCCAGCCTCTCTTGGGCCGCCTTGACGTGGGCGACTAGAGGAACTGGACCAGCTATTACATGTTTATTAGGAGCAATTCCTTGGGACATAATGTTTGGGCGCCTGAGTTTTCTTTGAAAGGGACTGGTATGTTTCCTCTTGAATTTCTGTCCATTTTGTCTTTGCATGAGCGTTTTTGCTTTTTGCTTAGTTTTGTTGCGGGTTTGGTTTGCGATTTGACGGGTCCCCACTCGGCGACCACGAGTCCAGGAGGGTTGGCGTTCTAAGGTGCTGGCGACAAGAGGGCCTGGCCCAAATGCATGCGTCCTGATGACGACGATGATGATGATGATGTAGTTGAAGTTGTTCCTCCCCCAGAGGAGGAAGAGGGTGGTGATGACGATGAAGACGGCGAAAGTGATGACGAGGAAAGGACTGAGGATGATGAAGTTGATCAGGAGGTTGTGCCTGACCAAGGTGAGAGACTTGTAGGTGAGGTCGCCGGTGGAAGCGGTGTGGGTGTACTTGATTAGACGCCTATCCATGTGACTCCGTTGAGTTCCATTCTTGCTGGGGCAGGTGGGCACTCCACCTTGCCTCCTCTGAAGATTCCTGGACCTGGCCAAAGCTCCGCGCCCAGCGCCGCTACTGGTACTGATACATTCTCTTTGGCTCATAAGTTGATTTGTTTGGCATTCCTTTGTAATATGTTTCCCATGATGTCCCCAGCTTCTGGATCCAGCAAGAGGAATTTCCTGTCCATGGAGGCTATTGCTGCTACAATTGCCCAGGCACGTGAGGCTATGAAATCTGGCGGTAGCTCTACTCTAGCTGCAAGTTTGGTGGCCCCAGTTTCTAAGTCTTCCAAGAGGAAAGCGCCAGAAGGGGTTCATACCAGGTCTGCCAAGGTGGCAGTTGAATCTCCTAAACCTACCCCTGACTAGAAGAAGGGGAAGAAAGGGCTGTTGCCTCAAATAAATCATGTGCTCTCGATACCTCTACACTCTCAAAGCCAGTCTGAGTACGTTTCCTTGGGGAAGTCCCTGAGTCAATCCTTTGCTACTCTGTCTCCTGCGCCTGCCGCCCTGGAGCCTACACGTTTGGCGCACAAAATGGTGGGCTGCTGTGCTCAGGTCTGTACCTCTTCTTATGGTCTTGGCTTTGGCTAGAGTTTCTTTTGGTATGGTTCTGACTTTCTGTTCTGTTGTGTGTAGTTGCTGACCATGTCTGCTAGCCTTGGCTCTACTGTGCCAATCTTGGAGAGTGGCAGGGGTAAGGCTGAAATTGAGAATGAGGCGCTTCGCTCCTCCCTCGAAACCAGCAAGAAAGAACTGGAGAGTGCCCGTTCCCGTTGTGAGAAACTGACTGCCAAGGACAAAACCCACTTCAAGAGGATCCAGCAGCAAGACGAGCTAATTGCCAAACTGAACCAGGAGCTTGAGGGGCTGCGAGAGGGCGCCAAGAAACACAATGCAGATCTGGCTGACCTGAGTGTATACTACACACTTCGCACCCGGATTGAGATGATGAATGCTAGTTGTTTTGGCGAAAAATTTACCAAAGCTTAATTTATTGAGTTAGGGTTAAAGCGACCTAATCGTATGCCAAACAAGAGTGATTGAACGAAAGGTAAAGGAAATGATGAAAAAAGCAGAGCAAGACACACAAGTTTTTTGGTTACGCGGAAAACCCGATGTGGGAAACGACCGCGGGGGGAAGCTCTTGTCCCACCAACTATCCACTATTCAAAGAAGGATTACAAGATTTAGGGTGCTAAGGCACGCTATTTAGTACAATATTCGCTGAATAATGCTAAGTGTTTGCTGGAAATGTATGTGGAGGGCTTAGAAATGCTATGAAATGCTGTAGTATATTTGTGGAGTGCTGAATATGGTAGTGTTGTTGCTGAATGTGGAATGTCTTTCCTTTGAACCCTAGTACTCCTTTTATACTTGTAGCTTCCCCTGACTTTGCTCCTATTATTCCTCTCTTTGTAACTGTCGTGGCTCCCTATTGAATAGGCCTTAATTGTTCCTTCTGTTGTAACGCTTCCCCCTTTCTCGCAACTACTTTAATTGTCCGTTGCAATTCGAGATAGATCCGTTGGTGAGACTCCTGAGGGCCCTGGCTGTCCAGGGTCCTGTGCTGTCCGCCTCCTTGAGATGCTATGGGTCCTGCCCAGGGACCTGAAATGTTCAGGGTCCTAGGCTAGGTGGGGCTCCTGGAGGGTCTTGCACGGTCAGGGTTCTGTGCCGTCTGGATCCTCGAAATACTCTAGATCCTGCCCAGGGTCCCGCGATGCTCAGGGTCCTGAGCAAGGTACTGCTGCTGACAGGGCCCAAACTGGGCCGGAAAATTTGGGTCCAAAATTTGCCCCCAAAATTTCTGCTCAGGACATCTCAAATTCTGAGCAGGAATTTTCATTCTCAGATTGCTTTGCGTGACTCCCCCATATTTCAACTTTGGACGTAGTTCAACTGCTTCGATTTTGTTCGTGCTTGATACTTGGTGGATTGGCGGACTGTTTTTCTTTTTCCTTCTTGGGTAGGCAACAATGACACAGAGCGGAGGCTGCTGCAAGTATTTAGGTCGTTCCTGATGCCCTCGACTATATGGGCCAGGGACAGCTTAGGCGCCTGCCGAGGTTGCTGTGGCGATTGAGGGACCTGAAACAGAGGAAACAATACCGCAATGGTGAAAGCGACAAAGCAAACATGGATCAACTAAAAACACCTAGCTAGCGTGACTCAAAACATGTGAATAATCTATCAAGCTTATTAGGCGAATTTCCCTTCTTGCTAAACATATGTGCTCAGGGTCCTTTGCTGCAAGGGACCTTGAGTATGATGATGGAAAGTCATGGTGGCCAACCATGCTTTGATTACGTTCGATTGTAGCGCGCGCGTTAGTTTTGTATGCATGCTTTTAGAGTCGACTTAGTGCCGGCCTGGAATCTTAATGTCCAAGTGGGGTCATGTTTATCCCCGATGCCGAGCCTCGTAGTGGTGACTTGGTGGCCCTGGAATCTGAGATGTCAGGAGCAGATAGCGTTTGTCCCTGTCGCCATGCAGCGCACGAAGTCCTCTCAAGGAGGATAAAGCGTGGCGCTCCTTGTGACCCCAGGGGTCGATACCTTATGAACGAGTGAAGCTTCGGAAGCTCTTTGAGATGACTCAAATATTATTTGTATTTTAAAAATGAGCTTTAAATAAGGATTTCTTAAAAGGATGAAAGGTTTTAAACAAATCATAAATGTAAACTGTAGAAATACTTTAAAAACGATTCAGAGCGGATTAAAGAATTTTCACGGAAGAATAATCAATAAAACCAGCTGAGGGTACCTCAGAATGATGAGGGCGTGCGAGTCCCGAGTACATCGAAGTCTCGTGTCTCGGGATCCTCGAGGCATCTCGTGTGAAGCGCAAAAAAACTTTTAAAACGATTGAAAGGGTAACTTAAAAGGTTTTTAAGGGAGAACTTAAGAAAAATTTGAAACCTAAGAAAAGAATGAAAGAGTTTTTAAAGCGGAAAAATAAAATAAAATATGGATTAAAAAGTAAAATGGGTAAACCTATTGAAGACATAATGTTGAGGTGGGCGTCGAGGCCCTCAAAATGAAACACCGTTTTCAGGTACAGCGCCAAGCTGGCTAGTAGCAATCTTGTTGTGTGCCCTTGCCTCCTGCATGGTTTCCGCATTTATGAATGTGGAGGCCAGGCAAAACGGCTAAAAGAGTGCTGGGAGGGCCTGATAGGATCCTGTCAGGGTCCTGAGAGGGACCTGGCTGGAACCTGAGCCTTATTGGAAGGAGGATCTGGCGTAGGGCCTGGTTCAGGTGTACCTGTCGAAAAAGAGGAGTTAGATCCAAACGGGTTATTAGACAAAAGGTAACCTGCGTGTGGTTGGTAGTTCTCGAGTCTGAGCGAAGGGTTGACAATGTGGGATCCTCGATTTGGAGAAGTCACCAGAGTAGGATTTGCTGCTCCAAGATCTATCCCGGTGACCAACTCCTGGCGATGCTCCTACTGGATCCTGGACCTCCAGATCTGGCTCCTGCGGAGGCTCCTGAGGGCATCTTAACAGAGCGTCCTGCTGAAACTGCCCCCTGCATGCTGGTGGAACCCTGACCGACGCTTGGCACCATGCTTGGTTAACGACGAGGACGATGTTTGGCTACAAAAGATGATCGCAATTCCCCACAGACGGCGCCAAATGTTTTGGCGAAAAATTTACCAAAGCTTAATTTATTGAGTTAGGGTTAAAGCGACCTAATCGTATGCCAAACAAGAGTGATTGAACGAAAGGTAAAGAAAATGATGAAAAAAGCAAAGCAAGACACACAAGTTTTTTGGTAACGCGGAAAACCAGATGTGGGAAACGACCGCGGGGGGAAGCTCTTGTCCCACCAACTATCCACTATTCAAAGAAGGATTACAAGATTTAGGGTGCTAAGGCACGCTATTTAGTACAATATTCGCTGAATAATGCTAAGTGTTTGCTGGAAATGTATGTGGAGGGCTTAGAAATGCTATGAAATGCTGTAGTATATTTGTGGAGTGCTGAATATGGTAGTGTTGTTGCTGAATGTGGAATGCCTTTCCTTTGAACCCTAGTACTCCTTTTATACTTGTAGCTTCCCCTGACTTTGCTCCTATTATTCCTCTCTTTGTAACTGTCGTGGCTCCCTATTGAATAGGCCTTAATTGTTCCTTCTGGTGTAACGCTTCCGCTTTCTCGCAACTACTTTAATTGTCAGTTGCGATTGAGATAGATCCGTTGGTGAGACTCCCGAGGGCCCTGGCATCCAGGGTCTGTCTTTATCCGCCTCCTTGAGATGCTATATGGGTCACCTTGAGGGACCTGAAATGTTCAGGGTCCTAGGCTAGGTGGGGCTCCTGGAGGGTCTTGCATGGCCAGGGTTCTGTGCCGTCTGGATCCTCGAAATACTCTAGATCCTGCCCAGGGTCCCGCGATGCTCAGGGTCCTGAGCAAGGTACTGCTGCTGACAGGCCCAAACTGGGCCGGAAAATTTGGGCCCAACACTAGTCCTGAAGCTCGTGCCACCTGGGATTTGTCTGCGGAAATTGCTACTTTCAAGCAGTTGTTTCCTGGGGAGTCGATCTTGGAACAGGCTGAAGTATCTTCAGTTGTGCAATCAGGTGCAGGGGATTCTGCTGGTGCAGGAGCTAGGGTTGACACTGCTGGGCCCACTAATGCTGGTCCTGCAGGTGATCATGCTAAGCATACAGGTGAGTCTGATGAATGAACTGAATTCGTTAGGGTTTTTTTTTAACAATCTTTGAATTTGTTGGTGTTTTTTGAACAACCTTTGAATTTGCCGGGGGGGAATGTCCCCTGTAGACATTTGACCTGTAATTATTAGACTTGTTTTTTTTTGTTTAGAACTTTGGTCTTGATTCCTGTGCCCATGCACAGGCATGGGTTGACTCTTTAGGTCCTGACTTCTGACATCCTTTTGCCATGCTATGTTATGTTTTGTTATGTTTTGTTATGTTTTGTCTTTGTTATGATGCGCATATAATTTGTTGTGAATTTGTAAAGTAGCATGCATGCGTTTGATAGTTTAGGCGACTTACACTTTGGGGCTCCGCCGCGGACATTACTCCTGTCCGTTATTCTTGCGGTCGTCTTTGAAATTTGAGGCCCTTCTTTGCTTTGTTTTTGTATTTGGTTGCAGTGCGGTCCAGGCGTGCATCTTTGCCTTATGCGCACGGGAAGAGGTCGGGAGGCCCGGCGGGTTGGCGTTAGCCAACGGCCCTCCGACGCTCAAGTCAGTATAGTTATATAGGATAATTTGTAAAGGAAAAGTTTTGAGTTCTGTGGGTTACCAGATATCTTGGTCCAGGACACTTTACATGTGATAGAGCTTGAGGTGGAGTGTATTCCAGGGTCTTGGGATCATGTCTCCTTCCAGAGTCTGTAGTCTGTAGGAGCCCTTCCCTACTGCTGAATCAATAAGGTATGGACCTTCCCAGGTTGGGGCCAACTTGCCTGCAGCCTTGTCCCTTGTGTTCTGAAATACCTTTCTCAGGACCAGATCTCCAGTCCTGAACATTCGTACCTTCACATATTTGTTGTAACCACGGCCACAGATTGTTCAGTATCTTTGCTAACCTTATCTTTGCTAAATCTCACGAGCTCCTGAGGTCAGTATCCGGTGTCGTCATGCAATAGCTCATTATTTTCAGAAATTGTGTTCAGCCCATACCTGATTGTTGGGACGTGTACTTCTACTGGGAGTACAGCTTCACATCCATTGACCATCGAGTATGGAGTCTGTCCTGTTGCTCTCTTTGGCGTAGTCCTGTCTGCCCATAGCACTAGTGGCAATTCTTCAACCCATCTTCCTTGCTTCTCCATCAGCTTCTTCTTGATGCAACTGATCACAATCTTGTTCTTTGGACTCGACCGTCCATTTGCTTGAGGGTATCTTGGTGCAGATGTTACCAAGTTGATGTTCCACTTTGTGCAGAAATCTCTGGTCTTGTTTCCCACGAATGCAAGCCCATTGTCACACACTATCTCTGAAGGAATCCCATACCTGCTGATGAAGTTCCTCTTTATGAAAGCGATCACTTCTTTTTCTGTGACATTTTTGTATGCATCTGCCTCTATCCACTTGGAGAAGTAGTCTGTCATTGCCAGCATGAACACCTTCTGCCCTGGAGCCATTGGTAGTTTGCCAACTAAGTCCATGCCCTATTTCATAAATGGCCATGGTGCTGACATTGAGTGCAGGTTCTGTGCAGGTTGGTGTATCTCTGGACCGTGCCTTTGGCAGGCGTCACACTTTGTGGCATACTGGATGTTATCTGTTTTCATTTTGGGCCAGTAGTACCCCATCCGCAAAATTTTGTTGACCATGCTTCTACCACCTGTGTGGTTTCCACAGTGTCCATCGTGAATTTCTAATAATCTCTGGCCTGGCACAGTGGGGTTCTAAGCGGCAGTGATCTGGCCGTTGAAGGACCTTCTAAATAGTATGCCTTGGATGATTGTATATCTGGACGCCTTGATTCTGAATGCTCTTGCTTCCATTCTGTCCTGTGGTAGTTTGCCCTGGACCAGCCATTCATAATATGGTTTGGTCAGTGCGGGTAACTTAATTTGCGTTACGTAGGGCTGGTGAACTTTACGGACTCTGGTTCCGGGATGTGTACAATAGGTATCTTGTCAAAGACACCAGGTTCAAATGCTGATCCTATGTTAGCCAAAGCATCTGCCTGCACATTCTGATCTCTAGGGACTTGCTCAACCTCAACGTTAGTAAACTTTTGAAAAGGATTTTTGACCAAATCAAAATATGCAATCATTTTAGAGTCCTTAGCAGCGTACGTACCGTTGATTTGGTTTGCTACCAGTAAAGAGTCTATTTTACCTTGATTACGGATCTTCATGTCGGACACGTTTAGTCCTGCTATCAGTGCCTCATACTCAGCTTCATTGTTGGTAGTCCTGAATTCACAGGATACAGCCTGTACTATCTTGTCCCCCTGTGGTGATTTCAGGACCACACCTAGTCCAGTACCCCTGATATTGGCTGAACCATCCGTCCAGAGTCCCAAGTCTGCTGTTTCTGGTCTAAATGGAGGATCTCCTTTGTTACCTGCTCCTCTAGTGTGGGAGTGAAGTCAGCCACAAAGTCTGCTAATGCTTGCGATTTGATTGCTGTTCTGGGCTCATAGGACAAGTCATAGGTGCTCAATTTGACTGACCACTTTGACATACGACCTGAAAGTTCTGGTCTACACAGTACTGATCTCACAGGGACATTAGTACGAATGATAACATGATGCACCTCAAAATATGGGCGCAACCGTCTGACAAGCTGTTAAAGCCAAAACAAATTTTTCCAATACTGAGAATACCTGGTCTCGGCATCCGTAAGACTCTTACTTGCCCATAATACAGGATGTTCTTTGTCCATCCGGATTCTCTTACGAGGCGCTTACGTAAGCTTCTATTACAGGCAAGTACATGACCGGTGACTCCACAGTTACGGTTTAGATAAAAGTGGGGCTGATGACAAGTACTCTTTCAGGTCCTGGAATGCTTTCTCATGCTCTGTCCCCCAGTTGAACTGTTTGTTCTTCCTTAGAAAATCGTAGAATGGCTTGCACCTTTCAGAAGACCTGGAGATGAATCTATTCAGCGCTGCTACCCTTCTAGTCAGTTTCTGGACGTCCTTCGAATTCTGGGGGGACTGCAAGTTGACTATTGCTGAGATCTGCTCTGGACTAGCCTCTATGCCTCTTTTTGTCACCATATAGCCTAAGAATTTTCCTGCAGTGACACCAAAGGTGCATTTAGTAGGGTTTAGTTTCACATTATACTTTTCCAGAATCTCAAACGCCTTTTCCAGGTCCAGGATGTGGTCTTCAGCTTTCTTTGACTTCACCACCATATCATCGATGTAGACCTCCATAGTATCTCCAATCTGGTCTTTGAACATCATATTCACGAGCCGTTGATATGTTGCACCTGCATTCTTTAGTCCAAAAGGCATTGCCTTGTAGCAATAGATTCCCCTGCTGGTCATGAACGCTGTATGCCCCTGGTCTGGAGGGTGCATCCTGATCTGGTTGAATCCACTAGCTGCATCCATGAACGTCAGCACCTCATGTCCTGCAGTGGCATCCACCATGGCATCTATGTGTGGTAGGGGAAACGAATCTTTTGGGCACGCCTTGTTCAGGTCTGTATAGTCCACGCATACTCTCCACTTGCCATTCTTTTTCTGCCCCACAACTACGTTTGCCAGCCAGTCTGGGTACATCACTTCTTTGATCATGTCCATGTCCAGCAATTTCTGTACCTCTTGATTCACAATTTCATTACGCTCTGGTGCAAACTTCCTGCGTTTCTGTTTCACAGGCTTGAAACTTGTGTCAATATTTAGCTTATGCGTAATAACATCAGAACTTATACCAGTCATATCAAAATGGGACCAGGAGAAACAATGCTCTTTTTTCCTCAGAAAGTCAATTAGAGTAGGTCTGATAACCTCTGGAGCGTCAGAACCAACCAGAACCTTCCTGTCAGGTCTTTCCTTTGCCAAAACAATTTCATCTGTCTCCATGCGTGGGACAGGATTCTCAACAGTTTGATAATTTGCTTTAATTGCTATCTGAGGACTTACGGGCGAGGAGGTTTGAGGTAATCTGTAACACTCTGTGCGATCTATTTCTTCTCCTCATTTATTCTTTGTCCCCCATTTCGTTGGAATCTTTATGCACTGGTGGTACGTTGAAGGTACAGCCTTGAGGTTGTGGATCCAGGGTCGCCCTAGGATCACGTTGTATGAGGATAAGCAATCTATGACACAGAACTTCTCAAAAGATGTGACTCCTTCCACGTAAGTTGGGAGTGTAATCTCTCCCAGGCTGTGTTTTGTTTCTCCACTGAATCCTACTAGGACGCTGGACTTCTTTGTGACGTCTGAATCTTTCAGTCCCATTGCTTCCAGTGCCTCCATCATTATGATGTTGACTGAGCTGCCACCATCTACCAGGATTCGTCTGACCATGCAGGTTCCAATCTGAATCTTGATCACTAGACCATCATGGTGAGGCCCATGCACTCCTTGAAGATCTGACTCATCGAACACAATCTCTGGCGGGGACCTGGTTGTCCTGGCGGTGGTTGTTACTGTTTTCGAGCCACACGCCCAGCGGCCAGAATACGTTAGTCCCCAAATATTTGATCCGCCAGAGATGATTTTTACCTCATGGGTTGGTGGTGGTGGAGGAAGATCTCTGGGCTCATCTCGTTCATCTCTGTTCCTCCTGTTCTGGGCGGGATATCCTTGAGTGACCATTCTTTAGCGGATGAGCTACTTCCCTTCTCGAGGGCTATGCGATCCTGCGTGGCGTGCCCAATATCGAATGGTACTCGCGCCCACTTGGTTGTGTCTCGCCATGGATTTGGCTTACCGCTCGCTTTGGCCATCGGCCGTGAGCCCAACTTGTCCAACTTGTTGATCGGGCTGGAAGATCTCTGAGCGATGCTACTGGCGGAGGTGGAACCCTGGGTGCATCGGTCTGTTCGTCCACGGCGTCTGCTTCCCTCCTGGCTGGCCTCTGATACGGACGATCCTGTTGTTCTTTGTCTTGTTGGGTGGTGACTTTGCGTTCACCACCTAGTCTGATAACGTGCCACTGACTGCTGGTCCTCCTCTGCCCTGATGCGGGCTAGAGCCTTAGCTGCACATCCTCAAAAGTAGAACAAGGGTAGCGAGTTAGTTCAACATAAAGATCGAATCTCTAACCAAACCTTGCACGAAGGCCTCGATGGCCGTCTTGGATGTCACATCTGGGGATGGACACTTTCTCCTTGTTAAAGCGGTGCAAGAAGTCCCTTAGTGACTCGTTCTCGTTCTGGATGACTCGATGCAGTCAGCGATGCGCTTCTCCAACAATCTGCTTTGTGGCCCGGGCGTTGAAAAGGTTGATCGACTCATGAAAGGACTTGATGGTCTTGATTGGCGGGTTGATATACCCTTTGTAGAAATTTGGGCGATCAAGGTTGAACCAAAGCTTTTGCACATGCAGGCCTCCCTCTTCTCTGCTGGGATTGGAACGTTGAACATCCTTTGCCTGCACTGAGCCACGTGTTCCAGAGGATCAGCTGTCCCATCATAGAGCTTTAGGTTGGGCGCTGAGTACTTCTTTGGCATCTCCACCATTGCAATGCAGTCGTCAAAGGGTGAATCAGCATAATCCCTGGTGCTGCCTCTTTAATGGGTGGTGGGAGTCCTTGAACCTTTCGCACCAACTCTGAGAGTTTCTGCATCTCCATCATCATGTACTGCATGACCTGGCCTGCACTAACTCCCTCTGGTGTCTTTGGGTCACCATCTCCACCTGCAGCGTTGTTCTCTGAATTCTCCTCTACATTGAGTGGGTCTCCCTTTGTTCCTTTTGATCCTGCAGAAGAGAAAGTAGAGAAGTCAAGTTGTTTGATCACATCAGAAAATGGAGTACCTGGTGGGATCCTGGATCCTGAGGTTTTCTTCTGAGCAGAGGTTTCCAACTGCTTCTTTAGGACAGCCTCAGCCTCCTTTAGTCTTGCAGCCTCTGCCTTGGCCTCTTCTGCTGCCTGCTTGGCTTGTTGTAGTTCCTCCTGGAGTTTGAGCATGGCTTCTGCGCTGGGATCTGCCATCTTTCACGCTAGTTGCACTTGTGCTGACTTGGAATGTTTTGTAGGATTAGTAAACTAGTATCCCCACAGACGGCGCCAATCTGTTCGGGGTGATTTACTCACACGGTTCGTTTTAGTGATTGTAGGTCTACTAGTACTATCCTTTAAGTCGTTTTAGTGGTGATTTATGTGATTGAGTTTAAACGTATAAAAGATAACAAAGATGGGACGAGACACACGATATGTTACGTGGGAAAAACCCTTAAATGTTAAGGGAAAAACCACGGGCGCCAAGCCAGGAGAGGATCTTCACTAGTTCTGGAATAATAGGTACAGAGTCTGGACCAACTGGTACAGGATATAACAAAGGCGAAAAATAAATGTAAAGTGTTTGATTGCTTTGTGAATTGCGTAGAGTAGAGAGTAATTGAGTGGTGTGTCTTCTGATGTCCCTTTCTTCTGAAATCTAGTCCTTTTATAGCGTCCTTAGCTCCAACGTTCACTTCCACCCTTGTAGGTAACTTCTTCCCCTTTCTTCTCCAGCAGTTCCTATCTTTCAGGCCTTACTTCTGTTTCTTGACCAAGTCTTCCAACGTCCACTTCTAGGGTTGTTGTTTTGGGCTTTGTTCTTTGGCGCTTACTTCTTTTCGTTGGGCTTGGCCCATCTTGACTTTTCCTCTCCTGACCTGCACCTTTGCTTTATGCATCTTGTCAAGTCTTGGTATGCGTTCTGGACCTGATCATGGATCCTGCACCTGTCGAGGCCTCTGGACCAGCCTGGTTTTCTGGTCCCAACATGTTTCTTTTCAAAACACTTTAAGTTATGTACTCAATCATTTTAATTTTTCTATACTTAGTAAAATTTTCAATTATTTTCAATATTTCATTTTTTGAGTTTTGGAAAATCTTTAAATTCTAAGACGTGACTTGTTTTACAAGTTTCGTAAATTTTTCACTATTCATTTTTCACTATTCACTTTTCACTATTCACTATTATATTCACTATTCACTATTCACTATTCACTATTCATCGTATTTTATACGTATTTGTATTTTTATACTTCGTATTCTATACATATTTTTTTACGTATTCGTATTTTTATACTTCGTATTCTATACGTATCTTTATACTTATACGTATTTTATAAGTATTTTATAAGTATTCTTATACATTAATATTTTTCCTAAGTATAAAACTTAGATTTCTTTTTATTTGCTAAGTATAAATTTCTAGTTTCAAAGTCGTTAAGTTCGTTTTGTACTTAGTGATTTTTGGAAATATTTTAAAAGTCTAGTTTTAAAAACGGTAAGTTCGATTTGTAAAAGTGATCAATAATATTTATTTTAAGAATCTAGTTTTAAATATTTATTTTAAGAATCTAGTTTTAAAAACGTTAAGTTCGGTTTGTAAAAGTGATCAATGATATTTATTTTAAAATGAGGCTCAGTTAAATTTAGTCGTCTATTTACTAAAGTTAGTGATTTTCATTTTAAAATAATAGTATCGTGGATGATACACTTTAGTCCGTATGTCCAAGATCAACAGTCAAAAAGCAAAGGTAGTAGCACACGATTTAGTTCATTTTTATAACGGTTAATCATTTTTATCGGTTTAATATATTTCAATTATAACTAAATCGATTTATACAAAAATTCAATTCTAATTACTATTTAACTTTAGTGACTTAGTGATAATTTCATTTTGATCAAATTTAGTCAATTTAAGTGGAAATGCCGTGTGGTTATTATATATGTTGATACATGCTATTTATATTCGTTTTATGCCCCCGGTTCAGTCGCATTTAGCTTATATTTACTCGTGATTATTGCTAGTTTACGAGCTATTTGTTATATTTCTCGATACTGCTGCCTTTTATTTACATTTTGCAGGTTTTGGTGGTTTTGAGCCAAAACCCGAGACATTGGAGCAAGTACGAGAACTGAGCCAAGAAGACCAAGCCTGAGCTCATGCAGGAGCTCGGAAGTTCATATACGAGACCAAAAGACATGGAAGCAACCGGGGAAAATAAGGCCCAAGACAAGGGGGCCAAGCATTGGGCCTAGAATCAAGAGAAAGCGAGCCCGGCCAGTCGGAAGCCAGGCCGTAGGTCTGGACCGTGGCCGGCCGTGGCGAGCTCTGACGCTCCGATTTTTCTATTTTCGAGTTTTAATGATTTGGGGCTTATATAAATAGCTAATCACGGGAAAACTCATAAACTTAAGCTTTACTTTATGTTTTTAGGTTACTGCTTAGTTTATTTTCTCTTCCAAAACTCTCAAAAGCTTTAGTTTAGTTTATTTCAAGATTGATTTCATTGTATGGCAAGTCGATTACTCCGTAAATTTCAGGTTTTTATTCAATTCTTGTTTTTGCATTCATCATGTCTTATTCTTATTTATGTTTTGCTTTGATTACAATTATGAGTAGCTAATTTTACAATTAGGGTTTGAAGGTGATTTGTGATAGTTGATTCAGGACATGTTTTAATTGTTAATTTGATTGAACTTGTGCAAGTTGGTTTCTTCCTACGCGTTTTACTATCAATTGAATTTAGGGACGCCTTTATTGAATTGAATTTAGGTTGTTTCAGTTTAAGATCGAAAGCCTAATTGAAACTAGACTCACGCGTATTTGATAAGTTGAATTCAGTAAGTTGCGAGAGCCCGCTAAATTTGCTTAAGGTTAATATTGACTCGAGAGAGCGTATTCCTAAACCTAGCCACTTGCATAGCTTCAATTGAATGTTTCCTACTTTTGAGTTGAGTTCCTGAATCACTGTCGTAATGATCCTGATGCCCTAATCTTCCTCTTTATCGATTTTTGTTGATCTGCTCTATTTCTGCTCTAGTTTATAGCTTTTTACAAACCCACTTTTCACACCCGAGTTGAACCTGTTATTGCCGGCTTTAACTTATAAGCCAAATTTGTTTCCCTGTGGATACGATCCTTCTTGCTGCTAGCTACTGTTAGTTGTCTTTTAGGTTTATTTTGATATTGGTGATACGACTTAGCCTTGTCAATTTTGGCGCCGTTGCCGGGGAAACGGCTTTGCTAGTTTTAGTTATAGTTAGTGTTTGTTGCAGGTTTTTCCTCCTTAGTCTCAAGGAACCTAGTTCCTTGAGACTGTTCTCATCATTTCTTTGAGTTCTTTATGCGCAGGTCACCTACAGGTTTAGTCCCTTTTGATCCTGAACACTGGCGTACACCTTACCGTCTGCACGTAATTTCTTTAAAGAGATCGCCGAGACCTCTGACGTGAACTTGAGGAAGCGTCGCAAGCGGAATCTAGTGCAACGCAATCGTCCTACGAAGAGGACACACCTCCTCATACTCCGTTAACACCTCCACCAGTGACCATGCCTAAACTTTCTAGTCACTCGGTGCCTACTGCAGGAATCCATTAAATTTGGATTCACGATGCCCGCTACGCTGCAGGGCAACTTCGACATTCGCCCCGCCTTCTTAAATTTGGTGGAGCGGAATCAGTTCGGTGGTTATCCTACCGAAGATCCTGGTCGGCACATGCAAATGTTCACCGATTACTGCTCGACGATTAAGCAGGCCGGGATTACGCAGGAGCAAATACGGGAAATGCTGTTCCCGTTCTCATTGAAAGATCGGGCCCGCGAGTGGATTACTGATCTAAACAAGGAGGACGCCGATATTCGATTGGAGTGGGTTGGCTCTTGCATTCTACTCCAAATTCTATCCTCCAGAGCGTACGAACCAAATGAGGAGTCAAATTCAAGGCTTCAAACAAACGTTCGACGAGTCGCTTGCTGAGGCGTGGGACAGGTATAAGAAGCTGATTAGAGACTGTCCTCACCACGGTCTTAATACTTGGTTGGTGATTATGACCTTCTACAATGGTCTTTATGCGGAGAGTCGAGCCATTCTTGATTCTGCTGCGGAGGGACGTTTTGCTAATAACGTCGACGACGATAAGGCTTGGGGGTTGATTGAAGATATGGCTATTCACTCATCTCAGTTCGGGAAGCCTAGGGGGAATTCGCGGTCCGCACATGATGACCGTGATAAGGGACCGTCGGCGCTCACGAAGTCAAGTTCTTTGCGCTAATCAGCTGCGCATATTAGCCAAATGAACGGAGGTGGTTCTTCTAGTGCTCACGTCAACGTTGTTGCAGGGCACGATTCGGGTTACTCCGCGGGGCATGCTGCGCCCCAGGAGCAGGTTTATGCGTACCAACCTTATAATCAAAACCTGCCCTACCAAAACCAACCTGGTTATGATCGTCATTTGCTATCTTATCGTGAGCTGCATGTGCAGAACCCGACTACCCAACCACCCCAAAACACTCCCTACCAACCCCCTCACAAAAACTTCCAACAACAACCACCCACCTACCAAAAGCCACCCTATGTCTCTCCATCACAACATGCACCTGTCCCCGACCCATTAGCTGAAATGCGCTCCATGATGATGGCCATGCAGAAGATGCAGATGGACACTCAAAAGATGCAAATGGAGACAAATCAGGCTGTTAAGCATCTCGAGACGCAGGTGGCTCAACTTGCTACGTCGCAGGCGACCCGTCAAAAGGGTCAATTACCTCCGCAGGGCGATCAACCGACGAATATTGAGCATGTTAATGCGATTCAGTTGCGGAGTGGGCGAGCTTATGGTGGTCCTAAGGTGTCGGGGTCTGCAGAGCTGAGTGGCGGAGCTGCTGGTGGTGATGGGGAAGCGGATAGCACGTCGATTGCAGCAGAAAAGACGACGCAGACGGCGGGTTTGCCGATCGGCACGGCCCGGATCTAAGCGCAAAGAACAAAGAAGCTACGGGTGATGTTAAGGGTCCGGAGATTCAAATTAGGTTACCCTTCCCACGGAGTGCACAATCCAAAGAGGACTCCCAGTTCAGTAAGTTCTTTGAGATCATCAAGAGCTTGCAGGTAAACGTTCCTTTTATTGATTTAATTCGTGAAGTTCACCTTATGCTAAGTTCATGAAGGAAGTCTTGCTTAGGAAAGCGGTCTTTGGGTGAGGTAGAGTCGATTCGCTTTACGAGGAATGTAGTCATTTTCTGCAGGTAACCCTCCCCTAGGTGAAGGATCAGGGTAGTTTTTCTATCCCCTCGCTATAGGCACCCACACGATTGATAATGCCCTTTGCGATTTAGGAGCTAGTGTGAGTGTGATCCCTTACTCCATCTGTAGGAAGCCTAACATGACATCTTTTAAGTGTACCTCCATGTCTACATCTGGATGGCCGACCGCTCGATTCTACGCGACCTCTAGGTATTTTAGAAGACGTCCCAGTACGGGTTGGAAAGTTCTTTATCCCCGTAGACTTCGTTGTGCTCGACATACCCGAGGATTCCCATATCCCGGTTATCTTAGGACGACCCTTCTTACATACCGCGGGAGCGGTCATTGATGTGGGTAATGGGACTTTGACCTTCACAGTAGGGGGGAGAAGTTAGTTTTCACTCAGTCGAGTGTCCCGAGATCGCCGATGCAGTTAGAGTCGGTTTATACTATTGATGCTATACCTCCGTCTCACTCTATTGGAGACACTTTGGAGGTCCTTTCTGTTGTCTCTCCTTGTGCAGGTACGTCGCCGAGCAGCTGCACGCCTGGTTTGGGGGAGCGGAAAGTGTTGAAGGCTGACCTTTATGCTGCTAGTAATGGGAATGAGAGCCCCACGATTGAGTCGCTCGGAGCACAGGGGAGATATGGTGAGCTGATTCGAGGAGGAATCCCGTGCGTGCTGATATTTGACGATGAGCTGCCTCGAGGAGGCAGGGTTCTGTTGCGTTCTGACCACGTTACGACAAGCGAGGTGGTTGCAAATGGCCAATGTCCTTGGCCTCCTTATACCTGATCTTTGAAGCTGTGAAGAGTCGTGCGGGACTATAAACCAGCGCTTCCGGGAGGCAACCCGATGACGTTGTATTTTGATTGCACTCTGTACTTTTTGTTTGTTTTGTTTTGTTGACATTTTACGTTACTTGAGCGCCACGAGGGCGAGGTATTATCTTTGTGATTTTTATCGCGAGCACTAAAGGACTTTGGTCCTTAGTATTTTGAGAAAACGCTACGAGAGGCATGCCACCGGCCTTCTGGGGCCGCCGGCCCGACCGGCCGTAGCGAATTTTGGAAAACAGAAAAAGCGAAAAAGAATTGTGCACGAGCCGTCGGCCCGTGTGCCGGTCGGGCCGACCACTGGTGTTCTGCTGCTCCGTTTTGTTGCTTCTTGTCTGCTGCTCCGAAGTATTGCCTAGCTGGACTGATTTGGACGCATATACGTGGATTTTTAGCCGCACTCCATGCTTTGCTTCGGTTTGGGGGAGCTCCGACTTTATCATGTGAGCACTCTTTACCCCTTTTTACCCTCCTTTCTCGTTTTTACTTTCCTTACCCCGTATGTTATTTGTCCTCCTCTGCTTTTGTGGTTATGCTGTTTTCCACATTGAGGACAATGTGTGATTTGGTTTGGGGGAGGGAAGCTCTTTCGCGCTTATTACTTCATTTGCAGTTTCATTTCGTGTGCATTTATTATGAAAATCCAAAAAAATTGAAAAATTCAAAAAAATTACAAAAATACGAGTCTTTTTGGTCTGCTTTGTCCTGCTTTATCTAGTTTGGGGAATTGATTTGTACACTTACTTTGATCTTTAGTATCTCTGAGTCGACTTTCTATCGTCGTAACTGCACTATATGTTTGTTTCCTGTTAATAGATTGCGAGTCTCAAACACTAGCCCACTTGTATTTGCTTAATTCTTATCGCTTTTCGTTTGTTTACTTTCGACTTTGACATTCGAGCTTGGCAACTGATTTGTGGAATGTTGGTTTGATTGGTTTGCGGTTTGATTGGAATGATCTCTTATATGTTGGAGCAATGCTTCGATGCTCTCGGAGGGGACTCATTGACTTGAGTAACCACAGTGGCCATGAATTTGGTTGCGACCGGGAGTATGAGCAATAATGTAACCCTTAAGGAAATATGTGTACCGTAGCGATTTTTACCGAGTGAACGTCAAGCTAAACGGTACTACATACGAGGGATGCTCCACATTTGCGAGAAAAGGAAACAGAATACAAAAAAGAAAAGAAAAAGAAGAGAAAAAGGAAATGATTTGGAAAGATTGGATGATGGTTAGTGGTTTGTACGGTTGGCCTTGCTTGAATTCAAATGTCGTCAGTTTTATTTTTGCGTAAGCGTTAGAGGCTAGTGATATAATGTGGTGTGAACGGTTGAGACCTGTGCTCTATTTTTGGTGAAGCAGTCTATGGTTGTATGTCTTTGTGTATAGGTCGTCCACTTCGAGATACTAACGTGATTAGTTCGTGTTACTTTGATTTTCTCCGATGCTGTTTGCTTGAGGACAAGCAAAGGTTTGGTTTGGGGGAGTTTGATACATGCTATTTATATTCGTTTTATGCCCCCGGTTCAGTCGCATTTAGCTTATATTTACTCGTGATTATTGCTAGTTTACGAGCTATTTGTTATATTTCTCGATACTGCTGCCTTTTATTTACATTTTGCAGGTTTTGGTGGTTTTGAGCCAAAACCCGAGACATTGGAGCAAGTACGAGAACTGAGCCAAGAAGACCAAGCCTGAGCTCATGCAGGAGCTCGGAAGTTCATACACGAGACCAAAAGACATGAAAGGATACGAGGAAAATAAGGCCCAAGACAAGGGGGCCAAGCATTGGGCCTAGAATCAAGAGAAACGAGCCCAGCCCAGTCAGAGCAGGCCGTAGCGGTCTGGGCCTACGTGCCAATGGCGTGCTCGACAGCTCAGATTTTTCTATTTTCGAGTTTTAATGATTTGGGGCTTATATAAATAGCTAATCACGGGAAAACTCATAAACTTAAGCTTTACTTTATGTTTTTAGGTTACTGCTTAGTTTATTTTCTCTTCCAAAACTCTCAAAAGCTTTAGTTTAGTTTATTTCAAGATTGATTTCATTGTAGCAGTCGCTTTTCAGTGAAATTTCAGGTTTTTATTCAATTCTTGTTTTTGCATTCATCATGTCTTATTCTTATTTATGTTTTGCTTTGATTACAATTATGAGTAGCTAATTTTACAATTAGGGTTTGAAGGTGATCTGTGATAGTTGATTCAGGACATGTTTTAATTGTTAATTTGATTGAACTTGTGCAAGTTGGTTTCTTCCTACGCGTTTTACTATCAATTGAATTTAGGGACGCCTTTATTGAATTGAATTTAGGTTGTTTCAGTTTAAGATCGAAAGCCTAATTAAAACTAGACTCACGCGTATTTGATAAGTTGAATTCAGTAAGTTGCGAGAGCCCGCTAAATTTGCTTAAGGTTAATATTGACTCGAGAGAGCGTATTCCTAAACCTAGCCACTTGCATAGCTTCAATTGAATGTTTCCTACTTTTGAGTTGAGTTCCTGAATCACTGTCGTAATGATCCTGATGCCCTAATCTTCCTCTTTATCGATTTTTGTTGATCTGCTCTATTTCTGCTCTAGTTTATAGCTTTTTACAAACCCACTTTTCACACCCGAGTTGAACCTGTTACTGCCGGCTTTAACTTATAACTGAGCTGTTTCCCTGTGGATACGATCCTTCTTGCTGCTAGCTACTGTTAGTTGTCTTTTAGGTTTATTTTGATATTGGCGATACGACTTAGCCTTGTCATATGTCAAAATTGGTTTATTTCTTTTAATTTCCTAATTCTAACTTATTAACTATTAATTAAATTATTTTAACAATAAACTAAAAAGTGATAAAAACGATTTTTAACCCAAAATACATGGGAATGCCGTGAGCTAGTCATGGTGGTGTCCAAATTTTCATTTTTCGATTTTAACGGTTTTTAGCTTAAAGTCTTTATAATTTAATTATTCTAATTAAACTAAAACGATTTAAATTAAAATGAAACTTTACTAGGAATTTCATTAGGCTAAAATTTAAGCTAGAATATAAAGTGACATTTTCTAAATGATTTTCTAAGTGGTTAAGTTTGATTCATGTAATAGTAATAACATAATACAAAACAACTAGTTTGCGTGCCCGGCCCAGCCCGGGCTAACTATATTTACATTAAAAATTTATTTTTATTTAAATTTGCATTATATTAAATATTTGTCCAGTTTATACATTGACTATTTATGAAATATTAGCATTATATTAAATACTTGTCCAGTTTATACATTTACTATTTATGACATATTTGTATGAAAATTCTTGAAATCATAATTAAATATAATTATTATTCATACTTCAATTAATATAAAATTATTATCTGCATACATTATCAATGTATACTCTCATGAAAAATATTATTTTGATATAAAATTATTGATATTAAATTTATGATTTCTTCTTGGTGTTTTATTTCAAATATAAACTCACAAATACTAAATTTTTTCCTAATGTGAGTCATAATATTTTTTAGGTACAAAAAAATATATTACTTTAAGAAATTTTTTTTTTTTTTTTTTCACACCTTCCAAATATAATATATCTATTTTTTCCAATTTTAATTTGAAAATATAGAGTGTTTGTTACAATATTTGATTAGATATTTTTAAGGATATTTGATTTTGTTTACGGTAAGTTTTTTTTTTTAAATGCTTTACTAAAAAAATATTTTTTTATTTTAGAATCCCAATAATATTAAAATATCCAATTATATTAAGATTAATAAGTTTTATTATATATTAATATAATAACTTATATTATATATATATTAAAATAATAATTTTTTTATCAACCAATTATATTGCGACAAATGTCGACCATAGAGACTATGGTTTCGACTTTATATATATATATATTAGATAACTAAACATAAACACAAATTATTAACAAACATAAAATAACACAAAAATCAAAATGAACAATAATGATGAACATCAACATGAAGAATATATGAACACACATGAAGATCTAAATAAAGCTCAAGAACACCATTTTCGATTTTAACAACTTATAATTTATTTTCGTAATTTAATTTTTTTCACATGATAACATCCATTTTAAATAACTTAACACAACATATTATTTACAAAAATTAAAAGTGAAAATATATAAAAAAAAATTAGGGAAATGCCGTGTGTATGTATGTATGTGTATAAATTTTCATTTTCGATTTTAATCCCTTTTAACTCATTGTTAATATTTTACATAATTTTTATATATGATTACAACATAACTAAAACATAACTAAACATAAACATCATGTGAATCATAATTAAAAATGCTCAAAATTAATTTAACTAAACATATTAACATTTTACTACACTATAACTAAAAACAATATTACTTATTTATTATCAATTTATTATGTTTCACATAACATACAAACACACACAAATCATGTTTAACATATTTTAGCACAACAATCATACTCATAAACTTATAATAACAAAACAAATTAATTTACAAAAGAGGTTAAAATGAGACATAGTTAGTCACCTTAATCGGTAAGTTTATTGGTTGTCCGGATCAATGATGTTATCAAGGTCTAAGTCTTCACCCAAGTACCCGTCTTCACCTTCAAAAATACACCCGAAATAATAAGCTTCAATACCCACTAAATAGCTAAATAATACTAGAGATTATTAGGATAATATTTAGGGTTCTATTTAGTGTGTTTTTGGAGTAAAATGGAAGAAAAATAAAGAGAGAAAAAGGGGAAGAGTAGCTCGGCAAAATGGAGGAGCAAAAGAGAGTGTTTTTGACATAGAAAAATAATGAAGTTGATGTTAGAAAATAATTAGGTTAAATGAATTAAAGGTAGGGTTTTATTTTAGAAAATAATGTTTTATTTAATTAAATTAGGGGACAATATAATCAAGTGGAAGAGTTAGTATTCAAAATCACTATTTGGCATTAAAAATGTCTAATATGTGTTTTAAAATGTTTTTCACGAAAATGGTCAGTTTTAAAAAGTCGGGCGTCAAAAGTGATAAAAGTTAATGTGTGCGCGTTTGACGATTTTTCGAAATATTTCTACTTTTAAATTCTAAGACTAAAATATTTATTTCATTATTCAAAAATTTTCAAAAGTTTTAAAGAAGTCGATAAATTTTACAGAACGAAAGTTTTGCAAAAATTGTGAATTTGAAAGGTTAAAAGGTTAGGATTTGATTTAAGATTTGAAATTAGAAATTGATGGCTAATAATTGAATTAAATTAACACGGGGTGTTACAAACCTCCCCCCATAGAAAAGTTTCGTCCCGAAACTTGAATGAAGGATAGGATTTTCACCTGAGATAAACAGCTCGGGGTATTTCTCCATCATAGAGGCCTCGGTCTCCCAAGTTGCTTGTTCGGTCAATTGACCCTTCCATAGTACCTTCACTAAGGGAACCGTCTTCCGCCTCAACACCTTGGTTTCACGTGCTAGAATCTTTACAGATCTCTCGGAGTAGAGCAGGTTAGGCTCAACTGCGATCACGTCAGGAGTAATGATGTGACTTGGGTCACTCCTGTATCTCCTCAGTTGAGAAACTTGAAAAACGTTGTGAACCTTGGATAAATTGGGGGGTAGTGCCAGGCGATAAGCTACCTCACCAATTCTTTCAAGTACTTCGTATGGTCCAACGTACTTAGGACTTAGTTTCCCTTTCAATCCAAAACGCCGAATCCCCTTCATGGGTGATACTTTCAAGAACACATGATCACCGACCTCGAAGTCAATTGGTCGGCGATGCTTGTTTGCATACATCTTCTGACGGTCCTGGGCCGCTTGTAGCCGTTCACGAATGATTTTGATATGCTCGATCTAGTCCTGAATGTTGGAGTAAGTGTCCTCTACAATAGTGCGATTACTTAATAAATCTCAATTAAGGAATACATGGGGATAATCCAATATTATTGTCAATTGATTAACGTAAATCAATAACGGTTGGCTGACTAGAGTTTGACGTTATTGTCGTGAGAACGACGGTAATCAATTGATCCCTTTAAGTCACACCTATAGGAACATACTCCAAATATCTAAGCTAATTAATTGTATGAGATACGATTAGATTAGTAACTTGATAAATTGACTAACGGTTAGTCAGTGAATTATTTAGAGAGGAATCGAATTGTGAACTCGGATGATTGAATTTTATATCGATAAAATTATTAGAGGAGATGGGAATTAGTGATTAAACGTTAATTCACTAATTATGTATATTTTACTAATGAGATTAGTAAAAGTACATTTTTAATATATATGTAAAGTACATGTATATTAAGGGAGAGTTTAATTAATTTACACTTTATTATATTAGATAATTAAGTGATAAATTATAACTATTTGTGGGACTAATATTGAGAGAACAAATAAGACCCATAAGGCCCCCATTTGGACGTCCAAATTGAAAGGGGAAGGATTGATTCCCTTTTGTCTTATGTGTCTTGGTACTTGGTGATTCTTTAAGCATGCCTAACATAATCATCACATGCAATTAAAGAGACAAGCATGCACAACATAATGATGTTGTTGTTCTTAACAAGAAAAGCATGCTCTTCACTCTCTTTTCCTCCCTCTCCCTAGGCCGGCCCTCCAAGGGCTCTAAGGCCCCTTGTTTTGTCTTGTTTTTCTTATAAAACAATGCAAAATGAAAATAAGAGATGATATGCAATTTTACTCTCTAACTCCTCAATATTCTCTCTAAAACTCACATACAATATTACTAGTATTACTAAGTATTACTAAGTGTTAGTAATAATAATATACTAAATATCAAGTAAGAGTGATTTCTAGTCTAAATCACTTGTAGTATTTGGAGTTGTTGTACTTGGAATTGTAGAAAGGAGGTTTCCTATTTTGGAAACTCGGGTTTTGGAGGATAATCCATATTGTAAGCTCAAGAAACAAATCTAGAAAGGAGTTCTAGTTTTGTGCCCTTATTCCCTTTGTGAAAGGTATAACATTTCTAATCTTGTTAACAATGTAAATTTGTACTACATAGATCTTGCCAAATCAAATTAGAGTAATTTGATTTACACTAATATTTGATTAGTGATTGGGAAGAGTTCCCTACAAGTGGTATCAGAGACAAGGCTTGTAGTTACAAATTTATTTTGTTGTTTTTGGAGTTTTATATATTTATTGAGAATAAATATGATAAAATCCGAAAATAGTGTTAAAAATGGTTTTAACACGAGATTTTTATTGCATGCAAATTTTCTGGTCTCATGAAGTTACTGGTCAAATTTCGTAATTTTTGGAATTTGTTTGCTTATTAAAATGATTTTTATACAAAACCGAGTCAAAAAGTGTGTTTTTGGCTGAAATAATTTCTATAAATAGTTATATTTGGAATCTGGTCACGAAATTGTTACACAGTGATATTTCATATTTATACTTTCTGCATGTAAATTTTCAAAGTCAGATTTTGAGTTTTGAATATTTATTCATATTTTTGTTTAAAATCGGTATAATATGCATTTTATGTCCAACAATATAGTAAACGTTGTTTTCTGGACATGAAATTTATACCAATATTGTTATACATTATGAGGATACTCTCGTATAAATTTGGGATTTTTCCTCATTGTTTTACACGTTTTCTTGATTTTATGAGATAAAATCGATGAAATCGTATGTTATTTGTTATAAAATAATTCGTAAATTTTTCTGACCAAACTTTTTCTTTTCTGATATTTTGGAAGTGTTCCAGAATATACAAAATTTTGTCAAAATAAAAATGATTTTATTTTATTTTATTTTGATTTTATAAAGCTTTATTCATAAATAGTTATGATTAAAGTACTTCTAATTAGCAAATGACCATGTTTATGAACTAAAATCACCATAAGTTAGTATAAACTAATGTTGGGTATTCTAAAATCAGTTTAGAAGTTTTAGTTCAAGCTTAAAAGGTGTTTTAAGCATGATTGATTAATATGAGATTAATCGATTAAAAATGAGATCGGTTTGAAACGAATTAATGCGATTATTGTTTAAGGCGATTTTGGCATGTTTTTATTTATAAGCTTTACTTTATGCATGTTTGAATGAATGTTTATTATTGAATGAATGTTTGTTCTTACTAGTATGGCCATAGTTTGTTATATTTTTACCGATATTGCCCGTAATGAAAGGGAATATCGTGTGGTTTGTAATTAAATGCGATCTCGTATCGCCGGTTTGTAATTTTTAATAGTTTATTTCATTTATAAATGTATAATAGGATTGCTATGTATTCATTTGTAATTCATACTTGTAACTATTTGTAAAATCCGAAGACCGGCGATGGAGATCGATATGGAGCCTTAGAAGAGTTCTAAAGCTTGCAAGGGGAGCTTGGATCAAGTCCATATGAAGAGGGACCAAAGGAGTTGGTTTCCAATTTGTAACTCCTTGTATTTTTAATTACTTTTAGGTGGCCATACTAGGTTTATGCTTGCTTGCTTTATTTTGCTTGTTTGTTTGCTTATATATTCCGCTCACATGCCAAAATCGCCATGCATGCCACGATATCCCACTATGATTGTCGTTTTTAGGTCACCATTCTTAAATTAGTTCACTTATAAAGAATTTAAATGACTAAAATCGACAAGATCACCCACAATTTTTATCAAAATGAATTGAGATTAAGCCTTTCCAAATGTAGCGACTATGAACCCCATGTTCGTGAGGACCTCCGCAACGTGGAACCTTGTTACCATGGGTAAGTAGTGGGAGGAAGTCCCTTGCTAATTTGGTTTGGACTCAACCGAATAAGAGTTATTTGGGGCTAATCGATGCATTTTATAGAAAATCATCAACCAAGCATTCTAGTGTAGAATTAGTCAAGTGTTGACTTATCGTTTTTATATAAAAGGAAACATGAGATGTCTAATTTTATATGGAAAACGAGTCTTGGAATCATTTATATAATTTCGTGGGAGATCGTTATATAAATGGACATTTGTTTTAAAACCGTTTTAGCAAATGTTATAAATGAACAATGAATGCTTACATATTTCCTCATATTTGTTGTAGAATCGTTTATTTCATATCGCAATGGCATCATCATCATCAACTCCCGCGCCCATTTTGGGCAAAGATTCATGGTTGTGAACCGTGATGGATAAGTGTATCCTCAAGGATGACGGTAGCAACTTCGTCGAATGGGATTCGACTATGAGGGGCGCCGCTACATCCGACAATGTGCTCAAGCACCTTACCGATCAACCACCCGCCGAACCCACTTCTCGATCCGGCGCGGCACGAGCCGCCTATGATGAGTTTATGAAAGTGGACAATGACGTGAAAAACGTCTTAATTTGGTCCATGGCACCCGCTCTCAAACTCCGATTTGTCACTCAAAAAAGTGCATATGCGATATTCACTCGAGTGACAACTATGTTCTCCAAAGCACCGAAAATTAGGCTTTATGAAGCCGCGGTGCGGTTTTTCGATGCAAAGCTTGAGAGGAACCAAAAAGTTGGTCCTCATGTGCTCAAAATGATTGAGTACATAGACACTCTTGAGCGTCAAGAGTGTTCTATTCCCAAGGCTCTTGCGATCAACCGCATTCTTCATTCTCTTCCTAACAAGTTTGCTCACTTTCGAGTAAACTATAACATGAACAACATGGATAAGAGTTACCATGAACTTCATGCTCTCTTGGTCCAAGCCGAGAGGGATATGGAAGTGAATGAGGTGGAGAGGAAAGATGTTCTCTCCATGAAAATGAAAAACATGTCTCTTGGAGTTAAGAAGGGGAGGGTGGCTAAGAAAACGCCATCCATCAAAGGCAAGGGTAAGGGCAAAGCTATTGTGGAAGGTGTTCCACATAAGCCTAAGCCCAAGATCAACAAGGGTAAACCTCTCAATGACACTTGCAAGTATTGCAATGAAGTGGGTCATTGGAAGCGCAATTGTCCCAAGTACAAGAAGGACTTGAAAGATGGATGTGCGACATCCAAAGGTATTCTTCCTTCTAATGTCTATATGATAGACATCAATCATGCTTGCATTTCTACATGGGTATTGGATACCGGGTGTGGATCTCACCTTTGTAATCATTTGCAGGGGATGAGAAACGTGCGAGCTCTAGCCAAGGGTGATGTAGATCTCCGCATGGGCAATGGAGCTAGAGTAGCGGCCGTTTCCATGGGAACTTATGTACTCACTCTTGCTAGTGGATTAGAGTTGCTTTTGAATAACTGTTATTTTGTACCAACTCTAACTAAAAACATTATCTCCGTCTTCGTGTTAGATGCAGAAGGCTTTTGTTTTATGATTAAGAACAACCGTTGTACTTTTTCGTTTAATGAAATGGTTTATGGTGAAGCTATTTCAATTGGAGGTATTTATGTTTTAAATGATGTTAATGATGTTTATCATGTCGAGAACAAGAGGCTCAAAACAAATGAATCAAACAAATCCTACCTTTGGCATTGCCGTTTAGGTCACATAAACGACAAACGCATAAAGAGACTTGTTGCGACCAAGGTTCTCAAACCATTTGATTACGAATCATATGGTACATGCGAATCTTGCCTCTTAGGAAAGATGACTCGTCAACCCTTTAGTGGTAAAGGGACACGAGCCAGTGAAGTTTTAGGAGTCATACATACCGATGTGTGTGGTCCATTAAACATCACCGCTAGAGGAGGATATCATTACTTCATTACTGTAACAACCCGGATTTTCCAACAAAATAAAATAAAGAAATAAAAGGATTTTAAAGAGAAAATGTAAATAAAAATGAAAACCACGGTGGCGGAAACACCGTGTAATCCGAGTCGTCACTCACTAGACAAACAAACGACAAAAGAGTAGGCCTTAAGGCCTAGCAAACGGGGAGTAAATACCCCTTACAATCCTTAACCAAAATGAGATAGAAATAAAATAATAACAAGTCTAAACCAACAAGTCTAATCCAAGTTCCTCAACAAAAGTTAACTACGGGGTCAATCCTCACGGCTTCTCACACTTCAAAACCCGAACCCGCGCTAACCTGCCACAAAGAAAGTAACAGCCACAATCAGTGGGGAGTAACTAGGTGCTCCCCAGTCATATTTCAACATAATCAACATAAACAACAATACAACCCAAATGCACGACCAACATAGGTCATCCTCAAGCTAACCCAATAATCAACTAACTCAACTTGTGACCTATAATTAATGTATAAACAAATCAACCATCGTACAAATCATACAACCCCAAATACAATTAGTTCAATATAGTTAATCAAGCTCAACTTAAGTAATCCAAGTTCAACCTGTCATCAACAAAGTGACAGTCAATAATCAACAACCTGGATGTCATCAACAAAGTGACAAACAACAACAACAATCGACAATCAATCGCAAGAGTAAGCACGGAGCACTGGATAGCCACATAACCGTGAACTACCCCGGACCTCACCCTAACCGGTGATACCTCCAAACCCTATGGCGGAACCACATAACCGTGAATTCCCTTTCAATGGATCCACATAATCGTGAAATCCTCAACACTGTCTTAATTTGGCCAAACCTCACCATAATCGGTGACGACATACAACTTACCATAGTCTCTAACCATAACCGGTTGAGAACCCAAAGGGGCGGCATCCGTCCAAACTAGGACGTCGTAACTCCTCACGCACGAGCCATAACCGTACTCGTACGCACACTTAACTCAAGCAATCAAACAAGTCAATTCAATAACCTGAATTAACTCATAACCAACATAAGCCAATTCAATAACCTGAATCAACTCACAATCAACACCAATTTAATTATTCCTTTACTCAAAATCATCACAATGTCCATCATATACACAACTACAACAAATTTATCCATTTAATAACCATCTCATAATCATCCTCAACGTTATTCTGATCAACAATATAATAAACAAACTTAATACGGAGTAAGTAACCTTACAACCCAATGATAACCACTACAAACCCTCATTACGGAGTAATTCGACTTTTAACTCAATAATAACCATAATAAACCATCATATCATCCCAATCTTATAATCTTTAAATGACTTTTCAACCAAATAATCAATATCAAAGCATCCCTAAACAACCTAGTATATGCTACTAGACTCAATAGTGTGAGACCAACTCAAATTAGACCAAAGATCACAACTTCATAGCACTACCAACCCAAAGATCATAACTTTTCATTCATAACAACAATCAAATCATCCTCAATCAATTATATGGTCTCACACAAGTCAAAATATGTCTAGGGCTACACCCAGTTACCTTTTACCGCTCCAAAACCAAGTTAGCCTTCCTCCTCGTCGATAAGAATGGTGTCTCCTTCCTCAAAATCACCTTCTCCGATCCTTTGAATACCCAAGCCAAAACACACAAGCAATGAATACACAACATAATAACACATAAAATAATATGAAACCAGAAAATAAAAGAGAGAAAAAGAAGATCATACACTAAGGGAAAGGCTAGGAAAGAGCTAGAGCACAAAAGATGAAAGCTTGAATGAAAACAATGGAGTTTTAGGAGTTTTTGAGAGAGATTTGTGAGAGGATTAAGGGGGATGAATAAGGATGAATGTGGATGTGATTAGGGATGAGTTTAGGAAGTGAGAAATCAGATTATCATGTTGCTAAGATTAGGAGATAATAGGATATAGAATGCTTGATCAAAAAGCTACCCAAAAACCCTAAACCCAACCCGTGCAATGGAGGTTTCGGTTCGGTCCAAGGTGGGCCGGTCCAAACTAGCTTCTGAAAATTTGGCAGTTGCGACGGCGTCGAAAAAATCTGTAGCTTTAGCCTTTTGAATCACCTGAATCGGAGTTCGTATGAGGAAATTACACCGTTTTTAAGCTAATTACTCCGTTTTTAAGTTCCGACTACAGAGTAGCTTAATCCACGCGACAAGAGAACTGATTTTCTCGAGCTAAAAGAAATGAGAAAATCAAGAGAAATAAAATACGAATATTATTGAGACGAATAATTAATATTAGGAAAAGTCGGGGTGTTACAATCTCACCACCTAAAAAGAAGTTTCGTCCTCGAAACTTGAGAACAAAACGACACCCAAAAGAAGTGAGAAAAGTATACTCCCTACGATTTCTTTTCTAAGGACGATTAACTCTACTCACCCCAACGACGAAAGGATAGCTCTTCTAGCCTAGGTCAACTACACCAAGCCTCGTACACCCCAAAAAGATACCCAACTCGGTCAAACTAAAACACACACGGTAGGTAGTGAAGATGGATTGCCCAAAAGAAATAGGGACATCCTCGAATAGGAGTGAACATGAAACCGTTTCATTCGTGGAAAGAGTAATGAGATTATCCACGAAATTAGAGGAAGTGAGCTAAGCTTTCTCGATCAATAAAGCGGAAGTGAATGACATAAAGGCATCAGTATCACTACAGCCTCTCCGAGTCGGCGGACGCGTTGCAAGGTGTTGTTAGCTCCCCTCCGTTTCTGGTCATCTGCAAAACAAAAGCATAGGTGATAGCGGCATTTTACTAAGCATGCCACTTCAAGAAACTACTCAAACGCATACAAAACAACGTAAACCTCCTAGTGTGTCTACCCAACGCTCTCACTCGGTGTTCTAAGTCAAATCCTACTCACTCGACTAAGAGAGTTGGGAGCATATTCTCTCTGATACCAACTGTAACAACCCGGATTTTCCAACAAAATAAAATAAAGAAATAAAAGGATTTTAAAGAGAAAATGTAAATAAAAATGAAAACCACGGTGGCGGAAACACCGTGTAATCCGAGTCGTCACTCTCTAGACAAACAAACGACAAAAGAGTAGGCCTTAAGGCCTAGCAAACGGGGAGTAAATACCCCTTACAATCCTTAACCAAAATGAGATAGAAATAAAATAATAACAAGTCTAAACCAACAAGTCTAATCCAAGTTCCTCAACAAAAGTTAACTACGGGGTCAATCCTCACGGCTTCTCACACTTCAAAACCCGAACCCGCGCTAACCTGCCACAAAGAAAGTAACAGCCACAATCAGTGGGGAGTAACTAGGTGCTCCCCAGTTATATTTCAACATAATCAACATAAACAACAATACAACCCAAATGCACGACCAACATAGGTCATCCTCAAGCTAACCCAATAATCAACTAACTCAACTTGTGACCTATAATTAATGTATAAACAAATCAACCATCGTACAAATCATACAACCCCAAATACAATTAGTTCAATATAGTTAATCAAGCTCAACTTAAGTAATCCAAGTTCAACCTGTCATCAACAAAGTGACAGTCAATAATCAACAACCTGGATGTCATCAACAAAGTGACAAACAACAACAACAATCGACAATCAATCGCAAGAGTAAGCACGGAGCACTGGATAGCCACATAACCGTGAACTACCCCGGACCTCACCCTAATCGGTGATACCTCCAAACCCTATGGCGGAACCACATAACCGTGAATTCCCTTTCGATGGATCCACATAACCGTGAAATCCTCAACACTGTCTTAATTTGGCCAAACCTCACCATAATCGGTGACGACATACAACTTACCATAGTCTCTAACCATAACCGGTTGAGAACCCAAAGGGGCGGCATCCGTCCAAACTAGGACGTCGTAACTCCTCACGCACGAGCCATAACCGTACTCGTACGCACACTTAACTCAAGCAATCAAACAAGTCAATTCAATAACCTGAATTAACTCATAACCAACATAAGCCAATTCAATAACCTGAATCAACTCACAATCAACACCAATTTAATTATTCCTTTACTCAAAATCATCACAATGTCCATCATATACACAACTACAACAAATTTATCCATTTAATAACCATCTCATAATCATCCTCAACGTTATTCTGATCAACAATATAATAAACAAACTTAATACGGAGTAAGTAACCTTACAACCCAATGATAACCACTACAAACCCTCATTACGGAGTAATTCGACTTTTAACTCAATAATAACCATAATAAACCATCATATCATCCCAATCTTATAATCTTTAAATGACTTTTCAACCAAATAATCAATATCAAAGCATCCCTAAACAACCTAGTATATGCTACTAGACTCAATAGTGTGAGACCAACTCAAATTAGACCAAAGATCACAACTTCATAAAGACTACCTACGCAAAGATCATGACTTTTCATTCATAACAACAATCAAATCATCCTCAATCAATTATATGGTCTCACACAAGTCAAAATATGTCTAGGGCTACACCCAGTTACCTTTTACCGCTCCAAAACCAAGTTAGCCTTCCTCCTCGTCGATAAGAATGGTGTCTCCTTCCTCAAAATCACCTTCTCCGATCCTTTGAATACCCAAGCCAAAACACACAAGCAATGAATACACAACATAATAACACATAAAATAATATGAAACCAGAAAATAAAAGAGAGAAAAAGAAGATCATACACTAAGGGAAAGGCTAGGAAAGAGCTAGAGCACAAAAGATGAAAGCTTGAATGAAAACAATGGAGTTTTAGGAGTTTTTGAGAGAGATTTGTGAGAGGATTAAGGGGGATGAATAAGGATGAATGTGGATGTGATTAGGGATGAGTTTAGGAAGTGAGAAATCAGATTATCATGTTGCTAAGATTAGGAGATAATAGGATATAGAATGCTTGATCAAAAAGCTACCCAAAAACCCTAAACCCAACCCGTGCAATGGAGGTTTCGGTTCGGTCCAAGGTGGGCCGGTCCAAACTAGCTTCTGAAAATTTGGCAGTTGCGACGGCGTCGAAAAAATACGCAGTTTAGCCTTTTGAATCACCTGAATCGGAGTTCGTATGAGGAAATTACACCGTTTTTAAGCTAATTACTCCGTTTTTAAGTTCCGACTACAGAGTAGCTTAATCCACGCGACAAGAGAACTGATTTTCTCGAGCTAAAAGAAATGAGAAAATCAAGAGAAATAAAATACGAATATTATTGAGACGAATAATTAATATTAGGAAAAGTCGGGGTGTTACAATTACTTTTACCGATGACTTAAGTAGATATGGTTATGTCTACTTAATAAGGCATAAAAGTGATGCTTTTGAGAAATTTAAAGAATTTCAAAATGAGGTTGAGAACCAATTAAACAAAAGGATAAAAGCACTACGATCGGATCGTGGTGGCGAATATCTAAGTAATGAGTTTGATTCACATCTTAAGAATTGTGGTATAATATCACAATGGACTCCTCCGGGCACACCACAGTTGAATGGTGTTGCAGAAAGGAGAAACCGAACCTTGCTTGACATGGTTCGGTCTATGATGAGTCAAACTGAGCTTCCTGGATCTTTTTGGGGCTTTGCCTTTGTTATCTCAGATTCTCACTAAATCAAGTCCGACTAAAGCGGCCAATAAGACACCATATGAGATATGGACAGGAACGGTTCCCTATTTGTCATTCATGAGAATTTGGGGATGTGAGACATTCGTCAAAAATAAAACTGACGATAAACTCGCTCCAAGGTCTGACAAATGTCTATTTGTAGGTTATCCTAAGGAAACTTGTGGTTATTACTTCTACAACCCTCACGAGAACAAAGTGTTTGTGGCTCGTGATCTTTGTTTCTAGAAAATGAGTTTATTTCTAAAAAGCAGTGGGAGAAAATTTGAACTTGATGAAGTTCAAGAGCCACAAACCGACGCAGAAGATGAGGAAACCGCTCCCTCGTCTTCTCTCACACTTATAGTCCCTAGGAGGTCGTGAAGAGTTAGTCAACAACCTGACTGCTACTCTCGGTAACATCGAGGAGGAGGGTGATTTGTTGTTATTCAAAGCAACGAACCCTCAACCTACAAGGCGGCTATTGGTAGCCCTAACTCAACAATGGCTAGAGGCCATGAAATCCGAAATGGATTCTATGTACGAGAACCAAGTTTGGGACTTGGTAGATTTACCTCAACGAGTGAGACCCCTTCAGTGTAAATGGATATTCAAAATCAAACTCGGCATAGATAAACATATTGATGTTTACAAAGCTAGATTGGTGGCAAAGGGCTTTTCACAAGTCCAAGGTATTCATTATGATGAAACCTTTGCACCGGTTGCTATGCTTCGATCCATAAGGATAATCTTAGCGGTTGCCGCATTTCATGACTATGAAATATGGCAAATGGATGTAAAAACCGCCTTCTTGAATGGGATTCTAGAAGAGGAAGTGTTTATGACACAACCTGAAGGTTTTATAGATGCATCCAACCCTAAGAAAGTATGCAAGCTTAAAAGATCCATTTATGGTCTTAAGCAAGCATCGAGGAGTTGGAATCACAGATTCGATCATGTTATCAAACAACATGGATTCGCTCGAAGTGCCGAGGAACCTTGTTTGTACATGAAGTTTAGTGGGAGCAAGGTGACTTTCCTTGTTTTGTATGTGGATGACATACTATTGATTGGAAATGATATTCCAAGCCTGAACTCGGTAAAGGTGGAATTGGGAAACCATTTCCAAATGAAGGACTTGGGAGAGGCACAACGCATCTTGGGTATCCGGATCTATAGAGATAGATCCAAAAGGATACTAGCATTAAGTCAAGAAACTTATATTGATAAGATTCTTGATAGGTTCAATATGAAAGACTCCAAGAGAGGCTTTCTTTCGATGAGTGTAGGAATAACATTGAAGAAATCTCAATGTCCTACGACTCCTGCGGAAATTGAACGCATGAAATTGATCCCTTATGCTTCCGCTGTAGGATCAATCATGTATGCTATGATGTGCACTCGTCTCCGATGTCGCCGCTTTGAGCATGACGAGGCCAGTATCAAGCTAATCCCGGTGAGAGTCACCGGATAGTCAGAAGAACATCCTTAAGTACTTGCGAAGAACTAAGGATTCGTTTCTAGTGTTTGGAGGAGAACTTGAGCTACGTGTAAAGGGTTACACGGATGCAAGTTTCCAAACCGATGGGGATGATCTGAAATCCCAATCCGGCTATGCCTTTATGTTGAATGGAGGAGCTGTTTGTTGGAAGAGCTTCAAACAGAGTGTCACTGCGGATTCTACGACTAAGTAGTATTTGGCGACATCTGAAAATTGCTAAAGAAGCTGTGTGGATTCGGCAATTCTTGGATGGACTAAAAGTAGTCCCTAGTGCCGCAGATCCGATCACTATTTATTGTGATAATAGTGGGGCCATCTTTCAAGCAAAGGAGCCCAAGTCTAGTAACAAGTCTAGACACGTTTTGAGGAAATACCACGTTATTAGAGATAATGTGGAGAGGAAGGAAATAGATATTTGTAAGGTTGGGACAGACGATAACATCGCTGATCCTCTAACCAAGCCTCTTTCGAGGGCTAAGCATGACGCGCACACCGCCTCTATGGGGTTGCGGCGTATGCCAGATTTCCTTTAAGTTTCGTGACATGTAATTGAATGATGTATCCTATTACATATATGAAAATAACGTTCATTATTTTATCTTAAGTCATTTTGAATGCATACTTTGTTTATCCGAATAATTGTGTGACAACTTTGAACATATTCAAGTGAACGGTATAAACTCAGTATTTGGTCCCTGGTCTCTCATAAGAGGTGACGTCTCGAAGAGACTAGATTGCAAGTCGTTCGATGGTGGGTTCAACACCATGGGGTCATACGAGATGACTGATCGTTTGCATAGACAGACTGTAAGACACTCTGTCGGACAGTGACGCTTATAGAATTCCTTTTCAATGAGATTGAAACTTGGTCGTGGTGGGAGTTCTATAGTATTCCTTTGAGTCGATTCTTTGACTGGAACTGATTGTCTGAGTCGGTGCAGTTTCCGAGTGACTTTCATTTTTGTCCTAAGCCATGCCGTGAAAGGGGGTTATAAGGGCATCTTTCGGGTCATGGTGATCTGCATTATACAGTACAATCGAGTGGAAGGGAAATGTCCACCCTCGTCGGGGTAAAACATCTTTGGGCCACTCGAGGAGTAGTCGCTGAAAATGCGTGGCCACGCTCGGTAAGAATCTACGGTAGATTCCCCAGTCAGACAGCTACTCTCCCTATCGAGGAAACCACTCATGATATATATCTCAGGATGCAAGTACGACCTGTAAGACACCTTGCATCGAGTGGGAGATGTGAAACGGACATGAGAATTGGTAATGCACAACTTTTCTCGGACAAGTGGGAGATTGTTGGAGTAAGTGTCCTCCACAATAGTGCGATTACTTAATAAATCTCAATTAAGGAATACATGGGGATAATCCAATATTATTGTCAATTGATTAACGTAAATCAATAACGGTTGGCTGACTAGAGTTTGACGTTATTGTCGTGAGAATGACGGTAATCAATTGATCCCTTTAAGTCACACCTATAGGAACATACTCCAAATATCTAAGCTAATTAATTGTATGAGATACGATTAGATTAGTAACTTGATAAATTGACTAACGGTTAGTCAGTGAATTATTTAGAGAGGAATCGAGTTGTGAACTCGGATGATTGAATTTTATATCGATAAAATTATTAGAGGAGATGGGAATTAGTGATTAAACGTTAATTCACTAATTATGTATATTTTACTAATGAGATTAGTAAAAGTACATTTTTAATATATATGTAAAGTACATGTATATTAAGGGAGAGTTTAATTAATTTACACTTTATTATATTAGATAATTAAGTGATAAATTATAACTATTTGTGGGACTAATATTGAGAGAACAAATAAGACCCATAAGGCCCCCATTTGGACGTCCAAATTGAAAGGGGAGGGATTGATTCCCTTTTGTCTTATGTGTCTTGGTACTTGGTGATTCTTTAAGCATGCCTAACATAATCATCACATGCAATTAAAGAGACAAGCATGCACAACATAATGATGTTGTTGTTCTTAACAAGAAAAGCATGCTCTTCACTCTCTTTTCCTCCCTCTCCCTAGGCCGGCCCTCCAAGGGCTCTAAGGCCCCTTGTTTTGTCTTGTTTTTCTTATAAAACAATGCAAAATGAAAATAAGAGATGATATGCAATTTTACTCTCTAACTCCTCAATATTCTCTCTAAAACTCACATACAATATTACTAGTATTACTAAGTATTACTAAGTGTTAGTAATAATAATATACTAAATATCAAGTAAGAGTGATTTCTAGTCTAAATCACTTGTAGTATTTGGAGTTGTTCTTGGGTGCAACTAGAAGGAGGTTTCCTATTTTGGAAACTCGGGTTTTGGAGGATAATCCATATTGTAAGCTCAAGAAACAAATCTAGAAAGGAGTTCTAGTTTTGTGCCCTTATTCCCTTTGTGAAAGGTATAACATTTCTAATCTTGTTAACAATGTAAATTTGTACTACATAGATCTTGCCAAATCAAATTAGAGTAATTTGATTTACACTAATATTTGATTAGTGATTGGGAAGAGTTCCCTACACTGAATAACCTGTGGCCCAGTTCCCACATTGTCACTAGCATCGTCCCAACAGACTGGGCTACGACACTTTCTCCCGTATAGTGCCTCGAATGGGGCACAACCCAAACTTGCATGGAAGCTATTGTTGTAGGAGAATTCAATCAAAGGCAGACTTTTCTCCCAGTTGTCGTTGAATTCTAGAGCACATGCCCTGAGTATGTCTTCGACTGTTTGGATAGTTCTGTAACACCCCATGAGGTTGAATATCCCACATCGAGGGATTTAGGAGGATTTGATATGTTTATAAGGGATTCTACCCACCATCTTAATAACAAGGCCTTGTGCTTTTGGGCTTAAGTGAGGACAAAAGGCCCAAAAGTGTGCGTCTCACCTTTAGGTGGGGTGTATTACGACGGTGGTGGGTCGGGCTGTTATAAATGGTATCAGAGCAACCCTGCGACCGTGTGGTGAGCCTGTGGTCAGGAGTACTCGGGTCACCCACCTAGAGGGGGAGGATTCTGGGCTCGGCTGCGGTCGGCACTTGAGGAAAAACGAGGACGTTGTGTTCTTTAAGTGGGGGAGTTTGTAACACCCCATGAGGTTGAATATCCCACATCGAGGGATTTAAGAGGATTTGATATGTTTATAAGGGATTCTACCCACCATCTTAATAACAAGGCCTTGTGCTTTTGGGCTTAAGTGAGGACAAAAGGCCCAAAAGTGTGCGTCTCACCTTTAGGTGGGGTGTATTACGACGGTGGTGGGTCGGGCTGTGATAAGTTCGCTCAGTTTGACCATCGGTCGCAGGGTGGAAAGCGGTGCTCATCTTCAGTTGGCTTCCCAAGGCTGCTTGAAGTTTTTCCCAAAAGTGAGAGGTGAATCTCGGATCCGTATCCGATATAATGTCCAGCGGTACGCCATGTAACCTAATCACCTCTTTTTCATAAGCCTTAGCTAACTCCTCCAGACTCCAAGTGTCTTTGATTGGTAGAAAGTGGGCCGATTTTGTTAAACGGTCCACTATCACCCAGATTGCATTATTTCCTCTGTGAGTCTTTGGTAATCCCATTATGAAATCCATAGAAATGGAGTCACATTTCCCCAATGGGATATCCAAAGGTTGTAGTAGTCCCCCGGGTCATTGATGTTCAAACTTCACTTTTTGGCAGATTAAGCATTTCGCCACGTATTCAGCAATCTCTGCTTTCATTCGAACCCACCAAAACTTCAGCTTTAAGTCTTGGTACATTTAATCGGATCCAGGATGTATGGAGTATCGTGTACTATGTGCCTCGTCGAGAATCCTTCTCTTTAGCACTGGTACGTCGGGCACACACCACCTCCCTTTGAATTTCTAGCTTCCGTCAGGCTTTATCTCAAACCCTTCTCGGTTTTCTGAGGGAATCTCCCTCCTGATCTTCACGAGTTCCTCATCTTCCCATTGTAGAGCCCTAATCTCGTGATATAACTCCGGCTCTGCGATCATTGCATTTAAGTCGGCATCATCCGACTGAACCAACTCCAAATTCATTCTTTTGAAGTCTCTGACGATACCAGCCGAGATTTTCCAAATGTTGCTAAGGGTATTCGTAGTCTTTCTACTCAGAGCGTCAGCAACGACGTTTGCCTTACCCTCGTGATACAGTAGTTCAATCTTGTAGTCCTTGATCAGTTCTAACCACCGGCGTTGCCTCATGTTAAGTTCCTTTTGTGTGAAAATATATTTCAGGCTCTTGTGGTCCGTGTAGAACTTGATACTTACTCCGTAGAGGTAATGACGCCAGATTTTCAAAGCAAACACTACGGCTGCTAATTCTAGGTCATGAGTTAGGTAGTTTCGCTCATGGACCTTTAATTGCCTTGATGCATAAGCAATGACCTTCCCTTGTTGCATCAGTACGCAACCCAGGCCATTCAGTGAGGCGTCACTGTAGACTTCATACTCGTCTCCATCCGTAGGGAGAGCTAAGACTGGTGCTGTGGTAAGCCTTGTCTTAAGTTCCTGGAACGCATTCTCGCACTCGTCCGAAACAAACCTTCTATAGTATCCAGCCAAACCCAGGAAGCTGCGTATCTCGGTTATGTTTGTAGGAGCCTTCCATTCTTTCACTGCATCGATCTTTGCAGGATCTACCATCACTCCGTCCTTCGAGATGACGTGACCCAGGAATGCTACTTTCTCGAGCCAAAACTCGCACTTGGATAGTTTTGCATACCACTTATATTCCCTTAGTATTCCCAGAATAATACGGAGATGTCCCTCGTGTTCTGCCCCCATCTTTGAATAGATAAGGATGTCGTCAATAAATACGACTACGCATATATCCAGGTACTCGTGGAAGGTTCTGTTCATTTGATCCATGAACACTGCTGGTGCGTTTGTCAACCCGAAAGGCATGACCTTAAACTCATAATGACCGTATCTGCTCCTAAAAGCAGTCTTTTGGATGTCTGATTCTCTCACTGCAATCTGATGGTAACCTGACCTCAAGTCGATCTTAGAAAACACTCCCGCTCCTTTCAATTGATCAAAAAGGTCGTCGATTCTTGGCAAAGGGTAGCGGTTCTTAATGGTTACCTTGTTCAATTCCCTGTAGTCGATGCAGAGTCTCATACTGCCGTCCTTCTTTTTCACAAAGAGGACCGGTGCTCCCCAAGGTGAGACACTCGGCTTTATGAATCCCTTTTCAATCATTTCCTCAAGTTGTTTCTTCAGCTCCTGTAGTTCTACTTGTGCCATCCTGTAAGGTGCCTTTGAGATTGGTGTCGTGCCTGGCGCAAGGTCGATAGAGAATTCAACATCACGTGCAGGTGGCAAGCCCGGCAACTCATCCGGGAAGACATCAGGGAATTCCCGTACTACGTGAATATCTTCGATGTTCACGCTTTCCTTTACTTCGTTGACGCTGCATAGGTACACTTGATGTCCTTTTCTTTCTAACCGTTGAAGTTGTAGCAAAGATATGATTTTCGCCCCCATAATTGGCGATATCTTCTGATACGTAACCCTAGTCCCCATAGGATGCTTCAAGCGAATCTTTCGATCTCGGCACTCAAATATCGCATGGTATTTAGTCAACCAATCGATACCCAGTATGACGTCGAACTCCGGCATGTTGAAAAGAATTAGATCGGAAGGAAAGATTGTTTTATGAATGGTTATAGGAGTTTCTTTGAATATTTTGGAACATTTGAGAATTTTACCGTTTGGCAGGGAAATGTTTGCTTCGATTGATTCAAATTTTGTGAGATTAGCTTTTGCGACAAACTTAAAAGATATAAAGGACAATGATGCCCCAGTGTCAAACAAAATGACAGCGTTCACAGAGTTATAAGAAAAATACCAGTGATGACGTCAGCCTCAGGTGACTCCTCTGCCTCAGCTTCAGTGAGTACATATACTCGACCTTGTACCACAACAGATTGTGGTACACCCGCAATCGGCGCCGTGTTCAGGATGTTAGGGCATACGTTTGCCTTGTGCCCAACCTTCTTGCATTTGTAGCAGGTAATCGGCTGACCGTTGCACTGCCTACCCTCATGTAGTGACTTGTGACACATACGACAATTTCCCGGTAAGGCTCTTGGTTGAGGAGCCCTTCCTGCAACCATGGCTCTTTCATTATTCCCCGCAGGAAGCCTATTTTGAAACGCAGGCTTCTGAAAGTTTGGCCTCTGCTGGTTCGGGCGTTGGTAGCTCGGCTTCTGAATGAAGCTCGACTGTGCCACAGATGGCACGAACACCTTTTTCTTCTTCTTCTTCTTCTCCTCAGCTTTTTCCAACTCTAAGGAAGCCCATACACTGCACGCACGCTCGTATGCTACGGCAAAAGTAGTGTAGGTGTTGCTGCTCAAGTAGGTACGCAGATCGTTAGACATATTGCGCAGGTACCTCTGAGTCATGGCCCTCTCATTGGGAGCAATCGTAGTCCCAAACTTGGACAGTCGTTGGAACTCCTCCGTGTACTCCTGGAGGGTCATGTCACCCATCTTCAGACTTATAAATTTCTCCTCCATCTGGCATCGGAGCTCATACCCGAAGTATCGCTCCTTGATCTTTGTAGTGAATTCACCCCAGGTGAACGCGGTGTCAGGCTCATTGGTCCTGATCACGTTCCACCAACCATTCGCCTCTTCTTTCAGATAGAAGGTGGCGATGTTGACCCTCTCTTCTGGAGGTGTCCTGCTCAGATCCATGAGCTTTTTCATCTCTTCCAACCAATTTGTGAGCTCGGTAGGGTTGTTTGACCCAACGTATACTGGTGGCCGATGACGTGAAAATCGGTCGAACGCGCTCGGCTGATGCTGGCGGTTCGCGTTTTCCGTGGCTATTTCTGCTATACGGATTAGAGATTCTTCAGCCAGGATTTGTCTTTCTGCGTTTGTCATTGGAGGTGCAGCCATTCTGAAAGAATTAAGACGTGAAGGAATTTATTAGCATTGCGAGAGGTTAGAAGGCATGCTTATCATTGATAGAATTTATTCGAAAATAAATGCAATAACGACAGTTATGCAAGTAAGCACAGAAGTTAGGTATTTTATTCCATTGAGATGTAATTGTTGGTTACATCGGTTTTAGGATTTTAAAATGTATCTAGTACATTTTCTTAGGAAGGATATAAAAGGTAGGAGAGAGGGAGAATGTATTTTTGTGGAATTGGTTACGAATTTAACAGATGTCCTCACTCCGTGCCGCCTGGTACTTTTTCGATGCTTCAATCCTCGGGAGTTGAATTATTATTTAGATTTTATATCCGAGGATAGTTGTTAGTTTTAGTCAGTCACTTCAGCAAGTAGCAAGCATACGATAGTTAGTGTATTTTATTTTGAGGGAAGTAGTTCGTTATTTAAAAGTCCTTAGCCTATGGTCAGTCCTTAAGGTTTCTACCCATTCTCACACTTTAAAGCGATTTCAAGTTATTATTTACGTAATCTAATAAAAGAAAAATCTAATTTATTATTTGATCCTAGTAGTAGTCTTGCGAGTTAACATATTAATATGTTTGTACCGCCCAGGTGTCTCTCGTTAGGTGTAAGCGTAAATCGCAGGCAATTCATGTTACGGTCACGAGTCAGCTTTGATACCAACTGTAACAACCTGGTTTTTAGTCGACTTTAATTACTAAGGCGGAAATTAATTAAGTCTTAAACCAGCGTTATTAATTATACAAATAACCCAAAAGTTACAACATCGTTCAAGAGTTGAATGAAACAACTCTAAATACGGTAATTTAAAGGAGTAGCGTTATATATTACATATCTCTCGAAAAACAACAAAAGTAAAGCATAAACACGTCTTGTGGCCCCGTCCAAAATCCAGCTCTCGGTCCACGATCTTCTTGCACAATAAACTATTGGGGGGATGCCCGCTGAGCGGACAGTGACTAGCTATGCTCATACTTACCCTCGATTTCAATTACTTTGGTTTAATATTATCGCTTTATAATTATAACATTATGATAAAAACATAAACATGCTTATTACATATAGCATATAAAGACATATAAGTCATAATAAGCATGCGATTAAAGCGATAAATCATATAAGCATGATATTCAGTTATGAAGGCAATTAACATATAATATCATAGCAATAGTATTACAATAATTCAACAGGATTACAAAGCGATATCAGATCGCAAGCAGACATACGTATAGTATCATTCACAACATGCAGACTCGATTCACTTCAGAAATTTGTGGACCTTAGTTTTCAAAGATGGTATGTAACACCTGGTGTTGTCCGAGGTTATTCGGGCCGGGTACCCCGTTGAAGAGGTTCATGTGGTTGCTCAAGTGACATAGTGCTTAAAAGGATTGTAAATACTACTCATATCAACAAGATGCATCTTCTTTTCTGATGGCTCATCTTAAGAACTCTTCAGTTAAGCGTGCTTGCTGGAGAGTAGTCTTAGGATGGGTGACCTCCTGGGAAGTTCTCAGGATGCGCACGAGTGAGGACAAAGTGCGCTGGAAAGGGCCCGTGTTGGTCTGTGGGCGATGTACGCAGCCTGACGAGCTACCGTGAATGACATTTCGGCCTTTGGTTGGGGCCGAGGTGTTACAAATGGTATCAGAGCAACCCGGCGACTGTGTGGTCGAATCCTGTGCCTTGTTGGCCAGGTACGCACCTTGCTGGGGAGGATTCTGGAATGCTATATTGTAAGTAGCTACCAGGCGCAACGAGGACGTTGCGTTCTTCAAGTGGGGGTGTGTAACACCTGGTGTTGTCTGAGGTTATTCGGGCCGGGTACCCCGTTGAAGAGGTTCATGTGGTTGCTCAAGTGACATAGTGCTTAAAAGGATTGCAAATACTACTCATATCAACAAGATGCATCTTCTTTTCTGATGGCTCATCTTAAGAACTCTTCAGTTAAGCGTGCTTGCTGGAGAGTAGTCTTAGGATGGGTGACCTCCTGGGAAGTTCTCAGGATGCGCACGAGTGAAGACAAAGTGCGCTGGAAAGGGCCCGTGTTGGTCTGTGGGCGATGTACGCAGCCTGACGAGCTACCGTGAATGACATTTCGGCCTTTGGTTGGGGCCGGGGTGTTACATGGTACACACTCATTCTCAATTAATCATACAACAGACAACACATACTGCTTACGAGCCTGACCACTGAGTAGGCTATTGTACTCTAGTCGCTTGCATCTCACTACCATAGTGCAGCAACTTACTCGACTCGTAAACCACGCCGAATACTATAGTACTTGCATCTCATCTTCGAGTGTTCGAAATGATTCGAATTTCAGATACAATCTCGTCAAGTAATCTTTACGCAGGGTAAGAACGAATGCTAGTATCGCGCCACTAAGAACGAAACACGGCAAGGAGACAGAACCGCAAGATGCACTAAGCATATAATGTCACGGTGGCCCTGGTAACTTTAGCGAAATGGGGGAATAAAACCCTAGTCTAATATGCATACACTAATATCCACTTTAAGAATAGGCTATGCTATTCATAGAGCACCTTAACTCTGGATAAAACGACTATTTCCTAAAGCCTGACCCACTAAGAGTTGGCATATTCATTATCTTGTACGGCTTTGGCTATACGACTTAAGGCGTAACGGCATGGGCAGGATGCTAAGCAACAATGCTGCCGGCTTAAACCACACTAATCGATATGACCCAAGCCAGAGACCGAAATAGTGGTATCCGCACAAGACTATCTTAACCCCACTTCACTTACGATTGACGTTTGCATATCGGAGGCTCAAGCATTTGACCTTTTATTTAACTTACTCAATGTTTATTATTTATTTGATATTACATATCACATGTTACTAGACTCTCCTAGTCTCATCGTCAAACGTTTAAGTATTTTATTCGGTTGGATATGATCACATAACACGTTCGTTTATTATTTGAAGTGTTGTTAATTATTAACGTTTTTAAGTTTCTATATTGAAACGTTTATTAGTGTGTCCAATTTTATTTAAGTGTTTCTTTTCAAAACACTTTAAGTTATGTACTTAATCAATTTAAATTTTTCTATACTTAGTAAAATTTTCAATTATTTTCAATATTTCATTTTTTGAGTGTTGGAAAATCTTTAAATTCTAAGACGTGACTTGTTTTACAAGTTTCGTAAATTTTTCACTATTCATTTGTCACTATTCACTTTTCACTATTCACTATTCACTATTCATTGTATTTTATACATATTTTTATACTTCGTATTCTATACGTATTTTTATACGTATTCGTATTTTTATACTTCGTATTCTATACGTATCTTTATACTTATACGTATTTTATAAGTATTTTATAAGTATTCTTATACATTAATATTTTTCCTAAGTATAAAACTTAGATTTCTTTTTATTTGCTAAGTATAAATTTCTAGTTTCAAAGTCGTTAAGTTCGTTTTGTACTTAGTGATTTTTGGAAATATTTTAAAAGTCTAGTTTTAAAAACGTTAAGTTCGGTTTGTAAAAGTGATCAATGATATTTATTTTAAGAATCTAGTTTTAAATATTTATTTTAAGAATCTAGTTTTAAAAACGTTAAGTTCGGTTTGTAAAAGTGATCAATGATATTTATTTTAAAATGAGGCTCAGTTAAATTTAGTCGTCTATTTACTAAAGTTAGTGATTTTCATTTTAAAATAATAGTATCGTGGATGATTCACTTTAGTCCGTATGTCCAAGATCAACAGTCAAAAAGCAAAGGCAGTAGCACACGATTTAGTTCATTTTTATAACGGTTAATCATTTTTATCGGTTTAATATATTTCAATTATAACTAAATCGATTTATACAAAAATTCAATTCTAATTACTATTTAACTTTACTAACTTAGTGATAATTTCATTTTGATCAAATTTAGTCAATTTAAGTGGAAATGCCGTGTGGTTATTATATATGTCAAAATTGGTTTATTTCTTTTAATTTCTTAATTATAACTTATTAACTATTAATTAAATTATTTTAACAATAAACTAAAAAGTGATAAAAATGATTTTTAACCCAAAATACATGGGAATGCCGTGAGCTAGTCATGGTAGTGTCCAAATTTTCATTTTTCGATTTTAACGGTTTTTAGCTTAAAGTCTTTATAATTTATTTATTCTAATTATACTAAAACGATTTAAACTAAAATGAAACTTTACTAGGAATTTCATTAGGCTAAAATTTAAGCTAGAATATAAAGTGACATTTTCTAAATGATTTTCTAAGTGGTTAAGTTTGATTCATGTAATAGTAATAACATAATACAAAACATTAACTAAACATAAACACAAATTATTAACAAACATAAAATAACACAAAAATCAAAATGAACAATAATGATGAACATCAACATGAAGAATATATGAACACACATGAAGATCTAAATAAAGCTCAAGAACACCTTTTTCAATTTTAAAAACTTATAATTTATTTTCCTAATTTAATTTTTTTCACATGATAACATCCATTTTAACTAACTTAACACAACATATTATTTACAAAAATTAAAAGTGAAAATATATAAAAAAAATAGGGAAATGCCGTGTGTATGTATGTATGTGTATAAATTTTCATTTTCGATTTTAATCCCTTTAAACTCATTGTTAATATTTCACATAATTTTTATATATGATTACAAAATAACTAAAACATAACTAAACATAAACATCATGTGAATCATAATTAAAAATGCTCAAAATTAATTTAACTAAACATATTAACATTTTACTACACTATAACTAAAAACAATATTACTTATTTATTATCAATTTATTATGTTTCACATAACATACAAACACACACAAATCATGTTTAACATATTTTAGCACAACAATCATACTCATAAACTTATAATAACAAAACAAATTAATTTACAAAAGAGGTTAAAATGAGACATAGTTAGTCACCTTAATCGGTAAGTTTATTGGTTGTCCGGATCAATGATGTTATCAAGGTTTAAGTCTTCACCCAAGTACCCGTCTTCACCTTCAAAAATACACCCGAAATAATAAGCTTCAATAGCCACTAAATAGCTAAATAATACTAGAGATTATTAGGATAATATTTAGGGTTTTATTTAGTGTGTTTTTGGAGTAAAATGGAAGAAAAATAAAGAGAGAAAAAGGGGAAGAGTAGCTCGGCAAAATGGAGGTGCAAAAGAGAGTGTTTTTGAATTAGAAAAATAATGAAGTTGATGTTAGAAAATAATTAGGTTAAATGAATTAAAGGTAGGGTTTTATTTTAGAAAATAATGTTTTATTTAATTAAATTAGGGGACAATATAATCAAGTGGAAGAGTTAGTATGCAAAATCACTATTTGACATTAAAAATGTCTAATATGTGTTTTAAAATGTTTTTCACGAAAATGGTCAGTTTTAAAAAGTCGGACGTCAAAAGCGATAAAAGTTAATGTGTGCGCGTTTGACGATTTTTCGAAATATTTCTACTTTTAAATTCGAAGACTAAAATATTTATTTCATTATTCAAAAAATTTCAAAAGTTTTAAAGAAGTCGATAAATTTTACAAAACGAAAGTTTTGCAAAAATTGTGAATTTGAAAGGTTAAAAGGTTAGGATTTGATTAAGGATTTGAAATTAGAAATTGATGGCTAATAATTGAATTAAATTAACACGGGGTGTTACAACACATCAAAATTTCAACTTGATGGTTTCTATGCACTACATTAACCCTCAATTGAATTGCACCCCGGAACAACTAATTGCATTTTGGACTTACCGATCAAAAACCCCCAATTTTGACATAAGTTCTTCGTTTTAATCGACTTTAAACCTCGACTTGAAGCCCGATTACTAACATTTTCCAAGAACTAAAACTAGATACATGCTATACTAGTTAAGGGAAACCTATGGCAAAGTTTAATTGCGATTCCGAGACCGAAAATCCGGGTCCGATTTTTGGGACGGGACAATTTTATACGAAAATGGCCCAATATCGTCTCAAATCATACACATTTCACACAAGCATTCAAGCATAGCATAATATAAGGGAATAACATCGTTTTCAGTAATGAAACGGCAAATTTCAAGCAAAAAGACGGTTTTTCGCAAAGAACGTCTTTTCTACATTTCTAGTCCGATCTAGCAATTTACAACATCAAAATGCATAAAAACAAGTTAAATAGAGCATTACCTTGATCCATTTTTAAGCAAAGCAAGAAAAACGAGCGAAAACCGTCTTGAAATCGCAAGGAACCGATTTTAGAGAGAAAAACGACGAAATGAAGTTATGAGCACTGAAACTCGGCAAAACCATGTTTTATAAAGGTCAAAATGCCGTTGACTCTAATCGCAAGGGCCCTTGCGATTTAAGGGTCAATTCGCAAGGCTCCTTGCGATTACCCCTTTGGGCATTTTCGTTTATTTCTCGTTTCTAGGCCTAATTTGGATTTCTAATCCACTTTTAGCCCAACTTGACACTTTTTCACGTCACGTCGCTCGGTTAAGGCGTCACCTAAAGTCCGCCACGCACGTGTATTAACGCTTAATATACGACACCAACGCAGGAATACGCAGCACATTCCTTGCTTTCAAAAAGCCTCCCCACGGAGTTCAAAACATATACATATGCACGCCACATTTTTACATCCTCAGCAGATCACAAAACATTCTCATTACACATGTTCCCCGGCGGAGCATTCGCAAATCTACATCCTCAATGGATCATCTTTGACCTCCTCAAAGGAGCGAAACATAAAACATTTAAGCATCTACATAAGCACGTACACTCCTTAGCGAGTCTAAGCATTATACAACTACAAACGCAAACGCCTTTGCAATTACACATAAGCACTAAGCATATACACTTTCCCTCGGACGGTAATTCCCGGCGGGTATACACCAGCACTCTTTACGAGACGAAGCACCAGCACTCTTTACGGGATGAAGCACCAGCACTCTTTACGAGTGTGGATACCCATATTCGTACCCTCCCAAACAAAACCCTGTGATGTAACACGGACTTTTATTACGCTTGCTTTAACGTTGACTTAAACGGTTCTAACTAATGTCGAATTCATTTTTGAGTCGTTTGAAATGTTAAAATGATTTAGGTCGCTTCACATCACTTTAAATAAACGTTCATTTTGTCCATTTGGAGTCTAGCTAGGTCCTTGTCCTGCTTCATTTGGCATGAGCTTCGCATTCACACTACAATTAGTCCTTTTACATTAACAAGGTCTAATTCAGCATTCCTAAATTCCTAAATTTAGGCCCGGTGGCTAAATCTCCCCTTTGGCCCCCTCTTACACAAAATACGGCTTCACGTCTTACCTTATTTCACAAAAACTATGCAAACACACCCTTTTCATTTTTCCGGGTCTCGAGCCTGAAACCGAGCCCGAACCCAGCCTTTGGCCCGCACTCCAAAGCCCTAAGCACCACAAAATATCTCAGAAATATCCTAGGGGTTTTCTTGAGCCACACGTTTGAGATTATCACGTAATCTTTCTAAGATATAATTCAACCGAAACTAGGAAACTACACAAAAAACCACCCCCTCGAACCGCATAAGCTTATGCGGTTTGGTGAGGCAACCGCATAAGCCTATGCGGTTTCCCCAGGCAACCGCATAAGGCTATGCGGTTCCTAGGCCTGTTTTTATCCCTGATTTCCTAATTTCTCCGAGGTCTTTTAGTATATATACCCCCCTATACCAGACTTCGAAACATAACTTTTCCCATCAGATTTCACATCTAGCATAACTCTTACACCACAAATTCTCATCTTACACTCTTGCATCCACAAAAGCATCAAGCACTCAAATCCTTGAGTTCAACACACCATCCCGTGTTGAATTCATCCTCCTTTTAAGTTCAAGAAGCGATGCTCTACCCAGATCTGAAGCGTCAGGACAAGGTAGGTACCGATCCACTTGGATCAAAGCTTTTTCTTATTTTCTATGGACTAACAAAGGGGTCTACACTTTAGCGCCCCGGCTTTGGCACCCAGTAGCGCTTGCACACCAAGTGTTCTACTTACTTCGGGTACACTCCATATCCGATGACACGCCAAAGTCGCATAAGCAACCGACCTTATAAAATAAACCAATGGACAATTGAACTTTATTTTATTTGCATGCATCTTGCACCCTTCTTATTTTGCATTAAATCAACTTAAACAATGAATTCGACCTTTAACTGAACCGTTTTCGTTAACAAGTTAAACATGCTAAACTGAGGGTTTTAATCAATCTTTTTGCATCTGCATCTGCATTCTTTTACAAACTTATCGCACTTGTACGTAGCGATAACATTAGCTCAAATATCATCTTACAAGGATTGTTCTAGGTCAGTAGAGGCTATTTTTACATAGGCTTTTCTAAAAGGTTTTCATAAATCATTATTTGAATTAACTCTTTTTCTAAAGTACGCTAGCATAGAATCCAATCTGGTTTCACAAACCTTAGATCTAGGGGTGTCGGCGTGCTCCAAAATCTAGGACATGTTTTTAGCTTAGAACATGGTAGCATGTTCCTAATTTCCGCGATAATTAGGTGGCGACTCCATAACAGTTCTTAAAGGTTTTTCCAACTTAATCTTTTTTAACTTTAAAATCCGCCCTTAAGCAAGGCAGAGTTGGGTCCCGACGCGGTTCCTGGTTCCACAGTTTGGCGACTCCGCTGGGGAGATCTTATTTTTAAAACTTAAAACTAGCTTTTTCTTTTTAAAAATAAAGAGGTGAAACTTGAAAGCCTTGAACAATCCAAGTATACATATTTGAGCTATGCACATTCGTTTAGAGTCCATTCCTTTTGGAATCTAGGCACCCTTTGCACCCTCGAGAGGTGGTTCCCACATGCAGGCTTGTCCACTAGATAAAGCACATGCCGGACTAGCTTTCCTCTCGCCCCTCCACGGCTTGTGAACTCGGCTGTCTCGACCGCCCCAGTGCTCCCTTCAGAAAACCTATCGCCCCGGCGTAAGGAAATGAAGGGGTTAAGTATCTGCCAAAGCGTACTCGAGGTAGTTGGAGGTGTACCCGACTGACTCATTTTCACCCCTTTTTGAGTCATACGTACAAGTTCGAGACTATGCACTCCATGGTCTTTTTCAAAATAAGCATTTGCATTCATATCTTCGAAAACTCGCTTAAACGTTTCAAAGATAAATGAACCTAACATCTAACAAACTAACACTCTTCAAACAAAACTATCGCGAATTTTTGAAACAAGCTTTCTCAAAACTTCCTTTTTCACTAACAAGCAAAAACCCGAGCAAGGATTAAAACCCGAGCTCGTGGATTTCAATCCTCTAGGTCATACGGCCTAGACTCCGTTTTAACATCCTCGACTCGACTTGCTCGAGCCGAATCCTTCTTCTTTTACACATCCGACTCGAGCTCACCTCGGCAAATCACCGATATCAGTTCGACGGGTGCAAAGCAAAATCTTTTAACATCGAGACGAGATGTGCGCACACATCCTCGTTTCAAAAGCTTCCCTTAGCAAAACCTTTTCGAAAATCTCCTTTTTCAAGCTTAAAAGGTCTTTCAAAACAACGAAATGAGCTAAAATGAATGCCTAAAAATGAATGTGAGTCTAGTGGGTCGAGTCGTGTCACTAATATGCAAAGTGAAATGCAGGCCTCAGCTGGATACTCGCCGCACCAAACAACGTGTAATAATCCCTTACAAGAAACGAACCTACACCCGCAAAATGGCCAGCAACAACGAAGAAGTCAACGCACTCCGTGATCAAGTTGCAAAGCTGACCGCTGACCTTGAGGGCCTTTTGACCACCCACACCACCGAAGTGGAACGCATGGAACTCAAGATTAAGGAGGAGGCCGACAGGCACGCTAAGAAACTCCAAGCTATGGAGGAAAGGCTCTACGTCTCAAGCACTTACTCTATCCACAAAGAGAATGAGAATGTGCCTACTAGCATTAAGGATGAACTCCCAAACAAGCTCGCCCTTAGTGATTTCCTATCTTCCAAGGACATGAGAGCCCGATCATTCACATCCGAGCTTTCAAATCCCAAATGGCCATCAAAGGGGTCGACGCTAAGCATTGGCTAACTCTCTTCCCGCACTCTCTAGCAGCAGTGCCGAAGACATGGTTCTATTCACTCGACCCACAACGGGTCCCCACTTTTGAAGAACTCACAGTCGAGTTCGACCGACAATATCGAGACAATGAAGACACTCAAGTCTCAATTCGCACCTTAGAAGTCCTATCTCAAAAGGACAATGAAGGCTTTACCGACTATCTTACTCGTTGGAAGAAGCTGAGCGCACAAATCCCCAACCGTCCCCGCGAGGACGAGCTCGTACCGAAGTTCATAAATAACCTGCGACCCGTGTATCAATTTTACATGAGGTACAGCAACATTCAGAACTTCAAAGAACTAACTAAGGTCGGCACTCAAATCGAAGATGACCTTAGGACTGGCACCATGGCTAAATACACCGGCCATGCTTATCAAGGGAGCTCCTCTAAGTCCTCTGCCGCGGCCAAGAACGATTTAAAATCGTCGGTCAGAACCTTGATGATGACACCCTTGACGCCTTCGCAACTACCTTCTCGCCGCCTCCTAAGGCCAAAAGAAACTTCGACCCTCTCTTTATGTCTTACTCCAAGGCATTTCAAAGGTTGGTCGAGAAGAACTACCTACAACCGATCGGGCCTACTAGCGAGCCGCCCGAAGACAAGAAGCCTAAATCTTGGAACCCCAATGCCTTCTGTGCATACCACCGAGGCAAGGGGCATGACACCGAAGGCGCTTTAGGCTCAAGAACGCTATCCAAGATCTGATTGATCAAGGAAAGCTCAGCAAACCATCTCAACCCACCAAGCCATCGAATAATGACAACCCACTCGGCAACCACGCCATTTTCGTAGGATCAATTCCCATATTGGATTGTTCTTACCTAATCACACCCTCCGACGACCAAGTCAATGCAGTCTACTGGTCTGATGACGAGGACGACAAATACTGGCTACCCACCGACGAGGTGATAAGCCACATCAATCAACTCGCAAAAGACATCGATCACCTGAAAGCCCTGCATCGCACCGCAGTCGAACGTTTGGAACGTTGCGTCCAAAAAGAACTTAGCAACCCAGTCTCGCTCGACACCCAAAGCTTTTTCGGAGAAGGACAACGAAGGCTTCGTCAAACATCTTGCACAGTGGAGGAAACTACTTTCCCGAGTGCCCGATCACCCACACGAAGATGAACTCATATCCACTTTCCTCTTCAGCTTACGACCTGCCTGGCGATACTACTTTCACTTCTGCCACGCTCAGAACTTCGAACATCTCATCGAAATTGGCACTCGCATTGAAAAGGATCTTACATCTAGCTACGAAGATCCCACCTATCGAAGTACCCTTCGAGAACGCACTCTTAAAGGACGAAAAATACACAACTCGCATGGCTCTGCAAGGAACTTTGACAAACTCTATATGCCCTACGCTGTGGCATTACAAAAACTAGTTGAAAAAGACTACCTCACGCCAATCGGACCTATTAACGAGCCACCCATGAGAAAGAAATTAAAATCATGGGACCCTAACGCCTTCTGTGCATACCACCGGGGCATGGGGCATAGCACCGAGAGTTGTCTTAAAATCAAACATGCCATCCAAGATCTTATCGATCAAGGAAGAATCAAGAAACCTCGGAGGAAAACCACACCTTCCTCCAGCGACGACGCAATCTACATCACAACTCAAGCAGCTCAAGCACCTCCAGCGGCACAGAAGACGATGAAGAAGAAGAAGAAATTCTTTTAAATTCTAATGCTCTTAGTGTCGGGTCAACTGTCGACCCATCTATCCTAGACTCTAGCTTTAGCTTAGATTTCCTTTTTACGGAGGCTAGCTCCAAGCAATTTTCTGATTTGTCGAATAATTCTCTTCAAAATAATGAAATGAATAAATTTGCTTACGTCTTGTCTCAAGCTAATAACAAAATACAAACAAACAAAAATCAACAAACAATCAACAAAACACAAAATACAAAAGACACTAACTCATGCGAAAATGAACAAACAAACGAATCATTAAACAAATACATTGCAAACCTTGTCTCTCCCAAAACACAAGACCCAATCATCGAGGAAACCATAACCATAAACGTGGGAACCCCCGAAGAACCAAGGGAACTACAACTAGGAGCCTCACTAGACGAACACGAGCGCATCCAATTCACACAACTCCTAAGCGAATTCAAGGACGTATTCGCTTGGTCATACAAAGACATGCCCGGCATCGAACGAAGCATCGCCGAACACCGCATCCCCATCAAACCCGGTTACAAACCCATCAAGCAAAAGTTGAGACGGCTACGTCCCGAATGGTCCCTTATGGTCAAGGAGGAAATCGAAAAACAACTACAAGCCGGTTTCATCCAAGTCATCGAGTATCCTGAATGGGTCTCAAACATGGTCCCAGTCCTGAAAAAGAATGGCAAAATTCGAGTATGCGTTGACTTTCGCGACTTGAACAAAGCTAGTCCCAAAGATGACTTTCCATTACCCCATGTGGACGTCCTAGTCGACAACACCGCTGATCACGCCCTCCTATCTTTCATGGACGGCTACGCAGGCTATAACCAAATCAAAATGTCACTCGAAGACATGGCAAAGACGGCTTTCATTACACCGTGGGGCACATACTGCTATACGGTCATGCCTTTCGGCCTAATCAATGCTGGCGCAACATACCAACGCACCGCTACAACCCTTTTACATGACATGATGCACAAAGAAGTCGAAGTTTACGTCGACGATATGATCGTGAAGTCAAAGGAGAGAAGTGGTCATATCACTAACCTCCGCAAGTTCTTCACACGCCTACGACAATACAAAATGCGCCTTAACCCCCAAAAATGTACTTTTGGAGTTAAATCCGGCAAACTACTAGGACATGTAGTGAGCCAGAGAGGCATCGAGGTCGACCCTTCGAAAGTCAAAGCAATCCTTGAAATGCGACCCCCGGAGAACCTCGACGAAATTCGAAGTTTCTTGGGCCAAATCCAATACATCTCGCGCTTCATTAGCAAACTCACCATGATATGTGGACCAGTTTTCAAGAAACTCAAGAAAACCGATCATGTTGAATGGGACGAATAATGACTAACTAACCCATCAGTTCTACGACCACCCCAAGCGGATTTACCACTATCCTTATACCTTACAACAAAACCTACCGCCATGGGCGCCATGCTCGCTCAAGAAATAAACGGCGAAGAACACGCAATCTATTACATCAGCAAGAAATTTCTCGATTACGAAACTCGATATTCACCCGTCGAGAAGAGCTGCCTAGCATTGGTATGGTCATCCAAAAAACTCCGTCACTATATGCTAGCACACCAAACAAGGGTCTATTCCACAATGGACCCCGTAAAGTACCTTTTCGAGAAACCTGGGCCTAACGGACGAATGGCCGATGGACATTGCTCCTAGCCGATTCGACCTTAAGTAACGCACTTCAAAGCAATCAAGGGACGAGCAGTCTCTGATTTCCTAGCCGAAAATGCAATCAACGAAGAACCAATCATCGACACAACATCCCTTCCAGACGATGGGATTTACAATATCAACCAAGAACAATGGGAGTTATACTTCGATGGCTCCTCCAACTACCGAGGATGTGGAGTAGGAATACTTCTCATATCCCCGAATGGCGAACACACACCCTTATCCATCAAACTGGGTTTTGACGTAACAAACAACGCAGCAGAATACGAAGCATGCTTGCACGGTCTCCAAGCAGCACTTGTACTCAACGCCCGCAACATAAGAGTCTATGGGGACTCCTCCCTCATAATCAACCAAGTATCCGGAGCATGGAAGATACTCAACGAAAACCTAGCACTATACCAAAGCAAAATACAAGATCTCATAAGCGAATTCTATCACGTTGAATTCATACACCTCCCACGCGAAGAAAACCAATTCGCCGACGCGTTATCCAAGCTCGCATCACTAATCAACATACCCCCGGGGATGGAAACACTACCCATTGTCGTGGAACGACGGAATGAACCCGCATACGTCTGTGACATTGAAACCGAGGAAGAACAAACCGACCCTTGGTACCAAGCAATCATCAACTACAAAACAAACGGCGAATACCCACCAAACATTGACAAGCGGGCCAAACGAGCCCTACGCCTATTATCATCACAATTCGTGATGGAAATGGGCAAACTACTCAAAAAGACGCCTCAAGGCATACTACTCTTGTGCGTCGATCACAAAAAGGGACACGAGATCATGTCCCAAGTACACGATGGCGAGTGCGGACCACACATGAACGCACGAGCCATGTGCAAACAAATTCTAAGGCTAGGATGGTACTGGACAACCATGGAAGCCGACTGCGCGAAATATGTCAAGCATTGCCATAATTGCCAAATCTTTGCAAACGTACAACACATACCTCCTTCACCATTATACAGTTTGACCTCGCCATGGCCTTTCTCCACATGGGGAATTGACGTCAGTGGCAAAGTTCAACCCGTAGGAGCAGGAGGACACTGCTTCATCCTCGTGGCCATCGACTATTTCACCAAATGGGTCGAAGCCGCATCATACCGCACGCTAGGCACAAAAGAGGTTGCAAAATTCATACAAAACAACATCATTTGTCGCTACGGTATACCCCACTTAATTCATCAAATGACCAAGGCACACACTTCCAAGGAGAGGTCGAACCACTTCTCCTCAAATACAAGATACAACGACACAAATCATCACCCTACAGGCCACAAACTAACGGTAGCGGTCGAGGCGACAAACAAACCGTCGTATCGATCCTCAAAAAGATGATCGACACCGCCACGATCGCCCAACAAAATCTCATTTGCATTATGGGGATACCGCACAACCATCCGCACACCCACGGGCATGACACCTATTTCCTAACCTACGGGATGGAAGCCGTTCAACCCAGAAATCGAAATGCAATGCCTTCAATTCTCATGGAAGCGCATATTCTCGGCCGAATGGGCTCGCGAACGATACGACCAACTCATCCTTTTAGGCGAAAGACGACTACATTCACTAAGTACAGTCCGAATGTACCAATCTCGCCTGCAACGCGCCTACAATAGACGGGTCAAGCCACGATACATCAAAATGGGGGTCCTAGTACCCAAATCAGGCCGAGCACCATTACCAATGACCCAAGAGGAAAATTCAAACCCAATTGGGCGGACCGCATTTGGTCAAGGAAATCCTTCCCTGAGGAGCCGTGAAACTAATCGACCTTGACGGTCGGGACTTGACAAACAAATCTTGATCAACTCAAGAAATACTACCCCTAAACACAAACACTTTTGCAATGTATTTCAAAAACAAAACTCACTCTCGCATGGGTGAACTACGCCCGGTTTGATTCCACGCACTGTGGATACGTAGGCAGCTTTGCAAAGAGCCCAACCGAATCACACGAACTACGCCGGTTTGATTCTGTATTCAAAGCAGATACGTAGGCAGCTTATCAAAAGCACAACCGAACTTTTTAGCACGCATGCCCAAAGCTTAAAAAGGTCAAGGGCGTTGCACTCACAAAAAGACACGCTCAAAGCTTAAAAAAGTCGAGAGCACAGTCAACACAAAACAAACCAACAACCCGGATCCAAAGCTTAAAAAGGTCGAGGATCTTAAACAAAACAACAAACGAATCCAAAGCTTAAAAAAAGTCGAGGATTTAAAAACAAATACGAATGTTCAAAGCTTAAAAAGGTCGAGAACATTCCAAAGCAAAACAAAAGAAAGCAACAAGACAAGACAAAGGCAAATTAATTCTATTTTATTACTTTATTTAGAATTTCTCGCAATTTAGAAATGAGTTAGGAACAAGCCTCCTTAGCCCTTTATTTGAATCTAAAACATGTATTTAAATAAAGGAAATTTTCTAAGCTAAACAAAACAAACTACTCAAGTCATTTTCTGACGCTTCGGGTTGACCTCTTCATCTTCAAGAGGCCGATCCGCCACCACTTTTGACCTAAGAACGGGAATGGATCTCTCAAAACCTGGGGGCTCGATCGGGTCCTCATCCTGCTCGACTGGGGGCTCCTCGACCTTTGGCCCTAGACGATCTCTAACGGTCACCCTCGGTCCAAGCTTTTCCCGCGCCGGTCTCGAAGAAGAAGCGCCTGCACTAACAGTACAAAGATCACCATAGTCCCTCCTTTCGCGCACCGCCTCATACGCCAAGGAGGGCCTTGGCCCATTCTTTTCCCTCCTCCTTTGATTCTCCCGTTCCCGAGGATCATTGGAGCGGTACCACCGTGTATAGAAGTCCGTAACACGGCTGGACTCTATATGCTCCGGAACAGCCCAAGTAACACAGTCCGACCATCCTCGGATCCAAGCATCAATCGTTTGGTTGTTTAAGACAACAACCCCTCTAACCTGAGTATCCTGCTCGGGGATGGTCTGAGCAAGCCCGATTTGCCTCTTCAAGCGAAGAGGATGAATCCACACTCCTCGTTCAAACCCGCACAACATCAATCCACGAGACGCATTCGCAATGCATTCGCCGTCCAGAATCGCCGTAATACCCCACCAAGACACGTACCAACGAATGGTGCTCTCCTTCACGAACCCCCGGTAGTAGTTTAGCGAACGCTCCCGAAGGTCAGCCCACTCCATCTTTCGCGACGTCGTCGCCGCAGCCTTGAAACACTTCCAAGGGGAAGAGCTTTATACACACTTAGCCTCTCCATGAGCCAAACGTTGAGAATCCTAGCACAACCCCTGTACGAGCTCAGACGATTAGCACAACGGTCGTCTAAGCCCAGTATGGTCTCCGCTAGGATCAACGTAGAAGGACCATATCCCCTTTCCATCTCTTCGACAACACAAGCATACCTCGCGTTTCCGAACACTCCATCTGGCATGGACCCCGCAAAAGCATAACGATGAACCAAACAAAAAGCAAGGGCCCTCCGCCTAGAACGGTCCGAAATACTAGTATCAACTTTATTCATGTATCGTTGACACAAGAGAAGCACGTTTACCTTGCCTCCTTCAAACAAACCTGCAGCATGAGCATTCGTCATCTCAAGGAAGTTTCGCAACATCCCGTTATAGCAAAGCTCACTCCTTACAACCACAGGAGTAGTCCGTTTCGACCACCCAGCAATGGCCGAGAACTCCTCCATCAAAGGACACACCTCCCCCCCGGGAAACCTAAACACGTGCAAGCTCGGATCCCAATAATCTAAGCACGCATCCAAGAAATCTAGATCGACTTTCATTTGACGAAAGCCAATAAAAACACCCGCACCATCATCATACACCGCCTTCTTCATTGCCGAGCTTAATGAGGAAGTCCACCTCTTCAAAAGCGCATCAAAATGCTCCTCCATTTTTCTCGAATACAAAAAAAAAAAACTTTTATAAATATACCTAATATGTTTATGAGAGGAAAAACTTGTATTAAGAGAGAAGAAGAGAAGTAATTGTGAATGAGGATTATAGCACGCACCCCCCTCCTTATATACAAAACGTCGTACGGAATATGGAAACACGGCGTTAACAGCCAAGCCGCCAAACCGCATAGCCTTATGCGGTTTGCCCACCAAACCGCATAAGCCTATGCGGTTTGTCCCCTGAACCGCATAAGGCTATGCGGCTCAAGGGGCGGGTTTTCTCGCAATTTTCCTATTTTCGTCTTTCCTAAAACGCTACAACCTACATTATGCTACGACATTCTTTTGTTGTTCTCCACGCAACAGCATTACATTCCACTTTAGCAACTACGATTCTTACCACGAGTCAAAACACAAACATTTTCGCATTCGCAAGCTCATTTCAACATTTAAAAATGAACTTTTGGCAAAAACATTTTCACAATCTAACATCAACATCAATGCATCCCACTCGGGAATCATATCATTTTTCAAACAAGCCTATCAAACAGGTTTACCGACGACAATCAAGTTCAAGCAACAACAATCAAGTTCAAAAATTTAAGCTACAACGACATGTACATAAAGATTCATACAATCTTTAGTACACAAATTCACTCGGGATGGCGGCTGGATACTCGTCAAACTCACGCCGAATACGGGCGTCTCGGCCGACTCGACACAACCTGACGACTGCTCGGCCCGAAGCCATCCTCCATCTGTTGGCTATCCGCCATAGCTTCTTATGAGCCTCCTTAGCCACCTATGATACACAACACAAAAACAGTTCACATTTTTCTCCATTTTGCCTTAATTTCACTCAAATTAAGTCAAACTTAGGGGGGAAATTTCAAAACAAACGCAGTCAACCCCACTTTGCCTTAATTTCACTCAAATTAAGCCAAACTCGAGGGGGTAACACAAAAACACGACTCTCACAAATTTGATCATCGCTATAAATCATACCTCGATCAAACTGGGGGCTCACTCACATATACAAGACAAGTACATACCTTCTTCACCCTGCCTGTCCAATTGTCCATGCCCGCGTCAGTGGTCACCGGCAAGTACGATGGCAAAGTGAAAGTCTGCGACCTTAACACTGGGCTAAATCGTACTCAACGGTGGTAGGGAAATCACCAGGCTGCTCCGCCATCTCGGGATCGAATTCCTGTAGAACAAGTACAAAACGCACACGTCAGGAAATGTTTCGCAAAAATTACCTTACGCACCCTCAAAAGAAGCAAGCATACCTCAATCGGCCCACAAGCAAGCCGAGACTGAGCAAACTGGCCATAATCTTCTCCAGGACAGAGAAGACTCACCGACTCCCCTTCCCCGTACAAAGCCATCCGATCCTGAGCGGAAACCCCTCGCTCAAACAGGACCCTCGGCGGATCCTTAGGCACCACCGGAGCTGGCCACCCTGCCTGAAAGACCAAACGCTCTCCAAGGTAACAAACCGACCCATACGGCGTCGCCAGGTACAGGCGCTGGGTCTCTCGCACTGCAAACCTAGCTCCAATGCCCTCAGGAATATTCCTATACTGGCCCCACGGGAACTGTAACAACCTGGTTTTTAGTTGACTTTAATTACTAAGGCGGAAATTAATTAAGTCTTAAACCAGCGTTATTAATTATACAATAACCCAAAATATTACATCATCGTTTAAGAGTTGAATAAAACAACTCTAAATACGAAAATTTAAAAGAGTAGCGTTATATATATTACATCTCTCTTGAAAACAACTAAGGAAAAGCAATAAAAACGTCTCGTGGCTCCATCCAAAACCCAGCTCCTGGTCCACGAACGTCCTGCACAATAAACTGATGGGGGATGCCATTGAGCTGACAAAGTGACTAGCTATGCTCATACTTACCCTCGATTTCAATTACTTTGGTTTAATATTATCGCTTTATAAACATATCATTATGATAAAAACATAAACATGCTTAATACATATAGCATATAAAGACATATAAGTCATAATAAGCATGCGGTTTAAAGCAATAAATCATATAAGCATGATATTCAATTATGAAGGCAAATAGCACATAATAGCATAGCAGTAGTATCACAATGATTCAATAGCATTACAAGGCGATATCGGATCGCAATCAGACATACACATCGTATCATTCACATCATGCAGACTCGATTCAATTCAGAAAGTTGTGGTCTTTAGTTTTCGAAGATGGTACACACTTATTCCCATTTAATCATACAACAAACAACACATAAACTGCTTACGAGCCTGACCACTGAGTAGGCCATTGTACTCTGATCGATTGCATCTCACTTCCATAGTGCAGAGACTTACTCGACTCGTAAACCACGCCGAATACTATAATACTTGCATCTCATCCTCTAGTGTTCGAAATGATTCGAACTTCAGATACAATCTCGTCAAGTGATCTTTACATGTGGCAAGAACGAATGCAAGTGTCGCGCCCACTAAGAACGAAACACGGCAAGGAGACCACCGCTATAATCGCCCAAATCGGCACGGATGCCCTGATAACTTTAGCGAAATAGGGGAATAAAACCCTAGTCTAGTACATGTACACTAGTATCCAATTTAAGAATGGGCTATGCTAATCATAGAGCACCTTAACTCAGGATAAAACGACTATTTCCTAAAGCCTGAGACAAAAGCCTTGGCATATTCAATTATCTTGTCCCGCAATGGCGTATCGCCACAAGACTATCTTAACCCCACTTCACTCACGATTGACGTTCCCTTATCTGAGGCCCAAGCTTGACCTTTTATTTAAACATACTCATGATTTATTATTTATTTGATATTACATATCACATGTTTCTAGACTCTCCTAGTTTCATCGTCAAACGTTTTATTTGAATGGTAGGTTTCATATGATCACATAACACATTCGTTTATTATTTGAAGTGTTGTTAATTATTAACATTTTTAAGATTTTAAATTGAAACGTTGATTAGTATGTCCAAATTTTATTTAAGTGTTTTTCAAAACACTTTAAGTCATTTACTTATTCATTTTAAATTTTTCTATACTTAGTAAAATTTTCAATTATTTTTAGTATTTCACTATTCACTTTTTTACTATTCATAAATCACTATTCACTTGACACTATTCATTGGTCACTATTCATCGTATTTTATACGTATTTTTATACGTATTCGTATTTTTATACTTCGTATTCCATACGTATTTTTATACTTATACGTATTCCTATACTTGTACGTATTTTATATTTATACGTATTTTTATACGTATTCATATATATTAATATATTTCCTAAGTATAAACTAAAATTTCATTTTATTATCTAAGTACAAAAATTCTAGTTTCAAAGTCGTTAGGTTCGTTTTGTACTTAGTGATTTTTGAAAATATTTCAAAAGTCTAGTTTTAAAAACGTTAAGTTCGGTTTGTATTTAGTGATTTTTGAAAATATCTAAAAGTCTAGTTTTAAAAACGTTAAGTTCATTTTGTATTTAGTGATTTGTGAAAATATTTTAAAATGTAAGACTCGGTTAAATTTAGTCGTCTATTTATTTAAGTTAGTGATAGTATCGTGGATGATTCATTTATAGTCCGTATGTCCAAATTCAATAATCCAATAGCAAAGGTAGTATCACACGATTTAATTCATTTTTATAACGGTTAACATATTTTCATCGGTTTATCGTATTTCATTTATAACTAAAACAATTTATACAAAAATTCAATTCTAATTACTATTTAACTTTAGTGACTTAGTGATAATTTCATTTTGATCAAATTTAGTCAATTTAAAAAGAGAATGTCGTGTGGTTTAATGTACATGTCAAAATTGATTTATTTCTTTTAATTTCTTAATTCTAACTTATTAACTAATAATTAAACTATTTTAACAATAAACTAAAAAGTGATAAAAACAAATTTTAACCCAAAAATAAGAAGAATGCCGTGAGCAAGCTTAGGTGTTCCTAAAATTTCATTTTTCGATTTTATCGGTTTTTAGCTTAAAGTCTTTATATTTTAATTATCCTAATTATACTAAAACGATTTAAACAAAAATGAAATTTACTAAAAATTTCATTTATAATTATGAATAGTGTTTTTCAACACTTTAAATTTCTAACTTTTTATTCTAAATGATTTATAATGTTTTAAGTGGATTTATATTATAAGACTAACAATATATAAAGTAATAACTAAACATAAACACAAATTATTAACAAACATAAACTAAAATGAAATCAAAGTGTACAAAAATGATGAACACACATGAATACTTCAAGAACACACATGAACATCAAAACACAACTCAAGAACACCATTTTCACTTTTAATAACTTATAAATTATATTTCTAATTTAATTCTTTTTACATGGATACTTCCATTTTATACTAACTTAACTTAAAATATAATTTACATAAATTAAAAGTGAAAATTTGCAAAATAAAAGGGAAATGCCGAGTGTGTGTGTAAGTATGTATATAATTTTATTTTCGATTTTTAATCACTTTAAACTCAAAGTTAATACTTCACATAATTTTTATATATGATTACTACTCTAATAAAACATAACTAAACATAAAAATCATATGAACATAAATTAAAATGCTCAAAATTAATTTAACTAACATCTGAATAATATTACTACAATACTCTATTTAACATATTATTTAGTTATTATCATTTTATTATACAACACATAAACATACAATTACATACAAGTGATGTTTAACATATTTAACATAATTTTCATATTCATAAAATCATAATAACAAAACAAATTAATTTACTAAAAGGATAATATAAGACATAGTTAGTCACCTCGGTTTGGCAAGCTAGAGGTTATCCGGGTCAATGATATTATCTAGGTTAAAATCTTCACCCAAGTACTCGTCTTCACCTTCAAAATAAACCCGAGATAGTAAGCTTCAATACCCACTAATTAGCTCACATGGGCTCGATTTTCGTTTTCGGAATTTTCGATTTGCGCGTACGCGAAAAGTCTTGAAATAAAAGATATGATCTTAAAATAATGTTTAGAAGTAAGATCGAAAATAACAATGAAAATAAAACTCAAAACGAAATCAAAACAAAAATCGGGTACTAAATCCTCGTAGTTTTGATTATAAATTTTATTTGATCGAAATACTTATTTTTTTTGTGGAATGTTATTGATTTAAATAATCATACTCAAACGTCAAAAAGTTTATCAGTTTGGACTTAGTGTGACTCATTATTTCGAGTTTTAGTGAAAGTGCTAGTTAAACCAAAATGGAATAGTAATTTGATATTATTATAATATGTTTTGTTAGTAATAATCCAAAATGATTAAGCCTTAACTAATTTGTTAAATTTGGATTATGGGTAAGTATAATTGAAAAAGAATTAGGTGATTTTAATCACCTTGAGTGGCTCGGCCACTTTGGTCAAGATTGACCTCGATTTGCGTGCCGAAATTTGTCGTTGAGAAATTTGTCGTCGATTCATCATTTGATTTATCGAGTTTGAATATGTAAAAATAAAGTTCAAATTCGAAGTATACCAAAATGGTTTTAATTTAGGTGCGAGGAAAACTTGTAGCGTATTGTTTAAAGATTTAAATGAGCAAGATGATCTAATCATTGATTTACTAATTATAATTAGCTTAATTTTAACACGGGGTGTTACAAACCTCCCCCCTTAGAAAAAGTTTCGTCCCGAAACTTGAATGTAGAAAATAATTTTTCACCTGAGTTAAAAAGTTCGGGGTATTTCTCCTTCATTGAGGCCTCGGTCTCCCAAGTTGCTTGCTCGGTCAATTGACCTCTCCATAGTACCTTCACTAAGGGAACCGTCTTCCGTCTCAATACCTTGGTTTCTCGAGCTAGAATCTTCACTGGTCTCTCGGAGTAAAGCAGGTTAGGCTCAACCGCAATTACGTCAGGAGTAATGATGTGACTTGGGTCACTCCTGTATCTCCTCAGTTGAGAAACGTGGAACACGTTGTGAACTTTGGATAAGTTGGGGGGTAGCGCTAGGCGATAGGCTACCTCGCCAATCCTTTCAAGTACTTCGTAAGGTCCAACGTACTTAGGACTCAGTTTTCCTTTCAATCCGAAACGTCGAACCCCCTTCATGGGTGATACTTTCAAGAACACATGATCACCAACCTCGAACTCGATTGGTCGACGATGCTTGTTGGCATACATCTTCTGGCGGTCTTGTGCCGCTTGCAGGCGTTCCCGAATGATTTTTATGTGTTCAATTTGGTCTTGAATGACCTGTGGTCCAGTTCCCACATTATCACTAGCATCGTCCCAACAGACTGGGCTACGACACTTTCTCCCGTACAGTGCCTCGAATGGAGCACAACCCAAACTTGCATGGAAGCTATTGTTGTAGGAGAATTCAATCAAAGGCAGACTTTTCTCCCAGTTGTCGTTGAATTCTAGAGCACATGCCCTGAGTATGTCTTCGACTGTTTGGATAGTTCTGTAACACCCCATGAGGTTGAATATCCCACATCGAGGGATTTAGGAGGATTTGATATGTTTATAAGGGATTCTACCCACCATCTTAATAACAAGGACTTGTGCTTTTGGGCTTAAGTGAGGACAAAAGGCCCAAAAGTGTGCGTCTCACCTTTAGGTGGGGTGTATTACGACGGTGGTGGGTCGGGCTGTTATAAATGGTATCAGAGCAACCCTGCGACCGTGTGGTGAGCCTGTGGTCAGGAGTACTCGGGTCACCCACCTAGCGGGGGAGGATTCTGGGCTCGGCTGCGGTCGGCTCTTGAGGAAAAACGAGGACGTTGTGTTCTTTAAGTGGGGGAGTTTGTAACACCCCATGAGGTTGAATATCCCACATCGAGGGATTTAAGAGGATTTGATATGTTTATAAGGGATTCTACCCACCATCTTAATAACAAGGCCTTGTGCTTTTGGGCTTAAGTGAGGACAAAAGGCCCAAAAGTGTGCGTCTCACCTTTAGGTGGGGTGTATTACGACGGTGGTGGGTCGGGCTGTGATAAGTTCGCTCAGTTTGACCATCGGTCGCAGGGTGGAAAGCGGTGCTCATCTTCAGTTGGCTTCCCAAGGCTGCTTGAAGTTTTTCCCAAAAGTGAGAGGTGAATCTCGGATCCGTATCCGATATAATGTCCAGCGGTACGCCATGTAACCTAATCACCTCTTTTTCATAAGCCTTAGCTAACTCCCACAGACTCCAAGTGCCTTTGATTGGTAGAAAGTGGGCAGATTTTGTTAAACGGTCCACTATCACCCAGATTGCATTATTTCCTCTGTGAGTCTTTGGTAATCCCATTATGAAATCCATAGAAATGGAGTCACATTTCCCCAATGGGATATCCAAAGGTTGTAGTAGTCCCCCGGGTCATTGAAGGTCAAACTTCACTTTTTGGCGAGATTAAGCATTTCGCCACGTATTCAAAGAATCTACGCTTTTCATTCGAACCCACCAAAACTTGACTTTAAGTCTTGGTACATTTAATCGGATCCAGGATGTATGGAGTATCGTGTACTATGTGCCTCGTCGAGAATCCTTCTCTTTAGCACTGGTACGTCGGGCACACACCACCTCCCTTTGAATTTCAAGCTTCCGTCAGGCTTTATCTCAAACCCTTCTCGTTTTTCTGAGGGAATCTCCCTCCTGATCTTCACGAGTTCCTCATCTTCCCATTGTAGAGCCCTAATCTCGTGATATAACTCCGGCTCTGCGATCATTGCATTTAAGTCGGCATCATCCGACTGAACCAACTCCAAATTCATTCTTTTGAAGTCTCTGACGATACCAGCCGAGATTTTCCAAATGTTGCTAAGGGTATTCGTAGTCTTTCTACTCAGAGCGTCAGCAACGACGTTTGCCTTACCCTCGTGATACAGTAGTTCAATCTTGTAGTCCTTGATCAGTTCTAACCACCGGCGTTGCCTCATGTTAAGTTCCTTTTGTGTGAAAATATATTTCAGGCTCTTGTGGTCCGTGTAGAACTTGATACTTACTCCGTAGAGGTAATGACGCCAGATTTTCAAAGCCAACACTACGGCTGCTAATTCTAGGTCATGAGTTGGGTAGTTTCGCTCGTGGACCTTTAATTGCCTTGATGCATAAGCAATGACCTTCCCTTGTTGCATCGATGCCTTGACCCAGGCCATTCAGTGAGGCGTCACTGTAGACTTCATACTCGTCTCCATCCGTAGGGAGAGCTAAGACTGGTGCCGTGGTAAGCCTTGTCTTAAGTTCCTGGAACGCATTCTCGCACTCGTCCGAAACAAACCTTCTATAGTATCCAGCCAAACCCAGGAAGCTGCGTATCTCGGTTATGTTTGTAGGAGCCTTCCATTCTTTCACTGCATCGATCTTTGCAGGATCTACCATCACTCCGTCCTTCGAGATGACGTGACCCAGGAATGCTACTTTCTCGAGCCAAAACTCGCACTTGGATAGTTTTGCATACCACTTATATTCCCTTAGTATTCCCAGAATAATACGGAGATGTCCCTCGTGTTCTGCCCCCATCTTTGAATAGATAAGGATGTCGTCAATAAATACGACCACGCATATATCCAGGTACTCGTGGAAGGTTCTGTTCATTTGATCCATGAACACTGCTGGTGCGTTTGTCAACCCGAAAGGCATGACCTTAAACTCATAATGACCGTATCTGCTCCTAAAAGCAGTCTTTTGGATGTCTGATTCTCTCACTGCAATCTTATGGTAACCTGACCTCAAGTCGATCTTAGAAAACACTCCCGCTCCTTTCAATTGATCAAAAAGGTCGTCGATTCTTGGCAAAGGGTAGCGGTTCTTAATGGTTACCTTTTTCAATTCCCTGTAGTCGATGCAGAGTCTCATACTGCCGTCCTTCTTTTTCACAAAGAGGACCGGTGCTCCCCAAGGTGAGACACTCGGCTTTATGAATCCCTTTTCAATCATTTCCTCAAGTTGTTTCTTCAGCTCCTGTAGTTCTACTGGTGCCATCCTGTAAGGTGCCTTTGAGATTGGTGTCGTGCCTGGCGCAAGGTCGATAGAGAATTCTACATCACGTGCAGGTGGCAAGCAGAACTCATCCGGAAGACATCGGGAATTCCGTACTACGTGAATATCTTCGATGTTCACGCTTTCCTTTACTTCGTTGATTGTTGCATAGGTACACTTGATGTCCTTTTCTTTCTAACCGCTGAAGTTGTAGCACGATATGATTTTCGCCCCATAATTGGCGATATCTTACGATCACGTAACCCTAGTCCCCATAGGATGCTTCAAGCGAATCTTTCGATCTCGGCACTCAAATATCGCATGGTATTTAGTCAACCAATCGATACCCAGTATGACGTCGAACTCCGGCATGTCGAAAAGAATTAGATCGGAAGGAAAGATTGTTTTATGAATGGTTATAGGAGTTTCTTTGAATATTTTGGAACATTTGAGAATTTTACCGTTTGGCAGGGAAATGTTTGCTTCGATTGATTCAAATTTTGTGAGATTAGCTTTTGCGACAAACTTAAAAGATATAAAGGACAATGATGCCCCAGTGTCAAACAAAATGACAGCGTTCACAGAGTTATAAGAAAAATACCAGTGATGACGTCAGCCTCAGGTGACTCCTCTGCCTCAGCTTCAGTGAGTACATATACTCGACCTTGTACCACAACAGATTGTGGTACACCCGCAATCGGCACCGTGTTCAGGATGTTAGGGCATACGTTTGCCTTGTGCCCAACCTTCTTGCATTTGTAGCAGGTAATCGGCTGACCGTTGCACTGCCTACCCTCATGTAGTGACTTGTGACACATACGACAATTTCCCGGTAAGGCTCTTGGTTAAGGAGCCCTTCCTGCAACCATGGCTCTTTCATTGTTCCCCGCAGGAAGCCTATTTTGAAACGCAGGCCTCTGAAAGTTTGGCCTCTTTGGTTCGGCGTTAGTAGCTCGGCCACGAATGAAGCTCGGCGTACCCACAGATGGCACAAACACCTTCTTCTTCTTCTTCTTCTCCTCAGCTTTTTCCAACTCTAAGGAAGCCCATACACTGCACGCACGCTCGTATGCTGCGGCAAAAGTAGTGTAGGTGTTGCTGCTCAAGTAGGTACGCAGATCGTTAGACATATTGCGCAGGTACCTCTGAGTCATGGCCCTCTCATTGGGAGCAATCGTAGTCCCAAACTTGGACAGTCGTTGGAACTCCTCCGTGTACTCCTGGAGGGTCATGTCACCCATCTTCAGACTTATAAATTTCTCCTCCATCTGGCATCGGAGCTCATACCCGAAGTATCGCTCCTTGATCTTTGTAGTGAATTCACCCCAGGTGAACGTGGTGTCAGGCTCATTGGTCCTGATCACGTTCCACCAACCATTCGCCTCTTCTTTCAGATAGAAGGTGGCGATGTTGACCCTCTCTTCTGGAGGTGTCCTGCTCAGATCCATGAGCTTTTTCATCTCTTCCAACCAATTTGTGAGCTCGGTAGGGTTGGTTGACCCAGCGATATCTTGGTGGCCGATGGCGTGAAAATCGATTGAGCAGCGCTCGGTGATCTTGGCGGTTCGCGTTTTCGTGGCTATTTCTGCTATACGGATTAGAGATTCTTCAGCCAGGATTTGTCTTTCTGCGTTTGTCATTGGAGGTGCAGCCATTCTGAAAGAATTAAGACGTGAAGGAATTTATTAGCATTGCGAGAGGTTAGAAGGCATGCTTATCATTGATAGAATTTATTCGAAAATAAATGCAATAACGACAGTTATGCAAGTAAGCACAGAAGTTAGGTATTTTATTCCATTGAGATGTAATTGTTGGTTACATCGGTTTTAGGATTTTAAAATGTATCTAGTACATTTTCTTAGGAAGGATATAAAAGGTAGGAGAGAGGGAGAATGTATTTTTGTGGAATTGGTTACGAATTTAACAGATGTCCTCACTCCGTGCCGCCTGGTACTTTTTCGATGCTTCAATCCTCGGGAGTTGAATTATTATTTAGATTTTATATCCGAGGATAGTTGTTAGTTTTAGTCAGTCACCTCAGCAAGTAGCAAGCATACGATAGTTAGTGTATTTTTTTTTGAGGGAAGTAGTTCGTTATTTAAAAGTCCTTAGCCTATGGTCAGTCCTTAAGGTTTCTACCCATTCTCACACTTGAAAGCGATTTCAAGTTATTATTTACGTAATCTAATAAAAGAAAAATCTAATTTATTATTTGATCCTAGTAGTAGTCTTGCGAGTTAACATATTAATATGTTTGTACCGCCCAGGTGTCTCTCGTTAGGTAAGCGTAAATCGCATTAGGCAATTCATGTTACGGTCACGAGTCAGCTTTGATACCAACTGTAACAACCTGGTTTTTAGTCGACTTTAATTACTAAGGCGGAAATTAATTAAGTCTTAAACCAGCGTTATTAATTATACAAATAACCCAAAAGTTACAACATCGTTCAAGAGTTGAATGAAACAACTCTAAATATGGTAATTTAAAGGAGTAGCGTTATATATTACATATCTCTCGAAAAACAACAAAAGTAAAGCATAAACACGTCTTGTGGCCCCGTCCAAAATCCAGCTCTCGGTCCACGATCTTCCTGCACAATAAACTATTGGGGGGATGCCCGCTGAGCGGACAGTGACTAGCTATGCTCATACTTACCCTCGATTTCAATTACTTTGGTTTAATATTATCGCTTTATAATTATAACATTATGATAAAAACAGAAACATGCTTATTACATATAGCATATAAAGACATATAAGTCATAATAAGCATGCGATTAAAGCGATAAATCATATAAGCATGATATTCAGTTATGAAGGCAATTAACATATAATATCATAGCAATAGTATTACAATAATTCAACAGGATTACAAAGCGATATCAGATCGCAAGCAGACATACGTATAGGATCATTCACAACATGCACTCGATTCACTTCGTAAATTTGTGGTCCTTAGTTTTCAAAGATGGTATGTAACACCTGGTGTTGTCAGGGGTTATTCGGTAGGGTACCCGGGAAGAGGTTCATGTGGTTGCTCAAGTGACATAGTGCTTAAAAGGATTGTAAATACTACTCATATCAACAAGATGCATCTTCTTTTCTGATGGCTCATCTTAAGAACTCTTCAGTTAAGCGTGCTTGCTGGAGAGTAGTCTTAGGATGGGTGACCTCCTGGGAAGTTCTCAGGATGCGCACGAGTGAGGACAAAGTCTTGGCTGGAAAGGGCCGTGTTGATGCAGGCGATGTCACGCACCGACGAGCTCCCGAGAATGACATTTCGGCCTTTGGTTGGGGCCGAGGTGTTACAAATGGTATCAGAGCAACCCGGCGACTGTGTGGTCGAATCCTGTGCCTTGTTGGCCAGGTACGCACCTTGCTGGGGAGGATTCTGGAATGCTATATTGTAAGTAGCTACCAGGCGCAACGAGGACGTTGCGTTCTTCAAGTGGGGGTGTGTAACACCTGGTGTTGTCCGAGGTTATTCGGGCCGGGTACCCCGTTGAAGAGGTTCATGTGGTTGCTCAAGTGACATAGTGCTTAAAAGGATTGTAAATACTACTCATATCAACAAGATGCATCTTCTTTTCTGATGGCTCATCTTAAGAACTCTTCAGTTAAGCGTCTTCTGGCTGGAGAGTAGTCTTAGGATGGGTGACCTCCTGGGAAGTTCTCGGGATGCGCAGTGAAGACAAAGTCTTTGGAAAGGGCCCGTGTTGGTCTGTGGGCGATGTACGCAGCCTGCCGAGCTACCGTGAATGACATTTCGGCCTTTGGTTGGGGCCGGGGTGTTACATGGTACACACTCATTCTCAATTAATCATACAAATGCATAACACATACCGCTACGAGCCTGACCACTGAGTAGGCTATTGTACTCTAGTCGCTTGCATCTCACTACCATAGTGCAGCAACTTACTCGACTCGTAAACCACGCCGAATACTATAGTGCTTGCATCTCATCTTCTAGTGTTCGAAATGATTCGAATTTCAGATACAATCTCGTCAAGTAATCTTTACGCAGGGTAAGAACGAATGCTAGTATCGCGCCACTAAGAACGAAACACGGCAAGGAGACAGAACCGCAAGATGCACTAAGCATATAATGTCACGGTGGCCCTGGTAACTTTAGCGAAATAGGGGAATAAAACCCTAGTCTAGTATGCATACACTAATATCCACTTTAAGAATAGGCTATGCTATTCATAGAGCACCTTAACTCTGGATAAAACGACTATTTCCTAAAGCCTGACCCACTAAGAGTTGGCATATTCATTATCTTGTACGGCTTTGGCTATACGACTTAAGGCGTAACGGCATGGGCAGGATGCTAAGCAACAATGCTGCCGGCTTAAACCACACTAATCGATATGACCCAAGCCAGAGACCGAAATAGTGGTATCCGCACAAGACTATCTTAACCCCACTTCACTTACGATTGACGTTTGCATATCGGAGGCTCAAGCATTTGACCTTTTATTTAACTTACTCAATGTTTATTATTTATTTGATATTACATATCTCATGTTACTAGACTCTCCTAGTCTCATCGTCAAACGTTTAAGTATTTTATTCGGTTGGATATGATCACATAACACGTTCGTTTATTATTTGAAGTGTTGTTAATTATTAACGTTTTTAAGTTTCTATATTGAAACGTTTATTAGTGTGTCCAATTTTATTTAAGTGTTTCTTTTCAAAACACTTTAAGTTATGTACTTAATCATTTTAAATTTTTCTATACTTAGTAAAATTTTCAATTATTTTCAATATTTCATTTTTTGAGTTTTGGAAAATCTTTAAATTCTAAGACGTGACTTGTTTTACAAGTTTCGTAAATTTTTCACTATTCATTTGTCACTATTCACTTTTCACTATTCACTATTCACTATTCATTGTATTTTATACATATTTTTATACTTCGTATTCTATACGTATTTTTATACGTATTCGTATTTTTATACGTATTCGTATTTTTATACTTCGTATTCTATACGTATCTTTATACTTATACGTATTTTATAAGTATTTTATAAGTATTCTTATACATTAATATTTTTCCTAAGTATAAAACTTAGATTTCTTTTTATTTGCTAAGTATAAATTTCTAGTTTCAAAGTCGTTAAGTTCGTTTTGTACTTAGTGATTTTTGGAAATATTTTAAAAGTCTAGTTTTAAAAACGTTAAGTTCGGTTTGTAAAAGTGATCAATGATATTTATTTTAAGAATCTAGTTTTAAATATTTATTTTAAGAATCTAGTTTTAAAAACGTTAAGTTCGGTTTGTAAAAGTGATCAATGATATTTATTTTAAAATGAGGCTCAGTTAAATTTAGTCGTCTATTTACTAAAGTTAGTGATTTTCATTTTAAAATAATAGTATCGTGGATGATTCACTTTAGTCCGTATGTCCAAGATCAACAGTCAAAAAGCAAAGGCAGTAGCACACGATTTAGTTCATTTTTATAACGGTTAATCATTTTTATCGGTTTAATATATTTCAATTATAACTAAATCGATTTATACAAAAATTCAATTCTAATTACTATTTAACTTTACTAACTTAGTGATAATTTCATTTTGATCAAATTTAGTCAATTTAAGTGGAAATGCCGTGTGGTTATTATATATGTCAAAATTGGTTTATTTCTTTTAATTTCTTAATTCTAACTTATTAACTATTAATTAAATTATTTTAACAATAAACTAAAAAGTGATAAAAACGATTTTTAACCCAAAATACATGGGAATGCCGTGAGCTAGTCATGGTGGTGTCCAAATTTTCATTTTTCGATTTTAACGGTTTTTAGCTTAAAGTCTTTATAATTTAATTATTCTAATTATACTAAAACGATTTAAACTAAAATGAAACTTTACTAGGAATTTCATTAGGCTAAAATTTAAGCTAGAATATAAAGTGACATTTTCTAAATGATTTTCTAAGTGGTTAAGTTTGATTCATGTAATAGTAATAACATAATACAAAACATTAACTAAACATAAACACAAATTATTAACAAACATAAAATAACACAAAAATCAAAATGAACAGTAATGATGAACATCAACATGAAGAATATATGAACACACATGAAGATCTAAATAAAGCTCAAGAACACCTTTTTCAATTTTAAAAACTTATAATTTATTTTCCTAATTTAATTTTTTTCACATGATAACATCCATTTTAACTAACTTAACACAACATATTATTTACAAAAATTAAAAGTGAAAATATATAAAAAAAAATAGGGAAATGCCGTGTGTATGTATGTATGTGTATAAATTTTCGTTTTCGATTTTAATCCCTTTAAACTCATTGTTAATATTTCACATAATTTTTATATATGATTACAACATAACTAAAACATAACTAAACATAAACATCATGTGAATCATAATTAAAAATGCTCAAAATTAATTTAACTAAACATATTAACATTTTACTACACTATAACTAAAAACAATATTACTTATTTATTATCAATTTATTATGTTTCACATAACATACAAACACACACAAATCATGTTTAACATATTTTAGCACAACAATCATACTCATAAACTTATAATAACAAAACAAATTAATTTACAAAAGAGGTTAAAATGAGACATAGTTAGTCACCTTAATCGGTAAGTTTATTGGTTGTCCGGATCAATGATGTTATCAAGGTTTAAGTCTTCACCCAAGTACCCGTCTTCACCTTCAAAAATACACCCGAAATAATAAGCTTCAATAGCCACTAAATAGCTAAATAATACTAGAGATTATTAGGATAATATTTAGGGTTTTATTTAGTGTGTTTTTGGAGTAAAATGGAAGAAAAATAAAGAGAGAAAAAGGGGAAGAGTAGCTCGGCAAAATGGAGGTGCAAAAGAGAGTGTTTTTGAATTAGAAAAATAATGAAGTTGATGTTAGAAAATAATTAGGTTAAATGAATTAAAGGTAGGGTTTTATTTTAGAAAATATTGTTTTATTTAATTAAATTAGGGGACAATATAATCAAGTGGAAGAGTTAGTATGAAAAATCACTATTTGGCATTAAAAATGTCTAATATGTGTTTTAAAATGTTTTTCACGAAAATGGTCAGTTTTAAAAAGTCGGGCGTCAAAAGCGATAAAAGTTAATGTGTGCGCGTTTGACGATTTTTCGAAATATTTCTACTTTTAAATTCGAAGACTAAAATATTTATTTCATTATTCAAAAAATTTCAAAAGTTTTAAAGAAGTCGATAAATTTTACAAAACGAAAGTTTTGCAAAAATTGTGAATTTGAAAGGTTAAAAGGTTAGGATTTGATTTAGGATTTGAAATTAGAAATTGATGGCTAATAATTGAATTAAATTAACACGGGGTGTTACAACACATCAAAATTTCAACTTGATGGTTTCTATGCACTACATTAACCCTCAATTGCACCCCGGAACAACTAATTGCATTTTGGACTTACCGATCAAAAACCCCCAATTTTGACATAAGTTCTTCGTTTTAATCGACTTTAAACCTCGACTTGAAGCCCGATTACTAACATTTTCCAAGAACTAAAACTAGATACATGCTATACTAGTTAAGGGAAACCTATGGCAAAGTTTAATTGCGATTCCGAGACCGAAAATCCGGGTCCGATTTTTGGGACGGGACAATTTTATACGAAAATGGCCCAATATCGTCTCAAATCATACACATTTCACACAAGCATTCAAACATAGCATAATATAAGGGAATAACATCGTTTTCAGTAATGAAACGGCAAATTTCAAGCAAAAAGACGGTTTTTCGCAAAGAACGTCTTTTCTACATTTCTAGTCCGATCTAGCAATTTACAACATCAAAATGCATAAAAACAAGTTAAATAGAGCATTACCTTGATCCATTTTTAAGCAAAGCAAGAAAAACGAGCGAAAACCGTCTTGAAATCGCAAGGAACCGATTTTAGTGAGAAAAACGACGAAATGAAGTTATGAGCACTGAAACTCGGCAAAACCATGTTTTATAAAGGTCAAAATGCCGTTGACTCTAATCGCAAGGGCCCTTGCGATTTAAGGGTCAATTCGCAAGGCTCCTTGCGATTACCCCTTTGGGCATTTTCGTTTATTTCTCGTTTCTAGGCCTAATTTGGATTTCTAATCCACTTTTAGCCCAACTTGACACTTTTTCACGTCACGTCGCTCGGTTAAGGCGTCACCTAAAGTCCGCCACGCACGTGTATTAACGCTTAATATACGACACCAACGCAGGAATACGCAGCACATTCCTTGCTTTCAAAAAGCCTCCCCACGGAGTTCAAGACATATACATATGCACGCCACATTTTTACATCCTCAGCAGATCACAAAACATTCTCATTACACATGTTCCCCGGCGGAGCATTCGCAAATCTACATCCTCAATGGATCATCTTTGACCTCCTCAAAGGAGCGAAACATAAAACATTTAAGCATCTACATAAGCACGTACACTCCTTAGCGAGTCTAAGCATTATACAACTACAAACGCAAACGCCTTTGCAATTACACATAAGCACTAAGCATATACACTTTCCCTCGGATGGTAATTCCCGGCGGGTATACACCAGCACTCTTTACGAGACGAAGCACCAGCACTCTTTACGGGATGAAGCACCAGCACTCTTTACGAGTGTGGATACCCATATCCGTACCCTCCCAAACAAAACCCTGTGATGTAACACGGACTTTTATTACGCTTGCTTTAACGTTGACTTAAACGGTTCTAACTAATGTCGAATTCATTTTTGAGTCTAGCTAGGTCCTTGTCCTGCTTCATTTGGCATGAGCTTCGCATTCACACTACAATTAGTCCTTTTACATTAACAAGGTCTAATTCAGCATTCCTAAATTCCTAAATTTAGGCCCGGTGGCTAAATCTCCCCTTTGGCCCCCTCTTACACAAAATACGGCTTCACGTCTTACCTTATTTCACAAAAACTATGCAAACACACCCTTTTCATTTTTCCGGGTCTCGAGCCCGAAACCGAGCCCGAACCCAGCCTTTGGCCCGCACTCCAAAGCCCTAAGCACCACAAAATATCTCAGAAATATCCTAGGGGTTTTCTTGAGCCACACGTTTGAGATTATCACGTAATCTTTCTAAGATATAATTCAACCGAAACTAGGAAACTACACAAAAAACCACCCCCTCGAACCGCATAAGCTTATGCGGTTTGGTGAGGCAACCGCATAAGCCTATGCGGTTTCCCCAGGCAACCGCATAAGGCTATGCGGTTCCTAGGCCTGTTTCTATCCCTGATTTCTTAATTTCTCCGAGGTCTTTTAGTATATATACCCCCCTATACCAGACTTCGAAACATAACTTTTCCCATCAGATTTCACATCTAGCATAACTCTTACACCACAAATTCTCATCTTACACTCTTGCATCCACAAAAGCCTCAAGCACTCAAATCCTTGAGTTCCACACACCATCCCGTGTTGAATTCATCCTCCTTTTAAGTTCAAGAAGCGAAGCTCTGCCCAGATCTGAAGCGTCAGGACAAGGTAGTCTGCGATCCACTTGGATCAAAGCTTTTCTTATTTTCTATGGACTAACAAAGGGGTCTACACTTTAGCGCCCGGCTTTGGCACCCAGTAGCTTGCACTCCAAGTGTTCTACTTACTTGCCAGATGCACTCCATATCCGATGACACGCCAAAGTCGCATAAGCAACCGAGCCTTATAAAATAAACTAATGGACAATTGAACTTTATTTTATTTGCATGCATCTTGCACCCTTCTTATTTTGCATTAAATCAACTTAAACAATGAATTCGACCTTTAATCGAACTTTTTCGTTAACAAGTTAAACATGCTAAAGCGAGGGTTTTAATCAATCTTTTTGCATCCAGATTCTGCATTCTTTTACAAACTTATCGCACTTGTACGTAGCGATAACATTAGCTCAAATATCATCTTACAAGGATTGTTCTAGGTCAGTAGAGGCTATTTTTACATAGGCTTTTCTAAAAGGTTTTCATAAATCATTATTTGAATTAACACTTTTTCTAAAGTACCCTCGCCCCGAATCCAATCTGGTTTCACAAACCTTAGATCTAGGGGTGTCGGCGTGCTCCAAAATCTAGGACATGTTTTTAGCTTAGAACATGGTAGCATGTTCCTAATTTCCGCGATAATTAGGTGGCGACTCCATAACAGTTCTTAAAGGTTTTTCCAACTTAATCTTTTTTAACTTTAAAATCCGCCCTTAAGCAAGGCAGAGTTGGGTCCCGACGCGGTTCCCGGTTCCACAGTTTGGCGACTCATTTGGGAGATCTTATTTTAAAACTTAAAGCGGCTTTCTTTTTAAAAATAAAGAGGTGAAACTTGAAAGCCTTGAACAATCCAAGTATACATATTTGAGCTATGCACATTCGTTTAGAGTCCATTCCTTTTGGAATCTAGGCACCCTTTGCACCCTCGAGAGGTGGTTCCCACATGCAGGCTTGTCCACTAGATAAAGCACATGCCGGACTAGCTTTCCTCTCGCCCCTCCACGGCTTGCCGTAAACGGCTATCTCGACCGCCCCAGTGCTCCCTTCAGAAAACCTATCGCCCCGGCGTAAGGAAATGAAGGGGTTAAGTATCTGCCAAAGCGTACTCGAGGTAGTTGGAGGTGTACCCGACTGACTCATTTTCACCCCTTTTTGAGTCATACGTACAAGTTCGAGACTATGCACTCCATGGTCTTTTTCAAAATAAGCATTTGCATTCATATCTTCGAAAACTCGCTTAAACGTTTCAAAGATAAATGAACCTAACATCTAACAAACTAACACTTTTCAAACAAAACTATCGCGAATTTTTGAAACAAGCTTTCTCAAAACTTCCTTTTTCACTAACAAGCAAAAACCCGAGCAAGGATTAAAACCCGAGCTCGTGGATTTCAATCCTCTAGGTCATACGGCCTAGACTCCGTTTTAACATCCTCGACTCGACTTGCTCGAGCCGAATCCTTCTTCTTTTACACATCCGACTCGAGCTCACCTCGGCAAATCACCGATATCAGTTCGACGGGTGCAAAGCAAAATCTTTTAACATCGAGACGAGATGTGCGCACACATCCTCGTTTCAAAAGCTTCCCTTAGCAAAACCTTTTCGAAAATCTCCTTTTTCAAGCTTGAAAGGTCTTTCAAAACAACGAAATGAGCTAAAATGAATGCCTAAAAATGAATGTGAGTCTAGTGGGTCGAGTCGTGTCACTAATATGCAAAGTGAAATGCAGGCCTCAGCTGGATACTCGCCGCACCAAACAACGTGTAATAATCCCTTACAAGAAACGAACCTACACCCGCAAAATGGCCAGCAACAACGAAGAAGTCAACGCACTCCGTGATCAAGTTGCAAAGTCGGCCCGACCTTGAGGGCCTTTTGACCACCCACACCACCGAAGTGGAACGCATGGAACTCAAGATTAAGGAGGAGGCCGACAGGCACGCTAAGAAACTCCAAGCTATGGAGGAAAGGCTCTACGTCTCAAGCACTTACTCTATCCACAAAGAGAATGAGAATGTGCCTACTAGCATTAAGGATGAACTCCCAAACAAGCTCGCCCTTAGTGATCTCCCTATCTTCCAAGGACATGAGAGCCCGATCATTCACATCCGAGCTTTCAAATCCCAAATGGCCATCAAAGGGGTCGACGCTAAGCATTGGCTAACTCTCTTCCCGCACTCTCTAGCAGCAGTGCCCAAGACATGGTTCTACTCACTCGACCCACAACGGGTCCCTACTTTTGAAGAACTCACGGTCGAGTGCGACCGACAGTATCGAGACAATGAAGACACTCAAGTCTCAATTCGCACCTTAGAAATCCTATCTCAAAAGGACAATGAAGGCTTTACCGACTATCTTACTCGTTGGAAGAAGCTGAGCGCTCAAATCCCCAACCGTCCCCGCGAGGACGAGCTCGTACCAAAGTTCATAAATAACCTGCGACCCGTGTATCAATTTTACATGAGGTACAGGAACATTCAGAACTTCAAAGAACTAACTAAGGTCGGCACTCAAATCGAAGATGACCTTAGGACCGGCACCATGGCTAAATACACCGGCCATGCTTATCAGGGGAGCTCCTCTAAGTGCTCCCGCTACGTCAAGAACGACGATTTAAAATCGTCTGGCTTCGGTAACCTTGATGATGACACCCTTGACGCCTTCGCAACTACCTTCTCGCCGCCTCCTAAGGCCAAAAGAAACTTCGACCCTCTCTTTATGTCTTACTCCAAGGCATTTCAAAGGTTGGTCGAGAAGAACTACCTATAACCGATCGGGCCTATTAGCGAGCCGCCCGAAGACAAGAAGCCTAAATCTTGGAACCCCAATGCCTTCTGTGCATACCACCGAGGCAAGGGGCATGACACCGAGAACTGCTTTAGGCTCAAGAACGCTATCCAAGATCTGATTGATCAAGGAAAGCTCAGCAAACCATCTCAACCCACCAAGCCATCGAATAATGACAACCCACTCGGCAACCACGCCATTTTCGTAAGATCAATTCCCATATTGGATTGTTCTTACCTAATCACACCCTCCGACGACCAAGTCAATGCGATCTTTGTGCGATGGCGAGGGACGACAAATCTGGCTACCCACCGACGCAGGTGATAAGCCACATCAATCAACTCGCAAAGACATCGATCACCGAAAGCCTGCATCGCGCGCGATCGAACGTTTGGAACGTTGCGTCCAAAAAGAACTTAGCAACCCAGTCTCGCTCGACACCCTTGAAGCTTTTCGTCAGAAGGACAACGAAGGCTTCGTCAAACATCTTGTACAGTGGAGGAAACTACTTTCCCGAGTGCCCGATCACCCACACGAAGATGAACTCATATCCACTTTCCTCTTCAGCTTACGACCTGCCTGGCGATACCACTTTCACTTACCACGCCGCTCAGAACTTCGAACATCTCATCGAAATTGGCACTCGCATTGAAAAGGATCTTACATCTAGCTACGATGATCCCGCCTATCGAAGTACCCTTCGAGAACGCACTCTTAAAGGACGAAAAATACACAACTCGCATGGCTCTGCAAGGAACTTTGACAAACTCTATATGCCCTACGCTGTGGCATTACAAAAACTAGTTGAAAAAGACTACCTCACGCCAATCGGACCTATTAACGAGCCACCCATGAGAAAGAAATTAAAATCATGGGACCCTAACGCCTTCTGTGCATACCACCGGGGCATGGGGCATAGCACCGAGAGTTGTCTTAAAATCAAACATGCCATCCAAGATCTTATCGATCAAGGAAGAATCAAGAAACCTCGGAGGAAAACCACACCTTCCTCCAGCGACGACGCAATCTACATCACAACTCAAGCAGCTCAAGCACCTCCAGCGGCACAGAAGACGATGAAGAAGAAGAAGAAGAAATCCTTTTAAATTCTAATGCTCTTAGTGTCGGGGTCTACACTTTAGCGATACTCATACTTACCCTCGATTTCAATTACTTTGGTTTATTACTATCGCTTTATAAACATAACATTATGATAAAAACATAAACATGCTTATTACATATAGCATATAAAGACATATAAGTCATAATAAGCATGCGGTTTAAAGCGATAAATCATACAAGCATGATATTCAATTATGAAGGCAAATAACATATAATAGCATAGCAATAGTATCACAATAATTCAATAGCATTACAAAGCGATATCGGATCGCAATCAAACAAACATATCGTATCATTCTCCTCATGCAGACTCGATTCACTTCAGAAACTTGTGGTCTTTAATTTTCAAAGATGGTACGCACTCATTCTCAAATAATCATACAACAGACAACACATACTGCTTACGAGCCTGACCACTGAGTAGCCATTGTACTCTAGTCGCTTGCATCTCACTACCATAGTGCAGCGGCTTACTCGACTCGTAAACCACGCCGAATACTATAGTACTTGCATCTCATCTTCTAGTGTTCGAAATGATTCGAACTTCAGATACAATCCCGTCAAGTGATCTGTACATGTGGCAAGAACGAATGCTAGTGTCGCGCCGACTAAGAACGAAACACGGCAAGGAGACAGAACCGCAAAGCGCATAAGCACATAATGTCACGGTGGCCCTGGTAACTTTAGCGAAATAGGGGAATAAAACCCTAGTCTAGTATGCATACACTAATATCCACTTTAAGAATAGGCTATGCTATTCATAGAGCACCTTAACTCTGGATAAAACGACTATTTCCTAAAGCCTGATCCAAAAGGATTGGCATATTCATTATCTTGTACGGCAATGGCGACCGCTACAAGACTATCTTAAACCCCACTTCACTCACGATTGACGTTTTCATATCCGAGGCTCAAGCGTTTGACCTTTTATTTAACTTACTCAAGATTTATTATTTATTTGATATTACATATCACATGTTACTAGACTCTCCTAGTCTCAGCGTCAAACGTTTAAGTATTTGTATTCGGTTTCATATGATCACATAACATATTCGTTTATTATTTGAAGTGTTGTTAATTATTAACATTTTTAAGTTTCTATAATGATATGTTTATTAGTATATCCAATTTTATTTAAGTGTTTTTCAAAACACTTTAAGTCATTTACTTATTCATTTTCAATTTTCTATACTTAGTAAAATTTCCAATTATTTTCAATATTTCAAAATTTGCAATTTAGAATAATCTTTAAATTTTGAGACGTTACTTGTTTTACAAGCTTTGTAAATTTTCACTATTCATAAATCACTATTCATTTGACACTATTCATCAGTCACTATTCATCGGTCACTATTCATCGTATTTTATACGTATTTTTATACGTATTCGTATTTTTATACTCCGTATTTTATACGTATTTTCATACGTATTCGTATTTTTATACTTCGTATTCTAAATGTATTTTTATTCTTATACGTATTCTTATACTTGTACGTATTTTTATATTTATACATATTTTTATACTTAAGATATTTTGGTATAATACTAAATCTTTTTATTTCCTAAGTATAAATTTTCTAGTTTCAAAGTTGTTAGGTTCGTTTTGTACTTAGTGATTTGTGGAAATATTTTAAAAGTCTAGTTTTAAAAACGTAAGTTCGGTTTGTAAAAAGTGATAATGATATTCATTTTAAAATACTAGTTTTAAAAACGTTAAGTTCGATTTGTAAAAAGTGATAATGATATTCATTTTAAAATACTAGTTTTAAAAACGTTAAGTTCGATTTGTAAAATGATCAATGATATTTATTTTAAACCGAGACTTAGTTAAATTTAGTCGTCTATTTACTAAATTTAGCGATTTTCATTTTTAATAATAATGGTATCGTGAATGGTTCATTTTAGTCCGTATGTCCAAGTTCAATAGTCCAAGTGCAAAGGCGGTAGCACACGATTTAGTTCATTTTTATAACGGTTACATATTTTTATCGGTTTATAATATTTCATTTCTAACTATATCGATTTCTACTCAAATTCAATTCTACTAACTATTAAACTTTTGTGACTTAGTGATATTTTCATTTTGATCAAATTTAGTCCATTTAAAGTATATATGTCGTGTGGTTTTATATATGTGTCACAATTGATTTATTTCTTTTAATTTCTTAATTCAATTTATTAACTACTAATTAAATTATTTTAACAATAAACTAAAAAGTGATAAAAACAATTTTTGACCTAAAAACAAAGGAAATGCCGTGAGCAAGCTTATGGTGGTCCTAAATTTTCATTTTTCGATTTTTCGGTTTTTAGCTTAAAGTCTTTATATTTTAATTATTCTAATTATACTAAAACGATTTAAACTAAAATGAAATTTACTAAAAATTTATTTATAATTATGAATAGTGTTCTTTAACACTTTAAATTTCTAACTTTTTAATCTAAATGACTTATAATGTTTAAGTTAATTTATAGCATAATACTAAATAATATATAAAACAACAACTAAACATAAACACAAATTATTAACAAACATAAAATAAAACAAGATCAAAATGAGTAAAAAGGATGAACATCAACATGAAGAATATATGAACACACATGAAGATCTAATTAAAGCTCAAGAACACCATTTTTGATTTTAACAACTTATAATTTATTTTCCTAATTTAATTTTTTTCACATGAACACATCTATTTTAACTAACCTAACACTACATATTATTTACAAAAATTAAAAGTGAAATTTACATAAAAAATTAGGGAAATGTCGTGAGACATTAACATACACAAACAATTTCTATTTTTCATTTTTAAGCACTTTAAACTCATTGTTGATATTTCACATAATTTTTATATATGATTACTACTTAAATAAAACATAACTAAACATAAAAATCATATGAACACAATTTAAAATGCTAAAAAAATAATTTAACTAAACATATTAACATAATACTACAACTTAACTATTAGCAAAAATACTTATTTATTATCATTTTATTATACTTCACATAATCATACAAGTGAAAATAAATGATGTTTAGCATATTTAACATAATTTTCATACTCATAAATCATAATAACAAAACAAATTAATTTACAAAGAGGTTAAAATAAGACAAGGCTAGTCACCTTAATTGGTAAGTTTATTGGTTGTCCGGATCTACGATGTTATCAAGGTCTAAGTCTTCACCCAAGTACCCGTCTTCACCTTCAAAAATACACCCGAAATAATAAGCTTCAATACCCACTAAATAGCTAAATAATACTAGAGGTTATTAGAATAATATTTAGGGTTTTATTTAGTGTGTTTTAGTAATAAAATGGAAGAAAATCAAAGGGAATAAAGGGGGTAGATAGCTCGGCTGGTTTGGAAGGAGTTTAGGGTTGTTTTTACACTTGTGAAATAATGAAAATGATGTTAGAATGAAATTAGGTCAAGTGGAATTTAGGTGCATGTATTAGGGTTTTCATTTATCAAAATAATGTTTAATTAAATAGGAATTATGACATCAAAACTCAACTTGACATACTAGTGTGCAAATAAGAAGGTTCCATAAGATATTTGATCAAAATAAAGTTTTTCACGAAATTAATCAGTTTTAAAAAGTCGGGTGTCAAAAGCGATAAAAGTCAATGTGTGCGCGTTTGACTATTTTTCGACATATTTCTACTTCTGAATTCTAAGACTAAAATATTTATTTTATTATTCAAAAATTTTCAAAAGTTTTAAAGAAGTCGAGAAATTTTACAAAACGAAAGTTTTGCAAAAAATGTGATTTTGAAAGGTTAAAAGATTAGGAAATGATTTAAGATTTAAAATTAGAACTAGTTATGCGGCCCGTGAAATTCACGGAACGGCTCAATGTCCTTTTTGAGTTGTGGTTTTTACAATGCTCTTGTTTGGTGAGTTTGTAGCGTGTGTTTTGCCAAAACTTTTCAGAAGTTAATGTTTAAATTTAGTGTAAATTCATGACTTATACCTACTTTATAACCACATTTCATGACTTATACCTACATAATTTTTTCTTCATATGTTATACCTAATTGACTATTTTTAATCATAATTTATACCATTAATGAATTCCGACAAAAAAAAAGGATCATTATTGCCTGATTATTTGAATCCATCCCTAATTAATTAATTAATAAAATCCCTATTTTACCCCTTTTTCCTTTATTCTTATAAACTCGCCCTTATCCCTCTCATTCAAAATCGATTCGACTACCTTATTCACTTCATCAGTATTTATAGGTTAATCGATTCGACATCACCTCCGGAATGAATTAAATCGCTCCATCTACATAATCAGTCTCCCCATTTTTGTAGATGAACTGCCCACTATGCATCAATCTGATGTCAATTCTGTAAGGCCTTTCGTTTTCTATCCTACAAATTATACTTAACACGTTAGAAGAAGTGAAATTATTTGTTCTTCGAAACCAAAATCAATAAAATGCATGCGAAGGTGTAAAAAACTCTATAGATATGAGAAATTGAAGTTAAATTAGGGTCATTTACACGAATTTCGAATCAAGAGAGGAAAATTAAAACCCTAATTTCAATTAAATTTCAATGAAATCAATTTTGAGTTCAAGTAAAAGTACATACCTGCTCTAATCTTGATGACGATGTCGATTACAAGCTATGTCGATGATTTGGAGAGAAAATTTTCAACAAAAAGTAGGGAACATGAACAAATTAAAGTGGAGGAATTAATTTGAGGGAAAAATTTTCAGAGTAATTTTTTTTCGTGAATTTTGGGGGTTAGTTTGGTAGAAAGTGAAGGGAGTGGGTAGAAATACCGAAGTCATTAAAGAAGGGCAAATCGGGAAGTTCATGTCTTTTTTGGCCGGAATTCATTAATGATATACTCCGTAGATTATGAATTAAAATAGTCAATTAGGTATAAGATATGAAGAAAAAATGTGTAGGTATAAGTCATGAAATGTGGTTATAAAGTAGGTATAAGTCATAAATTTATTATTAAATCTATTAATATTTGATTGTAGATTTGCCAAAACAATGGAAGTTTAAAACTACAAATACTCCCTCCGTCTCGGTCATTTGTTTACACTTTTCATTTTGGGGCGTACGGGTCATTTGTTTACACTTTCTAAAAATGGTCATGCTTGACCCATGTAGGAGGTGGCCCCTACTCCCTCAACCAATGACATTTGATAATTTTAAGCAAACGGGACCCCCTTTGTACTTATATTATTATTTTATTAGTTTTTTCTCAATCTCTCTCCTCACATCGATAAATGTGTATAAAGTAAATGTAAACAAATCACCGAAACGGAGGGAGTAAGAAAAAAGAGTTGTATGACCATATTTATTAAATACAATATAATTACAAATATATTCACAATTGATCATACTAATGACTCATGAAAATTTGCAATGAGTACAATTTTACATGGATTATCTCATCATAGACAAACACGAGTTATCATAGACAAACACGAGTTATGTTACAATAAGAATGAGCTTCTATTTTCTACAGAGTATAAATGGAACTATCTTTCGTATAAAATTATTGATAAAAACTAATACGGAGTAGTCCTATGTCAATTATCCAATGCTTCATCGAATTAGGTCATATTTTGATGGTCACGTCAAAAATGAGATGTTGTAATATAAACGAAAACCATCTTTGCACTATTACAATATACTCACTCTAGCTTTTACAAGGCCAAAATCAACCTTATTTACAATTATAGTTGCACCGAACTATCTCCTCAAAACTCCACCAACTTCACCAAAGAGATTTTCTGACATATACAATATTGTATATCCACAAAACATAATGAACACGGTATGACCACCCGCCACATAACCAAATCTATCAATTCATATTGTATTAAGTTTTCACAAATCACTGCTACCATATCAACTATATCAAAATAAAGCGAGATTAGGTTGTGTCATAGTAGAGATTATCCATATCGTAACTACAAAATTACATAATCCAAATAATTAGAAACAAAGAGAATACGAGTAAAACTATATCATACAGAAGTCCTTATAAGATCTTTCTACCCAAAAACCTATCAATCGGCAGTGTGAGTGCAATAGCGATCAGAACCCTAATCGACATAAGTGCCTTGTTGTAGAGTAAAGTCAGGGCAAATGCGCCACCGCTCGACACTACAAGAACAAAACATTAAGTGCCAAGTTGCTATATATCAGATAATACACATTGATTACTTAATACAAAAAAATATGAAAAATGTTATGCCTTGACTTTAGGATGAATAATCCCGTTTATATCAAGATAAAGATTATCATATTTAAGATTGTTAGGGTTACTTAATTCGTATCGACGGGAATCTTAAATCGTATAAGGTAGAAGTGCAAAACTGATGGAGAACATAGAGCTATAGAGGCGAGAAACCAATAACGGTGGCCGTTAGTTGTCAACGCCAGCGCTGAGCAGGGCAATGACGCTGTCTTGATTTGAGAATGTAAAATGATGCTCTAGTGGGAGTATTGGTTTGAACTTATTAAGAACCCAGAAAGATTTCCCACTTGTATCTGAAAACGTAGATAAGTTTTTTAAAACTCTAACTGAACCTCAAGTTCCAAATTTTTCAACAAATAAGCAAACATTTTTAATGGTTGGCGTATTAGTTGTAAGGTATTCGGTAATTGACATATTAATCATAGCGAGAGGCTGATCTTGTTCAATAATGTTTGTGGTACACATTACCGTAAGCTATGTACCAGGCGGACTGCCTTATTTCATCCTCATCTTACGTGTACATTATAGGCATCATGCTTTACAACGATCAAAGAAACATACGGAGTATATATCTTGAGCCGAAGAATAAGGGATCGAAGGGATTGAAAGAGCTTGTTTGCTTCAAACATAGATGCATAAATTGAGACAGTGAAAAAATTAAGTATACAACTAAGATGTCCGTGACTTTAATGACTAAAATACACTGCAACAAAAACAATAAAAGAATCTCAAGCACAAAATGCTTCGTAGATGACATTAACATGAACCAATTAAAGCTAAAACAAAGATTTTTTTAAAAAAAAAAAAAAAAAGAAAAGTGCCGACCAAAAGAATTAGACTGAAAACCTTCCCTTTCTTAGATGAGAAATATCCAAAGGTGTAGATTTAGGCAAAGTTATTGAAACACGACAAATTTAAGGTACTTCGTTGTATGAGAAAAACGCAGTATAAAATAAGTGTGTAGAACTGACGTGCAAGTCTTTAATGGGATATTGATATCGAAGATGATTATTCTATTTGCACCGGTTACCAAATAAATAATCACATGCGGATTATTACATAACCCTTCCCCTGTAATAACTTTATTGAGTTAATACTATGTACATTAATATTCTCAAGTACACAAGACGTGCATTGTCAACCAATAAGAAATATCTTCTAAAGGGGGAAAAGTAAAAGCCCTTCAAAGCGGTAATGGTGCTTGTACCTGACAACATAATTCGACATTATACCCGTATCAATTTAAACAACTTTTGACACCACCTTCTTATAACATAACAATGATGCCCAAGAAATACCCTGTACAGTGAATGCGGACATTTGCAGTCACTTCAATACTGTCTTGAAAAGTGACTCATCCATCATCATGGGCTCTGTCGATCATGTTTCAATTACTCGGTGAGACAGTTATAATAAATTAATCAAGGTTTCTTTGAGTGTATTACCATGGGATGTAGAAACTGTGACAAAAAGGTTATCCCATAAACATCTTCCCTCCAGATCGAAGCACCACATGGATATTTTCTGCCCTCTTTTGTATTTGGAGATATCCAAAAACAAAGTAAGACACATGACAATACAACTGACCCTTTAAAACAGCATCGACATGTTATTATAATTTGGAGTATATTAGAAACTTTCAAAATAATTCAGATTTTGGAAAAATTATCAATGGTCGTAATAATCTAAAATTAACTGATGTGTGTACTGATCACTAATTACTTACCAGGAATGTCGGCGATTCGTGGTTTAGTGTAATGGCCGCTGCTGCTAACAACCACAACATCATATGTTTCATCTACTTCGTCTGCATTTTCCGTTTAAATGTCACCCTCCAATTTCTGTCTTCCCCCAATCCAACAAACACGACATCAGTCCAAAACGCTTATCAGCTCCATCAGCCAAAATTCGGGGGCTAAATCCTTCAAGTACCACAACACCTCCTCGTGCTTTGGATGCCTGCTTGATTCTCTACCGTGCCCGCCTACACGATCATGGGGCCTCCTACTTAATATTAAAAAATTTGGACGATCATTGAAGACAGACACGATGCATAACGTTGACTATTCACATGGAGCTAAGTCTATGATTATCCGTTATCCACAACAGTTACGCAACCGTAATGTTGCTGGGGAAAACGTATCACTACCTAGTTATGGAATTGTGACAACATGTAGCTTCGTAGTTAAAAGGTCCTGAACTCTCCTAACAACCTTCGCCTTATTACCTAAATTATTGAGCAAACGTCGCAGTTCTTCAGTCCGTAATGAAAAGTCTGGTGTCCGCCACAGAACACAACCCTTTCTTGTATTCACTCTTGTGCTTCGAATCAGCGGTGACTTGGCCACCACTTGCTAGGTATCCACTAACAATATGTAAGCACCATCACTCGAATTACATCTCGGTCAACCTGCACAAATTTACACTGAGTAATTATCCAACATCGTCTCGCCTAGTCTCTCTAATTCACTCTAACTATTTTTTATGTTTAAAACCAAATCTAAAGTACAAATACATTTTGACACGAGCAGCCAATTCTATCTTCAAGTTCACAGTTGACAATAATTCATAACCGTTCTTCCGAAATTAGCCGACATCTGACCAGAAAAAGTCGAAAACCCTCTATCTTTCCTTCAATTCTTATACCATTTCCCCAATTCAAACTAACCTTTGATCATCAAATCATTTCTCAATTTTGTTCTCCATTTATTTAAAATATCTCTTACTTGATTCTCTTCTACAATTAATGTGTCCTTTTCAACTTTCAACCTTTAATAATTCATGATCCTCTCAAATTCATCCCTAGTTACTCTCAGTCCCTCAAATTTCAAAACTTTTTGCTAACCAGAAAAACCCATCTAAGTTTTACCGGAGTAAAGCATTGTATATGGATTAAAGTAGTAAAAGTCAAAGTGGTGGTGAAAAAATGGAGTTGTTTATTAGGAGGGTTAAAGTTGGAATTGGATGTTTAGACATTCATATGTCATACCCTAACACAAAAGTCAGAAGGGTCATTCATATTTAGCCATTTGTCGATGTCTAGATCACGTGGGAGTTTTCCGCCTACATGCCATATCCTAACGCATACTCTACAAATTCATAAGAAAGGCGCTTCATCGAAAGGAGCTTGAAAGACATACAATATCACGCAGCAGTCTGTCAGTCTCTTAAACTGGGAGCTGGAAGAATGAATACTTGATGTCTTTTGTATTTATATGTTAAGAACTGGAAGACTCCGATATTCTCCTTATTATTCTAAACAGGTTGTCTGAAACGCAAACAATTTACTATCTAATTTGATGTCATAAAAATAAATAATAGAATCGCCTCTAAATGACCAAGACATACAACCATAATGAGAATGAAAGGAGCAACATAGTAACACCATTAAAGAGTAATAATTTGTTGGAGATTCTAGAACAAATAAGAAAACAAAATATTTTCAAAGTTAGATGTTTGTTTACGACAACTGTGCAACTATATGGATTTATTATTCTGGACACTTTGCAACTGAACTGAAAATAAGTAAAAGAATAGGGCGTAAGTAGTCGGTACTCACCCTTAAGATTAGCTCCGGCTATCAGAAAAACATTCAAATATCCAATAAATATTTACGGCCATATAAAATGTCATGTCAAGTTTGTAAAATACTCGATCACAGAGGTTGTGTTTGAAATGACACGAAACAGAGCACTATTACTTATCATCAGGTGCTTGATTAGATAACTCATCCCAATTGAAACCCCAATTACCTACATATTAAAAATTTTCATTATCAGACCAGTTTATAACTTGCAGAATCGTCATTCTAGTAGTATTCAGGAATTTTGATAACCATACTACTGCATCAATTGACGGTACCTTTGCCTGCTTGAAATTTGACTTCTTCCTGGTGTCTCTTAAGCATCGCTTCAACGTAAAAGCCTAAGCAATCTGCACAGTAATTGCACAAATATTCGATCAGATAAAACCTGTCATCTGTATAAATTTATAATATAAAATTACTATACTCTAAAGCAACAATAACCATTGCTTGCAACATCAATTTGTTAGTATTTCTAAATTGATATCGGCAACCGATTGATGTAGGAGTTCTTAATTGACTGCATCAATCAATTGATTGTTCTTATGAACCAAGCTCGTTACCAGACATAAGTCGTTAACTCAGTGAAAGCATATATAAACCGTCATCGCTCTTCCCGACTATAAACTCATCCCCTTCAATGTGTAAAACTTGAGCTCCATCACTTTCTTTTATCAAATGTTCATTGCATGCCCAAAATCTGTAAGACCCGCAGAATATATGGATTATAGCATCTTTCGCCCAGGCGTGTGCAAAAAACAGTGAGACATGTCCATGCGGACTAAAACAACATAACTATTGGTGAGAGCTTACCTTTTCCTCGATGTTAACCTCGATGTTGAAAGCTTGGAGTCTCGGTCATTGTAAAAGTTACGCCTATGTGTCAATCACAGAGCATTGTTGTAAGCAACAGCAGAATAATCTTATAAACACCTTAAGGAAGTGCCTATATAGTTTCAAATCTAAAAAGTCGGTCACAATGACAGTCACGAGTTCACACAACTGGTGCCATACTTGCCTCAGTCGTCACAGTTCAGGTTGAGATTCTTTTTAAAGGTTGTTTCTCCGTACTTTTACTGTCTATTGTCGGATTCATATCTAATAAACATTAATGCATATAACACGTGTCGAGTAATATACAATCTACAATCTCTTAATTCCGGGTACTATTTCTCCAAAAAGTAGGGCTGGCACACATAACATTGCAAGCCATTTCGGGAACTTAATTGCACCAAGTTAGAACATACACATTATAACTCAGCAATCTTACATTATAACCCAAGTACTCAACACATCTTCGGTGATACGAGTTATATCAGCCTAGATTCAACACCACGAGAGTATTGGTTTAGCTATCCCGAACAAAACTCATGGTCAAATAAATGGAACAAAAATGACAATGATGTGCAGAGTACACAAAATATTGATAAAGCAATACCTTTAAGGATTTTATTAGGACCTTCAGCAACCCCTTGCTTTAATCTCCACAGAAGATAGTTTTCTTCGACAGTTTCTTTGTCCGCCTCAACCAACGGTGCTGCAAAAACAAACATACAATTTCAACGTTAAACCTTCCTACAGACCCTGACGCCTATAAAAAAAAGTCAATGCGACTAAAATCGATGAAACTCACGTGTGGTGCTAGATGGCCGGGAATATTCCTCTTAAGCCAAGACAATCCAACCTTGGATCCTTAAACCATTGTCACCTACCCTGCGAATATGACATGGCCGAGCCGTCAACGTTTCCGCCCCAACCAACACCACCAGAGTCTGGCTCTTCCGTAGATGATGTTTGACCAGAGAAATCTCCGCCAAAAAATCGTACCGTAAAAATCAATCAAACATCCCCAAAAAAAATAAAAGAAATACACCAAAACTAAAGGAGAATCAAACCTTAAGAACCCTTGTTTTTCTCCTCGTTCTTCTCGCGAGCCATCTTAGATTTCTGGGCGTTGCCTCCCTTCCATCTTTCAATTGAATTTATTGAATTCAAAACCGTAATTTTGATTGAGGTGATTTGGGGAAGAAATAGAAAGAGGTAAAAGTTAACACAGTTTCCTAAGAATAGAAGGGGAAGTATGGGCGTGAAGATCAAAGGAGGATGATGAATAGAATGCAAGGAATGTCGAAGGTCAGGCAGAAGGGGCTTCAGGTGAGAAAGAGCTGTTAATTTGAGGTTGACGTGGCACTAATATCCGACGTGGAAGAAGGAGGGAAATTTTTGTTTCGTTTTTCAATGTTTTTTGGGTGACTTGGGTGGGATTATTTTCTTTTAATAGTATATATTGATATTGATATGATGGCTAATTATTGATTTAAATTAACACGGGGTGTTACAACGGGAATTCCCTGACGTCTTCCCTGACAGTTGCCAGGCTTGCCATCTGCGCATGACGTTGAGTTCTCTATCGACTTTGCGCCAGGCACGGCACCAATCTCAAAGGCACCTTATAGAATGGCACCGGTTAAAGGAATTGAAGAAACAACTCGAGGAAATGATTGAAAAGGGTTTCATAAGACCGAGTGTCTCGCCTTGGGGAGCACCGGTTCTCTTTGTGAAAAGAAGGACGACAGTTTGAGACTCTGCATCGACTACAGGGAATTAAACAAGGTGACCATTAAGAATCGCTACCCTTTGCCCAAAATCGACGATCTCTTTGATCAACTAAAGGGCGCATGAGTGTTTTCTAAGATCGACCTGAGGTCAGGTTATCATCAGATCGCGGTAAGGGAAGAGGACATTCAAAAGACCGCCTTCAGAAGCAGATATGGACATTACGAGTTTAAGGTCATGCCTTTTGGTTTGACAAATGCACCAGCCGTGTTCATGGATCAAATGAACAGGACCTTTCACGAATACCTGGACATCTGCGTGGTTGTCTTCATCGACGACATCCTTATTTATTCAAAGACCGGGGCAGAACACGAGGAACATCTCCGTATCATCCTGGGAATACTGAGGAGATATAAGTGGTATGCAAAATTGTCTAAGTGCGAGTTTTGGCTCGAGAAAGTAGCATTCCTGGGTCACGTCATCTCGAAGGACGGAGTGATGGTAGATCCTGCAAAGATCGACGCAGTGAAAGAATGGAAGGCTCCCACGAACATAACGGAGATACGCAGCTTTCTGGGATTGGCTGGATATTACAGAAGATTCGTTTCCGACATCTCCAAGGTAGCACGACCTATGACCAAGTTACTACAAAAGGAATCCAAGTTCATATGGAGCGACGAGTGCGAGAATTCATTCCAAGAACTCAAGACAAGGCTTACCACGGCACCAGTCTTAGCTCTCCCTACGGACGGTGACGAGTGTGAAGTCTATAGTGACGCCTCGCTGAATGGCCTGGGTTGTGTACTGATGCAACAAGGAAAGGTCATTGCTTATGCATCAAGGCAGTTAAAGGTTCATGAGCGGAATTACCCAACTCATGACCTGGAATTAGCAGCTGTAGTATTTGCCTTGAAAATCTGGCGTCATTACCTCTACGGGTGAGTATCAAGTTCTATACAGACCACAAAAGCCTGAAATATATCTTCACACAAAAGGAACTCAACATGAGGCAACGCCGGTGGTTAGAACTGATGAAGGACTACAAAATTGAACTACTGTACCACGAGGGTAAGGCGAACGTCGTTGCTGACGCTCTGAGTAGAAAGACTACGCATACCCTTAGCAACATTTGGGAAATCCCGGCTGGTATCGTCAGAGACTTCAAAAGAATGAATTTAGAGTTGGTTCAGTCTGATGATGCCGACTTAAACGCAATGATCGCAGAGCCGGAGTTATTTCACGAGATTAGAGCTCTACAATGGGAAGATGAGGAACTCGTGAAGATTAGAAGACAGATTTCCTCAGGAAACCGAGAAGGGTTTGAGATAAAGCCTGACGGAAGCTTAAAATTTAAAGGGAGGTGGTGTGTGCCCGACGTACCAGTGTTAAAAAGAAGGATCCTTGACGAGGCACATAGTACACGATACTCCATACATCCAGGATCCGATAAAATGTACCAAGACTTAAAGCTGAAGTTTTGGTGGGTTCGAATGAAAGCAGAGATTGCTGAATACGTTGCGAAATGCTTAATCTGCCAAAAGGTGAAGTTTGAACATCAACGACCTGGGGGACTACTACAACCTTTGGACATTCCATTGGGGAAATGGGACACCATTTCCATGGATTTCATAACGGGATTGCCAAGGACTCATAAAGGGAATAATGCAATCTGGGTGATTGTGGACCACTTGACAAAGTCGGCCTATTTCTTGCCAATCAAAGACACCTGGAGCCTTGAAAAGTTAGCTAAGGCATATGAGAAGGAGGTGATCCGATTACACGGCGTACCACTGGACATTATCTCGGACAGGGATCCGAGATTCACCTCCCACTTTTGGGAAAAACTTCAAGCAGCCTTAGGAAGCCAACTGAAGATGAGCACCGCTTTTCATCCTGCGACCGATGGTCAAACTGAGCGAACCATCCAAACGCTTGAAGACATGCTCAGGGCATGTGCTTTAGAATTCAACGAGAATTGGCAGAAAAGTCTACCTTTGATTGAATTCTCCTACAACAATAGCTTCCATGCAAGTTTGGGTTGTGCCCCATTCGAGGCACTCTACGGGAGAAAGTGTCGTAGCCCAGTCTGTTGGGACGATGCTAGTGGCAACGTGGGAACTGGACCACAGGTTATTCAAGACCAGATCGAGCACATCAAAATCATTCGTGAACGGCTACAAGCGGCCCAAGACCGTCAGAAGATGTATGCCAACAAGCATCGTCGACCAATCGAGTTCGAGGTCGGTGATCAGGTCTTCTTGAAAGTATCACCCATGAAGGGGGTTCGACGTTTCGGCCTAAAAGGAAAATTGAGTCCTAAGTACGTTGGACCGTACGAGGTACTTGAAAGGATTGGTGAGGTAGCCTATCGCCTAGCACTGCCGCCTAATCTGTCGAAGGTTCACAACGTCTTCCACGTTTCCCAACTGAGGCGATACAGGAGTGACCCAAGTCATATCATTACTCCTGACGTAATCGCAGTTGAGCCTAACCTGCTATACTCAGAGAAACCGGTAAAGATTCTAGCACGAGAAACCAAAGTGTTGAGGCGGAAGACGGTTCCTTTAGTGAAGGTGCTATGGAAGGGTCATTTGACCGAAAAAGCAACTTGGGAGACCGAGGCCTCTATGAAGGAGAAATACCCCGAACTGTTTATCTCAGGTGAAAATCCTATTCTTCATTCAAGTTTCGGGACGAAACTTTTCTAAGGGGGGAGGTTTGTAACACCCTGTGTTAATTTAAATCGATAATTAGCCATCTAATACTAATTTCAAATCTTAAGCCTAGTCTTAACCTTTTAGCCTTACAAAATCTCTATTTTTGCAAAACTTTCGTTTTGTAAAATTTATCGACTTCTGTACAACTTTTGAAAAGTTTTGAATAATGAAATAAATATTTTAGTCTTACAATTCAAAAGTAGATATATTTCGAAAAATCGTCAAACGCGCACACTTTAACTTTTATCGCTTTTGACGCCCGACTTTTTAAAACTGACCAATTTCGTGAAAAAATTTTTAAAACACATAATAAACATTTTCTTTGCCAAATAGTGTTTTTGCATACTAGTATACCCACTTGTTTATTTTTGTTCCCTAATTACTTAATTAAACTTTATTTTTCTAATTAAATGAAACTTTAACCTAATTCTTTTAACCTAAAGTCACCCTAAGTTGTTCTCATAATTCACAAGTGCAAAACACACCCTTACTTCCTCCAAAACCAGCCGAGATATTGCTCCCCTTTTCTCCCTTTGTTTTTCTTCCATTTTATTTCTCTAACACTCTAAATTAAAACCATAATATTACTCTAATAATTCACTAGCATTCTAAGTTTATACTTGGGTATTTGGAGCTTACTTTGTTACGGGTTTTTGAAGGTGAAGACGGGTGTATGGGTGAAGAACTTGATCTAGATAACATAGTCGATCCGGATAACCAATAATCATACCGATCAAGGTGACTAGCTATATCTTGTTTTAACCTCTTTGTAAATTAATTTGATTTTTATTATAAGTTTTATGAGTATGATTTTTATGTGAAAATATGTTAAACATCATTGATATGTGTTTGTACGTTATGTGGAGTATAATAAGATGATAATAAATAAGTATTATTGATAATAGTTAAAGTGTAGTAATATGTTCATATGTTTAGATTAATTTGTTTTGAGCATTTTTAATTATGATTCATATGATTTTTATGTGTAGTTATGTTTTAGTTAAGTAGTAATCTTATATAAAACTTATCTGAAATAATAACGATGAGTTTAAAGTGAATAAAAATCGAAAACGAAGTTGTGTGTGTGTGTTGTTCTTTCTCACGGCTATTCCCAATTTTTTTTTTTATAAATTCTCACTTTTAATTTTTGTAAATAATATGTTATGTTAAGTTAGTATAAAATGGATTTTATTATGTTATAAAAATTAAATTAGGAAAATAAATTATCAAATGAAAAAGTATGCACATATGTGTTCTTGAGTTTAGTTTGATGTTCATGTGTGTTCTTGAAATCTTCATGTGTGTTCATCATTTTGTTCACTTTGATTTTGTTTTATTTTATGTTGTTATTAATTTTTTTTTATGTTTAATTATATGTTTATATATTATTAGCAATATGATTTAAAACAACATAAACACTTAGAAAAACTTTTAGAAAATTTCACTTATTATTTTAGCTCAAATTTTAGGCTAATGAAATTTTTAGTAAGATTTCATTTTAGTTTAAATCGTTTTAGTATAATTAGAATAATTAAAATATAAAGACTTTAAGCTAAAAACCGATAAAATCGAAAAATGAAAATTTAGGACACCACCTACTTAGCCACGGCATTCTTGATGTTTTTAGGGTTAAATTTGTTTTTATCACTTTTTAGTTTAATTGTTAAAATAATTTAATTAATAGTTAATAAGTTAGAATTAAGAATTTAAAAGAAATAAATCAATTTTGAATACAATATACATACCACACGACATTCTTAAATAAAATGGACTAAATTTGATCAAAATGAAAATATCACTAAGTCACTAAAGTTTAATAGTTAGTAGAATTGAATTTGTGTATAAATCGTTTTCGTTATAAATGAAATATATTAAACCGATAAAAATGAGTAACCGTTATAAAAATGAATTAAATCGTGTGCTACTGTCTTTGCAAATTGGACTGTTGGACTTGGACATACGGACTAAATGAATCATCCACGATACTATTATTTTAAAAATGAAAATCGCTAAATTTAGTAAGTATACGACTAAATTTAACTAAGTTTCATTTTAAAATAAATATCATATATCACTTTTTACAAAACGAACTTAACATTTTTAAAACTAGATTTTAAAACTTAGTAACTAAGTTAGGATTTGAATAGTGACCGATTTGAATCATGACCGATGTGAATAGTGACTGAAATGAATAGTGACTGAGATGAATAGTGACCGATGAATAGTGACTGAGATGAATAGTGACGAGTGAATAGTGATTGATGAATAGTGACCTAGATGAATAGTGTCGATGAATAGTAAATCGGGACGAAACTTGTTAAGCAAGTAACGCCCCAAATTTCAAGACGGTGAATAGTATCCGGGACGAAACTTGTTGAACAAGTAATGTCCCAAAACCTATTTTAATGGAATTTGAGGTAACTTGTCGAACAAGTTATCTTTTCAAATCCCGAGACATGAATAGTGAAAAATTCACGAAACTTGTAAAACAAGTTACGTCTCAAAATTCAAAGATATTTCAAATTTCAAAATTTAAAATATTGGAAATTATTGAAAATTTTACTAAGTATAGAAAATTGAAAATTACTAAGTAAATAACTTAAAGTGTTTTGAAAAACACATAAATAAAGTTGGACATACTAATAAACGTTTCAATATAGGAACTTGAAAACGTTAATAATTAACAACACTTCAAATAATAAACGAACGTGTTATGTGATCATATGAAACCAAAAATAAAATACTTAAACGTTTGACGATGAGACTACGAGAGTCTAGTAACATGTGATATGTAATATCAAATGAATAATGAATATTGAGTAAGTTAAATAAAAGGTCAAACGCTTGAGCCTCGGATATGAGAACGTCAATCGTGAGTGAAGTGGGGTTAAGATAGTCTTGTACGAACACCACTATCTCGACCTTATTGCGATTGTCATCTCGAATAGTGTGGTTTAGCCGGCAACATTATATGCTTAGAGCATCCTGCCCATGCCGTTACGCCTTAAGTCGTATAGCCTAAGCCGTACAAGATAAGGAATATGCCAACTCTTTTGGGTCAGACATTAGGAAATAGTCGTTTTATTCACAGTTAAGGTGCTCTATGAATAGCATAGCCCATTCTTAAAGTAAATATTAGTGTATGCATACTAGACTAGGGTTTTATTCCCCTATTTCGCTAATGTTACCAGGGCCACCGCGACCTTATTGCGATTGTCATCTTGCGGTTCTGTCTCCTTGCCGTGTTTCGTCTTTAGTGGACGCGACACTTGCATTCACTCTTACCACATGTACAGATCACTTGACGAGATTGTATCTGAAGTTCGAATCATTTCGAATACTAGAAGATGAGATGCAAGTACTATAGTATTCGGCGTGGTTTACGAGTCGAGTAAACCGCTGCACTATAGTAGTGAGATGCAAGCGACGAGAGTACAATGGCCTACTCAGTGGTCAGGCTCGTAAGTAGTATGTGTTGTTTGTTGTATGATTAAATAAGAATGAGTGCGTTGTAGGTTTATATCGGTATATAGACCTTTAAAATCACAGGATTATAATGAAAAACTTTATAAGATTTAAAGGTCATAAAAGAAATTGCATAAATAAGTTTAAGATTAAGAAAACAACCTTTTGTCCTTGCTTAATGGCCTAAGATCGAATATCAAGAAGCATGATATCTCCTAAAAGTTGCACCCAAGATTGCTTAAGATATGCCCTTAGTTCTTGCTAGAAAACTTTAGAGAGAAGAAAACTGATTTTCTAATGTTTTGTGTGTGAATTATAATGAATGAATTAGTTAATTAGGTTGAGCCAAAGCTCCCCTAATATACTCCAAATTTCGGCTAACCCATCAATTATGGGGAGTAATTTTTGCTTTCCAAAAATCACTTTCCAAAAACCAATTCCTTGTTGACTAGAAGTCAAAGAGCACAAGGCTCTTTCCTGAGGTTTCCTTTAGCTTTTTAATATAATATAATATTACTAGTGTCATAAATATGATCCACTATAATATATCATAAATTATTAATATCCTCATATTTATAATTTTCTAATTAATTATAACAGTTTATGATTAATTAGCCTATATTATATTCAATAATTAAATATAACATTTTATATTCAATTTACGAATTACTTTTAATTCGTCTTAGCTAATATCATTTAATCCTTATTAAATGGCCGTATCATTATCACACACTTGACTAACATTTTAGTAAAAAACACCAACTAACCTTTTAGTCTTTTTGTAAGGCATCAATATGATTAATTTCTCAAATAATCACATTTCTTAAACACATCCTTTAGGTGTGACTTTTTAGGGACCAGTTGATCACCACCATCTGTATGACAATAACGTCAAACTTATCCAGCAAGCCAACCGTTATTAATAAACGTTAATCAACTGATTGCATACAAAATGTACCCTGTGTACCTTGAGAGATTTATTTATGTTATTGCACTAACTGTGGAGGACACTAACTCCAACAATCTCCCACTTGTCCGTACAAGTGTATGTGCGATAACCGATTCTCATATCCATAATAAATTTCTCCCACTCAATGTAAACCAATTTGCAAAGTCCGTACTTTCAAAGGTCGTAGTTCACAAGTGATCTGTAACACCCCGTGTTATTTTAACACAATTTGATAAAAGAATTTAATTCCTTAAATTAAATTCATCCTTTTTCCATATAATAAAAATGCGACTGAAATTTTTTTTTTTTCGCCAAATAATAATAAATTTTCCTAAGTACAAATTTTAAAATTTTGAAAAATAAAGTTTGTTCTATTATCTTCAGAATTGAAAAAGAAACACATTTCAAAATTTTATAAAAATCAACACAAAATTTATATCGCCTTTCAAATTTCAAAAAAATGCTAAGTTATTTTTACTATTCATAAAAATAAACGTAAAACCTTTTATTCCTAAAATTCAATTTCGAACATTTTTCATTTTTGAATAAAAATGAACCTTTATACTTTTTCCGTCTCTGAAATTCGGGTCAACTATTTCAAACACGCAAATCAAAAATCAAACAATCTTATCCTCTTCCACTTTCTTTTATTTTAAAAAGTAAACTTAACATCAAGTTTATTAATCATTTTGACTATTTTTAATAAATAATTATATAATAATATCTAATTACTATTTCATTTTCAATAAATTAGCTTTTTCTAAATTGTCGAAATTTGAAGTCACACTTACTTTAAATTGATTAACTTTTTGACGTTTGTTTATAATTCTTTAAATCTATAACATTCAACGAAAAAAAATAAGTATTTCGACCTAGTAAAATTTTAATCAAAATCTCGAGGGTTAAGATCCGATTTTTATATTTAGTACCTTTTGAAAATTAGTTTTATTTTTATTTCCGATTTTATTTCAAAATACTATTTTAAGATCATATCTTTTATTTCGAAACCTTTCGCGATCGCGCAAATCGAAAATTTCGAGAAATGATAATCGAGCCCGAAAATTTGACTTTTGACTTTTGGTCACCAAAGTCAAATTTTATCATCTTCCATTTTCTTACACCTTTACTTACACCATTATAATTATCATCATCACTTTTATTTTATTTTATATTTAAATTTAAAGTTTATACTTTTAATAAAATATAAATACAAATACAATACTACTACTTTAATATTAACATTTTCATTCCCGTCACTTTTAAAATTTTTCTAAAGTAGTAAATAAAATATTTTAGTCTTAAATTTATAAAATGAATACTTTTCATAAAATCGTCAAAACAGCACTTTTTAACTTTTATCGCTTTTGACGCCCGACTTTTTAAAACTGATTAATTTCGTGGAAAATATTTTAAAAATATCATAGGAACATTTTTAATGCCAAATAGTAATGGAGACTTTATTAACCAATTAGAAGGAGGATGTTTCCTATTTTCTTTTAATTAAACTTTAAATTAAATAAAAAATTTAATTAGCACCAAAAATTTGTCTAACTTATTTGACAAGTTACAAAGAGCAAATACAACTCCTTTTTCATTCAAGGATGTCGTGTGATATGCTCCATTTGCTCCCTTGGGTTTTCTTTCATTTTTCTTCCTAAATCAATTAAAATAAAACCCTAATATTATTCTAATAAATCCTAAGTAGTTCTAGTTATATTAGTGGGTATTAGGAGCTAACTTGCATGGATTATTTGGGTGAATATCTTGGGTATTATGGGTGAAGAAATTCCGGGTCTAAAATTTATTTTAGATCCCTCGACGATTAACATCCATTTTAAGGTGACTAGCCTTGTCTTATATTATCCTCTTAGTAAATTAATTTGATTTTTATTATATATTTTATGAGTATGAAAATTATGTTAAATATGTTAAACATCACTTTTATGAACTTGTATGATTATGTGTTGTATAATAAAATGATAATAAATAAGTAATAATGATAATAGTGTAATTGTAGTAATATGTTCATATGTGTAGGTAATTTATTTTTGAGCATTTTTAATTTATGTTCATATGATTTTTATGTTTAGTTATGTTTTAGTGAAGTAGTATTATCATATAAAAATTATGTGAATTATTAACAATGAGTAAAGTGATTAAAAATCAAAAAAATAAAAATATATATACATACATGCTCAACTCGGCATTTTTCATTTTTTTTTTATATATTTTCATTTTTAATTTTTGTAAATAATATGATAGAATAAGTTAGTTAAAATAGATGTATTCATGTTAAAAAAATTAAATTAGGAAAATAAATTATAAGTTGTTAAAATTAAAAATGGTGTTCTTGAGCTTGTTTTTGATGTTCATATGTGTTCTTGTGATCTTCATGGGTGTTCTTCATTTTTGGCTCTCTTTGATTTTGTTTTAGTTTATGTTTGTTAATAATTTGTGTTTATGTTTAGTTATTGTTTTATATATCACTTAGTATTATACTATAAATCAACTTAAACAATATAAATCATTTAGATTAAAAAGTTAGAAATTTAAAGTGTTGAAAAACACTATTCATAATTATAAATAAAAGTTTTAGTAAATTTCATTTTAGTCTAAATCGTTTTAGTATAATTAGAATAATTAAAATATAAAGACTTTTAGCTAAAAACCGATAAAATCAAAAAATGAAATTTAGGATAACCATGTACTTGCTCACGGCATTAGGCCATTATTTTGGTTAAAATTTGTTTTTATTACTTTTTAGTTTATTGTTAATATAATTTAATTATTAGTTAATAAGTTAGATTTAAGAAATTAAAAGAAATAAATCAATTTGACACATATATCATATCACACGACATCACCATTATAAATTGACTAAATTTGACCAAAATGAAATTATCACTAAGTCACTAAAGTTAAATAGTAATTAGAATTGAATTTTTGTATAAATTGTTTTAGTTATAAATGAAATATTATAAACCGATAAAATATGTAACCGTTATAAAAATGAACTAAATCGTGTGTTACTGCCTTTGCTATTTGGACTGTTGATCTTGGACATACGGACTAAAATGAATCATCCACGATACAATTATTTTTAAAAAAATGAAAATCGCTAAATTTAGTTAATAGACGACTAAATTTAACTAAGTCTCATTTTAAAATGAATATCATTATCACTTTTTACAAATTGAACTTAACATTTTTAAAACTAGTATTTTAAAATGAATATCATTATCACTTTTTACAAACCGAACTTAACGTTTTTAAAACTAGACTTTTAGAATATTTTCAAAACTCACTAAGTACAAAACGAACTTAACGACTTTGAAACTAGAAATTCATACTTAGAAAATAAAAGGGTTTAGTTTATTTTCTAAAATATCTTAACTATAAATACCTAAAATATCTTAAGTATAAAAATACGTATAAAATACGAAGTATAAAAATACGAATACGTATAAAAATACGTATAAATACGGTGAATAGTGAATAGTGAATAATTAATAGTGAAAAGTGAATAGTGAAATACTGAAAATAATTGAAAATTTTATTAAGTATAGAAAATTTAAAATGAAGAAGTAAATGACCTAAAGTGTTTGAAAAACACATAAATAAAATTGGACATACTAATAAACGTTTCAATTTAGAAACTTGAAAACGTTAATAATTAACAACACTTCAAATAATAAACGAACGTGTTATGTGATCATATGAAACCTACAAATACTTAAACGTTTGACGCTGAGACTAGGAGAGTCTAGAAACATGTGATATGTAATATCAAATAAATAATAAATCATGAGTATGTTTAAATAAAAGGTCAAGCTTGGGCCTCAGATATGAAAACGTCAATCGTAAGTGAAGTGGGGTTAAGATAGTCTTGTGCGGATACCACTATCTCGGTCTCTGGCTTGGGTCATATCGAATAGTGTGGTTTAAGCCGGCAGCCTTATTGCTTAGTGCATCCTGCCCATGCCGTTACGCCTTAAGTCGTATAGCCAATGCCGTACAAGATAATGAAAAATTCAACTCTTAGTGGGTCAGGCTTTAGGAAATAGTCGTTTTATCCTGAGTTAAGGTGCTCTATGAATAGCATAGCCCACTCTTAAATTGGATATTAGTGTATGCATACTAGACTAGGGTATTATTACCCCATTTCGCTAAAGATACCAGGGCCACCGTGTCATTATGTGCTTATGCGCTTTCTTGATTCTGTCTCCTTGCCATGTTTCGTTCTTAGTGGGCGCGACACTTGCATTCGTTCTTACCCTGCGTAAAGATTACTTGACGGGATTGTATCTGAAGTTCGAATCATTTCGAACACTAGAAGATGAGATGCAAGTACTATAGTATTCGGCGTGGTTTACGAGTCGAGTAAGTCGCTGCACTATGGTAGTGAGATGCAAACGACTAGAGTACAAAGGCCTACTCAGTGGTCAGGCTCGTAAGCAGTATGTGTTGTGTGTTGTTTGATTAAATGAGAACGAGTGTGTACCATCTTCGAAAATTAAAGACCACAAGTTTCTGAAGTGAATCGAGTCTACATGATGAGAATAATACAATACGTATGTTTGTTTGCGATCTGATATCGCTTTGTAATCCTGTTGAATTATTGTGATACTATTGTTATGATTTTATATGTTATTTGCTTTCATAACTGAATATCATGCTTATATGATTTATCGCTTTAAACCGCATGCTTATTATGACTTATATGTCTTTATATGCTATATGTATTAAGCATGTTTATGTTTTATCATAATGTTATGTTTATAAAGCGATAATATTAAACCAAAGTAATTGAAATCGAGGGTAAGTATGAGCATAGCTAGTCACTGTCCGCTCAGCGGGCATCCCCCCATAGTTTATTGTGCAGGACGTTCGTGGACCAGGAGCTGGATTTTGGATGGGGTCACGAGACGTTTTTACGCTTTACTTTTGTTGCTTTTGAGAGATATGTAATATATTTATCGCTACTCTTTTAAAGTACCGTATTTAGAGTTGTTCCATTCAACTCTTGAACGATGGTTGTAATATTTGGGTTTATGTATAATTAATGACGCTGGTTTAAGACTTAATTAATTTCCGCCTTAGTAATTAAAGTCGACTAAAAACCAGGTTGTTACATGATCAGAATCAAGAGTGGTTTCCCCGACTAGAGAGTAACTTAACTGATAAACGAATCAATATTCGAGCATGGCCATGCATTTTCAGTTACAGCTCCTCGAGTGGCCCTGAGAAAAAATATTATAACTCGATAGAAGTTGGATATTTTCTTCAACTCGAATCCTGCAGATGTAAGCGCAGCATGAAATGACCCAGTGAAAATCTACTTGGCCTCCTGTTACGGTCGACCGTGTGAAAGAAACCAAAGTCACCCAAAATCTGCCTTAATCTCAAGAGACAGTCGATAGTCAAAAGAATCGACTCTAGGAACACTATGAATGTCCTATCCACGACCCGGCACCTAATATTCTGAAACATTTAGGACTCCATGTAGTTGTCACAAAAATTGTCCTGCGCGATTTCAGTAAACCCGCATCTGTGATCGATCAGTCAACAGTTTGACTTATGGCTCGTTGAACCCACCATCAATCGACGTCACAAAATAATCGCCAGAGTTATCAGCTCATGTAGGCGATTACGGACCAAAACAAATATAATGTTTTTCAGTTCACTTTGTGGTGTTCAAAGTTGTCCGTACAATCCACATGGAAAATCAAAATATGTAAAATAATACGATGATGTTATAAATAGTATAAGAAAAAGATACATTTATCCAATCCACGTCAAGTACTATTATAACCAGGAACACGTTTAATTCTCATGAAGATAACGTGCCCTTCATGCTTATCTATATACCAACGTACATATCTAGACTAGTTGCTGGACTTTAAGCTCTTTAGCCTGGAAGATGGCACCTCTATTAACATAATAGATGGTGATAGTGTCATTCGAACTAGGAACTATAGTTAGTTCTTGTAAGAACTGACGCATCCATACAGCTTCCCTTGCAACTAAATAGCATAGTGCTCGGACACAGTCGTGGAATCTACTATGACACTATATTTTTGAAATGTGCAGCTGACCGCGGTGCCATAAAGAGTAAAGACGAATCCGAGCTGAGATATCGAGTAATCTCGATTCGTGTGGAAGTTAGCGTCTGCGCAACTGATTGCGCATAACCTTATAGCACCTCCATAAGTCAATACCCATTTCAGATGCCACGTCTGCATGTGAGCATATTATGGCATACATGATCGATCCTACTGCCGAAGCATAAGGAACACGACTTGATCATACTGAATCTCTCAAGAATCATATCTCTATAAGACTCGTGACTGAGGGATAATATCCGTTGTGATCTATCTCTATAGATGCGGATTTCCAAAATTCGTTGTGCCTCACCCAAATCTTTCATCTGGAAATGGTTCTGTAACCAACTTTTACCGAAGTTAAGAGAGGTATATCATTCCCAATCAAAAGTATGTCATCGACGTACAGTATTAGGAAGACAATCTTGCTCCCACTCGACTTGATATATAGACATGGTTCCTCGACCAATCGAGTGAATCCATTCTCCTTTATCACGTGGTCGAAGCGATGATTCCAACTCCGTGAAGCTTGCTTAAGTCCATAGATGGAACGCTTAAGCTTGCAAACCTTCTTAGGATTTTTAGGATCTGTGTAACCTTCGGGTTGTACCATGTATAACTCCTCCTCTAAATAACCGTTTAAGAAGGCGGTTTTCACGTCCATCTGCCAGATTTCATAGTCATGAAATGCAGCAATCGCTAAGACAATCCGAATGGAACGAAGCATGACTACGGGTGCAAAAATCTCATCATAGTGCAACCCTTGCACTTAAGTGAAACCCTTTGCCACTAGTCGTGCCTTGTATATATCTGGTTGTCCTTCTACAGATCGCTTTATCTTGTAAAGCCATTTGCACTGAAGAGGCCTAGCCTTATCAGGTACGTCAACCAGATCCCATACATCGTTCTCGTACATAGAGTCTATCTCGGATTGTATGGCTTCTTACCATAGCTTTGAGTCGGAACATGTCATGGCACCTTTATAGGTTACGGGTTCGTTACTCTCAAGGAGTAAAACGTCGTCTCTCCCATTCTCCTCAACCATACCGATGTATCTATCTGGAGGAATGGAGAGTCTACCCGACCTTCTAGGTTCCAAGGGAATATTAACCGCAGCAGACGAAGAAGGAACAGTTTCCTCCATTGGTTGCTTGGTTATTGGTTCAGGAATCTCCGACAGATCGAAGGTTCTATTACTTCTCTTGTCTTCGAGAAACTCTTTGTCTAAGAACTTTGCACTGGCCGCAACAAAACTCGTTGTTCGGTAGGCGAATAGAAGTAATGACCAAACATTCCTTTTGGATAACCAATAAAGTATGTCTTGACCGATCCCGGGCCGAGCTTATCCTCGTGTCTCCACTTGACATAAGCCTCGCACCCCCAAACCCGAATAAAGGATAAGTTAGGTACCGTTCCCTTCCATAACTCGTATGGAGTCTTGTCAACAGCTTTAGTCGGACTTCGGTTAAGTATAAGAGCAGCTGACAAAAGAGCATAACCCCATAATGAGTCAGGTACAACCGTGTGACTCATCATGGATCGAACCATATCAAGTAATGTTCGATTCAAACACACCATTCAGTTGTGGTGTTCCGGGTGGAGTTAACTGTAGTACTATCCCGCGGTCTTTCAGGTGTTGATCAAACTCAGTTGAAAGATATTCGCCACCACGATCTGAACGTAGTGCTTTTATCTTTCTATCTAGTTGGTTCTCAACCTTATTTTGGAATTCCTTGAACTTGTCGAAGGACACACTTTTATGCTTCATCAAGTAGACATAACCATATCTACTTAAATCGTCCGTGAAAGTGATAAAATACCTATAGCCATCTCTAGCGTTGATTGACATAGGTCCGCACACATCAGTATGTATGAGTCCTAATAGGTCAGCAGCGCGCATTCCAACACCTTTGAAGGAAATTCGAGACATTTTCCTATAAGACATGATTCACACGTGCCAAAAGTTTCATAGTCAAATGGGGCGATTGTCCCACTATCAATGAGCTTTTTCACGCATTTCTCATTTATGTGTCCCATACGGCAATGCCATAGATAGGTTTGATCTTTGTCACCAACCTTTGCATCCTTGTTACTCACATGCATAAATTCTGTGGTTTGATCTAAAACATAAATTCCGTTCATGGAAACTGCTTTACCATAAATCATTTCGTTCAAAGAGAAAATACAGCTATTATTCTTTATTAAAAACAAAAATCCTTCTTTATCAAGAACGGATACAGAAATAATGTTTTTGGATAAACTAGGTACATAGTAACAGTTATTCAGAAATAACTCAAATCCACTCGGGAGTTGGATTACATATGTTCCTACTGAAACGGCAGCAACTCTTGCTCCATTCCCCACTCGCACAGATGAGAACCACAACCAGTATCAAGTACCCAAGTTCCGAAACTTGCATGGTTAATCTCAATCATATGAATAAAAGAAGACATACCAACAGGAATGACGTGGCCTGCTTTTATGTCCTCAGCATACACGGGACAGTTCCGCCTCCAATGCCCAGACTTATGGCAATGGTGGCACTCCATGCTTTGCTTCGCTATTGCCTTGCCTTGTGAGCTACCGCTAGACTCACCAGGCCCACTCTTCGCAAACACTGGCTTTTTAAACTTTGGCTTTCCTACAGTTAGGTTAGCCGGAGCCTTACCTTTGCCCTTGTGGTTGTTGCCTATCATGAGAACATCTTGTTTCATGCTCCCACTCAACTTCGCATCACCGCTCCGTTGCATGGAGCCGAGTGAAGCTCATGTAGACTTTTCTGCATGTCATTCATGTAATAGTTTGCCCTAAAGAAGGCATACCCATCATGAAGAGAGTGGAGTACTCGATCAATGACGATCTTCTCATCGATCTTGCAACCAAGCTCCTCCAGTTTCTCAACGTTCTCGATCATGTCGAGAAGGTGTGGACCAACCGGTTGGCCCTTCTGGAGTCTAGCTTCAAAGAAACGAGTGGTATACTCGTAACTCTTGATTCTCGGAGCTTTCGAGAATTCTTTAGTTAGGGTGGTGAAAATCTTGTTTGCACCATGGGTAATAAATCGTCTTTGCAAATTGGATTCCATTGCATAGATGAGTACGTTCCTTAACGCACCTGCCTCCATCATGAAATCACTATAAGCAACGACTTCATTTGCTCCCGCCTCGGGAGCTGGTTCAGCCGGCAGTGGCTCAGTCAAGTACTTGAGCTTGCCGTCAGCTATGGCGGCATTCCGTAATGCGGCCTCCCAATCAGCAAAATTGGACCCATCACTCTTCAGTCGAGTGAACTGATTCATGCTGTCCATAAAAATTCTAAGCCATGATTCGTGTGTTAGTGTGACACTTGGCATTGGTTCACAAGACGCATAACCATTTGTTATAGTAGTTATATCTCAGATATAACGAATTCGATACTGTGAAAAGAGAGAAGAAGCGAGAAGACAAGAAAACATCGTTTTGAAGGTTTAAGTCGTAAGCAATAACGATTTAATGCAATGACTCGTGCACTCATATAATCGACCTCCTTCGAGAATTATATAAGCGATCCCAAGACTCAATTTCTTTAAATTGATAAGCCAACTTCTTGGCTAATTCTACTGTTAGAATTCTTGGTCGATAGATTTCAGTAAATCCTATCTATTAGTCCATCATAACTACGAGATACTACTCGAACTATAATGTTGAGGTAAAATAGGTCAACACGTACTACTTACCCAACGTAGAAGGGGTCATGTGGAGAGTAAGGTCCTACATGCCTACCGACGAAGAAGGGGCTCATAGCAGTTCTTCCTATAAAGACTAATCTCAATTTTAAATAGAGGAAGGTCCCATCATCTCATTTTAATTCATTTTAAGTGAACAAATATCTAGCATTTCGTGAATGATTAATTTGAGGTGATAGCCCTAAAACGAGTGACATCCGTATGTCCATGATATATAAAATGCAACTATATGATCCATATTCATGCATATTATGTGGTTTGGTTTAGTTTAGGCGGAATATGATGCTACTATCTAACGTGAATGCAATGAAAAACGGTAAAGAAAATGCAAAAAGAAAAAAGCACCTAGTGTGGCCTATCCCTATGAAAATAAAAACAAGATACAATTTGGAATCCATCCATGGACCCTAAAGCTTGTCTTCATTCTTCATCTTGGGCTTTAAGTGGGAATCCATCTTGAATCTTCAATCTTGAATCTTCTCAAAATTAAATATTGAATTACAAAAATAAACCTATTTACATTCTAATTCAAAATATGCCAAAATTAAAAATATTACAAGATGGGAGATTCGAGATCTCAAAAATACAACCAAAATTGTGTTTCCTTCATTACGAAAACACAATCTTCTAAGGCCACGCTAGTAAATTACAACCTTTTGTACATAATTAATGCGTAAAAATTAAACCATTCATTCAAACATACATTCACAAAAATAAAGCATCAACTAAACAAAACCAATGCATACAGATTGATTAAATCCAAACCACCTCTTTTAAAAGATTATCATTATGCAACAATTCCTTAATTGTTCATAATATCTTATAATCAAAACAATAATCCAAAAGAAATAATTTATATTATCATTATAACATAAATTAGATCACAAAATATTTTAAACTTCTTTAAAATATTTGGTATCAAATATTATGAACCTTTTCATAATAACATAATATTCATTATCTTTATAACAAATATAAAAAAAAAATTAATTTACCAAAATAAACAAAGTTTCGGCCAAATTAACTAAACATGCCGAATTAAAAAAAAAAAAAATTTAAGTTAATAAAAAAACACGGCCAAAAAAAATAAGAAAAACAAATTTAAAAAATTTTCCTTATTAATTCGGCCAAAGAAAAAAAACATTAACAAAAATAAGTTTTTAAATCGGCCAACAACATGAATTAAACCTTTTTAATTCGATTATGTTAATAATTAGATCGATACTAACTCAATTTTAATCCGTATTAAACATTGATTTAAGATATTCAAATTAACTTTTTAATTTAAACATCATGAATTGATAGATCTTGATGGGGCATGGCAAGCCGGCAGCTGGCAGAGCATGTAGTAGCCGGCCGACATACCCTCGTCCAGGCTTTGGACCTTCGTTGAAGATGTCTTGTCACGGCCATACATAGTCGGCCGGCCACGTAAGTACGATCAAAGGGCTGAGGGGACAAGAGTGTCAGAACTTGTCCCCCCACTTAACAAATCAAATCCCCTATAAAAGGGGGAGCATTTGAAAGGTTAAAGGATAGCAAAAAACACATAAAAAAGGTATTATTAAACTTTCTCTCATTGCTTTCCAAACATAAATTCAAATCCTAAGCTTACTTAAGCATCGGAGGAGCAATCCTCGGACGCCCCGAGGCTAGGTTTGTAATCCTTTGCAGGTCAGCTGGAGAAAGAAAGTCAAGCCAAGAAGTTGTACTCTACGAAGGCTTGAGCACGTGATTTGTTACAAGTTATAAAATTGTTTAAGTTTTGTAACTCGAAACAATTGGCGCCGTCTGTGGGGAAGCTAATATAAAAGTCATGGCTGAAGTTACTAGAAATCCAGAAAAACAACCTGAAACTCCAGAGCATCCAAGGACGTCCGCTGATGACACAGAGAAAGAAGAGGGCACCATGCCGCTCACACCAGAGGAGAAGAGGATGGTGGATGCATTTCTAAAGAAAATAAGAAAAACTCCAACGAATCAACTTAGGGATGACAGGCTTTCCCAGAAGACAGTCCCACGGATTTCCGAGCCGGAGACCTCAATGAAAGTGACTCCCAGGAGGTTACTTGAAAGTGAAAATACTCATCAAACAGTGGAAAGCCAGACGATACGCATAACAACGGGGGAAGCCGAGTCAAATGGGGACTCAGAACCTTCGGTACAGGAAATCCCGAGAGAGGCGAGGCCGAGACGTAGCTCGAAGGGGGGTCAGGTGATGATAAAATCTCCCCTAGCTCCCTCCGTGCTGAAGTACCCATTGCCAAAAATGAAGTTACCATCCTTAAAGTATGATTTAAAGGTCGACCCGATTTAACATCCGCCGCATGTGAGGCCACATGATGATGTACGACACGTCCGACACGTATGGTGCAAAGTTTTTCTAACCACTCTGCCTACTCGCATGGACATGGTTTAGAACCCTCCCAACAGGATCAATAGATGGTTATGAGGAAATGAAAAGACTATTTAAACAACAGTACGCTGGGAATCGAAGAAGAGAGAAGACGGCCGCAGAGCTTTTGAACATAGTACAAGGGGAGAGTGAAGGGTTAAAAGACTACATGGCCCGGTTCGACCGCGAGTCTCAAGAATCACGAGCCTCGACTCCAAGATCAAGGCCCATGCATTGACCGTCGGCCTTAGAAAGGGGAGCTAAGGAGCACGATGATCGTAAACCCCTCAAAACTTGTTGAAAGCCGCAGAGATGGTAAGCCGATTTGTAAGGGAGGAACAGTTCAATCGAACCTTTGGCAAAAAAGAGGAGAAGGCAGAAAAGAAGCGTGAAGAGGGAAGCAGTCGGGAGAAGTGGCCATCAAAACCACAAGCTAAGCCTGCCAGCCGTAACCAGAATAGACCTGGGCAGGACAAGCTTAACTATGGAAAATTCACCGCCCTGAATAGGTCAAGAGCCGTGGTCTTTGAGCTCGCAAAGGACAAAGCGCCTTTTGCAGCCCCTAAGCCAATGATTAATGGCGGGCAATTCAAAAGCCGGTATTGCAAGTACCACAGGGCCGAAGGACATGACACGGAGCAATGTTATACGCTGAAAAATGAGATAGAGCGGTTAATACGACAGGGGCATCTCAAGCAGTACGCAACCGAGAAAAGAGACAAAGATGATAGGGATGGAGAAGAGGCTGGTCAACATAGAGGAAGGCCGAGAGTCGGGGAAATACATATGATCTCCGGTTCAGAAGAAATCTCGTCCTCAGGAAGAAAGCGCAAAGCCGCCCAGAGAAAGGGCGGTTACCAGGAGATATACGCGGCCAGCCACGCTGAATCAAAGATACCCATACTCTCCATTACCAAGGAAGATTATGAGCGTGTCACATACCCACACAGCGACCCGCTGGTGGTAGCCATAGACATCAACCGCCACCTTGTCCACCGCTGCATGGTGGACACAGGAGCTTGTACTAACCTTTTGTACAAAGAGGTTTTTGACAAGTTAGGGCTGGAGAGAAAGAGGTTGACACCGTACATCGGTTCCCTATATGGATTCGCTGGAAATGGAATAAGGCCCATGGGAACTGTTACCTTGCCGATAACGGTAGGGGAAGGGGATGCCGCTAGAAATGTCAATGCCGTTTTCGTTGTGGTGGATGCACCTTCCGCCTACAACGCACTGATTGGACGGATAACGCTAGACGAAATTTGCGCTGTCGTCTCCGTACGGGCGTTAGTCATCGCCTATGTAACGGATAAAGGGAAGGCCGGAAAACTGGTTGGAGACCAAAAGGCCGGCCGATACTGCAACTCCTTATCGGTAAAGGGAACGAAAGATGAGACAGTGGCCGACGTCAAGATAAACCTTGACGTACGGCCAGAGAAGGAGGGTCCGGATGTTCAACCTGGCCCAGAAAGTCAAACAAAGGAAGTAGAACTTGCCCCTGGCCGTCAGTAATCGTGAGCGGACCTCAACAACGACTTCAGGAGCAATTGATACACATCCCGAACAACACAAAGATGTCTTCGCCTACACGGCCGCAGAGATGCCAGGGATCGATCCTAACGTTATATCGCACCACCTGAAAGTCGACCAAAGTTTTAAACCTGTAAAGCAGCGTCTGAGGCCGATGAGTACTGAAAAGGACAAAGCTGTTATGGAGGAAGTGGAGAAATTATTAGAGGCCAAATTTATTGAGAGATGTGACTATCCGGAGTGGGTCGCAAATGTTGTTATGGTAAGAAAAGCTTCAGGGGCGTGGAGAATGTGCGTGGACTTCACCAACTTGAACAAAGCCTGTCCTAAAGATTGCTATCCTCTACCGAGGATAGACCAGCTGGTCGATTCAACAAGCGGCCACACTACATTGAGTCTTTTAGATGCATACTCTGGCTACCATCAGGTACATCTGAGTCAAGAAGACCAACGACGCTGTGCCTTCATCACCAGCCACGGAGTGTTCATGTATAGAATGATGCCCTTTGGGTTGAAAAACGCGGGGGCCACGTATCAGCGGCTGGTGGATACAGTATTCTCAGGGCAAAAGGGACGCAACATAGAGGTGTATGTTGATGATGCTATAGTGAAGAGCAAGTCGGACAAACAGCACTTAGACGACCTCAGAGAGACCTTTGGGTCGCTCAGGAAATATGGGATGAAGTTGAACCCCAAGAAGTGCACCTTCGGCGTCCGATCAGGAAAATTTCTTGGTTTTCTGGTCAGTTCAAGAGGGATAGATGCCAACCCTGAAAAAATCCAAGCAATACAAGATTTACCTGCCCCTAAAAACATAAAGGACGTCCAGACCCTAACTGGGCGAATGGCCGCACTATCCAGGTTCATATCAAGGTCAGCCGACAAGTCGACCCCCTTCTTTCAGGTGCTGAAGGGGAACAAAAAGTTCGAGTGGGGAGCTGATCAAGAAGCAGCGTTCAGTCAATTAAAAACACATCTAACTGCGTTGCCAACGTTGGCACGGCCAGTTACAGGAGAAACCCTGATCCTCTATATCGCCGTAACAACGAACACAGTTTCAGCGGTCATTTTAAGAGAAGAAGAGAAGCAACAGCAGCCGATATACTTCGTTAGCCATGCATTAGGGCAATCAGAAAAGAATTACCCTATAATTGAAAAGGCAGCATACGCCGTAGTTATCGCCGCACGAAAGCTGAGGCCATACTTCGACGCTCATCCTGTCGAGGTGAGGACTGATCAGCCGCTGGAAAAAGCCTTGGAGAGATTCGAAAAGTGCCGGATACCTTCTGGGCGCGAGAGTTATCTGGCTTTGGAATACGTTATGCAGGCCGGACGACAATCAAAGCCCAAGCTCTGGCCGACTTCCTAGCGGAGTGTACCCATCCGACTGACAGCATTGAGTCGGACGGACTGTGGCAGATATACACTGACGGCTCGGCCACCATTCATGGATCTGGCGCCGGAATCCTCATCATCACCCCCGACGGCCATGAATTTGAGCATGCTCTGTTGTTCGCTACGCCACCAATAATGAGGCGTATCACGAGGTCTTGGCCGGATGACCGAAATCGCACAAGCAATGGGGGCAGAGAAGGTGACGTTGAGAGTGGACTCCCAGCTGGTGGCAAACCAACTAAACGGAGAGTATGAAGCAAAGGACGACAACATGAGCCAATATCTGTGTAAAGTAAGGCACCTGACGTCAGCCTTAAGGTTTTTCCAGGTCACCCATATACCAAGAGCTGAGAACAGTAAAGCCGATGCATTGGCAAAACTGGCTAGCGCAACCGCCGACAACAAAGCCAAAACGGTGACTGTGGATATCAGGAAGAAAAAAGGAGTGTTAACAGTTAATACGTTGATCGAGGACAGCGGCTGGATGAAACCTATAAGGCTATACAAACTGACAGGTGAGCTCCCAACAGACAAAGCGGAGGCCGCAAGGATAAAACGAATCGCCCCTCGTTTACGTCATTCGACACGAGGAGTCAGATAGGAGGTCTTCCACAGATCCAATTTTAAGATGTGTAGGTCCCAGCGAGGCCGCCTTCATGCTAAAGAGCATTCACTCAGGTATTTGCGGACACCATGTGGGGGGTAGAAATTTGGCCCATAAGGCCCTCCGCGCTGGTTTCTACTGGCCGACAATGATAAGAGATGCTAAAGAGCTGACTCGAAAATGCCATAACTGTCAAATTCACGGTCCCGACATCCACTTGCCTGCTCGTGAACTCCGTACGGTGCTCAATCCCATCCCTTTTGACCAATGGGGGATGGATATTTTGGGTCCATTTGCAGCTGCCACCGGGGGAAGGAAGTATGTAATAGCTGCCGTTGATTATTTCACCAAGTGGATAGAGGCCGAAGCCGTCGCCTCCATCACCGAGGCAGCAGTACGCAAATTCATATGGCGAAATGTAATAACCAGGTTTGGAGTACCAAAGGTTTTTGTATTCGATCACGGCCGACAATTCGATAATCCCTCCATCAGGTCTTGGTTGGGAGACAACGGTTCCATCGTAGCATACTCGTCTGTCACCCATCCTCAGAGCAACGGCCAAGCTGAGGCTGCAAATAAACAAATGCTCAACGGAATGAAGAAGCGACTGGAGGACCTCAAAGGCGCGTGGGCTGACGAACTCCCAAGCGTTCTGTGGTCCATCAGAACAACTACAAAGGAGGCCACCGGCCATACGCCTTTTAACTTAGTATACGGTTCCGAGGCTCTACTCCCCATCGAAATACAGATCCTCAGCCCAAGGGTAGAACTGTATGACCCCTTCAGCAACGCCGCAGCAAGGAAAGACAGCCTTGATTTCCTGGATGAGGTCAGAGATGAAGCTAGGCTCAACCTGGCCGTGTACCAAACAAGAATGCGACGAATATACAACCGCCGCGTCCATCATAGAGAATTTGAGGCCGGAGAGCTGGTCCTGCGTAAAGCAGCCGCAACAGGAAAGGGCAACATACACGGTAAACTATCAGCAAGATGGGAGGGGCCGTACAAGATCACCTGCGTAAAACAACCGGGCACGTACTTTCTAGAGGATATGGACGGCTGCAAACTCCCAAACCATTGGAATGCGGACACACTAAAAAAATATTATGCGTAGGTGAAACATCGGAATTGTAAGCGCGAGCGTGCGGACATGTCGCAGCCGTGGCATTTGGTTTTTTTTATTTTACTTAGCCATTGCCATTTTTATGAGCAAATTGTCAAAAGCTAAGCAGGGGGCAAGGAGAGGGGATCACCCTGAGAAATCATATATTTTGATTCAAAATCGCTGAATTTACTTGTGCAGAGAATAAAGCCGGCCGCAGATGCGCGCCGGGAAGGAAGTCTGTCCAAGGACTGTGAGCCTGGACAGCACCGGCCGCAGATGCGCGCCGGGAAGGAAGTCTGTCCAAGGACTGTGAGCTCGATAAAGACCGCCGCAGATGCGCGGCCGAAGGAAGTCTGTCCCGCGATCGTGAGCTCGATGCGACCGGCCGCAGATCTGCGCTGTGTGTAGTCTGCCCAAGGACCGTGAGCTCGATAAAGACCGGCCGCAGATGCGCTGTTAAAAAGTCTCGCCCAAGGACCGTGAGCTCGATAAAGACCGCCGCAGATGCGCTGTGTAGAGTCTGCCCAAGGATCGTGAGCTCGATAAAGACCGGCCACAGATGCGCGCCGTGTAGAGTCTAAATAGAGCCTGCTTCTCACAAGTCAATCAGAAGGCGGCCAAGACAAGTATAAAACAGAAGGAAAACCTATTAAAGATTTGATCAAAGTATCCTACTAAGTAAAATATCTCGGCAGAGGCCGTTACATACAAAGAGTAGATGAAGAGTCAGGCAAATCTACAAGCATGGCAGAAATAAAAGCAAGAATAAGGCAAAGTGTTGTCTAAAAAACTGAAATAGATTGAGCGGCAGCAGCCGACGCAAGTGTTATACAAGAAACAGGCGAAAAAACTAAGGAAATTTACAGTGAGAAAAATAAAAACAAGTACGCAGAGTCGGCGGCCGTCACCTAAATCAGTGACCGCCTGCTAACAGCCTAGCGCAAAAGAGTACAAGAGTACGAGCTAGACTAAAAGAAGAAAACCTAAGCCAAGGTTAGTCTTCGCCGAGGTACAGTATGAGGAGTCAAAACGACTCTACTACTGACCGATATTAAGCGGCGGCAGGAAAAATTGATGACCCTGTACATGAGGAGTCTGATGACGACAGCCCGAGTTCCTATGCGGGCCCGGACTCGCTTGGGGCCGTTGAAGGGTTACCATCGCCTGTCTCATTCAGAAGCTCACCTCGTCATCGATCCAGCGGCTCCCGGCACTGCAGACTTCAAGGCCAAGGCCCAGCCTCCTACGCTCCTCGTCCCTCTCATCCTCGAGTTCTCTATGCCTATCGAAGTCAAAATAGGGAGAGACCCTCTGGATGAGAGCCTTGCCGTCCTCATCTCCTCGTTCATACCCACGGTTGAACCCGTCAGCGTACCCTTTCTCATAGCCCTCCTGAAGAAGCCGCTGTCTCTCCGAGTCAAAGGCAGCCACTTTCTCTTGCAGCTCTTTAAGTTGAGCATCCTTGTCCATCAGCAAGGACGCATCAGCAGCCGCCTTATCCTCGACCTGTTGAAATTTGGCGGTCAGCTCCGACAACCTTTTCTCCGCCTGGTTCGCCTTCGTTTCGAACTCGGCCACGTTCCTAATCAACTTCTCGTTCTCAGAACGAAGAAGTATGTAGTCAGTCTTAACCTGGCCGAGCTCCTTCTCAAGTTTCGAGACGGCAACACGACCCTCCTCACAGCTACGGCAGAGAGAAGATTTAGTTATATCAGCACGGTCGGCTGACTTAACCAAAAGATCAGCCCCATGCTCCACCAGCTCCAGCTGTCGCATGACGATCCTCAGCCCGCTGTTAAGTTTGTTCAGCTGACCTCTGAATATGTCAGCTGGGGTCTGAAGCTTGTCACCGGTCCCACCACCAGGGGCCCCCACGGCAACGGTAACCTTCTTTTTGTCCAGCCCGGCCACCTTCTGCAGACAAAAGAAAGAGTTCAGATCCATCTCACCGAACTTTGGAATTGACGATACGCTATCCGCTGGGACATCTAGGACGTTGCACCCAGACAAAAATCCTTCAGAAAAAGGATCTGAACTAACCTTTCCCTTGTCAAGGGGCCCGGACTGAGGGGGAGGCTGGGAAATGACTTCAGGCCGGCTGCTCTCCTCAAGCTCATCTTCAAGATTAACGAAATGACGCTGAGGGGTATGAGAGCGTTGAGGAGAAGGCCTTGGCTGATCTTTTGTCGACCGCTCCAGCTTAGGAGGAGGGCGACCGCCTGTCTTCTCCGTTTTCTGCTTCTTAGCCTCTTTCGGCTTCTTGGAGCTTATCGTTTTCCTTTTGGGGATTGACGAAGCTGACATGGAAGGCGGTTTTGGCACGAAGTTCTCCATAACGGTCCTTAGGACTTCTTTTCGGTCGTTCGTTTCGGCGACCGGACGAGCGAGAATGGGAGTCTTTTCTGAGTCAAGGCCGATACGCTCGTAGTCGGCGGCAGTGAGTTCACGAAAGGAACCTGCACAGAAACGACGTACGTTAGAAAACGAAAACAAGGCAAACAAAAGCAAATAAATTACAAGGCCGGCCCCGGATTACCTGGATCCAGGGCCGGGATCAGGCCGACCCTGCCAAGGAACTCGTCCGTAAAAATAACCTCGGCCGGGGGCAGCCAATACCTAGGCTGGTTCCCCTCGTCAAGTCTGAAATAGTCCAGCACTTGTTCAGTTTCGGCCGACCGAGGAACTTGTTTGACTCCAAGAACAGAAATAGGACTAAACTCCTCGGCCGTCTCGAAACGGCGGTGGACTTTATTCCTGAACCTGCGAGGGATGTCCCACGGCTTCGGGCTGTAGATATAGAACCATCGGTCTTTCCAGTTGTGGACGGACGACAGTTTCTTATGGATTGTTTGATATCCAGGCTCGTACTTAATTCCCCAGTAGCCTGAGTACTCATTATTTGACCCCTTGGACATTGTGAGCGAATGCATTATTCGAAACGCGTCCACTGATAGCGGAAGATCCACGAACAGACACGTCCACGTAAACGCAACCATCGTACGGATGGCGAAGGGGTTGAGCTGACATAGGGCCACGTTCGCCCTCTGAATAAGCAGCTCAATGAAGGGGTGGAGAGGGAAACGAAGCCCAAATTCTAAGTGCTTTGTAAAGACGGCCGTATAACCATCGGGAGGTTGGGTAACCGTATCATCTTCCTCTGGGATCTCGAACTTCCACCCCTCACCCAGGTTGTAATGATCAGCGGCCAGAATATGGCCGGTCTTTATTAACATCAGGTCTCTATATGGGCCTTCTGGTTTCTGCAGCATGGGGGCTCTATACAAGGCTCTGTCTAACTTATTTACCCTACGCGGCACGGCGTGAGACGTGGAAGCCTCAGGGATGTCGTCCACAGGGAATACCGTACAAAGAGGGACGGTCTCGACCAGTTCAGGGTCATCAACCTCAGAGTCAGTGACATCTAAGTAATCCTCTAGGGTACGGGCGGGGGGAGAGTCCGGCTCATTAACAGAGGTCATGATAAAATAAAGTAAGAGCGGATGAGTTACCTAAAAAAGTGAAGACGGCAGCAGCAAACGCAGCAGGGGCAACGGGCGGTTATCAAGCAGAAGAGATGAGAAGTTGAGAAGTTGAGAGTTTTTTCTTTAAGGAAATAAAAAGTAGGGCGCAAATGAGGGGTTTTTGGGGGTATTTATAGGGAAAGGGTGAACAGTGACCATTCAATTCCCACCACACACGTGTCAGGCACACAGGGGAAGGAAGTTAAAAGGCCCATGGGTGGCACAGTACACAAGGCCCAATTGGGTTGGCGCCAAAGCCTAAGAAAGTCCAAATATTTTCAAAACTAGGAAGCTTGTCAGAGAAGCAAGCACTCCAGGTAGCAGCTCACCATGCACTTAGATCACGAACGGCTCCCACCTTCTGAGGAAGCCGTTCAGGGGCAAGTTGATGGGGCATGGCAAGCCGGCAGCTGGCAGAGCATGTAGTAGCCGGCCGACATACCCTCGTCCAGGCTTTGGACCTTTGTTGAAGATGTCTTGTCACGGCCATACATAGTCGGCCGGCCACGTAAGTACGATCAAGGGGCTGAGGGGACAGGAGTGTCAGAACTTGTCCCCCCACTTAACAAATCAAATCCCCTATAAAAGGGGAAGCATTTGCAAGGTTAAAAGGATAGCAAAAAAACACATAAAAAAGGTATTATTAAACTTTCTCTCATTGCTTTCCAAACCTAAATTCAAATCCTAAGCTTACTTAAGCATCGGAGGGGCAATCCTCGGACGCCCCGAGGCTAGGTTTGTAATCCTTTGCAGGTCAGCTGGAGAAAGAAAGTCAAGCCAAGAAGTTGTTCTCTACGAAGGCTTGAGCACGTGATTTGTTACAAGTTATAAAATTGTTTAAGTTTTGTAACCCGAAACAGATCTAATGATTAACAAAAGAATATGTTCATTAACATACAAGAATTGATCCTTTTGTGTTTTTATTCAATCGGTATTAAATCAAAACTCATTCAAAATCATATGTAATTGTTTTAACATCTTAAAACATTGATAATTATGAATCAAACGGACCAAAAACAAGCCAAAATTCATAACAAAACACACGGCCTTCTTAAAAACAATTCGGCCACCATTATGAAATTGAATAAAATTTATACAAAATCGATTTTATGAAAACCTTATAAAAATTTCATATGCCCTAAGGCTCTGATACCACTTGTAGGTTTATATCGGTATATAGACCTTTAAAATCACATGATTATAATGAAAAACTTTATAAGATTTAAAGGTCATAAAAGAAATTGCATAAATAAGTTTAAGATTAAGAAAACAACCTTTTGTCCTTGCTTAATGGCCTAAGATCGAATATCAAGAAGCATGATATCTCCTAAAAGTTGCACCCAAGATTGCTTAAGATATGCCCTTAGTTCTTGCTAGAAAACTTTAGAGAGAAGAAAACTGATTTTCTAATTTTTGTGTGTGAATTATAATGAATGAATTAGTTAATTAGGTTGAGCCAAAGCTCCCCTAATATACTCCAAATTTCGGCTAACCCATCAATTATGGGGAGTAATTTTTGCTTTCCAAAAATCACTTTCCAAAAACCAATTCCTTGTTGACCAAGGAGTCAAAGAGCAATAAGGCTCTTTCCTAGAGGTTTCCTTTAGCTTTTTAATATAATATAATATTACTAGTGTCATAAATATGATCCACTATAATATATCATTAAATTATTAATATCCTCATATTTATAATTTTCTAATTAATTATAACAGTTTATGATTAATTAGCCTATATTATATTCAATAATTAAATATAACATTTTATATTCAATTTACGAATTACATTTAATTCGTCTTAGCTAATATCATTTAATCCTTATTAAATGGCCGTATCATTATCACACACTTGACTAACATTTTAGTCAAAAACACCGACTAACCTTTTAGTCTTTTTGTAAGGCATCAATATGATTAATTTCTCAAATAATCACATTTCTTAAACACATCCTTTAGGTGTGACTTTTTAGGGACCAGTTGATCACCGCCATCTGTATGACAATAACGTCAAACTTATCCAGCAAGCCAACCGTTATTGATAAACGTTAATCAACTGATTGCATACAAAATGTACCCTGTGTACCTTGAGAGATTTATTTATGTTATTGCACTAACTGTGGAGGACACTAACTCCAACATGCGTACCATCTTTGAAAACTAAAGACCATAAATTTCTGAAGTGAATCGAGTCTGCATGATGTGAACGATACTATATGTATGTCTGGCTGCGATCTGATATCGTGTTGTAATCCTGTTGAATTATTGTGATACTAATGTTATGATATTATATGTTATTTGCCTTCATAACTGAATATCATGCTTATATGATTTATCGCTTTAAACCGCATGCTTATTATGACTTATATGTCTTTATATGCTAATTGTAATAAGCATGTTTATGTTTTTATCATAATGTTATAATTATAAAGCGATAGTAATGAACCAAAGTAATTGAATTCGAGGGTAAGTATGAGCATAGCTAGTCACTGTCCGCTCAGCGGGCACCCCCCATCAGTTTATTGTGCAGGATGATCGTGGACCGAGAGCTGGATTTTGGACGGGGCCACGCTACGTTTTTATTACTCTACTTTTAGTTGTTTTTGAGAGATTTGTAATATATAACACTATACTCTTTTAATTTCCGTACTTAGAGTTGTTTTATTCAACTCATGAACGATGATGTAACATTTTGGGTTTTATTGTATAATTAATGACGCTGGTTTAAGACTTAATTAATTTCCGCCATAGTAATTAAAGTCGACTAAAAACCAGGTTGTTACACTACATCCAGCAACACTTCGTATCTTAGAGCTCAAGCAAGAATATCCCGTATATCCTAAAAGGTAATTTGGAAATATATGGAAAAAGATGACTTTGCCCGCCCTCCTAATCGCATGACGCCTTGCGATTGGAGCAAGCTATCGCAAGAAGCCTTGCGATTACCTCAGGCATTCGCAAGGTGCCTTGCGATTCCTACGACCGGTTTTATCCTCTAGGGTTTTCTAATTTATTGACGAATTCTCCACAATAAATACAACCCCTCTACATACGTTTCAAACACAATAATTACACATCACAATTTTTCTCAAAAGCCTCACGCATAAAACACCTTTGAATTCTTCATTTTCTCGTGTTGAATTCTCCCCATTGAAGCGAAGCGCTGCCGGTTTCCCAGTTCGAGGCAGGTAGGTCTTAATCCTAGCATGGATTAAGGTTTTTTTTACATCTTTGACTTGCAAGGGTCTACATTAGGCTCACCCCGACTTTGGTACGCGAGTCTGCTTTTCATAAGGCGGCCATGCACCTCGAATACACACCCTATTCGTAACACCTTTCCAAAATCGCATAAGCAACTGACCCCCTTAAAATAAACCAAATGGACTTTATTTTATGTATGCATTTAGCAAATCATCATCTTGCATTTAGTCCCAGAATAATGAATTCGACATTAACTGAACCGTTTCCGTTAACAAGTTTAAGCATGCTTAACTGAGGGTTTTAAAAAATCTCTTTTGCATTTGCATTTGCACTTCTTTTACAACTTATATCGCACTTGTACGTAGCGAATTACTTAAGCTCATGTATCATTCTTTGCATTGTTCTCAAGCTTAGTAGAGGCTATCTTTGATAGGCTTTTCCAAAAGATCTTTCATAAAACATTATTTGAACAATTCTTTAGAAGAGTACCTGATGTGTCCTATACTTATATATATTTATAGCCCCTGTCGTTAGCGTTTCTTTGCGATTCTAGTGCTTTTATATGCGTTTCAGCTCCTATTTCTCTCCGATTTGGCACTGCTGCGTTTTTGTGTCTATTTTGCAGGTAAACACGCATATTTGGAGGTTAGGATGCTATTCGAGAGGTTTCGTGAAGTTTCGCAAAGTTTCGTGAAGTTCCGAGTTGGTTTCGTTGCGTTTCGCTTGCGCACGAGCCCCGTTTTAGCTTTTGAAGGTGTCCCGGGACCTCGGGACGGGATTTGAAGTTCATGTGATCGATGTAGACCTTGTCCCTACTCCTTGTGACGATGTAGGCCTTGTCCCGTAGGCTTGGGAAGAGAAAGAAGCAAGAAAAAAACGAAGTACAAGTCAAGAACCAAAGCTGAAAAATCTGAACAACACGGGAAGCTCTTATCCCGTCCGGGACCAACCCACCCCGCCCGGGGGCACTCTCACCCCGCCCGGGGCAGCCTTGTGTCTCTTCGTTGGCTTAAAATTGATCGTCTATTTGAGAGGCCAAAACATCTTATTTTTGCACGAATTTTTCTGAGGATTCTCTAGACACATTAAACTAGTTTCTCTCCAAAAATTAGGTTTTGATTAATTTTCCTTCTTGTATTTCAATTCCCGACTCGGTTTATGTTCGTTTGATCGTCTATTTGGTTTTGTTGCTTGAATTCATCCTCTTGTTCTTGGAATTTTCTGGTTGGTATTTTCAATTCCTCCTTTCTTTTGTTTGTCAATTCATTATATACTGTCATTGATCATGATTTCATCTTTTGCTTTCGTTTTCGTTGTTGTTTTCGCTATGAGTGAGTAGTTCTTTATCTAGGGAGAAGGGTGAAGCATGGGTGATTGTTTTGGTTGATGTTTGAGTTAGGTTTTTGCGTTTGCTTTGATTGTCTCTGCTTGATTTGGTTTGTTGATTCCTTGATCACGTTTTAGCAAACTTTTAGCACCCTTGAACTTAAGATCGAAAGCCTAGTTCGAGGAGAGGCGCGAGACAATCATTAGGACCCTCAATTGTAAGTTGCGAGAGCCCGCTTTTGAGACCTAGAGGAAGCTTTAGACCGAGAGGACGAGCTATATCCTTAGCATGTGCGACTACCTACTCAACCCGATCATCATCCTTGACCTTGACTTACCCATTGCCTAACCCGACTTCCTAGACTTTCTCCATTTAAGTTAATCCTTGTTTTACGCTCTAGCTATAGAACCATCCAATACTCGAACTGACCAAGACTAGAATCACCTCATAGGTAACCTACAAATACGGCCTTCTCCCTGTGGATTTCGACCCCGACTTACCCGAGCTACCCCTTAGGTTTGTCAGGTTTATTTTTGATTAGGTGAGCGCGACTAAGCCTATCAAATTTTGGCGCCGTTGCCGGGGAGACAGCTTTTGTTTTTGTTTGTTACTTGTTTCTAGTCTTTTGTTTTTTCCATATGTCACTTGCTTTCTTCCCCATGATATGACAATATTTGATTTTCCGCAATACCATGGCGAACCATTTCATAAGTATATTGTTCGATTTAATAGCTATATTGGTTCGTTTGGTCTTATTTGTTCTGATTGGGAGAAAGTTTATATTATTAGCTCGGGCATGAACTATGAGTCTCACAACTTCATTCACTACGTGAGCAATGGTAGAATCTCCTATATGCCCGACTTTGAGATTTGGGACCTCTTTTGGGATATCACACGTGAAGCTCTTATTTCCGAAATAAAAGCTGACTTTAACGAGGTTCTTGTTACGTACATGAAATTAGTCGAGGAGATGAAAGATGATTGTGAGTCTTATGAATGTTCCCCCGCTCCTTGTGATAATACCTATTCGTCTCAAACTTGTATGTTAACTCGCCCATATGCGTCCTTGTGTGATGATGATTTGTTTGATGACGATGGTTGTGAGCGTGCTTATGATTGTGAATCGCCTAATCCGCTTGAAGTAGTTGTGCATGACGCTCCTGAACCTGAACCGACTTGTCCGTTGATTGATGCGTCTATTGAGTCTGTTTCCGTTGGATCCTTGTCCGAGGATCCTTTGGTGGTCTTACCGTTTATTGAGATAGACGCAGGTGACTCAAAGTCGTGGAGCGCAGAAGTGGATGAATTAGAAGCCCTACTATATGCACATGAAGAGAAGGCTTTTGTACCCACGGACACAACAAGTCAAGAAAAAAACTCACATGCTCCCGAGGTTCACATTTCCGAAGTCACGCAGTTGTCCCAATCTAACGGCATCGATGAGTTTTTGAGTGCTTTTGTTGTGAGCGGATGTATTGTAAATGTTGCTAAAGTGCTCCAAAACAATTTTCGTCGACTCATTTATTTGTAGAGTCGATCATTAGCTGTGATTTTCTATAAATGTGTTTCATTTTGGTGCTACATTTGCTTCTGTTTAGCACATGAGCAGGTTTTTGATCGGCTACTACGAGCTTTGGTCGCAATAATGGTTGGCTTTGCTTCAAGCCAATCGATTGGTGATGGCCGATTGGATGACGTTGGTGATGGTAGCAGGTTCGCGTCTGCGGCGGCCCGTGCTGCGCCCCCATTTTGAAGCTGGTTTGGGGGGGTGCTTCTCTTGTAAATAATTGTAAGTACGTTTTTCTTTTCTTTTCACTAGTTTCTGTTTTTCTCCCCTATTTTATGGTCCCCGTGTTGATGTGCTTTAGGACACATTGGGGACAATGTGTCGTTGGTTTGGGGGGAGGAACGCTTTGCTTTCCGCTTTGCTTTATTTTTGCGTTTTCTTTTTCGTTTTTCTTTTTTCCAAAAAATCACAAAATCCCAAAAAATCTGAAAAATTCAAAAAATCCATAAAAATCAGAAAAATTTCACAAAAATACCAAAAATACGTATCCCGATCGTTGTATGCGAGCTTGTTTTTTACCTTATTATTTCTCGACATCCCTTCCCTCGTATGCTTTGGCTTTGGCATTATTTTATTGTGTTGGATTAGCGCTACGGGGATGTCTAGACTGTTGCAGATGATGGCATGTGCTTTTACCTTGTTGGCTTTATCATTCACGGACTATAGCTACTTATATTGTGAGGTTTTCAGCCTCCAGAGGCCGGTTCATCTATCCCGGTCCCCGTGCTTTATTGTGAGTAGTTCTCCTCGTGGGGTGCGTAACATTAACACGCATAAGTGTGGCCCCTATCCCGTTTTTCCCCGCGATTTTGTCACATGTTTAGCGTATGAGGCTTTAGTTGATTTCATTCTATTCACCTTGTTCATACATTGTTTTATCCTCTCATATATGATCCTTTTACCCCTATACACATGAGTTTGCTAGCTACATGCCCAAATAGCCTACCCTAGCCTTGCTAGTGACCGCTTTGCCTACTCTTGTGCTTGTCTGATGGGTCTTGATCGTGCTACGACTTGCTGACGTCGTGTGCTTTGAGAGTTTGGTGAATTTGAGGCGGGATTGCTGTTTCCCCGACCTTTGATGAGGTTTTCCGCAACTAAACTATGTGAGTGTGCTCTTTACTCAAGAAAAAAAAAAATCTGAAAAAACAAACACAACACAAAGAAATACAAAAAGAAAGAAAATGTGTGCACAAAAATGATAAGTTGTTGTTGTTGTTGATGAGTGAGCACTTGAAATTTGTTGCTATGTTGCGTTGATGTGTAAAGGAGATCGATATGCTGCTTTCGGTCCGTTTTTCATGAGAGTTGGGTTCTTTGTTGGTTGGACGAGCACTTGAGTAGTACGAGTGGTTTCTAGTGGCTTAGCTCCACGAATCCATAATCATTTGTTCCACCTTATCACCCTTATCCTCTCTATGGCCTTTACACCCTCATTTCCTATGTAAGCCCTCATGTTTGCTTCATTTTTGTGACATTATTCGTGTACGGGAATGCGAGATTTGGTCCACATTCGATTGCGGGCGTGCTTCCACCAGTCGAGTAGGTGAGTGGTATCACATACTTCGCCTTGATCATCATTTGAGTAGAGTGGAAACCGCGAGAGGTCCGTGATTTGATTGCTAGAGAGCCCTTGTTTAAGCCATGCTATTCATTCTGCGCCGTCTTGTAATTCTCATCCGTTAGCTTGCTATTTCCATACGTCCCATGCTGTTTGGGATCGATTGCCATTTGCTCATGCTACTTGCGGTTTGGTGATTGTTTGGGGAAGTATTCTTTTGCTCGCTTTGTCCTCTGTTTTCTATCATGCTTTGTTGCTTGAGGACAAGCAACGGTTCGGTTTGGGGGAGTTTGATGTGTCCTATACTTATATATATTTATAGCCCCTGTCGTTAGCGTTTCTTTGCGATTCTAGTGCTTTTATATGCGTTTCAGCTCCTATTTCTCTCCGATTTGGCAAGGCTGCGTTTTTGTGTCTATTTTGCAGGTAAACACGCATATTTGGAGGTTAGGATGCTATTCGAGAGGTTTCGTGAAGTTTCGCAAAGTTTCGTGAAGTTCCGAGTTGGTTTCGTTGCGTTTCGCTTGCGTACGAGCCCCGTTTTAGCTTTTGAAGGTGTCCCGGGACCTCGGGACGGGATTTGAAGTTCATGTGATCGATGTAGACGTTGTCCCTACTCCTTGTGACAATGTAGGCCTTGTCCCGTAGCCTGGGGAAGAGAAAGCAGCAAGAAAAAAACTAAGTACAAGTCAAGAACCAAAGCTGAAAAATCTGAACAACACGGGAAGCTCTTATCCCGTCCGGGACCAACCCACCCCGCCCGGGGCAGCCTTGTGTCTCTTCGTTGGTTTAAAATTGATCGTCTATTTGAGAGGCCAAAACATCTTATTTTTGCACGAATTTTTCTGAGGATTCTCTAGACACATTAAACTAGTTTCTCTCCAAAAATTAGGTTTTGATTAATTTTCCTTCTTGTATTTCAATTCCCGACTCGGTTTATGTTCGTTTGATCGTCTATTTGGTTTTGTTGCTTGAATTCATCCTCTTGTTCTTGCAATTTTCTGGTTGGTATTTTCAATTCCTCCTTTCTTTTGTTTGTCAATTCATTATATACTGTCATTGATCATGATTTCATCTTTTGCTTTCGTTTTCGTTGTTGTTTTCGCTATGAGTGAGTAGTTCTTTATCTAGGGAGAAGGGTGAAGCATGGGTGATTGTTTTGGTTGATGTTTGAGTTAGGTTTTTGCGTTTGCTTTGATTGTCTCTGCTTGATTTTGTTTGTTGATTCCTTGATCACATTTTAGCAAACTTTTAGCACCCTTGAACTTAAGATCGAAAGCCTAGTTCGAGGAGAGGCACGAGACAATCATTAGGACCCTCAATTGTAAGTTGCGAGAGCCCGCTTTTGAGACCTAGAGGAAGCTTTAGACCGAGAGGACGAGCTATATCCTTAGCATGTGCGACTACCTACTCAACCCGATCATCATCCTTGACCTTGACTTACCCATTGCCTAACCCGACTTCCTAGACTTTCTCCATATAAGTTAATCCTTGTTTTACGCTCTAGCTATAGAACCATCCAATACTCGAACCGACCAAGACTAGAATCACCTCATAGGTAACCTACAAATACGGCCTTCTCCCTGTGGATTTCGACCCCGACTTACCCTAGCTACCCCTTAGGTTTGTCAGGTTTATTTTTGATTAGGTGAGCGCGACTAAGCCTATCAGTACCCTCACCCGAATCCGAATCTGGTTTCACAATAGCCATAGACGGATGGGTGTCGACGTGCCTTGAACTCTAAGACGTGTCTTTGAGCATAAGGACACGAAGGCGGGTTCTAAATTTCCCTCATAATTTAGTGGCGACTCCGAAGCAGTTTTTAAAGGTTTTTCTAACTTAATCTTTTTCAACTTTTCGCCCCTTAGCAAGACGTCGAGTGGTCCCATTTAACCCCAGTACCTACATAAAGACATCTACGAGACCTTTCGTAAGTGCGAGATGAACATTCCTTTGCTTGATCTTTTGAAGAGCGTACCTAGGTATGCTAAGTTCCTTAAAGAATTGTGCACGGTCAAGAGAAAACAAAGGTTAGAGAGCACGTAAATGCGATGTTCCAACATAAGTTGCCACCTAAGTGCGGTGACCCCGGTATGTTTACTTTTCCTTATACCTTAGGTGACACTAAAATCGAATGTGCTATGCTGGATTTAGGTGCCTCTATTAACGTGTTGCCTTATTCGCTGTATAAGTCTATGAAGTTAGGATCTTTGGTTGAAGCTAGAGTTGTTATTCAATTAGCTGATCGTTCGAATGTTTATCCTAAAGGTGTTGTTGAGGATGTGCTTGTCATGGTTTATAATTTGATTTTTCCTGCAAATTTTTATGTGCTAGAAATGGAACATGATAAGCACACTGTCCCTATTTTGTTAGGGCAACCTTTCTTGAAAACTACTAGTACTAAGATTGATGTGTCTAGTGGTTCTCTTACTATGGAGTCGGACTGTCAAATTGTTAAGTTTAACATCTATGATTCTATGAAATATCCCCATGATGTGCATGTTGTGAACTTTGTTGATGTGATTGATAGTCATGTGGAAGATGTGTTTCATGTGAGTAGTTCGGATGCATTGTAAAGTGTGTTTGAGAATAATCTTAATAAAGATGGTATGGATATTGTATTGCCTACTAATGTGTAGGATATTATGTCAGAGCTTGAGATATATGAAAGGAGCCCTATCTCCTATGGTAAGGCGCTACTTACCTTTCTTGTAGACAAGTTGTTACCATCTATTGTGCAGGCACTTGCTGTGGAGTTGAAGCCACTGCCTGAGCATCTGAAGTATGCGTTACTAGGTGAGGGAGATACGTTGTCGGTCATAGTCTCTAGCAAACTCACAGAGGAAATAGAGGAGAAGCTGGTAAAGGTGTAATATGAACACAAGACATTTATAGGGTGGACGATTGCCGATATCAAAGGTATTAGTCCATCCACTTGTATGCACCGCATCTTGCTAGAAGAGGGTACGAAGCCTGATGGACCGCTATTAGTAGGGCTTTAGGAGTCGGTTTTATATCATTTGGAGACACTTGGAGGTTGATTTAGTAGTGATTTTAATATATTTCGGGTTGAGTTGAATAATTGGTGAATTATCACTTTTACGATGTTTTTATTGATTAGGTCGATTGGTGCCAACTTTATAATGATAAATATTCATTTGAGCCGGGATGTGAAGAATAAAGAAGATCGGGAAGAAGAATAAAGACCGAGCCAAAAATATTGTTTTTGGAAATAAGAAGACTTGTAATTTATTTTATTGTAATTAATTAGTTTTAGTTTTAGGAAACTGCTTATAAATAGGGGTTGCTTTAGTTTTATTAAGAGACTTCTACCACAACTTTTACTGCTACTTTTCATTATACTAGTTTAGACCTAATTTTATATTTTGTTCAAGAAAACCATGGAAGCCTAATTTTATCTTGATTCAAGCAACTAAACGGTTTGACTTATAATTGTGAGTTTGAAAGTTCTTATCTTATTAATCGCGTAATCGTTAGTTTCGTTGATTTAACTGGATTGTGATTAACGTAACGCTAGTAACAAACTAGGTTTAACTATTGTACGGGATTCGTGATATTTATTCCTAGAAGCAATTTTCATAATACCTAAAGTACAACTGGATTGTATGTGCTATTTATTCCTTATCGATTCTCTTGTGATTAAAGCTGCTAACTGATTAAATCTTTAACTGGATTGTGAGATTGTCTTTTAGTTAGGGTTAGTTAAAGAACGGGATACGTTTTAATTAACTAAACATAAGGAGGATTAGAATTACATGATTCACGATAGGGTAGTCAAGAATACGAGTTTGAACCGGATAACTATGATCAATTGTCTTTAAACCGTGGATGTTTGCTTGAGTTGAGACCTTTAGTATTATTTGAGTTCATCGTAGTTATTTATTTTATTGGTCTTTTCATTAGTCTTTTTAGTAGTTTTAGTAGATTTCAATCAAAACCCCCTTAATCTTAGTTACTACGGTCTTTAGTTACACTTTACACGATTATAGTTAGTCCTATTCTCTGTGGGTTCGACCCTTACTTCCGCTTTGCTATTTGTTTAGTAATAGGAATTAAGTGATATAAATTATTAATTTGCGGCATACGACATTAAGACCGTCAAATTTTGGCGCCGTTGCCGGGGAGTAGGCGTTAATCGTGTTCTATAGTGTAGTGTATATAGTCTTTATTTTATTTAGTTTTTAGTTTTAGTTTTGTTTTTGTTTTATTTTAGGTTAGATGGCTTCCAAATATTTTCCCCAATATGAGCATGAATTGTTTTATAAATACTTTAATAGGCTCTATGAATATGTTATTCGTTGTCGTCATCCTTATCAAACTTGGGAACTTTGTCATGTGATTTTTAATGGTTTGAATGAGGAAACTGAAGGACATGTTTACACTATGACTGAAGGGTGGTTTCTTTATGAGATGAGCTATGACGAGAAGTGGGACTTTTTCCTTTACTTAGCTCACGATACTGAACAATGGGAGTTGTACAATTCATTTCTTAGGAGACCTCAACCGAGACCGAAAGTGAAAATTTTAACACTCCACCTAGTTCATCGATGTCTACAGAGGAAATGATTAGAGCCCTTACGATTAATGTGATGCATATCCAACAAGAGACTAGGGCTAGTATTGAAAACCTTGAGTGTAAGGCTACGCAAATAGCGGAAGCTATAGCTAGACTTGAGGCGCGAGATAATCATGTTCTTAATTTGGATGAGTCTGAATTGGAGTATGAGCTTGAATTTGACACTCCCCCTCCCGTTGAACCTGAAGTTAGTGATTCCCATAAGACTTGTGATGTTGATAGCGATGATGGTTTTTGGGATGATGATGAGGAGGAGGAGGATTGTGAGTCGAGCTTTTGTATTCCCTCTCCCGATTTGAGTGATAATTTGATTCTAGAGGATTCACCGAGTGTGACTTTAGAGAATGAGCGAGAGGGAGAAGAGTTTGAAGAGCGAGGGGAAAATAAAGAGGAAATGGAGTTAGTTGATGTACTTCTACCGACGGATACGCCAATCACAAATCCCTTAGGTAGTTCATTGGATTTAATACTTGAGGTTCTTTGTCAGTCTTTGTTTAGTCAACACAAATTTTCTACATGTGATTCATCCTGTAAAGAGCCATTTTATGACATAGAGCCTACTTTTAGGAGCCCAGAGAAATACCTGTCATGTGCTTATACTTTGTTTGATCATGCATGCTATAATTTGGTATATATATGTTATTATCACTTTTACAGTGTGTTTGCTAGCATGTTTGATAGGTTACTACGGGCATTGAGTTGTTCCGCTCTTAACTTGACACTTTGGTAAAAGATGGAGTATGAAAAAGGCGTCGAGCGAACGACGTTAAACAAAAGCGCTATCGGGGAGGCAACCCTTGATTTATCGTTTTATTTTTGCATTTTAGTTTAGTTTTTATTTCTTAAATGGGTGCTCGTGACGGTTTGCTTAATGTTTCAGGAAATTTGAGCCTCCGAAAGAAGACCCGAAGCCCTTGTAGTTAATGTGTAAAAAAAAAAAAAAAATTAAAAGTGTGAAATTGAGCAGAAAAAGAATGGCGAGCTACACGCGGGCTGATGGCAACCCACACGCGAGCCGCCTCTCCCTCAACTTATATTTCCAAAAAAAAAAAATAAAAAATAAAGAGAGCACCATTCTAATTAAATAAAAAAAAAGGGAAAAGAGCGTGAGAGAGGATGGAGAGCACGACTCCACCACCTTGGCAGACCCCACCACCTCCGGCAACCCCCCTCTGCCGGCGCCGGCGCCGGCGACCACCACTTGTTCTCTCCTTCGACCCTCCATGACCAACACCACCCCACGGCACCTTACCCCACCCACCACATCGCCATAGCCTGCCACCACCATCGCTACTGCTGCTGACCTCACGCTGCACACCACCGGAGCACCCGCACTTGTCGAGCCCACTCGCCGGAGCTCCGGCAAGCATCTTAGTCAAACCCTAATTTCTGAATTTGGGGTTGTCGTTCTCACTTGATATCGGGTCGATTTATCTGTGCAATTGGGTCAGATTTGTGATGCTAATTGAGTTATAAAGGTGTACCTTCAAGTTTACAACATCGAGTGTGATTGGTAAGCCGATTTTCAATTGATTATGGTGTGTTTTGGCACATGTCGACCCGTCTTTGCGTATTTGGAGGGTTGGGCCTTGATCTTCCCCCATAATTTCGTTTGGTGAGTGTTATTCCTCCTTCAATTTTTCTGTGAAATCGAACTTACACCCTTGCTGCTGTGTTGTGCTTGTTCTTGGTCGATTTTGGAATTGAACTTGGGTATGTGACATGCTGTCCACGCGACTTTATCACCAGCAGTCCTTGTCTTTGCCAAGTGGGTGAGTTATTCACTGCATTTCATTATCATATTGTCATCAACTTGGTTGCCACGTTGCTGCACTTTCTGTATGTTGTTGTTGGAGTGGATTTTGACTGCAACTCGACCTCTAGCGTGTGCTTATTCTGATTTTTGTCGGCTGTGAGTGGTTTACTGTTAAATTTGAATTGATAAGTTTGAGTTGGGTTCGTTTGCTCTGTCCTGATTTTGGTGGGTGTGGCTGTGCATCGTCTTTGTTGTTGACGACTTTTCTGCTTGAGAGCGTTGGGATTAGTGAGGTTTCGTGAATCGAGATTTTGAGTGAGGCTTTGCTGGTATTATCAAGTGAAGTGGATGTTGATTGCCTTGCGAATATGATCACGATGCTGAATTTAATAGTGAATGATGTCCCATCGAGTTGGATTCTGTCTGCTGTTTGGTTTTGGATACCGCCTTTGTCGATTTACGGTGACTTTGAGTTGAGGGAGTTATTATTGTGAGCTTGAGCTCTCTGAGATTTAGTTCACGGAGAATAGTGAGGAAAAATGTGTTGCTTCTGTGAGTTTGCCCCCGTTTGGTGTCCTCATTCATCACATTGAGGACAATGTGTCGATTAAGTGTGGGGGAGTGAACTACTGTGATGTGTATATTTTTGCTTTTGTATTATTCTTTTGTTTCAATTCAAAAAAAAAAAAAAAAAAAAAAAAAAACAGAAAAAAACCAGAAAAAAAATCAAAAATATGAATAAAGTGAATCCCGGCTAGGTGAAAACCCGAAAGGGCGCCTAGGCAAAATTGGGATATGTGGCCGAGGGCGGAGTGAAACCCACAAGGGTGGGCACTCCGAGTAAAATGAAGAAACGAGTTGCGAGCCACGAGAGTTAGAGTGAGGGAAAAAAACAAAAAAGCTAGAGTGAAACCCGCAAGGGCGGGCACTCTAGGCAAAATGAGAGATTTAGGAAATAAAAATGTGCTAATACTTCCTATTTTACCGGCGTGGCGACATAAGAAGGGTGACAAAGAAGGTTGGAAGGGTAAGTTAGAGGCTACGGTGTGGAGAAATCGCGGTGCACGGAGTAGTAGGCACCTCTCTTGCGATTGGGTTTGGATTGACTTGCGGAATAGAGGAGGCTAGGGTGTTCACTAGTGTGGGTTGTGGAGTTATTTGGCGTACATCTCATCGCCATTGGAGACATTAGTAGCACTAGTGAACTTGATTAGGATGGAGAAATAAGGGGCGTAGCTAGTTTTGTCATCATTTGTTTACACATTATGTCGTTGAGTCGAAGGGTACTTGATTCCTAAATTTCGAGAGTTGTTATCACGAGAATGAGAGTTGAGTGCGAATGGCTATCTCTTAAGCCATTAGAGGGAGTTGGAGATTAGAGTTGAGAGCACGACTTGTTTTGATATTGTGTCCCCTGCGTTTCTTTGTTGAGCTAGTGATGTTTCATTTTTATGGCGTCCTTTGAGTTTACACGAGGTCGTGTAAAGGTTCAAGTGTGGGGGAATTTGATGGACCGCTATTAGTAGGGCTTTAGGAGTCGGTTTTATATCATTTGGAGACACTTGGAGGTTGATTTAGTAGTGATTTTAATATATTTCGGGTTGAGTTGAATAATTGGTGAATTATCACTTTTCACGATGTTTTTATTGATTAGGTCGATTGGTGCCAACTTTATAATGATAAATATTCATTTGAGCCGGGATGTGAAGAATAAAGAAGATCGGGAAGAAGAATAAAGACCGAGCCAAAAATATTGTTTTTGGAAATAAGAAGACTTGTAATTTATTTTATTGTAATTAATTAGTTTTAGTTTTAGGAAACTGCTTATAAATAGGGGTTGCTTTAGTTTTATTAAGAGACTTCTACCACAACTTTTACTGCTACTTTTCATTATACTAGTTTAGACCTAATTTTATATTTTGTTCAAGAAAACCATGGAAGCCTAATTTTATCTTGATTCAAGCAACTAAACGGTTTGACTTATAATTGTGAGTTTGAAAGTTCTTATCTTTATTCATGATTATTGATTATTGCTTAATTATTATTATTATTTGCGAGATTTATTTTGATTCCTAGGTGCGCAACTAGTCGTCTTATTAATCGCGTAATCGTTAGTTTCGTTGATTTAACTGGATTGTGATTAACGTAACGCTAGTAACAAACTAGGTTTAACTATTGTACGGGATTCGTGATATTTATTCCTAGAAGCAATTTTCATAATACCTAAAGTACAACTGGATTGTATGTGCTATTTATTCCTTATCGATTCTCTTGTGATTAAAGCTGCTAACTGATTAAATCTTTAACTGGATTGTGAGATTGTCTTTTAGTTAGGGTTAGTTAAAGAACGGGATACGTTTTAATTAACTAAACATAAGGAGGATTAGAATTACATGATTCACGATAAGGTAGTCAAGAATACGAGTTTGAACCGGATAACTATGATCAATTGTCTTTAAACCGTGGATGTTTGCTTGAGTTGAGACCTTTAGTATTATTTGAGTTCATCGTAGTTATTTATTTTATTGGTCTTTTCATTAGTCTTTTTAGTAGTTTTAGTAGATTTCAATCAAAACCCCCTTAATCTTAGTTACTACGGTCTTTAGTTACACTTTACACGATTATAGTTAGTCCTATTCTCTGTGGGTTCGACCCTTACTTCCGCTTTGCTATTTGTTTAGTAATAGGAATTAAGTGATATAAATTATTAATTTGCGGCATACGACATTAAGACCGTCAAATTTTGGCGCCGTTGCCGGGGAGTAGGCGTTAATCGTGTTCTATAGTGTAGTGTATATAGTCTTTATTTTATTTAGTTTTTAGTTTTAGTTTTGTTTTTGTTTTATTTTAGGTTAGATGGCTTCCAAATATTTTCCCCAATATGAGCATGAATTGTTTTATAAATACTTTAATAGGCTCTATGAATATGTTATTCGTTGTCGTCATCCTTATCAAACTTGGGAACTTTGTCATGTGATTTTTAATGATTTGAATGAGGAAACTGAAGGACATGTTTACACTATGACTGAAGGGTGGTTTCTTTATGAGATGAGCTATGACGAGAAGTGGGACTTTTTCCTTTACTTAGCTCACGATACTGAACAATGGGAGTTGTACAATTCATTTCTTAGGAGACCTCAACCGAGACCGAGTGAAAATTTTAACACTCCACCTAGTTCATCGATGTCTACAGAGGAAATGATTAGAGCCCTTACGATTAATGTGATGCATATCCAACAAGAGACTAGGGCTAGTATTGAAAACCTTGAGTGTAAGGCTACGCAAATAGCGGAAGCTATAGCTAGACTTGAGGCGCGAGATAATCATGTTCTTAATTTGGATGAATCTGAATTGGAGTATGAGCTTGAATTTGACACTCCCCCTCCCGTTGAACCTGAAGTTAGTGATTCCCATAAGACTTGTGATGTTGATAGCGATGATGGTTTTTGGGATGATGATGAGGAGGAGGAGGATTGTGAGTCGAGCTTTTGTATTCCCTCTCCCGATTTGAGTGATAATTTGATTCTAGAGGATTCACCGAGTGTGACTTTAGAGAATGAGCGAGAGGGAGAAGAGTTTGAAGAGCGAGGGGAAAATAAAGAGGAAATGGAGTTAGTTGATGTACTTCTACCGACGGATACGCCAATCACAAATCCCTTAGGTAGTTCATTGGATTTAATACTTGAGGTTCTTTGTCAGTCTTTGTTTAGTCAACACAAATTTTCTACATGTGATTCATCCTGTAAAGAGCCATTTTATGACATAGAGCCTACTTTTAGGAGCCCAGAGAAATACCTGTCATGTGCTTATACTTTGTTTGATCATGCATGCTATAATTTGGTATATATATGTTATTATCACTTTTACAGTGTGTTTGCTAGCATGTTTGATAGGTTACTACGGGCATTGAGTTGTTCCGCTCTTAACTTGACACTTTGGTAAAAGATGGAGTATGAAAAAGGCGTCGAGCGAACGACGTTAAACAAAAGCGCTATCGGGGAGGCAACCCTTGATTTATCGTTTTATTTTTGCATTTTAGTTTAGTTTTTATTTCTTAAATGGGTGCTCGTGACGGTTTGCTTAATGTTTCAGGAAATTTGAGCCTCCGAAAGAAGACCCGAAGCCCTTGTAGTTAATGTGTAAAAAAAAAAAAAAAAAATTAAAAGTGTGAAATTGAGCAGAAAAAGAATGGCGAGCTACACGCGGGCTGATGGCAACCCACACGCGAGCCGCCTCTCCCTCAACTTATATTTCCAAAAAAAATAAATAAAAAAATAAAGAGAGCACCATTCTAATTAAATAAAAAAAAAGGGAAAAGAGCGTGAGAGAGGATGGAGAGCACGACTCCACCACCTTGGCAGACCCCACCACCTCCGGCAACCCCCCTCTGCCGGCGCCGACGCCGGCCACCACCACTTGTTCTCTCCCCTTCGGACCCTCCATAACCAACACCACCCCACGGCACCTTAACCCACCCACCACATCGCCATAGCCTGCCACCACCATCGCTACTGCTGCTGACCTCACGCTGCACACCACCGGAGCACCCGCACTTGTCGAGCCCACTCGCCGGAGCTCCGGCAAGCATCTTAGTCAAACCCTAATTTCTGAATTTGGGGTTGTCGTTCTCACTTGATATCGGGTCGATTTATCTGTGCAATTGGGTCGGATTTGTGATGCTAATTGAGTTATAAAGGTGTACCTTCAAGTTTACAACATCGAGTGTGATTGGTAAGCCGATTTTCAATTGATTATGGTGTGTTTTGGCCTGTAATCGACCCGTGCTGCGTATTTGGAGGGTTGGACGCAGTCTTCCCCCATAATTTCGTTTGGTGAGTGTTATTCCTCCTTCAATTTTTCTGTGAAATCGAACTTACACCCTTGCTGCTGTGTTGTGCTTGTTCTTGGTCGATTTTGGAATTGAACTTGGGTATGTGACATGCTGTCCACGCGACTTTATCACCAGCAGTCCTTGTCTTTGCCAAGTGGGTGAGTTATTCACTGCATTTCATTATCATATTGTCATCAACTTGGTTGCCACGTTGCTGCACTTTCTGTATGTTGTTGTTGGAGTGGATTTTGACTGCAACTCGACCTCTAGCGTGTGCTTATTCTGATTTTTGTCGGCTGTGAGTGGTTTACTGTTAAATTTGAATTGATAAGTTTGAGTTGGGTTCGTTTGCTCTGTCCTGATTTTGGTGGGTGTGGCTGTGCATCGTCTTTGCTGTTGACGACTTTTCTGCTTGAGAGCGTTGGGATTAGTGAGGTTTCGTGAATCGAGATTTTGAGTGAGGCTTTGCTGGTATTATCAAGTGAAGTGGATGTCGATTGCCTTGCGAATATGATCACGATGCTGAATTTAATAGTGAATGATGTCCCATCGAGTTGGATTCTGTCTGCTGTTTGGTTTTGGATACCGTCTTGCTGACGACGGTGACTTTGAGTTGAGGGAGTTATTATTGTGAGCTTGAGCTCTCTGAGATTTAGTTCACGGAGAATAGTGAGGAAAAATGTGTTGCTTCTGTGAGTTTGCCCCCGTTTAGTGTCCTCATTCATCACATTGAGGACAATGTGTCGATTAAGTGTGGGGGAGTGAACTACTGTGATGTGTATATTTTTGCTTTTGTATTATTCTTTTGTTTCAATTCAAAAAAAAAAAAAAAAAAAAAAAAAACAGAAAAAAACCAGAAAAAAAATCAAAAATATGAATAAAGTGAATCCCGGCTAGGTGAAAACCCGAAAGGGCGCCTAGGCAAAATTGGGATATGTGGCCGAGGGGGGAGTGAAACCCACAAGGGTGGGCACTCCGAGTAAAATGAAGAAACGAGTTGCGAGCCACGAGAGTTAGAGTGAGGGAAAAAAACAAAAAAGCTAGAGTGAAACCCGCAAGGGCGGGCACTCTAGGCAAAATGAGAGATTTAGGAAATAAAAATGTGCTAATACTTCCTATTTTACCGGCGTGGCGACATAAGAAGGGTGACAAAGAAGGTTGGAAGGGTAGGTTAGAGGCTACGGTGTGGAGAAATCGCGATTGCGGAGTAGTAGGCACCTCTTTTGCGATTGGGTTTGGATTGACTTGCGGAATAGAGGAGGCTAGGGTGTTCACTAGTGTGGGTTGTGGAGTTATTTGGCGTACATCTCATCGCCATTGGAGACATTAGTAGCACTAGTGAACTTGATTAGGATGGAGAAATAAGGGGCGTAGCTAGTTTTGTCATCATTTGTTTACACATTATGTCGTTGAGTCGAAGGGTACTTGATTCCTAAATTTCGAGAGTTGTTATCACGAGAATGAGAGTTGAGTGCGAATGGCTATCTCTTAAGCCATTAGAGGGAGTTGGAGATTAGAGTTGAGAGCACGACTTGTTTTGATATTGTGTCCCCTGCGTTTCTTTGTTGAGCTAGTGATGTTTCAGTTTTTATGGCGTCCTTTGAGTTTACTCGAGGACGAGTAAAGGTTCAAGTGTGGGGGAATTTGATGGACCGCTATTAGTAGGGCTTTAGGAGTCGGTTTTATATCATTTGGAGACACTTGGAGGTTGATTTAGTAGTGATTTTAATATATTTCGGGTTGAGTTGAATAATTGGTGAATTATCACTTTTACGATGTTTTTATTGATTAGGTCGATTGGTGCCAACTTTATAATGATAAATATTCATTTGAGCCGGGATGTGAAGAATAAAGAAGATCGGGAAGAAGAATAAAGACCGAGCCAAAAATATTGTTTTTGGAAATAAGAAGACTTGTAATTTATTTTATTGTAATTAATTAGTTTTAGTTTTAGGAAACTGCTTATAAATAGGGGTTGCTTTAGTTTTATTAAGAGACTTCTACCACAACTTTTACTGCTACTTTTCATTATACTAGTTTAGACCTAATTTTATATTTTGTTCAAGAAAACCATGGAAGCCTAATTTTATCTTGATTCAAGCAACTAAACGGTTTGACTTATAATTGTGAGTTTGAAAGTTCTTATCTTTATTCTTGATTATTGATTATTGCTTAATTATTATTATTATTTGCGAGATTGATTTTGATTCCTAGGTGCGCAACTAGTCGTCTTATTAATCGCGTAATCGTTAGTTTCGTTGATTTAACTGGATTGTGATTAACGTAACGCTAGTAACAAACTAGGTTTAACTATTGTACGGGATTCGTGATATTTATTCCTAGAAGCAATTTTCATAATACCTAAAGTACAACTGGATTGTATGTGCTATTTATTCCTTATCGATTCTCTTGTGATTAAAGTCGCTAATCGATTAAATCTTTAACTGGATTGTGAGATTGTCTTTTAGTTAGGGTTAGTTAAAGAACGGGATACGTTTTAATTAACTAAACATAAGGAGGATTAGAATTACATGATTCACGATAAGGTAGTCAAGAATACGAGTTTGAACCGGATAACTATGATCAATTGTCTTTAAACCGTGGATGTTTGCTTGAGTTGAGACCTTTAGTATTATTTGAGTTCATCGTAGTTATTTATTTTATTGGTCTTTTCATTAGTCTTTTTAGTAGTTTTAGTAGATTTCAATCAAAACCCCCTTAATCTTAGTTACTACGGTCTTTAGTTACACTTTACACGATTATAGTTAGTCCTATTCTCTGTGGGTTCGACCCTTACTTCCGCTTTGCTATTTGTTTAGTAATAGGAATTAAGTGATATAAATTATTAATTTGCGGCATACGACATTAAGACCGTCAAAGCCGGTGAGACAACCCCAAAGAAGGTTGAATCCTCCAATGATGGAGGTGGTGAAGAAAGAAGTGATCAAGCTGCTGCAATTGGGAATGATCTACCCAATTTCTGACAGTAAATTGGTGAGTCCGACTCAAAAGGTTCCAAATAAGTCGGGGATTACTGGTGTGAAGAATCAAGATGGAGTGGTACTAGCTACGCGAGTCCAGAACGGTTGGAGGTTATGTATTGATTATCGCCGATTGAATGTCGTGACTCGTAAGAATCATTTTCCTCTTCTATTCATTGATCAAATGTTGGAAATGTTAGCTGGTAAGGCCTTTTACTGTTTTCTGGATGGTTATTCGGGCTACTTTCTAGTGGTCATTGCTCCTGAAGATCAGGAGAAGATTACATTTACGTGTCCTTTTGGCAAGTTTGCTTATAGGCATATGCCCTTTGTGTTGGGGTTAGTCTCCTCCACAGTTAGTGCAATAACATAAATAAATCTCTACAGGTACACAGGGTACATTTCGTATTTAATCAGTTGATTAACGTTTATCGATAACGGTTGGCTTGCTAGATAAGTTTGACGTTATTGTCATACAGATGGCGGTGATCAACTGGTCCCTAAGAGTCACACCTATAGGATGTGTTTGAGAGATGTGATTATTTGAGAAAATGATCATATCGACGCCTTACTTAATGACTAAACGGTTAGTCAGTGTTGTTGACTAAAAGGTTAGTCAAATGTGACTAAAATGTTAGTCAGTATGATGATGTCACTGACTAAAATGCTAGTCAGTAAAATGATGGTACGGCTATTTAATACAGATTAAATAATATTAGCTGAGACGAGTTAAATGTAATTCGTGAATTAAATATAAAATGTTATATTTAATTATTGGGTATAGTGCAAGCTAATTAAATATAAACCGTTATAATTAATTAGCAAATTATAAATATAAAGATGTTTATGATATATTATAGTCGGTCCATACAGATGACACTAGTAATAAATTGCATTATATTATAAGCTAAATTGACCAAGAGAAAAGTGTCCAGATACATTCTGACCCGATACACTTTATATCTTGATCAATAAGTAATGTATTTGAGGAGAATAAAATCTCCCCAAATAACCTAATAGGGGCCGGCCACTTTGGAGGATTAGGAGTATATTTGGTTTCCTTATTCTCTCCTAATACTACTCTAATCATTCATCACTTCTACAACATAAAAAATCCTAGAGAGAAAAATAGTTTTCTTCTCTAACTTTTCTAGCAAATTCCAAAGGCATATCTCACACATATCTTGGGTGTTTTGATTAGGAGATACCATATTTTTGGTATTGATCTTAGGCCGATTACAAGGTTATCAAAGGTTATTTCTAAATCTTTTTGTCATCTTATGCAATTTCAATTTATGACCATTAATCTTATAAAGTTTTTCATTATAATCCTGTGTTATAAAAGGTCTATATACCGATATAAACCTATAAGTGGTATCAGAGACTTAGGGCATATGAAATTTTTATAAGGTTTTCATAAGAATCGCTTTTGTATAAATTTTAACCATTTTTTGATGTTTGGCCGAATTGATTTTGAAAGGGCCGAATGGTTTTCATGTATATGCCGTATGTTTTTGCTAAATTTTGGCTCGTTTTGGTCCATTTGATTCATAATTATCAATGTTTTAAGATGTTAAAACAATTACATATGATTTTGAATAGGTTTTGATTTAATACCGATTGAATTAAAACATTAAAGGACTAAATTTTTGTATGTTAATGAACATATAAGGTTGTTAATCATTAGATCTATCAGTTTAAGATGTTTAATTTAAAAAGTTAATTTGAATATCTTAAATCAATGTTTAATACGGATTAAAATTGAAATAGTATCGATCTAAGTATTAACATAATCGAATTAAAAAGGTTTAATTCATCTTGTTGGCCGATTTAAAAATTCAATTTTGTTATGTTTTTTTTATTTGGCCGAATTATTTCTAAATTTTTAATATTTTTTTTTTTTTAAATCTTGGCCGTGTATGTCAATTAATTTAAAAAAAAAAAATTATTATTTCAGCAACTTTTACTTTTGGCCGAAATTTTCTATGTTTTGGAAATTGTTGTTTTTGCAATTTTTGGTAATATTTGTTATAAAGATAATGAATATTATATTATTATGAAAAAGTTCATAAAAATTTGATATCAAATATTTTAAAAAGGTTTAAAATATTTTGTGACCTAATTTATGTTATACTGATAATATAAATTTTGGATTATATTTTGATTAAAGATATTATGAACAATTAAGGAATTGTTGCATAATTTTAATTATTTAAAAAGGGTGGTTTGGATTTAAATCAATTCGTATGCATTGTTTTAATCTTATTTAGTTGATGCTTTTGTGAATGAATGTTTGGATGAATGGTTTATTTTACGCAATAATTTTTGTACAAACGGTTGTAATTTACTAGTGTGGCCTTAGAAGATTGGGTTTTCGTAATGAAGGAAACACAATTTTGGTTGTATTTTTGAGATCTCGAATCTCCCATCTTGTAATATTTTTAATTTTGGCATATTTTGAATTAGAATGTAAATAGGTTTATTTTGTAATCCAAATATGTAATTTTGAGAAGATTCAAGATTGAAGATTCAAGATGGATTCCCACTTAAAGCCCAAGATGAAGAATGAAGACAGCTTTAGGGTCCATGGATGGATTCCAAATTGTAATATGTCTTTATTTTCATAGGGATAGGCCACACTAGGTGTTTTTCCTTTTGCGTTTTCTTTACCGTTTTCATTGCATTCACGTTAGTTAGGAGCATCATATTCCGCCTAAACTAAACCAAACCACCTAATATGCATGAAAATGGATCATATAGTTGCATTCCTTTTCATTGACATACGGATGTCATTCGTTTAGGGCTATCACCTCAAATTAATCATTCTCGTAAATGCTAGATATTTGTTCACTTAAAATGAATTAAAATGAGTTGATGAGACCTTCCTCTATTCTAAAATTGAGATTAGTCTTTATAGGAAAAGCATACTATGAGCCTCTTCTTCGTCGGTAGGCATGTAGGACCTTACACTCCACATGACCCCTTCTACGTTGGGTAAGTAGTATGCGTTGACCTATTTTACCTCAACACTATAGTTCGAGTAATATCTCGTAGTTATGGTGGACTAAGAGATAGGATTTACTGAAATCTATCGACCAAGAATTCTAACAGTAGAATTAGCCAAAAGGTTGGCTTATTAATTTAAAGAAATTGAGTCTTGGGATCATTTATATAATTCTCGAGGGAGGTCGATTATATGAGTGCACGAGTCATTGCATTAAAACGTTATTGCTTTATGACTTAAATTTTTAAAACTATGATTTCTTATCTTATCTTCTTCTTCTTTCTTTTCACAGTTCGAATACGTTATATACAGATATAACCACTATAACTAATGGTACATGCGTCTTGTGAACCAATGCCAAGTGCTACACTAGATCGCGAATCATGGCTTAGAATTTTTATGGGCAGCATGAATCAGTCTACTCGACTGAAGCATGATGGGTCCAATTTTTCTGATTGGGAGGCCGCATTACGGAATGCTGCCATCGCTGACGGTAAGCTCAAGTACTTGACTGAGCCACTGCCGGCTAAACCAGCTCCCGATGCAGGAGCAAATGAACTCTATCTTTACAATGATTTCATGATGGAGGCGGGTGCGATACAGAACGTACTCATCTATTCAATGGAATCCAATTTGCAAAGAAGGTTCATAACCCAGGGTGCAAACAAGATTTTCACCACCCTAACCAAAGAGTTCTCGAAAGCTTCGAGAATCAAGAGTTACGAGTATACCACTCGTTTCTTTGAAGCTAGACTCCAAAAGGGCCAACTGGTTGGTCCACACCTTCTCGCCATGATCGAGAACGTTGAGAAATTGGAGGAGCTTGGTTGCAAGATCGATGAGAAGATCATCATTGATCGAGTGCTCCACTCTCTTCATGATGGGTATGCCCTCTTTAGGGCAAACTATTACATGAATGACATGCAGAAAAGTCTGCATGAACTACATTCACTCCTCGTACAGACGGAGAGTGATCTGAAGTTGAGTGGGAGCATGAAACAAGATGTTCTCATGATTGGCAACAAGAAGGGTAAGGGTAAGGCTCATTAACCTATTGTAGGTAAGCCAAAATTCAAGAAGCCAGTGTTTGCTAAGAGTGGGCCTGGTGAGTCTAGCGGTAGCTCACAAGGCAAGGCAAAAGCGAAGCAGACCATGGAGTGCCACCATTGCCACAAGTCTGGGCATTGGAGGCGTAACTGTCCCGTGTATGCTGAGGACATTAAGGCAGGCCGCGTCGTTCCTGTTGGTATGTCCTCTTTTATTCATATGATTGAGATTAACCATGCAAGTTTCGGAACTTGGGTACTTGATACTGGTTGTGGTTCTCATCTGTGCAATCATTTGCAGATCCTAAGAAGCATCAAAACTCTGGCAAGAGGTGATGTAGACCTGCGAGTGGTGAATGGAGCAAGAGTTGCTGCCGTTTCAGTAGGGACATATGTAATCCAACTCCCAAGTGGATTTGAGTTATTTCTGAATAACTGTTACTATGTACCTAGTTTATCGAAAAACATTATTTCCGTATCCGTTCTTGATAAAGAAGGATTTTAATTTTTGATAAAGAATAATAGCTGTATTTTCTCTTTAAATGAAATGATTTATGGTAAAGCTGTTTCCATGAACGGAATTTATGTTTTAGATCAAACCACAGAAATCATGCATGTGAGTAATAAGAAAGCAAAGGTTGGTGACAAAGATCAAACGTATCTATGGCATTGCCGTATGGGACACATAAATGAGAAACGTGTGAATAAGCTCATTGATAATGGGACAATCGCCCCATTTGACTATGAAACTTTTGGCACGTGTGAATCATGTCTTATAGGCAAAATGTCTCGAATTTCCTTCAAAGGTGTTGGAATGCGCGCTGCTGACCTATTAGGACTCATACATACTGATGTGTGCGGACCTATGTCAATCAACGCTAGAGATGGCTATAGGTATTTTATCACTTTCACGGACGATTTGAGTAGATATGGTTATGTCTACTTAATGAAGCATAAAAGTGAGTCCTTCGACAAGTTCAAGGAATTCCAGAATAAGGTTGAGAACCAACTGGATAGAAAGATAAAAGCACTACGTCCAGATCGTGGTGGCGAATATCTTTCAACTGAGTTTGATCGACACCTAAAAGACCGCGGGATAGTATTACAGTTAACTCCACCCGGAACACCACAACTGAATGGTGTGTCCGAACACAGGAATCGAACATTACTCGATATGGTTCGATCCATGATGAGTCACACGGTTGTACCTGACTCATTATGGGGTTATGCTCTTTTGTCAGCTGCTCTTATACTTAACCGAAGTCCGACTAAAGCTGTTGACAAGACTCCATACGAGTTATGGAAGGGAACGGTCCCTAACTTGTCCTTTATTCGGGTTTGGTGGTGCGAGGCTTATGTCAAGTGGAGACACGAGGATAAACTCGGCCCGCGATCGGTCAAGACATACTTTATTGGTTATCCAAAAGGAATGTTTGGTCATTACTTTTATTCGCTTACCGAACAACGAGTTTTTGTTGCGGCTAGTGCAAAGTTCTTAGAGAAAGAGTTCCTCGAAGACAAGAGAGGTAATAGAACCTTCGATCTGTCGGAGATTCCTGAACCAACAACCGAGCAACCAATGGAGAAAACTGTTTCATCTTCGTCTGCTGCGGTTAATGTCCCTTTGGAACCCAGGAGGTCGGGTAGACTCTCCATTCCTCCAGATAGATACATTGGTATGGTTGAGGAGAATGGGAGAGACGACGTTTTACTCCTTGAGAGTAACGAACCCGTAACCTATAAAGGTGCCATGACATGTTCTGACTCAAAGCTATGGCAAGAAGCCATGCAATCCGAGATGGACTCGATGTACGAGAACAATGTATGGGATCTGGTTGACTTACCTGATAAGGCTAGGCCTCTTCAGTGCAAATGGCTTAACAAGATAAAGCGATCTGTAGAAGGACAACCAGATATATACAAGGCACGACTAGTGGAAAAGGGTTTCACTCAAGTGCAAGGGTTGCTATGATGAAATCTTTGCACCCGTAGTCATGCTTCGTTCCATTCGGATTCTCTTAGCGATCGCCGCATTTCATGACTATGAAATTTGGCAAATGGATGTGAAAACCGCCTTCTTAAATGGTTATTTGGAGGAGGATTGTACATGGTACAACCCGAAGGTTACATCGATCCTAAAGATCCTAAGAAGGTTTGCAAGCTTAAGCGTTCCATCTATGGACTTAAGCAAGCTTCACGGAGTTGGAATCATCGCTTCGACCAAGTGATAAAGGAGAATGGATTCGCTCGATCGGTCGAGGAACCATGCCTATATATCAAGTCGAGTGGGAGCAAGATTGTCTTCCTAATACTGTACGTCGATGACATACTCTTGATTGGGAATGACATACCTCTCTTAACTTCGGTAAAAGTATGGTTAAAGAACCATTTCCAGATGAAAGATCTGGGTGAGGCACAACGTATTTTGGGGCTCCGTATCTATAGAGATAGATCACGACGGATGTTATCCCTCAGTCAGGAGTCTTATATAGATAATAAATTGCATTATATTATAAGCTAAATTGACCAAGAGAAAAGTGTCCAGATACATTCTGACCCGATACACTTTATATCTTGATCAATAAGTAATGTATTTGAGGAGAATAAAATCTCCCCAAATAACCTAATAGGGGCCGGCCACTTTGGAGGATTAGGAGTATATTTGGTTTCCTTATTCTCTCCTAATACTACTCTAATCATTCATCACTTCTACAACATAAAAAATCCTAGAGAGAAAAATAGTTTTATTCTCTAACTTTTCTAGCAAATTCCAAAGGCACATCTCACACATATCTTGGGTGTTTTGATTAGGAGATACCATATTTTTGGTATTGATCTTAGGCCGATTACAAGGTTATCAAAGGTTATTTCTAAATCTTTTTGTCATCTTATGCAATTTCAATTTATGACCATTAATCTTATAAAGTTTTTCATTATAATCCTGTGTTATAAAAGGTCTATATACCGATATAAACCTACACTTTGGGCTCTACAATGTGTCCGAAACTTTTCAGCGTTGTATGGTGAGCATATTTTCTTAATACGTCGAGAATTATATTGAGGTGTTTATGGATGTTTTCACCGTTCACGATGACTCTTTTGGTGCTTGTTTACACCACCTATCCCTCATTCTACAACGTTGTGTAGACACTAATCTTGTTCTAAATACTGAAAAATGCCACTTCATGGTTGAACAAGGGATAATCTTAGGTATGTGGTTTTTTCACGCGGTATTGAAGTTGATAAAGCTAAGGTAGATACGATTCAATCTTTGCCTTACCCTACTGGTGTGCGCGAAATTCGTTCTTTTCTTGGATATGCATGTTTTTATCGCATGTTCCTTAAGGATTTCTCTAAGATAGTTTCACCATTGTGTAAGCTACTGCAAAACGAGAGTGATTTTGTGTTTGATGATGGATGCAAGGAAGCCTTTGATGATTTGAAGGAGCGGTTAGTCACAACTCCTATTATTCAGGCTCCGGATTGGTCACTCCCTTTCGAGATTTTGTGTGACTCGAGTGACTACACATTGGGTGCGGTATTAGGCCAAAGAGTTAGACGACTTTCTCATGTGATTCAATATGCGTCGATTAATTTGAATGAGGCGTAGAATAATTAAACTACTACGGAGAAAGAATTGCTTGCTATGGTGTTTGCTTTTGTTAGGGGTGAGTCATCCCAGGTGAACAAGGCCGGGTCGAGTGAACATTAGGCCGGGGGCAACCCTTCACCAAGGACCCCACTTAAACCACCCGGGACCGGGAAGATGGCTTTGCTGACATGTACGGACACTAGCCTGCTTAGGCCGTACTGTATGGTCACTAGGCGCATGAGGACAAAAGCACATACCATTATAAGTAAGAGACAAAGCCCTAATTTACAACTATTCACACATAATACAAAAACATCTTACTAAAAATGTTTATCTCTTTCTCTCTCTAAGGTTATCTTAATCAGAATATGACTTAAGCATCAGAGGGGCTTCTCCCTGGATCCCCCGGGGCTAGGTTTGACTTTGTATTTCAGGCTTTAAGAGATGAAGGTTTGACTAGGAAGGAAAGACACCTGGCAGGATAAGATTCATAGTTAGTTTATTCATTGTAAATTAGTTTGCGTACTTCGTTGCCCCAACTTTGTATTTGAAACAATTGGCGCCGTCTGTGGGGAAAAGACAAGAAAATCACACAAAAAATGGCAGACAAACAAGACCCAGAAAAAACATTGCCGGGACATCCTCCCTAGGAGGAGCAGTCCGGGGGACTTCTTTCGACAATAAGATACAAAACCCTCTGACCCTAGAGGAAAGAAGAATGTTAAACGCCTTCCTACAAAAGATGAGGGAGACACCACAAGAACCACGCGGAAAAGGGAAGAAGAATGGCTCTCTGGGTAAAGAAAATGAAGTGAAAGAAAACGAAGAAAAAGAAAATGCACCGCATTGTAGATACCCGTATCCGTACCCCCCAAAAACAAACCCGATGACGAAAAGGACTTTCATGCATGCTTTTAAAAGAGTCGAAACGGTACAAAAGTGTCTAAAACGTATTTAGACATTTTTAACGTATTAATTTGAATTTGCATAATCATAAAAATGAATGTCACTGTTAGTCATTATAAGCACAACACGAGCACAATACAGGAACGACCTATTAAGACGAGCCACAAAAACAGCCCAACAAGCTACAAAACGGCCCAAACTTACAAAAACGACCCAAAACGCACACCAACGCAACACGCAAAACGGGGCAAAGTGTGTCCCGTGTCACATTTTCACAAAATTAGATTCTACGAGACCATAAAATAATACACTTTAATATTATTTTATTTCGAGCCAAAACCGAAAAACACGACAAAAACCGAAACACGAAAACCAAAATTTGGACCAAAACCAATTAAACCCAAAAATACTTAATCCACACGTATTACACCTCACAAAACACCATCATCACACTAATCCTACGTCATTTAACCAAAGGCGGCTTAGCAGCACACCAAAACAAAAATTAAATCGCCTGTTTACAGGCGATTATGTTTGCTTCCTGCAGCCCTGGTTCTTTAATTCCATTCGGCGGCTGCATTGAAACTTAATCACAGGCTCACTGGCGATTAAGTTTTGTCCATGCACAAAAAACGAGCCATTTCCCTATAAATACCAACCCCTTACCTTCATTTCAAAGCATCGGTTTTTAAAACACACATACACTATTCACAAAATCCACTCAAAAATACCGTCTTTCCATTTTCGAAAGGTAAACATTTTACCTACGTTTGGGACGTTTGAGACTCAGACAAAGGGGTTACATTAATCCCAACCCGATATTGGCATTAGCGAAGCCGTATTCGTAATACGGTTGTAGCAATTCGGATTCATAATCCGTCTAAACCCCGCCAATATCGTATAAATAACGACTCATTATCACTAAAGCAAACCGACGTCACTTTTATAATTATGCAAGTCCTCATTCATGCATTAAATAACGACTAGAATCACGGATCCAACACGAAATTGTACCGTTTCTTAGAGTCTTTTAGCATGCAAAGCCGAGGGTTTTCACAAATTCTTAAAGAGTCAAATACAAAGTCGGAAAATAACGTCTATGGTAATAATTTAGTCAATAAATTATTATTTAACGTATATTTCCCATAGCAATATATCGTAGCTTTGGCATTTTATATTATTTATGCATTTTTACCGAGTCATACATATTCGCTCTTGTACGTAACGTCATTTTAGCCCAAATATCAAAATTAAGCAAATGTTTTCAAATTAGTAGAGACTACTTTTATGTAGGCTTTTTGATTTCAGTTTTCAAAAATACATTTTTGTCAAGACTTTTGAAAAGTAACCTCACTCCGAATCCCTTCTCTGGTGTCAAACCTCAGACGGATAGGTATCGACGCACCTTGAAATCTGAGACACTCGTGTCTTGTATTTCAAGACGCGTTGAATAGGTTCCGAATTCCTTTAATATTTGGTGGCGACTCCGAAAAACACATTTCAAAATGATTTTTCTACATTTCTTTTTGATCACAAATTCATGCAATGATCTCCCCCACTTTTCATTTTTACCCCTTTCAAAACGCCAAAACCCTTTTTTTCCGCGGAGGCGTTCAGACCCTACGCCCCGCATGGGCGAGGCTCAAGCGCAGGCGTCGGTAGGTAGCATCCGCTTCCCGGTACCTTCAGTTGGCGACTCCGCTGGGGACGAGTGTAACACCCGGTGTTGTCCGAGGTTATTCGGGCCGGGTTCCCCCTTGAAGTGGTCCATGTGATGAGCTCAAGTGACCTAGTGCTTAAAAGGATTGTAAGTACTACTCATATCAACAAGATGCATCTTCTTTTCTAGTGGCTCATCTTAAGAACTCTTCAGTTAAGCGTGCTTGCTGGAGAGTAGTCTTAGGATGGGTGACCTCCTGGGAAGTTCTCAGGATGTGCACGAGTGAGGACAAAGTGCACTTGAAAGGACCTGTGTTGGTCTGTGGGCGATGTACGCAGCCTGGCGAGCTACCGTGAATGACATTTCGGCCTTTGGTTGGGGCCGGGGTGTTACAAATGGTATCAGAGCAACCCGGCGACCGTGTGGTCGAATCCTAGGTACGCACCTAGCCGTGTGGTCGAATCCTAGGTACGCACCTAGCTGGGGAGGATTCTGGAATGCTATATTGTAAGTAGCTACCAGGCGTAACGAGGACATTGCGTTCTTCAAGTGGGGGTGTGTAACACCCGGTGTTGTCCGAGGTTATTCGGGCCGGGTTCCCCATTGAAATGGTCCATGTGATGAGCTCAAGTGACCTAGTGCTTAAAAGGATTGTAAGTACTACTCATATCAACAAGATGCATCTTCTTTTCTGGTGGCTCATCTTAAGAACTCTTCAGTTAAGCGTGCTTGCTGGAGAGTAGTCTTAGGATGGGTGACCTCCTGGGAAGTTCTCAGGATGTGCACGAGTGAGGACAAAGTGCACTGGAAAGGACCCGTGTTGGTCTGTGGGCGATGTACGCAGCCTGGCGAGCTACCGTGAATGACATTTCGGCCTTTGGTTGGGGCCGGGGTGTTACAACGAGCATGATTTTTATTATTTTTGAAAAACTAGTTTTTCTTTTATTTTAAAAACATAAAGAAGTGAAGCTTGAAACTTTGAAAACATTTACGCTTTCGATATTTGGGCAAAAGTACGTTGAGTCGAATCCTCCTGATTCATAACCACACCCTTCGAGGGACGGCCCCTAGTAAAGCTCGCTTCATAAGCGGGATAACTCTGGACACGTCGATCTCTCACCCCTCCACGATTACAAGTACGGCATCCGTATAAACGATCGTAACCAGTCAAACTCGAACGCTCTAGGGCCCGTATTGAATTCACACCTAAGACGTGTGTAGTCTTGCGGGTGCCCCTACCTAAACGTTGCGGGAATGGCCGGAGGGAACCTCACCCTATAAGCCAAAAACCTGTGTTTATATGCACAAGTGCGAAGCTATAGTACCCTCACTATAGTCGTCTTTCAAAACCATTGCATGCAAAAACATTTCCTAGGCATTATACATTTAAAATACGTCCATTTTTGAAAAAACGTTTTACAAATATTTTTCAAAAGGTCATACTTTTAAAACATACAGTCGGGATCATTGGCCTATAGTCAATTGACCCTGACAAATAACATGTCACGACATTTAAAACCGATCGAGAATAATCACTAAATTTCCAATCCTTTTCAAAACGTAAATGAATTATACGACTGACGTATCGTCATAATACATTTATTGCAAAAACATTTCACAAAGCAAAAACCCGATAATGTCAATTCATTTCGGATATTTTAAAATGAAATTAACCTTTTCTACTTTGAGATTAGCTCTAAGTCGAGTGACTCATTAGTCATCCCGATTTTAACTTGATCTGTTTCTCTCAAAAACAAAAACACGGGCTCGTTCAGATGCGAACCCGTTGATTTACACTTTGAATCAAATGACTTATCATCATTTTGATTTAATATCCTGTGTCACACATAAAAGGCGAGCAAGTAATCGCCTTTTACCCAATTTTAACATCCTCAGATCAGTTAGCCTATCGCTACTTCGGTTTGATCCTTTTTATCGTAATCTAATGATAAACCCCTAGCAACATACCGCTAAACTGGGTTAATCGGATTATGATCATACAATTTTTTCTACCTCGAGAATAGAGACGTGTCAATATGCCTCTACCTCAAAAGCTTCCCGTGTCCTTTTAAAAGCTAAAAACACGAGTCAAGTCATGCACCCACTTTTTACACTTTTGTGTTTTTCTTTGGTTGTGAATGCGATTTTTCGTTGAGTCTTTTCCTTCCCTTTTAGAATCGCTAAAGGTTTGAAAACTTTGTCAGGTCCACTCATTGAAAAACCCTGGATACACGACGAACTAAGGACCGTCACTTAAACCCACCTCCGCCTCCAAAGAAGCGCTCCTACAACAGATCAAAACCTAAACCTGTCATGGCCTTTCAACACGATGAAGGTTTCGGAGGACCGCCACCCCCCCCAGAGGTAACTGCCGAACAAGTCCGACAGCTCAATGATAGGCACTACTACAAAACTATACATAGACATCAAACTTTTTAACCGATAGACATCTAACTAACACCTGATGTTAAGTTGAGTGATGTCTATTGTGAACAAATAAACATCACATTTAAGTGTGATATCTATTTATGTAATAGACATCTATTAAAAAAAACTATAATGTCTATTTATTTAGTATACATCATATTTCAACTAAAATCTAATGTCTATGATGTAAATAGACATCAAACTTCCCCCATAAGTCTGATGTTGTTTCTTCAAATAGACAACAGTGAAAATTGTGTGATGTCTAGTTTTCATATGTACTCACACACATAGATATGATTTGCATATAAAAATTTGTGATGTAATAAATACTAATTGTTTTTATAAAGTGTTCAAATGACTTCTCCAATGTATATAATAAACAAGAATCTGCTTATATTAATCAAACTATAATTACAAAAAATATGTAATGCTCATGTCTGGTAGTAGTTGTACAAAAATCTAAAATTACAACTTCTAATGATTTACTAAATTTTAATGAAAATAATTTGCCCAGCCCATATGTCTTCGATGTCATTGTTATATCTTCTTGAGAGTAAATAGTTGTCTTCCATCTTGAAAATGCTAGAAATAAGACATGACATTAGAATACCAAATTACATTAGTTTGAGTGGATTTTATAATTACATTGTTGAATATAATAGTAATAAATAAAGTATTTACCTCATGAATTTACTAAATTGGATCAATAGGAGTTACAGGTTGATCAAGCATGCCCCTCGTGAAATACTAGGTTCCATTACTCCAATTCAACAAGCACACTAAAAATGACATAGTACAAATGTGAAATTAAAATATTGCCAAAATTATATAGAAATTTAAAAAATTAAGATTTCGGTACCATTAAAAGTGCATACGCAATCAAACTACGAAATCGGGACAGAGCATCAAAGAACAAACTCTAATTAAGCGAGCTGAATACATGTACTGTCCTTAGCCTTTTTCGGAAGTATGTAAGACATATGCAACTATACAAGGATCATTTAATTGAGGTATTATAAGAAATAAACACCTACCGATGAATCCGCCGTATTACTTTATTGCACACTCACCAGAAAGTAAATTGTGGTACTCTTTGAACTAGGAGTCTACCGATGAATCTGGTTGCTCCACCTACTGATTGAATCATCTGATTTTCATAATGAAATGCACATTGAAATGTAACATCAATTTGTCTGCCAATTCGCTGAAAGTCTTTTAATGTTACAATGTAGAATCGTCAATTTCTCATATCATTCGTTAACATTTACTATTTAATACTCCGTATCACAATTTAATACGCCGTTTCACAAATCATTGTTTGACCCACAAAATTTGCACAATCTTACAGTCCACGCCAAAATACGCAACACAAAATTGTTCAAATCCCCGAAGTAACAGTATACAACACGCTCCAAATTAAAATTATTAGCACAAATAATTGTTTAACACTACAAATGACCAAAAAACAGAAAAATGAGTTTAGGGATCTAATTATATTAAAAAAAATACATAAGCATTAACATTATAAATATATCAAATTCAATCAAAAATACCTAATTTCAATTTTGGGAAAAATGCATAAAAATTTCAGAAACTACACCTGCGATTCTGATAGAAAGTTAGGGTTTCTGGTGGTCGTGCCATTGATGGTCGTCGGAACTACTGCTAGCAGCGGTTGCAATTTAATCATAAGAAGTAATTCAAATTTAAGCAAGGAAAAAACAACAATTAAAATGAACAATGAGTTTAGGGGAATCGACGTCCGCCACTTACTTGTGGCCGCCGGTTAGAGCACTGATGATCTGCTACCGGAGGTTGGAGGGCGATGTCGTTAGGCGTTGGGTTTTTGTTTGTGCACATACGACTAAGGTTAGGTTTTTTTTTTAGCAACTAGGTTAATACGGAGTATGCAATGTTCATTTCCAATTTGGCTTTTTAACTTGATTTAATTTAATGGACTTTATTGGACTTTTAATGTGATAGTTGTATAAAACAAGAAAGTATCTTTTGATATTATTATAGAAATAGACATAGCTTTTAAATTGTTAGATGTATATATATTTGAAGGATTTTAAAATAGATGTCAGTTTTTTTATTTAAATGATGTGTATATTAAAACATCTGTTTTCTCTAAATTATGTGATGTCTATACATTTTGTTATATACATCGTATATTTTTAAAGTCTGATGTCTATATTTATACATCATCTTTTTTGTAAAATATGATATCTATTAATATTTAATACATATCAGATATTTTTTAAAAGTTTGATGTGTATGTTTACACATCACTTTTATTTATATATCTCATGTCTATTAATTACAAAAATAAGTTTTATTACTCAAAAGACATCACCTCTGTAAAACTCTGATGTATATTAGGTGATGTCTATAATGATTTTTGTAGTAGTGAGGATAGCTAGCCTCACCACAACGATCGAGCAAATGGCTATCATGCAAAAATTTGAGGCAGAAAAAAACGCCGTGCGCCTCGCTGAGGAATCCGAACGAAATGCAAAAAGGATTCGAACCATGGAAGAACGTCTCACGAACTCAAGGGGTTACTCCATACACCAAGAAAACGAGCACATCCCAAAGAACGTCAGGTCCATGCTACCAGATAAGCTAGCGCTCAGCGATCTTCCCATCTTCAAAGGTCACGAAAGCCCGCTCGTGCATGTCAAGGCCTTCAAGGCTAAGGCCATCATGGGTGTCGAACCCCCCGCATGGGCTACTTTATTTCCGCACTCGTTAGACGCGCAACCCAGGGCATGGTTCTATGCTTTGGAGCCACACAAAACGGGTAGCTTCGAGGACATAACAGTTGCATTCGATCTACAGTACCGCGACAACAACGATATCCAAGTCTCGCTACGTACTTTGGAGGTCCTGACTCAGAAGGACAATGAAGGGTTTACCGAGTACCTGACACGCTGGAAAAAGCTCTGTGCTCAAATACCTAACCGCCCAATGGACACTGATTTAATCACTAAATTCACCAATAACCTCACCCCTGCATACCAACAACACCTGCGGTACGGGAACTTCGACAGCTTCTCAACACTCAGCGTCGTCGGTGAGCTCATTGAAGACGACCTCCGCAAGGAAAATAGGAATAAAAGTACGGGTCGCAGTTATCAAGGAAGCTCATCTTGGGCCACCACCAAAGTCGAGCCCATACCAGCTATCAACGCACTAGACGCACTAGAAGTACCACCGGTCTTCACAACAGCACCAAGGCCTGCCACGCCTCCGCCAAAAGCATCCTACTCACCCACGGGTCCTAGCTCATTAAAAGCACGACGAAACTTTGACCCAATATACATGACTTACTCAAAAGCACTATAGAAGCTTGTGAGTCGCAATGTACTTCAACTCATAGGACCTACTAGCGAGCCTCCCCCGGACAAGAAGCCAAAGTCATGGGATCAGAACGCATACTGCGAATTTCACAGAGGAAAGGGGCATGACACCGAGCAATGCTTCCGCCTGAAGAACATAGTTCAGGACTTGATCGACGACAATACCATTGTGAAGCCCAGCCCAAGTCCTAAACCTTCAAACCAGCTTAATCCTCTGCATACCCATGCTATTTTCGCAAGCACACACCCCATCATCGACTGCTCTAATCTCATCATCTCAAGTGATCACGAAGTCAACGGCATCTGGAATACTTCCGAGGATGAAGCCGACAATGATGACATCCGCATGTGTCTCCAAAATGAACCCTATGAGGAGAAGGCCCAACCTCGCCGCCCGCCGGGCAAATACGGAAAACTACGTCACAAATACCCATTCAGGCTATCGGATAGTGATGATGAAGTAGCTTACCTGACACATTCTGGGCGCCCATACCGAGCTTCTCTGGAATTACTTAAACCTCAAAATCTCCCGCCAAGGTTGACTACTCAAGAGAAAAACAAGGGAATAATCATAGACGAAGATACGCCGCCTACTTCGCCTACCACAAGCCCACCCCCAAGCGCCGCTCCTACAAGCTCTACTACGCTACCCGCAAGCATTGCTCCTACGCCGCCAGCCAGCAATGTATCATTACCCAACACTAATCCAGCGCCCGCACCGCCAGTTAATAAGGTAGCATCTGTAGGAATATGAAACACGATATTGCTACTAAAATGTTAATCGTATTAACATGCCCAAGATTATACAAAACGATAATAATATGAATTACAAGAATATAGAAATAACCTTTCTAATTCTTCGATAGACGGCCTAAGAACCTCCTAAAACGTACCCGAATTACGTTTGTAAGAACAATATTCAACGTAGAATATCTCTTAACGATTGCACCCAAAACGTTATATGAAATGCCTTAAGTTTATGCTAGAAAACAAAGTATATATTACGATTAATATATGAAGTGAATTTGGAAATGTGATGAGTGAAAAATATGAGACAAACTCTCTCTTTTTCTCTTCAATATACACGACACACTCACACATAAAACACCAATTAATTTCATCTCATCTTATGAGTAAATTAAGTGAGTTTATTAATGTGTTTAGTGGGTAGTTTCTTAGTTAGTGGGGGGAAGTTATTTAAGTGATGGTAAGTAGTAAATAACCAACTATTAACCACCTATTATCACTAAATAAACAAACTAAAAACACTATATATATACACACATCACACGACACACTTATAGTGTGTGTGTGTGTATTTTGTTTTTAGTATTTTATATGTGCATGACATGTAAAATTATATGTATAATACGTATTTAATTAATTGATTATCGTATAATACAATAGATTAAATAACATAACTTATAGCATCACTTTAACTATAAATATCAAATATATTTATAATATAAATGTAGCTCATAACTATTATACACATGTGAATTAACACTTAATCCAGCTCATCTAGCTAAGTTAACATTTAATTCAAATTTCACCCACTAATATAACAATAATCTATTTAATCATATTAAATAATTATTCGTATACATTTCCAAAGTTCTAACTGTTTATATATATTTAAGGCATCAATGTAATCACATTACATTTCATAAAATCGTCCTATAGGTGTGACCGATAAGGACCAGCTGATCACCGCCATCTATATGATAGTAACGTCAAACTTTCTAGCAAGCCAACCGTTACCGATATACGTTAATCAGCTGATTTTAAATACAAGTATCCTTTGTGATCCTGTAAGAGATTTAATAAATTAATCACACTAACTGTGGAGGACACCAGCTCCAACAGCATCATCAAGCGCTACCCCATCACCCTTACCTACACCTGAAATCGGGGACACGTTTCACAAACAGCTCAACAAGACAAAGGCAGACATTTCAATCTGGCAGCTCTTAAGGGACTCAATGGGACATCGTGAAGCCCTTTACCAAGCATTACAGGTCACCTCAATGACATCGGAAATGTCTCCAGAGAAACTTATCAGTAACATTACACGTGAATGGCAAGCCAACGCCGTCACCTTCTCGGATAAAGACCTCCCTCCATTCGGTGGCACGCACAACCTACCTCTCTACATCAACGTGGAATGCCACGGCATGACATTGCCAGTCGTCCTCATCGACAATGGATCTGCGGTCAACGTCTTGCCCCTCGAGACAGCCAAGAAGCTGGGAATTAAGGAAAATGACTTCATCTCATGTACAGACGGCGTCAGGGCCTACGATGGAACGCGGCGCAGCATAAAAGGAACCATCTCCTTCCCCATCATAACAGGACCCGTCATGAGAGAAACCGAGTTCCAAATCATCGACATACCCCCAACTTATAACATGCTACTAGGTAGACCTTGGATCCACGCTACCAAAGCAGTCACCTCAACCCTACATCTGAAGGTCAGGATACCTTTAGATGACGAAATCGTCACCATCGAAGCCTCAAACTTTCGGGCTACGCTCAAGCAGCAAAAGACTAATAATAGTGCTGCAGAGATAAACGCCGATCCAGCCGACGACATGTGTGGTTTCGACTTCGACTTCAACATCTGTACTATGACTCGTGAAGAAGAAATCGCCACACTCTACGCCAAGGACAACGATAATAAATGGCTGATACGTATTCGATAGATTAAATTATATTTAAATATTATTAAGCTTAGACAATAAATTTAGTTATATTTAATTATAGATTCATTGTACGTAGACAACGAATCTAGTCGTCTTTATATTAAGATTCATTGAACCTAAACAATGAATCTAGTCATTTTGAGATTTTTCTATATATAGGAGTTTGTAATTCATTTGAGATATTGAATTATTGAATGAAAAAAAAAGGTTTTTGGTTTACGGTTGTAAACTGGTTCGACGAGTTCGTTCCAAATTCGTTATGGTTTGACGCGTTTTCAAACCTTAACACGAGTAGCAATCAATAGGTCTTGATTGTTCTCACCATTGTTCGAAATATAGGTCTATTTCGAGCAAATATCCCATTGGTTCGAGATCTCACAAGATTTCGAAACAAATATCTCTTTTCTTATTTTTACTAAAATCGCTTCCGCATAAAATTCGTATCATAAGTGGTATCAGTGCTTCGGCTCTTGATTTACCTAAATCTTGACGGTCCTAGGCGCGTGTCAAAGCCAGTATTGAGTTGGATTTCTGATTGCGATTGGAGTACAAGGGTTAAACTCGAACAGGTAGCTCGAGGGTTGACCGGTTTTGATTACTCATCTAAGGAGCACGATTCTACTTGAACACTTTGCAGTTTGCAGATTCGAGGACGAATCTTTTTGAAGAAGGGGAGTATGATACGTATTCGATAGATTAAATTATATTTAAATATTATTAAGCTTAGACAATAAATTTAGTTATATTTAATTATAGATTCATTGTACGTAGACAACGAATCTAGTCGTCTTTATATTAAGATTCATTGAACCTAAACAATGAATCTAGTCATTTTGAGATTTTTCTATATATAGGAGTTTGTAATTCATTTGAGATATTGAATTATTGAATGAAAAAAAAAGGTTTTTGGTTTACGGTTGTAAACTGGTTCGACGAGTTCGTTCCAAATTCGTTATGGTTTGACGCGTTTTCAAACCTTAACACGAGTAGCAATCAATAGGTCTTGATTGTTCTCACCATTGTTCGAAATATAGGTCTATTTCGAGCAAATATCCCATTGGTTCGAGATCTCACAAGATTTCGAAACAAATATCTCTTTTCTTATTTTTACTAAAATCGCTTCCGCATAAAATTCGTATCAATGGCCCACCATGGGTCTACCTTATGTACCATGGTCATACGAAGTCTCTCAGGGTTGGGAAGCATACAACGATCGCAAGAAATATCACGACTTCCACATGCAACCATACCACATCCTCCCCAGCAACTACTTCGTCAAAGAAGGCACTAGTAAGATTCCTAAGGACACAACCGCATACACCATTGCCGGGATTGAGCTCATTTCCGACATCATGCGCAACCACAATTTCAACCCTACTAACTTGATCGTCCCTTACGATGAAAAAACGCACGACGGATGGTCAAAAACTCTCGAATGGACTGACGAACAAGGCCTCACTTTCAAGATCACTACCGGTCAAGGCTACACCTTCGAAGATTCCGACTCCGACGAAGATGAAGACAACACCCTCAACAAAAAGACCGTCTTAAAGTTTAAACTCCCTTGTCGTCATTTCAAGTCTTATACCCCAACTAAGCCCCCGGGCTATTTCCCTGATGTAGTCAATTTAGCTAAAGAACTAGAGTCTTTAAGGTTATCCAAAGCTCCCTCGTCTGAGCTATCTTCAAATGTAACCGCTTTTGATAACATTAATAACATGAAAGTTTTTGGTTACCCTTTGCCTCATTTAAAATCTACATATTCTAATGATTGCGATAATTTTAAACAAAATAACATTGCATTATATAGATACATTGCAAGCATTATCTCAAAACCCGAACAGGACCCCATCATTGAAGACACAACAACCATCAACTTAGGCACGCTCGAATAACCTCGAGAACTACAGCTGGGGGCTTCTCTAAGCACAGAAGAAAGGACCACATACACCAAGCTCCTCACAGAATTCAAGGACGTCTTCGCATGGTCATACAAGGACATGTCCGGCATCGACCGTGAGATAGCTGAACACCGCATCCCAATCAAGCAAGGTAGCAAACCGATCAAGCAGAAACTCCGACGCATCAAGCCAGAATGGTCCCTCATGGTCAAGGAAGAGATTGAAAAGCAGCTACAAGCTGGGTTCATCCGAGTCATTGAATACTCTGACTGGGTCTCCAACATGGTCCCGGTTATGAAGAAAAACGGTAAAATACGAGTATGCGCCGACTTTCGGGACCTAAACAAAGCCTGCCCAAAAGACGATTTCCCATTACCTCACATGGACATTCTAGTCGACAACACAGCAGACCACGCCCTACTCTCATTCATGGATGGGTACGCAGGATACAACCAAATCAAGATGGCAGCGGACGACATGCCAAAAACAACTTTCGTAACCCCCTGGGGAACGTATTGCTACACAGTCATGCCATTTGGGCTCATCAATGCCGGCGCTACCTACCAACGCACCGCTACAACCCTGCTCCACGACATGATGCATAAGGAGGTTGAGGTATACGTCGACGACATAATTGTAAAGTCAAAAGGAAGGGATGACCACGTCACAAACCTCTGGAAATTTTTTACCAGAATCAGGTAGTACAAAATACGATTAAACCCACAGAAATGCACCTTTGGAGTCACATCAGGCAAGCTACTAGGCCACATAGTAAGCCGACGATGTAACACCCCGTGTTAATTTAATTCAATAATTAGCTATCAATTTCTAATTTCAAATCCTAAATCAAATCCTAACCTTTTTAGCCTTCAAAATCACAATTTTTACTAAACTTTCGTTTTGGAAAATTTCTCGACTTCTTTAATACTTTTTAAAATTTTTGAATAATAGAATAAATATTTTAGTCTTAGAATTTAAAAGTAGAAATATTTTGAAAAATCGTCAAACGCGCACACTTTAACTTTTATCGCTTTTGACGCCCGACTTTTTAAAACTGACCAAATTCGAGGAAAACATTTTAAAACACACTTTAGACATTTTCTAGCACAAATAGTAATGGAAGACTATTAGGAGCTAGTTGAAAGTTTTGGTCCCCTAATTACATATTAATAAAACATTATTTTCTTAATAAATCAAAACTTATACTACACATTTCATTTAACCTAATTACATAACATCATTTTCATTATTTCACAAGAGCAAAACTTACTTCCTTTCTCCTTCATTTGGCCGAGATACTCCCTCCATTTCTCCTCTATTTTTTTCTTTCATTTTTCTTCTAAAACACATTAAATAAAAACCCTAATAATACTCTAATAATTTACTAGTGTTCTTAGTATACTTTGGGTACTTGGAGCTTACTTTACTACGGGTTTTTGAAGGTGAAGACGGGTACTTGGGTGGTGACTTGGACTTAGATAACATCGTCGATCCGGAAAACCTTTAGCTTGCCGATCATAGGTGACTAACTATGTCTTGTATTATTCTTTTTAGTAAATTAATTTGTTTTGTTATTATAATTTTATGAGTATGATTTTTATGTTAAATATGTTAAACATCATGATTGTGTGCTTATATGTTTAGGTGGAGTATAATAAAATGATAATAAATAAGTTATGTTGATAATAGATTATTGTAGTAAATATTCACATGTTTAGTTTAATTCATTTTTGAGCATTTTTAATTTATATTCATATGATTTTTATGTTTATTTATGTTTTAATGAAGTAGTAATGTTATATAAAAATTATGTGAAATATTAGAAATGAGTTTAAAGTGATTAAAAATGAAAAATAAAAATATATATACATATATACATTATCTCGGCATTTCCCATTTTTTTTAATAAATTTTCACTTTTAATTTTTGTAAATAATATGTTAGAATAAGTTAGTTAAAATAGATGTTCCTATAAAAAAATAATTAAATTAGGAAAACAAATTATAAATTATAAAAATCGAAATTAGTGTTCTTGAGTTTATTTATGATCTTCATGAGTGTTCTTATTTTCTCCATGTTGATGTTCATACTTGTTACTCATTTTGATTTCATTTTAAGTTATGTTTGTTAATAATTTGTGTTTATGTTTAGTTATTGTTTTATATAATGTTAGTCTTATTATATAAATCAACTTAAAACATTATAAATCACTTAGATTAAAAAGTTAGAAATTTAAAGTGTTGAAAAACACTATTCATAAAAATAAATGAAATTGTTAGTAAATTTCATTTTAGTTTAAACCGTTTTAGTTTAATTAGAATAATTAAAATATAAAGACTTTAAGTTAAAAACCGTTAAAATCGAAAAATGAAATTTTAGAACATACTATACATGCTCACGGCATTTCTCTTATTTTAGGGTTAATTTTTGTTTTTATCACTTTTTAATTTATTGTTAATATAATTTAATTATTAGTTAATAAGTTAGAATTAAGAAATTAAAAGAAATAAATCAATTTGACATAACATATACATATCACGGTTTTATCACTTTAAATGGACTAAATTTGACCAAAATGAAATTATCACTAAGTCACTAAAGTTAAATAGTAATTAGAATTGAATTTTTGTATAAATCGATTTAATTATAAACAAGATATTATAAACCGATAAAAATATGTAACCGTTATAAAAATGAACTAAACCGTGTGATACTACCTTTGCTATTGGATTATTGAGCTTGGACATACGGACTATAAATGAATCATCCACGATACTATCACTAACTTAAATAGATAGACGACTAAATTTAACTGAGTCTCGTTTTAAAATAAATATCATTGATCACCTTTTATAAACCGAACTTAACGTTTTTAAAACTAGAATTTTAGAATATTTTCATAAATGACTAAATACAAAATGAACTTAACGTTTTTAAAACTATGATTTTCGAATATTTTCATAAACGACTAAATACAAACCGAACTTAACATTTTTAAAACTAGACTTTAGAATATTTTCAAAAATCGCCTAAGTACAAAACGAACCTAACGACTTTAAAACTAGAAATCTATACTTAGGAAATAAAGGATTTAGTTTTATAACTAAAAAAAACCTTAAGTATAAAAAAATAAATAAGTATAAAAATACATAACAAATACGAAGTATAAAAATACGAATACGTATAAAAATACGTATAGAATACGAAGTATAAAAATACGAATACGTATAAAATACGGTGAATAGTAAATACGATGAATAGTAAATACAATGAATAGTAAATACGATGAATAGTAAAATACGATGAATAGTGAAAAGTGAATAGTGAAATACTGAAAATAATTGAAAATTTTACTAAGTATAGAAAATTTAAAATAAATAAGTAAATGACCTAAAGTGTTTGAAAAACACATAAATAAAATTGGACATACTAATAAACGTTTCAATTTGGAAACTTGAAAACATTAATAATTAACAACACTTCAAATAATAAACGAATGTGTTATGTGATCATATGAAACCTACCATTCAAATAAAACGTTTGACGCTGAGACTAGGAGAGTCTAGTAACATGTGATATGTAATATCAAATAAATAATAAATCTTGAGTAAGTTAAATAAAAGGTCAAGCTTGGGCCTCAGATATGAAAACGTCAATCGTAAGTGAAGTGGGACTAAGATAGTCTTGTCGCGGTCGCCATTGCCGGACAAGATAATTGAATATGCCATGGTTTTTGCCACGGGCTTTAGGAAATGGTCGTTTTATCTGGAGTTAAGGTGCTCTACGAATAGCGTGGCCCATTCTTAACGTGGATACTAATGTACATGTACTAGACTAGGGTTTAATTCACTCTATTTCGCTAAAGTTATCAGGGCCACCGTAACATTATGTGCATATGCGCTTTACGGTTCTGTCTCCTTGCCGTGTTTCGTGTTTATTGCACGCGACACTAGCATTCGTTCTTACCCTGCGTAAAGATTACTTGACGAGATTGTATCTGAAGTTCGAATCATTTCGAACACTAGAGGATGAGATGCAAGTATTATAGTATTCGGGCGTGGTTTACGAGTCGAGTAAGCCTCTGCACTATGGAAGTGAGATGCAATCGATCAGTACAAAGGCCTACTCGATTAGTCGGGCTCGTAGCGGTATGTGTTGTTTGTTGTCTGGTTAAATGACACCGAGTGTGTACCATCTACGTAAATTAGAGACCACAACTTTACGAAATGAATCGAGTGCAGATGATGATTATGATACATTATATATGTTTGTATGCGATCTGATATCGCTTTGTAATCCTGTTGTATATTGTGACACTATTGCTATGCTATTATCTGTTATTTGCCTTCCTAATTGAATATCATGCTTATATGATTTATCGCTTTAAACCGCATGCTTACTATGACTTATATGTCTTTATATGCTATATGTAATAAGCATGTTTATGTTTTTATCATAATGTTATGTTTATAAAGCGATAATATTAAACCAAAGTAATTGAAACCGAGGGTAAGTATGAGCATAGCTAGTCACTGTCCGCTCAGCGGGCATCCCCCCATCAGTTTATTGTGCAGGACGATCGTGGACCGAGAGCTGGATTTTGGACGGGGCCACGAGACGTGTTTATGCTTTACTTCTAGTTGTTTTTGAGAGATTTGTAATATATAACACTTTACTCTTCTAAATTCCGTACTTAGAGTTGTTTTATTCAACTCTTGAACGATGTTGTAATATTTGGGTTTTATGTAAATTTAATGACGCTGGTTTAAGACTTAATTAATTTCACTTTAGTAATTAAAGTCGACTAAAACCAAAGGTTATTCTGATTGGTATCAAAGTCGACTCGTGACCGTAACATAAATGGCCTAATGCGATTTATGCTTACCTAACGAGACACCGGCCGCACATTCATATTGTATGTCAGGCATAGACTAATAGGACCAAATAATAAATTAGATTTTTCTTTTATTAGATCACTTAAATAATAAACTTCAAATCGCTTTAAAGTGTGAGGATGGGTAGAAACCTTAAGGACCGACCATAGGCGTAGTGCTTTTAAATATAACAAATTACTTCCCTCAAAATAAAATACACTAACTCGCGTATGCTTGCTACTTGCTGAAGTGACTGACTAAACTGACAACTATCCTCGGATATAAAATTTAAATAATAATTCAACTCCCGAGGATTGAAGCGTCAAAGGAGTACCAGACGGTACGGAGTGAAGACATCTGTTAAATTCGTAAACAGTTCCACAAAAATACATTCTCCCTCTCTCCTACTTTCATATCCTTCCTGAGAAAATGTACTAGATACATTTTAAAATCCTAAAACCGATGTAACCAAAAATTACATCTCAAGGAAATAAAATACCTAACTTCTGTGCTTACTTGCATAACTGCCGTTATTGCATTTACTTTCAAGTAAAAGCTGTCGATGACAAGCATGTCTTCTAACCTCTCGCAATACTAATAAATTCCTTCACGTCTTAATTCTTTCGTAATGGTGGACCTCCAATGACAGACGAGGAAAGACACCTCCTGGCAGAAGAATCTTTGATCCGTTTGGCAGAAATAGCCACGGACAACGCAAACCGCCAACATCATCCAAGCGCGTTTGATCGTGTTTCCCGCCATCGTCCACAAGAGTACTCGGGTTCTACTGACCCTATCGATCTCACGAACTGGCTGGAGGAAATGAAGAAACTCATGGATCTGACAAGGACGCCTCCAGAAGATAGGGTCAACATAGCCGCCTTTTACCTGAAGGCCGGAGCTAATGATCGTGGAACGTGTCGGGACTAACGAGCCTGATACCACGTTCACCTGGTACGAATTCGTTGAGAAGATCAAGGGGAGGTACTTTGGGTATGAGCTCAGGTGTCAGAAAGAAGAGGAATTCATAAGTCTCAGAATGGTGGACATGACACTCCAGGAATACACTGAGAAATTCCAACAGCTGGCAAAATTCGGGGCTGCGATCGCTCCTAACGATAGGGCCATGACTCAGAGGTACCTACGCAACATGTCTAACGATCTGCGTACCCACATGAGCAGCAACACCTACGCTACTTTTGCCACAGCCTACGAGTGTGCGTGCAGAGTATGGGCTTCCCTGGAGTTGGAAAAAGCCGAGGAGAAAAAGAAGAAGAAGGTGTTTGTGCCATCTGTGGCACAGTCGAGCTTCATTCAGAAGCCGAATTATCAACGCCCGAATCAGCAGAGGCCAAATTTTCAGAGGCCTGCTTTCCAGAACAGGCTTCCTGCTGGGAACAACGAAAGAGCCATGGTTGCAGGAAGGGCTCCTCAACCAAGGGCTGCGCCCGGGAATTGTCGTATATGCCGCAAGGCACTACATGAGGGGAGACAGTGCAATGGTCTACCAATTACCTGTTTCAAATGCAAGATGGTAGGACATAAGTCAAATGTATGTCCCAACAACCCGAACACGGCTCCTGTTGCTGGGGTACCACAATCTGTTGTGGTACAGGGGCGAGTGTATGTACTTACGGAAGCAGAAGCTGAGGCAGATGATTCACTTGAGGCCGACGTCATCACTGGTATTTTCCTTGTAAATTCTGTGAACGCTATCGTTTTGTTTGACACTGGGGCATCATTGTCCTTCATATCGTCTAAGTTTGTCTCAAAAGCTAATCTCACAAAATTTGAATCAATAGAAGCAAACATTTCCCTACCAAACGGTAAAATTCTCAAATGCTCAAAAATTTTCAAAGAAACTCCAATCACAATTCATAAAACAATCTTTCTTTCCGACCTTATTCTTTTCGACATGCCGGAGTTCGACGTCATACTGGGTATCGACTGGTTGACTAAGTACCATGCCACGTTCGAGTGCCGAGACCGGAAAATTCGCTTGAAGCATCCTACGGGGACTAGGGTCACGTATCAGAAGACTTCGCCAATTAAGGGGGCGAAAATCATATCTATGCTACAACTTCAACGGTTGGAAAGAAAGGGACATCAAGTGTACCTATGTAGCGTCAACGAAGTAAAGGAAAGCGGGGACATTGGAGGTATTCACGTAGTACGGGAATTCCCTGATGTTTTTCCAGACGACTTACCAGGCTTGCCGCCTGCTCGTGACGTTGATTTCTCTATCGACCTTGTGCCAGGCACGGCCCCAATCTCAAAGGCACCCTATAGAATGGCACCGGTAGAACTACAGGAATTGAAGAAACAGCTAGAGGAAATGATTGAAAAGGGCTTCATACGACCAAGCGTCTCACCTTGGGGAGCACCGGTTCTCTTCGTGAAAAAGAAGGACGGCAGTATGAGACTCTGCATCGACTACAGGGAATTAAACAAAGTGACCATTAAGAACCGCTACCCTTTACCCAGAATCGATGACCTCTTTGATCAATTGAAGGGCGCGGGAGTGTTTTCTAAGATCGACCTGAGGTCAGGTTATCATCAGATCGCGGTTAGAGAATCGGACATCCAGAAGACTGCTTTCAGAAGCAGATATGGTCATTACGAATTCAAGGTTATGCCTTTCGGTTTGACAAATGCACCAGCAGTATTCATGGATCAAATGAACAGAACCTTCCACGAATACCTTGACATTTGCGTGGTTGTATTCATTGACGATATCCTAATCTACTCAAAGACTGGAGCAGAACACGAGGAACATCTCCGTATCATCCTGGGAATACTGAGGAAATATAAGTGGTATGCTAAATTTTCTAAGTGCGAGTTTTGGCTTGAAAAGGTAGCATTCCTAGGTCACGTCATCTCGAAGGACGGAGTGATGGTAGATCCTGCTAAGATCGAAGCAGTGAAAGAATGGAAGGCTCCCACAAATATAACTGAGATACGCAGCTTCCTAGGTTTGGCAGGATACTACAGAAGATTTGTTCCAGACTTCTCCAAAGTAGCACGACCTATGACCAAGTTATTACAGAAAGAATCTAAGTTCATATGGAGTGAAGAGTGCGAGAATGCGTTCCAGGAACTCAAGACAAGGCTTACCACAGCACCTGTCTTAGCTCTACCTACGGATGGGGACGAGTATGAAGTCTACAGTGACGCCTCACTGAATGGCCTGGGTTGCGTACTGATGCAACAAGGGAAGGTCATTGCTTATGCGTCAAGGCAACTAAAGGTTCATGAACGAAACTACCCAACTCATGACCTGGAGTTAGCAGCTGTGGTGTTTGCTTTGAAAATCTGGCGTCATTACCTCTACGGAGTGAGCATCAAGTTCTACACTGACCACAAAAGCCTGAAATATATATTCACGCAGAAGGAACTCAACATGAGACAACGCAGGTGGTTAGAACTGATCAAGGACTACAAGATTGAGCTACTATACCACGAGGGTAAGGCGAACGTCGTTCTTTGGCCGACGCCTCGAGTAGAAAGACTACGCATACCCTTAGCAACATTTGGGAAATTCCGGCTGGTATTGTCAGAGACTTCATGAGAATGAACTTAGAGTTGGTTCAGTCTGACGATGCTGATTTGAACGCCATGATCGCAGAGCCGGAGTTATATCACGAGATAAGAGCTCTACAATGGGAAGATGAAGAGCTTGTTAAGATCAGACGGGAAATTCCTTCAGAAACCGAGAAGGGTTTGAGATTAAACCTGACTTTGGAGTTTGAGATTCAAAGAAAGGTGGTGTGTGCCTAATGTACCAGTATTGAAAAGAAAGATCCTCGACGAGGCACATAGTACACGATACACCATACATCCTGGGTCTGATAAAATGTACCAAGACTTAAAACTGAAGTTTTGGTGGGTCCGGATGAAAGCAGAGATTGCCGAATACGTTATAAATGCTTAATCTGCCAAAAGGTGAAGTTTGAACATCAACGACTGGGGACTACTACAAACCTTTAGACATTCCTTTGGGAAGTGGGACTCCATTTCCATGGATTTTATAACGGGATTACCAAGGACTCACAAGGGAAATAATGCGATTTGGGTGATAGTGGACCGCTTGACCAAGTCGGCCCACTTTCTACCAATCAAGGATACTGGAGCCTTGAAGAGTTAGCAAAGGCATATGAGAAGGAGGTGATCCGATTACACGCTGCACCATCGACATTATTTCGGATAGAGATCCGAGGTTCACCTCTCATTTCTGGGCGAAACTCCAAGCGGCGTTGGGAAGCCAACTGAAAATGAGCACCGCTTTCCACCCTGCGACTGATGGTCAAACTGAACGAACTATCCAGACAGTCGAGGACATGCTCAGGGCATGTGCCCTAGAATTCAACGAGAATTGGGAGAAAAGTCTACCTTTGATTGAATTCTCCTACAATAATAGCTTTCATGCAAGTTTGGGTTGTGCTCCATTCGAGGCACTCTACGGGAGAAAGTGTCGTAGCCCGGTCTGTTGGGACGATGCTAGTGATAATGTGGGAACTGGTCCACAGGTCATTCAGGACCAGATCGAACACATCAAGATCATTCGTGAACGTCTACAAGCGGCACAAGACCGTCAAAAGATGTATGCCAACAAACATCGTCGACCAATCGAGTTCGAGGTTGGTGATCATGTGTTCTTGAAAGTGTCACCCATGAAAGGGGTCCGACGCTTTGGATTAAAAGGAAAGTTGAGTCCTAAATACGTAGGACCCTATGAGATTACCGACAGAATTGGTGAGGTAGCCTATCGCCTAGCGCTACCCCCCAACCTCTCCAAGGTCCACAACGTGTTCCACGTTTCACAACTAAGGCGATACAGGAGCGACCCAAGTCACATCATTACTCCTGACGTAATCGCAGTTGAGCCTAACCTGCTCTACTCCGAGAGGCCTGTAAAGATCTTGGCACGAGAAACCAAGAGGTTGAGGCGGAAGACGGTTCCCTTAGTAAAAGTGCTATGGAAAGGTCAACTGACTGAACAAGCAACTTGGGAGACCGAAGCCTCTATGAAGGAGAAATATCCCGAGCTGTTTACCTCAGGTGAAAATCCTATTCTTCATTCAAGTTTCGGGACGAAACTTTTCTAAGGGGGGAGGTTTGTAACACCCCGTGTTAATTTAATTCAATAATTAGCTATCAATTTCTAATTTCAAATCCTAAATCAAATCCTAACCTTTTTAGCCTTCAAAATCACAATTTTTACTAAACTTTCGTTTTGGAAAATTTCTCGACTTCTTTAATACTTTTTAAAATTTTTGAATAATAGAATAAATATTTTAGTCTTAGAATTTAAAAGTAGAAATATTTTGAAAAATCGTCAAACGCGCACACTTTAACTTTTATCGCTTTTGACGCCCGACTTTTTAAAACTGACCAAATTCGAGGAAAACATTTTAAAACACACTTTAGACATTTTCTAGCACAAATAGTAATGGAAGACTATTAGGAGCTAGTTGAAAGTTTTGGTCCCCTAATTACATATTAATAAAACATTATTTTCTTAATAAATCAAAACTTATACTACACATTTCATTTAACCTAATTACATAACATCATTTTCATTATTTCACAAGAGCAAAACTTACTTCCTTTCTCCTTCATTTGGCCGAGATACTCCCTCCATTTCTCCTCTATTTTTTTCTTTCATTTTTCTTCTAAAACACATTAAATAAAAACCCTAATAATACTCTAATAATTTACTAGTGTTCTTAGTATACTTTGGGTACTTGGAGCTTACTTTACTACGGGTTTTTGAAGGTGAAGACGGGTACTTGGGTGGTGACTTGGACTTAGATAACATCGTCGATCCGGAAAACCTTTAGCTTGCCGATCATAGGTGACTAACTATGTCTTGTATTATTCTTTTTAGTAAATTAATTTGTTTTGTTATTATAATTTTATGAGTATGATTTTTATGTTAAATATGTTAAACATCATGATTGTGTGCTTATATGTTTAGGTGGAGTATAATAAAATGATAATAAATAAGTTATGTTGATAATAGATTATTGTAGTAAATATTCACATGTTTAGTTTAATTCATTTTTGAGCATTTTTAATTTATATTCATATGATTTTTATGTTTATTTATGTTTTAATGAAGTAGTAATGTTATATAAAAATTATGTGAAATATTAGAAATGAGTTTAAAGTGATTAAAAATGAAAAATAAAAATATATATACATATATACATTATCTCGGCATTTCCCATTTTTTTAATAAATTTTCACTTTTAATTTTTGTAAATAATATGTTAGAATAAGTTAGTTAAAATAGATGTTCCTATAAAAAAATAATTAAATTAGGAAAACAAATTATAAATTATAAAAATCGAAATTAGTGTTCTTGAGTTTATTTATGATCTTCATGAGTGTTCTTATTTTCTCCATGTTGATGTTCATACTTGTTACTCATTTTGATTTCATTTTAAGTTATGTTTGTTAATAATTTGTGTTTATGTTTAGTTATTGTTTTATATAATGTTAGTCTTATTATATAAATCAACTTAAAACATTATAAATCACTTAGATTAAAAAGTTAGAAATTTAAAGTGTTGAAAAACACTATTCATAAAAATAAATGAAATTGTTAGTAAATTTCATTTTAGTTTAAACCGTTTTAGTTTAATTAGAATAATTAAAATATAAAGACTTTAAGTTAAAAAGCAAGTTAAAATCGAAAAATGAAATTTTAGAACATACTATACATGCTCACGGCATTTCTCTTATTTTAGGGTTAATTTTTGTTTTTATCACTTTTTAATTTATTGTTAATATAATTTAATTATTAGTTAATAAGTTAGAATTAAGAAATTAAAAGAAATAAATCAATTTGACATAACATATACATATCACGGTTTTATCACTTTAAATGGACTAAATTTGACCAAAATGAAATTATCACTAAGTCACTAAAGTTAAATAGTAATTAGAATTGAATTTTTGTATAAATCGATTTAATTATAAACAAGATATTATAAACCGATAAAAATATGTAACCGTTATAAAAATGAACTAAACCGTGTGATACTACCTTTGCTATTGGATTATTGAGCTTGGACATACGGACTATAAATGAATCATCCACGATACTATCACTAACTTAAATAGATAGACGACTAAATTTAACTGAGTCTCGTTTTAAAATAAATATCATTGATCACCTTTTATAAACCGAACTTAACGTTTTTAAAACTAGAATTTTAGAATATTTTCATAAATGACTAAATACAAAATGAACTTAACGTTTTTAAAACTATGATTTTGAATATTTTCATAAACGACTAAATACAAACCGAACTTAACATTTTTAAAACTAGACTTTAGAATATTTTCAAAAATCGCCTAAGTACAAAACGAACCTAACGACTTTAAAACTAGAAATCTATACTTAGGAAATAAAGGATTTAGTTTTATAACTAAAAAAAACCTTAAGTATAAAAAAATAAATAAGTATAAAAATACATAACAAATACGAAGTATAAAAATACGAATACGTATAAAAATACGTATAGAATACGAAGTATAAAAATACGAATACGTATAAAATACGGTGAATAGTAAATACGATGAATAGTAAATACAATGAATAGTAAATACGATGAATAGTAAAATACGATGAATAGTGAAAAGTGAATAGTGAAATACTGAAAATAATTGAAAATTTTACTAAGTATAGAAAATTTAAAATAAATAAGTAAATGACCTAAAGTGTTTGAAAAACACATAAATAAAATTGGACATACTAATAAACGTTTCAATTTGGAAACTTGAAAACATTAATAATTAACAACACTTCAAATAATAAACGAATGTGTTATGTGATCATATGAAACCTACCATTCAAATAAAACGTTTGACGCTGAGACTAGGAGAGTCTAGTAACATGTGATATGTAATATCAAATAAATAATAAATCTTGAGTAAGTTAAATAAAAGGTCAAGCTTGGGCCTCAGATATGAAAACGTCAATCGTAAGTGAAGTGGGACTAAGATAGTCTTGTCGCGGTCGCCATTGCCGGACAAGATAATTGAATATGCCATGGTTTTTGCCACGGGCTTTAGGAAATGGTCGTTTTATCTGGAGTTAAGGTGCTCTACGAATAGCGTGGCCCATTCTTAACGTGGATACTAATGTACATGTACTAGACTAGGGTTTAATTCACTCTATTTCGCTAAAGTTATCAGGGCCACCGTAACATTATGTGCATATGCGCTTTACTGCTCGTCTCCTTGCCGTGTTTCGTGTTTATTGCACGCGACACTAGCATTCGTTCTTACCCTGCGTAAAGATTACTTGACGAGATTGTATCTGAAGTTCGAATCATTTCGAACACTAGAGGATGAGATGCAAGTATTATAGTATTCGGCGTGGTTTACGAGTCGAGTAAGCCTCTGCACTATGGAAGTGAGATGCAATCGATCAGAGTACAAAGGCCTACTCAGTGGTCAGGCTCGTAAGCAGTATGTGTTGTTTGTTGTCTGATTAAATGAGAACGAGTGTGTACCATCTTCGAAAATTAAAGACCACAACTTTCTGAAATGAATCGAGTCTGTATGATGATTATGATACATTATATATGTTTGTATGCGATCTGATATCGCTTTGTAATCCTGTTGTATATTGTGACACTATTGCTATGCTATTATCTGTTATTTGCCTTCCTAATTGAATATCATGCTTATATGATTTATCGCTTTAAACCGCATGCTTACTATGACTTATATGTCTTTATATGCTATATGTAATAAGCATGTTTATGTTTTTATCATAATGTTATGTTTATAAAGCGATAATATTAAACCAAAGTAATTGAAACCGAGGGTAAGTATGAGCATAGCTAGTCCTTTGTCAGCTCAATGGGCATCCCCATCGATTTATTGTGCGGAGACGATCGTGGACCGAGAATTTGGATTTTGGACGGGGCCACGAGACGTGTTTATGCTTTACTTCTAGTTGTTTTTGAGAGATTTGTAATATATAACACTTTACTCTTCTAAATTCCGTACTTAGAGTTGTTTTATTCAACTCTTGAACGATGTTGTAATATTTGGGTTTTATGTAAATTTAATGACGCTGGTTTAAGACTTAATTAATTTCCGCCTTAGTAATTAAAGTCGACTAAAAACCAGGTTGTTACAGACGAGGGATCGAAATAGACCCGACCAAAATCAAAGCAATAATGAGCATGAAGACGCCAAGCAACATCGATGAAATAAGGAGTTTCTTGGGACAAGTCCAATATATCTCCCGATTTATCAGCAAACTCACCATGATTTGCGAACCAATTTTCAAAAAGTTGAAGAAAGAAGAGCATACAAAATGGGACGATGACTGCCAACAAGCATTCGACAAAGTCAAGAGCCTGCTTACAAACCAACCCGTTTTGGTACCCCCACAAAAGGACTTGCCACTGTCGCTATACTTAACGACTACGCCAAACGCTATGGGTGCCATGCTCGCCCAAGAAGTCAACATCGAAGAACGGGCCATCTACTACATTAGCAAAAAGTTCCACGATTACGAAACTCGGTATGAACCAGTCGAGAAAAGCTGCCTCTCACTGGTCTGGGCAACCAAAAAGCTCAGGCACTACCTACTCACTAGCACAACAGAGTCTACTCCTTAATGGACCCCCTCAAGTACCTATTTGAAAAACCAGTCGTAAACGGGCGCATGGCCAGGTGGACTCTACTTCTCGCCGAGTACGAGCTCAAGTACCTCCCTCTGAAAGTAATCAAGGGTAGGGCAGTTTCGGACTTCCTCGCAGAAAACGCTATCATCGAACAACCCATGATCGATACAATGTTATTTCCTGACGACGTGATCTTCGCCGTAGAAAAGGAATACTGGCAATTATACTTTGACGGAGCATCAAATTACCGCGGCTACGGAGTAGGGATACTCCTAATATCCCCAAACGGTGACCATACCCCACTCTCAATCAAGCTCGACTTTAGCGTTACAAACAACGCTGCAGAATACGAAGCCTGCATTTACGGCTTGCAAGCAGCCATCGCTCTCAAGATAAAGAACCTGCGGGTGCATGGAGATTCATTCCTCATCATAAATCAAGTGACACGGGCATGGAAGATCATGAATGAAACCCTCACAAAATACCAAGCAAAAGTACAAAAACTCCTAGCCAACTTCGACTGCATTGAATTTTATCACCTCCCAAGGGAAAAAACCAATTTGCCGACGCACTGTCAAAACTCTCATCCCTCCTGAACATGCCAGCAGACAAGAAGTTACTACCCATCATCGTTGAAAGACGTGACGAACCAGCATACATTCATGCCATTAACCTAGACGAAACCGAGCAAACAGAGCCTTGGTATCAAGCCATAATCAACTACAAAACAAACAACACTTACCCACCTGACACCGATAAACGGGGCCAGAGAGCCATTAGACTCATAGCATCCCAATTCGTGCTAGAAATGGGGCAATTACTCAAGAAAATACCACAAGGGACGCTGCTCATATGTGTCGACTAAAAGAAAGGACAGAAAATTATCACGCAAGTCCATGATGGCGAATGCGGTCCCCACATGAATGCTCGGGCTCTCTGCAAGCAAATTCTACGGCTAGGATGGTATTGGACAACCATGGAAGCGGATTGCATCCAATATGTCAAGCACTGTCACAACTGTTAAATCTTCAGCAACGTACAGCACGTACCCCCTTCACCACTATACAGCCTAACCTCGCCCTGGCCCTTTTCAACTTGGGGCATTGACGTGATAGGAAAAGTCCACCCCATCGGAGCAGGAGGTCACTGTTTCGTACTAGTGGCAATCGACTATTTTACAAAATGGGTAGAAGCAGCATCTTTTCGAACCCTCGGCTCCAAAGAAGTCGCCAAGTTCATACAAACAAACATCATATGCCGATATGGCGTACCCCACGAGTTCATCAGCGATCAAAGCTCGCACTTTCAGCGCGAGACGGAAGCTATACTTACGAAATACAACATACAGCATCACAAATCCTCACCCTATCGACCCCAAACCAATGGAGCCGTTGAAGCAGCAAACAAGACAGTCGTCACCATACTCGAGAAAATAATCGACAGTTGCAAAGATTGGCTCAACAAGATACCATATGCATTATGGGGATACCGCACTACCATTCGCACACCACTGGCATGACCCCCTATTTCCCCACCTACGGCATGGAAGCCGTCCAACCAGTGGAAATAGAAATACAATCACTACGCATACTAATGGAAAGTAGCATCCCAGAAGCAGAATGGGCCCGTGAACGCTACGAACAACTCATGCTCTTGGACGAACGCCGACTTCACTCCCTGAACACCGTACGGATGTACCAAGCACGATTACAACGAGCATTCAACAAACGAGTCAAGCCACGAAACATAAAAGTAGGTGATCTCGTACTAAAGTCAGTCCGAGCACCGCTTCCAGTCGACCCACGAGGGAAATTCAAGCCTAACTGGGCTGGGCCCTTCCTCGTCAAGGAGATCTACACGGGCGGAGCAGTCTGTAACACCCCGACTTTTCCTAATATTTATTATTTGTCTCATTTATATTCGTAAATTATTTCTATGGATTTTCTCATTTCTTTTAGCTCGAGAAAATCATTTTTATTGTCGCGTGGATAAGCTATTCTGTAGTCGGAACTTAAATACGGAGTAATTTAGCTAAAACGGTGTATCTTCCTCATACGAACTCCGATTCAAGTGATTCAAAAGGCTAAACTGCGTATTTTTTCGACGCCGTTGCATCTGCCAACTTTTCAGAAGCTGGTTTGGACCGGCCCAACTTGGACCGAACCAAATCCTCCTTTGCACGGATAGGGTTTAGGGCTTTGGATGGATTCTTGAGCAAGGCAATATTATATTTTGTGATCTCCTAATCTTGGCATATGATAATCTGATTTCACTCCTTAATCTCTCATTCCTCATTTCCATCCACATTCATTCCTTCTTCCTCTCTCAAAATCTCTCTCCATTATCATTCAAACTCCATTGATTCTCTTGCAAGCTTTCACCTTATTCATCCTAATCTTTTCCTAGCCATTCCTTAGTGTATGATCTCCTTTTTATCCCTTTTATTTTCTGGTTTTATGTTATTTTATGTGTTATACTTCTATGTATTCATTGTGCGTATGTCTTGGCTTGGATTATCAAAGGAGAAGAGGGCTTTGAAGAAGGAGATACCATCCTAGTTGAAGAGGAGGAGTAGTAGCACGTTTTTGGAGACTCTACAAAGGTAACTAGGTGTGATCTAGTTGTGTTTTAACATGTATGAGGCCTAGGTTGTTTTGTGTGTGATGTTTGCATTGTTGTTATGATGTTTCATTAATGATTGATCATGGAATCATGTTAGTATCATTGGCCTCATACTAGGGTTGTCATGTTATCATTCTTATTATCATCATTGTGTGCATAACTATCATAAATCATTATATATCATGTTTGTGGAATCATAAAAATCGATTTAGTATAGTAGTGATGTTGATGCCGTGTGTGTTGGATGAGGGCCGTGGCCCTTGTCCTTGTTTTCTCTTGTTTTTTCTTCTTGTTTGGCTTAATCATGGTTAATCTTGATGTATGCATGATTCACCTAATGATGAGTATAAGTTAAGATGGTTTTTGGTTGAGTCTAAAAGTATATGTATGCATGTTTTAATGATTTGATCACCTAAACCGATAATTGGTCACTTGAGAATTGAGTTTGATGCATGAAACTGTGATTTTGAAGTGTTGGCCGTGTGGTGTGGATGTTGGTCGTGAGTGGGTGCTCAGGCCGTGTGTGGTGTGTGTGGGTGTTGGTTGGTTTGTCGCTTATTTGAGTCTTGGCATGTCCTAAAACGTTAACTATGCTATAATGAATCATGTTATACTGTGGTTGATCACTAATAGATGATTTATGAGCATGTAAACAAATGTATGACTTGTATAGCATGTTGATCTTATGGTACTCCGTATGTATGGTTGAATATGATGATATTGTGGCTTGTGTATGTATGAGTATGGATGTGGTGGTTGTATGGTTGTGTTGGAGTGTTGGAGACAGATTAACAGGTTACAGGTTATGCTTGGGTTAAGTTTGCACATGGGTACTGTTCTGGCACATGTGTGAGGAGATACAACGTCCTAGAAAGGACGGATACCGCTCATGGTCACCTCGGCTATTCTTGTTGCTTAGCTAGAGCTATCATGGGTTCTCAACCAGAAGGGTTAGAGACTATGGTTATGTTTATGTCGTCACCGTTCTTGTTGCTCGTTGGAATTTGGCCAAATTTAGACTTGTGATTATTGAGGAACTTCTTGTTGCTGTTCCGCCATAGGGTTTGGGTGATTCTTGTTGATTCACCCGGGGTGGTTCTTGTTGCTCCACCCAGTTTTCCGCGCTTACTCTTGCAATTGGTTGGAAGAAGGATCGACTTGAGAGCAGATGGATTGGGTCACAACATTGGTTGTGCCGTGTATTGTTGTTTGTGTTGTATGGTTGTTTTATCGTTGCTTGCCTTGTTTATCACGTATTTATACTTTGGTTTAGGCCGTAGGCTAGGTGAGCTTGTTGCATTGTGGTTGTTTGCATTTTGTTATGTTAAAATATGACTGGGGAGCACCTAGTTACTCCCCACTGATTGTGGATGTTGTTTCTCTTTTTATAGGTATGCGCGTGACGGGATTCGAGTGAGGAAACGCGAGGATATGACCATGCTATACCTTAGAAGAGATGTGATTTGTTGGACTATTTGGATTTGTATTTTGGATTTGTTTTAGACTCTCGTTTGGACTTGGACTTTGTTTTTATTTGGTTGTAAGGGGTATTTATTCCCCACTATGCTAGGCCTCAAGGCCTGCACTTTACTTTTCGTTTTACTTTAGTAGTTTGTTGAGTGATAATCCGGGCTACGGTGTTTCCGCCACCGTGATTTCAATTTTAAATCTTTATCTTTTCTAAAACTCTTTTAAAACCTTATTTTATTTCTTTGAAAAACCCGGGTTGTTACAAGTCAAACTAACCGACCTCGACGGCCAAGAGTTCAACCTCGCCACAAACCTCGATCAACTCAAGAAATACTATCCCTAAAAACCCCTTGCAATGCGTCTATAAAATACAATTTTCTAAAAATCAACTCATGGGCCGGCATGCCCTTAAACGTGCACTCTCTCTACAAAAATAATGCAAACACAACTCATGGGCCGGCATGCCCCTAAACGTGCATCCTCAAACACAACTCATGGGCCGGCATGCCCTTAAACATGCACATTCACCACAAAAAAACCAGACATAACTCATGGGCCGGTATGCCCCTAAACATACATTCCCGAACTACGCCGGTTTGATTCCATTTTTCATGGATACGTAGGCAGCGTTGCAAAAAGCGCAACCGATATTCAACACAAAAATGACGCGTCTAAAGCTTAAAAAGCCAAGGACATAGTCACTACAAAAATTCGCCTGTTGAAACCTAAAGGGTTAAAAGGGGCGACATTCAACACAAAAAAGACACGTCTAAAGCTTAAAAAAGCCAAGGACACAGTCATCACAAAAACGTTCCATGGCCCAAAGGGTAAAAGGAACGACATTCAACACAAAAATGACGCGTCCAAAACTCAAAAAAGGGTCAAGGACATAGTCATCACAAAAAAACCGTCTCATAACCTAAAAGGTTAAAATGAGGCGACATTCAACACAAAATGACGCGCCCAAAGCTTAAAAAAGTCGAGGGAATAGTCAATACAAAATTCCTGAAAACAAAAACCATGCTTACATTCTAAACTTTGAAAAAAAGGATTAGAGCCAAGGAATTTCACACAGAATAACAAGCAAAATGAGGCAAAGTCGTAAATAAAAAACCTGATTTTTATTAATCTTAAAAAGAACGGTTACATTTTGGATTTTTCAAAGTAGGAGCATAACTACAACATTAGAAATACACTAACAAACACTACAATATATTACAATACTTATACAAATCCCGGCATGTACATCGGGTTTAGGATAGACATAATACGAACATAATAAAATACAACATAATATGAACATAATACTAACAAATCTACAATATGTTACAATACAAGCCCCGGCATGTACCTCGGGTTTAGGACAAAACAGAAATGAAATACAACACGAATATTAACATAATACAACAACAAAACACATAAACCACACCAGATTACCATCATCAAAAGCAAGCACAAACTTTTCAGCTGAATAAGGGAGCACCAACCCTCAACCCCTACGGCGAGCCCCAACACTACCGTAACAACCTTGATCACCCGACCCTAAAATATGCCGACGGCCGAACACACTTTCAGCGGCCGAGAGTGGCTCTGAACTCGAACCCTCGCCATCGCCACTGTTACGTCCAAAGCAGGCCGGGTCATAGGCGGACATCTGAGGAGGCCCGTTGAGCTCTAAGACGCGAAGGCGCGACCTTTTGTGGGGCTCTGGGCAACGGTCCACCTAGTATAGGCCTGCGATACCCGAATCGTCCTAGGAATACCGGCCACAGGCCACCTGGGGCGCATAATCCAACCACTCGCCCAAGCGTCGGTTATATCGCTAGTCAGCATAAGCATGCCCTGCACCTTAGTGTCCTGACCAGGGATGAACTGTGCCCACCCTATCTGTCGCCTCACTCGCAAATGATGGACGTAAACACCCATGTCAAACCCACAAAGGAGGACTCCAGAGGAACCGTCGCCTACTGCGCTCGCCGTCACATCAACCACTCCCCACCATGGTACCGACCAGCGAATGGCCAATGACCTTACAAATTCGGGAAAGTAATCGTCAGAACGATGGTTTGGGTCCAACCACCTAATATAGCGATTAGTCACACCCCCAGCATAATCTGACCCGTCAAAGCGAATATCCCCCAGCACACTCAGACGCTCCATCAGCCACACCTGGAGGATCAGGGGACATCCTCGGTACGGACACTCCCTATTGCAAGCACGGTCATCCAGGCCCAGGATCGTCTCAGCCAAGATCACGGCGGAAGGGTTACGACCATACTCCATCTGTTGGACGACAGTGATTAAGCGAGGATCACCAAGCGCTTCCTCATACAAAGAATTAGGAAACATATAACGGTGGACTAAGCAGAATGCCAACGCCCTTTTCCTAGCACCAAAAGAGATCGTCTCATTGTCGCGGTTCATAAACCGTTGGCACAGGCGATGGAGGTTGATACGACTCCCAACGAATAGCTCCTTCGTCTCGTCATGGGTCATCTGGAGGTAGTTCTGCACATGCCTCTTATACCCTAGCTCCTGCCTAACACACACGGGCATGTTAGTCCGCAACCAACCACCAATAGCTCCAAACTCCTCAACCAAGGGACAGACCTCTCCGCCAGGAAAGTGGAAAACGTGGAAACTCAAGTCCCAATAGTCGAGACACGCATCCAGGAACTCGGGCTCCATTTGAACTTGCCTCAGCCAAAGGAATGCCCCGATACCGCAATCTTTCAAGTCCTTCTCCTCGATACCCGACAAGGACGCACACCAACGGCGCAAGTTCCCTTCAAAATTCTCCATAATTTGATAAACGTTCCGTAAATATTTTGAATATTCTTGGAATATCGAGAATGGGAAGATGAAAGGATGAGTGAAATGAGTTAACCTAGCCCTCCTTTTATAGCCGAGATTTGCAAAACAAAGTATAACACAAAAACTTAAACGCTAGTGAACAAACGATTAAAAGAAATCAAACAAAAACCACAAAACAAAAATCTAATCGCCTGTGAACAGGCGATTAAAATTAAAATCGCCTGTTTACAGGCGATTTTCTTTTCTTTCCTGACAAAATTATTCGATTTCTTACACTTCTTACACACCTATACCCTATATTTTTTTATCTTTTATTACCTACATTTTTTTTACCGACCTCAAGCCGACACTTACGGTCCCGTCGCGTCGTCTCGATTTGCGTAGTCAGCTCCCGTCTTTCGCATTTTTCGTATTTACAAAACACGATAATCACACAAAAATTAAACACAACACAAAATACGACTTTCGCATTCACAATTTTCGTCTCAAAACGTCGTTTTAGCTCACATTTTTACAATGTCAAAAGCGTCTTTTTACGAGTCTAAAATATTTTTCTAAACAGCATTTTTCAAAACTCTACATTTGCATTTAGTTTAGTCATTAGCGAGTCAGTCTCAATCGAGACATATATATATGCTTTTACGACTAACAACTTTTTGCAGGTACGCTCTAAAGCAACACGCAAGGATTTCGTGACTCACGACTGAGCACGCACTTTTCGCAACAAGACAAAATAACCAAGATTTAGGACACCGTACGTAGAGCCTTTAGCTATAAGGAGAGCCAAAATAACCACTTATAAACACCTACAAAACACCTAAACCACAAATACAAGCCCAAAAATACATAACCGTATATACAAGTCCTAATACACGAGCCACCACATACGAATCTATATACTACATAAAAGGTCAGGAGTACAAACATACATGTACGAAAAATCCAAAACACAAGAATCCAAAACTACAAAACAAGCCCAGAGCCTACGACGACTGGTCACGACGCTCTAAGACAGCACGGAAGGAATCAATCTCAGCACACGCCCTAGCCAGCTCCTCTGCGTGCCGACCCTTTAGCTCCGCCCGGACTCTCGCCAACTCCTCGGCATGCGCAGCCTCCAGCTCGGCTCGTGATCTCGCACCCTCCTCAGCCCTGACCCTGGTTAACTCCAGTCGAGCGTCGGTCGCCTCTTTCTGCCCCCTGCAGGCCTCAACTACCTTCTCGTTCACGACCGCCCGCCACCGGTTCGTCGCCCGCTACAACCTCCTGTGCACGTCAGCCGTCACCTGCACAAACCAAAGAAATACACTTAGCTTTCAAACCTGGGGGCTATAATCAAAAGCTTTTCCAACAAAGTTTGACTAACGATTTTACACTAAAATCTCACTCAAACTGGGGGCTATAATCAAAAGCTATCCCAATAAAGTTTGACTAACGATTTTACACTAAAATCTCACTCAAACTGGGGGCTATACTACATAATACTCATGCTGTACAAAGAAGAAAGTGAGTACCTTCTTCACGCGCGGATCCCAACTCTCCAGACCCGCGTCAGTGACTACAGACAGACAAGCCGGCAGCACGATCGAATGTTGGCAACCCTCGTGAACAACCAGCAGATCCTCGACGAACGGAGGAGGCTGGAACTCAAGGTCAGGATCACGTCTCTACAGAACAAAAATAGGGTAAATTTTTGCTTCCTAAAACCAAAACACATAAGCAAAAAAGGAACAACAAAGCATACCTCGATCACAAATACGAAGGGCATCGCTGTGCCACGCCACGTAATCCTCGGCCGCAGCGGAGTCGGATCGACCGTGATACACGCCACGACGCTCATTAGCGTCGGGCGTCTCCACAAGCAAAACCGAGGGCGGAGGAGCAGGTACGATGAAGCCGCCGCGACCCGCTCAAGGCAAACAAACGCCACCTGCTCCAAAGACGAGCCGTCATCGAGTCTCGATGTACAGCTGTCGTCCGTCAAGGGGGCCAAAGCGGGCTGCAATCGACTCAGGGACGCCGGTAAAGTTCCTCCAGGGGTCGCGAACGAACTGCAAAACAAAACCAAATTATAAACCACAAAAACAAACACAAACCCTAATACAAACTACGAAAGACCAAAATACAAAACACAAGTGCTATTACCTTATCCATGGTCATCCCGTTGAAGAGCACACGAGCCGCATCATAATTCAGGCCAATACCCCTCCGATCCGCTGTCGCGTACGCATGGAAAGCCGGGTATGTAGCCGTCACCTGGAACGTGTTCGGGAGCAGAGAGGGGAAGTGAGCATAGCACCAAGACTGCAAGCAAACATAATACACGTTATAAAAGAAAAGAAGAAACGAAACAACAAAGCACTACGAAATCATGCCCTACCTCCATCATAAGACCAGGGCCCACGAGCGACACGTCTGAATCTCCTTCAATCCGGTCAGGACGCACCGCGTCCCGCAAGTAACGGATCAGCAGCCCCAGAGCAGGGGTGACCCAGTCGAACTCGCCCAGGCGTGTCATATCCGACAGCGCCATCAACACAGCCGTCGATGCTCGCTCCCCCTTATCGCCAAAATGGGTGGCCGTTAGGAACCACCACAACCACAGTCGGGCCCTCTGCTCAGCGCTCGCTCGAGGTGCCCCCTTCTTCTTCTTCCCCTTGAAGAAGTAGTCAAACCACACAGTACGAGGCTGGAACGTATGTTCCTCACCTACCCCGCACTTGACCCCGTCACTGATCAACCGCACGACTCGTGGGCTATCGATAGGAGGTCGCTCACGCCCCCAGTCAAGGACACCCTCGCCATGAGGCAGCCCCGAGACAACCGCCAGCGAAGAATGGGTCACGCCAACCTCGTACCCAGGCATGTAGAAGGTGTTGGTCGTATTCCAAAACCTATCCATCAACGCCCGGAGCACAGCAAGGCGCGCGTTCACGCGCTTAGCTCGCACCTCTCTCCACTTTTGCACCAGGGGACCGAAATCCGTCCCGAGCACTATGTCCTGCTCCTCCTGTGTGAGCCTCTGGTCAAACGCGTCAAACACCGTCCGGAACCCGGAGAAGGTCCTCATCGCGCCTAACGGAAAGCCGACCTTCACCCGGATCGACAAGTGCTCCAAAGGGTTCCAAACCAGAGTCACGCCGTCCCAATCCTTGGTCACCTGCGACCACAAACGCGGACCCTGGGGTAATTGGGCCTCACGCCCAGCTCGTCAACCATCCCCATGAAAACCTCCGTCGCAGCCTCTCAAGAGCCGCCAGACTGGCCCCGGCCTGGCCTGCCTCGGCCGCTCGCCTCGCCTCGCCGCTTCGGCCTCATCCTCCGCCTGGCCCAGAGCCTGGCCCTGGACTGACCCGGCCAATATAGCAGCTCGCACCGAAGAACTCGAGCAACCTGGCGGCGTCGTGCCAGCCTCTATCGGGGGCCTCGGCCCGATCTGGTCAGAGCTCGCCTCGCCACTCAAGACTCCTGCGAATCGGAGGGATCTCGTAACGACTCCGGACCGAGGACGACCACGCCTCAGCGTAACCTCAGCAGGGCTCTGCTCCAACCTCCTCAAGAACACCGCAACCTCGGCTGGTCCGGTCGTCACCTCGGCGAAGACGAGCTCGACGTCGTGGCCTACTACTGCCCTCACCAGAAGCCACGTCCACCTTGCGCTTCTTCGGCCTAGGATTCCTCCGAGCCTGACCACTACCTCGACCACGGCCTCCTCCAGAGCCGTGACGCGCCTGGCAACGCTGCGTGGTACGCGTCCTGCTGGCCCCCGCGGCAACACCACGACCTGCCGCCGGCCCTCCCGGAGCCACAGGCGTCCCTACAGCAACGCCACGGCCACGCCCCTGCGGAGACTCTGCAGCTGCACCTCGGCCTCTAGCACGGCCTCCCCCAGGAGTCTCAGACGTCTCCACAGCAGCGCCACGTCCGCGCCCCTGCAAAGACTCTGAGACGACACCCTGGGCCTGACCTCGCCCACCAACAGGAGACCTCGACGACTCAGCAACAGCTCCACTACCGCTAGCGCCAGCAGAAGACCTGGCGCTTCAATCAACCTCCTCTCGTGCGCCCACTGAAAAGAAGCGGTGACTCGGCAGCAACGTCACGACCCGCACCGCTAGCTGACGGCTCAGGACCACCAGGAACAGCACCGTGCCCTAGGCCACTCGCAGAAAAGGCGGGGGACGACCCAGCAGGACCCTGCCACTCACTCCCTGGCGTCGTAGAAGCCCCTGGCGTCTGAGGGGGAAAAGCTCTCAACAGGTCCGACTGAGACGGACCGTCGGAAACCTCCAAAGGCGCATGCATACCCGAAGTAGGAGTACGCTCGTCCCTCGGAACGGTAAAGTCAACACCAGCCAAGACCCGGTCAATGGAACTGAAAGTAGGTGCGGGAGGCGCAGGATCATCTGCACAAAATTCAAAGGCATACTCAGACAACGACGACAGCAAATCATTTAGGAAAGCAGAAGCACGCAAAAACGACAGAAAGCAAGCATTAAGGCCTACATTATCTACAGATAAGGCCAAAACGGAGCAGAAGCACAAAAAATTAAATTCCATGAGACGTATACGATAAATACGTCCTACACAGTCAAGTCAAGAGCAAGCACGCGCAAAAGCAGCAGAGAATTGGCCAAAACAGCAGAAAGCAGGCCTTTTTAACCTAAAAATAGCAGAAAAGGGAAAAACGCTACAGAAAGCCAGGAACCCGTATTTTCTGAGACTCTTCGGGTGAAAACTCAGGATCCAATGAGGAGGAGGACGAGTGGAAAGACTTGGGGGAAGCATATTCCACATTCCGTTCCGAGCCCTCGGTCCAAGTAATGTCTAACTTGAAAATACCCAAGAGAAACGAGCCTAGGTACTGTAACGCTTTGGGCGGGAGAGTCATGGTCAAATCACCGCTAGCGTCCTTGTTGCTAGAGTACCCTCTACCACCAAAAATGAAGATGCCAACGGTAAGGTATGACGGGACGACTAACTCGGATTAGCATCTAGCGGTCTGTGAGAGTCATATGATGATGTACGACTTCACGGACTTTGTATGGTGCAAGATTTTCCCCACCACCCTCACGGGCCTTGCGCAGACATGGTTCCGTAACCTTCATACCGACTTAATCTGTGGCTACGATGACATGTGCCGAGTGTTCAAACAGCAGTACGCCAGGAACAGGCGTAGAGAGAAGGTAGCCACCGAGCTCCTTAACATTGTGAAAGGGAGAGAAGAGGGACTGAAAGACTACATGAGGAGATTTGACCAAGAGTCACAGTAGATTCGGGTCATGGACCCCAAGATAGGCATTCACGCGCTAACTGTGGGGTTAAAGGAAGGAGAGCTGAAGAGCCTCTTGATCAGAAACCCACCCACGGACCTGATGGCCGCTAGGGAGCTGGTGGAAGGATTCGTGAAGGAGGAGCAATTCCATAAGACATTCAGCAAGAAAACAGAGAAAAAATAAGAACATTCGAACACCCGGGAGCTGGATAGATGGGGGGACCGCCCCGGAAGAGCAACAACAACGATAGAAGAAGAGACGAGCGAAGGCTGGATAGCAGATTCAGGCCCATGCATTATACACCTTTATTACTAAGACCGTTGGCCAAAATATTCGAGCTGACGGAAAACCACGTCAAGTACGCGGACCCAAGGCCCATCAACCCCGGGAGAGACGAGTCAAAATTCTGCAAGTATCACAAGGTAATAGGACACACCACTGAGGCGTGCCTATTATTAAAGAATGAGATAGAACGATTGATACAGCAGGGTTGCTTGCGACGTTTCGTTAAGGATAAGCAGGATAGAGATGACGGGGACGAAGAAAACGGAGGAGATCACCATGACAACCGGAAGAATAAGCAACGAATAGGGGAGATTCATATGATCGCCGGGATAGAGGAGTTAGCCATGTCTGGCAGGAAACGTAAAGATGAAAGACGCGCCGAGACCCGGCAATAGATCTACTCAACAGGAACCAGTGCACCAAAACCCATCCCGACCCTATCAATCAGCGTTAGGGGTGTGCAAAAAAAAAAAACCGAACCGAAAAACCGAGAACCGCACGTTTTATAGGTTCGGTGAACCGAACTGTTAAGAAATAATGGTTCGGTGCACCGAACCGTTAATATTAACGGTTAACGGTTCAGTTTAGTTTCGGCATTTTGAGTTAACGGTTAACCAAACCGAACCGTTAAGAGCAAAAATATAAATAAATTATACTTATATATATAAACTAAAGCATAAAGTTTAACTTTACAACTTTTATCAAACATCAAATATCAATTTTGTATTCTACCTTATTTTTCTAACACTCAAAAGCATCATTTTCGTAAAATAAAATCTCATATGCACCACTCTCTCTTCAATTTTGACATGTTTATTAGGGGTGAGCAAAACCGGTTACCCGCTCCGGTTTTCAAGTTCGGTTCGGTTACCCGGTTTTAAAATGAGTGAAATTGTCAATCCATATCTAACCCGGTTACTTCGGTTATCCGGTTTTCGGTATCCAAAAAAATCGGTATCCAAAATTCGGTTAACCATATATCCACTTTATTGTCAAATATGATTTGTTTGGTCAAATTTACAAAAAAATTGCGCTTTTAAATATTCTTATATATCGTCCATAGTACACCAAAAGTTAAAAAAAAAAAAAATGTTCACAATCTAATTGACAAACAATGTCTAAATATAGATGGAATTGGGAAAATAAAAATGGCAGTACAAGAGTAGCGGCCAAGGGTGAGTAGACGTAGGAAATTACTTAATTCAGAGTGAGTAGTAGATTAGTCTACTATCTAAGTAGTAAGTACACTGTATAATTGTACATCACCACAAACAATGTACACCGTAATTAATTTAATTTTTTGATAATTTTTTTAAAGTAATTTTTAAAATTTTAATATTAGTTTTGATAAAAACCGGTTTAAAATCGGTTATCTGTTTTACAAATTTTAATATCCATATCCGCTCCGGTTTTAAACTGGATATTCGGATTCGGAACCCGGATTTGAAAAAAACCTGGATTTTCGGGTTTTTTCAGATCGGTTTCGGTTCGGTTTCGGATATAAAAATCGGATCGGTTTTTTTTGCTCACCCCTAATGTTTATTACTTTGTTAGTGTTCAATACGCATCTTTGAGTTATAACATTGATAAATTTTATATTTATAATTTAGTGGATAATGGTACATTAGATAAGGTATTTGTAATTTGTCGTTTTTATTTTGGATTGTTAGTATGTTGTTAAAGTGCGTCGTAATCGTTAATTAACTTAACAGTAAAAAAAAAAAAAAATTGACAGAGTAAATGGTTCGCGGTGAACCGCATAACTGAACCGTTAAAAACGTGAACCGAACCGTAAAGTAACCGTTCTTAATGGTTCGGTTTAGGTTCGGATTTTTCCCCAACCGAACCGTACACGAACCGTAAAAATTAACGGTTCGGTGCACCAAACCGTTAATGAACACCCCTAATCAGCGCCGAGGACTACCAACAGGTCACTTACCCACACCGAACCCTGGTTATAGCACTTGACATCAACAACCATCTGGTTCAACGGTGTATGATTGACACCGGTGCCTACACCAACCTCGTGTACCGATAGGTATTCGAGTAGCTAGGACTGAAAAAAGAGCAGTTGACGCCTTATATAGGTTCATTATACGGGTTCGCTAGAAACGGCGTCAGACCCGTGGGAATGATAACATTACCGGTCACGGTGGGTGAAGCCTCTACGGCCAGAGGGTTCGAGGTAAACATTGTCGTTATGGACGCACCGTCAGCATACAATGCTTTAATCGGCCGCGTCACCCAGGACGAAATTCATGTTGTGGCGTCGGTGAGGGCCTTGACAATGACTTACATCACAGACAGCTGGACCGCAGGAAAGCTCTACGGAGATCAGAGCGCCGGGAGATCATGCAACTCAATGTCAGTCTGGGGGGGCAGACAAGAAAACAGTGTCTGAAGTAAGAACACCTACACTGGAAGAAGAGGATGATAAAAGAGGACTGGGAGTCACACCAAGCCCTGAGAGTGAAACCAAGGAAATTGAACTGTCCCTAGGACGAACTATAATCGTGGGGTAATGGCTCGACCCTGGCTTCCAAGAAAGTCCAATTAGCATCCTTAGAGAGAACATGGATGTATTCGCATACTCGGCTGCTGAGATGTCGGGGATCAGCCCAAAGGTGATTGAGCACCGGCTAAATGTGAACCCCAACTTCAAGCCGATTAAGCAGAGGCTACGGCCCATGAGTGTCGAGAAGAAAGCGGCCATCCTGGAAGAAATCAACAAATTGCTTGAAGCAGGCTTTATCAAAATCTGTAACTATCCTGAGTGGCTGGCCAATGTCGTCATGGTCAAAAAAGCCTCGGGGGCATGGAGGATGTGCGTGGATTTCACAAACTTGAACAAAGCTTGTCCTAAGGACTGCTACCCGCTCGGGAGAATCGACCAGCTGGTTGACTCAACCAGCGGCCATTCTATGCTGAGTTTCTCGGACGCCTTCTCGGGGTACCACCAAGTATACTTATTAGATGAGGATAGACCTCGGTGTGCCTTCATAACGGGACACGGAGTCTACATGTTCAAGATGATGTTGTTTGGCCTAAAGAACGCCGGAGCCACTTACCAGCGGTTGGTTAACGCAATATTCGCAAATCAAAAGGGGAGAACCATGTAGGTGTATGTAGATGACGCCATTGTAAAAAGAAAACAGATGAACAACACCTTGAGGACCTGAAGGAAACGTTCAACTCACTTAGAGAGTACCGGGTGAAGCTTAATCCCAAGAGATGCACATTCGGGGTCCGATCGGGAAAATTCCTGGGCTACCTTTTAAGCTCCAGGGGTATTGATGCCAACCCTGAAAACGTTAAGGCCATCCTCGACCTACCGGCACTGAAGACAATAAAAGACATCCAAATCCCGACGGGAAGAATGACAGCACTCTCCAGATTCATTTCCCGGTCAGCAGACAAATCAACCCTTTTCTTCCAAGTGGTGAAAGGGAACAAAAAATTTGAATGGGGACAAGAGCAGGGCGAAGGTTTTGAACACCTCAAGAATGACCTCACCACACTGCCCATGTTAGCGAGACCTGTCACGGGTGAAACGCTCATCCTATATATCGCCGTGACCGTGGGGGCAGTATCTGCCGTCATCCTACGGAAGGATGAAAAACATCAGCCACAAATCTACTTCATCAGCCACGTGTTGGGGCCGTCAGTAAGAAACTACCCTATCATTGAGAAAGCAGCCCACGCCGTGATCTTAGCCCCGAAGCTATGACCATACTTTGATGCACACCCGGTAGAGGTTCGTACTGACCAACCGCTTGAGAAGGCACAGGAAAAACTTGAAAAGTCAGGGAGACTCCTCAAGTGGGCAATAGAGCTATCCGGTTTTGGTATTATTTACACCAGAAGAACATCAATCAAGGCACAGGCCTTGGCATATTTCTTCGCTGAGTGTACACATCCGGCCAGGGGGCATGTGCCGAAGGGAGTATGACAAGTTTATACCGACGGGTACGCAACCATCCATGGCTCGGGGGCAGGGGTCGTCATTATCAGCCAAGAGGGGCACAAATTTGAACACGCCTTGAAGTTTTCATTCGTGGCCACAAATAATGAGGCCGAGTATAAGGTCGTCCTGGCGGGATTGGAGCTAGCCAAGGCAATGGGTGCAGAGGAGATAGAGTTGAAAACAGATTCATAGCTCGTGGCGAGTCAGCTGAGGGGAGAATACGAGGCCCGTGAAAAGGGTATGACACAATATTTAATATCCGCCGGCACAAAGGCACACTGACCGTGAATGCAATATTGGAAGACAACGTCTGGACGCATCCAATCCTCAAGTACAAATTAGAGGGGGAAATCCTGGAAGACAAAATTGAGGCCGCTAAGCTGAAATGGCTGGGCCCCTGGTTTATCCTGGTAGAGGGAGAACTGTACTGGCGCTTGATAGGCTTAAGTCGCACTCACCTAATCAAAAATAAACCGGACTAAACACTAGGGTAGCAAGGGTAAGTCGGGATCGTATCCACAGGGGGATGGTCAAATTGTTGGTTACTTATGGAGTGATTCTAGTTTCGGTTCGAGTATTTTGGTTGATAGATAAAGCTAGAGCAAGGTAAGGGTTTAAGCAATAAGAGAAAGGTCTAGGAAGTCGGGTTTAGCATAGGTTTAGCTAGGTTTAGGAATGACAATCGGGATGAGTCGGGAATCACATGTGCTAAGGATAAAGCTCGGCCTCTCGGTCCTAAGCGTCCTCCAGGTCTCGATAACGGCATTTCGCTACATACTATCGAAGGTCCTAATGGATGGTCTTGTTCCCTACCTTAAACTAGGCTTTCGTTCTTATGTTTAAGGGCGCTAAAAGCTCGCTAAACTTTGGCCAAGGGGTTAACAAACACAATCAAACAAAACCACAAAAAACACATGTAAAACTCTAACCCAAAAGATCACCAAACACAACCAAAACCAACACCCATGATCACCCTTCTCCCTAGATAATAAAACTACTCACAGTGATAAAAACTATAACCAAAGCAAAGGAAAAATAGATGAATACATGATTGACAACAATGAAAATGAAATTGCAATTGGAATGGAGAAGAAAACAATAGCAAACAAACACACAATCAAAGAGAAAGAGAAGAGAACCAATAATACAAGCAAATAGATGATCAAAGCTTGAAATTTGTCCCGGGAATTTGAAGTACAAAGTGATAAAATTAGGAACTAGGGTTTGTAGAGTATAGTATGAAAAAAAGAGGAAAAACTTGTGTAAAAAAGCATATCCTTCGAAAATAACCAATGCACAAGCATTATAGTCGAGCAAATTAGGAACACGAAGAGTTTGGGGCCGTCTCTAGAGGTGGGGACAGCCGTCCCGGTCGGGACAGTGTCCCTGGACCTCGGGACAGGCATCCCGTTGGCTTCAGCTCATTCCTTTTTATTTCCCTTGCATTCCTACTTCATGCCTTAGCTTATATTTGATATTTTATCGTCCCTAGGCGTAGGGACGGGGCATGGGTCGTCCCTAGAGGTAGGGACAAGGTCTAAAGTGATTATATAACTTCGTTTTCCATCCCCAAGTCTCGGGACCACTTAAAACAACATTGTAAGGCTCGTACTCAACCGAAACTCGTGCAAATCATCTCGAAACGTCACGTAGCGATCACGAGGGCCCTTGGCATCGACCCGGCTAGCATCCATCCTCCAAACAAGCGCGTTTCCCTATAAAATAGACATGAAAACGCAGCAGAACCATACGGAGGAAAATAGGAAGCGTAGTCTAAATAAAAGCATGAAAATCGCATAGAAACGCTAGTGAATCGGGGGCTAAAACTAGACACAAACACGACACATCAAACTCCCCCAAACCGAACCGTTGCTTGTCCTCAAGCAACCAAGCACAACCAAAGAGAAATGAGGACAAAGCGAGACAAAGAAACTTCCCAAAACAACACCAACCGACTAGTAGCATAGCAAATGGCAATCGTTCCCAAAACAGCATGGGACATAAGGAAATAGCTAGCTAACGGCTGAGAATTACATGACAAAGAAAGATGGATGGCATGGCTTAAGCTTCCGGCTCTCTAGGAATCAAATCACAGACTCCTTGCGGTTTCCACTCAACATAAATGATGAACAAGGTGATATAATATAGTGACACTCACCTACTCGACTCGTGGAAGCACGCCCGCAATCTAATGTGGATCAAATCTCGCATTCCCGTACACAATAATGTCACAAAAACGAACCAATCATGAAGGCTTACATAGGAATGAGGTGTGTAAGCTAAAGAGAGGTAAAGGGTAAGTAGGTGGACAAATGGTTATGGAATCGTGGAGCTAAAGCCACTAGAAACCACTAGTACTACTTAAGTATTCATCCAAACCAACATGTAACCCAACTCTCCCAATCAAATAAGGATCGAAAACCGCACATCGATCTCCTCAACACAACATCGCAACATAAACAAGTGCTCAACACATGCAACAACAACTCTTCATTTTTAGCGCATAAAAACTGATTTTGTAATGTATTTGTATTATTGTGATTTTCTTTCTTTATTTGAACAAAGAGCACACTCAAAGTCGCGGAAAACCTCATCAAGTCGGGGAAGCAGCAATCGTGACTAAAATAATCACCAAACTCTCAATCACGGCATCAGCAAGCCGTGGCAACGATCACAACCCAAAGAACGAGCACAAGAGTAAGCAAAAGCGGTAACTAGCTAGGCTAGGGTATGCTATATGGCGTAGCTAGCAAACTCATGTGGGTAAGAGGGTTAGGATCAAAAGAGAGGATAAATCAAGGTAAGATCCAGGTGAAAATCATGGAAACGACTAAAGCCTCTTATGCAAAATCAAAAGACAAAATCATGGGGAATAAGCGGGTTAGGGGCCACACTTATGCGTGTTAATGTTACGTACCCCACAAGGAGAACTACTCACAAAATAAGCATGGGGACCAAGTATAGATGTACCGGCCACGAGAGGCTCAAATCCTCACAAAAAGGGTAGCTAAGATCCGCAAATGATAAAGCCTAATCGCAAAAGCACGCCATCATCTACTATGTCACAACATCCCCTTCCCCCCCCCCCCCCCCCCCCTCCCCCAAACCAGCACCAAACTGGGGAGGCATAGCATTAGGTACTAGAAGTACCACCAACCACGGGTCGCATCGTACACGAACCCGCCAACATCGTCATCGTCATCAGCATCATCTAATTGTCCACCATCAGCATCTCGGCAGGCACCATCAACACGCGCAGCGCTACTCTCGTCATCCGCAATCACAACTCTACCTTTGTCCATCCTCCCCAGCTCATCTGCAACAAAAACACATCAAAGAACGGCCTCAAGAGGATCCCTCTCGAGGACCCTAGGTAAGCTCTCGTCCACGCAATCATCAATAGCAAAGTCAGACTCCTCAAACATAGGGCGTTTTAAAGCGTAAGATAGGTTAAAAGTAATGCGATCACCTCCAACATCCAATGTCAATTTAACATTCTCGACATCAATAATAGCACCAGCAGTGTGCAAGAAGGGCCGACCCAATATAATAGGAATTTGGAAGTCCTCGGCCATGTCAAGAACAATGAAATCAACGGGAATGTTAAACTTACCACCCTTGACGGGAACGTCCTCTAAAACACCCAAGGGGCGCTTTACCGAACGATCCGCCATTTGGAGCGTAATGTTAGTAACCTTTAAATCGCCCATGTTTAGTTTCTCGCATACGGAGTAAGGCATGACGCTTAGACTTGTACCTAAATCACATAAAGCATTAGCGATCGAAATAGTACCAATAGTGCAAGGGATCGAGAAACTACCCGGATCTTTCAATTTAGGAGGAGAATGGTTTATTAAAAGCGCGCTGCATTCCGCAGTAAAAGCCACAGTCTCGACCTCATTGAAAGATCGTTTACGGGTGAAGATGTCTTTCAGAAATTTAGCGTACGCGGGAACTTGACTAACTAGCTCGGTGAAAGGAACAGTTACCTTCAAGTCCTTAACAACCTCCATGAACTTTGCAAATTGATTATCAAGTTTAGACTTTACCACTCGACTCGGGAATGGCAATTTGATCTTGATCGGCGGCTCAATGTCCTTGTTCTTCGCGGCACCACTACCCACATGTGCATCATCATTCTCGGCCTGTAACAACCCGGTTTTTCGTGACTTAATTAAACTAAGGCGGAATTATTAATTAAGTTCATATATTACAAAACCAGCTGTCATCGTATTACAACTCCTTATACATAATAAGAGTTATAGATAAAGCAGAGTTATTCAATTACAATCTCTCAAAATACAAAAGAAGGCCTTCAAATCCCCTGGTGTAGATCGACACTCAAGTCTCGAGGTACCTAAAATTTGATCCCGTAATTAGTTTGTTCAGCCCCGCACATACTAAGCAACACAAATATACATACAATAATGCAGTTCATAAAGCATAACATAAAACAATTCATTTAGCATGGCAATTAAATCATTAGATCATCTCAATTCATAACATGGAGAACAAACATTAACAATTCATTCATATTCGGGGTAGTCGACCCTTTTCAATTATATTCACATAGTAACATAAACTCGCGAGTCTTGACTACAGAGCGGCTTGTGTACTCTCATAGTAAATCACCCATATGATTCGCTATCAAAGTGCACTAGTTACTCAGACTCGTACATCAAATCAAACACTAAGTAGCGTACATAATAACTACCTAATATCCAACACAACATGGATAATCTAAGATGAGACCCACTATGAATCACAGACAAGTAAGGATGGAAACATGCGTTAACCCCATAAAGACGTTAACGCGCAGAAGCTGAAGGGCCGGAAACATTCAACGGACAAGTCATTCAAGTTAAAGATATCAAGCAGGTAATAAGGAAGATCAGTCCCTTGTCTTTTGTATGCATACACCACCCCATTGGTGCGACTATTACACTACGACAGATTCCCCGGATGGGAATGGTCATTTTCCAATTACCTCATATGGGCCCGTGAACGAATCGATACCCAGGGCGAAAATCACGTTAAATAATGACTAGGAGAGTCATTAAATTACCACTGGCAATACTGAGGGTGCCAAGTGTCCCCATATGCGGCTACCTTACCAACCCTGACCCTATAGCGTTTAACATCGCAGACACCCGAGTACTAATCATACAACGTTATAATCGAAGGGTTTAACCTCATGTCAGGCCGTGCCTTTCAACTCAAATCCTAAGTTGTCGAAGGAATATCGAGTATGAGGAATAACTCGCTCATTATCGGATTCAACCCAAACAGCCGCAGAGAGTCTAAGGGTTCCCAAGTTAGAGCGGACGGTCAAAGTGAAGTCAATAATAGGTCAATTCACAAGGGTGGCGCGACAATTATTCTAAATATGTGACGAGAGTGTTAACTTTAAGTATTTAACCATTAATTCATCATTTCTTTTGTCATTCATAACTCAAGTGACAGTTCTTACTAATTATAACATCGTCAAACTTGTTAAACAAAAATATTATAGTTCTTCAGTTAACGGAAATCACATAACACTCAACATTAATATTTTAGCATACGATTCAATTTTATATTCTATTTTACAAATCAAACGTGAAATTTCAAATATAAACATCGTCAAACTTTGAATTAATTAAAGTCAACATACAACAATTAAACGTTACACACGCGCTAATCACATTTATTGTATTATTTATGTATATCTTTGTATCCTCTTATTAGTACGAGGTAAGGTTGAATTATTATATATTTCACTTTTATACTTATACGTATTATTAGTTTATATTTTAGTAATTAAGAATAGTTCATTTTATTTATAAGCTCGATTTAGTTTCATTTAAATTTTAAGTAATTTAAAATAGATTAGTGATTAGTAATATAAATAATTGAATTTCATTATAACTCACATTTATTTCTTTTTTTTTTTTTTAAATCGTAAAGTGCTTAGTGATTTAGTAGTTATACAATTTAGCTTAAGTTGTAAAAATATTACTTAAACGATAATCGACAAATTTTTGTATTCTTGATAAAATATAATTAAGTGACATTTAGTTAAATTTCTTTTAGGTGGTTTAATTTCTTATTACGACTTCATATTATAATTTTTCTTTACTTATTCGATTCAGGTAAAAAGATAATTTGATCGTAGAATCTTATTTAAGTTTTTATAACTTAGAATCTTTTCTACATTATTTTTATGAATCATTTGTGTCTTTTTATAATGTCTCACGTTTAATATGTTTAATTTTTATTATACGACTTACATTGATTTAGTGAGTTGTCGACTTTAAGATTAATTCTTATTTTTAAAGATATTGTTTAATTTTATGAGTTTTGCTTTAAGTTAATACTAGTTTGCATGCCCGGCCCCGCTGATGAGGCGAGTTTTGTATGGTTTTATAGGCGTATTTTAGGTGACTTTTGACGTCAGTGAGGTGCTTTTATGGGTTGTTTAGGTATACATTGGAGACGGGGGTACCTAGGTGGAGTTACGTGGATTTTCATGCTTTTGTATAGCGTCTCGGATCGACTTGGGAGAGCGCCATTTGGATGTGTAAATGTACCTAAAAGTATGATGGGAAGTCAAGTTTTCAAGTGAAGTCAAGGCCCAAAAGTCGTCAGTCAAATCTTGGATCAAGAGAAGAAGCGAAGAAGGCGTCAAGTGGAGCCGCTCTAAGCGGCTAAAACAGTTTGTGGTGAGCAGGTGGAGCCGCTCTAAGCGGCTATAGCCGCTCTAAGCGGCCGTGTTCAACCTTTGGAATTCCATCAAATTGTGCTCGTATAACTATAGTCTTTGGCTTGTTTTTATTTTATCATTCATCATCTTCATCTTTAGAAAAATAATAAGAATTCTACTTTTGTCAATTTCATCTTTAATTCTTCTATTGTTTTAGTTATTATGGAGGGCTAATTCTCCAAATCTCGGGACATGTGATTGAAGCTTTCATGCGATTTTGATTGTAAGACTCAACTTTACTTTGTCATTTGAATATCGAGTATTATCAATAATTTATTGTTTGATTATCGATTTTGCCTCTAGTTTGATCACCTAGTTATTTAATTGTTAATCAATTGCTATTTGGGTGTGATTGAATCCGATTGTTCTTCACCCTGATTTTGGTAGCGCCTATTTTTCATCAATTTGTATGCCGATCATCGTTGTTGAATTATAGACGATAATACTCGTATGAATCAAGTTGTATGCCGCTTGTGTGTGCAAATGTTCATCTCTGTCATTTCTCATCGTTTTATTCTGCGTTGTGATTGAACTTAGACGCGTGGACTAGGTTGTCATTTTCGTAAGGGTTATTTACGTGCGCTTCCGCAGTAATTAGCTAATCTTAAAGTGAGAATTGAGAATAGTGTTTTCCGTGGCAGAGTATTCTTGACAAAGTGAATCATTTTGAGTCCTATATCATTTTCAATTGTTGGTGGATATCGTTTGTCCTGAGACCCGTTTTATTATCGTTTTCCAGCTTACATTGTGTTTTATTTCTTAGACCTAGAATCCCAACTTATAAACCCCCCTTTTGGTTACTACTCGAGAGATATTTATTACGCACACGTTTAGCAAACCGACCTTCCTTGTGGGTTCGACCCCTACTTACGCTTACTACTAGTTTGTGTTAGAAGTGGATAAAAATAGTAATTTGGAGACTCACGACAAGTCTAGCCACCCGCCCGGGCTAACTATATTTACATTAAAAATTAATTTTATATAAATTTACATTATATTAAATACTTGTCCAGTTTATACATTTACTATTTATGAATAAAAAATTCAAATCTTGAACGTAAAATATTAATCTACAACATACAAATAAAAAAAGATCAGCAATAATTTAATCAAGCTATATTTAAGTATCAAAAATAATATTTAAGAAATAAAAATATTCAAATTTTAAACACTCTTATCAAATACACCGTAAAAAATAAATTTAACACAAATTGTAATCATAATTAATACATAATAAAGTAAAACTATTTAACATAGAACGTACCTAGGAAGATCTAGCTAAAGTTTTTGATGTATATTTATACAAAAAAGGATGAAGACTTACCTAAAAATTAAATAAAGAAATTATGTGTCATATAATTGTTTATTTTAAAATTATTATTTTTCTTCTCAATTAAAAACATCTTCAATTAATTTTTTTTTTTTTTGGAAAGTTCTAATATAGTAAAGATTTAAATTGTAGATTTAGTTTTATATTTTAAGTTACATATGTAAATATTTTTTCATCTAAAATCCTAGCAATAGTTTAATTATAAATAATACTAATATTATTTTTTTAGACCAATTATATTGTGACAAATGTCGACCATAGAGACCATGGTTTCTGCTTTATATATATATATATTAGATTTTCATATAAGATGTTATACTTACTAAGTTATTTATATGGTTCGATAATCTTTTTGGCCCTTACATTTTCATACTTAGTGAATTCTCGACACTTTATTTTTATCCTAATTTGTATTTGTGACATTAGTTCTTAAATTACTTTTTAATTAAAAGACTTCGTCTAACTTTATTTTATTTTCAAAAATCTTGTTAGTGATACTAATTTTTAGCTTTATTTGATAATAGTTTTACTTAGGATTATTATAAATTTCAAGTTCTTCATTTTATTATATTATTTTAACTAAATACTTATTTAGTATATTTTAACTTCATTATCAACTTTAGAGTTTTAAATAAAGTAATCGTCTTATTAAATGTGATATATGACTTTTTATATAACTATTTATTTTAGAAAATTTAATATGAGTTAACTTTTAATTTATATTAAAATGAGCTTTACTTCAAAATTGATTTAACCCTAATTTAAACTTAATACTCTTCAAATTAAATTCTTCATTTTTAGTTATATTTTGACTTGTACTTTTTAGTGACGATAAATATTTTATTACTAATAATTATTTTATTTAAATTTAATTTATTTACTTAAGTTAATTTAATAATATTTTAGTCACATTTTATACTTGTGATACTTATATTTAACATGGTCAATACTTTACACATAACATATAATTCCAACATGATAAAATTTCATATAAAATCAACAATAATTTAACAACACATTTTTCACCTAAAACATATTATCACAAAAATTATATTTCACAATTCAATTCAACATTATATTATAACAAAAATAACACACAATCAAAATTCACAAATCACATAAATAATTTATATATCACATGAACACAAAAATCATATATTCTAAATACGTAAATTAAACTAGTGTGCGGGGGCACCTTAAGTTAGCTCGGTACGAATTTCCTTAGCTCGTCTTGATCCATGACATTGTCGACCCATGACCCAAAACTAACCCGTTTCCATCCATGTGTGATGACTCTCCAAAACATCGACAATGAATGAAACAAAACCCAGGGGCGTCAAGTGACCGTAGCAACACCGAGGAGGTCAGTGAACCGAGCACAAGCGTTCCAGGTTCGTCTCCAAATTCGTCCCCGACAAACAAAACAGAACAAGCAAGGGAGAGGTAACGTGAATTAGAGTCAGCCAACCCAATAGACGATTAAAATTTATGGATAAAAATGTTTTAATCAAATGACACTTACCGATGATAAGAATACGACGGCAAGTAGAGCAGGGCCACGGTGGTGGCTCACGGTGGCAGAGGAAGAGAGGGCAGGGGCGAGCGAGAGAGAGGCAGGGGAAAGTAGGGGAGAGAGAGAGGAAGTACGACAGCCACAGGGGAGAGCAGAGCACGGTGGTGATGGCCTGTGCTCGAGATCGAGCTCGCCTTCAATGGTGGCTCTGGTGTTATTGCCGTCGGTTGTTGCTCCGGCGAGAGAGAAAACCACAGAGGAAAAACAGGGGGGCCGAGAACAGAGGCGGCCAGAGCAGGGGTGTCGGCCTCCGGTGGTGGTGGCTCAAGGCGGCTCCGGTGATGGTGTACGGTGGCCTGAGCAGGGCGGTTTCCGGCGAGTCGAAAACAGGGGAAAGAAAAAAAAAAGAGGGAGCTCGAGAGAGGGCACGGCCATGATGGCCGTAGGTTTTACTCCGGCGAGATCGAAAGTAGAAAGAGAAGCAGGGGACGAGAGAAGCGGCATAAAACGGTGCTTCGGTGACGGTGACGGAGCTCGATAACCATGGCCATGGTGGCCGAGGTGGCTGCTGTTGTTGTCGATGATGTTGTTGTTGTTGGTTGTTTTTTTTATTGTTGATTTGTTGTGTGTTGCTATCGTTTGTTGTTGTTGATTTTAATGGAGGAGTATTTTAGGTAGAAATGAAAATGAAGGAGATAAAGTGAGGGAAGTAATATTTTTAATCTGAAAATGAATATAGCAGGAGATGTAGTTGTGTATGAGGAAAGATAAGTACAAAAAAATATCTAAATAAGAGGGTGTGAGTGTACCGACATAAGCCAAGTGGTTTTTGGGTCTGTTTTATTTGTTTGCTCTGTTTTATTTACTCTTATTTATAAACGTAAATAATTTATAAAATATATTATGTTTAAAATTATTTAGTCATACCTTTAATTTTATTATTATGGTTATAGGACTTATATTTTAAAAACATAAAATGTACTGAAATATCAGTTACAATTTTTATTACGGTCTCACAGATTTTCAAACGGACTGATTTATTTGCAAGATTCATTTCGATAAAATTATAACTTATTAAGTTGAAAATTTAATAAGTTGAATAAAAGTAATCGAAGTAAAGTTTTAGTTCGACAACTATTTTATAAGTAATAATATAATACATATTAATACAAAATTTAAGGAGTTTTTCAATTACAAATATTTTGTGAAATTTTATTTGAACAAAATTTTTCGGCCGCGTTTTCTAAACAAATGAATAATAGTTAAATTATATAAATTTTAATTTAAATATTTGTTAAAATAATTAATTACTGTTAATAAAAACACGGGGTGTTACACGGCCAGCCCACCTCCATGGCTCACGGCACCACCTTGCACGGCCACACCACCACCATGAGGGCCCACGGCCAAGCCTCCATCTTTGGCACCTTTAGCTCATGTTACTTGATCATTCTCAACATGTAAATCGTCATCGACAAGGTTAGGGTCTACCTCACTTACCAGCTTAGCGGGTGGAGCATCAACATTAGGCATAGGCGTGAAGGTACCGGAAAGGGAGGAGAAACCTATCGACGCCCTGCGCGCGCCCGCCCTCGCCCCGTGCGGCGGCGCCAGGGGGCGGAATGCGCCTCGCAGGAAAAGGGTGCGAAGTTTTGTAAAAATGGGGGAGATCATTGCATGAATTTGTGACCAAAAAAGAAAAGTAGAAAATCCTTTTTGAAAATGTATTTTCGGAGTCGCCACCAAATATTAAAGGAATTTGGAACCTATTCAACGCGCCTTGAAATACAAGACACGAGTGACTCAGATTTCAAGGTGCGTCGATACCTATCTATCTGAGGTTTGAAACCAGAGAAGGGGTTCGGAGTGAGGTTACTTTTCGAAAGTTTTGACAAAATGTATTTTGAAAACAGCAATCAAAAAGCCTACGTAAAAAGTAGTCTCTACTAATTTGAAAACATTTGCTTAATTTCGATATTTGGGCTAAAATGACGCTACGTACAAGTGCGAATAAGTATGACTCGGTTAAAATGCATAAATAATGTAAATTGTCAAAATAATGACATTGTAAATTGTCAAAATAATGTAAATAATATTGTTAAATAATAATTTATTGACTAAATTATTACCATAAACGTTATTTTCCGACCTTGTATTTGAATTTGTGAAAAACCCTCAGTTTTGACATGCTAAAAGACTCTATGAAACGGTACAATTTAGTGTTGAATCCGTGATCTAGTCGTAATTTAATGCATGAATGAGGACTTGCATAATTATAAAAGTGACGTCGGTTTGCTTTAGTGATAATGAGTCGTTTATTTATGCGATATTGGCGAGGTTTAGACGGATTAGGAATCCGAATTGCTACAACCGTATTACGAATACGGCTTCGCTAATGCCAATATCGGGTTGGGGTTAATGTAACCCCTATTGTCCGAGTCTCAAACGTCCAAAACGTAGGTAAAATGTTTACCTTTCGAAAATGCAAAGACGGTATTTTTGAGTGGATTTTAAGTGTATTTTGTGAATAGTGTATGTGTGTTGAAAAACCGATATTTAAAATGAATGAAGTGGGTTGGTATTTATAGAGGTTGGCTGGTTTGAAGGTAAACAAAATATAAATCGCCTGTGTACAAGCGTTTTATATTTTGTTTGGGCTGGATTTTGTAAGAAAAACAAAAGGCGGCTGGTATGAAACAAAAAGATAATCGCCTGTTCACTGGCTATTAAGTTTTTAATCGCCTGTTAACAGGCGATTTTATTTTTGTTTTGGTGGACTGTTTAAGCCGCCTTTGGCAAAGTGACGTATTATTGGGTGATGATTATGTTTTGTGAGGTATTTAACTTATGGGCTAAGTCTTTTGTTTTGGTCCGAATTTCGGTTTTCGTGTTTCGGTTTTTGTCGTGTTTTTCGGTTTTGGCTCGAAATAAAATAATATTAGGTTATATTATTTTACGGTTTTGTAGAGTCTAGTTTTGTGAAAATGTGACACGGGACGCACTTTGGCCCGTTTTACGTGTTGCGTTAGTGTGCGTTTTGGGTCGTTTTTGTGATTTTGGGCCTTTTTGTAGCTGGTTGGGCTATTTTTTGTGGATCGGCTTAATGGGACGTTCCTGTGTTGTGCTTACAATGACTAAGAGTAACATTCATTTTTATGATTATGCAAGTTCAAATTAATACGTTAAGAATGACTAAATACGTTTTAGACACTTTTGTACCGTTTCGACTCTTTTAAAAGCATGCATGAAAGTCCTTTTCATCATCGGGTTTGTTTTTGGGGGGGTACGGATACGGGTATCTACAGAGCCCCCAGTTTGACTGAGCTTGGACAAAGCGTTAGTCAAACTTAAAGATAGTATCCGGACCATTACAGTCTCGATACTACCCGGCGGCGCTAAGCATGTGTCTTATGGGAGAGACGAGGACTTAGCGTCGGGAAAGGCGGGGAGGGACGACATGTTTTTAAGGACATGACGGTCCTACATGTTTAAGGGCATGTCAGCCTGCAAGTGGTTTTAGTACTCCCAGCTGGCGCCTTGCGTGTGCTTTCCTTGCGCTTCTGGCTTGCGCTCCTAGCTATGCTTCGCTTGCGCTTCTGGCTTGCGCTCCTTGCGCTTCTGGCTTGCGCTTCTAGCTTGCGTTCCTTGCTTGTGCTTCGCTTGCCGCCGCTGGCGCTTCGCGTATACGCTTGTGCTTCTTCGCTGGACTTCTCGTAGCAGAGGTTACGCGTTTTTGGGCTTGGTTTATAAGAATGGTTGGCGTTTTTGTGAAGGATTAGGTTTTTTTGTGAACGTCTCATAAGGAGGTTATGTGTTTTTGTGTTTCTCATAAAAAGGGCTAGGTTTTTATGAACGTCTCGTGAGGAGGCTACGTGTTTTTGTGTTTCTCATAAAAAGGGCTAGGTTTTTATGAACGTCTCGTGAGGAGGCTACGCGCTTTTGGTTTGGTTTTATAAAAGTGGTTAGGCTTTCATGTACGTCTCGTAAAGGAGGCTACGCGCTTTTGGTTTGGTTTTATAAAAGTGGTTAGGCTTTCATGAACGTCTCTTAAAGGAGGCTACGCGCTTTTGGTTTGGTTTTATAAAAGTGGTTAGGCTTTTATGAACGTCTCTTAAAGGAGGCTACGCTTTTTTGGTTTTATAAAAGTGGTTAGGCTTTTATGAGCGTCCCTTGAGGAGGCTCTGTATTTATTGGTTTGGTTTTATAAAAGTGGTTAGGCTTTTATGAACGTCTCTTAAAGGAGGCTACGCGCTTTTGGTTTGGTTTTATAAAAGTGGTTAGGCTTTTATGAACGTCTCTTAAAGGAGGCTACGCGCTTTTTGTTTGGTTTTATAAAAGTGGTTAGGCTTTTATGAACGTCTCTTAAAGGAGGCTACGCGCTTTTGGTTTGGTTTTATAAAAGTGGTTAGGCTTTTATGAACGTCTCTTAAAGGAGTCCGCTTTTTGGTTTTTCTCATAAAAAGTTAGGTTTCTATGAACATCTCGTGAGGAGGCTACGCGCTTTTTGGTTTTTCTCATAAAAAGTTAGGTTTTTATGAACGTCTCGTGAGGAGGCTACGTGCTTTTGTGTTTCTCATAGAAAGTTAGGTTTTTATGAACGTCTCATGAGGAGACTACGCGCTTTTGTGTTTCTCATAAAAAGTTAGGTTTTTATGAACGTCTCGTGAGGAGGCTACGCGTTTTTGTTGGGACTTGTCAAAGAGGTATATTATTTTTGTGGTTTGAGTTGAAATTGTTTTTGAAATGGGTTGAAAGTGTATTGGGCCGAGGGTCAGGTTCAAGACGAGGTTGAGGACCATGCTGAGGACCAGGCTGAGGGTCAGGCTGGGGGTCAGGCCTAGGATGGAGGTACGGCAGCTCTCGAGGCTGTGACGGAGGTTTTCATGGGGATGGTTGATGAGCTGGGCGTGAGCAGGAGGTGGCTGGTTATCGTGCCGAGATCGATTCCTTGCGTGCTGTCCTAGAGCGTCGTGACCAGTCACAGTAGGCTTGAACTTGTCGGTTTTGTATTTCAGGACTTCGTACGTGGTACATGTATTTTGGACTTGTATTATGTGTATTAGTATTTGTATTTGACGGCTTATGTATTAGGGCTTGCTTCACTGATTTGTGTACTTTGGGCTTCTATTTGTGGTTTTGGTGTTTTGTAGGTATTTATAAGTGGTCGTTTGGGCTTTGCTTATGGCTAAAGGCTCTACGTACGGCGTCCTAAACTTAGGTTATTTCGTCTTGTCTCGAAAAATGCGTGGTCAGGTTGTGGCTGGGCCTGAAATCCTTTCGTATTTGCGAGCGTACATTCGCAAAGTCGTTAGTCGTAAAAACATACATACATGTCTCGATTGAGACTGACTCGTTTATGATTAAACTAAATGCAGAGTTTTGAAATATGCTGTTTAAAAAGTATTTTAGACTCGTAAAAAGACGCTTTTGACATTGTAAAAATGGGAGCTAAAACAACGTTTTGAGACGAAAATTGTGAATGCGAAAATCGTGTTTTTTTTTTTTTTTATTTTTTTTATTTTTTTTATTTTTGTTTGATTATCGTGTTTTGTAAATGTGGAAAATTCGAAAAACGGGAGCCGACTACGCAAATCGAGACGACACTACGGGACCGTAAATGTTGACCAAGAGGTCGGTAAACGGGTAATAGGGGTAATAAGTTAAAGGTTTAGGGCGTAGGTGTGTAAGAGTTGTAAGAAAATCGAATAATTTTGTCAGGGAACAAAAAGAAAATCGCCTGTTCACTAGCGTCTATGTTTTTGTGTTGTACTTTGTTTGGCAAAGCTCGGCTATAAAAGGAGGGCTAGGTTAACTCATTTTACTCATCCTTTCAACGTTCTATTCTCGGCATTCCAAAGATATTCAAAATATTTACGGAACGTTTGTCGAATTATGGCGAATTTTGAAGGGAACTTGCGTCGTTGGTGTTCATCCTTGTCGGGGCTGGAGGAGAAGGACTTGAGAGATTGCGGTTTCGGGGCACTCATGGGTCTCAGAAAGGTTCAAATGGAGCCCGAGTTCTTAGATGCCTGTCACGACTATTGGGACCTAAGTTTTCACGTGTTCCGCTTTCCTGGTGGAGAGGTCTGTCCATTGGTTGAGGAGTTTGGAGCTATTGGTGGTTGGTTGCGGACTAACATACCCTTGTGTGTTAGGCAGGAGGTAGAGCATAAGAGGCATGTGCAGAACCATCTCCAGATGACCCGTGTCGAGGTGGAAGAGCTTTTCGTTGGGAGCCGTATCAACCTTAATCGTCTGTGCCAGCGGTTTATGAACCGCAATAATGAGATGATTTCTTTTGGTGCTAGGAAAAGGGCGCTGGCATTCTGTTTAATCCACCGTTACATGTTCCCCGACTCTTTGTACGAGGGAGCGTTTGGCGATCCTCGTTTAATCACTATCGTCCAACAGATGGAGTATGGTTGCAATCCTTCCGCCGTGATCTTGGCCGAGACGGTCCTGGGCCTGGATGATCGTGCCTGCAATAGAGAGCGTCCATACCGAGGATGTCCCCTGATTCTTCAGGTGTGGTTGATGGAGCGTCTGGGTGTGCTGGGTGATATTAACGGGTCATATTCCGCTGGGAGTGTGACTAATCGCTATATTAGGTGGCTGGACCCAAACCACCGTCCTGAAGATTACTTTCCCGAATTTGTGAGGTCATCGGCCATCCGTTGGTTGGTACCATGGTGGGGAATAGTTGACGTGACGGCGAGGACAGTCGGCGATGGTCAGTCTGGAGTCCTCTTTTGCGGGTTTGACATGGGTGCTTACATCCATCCTTGCGAGTGCGGCGACAGGTAAGGTGGGCACAGTTCATCCCTGGCCAGGACACTACGGTGCAGGGCATGCTTATGCTAAATAACGATATAACCGACGCTTGGGCAGGTGGTTGGATTATGCGCACTAGGTGGCCTGTGGCTGGTATTCCTAGGACGATTCGGGTCCATCGGCCTATACTAAGTGGACCGTTACCCAGAGTTCCTCTAAAAGGTCACTCCTTCGCGCCCTAGAGCTAAAACGGGCCTCCTCAGGCTTCTGAAAGTGTGTTCGGCTGTGGGTTGCCGTAGGGGTCAAGGGTCGGTGGTCCCATATTCAGCTGAAAGGTTTTAAGTCGGCTTTTGACAAGGAAGGGAACCTGGTGTTGTTTGTGTGTGTTTTGTTAGTATTATGTTCATATTATGTTGTATTATGTTGTACTATGTACTATATTATCTATCCTAAACCCGATGTACGTGCCGGGACTTGTATTGTAATATATTGTAGTGTTGTTAGTGTAGTTTATGCTCCTACGTCTGAAAAATACAAAATGTAACCGTTCTTTTTAAGATTAATAAAAATCAGGTTTTTATTTACGACTTTGCCTCATTTTGCTTGTTATTCTGTGTGAAATTCCTTGGCTCTAATCTCTTTTCAAAGGTTTAGAATGCAAGCATGGTTTTTAGGAAATTTTTGTATTGACTATTCCCTCGACTTTTTTAAGCTTTGGGTTTGTCGTTTTGTGTTGAATGTCGTTCTTTTCACCCTCAGGTTTAAAAGACGAATTTTTGTGTTGACTACGTCCTTAGCCTTTTTTAGCTTTGGACGTGTCATTTATTGTTGAATGTTGTTCCTTTTACCCTTTGGGCTGTGGAACGTTTTTGTGCTGACTATGTCCTTGGCCTTTTTAAGCTTTAGACGTGTCATTTTTGTGTTGAATATCGTTCTTTTCACCCTCAGGTTTAAGAGACGAATTTTTGTGTTGACTATGTCCTTAGCCTTTTTAAGCTTTGGACGTGTCATTTTTGTGTTGAATATCGGTTGCGCTTTTTGCAAAGCTGCCTACGTATCCATGGAAAATGGAATCAAACCGGCGTAGTTCGGGAAGTGTACGTTTAGGGGCATACCGGCCCATGAATTGTGTTTGCTGGATGCATGTTTAGGGGCATGCCGGCCCATGAATTGCTTTTGATTTTTGTGGAGAGAAGGAGCATGTTTAGGGGCATGCCGGCCCATGAATTGTGTTTTGTGGAATGTGCACGTTTAAGGGCATGCCGGCCCATGAACATGTTTAAGGACATGTCGGTCCATGAACATGTTTAAGGACATGTCGGTCCATGAATGTTTTTTAGAAAATTTTGCATTTTATAGATACATTGCAAGACAGTTTTAAGGGTAGTACTTCTTGAGCTGATCGAGGTTAGTGGCGAGGTTGAACTCTTGACCATCCAAGTCGGTTAGTTTGACTGCTCTGCCTGTGTAGATTTCCTTGACGAGGTAGGGTCCAGCCCAATTGGGCTTGAACTTTCCTCGTGGGTCGACTGGAAGCGGTGCTCGGACTGACTTTAGTACGAGATCACCTACTTTTATGTTCCGTGGCTTAACTCGCTTGTTGAATGCTCGTTGTAGTCGGGCTTGGTACATTCGTACGGTGCTTAGGGAATGAAATCGGCGCTCGTCCAAGAGCATGAGTTGTTCGTAGCGTTCACGGGCCCACTCTGCTTCTGGGATGCTACTTTCCATTAGTATGCGTAGTGATTGTATTTCTATTTCCACTGGTTGAACGGCCTCCATGCCGTAGGTGAGGAAATAGGGGGTCATGCCTGTGGGGGTTCGGATGGTAGTACGGTATCCCCAGAGTGCATATGGTATCTTTGACAAGGCTAAGTTGTATCACCCTGTCAAAATAAACCTACAAAACACTAACAAGTAGCTAGCGGCAAGCAGGATCGTATCCACAGAGAAACGGAGTAGTTTTAAGTTAAAGCAGGCGAAAACAGGTTCAACTCAAGGTGTGAAAAAGGTTTGTTTTAAGCTAAACTAAAGCAAAAGCAAAGATGAATAGAAGTATATAAGAGGAAAGATTAGGGCATCGGGTTCATTATGACAACGATTCAGGAACTCAAATTTATAAGACGGAAAAGATAAACTGTGCAAATGACTAGGTTTATAAAACGCTCTCTCGAGTCAATTTTAGCCTTAAGAAAATTTAGCGGGCTCTCGCAACTTACTAAATTCAACTTATCAATCTCGCGTAAGTCTAGTTTCAACTCGGCTTTCGATCTTAAATTAAAACTTACTCAGGTTCAATTAAACTCAGACAAATCGTTGATCAGGCGAAATAATCCTAATTCAATTGGCATAAAACGCGTAGAAAGAAATCAAGTGCACAGAATATTCAACCAATTTAATCCTAAAACATGTTCCTGAACCAATTATCACAAATTCCCCTAAACCCTAATAAGGAGATTAGCTAGACATAATTGAAAGCAAAGCAAAACAATATAAAGAAGACATAGTAAAAGGATGAATAAAAGCAATTGAAATAAACCTGAAAACTTACAGAGTACCGACGGTTACAATAAGAGCAATCTTGAAACCAAATTAAAGCTGGAGTTTTTAGAGAGAAACTAAAAGTAAAACCTAAAGTAAAGTAGTAAAATAAAGCATAAGTGTTTGTTTATTCGTCCTAGAGTATTTATACCTAATTACCATAAAATTATTCGGATTAAAAATCAAACCCGACAAAAAAAATACCCTGTGGCCGGCCATTTTACCTGCCCAGACCGGCCTGACCCAAATCATGGGCCGACTCTCTTTCTTTCTTCCTCGGCCTTATTCTTCTTCACTCCTTTGTTTTGGGCCTTAATATCTCGAGGCCCTCTTAGTCTCTGGCCTTTTGATCTTCTTCACGAGCCTCCGTGTAGGCTCGGGCTTGGTCACGTAGTCTCAAATCTCAATTTGCTCCAGTCGTCCCGGGTTTTGGGTCAAAACCACCAAAACCTGCAAAATATAAATAAAAGGCAGCAGTATCGAGAAGTATAACAAATAGCTCCTAAAATCATAATAAATACGAATAAATACGAGCTGAATGTGACAGAACCGGGGGCCTAAAATGAATATAAATAAAGTGTATCAAACTCCCCCAAACCAAACCTTTGCTTGTCCTCAAGCAAACAGCGTCGGAGAAAATCAAAGTGACACGAACTAATCACGCTAGTATCTTCAAAGTGGACGACCTATGCACATAAACATACAACCATAGTCTATTTCACCGAAAATAGAGCACAAGTCTCAACCATTCACACCACGTTATATCACTAGCCTCTAACGCTTTCGCAAAGTAAAACTAACAACAAATCAATTCAAGCGAGGCCAGCCGTACATACCACTTTCCAAACAACCAATCTTACCACATCATCCCATTCTTTTCTTTTGTTTTTTTTCTTTTGCGCAAATGTGGAGCATCCCTCGTATGTAGTACCGTTTAGCTTGACGTTCACTCGGTAAAAATCGCGCTCGGGTACACATATTTCCTTAAGGGTTACATTATTGCTCATACTCTCGGTCGCAACCAAATTCATGGCCACTGTGGTTACTCAAGTCAATGAGTCCCCTCCGAGAGCATCGAAGCATTGCTCCAACATAAAACAGATCTTTCCAATCAAACCACAAACCAACATACCAACATTCCACAAACCAATTGCCAAGCTCGAATGTCAAAGTCGAAAGTAAACCAACGAAAAGCGATAAGAATTAAGCAAATACAAGTGAGCTAGTGTTAAGGCTCGCAATCTAGTAATAGGAAACAAACATATAGCGTAGCTACGACGATAGAAAGTCGACTCGGAGATACTGGAGATCAAAGTTAATGCACTAATCAAATCTCCAAACGTGACAAAGCAGACCAAAAAGACTCGTATTTTTGTAAATTTTTCAAGTTTTTCAATTTTTTTGGGATTTTTATATAAATGCACACAAGAATAAAAAGCAAACGAACTAATGAACGCGAAAGTGTTTTCCTCCCCCAAACCAAATCACACATTGTCCTCAATGTGGAAAACAGCACAACCACAAAAGCAGAGGAGGACATAAATCATATGGGAGTAGAAAAGTAAAAGCGAGAAAAGAGGGAAGTGGGGTAAAGAATGCTCACATTATAAAGTCGGAGTTCCCCCAAACCGAAGTCAAGCGTGGAGTGCGGCTAAAATCCACATATATGCGTCCAATTCAGTCCAGCTATGAAGTACTTCGGAGTAGTACGCGAGAATAAACGAAACAAAACAGCAGAGGGCATCAGAGTGGTCCGGCCGGTCCAGACCGGCAGCCGGCCGGCCGGCTGAGACCACCTGAACCCATTTTTTCGATTTTTCTTCAAGTTTCAAATTTGGCCTACGGCTCCTGTCCTGGCCCGGCTGCCGGTTGGCCGGCTGGGATGCCTTCTCGTGAGCGTTCTCAACATACTAAGGACCCAAAAAGGCCATAAGTACCTGCGCGCTAAAATCATAATATAACAACCCTCGTCCTCGCGCGCTCAAAATCAAACCAAAAGTCATAAAACAAGGCAAACAAAAGTACAAACGCTAAGTAAAATACAACGTCATCGGGTTGCCTCCCGGAAAGCGCTGGTTTATAGTCCCGCACGACTCTTCAAAGCAGCAGAATCATCAAGTATAAGTAGGCCAAGGTCGTTGGCCATTCGCGACAGCTTCACTCGGCGAAATTTCAGCTTCCGTTCGCCAAAGCACTCCTTCAGCTCGAGGCAATGCAGCATAGTCCATCAGCGTAGGGCCTCGATCACGAAATGGCTCAACTGTAGGCCCTCTATCACCATCACCCGCGTCGTTGACGTCAGTCTCCAGCAGCTTTCTCTCCCCCAAACCATCCTTGCAGCTATCCTGTGAAGAACCTGCAAAAAGAGAAGAGACATGCAAAACCTCCAAAGTGTCTCCAGTAGTGTGAGACGGAGGTACAGAGTCAATAGAACAAACGGACTCTAGACGCATAGGGGACCGCGGTGTGTCAGAATGGGTAAACGTGAGCTTCTCACCCCCCACCTTAAAGGCTATCGTCCTACTACCCACATCAATAACTGCACCAGCAGTGTGCAAGAAGGGTCTTCCTAAAATGATAGGAATGTGGGCATCCTCGGGCATATCTACCACTACGAAGTCGACAGGGATAAAGAACTTTCCAACCTGTACTGGGACATCGTGCAAGATTCCTAAGGGACGCTTAACTGAGCGGTCAGCCATTTGCAAGGTAATGCTAGTGGGTTCTAAAGCTGACAAGCTCATCTTTTGATACAATGGGTAGGGGAGGACACTCACACTAGCTCCAAGGTCACATAAAGCATTCCTAACCTGAAACCTACCAATAGAGCACGGAATAGAGAATGTACCTGGATCGCTAAGCTTAGGGGGCTTACTACCCTGCAGCCTAGTACTAGCTTCCCCCACAAAGGCTACGGTCGACACGTCGTCTAACGTACGCTTACGAGCTAAAACATCTTTCAAAAACTTGGCGTACGCAGGAATTTGAGTCACAAGGTCGATAAAAGGAACATTTACCTGAAGGGCCTTGATGACGTCGACGAACTTCCTGAACTTAGCCTCGGGCTCTGCACCTCGTTGACGACCAGGAAATGGCAGCTTAATCTGAACTGGGGGCACTGGAGCAGCATCAAAAGTAACACCCGAATCGTTCTTCCTCAGCGACTACGAGTCCAAATTGGCCGACGACCATTTGCGGCCGACCATTTGTGACCTCTGTGAACACGGATTTAACGTGTTTTGACCCTCATCCTTCTCTTCTTCCTCCAAATTCACGGGGTCTCCATACATGGACCCACTTCTCAATGTAATTGCACACGCCGTGTCGTGTGGAGCTTTAGGGGGGTTTCCTTGAGGCGGAAGTGTACCCGGTTGCCTTGACGCTTGCGAAGCGGCTAATTGAGCCACTTGATTCTCCAACAGCTTAATTGCAGCGTCCTTAGCTTGCCCATCCTTTTGCATTTGTTGCATCATCATCTCTTGTGACTTTTGCACGGCCATAGTCACCTGCGACATCTGCAACATCATGGCCTTCATCTCGGCCATAGGATCGGGTATTTGAGTAGGAGGGGGTGATGTGAAGGGTGGTTTTTGGTAGTTAGGGGGAGTTGGTTGATTTTTGTAAGGAGGTTGGTAAGGGGTATTTTGTGGAGGTGGGGGAGTCGGGTTAAGTACATTATTGTTACGGTAGGATAACAGTGACCGATCGTAACCCGGCTGATTCTGGTACGGCAGGTTTTGGTTGTAGGATTGATACGCGTAAACCTGCTCCTGAGGTGCAGCATACCCCGTAGCATAACCTGAATCATGCCCCGCGACAGCATTAACTTGGGCACTCGACGAATGACTACCCTGCAGCTGGTCAATCTTCGCAGTCAGCGCAGCAAGCTGACTATGGACTGCACTCAAACTCTCCTTATCACGGTCGTTGTGCGCGGACCGTGAATTACCCCTAGGCTTACCAAACTGTGCTGAATGGACAGCCATTTCCTCAATCGTCTGCCACGCTTTATCATCATCCGTGTTATTAGCAAATCGACCTCCCGCGGCCGAGTCAAGAATAGCGCGACTCTCAGCATACAACCCATTATAAAAGGTCATTATAATCAACCAATCACCTAACCCGTGATGTGGACACTCACGAATTAACCGTTTGTAACGGTCCCACGCCTCAGCGAACGTCTCATCAAAATGTTGCTGAAACCCCTGAATCTGACTACGGAGTTGGTTAGTCCGCTCTGGAGGATAATACTTGCGATAGAATGCAAGAGCTAGACTTGGCCAATCCGTTATACCCGCAGCAATCTTATCTAAGTCCGTGATCCAATCCCGCGCTCGATCACGTAGAGAAAAAGGGAAGAGCATCTCCCTAATTTGGTTTTGAGTGATCCCATTTTGCTTAATCGTCGAGCAGTAATCCGTAAAAACCTGCATGTGTTTACCGGGATCCTCCGTAGGATTGCCGCCGAATTGATTGCGCTCCACCAAAGTAAGAAAGGCGGGGCGAATCTCAAAATTACCCTGGACCGTATTTGGTATTGTGAATCCTTGCGGGATCGCCTCGGGCTTGGGCAATGAGTGACTATATAGTTTAGGCATAGTCACGCGTGGTGGAGAAGAAATTGGAGTAATAGGTGGTGTGTCCTCTTCGTAGGACGATTGCGCTGCACTAGACTCCGAATGCGACGCTTCCTCTATCTCACGTTGATAATTCTCAGCGATCTCTTTGAAGAAATTACGCGTCCGGCGGAAAGTACGTTCAAGTTCAGGATCAAATGGTATTAAACCTGAAGGTGACCTACGCATAAATAAACTACGAGAAAACGATGAGAAACGGCCTCAAGGAACTAGGTTCCTTGAGACAAAAGAGAAAAACCTGTAAGACTAACAAAAACTAAAACTAACTAAGCCGTTTCCCCGGCAACGGCGCCAAAATTGACAAGGCTAAGTCGTATCACCCTGTCAAAATAAACCTACAAAACACTAACAAGTAGCTAGCGGCAAGCAGGATCGTATCCACAGAGAAACGGAGTAGTTTTAAGTTAAAGCAGGCGAAAACAGGTTCAACTCAAGGTGTGAAAAAGGTTTGTTTTAAGCTAAACTAAAGCAAAAGCAAAGATGAATAGAAGTATATAAGAGGAAAGATTAGGGCATCGGGTTCATTATGACAACGATTCAGGAACTCAAATTTATAAGACGGAAAAGATAAACTGTGCAAATGACTAGGTTTATAAAACGCTCTCTCGAGTCAATTTTAGCCTTAAGCAAATTTAGCGGGCTCTCGCAACTTACTAAATTCAACTTATCAATCTCGCGTAAGTCTAGTTTCAACTCGGCTTTCGATCTTAAATTAAAACTTACTCAGGTTCAATTAAACTCAGACAAATCGTTGATCAGGCGAAATAATCCTAATTCAATTGGCATAAAACGCGTAGAAAGAAATCAAGTGCACAGAATATTCAACCAATTTAATCCTAAAACATGTTCCTGAACCAATTATCACAAATTCCCCTAAACCCTAATAAGGAGATTAGCTAGACATAATTGAAAGCAAAGCAAAACAATATAAAGAAGACATAGTAAAAGGATGAATAAAAGCAATTGAAATAAACCTGAAAACTTACAGAGTACCGACGGTTACAATAAGAGCAATCTTGAAACCAAATTAAAGCTGGAGTTTTTAGAGAGAAACTAAAAGTAAAACCTAAAGTAAAGTAGTAAAATAAAGCATAAGTGTTTGTTTATTCGTCCTAGAGTATTTATACCTAATTACCATAAAATTATTCGGATTAAAAATCAAACCCGACAAAAAAAATACCCTGTGGCCGGCCGGCCGGCTGCCGGCCCAGCCAGACCGGCCTGACCCAAATCATGGGCCGACTCTCTTTCTTTCTTCCTCGGCCTTATTCTTCTTCACTCCTTTGTTTTGGGCCTTAATATCTCGAGGCCCTCTTAGTCTCTGGCCTTTTGATCTTCTTCACGAGCCTCCGTGTAGGCTCGGGCTTGGTCACGTAGTCTCAAATCTCAATTTGCTCCAGTCGTCCCGGGTTTTGGGTCAAAACCACCAAAACCTGCAAAATATAAATAAAAGGCAGCAGTATCGAGAAGTATAACAAATAGCTCCTAAAATCATAATAAATACGAATAAATACGAGCTGAATGTGACAGAACCGGGGGCCTAAAATGAATATAAATAAAGTGTATCAATCTTGTTGGGCCAATCTTTGCAACTGTCGATCATTTTCTCGAGTATGGTGACGACTGTCTTGTTTGCTGCTTCAACGGCTCCATTGGTTTGGGGTCGATAGGGTGAGGATTTGTGATGCTGGATGTTGTATTTTGTGAGTATGGCTTCTGTCTCGCGCTGAAAGTGCGAGCCTTGATCGCTGATGAACTCATGGGGTATGCCATATCGGCGTATAATGTTTGTCTGTATGAATTTGGCGACTTCTTTGGAGCCGAGTGTTCGAAAAGATGCTGCTTCTACCCATTTTGTAAAGTAGTCGATCGCCACTAGTACGAAACAGTGACCTCCTGCTCCGATGGGGTGGACTTTTCCTATTACGTCGATGCCCCAGGTTGAAAAGGGCCAGGGTGAGGTTAGGTTGTATAGTGGTGAAGGTGGTACATGTTGGACATTGCTGAAAATTTGGCAGTTGTGGCAGTGCTTGACGTATTGGATGCAGTCTGCTTCCATGGTTGTCCAATACCATCCGAGCCGTAGAATCTGTTTGCAGAGTGCTCGAGCGTTCATATGGGGTCCGCATTCACCGTTGTGGACTTGTGCGACGATTTCCTGCCCCTTCTTGTAGTCGACACATATGAGCAGCGTCCCTTGTGGTGTTTTCTTGAGTAATTGTCCCACTTCTAGCACAAATTGGGAAGTTAGGAGTCTGATAGCTCTCTGTCCACGTTTATCAGTGTCGGGTGGGTAAGTGTTGTCTGTTTTGTAGTTGATTATGGCTTGATACCAAGGCTCCGTTTGCTCGGCTTCGTCCAGGTCAATGGTGTGAATGTAGGCTGGTTCGTAATGTCTTTCGACGATGATGGGTAGTAACTTCATGTCTGGTGGCATGTTCAGGAGGGATGAGAGTTTTGACAGTGCGTCGGCAAACTGGTTTTCTTCCCTTGGGAGGTGATAGAATTCGATGCAGTCGAAGTTGGCTTGGAGTTTTTGTACTTTTGCTTGGTATTTGGTGAGGGTTTCGCTCATGATCCTCCATGCCCCTGTCACTTGATTTATGATGAGGAATGAATCTCCATGTACCCGAAGGTTCCTTATCTTGAGAGCGATTGCTGCTTGCAGGCCGTAAATGCAGGCTTCGTATTCTGCGGCGTTGTTCGTGACATTGAAGTCGAGCTTGATTGAGAGCGGCGTATGGTCGCCATCTGGGGATATTAGGAGTATTCCTACTCCGTAGTCAGCGTAGTTTGATGTCTCGTCAAAGTATAATTGCCGATTCCTTTGCTACGGCAAAGCTCCCTTCGTCAGGGAATGACGTTGTGTCGATCATGGGCTGTTCGACGATAGCGTTTTCTGCAAGGAAGTCGGAAACTGCTTTTCCCTTGATTACTTTCGGAGGAGGTACTTGAGTTCGTGACGGCGAGAGCGAGGTCCACCTGGCCATGCGCCCGCTTAGGACCGGGTTTTTCAAATAGGTATTTGAGGGGTCCATCAAGGAGTAGATTCTCGTAGTCTTTGGTGAGTAGGTAGTGCCTGAGCTTTTGGTTGCCCGCACGGCGAGGCGCCTTTCTCGACCGTTCATACCGAGTTTCGTAATCGTGGAACTTTTTGCTGATGTAGTAGATGGCCCGTTCTTCGTTGTTGACTTCTTGGGCGAGCATGGCACCCATGGCGTTTGGCGTAGTCGTTAAGTATAGCGACAGTGGCAAGTCCTTTTGTGGGGGTGCCAGAACGGGTGGATTTGTAAGCAAGCTTTTGACTTTGTCGAACGCTTGTTGGCAGTCATCGTCCCATTTCGTGTGCTCTTCCTTCTTCAACTTTTTGAAGATTGGCTCGCAAATCATGGTGAGCTTGCTGATGAACCGGGAGATATATTGGACTTGTCCCAAGAAACTCCTTATTTCGTCGATGTTGCTCGGCATTTTCATGCCCATTATTGCTTTGATTTTTGTTGGGTCTATTTCGATCCCGCGCTGGCTTACTATGTGACCCAGCAACTTGCCTGATGTGACCCCAAACGTGCATTTCTGTGGGTTTAATCGCATCTTATACTGCCTGATTCTGGTGAAGAATTTCCGAAGGTTTGTGACGTGGTCATCCCTTTCTTTTGATTTCACGATCATGTCGTCGACGTATACCTCGACCTTCTTATGCATCATGTCGTGGAGCAAGGTGGTGGCAGTGCGCTGGTAGGTAGCGTCGGCATTTATGAGCCCAAATGGCATGACTGTGTAGCAGTATGTTCCCCAGGGGGTTACGAAAGTGGTTTTTGGCATGTCGTCTGCTGCCATTTTGATTTGGTTGTATCCTGCATATCCATCCATGAATGACAGTAAGGCGTGGTCTGCTGTGTTGTCAATTAGGATGTCCATGTGAGGTAGTGGGAAATCATCCTTTGGGCGAGCTTTGTTCAGTCCCTAAGTCGGCACATACCGTATTTTGCCGCTTTTCTTCATAACCGGCACCATATTGGAGACCCGATCGAGTATTCGATGACTCGGATGAACCCAAATTGTAGTCATTTTGATCTCTTCTTTGACCATGAGAGACCATTCTGGCTTGATGCGTCGGAGTTTCTGCTTGACCGGTCTGCTTCCTTGCTTGATCGGGATGCGGTGTTCAGCTATCTCACGGTCTATGCCGGGCATGTCCTTATATGACCAGGCAAAGACGTCTTTGAACTCTGCGAGGAGCTTGGTATATTGGAGTGAAACTAAGTGAATCAAGTTTCACTCAAAGGATGAACAAAAATCGAACTTGAAGAGTCTTAAAAATCTCGGCTAAAGATGTGTTTTGTGGGATAATTTTTCTGAAATTTTGTAACATAAAAGAAAACAATAAAGATAGTACTAAATCTACACACAAAGTAATAGATTTAGGTTGTGATTAATCAAGCACCAAGCCACTAATTAATCTTTCACAATCTCAAGCACAAAGCAAGGAGAAAAATGAAGAACACTCAAAGAAAACTCTAGGGTTTATCATTCAACAAAATCTGAAAATTGTGAGGTGAGGATGGGGGTTTATATAATACCCTCATTCTAATCTTGACCACACATTACAAGAGGATCTAAGGGCTACAAATAACCCACAAATACATCATTATACTCGGTCCAACAAGGCTCACATGAGCTGAAAATTTTGAACATAAAACAACAAATACTTAAAGTAAAAAGCATAAAGCATAAAAGGTAGATAGAGACATGTGAGAAAGGGACATATTGTGGAACAACATGTGATCCTTCCTTGTGATTTATTTCGGCTGACTTGGGACCCTTGACCCACTTGGTTTTGTTCTTGAATATCTAATTGGCTTGTGGTTCGAGCCCACATGGGTGCACCCAAAGTTCACACTTCAAAATTAGCACATTCATTGACTTTTCGGTTGTTCTCCAACTTGACTTTCCTTGACTTCTTTGACCCACCAAGCTTGACCAAGATATTATTGTTTAATTCACTCAAAATGAGCTTGGGTGGACCCTAGGACCGTGGCCTAGCCCATGGTTCGAGCCCAAGGACTCAAACCGTGATTTAGTCGAAAACCGCCTTTGCTCGCCTTGACCATTCTTGGTCCAATCTCCTCTCCTTGAAAAGGATTTGTCCTCAAATCCTCGGTCTCTCTTTCTCTTGCTCGGCTTGGACTATAGTTTGACTCATGGCTTGATCCTTTGCCCCCTTCTCGACTCGGACTCTTGTTGGCTTCATGGCTTGATTCGTAGAACATGATGAGGGGTGCCCCATGAGCCCCATGACCAACCTTGTGTTCCATGGCTCTAGTCTTCCAAGAATTCCACTTGCTTAGAGATTGAATGAGAGATTGATTCTCGTAAACTCGGTTCATTGAATTGAACTTGCTCTCTCCCTTACTCATGGTTTCTTTGGGTTCACAATTATCCCCTAGCACAACTCGATGTTCCTCATGCATAGAATCGTCACCTAGCCTCTCTTTGTCATGATTGAGCCCAACGTTTTTCTCCCATTTCAAGGACTTACTTGAACTTTCCATCACATCGTCCTTTGCATCTCCAAATGATTCACTCTCCTTATACTTCATTGAGTGCCCCGAATTTTCAGTTTTGAGCTCATTGAGCTCCTCTCCTTGACTTCCCCCTATTGCTCTAGGATTGTCTTTGATCAAATGGAGGGCTACCTTCTCTTTCATGAAAGTACTTGTTGAATTGGATGACCTAAGGATCGTGAACAGCCCACGTATGGCATTGAGGGCCGTGTTCTCCTCCCACAAATCGATCTTTGGACTTTCACTTGAGCCATCTTCTTTCTTGAGCTTAGGTGAAGATTGTAGAAGATCATCACTTAGCTCTTTTTGTTCAAGCTTAGTTCCCCCTTTGAATCCCCATTTCATGAAACCACTCGAATAGACTTGATTATGATAACCACATAGCATTCCTTGGGTATTGACAATCCCCACCTTGAACTTCCATTTTAGAAATTCCCTCGACTCTTTGCTTGCATCAACATTCTCATACCACATGAATACCTTCCTCTTGACATTGGCCAAACACTTCTCATGATCATACTCATCCCTTTGCTTGGCATTGTACCCCATGCTTTCCTCTTTAGTGTTAGGATCATCTTTAGCAAAGTGAATGGTCAATCTCTCACCAACATGCATTTCCTCACTTGTTTCGGCCTCTTCACTCAAAATAACCTCTTTGGACGACTCAAATATGGAGGGCGGTTTGCATTGCCCTTTGGGGAACTCCTTAGCAAGGACATTAATCTCATCCTTCCCATGACCAACCCCAAGCTCAATTTCTGGTCCCCCATCAATCCCCATTTTTTCGTGTGACATAATCAAGGAGGGTGGGTTAGGGTTCTTCAAAATCGGAGGTAAGGGTGCAAGTTTGATTTTCTTAGCTCCAATCTTGAAAGTATAGGTATTGTCCCTCCCATCATGATGAGCATTTCTTTCCAACTTCCAAGGTCTCCCCAAGAGGAGATGACAAGCATCCATGGGAATCACATCACACAAAACCTCATCCATGTAATCCCCACCAATGGAGAAAGAAACCAAGCATTGTCTAACCACCATCACACTCATCTCGGCTCCATTGTTTAGCCACTTCATCTTGTAAGGGTTAGGGTGTTCTTGTGTAGGCAAGGCTAATTTTTCAATGAGGGTGTTTGAGGCAACATTAGAACAACTCTCCCCATCAACAATCAAATTACAAACCCTTCCCATAATGGTACACCTAGACCTAAAGGTTTCGACTTGGTGATTCTCTTCTAGGGTTAGGGTTAGGGTTAGGGTTTGAGTATGTGAGTCTCTACAACCCACACGGCCATGGCTAGGGGGTGGCTCTCCTCCTAACCGAGCCATTCTAGCCTCTAACTCCCTTTGACCCCTCAAAGTCACAAGATCAAGGCTAGGGTTAGGTTTAAGTCTACCCCTCATTCGACTCATTTTGATTTCAAGCTCTCTTCTAGCTTTCTCCATAGAATCATACATGGTCTCATCAAGAGTAGTACCACAAGAAACATCAAAAGGAAGAAACATACCCATTGAAATAACCAAAGAAACAAATCTGAAAAATTTGTGCAAAGTTTGGACCTTTGAGTGTAAGAACCAAAACCAACACTAACACAAGTGTAGATCTTCAACCATTTTGTGAAAATTTTGTGAGAATGTTTGTGGAAGTTATGTGAAAATAAACAAGGAAAAAAAAGAAGGAAAGAAAACGAAAAATGAAAGAGAAAACACAAGAGTAAAACCGAAAACACAAAGATCAAATCGAAAACAACAAAGAGCAAACCGAAAATGTAGAACAAACCTAGGCTTTGATAACCAATTTGGAGTGAAACTAAGTGAATCAAGTTTCACTCAAAGGATGAACAAAAATCGAACTTGAAGAGTCTTAAAAATCTCGGCTAAAGATGTGTTTTGTGGGATAATTTTTCTGAAATTTTGTAACATAAAAGAAAACAATAAAGATAGTACTAAATCTACACACAAAGTAATAGATTTAGATTGTGATTAATCAAGCACCAAGCCACTAATTAATCTTTCACAATCTCAAGCACAAAGCAAGGAGAAAAATGAAGAACACTCAAAGAAAACTCTAGGGTTTATCATTCAACAAAATCTGAAAATTGTGAGGTGAGGATGGGGGTTTATATAATACCCTCATTCTAATCTTGACCACACATTACAAGAGGATCTAAGGGCTACAAATAACCCACAAATACATCATTATACTCGGTCCAACAAGGCTCACATGAGCTGAAAATTTTGAACATAAAACAACAAATACTTAAAGTAAAAAGCATAAAGCATAAAAGGTAGATAGAGACATGTGAGAAAGGGACATATTGTGGAACAACATATGATCCTTCCTTGTGATTTATTTCGGCTGACTTGGGACCCTTGACCCACTTGGTTTTGTTCTTGAATATCTAATTGGCTTGTGGTTCGAGCCCACATGGGTGCACCCAAAGTTCACACTTCAAAATTAGCACATTCATTGACTTTTCGGTTGCTCTCCAACTTGACTTTCCTTGACTTCTTTGACCCACCAAGCTTGACCAAGATATTATTGTTTAATTCACTCAAAATGAGCTTGGGTGGATCCTAGGACCGTGGCCTAGCCCATGGTTCGAGCCCAAGGACTCAAACCGTGATTTAGTCGAAAACCGCCTTTGCTCGCCTTGACCATTCTTGGTCCATATATGTGGCCCTTTCTTCTGTGCTTAGGGAAGCCCCCAGCTGTAGTTCTCGAGGTTCTTCGGGCGTGCCTATGTCGATGGTTGTTGTGTCTTCAATGATGGGCTCCTGTTCGAGTTTTGAGACAATGCTTGCAATGTATCTATATAATTCAATGTTATTTAGTTTAAATTTATCGGAATCATTAGAAAGAGTAGATTTTAAATGAGGCAAAGAGTAACCAAAAACTTTCATGTTATTAATGTTATCAAAAGCGGTTACATTTGAAGATAGCTCAGACGAGGGAGCTTTGGACAACCTTAATGACTCTAGTTCTTTAGCTAGATTTACTACATTAGGAATACGATCGAGTAACCTAGTCGATTTTCAGAAAATTGGCGTCCTGATGACGCAGGATCCTAGGCTCTAGGTATAGGTGCTTGGAATGAGACTTCCCGGGTCGTTGGTAGATTGGGCGGCGTTTTCTTCAAGCTTCAGTTGATGGAGAGCGGCCCGAAAGTCCGAGGCCTCTATGGTAATGATTTTGTCGTAAAAGGGAAGCTTCACCTTTTGATGCAGAGTGGATGTGACGGCTCCGGTAGCGTGAATCCAGGTCCTTCCTAGTAACATGTGTTGGGGTTAGTGTCCTCCACAGTTAGTGCAATAACATAAATAAATCTCTAAAGGTACACAGGGTACATTTTGTATTTAATCAGTTGATTAACGTTTATCAATAACGGTTGGCTTGCTAGATAAGTTTGACGTTATTGTCATACAGATGGCGGTGATCAACTGGTCCCTAAGAGTCACACCTAAAGGATGTGTTTGAGAAATATGATTATTTGAGAAAATGATCATATTGATGCCTTACTTAATAACTAAACAGTTAGTTAGTGTTGTTGACTAAAAGGTTAGTCAAATGTGACTTAAATGTTAGTCAAAGTGTGATGATATTACTGACTAAAATGTTGGTCAGTAATGTTGGTACTGGCGATTTAATCTTGATTAAATAATTTTAGCGAGGCGAATTAAATGTAATTCGTGAATTAAATATAAAATGTTATATTTAATTGTTGGGTATAGTGCAAGCTAATTAAATATAAACCGTTATAATTAATTAGTAAATTATAAATATAAGGATATTTATAGTATATTATAGTCGGTCCATACAGATGACACTAGTAATAAATTGCATTATATTATAAGCTAAATTGACCAAATACAAAAGTGTCCAAATACATTATGGATTGCTTGGTCAAAAAGATAATGTATTTGAGGAGAATAAAATCTCCCCAAATATGTTTACTTGGGCCGGCCATTAGGTAGGATTAGGAGACTATATTAGTTCTCTAATTGCTCTCTAATTCCTAATCTAATTCATACCAAATTCATTCATACATCAAAACAACACAAAACTTGAAAGAAAAGAAACTGTTCTTTTCTCTCTAATTCTCTCTAATTCTCTAGCAAACTCAAGGCATATCTTAGACTATCTTGGGTGTTACAACTAGGAGATACCATACTATTGGTATTGATCTTAGGCCGATTTACTTGGATTAAAAGGTTAATTCTAAATCTTTATTCTATGCTTTGCAATTTCAATTTATGACTATAAATCTTGTAAATTTTTCATTATAATCCTGTGAATTAACGGTCTATATACGGATATAAACCTACAAGTGGTATCAGAGCCTTAGGGCACATGAAATTTTTATAAGATTTTCATAAAATCGATTTTGTATAAATTTAAACCGAAGTTTTTGATATGGCCGAATTAATTAGGCTTGTATGCCGCGTATGTTTTGTTAGTGGTTTTTAATCAAATTCTTGATTTTGGGCCAAATGAATTGTTAATTGCAAGTTGGCCGTAAGTTTTAATTGCAAGTTGGCCGCATGTTGTTTTTAATCAATTTTTAATTTTGGCCGTATGTGTTTGTTGTAAGGCCGTATGTTTTAGTTTGTTTTTGGCTTAATTTGGTCTATTTTGATTCATATTATCGATGTTTTAAGATGTTAAAATTATCTCATATGAATTTGTATTAGTTTTGTTTCAATACTGATTGAATTAAAACTTAAAAGGACCAATCTTATGTATGTTAATGAACATATCTTGAAGTTAATCATTAGATCTATCAGTTTAAGATGTTTAATCTAAAAGGTTAGTTTGAATCTCTTAAATCAATGTTTAATATGGATTAAAATTGAGCTAGGATTGATCTAATTATTAGCTTAATCGAATTAAAACAGTTTAATTCAATTTTTTTACATGTTTTGGCCGAAATTAATTCATTAAATTTTTGTTTTGTTGTTTTAATTAAATTGGCCGAAACCAATTATTGAAAATTAAAAAAATAAATAAATAAATAAATAAATTTTTTTTTATTCGGTTTTTTTTTTTTTTTTACTTTTGGCCGAGTTTTTTTATTTTATTTTGGTTTCCTATATTTTTGGAAATTTTGTTTATGGTATATTATTAAGATAATATAAGTTTTTGTGTTATTATGAAGTAGTTCATAATAAATATGATACCTGATATTTTAAAGCAGTTTAAAATATCTTGAGATCGAATTTATGTTATACCGATAATATAAATTGATTTGGATTATTTTTGATTAAAAGATATTATGAACAATTAAGGAATTGTTGCATAATTTTAATCATTTAAAAAGGGTGGTTTGGATAAATAATCAATTGTTTGCATTGTTATTTTTTTATGTTTAGTTGATGCTATTTTTGAATGAATGAATAAATGGTTTTATTTTACGCATTAATTATGTACAAACGGTTGTAATTTACTAGTGTGGCCTTAGAAAGTTATGTTTTCGTAATGAAGGAAACACAATTTTGGTTGTATTTTTGAGATCTCGAATCTCCAATCTTGTAATATTTTTAATTTTGGCATATTTTGAATTAGAATGTAAATAGGTTTATTTTGTAATTCAAAAATGTAATTTTGAGAAGATTCAAGATGAAGATTCAAGATGGACTCCCACTTGAAGCCCAAAATGAAGAATGAAGACAAGCTTTAGGGTCCATGGATGGATTCCAAATTGTATCTTGTTTTTATTTTCATAGGGTTAGGCCACACTAGGTGCTTTCATTTTTGCGTTTTACTTTACCGTTTTTATTGCATTCATGTTAGTTAGTAGCATCTTATTCCGCCTAAACTAAACCAAACCACCTAATATGCATGAAAATGGATCATATAGTTGCATTCTTTTTATAGACATACGGATGTCACTTGTTTAGGGCTATCACCTCAATTTAATCATTCACGAAAATGCTAGATATTAGTTCACTTAAAATGAATTAAAATGAGTTGATGGGACCTTCCTCTAATATGAAATTGAGAATTAGTCTTTATGAGTCGAACCACTATGAATCCCTTCTTCGTCGGTAGGCATAATATGACCCCTTCTACGTTGGGTAAGTACGTAGTGGCTGTCGACTTAGTTTATCTCAACATTATAGTTCGAGTAATATCTCGAAGTTATGATGGACTAATAGATAGGATTTACTGAAATCTATCGACCAAGAATTCTAAAAGTAGAATTAGCTAAACAGTTAGCTTATCAATTTAAAGAAATTGAGTCTTGGGATCGCTTATGTAATTCTCGAGGGAGGTCAATTATATGAGTGCGCGAGTCATTGCATTAAATTCGTTATTGCTTATGACTTAAACTTTTAAAACTATGATTTCTTATCTTTTCTCTTCTTCTTCTTTCTTTTCACAGTTTCGAATACGTTATATACAGATATAACTACTATAACAAATGGCTGTCCGTACAGACGAACCAATGCCAAGTGCTACACTAATGCGAGAATCATGGCTTAGAATTTTCATGGGCACCATGAATCAGTCAACTCGACTGAAAAGTGATGGGTCCAATTTTTCTGATTGGGAGGTCGATTACGAATCTTGCCATTCTTGACGGTAAGCTCAAGTACTTGGCGAGCCACCACGCTCTACCACTCCGATGCGTAAGAAGTCAAACTTTTGCTTACAACGATTTCATGATGGAAGCGGGTGCGTTACAGAACGTACTCATATATGCAATGGAACCCAATTTGCAAAGACGTTTCATTACCCAAGGTGCAAACAAGATTTTCACCACCCTTACAAAGGAATTCTCGAAAGCTCCGAGAATTAAGAGTTACGAGTATACTACTCGTTTCTTTGAAGCTAGACTCCAAAAGGGCCAACCGGTTGGTCCACACCTTCTCGCCATGATCGAGAACGTTGAGAAATTGGAGGAGCTTGGTTGCACGATCGATGAGAAGATCATCATTGATCGAGTGCTTCACTCTCTTCATGATGGGTATGCCCTCTTTAGGGCAAACTATTACATGAATGACATGCAGAAAAGTCTACATGAACTACATTCACTCCTCGTACAGACGGAGAGTGATCTAAAGTTGAGTGGGAGCACGAAGCAAGATGTTCTCATGATTGGGAACAAGAAGGGTAAGGGTAAGACTCCGGCTAACCTAACTGTAGGGAAGCCGAAATTCAAGAAGCCGATGGTTGCTAAGAGTGGGCCTGGTGAGTCTAGCGGTAGCTCACAAGGCAAGGCAAAAGCAAAGCAGAGCATGAAGTGCCACCATTGCCACAAGTCTGGGCATTGGAGGCGTAACTGTCCCGTGTATGCTGAGGACATAAAATCAGGCCGCGTCGCTCCTGTTGGTATGTCATCTTTTATTCATATGATTGAGATTAACCATGCAAGTTTCGGAACTTGGGTACTTGATACTGGATGTGGTTCTCATCTCAGGCAATCATTTGCAGGGCCTAAGAAGCATCAAAACTCTGGCAAGAGGTGATGTAGACCTGCGAGTGGGGAATGGAGCAAGAGTTGCTGCCGTTTCAGTAGGAACATATGTAATCCAACTCCCGAGCGGATTTGAGTTATTTCTAAATAATCACATTATGTACCTAGTTTATCCAAAAACATTATTTCAGATCCGTTCTTGATAAAGAAGGATTTTCATTTTCAATAAAGAATAATAGCTGTATTTTCTCATTGAACGATATGATTTATGGTAAAGCAGTTTCCATGAACGGAATTTATGTTTTAGATCAAACCACAGAAATCATGCATGTGAGTAACAAGAAAGCAAAGGTTGGTGACAAAGATCAAACGTATTTATGGCATTGCCGTATGGGACACATAAATGAGAAACGCGTGAAAAAGCTCATTCATTATGGGACAATAGCCCCATTTGACTATGAAACTTTTGGCACGCGTAATCATGTCTTATAGGCAAAATGTCTCGAATATCCTTCAAAGGTGTTGGAATGCGCTTCGACCTATTAGGACTCATACATACCGATGTGCGGACCTATGTCAATCAACGCTAGAGACGGCTATAGGTATTTTATCACTTTCACGGACGATTTGAGTAGATATGGACATGTCTACTTAATGAAGCATAAAAGTGAGTCCTTTGACAAGTTCAAGGAATTCCAGAATAAGGTTGAGAACCAACTGGATAGAACGATAAAAGCACTACGTTCAGATCGTGGTGGCGAATATCTTTCAAATGAGTTTGATCAGCACCTGAAAGACCGCGGGATAGTATTACAGTTAACTCCACCCGGAACACCACAACTGAATGGTGTGTCCGAACGCAGGAATCGAACATTACTTGATATGGTTCGATCCATGATGAGTCACACGGTTGTACCTGACTCATTATGGGGCTATGCTCTTTTGTCAGCTGCTCTAATACTTAACCGAAGTCCGACTAAAGCTGTCGACAAGACTCCATACGAGTTATGGAAGGGAACGGTCCCTAACTTGTCCTTTATTCGGGTTTGGGGGTGCGAGGCTTATGTTAAGTGGAGACACGAGGATAAGCTCGGCCCGCGATCGGTCAAGACATACTTTATTGGTTATCTAAAAGGAATGTTTGGTCATTACTTCTATTCGCCAACCGACCAACGCGTTTTTGTTGCGGCTAGTGCGAAGTTCTTAGAGAAAGAGTTTCTCGAAGACAAGAGAGGTAATAGAACTTTCGATCTGTCGGAGATTCCTGAACCAACAACCGAGCAACCAATGGAGGAAGCTGTTCCTTCTACGTCTGCTGCGGTTAATGTCCCTTTGGAACCCAGGAGGTCGGGTAGAATCTCCATTCCTCCAGATCGATATATCGGTATAGTCGAGGAGAATGGGAGAGACGACGTTTTACTCCTTGAGAGTAACGAACCCGTAACCTATAAAGGTGCCATGACGTGTTCTAACTCAAAGCTTTGGCAAGAAGCCATGCAATCCGAGATGGACTCGATGTACGAGAACAATGTATGGGATCTGGTTGACTTACCTGATAAGGCTAGGCCTCTTCAGTGCAAATGGCTTTACAAGGTAAAGCGATCTGTAGAAGGACAACCAGATATATACAAGGCACGACTAGTGGCAAAGGGTTTCACTCAAGTGCAAGGGTTGCACTATGATGAGATTTTTGCACCCGTAGTCATGCTTCGTTCCATTCGGATCCTCTTAGCGATAGCCGCCTTTCATAACTATGAAATTTGGCAAATGGACGTGAAAACCGCCTTCTTAAACGGTTATTTGGAGGAGGAGTTGTACATGGTACAACCCGAAGGTTACATTGATCCAGAAAATCCTAAGAAAGTTTGCAGGCTTAAGCGTTCCATCTATGGACTTAAGCAAGCTTCACGGAGTTGGAATCATCGCTTCGACCAAGTGATAAAGGAGAATGGATTCGCCGATCGATCGAGGAACCATGCCTATATATCAAGTCGAAGTGGGAGCAAGATTGTCTTCCTAATCATCGTCGATGACATACTCTTGATTGGGAATGACGTACCTCTCTTAACTTCGGTAAAAGTATGGTTAAAGAACCATTTCCGGATGAAAGATCCGGGTGAGGCACAGCGTATTTTGGGGCTCGTGATCTATAGAGATAGATCACGACGGATGTTATCCCTCGGTCAGAGTCTTATATAGATAAGATTCTTGAGAGGTTCAAGATGACCAACTCCAAGAAGGGAACCTTCCAATGATCTCGGGGGTGCACTTGAGTAAAGCTCAAGCACCAAAGACATCGGAAGAGGTCGGCGCATGAGTCGGATTCCATATGCTTCGCAATAGGATCGATCATGTATGCCATGATATGCACACGTCCGGACGTGGCATATGCATTGAGTATGACGAGTCGATACCAAGGCAATCCAGGTGAAGCACACTGGATGGCCGTAAAGAACATTCTTAAGTACCTACGGAGGACTAAAGATTGGGTATTGACTTATGGTGGAGACACTGAGCTATGCGCAACCGGTTACGCAGACGCCAGTTTCCAAACGGATCGAGATGACTCAAAATCTCAATCTGGATTCGTTTTTACTCTTAATGGCGCTGCGGTCAGCTGGAAAAGTTCCAAACAAACAGTTATAGCAGATTCAACGACTGAGTCCGAGTACTATCTTTGCTCGTGAGGTCGCAAAGGAAGCTATATGGATGCGTCGGTTCTTACAAGGACTAATCAGAGTTCCTAGTTCGAATGACCCGATCACCATCTATTGTGACAATAGTGGTGCCATCTTCCAAGCCAAGGAGCCTAAGTCCAAAGAACAAGTCTCGACGCGTGCAAAGGAAGGCTCACATGATCCGGGATTACGTGGAGCAGAAGGAGATAGTGATTGACAAGATTGCTACGGATGATAACATAGCAGATCCTCTCACTAAGCCGTTGAGACAAGATAAGCATGAAGGGCACGTTAAATCCATGGGAATTAAGCGTGTTCCTGAGTTGTATTAGTTGTTTGTATGGATTTGACACTTGTATTTCCTAAAACTTCTAATAAAATCATCGTTTTGTTATATATATTGTTTTTCATGAGGGTTGTGCAGACGACGTTGAACGCCTCAAAGTGAACTGAATTGCTTTATATTTTGTTTTGGTCCGTGATCGCCTACACGAGCTGATAACTCTGGCAATCATTTTGTGACGTCGATTGATGGTGGGTTCAACGAGCCATAAGTCAAGCGTTGGTGATCGATCACAGATGCGGGTTTACTGAAATCGCGCAGGACAAATTATGTGACGACTACATGGAGTCCTAAATGTTTCAGAACATTAGGTGCCTGGTCGTGGATAGGACATCCATAGTGTTCCTAGAGTCGATTCTTTTGACTATCGACTGTCTCTTGAGATTAAAGCGCATTTTGGGTGACTTTGGTTTCTTTCTCTCACGATCGGCCAGTAACGAGGGCCAAGCGCATTTTCACTGGTCATTTCATGTCGCGCTTACATCTGCGCAGGATTCGAAGTTGAGGGAAATATCCAAACTTCTATCGAAGTTATAATATTTATTCTCGGGGCCACTCGAGGAGTCAGAATCGAAAAATGCATGGCCATGCTCGAATATTGATTCGCTTATCGCTTAAGTTACTCTCTAGTCGGAAACCACTCTTGATAATCGATCGCATGAACTACGACCTTTGAAAGTACGGACTTTGCAAATTGGTTTACATTGAGTGGGAGAAATTTATTATGGATATGAGAATCGGTTATCGCACCTACACTTGTACGGACAAGTGGGAGATTGTTGGGGTTAGTGTCCTCCACAGTTAGTGCAATAACATAAATAAATCTCTAAAGGTACACAGGGTACATTTTGTATTTAATCAGTTGATTAACGTTTATCAATAACGGTTGGCTTGCTAGATAAGTTTGACGTTATTGTCATACAGATGGCGGTGATCAACTGGTCCCTAAGAGTCACACCTAAAGGATGTGTTTGAGAAATATGATTATTTGAGAAAATGATCATATTGATGCCTTACTTAATAACTAAACAGTTAGTTAGTGTTGTTGACTAAAAGGTTAGTCAAATGTGACTAAAATGTTAGTCAAAGTGTGATGATATTACTGACTAAAATGTTGGTCAGCGTAATGTTGGTACGGCGATTTAATACTGATTAAATAATTTTAGCGGAGGCGAATTAAATGTAATTCGTGAATTAAATATAAAATGTTATATTTAATTGTTGGGTATAGTGCAAGCTAATTAAATATAAACCGTTATAATTAATTAGTAAATTATAAATATAAGGATATTTATAGTATATTATAGTCGGTCCATACAGATGACACTAGTAATAAATTGCATTATATTATAAGCTAAATTGACCTAATACAAAAGTGTCCAAATACATTATGGATTGCTTGGTCAAAAAGATAATGTATTTGAGGAGAATAAAATCTCCCCAAATATGTTTACTTGGGCCGGCCATTAGGTAGGATTAGGAGACTATATTAGTTCTCTAATTGCTCTCTAATTCCTAATCTAATTCATACCAAATTCATTCATACATCAAAACAACACAAAACTTGAAAGAAAAGAAACTGTTCTTTTCTCTCTAATTCTCTCTAATTCTCTAGCAAACTCAAGGCATATCTTAGACTATCTTGGGTGTTACAACTAGGAGATACCATACTATTGGTATTGATCTTAGGCTGATTTACTTGGATTAAAAGGTTAATTCTAAATCTTTATTCTATGCTTTGCAATTTCAATTTATGACTATAAATCTTGTAAATTTTTCATTATAATCCTGTGAATTAACGGTCTATATACGGATATAAACCTACAACATGTTGTATGCCGGGGGGATATTCATAAGCTGGAACTCGGTTTGTGTTTTAACAAACCCTGTCCCGACGGGTAATGATATGATACCCTCTATGCTGCGGGATGTACCGTCATATGCTCTTATGCTGTTGGAGCAAGGGGTGACATCACTTTCCTTTATTCCTAGCTTGATGGCGGTTGTTAGGGGCAGGATGTTGATTGCCGAGCCGTTGTCGATGAGGGTAACGGGTAGTACCATGTCGCAGCATTCTACGGTTATGTAGAGTGCTGGATTGTGTGGATCTTGGAAGGGTGGTAGGTCGGCGTGGGAGAAAGTTATGGCGCCTGGTAGCCAATCCCGGATGATGTGGTCAATGAGTTGTGCTGGGAGGACATTTTCGGTGTTACGCCATGTTGTGTTAAAGGGAAGGTCGTCTGTTATGGGTAGGATGGTCATACTTTTGACTATGCTCTTGTCTCTGCCTTCGCTTGTGTGTTTGGGAGGGAATCCGGGCGGTATTAGTAGTTCCGCTGGGTTTTGAAACAGGCGTTGGAGGTTAGAATTCTTATTATGGCCGTCGGACCATATGAGGGGATGCTGATGAGGGATCTGGGTGAAGGTTCCTTTCTTGTCCTTATGTCTTGGTTTGGTTTTTGTCTTAACTTGGCGAATGTGATCGATGTCGCTATCGTTGTTGTCGATGCTGTCGTAAAGGACGTTGACCTCGTGATCGCCCGTGGGAGCCGGAAGGGGATAATTGAGGATAGGGTGCGTTCCTACGAAAATGGGGCGAGAATGGGGTGTATTATGTTGGTTTAACAGTTTAGGAGCTATGCTTGGCTTGTCGATCGTTTCGTTGTCAATCATGTCCTGGATTACGTTCTTCAAACGGAAACAGCTCTCAGTGTCGTGCCCCTTCCCCCTGTGGAATTCGCAGTACGAGTCTTCGTGCCATGAGAGCGGTTTCTTATCCTCAGGTGGTTCACTGGTGGGTTTGGGAAGATGCAAAATGTTTTTCTTTACGAGCTTTTCCAATGCCTTTGAGTAGGACATAAAGAGGGGGTCGAACCTTCGTCGTTGTTGTGACGAGAATGGCCCAACTGGCGATGATCTGGGTGCCGCAGGAGTGGGTTGCGCTAGGAATACTGGTTGCACCGCTAATGCCTTTGGGCTTACGGTGTTGAATGGTTCAGTCGTTGTTGTGGTCCGAGAAGTATTGCCCTGGCGACCATGATCTGTAGTTTTGGCCAGTTTGTACTTGTGAATTTCGTCCTCCAGGGATCGAATTCTCTTGATATGTCGAGTAGACTCTTCGGCGAACAGCCTTGCGTTCTTCTCGGTTTCGATCTTCTGCATGGCGGCCAGATGTTCGAACAAAGCGGTGAGATTGGCCACCTTGTGGTCGAGCAGCCTTACATGTTCGGTGATCGTCATTAGAGGAGGAGGCGGTGGAAAGGCAGCTTCATCATTTGCGAGGTTGAAACGGAAATTCATCTTGTGCTTGCGAGCCGTATGTTCAGGGTTTTTCAATGAGTGGACCTGACAAAGTTTTCAAACCTTTAGTGACTCTAAAAAGGAAGAAAAGACTCAATGAAAAATCGCATTCACGATCAAAGAAAGGCAAGAAGTGCAAGAAGTGGGTGCAAAACTCGACTCGTGTTTTTAGCTTTTTTAAAATGACACGGGAAGCTTTTGAGGTAGAGGCATATTGACACGTCTCTATTCTCGAGGTTGAAAAATTTGTATGATCATAATCTGATTAACCCAGTTTGGCGGTATGTTGCCAGGGGTTCACCATTAGATTACGATAAAAAGGATCAAACCGAAGTAGCGATAGGCTAGCCGATCTGAGGATGTTAAAATTGGGTAAAAGGCGACCACTTGTTCGCCTTTTACGTGTGACTTAGGAATTTAAATCGAAAATGACAATAAGTCATTCGATTCAAAGAGTAAATCAACGGGTTCGCATCTGAACGAGCCCGCGTTTTTTGTTTTTGAGAGAAAAAGGTTAAATCGGGACGACTAAAGAGTCACTAGACTTAGAGCTAAATCTAATGTTCTAAAAGTTAATTTCATTTAAAATCTCCTAAATGAATTGACATATTCGGGTTTTTGCTTTGTGAAATTTTTTTTGCAATAAATGTATTATGACGATACGTCAGTCGCATAATTCATTTACGTTTTGAAAAAGACCTGGGATATAGTGATTATCCTGGATCGGTTTTAAATGCAGCGGCATTTTATTTATCAAACTCAAATGACCATAGGTCAAAGAGCCAAACTGCGTGTTTTAAAAAGTATGACCTTTTTTGAAAAAAAGTTTGAAAAAATAATTTCAAAAATGGACGTATTTTAAAAGTATAATGCCTAGGAAAAGTTTTCGTATGCAGAAAGTTTTGAAAGACGACTATAGTGAGGGTACTATAGATTCGCACTTGTACATATAAACACAGGTTTTTGGTTTATAGGGTAAGGTTCCCTCCGGCCATTCCCGTAACGTTTAGGTAGGGGCACCCGCAAGACTACACACGTCTTAGGTGTGAATTCAAGACGGGCCCTAGAGCGTTCGAGTTTGACTGGTTACGATCGTTTGTACGGATGCCGTACTTGTAATCGTGGAGGGGTGAGAGAACAACGTGTCCAGAGTTATCCCGCTTATGAAGCGAGCTTTACTAGGGGCCGTTCCTCAAAGGGTGTGGTTATGAATCAGGAGGATTCGACTCAACGTACTTTTGCCCAAATATCGAAAGCGTAAATGTTTTCAAAGTTTCAAGCTTCACTTCTTTATGATTTTAAAATAAAAGAAAAACTAGTTTTTCAAAAATAATAAAAATCATGCTCGTCCCCAGCGGAGTCGCCAGCAGAAGGTACCGGGAAGGGAGGAGAAACCTATCGACGCCTGCTGCCTTGCCCTACCGTCTTGGCGTAGAAGCGGAATCGCCTCGCGAGGAAAAGGGTCACGAGTTTTGTAAAAATGGGGGAGATCATTGCATGAATTTGTGACCAAAAAAGAAAAGTAGAAAATCCTTTTTGAAGATGTATTTTCGGAGTCGCCACCAAATATTAAAGGAATTTGGAACCTATTCAACGCGTCTTGAAATACAAGACACGAGTGTCTCAGATTTCAAGGTGCGTCGATACCTATCTATTTGAGGTTTGAAACCAGAGAAGGGGTTCGGAGTGAGGTTACTTTTCAAAAGTTTTGACAAAATGTATTTTGAAAACAGCAATCAAAAAGCCTACGTAAAAAGTAGTCTCTACTAATTTGAAAACATTTGCTTAATTTCGATATTTGGGCTAAAATGACGCTACGTACAAGTGCGAATAAGTATGACTCGGTTAAAATGCATAAATAATGTAAATTGTCAAAATAATGACATTGTAAATTGTCAAAATAATGTAAATAATATTGTTAAATAATAATTTATTGACTAAATTATTACCATAAACGTTATTTTCCGACCTTGTATTTGAATTTGTGAAAAACCCTCAGTTTTGACATGCTAAAAGACTCTATGAAACGGTACAATTTAGTGTTGAATCCGTGATCTAGTCGTAATTTAATGCATGAATGAGGACTTGCATAATTATAAAAGTGACGTCGGTTTGCTTTAGTGATAATGAGTCGTTTATTTATGCGATATTGGCGAGGTTTAGACGGATTAGGAATCCGAATTGCTACAACCGTATTACGAATACGGCTTCGCTGATGCCAATATCGGGTTGGGGTTAATGTAACCCCTATTGTCCGAGTCTCAAACGTCCAAAACGTAGGTAAAATGTTTACCTTTCGAAAATGCAAAGACGGTATTTTTGAGTGGATTTTAAGTGTATTTTGTGAATAGTGTATGTGTGTTGAAAAACCGATATTTAAAATGAATGAAGTGGGTTGGTATTTATAGAGGTTGGCTGGTTTGAAGGTAAACAAAATATAAATCGCCTGTGTACAAGCGTTTTATATTTTGTTTGGGCTGGATTTTGTAAGAAAAACAAAAGGCGGCTGGTATGAAACAAAAGATAATCACCTTTGTTCACTTTGGCTATTAAGTTTTAATCGCTGTTAACAGCGATTTTATTTTGTTTTGGTGGGTCGCTTTAAGCGCCTTTGGCAAAGTAACGATTATTGGGTGATGATTATGTTTTGTGAGGTATTTAACTTATGGGCTAAGTCTTTTGTTTTGGTCCGAATTTCGGTTTTCGTGTTTCGGTTTTTGTCGTGTTTTTCGGTTTTGGCTCGAAATAAAATAATATTAGGTTATATTATTTTACGGTTTTGTAGAGTCTAGTTTTGTGAAAATGTGACACGGGACGCACTTTGGCCCGTTTTACGTGTTGCGTTAGTGTGCGTTTTGGGTCGTTTTTGTGATTTTGGGCCTTTTTGTAGCTGGTTGGGCTATCTTTTGTGGCTCGGCTTAATGGGACGTTCCTGTGTTGTGCTTACAATGACTAAGAATAACATTCATTTTTATGATTATGCAAGTTCAAATTAATACGTTAAGAATGACTAAATACGTTTTAGACACTTTTGTACCGTTTCGACTCTTTTAAAAGCATGCATGAAAGTCCTTTTCATCATCGGGTTTGTTTTTGGGGGGGTACGGATACGGGTATCTACAAGGCGGACCGTCGTAGCTTGTACCGCTACACAAGGAAATAGCATTCGCTATCTCGTGAGGTTGTGACCCTTGTGATGGAAGAGAATCCGAGTTCCTTTGAGGATTAGAGGAAACAAGTTGAGCCACTTGATTTTCAAGCATTTTGATGGCCGCATCCTTGACTTGATCACTCTTTTGCATTTGAGCCATCATCGTCTCTTGTGTCTTAGCCATTTGCATCATCATGGCTCTCATTTCGCTAATCATAGGATCAACACTCGATGATAGGGCGGCTTGCACCGGTGGTGTAGCATTTTGAGGTCGAAAATTGGGGCGATTAAAGCTCGGTGGATTGTAAGGAAGTGGTACGTTGTAAGTAGGGATGGCAACGGGTCGGGTACCCGGCCCGGACCCGCTAGACCCGACCCGAATGGGTCGGGTTTGGGTCTTACTTTTTTGGACCCGGTGGATCCGGGTCGGATATGGATATTTCAAATATGGATCCGGGTCGGGTCCGGGTCTTAAATATTGGACCCGGACCCGACCCGTAGACCCGAAGAAAAAAAAATTAAAAATACTACATACAGCGGACAAAATATACTCGTACAATGGTTGCTGCTGTGTCACTTCAACAGGAAGGTGTTTCGGAAGGAAGAACGGGGAATTGTCGGGACCGTTCAGTTATTAGACCCGTCGATTAATAAGAAGTGGCCAGTGTCAGTCTTAGCCGCGTTGGTTCAGTCGAAGAAGTGTCGGAAACTAATGGTGGGCACGGGTGCCTGCGTCTACCTTCAGAAACTCGTAGAGTTGGACGTCAACGGTGCTAAGAAGTTGCTCGATTGCCTCGGAAAGGGCAAGCTTTGGGGCGTATTTGCGAGGCCGTGACGGTTTTTCGTGTGCAGGATAATGTGGATTGTTTGTTCTTGGTGTTTTAATGTAAATTTGTTTAGAGCCTACATACTGTTTTTTTTTTTTCAAGTGACAGAAAAATTTGGAGTGAATGAAAAAAGTAAATGGGCAAAATTGTGAGTAAATTAGTAAGTAATTAGGAGTGATCTAATTTGTTTTGGTTTATAGGATTTGTGTTATCTTTGGAATTAGTGAGTGACTTTGAGAGTTTGGATTGAAAATTATAGTTGGACCCGGATCCGGACCCGGATCCGTAGACCGGCAGTCCGATCTGGTCTCAAATTTTTGGACCCGTGGATCCGGCCGTGCAGGTCTAAGAATATTACTGCGGGTCCGGATCCGGGTCCACTCGGACCCGGCCCGGATCCGGCCCGTTGCCATCTCTAGTTGTAAGGTGTGAAATCATGTGTTGGGTTGTTTTTTGGTTGTGGATTTAGGACATTTTGGCTCTTGTAAGAAAGGTTAGGGTGATTTTTGTAGCCTTCTTTGTAGAAATTGGAGTAGGGGTTGTTTTGAGAATGTGGTTGAGATTGAAAAGTAAGAACCGGAGCATACATACCTCGCCACTCTAAGGAAGAATGACCAGAAACACCACATGAATCGCAATGTGCGTCATGGGAAATGTGCATCGCCGCCACCGTTTGTCCTCGAGCATGTGAGGAACTACCACTCGCTCTCATCTCATCAATTTTAGCATTCATTCTCTCCATCTTTGCCGTAAGCAATGCCACCGCATCGACATCATGCTTACCTCCTCCCTGAGGAACATTCCTAACACTCCCATATTGTGCATCGTGTATAGCCATAGCCTCAATCGTGTCATGAGCCTCATCTACGTCTATGTTGTCAAACCGACCATTCGTCACAGAGCCAACCACTTGGCGAGACTCATTGTAGTGATCGTTGTAGAATTGCATGACAATGAACCACTTGTGGAGACCGTGATGTGGGCATTGACGTTGCAAGTCCTTTTACCTTTCCCAAGCATCGAACAAAGACTCATCCCCCCGTTGGTTGAAGCTAGTTATTTGGCTCCTAAGCATGGTCGTTTTCTCGCGCGGGAAGTAGTTTTGGTAAAAGGCTAGAACAAGAGAGTTCCAATCGACAGTCTTTAAGGCTTCCCGGTTCAATGAGTTCAACCACAACTTTGCTTTGTCCCGGAGTGAGAACGAGAAAAGCATCTCTTGTATTTGGTCTTGGGTCACTCCGGTTTATTTTATTGTAGAGCAATAGTCGCAAAAGTTTTGAATGTTGAGATTAGGGTCCTCATCGGGGTTCCCTCCAAATTGGCTACGCTCTATAAGGTTAATGAAAGCGGGTTTCACCTCGAAATTGTTGGCCCCTATGGTTGGCATAGCATTGTCGGTTGGAATTTGAGCGACGGTGGGTTTAGAATGATCGGAAAGCTTCACCATTTTCTTAGGTTCGGGTTCGGGTACGATGTGAGCTTCCTCGGTGGATGAAGTATAAGGGGAAGTAGCTTCCAAGTCCCTTAGCAAGTTCTTGCGCCTTAGAAATGTACGCTCCGGTTCTGGGTCAAAAGGAATTGCCAAACCTTTTTGAGACGTACGCGATTTCCTGGGCATAAAACAACACTAGAGTAGACAATGAAAAGCGGCCTCAAGGAATTAAGGTTCCTTGAGACAAGAGAAAGAAAAAGACTAGAACCAAGTAAACAAACAAAAACAAAGCCGTCTGCCCGGCAACGACGCCAAAATTTGATAGGCTTAAGTCGCACTAACCTAAACAGAAATAAACCGGACTAAACACTAGGGTAGCTAGGGTAAGTCGGGATCGTATCCACAGGGAGATGGTCGATTTATTGGTTACTTATGGAGTGATTCTAGTTTCGGTTCGAGTGTTTTGGTTGATACCTAAAGCTAGAGCAAGGTCAGGTTTTAAGCAATAAGAGAAAGGTCTAGGAAGTCGGGTTTAGCATAGGTTTAGCTAGGTATAGGAATGGTAATCGGGATGAGTCGGGAATCACATGTGCTAAGGATAAAGCTCGGCCTCTCGGTCCTAAGCGTCCTCTAGGTCTCGATAACTGCCTCTCGCTACTTACTATCGAGGGTCCTAATGGATGGTCTTGCGCCCTACCTTAAACTAGGCTTTCGTTCCTAAGTTATAGGGCGCTAAAAGCTCGATAAACCTTGCCCAAAGGGTTAACAAACACAACTAAACAAAACCACCAAAAACACATATAAAACCCTAACCCAAAATATCACCAAACACAACCAAAACCAACACCCATGATCACCCTTCTCCCTAGATAATAAAACTACTCACACATGATAAAAACTATAACCAAAGCAGAGGAAATAGATGAATATATGATTGACAACAAAGGAAATGAAATTGCAATTGGAAATGGAGAAGAAAACAATACCAAACAAACACACAATCAAAGCGAAAGAGAAGAGTACCAACAACAAAAGCAAATAGATGATCAAAGCTTGAAATTTGTCCCAAGAATTTGAAGTACAAAGTGATAAGATTAGGAACTAGGGTTTGTAGAGTATTGTATGAAAAATAGAGCAAAAACTAGTGTAAAAAGCATATCCTTCGAATATAACCAATGCACAAGCATTATAGTCGAGCAAATTAGGAACACGAAGAGTTTGGGGCCGTCCCTAGAGGTCGGGACAGCCATCCCAGTCGGGACAGTGTCCCTGGACCTCGGGACAGGCATCCCGTTGGCTTCAGCTCATTCCTCTTTATTGAATTCCCTTGCATTCCAACTTCATGCCTTAGCTTATATTTTATATTTTGTCGTCCCTAGGCGTAGGGACGGGGCATGGGTCGTCCCTAGAGGTAGGGACGAGGTCTAAAGTGATTATGTAAGCTTCGTTTTCCATCCCCAAGTCTCAGGACCGCTTAAAAAAACATTGTAAGGCTCGTACTCAACCGAAACTCGTGCAAATCATCACGAAACGTCACGTAGCAATCACAAGGGCCCTTGGCATCGACCCGTCTAGCATCCATCCTCCAAATAAGCGCGTTTCCCTACAAAATAGACATAGAAATGCAGTAGAACCACACGGTGGAAAAAAGGAAGCGTAATGCAAATAAAAGAACGAAAATCGCATAGAATCGCTAGTGAACCGGGGGCTAAAAGAAGATACAAACACGACACATCAAACTCCCCCAAACCGAACCGTGCTTGTCCTCAAGCAACCAAGCACAACCAAAAACAAAAGAGGACAAAACGAGACAAGGAAACTTCCCAAAACAACACTAACCGACTAATAGCATAACAAATGGCAATCGTTCCCGAAACAGCATGGGACATAAGGAAATAGCTAGCTAACGGCTGAGAATTACATGACAAAGAAAGATGGATGGCATGGCTTAAGCTTTCGGCTCTCTAGGAATCAAATCACGGACTCCTCGCGGTTTCCACTCAACATAAATGATGAACAAGGTGATATATTATAGTGACACTCACCTACTCGACTCGTGGAAGCACGCCCGCAGTCTAATGTGGATCAAATCTTGCATTCGCGTACACAATAATGTCCCAAAAACGAACCAAACATGAAGGCTTACATAGGAATGAGGTGTGTAGGCTAAAGAGAGGTAAAGTATAAGAAGGTGGACAAGTGGTTATGGAATCGTGGAGCTAAAGCCACTAGAAACCACTAGTACTACTAAAGTATTCATCCAAACCAACATGTAACCCAACTTTCCCAATCAAATAAGGATCGAAAACAGCACATCGATCTCCTATACACAACATCGCAACATTAACAAGTGCTCAACACATGCAACAACAACAACAAAAACTCTTCATTTTTAGCACATAAAAACTGATTTTGTAATGTATTTGTGTTATTGTGATTGTCTTTCTTTATTTGAACAAAGAGCACACTCAAAGTCGCGGAATGTGAAAATGTTTTGCTATAAAATGTTTTGAAAGACTTTGTTGTCGTGCTAAACCGAAATGATTATAGGTCAGCCGGTTTGTGCGGAAGGTTTTTGAAAAATGTTATTTCAAAAGTTGCAAAAAGAACTATTCGTTCGTTTTTTTTTTTGAAAATGTAAATGCAATGTTGTAAAATGATTTTGGATGATGTATTTTGAAAGACGGCTATAGTGAGGGTACTATAGCCTCGCATTTGTACGTATGTGACACGGGTTTTTGGCTTTTGGGTAAGGTTCCCTCCGGTCATTCCCGCGACGTTTGTGTAGGGTTATCCGCAAGATTGTACACGTTAAGTGTGAATTAAATACGAGTCCCAGAGCGTCCGAGTTTGACTGTTACAATCGTTTGTACGGATGCCGTACTTGTAATCATGAAGGGCGAGAGATCGGCGTATCCTGAGTTATCTTGCTTAAGAAGCAAGCGTTACTATGGGTCGTCCCTCGAGGGTGCGTGGTTATGAATCAGGAGGATTCGACTCAAACGGTTGCATGTGCTCAAACATGGAATTTGAAACTGTTTTCAAGTTTTCAAGTTTCACCTCTTCTGTTTTAAAATAAAAGAATAAGCTAATTTTCTTTAAAAATAAAAACGTGCTCGTCCTCAGCGGAGTCACCAACTGAAGGTACCGGATCAGGATCATTCTCGACGCCCCGCACGCGCCCGCCCTCGAATGTTTGGGGTGGAATGCACGACGCAGGAAAGATGTAAAAGCGCGCACGTAGTGCTCGATTTGCTATGGGGGATGTCATTGCGTAAATTGTTTAAAGCATTTTAAAGAAATATTGAAAAATCATTTAAAAGCCGCTTTCGGAATCGCCACCAAATTATGAGGGAATTTGGACCCGTTCAATGCGTCTTGGACTCGAAGACGCGAATCATAGAGTTCAAGGTGCGTCGATATCTATCCGTCTAAGGCTATTGTGAAACCAGAGCAGATTCGGGGTGAGGGTACTTCCCGAATGTTTTGTCAAAATGTTTTATGAAAAACCGTGATCGAAAATCCTACGTAAAAGTAGTCATTACTAGCTTGAAAACAGTGTATAATTCGATGTTTGAGCTAATGCAAACCGCTACGTACAAGTGCGATATATGACTCAATAAATATTTGTAAAAGCAAATATAAACGTCAAAGCTATGACGGGTTGCTATGGGAAATGTGCACAAAGCGATAATTCATTGTTTGAATTATCATTTAAAAGCTATTTTCCGACTCATGTGTGTGTAAAAGTTTGTTTAAAACCCTCAGTTTTGCATGCTTTAAGACTAATGAAAATGGTACAAGTTTTGTCGAAATCATGTTTAGTCGTTTAATGCGTAAATGAGAATTTGCATAAAGTAAAAGTGGTGTCTATTTGTTAGTGATTTTGATCGTTGCTTATGCGATATTGTCGAGGTTTAAGACGGATTAGGAATCCGAATCGCTACAACCATATTACGAATACAGTTTCGCAATGCCAATAGCTGGTCGGGTTAGGAACCCGTTTGTCCGAGTCGATGCAAGTGAGGTGTAGAGAGAGAAGAAGTGATGATAATTCATGATGAAATGGGTCAAAGGAGGGGGGTCTATATAGAGTTTGAGCGCCGCAAAATTGCCAAAACAAATAAAAAATTGCCGATTAAACAGAAATCGCCAGTGTCAGTGTGGACTAGGCTTTAAATCGCCTGTAGTCTAGCGATATTAGTAATAATCGCCGGTCAAGTGGCGATTTTTTGGTGTTCTACCGCTTTTTTTGTGACGTGTTTGGGCGTACGTAAGCGCTGACGTGTATGTGGTAATGATGAGATTCGGTGGAGGAAGTGTTGGCCGAGACTTTTGGGCCTTGATGTGATTTGGGCTCGATTTCACATCGTCGTCTTGGTTTTCGTGTTTCGTGTTTCGTGCTTTTTCGGGTCTCGGGCCGAAAAGTGTTTTTGTCTTGGATTGAATTGTTTTTGTGAGATGTGTTTAGACGTGAGCTCGACTTGAGCGTATGACGTCTTGGGAGGCGTGTTTGGGTGCTTTTGTGGGCTTTTACGGGTCTCGGGCCGAAAAGTGTTTTTGTCTTGAATTGAATTGTTTTCTGTGAAATGTGTTTAGACGTGAGCTCGGCTTGAGCGTATGACGTCTCGGGAGGCGTGTTTTTGTGGGCTTTTTCGGGTCTCGAGCCAAAACGTGTTTTTGTCTTGAATTGATTTGTCTTTGTGAAATGTGTGAGCTCGACTTGAGCGTATGACGTCTCGGGAGACGTGTTTTGGTGTTTTTGAGGGCTTTAATTTCTTGTGTGGCAAAAGGCCTGTTTTTGTGTTTTGTGAATTGTTGGGTTTTTGTTCGTGGGCATGTTTTTGTTGTATAGGCTTGCATTTGTGTTGGATCGGTTTAAATAAAATGACTAAGAGAATACTCATTTTACAGGACATGCAAATAAATCATTTTATGCATTAAATGTCTTAAAATGTTTTCGACAAAATGTACTGTTTTGACATTACGTTAAAAACATATTTTTTGTGAAAAATCCATTTCATCACAGGGTTTGTGTTTGGGGGGTACGGATACGGGTATCTACAAAAGCATATTGCATAAAATATTTACCAAAACCGAAATCAAATAAAAGTAGGAAGTATAGTTTGATAAGGTTTTGTTTCCTAGAAAGAAAGACGCAATATTCTCAAAAAAAATTTACTTCGTAACAAAGTATAAAATCATTTTCAAATATTATGAAAAGATATTTTGAAAGGTAAGATTATAAAAGACATATTTTGTCAAAATATCTTTTCCAAAACAGTTTTTCGAAAATAGCTTTTTTGTGCGTTTCTAGCATAATCACAGGAAACGCAGCATGTCTTTCACGATTCCAGTGTCTTGCAGTGGAAACGTGCGTTTCTAGCGTGACACTGCAACCTTGGAAGGAAACGCAGGATTCTCTTTTTGTTTTACCATTACCCTTGTCATTACAAGAACCATACTTATAAATTGAATACTAGTTCTTCATAAGATGTTATATAGCCTTGATTTGATTTATGTTTCCCATAGCAATAGCTTGATTCTTACTTGAATGCTTCACGACCTACTAAGTATCATAAACACTAACATACGGATTATAGCATAGTAAACAAAAATCAAAGTCGTCATCAAAACTAAACGACGTGGTCGAGTCAACATATATGCTACATATGAGATGAGCTCCGTGTAATACCTAAGAAAAATATGTCTTACAACATGCAAAAGAACTGCTACATATACTACATTTACTCACAAAATCAGCTCTAAAATTTTCGGGCCATTATCTCATGGAACTCAGAGAGTGGAGTAACCACACACTTCTTGCATTTCTGAGTTGTAGGGCAAACCCATGTTTTTACGTTCTTCCTGTACAAACTGTATCTATTTACTTGTTTGGCCACTACAATTCTATGTGTCTTGAGTTCGTCAATACGGCTACCTTGCTATCACTTCGTAACTAGAAGTCTTGATATATAGTTGAAAATTTAGGACACAATAGCCTTCCACAACACTTCAAGATTTAAAAGTAATTTATATTTCAGTAATACTAAGGAACAAATTGCAGTTATAAGGGTACAAAAGCATAAAATAACTCTACTAAAGTTACTTACAGGGGTACTAAAAATTTTTAGTAACAATTAATCATAATTATCAATTAAATGGTACAAAAACTATATAATCGAGTACAAATAAGGCGGAATTAAAATAATTTATTGTAAGGCCGGACTTACACAAGAATTTATGTGTATATTTTTTTTAAGTTTTATTGCTTAGGTAGACACTTTATATTCCCTCCATTCCAAATAAGTGTCCACTTTAATTTACATAGTAAATGGGACACTTATTTTGGGATGGAGAGAGTACATTAGATTGATAATTTCATAGCTTTGTAATTTCATTATATAATGAGTGCAATTATTTAAGGGTTATTTCACAAGAATAATCCAAACTAAGCCTCTCCTTCTCATTTTAATCCAAACTACCGTTTAACTCAAAATAATCCTAACTATTCTATCATTTAACTCACACTAAACTCATGGAAGGGTAACTTCTGCAGCCGGTTTCTTTTGACAATACCAGTTCTTTGAGCTCCATTTTAATGGCAAATATAGTTGAATACAAACAACACAAACTCAAAACCAATAACAAAAGAATAAATAACATTTACCACAAGTTTACAACCATTAAAACTTAAGATTATTTTTTTTAATTGAGTTGAAATCAAAACTAATTAAACAAGTGGTGAGATTTATGGAGAAGGTGGTGACATTTATGGTGGTTAAGGAGGTGAAAGGTGGCGGCAACAGTGGTCATAGAGACTTGCAACGGTGAGATGAGAAGACAAGGAGACTGCCCTTCAAGCAACATAAATGTCACCGTTGCAAGTCTCTATGACCACTGTCGTAAGACAAGGAGACTGCCCTTCAACGCTAGTGATAATGTGGGTACTGGACCCCAAGTTATACAAGATCAGATTGAACACATCAAGATCATCCGAGAACGACTGCAAGCAGCTCAAGATCGACAGAAGAAATATGCAAACGAGCACCGTCGACCTATTGAGTTCAACAGTGGAGATAAGGTCTTCTTAAAGGTCTCACCCATGAAAGGGGTAAGACGCTTCGGACTAAAGGGGAAGCTTAGTCCAAAGTACATCGGACCCTATGAAATACTTGAACGAATTGGCGAGGTGGCATACCGACTCGCCTTACCGCCAAACTTGTCCAAGGTACACGATGTATTTCACGTATCTCACCGGAAGATACGTAGTGACCCAAGTCACATTATTACGCCCGATGTGATCGCCATCGAGCCTAACATGCTTTACTCACGAGAAACCAAAGGAAATTCTCGCCAGGAGACCAAATTCTTACGACGCAAGTCGATACCCTTAGTGAAGGTTCTCTGGAGGGGACAGAAGACTGAACAAGCAACATGGGAGACCGAAGCGTCGATGAAGGAAAAGTACCCGGAGCTGTTTAGCAAAGGTAACCTTAACCACCCAGATTACTTTAAGATTCGGGGACGAAACTTCTTAAGGGGAGGATTGTAACACCCCGTGTTAATTTAAGCTAATTATAATTAGGAAATCAATAATTAATCATCCTCGCTCACTTATTTTTCTAAAACAATGCACTATAATCAATATTGCACCTAAACTAAAACCATTTTGAATTACTTAGAATTTGAACTTTATTCTTTCATATTCAAACTCGATAAATCAAATGAAGCACACACGACAAATTTCTCAACGACAAATTTTGGCACGCAAATCGAGGTCAAACGTTGACTAAATGGCCAAGTCACCTAAATGTGATTAAGTCACCTAACCTTCTCTTAAATATACTTACTCTTAATCCAAATCTAATCAAAGTAGTTTAAGCTTAATCATTTTGATTTATACTAACAAAACATATTATATTATTAACAAATTACTATTCCACCTTGATTTAACTAACACATTCACTAAAACTCGATATATTGAGTTACACTAAGCCTAAACTGATAAACTTTTTGACGTCTGAACATAATGATTTAATTCGATAGCATTCAACAAAAAAAATATATATTTCGATCGAATAAAATTTTATTTCAAACTTGCGAGGAATCTAATACCCAATTTTTATATTGATTTCGTTTTGAGGTGTATTTTCATTTTTATTTTCGATCTCACTTCTAAACATTATTTCAAGACTATATATTTGATTTTGAGACTTTTCGCGAGCGCGTAAATCGAAAATTTCAAAAACGTAAAATCGGACCAAGTTGGCCCATGTTGGCCGAGATATTCAAGCATGCATGCATGCTCTTGGCTCAATTTTCTTCCTTCCTCTTACACACCATCCCTTGCTTTTCTTCCATGTCTAATCCTTCTTACACCCTACTAAAATCATCATCACTTATTAACTAGTTTAATACTTTACATTCATACTTAAACCTACAACTAAAACAAGACACAAACTACTACTACATACACATACATCACACGCACAACCAACATACACAACAACACTTCAACTTATTTTTTTCTCTCTAAATAACCTACTCAACATACTTGTAAGCATATCTTCATCTCCAAACCTCAAGAACACATTGATCTTTATCTTCCTCCTTTACTTTTCTTCCTTAATTCATTTCTTTTCTTACTTTAAATTCACTAAGAGCACTAGTGTTAATTCACCATTTATATTTATGAAACACTACATCATTTAACATATGAATGAACATGAACATAAATCAAATCACCTAAGATATAAACATCACCTAAATTAAAAACACTACTACACTTTAAAGTTTTATTTTAGCTAGTTATAAAATAAATTACTAACTTGTGTATTTCATTTTTATGTACTCTCCTAATCAAAGACGAGGAGCAAGGTGGTGGAGTCGATCTTAGCCAATTCGATCACATCGTTGACCCGGACAACTGCTAATCTTTTCCACTCATAACCTAACTAAGGTGCTTCCCGCACATTTATATGATAAGCGCCTCGAATTTGATTATGTGTTATTGTTTTTGATGCATGTATTGTTTTATTATATCACCTAGTATTCACATGTTAAATTAGGAGACAAAAATCGAAAAATAATATTAGTGTAACATTAACAAAACCCACGGCCACCCTTCCATTTTTAGTTAAATTTTTCGTTTTAATTTTTGTAAATTGCATGCTTAAAATACTTGTAATGAAATGGATATGAAAATATAATTAGTTTATGTTTAGGACTTAAGATGAATTTGTTATGAATTTAAATGTATTTGAAGTATTTATGTGTGTTCTTGAGTTTTTATTGATGTTCATGTGTTTGAATGATTTTACTTATGTATGTTAATATTTGTATATGATTTTCATTTATGCTAAACATATAAATGATATAAAGTAAATTAGTTATTGAATTAGAAGTATAAAAATCAAAAATCAAAAATCATATACACATATATATATACACGGCATTTTTGATTTATTTGGACCAATTTTTAGTTTTAATTTTTCTAAATAACATATTATGATTAGTCTAGTTAAATTAGACTTGTAGGAAAAATTTGAGGAAATTATATAAACATATGAAAATTTGGCTAAACAATAATCATATGAAAAATAAGAGTGTTCTTCATAACTTCATATGTTCTTCATTTATATAGTTAGTTTGATTCATAATGTTATAAGTTTTTAATTATTTATTGTTTTTGTTTACTAGTTTAAATCACCTTAGATTAATTTGATTAATTAGTATATAAAAACTTTAAATCAAAAACCGATAAAATTAGAAAACAAAAATAAATAGTGTAAGTATAGTAGGCCACGGTTTTGGGTTGATTTTAGACCTAAAATGAATTTGTCACTTTTATTTTTATCACTTAAGTAAATTAAATAGTTAAAGTAATGATTTATTAATAAAAACAACAAAAGAAATAAATAGCTATATAAATAAAGGTACACGGCATATAGGATATTTTTTGGGTCAATTTTAGTCAAAATGAATTTATCACTTAGTCACTAAATTTGAATAGTAATTAGGTTTATATTTGTTTATGTATTAAATCGTTAATAAAAGGAATTGACAAAACCGATAAAAATAAACGTTACACGTATTTAAAATGAATGAAATCGAGTGTTACTACCTATGCTTAAATGAGGATGTGGAGATACGGACTATTTAAAATAAACTACGACAACCTCGCTAAAATTTGAAACCGCTTAAATTTTAGCTAAGTATACGACTAAATCTAAACCGAGTTTTACTTTTGAAATATCATTTAAATCACCAAGTATAAAAATGAACTTAACCACCTTGATTTAAATATGTTTCAAAAATCACTAAATACAAAATGAACTTAACGAGTTCAATTAAAATATATTTCAAACCGCTAAAAGCAAAATGAACTTAACAACTTTAAAACTAGACTCCTAAAATATTTCCAAAAATCACTAAGTACAAAACGAACTTAACGACTTTAAAACTAGAATTCTACACTTAGAAAATAAAATTTAGTTTTACATCTAAATCTCCTAAGTATAAAAAAATGTGTATAAGAATAATGAAAATACTAGTATAGATGAAAAATAATGAAAATACTAAGTATAAAGAAAATATAAATAATAAATACTAAGTATAAGAATACAAGTACGTATAGAATACGAATAAAATACGAAGTATAAAAATACGTACAAATACGAAATACGAAAATACGAATACGTATAAATACGGGGAATAGTAAATACGATGAATAGTAAATACGATGAATAGTAAATACGATGAATAGTAAATACGGTGAATAGTAAAATAATGAATAGTGAAAAATATTTAAAAGTTACTTAACGGACTCAAAATAAATAATTAAGTTTTTCTATGTGTTTTGTTTTACCTGAAGAACTGCTGTTACTAAAATTTCATTATACAAGTTCGACGTTATATTTATATTACAAGTTCGTCATTGTTATTATTTATGAACGAGAGAATGAGAAATTGAGAAAGCAAGTACTTGAATAAAATACTAGGATTGTTCGCCATGTTGCGACTCTTGAAATTCGAAGTTAACGAGGTAGCTGTCTATGGGGACTTGGGCTCCCTACCTGAGTTGCCCAAGGCTATTCAACGATCTTAAGATTGCTGTTTGACGTGTGGTATCAACCTCAGGGATGGGGCATACTTGATACTTCCGCGGGCCCATAGAATAGTAATTGGAAACGCCAACCCCATCCGAGTGCTCTCTGGTAATAGTCGAACTTTTTCGTCGGTGATACCTTTTGAATAGCGAATACGTATGATCCTCGATAGGTAGTGTATGCATACATTAGACAAGGGATTAGGCCGTCCTTATTGCCTTAGATATCTTTAGTAGATAATCCAGACACGTCCGATTTCGTTCGGCCCTGGCTGCTACTGCGCGGATTATGTCTGCATGCTTCCGCCTTACTAACGAAGATTCATTTGTTATCACATGTTGAATGCATTTCCTTGTTTGTTTGATGATTATCTGAATGATTTGGTTGAGTATTGGATGGTGAATTGTTGAGTATGTTTATCTGTGAGCGTGGTATGTTATTTGGTTGGTTTATACTCGTATTAAATCATCATGATCTCTTTATGTGTTTTTAATTGTGTACTTGCTATTTGTTTTCCTTGTTTATTTATTATTCATTAATTATACTGCATATTGCTTTAGAAATTGCATGTATCGAAAGAATGTGCGGGAAAATGATGAGAATTTAATGCAGGTACCCCGAGTCTTGACCGTTGATCTATCAGGGGATTGAAGGCCTTATTTTTTTTTGTAATCTATTTTGAGAGGATGTAATCAAACTTATACTCTGTTATTCTAAACTCGTACTATGTACTTAGAGTTTTATTACGATTAACAGCTGGTTTTGTAATATATAGACTTAATTAATTTTCCGCCTTAGTTTAATTAAAGTCACGAAAAATCAAAGTTATTCTGAGTTGGTATCGAGTCTTCTTGACCGTGAATGACTTAAAGTTATCTCACATAGCGAGACGACACCTGGGCCAGACATTCATATCATATGTCAGGCATAGACTTATAGGATCAAATAATGAATTAGAAATCCTAGATCGCTAAAATTATAACTTAGATCAGTTTGAAGTGGGAGAAAGGGTAGAATCTTAAGGACCGACCAAATAATAATGAACTAGTTAGATGAGCGTTAGAATCTTAACTTTACGATTCTTTACTTGCTATTTGCTCTATGGCTAACTCTAGTTTGACAAAGGCCCTTAGGATGACGTACTACAGTTTCTCCCGTAACAATCTACCACAACGTCCACCGATGATGCCACGAGATGCATATATATGTAGCCATTCCCACGTCATAGAGCAATACGTGGAAGCTAATGGGATCACGACGACCAGACCCTACCACACCAGGGGCATTGGCTTAGGCCTGACGCTGATTGAGAGCTTCCATCCGTACGACGAGTTTTGGACACCACTAGGATGGCAACTCCTCCTGGATTACGATCGATATATGGATCGCATGTGTCACCCCGACCCACTTCTGAGGGAGATGCAACCACCGGGGTGGATGGAGCACGAGGAACTACTTGAGAACCTGATGTATCAAGAATTAAGGCACGACTATCCTCCTTTGCCAGGTGAACTACTCCCACCTGGAGAGGATCTCCTATCGTGAGACTCTTCAGGGTCGCAAATCATATTTAGGGTCTTTGGACTCCAGTTTGTAAAATATATGTAACCAACTTTTAACCATTCTAAGAACGATCTTAATATCGTCTCCTTTTCCTACGGCTATGGATGTTATATTCGGATGTGACGTTTGGTGAACTTATGTATTATATTCCTTGAAATGTAATATTTTACCCATGTATATGTTTATATATATGGAGACGTTATGTTACTACCTAGTCATGTGCTTTTCTTAATTCATTATTTTAAAATTTTACATACATGTTGTACTTCCAAATCTCATTTAAATTACCTTATCTAAATTGATTTCAGATGAGACTACCGTGCGGTAAGAAGTACTCTGAATGGACACCAAAAGAGAAGGCTCGCAAGAAAGCCATCGAGGCCTACGCACGACGTCAACAATTGAAGTCCTGGAAGAGATCACAGGACTCGAGCAATGCGGAAGTCGACTGGAAGACCAGGGCACTTAAGACTCCGTATATGGAACATCGAATCCCTGATCATCTCCGCCGATCCTCAGAATATACAGATGTGATCGAAGCGTTCATGTAGGGAAAACCTGAGACATTTGAGGGGATCAGTGGGACACTATACCCATGGATCAGGAGTATGAATGCGAGGTTCCTGGAACACTCCGTTAGAGAGGAATGGAAAACCTCCCTAGCAGCTGCGTGCCTTGACGAGGAGGCCAAAGCATGGTGGAGGCGACTACGCTCCCCAGCTATTCTTGAGGGTGAGTACTACCTGAGCTGGGAGGATTTCAAACTTGGTTTGAGCGACATGACTTATCTTTGTTAAGTATAAAGTACGACCATGGAGGAGGAGCATCGCTACTCAAAATTTGCTTAGGAGCTAGAGCAAATCTTTTGTCATTCTCGATTCAATTTCATATCTCTTGAGAATGTATCTAAACTTTTATGTTATTTTGCTGAACTTTTATCTAAGTTTTCACCTTAGTTCATTTCATAGAGAATGTATTAGGAGGCTTGTAACTTTTTGATGTAAACCTTTTACATTATCAATGAAATGTCTTTTACCCTGCATTTTATATTATGTCTATCTTTGAGATACTCAAAATTTATACAGCCTTGTCCTTATTTTATTTTATTTTCAGAATGGCTGCAAACGATATTCAAGATGATGACCTCAACCATGCGTTTTTAGAAGAAGAGGCGAGGAGAAGAGGTTTCGAAGATGCAATCACAAAAATTGCACAGAATGTACATCAACATCAGGGTGGCGGAAATAACCAGTCCGCATTTGAGAAATTCTCCAAACATCGACCTCAACCATATTCTGGCTCTGTCAACCCCACAGTCTTGACAGAGTGGATTGAAGAGATGGAGAAGTTGCTAGAACTTAGCAAGACTCCAGCTAACGAGAGGGTGAATGTAGTGGCCTACTACCTCAAGGGAGAGGCCAACAGTTGGTGCGTTTAATCAGGTCCACTTTTCCCTTAAGAATCTACACCTGGAGTGAATTCAAGACTCTGCTGGAAAACAAGTATTTTGGGGAGGAGTTGAAATGGGACAAGGAAGAGGAGTTCGTAAACCTAAGACAGGCGATATGTCCCTACAGCGCATACCGGAAAAATATCAAGAGTCGCCCAAGTTCGCCTCCTAGGATTATAACTAATGAGGAGGAACTTGCGACTGCTACGTAGAGGCATGGAAAACGGCCTGAGGAACAATATGTGCGGGTTCAATCGCAAGAACTTCGCTAAGCCTATGAAAAGGCAACGCAGATCTGGGCCTCCATTCAAAAAGGAGAAGTCGAGGAGAAAAAGAAGAAGAAGACCTTTACGCCTTCGCGTGGCGAGTGCTAGCTTTATCCATAAGCCAATGTTCGGTCGCCTGCTATCGTAATCAAGATAACCGCAATAGGAACCAGGCGGTGTCTCGCTTCTCCAACCGCAATACCACTCCTTACGCCGCAAAGAATAACCAATCACCTCCCGCACTCCGCCTTTCAAGCGTGTCAATGTCGCTTTTGTCGACACCACACCACCCGGAAAGCGTTGCAACGGAGAGCCTGTAGTATGCTATCAGAAGTAGTGGGACACAAGTCGAATGAATGCCCAAAGCGGGTAATCGCTAAGGCAAACGCTGACCACCGCCACCGCCAGGGTTCAGGGATCGTGTGTATGTCCCGACCGAGTCGTAAGAGGGTACGGATGATATTATCGATGTCGACGCCATCACCAGTAAATTTCTAGTTAATTCAATACCGCTTATTCTATTTGATACAGGAGCATCTCTATCTTTTATATCCTCAAAATTTATCAAACAATCCAAACTCACAAACCCCGAACAAATCGTAACTAACATATCACTACCAGATGGTAAAAATATTCCTTGTTCGTCAAAATACAATAATGTAAGAATCTCAATCCACAACACGTAATTCTGTCGGACCTTGTATTGTTTGACCTTCCCGAGTTCGATGTAATTCGGGATGAATCGCTAGCTCGTCATAATGCGACATTTAAATGCCACGACCAGTAAGATCACTTTGAAAACTAACCAAGGGAAGGAGGTATCATATCGAGTTTGAAGAGGAAAGGAGTGAAACTAGTGTCCAGATTGAAGCTTCAAGTATGGAGAGAAAGGGACACCAGGTGTATTTTTGCAAAGATTACTAAGGTCGAGGACAAACTACGATAGAAGACATCCCAATCGTGAATGAATACCCCGATGTCTTCCTGCACGTATTACTGTGTATGCCTCCCGCAAGAGATGTCGAATTCTCTATCGACCTGGTACCGCAGACTCGCCCTATATCAAAGGCACCGCATGTAATGGCACCCGTCGAGCTCCGGGAACTCAAGAAACAGTTAGAGGAGATGATTGAGTTAGGATTTATAAGACCGAGTGTATCACCTTGGGGTGCACCCTGCATTTTGTAAAGAAGAAGGATGGGAGTATGAGGCTCGCATTGATTACGTGGAGCTAAACAAAGTGACGATCAAGAATCGTTATCCTCCGCCTAGAATAGACGATCTCTTTGACCATTTCAAGGGAGCAGGAGTATTCTCCAAGATTGACCTAAGGTCCGATACCATCGATCGCGGTCAGTAAAGAAGATATCCGTAAACCGCTTAGATCAAGGTACGGACATTACGAGTTCAAAGTAATGCCGCTCGCCTACCAACGCCCCAAAGAAGTATTTATGGACCAAATGAACAGGACCTTTCATGAATATCTCGACATCCGCGTGGTCGTGTTCATTGACGACATCCCGATCTACTCCAAGAATAAAGAAGAACACGCAGAGCACCTACACATTATCCTAAGTATCTTGAGAGACCATAAATGGTATGCCAAATTTTCAAAGTGTGAATTTTGGTTAGGCCAAGTGGCGTTCTAGGCCACGTAATCTCCAAGGAGGAGTAATGGTAGATCCAAAGAAAGATTGAAGTCGCTAAGGAATGGATAGCACCAAAAATACCACTAAGTCGAAGCTTCCTAGGTTTGGTCAAGCTATTATCGAAGGTTTGTTCTCGATTTCTCAAGGTAGCCGCCTAATGACCAAATCCGCTACAAAGGAATCAAAGTTCCTATGGAGCGACGCATCGTGAGAAAGCGTTTCAAGAACTAAAGACAAGGCTTACTACGCCCCGCTTTAACCTTGCCAACCGATGGGGATGAATATGAGGTGTCAAAGGACGCATCACTAAATGGTTTGGGTTGCGTCTTGATGCAACAGGGAAGGTAATAGCATACGATCCGCATAACTTAAGGTGCATGAAAAGAATTACCCAATTCACGACCTAGAACTTGCCGCGGTTGTGTTTGCACTAAAGATTTGGCGTCATTATCTCTACTGGTCAAGATTAAGTTTTACACTGATCACAAGAGCTTGAAGTACATCTTCACCCAAAGAGATTTGAACATGAGGCAACGAAGATGGTTAGAATTGATCAAAGATTACAAGATTGAGTTACTTTACCATGAGGGAAAGGCTAATGTAGTTGCCGATGCACTGAGGCGTAAGACAATACACACTCTGAACAACATTTGGGAGATTCCCCCAGACATCGTCCAGGATCTAAAAAGGGTGAGCTTAGTCCTGGTACAATCGCATTTACGCACCTAAATGCAATGGTGGTTGAACCAGAGTTATATCATGACATCCGAAAGTGCTACAATGGGAAGACCCGGCATTGTTGGAAATTAGGGAAAGAATTCCATCAGAAGGATCGGAAGGGTTTGAAGTTTACACTGACGGGAGTCTACGCTTCAATGGCAGGTGGTGCATACCTGATAATGAGAACTTGAAACGCAAAATCCTGGACGAAGCACACAGTACCCGCTACTCGGTACATCCTGGCTCAGACAAGATGTACAAGGACCTGAAATTACGTTTCTGGTGGATAAGGATGAAGGCAGAAATCGCCGAGTACGTGGCTAGATGTATGATTTGCCAGAAGGTAAAATTTGAGCACCAGAGACCAGGAGGACTACTCCAACCGTTGGAAATTCCTCAAGGGAAGTGGGATTCCATATCCATGGATTTTATCATGGGGTTACCAAGGACAAAGCAGTGGCAAGGATGCTATATGGGTTATTGTGGATCGCCTAACTAAATCACCACTGGCCCCGATCAAAGAGACTTGGGGATTGGAAGAACTGGCCAAAGCTTACGAAAAAGAAATAATACGACTCCATGGCGTCCCCCTCGACATCATATCAGATAGGGACGCAAGATTTACATCGCATTTCTGGAAGAAATTGCAAGAGGCTTTGGGTAGTAAATTGAAAATGAGTACGGCGTTTCATCCAAAGAATCGATCGGCCGACGAGCGAACCATCCGCATTAATCGAAGACATGTTGAGGGCATGTACGATGGAATTCAACGTGAATCGAAAAGAGCTTACCTCTCGTTGAATTCTCATACAACAATAGCCATCATGCTAGTCTAGGGTGTGCGCCTTTTGAGGCATTGTATGGCAGGAAGTGTCGCAGTCCGGTTTGTTGGGACGACGCTAGTGATAATGTGGGTACTGGACCCCAGGTTATACAAGATCAGATTGAACACATCAAGATCATCCGAGAACGACTGCAAGCAGCTCAAGATCGACAGAAGAAATATGCAAACGAGCACCGTCGACCTATTGAGTTCAACAGTGGAGATAAGGTCTTCTTAAAGGTCTCACCCATGAAAGGGGTAAGACGCTTCGGACTAAAGGGGAAGCTTAGTCCAAAGTACATCGGACCCTATGAAATACTTGAACGAATTGGCGAGGTGGCATACCGACTCGCCTTACCGCCAAACTTGTCCAAGGTACACGATGTATTTCACGTATCTCAGCTCAGAAGATACAGAAGTGACCCAAGACACATTGTTACGCCCGATGTGATCGCCATCGAGCCTAACATGCTTTACTCTGAGAAACCAGTGGAAATTCTCGCCAGGGAGACCAAATTCTTACGACGCAAGTCGATACCCTTAGTGAAGGTTCTCTGGAGGGGACAGAAGACTGAACAAGCAACATGGGAGACCGAAGCGTCGATGAAGGAAAAGTACCCGGAGCTGTTTAGCAAAGGTAACCTTAACCACCCAGATTACTTTAAGTTTCGGGGACGAAACTTCTTTAAGGGGGGAGGATTGTAACACCCCGTGTTAATTTAAGCTAATTATAATTAGGAAATCAATAATTAATCATCCTCGCTCACTTATTTTTCTAAAACAATGCACTATAATCAATATTGCACCTAAACTAAAACCATTTTGAATTACTTAGAATTTGAACTTTATTCTTTCATATTCAAACTCGATAAATCAAATGAAGCACACACGACAAATTTCTCAACGACAAATTTTGGCACGCAAATCGAGGTCAAACGTTGACTAAATGGCCAAGTCACCTAAATGTGATTAAGTCACCTAACCTTCTCTTAAATATACTTACTCTTAATCCAAATCTAATCAAAGTAGTTTAAGCTTAATCATTTTGATTTATACTAACAAAACATATTATATTATTAACAAATTACTATTCCACCTTGATTTAACTAACACATTCACTAAAACTCGATATATTGAGTTACACTAAGCCTAAACTGATAAACTTTTTGACGTCTGAACATAATGATTTAATTCGATAGCATTCAACAAAAAAAATATATATTTCGATCGAATAAAATTTTATTTCAAACTTGCGAGGAATCTAATACCCAATTTTTATATTGATTTCGTTTTGAGGTGTATTTTCATTTTTATTTTCGATCTCACTTCTAAACATTATTTCAAGACTATATATTTGATTTTGAGACTTTTCGCGAGCGCGTAAATCGAAAATTTCAAAAACGTAAAATCGGACCAAGTTGGCCCATGTTGGCCGAGATATTCAAGCATGCATGCATGCTCTTGGCTCAATTTTCTTCCTTCCTCTTACACACCATCCCTTGCTTTTCTTCCATGTCTAATCCTTCTTACACCCTACTAAAATCATCATCACTTATTAACTAGTTTAATACTTTACATTCATACTTAAACCTACAACTAAAACAAGACACAAACTACTACTACATACACATACATCACACGCACAACCAACATACACAACAACACTTCAACTTATTTTTTTCTCTCTAAATAACCTACTCAACATACTTGTAAGCATATCTTCATCTCCAAACCTCAAGAACACATTGATCTTTATCTTCCTCCTTTACTTTTCTTCCTTAATTCATTTCTTTTCTTACTTTAAATTCACTAAGAGCACTAGTGTTAATTCACCATTTATATTTATGAAACACTACATCATTTAACATATGAATGAACATGAACATAAATCAAATCACCTAAGATATAAACATCACCTAAATTAAAAACACTACTACACTTTAAAGTTTTATTTTAGCTAGTTATAAAATAAATTACTAACTTGTGTATTTCATTTTTATGTACTCTCCTAATCAAAGACGAGGAGCAAGGTGGTGGAGTCGATCTTAGACAATTCGATCGCATCGTTGACCCTATTAATCGCTAATCTTTTCCACTCATAACCTAACTAAGGTGCTTCAGCACATTTATATGATAAGCGCCTAATTTGATTATGTGTTATTGTTTTTGATGCATGTATTGTTTTATTATATCACCTAGTATTCACATGTTAAATTAGGAGACAAAAATCTAAAAATAATATTAGTGTAACATTAACAAAACCCACGGCCACCCTTCCATTTTTAGTTAAATTTTTCGTTTTAATTTTTGTAAATTGCATGCTTAAAATACTTGTAATGAAATGGATATGAAAATATAATTAGTTTATGTTTAGGACTTAAGATGAATTTGTTATGAATTTAAATGTATTTGAAGTATTTATGTGTGTTCTTGAGTTTTTATTGATGTTCATGTGTTTGAATGATTTTACTTATGTATGTTAATATTTGTATATGATTTTCATTTATGCTAAACATATAAATGATATAAAGTAAATTAGTTATTGAATTAGAAGTATAAAAATCAAAAATCAAAAATCATATACACATATATATATACACGGCATTTTTGATTTATTTGGACCAATTTTTAGTTTTAATTTTTCTAAATAACATATTATGATTAGTCTAGTTAAATTAGACTTGTAGGAAAAATTTGAGGAAATTATATAAACATATGAAAATTTGGCTAAACAATAATCATATGAAAATAAGAGTGTTCTTCATAACTTCATATGTTCTTCATTTATATAGTTAGTTTGATTCATAATGTTATAAGTTTTTAATTATTTATTGTTTTTGTTTACTAGTTTAAATCACCTTAGATTAATTTGATTAATTAGTATATAAAAACTTTAAATCAAAAACCGATAAAATTAGAAAACAAAAATAAATAGTGTAAGTATAGTAGGCCACGGTTTTGGGTTGATTTTAGACCTAAAATGAATTTGTCACTTTTTATTTTTATCACTTAAGTAAATTAAATAGTTAAAGTAATGATTTATTAATAAAAACAACAAAAGAAATAAATAGCTATATAAATAAAGGTACACGGCATATAGGATATTTTTGGGTCAATTTTAGTCAAAATGAATTTATCACTTAGTCACTAAATTTGAATAGTAATTAGGTTTATATTTGTTTATGTATTAAATCGTTAATAAAAGGAATTGACAAAACCGATAAAAATAAACGTTACACGTATTTAAAATGAATGAAATCGAGTGTTACTACCTATGCTTAAATGAGGATGTGGAGATCACGGACTATTTAAAATAAACTACGACAACCTCGCTAAAATTTGAAACCGCTTTAAATTTTAGCTAAGTATACGACTAAATCTAAACTCGAGTTTTACTTTTGAAATATCATTTAAATCACCAAGTATAAAAATGAACTTAACCACCTTGATTTAAATATGTTTCAAAAATCACTAAATACAAAATGAACTTAACGAGTTCAATTAAAATATATTTCAAAAACCGCTAAAAGCAAAATGAACTTAACAACTTTAAAACTAGACTCCTAAAATATTTCCAAAAATCACTAAGTACAAAACTAACTTAACGACTTTAAAACTAGAATTCTACACTTAGAAAATAAAATTTAGTTTTACATCTAAATCTCCTAAGTATAAAAAAATGTGTATAAGAATAATGAAAATACTAGTATAGATGAAAATAATGAAAATACTAAGTATAAAGAAAATATAAATAATAAATACTAAGTATAAGAATACAAGTACGTATAGAATACTAATAAAATACTTAAGTATAAAAATACGCAAATACGAAATACTGAAAATACGAATACGTATAAATACGGGAATAGTAAATACGATGAATAGTAAATACGATGAATAGTAAATACGATGAATAGTAAATACGGTGAATAGTAAAATAATGAATAGTGAAAAATATTTAAAAGTTACGAATCTGACTCAAAATAAATAATTAAGTTTTTCTATGTGTTTTGTTTTACTCAAGAATCATTGCATTAAAATTTCATTATTCAAGTTCGACGTTATATTTATATTACAAGTTCGTCATTGTTATTATTTATGAACGAGAGAATGAGAAATTGAGAAAGCAAGTACTTGAATAAAATACTAGGATTGTTCGCCATGTTGCGACTCTTGAAATTGAAGTTAACGAGGTAGGCTGCCTATGGGGACTTGGGCTCCACCCGAGTTGCCCAAGGCTATTCAACGATCTTAAGATTCTTTGTTTGACGTGTGGTATCAACCTCGTGGATGGGGCATACTTGATACTTCCGCGGGCCCATAGAATAGTAATTGGAACGCCAACCCCATCCGGGGTACCGCCTCTGGTAATAGTCGAACTTTTTCGGTGATACCTTTTGAATAGCGAATCGTATGATCCTCGATAGGTAGTGTATGCATACATTAGACAAGGGATTAGGCCGTCCTTATTGCCTTAGATATCTTTAGTAGATAATCCAGCACATCGTCCGATTTCGTTTCGGCCCTGGCTGCATCACTGATTATGTCCTGCATGCTTCAGCCTTACTAACGAAGATTCATTTGTTATCACATGTTGAATGCATTTCCTTGTTTGTTTGATGATTATCTCAATGATTTGGTTGAGTATTGGATGGTGAATTGTTGAGTATGTTTATCTGTGAGCGTGGTATGTTATTTGGTTGGTTTATACTCGTATTAAATCATCATGATCTCTTTATGTGTTTTTAATTGTGTACTTGCTATTTGTTTTCCTTGTTTATTTATTATTCATTAATTATACTGCATATTGCTTTAGAAATTGCATGTATCGAAAGAATGTGCGGGAAAATGATGAGAATTTAATGCAAAAATTTTGAGTCTTGACCGCTGATCTATCGGGGATCAAGGCCTTATTTTTTTGTAATCTATTTTGAGAGGATGTAATCAAACTTATACTCTGTTATTCTAAACTCGTACTATGTACTTAGAGTTTTATTACGATTAACAGCTGGTTTTGTAATATATAGACTTAATTAATTTTCCGCCTTAGTTTAATTAAAGTCACGAAAAATCAGGTTGTTACAATCTTACATGTCGATATTTCAGAGTATCGAGACTGCAAATATTTTCCAACATTCTGTGAAAGTATTTTCGGCTTTTTGGATAAATGATGATACAAATACGCATGATGGTATCGAACTGACACTTCAACGTCATAACTTCTGTCTCGTGATCTTGTTTGTTGGTCTTGCACTGTCGTGGCCTGGATTTGCAATTGAAAATATAGGGCGGTGAATTTATTGATTGTTTTATAAAGTGTGATGCCATTTTGGTTTTTATGTGTTTTCGCATTACAATGAATTTAATGAAGATGACCATGTGTTTGATACTCTAATGTTGAGTTGACCAACTTGTAGTCTTATATAATGATCTGCAAATAAGTGCATTCAGTATTAGTGTTATGTTTTGTGATCATGTGTTTGTAATCATTGTTGTATCGACTTCTGTTATCGGTTTTTGACGCTTTACATAATCTATGATCTTAATTAGCATGTGATATGTTAGTAATTTTGTGGCTAATATGTTAGTTCGGTGTTTTGAATGATTTTGAGATTACTTGGTTATCTTTAATCATGTTTGCCTAATTGCTATAGATCATGTTGTAATAGTTGACTTTATGTCATGGGGTTTGACTGTAGGCATCAACTTTTAATGTATTCTGTTGCAATGACTTTAGTGTTATCACTTATATAACAATACGGAGTATGTATTTGCTTATGAGTTTTTGTTGTTGGCAATGTTAAACAAGTACATGGATATTATTTGCGGAGTTTTGTCGAATGATATTATCCTCTTTTGTTCGTTGTGAATGATCACATATTATTATGTAATATTGTAATGTGACTTATAGTAGTCACTGTTGAATATTGAAGTCATGACGGGTATTTGATTATGATGAGAGTAATGTTAATAATACTCGGTATTATCTTAATGCGTGAAATTGATTTATGATAATCTCGGTTTAGACGGTTTGTAATAACCAAATGGAGATTGTTTATTTATATGGTTTTATCCATGAAGAAAAATAAATTTCAATAGCATTGTGTGTACATATGACAAATTTGATTATGAAGTATTATTTTAATTTAAGTTTATGGTCATATGAACTTGGACAAATATGTTGTAATTTGCAAAGTATGATTTGCGGTATATTTGATTAAACAATTATCTACTCAAGAATATGAGTGATGTGTTATTATTTACGATGCTATATATTGATATAATCAAATATTATGATTATGATATTCTATAATATGATTTGTGATAGCATGGTTATATATTAAAGTTATGACGGTTTTGGTCATGATGTGATCAATTTTAATAATATGAACTTGGTTAAATTTGGTCATGTTAGGCATATGGGGAGGTATATATGTTGATCCTTGGTATTAGGATCAAGTATATGAATATGATAACTATTTTTTGTAAAGTACTCCTATCAAATAGAGCTTCATAACGCTTGTATTGCCTATGTAATTCAATGAGGTATATTATTATCCGTCATTGTGGAGTAATTAAGTGTGAAATTATAATAAAGAACCATAAATATTTGGTTTGTCCTATGTCGAGGTTCCTTTATAATTGGAGGGGAATAACAGTATGTGCAAATTGTATTACAATTGTAGATGGTTATTTCTACAAGAGGTAATTTATATTACTTGGGAAATATAATTTAATATATGGGTTCCCAAGAAGCTAATGTTGCATTACAAAGTCGACATTGAAGTAAGAATTTATAATATTGATCGACTATAGCCGGTTAAAAGGCTAAGTGGAAAAAGAAATTGACCGACATGTTTTATTTATAAATAAGATCAAGTTCACTCACATTTTGATGGGAATGTTATTTTGGCTAAGTTATAGTCAAGTGAATTATGGTGACGGCCGCACCATGACGTTATTAAAACGTGTTGTATAAAATAGCTGTCAAAGTGAGATGATATTGGTTGTTTTGTGAGATCTCAATTTTATACTAGTTGATTACTTCACATAAGAATCAATTAGGGACTTGTTATAAAGTCGGTTGGCGGGATGAGAAGAAAACTCGAACAAATCTTTAATGATTGGATACCCAATTCCCCTCTAATACAACGTTAGAGGCTGAATTCAATGTGGAAGGCCAATTATTAACGATTGAAGCACACAATCAAGTATATTTATCCCGAAGGTGTGTGCTTAGACTTGCATGTTGTAAGGTTGAAGTTTATCTTCTTAATTGATCTTTTGAAAAAGTGTGTTTGCAAGGACACGATAAAAAGAATTAACCTATATGAACATGAAGTATAGCTGCTTCAAAGGAGTTTGGGTTTGACTCCTGAAATGTTCATGAATAGATATGGGACACTAGGCTGTAAATAAGTGTCGGTTTGTAATTTTGGAAGTAAACTTAATTTATGTGTTAGTTATCTTCATGTATTCAAAATGTGTAGAGGGGTTCAATGCTAAGTCACACCCTAATACTCGAATATTTGGAATGTGTAATTTCACTAAGTGGGAATTCAATCTTCGTGACATTTCCATTTATGCATAAATTGGTATGTTTGTTAGTTGGTTTTAAATTTGAATTACGCTTAAATGGGGGAGGAATGTTGGTAATTTAAGTGTAATTACCGGTTCATTTAACGCAACTCGAATTTGGTTCATGGATGGGTAAACTCGATAAAATATAATGTAAGTTTGGAAAGTACGGAGTGTACACTTATATAATTATTTACGAGTTTACGGTATAGTCTTTTGACTATGACGAGATTAATATAACAGAATTAGTGAAGAGTCACAACTCTTCATGTATCAGGTTTCCCTGTGTCTCATTTCTTCTATTTATATAGGAGTGATATTGGAAGATAGAAACACAGAAAACACAATCTATCTTCTGCATCTATCGAACGTATAACAAAATACTCATAAAATACTTCTGAATTATATCTCTGGTTTCTAGTGCCTGAAATCAGAGGACACCGTCTTATCTCAATAGGAAATTCGGTACAACCCTGGCACTGATATAGGGTCGAATTGTTCTATTAGGAAAGCGTAAGTCGATTCGGTGTGGTTGTTTATTGTCAATTCCATTCGTTGTGTACCCTAATTCCTACAGCTTACATGGTACATGTGGTGGTGCGGGAATGCATGTGTCCGGGGGGGACTCAACCCCCTCGTCATCAAAAAAAAAAAATTAAAAAAAAATAAATAAATGACTTCAAACAATTTGAGCAAATACATATTCCAACAATAAGTGACCTAAGGGTAATTTAGTAATTTTTCCAAAGGGAACAATTAATTTGGGATTTTTCAACAACAAAAAAGGGACAAGTAATTTGGGATGGAGGAAGTATATTATATTTGTGACATATTGTCATGTATAGAAAATAAAAATTAGTTTTATCATTTTTGCAATATGTTATCATAATTGCATAATATGCTTCTATTACCGTACGTACTTATACTTTTTAATATTTTGCAAATAGGTCAATATTAAATGATAATATATATCATTGAAATATTAACATATATGTTTTTTCGCATTTTCAAAGCAAAAAAATTTGTTACCAATTAACTGAGAAATGTTGATATAATATATTACTCCCTCCATTCAATTCAACATGGTATATTTGCTTTTTGCACCAATTTTAAGAAAACATTAAAATAGTATTAAAAGTATAATTAAAGGATGAAAGAGGTAATTAATGTTTGTTATTTGTATTAAAAAAGTGGGCCATAGTAATATAATAATATTAAAAGGACAACCAAAAAAGGAAAGTGGTAATGTAGAGTTGAATGGATGAATATGGTAATGTGGTAATGTGGAGTTGAATGGAGGGAGTATAATCTAAACATAATTCATTTTACAACCATAACATGTTTATGATTTTTATATTTGGCAATATGTAATAACTCTATGATAATTTGTTACCATTTTTGTCAATTTTGTTACCATTTTGTAGTTTCTATTTCACTTATATTTTCCTGCCTTTTGAGTACAGTTTAAAAAAAAAAAAATTAAAAATAAATTGGGTCTTGACAATTTTTTGAAGAAAGAAGGTTTAATGCGCCAAAACAGATCTTATTTGAGTCGTCTTAATCTTTAATAATTACCCCCTTTGTGTCATTCATTTGTTTATACTTTTATTAAATTCCTCCGATAAAAAAGTATAAGGGTAAACAATTAGGGGACGTTTGGTTTGTATAAGGGAAAGGGAATGGAATCAAGAAAGAGAAAGAGGAGGAAATGAATGAGAAAACCCCAAATTTAGTTTGTTGTTTGGTTGTTTTATCAAAAGAAATTCCAAAACTCAAGTATCGACCCATTTTACCCGACCCGACCCACCACCGAGAGGTGACGGGGTGACAACGTGGAGGTTGTTATGGTGGTGGTCATAATCACGTAGGTTGGTGGTGGTGAGTGGTGGTTGTGGGTGAGAAAGTGAGATGAAGGGGAAAGGGAATTTCATTCTCTTGGTGGTGGGGGGATAGAAATTAGAGAGGTTTGAAGGTTAGGAGGGGAATTGGATTCTATTTCCCTTTGTTTTAGACCTCTAACCAAACGCCTTCTTAATAGAATTAGAGGGAGTAAGTTATTACTTTCTACTACGACTCAAAATATTTAAACTTTTCAATAGGTCGTCTATTATTCTTAAAACTTGGAAAATTACCCCTTTCAATAATTTCCAGATCTAACACATGATTCACGAGTCAAGTTTCACTTACTATACTAGAATAAGATTAGATAGTCGGCCTAATTGTTTCCCAAAACAGCAAATGAATTCATGAAGGGATTAAGTATGAAGTTTTTATGTAGAAATGCACAAAATTGATCATCAAAAGTCACACCTGCACATAATGTATGCATTAACAAAAATGTAATCAAACATTCATCAAGTCCTAGACATGGTCCCAAACCTAGTACGACCTATAAATCACACCCACCAAAGACATTCTTTGCATAAATTTGTGTTACTTTTCGCACAAAACGGTGATCGGATTAAAACCCATTACTTAATCTCCTTAATTACGCTGGTTTCAAAGTGATTGTAGCTGGAATGAACGGCAAAAAGTTGTCTCAAATGCTGGGTTTCAATGTAGCGTTGCTTCATTCGTGCAATTCGGCTGACACTTGACAAGTGGCTGTATAACTTTTCCTTACTTTGTAGACAATCCAAGCCATTCAATGAATAAACGTTCACTTCAAAAGTACTCCGTAGTTATATTTCTGTATATAACGATTTTTAATAATTATTATCTCATGAAATAATAGTCAATTAATTAATCACTAAGCCCTGTTTTGTTATTTATTTGTTTTTCAATTTAATTTAAGTTCTTACAGGTCTGGGAAAACTTTACATCGGTAATTCGGTGGAGACAAATTGATTGTTCAGATGCTAAAGCATGCTTAATCCCATCATTACTTGATCAAAAAGCTTCCTAAAGTAAAAGATTAAGTTGATTGCTGCTAATAGTAGACAGATTAATGAGATTTATCAATCTTATTGTAGGGTAAGTAGGTCTAATATAAAGACAAAGATGACTAATATAATCAGTTCCAAAGATTTTTCGCCATACATTTTGAAAAATATTTCTATTTACGCTACTCATGACCTATTGTACATTTGTACACGATACCTCTGTTATAACCAGTAAATCATATCTGAATGTGGTGAAGTAAGTACAGTGAATTCACATGGCTTCCCTAAAACCAAAGCCCTCTTTGAATTGATGCTACGAAAACCAGGTAGATGAAAAATCAATCCTTTATTTATCTATATCTTATGTGCTTCACAAAGAACAACACTCACCTGATTGGCTGTACAATATAATTTCACAACATTAATCCCATTATATTTTGGGGATGTGTGACTTTTTCAGTACTTGAACAGTCACTCATTTTCTTGTACTCCTATATATAGTTTGTCTACATTCATCACTTCCTGTATTCAAAACTCTTTGTATACAGAGATATAGAGGTCAATATCTTAAATATATATACACATAAAAATGGGAGCAAATTTTATTTGTCTTTGTAGAACCTCATTTCCTTGGGTTGTTCTAGGATTGTTCCTAGCATTTGCTCATTCTTCAGGAATAGTTGGGTTTCTTACAATCATCCTCACATCTTCTGCACTGATTTTTTCACCCGTTATCATTGAATCTCGTACGAGAACATCCTGCGTAGAAAAATTTCCGAGGACGCTTTGCTCGGATGAATCTCATTTGGAGCAAAGTTATGAGGTCAATGATGTTGTTACCATACGAGTTGATGATGCTATTATCATTCAAAAGACTGATGAGGTACAAAGTGATGACATTAAAGGGTACTTGTTAAGCTCATCCGACGCACTGTCGGACAGTGAAAGCCAAGACCGATCAAGTTCAAACTCAAGTGAAGAATGCTCTGACGAAAATGATTGGATGTTCAGAGACGACGGATCATTCTCAGATGGATCAATCTCAGATGAAGAAAGTTTCATCGAAATCTCATTACCGACTGCAGGACACTACTCAGAGCCCAAGAGATGGTCCGATTGTTGTTCTTTAGAAACGCTTTTCAAGCAGCAAAATTTGATGGAAATGTTACGTGAAATGAATGAAGAAAATTTGATTGAGATTGATATTTGCATGGGATCTATCAAGTGTTCAAGGTTTGGAATACAAGCTTGAAACACAAATATTGAAGTCCATTTTTTTTCATATGAAATGGTAGTAAATTACTTTATTAGCACTTTTTTCAATCCGTTAATGGATTTATGAGCGTTAATATTTTGAAGCCTTTCGATTGTTGTTGTTTAGAGGGCTTCTTACACTGTGTCCAAACCCCCATGTGTACTTTTTTATCTAAAGCCAGGTAACTCATTTATGATCATAAATCTTATTGTCATTTCTTGTACGAATATTTTTAAGCTCCTTTTATAATTTCGGTTATTATAAAAATCATTTTCCAAGGTGAAATTGTAAGATTTGGCTCCGTTTATTTGCTTCTTAGCCTATCACGTTAGGATGATTCATATTTTTAAATTCTAAAATTGAACGGAGTATGTGTCCTATAGGCTTTCACGTTAGGATGATTAGTTTCTTTTGATGGTTAACGCTAGGGGATTGTTCGAAAAGCGTTTGTTTCCTCCCTTTTGCTCACAAAATGTCCTTGGTGGCTTTACTATTGTCTACGTAGTTTTATCACCAAAGTTGTAAGAGATTTTTCTACGTTCAAGGCAAACCTCTTCATTTTGTTTTCGCTATTTTATTTTAGCGCCTTCTAGGCGTAAGTGCAGCTTGTTCTTTCTCTTGATAGTTCAACTGGTTTGCTGATCTTTAGGAGCTTTTTGTTATGCCCAATAGACGGAAGATGAAGCTCGTGCCCAATTCGCCGTACTCCACCAACAAATCTCAAATAACCGAAGCTCTTTATGTAGTTGTACTTATTAATCTTTTGTCTTTGTAATTATAGTTTGTAAGTACGGGTTGGAGAGCTGTATATCTAGACATTAATCACTCTACTTCCAGCTGGCCAAAAAAATATATATTTTTCTTCCACTTGTAAATATTTCTTTTAGATCCATTATATATTAATATTTTGTCCACATACACAATTCACTATAGTATTTTATAAAATAAAAAATTACATACTCAATTGTTAACAATTGTTTATTACGGAGTAATATTTTCTAGACTAATAGTAATTATCAAATTATTCATTAATATTTCTAAGTTTTTGTTTCGGAATACAATAAGAGGGAAAATACAAAATAGAGGGAGCATTCTCAAGTTCCTAGACCCTCCTTAAATTTATTACTCCTCATCTATCTCAATAATAAACAACGTAATTGTTTTTTCGTGTATGAGTTTATTCTCATTATATACTCTTTACAGTAAGTTTTCCAGCCCTATCCTTTTTACTCCTATAGTATAAAAAATTATCTCATTTTTTTTCTACCTTTTCTTAATTGAAATTTACTCAATAATTTGTGGGTACCCGCCAGGTCTGTGCGGCGGACCACTCGACGTCTTGCTTTCTCGCTGACTAAGCCCGGTTTCTAACTATTAAGGCCCCCTTTAATTTAAAGGGTTCTTTCCAATCTTTAACGTTAAAGCGCGACTACTTCCTACTTATGCATACCCGTCCGTCCCCTAGCTCTTTGCTTTACCAGTTCTGCACGCCAATCTGGGCACTAGCTACCTACAATACGCTGAATTACAATAACGAACTGGCAATCTCCTCGGAGGTTCGAGATCAAACCTTGCTTGGAGAAGAAGGGTTAAGTAAAAGAGGAGGTGCTTTAAGTTAAAAAGATTAAGTAAGAAAAACTTTTAAAACTGTTTTGGAGTCGCTACCAAGTTAATGCGGAACTTGGAACCCACCTACATGTCTTGAGCTCCAAGACATGGTCATAGAGTTCAGGACACGTCGACATCTCTCCATCTAAGGTTATTGTGAAATCAGATTCAAATTCAGGGTAAGGGCACTCTTCCAAAGTTCAATCAATTGTTTTAGACAAACTTAATTATTTTGAAAAATAGTCAGTACTGGCACAAGAACAATCCATTAATTATATTTTAGCTAAATTAATGCGCAATGTGCATATGCGATATTGTTCGAAAAAAAAAGCGTGCAGAAAAAGAAGATTGCTCAGGCGGTTTTAATGTTTTATGATACATGATGCAAAAAAAAAGTTATTTAATTTGTTTAAAACCCTCAATTTTAGCGTGTTTTAGCGTGTTTTAACGATGTTTAACGAAAACAGTTAGTTAATGTCGAATTCATTGTATCGTGTTAATGCATAAAAAGAAGATTGCTAAACACATAAACTCAAATTAAAATCAATTGATCATTTTACTTTAAGGACGTTGCTTATACGACTTTGTCGTGCAGAGTGAATAGAGTATCCATCCCATTATAAGACAATCTTATGAAAAACGGTCTCGGGTGCCAAAGTCGAGGGGGCATTAATGTAAGCCCTTTGTAATTTATAGTAATAATTAAAATTCAAACTTATCTATATATATATAAAATATTTTTGTTATGATAAATATATTAATGATTTTATATATCATATTTTTTATGTTAATTATTAAAAACGGTTTTAAATAACATTTTAAAAGTTTTAAAATAAAAACCATTTTTTAAATACTTTTTAAAAACAATGATAATATATTTGTTATAATAACTATAACAATGATTTTATATTTACTATTAGAATAATTAAATACGTTGTATTAGTCTTGTAAATAGTAAAAGTCATTATTTGTAAAAATGATTTGCAAAATACAAAGAAAAACATTTTTAAAAAACGGTTTTTATACAAAAACCGTTTTTAAAAACACTTTTAAAAACAGTTTTTGTATAAAATCGTTTTTAAAAATACTTTTAAAAGCGGTTTTTGTTTAAAACCGTTTTTTAAAAGATTTTTAAAAACGGTTTTTTTTATAAAAACCGTTTTAAATAGTATTTTTTTTTAAAAAAACTCTTCAGATAATTTCAATTATATTAGCAGTTCAAGGGGTTTTTCTTTCATTCATAACTTTGAGTATACTTCATCTTCTTCGTTTTTAAGTTCATCTTCTTCGTTTCTCCTTTAAAAATTTCGAATTAACTTCATCTTTTTCATTTATATTTTTTAATACATCGACGTTGGCGTAAAATCTTATTTACTATCTTGTGAAGGTTCGTTTTTCTACATAATAATCTATTGTAAATTCATTATTTTTCGTTTATATATAATATTGTACGTTGTGAATTGCTTGTATGTGTATGTGTAGTACGTATATGTGTATGTGTAGTACGTATATGTATGTGTAGTATGTGTATGTGTAGTACGTATATGTATGTATGTGTATGTGTATGTGTATGTGTATGTGTATGTGTATGTGTATGTGTATGTGTATGTGTAGTATGTATATGTATGTATGTGTCATTGTATTGTTGTTGTTGTTGTTGTGTATGTGAGGTAAATAAAGTATATTTTAAAAAAAAAAAAACGGTTTGTTGTTGTTGTTGTTGTTGTTTGTAAATATGTATGTATGTATGTAAATAAAGTATATATATGTATGTATGTATGTATGTATGTATGTAAATATGTATGCATGTAAATAAATTAAATATGTATGTATGTAAATAAAGTATATATATGTATGTATGTAAATATGTATGTATGTAAATAAATTAAATATGTATGTATGTAAATAAAGTATATATATATATATATAATTGTATGTTGTGGATTGTGTTTATAATTGTATGTTTTGGATTGTGTTTTATTAAAAAAAAAAAAAAAAAAAAAAAAAAAAAAAAAAAAAAAAAATTAATTGTATGTTGTGGATTGTATAGGAGTTAAAAATCATAATTGTATGTTGTGGATTAAAAAAATTTAAACCGTTATTTATAATTGTATGTTATGGATTGTGTTTTGGCTTCACGTATCGCAGGCTGCCTGAAAAACTTTCTTCTAGTTAATTTTTGATCGCATTAACAATTAACTCATATAAGCGTAGATACACAACAGAGATACACAGCAAGTGTGCTACTGTGGGTTGTGATTGGAGAGTTCATGCTAGTGTACTAAATGATAGGGTCACTTGGGTTATTAAATCAATTAGAAATCTTGATCATGGGTGTGTAGGAGTCAAAAATCATACACCTGCTGATTGTAAATGAGTAGCCAAAAAGCTGTCTGATGACATTAGAGAAAATCCTCAAATGTCAGGATCAAAGATTCAGAACAAGCTAATGGAAATATATGGTCTTAGAATGAAGACTTCAACCATGTACAGAATGAGAGAAAGAGCCTTGAAGCTAATCAATAGAGGGCATGATGAATCTTATGGGTTATTTCCATCATATTGCGAGATGGTGAAGGAGACTAACCCACGTTCATATGCTATTTGTGCTTGGAATGTGATGGACAGACTTGAGAAAACTTTGCAATTTAAGAGCATATTTGTATCCTTTAATGCTCAGTTCAAGGGACTAATTCAAGGGTGTAGAAGTCTAATAGGAGTTGATGGCACACATTTAAAGGGAAACCTTGGTGGTGTATAGTTGTCAGCTATTGGCGTGGATGGAAATAAAGAAATATTACCAGTGGAAGCTGAGAACAAAGAAAAATGGTGTCAATTCTTTTGGCACCTTAAACATCTGTTATCTAAGGGTGTGTTTGGATTGAGGGAAATGAAGGGAGATGAAAGGGGAGGGAAAGGGAGGGATTTAGTTTCCATCGTTTGGTTACAAAATATGGAAGGAAGGAATTGGAGGGGGGGTGAGATTTGGAGGGATATATTTTCCCCGTCCAAGTGTAATCAAAATCTCTCCACAATTGGAAAGATTTGGAGGGAAAATCTATCCAAACAGCATCATTCCATTCTGCCTCCCCTTTCCTTCCTTCCCTTCCCCTTCCCTCATTTTTCTTCCCCTCCCTTTCCTTCCTATTTTGTTATCCAAACACACCCTAAAAGTGAAAGAGATGATGGGACTATAATTTCAGACAGACAAAAGGTAGAAGCCCAATTTTTAGTCAGTTAAATTTCTATAATATATATTTAGTTACATTTCTATAATATATATTTAGTTACATTTCTATAATTTCATTAACTTTATATATGTGATGAATTTCCAAATGTTGCTGGAGAGTGAGCCAGCTTTAGAATAAGTATGGCCTACATGCTCTATAAGATTTTGTGCTAGACATTTATGCAAAATCTTCAAAAAGGATTACCCAGGTATCCTTATGCATAAACTATTCTGGCAATTAGTTAATGCTTACTCGCAATTTGGCTTCAAAAAGGCACTTGAGTCTATTGTGAAGCATGGAGTGAAGGTTGTGCCATATGGTTCAAGGATATGGGAAATCAAGAACAGTGGGCTAGGTATAGGTTTGATCCTACTGTATTTAATGATGAAAACACATCAAATTTTGTTGAAAGCTTCAATAGCACTTTAGGAATCAATAGCAAATTTTGTTGAAAGTTTCAATAACACTCCTCGAAGGTGATGATTCCCTTGTTTATTTCATAAACTTTTGTAATTTTTAAATGCACTTATGTCAAGTATCAATGGTTTGTAATTATTCTAATATTTGTAGGTGTTAGAAGAATGTATATGGTTAGACATGCAACAAGACAGAATGTGGCTGAATCTTGGCCTGAATAGGATATTTGTCCTAACATTAGGAAAAGGCTACGTGTTTTAAGGAAAGATTCAAGATTTTGCCAAGCCTTTGCTTCCTCTACCAAGTCTGAATATGAGATGCGTGATGGGAGGAGTTACGTACCAGTTTCACTGACCAACAGAACTTGCAAATGTGGGTAGTGACAAGTCAGTGGAATCCTTGCAAGCATGCGATACGTGCCATTATAACTGCCAACAGAGAACTAGAGGCTTATGTTAGTGAGTGGTTTCCAGTTGTTAGGAATAAGATAGCTTATGGTTTGTCCATACTCCCTATACGTGATTCAGAGCAGTGACCAACCCTTGATTGTCCACGCTTGGAACCTCCAAAATTAAAGAGGTCCATTGGAAGACCTAGCAGAAATAGGATGAGGGAGAGAGGTGAACAAAGAAAAGGGTAGAGGTCAATCATAGTCAAGTGCAAGAAGTGTCAATGTTTTGGTCATAACTCGAAGACCTGCAAAGGAGGTCTAACAACTAAGGAAGCTAAACAAACACAACAGCAAATGACGCAAACAAGGAGCCAAACCAAAACCCTAAGCCTATGCCAAAGCCAAGTCACTGAACTATGCCAAAGCCAAGTCACTGAAGATCCTTCTCAACACATGAGCTTCAATGAGATAGGTGAAGGAAGCCAAAGCAAAGTGGCAAGACAAGGTAAAAAGAGGAAGATAATAAATTAATTATCAAGACTCAATTCGCATGTATTTATTTTGGGAAAAAAAACAAACTGTTGATCATTGAATGGATGAATATGCTGCATTGAATGTTTTTTAGGTCATGTATGGTGTTAAACATTTGGTTTTTGAATGATGTTAAGCACCTTTTCTCTTCATTTCCTACGCTTGAAAGGTGTAAGTTTATTAGTTTGGCATTTTTTGATGGAAATGTTGGGCATTTTTGATGTAAATGCATAACGTTATGTAGACATTGCGATATTTTCGGTTTACCGATGCAAATCTAGCAATTATTAATAGCTAATGTGTCTTTATTTTCATTACCTTTATTGATTATCACTTTTACATTTTAGGGAAATTCCCTACATTTTAATTAGTACAACTACAACAAGAAGGATGAAATGTAATACATTAAACATAAACATATACTCCGTATTTTATAAAGGTAGCAACTTCTTCAAACTTCATCTACAACCCAAAAATTTCAAATTTAATTTGTTCTCCGTTATTCATCTTCAAACCAACATTATCTCCATCTTCAAAAACATCACCTCTTCTCAAAGTATTACTCTTAATAACATGCTCCTCACTTACCACATAACAAAACTATTACAATCTAGACATTTGAACCGAATATCTTTAAAATCGCATTTCTTTAAAATCAAGTTGAACCGGATATCTTTAAAATCGCATTTCTTCCACACAAGTTACACACTTGGTTTTGAAATTCAAGTCCTTCAATGGGTTTAGTCCGTCTCCAATTGTATGACGAAGAAGAAGACATTTTGCATTAGAGGGACCCAATTACAAAGAGGAAAAAAACCCAAAAAAACACACGGAAAAAATAATCGAGGGAATTTTAGGGAAGTTAAAGAAATTTATGGAGATAGAAGAATGAAGAAGATAATGAAAGGATGTAATGTTGTATTTAATGGAGAGAGTAAGAGATGGTTGAGGTATTTGATGAACAAAATTGGAGGGAAAACATTAAACAAAAAGGAGGGAAAACAAAGCTGAAAAAATGTAGGCAGCTTAGTCATAGTTCATGTCAGCAGCTTAGTCACAGCCTACGTGGCACTTAACACCAGTAATTAACGTCTAATAAGACTTTAGTCACGTTTAAGAATAAGTACTGAAAGTTAGGGGTAAAATTAGTAATACGTAGAAAAGAGGGGTACAACTCAGAAAACTGATTCTTTCATGGGTACAAGAGAGAATTTTTCATATTTATATATACTCCCTCCATAGTTTCTATTAAGCCCCCTTTGATTTTGCATCATTTTTAATTAAAAAAAAAAAAGGTAAAAAGTGGGATAGAGTGGAAAAAAATAGAATAGTTTAATTATAAAATATTGGTTGTGAATGAGAAAAAAGTAAGTTTGTGGGAGAAAGAGTGAAGTATGTGAGAGAAATATTATTTCGAAAGGAAATGAGACTAATTACCAAAATTTCAGAAACAAAACATGGAGGGAATATAAAGTACTCCCTCTATTTCTTCTTTTTCCACATATTTAGAAATGATACATGGAATAATGAATAATATTAAATAAATAGTAGTGGGTGTGAAGTAAGCGGATCTCATAAAAAAGCATGTGTTCATATTTAAACAGCGATAGTGTAGAATTGTGAAATTGGAGGAAAAGGAATAAAGGGAGTAGCTACTAACAATTGAGCCTTAAGACCATCCTCATCCATAAATCAAACTAATTAAGTCACCATTTTTTTTTTTACTCTTAATTACATCTAATTTAGTTTGACTCACTTACCTCCCCATCCAAAAAACCACCACTTAAATCACCAAACCAATTATTTTTTTCCCTTTTAAATAATTACTTTTTATTTCTTACATTATTTACCCATAAAACTATTTTTCCTTTTTATAACTTTCAACAATTATTATAGTAACTAATTGACAATTAAATTATTTTAAAAATCATTATTAAGTCTAGATATTAATATCATATTGTTATAATTTATTTTTTTGACATTTCAAAAAAAAAAAAAAATACAAACTACAAAATAATAAAAATATAAAAGTTTAATTTAATGCATTGAAAAACAATACACTTTAATCAATTAAATAAACAACAATGCATAAATATTAAATAAATAAATTAATGAAAAAAAGAGAAAAGAAAAAAAAAAAGTCATGATTCACCCCATGAACTAGATCAAGTGGTGATTCAATTTACCATATTTGACAAAGTGAATCATGCTAATTAAGGCTCTGTTTTAAAACTAATTGAAAAGAATGAAATTAAAATGAAATTAAACCTAAAAGATAAATTAAAACTAAAAATGAAATTAAAAAGAATTAAAATAACTAAATTAAAAACTAGTTGAAAAGTTAATGAAAACTATTTTCACGTTTGTAAGAAACAACCCAAAAGATAATCAATTAAAGTAAAATAACGAAAAAGGACATAGTTATTGATAGATTTATTATTGATATTAAATTATTTTTAATACTTCATTATATTATCATTATTATAAAGCTAACATGTTCGATAATTGTAACTAATTATTTTAATATTTAAATAAAAAAAAATTAAAAAAAATCTTAAATAAAAAATTTAAAGCTCTTGTTTTTACATGTTGGTATTCTAATATGAGGATAAATTTGGTATGAGAAGGAATCATTGTAACAATGGAAAAAAATACTTTACCATGAGAAATTAGGGTTAGGTTTTATAAATATTTTATGGAAATAGCTATGAAAATTTATACTAATTAATAGGATAAAAAAGTAATAAGGTTAATTGAAAGGGTATAATAGTAAAAAGACTGTAACCAGCTAGCTTATTCTTTAATAAGTTACATGAAGGCCCTGTTTGGTTGCACAAATCAGCTACCTTATTTGACCAAATTAAATTAATTTGACTAAAATTTCACCACTGCTTTACCCTGAACTGTTTGGTGAGGTTGACTGTAGAGATAATTTCAATAATTGAAACTTATTTCAAATAAATGAGATAAAAGTTACTTCGTGTAGCCTTATTAAAAATAAATAAATTTACATAAAGATGTATACTATTATACCCTTATAACTCCATCCATAAAATAAAAATCAAGTCTTTTTATGTCAATTAATTTATTTCAGTTATTATTTAAGCTTGTTTTACCAAACAATATAATTAATTTCAGCTACCTTATCACCCATATTTTCACTACTTTATCACCATATTTTCACCACCCACTCACCTAGCTTTTCTGGGCCAAATACCTTTTCAAATTAAATAGCCTTTTTCACCTTTCACCACATTTTCAGCTAGTTTTCCCAAACAGAAATTGGAGATTTTTTATTTCAATTATTGAATAAGTTTTCACCAAATTAAATATTTTCCAGTCAACTCTCACCAAACACTTCCAGGAAAAACAGGTAGCTGAAATTTTGGTTAAACCATCTAACTTGTCAAATAAGCTAATTGATTTGTGCAACCAAACAAGGCCTAAATGTTTTAAGTGTAATTAATTTGATTTACACCTCATAAACTAAATCATGATTTATAAATGGGAGTGGTATTAATAGTGAGATCTACTACTTTGAGACACCGGATCTTTTTTAAAGCAATCATATCACATTGTTACAAAATAAATCAAATAAATCAAACTTTTACCACTATCCACATGTGGTGGAAGATGATAGAGATACACCATCATCTACACACCACCCTCACACCTAATGGCCCCCACTTTTATTTTTCCTCATTACACTTTCCTCTGGCCCACACATCCCCTCACTGGTGTGTAGATTACTACACACCTGGTGTATCTCTAGCCTTTTTGACATGTGTTACATATTCCACCCAAATTTCGTCGGTGATCTAATAGACTTTCACATCTTGGCAGCTCATAATTAACAACTTGCATTTTTTTTTTTAACTATAAATTTTTGTGGTATTTAATTTACAAAAATGCCAACGCACCAAGGCCAAAAGCAAGGCCCACACTAACAAATCGTCCACCGTTGATCTTTCCTGCACCATTTTTATGTTTCTTAGACGTCGAATCCGCCACATCGTCATCTGACGTGTCGGGTCCATCAGCTGCATCACCGCTAGGCGATTCAGCATCAGGAGACGGAGCGGGTGCTTCGTCAACGACCTTAGAAGCTTTAAATATTTCTCGTGGCAATAAAAATTTGTCCAACTTGTATACTGATAACGGGTCCTTATCGACCAATGTCCCTGTTATCTTAGCCGTCACAACTTTCGTTTTCAATGTGACGGACTCCCCGTCATTTTGGACAGTGAAATCGAACTTGTTGGCGCCGTCTGTCGCTAGCGTGTTCATGATGCCGTTATTAGACTTGAGCATACCCATTGAGTTGTACACGGGTACACCGTGGTACAAGAGTAACGCCGTCTTGTTTCCTGCCGTTAGGTTCTTGTATTTTGGCATGAATGCTTTGACGGCGTTATCGCCAACGCAGAACACTGTTAATCCGCTGTCAATATTGTCCTAAACAATTAAAACAAATAATTAACACAACTTTATTACTACAGTTAGTGAGTTGTAGCTCTGTATGTAGGAATTCTTTACTCTTTACGCACGACAAAAGAAGAGTGAACTCAAGTTTAGGTATCGTGGATTCGTGATGGTGGGCCATCTTTTAATTCCTATAATTCTATCTTTGCGTTTGATGCATTCTACGGAGTATAATGCAACTTTTGATTATATTTTTATTTAACTTTTTGAAACATTTTCTATTGTATGTATATATATGTGAATTAAAATATTTCATTATTATTATGATTATTTATATTATTTTTGGTGAAAATTTAAATGTTTAACTTTAGTAAAAAAATAAAATTAGATGATGAGAGTAAAAGGAAAAAAAGTACTCCTCTTATTCGAACATCCACTTCGTAAATAATGTAAAAAATTACTTATTTACTCCCTATTGATAAAATGATAAGTGTAAGTTTCCACCTAAATTCACTTCTTCATCCCAACTACTCCGTAGTTAATTTTCATATACGGAGTAATAAATATAAATTACAAATATATGTGAACTCTTAGTAGTAAAACTTTTATCTTCTCATTTAATCCGAACGACTACTTACAATATGCTACTGATTGAAATTATTATTATTATTTTTTTTTAATCAAATAACGGTCCAAATATACCTTAAGTGCCATTTACTTCATCCTTTTCACTTTAATTTTGTTGATTATATTTTTTAAGAAAAAGAATAGTCTTTAGCCACTAAATTATGTATGTAATCCATCAAAATAATTGTTACTTATTTTAATTATTTGTTTATCTTTTTATTTTGTAAAAGGATTAAAAGTCTACGTTTTGATTTGACTTAATATAATTAGTAACCAATATTTAGACATAATTATCTATGTATAACTATTATCTTCCCGTGTAATTGATTTTCAAACATTGAAATGTAATTTTATATTGGAGTAACAAAAATGATCACTTTATACATATTTTAAGAAAAAAACATAGTCAAATACTGTAAAATAATCATATATTTTAAATAACATATACTCCCTCCATTCAAATCCAACACTAACATTCACTATCGCAAAGGCTTTCTATGGTAGCTTAACCGTTAATTTCTCTATGTATACTTGAAAATTTCTCGTTAAAATTTTGATTTTGTGAAAGATTATGCTATAATGTTTTCAAATATATTATTTTCATATTTTAATTTTATGTATTTCACGATTTATTTCAGGCGTCAAATTTAACAAATGTTGACTTCATAAAGCAAATGTTGTTGTTGGATTTGAATGGAGGAAGTAACTATTATCTTCTCGTATATTTTCGCGTATAAATATATTATCATTTCTATTTAAAAAAATCATGGAGGTGTTGCATTCTGTAAACCCTACAAATTAAAATATGAAAATCAATGGCCTAGTGCCTCATTTCAGGAAAAAAAAAAAAAATTATGAAAATCAATTGGGTATAACCGTATAAGTGTTGCATTCTCTACCTTTCATCCAATTATTTACATATTTCAATATTCATTTTTCATTTTTAGTGAAATATTTCAATATTCATCTCAACAAAATATGACTAAAGAGTGAAATGAGTCACCTGAAAGGTTGTGTGAGCGCCGGAGGAAGTGAGCAACCCCGAGAACTCCTTACATCCCTTGCTCGACAACAACGTCGTCAAATTAACCGAACTGGGTTCTGGCATCGGAGCTTCTGCTTCTGCTGAATCAAGAACCTGAAACGTATGTTAAAACGAATTCGCATTAGCGCAATCAACACATTATGTTCTTAATTGAAGTGAACTGAACTAAATACGGCTAAATAAATGAAATATAAATCAGTGTGTGTATGTACCTGACTAATTTGAATAACGGAAATATTGTAGGGCATTTCTACGAGAGACTTGACGAAGTAAGAGTGTAACCCGTCGACATCAGCAGGGCCAAACCCGACTTTACCACCGTGAAGATCGGTGATATTAACGTAACCAGAGTTGCCATCAGCGTCACCAGAGGACTGGAACATGGAGGCGGTAGTTGTGGTGCTGTCGGTGATCTGGTGGAGCTTCTTAGTACCGTAGTAGTCCACTAGGATGTGAAGTGAGAGGACATTACGAAGGGTGGGGAGGTTGAAATGTTTAGAGAGGAGGGACGACATTGCGGAATTGTCGAGGGCGAGGACGGTGATGGTGTCGCGGTGGTTGATCTCATTCGCGAGGTGAGTTTTTGTGAGGTAGTCGTTAAATGTGCTGAACTCTGGGTGGTGGGACAGGATTTTGGTTATGTTGAATGCAGTCGAGGTGGTGGCGACCGTGACCAGGACAGAAAAGAGGAGAACTGTCGTCGTCGCGTGTTGCGACATTGTGGCGGCGGTGGTGGGTTGAGGATGTTTGTATTTTGTTATTGAGTGGTGTATGTGAGAAGTGGGGAGAAGTGAATGAAGGTGTTATATATATAGTTGTATAAATGATTAATAATGTAGTGTGGGTAGAATAATGTAGTGTGTGTAGCAGTGTAGAGTGGAAATTTGAGTACTAATCCAGGGTGTCGGTATGGTATGCTGTCTCATTTTTTGCTGGGGCCAACGTTTCACCGCGAGCACTATCGGTCGTTGATGAAATTTTATACTATTGTTAATTGCTATCAAATGCTTTTAGGTACAACCGAGTGTATTATGTTATTGTAAATTGTGATAATTATTAGAAAGTGTTGGATCAATAAGCAAATAAAATAGAGTAAAGGAAAGATTTCTTAATTGATTGATAATAAAATAATGAAGACTACACGACTCAATATATAGTACGTGAGACACAACTAACTGGCTATAAAATAACAAACCATAATCCCACTTCTAACTTAACTAATTGCCATTATTCTTCTAAAATAACTGACCTTTGACTACTAACACTATAATTTAGGACTCTACAAAACTACCCATGTTCCTAATAAGTAGTAACCAACTTTTGTAATCAGCTATTCAACACACCCCCTTGATTCAAAATCATTAACTCCTGACTTCAATGTAAAGAACTGATGCTTTGCTTGCGGAAGCGATTTCGTGAGTATATCAGCCCTGGTCATTAGTGTTGCAGTGCTTCAGAACAATATCACCATTTGCCACAAGATTCCGAATGAAATGATAACGGATATCTATGTGCTTTGTACGACTATGATATGTTGGATTTTTTGCCATAGAAATCGTAGACTTGTTGTCGCAATATATTTCAAAGAGCATCGCTTTGCCCTCAAACAAATCACCAAAGAATCTACGTGAACCATATAGCTTGACATGTCAGCCGTGGATAAAGAATATACTCCGCCCCGAATGACGATAGAGCTACCACTTCGCTTCTTGAACTCCAAGATATAGCTCCGGAACCAAGAGAAAAATTGTACCCAGAAGTAATTTTTCCTTCCTCCAAACAGCCTGCCCAATCACTGTCAGAATATCCGACCAGCCTGAAATTTTGCACCTTTTTGTACCAAATTCCAAGTTCAACGGTGCCTCTGATGTATCTCAAAATTCGCTTAGTCGCCTGTAGTGGTGTTGAGTCAATGGGTGCATGAACCTTGAAATAACGCTACAAAGAAAAGCAATATCGTGCCGAGTATGAGATAAATAGTTCAAACCTCCAACAATGTCGCGATATCGCCTCGCCCGCCATACCAAAGGCTATCTTCTAATATGAGCGACTCATTAAGATTCATAGGAGTAGGAGCTGGTTTAGCGTCCATCAGATTGAACTTCTTGAGCAAATCAGTAGCATATTTTTTTTGACAGATAAATATGCCGTCTGCACCTTGAGTCACTTCTAACCCAAGAAAATAATGTCATAAACCCAAATCCGACATCTCAAATTTCTTTAGCATTGACGATTTAAATTCCTCGACAATTAATTCATTTGACCCCATATATATCATATCATCAACGTAAAGACAAACCACAAGAAAATCAGAATTACCTTGTTTCTTTACGTAAAGTGTCAGTTCATTTGGGCTTCTTTCAAACCCATTTTCCAGAAACAATGAGTCAATCTTGCTGTACCACGCTCTCGGAGCCTATTTTAAGCCGTATAAAGCTTTTTTCAGACGATAAACCTTATTTTCTTCGCCACTGATAGTGTAATTCTTCCTGGCTGAGAAACATACACTTCCTCTTGAAGTTCACCATTTAAGAAGGCACACATAACATCGAATTGAAAAGCTGGCCATTGAAGTTGAGCAGCCAAGGAAAGAAAAGTCCACACCGTTTCAAACCGAGCAACCGGTGAGAATGTTTCATCAAAGTCGACGCCATACTGTTAAGAGTAACCCTTTGCAACAAGTCGAGCTTTATATTTCTGAACCTCTCCATTAGCATCATACTTAGTGCGATACACCCATTTCAAACCAATGACGCTCTTCCTTCCTAGAGTCTGCTAATTCCCATGTGTTGTTTTTCACAATAGACGATATCTCTTCACCTATCATGACCGCCATGTCTCATTTTTCACAATATTTTCAAATGAACTCGGTCAAGCATACAAAGCAAAGTTACATGTTCTCAGACATTTCGAGTGACCGATAGAATTTTGGAGGTGTTTCGTGACGAATCGAGGATGATATTGGTGATGTGGGTGTATTGTTTGACGCACTGTAAGGTGTAAGTGATGGGTCATGCCTGGGAACGAAGGACTTGCTGGAGGAGAGTTAGGCTCTTGTGGATGTGTTACGGGAATGTCGGCTGGAAGTTGAGTTTCAATTGTAGCATTTTTGCTTCCATCGACGTCGTTCCAGTTCCATGTATCTGTCTCATTGAACTTCACATCTCTACTTATAACCACCTTGCCACTTATAGGATTATATAGCTTATATGCCTTAGATTCGAGACAATACCCAATGAAAATGCATTTTTCAGATTTGTTGTCAAGCTTTTAACGATAAGAATTCACCAAGGCATAAGCAATACAACCAAATATACGCAAATGACTCACCAGCGGTTTTTTCTCCGTCCATGCTTCGTATGGTGTCATCTACATCACAGCTTTTGTGGGAGATATATTAAGTAAATGGACAGCAGTGGCAACAGCTTCAGCCCAGAAGCGTTTAGGTAAGTTACTGCCCGACAACATACCTCTAGCCATTTCCACAACCGTTCGTTTTTTTCGCTCAGCCACTCCATTTTGTTGTGGAGTATGCGGAGCAGACGACTCTCTCCTAACACCATAAGCAGCACAAAAAGTATTGAATTCATTCGAGTTAAACTCCCCACCTCGGTCTGATCGTAGTACCTTCAACTGATACCCACTTTCCTTCTCGACAGATGCCTTAAATTTCTTAAAATAGTCAAAGGATTCAGACTTTAATTTCAAGAAATACACCCAACTCATTCGACTATAGTCATTAGTAACATCAGAAAATATCAACTGCCACCGATGGACTCGACACTCATAGGACCACATAAATCGACATGAACCAATCCTAGGCATTCAGACGCCCTCCAAGCTTTGCCTTTTGGAAAAGAATTTCTGCTGTGTTTACCATACATACAACTTTCACAGAAACTGATGCCTCCAATATTTGGTAAGCCAACAACCATATTTTTATTCGTCAATAGTTTCAGTTTCTTTTCATTCAGATGTCCATATCGCAAGTGCCATAGCTTAGCCTCATCATTCTTTGCAATTAGGGCACTCATTTTTGCATCAGACACATACAAAGGGAACATCTTATTTTCGGTCATCATTGACACACTAAAAGCTTATGGTTTGTCTTCTTATCAAGTATATCACAACCATTATTGACAAACATAACCACATACCCATTAATCATCAATTGACCGACACTCAAAGAAGTCAGGTGTGCTTATTTAGGAACCTATTGCACTTTATCGATAATTTTGGTATTACCTTGTGACGGTCCCTTGGTTTCCGGATTCGTTCAGGTACCTACGAATCGCGAATCGCTAAGAGCGAATTCTATCTCGCTCTTACTAAAAATACACATAACACATGTATTATAAGAGCGAATCGCGACCGCAGAAAAACGAATTCATAGCGACCAGTAACTATGACCGCATATGCCTATGCGGTTTACCTCGCAAACCGCATACCGCTATGCGGTTTCTCGGCTTGTTTTTATCCCCTGATTTCTAATTTCTCCGATTTTTTTAAGATATATACACCCCTATACCCGAGCCTCATAAGAGATCTTTTACACACAATTTCTCACAAAGATACACACTCCAAAACTCTCTCAAAGCCTCAAGCACTCAAAATCCTTGAGTTCAACACACCATCCCGTGTTGAATTCATCCTCCTTTAAGTTCAAGAAGCTCCGCCTCAGATCTCAAGCCGCCAGGACTGTGTAGGTACCGATCCACTTGGATCAAAGCTTTTTTTTTTTTTTTCTATGGACTAACAAAGGGGACTACACTTTAGTCCCCTCGCTTTGGCACCGAGCGCCGCATTCCAAGTGTTCTTTTTACTTCGGGTACACTCCATATCCGATGACACGCCATAGTCGCATAAGCAACCGACCCTTTTAAAATAAACCAATGGACAATTGAACTTTATTTTATTTGCATGCATCTTGCACCTTATTATTTTGCATTAAAAACAACTTAAACAATGAATTCGACCATTAACTGAACCGTTTTCGTTAACAAGTTAAACATGCTAAACTGAGGGTTTTAATCAATCTTTTAGCATTTGCATCTGCATTCTTTTACAAACTCTATCGCACTTGTACGTAGCGATAACATTAGCTCAAATATCATCTTATTTGGATTGTTTTAGGTCAGTAGAGGCTATTTTTACATAGGCTTTTTCTAAAAGGTTTTCATAAATCATTAGTTGAACTACTCTTTTTCTAAAGTACTCTCACCTTGAATCCATTCTGGTTTCACAAGCCTTAGATCTAGGGGTGTCAGCGTGCTCCAAAATCTAGGACATGTCTTTAGCTTAGGACATGATAGTAGGTTCCTAATTTCCGCGATAATTAGGTGGCGATTCCAAAACAGTTTTAAAGGTTTTTGTAAATTAGTCTTTTTAACTTAAAGCGCCCTTACGCAAGACGCCGAGTCAGTCCCATTCGATCCCGGTTCCATTAATGTTCCGAATGCCCCAGGAAATCGCAAGGGCTAATGCGATTTCCCCTCTGAATCGCAAGGAGCCTTGCGATTTGGAGGGAGGGCAATATGATCTTTATTCCGTATATTTCCAAATTATATTTTGGAAATACACAAAATATCTTTGCTTGAGCTCTAAGATATCGTGTATCAGCTGTTGTAGGGTTGCTTGATGATCTCTAGGGCCTTGGGAAGCGGGCCAAGAGTGCTCTGGGCTCGGTTTTGGGCCCGAAACCCGAAATTGTGAAATTGGTGCATTTTGTAGTATATTTTGAAATGTGAAGGCTCGTGAAGCCGTATTTTGTGTTTGCAAATGCTAAAAGGCGGTTTTAGCAACCAGGACAAAATTTAGGAATTTAGGGGAATTGAATTGGGCCTTGTTAGTGTAAAAGGGCCAATTACTTTGTGTATTGTAAAAGTGGTGTGCGCATGCCGACTTGGACCTAGACTCGAGACAAGCTAGACTCTAATTGAACCAAAAGACATTTATTTAGCGTGATGACACTAGTGACCTCATTTTGCATTTTAAAACGACTCAACTCGAATCCGACACAGTTAGCACCGTTTAAGTTAACGTAAAAACATGCATGTAAAAGTTCATGGTTACATCACTGGATTTTGGTGGGAGGTACGGATACGGGTATTCACAACGAATCGTATGCGTGACTTGAGACTCAACTGTTGCGTGAATGTTAATGATCCTGACACGTGCGTTGATGAAGCCCCCGGTTTGGCCGGTGGTGGTAGTTTGCACTTGATAGCATGCTATTGTTCCTAAAACAGACGAAAAAGCATTCTACTCCTGCACGCTAAAACAGCTTTGCCTCGACGTAAACGTTTATACGCCTCGATAAATAAAGAGTTTATTTTTTTATTTTTGTGATGTTCCCAACCTTATGGTGTTAGGCGGTAAGAGATCTTTTTGTGAGATTTTGTAAGGAGTTGGTTGAGCTTGGCTGAGTGGCCTACGTATACACGATGGTGAAATCAAACCAGCGTAGTTCGGGTGGTGCATGTTTAAGGGCATGTCGGCCCACGAAATGTGTTTGCTTTTGTAGAGAGTTTGAAAGTGCACGTTTAGGTGCATGCCGGCCCGTTGAGTTGTGTTTGTCAAAGGTGCATGTTTAAGGACATGCCGGTCCGCGAAATGTGTTATACCTTGATACATTGCTTCCTAAGGATAATGTCTCTTTGGTTGATCTGGTTGCTTGTGTTTCTTCTGCTGAGACTTTGACTTGGGAGTTTCCAAGGTTATGCATTTGAGGCTCTTTTGTTTTTGCCTTTTGTTTGTTGCCTTTTTTGTCTTTTTGTGTTCTCGTTTGTTTTTGAGAACTTGCAACGCCTTGTTTGGCATTGGGTTTGAAACTGAATTTTGCTGGACCTAGGTTCGGTGGTCGTATGTGATTGTATGTCTGTCACGCCAGACTCCTCTAACAAGTTCGTTTTCTTATGAGGCATGCGATCGAGTACGCAGAGGGTGATTCAGGAATACTCGTACTCCTTGTCGTGATCAAATTCATGATCACTATGGAGCCCCAAATTAATGGATCCTCCTCGAAAAGCAGCGGAGTAATAGATCACAAGTGGACTACCAGACCTTAACGTATAGTCGTCGGGAGTCCCCTGCTTTTGTGTTTTGTTTTTGTTTTGGTAATGGTGTTGTTTCAGACATTTGTATATGGCTTAGACCATTTTCGGATCGTCATTCCTAGGATGTAATGTATTTTTGGTGCGAAAAGAAAGTTTGTAAAAGAATTGTTAGTTGAAAAGAAGCTTGTAAAAACGTCGTATGTCAGAGACTCGATTGTCCTAGACGGACAGAGATTGACTCGATGCTTACGACTTGACCCTTATTGAAAAGTTGCAAGTTGCTTGTTGGGATCCGTGGGATCGTCGGTGATGCTTGGGTGGATGCTTCGTCGGTTGCTTGAGATGCACGTATCTCGAATATGAATCGCTGCCTTCGTGTCGAGACTTGATTCACACATACTTAGACTCGTCTCATGACCTTGCAAAAGAGGTTGTTGTTTTTGATAAAAAAACTAAAAAGTTTTTGAGCTGAAACGTGTTGAAACATTTTGACTCGATGTAAAAGGTGTTTTTGAGATCGAATCCGATTAGCCCGTGTTAACGGTTTGTCGTTGTGGGCTTGTCGATGGATTGCGATAAAAATTTTGGAACTGACTCGAGGTACCTATAGGCTAGTCGAGTCGGCACGTTCTTCGTTTTTATTTTGAAGGTGCTTGGTCGGCACGACTATGGGTCGTTCGAACTAAAAGAAAAAGCCCGTGGGACTGCGCTTGGCCATTCCCGGGTTTGCTTGGTTATAAAATTAATGCTTGGGTCGAAATACTCGAAGAAAAATTCTGCGAGACTGTACTTGGGCATTCCCGGGTTTGCTTAGTGGTAAAAATGATGCTTGGGTCGAAATGACTGAAGAAAAAGTCTGCGGGACTGCACTTGGGCATTCCCGGGTTAGCTTAGTTGTTAAAAAAAAAAAAAAAAAAAAAAGTAAAGAAAAAGATGCTTGTAAAATGACCGCCGCTTGGTTTAAAGATTTTCAAAAATGTTATTTCAAAAATGTTTAAAACGGGCGTGGACCGTTTGATTTGTTATGAAAAATCGTCGCGAACATGTCGTTATCCTTGAGTTTGCTTTGTAAAAAAAAAAAAAGTTTCGAAATAAATGGGCTATGATGACCACGAGTCATGTAGTCTGTTTATGCTTTTGAAATGCCGACGAGAATTTTGTGTGATTATTCCCGGGTTTTGTTTCAAAAAGATTACTTGTTTTGGTCAAAATAACCATATGACTATATAAGTTAGTCGTTTTGAAAAATGTTTATTTCAAAAATGTGTTGTGAGTATTGTTAAAACAGCTCGACGTGTTTTGACAAAATGTTTGAAAAGCTTTTGAGTTAGAGACGCGTTGACACATTTCCGATCTCGACGTAAAAGATGCTTCGTGCTTGAATCCTATGGGCCCGTGATATTATTATTGTCGCTAGGGCTCATTTTTGGATAGTGATAAAAAGTTTTTGATCCGATTCGAGATAGCGATGAGCTAGTCGAGTCGGGGATGTTAAAGTGTAGTGAAAACGGTAGTGCCCGTTTTCACGTGTTTTGTTTAAAATGAATTGAGTCAAATGACTATAGGTCAGTTGATTCAATGTTAATGTCGGGATTGGGTATGACTATTCCCGAGTTTTGTTTATTTGTTAAGAGATGTTTGTCAAGTCGAAATTACTAGAGGTCAGTCGACTCGATGGGAGTTTTGCGAAAATATTTGTAAAAGGCCGAAGCCGTTTGTTTTGAGTAAGTTCTGCAGGAATATGTTGATATTCTCGGGTTTTGCTATGTGAAAATGTTTTGCGATAAATGAATTTCAGTGATCGTGAGTCGCGTAAGACGTTTACGTTTTTGAAAGGCCTCGCAAATGTAGAGATTACTTGCGGTCGTTTTGAAAGACTGTGTTGTCGTGCTAAACCGAAATGAGTATAGGTCAACCGGTTTATGCGTAAGTTTTTTGAAAAATGTTATTTCAAAAAGTTACAAAAAGAACTATTTGTTCGTTTCTTTTTTAGACACGGGAGGCTTTTGAGGTAGAGCCGTGTTGACACGTTTCTAGTCTCAGTGCGGTAAAAATTTTGTATGATCACATCTGATTAGACCAAGTTAGCGTGTCGCTAAGGGCTCATCGTTAGATTGTGATTTTGAAAAGGAGTCAAAACGGCGCGATATGCTAGTCGATTTGAGGATGTTAAAAATGTGTAAAAAGCGAATTTTGTTTGCTTTTTACGAGTGATAAATGACGTCGAGCCATAATGACGATAGGTAATTTGGTCCAACATGAAATCTGACGGGTTCATGTCTGAATGATCCCGCGTTTTTGTTTGCTTGTGAAAAGATGTTCGGTCAGGTCGAAGTGATTAGCGAGTCATTCGACCTACGGATGTTGTATATGTTAAAGTGTAAAAGCGGTTTGTTTTAAATGAAATCCCTGAAATGAGTTGACATTTTCGGGTTTTGCTTTGTAACATATTTTGCGATAAATGAGTTATGACGATACGTCAGTAGTATAACTCGTTTTACGTTTTGAAAAGCATTGGAAATGTAGTGATTATTTTCGAGCGATTTTCAATGATGCGGTGTGTGTTTATCGAGTTCATTTGACTATGGGTCAACGAACTTGACGGTAAAATTTTGAAAGCGTGATTTTTGAAACTGTATTTTTTGAAAAGACGTTTTTGAATGTGTAATGTCTTGAAAATGATTTTGCATTAATTTGTTTAGAAGACGACTATAGTGAGGGTACTATAGCTTTGCATTTGTACGTATAAGACACGGGTTTTTGGCTTTTGGGTAAGGTTCCCTCCAGTCATTCCCGCAACGTTTGTGTAGGGTTATCCGCAAGATTGCACATGTTAAGTGTGAATTCAATACTGGTCCTAGAGCGTCCGATTTTGACTGCTACGATTATTTGTACGGGGCTCGTACTCATAATCGTGAAGGGGTGAAAACTCGGTTTGTCCAGAATAGGCCCGCTTATGAAGCGAACGTTATTAGGGGCCGATTCTCGAGGGTGTATGGCTCTGAATCCCAGAGGATTTGACTCGAACGGATGAATATGCTCAAACATCGAAAATGAAACTGTTTTCAGTTTTTCAAGTTTCACCTCTTGTATTTTTAAATAAAAGTAAAAGTTTAGTTTCTTAAAAATAAAAACTGCTCGTCTCCAGCGGAGTCGCCAACTGAAGGTACCGGCGTCGGGCCCTCCTCGACGCCTCGCGCGAGCCCGCCCGAATAGGGGCTGCGGGCGCTACACGAGAAAATGTGTATAGGCGCGCATGTTAAAGTGCGCTTGCAGTTGCTAAAAAGGGGGATGCCATTGCGTAATTTGTTTAAACCTTTTTAAAGAAATGTCGAAAAACATTTAAAAGCCGCTTCCGGAGTCGCCACCAAATTATGAGGGAATTTGGACCCGTTTAACGCGTCTTGGACTCGAAGACGCGAATCTTAGAGTTCAAGGTGCGTCGATACCTATTCGTCTAAGGCAATTGTGAAACCAGAGAGGATTCGGGGTGAGGGTACTTTCCGAAAGTTTGTCAAAATGCGTTATGAAAAACCGTAATCGAAAAGCCTATGTAAAAGTAGCCTTTACTAGCTTGAAAACAATGTAAAATTCGATGTTTGGGCAAATGCAAACCGCTACGTACAAGTGCGATATGTTACTAGATAAATATGCGTAAAACCAAGTGTAAACGTCAATGCTTGACGGGTTGCTATGGGAAATGTGCACAAAGTGTTAATTCATTGTTTAAATTATTACTTAATGCTATTTTTCGACTCATGTGTGTGTAAAAGTTAGTTAAAAACCCTCAGTTTGCATGTTTAAAGAATAATGAAGACGGTACAAGTTTTGTCGAAATCATGTTTAGTCGTTTAATGCGTAAATGAGAATTTGCTTAAGTGTAAAGTGGTGTTTGTTTGTTCGTTGTTAATTGGGTCGTTGCTTATGCGATATTGGCGGGGTTTAGACGGATTAGCAATCCGAATTGCTACAACCGTATTACGAATACAGGTTCGCAATGCCAATATCGGGTCGAGTTAGGAACCCGTTTGTCCGAGTCGGTGTCCGAGTGTGAAGGTGTAGAGAGAGAAGTGAGTGATGATAATTCATGGTGTAAAAGGGTTGAATAAGGGGTGTATTTATAGTGTTTTGAGCGCCGCAGTTTTACCAGGATTGGGGGAAATCGCTAGTGAACTGTCGATTTAAAGTTTAATTGCCAGTGCCCTGTCGATTTAAAGTTTAATCGCCAGTCCACTGGCGATTTAAAGTTTAATCTCCAGTTCACTGGCAATTTAAAGTTTGGGCTTGGTTGTTTGATTGGACTTGGGCCGTGCGTATGTGCTTACGTATGGGCTGAGATTCGATTCTTTGAGTTGATGGCCGAGACTTTTTGGGTGATGATGTGACTTGGGCTCAGTTTCGTGTTTCGTGTTTCGTGCTTTTTTTGGGTATCGGGACAAAAAAATGTTTTTGTCTTGAATTGAATTGTTTTGTGGGACGTGTTTAGACGTGAACTCGGCTTGAGGACGTCTCGGGAGGCGTGTTGAGGTGTTTTTGTGGGCTTTTGTGTGTGGAAAAAGGCTTCTTTTGTGTTAGATCGGTTTAAATAAAATGACTAAGCGAATACTCATTTTACACGACATGCAAATAAATCATTTATGCATTAAACGACTTAGAATGTTTTTGAAAAAATGTACCGTTTTGACATTACGTTAAAAACATGCTTTTTGTGAAAAGTCCATATTCATCACAGGGTTTGTGTTTGGGGGGGTACGGATACGGGTATCTACAATTGCATATTTCGTAAAATGAGTATTAATTTAGTCGTTCTATTTCAAGCCGTGAAACACGACACAAATATTCACCCACAAAAACGGCCCAAAAACACAAAAATAGCCCAATCGCACACAACACCCAAAACAGACTAAAAACACGTCCCGAGTCACATTTTCGTAAACCAAATTTTACGACATCTCAATACAATACATTACAAAAACAATTTCGTTTCGAGCCAAAACCAAAAACACGATAAAAGATTTAGACACGAAATACGAAAATGGAGACGATAACGAAAATCAAGCCCAATCAAATCATGGCCCAAAAAGACTCGACCTGCAAGACACAAAAAAGAATAAAATATCACAAAAACAATACGTAATCCATTATGCTGGCGGCCCAAGTCCAATCAAGGACCCAGGCACGCTCAATAAATCGTCAATGCACTGGCGATTATCCAACCAATCGCCAGTACACTAGCGATTTTCCTTGTTTCCCAAAACGTGCTAGGCGATTTTTTTACCACGCACCCATACACTGGCGATTTTCTTTATAATTGCTTGTAAACTGGCGATTTTTATTACAACCATACACAAACACGAGCCAACTCTTATAAATACACACCCCTTTCATTTGACATCAAGACACTAGGACAATTACATAAGGTCACTACTACTTTATCTCACTACAAATCTCTCTAAAAACCGTCTTTCCAATTTTAAGGTAAACATTTTACTTTCGGATTGGACGTTTTAGACTCGAACAAAAAGGGTTATATTAACCTGACTCGGTTGTGGCGTAACGAACTCGTATTCGTAATACGGTTGTAGTAATTTGAATTCATAATTCATCTAAACCTCACCAAAATCGCATAAATAACGACCCAAATTCACTAAAAAATTGATTCCACTTTACATTACGCAAACTCTCATTCATGCATTAAATCACGACTAAAACACAGATTCGACATAAACTTATACCGTTTCAACTAGTCTTTTAAACATGCAAATTTGAGGATTTTACAAATTACTAGAATTAAACATGAGTCGGAAAATAACGTTTATTTAATAATTCAAATACAATGAATTATTATTTTTACGTACATTTCCTATAGAAAAACGTCATAGCTTTGACGTTTCACATTCATTATTTTACATATTTACCGAGTCATATTCGCACTTGTTCGTAGCGTAGTATTAGCTCAAACATTGAAATTAAGCACTTGTTTTCAAATTAGTAAAGACTACTTTTACGTAGGCTTTTTTATTTCAGTTTTTCATAACGCATTTTGATAAAACTTTCAAAAAGTAACCTCACTCCGAATTCTCTCTGGTTTCACAATAACCTTAGAAGGATAGGTATCGACGCGCCTTGAATTCTAAGACTCGCGTCTTTTAATTTAAGACGCGTTAAAAAAGTTCCAAATTCGTTAAATATTTGGTGGCGACTCCAAAAACAACTTCAAAAGATTTTCGACATTTCTTTTTAGCAAAATTAAGCAATGATATCCCACATAGCAATAGTCATCAAATACAACTCATCTCGACGTCGCCCAGCCAGCGACGAGCGCAAGTTCTCTCGCGTAGCGCTCCCGCTCCCTGATCAGACGGGGCCCGCGCGAGGCGTCGAGGGGTTCCCGGTACCTTCATGAGGGTCGGGTTTTGTTGCTGGGCAGTAAACGGCTCCATGCTAATTGGTCTTCCGAGGTGGCGGAAGCGAAAGCCATTGTGTTTGGTCTGGAGATAGCCAAAGATATGGGATGGTCAGACATCATTGTGGAAAGTGACGCTCAGTCCGTGGTTCGTGTTGTTAAGGAAGGACGCAGGCTTCAAAATCCTTTTGGTATTTGTGTCGACGATATTTATTCTTGTATGTCTGTTTTTTCATCTATCTTATGGTCGCATGTAAAAAGAGGGGGAAATATTGTCGCGCACCATGTCGCTAGGGTGTGCACGTCTATTGACGATGAGCATTTGTACTCCGATTGTTTTCCGGATGCCATTTTGGCGTTGGCGGAAATCGATTTAATATAGTTTTCCTTCCTCAAAAAAAAAAAAATAAAGAAAAAAGAAAATAAAAAGACCTTAAGACGTAATAATACGCCTATTATCATAAAACAATGTAGTTAGATACGGAGTATAAAACAATCTTATCACAACTTAAAGAATTACTTCGTACATGGTGATTTAGTAGTATTAGTTACAATCACATATAACAAAAAAAATTTAACAAAAGTAACCCAACGTTTTCAAAATATTTTAAAAACTAACCCAAAATTTTTAATTTTAGTTATACAATAATCCAACATTTTATACTTATTTATAGAATTATCTCACTCCTAAAACAACGGTCATATGCAAATATATTCGTATTTATATGTTTGTATGAATTAATGTAAGTCTCAATTAATTATAAATAACATTATATTGTGTAATTATAAAAGTTTCAACGAGAATCTAATCAGTGGCGGATTTTATAACTGTTGGGCGAGGGTGGGCCCACATTTTCTTTTAAGGTGGCCGATGCTATTACTAGAAGTATACTTTTGTGTATAATCATCATATCATTATACTCCGTACATAGTAGTATACTTTTGTGTATAATCATATCATTATACGTAATTTTTTAAATAAGACGATTCTAGTATGAGTAATAATTTTTTAAATAAGACCTAATTATATTGACCATAGCTACATATTTCGTAAAATTTATTCTTTAATTTTGACGATTTTTTTCGTAACTTTTACCTTTTATAATACATATTTTCAACACTCTCACTTATAAAACTAAAATGTTTTATAAAACCGCAAAATACTCATTTTGTGAATGAATAAAGAGGATTTGATGATGTGAGATAAGACAAAATAACGAATATATCGTAAAATTAAGAGTCAAATGATAAACAAAAGTTAGGGTATAATATAATCGGAGAGAATTTTATTGTACATTTTACAGCAACGGAATGAGGATTTGATAGTGTTTATACACATTATAGTTATAAAAGGTGGAAATTTTGATAAAAAAAAAAATTATAAAGGTGGGATTTAAAAAAATTATATCATAAAATGTGGGAGTTATAAAAAATAAAAACCTAAATTTTAATATAAACCTGACGATAAAATTGGGTTAAAATTTGATTTTCGACCCCCAAAGAAAAAGCATCCAAGATCCACCACTGGATCTAATGATCTCATACCTCACAGTTTATTTTGAATATTATTTTGTTAAAGTATTTTTCCAAGTTTTAATATTTCATACTTCAATTTTCATTATTGTAAGCGTAAGAATTAAATTGTTTGTGGTAGACCTTAATCAAGTTGTCACTAGTAATTAATTAAGGTTATATTTTTTCGAAGATGAAGGAAATATCAGGTTCTTTTTGTTAAATTTATCTTTATTAAATGGTGGGAAAAATTATAATAATGATTATTGTTGCAAAATTACGGATGTCACTACAAGAGTAAAAGGAGTACGGAAAAAAATATAAACGACTACACTAATATATTAATACGGATAGAGTCGGACTCTCTCCAACTAATATCAGCCTTGAAATCCAGAAGAATGCAAAATGAATATCGTTCGTGAAATTGTAGCTTATGCAGAAGTTTTTCTCTCGATTTCTTTCAATTTTATTCGTCGTAGCGGGAATAAAGTTGCCCATTACAGATTGTATTGCGGATATTGTTGCTACTGATTTCATGTCGGAATCATTTACTTAAATAATACTCGTAGTATGCTATTTCAAAAAAAAAAATATGGATAGTTTGAGACTTTGAGTCCTTGTCAGATGCTTAACTCAGTTTAAATACGGAGTACTAAAAATAAAATTTTAAAAAATTATGAAACGTTTCAACATTGTATCTCTTCGGTAGTAAATTGCTGAACCTACTTTAGTGTTTTTAACTTTGCTTATCACCTAGAATTGTGTGCGTCTCTTCTCTAACAAACTCGCACAAATACCAAAGAGTTGATGCACATTGTCCCCGTAAATCGTTGTATTGTGAGCATCAACAAAGTTTAACATAGATCCATGAGATAAAGCGAAATACGCGATACACAATACAGAGTACAATGTACTCGTCTCAAAGCTTCAGATGTAGGACTGTAGGAGCAAAATAACATCTGAGCTACTTTCCACTGCTATATTCTTTGGTTGCGGCCTCCTATGTACTTAATAAAATGGCCTTTACACTCGCATGTACTGCAATCATCTCCCTGTACTCCTCAATAGTTACATCCCACTTCACTCAGTCCACCCCTCTCCTCCAGTCCCTACATCCCCGCTCTTATCCCGAACCCCTGGAACCAAGTAACAGTCCCGAGAAAGATGAATATTAGTTTGGTCCTCGTAATTGCAAAGAGAGGAGATAGGATAACCAACCTTTACCTGGGCAAGAGACGAGCAATTTGACATAGCGTAGCCCGTACATAAATCGGTGCAATGAAATTACTACGTAAATCTAAAGCGATATGAGGTAGAGGAAACTTTGTTTTACGAGTAGTATATATATGAATTAATTTATTGGGAGATTCTTTACATAACACAAGTGATTGACAACTTGACTGTGTAGCCCATGTCTAAATCGATGTGATGAAATTACTATGTACACCCCATCTGCAATATGAGAAGGCATTTTACCTTCCTGAAAGAATCAGAATTTGCTGCTGTACGTGTACGGTAACAAAATCCTATATTATGTACTGCCTCCAAAACGGTGTTGAAGATCATATCTTTTTTTCGAAGTTATCGAGCTTCTTCACTCTTTGCATAGACCTGACTAGCAACGTCAAGAAAACACCTGCAAAATGAGATGCACCAAAGACACATTTAGCACCGACACTCGAAAAAGAGAACCATTGCCAAGAAAATTAGAGTGGCGGTGACTTTTGACCTGCGCCAACAAATGAACCATTGGCGACCATTTGGCTTCCTTGGCTGCTGAACGTGACCCCGAGATTCAGAAGGGTACCACCCAGAACTGTGTACATGGTCGCCATTTGCAATATCGTTGCCTTTCTAGCAGCTCTTTCCGACTAATAAAATTCAAGATTTACACAACAAATAAGTTCACAAGGGGACAACCCTAATAATAAATGCTCGAAAGAGAATGAAATGACACCTAATTTTACAATCAAGAGATATGAGAACTTTGCTTCTCATTCAAAGACAAACAATAATGATGTTTGTATAAATTGTGTGAAGTTATGGCCTGCTGGAGAACTCAAAACCTGAGCAATGGAGTGGTCGTTTGACGGGATCCATTTACGATGCACAAATTGGATTGGGAATATATGATGTAATAAAGCGGAATGACTCGCATGTTTCCAATCCAATGGAGGCAATGTACATCTTAATTTCCCTAGTTTGAAAAAGAGCGCCGTATGACTGGCAAGCCTTCTAGACAACACACAATTTGAGAGGTAAAATACTAAGCAATTTCCACGTGCTTTTCGTCTACATGCTTAACAAAGTCGTTCTTCTTAAGCAAACTTTAAAATCTCAAGACTGGGTATTATTTTTTATATTTTATTTGAATAACAGAAATTTGTTCCAAAATACTCCGTAATGTGTTTTGCGTACACAAAGCATCGACCTTGTTTTGCGTCTTGTGCCTCATTGCAAGGGACCATGTTACTTCATTGTAACTCATGCCTTATAAAGCTAAGGTCTTTAGGAGATCCCATGACCCCACTATTTGCTGGAGCCTTTTCGTAGTGGGATACTTTCTTTTACAAGAAAACACTTGATTTTGTTGCATCAAAATGATGGAGTGGACTTACCTCTAGAACTCGCACACGTAATTTCAAGTCTCCTGTCTCCAACTGCTTTACAAACTCTTCTATACGCTGGACTCGGTATGGCATTGACACAGTGTAATCTCTGGCCTGTTAAGTATCACAAGATTGATGAGTTAATTGTTCAACGGTTTTCTAATTACTCCAAGTATCAGTAAAACAATCAGAAGGAAGAGCAAAAGAACTAGAATATCACATCTTCAGCTTGTTTCCTTATTTCCGTGACAAGTTGCACTCCCGTACGTCGCCTTTCTTTCAAATCAAGAAGCTCCTGCACAATATGAATTTTGGATTGAAAATAGGGTTTTTTCAAAACTCCCACCTTTTAAAATACACATTTTCAAAATTCCTGCCTTATATAATTTTTCTTTTTTAAAACTCCGACTAAAATATTTTAAACACCACCAAATAGTCATTTTGTAAGGGAATAATGATGATTTGATGATGTGAGGTAAGACTAATTAACGAATAAATCGTATTTTAAGAACCATATAAACAAAAGTTAGGATCCGCTATAACCGGAGCAAATTTGATTTCACGTTTTACGGTGTCGAAATGAGGATTTGGTGGTGTTTTTAAACATTGTGGTTATATAAGGTGGGAGTTTTGTTAAAAAATAATAAAAGGTGGGAGTTTAAAAAAAGTGTATTATAAAAGGTGGGAGTTACGAAAAAAAAAAACCCTTAAAATTATGAAAAAAAAAATTGGGAAAAGGGTTATTTATTAAACAAACTATGTTTGTTAATGTTCAGTACTTATACCTGTGCATATGGAGCAGCAACCTTTACAAACGAAAAGTTCGGGTCAAGCGTATATCCCACACCTACATAGGAAACAAAGATGTATTCAACTTCAATAAACACACAAGCAGCAAGCTACATATCTAACAAAACAGGATGAGAAACGTATGTGCTCAGTAAAATTAAGGGGAAGTTTAAAGTGATCATTTACGGTATGCACACTCCTAGAGCTGATGCTGATATGCAATAACAGAAACTAATATTACCTCTAAAGACGAGATCTAGTGTTAAAAAAATCATCAGACAAGAGCATATATGTACAATTTGAATTCATCAACAGTACAATAGCAGTGATATGATATCCAATTATCCATCATATTACAAGAAGTATGTGCCTGAAGAGGCTTTTGCTCCAAGTGAGATATGGTTTTAGAGAGACCAAAACTAGAAAATGGGACAATGCCAAGAAAAACAAAACGATGCAGTTTTGAAAAAGCTTTGGATATTTTATCGACTATATCCCACAACGAATTACAAAATTGATCACTGTTTGCCCAATCATATTACTAAATATGTAGGTGAAGCATCTATTACAAGGATAATCTCAAGACATTCTAGCTACCATCCAAATATTATGTATTAACATATTGTAATCCCTTCATCCCATTTATATTGATTGTCCTTCCACCCTTTTAAATCACCAAATGCCAATTTATAGTGGATGAACACAGACAGTACTGTCAGCATCTCAAAACGCTGGATACATAAGTGAAAAACTACCTTCAAGAGTTGAAAATGCCCTGAGGACAAACGTAAAAGTTGACGGGAAACGGAATGGCTGATCTTGAGCTATGGCAAACAGATCCTGTAATTTGCAGTACAGAAAGAAACCAATGAATCAGTTAACAACAGATCATAAAGGGCTCAAAATGCAACATGCAATGCAGTACCCGCTGAGTAAGTGTTCGTTATAAATGTTTAGCAGAACATGTTCGTCTCACTTCCCCACCTTCGTCTCACCTTTCTCAAAAGCCCACCACTACCAGTCTACCATAAATGAAGAGTCACCGCCACACCCAAAAGCCCTTCCCCCACCCTTTAAAACACTAATCTGATGTTTTTCAGTGTGGAGGGAGGAGTATTAGGAGTGGAGATGAACTTTGGAGGTATCAGTGGTCATTCTTTAGTGGTCGTTTGATTTTGACAGAGAAAAGGTGGGTCAGCGGCGAAGGGAAAGAGAGCCGCCGGAGAAACCGGACATCAAGTGGGCATTTGGCGACTCATGATTGTGGCGGCAGAATATGGTGGTGCCGGCATTTGTTATCGGCCATACCGTTGGTGTTTGTGACTTTCAAGTGGTGATGGGCTACGGAATTGAAACTCATTCTGTTGGGAGCTGGGAGAATGGAATTAGAGGGTTACAGGGGGATGAGAAACCTATAGACCCTCAACAAAACACCCTCATAAGTTAAACATATTGCAAGACTATAATAGAGCATGGAGATCCTAAATTGTTGTTCGAAACGTATTATGTTTCTTTAAAGAACAGAGCAGTTTGTTCCTGACAGATCTAAGATTTTGACCCTTTCGCAAGCTATCAATTGCGCACTACAGAGCGATTAACTTCTCCATTAAATGAATAGTGCTCCATTTTATTACTCCCCCGAAAACACCAACATAAAGAGTCTACTAAAAACAAAGGGCAGGACATGGTCCCACTGTAATACAATCAAGCACATTGACGCTCCCCCGGATAAACCAACATGATTGCGCAAGCTAACATAGAAAAGCAATCCTGTTCCGTTACGGTGTTTTAAAAAAAATAAAAATAAAAAGCAACCCTCTCTCGCCCCCTACATCAACTACATAGTATATATTTATAGGATTCCTACTACCTTAGACTCAACCATACGGTATCAAATTCTTATTCTGCAGTATTAGACCAAAAACTACCTTAAGCGTCAACAATTTTAGAGCTACGGCATGCAGACAAGACACCACCATTAGAGGGCATATACAGAAAGTCATACCTCACCAATTGCAGCCAAAGTCTGCTCCTGATCAGGCGATTGATTTAACAAATTGTTCAAGAAAAATTGCACTGATCTTCTCACCTATATAAAATATGTATAGGTTAATAAAGACCATAAATATTGATGGCATCATTATGTACTTACTGTGCTACAAATCTACAATACCGCTGAGAGATCTCCAGTAGGCTGTAGTGCTCCAAGATCAATGAGGCTCGAGACCACCTGTGTGGGCGAAGCTTATAAGTGTTGAGAAGTTAATCCAGAAAAATCTTAAGGATAGTCTAGATTTATCTACCTTAATATCAACTCTAGATTGTCTAAAGAAAATTATAATTTCACTCATTCTACGAACATTTTTTTTTTCATGTCCAGCTTATGAAACTTATCTAAACGGTCATGAATAAAATATTTCGAAATTCTAAGTTTTTCTAACAAGTATTATTTGAGAAATGTTGGAAATTGTTGTTTTGTTAGTTAACTACTCCGTAGTTAATGATTTTGAAACTATATACGAGAAATATTTTTTTAACACCAACATATTTTCTTTAACTCCTCTTTTTCCTAATTATTAGTGGTTTTGAAAATATGGAGAGTATGTAACACATGAAAAACATGTAAAACGACATAAATAAAAAGAAAAGTTTGATACTCCGTATTTCTTAAGATGAAATGTTATGAAGCGCAGGGCGTATTATACCATGACTATAGGACGTGAAAGGAAAATGTTCAGAACTTTTACAAGAAGAACCAAGGAAAATGTTCATAGCATTACTGCAACAATATCACAACATAAACAGGAATCGACACTAACTCTAAATGACATATTTGCAAATCTGTTTATAAAGCAATGGAATACCTTTTTCGTATCTTTTTCGTAAACAGCATAGAATAAGTCAAGCAATCTTTCTCGTGTAAATGTTTTGATATCTCCCATCATTCCGAAGTCGTAGTAGATGATTGCTTCATCGGTATCGATAGCAAGGTTACCAGGATGAGGGTCCGCATGGAAGAATCCAGTTTTCAGTATCTGCAATGTATACGCAGTGAGATATTAGCAGTCGGTGAAGTTAAGGACAAATGTAACTCATTAACATCCATAGCTATTTTGACTATGTAATCGAACATGTTAGAGAGGAATACTGAACAATTCAAAAGTAATTTAGCTCACAGAGTTGCGTACAGTAGAGATGGCATGAAAACACATCAGTTGGAAAAAAAAGTAACTAGTTCAAACTTCTTCGGTCAGTGACGTACACTAAGGAACGCCAATTAAGCCATAAGCAACTCAAAGATACAGAATTGACGAATTTCAGTACCTGAATTAAGTATCCTTCAATGGCACGGGATGCAATTCGAGGACGATTATAGCCAAGCGCATCCAACCTCTCCAGTTTATTTATTTTGATTCCTGTTTAAGGAAGCTAATGGTCAAGACAGCAAAGCAGGCCCCTAAGTAATCAAGAATATCTGCAATTGGTGTGCATCATACCTGGAACATACTCTAAAGTCAACACCTTTAATGCAGTATAATCCCAGAAAACCAACTGCGTGAAGAGACAAGTTGTACACAATGTATCAGTCAAGGAAGTAGTTAGCAGATTACTAAAAGAGTACAGGCATAAGTCTGAAATGACAGCTGGCGGTAGAGAGAAACATACGGGTACTCGAACCCACTTTACATTCCGAAAATCCCGGCGGAACCTATCAGCATTTTTTCCTTCGTTGATGTAATCGATTTCTTGATATAGAATTCTGAAGTTTGAGTAAAAACAATTAAAAACATGAGACTAGTCATAAGTAAAGACAATGGTTATGGTATATTTTTGATTAAAACATGACACATTCTGTCGTTCGTCTGTCTATCTATTTCCTAAATTCACGGTTGAGGTGCTTCAACAACAACAATTACCATAATGCCTCAAGGGCTACACCAAATGGCATGGAGAGGGAGTCAAATGTACGTAATATTAGCCAAACGTTAATAGAAAAATGTGGAGTCAAATGTACGTATTATTAGCAAAGAATTAATAGCAAAACGAGGTTGATTTCTGAATAAATCCGAGGACATTGGCGCCATGAATGCGCCTTAAGTATAGTGCCTCATTTTGTTTCATTCCATCGTAATCTAGAAACCAATGATAAACTTTGAAGTGTTGTATCCATTCCAACTTGTATTTAACATATGTTTTGAGCAGGGGAGGGTAGAGAGCATTTTCACAATCGAATGACTTCCATACCCTTGTGACTAGTGTGAGACCAAAGCTAATATATGATCTCTTATTGTGAGGGGTATCACTGGTATCACTGTCATTATACCCTTTAAATATTTGCCAAAATTAGAAACATTAACAATTAGTTGGACTGCTTAAAAACAATGTAATAATATTATTTGGCTGGAAATTTGGAATAGAGAGAGTAGCAACTTTTAGGAACTATAGACATTAGAAAGTAACGATCAAGCCAGTGTATCACTTACGTCGCACATTCTTCATATATACCAATCCAGTCCCTGGTTGGACCGCCCAATGATTCACTATTTTGGAAATATTCAGCAATCAGCTTCAAATTTCCTGCGTAAAATAGGCTAAGGTAAGTTCACTGTTTTCTTATTAGTTAAACCAAATGCACTAATTAACTTCCCCAAACGTAAGCTAAAAGACACGACAGTTGCAGTATGAGCGACAGTTTTTCAGCTGTCACAAAGACTCCACAAATTTATCACGGGCGTAAGATTCCGGATGATCCAGGCTACAAATTATTAACGGTGTACTCCTTCCATCCCATTTTAATAGTCAATCCTTACTATAAATAGAAATTAAATAATTAATTTGGGAGAAATTGAGAATAGAATTAGAACAATTAAATTGGGATAACAAGAGTATGTCTTTAGATTAAAGCCAGAAAACATAATATTGATGGGAGGAATAACTTCTGTTGATTACTCTACAAAATACTCCGTGTCTGATAAAGCCTTAGACATTGTTTAAATGGCGAAAATGTAGGGAAAGGGAGGGGGAGGGGAAATGAAGGAAAGGAAAGGAATGGCAGGCAGGGAAAAGCATGCATACTCTTGTTATATAAGAATATATACTCTTGTTACATACTACCTCCATCCCAAAATAAGTGTCCCTTTTCCACTAATTTTTTTCCCAAAATAAGTGTCTCCTTTCTATTTATAGAATGTTTTAACAAAGGATTTTCAAAATTTTCTCATTTTCATTACCATCCCTAAAATCCTCCCAAAATAGAAAGGGGACACTTATTTTGGGATGGAGGGAGTAAATGACAAGCAAAAGTGACAAAAAAATATGTTTAACTGTGTGCATTTTGAGGGAGAAGGTTAAGAAAGAGTGGAAAAAGAATATCCAAGCATTACTCTGGGATAAACAAATGTTAAGAGAAAGATACCCAGGAGAAATGGCATATATGAACACTCATGTAGTAATCAATCACTAATGAAAAAGATAGAGGAGTTTTTTGCAGCTCATTTAGCTTGTTGAAGTTTGTGAATTGTGATGGTATGTAGGAACACTCATATGGTTATACAAGAAAGTGTCTCAAGTAGCCTATGCAGAAAGAAATCTGATATTCACGTGTAACTTACGTAAATCAATGTCAAAAAGTCTTTTCAAGCCAGGCCTTTGAACCTTTACAACTACCTTTTCTCCGTTATGCAAGATAGCCCGATGCACCTGTAAAAACCATTCAGAAAGGCTAAAATCAGTGATCTGAAGAATAATTTGTGTCAAAAACTAATGTATGACTTATTTTAGTCTTACTCGAGGGCAAAATGATTATCGATTTGTTCTTAGATTACTATATGTGCTTTTAAGTACCAGCATTCGCCTTTTAGAAAACCATGGTACTTAGGTTATAGATTCCAACACCTATTAACATAACGAACTTGGCTATCAGATTAAACATATTTGAAAACCTTTCATTCACTGTACAATCCACAAGACCACAACTCATACGAAACAAAGTCTCCGGACGACAGAGTTATATAGGCGCAGCATTAAAATAAACATAGTCTCCCTTCTGTTCTAGAATAGTAAAGGATAAGCTTTGTAAATCTAGGCTCCCAAGCACGACGAATGTAAGTGAGGCATTCATTAAATGATAATGGAGTTAGTGTTGTTATAGTCTCAGCATGTGCTTAGATCAGTATCTTCTTCAATATGAAATGCTGAAACCATTACGTGCGACAAATATTCAGTTGACCAAATACGAAATTTTATAGATTCATTAACAATGATGAATTATCATGAGTGGTTTATCTCAAGGAATGATACTTGTCAAAGAGATCAATTGGTCAGAAAATGGACACCTGACCAAGACTAGCTGCAGCAATAGGCTGGTCTTCAAATTCTTTGAAAAGTAACTCCACAGGGGCACCAAGTTCAGCGGCAATGAACTCTCTTGCTTTCTTTGATGAGAACGCAGGCACTCTATCCTGCAAATATTTCCATGAACATACACGCAATGATTATGGTATGATATAAGCGCACATAAAGACCAATACATAATACTACTGTGTAATGTTATATATCTGTTACCTGCAACTTGGCAAGCTCATCCACATATTCTCGTGGAAACAAATCAGATCTTGTAGATGATAGTTGTCCAAGCTTAATAAAAGTTGGACCAAGCTGTAGTACACATTCTCTAAGCCATGCAGCAGTGCTCTTTCTTCTCTTTTTCTGAATATAATAGCATTTGTGAGAAATATTGTGAGACATACGTACTCATACTAGTCTCGATGAAGGGATTCCGACGAAAGGGAGGGGCAGAATTTCTCAAACCGGATAGCACGTTTGGTCGGACGGAAAGTAAGAATCCATTATTCCTTTCTAAAACGCAAATCAAAGTTACTTCAACTCTGAAACGATTTGGAAGGATAACATTAGCTTTGTTTCCCTCCCTCCACTTCCTTCCTAATATGCTATCTAAATTATGTCTTAGAACAAGAGTGTGGTTGGTCTGAGTTAAAGTAGACGTAAAAGAATGGGTTTCAAAAGGATAAAGCGTGAGTTTTAAAAGGGAAGTGACATCGCAATAGAAAGTAACCTGCTTTTCTTCATCAAATCCGCCAACATAAGCCCACTTTGCATTCTCCAAAAGAACGCGCACACGAAGTGTAAGAACGAACGACCAGACATCCACAGACCTTTGCACAGAATTGTAATTGTCGTTAGCCCAACTAAACCCGGAATCACTAGGAAGAACCCTTGGTTCCTCTAAAGGGGGAAATCCTTCATCCTTCGGAGCAAATGATCGCTTAATCATAGGAGACACCATCTTCCTCCTTACAATGCTCGCGCCATTGACAACCTGCTTAGTACCATTCACACCATTGACCTTGTTTGCTCCATTAATGACGACCTTGGTACCATTAATTACTACACCTGTCCCATTAACCGAAGGATTTCTTGCGTTCTTCATTACCTCAGTCGTTGGCATCATTTTACGTGAGCGTCCATTGATACCTAAATCTGTTGGTTCCTTGGTCTGCCCCACCAACCAGAATCCATTACGAGATTTCGGGATACTCTTATCATTCCTCGCAAACTTTACCAATCTTTGACCATAAATTGAACTTGAAAAACCTAGTTCATCAGATACGACTTTCTGTTGGGATAACTCGATGTGGCGACATTGACACTGAGATGCTAGTATTGCTGCCATTTAAACTAAACTGGGTCCAGTGAAAATCTGATCAAACATCAAACTCAAGTCACAAACTACCTAAATCATTTTTAAATACATAGACAAACTAATAACATACAACATCAATCAAACAAAGAAGCAAATGCATAGATGAAGCAAACACAAACATACCAAACGAACTCACCACAAAGTACAAACACAAACAATTTGTTGATAGAAATTTGCAGCATAAAACCCACAAAGTAAAAAATGAAGCATTTGCTGAGTTGAGTGCAAATAGTCAATCAAACAACATTGATTGAATCCAATCAAACACATTACGTGCAAGAAAAGTATACCCAGAAATCCAACTAACGTAAATTTGGGTCAATTTTTTCCCCATATAATACCAAAAAAAACTCACCTTTCAGTGTGACCCAGAATCAAAAACGATTCAGCTTTCTACTACACCAAAAATCCAGGGAAATTCACCAGACAAAGCGGTCAGTTAATCAAATATATTTGAATTGATTAAATACTGAATTGACTTTACAAAGCAAGAAACTAAGGTTGGTAACCAAATGTGTTTCAAATTTTTGATTAGAGGGTATCAATCAAATAATTGAAAACTTCTGGAATTTTAGGAGCCACCAAAAAAATGTGGGAAGAAGTATTTAGAACAATAAATATTTATATAATACGGAATAGTATTTGATGTAAGAACTAGAAGAAGTGTCTCTGTTTTTAGCGTACAGTTTTGATGACAGATGACTTTGATGAGTGCCATACACTTTAATTGGTTGCTGTTGCACTTCGTGTGCCTTTACTATCGGTTCTCATGTAGCTTCGCACTTTCCCCCTAGTTTTTTTTTTTTTTTTTTTTTTTTTTTTTTTTTTTTGGTTTTTCCCTTCCCATCGTAATTGATTTTTCATGTACGTAATTTCTTCAACTTGTATACTTTTTTCATTATTATTTACAATTTTACCCTTTTTTTACTCAAAAAATATACTCCCTTTCATTTTCTTTGATGTTTCCACTTTCCTTTTTGGACCCATTTTATTTAGGGCTGAGCATCGGTCCAAGACCGGACCAAACCGGACCGACCTGGACTAGACCTAGGACCAATTTTTTTTACGTGGACCGAGGACCGGACCAAAAGCTTTGTCGTCCGGACCAAATAGATTTGTTCCAGTTCAAAACCCGGACCAAATGGACCGAAGACCAGATCAGAGGGAAAAAGTGGAACGAAGACCGGACCGAAAAATCCTCTGGCCTGGTTCTGCCTGACCAAATGGTGCTGTCCGACTAATTTTCCTATGGGACCAAAATTTGCTCTCCCCTAATTTTATTTGTTATTCTCCTTTCCTTTTTGGTCCAAATCTTATGGTTCCCATATTTTGTGACCCCACTTTTTATCTTTACTTTTAATCTCCACCCTCCAATCTCAATTCCTTATTTTTTTTCCCTAAAAACTTATGGGAACATCAAACAAAATAAGAGGGAGTACACAATTATCTCTTTTTTTTTCTTTTTTTTTCCCAACTAATCTTCAGTCAAATTCATATAATTTTCAACTTCTTGATCATTAACCCTAATAATAAGTTCTAATTGTTTTTAATTTTAACTTTTGTGTTTAAATTATCGATTTTATTAATTTTCAATAGATTTAAGTCAAATTTAAAATTAGGGTTTGTAAAAGGATAGTTATAGGATTTGTGAAGGAGTCGTTAGTGGCAAGTGGTCTGGGTCTGGCGAGGGAATGGCGGCAAAGAACGTGAGCCAAGGCGGCGACGGCGTAGGGTGGAGGGAGGCCGGTTGGCGGTTCGGGGTTAGTGGTTGTTTTAAGGGTGGTTTAAGGTGGTTTGTTGGTGGTGTGTTGGTGAGAGAAATGTGTATATTTTTTTGAGTAGAAAAGGATAGTGTTGGAAATTGGAAATAATAATGAAAAAAGTATATACTTGATTAAATCTATACTTTCTAAAAAGCACAAAGTTACTAACTTTTAAATACTGTAGATGGACAGTGAATTCGTACTCCTTTTGCCTTTCGTGTGTGCTCTCCTGCTTTCCCACCATTCCCTGGAGGGCATGCTTGCTTCACCCACACTCCTTACCTCATGATTTGGTCAGATCGCTATACTTTTCCATTCCATCATTTCGGAATTCATTTGCTCATCTCTTTCTTCTCAATTCCCTTGGTTATCACTTATCTCTCCTCAATTATTACCTTGCCAAATTTTAAAATTCCTGAATCCTTCTGTACTCCTCCCATTTCTTTTAACTCCTTCACGTATTAATCTCATTCAGTACTTCTCTCACTAAATTCTATTGAAATTCCTCCATTTCCTCTTATTATTTTTAGGTTTCAAATTGCTAGCATTTGATTTGTGTCGTGATTTTTGGTGGATCTCTGGATATGGCAATATGAGATGGTTGATTTGCTTGATTGGTGCAGGTTAGTTCTTGGCCAGGAAACATTTGCCGGTTACAGATCCTGAATCCCTCTCTGCTCCTTGAAGCTTTTACATGCAATTTTTCTATTACATTTGCAGGAAACTAAGGTTCGTTCTGTATTTCCTTCGTCCAATTGTTTAAACTCCGTTCATTCATTCTTGGTTTAATTTTCGCTGGAGCTGCTGTTTCTTTTCTCCTTTACATATTATACTTTGGAAACCTGCTTTACAAGCTAGCTGATCTCGTTACACGGAAAATAGCCAACGTTCGTCTAATTAGCAAGCCTTTGAAGGCCATTTGCTGAATTGAATTTATTGGATAGCTGGGGATGTACATACCTTTTACCATTAGCGTTCTACTGCCGCCACCTATTTTATTAAATTTGCACATCGTCATAGAAGTTTAGGCATGTTGCTGTCAGCATAGTTTGGGTGGCTATTTTATTTTTCCAATTTCTGTTTGTAGATGTAGTAGTGTAAAAATAATCGAATTGGTTGGTAAATGTCAATGGCTTTGGATTTGTGGAGTGTTACTTTAGTCTGTCACCGATACGAAATTGTCATGGCTTTACAAATTATTGATATAGATATGATTTTTCGATTTGCCTGGCCTTGTTTTGACTGCATTTTTTGGGGTTTTACAAATGTGTAGTGCTTTCAAGCAAACTTTTTGGTGGCTGAACGGCTTCTAAAAACAATGCAGCTGTCTGCACGGAGGAAGAGGCGTCTGGAGAATTTAGACAGTGCTGAGAGCAGGTAATTGACCAGACACAATTTGATGCCCCGTTACCTGTTACTTGTATTCGCACCGTTTGTCGTCTGCTGTAAGTTGTAGGTGTTGCTACAATTAATTAGGTGGGTAAACATTTTCCAGCCAGCATTTGGAACGCAGTATATTGCATGTGGACCTTAACCAAGATTCAACCCCGCCACAAATTAGAGCACGTATTAGAGGTCGTGGCCGCCACCAGGTTTCATCTTCGAGAGGTGGAGGACACAGTTCTAACAGTCATGTTACCCGGGGTCATGGAAGAGGACGGTGTGCTGGAGGTACCGGTAGTTTCCTGTTCTGTTCCTCGTTCAACATATTTGATTGTCTAGGCTAGATATAATTCCCTTGCGCTTTAGGATTTCGACGCGCAAACCATTGTCTGCTTGAATATTTTGTCTGATGTTTAGGTTGTCCCGTGTACTGCAGGTCGTGCGTTAGCCCTGGGCCATGCTGGGCATGTAACACCCCGACTTTTCCTAATATTAATTGTTCGTCTCAATAATATTTGTAATTCATTTCTCTTGATTTTCTCATTTTTAGCTCGAGAAAATCAGTTCACTTGTCGCGTGAATTAAGCTACTCAGAAGTCGTGACTTAAAAACGAGTAATTAGCTTAAAAACGGTGTAATTTCCTCATACGAACTCCGATTCAGGTGATTCAAAAGGCTAAATCACAGTATTTTTCGACACCGTCAGAATCGCCAAATTTTCAAGTTGAACCGATCGGTTCAGGTCCGAACCAACCGGTTCTGTCTGTTTTTCGGATCAGTGAGTTAGAGTTTGTTTTTATTGTTTTGCACAAAACCCTTATGTTATACTAACCTCTCTAAACCCTAGGATCATTATTAGCTGCTTTACATCCTAAACATCATTATTCTCTCTTCTCTCTCTTCTCTTTCATTAATTCTCTCATAAATCATCTCAAAACTCTACACAATTCATCTCTAAACAAACCCTAATCATCTCCTTATCTTTTCTCTTCAAATCTCTTTGGTAATTCTTCATCTTTAAGTTATTTTGTAAGTTTTATTATTATATGTGTTTATTGTGTTGTTCTTATGTATTGAATGATTTATGTGTGCCCTAATCAATGGGAGAGAATTGGAGAGAAAATCACAAGTTCGGATTTCTCTGACCTGGGTTCACTAAACTGAAGATCGCCGGAGATCCGACCGTCCGATTTTGCCGAAATTTTGACAGCATGTTCCTGACCCATGGGGCTACCTTTTCACCGTTCAGTTTCTCATTTGGAGCTCTGGATCGTCTGTTATCGCGTCTGGACAGAAGGATTGAAAACTGTGCTTTTCTTTGGCTTGTTTGGAAAAGGTAACTAGGTGTAGCTTTAGTGATATTTTGACTTGTGTGAGACCATATAATTGATTGAGGATGAATTGGTTGTTGTTATGTATGTAAAGCTATAATCTTTGGGTTGGTTGTGCTATGAAATTATGTTCTTTGGTCTTAATTGTGTTGGTCTCACACTATTGTGTCTAATAACTTGAATTGGGATGTTTGTCATATTGAGTTTGGGTTATATTGTTATTAAGTTGATTAAAGATGATCATTTTGGGGATTAAAATGGTTCATTATGGCTACTCTTGAGTTCTTATGGTTATTACTCCGTATCTAACATGTTGATTATGGTTAGTGTTGAGATTGGTTACAAAAGGGGTCAATTATGTTGTAGTTGTGTATATGATGGTCATTGTGATGATTTTGAGTAAAGGATTGATATGATATGTGACAGGGGTAAAGTCGTATCACTTAAGTCAAAATAACCTAAAGTCAACTAACAAGGTAGCTAGTGGCAGTAGGGTCGAATCCACAGAGAAACGGGCAGTCAATAGGATGCTCAGCTAAAACTAGGTCAATCTCAAGGTAATAAAAACGGTGTTTTGGGAGTCTAAACTAGGAACAACGAATAAGATGATATAAAAATATGTAAAAGGGAGATTAGGGCATCGGGATCAATGTGACACTGATTCAGGAACTCAACTCAAAAGGAAATATAAATCAACTGAAGCTATGCAAGTGACTAGGTTTAGGAAAACGCTCTCTCGAGTCAATTTTAACCTTAAGCAAATTTAGCGGGCTCTCGCAACTTACTAAACTTAACTTATCAAATACAAGTGAGTCTAGTTTCAATTAGGCTTTCGATCTTAAACTGAAACAACCTAAATTCAATTCAATAAAGGCGTCCCTAAATTCAATTGATAATAAAAACGCGTAGGAAGAAGTCAACTTGCACAAGTTCAATCAAAATAAGCAATTAAAACATGTTCCTGAACCAATCTCACAATCACCCTAAACCCTAATTATAAATTAGCTACGCATAACGGAAATCAAAACCAAGCAATAATAAGAAGAAGACATGATAAAAGAGATAATTGCAATTGAATTAAACCTGGAGTTTTACGGAGTACCGACGGTTACAAGCGAAATCAATCTTGAACTAAACTAAGAAGTTTGAATGTTTAATGAAAGAGAAAACTAAAAGAAGCAGTAAAGTAAAAACCTAAGTAAAATAAAGCATAAGATGTTATCTCCCCAAATTAGGTCTTTTTATAAGTGCCAAAATAATCAAACTCGAAAATAGGAAATTCGGGGCGTCAGAGCACGGAGCCGGCCATTCACTGCATCCTGACTGGCTTGCTCAGCTCGGGCCAATTCTCTTCTTAGGCCTCCTTGTGACTTTGGGCCTTTATATTCTCTTTGGGCCATTATATTCTTCGTGGCCTCTTGTCTTTTGGTCTCGTAAATGAACTCCGAGCTCCTGCGTGAGCTCGAGCCTGGTCTCGTAGTCTCAAATCTCGATCAAGCTCCAATTGTCTCGGGTTTTGGCTCAAAACCACCAAAACCTGCAAAATGTAAATAAAAGGCGTGATGTCGAGAAATATAACAAATAGCTCATAAGATCATAATGAATACGAACAAATGCAAGCTAAATGCGACTAAACCGGGGGCATATAATGCATATAAATGGCACGTATCAAACTCCCCCAAACCAAACCTTTGCTTGTCCTCAAGCAAAAAAGCGTCGGAGAAAATCAAAGTGACACGAACTTATCACGTTAGTATCTCAAAGTTGACGACCTATGCACATAAACTTACAAACCATAGATTATTTCACCCAAAATAGAGCACAAGTCTCAACCATTCACACCACATTATATTACTAGCCTCTAACGCTTTCGCAAAAATAAAACTGACGATGATTGAATTCAAGCAAGGCCAACCAAGCATACCTCTTTCCGTTCCACCTTTCTTCCCACATCATTCCATTTTTTTCATCTTTTCTTTTCTCTTTTTTTTTTCCTTTCAAATGTGGAGCATCCCTCGTATGTAATACCGTTTAGCTTGACATTCACTCGGTAAAGATCGTGCTCGGGTAAACATATTTCCTTAAGGGTTACATCATTGCTCATACTCTCGGTCACAACCAAATTCATGGCCATTATGGTTACCCAAATCAATGAGTCCCCTCCGAAAGTATCGAAGCATTGCTCCAATCAAAAATGATCTTTCCAAACAAACCACATTCCAACATTCCAAACATTCCACAAACCATTGCCTCGCAAGAATACCAATATCGAAAGTAAAAGAACGAAAAGCGATAATAATTAAGCAAATACAAGTGGGCTAGTGTTTGAGACTCGCAATCTATTAATAGGAAACAAACATATAGTGCAAGCTACGACGATAGATTTTCAACTCGGAGATGCTAAAGATCAAAATAAGCACACTAACCAATTCTCCAAACTTGACAATTCAAACCAAAAAGACTCGTATTTTTGTAAATTTTTGAAATTTTTTAATTTTTTGGGTTTTTAAGTAAACGCACACAAAATGGAAAAATGCAAATGAAAGCGCGAAAGTGCTTCCCTCCCCCAAACCAGAATCGCACATTGTCCTCAATGTGGAAAACAGCACAACCACAACAGCAGAGAAGGACAGATAATATACGGGGGTAGGAAAATAAAACGAGAAAAGAAGGTAATGGAAGCTCACATTATCAAGTCGGAGCTCCCCCAAACCGAAGCAAAGCATGGAGTGCGGCTATAAATCCACGAATGTGCATCCAAATCAGTCCAGCTATATAGTACTTCGGTATAGCACGCAAGAATCAACGAAACGAAACAGCAGAGCGTGGGGGCCGGTCCGGACCGGCGGCCGGCCGGCCGGCTCCCATGTAAATTTTCAATTTTTCCGCTTTTTTTTTTTCTTCTGCTTCAAATTTGAGCTACGGTGCCGGTATGAGCCCGGCTGCCGGTCGACCGGCAGGGATGTTTCCTCGTAGCGTCTTCTCAAAAATACTTAAGGACAAAAGTCCATAAGTACCTGCGCAATAAAATCACAAAATAATACCCTCGTCCTCGCGCGCTCAATAAAAACCGTAAAATGTCATAAAAACAAACCAAACAAAGTACAATAAATTACAACGTCATCGGGTTGCCTCCCGGAAGCGCTGGTTTATAGTCCCGCACGACTCTTCAAGGCTTTCAAAATAAAGTCAGGTTGGGCCAAGGACGTTGGCCACTCGCGACTCCCTCGCTCGGCGAAATGCGGTCAGCATGCAGCAAGATTCTACCTCCTCGAGGCAGATCATCATCAAGAATCAGCACGCAAGGGATTCCTTCTCTAAATGGCTTGCCATATCTCCCCTGTGCCCCGGGTGACTCGATCGTGGGTCCTCTATCGCCAACGCTAGCATCCAACAAGTCGGTAGTCAGCGGCTTCCTCTCCCCTAAACCAGTCATGCAGCTATTCTTCGACGAACCTGCACAAGGAGAGACAACAGAAAAGACCTCCAAAGTGTCTCCAATAGAGTGAGACGGAGGTATAACATCAATAGCACTAACCGACTCTAACTGCATAGGCGACCGCGGGGTACTCGACTGAGTAAAAACTAACTTCTCACCCCCTACCGTGAAAGTCAATGTCCCATTACCCACATCGATAAGCGCGCCTACGGTGTGTAAGAAGGGTCTCCCTAAGATAACCGGGATATGAGAATCCTCGGGAATGTTAAGCACAACGAAGTCTACGGGGATAAAGAACTTTCCAACCCGCATCGGACGCCTTCTAATACCCCTAGAGGTCGCCTAACCGAATCTGGCCACCATCCAATAGACATAGAGGTACATCCAAAAGTGGTCATCTTAAGCTTCTTACAGATGGAATAGGGGATCACACTCACGCTAGCTCCTAAATCACAAAGGGCGTTATCAATAGCATGGGTGCCTATAGCGCAGGGGATAGAAAAACTACCAGGATCCTTCAGCTTAGGGGGAGGGTTACCCTGCAGAAAACTACTACATTCCCCCGTAAAAGCAACCAACTCAACCTCATCCAAAGACCGCTTCCTAAGCAAGACCTCCTTCATAAATTTAGCATAAGCAGGAACTTCACGAATTAAATCAATAAAAGGAACGTTTACCTGCAAACTTTTAATGATCTCGAAGAACTTACTGAACTGGGAGTCCACTTTGGCCGGACGTGCACTACGTGGAAAGGGCAACCTGATTTGAATTTCAGGAGCCTTGTCTTTAGGAGCATTTCCGTGAACTTTCTTTGTCTTTGGCCAGGTCCGGGCCGCTGGCGAATCACTTTCGACCTCGATTCTTACCCCGTCGTCACCCCCATCTTCTCCAGCAGTCTTTCCACTCACCTTACCCGACCCGGGCGTCACAGGACCATTATAAACTCGCCCACTCGCAATCAATCGCATTAACGTGCTCAATATTCTTCTTCGTTGGTCGCCTGCGAGGTAATTGACCGCAGACGGGTTGATCGCGACGTAGCAATTTGGGCAACCCGCGTCTCGAGATGCTTAACTACCGACTTCGTCTCCATTTGCATCTTCGAGTTTCCATCTGCATTTGTTGCATCGCCATCATCATAGAACGATTTCACCAATGGATCGTGCACAAAGGTGGTGCGAGGGACATAGGATGGCTTTTGGTATGTGGGTTGTTGTTGTTGGGAAGACTTATGAGGGGGTTGGTAGGGTGGTGGTTGTGGAGTCGGGTTTAACACATTTTGGTTACGATAAGATAGAAGCGAGCGATCGTAACCCGGTTGGTTTTGGTAAGGCAGGTTTTGATTATAAGATTGGTAAGCGAAAACCTGCTCCTAGGGCGCAGCATACCCCGTAGAATAACCTGAATCGTGCCCTGCAACAGCGTTCACATGAGCACTAGAAGAACCACCTCCATTCATCATACTAATCTGCGCAGTCAGCGCAGCAACTTGGCTAGTAAGTGCGCTCATGCTCTCCTTATCACGGTCTTGATGTGCAGACCGTGAATTTCCCCTCGGCTTCCCGAACTGTGACGAGTGTATCGCCATTTCCTCGATCAGAGCCCAAGCCTTATCATCATTGACGTTATTAGCGAAACGTCCCTCTGCAGCAGAATCAAGAATAGCCCGGCTCTCCGCGTATAACCCATTAAAGAACGTCATGATGACCAACCACCATTCAAATTTCATGATGAGGACAATCTCTAATCAGCTTCTTATATCGCTCCCAAGCTTCAGCCAATGACTCATCAAACGTTTGCTTGAAGCCTTGAATTTGACTGCGCATTTGATTGGTGCGCTCAGGAGGATAAAACTTTGAGTAGAAAGCAAGAGCTAACCCCCTCCAATCCGTAATACCAGCAGCTAGTTTATCGAGGTCCGTGATCCACTCACGAGCTCGATCCTTCAAAGAAAAAGGGAACAGCATCTCCCTTATTTGCTCTTGAGTAATCCCGGCTTGCTTGATCGTAGAGCAATAGTCCGTAAAAACCTGCATGTGCCGACCAGGATCCTCGGTAGGATAACCACCAAACTGATTCCGCTCCACCAAATTTAGAAAGAAGGGGCGAATCTCAAAGTTGCCCGTAAGTGTAGCGGGCATCGTGAATCCACTCGGGATGGACTCCGGCTTAGGTAACGAGTGACTATATAGCTTTGGCATGGTCACTGGCTCCTCTAAATCAATAACAACGTGTATATTGTCCTCTTCGCAGGACGGTTGTTCCGCACGAGATTCCTCGTCTGAACTTTGCACGCTCTCAGTTGCGAAAGCCTCAGCGATTTCTTTGAAAAAGTTACGCATACGGTGCAAGGTACGCTCAGGTTCAGGATCAAAAGGGACTAAACCTGTAGGTGACCTGCGCATAAATAACTCAAAGGAAACGGTGAGAACAGTCTCAAGGAACTAGTGTTCCCTGAGACAAGAGAGAAAAACCTAAACTAAGCAAACAAACAACTAGCTAACTGTCTCCCCGGCAACGGCGCCAAAATTGACAGGGCTAAAGTCGTATCACCTAAGTCAAAATAACCTAAAGTCAACAAACAAGGTAGCTAGTGGCAGTAGGGTCGAATCCACAGAGAAACGGGCAGTCAATAGGATGCTCAGCTAAAACTAGGTCAATCTCAAGGTAATAAAAACGGTGTTTTGGGAGTCTAAACTAGGAACAACGAATAAGATGATATAAAAATATGTAAAAGGGAGATTAGGGCATCGGGATCAATGTGACACTGATTCAGGAACTCAACTCAAAAGGAAATATAAATCAACTGAAGCTATGCAAGTGACTAGGTTTAGGAAAACGCTCTCTCGAGTCAATTTTAACCTTAAGCAAATTTAGCGGGCTCTCGCAACTTACTAAACTTAACTTATCAAATACAAGTGAGTCTAGTTTTAATTAGGCTTTCGATCTTAAACTGAAACAACCTAAATTCAATTCAATAAAGGCGTCCCTAAATTCATTTGATAATAAAAACGCGTAGGAAGAAGTCAACTTGCACAAGTTCAATCAAAATAAGCAATTAAAACATGTTCCTGAACCAATCTCACAATCACCCTAAACCCTAATTATAAATTAGCTACGCATAACGGAAATCAAAACCAAGCAATAATAAGAAGAAGACATGATAACAGAGATAATTGCAATTGAATTAAACCTGGAGTTTTACGGAGTACCGACGGTTACAAGCGAAATCAATCTTGAACTAAACTAAGAAGTTTGAATGTTTAATGAAAGAGAAAACTAAAAGAAGCAGTAAAGTAAAAACCTAAGTAAAATAAAGCATAAGATGTTATCTCCCCAAATTAGGTCTTTTTATAAGTGCCAAAATAATCAAACTCGAAAATAGGAAATTCGGGGCGTCAGAGCACGGGAGCCGGCCGGGCTTGGCCCACAGACCACTTGCTCAGCTCGGGCCAATTCTCTTCTTAGGCCTCCTTGTGACTTTGGGCCTTTATATTCTCTTTGGGCCATTATATTCTTCGTGGCCTCTTGTCTTTTGGTCTCGTAAATGAACTCCGAGCTCCTGCGTGAGCTCGAGCCTGGTCTCGTAGTCTCAAATCTCGATCAAGCTCTAATTGTCTCGGGTTTTGGCTCAAAACCACCAAAACCTGCAAAATGTAAATAAAAGGCAGCAGTATCGAGAAATATAACAAATAGCTCATAAGATCATAATGAATACGAACAAATGCAAGCTAAATGCGACTAAACCGGGGGCATATAATGCATATAAATGGCACGTATCAATATGGATTATGAGTTGGTATATTGTTAAGCAGGTTTACCTTTGTTATAATTATGTTTTGTTGAGATATGATATTAATTGGGGTTGCTTGGTTTGCTTTAATGGTTGTAATTGTTGTATTGTTGGTATTAGAGATGGGGTTGTGAGGTATTGTTGGAGTTGATTTGATGGTTGGTTTGATCTGTTGCTTATGCTTAAGTTAAGTTTGCATGCGTGTACTGTTCTGGCACATATGTGAGGAGCTACGACGTCCTAGTTTGGACGGATACCGCCCATGATCCCCTCGGCTATTCTTGTTGCTTAGTTAGAGCGACTATGGGTTCTCAGCCATGTTGGTTAGAGACTATGGTTTGATATATGTCGTCACCGTTCTTGTTGCTCGGTGGAATTTGGCCAAATTTAGACTAATGAGTTTGAGGAACTTCTTGTTCTTTGTTCGCCATAGGGTTTGGATGATTCTTGTTGCTTCATCCCGGTGATTCTTGTTGCTTCACCCAAGTGCTCTGTGCTTACCCTTGCGGGTTGTTGATTGTTGTCTCCGTCATCTTGTTGTTGTGATTTGAGCTTATGCGTCAGTGGACTAGTTATTGTCGAGTTGTATTGGTTATATATGGTTACAAAGTTGTTGAGTGTGATTGGTTGAGTTTGGTAGCTAATGAGTTGGCTTGAGGTTGCATTATGGTTACTATACCTTTGGGTTGTTTGTTGTATTGTTGTCTATTTTGGTTATGTTGAAATATGACTGGGGAGCACCTAGTTACTCCCCACTGATTGTGGCTGTTACATTCTTTGTGGCAGGTTAGCGCGGGATCGGGTTTGTCAAATGAGGATGCCGTGAGGATGACCTATAGCTAGCCTTGAATTGATTTTGGACTAGACTTGTTAGGATGTTTAGTTTTATTATTGTTATCTTACTTTCATTTTTGAGCTGGTTTTGTAAGGGGTATTTACTCCCCACTTCTAGGCCTAAAGGCCTACCTCTTTTATCGTTGTTTAGTTGGTTTAGTGAGTGACGACTCGGATTACACGGTGTTTCCGCCACCGTGGTCTTCATTTTTATTCATTTTCTTTTATAAATCCTTTTTAAAAGCTTATTTTATTTTGTTGGAAAATCCGGGTTGTTACAGGGCAAGTGGAAAGGCGCATTAAATTACCACCTAGCAGCCGATGCGAGCACTGTGACGCTTTCAAATTTGGGTTTGAATCTCCTAATTTCATTGTCTTTGGTGGTCTTTGTTAGCCTCCGCATGGCCAGTATCCCCAGGCGGATTCGTTTGTTTACATCTCAAGACGAGGACGCGCTACATTTTCAGAAGTATTCACGGATGTATAATAATCTATTTGCATTCAGTTCACTAAGGGGGTCAAATAGATGCTAATACTCATAAAGGAATTTACGTTTTCAAATTACATGGTTAGATTTACCATAATATTCCGAACTTAATACCAGACGATGGGAAACCCAAATTTCTTCAACTGTATTTTTACGATGGACAAAATGAAACTGAAAATCGCACCAACTGTTTCCCAGAGGTTCAACAGAGTATTATAGAGTTGCTTATGCAAATAACGCAACAAAATCCTTACGCTAAATTCTTTAGATCGTTACGTGAAATAGAAATTAATGAATGCACACGAATAATTTTAAACACAGAAACAACACGCGACCAACGAGTTTACAATGCACCTACGTCTAATGAAGTTGCCGTCATTTTGAACGAAAACACTTCTTCAAGTGTTTCAAGCAGTCCTTGTAGGATTATATCGATATATAGTCCTTTAAAATTACAGGATTATAATGAAAACTTTATATGATTTAAAGTCATAAAATGAAATTGCACAACATAACGAATAGATTAAGAATTAACCTTTTAATCCTTGTAGGTTGGCCTAAGAACAATACCAAAAATATGGTATCTCCTAATTATCTCACCCAAGATGTTTCAAGAAATGCCTTTGAGATTGCTAGAAAATTAGAGAAGAAAACTGATTTCTTTTCTCTCAAGATTTAGGTGTGTGCTATCATGAGAATGAATTAGGGTTAGATGAGAATTAGGATGTGATTAGGTTAAGTAGAGAGCAAGTTAAACACTCCTCCCACATACCATTCACACGTCCAACATATTGGACATGGGGTGGACTTTTCCACCTCAAAATTTTAAAAGCCCAATCTAATTTAAAAGGTTTATCAAAACACATTTAATTAGTTTCTTTACCTTTTAATATATAATGTAACATATATTACTAGTGTCATCTGCATGGACCGACTATAATATATCATTAAATATAAATATCCTTATATTTATAATTTGCTAATTAATTATAACAGTTTATGTTTAATTAGCTTACATTATATACAATAATTAAATATAACAGTTTATATTCAATTCACGAATTACAGCTAATTCCTCTCATCTAATATCATTTAATCTATATTAAATAATATTCATTATCATATTTGGCTAACCTCTTAGTCACATTCGACTAACCTTTTAGTCCACAACACTGACTAACCATTTAGTCATTAAATAAGGCATCGATATGATTATTTTCTCAAATAATCACATCTCTCAAACACATCCTTTAGGTGTGACTCTTAGGGACCAGTTGATCACCGCCATCTGTATGACAATAACGTCAAACTTATCTAGCAAGCCAACAGTTATCGATAAACGTTAATCAACTGATTAAATACAAAATGTACCCTGTATACCTTTAGAGATTTATTTATGTTATTGCACTAACTGTGGAGGACACTAGCTCCAACAATCTCCCACTTGTCCGTACAAGTGTATGTGCGATAACCGATTCTCATATCCATAATAAATTTCTCCCACTCAATGTAAACCAATTTGCAAAGTCCATACTTTCAAAGGTCGTAGTTCACAAGTGATCAGTATCAAGAGTGGTTTCCCCAACTAGAGAGTAACTTAACTGATAAACGAATCATTATTCGAGCATGGCCATGCATTTTCAATTACAGCTCCTCGAGTGGCCCTGAGAAAAAGTATTATAACTCGATAGAAGTTTGGATATTTTCCTCAACTCGAATCCTGCAGATGTAAGCGCAGCATGAAATGACCCAGTGAAAATCTACTTGGCCTCTTGTTACGGTCGACCGTGAGAAAGAAACCAAAGTCACCCAAAATCTGCCTTAATCTCAAGAGACAGTCGATAGTCAAAAGAATCGACTCTAGGAACACTATGGATGTCCTATCCACGACCCGGCACCTAATGTTCTGAAACATTTAGGACTCCATGTTGTCGTCACAAAAATTGTCCTGCGCGATTTCAGTAAACCCGCATCTGTGATCGATCAGTCAACAATTTGACTTATGGCTCGTTGAACCCACCATCAATCGACGTCACAAAATATCCGCCTGAGTTATCAGCTCGTGTAGGCGATCACGGAGCAAAACAAAATCTAAAGCAATTCAGTTCACTTTGAGGTGTTCAACGTTGTCTGCACAAACCTCATGAAAAACAAGATATAAACAAAACGATGATTTTATTAGAAGTTTTATGGAAGAAGACCCATGTGTCTAATCCATATATAAAACGACTAATACAACTCAGGAACACACTTAATTCCCATGGAAATAACGTGTCTTTCATACTTATCATATCTCAACGGACTCAGTTGTAGAATCTGCTATAACAGTTTGTTTGGAGTTTTTCCAGCTGACCGCAGCGCCATTAAGAGTAAATACGAATCCAGATTGAGATTTCGAGTCATCTCGATCCGTTTTGGAAACTAACATCTGCGTAACCGATTGCGCATAGCTCAGTGTCTCCTCCATAAGTCAATACCCGATCTTTAGTCTTTCGTAGGTACTTAAGAATGTTCTTTAAGCCATCCAGTGTGCTTCACTTGGATTGCCTTGGTATCGGCTCGTCATACTCAATACATATGCTACGTCCAGACGTGTGCATATCATGGCATACATGATCAATCCTATAGCCGAAGCATAAGGAATCCGACTCATGCGCTCGACCTCTTCCAATGTCTTTGGTGCTTGAGCTTTACTCAATTGCACCCCAGAGATCATTGGAAGGTTCCCCTTCTTGGAGTTGGTCATGCTGAACCTCTCAAGAATCTTATCTATATAAGACTCCTGACTGAGGGATAACATCCGTCGTGATCTATCTCTATAGATACGGAGCTGTAGATACCCAAATCCGCACCTCCCACCAAAAACCCAGTGATGTAACAATGGACTTTTATTGCATGCTTTTATGTTGACTTAAATGGTTCTAATTATGACGAATTCGAGTTAAATGTTTTAAAATGCAAATGAGTTTTCTTTATGGGTCATCACTTTTAGTGTCCTTAGGTTTAGAGTCTAGCTCGTCTCGAGTTCAGGTCCTAACTGGCATGCGCACACTCTTTTTACACACCTCAAGTCTAATTGATCCTTTTACATTAACAAGGTTTGATTCGATTCTCCTAAAAACCAGTCGCTAAAACCATCCTTTAGCGTTAGCAAACCCTTAGGATAGCCTCACGGAATGTCCTATTTCACAAAATACTACAAAATACACCCCTTTTACATTTTCGTGGCTGCCCAGAACCGAGCCCAAACCCATGCCTGGCCCGCTTCCCAAGGTCCAGGATAAACCCTAAAACAAACCCTAGCAAACCGTAACTTAGAGCTCAAGCAAGGATATTTCGTATAATCCTAAAAGATATTTGGAAATATACGGAGAAAAGAGTATCTTGCCCGCCCTACCAATCGCAAGGGGCATTGCGATTGGTAAGGGCTATCGCAAGACATGTTGCGATTGCCCCAGGCAGTCGCAAGGAGCCTTGCGGCTCCTACGTCCGGTTTTATCCCTAGATTTCCTAAAATCTGCCGAACTCTACACTATAAATACGACCCTTCATTCATTCGTTCAACACACAATAATTCAGAACAGAAGACACAATTCACATCTCAAAACTCTCTCAAAGCCTCACGCAAAAACACCTTTGAATTCTTCATTTTTCTAGTGTTGAATTCTCCCCTTTGAAGCGAAGCGTTGCCAGTTTCCTAACTCGAGACAGGTAATACTTAATCCTACCATGGATTAAGGTCTTTCTTTACTTCTTAGACTAGCAAGGGCCTACATTAGGCTCACCCCGACTTTGGTACGCGAGTCTGCTTTTCATAAGGCGGCCATGCACGTCGAATACACACCCTATTCGTAACACCTTTCCAAAGTCGCATAAACAACTGACCTCTCTAAAATAAATCAATGGCTAATTGAACTTTATTTTATTGCATGCATTTAGCAAATCCTCTTATTGCATCTAAATCACTTAAAATGAATTCGTCATTAAATCAAGTTTTTCGTTAACAAGTTAAGCATGCTTAATCGAGGGTTTTAAACAATCTCTTTTTGCATTATTTTACATCTTTATCGCACTTGTACGTAGCGTATTACTTAGGCTCATGTATCATTATTTGCATTGTTCTCAAGTCTAGTAGAGGCTATCTTTCGATAGGCTTTTCCAAAAGATCTTTCATAAAAACATTATTTTGATTTATTCTTTAGAAAAGTACCCTCACCCGAATCCGAATCTGGTTTCACAATAACCTTAGACGGATAGGTGTCGACGTGCCTTGAACTCTAAGACGTGTCTTTGAGCATGAGGACACGGAGGCGGGTTCTAAATTTCCCTCATAATTTAGTGGCGGCTCCAAAACAGTTTTAAAAGGTTTTTCTCATTTGATCTTTTTAACTTTACGGCCCTAGCAAGACGTCGAGTGGTTCCATGGTCAGATCCCGGTACCTACAGGAGCCCCAAAATTCGTTGTGTCTCACCCAGATCTTTCATCTGGAAATGGTTCTTTAACCAAACTTTTACCGAAGTTAAGAGAGGTATGTCATTCCCAACCAAAAGTATGTCATCTACATACAGTATTAGGAAGACAATCTTGCTCCCACTCGACTTGATATATAGACATGGTTCCTCGACCGATCGAGTGAATCCATTCTCCTTTATCACTTGGTCGAAGCGATGATTCCAACTCCGTGAAGCTTGCTTAAGTCCATAGATGGAACGCTTAAGCTTGCAAACCTTCTTAGGATCTTTAGGATCTGTGAAACCTTCGGGTTGTACCATGTACAACTCCTCCTCCAAATAATCGTTTAAGAAGGCGGTTTTCACGTCCATTTGCCAAATTTCATAGTCATGAAAGGCGGCAATCGCTAAGACAATCCGAATGGAACGAAGCATGACTACGGGTGCAAAGATCTCATCATAGTGCAACCCTTGCACTTGAGTGAAACCCTTTGCCACTAGTCGTGCCTTGTATATATCTGGTTGTCCTTCTACAGATCGCTTTATCTTGTAAAGCCATTTGCACTGAAGAGGTCGGACCTTATCAGGTAAGTCAACCAGATCCCATACATTGTTCTCGTACATAGAGTCCATCTCGGATTGCATGGTTTCTTGCCATAGCTTTGAGTCGGAACATGTCATGGCACCTTTATAGGTTACGGGTTTGTTACTCTCAAGGAGTAAAACGTCGTCTCTCCCATTCTCCTCGACCATACCGATGTATCTGTCTGGAGGAATGGAGAGTCTACCCGATCTCCTAGGTTCCAAGGGAATATTAACCGCAGCAGACGAAGAAGGAACAGCTTCCTCCATTGGTTGCTCGGTTGGTGGTTCAGGAATCTCCGACAGATCGAAGGTTCTATTACTTCTCTTGTCTTCGAGAAACTCTTTCTCTAAGAACTTCGCACTAGTCGCAACAAAAACTCGGTGTTCGGTAGGCGAATAGAAGTAATGACCAAACATTCCTTTGGATAACCAATAATGTAACACCCCGTGTTAATTTAATTCAATAATTAGCCATCAATTTCTAATTTCAAATCTTAAATCAAATCCTAACCTTTTAACCTTCCAAAATCTCTATTTTTGCAAAACTTTTGTTTTGTAAAATTTATCGACTTCTTTAAAACTTTTGAAAATTTTTGAATAATGAAATAAATATTTTAGTCTTAGAATTCAAAAGTAGAAATATTTCGAAAAATAGTCAAACGCGCACACATTGACTTTTATCGCTTTTGACACCCGACTTTTTAAAAACTGATTAATTTCGTGAAAAACTTTAATTTGATCAAATATCTTATGGAACCTTCCTAAACTGCCACTAGTATATCAAGTTGATTTTTGATGTCATAAATCCAATTTAATTAAACATTATTTATTAAATAAAACTAACTTAACCTAATTCATTTAACCTAATTTCCTACAACTTGTTTCATTATTTCACAAGTGTAAAAACAACCATTTTTCTCTCCCATTTTGCCGAGCTACTTTACTCCATTTGCTCCCTTTGTTTTTCTTTCATTTTTACCCTAAAACACACTAAATAAAACCTTAAATATTATCCTAATAATCTCTAATAATTCCTTAGCTATTTAGTGAGTTTTGAAGCTTATATTTTACGGGTTTTATTTGAAGGTGAAGACGAGTATACGGGTGAAGAACTTAACCTAGATAATATCATTGACCCGGATAACCTCTAACTTGCCAAATCGAGGTGACTAACTTTGTCTTGTTTTAACTTCTTTGTAAATTAATTTGATTTTTATTATATATTTTATGAATAATCCGAACTATATATTAACTTAACCTATATATTTTTGTTATTTCACATGAATAATCCGAACTAAGCCTCCTCTTCTCATTTTAATCCAATTTAAAGTTTAACTTAGAATAATCCCAAGTTTCGTATCATTTAACTTTTATTAGACTCATGTTACCAATGACTTATTATAGCAGGTTTTCTAACAAGTCACCTATGGGACCACTTCTATTTTATTTTTTAATTTTTTATGATTTCTTTTTAGTTCTTTCTCATTTTTTCATTTGTGATTTGTCATTCTTTGTATCTTTTCTTCCATTTTATTTCTTCTTAATTTCATTTTTTTCGTTATTAATAAGTAAAAGGTGAGGGTTTTGAGGAGTTTATAATGGTTGTTTGCGTGTAATTGACGGAGTTTAATTGCAAATCCGGGTGTTGGTGTCGTGAGGAGGTCGCTGATCACGGCGGCGATTGTGGTTGCCGTGAGGACGACCACGTGAAGAAGAGCGAGGCGAACGTGACACGTTCACAAATAAGGGGGCCACGTTTCCCGACGAATCTGGAGGGGGACGGTTGACTTCGACGCCGTCAAGGACGCGAACCTCGTGTCGAACATTCGAAACTGTGAACACGGGATGTAAAGATGGATTGGGTTGGTCACGGTGGTCCTCCATCGAAACAGAGGAACAAGATGGCAGCCGAATTTTTTTTTATTTGAATCGGAAAACAGGGGAGGAAGGTGGGTGAATAGGACAACAAAAAAAGGAAAGTGGTAAGTGAATCACAAGGAAAGGCAAGTGTATGCTTATCCACGTGCTTCTACTGTGTGAATGGTATTGGTTTTTTTTTCTTTGGTTTTATAAAAAAGCAGGGGACTTGCACGAAAAAGAAAAAAAAAAAACAGAGGAGGATGAAGTGGATGGTGCACGAAGAAGAGGGTAGGTTTTAGGCAAGGAAAACCGGTTGAGTAGGTTGCCCTTCCAAAAGTTCAATACTCCGTATAAGTTAAATGATAGCATAAATCGGATTATTTTGAGTTAATCGTTAGTATAGATTTAAATGAGAAGGTAGGTCTTAATTTGGATTATTCTCATGAAATAACCCTTTTTATTATATATTTTATGAGTATGATTTTTATGTTAAATATGTTAAACATCACTTGTATGCACTTGTATGATTATGTGTTGTATAATAAAATGATAATAAATAAGTAATAATGATAATAGTTAATGTGTAGAAAATTATTCATATGTTTAGTTAAATTAATTTTGAGCATTTTTAATTTATGTTCATATGATTTTTATGTTTAGTTATGTTTTATTTAAGTAGTAACCATATATAAAAATTATGTGAAATATTAACAATGAGTTTAAAGTGATTAAAATCGAAAATGAAAATTTATACACATATATACATACACACGGTTTTCTTTATTTTTTTTTAAATAAATTTTCACTTTTAATTTTTGTAAATAATATGTTGGTTTAAGTTAGTATAAAATAGATGTGTTCATGTAAAAAAAATTAAATTAGGAAAATAAATTATAAGTTGTTAAAATTGAAAATGGTGTTCTTGAGTTGTGTTTTGATGTTCATGTGTGTTATTGAAGTATTCATGTGTGTTCATCATTTTGTACACTTTGATTTCATTTTAGTTTATGTATGTTAATAATTTGTGTTTATGTTTAGTTATTATTTTATATAATGTTAGTATTATAATATAAATCAACTTAAAACATTATAAATCATTAAGGTTAAAAAGTTAGAAATTTAAAGTGTTGAAAAACACTATTCATAAATATAAATGAAATTTTTAGAAAATTTCATTTTAGTTTAAATCGTTTTAGTATAATTAGAATAATTAAAATATAAAGACTTTAAGCTAAAAACCGATAAAATCGAAAAATGAAAATTTTGAACACCACCATGTAAACTCACGGCATTCATGCCATTTTTGACCAAAAATGTATTTTTATCACTTTTTAGTTTATTGTTTAAATAATTTAATTATTAGTTAATAAGTTAGAATTAAGAAATTAAAAGAAATAAATGAGTTTTGATATATATATAAACCACACGACATTCTTAATTAAATGGACCAAATTTAATTAAAATGAAAACATCACTAAGTCACTAAAGTTTAATAGTTATTAGAATTGAAATATTGTATAAATCGATTTAGTTAAAAATGAAATATTATAAACCGATAAAAATATGTAACCATTATAAAAATGAACTAAATCGTGTGCTACCGCCTTTGCATATTGGACTGTTGAACTTGGACATACGGACTAAAATGAACCATCTACGTTACTATTATTTTAAAAATGAAAATCGCTAAATTTAGTTAATAGACGACTAAATTAACTAAGTCTCATTTTAAAATGAATATCATTATCACTTTTTACAAATTGAACTTAACATTTTTAAAACTAGTATTTTAAAATGAATATCATTATCACTTTTTACAAATTGAACTTAACATTTTTAAAACTAGTATTTTAGAATGAATATCATTATCACTTTTTACAAACCGAACTTAACGTTTTTAAAACTAGACTTTTAAAATATTTTCAAAATTCACTAAGTACAAAACGAACTTAACGACTTTGAAACTAGAAATTTATACTTAGAAAATAAAAGGGTTTAGTTTATTACCTAAAATATCTTAAGTATAAATACCTAAAATATCTTAAGTATAAATACCTAAAATATCTTAAGTATAAAAATACGTATAAATATAGAAATACGTACAAGTATAAGAATACGTACAAGTATAAGAATACGTATAAGTATAAAAATACGTATAAAACACGAAGTATAAAAATACGAATACGTATAAAAGTACGTATAAAATACGAAGTATAAAAATACAAATACGTATAAAAATACGTATAAAATACGGTGAATAGTGAATAGTGAATAGTGAAAAGTGAATAGTGAAAAGTGAATAGTGAAAAATTTACGAAACTTGTAAAACAAGTTACGTCTTAAAATTCAAAGATATTTCAAAACTCAAAAATTGAAATATTGAAAATAATTGAAAATTTTACTAAGTATAGAAAAATTTAAAATGAATAAGTAAATGACTTAAAGTGTTTTGAAAAACACTTAAATAAAATTGGACATACTAATAAACTTATCAATATAGAAACTTGAAAACGTTAATAATTAACAGCACTTCAAATAATAAACGAACGTGTTATGTGATCATATGAAACCTACAATTCAAATAAAACGTTTGACGCTGAGACTAGGAGAGTCTAGTAACATGTGATATGTAAATATCAAATAAATAATAAATCTTGAGTAAGTTAAATAAAAGGTCAAGCTTGGGCCTCAGTTAAGGGAACGTCAATCGTGAGTGAAGTGGGGTTAAGATAGTCTTGTGCGGATACCACTATCTCGGTCTTCTGGCGTTGGCTATATCGAATAGTGTGGTTTAAGCCGGCAGAATTATTGCTTAGCATCCTGCCCATGCCTTTACGCCTTAAGTCGTACTGCCTAAGCCGTACAAGATAATGAATATGCCAACTCTTTTGGGTCAGTCTCCAGGAAATAGTCGTTTTATCCAGAGTTAAGGTGCTCTATGAATAGCATAGCCTATTCTTAAAGTGGATATTAGTGTATGCATACTAGACTAGGGTTTTATTCCCCTATTTCGCTAGAGGTAACAGGGCACCCGTGACCTTGTGGATTCAGGTCGATTATAGCGGTTCTGTCTCCTTGCGGTGTTTCGTTCTTAGTGGGCGCGACACTTGCATTCGTTCTCACCACATGTACAGATCACTTGACGAGATTGTATCTGAAGTTCGAATCATTTCGAACACTAGAGGATGAGATGCAAGTATTATAGTATTCGGCGTGGTTTACGAGTCGAGTAAGTCTCTGCACTATGGAAGTGAGATGCAATCGATCAGAGTACAAAGGCCTACTCAGTGGTCAGGCTCGTAAGCAGTATGTGTTGTCTGTTGTATGATTATTTGACAACGAGTGCGTACCTCTTTGAAAATTAAAGACCACAAGTTTCTGAAGTGAATCGAGTCTGCATGAGGAGAATGATACGATATGTATGTTCGATTGCGATCCGATATCGCCTTGTAATGCTATTGAATTATTGTGATACTATTGCTATGCTATTATATTGCTATTTGCCTTCATAATTGAATATCATGCTTATATGATTTATCGCTTTAAACCGTATGCTTATTATGACTTATATGTCTTTATATGCTATATGTAATAAGCATGTTTATGTTTTTATCATAATGTTATGTTTATAAAGCGATAATATTAAACCAAAGTAATTGAAATCAAGGGTAAGTATGAGCATAGCTAGTCACTGTCCATTTCAGTGCATCCCCCATCGCTTTATTGTGCAGGATGATCGTGGACCGGGAGCTGGATTTTGAACGGGGCCACGCTACATGTTATGCTTTACCTTTAGTCGTATTTTGAGAGATTTATAATATATAACACTTTACTCTTTGAAATTTCCGTATTTAGAGTCGTTTTACTCGATTTTTAAACGATGATGTAATATTTTGGGTTATTTGTATAATTAATAACGCTGGTTTAAGACTTAATTAATTTCCGCCTTAGTAATTAAAGTCGACTAAAAACCAGTTATTCTGATTAGTATCGAGTGACTCGTGACCGTAACATGAATTGCCTAATGCGATTTATGCTTGCCTAACGAGAGACACCTGGGCGGTACAAACATATTAATATGTTAACCCGCAAGACTAATAGGATCAAATAATAAATTAGATTTTTTTTTAATTAGATCACTTAAATAATAACTTGAAATCGTTTTAAAGTGTGAGAATGGGTAGAAACCTTAAGGATCGACCGTAAGCTAAGGACTTTTAATTAACAAACTACTTCCCTCAAAATAAAATACACTAACTAGCGTATGCTTGCTACTTGCTGAGTTGGCTAACTAAAACTAACAATTATCCTCGGATATAAAATCTAAATAATAAATTCAATTCTTGGAGATGGGAGCATCGAAGGAAGTACCAGACGGCACAGAGTGAAGACATCTGTTAAATTCATAAACAATTCCACAAAAATACACTCCCTACCTTCTATCTTTGGTTACCTTTGTAACACCCCGTGTTAATTTAATTCAATAAATAGCCATAAATTCTAATTTCAAATCATAAATCAAATCCTAACCTTTTATACTTCTAAAATCTCTATTTTTGCAAAACTTTCGTTTTGTAAAATTTATCGACTTCTTTAAAACTTATGAAAATTTTTGAATAACGAAATAAATATTTTAATCTTAGAATTCAAAAGTAGAAATATTTCGAAAAATAGTCAAACGCGCACACATTAACTTTTATCGCTTTTGACACCCGACTTTTTTTTTTAAAACTGATAAATTTCGTGAAAAACTTTTTAACATCAAAATATCATTTAGGAACCTTCCTAGATCACCAACTTGAGCCACTTGATTATTATGAGTCATAAATCAATTTAATTAGAACTTTATTTATTAAATAAACAAAACAAAACCTAATTCTTTTAACCTAAAAATTGTTGGGGTTAGTGTCCTCCACAGTGAGTGCAATAACATAAATAAATCTCTAAAGGTACACAGGGTACATTTTGTATTTAATCAGTTGATTAACGTTTATCAATAACGGTTGGCTTGCTAGATAAGTTTGACGTTATTGTCATACAGATGGCGGTGATCAACTGGTCCCTAAGAGTCACACCTAAAGGATGTGTTTGAGAGATGTGATTATTTGAGAAAATAATCATATCGATGCCTTATTTAATGACTAAATAGTTAGTCAGTGTTGTGGACTGAAAGGTCAGTCGAATATGACTGAGAGGTTAGTCAAATGTGATAATGAATATTATTTAATAATGATTAAATAATATTAGATGAGAGGAATTAGCTGTAATTCGTGAATTGAATATAAAAGGTTATATTTAATTATTACGTATAATGTAGGCTAATTAATTTTAATCAGTTATAATAAATTAGTAAATTATAAATATAAGGATATTTATGATTCATTATAATATAAGGATATTATAATTACATTATACATTAAGAGCCATATAAGACTAATTAATGGGTTAAACTTTTAATTAGATTTGAGGCAAAAATTTAGAAGTGGGAGAGCCCACTTCACACCTTGTTTGGACGTGTGATAGGTCCTTGGGTGGGGAGTTTGTTTTGCTCTCTATTTAACCTAATCATGCTCCTAAATCTCATCTAACCTAATTCATTATTAGCATAGCACACACAACATAAATCTTGAGAAAAAGAGTCTTCTCTCGAATATTCTAGCACTTCAAAGGGGCATATCTCAAATCATCTTGGGTGAGATTATTAGGAGATACCATATTTTTGGTATTGATCTTAGGCCAATTCTTAAGGATTAAAAGGTTAATTCTTATTCTTTTATTATGTTTTGCAATTTTGATTTATGACTTTAAATCTTATAAAAGTTTTCATTATAATCCTGTGATTTTAAAGGTCTATATACGGATATAAACCTACAAGTGGTATCAGAGACTAGAGTGCTCATGAATTTTTTATAAGATTTTCATAAACTCGTTTTGTATTGAATTTTAATCGAATTGGATGTTTGATTGATTTTGCCGCATTGGATGAATTGGATTGACTTAGAGTTTTGACCGTATGTTTGGTTAGTGGATTTCAATCAATTTTGTTTTTCCTTGGCCGTTTGATTTTTTTTTTTTTTTTTTAATCAAATTGATCATCTTGAGCGGCATGTTTAGTAAATTTTAATCAATTTGCTTTTTGTTAGGCCTTGTGATTTGATTATTGTATAGGCCGTGAGTTTTGTTTTGAGTTGGCCGAGTATTCTTGTTTGTGTTTGGCTAAATCTTGGTCCGTTTGATTCATAATTATCAATGTTTTAAGCTGTTAAAACTATAATATATGAATTTGTATAAGTTTTGTTTCAATATTGATTGAATTAAAACATAAAGGACCAATTTTTGTATGTTAAAAAACATATATGATGTTAATTATTAGATCTATCAGTTTAAGATGTTTAAATCTAAAAGGTTAGTTTGAATCTCTTAAATCAATGTTTAATACGGATTAAAATTGAGTCAGGATCGATCTAATTATTAGCATGAACGAATTAAAACAGTTTAATTCATGTGTATTTGTTTTTGGCCGATTTACAATATTTTTGATAAAGTTATTTTATTTTTTTTTTGTTTTTGGCCGAAACAAAATAAAAAAAAAAAATAAAATAAAATATTTCGGTAATTTTTAATTTCTTGGCCGAAAATTGTTTTTGGAAATTTTAATTTTGGAAATCTTTGTTTTTACCATATTTTATGTTATATTATAAAGATAATATTTTTTGTGTTATTATGAAGTAGTTCATAATAAATATGATACCTAATATTTTAAAGCAGTTTAAAATATTTTGAGATCAAATTTATGTTATACCGATAATATAAAATTGATTTGGATTATTATTTTGATTAAGATATTATGAACAATTAAGGAATTGTTGCATAATGATAATCATTTTAAAAAGGGTGGTTTGGATTAAATCAATTCGTTTGCATTGTTTTATTTATGTTTAGTTGATGCTATTTTTGTGAATGAATGATTTGAATGGTTTAATTTTTCGCATTAATGTTGTACAATCGGTTGTAATTTACTAGTGTGGCCTTAGAAGATTATGTTTTCGTAATGAAAGGAAACATAATTATTGGTTGTATTTTTGAGATCTCGAATCTCCAATCTTGTAATATTTTAATTTTGGCATATTTTGAATTAGAATGTAAATAGGTTTATTTTGTAATTCAAATATGTAATATTGAGAAGATTCAAGATGAAGATTCAAGATGGACTCCACTAAGCCCAAGATGACGAATGAAGAAGACAAGCTTAGGGTCCATGGATGGATTCCAAATTGTATATGTCTTTATTTTCATAGGGATAGGCCACACTAGGTGTTTTTCATTTTATGCGTTTTACTTTACTGCTTTTTTGCTTTCACGTTAGATAGTAGCATCATATTCCGCCTAAACTAAACCAAACCACCTAATATGCATGAAATTGGATCATATAGTTGCATTCTTTTCATAGACATACGGATGTCATTCGTTTAGGGCTATCACCTCTATTTAATCATTCACGATAATGCTAGATATTAGTTCACTTAAAATGAATTAAAAAGAGTTGATGGGATCTTCCTCTAAAATGAAAATTGAGAATTAGTCTTTATAAAGTCAAACCACTATGAATCCCTTCTTCGTCGGTAGGCATAATATGACCCCTTCTACGTTGGGTAAGTAGTGGTTGTCGACTTAGTTTACCTCAACACTATAGTTCGAGTAATATCTCGTAGTTATGGTGGACTAATAGATAGGATTTACTGAAATCTATCGACCAAGAATTCTAATGATAGAATTAGCCAAGAGGTTGGCTTATCAATTTAAAGAAATTGAGTCTTGGAATCATTTATATAATTCTCGAGGGAGGTCGATTATATGAGTGCACGAGTCATTACATTAAAATGTTATTGTTTTTGACTTAAATTTTAAAACCATGATTTCTTATCTATTCTCTTCTTCTTCTTTCTTTTCACAGTTTCGAATACGTTATATACAGATATAACTACTATAACAAATGGTCGCTCGTATTGAAGGACCAATGCCGAGTGTCACACTTGAACGTGAATCATGGTGAAATTTTTATGGATGACATGAATCACCCACTCGGCCGAAGAATGATGGGTCCAATTTGTTGATTGGGAGGCCGCATTCACGGAATGCCATAGCCGACGGCAAGCTCAAGTACTTGATCGAGCCAATGCCGTAGAACCACTCCGTCTGAGGAGGAGATGAAGTCGTAGCTTATAATGATTTCATGATGGAGGCGGGTGCGTTACGGGCGTGCTCATCTATGCAATGGAATCCAATTTGCAAAGACGATTCATTACCCAGGTGCAAACAAGATTTTCACCACCCTTACTAAGGAATTCTCGAAAGCTCAGAAATTAAGAGTTCTGATATACTACTCGTTTCTTTGAAGCTAGACTCGAAAGGGCCAACCGGTTGGTCCACACCTTCTCGCCATGATCGAACGCGTTGAGAAATTGGAGGAGCTTGGTTGCACGATCGATGAGAAGATCATCATTGATCGAAAGTGCTTCACTCTCTTCATGATGGGTATGCCCTCTTTAGGGCAAACTATTACATGAATGACATGCAGAAAGTCTGCATGAATCGCATTCACTCCTCGCATGCACGGAGAGTGATCCGAAGTTGAGTGGGAGCGCGAAGCAAGATGTTCTCATGATTGGGAACAAGAAGGGTAAGGGTAAGGCTCATTTAACCTAGGCGTAGGTAAGCCAAAATTCAAGAAGCCGGTGATTGCTAAGAGTGGGCCTGGTGAGTCTAGCGGTAGCTCACAAGGCAAGGCAAAAGCTAAGCGAGCATGGAGTGCCACCATTGCCACAAGTCCGGGCATTGGGCGTAAGCATCCGTGTATCTTTGAGGACATTAAAGCAGCAGCGTCGCTCTGTTGGTATGTCGTCTTTTATTCATATGATTGAGATTAACCATGCAAGTTTGAACTTGGGTACTTGATCTTGGATGTGGTTCTCATCAGGCAATCATTTGCAGGGCCTAGAAGCATCAAAACTCTGGCAAGAGGTGATGTGAACTGCGAGTAGGGAATGGAGCAAGAGTTCTTTGCCGCTTTGATGGGGACATATGTAATCCAACTCCCAAGTGGATTTGAGTTATTTCAATAAGCTGTTACTATGTACCTAGTTTATCTAAAAACATTATTTCAGTATCCGTTCTTGATAAAGAAGGATTTTCATTTTCAATAAAGAATAATAGGCCGTATTTTCTCATTGAGCGATATGATTTATGGTAAAGCGATTTCCATGAGCGGAATTTATGTTTTAGATCAAACCACGATATGTTGCATGTGAGTAACAAGAAAGCAAGGTTGGTGACAAAGATCAAACCTATCTATGGCATTCTTTGTATGGGACACATAAATGAGAAACGCGTGAAAAAGCTCATTGATAATGGGACAATAGCCCATTTGACTATGAAACTTTTGGCACGTGTGAATCATGTCTCATAGGCAAAATGTCTCAATTTCCTTCAAAGGTGTTGGAATGCGTGGCTGGCGACCTATTAGGACTCATACATCTTGATGTGTGCGGACCTATGTCAATCAACGCTAGAGACGGCTATAGGTATTTTATCACTTTCACGGAGGATTTGAGTAGATATGGACATGTCTACTTAATGAAGCATAAAAGTGAGTCCTTTGGCAAGTTCAAGGAATTCCAGAATAAGGTTGAGAACCAGCAGGATAGAAAGATAAAAGCACTACGTTCAGATCGTGGTGGCGAATATCTTTCAACTGAGTTTGATCGACACCTGAAAGACCGCGGAATAGTATTACAATTAACTCCACCCGGAACACCACAATCGAATGGTGTATCCGAGCAGAAATCGAACATTACTTGATATGGTTCGATCCATGATGAAGTCACACGGTTGTACACGACTCATTATGGGGTTATGCTCTTTGTCACCGCTCTTATACTTAGCAGAAGTCCGAGCTAAAGGCTGTAGACAAGACTCCATACGAGTTATGGAAGGAGCAGTCCACTAACTTGTCCTTTATTCGGGTTTGGGGGTGCGAGGCTTATGTCAAGTGGAGACACGAGGACAAGCTCGGCCCGCGATCGGTCAAGACATACTTTATTGGTTATCCAAAAGGAATGTTTGGTCATTACTTCTATTCGCCAACCGGACACCGAAGTTTTTGTCATGCGGCTTAGTCACGCGTTCTTAGAGAAAGAGTTTCTCGAAGACAAGAGAGGTAATAGAACCTTCGATTTGTCGGAGATTCCTGAACCAACAACCGAGCAACCAATGGAGGAAGCTGTTCCTTCTACGTCTGCTGCGGTTAATGTCCCTTTGGAACCCAGGAGGTCGGGTAGACTCTCCATTCCTCCAGATCGATATATCGGTATAGTCGAGGAGAATGGGAGGGACAACGTTTTACTCCTTGAGAGTAACGAACCCGTAACCTATAAAGGTGCCATGACGTGTTCTGACTCAAAGCTTTGGCAAGAAGCCATGCAATCCGAGATGGACTCGATGTCACGAGAACCATGTATGGGATCGGTTGACTTACACGATAAGGCTAGGCCTCTTCAAAGTGCAAATGGCTTTACAAGATAAAGCGATCCGTAGAAGGACAACCAGGATATATACAAGGCACGACTAGTGGCAAAGGGTTTCACTCAAGTGCAAGGGTTGCACTATGATGAGATCTTTGCACCGTAGTCATGCTTCGTTCCATTCGGATACTCTTAGCGATTACGCATTTTATGACTATGAAATTTGGCAAATGGATGTGAAACCGCCTTCTTAAGCGGTTATTTGGAGGAGGAGTGTACATGGTACAACCCGAAGGTTACATCGATCCTGAAAATCCTAAGAAGGTTTGCAAGCTTAAGCGTTCTATCTATGGCCTTAAGCTAGCTTCACGGAGATGGAATCATCGCGTCGGCCAAGTGATAAAGGAGAAAGGATTCACTCGATCGGTCGAGGAACCATGTCTATATATCAAGTCAGTGGGAGCAAGATTGTCTTCCTATCTTGTCGTCGATGACATACTCTTGATTGGGAATGACATACCTCTCTTAACTTCGGTGAAAGTATGGTTAAAGAACCATTTTCGGATGAAAGATCTGGGTGAGGCACAGCGTATTTTGGGGCTCCGTATCTATAGAGATAGATCACGACGGATGTTATCCCTCGATCGAGTCTTATATAGATAAAATTCTTGAGAGGTTCAAAGATGACCAACTCGAAGGGGAATCTTCCAATGATCTCTGGGTGCACTTGAGTAAAGATCAAGCACCAAAGACATCGGAAGAGGTCGAGCGCATGAGTCGGATTCCATATGCTTCACTATAGGATCGATCATGTATGCCATGATATGCACACGTCCGGACGTGGCATATGCATTGAGTATGACGGCCGATACCAAGGCAATCCAGGTGAAGCACCTTTGGATGGTCGTAAAGAACATTCTTAAGTACCTCACGGAGGACTAAAGATTGGGTATTGACTTATGGTGGAGACACCGAGCTATCATGACGAACCTGCTGAGACGCTAGTTTCCAAACGGATCGAGATGACTCGAAGTCTCAATCTGGATTCGTTTTACTCTTAATAAGCGGCTGATCGGTGGAAAAGCTCCAAACAAAGCTGTTATAGCGATTCAACGATCGAGTCCGAGTATTATCTTTGCTTGAGGCTGCGAAGGAAGCTATATGGATCGTCGATTCCTACAAGGACTAACTGTAGTTCCTAGTTCGAATGACCCGATCACCATCTATTGCAATAATAGTGGTGCCATCTTCCAAGCAAAGGAGCCAAAGTCCAGCAACAAGTCTCGGCACGTGCAAAGGAAGGCTCACATGATCCGGGATTACGTGGAGCAGAAGGAGATAGTGATTGACAAGATTGCTACGGATGATAACAAAGCCGATCCTCTCACTAAGCCGTTGAGACAAGATAAGCATGAAGGGCACGTTAAATCCATGGGAATTAAGCGTGTTCCTGAGTTGTATTAGTTGTTTGTATGGATTTGACACTTGTATTTCCTAAAACTTCTAATAAAATCATCGTTTTGTTATATATATTGTTTTTCATGAGGGTTGTGCAGACAACGTTGAACACCTCAAAGTGAACTGAATTGCTTTATATTGTGTTTTGGTCCGTGATCGCCTACATGGTGATAACTCGCAATCATTTTGTGACGTCGATTGATGGTGGGTTCAACGAGCCATAAGTCAAAGCGTTGGTGATCGATCACAGATGCGGGTTTACTGAAATCGCGCAGGACAAATTTTTGTGACGACTATATGGAGTCCTAAATGTTTCAGAACATTAGGTGCCGGGTCGTGGATAGGACATCCATAGTGTTCCTAGAGTCGATTCCTTTGACTATCGACTGTCTCTTGAGATTAAGGCGATTTTGGGTGACTTTGGTTTCTTTTCTCACGGTCGATCGTAACGGTGACAAGCGATTTTCACTGGTCATTTCATGTCGCGCTTACATCTGCGGGATTGAGTTGAGGAAATATCCAAACTTCTATCGAGTTATAATATTTATTCTCGGGGCCACTCGAGGAGTATGGCTTGAAAATGCATGGCCATGCTCGAATATTGATTCGTTTATCGCTTAAGTTACTCTCTGATCGGAAACCACTCTTGATAATCGATCGCTTTGAACTACGACCTTTGAAAGTACGGACTTTGCAAATTGGTTTACATTGAGTGGGAGAAATTTATTATGGATATGAGAATCGGTTATCGCACCTACACTTGTACGGACAAGTGGGAGATTGTTAGGGTTAGTGTCCTCCACAATGAGTGCAATAACATAAATAAATCTCTAAAGGTACACAGGGTACATTTTGTATTTAATCAGTTGATTAACGTTTATCAATAACGGTTGGCTTGCTAGATAAGTTTGACGTTATTGTCATACAGGATGGCGGTGATCAATCGTCCCAAGAGTCACACCTAAAGGATGTGTTTGAGAGATGTGATTATTTGAGAAAATAATCATATCGATGCCTTATTTAATGACTAAATAGTTAGTCGATTGTTGTGGGATCTAAAGGTCAGTCGAATATGGTGAGAGGTTAGTCAAATGTGATAATGAATATTATTTAATAATGATTAAATAATATTAGATGAAGAATTAAATTTGTAATTAAGTGAATTGAATATAAAAGGTTATATTTAATTATTACGTATAATGTAGGCTAATTAATTTTAATCGATTATAATAAATTAGTAAATTATAAATATAAGGATATTTATAATTCATTATAATATAAGGATATTATAATTACATTATACATTAAGAGCCATATAAGACTAATTAATGGGTTAAACTTTTAATTAGATTTGGGCTTGAAAATTTAGAAGTGGGAGAGCCCACTTCACACCTTGTTTGGACGTGTGATAGGTCCTTGGGTGGGGAGTTTGTTTTGCTCTCTATTTAACCTAATCATGCTCCTAAATCTCATCTAACCTAATTCATTATTAGCATAGCACACACAACATAAATCTTGAGAAAAAGAGTCTTCTCTCGAATATTCTAGCACTTCAAAGGGGCATATCTCAAATCATCTTGGGTGAGATTATTAGGAGATACCATATTTTTGGTATTGATCTTAGGCCAATTCTTAAGGATTAAAAGGTTAATTCTTATTCTTTTATTATGTTTTGCAATTTTGATTTATGACTTTAAATCTTATAAAAGTTTTCATTATTGTAACACCCCGTGTTATTTTAACACAATTTGATAAAAGAATTTAATTCCTTAAATTAAATTCATCCTTTTTCCATATAATAAAATGCGACTGAAATTTTTCGCCAAATAATAATAAATTTTCCTAAGTACAAATTTAAAAATTTTGAAAAATAAAGTTTGTTCTATTATCTTCAGAATTGAAAAAGAAGTACATTTCAAAATTTTATAAAAATGAACCCTTATACTTTTCCCGTCTCTGAAATTCGAGTCAACAATTTCAAACACGCAAATCAAAAATCAAATCATCTTATCCTCTTCCACTTTCTTTTTATTTTTCAAAAAGTAAACTTAACATCAAAAATATAATCATTTTGATTGTTTTTAATAAATCATATTATATTAAAAATCTAATTACTATTTCATTTTCATTAAACTAGCTTTTTCTAAATTGTCGATATTTGAAGTTATACTTAATCTAAACTGATAAACTTTTTGACGTTTGATTCTAATTATTTAAATCATTAACTTTCATCCAAAAAAATTATATATTTCGGACTAGTAAATTTTTAATCAAAATTCGAGGAGCCAAAGCCCAATTTTTATTTTAATCACACTTCGAGTTTTATTTTCAATTTTATTTTCAATCTTACTTCTAAACATTATTCTAAGACCATATCTTTTATTTCAAGACTTTTCGCGTACGCGTAAATCGAAATTTCCGAAAACGAAAATCGAGCCACATGGGCTCACATGTAACCGGCCACCCATGGTCATGCATGACCAAAATTCAACCCTTCACTTCTCTTACACAAGCCACCCTATTTTTGCATGCCTACTTAATCCATCATCACATACTTTAACTTAATTAAATTTAAAGGTTATACAACCTAAATACAAATACAATACATACATTACTTAATCTAATTACACTACTACTCTTTTTCATCTCCACACAACACTTACAATATTTCATAAAATCGTTTTTAAAATGTAAATCTAAAATAAAATAAAATTTAATAGTATAATTAAATTCTTATAGTAATTACATTCTTATGATCATTTAAAATCATTTTTAACTAAAACTTTCGTTTTGAAAATTTTATCGACTTCCTCAACTCTTAAATATTTTCTTGAATAGTAAAATTTATATTTTAGTCTTAAAATTTTAAAGTAGAGATATTTCGAAAAATCGTCAAACGCGCACACTTTAACTTTTATCGCTTTTGACGCCCGACTTTTTAAAACTGACTAATTTCGTGAAAAACATTTTAAAACACAAAATAAACATTTTCTACACTAAATAGTGATGTTGACATTAGTAAGCTAGTATGATCATTTTGTTTCCTATTTTTCTTTAATTAAAACATTATTTCTAATTTAAACAAACTTACATCATACACTTTACTTAACCTAATCTTATTCTAACACTTCCTCATTTATTTTCAAGGAGCAAAATCAACCTCATTTCTCCTCAAAATGGCCGGCCACTTCCTCTCCTTTTCTCCCATTTATTTTCTTTCATTTTTATCCAAAAACACTTAAATTAAAACCTTAATAATATTTCTAATAAATCATAAGTGTTCTAAGTTCATTAATGGGTATATTAGGAGCTAATTACTTGGATTATTTGGGTGAATAACTTGGGTAATATGGGTGAAGAAAATCCGATCTAAAATTTATTTTAGATCCCGACGTTTAACATCCTAATTAAGGTGACTAGCGTTGTCTTGTTTTATCCTTTTTAGTAAATTAATTTGTTTTGTTATTATAATTTTATGAGTATGATTTTTATGTTAAATATGTTAAACATCATTTATTTTTACTTGTATGTTATGTGTTGTATAATAATGATAATAAATAAATAATGCTTAAAATAGATAAGTTGTAGTATATTGAAATCATGTCTAGCTTAATTATTTTTGAGTACTTTAAATTATTGTTCATGTTGTTTTTAAACTTATATGAGTTTTAGTTATGTTGAAATTAAATATAAAAATTATGTGAAATATTACCAATAAGTTTAAAGTGATTAAAAATCGAAAATACAATTTATACATACACATGCATGCTCACGGTTTTAGCCCTATTTTTAATTAAATTTTCACTTTTAATTTTTGTAAATAATATGTTATGTTAAGTTAGTATAAAATGGATGTTTTTAGGTAAAAAGAATTAAATTAGAAAAATAAATTATAAGTTGTTAAAAGGGCAAAAATGTGTTCTTGAATGAGTTTGATGTTCTTGATGTTTAAGTTGGTGTTCTTCATGTTCATGTGATCTTCATGTATTTTGCTCACTTTGATTTTGTTTTATTTTATGTGTGTTTTTATTTATTGTTTTTATTAACTAATAAGTTATTATATTAACAACTATATAAATTAAACTAACTAAATCATTGATTTTAAAAAGTTAGAAATTTAAAGTGTTGAAAAACACTATTCATAATTATAAATGAAATTTTTAGTAAATTTCATTTTAGTTTAAATCATTTTAGTATAATTAGAATAATTAAAATATAAAAACTTTAAGCTAAAAACCGATAAAATCAAAAAAATGAAATTTGGAACTACCTAGTACTTGCTCACGGCATTAGGCCATTATTAGGGTTAATTTTTGTTTTTATCACTTTTTAGTTTAATTGTTAAAATAATTTGATTAGTAATTAATAAGTTAGAATTAAGAAATTAAAAGAAATAAATCAATTTTTGTGTTATATATGTATACACGGCATTCCTATATTTTTATTGACTAAATTTGACCAAAATGAAATTATCACTAAGTCACTAAAGTTAAATAGTAATTAGAATTGAATTTTTGTATAAATCGTTTTAATTATAAATGAATTATTATAAACCGATGAAAATATGTTAACCGTTATAAAAATGAATTAAATCGTGTGTTACTACCTTTGCTATTGGATTATTGAGCTTGGACATACAGGACTATAAATGAATCATCCACGATACTATCACTAACTTAAATTAATAGACGACTAAATTTAACCGAGTCTCGTTTTAAAATAAATATCACTGATCACCTTTTATAAAATGAACTTAACGTTTTTAAAACTAGAATTTTAGAGTATTTTCATAAATGACTAAATGCTAAATGAACTTAACGTTTTTAAAACTATGATTTCGAATATTTTCATAAATGACTAAATACAAACCTAACCTAACATTTTTAAAACTAGACTTTAAAATATTTTCAAAAATCGCCTAAGTACAAAAGCGAACCTAACGACTTTGAAACTAGAAATTTGTACTTAGAAAATAAAAACAAGTTTAGTATTATACTTAAAATATCTTAAGTATAAAAATACGTATAAATATAAAAATACGTCTGAAGTATAGGAATACGTATAAGTATAAAAATACGTATAGAATACGAAGTATAGAAATCTGAATCACGTATAAAAATACGTATAAAATCACTAAGTATAAAAATACGGATACATATAAAAATACGTATAAAATCGATGAATAGTGACCAATGAATAGTGTCAAGTGAATAGTGATTTATGAATAGTGAAAAGTGAATAGTGAAATCGAAAATAATTGAAAATTTTACTAAGTATAGAAAATTTAAATTGAAGAAGTAAATGACCTAAAGTGTTTGAAAAACACATAAATAAAATTGGACATACTAATAAACGTAAATATTTAGAAACTTGAAAACATTAATAATTAACAACACTTCATATAATAAACGAATGTGTTATGTGATCATATGAAACCTACCATTCAAATAAAACGTTTGTGATGACTAGGAGAGTCAGAGACATGTGATATGTAATATCAAATAAATAATAAATCATGAGTATGTTTAAATAAAAGGTCAAGCTTGGGCCTCAGATATGAAAACGTCAATCGTGAGTGAAGTGGGGTTAAGATAGTCTTGTAGCGGACGCCACTATCTCGGCCTTATTGCGATTGTCATCCCGAATAGTGTGGTATAGCCGGCAGTATTATGCTTTGTGCATCCTGCCCATGCCGTTACGCCTTAAGTCGTATAGCCTGTTCCGTACAAGATAATGAAAAATTCAACTCTTAGTGGGTCAGGCTTTAGGAAATAGTCGTTTTATCCTGAGTTAAGGTGCTCTATGAATAGCATAGCCTACTCTTAAATTGGATATTAGTGTATGCATACTAGACTAGGGCTTTATTCCCCTATTTCGCTAAAGTTACCAGGGCCACCGTGACATTATGTGCTTATGCGCTTTGCGGTTCTGTCTCCTTGCCGTGTTTCGTTCTTAGTGGGCGCGACACTTGCATTCGCTCTTACCCTGCGTAAAGATTACTTGACGAGATTGTATCTGAAGTTCGAATCATTTCGAACACTAGAGGATGAGATGCAAGTATTATAGTATGGGGCGTGGTTTACGAGTCGAGTAAGCCTCTGCACTATGGAAGTGAGATGCAATCGATCAGAGTACAAAGGCCTACTCAGTGGTCAGGCTCGTAAGCAGTATGTGTTGTTTGTTGTTTGATTAAATGGGAATGAGTGGTGTACCATCTTCGAAAACTAAAGACCACAAATTTCTGAATTGAATCGAGTCTGCATGATGAGTATGATACGATATGTATGTTTGTATGCGATCTGATATCGCTTTGTAATCCTGTTGATATGCTGTGACAATATTGCTATGCTACTATCTGTTAATTGCTTTCATAATTGAATATCATGCTTATATGATTTATCGCTTTAAACTGCATGCTTATTATTACTTACATGTCTTTAAATGCTATATGTAATAAGCATGTTTACATTTTTATCATAATGTTATAGTTATAAAGCGATAGTATTAAATCAAAGTAATTGAAACCGAGGGTAAGTATGAGCATAGCTAGTCCTTTGTCATCAGCTCAATGAGCATCCCCATAGTTTATTGTGCAGGAGGATCGTGGACCGGGAGCGGGATTTTGGATGGGGCCCCGAGACGTTTTTACGCTTTACTTTTGTTGCTTTTGAGAGATATGTAATATATACAACACTTTAGTCTTTTAACTTAGTATTTAGAGTTGTTCCATTCAACTCTTAAGCGATGATGTAATATTTGGGTTATTTGTATAATTAATACTTATTTGGTTTAAGACTTAATTAATTTCGCCTTAGTAATTAAAGTCGACTAAAAACCAGGTTATTCTGATTGGTATCAAAGTCGTCTTTGCGTAGTGAGTAACTTAATAGTTATTTCATCTAGCGAGAGACACCTGGGCCGGACATTCATATCGTATGTCAGGCTGACTTATAGGATCAAATAATAAATTAGAAATCTTAGCTCGCTAAAATAATAACATAGAATCGCTTTAAAGTGTGAGGATGGGTAGAAACCTTAAGGACTGACCATAGACTAAGGACTTTTAAATAACAAACTACTTCCCTCAAAATAAAACACACTAACTCGCGTATGCTTGCTACTTGCTGATGTGACTAATTAAAACTAACAACTATCCTCGGATATAAAATCTATATAATAAATTTAATTCTCGAAGATCGAAGCCATTAATCAAATACATGACGACAAGACCTCAAGCGCAACAAATGGACGCATCGAGGATCATACAACTGATAAGACATTCAACATCTCGAAGATTTCTGCCGCGAAGAAGATTTCATCTAATTATCCTTTTTGACTAAAACTCCTATTTCGTTCTCTTTTAAAAATTTCAACCTCTTAAACCTTTACTTCTAAATCTCTAATTTTCTAAACCTATAATTCCTAATAACTACTTCTCAAATGAACTTTTATTCCTATTCCTTAATCTCGCAAAATGATTTCACTTTTGCTTTCCAATTTCATAAACTCCTTGTTATTTATTCTGAAAAGCTTTGAATTTTATAACTTATCAACCTCTAGAAACTTACTATCTCCTTCAAAATTTTAAGATCTTCGAAAATTTTATAATTCCTAATTATCTTCTAAAATTTACTTTCATGTTTCCCTTTGAAAGTATCTTTGAACCTTATTCAATTAATTCTAAAATTTTATTTCATGAATTTAAATACCTTTGAAATTACTATGTTTTAAATCCTATATTCTTTACCTCATAAACTATCGAATTTAATTATTTTCAAATTTTTGAACTTACCAAAACCTTTTCTAAATTCTCAACCTTTGAAACAAATTTTTACCTTTTCTCTTGAATTTGATAAATACGTTTAAAATTTTCTTAAGGGGGTAGGACAAAATATTATGATTTAAAATCATTGATTAAAATTATTTAAAATCTTTATTCCAACAAACTTTAAACTATATATTTTAATTTCAAATAAAATTATAATTTGTTTTATTTTAAAACCCTTATAATTTTAATTTAAATTAATTCCGCACAAAACTTCTAGGCCCCACCTTTTTTAAAATCCCTTTGAAGTCAATTTTGGAAAATAACAATCTAACAATATTTCTATATTACTTCAAAATATTCCATTTGTAAATATAAAACAATTATATCCTACAATCTTCCCACTCTATCTAACACCTTTATAATAATTCAGAAATTCAAACTTTTTGAAAAGTCTTATTCTACTAGAATAAAATGTTACTATCGAGACTTGTAAAATTTTTATATTTCTTTCTAACTGTCTTGTTAACCTCGGGCAGTTATTCACTCTATTCAAGTTTCGGGACGAAACTTTTCTTAAGGGGGTAGGTTTGTAACACCCCGTGTTATTTTAACACAATTTGATAAAAGAATTTAATTCCTTAAATTAAATTCATCCTTTTTCCATATAATAAAATGCGACTGAAATTTTTCGCCAAATAATAATAAATTTTCCTAAGTACAAATTTAAAAATTTTGAAAAATAAAGTTTGTTCTATTATCTTCAGAATTGAAAAAGAAGTACATTTCAAAATTTTATAAAAATGAACCCTTATACTTTTCCCGTCTCTGAAATTCGAGTCAACAATTTCAAACACGCAAATCAAAAATCAAATCATCTTATCCTCTTCCACTTTCTTTTTATTTTTCAAAAAGTAAACTTAACATCAAAAATATAATCATTTTGATTGTTTTTAATAAATCATATTATATTAAAAATCTAATTACTATTTCATTTTCATTAAACTAGCTTTTTCTAAATTGTCGATATTTGAAGTTATACTTAATCTAAACTGATAAACTTTTTGACGTTTGATTCTAATTATTTAAATCATTAACTTTAATCCAAAAAAATTATATATTTCGGACTAGTAAATTTTTAATCAAAATTCGAGGAGCCAAAGCCCAATTTTTATTTTAATCACACTTCGAGTTTTATTTTCAATTTTATTTTCAATCTTACTTCTAAACATTATTCTAAGACCATATCTTTTATTTCAAGACTTTTCGCGTACGCGTAAATCGAAATTTTCGAAAACGAAAATCGAGCCACATGGGCTCACATGTAACCGGCCACCCATGGTCATGCATGACCAAAATTCAACCCTTCACTTCTCTTACACAAGCCACCCTATTTTTGCATGCCTACTTAATCCATCATCACATACTTTAACTTAATTAAATTTAAAGGTTATACAACCTAAATACAAATACAATACATACATTACTTAATCTAATTACACTACTACTCTTTTTCATCTCCACACAACACTTACAATATTTCATAAAATCGTTTTTAAAATGTAAATCTAAAATAAAATAAAATTTAATAGTATAATTAAATTCTTATAGTAATTACATTCTTATGATCATTTAAAATCATTTTTAACTAAAACTTTCGTTTTGAAAATTTTATCGACTTCCTCAACTCTTAAATATTTTCTTGAATAGTAAAATTTATATTTTAGTCTTAAAATTTTAAAGTAGAGATATTTCGAAAAATCGTCAAGCCTTGCACTTTAACTTTTATCGCTTTTGGCCTTGAGCTTTTTAAAAGCTGACTAATTTCGTGAAAAACATTTTAAAACACAAAATAAACATTTTCTACACTAAATAGTGATGTTGACATTAGTAAGCTAGTATGATCATTTTGTTTCCTATTTTTCTTTAATTAAAACATTATTTCTAATTTAAACAAACTTACATCATACACTTTACTTAACCTAATTTTATTCTAACACTTCCTCATTTATTTTCAAGGAGCAAAATCAACCTCATTTCTCCTCAAAATGGCCGGCCACTTCCTCTCCTTTTCTCCCATTTATTTTCTTTCATTTTTATCCAAAAACACTTAAATTAAAACCTTAATAATATTTCTAATAAATCATAAGTGTTCTAAGTTCATTAATGGGTATATTAGGAGCTAATTACTTGGATTTTTTGGGTGAATAACTTGGGTAATATGGGTGAAGAAAATCCGATCTAAAATTTATTTTAGATCCCGACGTTTAACATCCTAATTAAGGTGACTAGCGTTGTCTTGTTTTATCCTTTTTAGTAAATTAATTTGTTTTGTTATTATAATTTTATGAGTATGATTTTTATGTTAAATATGTTAAACATCATTTATTTTTACTTGTATGTTATGTGTTGTATAATAATGATAATAAATAAATAATGCTTAAAATAGATAAGTTGTAGTATATTGAAATCATGTCTAGCTTAATTATTTTTGAGTACTTTAAATTATTGTTCATGTTGTTTTTAAACTTATATGAGTTTTAGTTATGTTGAAATTAAATATAAAAATTATGTGAAATATTACCAATAAGTTTAAAGTGATTAAAAATCGAAAATACAATTTATACATACACATGCATGCTCACGGTTTTAGCCCTATTTTTAATTAAATTTTCACTTTTAATTTTTGTAAATAATATGTTATGTTAAGTTAGTATAAAATGGATGTTTTTAGGTAAAAAGAATTAAATTAGAAAAATAAATTATAAGTTGTTAAAAGGGCAAAAATGTGTTCTTGAATGAGTTTGATGTTCTTGATGTTTAAGTTGGTGTTCTTCATGTTCATGTGATCTTCATGTATTTTGCTCACTTTGATTTTGTTTTATTTTATGTGTGTTTTTATTTATTGTTTTTATTAACTAATAAGTTATTATATTAACAACTATATAAATTAAACTAACTAAATCATTGATTTTAAAAAGTTAGAAATTTAAAGTGTTGAAAAACACTATTCATAATTATAAATGAAATTTTTAGTAAATTTCATTTTAGTTTAAATCATTTTAGTATAATTAGAATAATTAAAATATAAAAACTTTAAGCTAAAAACCGATAAAATCAAAAAAATGAAATTTGGAACTACCTAGTACTTGCTCACGGCATTAGGCCATTATTAGGGTTAATTTTTGTTTTTATCACTTTTTAGTTTAATTGTTAAAATAATTTGATTAGTAATTAATAAGTTAGAATTAAGAAATTAAAAGAAATAAATCAATTTTTGTGTTATATATGTATACACGGCATTCCTATATTTTTATTGACTAAATTTGACCAAAATGAAATTATCACTAAGTCACTAAAGTTAAATAGTAATTAGAATTGAATTTTTGTATAAATCGTTTTAATTATAAATGAATTATTATAAACCGATGAAAATATGTTAACCGTTATAAAAATGAATTAAATCGTGTGTTACTACCTTTGCTATTGGATTATTGAGCTTGGACATACGGACTATAAATGAATCATCCACGATACTATCACTAACTTAAATTAATAGACGACTAAATTTAACCGAGTCTCGTTTTAAAATAAATATCACTGATCACCTTTTATAAAATGAACTTAACGTTTTTAAAACTAGAATTTTAGAGTATTTTCATAAATGACTAAATGCTAAATGAACTTAACGTTTTTAAAACTATGATTTCGAATATTTTCATAAATGACTAAATACAAACCGAACCTAACATTTTTAAAACTAGACTTTAAAATATTTTCAAAAATCGCCTAAGTACAAAACGAACCTAACGACTTTGAAACTAGAAATTTGTACTTAGAAAATAAAAACAAGTTTAGTATTATACTTAAAATATCTTAAGTATAAAAATACGTATAAATATAAAAATACGTACAAGTATAGGAATACGTATAAGTATAAAAATACGTATAGAATACGAGGTATAGAATTACGAATACGTATAAAAATCATTATAAAATCTAAGTATAAAAATACGGATACATATAAAAATACGTATAAAATACGATGAATAGTGACCAATGAATAGTGTCAAGTGAATAGTGATTTATGAATAGTGAAAAGTGAATAGTGAAATACTGAAAATAATTGAAAATTTTACTAAGTATAGAAAATTTAAATTGAAGAAGTAAATGACCTAAAGTGTTTGAAAAACACATAAATAAAATTGGACATACTAATAAACGTAAATATTTAGAAACTTGAAAACATTAATAATTAACAACACTTCATATAATAAACGAATGTGTTATGTGATCATATGAAACCTACCATTCAAATAAAACGTTTGACGATGAGACTAGGAGAGTCTAGAAACATGTGATATGTAATATCAAATAAATAATAAATCATGAGTATGTTTAAATAAAAGGTCAAGCTTGGGCCTCAGATATGAAAACGTCAATCGTGAGTGAAGTGGGGTTAAGATAGTCTTGTAGCGGACGCCACTATCTCGGCCTTATTGCGATTGTCATCCCGAATAGTGTGGTATAGCCGTGATATTATGCTTTGTGCATCCTGCCCATGCCGAATTCACGCCTTAAGTCGTATAGCTGTTAAAGTACAAGATAATGAAAAATTCAACTCTTAGTGGGTCAGGCTTTAGAAATAGTCGCTTTATCCACGAGTTAAGGTGCTCTATGAATAGCACAGCCTACTCTTAAATGGGATATTAGTGTATGCATACTAGACTAGGGCTTTATTCCCCTATTTCGCTAAAGTTACCAGGGCCACCGTGACATTATGTGCTTATGCGCTTTGCGGTTCTGTCTCCTTGCCGTGTTTCGTTCTTAGTGGGCGCGACACTTGCATTCGCTCTTACCCTGCGTAAAGATTACTTGACGAGATTGTATCTGAAGTTCGAATCATTTCGAACACTAGAGGATGAGATGCAAGTATTATAGTATTCGGCGTGGTTTACGAGTCGAGTAAGCCTCTGCACTATGGAAGTGAGATGCAATCGATCAGAGTACAAAGGCCTACTCAGTGGTCAGGCTCGTAAGCAGTATGTGTTGTTTGTTGTTTGATTAAATGGGAATGAGTGGTGTACCATCTTCGAAAACTAAAGACCACAAATTTCTGAATTGAATCGAGTCTGCATGATGAGTATGATACGATATGTATGTTTGTATGCGATCTGATATCGCTTTGTAATCCTGTTGATATGCTGTGACAATATTGCTATGCTACTATCTGTTAATTGCTTTCATAATTGAATATCATGCTTATATGATTTATCGCTTTAAACTGCATGCTTATTATTACTTACATGTCTTTAAATGCTATATGTAATAAGCATGTTTACATTTTTATCATAATGTTATAGTTATAAAGCGATAGTATTAAATCAAAGTAATTGAAACCGAGGGTAAGTATGAGCATAGCTAGTCACTGTCCGCTCAGCGGGCATCCCCCCATAGTTTATTGTGCAGGACGATCGTGGACCAGGAGCTGGATTTTGGATGGGGCCACGAGACGTTTTTACGCTTTACTTTTGTTGCTTTTGAGAGATATGTAATATATACAACACTTTACTCTTTTAACTTCCGTATTTAGAGTTGTTCCATTCAACTCTTAAACGATGATGTAATATTTGGGTTATTTGTATAATTAATAACGCTGGTTTAAGACTTAATTAATTTCCGCCTTAGTAATTAAAGTCGACTAAAAACCAGGTTGTTACAATTATAATCCTGTGATTTTAAAGGTCTATATACGGATATAAACCTACAAAAATATACTAACTTGTTCCCATAATTCACAAGTGTAAAACTCACCATTTTCTCTCCAAAAAACAGCCGGCCTCCCTTGCTCATTTCCTCTCTTTGATTTTCTTCCATTTTATTTCTAAAACACACTAAATAAAACCCTAAATATTACTCTAATAATTACTAGTATTATTTAGCTAATTAGTGGGTATTGAGGCTTACTATTTTGGGTGTATTTTTGAAGGTGAAGACGAGTACTTGGGTGAAGAACTTAACCTAGATAATATCATTGACCCGGATAACCTCTAGCTTGCCAAACCGAGGTGACTAGTTATATCTCATTTTAACCTCTTTGTAAATTAATTTGTTTTGTTATTATAATTTTATGATTATGATTTTTATGTTAAATATGTTAAACATCACATGTATGAACTTGTATGTTTATGTGTTGAATAATAAATGATAATAACTAAATATATAGTTTACTAGTAATGATATAGTAAAATAATAGTATGTTTAGCTAAATTAATTTTGAGCATTTTAATTATGGTTCATATGATTTTTATGTTTAGTTATGTTTTAATTAAGTAGTAATCATATATAAAAATTATGTGAAATATTAACAATGAGTTTAAAGTGATTAAAATCGAAAATGAAAATTTATACACACATATAACATCACACGGCATTTCCCATTTTTTTTAATATATTTTCACTTTTAATTTTTGTAAATAATATGTTAGAATAAGTTAGTTAAAAAGGATGCTACCATGCAAAAATAATTAAATTAGGAAAATAAATTATAAGTTGTTAAAATCTAAATTAGTGTTCTTGAGCTTTATTATGATCTTCATGAGTGTTCTTGAATTCTTCATGTTGATGTTCATCATTATTGTTCATTTTGATTATGTTTTATATTATGTTTGTTTATAATTTGTGTTTATGTTTAGTTATTGTTTTATATATTACTTAGTATTATACTATAAATCAACTAGAACATTATAAATCATTTAGATTAAAAAGTTAGAAATTTAAAGTGTTGAAAAACACTATTTATAATTATAAATAAAAGATTTAGTAAATTTCATTTTAGTTTAAATCGTTTTAGTATAATTAGAATAATTAAAATATAAAGACTTTAAGTTAAAAACCGATAAAATCGAAAAATGAAAATTTAGAAACACCCTAGGCTACTCACGGCATTTTTACTATTTTTAGGGTTAAAATTTGTTTTATCACTTTTTAGTTTATTGTTAATATAATTTAATTATTAATTAATAAGTTAGAATTAAGAAATTAAACGAAATAAACCAATTTTTACATATATATAGTCCACACGGCATCACCATTATAAATTGACTAAATTTGACCAAAATGAAATTATCACTAAGTCACTAAAGTTAAATAGTAATTAGAATTGAATTTTAGTATAAATCGATTTAGTTATGAATGAAATATTATAAACCGATAAAAATATGTAACCGTTATAAAAAAATGAACTAAATCGTGTGTTACTGCCTTTGCATATTAGACTGTTGAACTTGGACATACGGACTAAAATGAATCATCCACGTTACTATTATTTTAAAAATGAAAATCGCTAAATTTAGTTAATAGACGACTAAAATAACTAAGTCTCATTTTAAAATGAATATCATTATCACTTTTTACAAATTGAACTTAACATTTTTAAAACTAGTATTTTAAAATGAATATCATTATCACTTTTTACAAATTGAACTTAACATTTTTAAAACTAGAATTTCAAAATAAATATCATTATCACTTTTTACAAACCGAACTTAACGTTTTTAAAACTAGACCGTTAAAATATTTTCAAAAATCACTAAGTACAAAACGAACTTAACGACTTTGAAACTAGAATTTGTACTTAGGAAATAAAAACAAGTTTAGTATTATACTAAAATATCTTAAGTATAAAAATACGAATACGTATAAAAATACGTATAAAATACGAAGTATAAGAATACGAATACGTATAAAAATACGTATAAAATACAAAGTATAAGAAATCGAATACGTATAAAAATACGTATAAAATACGGTGAATAGTGAATAGTGAATAGTGAATAATAAAATATTGAAAATAATTGAAAATTTTACTAAGTATAGAAAATTCAAATTGAATAAGTAAATGACTTAAAGTGTTTGAAAAACACTTAAATAAAATTTGACATATTAATAAACATATCAAATTAGAAATCTAAAAACGTTAATAATTAACAACACCTCAAATAATAAACGAACGTGTTATGTGATCATATGCAACCTACAATTCAAATAAAACGTTTGACGCTGAGACTAGGAGAGTCTAGTAACATGATATATGTAAATATCAAATAAATAATAAACTTTGAGTAAGTTAAATAAAAGGTCAAACGCTTGAGCCTCCGATATGAAAACGTCAATCGTAAGTGAAGTGGGTTTAAGATAGTCTTGTAGCGGTCGCCATTGCCGTACAAGATAATGAATATGCCAAGGTTTTTGTCTCAGGCTTTAGGAAATAGTCGTTTTATCCTGAGTAAAGGTGCTCTATGAATAGCATAGCCCATTCTTAAATTGGATACTAGTGTACATGTACTAGACTAGGGTTTTATTCCCCTATTTCGCTAAAGTTATCAGGGCACCCGTGACCTTGTGGAATCAGGTCGATTATAGCGGTTCTGTCTCCTTGCCGTGTTTCGTTCTTAGTGGGCGCGACACTAGCATTCGTTCTTACCCTGCGTAAAGATTACTTGACGAGATTGTATCTGAAGTTCGAATCATTTCGAACACTAGAGGATGAGATGCAAGTATTATAGTATTCGGCGTGGTTTACGAGTCGAGTAAGCCTCTGCACTATGGAAGTGAGATGCAATCGATCAGAGTACAAAGACCTACTCAGTGGTCAGGCTCGTAAGCAGTATGTGTTGTCTGTTGCATGATTAAATGAGAATGAGTGTGTATCATCTTCGAAAACTAAAGACCACAACTTTCTGAATTGAATCGAGTCTGCATGAGGAGAATGATACGATGTGTATGTTTGATTGCGATCCGATATCGCCTTGTAATGTTATTGAATTATTGTGATATTATTGCTATGCTATTATGTGTTATTTGCCTTCATAATTGAATATCATGCTTATATGATTTATCGCTTTAAACCGCATGCTTATTATGACTTATATGTCTTTATATGCTATATGTATTAAGCATGTTTATGTTTTTATCATAATGTTATGTTTATAAAGCGATAATATTAAACCAAAGTAATTGAAATCGAGGGTAAGTATGAGCATAGCTAGTCACTGTCCGCTCAGCGGGCATCCCCCCATCAGTTTATTGTGCAGGACATTCGTGGACCAGGAGCTGGGTTTTGGATGGAGCCACGAGACGTTTTTATTGCTTTTCCTTAGTTGTTTCGAGAGAGATGTAATATATATAACGCTACTCGTTTGAATTTCCGTATTTAGAGTTGTTTTATTCAACTCTTAAACGATGATGTAATATTTTGGGTTATTGTATAATTAATAACGCTGGTTTAAGACTTAATTAATTTCCGCCTTAGTAATTAAAGTCGACTAAAAACCAGGTTATTCTGATTAATTATCGAGTCAGTCTTCATGACCGTGAGTAACTTAATAGTTATTTCATCTAGCGAGAGACACCTGGGCCGGACATTCATATCGTATGTCAGGCTGACTTATAGGATCAAATAATAAATTAGAAATCTTAGCTCGCTAAAATAATAACATAGAACGCTTTAAAGTGTGAGGATGGGTAGAAACTTAAGGACTGACCCTAGACTAAGGACTTTTAAATAACGAACTACTTCCCTCAAAATAAAATACACTAACTATCGTATACTTGCTACTTGCTGAAATGACTGACTAAAACTAACAACTATCCTCGGATATAAAATCTAAATAATAATTCAACTCCCGAGATTGAAGCATCGAAGAAGTACCAGACGGCACGGAGTGAGGACATCTGTTAAATTTGTAACCATTTCCACAAAAATACATTCTCCCTCTCTCCTACCTTTTATATCCTTCCTAAGAAAATGTACTAGATACATTTTAAAATCCTGAAACCGATGCAACCAACAATTACATCTCTAATGGAATAAAATACCTAACCTCTGTGCTTCTCGCATGACTGCTATTATCACTTTTATTTCAAATAAATTCTATCAATGTCAAGCATGCTATCTAACGCCTTGCAAGGCTAATAAATTTCTTCTGTAACACCCCGTGTTATTTTAACACAATATTATAAAAGAATTTAATTCCTTAAATTAAATTCATCATTTTTCCTTATAATAAAAATGCGTCTGAAATTTTTTTCGCTAAATAAAATTAAATTTTCCTAAGTACCAAATTAAAAATTTTGAAAAATAAAGTTTGTTCTATTATCTTCAGAATTGAAAAAGAAACACATTCCAAAATTTTATAAAAATCAATACAAAATTTATATCGCCTTTTAAATTTCAAAAATGTTTTTTTTTTTGGTGAAATGTAAGAATTATATTTCAAAACCAAGTATACAAATATACTTTTGAGAAACAAACAGAGCCACCTACTCTACATTAAACCAATTCGTTCAAGCCAAAGAGAGGTGCTCAAGTGTAAACTATTCTTAGCTACCATACAAAAACGTCGTTTAAGGACACTCTTCATCTGTATTAAGACAAACTCTGGTCGATGCACAATATTTTCTGCCCAAGCCAGATTTCGCTCATGCCATGTAAAGTACACCAGGGCCTGGATCAACATTGCCGCGCACCGTTGGAAACATTTTTGCCCCTGCTGCACACATATCAAAATCGACTCCTTATCAGTCAACACGTTAAGGTCAGTCCACACAGCCCACTGAGCCATTAATTGCTCGGTATAGACACACCTCCAAAACAAATGGTCTTGGTCCTCCGAGCACAGACCACATAAAGGACACAAATCAGACGAACACACGCCCCAAGAAAAGAGCTTGCTCTTCACAGACAACGCCTCCCTAAACATCAACCAATTGATAAATCTATGCTTAGGGATAGCCCATTGGTTCCACACAAATTGCCACCACAGAACTGTAGGAAACTGAGTCCGACACAAGTTGTAAGCAGACCGGACTGTATATCCCTTAGGATCAAGGGTCCAATCACCATCCTCAAAGCCAACATCAAGCTTCTCTTTAGCCCTGCACACCATTTTCCAACCCCAAGCGACATCTCCTCTCAACGTATAGTTATCAAAAGAAACCCCTCGTAAGTACACATGGCTTACCCATTGAACCCAAAGTTTATCAGGGTGAGTGTAAATCCACCATACCAATTTGCCAATAATAGCCCAATTCCACCAGATACTATACTTAATCCCGAGGCCACCTTCCTCCTTCGGAGAACAGAGCTTCTCCCAGCTGACTGGAGGAGCTCGTGTCTGTTCAATGGAACCACCCCATAAGTAACTTCGACATATACTGTTAACCTTAACAAGAACCCCTTTAGGTAAAACAAACACATTCATCCAGTACCCGTACAATGTAGTGAGTACAGACCGTACAAGCGTGAGTCGTCCAGCATAAGAAAGATGTCGAGAGCCGTAGCCTCGGATCCTAGCAATCAACTTTTCCACCAACACGTTACAATCAGCTTTTTTCAGTCTACCAGCAATGATGGGCACCCCCAAATATCTGAAAGGGAGCTGCCCTTCCTTAACACCAGCAACCTGCAATATCTCGCTTTTAATCGACTGTGAAACTCCATTGAAATACGCATCAGACTTGGCAGGACTCATTTGAAGACCCGAAGCAGCAGAAAAGGTAGCAAAGGACCTGAGAAGGACCATGATTGATCGAACGTCACCTTTACTAAACAAGAGAAGGTCATCAGCGAACATCAAATGAGTTAACTTCATCTTTGCACACATGGGATGAAATCTGAACCCCATTGTATCAGTTGTGAAAGCCAAAACCCTGCTCAAATATTCCATCGCTATGGTAAATAACAATGGTGACAAAGGGTCACCCTGTCTCAAACCCTTTTGACCTTTAAAGAAGCCAAAACTTGAGCCATTCAACACAAGTGAATAACTAGCAGTACTCACACATTCCATTATCAAATTGATATACTGACCGGGAAACTTCAGCGCAGACAACATTTGGTAAATAAACTTCCAACTTACGGAATCGTAAGCCTTCTTGAGATCAACTTTGAGCAAAAACCTTTTATTCCTAAAATAAATGTAAAACCTTTTATTCCTAAAATTCAATTTCGAACATTTTTCATTTTTGAATAAAAATGAACCCTTATACTTTTCCCGTCTCTGAAATTCGGGTCAACAATTTCAAACACGCAAATCAAAAATCAAACCATCTTATCATCTTCCACTTTCTTTTATTTTAAAAAGCAAACTTAACATCACATTAATGAAAAAGATAATCATTTTGATTTATTTTTAATAAATCATATTATATAATAACTAATTACTATTCCTTTTCTATTAAACTAACACTTTTGAATATTGTCGAAATTTGAAGTCACACCTAATTTAAATTGATTAAATTTTTGACGTTTGTTTATAATTCTTTAAATCTATAACATTCAACGAAAAAAATAAGTATTTCGACCTAGCAAAATTTTAATCAAAATCTCGAGGGATAAGATCCGATATTTATATTTAGTACCTTTTGAAAATTTGTTTTATTTTTATTTCCGATTTTATTTCAAAACACTATTATAAGATCATATCTTTTATTTCGAAACCTTTCGCGATCGCGCAAATCGAAAATTTCAAAAACGATAATCGAGCCCGAAAATTTGACTTTTGACTTTTGGACCAATTAATTCAAAGTCTATCCTCTTCCATTATTACTTACACAAGTCCAATTTTTTCTTACACCTTTAATTTGCCATCATCACTTTTATTTTATTTTATATTTAAATTTAAAGTTTATACTTTTAATAAAAATATAAATACAAATTCAATACTACTACTTTAATATTACCATTTTCATTTCCGTCACTTTTAAAATTTTTCTAAAGTAGTAAATAAAATATTTTAGTCTTAAATTTATAAAATGAATACTTTTCAGAAAATCGTCAAAACAGCACATTTTAACTTTTACCGTTTTTCTTACCCGAATTATTTCGTAACGCGTTTTTCGAGAAAGAGATATTTTAAAATATCGGGGGGACAAACTATTCACTCAAATAGTGACAAAGACTTTTCTAACCAATAAGAATAAAGGTGTTCCCTAATTACCTTTTAATTAAGCTTTAAATAACTAAATCATTTATTTAACACCTAAATTTTGATGACTTATGTTCACAAATTACCAAGAGCAAAATGAACTTGTGCACTTCCTCCTTATGTCGTGTACATTGCTCCATTCTCTCCCATTTATTTTTCTTCCATTTCTTTCCAAAATCCTCTAAAATAAAACCCTTAATAATATTCTAATAATTAATAATAGTTCTAAGTAATTAGTGGGTATATTAGAAGCTAATTCCATGGATTATTTTGGGTGTAGTGTATGGGTAATATGGGTGAAGAAAATCCGATTTAAAATTTATTTTAGATCCCCGACGTCTAACATTCAAAATAAGGTGACTAACTATGTCTTATATTATCCTTTTAGTAAATTAATTTGTTTTGTTATTATGATTTTATGAATATGAAAATTATGTTAAATATGTTAAACATCACATGAGTGCACTTGTATATTTATGTGTTGTATAATAAAATGATAATAACTAAATAATGTGTTAAATAGAGTATTGTAGTATTATGTTTATATATTTAGTTAAATTAATTTTGAGCATTTTTAATTTAAGTTCATATGATTTTTATGTTTAGTTATGTTTTATTTGAGTAGTAATCATATATAAGAATTATGTGAAATATTAAAAATGAGTTTAAAGTGAATATAAATGAAAAATAAAAATTGTATGTTCATTAATATGTAACTCGGCATTTCCCATTTTTTTTTACTAAATATTCACTTTTAATTTTTGTAAATAATATGTTAGAATAAGTTAGTTAAAAAGGATGCTACCATGCAAAAATAATTAAATTAGGAAAATAAATTATAAGTTGTTAAAATCAAAATTAGTGATCTTGAGTTTATTGTTGATGTTCATATGTGTTCTTACAATATTCATGTTGATGTTCATCTTTATTGTTCACTTTGATTATGTTTTATAATATGTTTGTTTATAATTTGTGTTTATGTTTAGTTATTGTTTTATATATTGTTAGTAATATTATATAAATCAACTTAAAACATTATAAATCATTTAGATTAAAAAGTTAGAAATTTAAATTGTTGAAAAACACTATTCATATTTATAAATGAAATTTTTAGTAAATTTCATTTTAGTTTAAATCGTTTTAGTATAATTAGAATAATTAAAATATAAAGACTTTAAGTTAAAAACCGATAAAATCGAAAAATGAAAATTTGAACACTACTATTGTTGCTCACTTTGACATTTTCACTAATTTTAGGGTTAAAATTTGTTTTATCACTTTTTAGTTTATTGTTAATATAATTTAATTATTAGTTAATAAGTTAGAATTAAGAAATTAAAAGAAATAAATCAATTTTTACATTTATATATTCCACACGCCATTCTTGTATAAAATTGACTAAATTTGACCAAAATGAAATTATCACTAAGTCACTAAAGTTAAATAGTAATTAGAATTGAATTTTAGTATAAATCGATTTAGTTATAAATGAAATATTATAAACCGGTAAAAATATGTAACCGTTATAAAAATGAACTAAATCGTATTATTCTTGCCTTTGCTATCCAATTTGTTGATCTTGGACATACGGACTAAAATGAATCATCCACGTTACTATTATTTTCAAAATGAAAATCGCTAAATTTAGTTAATAGACGACTAAATTTAACTAAGTCTCATTTTAAAATAAATATCATTATTACTTTGTACAAATTGAACTTAACATTTTTAAAACTAATATTTTAAAATGAATATCATTATCACTTTTTGTAACAACCTGGTTTTTCGTGACTTTAATTAAACTAAGGCGGAATATTAATTAAGTCTATTTATTACAAAACCAGCTGTCATCGTATTACAACTCATTATACATAATAAGAGTCATAGATAAAGCAGAGTTTAATCCATTACAATCTCTCAAAATATAAAATAAGGCCTTCAATCCCCTTGTATAGATCAACAGTCAAGTCTCAAAATTTTTGTTGATTCCCGTAATAGCTTTTTCAGCCCCGCACCTAATAAGTAACACGTATATACATACAGCAATGCAGTTCATAAAGCATAACATAAACAGTTCACTTAACATGGCAAATAAATCATCAGATCATCTCAATTCATAGTCATGTAGGCAAATCATCATCAATTCGTTCACATTCGGGGTAGTCGACCCTTTTCAATTACTCATATAGCAACATATGTTGGAGTATGTGTCCTCCACAATAGTGCGATTACTTAATAAATCTCAATTAAGGAATACATGGGGATAATCCTGTATTATTGTCAATTGATTAACGTAAATCAATAACGGTTGGCTGACTAGAGTTTGACGTTATTGTCGTGAGAACGGCGGTGATCAATTGATCCCTTTAAGTCACACCTAAAGGAACGCATCTAAATATTTAAGCTAATTAATTGTATGAGATACGATTATATTAGTGACTTGATAATTTGACTAACGGTTAGTCGGTGTATTGTTTTAGAGAGAAATCGAGTTGTGAACTCGAGTGATTTAATTTTATATCGATAAAATTATTAGAGGAGATGAAAATTAGTGATTAAGTGTTAATTCACTAATTGTGTATATTTCACTAATGAGATTAGTAAAAGTACATTTTAATATATATGTGTAAGTGTACATGTATATTAAGGAAGAGTTTAACTAATTTGCACTTTATTATATTAGTTAATTAAGTGATAAATTATATCTTTTGTGGGACAAATATTGAAAACAAAATGGACCCAAATAAGGTCACTTGGACCGTCCAAATAGAGCAAGTGGAAGATCTTCCATTTGTTTTATTTGTTTTGTTTTCTTGTATTTGTAAATTGCATGTCAAACCTCATCATTACATTGCATGCTATTTTTCTACCCAAGAAAAAGACTTCCTCTCTCCTCTCTTGACCATAAGGCCGGCCCCCTTGGTGTGTGTTACACACTTTGGTTTGCTTGCTTTTCTATTTAAATCACAAGGGAAAGAAAGATAAAGTATGCAAGCTTTCATTTTAACTTTCTCTCACAAAATCCTCTCTAAAACTCTCTCATATATTACTACTAGTATTACTAAGTGTTAGTAAGTATTAGTAATAATAATATACATAATATCAAGTTAGTATTAAGTATTTCTAGATCAAAATACTTAGTATTTTGGTAGTAGTTCTTGGGTGCTAACTAAAGGAGGTTTTTCTACATTGAAAACTTGGGTTATTAAGGAGGATCATCCTAAGCTATATCTCAAGAAACTAAACTAGAAAGGAGTTCTAGTTTAGTGCCCTAATATCCTTTAAAAGAAAGGTATAAATTTCTAAACTTGTTAACAATGTAAATTTGTACTACATAGATCTTGCTAAATCAAATTAGAGTAATTTGATTTACACTAATATTTGATTAGTGAATGGGATCCGATCCCTACAAGTGGTATCAGAGCCAAGGCTTGTAGTTACAAATTTATTTTGTTGTTTTTGGAGTTTTATGTATTTATTGAGAATAAATAACATAAAATCCGAAAATAGTGTTAAAAATGGTTTTAACACGAGATTTTTATTGCATGCAAAGTTTCTGGTCTCATGAAATTTCTGGTCAAATTTCGTATTTTTTGGAATTTGTTTGCTAATTTAAATGATTTTTATACAAAACCGAGCCAAAAAGTGTGTTTTTGGCTAAAATAATTACTATAAATAGTTATAGTTCGAATCTGGTCACGAAATTTTTACACAGTGATATTTCATATTTATACATTCTGCATGTAAATTTTCAAAGTCAGATTTTGAGTTTTGAATATTTATTCATATTTTTGTTTAAAATCGGTATGGTTTGCATTTTATGTCCAAAAATATAGTAAATGTTGTTTTCTGGACATGAAATTTATACCAATATTTTTACACATTATGAGGATGCTCTCGTATAAATTTGGGATTTTACCTCACTGTTTTGGTCGTTTTCTTGATTTTATGAGTTAAAATCGATGAAATCGTATGTTATTTATTATAAAATAAATTCGTAATTTTTTCTGACCAAATTTTTCTTTTCTGATATTTTGGAAGTGTTCCAGAATATACAAAATTTTTTCAAAATAAAAATAATTTTATTTTATTTTATTTTGATTTTATAAAGCTTTATTCATAAAAGGGTTATGATTAAAGTACTTCTAATTAGCAAATGACCAAGTTTATGAACTAAAATCACCATAAGTTAGTATAAACTAATGTTGGGTGTTCTAAAATCAGTTTAGAAGTTTAGTTCAAGCTTAAAAGGTGTTTTAAGCATTATTGATTAATATAAGATTAATCGGTTAAATAATGAGATCGGTTTGAAACGATTAAATGCGATTATTGTTTAAGGCGATTTTGGCATGTTTTTATTTATAAGCTTTACATCTTGCATTTTTTGGATGAATGTTTATTGTTGAATGAATGTTTATTTTTACTAGTATGGCCATAGTTTGTTATATTTTTACCGATATTACCCGTAATGAAAGGGAATATCGTGTGGTTTGTAATTAAATGCGATCTCGTATCGCCGGTTTGTAATTTTTTTTTTTTTTAATAGTTTATTTCATTTATAAATGTATAATAGGATTGCTATGTATTCATTTGTAAATCATACTTGTAACTATTTGTAAATCGAAGACCGATGATGGAGATCGACTTGGAGCCTTAGAAGAGTTCTAAAGCTTGCAAGGAGGAGCCTTGGATGAGATCCATTAAGAAGAGGGACCAAAGGAGTTGGTTTCCAATTTGTAACTCCTTGTATTTTAATTATTTTAGGTGGCCATACTAGGTTTATGTTTGCTTGATGCTTGTTTGTTTGCTTATTTTCCGCACACATGCCAAAATCGCCATGCATGCCACGATATCCCACTATGATTGTCGATTTAAGTCACGATTCCTAAATTAGTTCACTTATAAAGAATTTTATGACTAAAATTGACAAGATCACCCACATTTTTATCAAAATGAATTGAGATTAAGCCTTTCCAAATTTAGCAACTATGAACCCCATGTTCGTGAGGACCTCCGCGACGTGGAACCTTGTTACCATGGGTAAGTAGTGGGAGGAAGTCCCATGCTAATTTGGTTTGGACTCAACCGAATAAGAGTTGTTTGGGGCTAATCGATGCATTTTAAAGAAAATCATCAACCAAGCATTCTAGTGTAGAATTAGTCAAGTGTTGACTTATCGTTTTTATATAAAAGGAAACATGAGATGTCTAATTTTATATGAAAAACGAGTCTTGGAATCATTTATATAATTTCGTGGGAGATCATTATATAAATGGACATTTGTTTTAAAACCGTTTTAGCAAATGTTATAAATGAACAATGAATGCTTATATATTTCCTCATATTTATTGTAGAATCGTTTATCGCAATGGCATCATCATCATCAACTCCCGCGCCCATTTTGGGCAAAGATTCATGGTTGCGAACCGTGATGGATAAATGTATCCTCAAGGATGATGGTAGCAACTTCGTCGAATGGGATTCGACAATGAAGGGCGCCGCTACATCCGACAATGTGCTCAAGCACCTTACCGATCAACCACCCGCCGAACCCACTTCTCGATCCGGCGCGGCTCGTGCCGCCTATGATGAGTATGTGAAAGTGGACAATGACGTGAAAAACGTCTTAATTTGGTCCATGTCACCCGCTCTCAAACTCCGAATGGTTACTCAAAAAAGTGCATATGCTATATTCACTCGAGTGACAACCATGTTCTCCAAAGCACCGCAAATTAGGCTTTATGAAGCCGCGGTGCGGTTTTTCGATGCAAAGCTTGAGAGGAACCAAAAAGTTGGTCCTCATGTGCTCAAAATGATTGAGCAAATAGACACTCTTGAGCGTCAAGAGTGTGCTATACCCAAGGCTCTTGCGATCAACCGCATCCTTCATTCTCTTCCTAACAAGTTTGCTCAATTTCGAGTAAACTATAACATGAACAACATGGATAAGAGTTACCATGAACTTCATGCACTCTTGGTCCAAGCCGAGAGGGATATGGAAGTAAATGAGGTGGAGAAGAAAGATGTTCTCTCCATCAAAATGAAGAACATGAACTTGGGAGTAAAGAAGGGGAAGGTGGCCAAGAAAGGGCCATCTAACATAGGCAAGGGTAAGGGTAAGGCCATTGTGGAAGGTGTTCCACATAAGCCTAAGCCCAAGATCAACAAGGGAAGACCCCTCAAAGACACTTGCAAATTTTGTAATGTGGTGGGACATTGGATGCGCAATTGTCACAAGTTTAAGCAGGATCTCAAGATTGGATGTGAGACATCCAAAGGTATTCCTTCTAATCTCTATATGATTGACATCAATCATGCCTGCATTTCTACATGAGTATTGGATACCGGATGTGGATCTCACCTTTGTAATCATCTGCGGGATGAGAAAGCGTGCGGGCCCTAGCCAAGGGTGATGTAGATCTCGCATGGGCAATGGAGCTAGAGTAGCGGCCGTTTAGTGGGAACTTTTGTACTACGCTCTTGCTAGTGGATTAGAGTTGCTTTTGAATAATCAGTTATTTTGTACCAACTCTAACCAAAAACATTATCTCCGCCTCCGTACTAGATGCGGAAGGCTTTTGTTTTGAGATTAAGAACAACCGATTGTACTTTTTCTTTTAATGAAATGGTTTATGGTGAAGCTATTTCAATTGGAGGTATTTATGTTTTAAATGATGTTAATGATGTCTATCATGTTGAGAACAAGAGGCTCAAAACGAATGAATCAAACAAATCCTACCTTTGGCATTGTCGTTTAGGTCACAAAAAAGAAAGAAGATAAAGAGACTTGTTGAGACCAAGGTTCTCAAACCATTTGATTCGCGAATCATATGGTACATGCGAAGCTTGCCTTTTAGGCAAGATGACTCGTCAACCCTTTAGCGGTAAAGGGACACGAGCAAGTGAGGTTTTAGGACTCATACATACCGATGTGTGTGGTCCATTAAACATCACCGCTAGAGGAGGATATCATTACTTCATTACTTTTACCGATGATTTAAGTAGATATGGTTATGTCTACTTAATAAGGCATAAAAGTGATGCTTTTGAGAAATTTAAAGAATTTCAAAATGAGGTTGAGAACCAATTAAACAAAGGATAAAAGCACTACGATCGGATCGTGGTGGCGAATATCTAAGTAATGAGTTTGATTCACATCTTAAGAATTGTGGTATAATATCACAATGGACTCCTCCTAGCACACCACAATTAAATGGTGTTGCAGAAAGGAGAAACCGAACTTTGCTTGACATGCTTCGGTCTATGATGAGTCAAACCGAGCTTCTGGATCATTTTGGGGCTTTGCGCTATTATCTGCTGTATTTTCACTAAATCAAGTCCGACTAAAGCGGCCAATAAGACTCCATATGAGATATGGATGGGAACAGTTCCTATTTGTCATTCATGAGAATTTGGGGATGTGAGGCATTCGTCAAGAATAAAGCGGCGATAAACTCGCTCCAAGGTCCGACAAATGTCTATTTGTAGGTTATCCTAAGGAAACCTCGTGGTTATTACTTCTACAACCCTCACGAGAACAAAGTGTTTGTGGCTCGTGATCTTTGTTTTCCTAGAAAATGAATTTATTTCTAAGAAGCAGTGGGAGAAAATTTGAACTTGATGAAGTTCAAGAGCCACAAACCGAGACAGAAAATGAGGAAACTGCTCCTCGTCGTCGACACGGTTATAGTCCCTAGGAGGTCGGGAAGAGTTAGTCAACAACCTGACCGCTACCTCAGAATATCGAGGAGGAGGGTGATTTGTTGTTATTCGAAAGCAACAAACCCCCAACCTACAAGGGGGCTATTGGTAGCCCCAACTGCGAACAATGGCTTGAGGCCATGAAATCCGAGATGGATTCTATGTACGAGAACCAAGTTTGGGACTTGGTAGATTTACCTGAAGGAGTCACGACCCTTCAAAGGTAAATGGATATTCAAAATCAAACTCGGCATAGATAAACATATTGATGTTTACAAAGCTAGATTGGTGGCAAAGGGCTTTTCACAAGTCCAAGGTATTCATTATGATGAAACCTTTGCACCGGTTGCTATGCTTGATCCATAAGGATAATCTTAGCGGCCGCCGCATTTCATGACTATGAAATATGGCAAATGGATGTAAAACCGCCTTCTTGTATGGGATTCTAGAAGAGGAAGTGTTTATGACACAACCTGAAGGTTTTATAGATACATCCAACCCTAAGAAAGTATGCAAGCTTAAGAGATCCATTTATGGTCTTAAGCAAGCATCGAGGAGTTGGAATCACGCATTCGATCATGTTATCAAACAACATGGATCTAGCTCGGAGTGCCGAGGAACCTTGTTTGTACATGAAGTTTAGTGGGAGTAAAGTAACCTTCCTTGTTTTGTATGTGGATGACATACTACTGATTGGAAATGATATTCCAAGTCTGAACTCATTAAAGGTGGAATTGGGAAACCACTTCCAAATGAAGGACGTGGGAGAGGCACAACGCATCTTGGGTAACCGGATCTATAGAGATAGATCTAAGAGGATACTAGCATTAAGTCAAGAAACTTATATTGATAAGATTCTTGATAGGTTCAATATGAAAGACTCCAAGAGAGGCTTTCTTAGATGAGTGTAGGAATAACATTGAAGAAATCTCAATGTCCTACGACTCTGCGAAATTGAGCATGAAATTGATCCCTTATGCTTCATGTTGGATCAATCATGTATGCTATGATGTGCACTCGTCCCGATGTCGCTTTCGCCTTGAGCATGACGAGCCAGATCAAGCTAATCCCTGAGAGTCACTGGATAGCTGTGAAGAACATCCTTAAGTACTTGAGAAGAACTAAGGATTCGTTTCTAGTGTTTGGAGGAGAACTTGAGCTACGTGTAAAGGGTTACACGGATGCTAGTTTCCAAACCGATGGGGATGATCTGAAATCCCAATCCGGCTATGTCTTTATGTTGAATGGAGGAGCTGTTTGTTGGAAGAGCTTCAAACAAAGTGTCACTGCGGATTCTACGACTAAGTCGAGTATTTGGCGACATCTCAAGTCGCTAAAGAAGCTGTGTGGATTCGGCAATTCTTGGATGGACTAAGAGTAGTCCCTAGTGCCGTGGATCCTGTGACTGTTTATTGTGATAACAGTGGGGCTATTTTCCAAGCGAAGGAGCCCAAGTCTAGCAACAAGTCTAGACACGTTTTGAGGAAATACCACGTTATTAGAGATAATGTGGAAAGGAAGGAAATTGATATTTGTAAGGTTGGGACAGACGATAATATCGCTGATCCTTTAACCAAGCCTCTTTCGAGGGCTAAGCATGACGCGCACACCGCCTCTATGGGGTTGCGGCGTATGCCAGATTTCCTTTAGTTTCGTAATATGTAATTGAACGATGTATCTTTTTACATATATGAAAATAACATTCATTGTTTTTATCTTAAGTCATTATGAATGCATACTTTGTTTATCCGAATATTTGTGTGACAAGTTTGAACGTATTCAAGTGAACGGAATAAACTAAGTATTTGGTCCCTAGTCTCTCATATGAGGTGACGTCTCGGAGAGACTAGATTGCAAGTCGATCGATGGTGAGGTTCAACACCATAGGGTCATATGTGATGACTGATCGTTTGCATAGACAGACTGTGAAGAACACTCTGTCGGGCAGTGACGCTTATAGAATTCCTTTTCAATGAGATTGAAACCTGGTCGTGGTGGGAATTCTATAGTATTCCTTTGAGTCGATTCTTTGACTGGAGCTGATTGTCTGAGTCGGTGCAGTTTCCGAGTGACTTTCATTTTTGTCCTAAGCCATGCCGTGAAAGGGGGGTATAAGGGCATCTTTGGGGTCATGGTGATCTGCAATATACAAAGACAATCGAGTGGAAGGAAATGTCCACCCTCGTCGGGTAAAACATCTTTGGGCCACTCGAGGAGTAGTCGGCTGAAAATGCGTGGCCACGCTCGGTAGAATCTACACAGATTCCCCGGCCGACAGCCTACTCTCCTTATCGAGAAAACCACTCACGATATATATCTCAGGATGCAAGTACGACCTGTAAGACACCTTGCATCGAGTGGGAGATGTGAAACGGACATGAGAATTGGTAATGCACAACTTGTCTCGGACAAGTGGGAGATTGTTGGAGTATGTGTCCTCCACAATAGTGCGATTACTTAATAAATCTCAATTAAGGAATACATGGGGATAATCCTGTATTATTGTCAATTGATTAACGTAAATCAATAACGGTTGGCTGACTAGAGTTTGACGTTATTGTCGTGAGAACGGCGGTGATCAATTGATCCCTTTAAGTCACACCTAAAGGAACGTACTCCAAATATTTAAGCTAATTAATTGTATGAGATACGATTATATTAGTGACTTGATAATTTGACTAACGGTTAGTCGGTGTATTGTTTTAGAGAGAAATCGAGTTGTGAACTCGAGTGATTTAATTTTATATCGATAAAATTATTAGAGGAGATGAAAATTAGTGATTAAATGTTAATTCACTAATTGTGTATATTTCACTAATGAGATTAGTAAAAGTACATTTTAATATATATGTAAGTGTACATGTATATTAAGGAAGAGTTTAACTAATTTGCACTTTATTATATTAGATAATTAAGTGATAAATTATATCTTTTGTGGGACAAATATTGAAAACAAAATGGACCCTAATAAGGTCACATGGACCGTCCAAATAGAGCAAGTGGAAGAGCTTCCATTTGTTTTATTTGTTTTGTTTTCTTGTATTTGTAAATTGCATGTCAAACCTCATCATCACATTGCATGCTATTTTTCTACCCAAGAAAAAGACTTCCTCTCTCCTCTCTTGACCATAAGGCCGGCCCCCTTGGTGTGTGTTACACACTTTGGGTTGCTTGCTTTTCTATTTAAATCACAAGGGAAAGAAAGATAATGTATGCAAGCTTTCATTTTAACTTTCTCTCACAAAATCCTCTCTAAAACTCTCTCATATATTACTACTAGTATTACTAAGTGTTAGTAAGTATTAGTAATAATAATATACATATTATCAAGTTAGTATTAAGTATTTCTAGATCAAAATACTTAGTATTTTGGTAGTAGTTCTTGGGTGCTAACTAAAGGAGGTTTTTCTACATTGAAAACTTGGGTTATTAAGGAGGATCATCCTAAGCTATATCTCAAGAAACTAAACTAGAAAGGAGTTCTAGTTTAGTGCCCTAATATCCTTTAAAAGAAAGGTATAAATTTCTAAACTTGTTAACAATGTAAATTTGTACTACATAGATCTTGCTAAATCAAATTAGAGTAATTTGATTTACACTAATATTTGATTAGTGAATGGGATCCGATCCCTACAACATATACTCGCGAGTCTTGACTACAGAGCGGCTTTTGTACTCTCATAGATAATTACCCATATAATTCCCTATCAAAGTACACTAGCTACTCAGACTCGTACATCAGGTCAAACACTAAGTAGCGTACGTGATAACTACCTAATATCCAACACAACATGGATAATCTATCATACGTTGTCCTATGAACCACAACAAGTCAGGATGGAAGCATGCAAAACCCTACAAAAGCAAGGCCTGCGCAATGGCTGCCGGGTACATCAACGGACTTTACTGCCACAGATACCAATAGGTAAGAAGGACGATTCAATCCCTTATCTAATGTATGCATACACCTCTATTTAGAGTCAACATACCCCTCGCTATTCGGGAAAGCAAGTTTTCCTAAATAAAACGATTAATACCTATCGACAAGGTCCCCGGATGGGATGGTCATCTTCCGTTACCTCGTATGGACCGCAAAACGCAACATTTATGCCCATTCAAGGGATGTATACGCCTGCTTGCCTAAAGACTATGAGAGTCATTAGAACGCCTCGATCGACCGAGAGTGAAAGAGTCCCCATACGCGACTACCTTTCTAACGATGGCACAATAGATTCAAGCAACATACGAGACACGAGTATTTAACAAGTACTTTCTTTATCATTTTCTCGTTCTCGTTTTATCCAGGTGATAATTCATAATAATTAGTATCGTCGAAACTTGTATAATGAAATTTTATTTCTAACAGGTCTTCAGGTAAGTAGTAGCAGATAGAAAAACTTAAAATAGTTTATTTCGAGTCCGTTTGTAAGTTTTAAATATTTTTACTATTCACGTATTTTACTATTCACGTATTTTTATACGTATTCGTATTTTCGTATTTCGTATTTGTACGTATTTTTATACTTCGTATTTATACGTATTTTTATACGTATGCGTATTTTTATACTTCGTATTTATACGTATTTTTATACTTAGTATTTTATTATTATATTTTATACTTAGTATTTTATTATTATATTTTATACTTAGTATTTTTATACCTTATACAATTCCTTATACTTAGGGTATTTTACAAAACACTCTTTTTTATTTACCAAGTATAAAATTCTAGTTTTAAAGTCGTTAGGTTCGTTTTGTATTTAGTGATTTGAAAAATCATTTCGGAAGTAAAACTCATTTTAAATTTAAGTACAAAATCTAGTTTCAAAGTTGTTAAGTTCATTTTGTACTTAGTGATTTTAAATAATATTTCAGAAATAAAACTCGGTTAAATTTAGTCATATACTTAACTAAACTTTTAGCGGTTTCCATTTTTAGCGAGATTGTCGTAGTTCATTTTAAATAGTCCGTATATCCAAATCCATATTTAAGTAAAGGCCGTAACACTCGACAATATACATTTTAATACGTGTAACGTTTATTTTTATCGGTTTCGTTGATTCTTTTTATTAATGATTTAATACATTAACAAATATAAACCTAATTACTATTCAAATTTAGTGACTAAGTGATAAATTCATTTTGACCAAAATTGACCCAAAAAAATAGTGAAATGCCGTGGCCTTGTATATGCTAGGCTATCTATTTCTTTTTTTGTTTCTATTAATAATTCATTACTTTAACAAATTAAATTACTTAAGTGATAAAAATAAAAAGTGACAAATTCATTTTAGGTCTAAAAAATGACCCCTAAACCGTGGCCTTCTATACTCTTTCCTTTTTATTTTTGTTTTCTTAATTTATCGGTTTTGACTTAAAGTTTTTATATACTAATTATTTAAATTATACCATAGCGGTTTAACTAGTTTACGATTTTCACTAATTATTTTATTTCATTTATGAATAGTGATTTTGTGACACTTTATTTTTCTAACTTTTATAATTTAAGGATTTAGTCTATTTAACTTATATATTCATTATTTCAATTAATCACTAATGTATTTAAACAACAATTTAAATAAAACTTAAAAATATTATGAATCAAAATAGGCATACAAATGATGAACACATGAATATGTGATGAGTTTCTAATATTTTTCATATGAACATAATTTAGTCAAATTTTCATATGTTTATATAATTTTCTCAAATTTTTCATACAAGTCTAATTTAACTAAACTAATCATAATATGTTATTTAGAAAAATTAAAACTAAAAATTGGTCCATTTATTTTGAAATTGCCGTGTATATATATATACTCATGGTTTTTGATTTTTGATTTTTATACTTCTAATTCAACAACTAATTTGCTCTATATCATATATATATTTAATCATGATTGAAAAACAACTACAAACATTAACACACAAAAGAAAAATCAATATAACATAAGAATAACAACAACACTTCAAGAACACATATAAACAATTCAAAACATTTAAATTTCTTAACAATCTCATATTAAGCCTTGAACAAAAACTAATTATATTTTCATAACCATTATATACTTAGTGTTTTAAGCATGCAATTTACAAAAATTAAAACTAGTGTGCGGGGACACCTTAATTAGGTTAGTGAAATTGTTTAGCAATTGTCGGGGTCGATGATATGGTCAAACTGGCTCAAGTCGACGTCACCACCTTGCTCCTCGTCTTTGGTTAGGATTAGTACATAAAAATGAAAATAAGAAAGTTAGTAACTTATTTTAAACTAAGCTAGCTAAACTATACTACAAAATTTAAGTGTAGTATTGTTTTTAGTTTAGGTGATGTTTATATTTTAAGTGATTTTGATTTATGTTCAAGTTCATTTACAAGTTTAAAAGATGTAGTGTTTATTAAATACAAATGGTGGAGGATTTAACTTAGGTGTTTAAGTAATTAAAAGACAAGAATTAAATGACTTAAGGAAGAAATAAGGAAGAAAAGAGATGAAGATCATAAGGACTTGAAGTTGTAGATGGAACTTATGCTTACTTAGGTTTTTGAGTTATGAGTTTATTTAGAGAGAAAAAGCCTTAGAAAGTTTTGTGATGTTTGTGTGTGTGACTTGTACGTGTAGTTGTAGTAGTGTAGTAGTAATTGTAACTTGTAGTATTTAGTTTAGCATTTAGGAAATATAATGTTTAAATTTAATTAAGCTACAAGTGATGATGAAATATGTAGGATGGTAAGTGTTGGTCTTGTGTAAGAGAAAAGTAAGGCAATAGCATGCTCTTGTGTAAGAGAAAATGGAAGGAGATAAGCTAGGGTCAAGGGTCAAAATATTCGGCCAACATGACCAAGCAAGACCCGATTTTTCGTCTTTGAAATTTTCGATTTGTGCGCACGCGAAAAGTCTCAAAATAAAATATATGATCTTAAAATAATGTTTAGAAGTAAGATCGAAAATAAAAATGAAGATAAAACTCAAAACGAAATCAAAATAAAAATTGGGTACTAGGTTCTCGAAATTTTGAAATAAAAATCTTAAGTGATCGAAATATATATTTTTTTCGTTGAATGTCATTGATTTAAATCATTATAACCAAACGTCAAAAAGTTTATCATTTTAGACTTAGTGTGATTCATTATTTCGATTTTTAGCGAAAGTGTTAACTAAATCAAAATGAAATAGTAATTTGTTAATAATATAATATGTTTTGTTAGTATTAATCAAAATGATTAAGCTTAAACCACTTTGATTAGATTTGGATTATGAGTAAGTATATTTAAGAAAAGATTAGGTGGCTTAATCACAATTAGGTGGCTTGGTCATTTAGTCAATGTTTGACCTCGATTTGCGTGCCAAAATTTGTCGTTGAGAAAATTTGTCGAGGATTCATCATTTGATTTATCGAGTTTGAATATGTAAAAATAAAGTTCAAATTCAAAGTAATTCAAAATGGTTTTAGTTTAGGTACGATAATGACTTGTAGTATATTGTTTTAGGAATATATTTGAGCGAGGATGATTAAATATTGATTTCCTAATTATAATTAGCTTAAATTAACACGGGGTGTTACACTTTTTACAAACCGAACTTAACGTTTTTAAAACTAGACTTTTAGAATATTTTCAAAACTCACTAAGTACAAAACGAACTTAACGACTTTGAAACTAGAAATTTATACTTAGAAAATAAAAGGGTTTAGTTTATTTTCTAAAATATCTTAAGTATAAATACCTAAAATGTCTTAAGTATAAAAATACGTATAAATATAGAAATACGTACAAGTATAAGAATACGTATAAGTATAAAAATACGTATAGAATACGAAGTATAAAAATACGAATACGTATAAAACTACGTATAAAATACGGTGAATAGTGAATAGTGAATAGTGAAAAGTGAATAGTGAAATACTGAAAATAATTGAAAATTTTACTAAGTATAGAAAAATTTAAAATAAATAAGTAAATGACTTAAAGTGCTTTGAAAAACACTTAAATAAAATTTGGACATACTAATAAACGGTTCAATTTAAAATCTTGAAAACGTTAATAATTAACAACACTTCAAATAATAAACGAATGTGTTATGTGATCATATGAAACCTACCATTCAAATAAAACTTTTGACGCTGAGATTAGGAGAGTCTAGTAACATGTGATATGGAATATCAAATAAATAATGAATAATGAGTAAGTTAAATAAAAGGTCAAGCTTGGGCCTCCGATATGAAAACGTCAATCGTAAGTGAAGTGGGGTTAAGATAGTCTTGTGCGGATACCACTATCTCGGTCTCTGGCTTGGGTCATATCGAATAGTGTGGTTTAAGCCGTGACCTTATTGCTTAGTGCATCCTCGCCCATGCCGTTCGCCTTAAGTCGTATAGCCAAGGCCGCATAAGATAATGAAAATTCAACTCTTAGTGGAGTCGGGGCTTTAGGAAATAGTCGTTTTATCCTGAAAGTTAAGGTGCTCTATGAATAGCATAGCCCACTCTTAAATTGGATATTAGTGTATGCATACTAGACTAGGGTTTTATTCCCTATTTCGCTAAAGTTACCAGGGCCACCGTGACATTATGTGCTTATGCGCTTTGATTCTGTCTCCTTGCCGTGTTTCGTTCTTAGTGGGCGCGACACTTGCATTCGTTCTTACCTGCGTAAAGATTACTTGACGAGATTGTATCGAAGTTCGAATCATTTCGAACACTAGAAGATGAGATGCAAGTACTATAGTATTCGGGCGTGGTTTACGAGTCGAGTAAGCCTGCACTATGGAAGTGAGATGCAATCGATCAGTACAAAGGCCTACTCAGTGGTCAGGCTCGTAAGCAGTATGTGTTGTGTGTTGTTTGATTAAATGAGAACGAGTGTGTACCATCTTCGAAAATTAAAGACCACAAGTTTCTGAAGTGAATCGAGTCTGCATGATGAGAACAATACGATACGTATGTATGTATGCGATCTGATATCGCTTTGTAATCTTGCTGATATGTTGTGATACTATGGCTATGATATTATATGTTATTTGCTTTCATAACTGAATATCATGCTTATATGATTTATCGCTTTAACCGCATGCTTATTATGACATATATGTCTTTACATGCTAATTGTATTAAGCATGTTTATGTTTTATCATAATGTTATGTTTATAAAGCGATAATATTAAACCAAAGTAATTGAAATCGAGGGTAAGTATGAGCATAGCTAGTCACTCATTCGCCAAATGCATCCCCATCGCTTTATTGTGCAGATGATCGTGGGACCTGAGTCGGTTTTGGGACTGGCCACGAGGCGCTTTTATGCTTACTTTTGGATGTTTTACGAGAGATTGTAATATATAACCTATACTCTTTTTATTTCCGCATTTTAGAGTTGTTTTATTCAACTCTTGAACGATGTTTGTAACATTTGGGTTTTTATTGTATAATTAATGACGCCTGGTTTAAGACTTAATTAATTTCCGCTTTAGTAATTAAAGTCGATCAAAACCAGGTTATTCTGATTAATTATCGAGTGTCTTGCGACCGTGAGTAACTTAATAGTTATTTCATCTAGCGAGAGACACCTGGGCCGGACATTCATATCGTATGTCAGGCATAGACTAATAGGATCAAATAATAAACTAGATTTTTCTTTTATTAGATCACTTAAATAATAACTTGAAATCGCTTTAAAGTGTGAGGATGGGTAGAAACCTTAAGGACCGACCATAGGCTAAGGACTTTTAAATAACGAACTACTTCCCTCAAAATAAAATACACTAACAATCGTTTGCTTGCTTCTTGCTGATGTGACTAACTAAAACTAACAACTATCCTCGGATATAAAATCTAAGTAATAAATTTAATTCTCGAAGAACGAAGCCATTAATCGAATACATGACGACAAGATCTCAAGCGCAACAAATGGATGATCAAGGACCTTACAACTGATAAGACGTTCAAGATCTTGAAGATTTCTGTCGCGGAGAAGATTTTTACAACTTCATCTAATTATCCTCTTTAACTAAAATTTTTATTTCATTCTCTTTTAAAAATTTTAACCTCTTTAACCTTTTCTTCTAAACACTCTAATTTTCTGAATCTATAAGTTCTAATAACTAGTTCTCAAATAAACTTTCATCCCTTGTCTTAAATTCGCAAAATGATTTCATTTTTACCTTACAATTTCGTAAACTTCTTTTAATTTGTTAGCTAAAACTTTTGAACTTTAATACTTTTCAACCTCTTAAACCTATTATCTCTTTCAAAGTTTATAAATTTTCGTAAATATATAATTTCTAATTATCTCCTAAAAATAACATTCATGTTTTTCCCTTTAAAATATCTTTTAAACTTATTCATATAATTCTAAAATTTTATTTAGTAATTTTAGATATCTTTGAAACTATTGGTTTTAAATTGTATATCCTTTATCATATACTATCAAAATTGATTATTTTCAAATTTTTTTTACTTATCAATACCTTTTCCAAATCTTAAACCTTTAAAGTGAATTTTAGCCTTTTCTATTAATTTCGTAAATATATGTTTAAAAATTTCTTAAGGGGGTAGGACAAAATATTACAGTTTAAAATCATTGATTAAAATTATTTGAAATCATTATTTCAACAAACTTTAAACTATATATTTAATTTCAAATAAAATTATAATTTGCTTTATTTTAAAACCCTTATAATTTATTTTAAATTAATTCCGTACAAAACTTCTAGGCCCCACCTTTTTGAAAATCCATTTGATAACGATTTTTAAAATGATAGTCTAGCAATATTTCGATGTTAATTCAAAATATTCCATTTGTAAATATAAAACGATTCTAATCTCTAATCTTTCCACTCTATCTAACATCTTTATAATAATTCATAAATTCAAACTTTCTGAAAAGTCTTATTCTACCAAAATAAAATGTTACTATCGAAACTCGTAAAATCTTGATATTTTCTCTAACTGCATTGCTCAACTGCAAGTAGTTATCCACTCTATCCAAGTTTCGGGACAAAACTTGTCTTAAGGGGGTAGGTTTGTAACACCCCGTGTTATTTTAACACAATATTATAAAAGAATTTAATTCCTTAAATTAAATTCATCATTTTTCCTTATAATAAAAATGCGTCTGAAATTTTTTTCGCTAAATAAAATTAAATTTTCCTAAGTACCAAATTAAAAATTTTGAAAAATAAAGTTTGTTCTATTATCTTCAGAATTGAAAAAGAAACACATTCCAAAATTTTATAAAAATCAATACAAAATTTATATCGCCTTTTAAATTTCAAAAATGTTAAGTCATGTTTACTATTCATAAAAATAAATGTAAAACCTTTTATTCCTAAAATTCAATTTCGAACATTTTTCATTTTTGAATAAAAATGAACCCTTATACTTTTCCCGTCTCTGAAATTCGGGTCAACAATTTCAAACACGCAAATCAAAAATCAAACCATCTTATCATCTTCCACTTTCTTTTAAAAAGCAAACTTAACATCACATTAATGAAAAAGATAATCATTTTGATTTATTTTTAATAAATCATATTATATAATAACTAATTACTATTCCTTTTCTATTAAACTAACACTTTTGAATATTGTCGAAATTTGAAGTCACACCTAATTTAAATTGATTAAATTTTTGACGTTTGTTTATAATTCTTTAAATTTACAAACCGAACTTAACGTTTTTAAAACTAGACTTTTAGAATATTTTCAAAACTCACTAAGTACAAAACGAACTTAACGACTTTGAAACTAGAAATTTATACTTAGAAAATAAAAGGGTTTAGTTTATTTTCTAAAATATCTTAAGTATAAATACCTAAAATGTCTTAAGTATAAAAATACGTATAAATATAGAAATACGTACAAGTATAAGAATACGTATAAGTATAAAAATACGTATAGAATACGAAGTATAAAAATACGAATACGTATAAAAATACGTATAAAATACGGTGAATAGTGAATAGTGAATAGTGAAAAGTGAATAGTGAAATCAAAATAATTGAAAATTTTACTAAGTATAGAAAAATTTAAAATAAATAAGTAAATGACTTAAAGTGCTTTGAAAAACACTTAAATAAAATTTGGACATACTAATAAACGGTTCAATTTAAAATCTTGAAAACGTTAATAATTAACAACACTTCAAATAATAAACGAATGTGTTATGTGATCATATGAAACCTACCATTCAAATAAAACGTTTGACGCTGAGACTAGGAGAGTCTAGTAACATGTGATATGGAATATCAAATAAATAATGAATAATGAGTAAGTTAAATAAAAGGTCAAGCTTGGGCCTCCGATATGAAAACGTCAATCGTAAGTGAAGTGGGGTTAAGATAGTCTTGTGCGGATACCACTATCTCGGTCTCTGGCTTGGGTCATATCGAATAGTGTGGTTTAAGCCGGCAGCCTTATTGCTTAGTGCATCCGCCCATGCCGTTCACGCCTTAAGTCGTATAGCCAAGGCGTAGACAAGATAATGAAAAATTCAACTCTTAGTGGAGTCAGCTTTAGGAAATAGTCGTTTTATCCTGAGTTAAGGTGCTCTATGAATAGCATAGCCCACTCTTAAATTGGATATTAGTGTATGCATACTAGACTAGGGTTTTATTCCCCTATTTCGCTAAAGTTATCAGGGCCACCGTGACATTATGTGCTTATGCGCTTTGCTCGCTCTCCTTGCCGTGTTTCGTTCTTAGTGGGCGCGACACTTGCATTCGTTCTTACCCTGCGTAAAGATTACTTGACGAGATTGTATCTGAAGTTCGAATCATTTCGAACACTAGAAGATGAGATGCAAGTACTATAGTATTCGGCGTGGTTTACGAGTCGAGTAAGCCTCTGCACTATGGAAGTGAGATGCAATCGATCAGAGTACAAAGGCCTTGTAGATACCCGTATCCGTACCCCCCAAAAACAAACCCGATGATGAAAAGGACTTTCATGCATGCTTTTAAAAGAGTCGAAACGGTACAAAAGTGTCTAAAACGTATTAGTCATTTTTAGCGTATTAATTTGGATTTGCATAATCATGAAAATGAATGTCAATTTTTAGTCATCATGAGCGTAACACGAGCACAATATAGGAACGTCTTATTAAGCCAAGCCACAAAAATAGCCCAACTAGCTACAAAACGGCCCAAACTTACAAAAACGACCCAAAAACGCACACCAACACAACACATAAAACGGGCCAAAGTGCGTCCCGTGTCACATTTTCACAAAATTAAACTTTACAAAACCATAAAATAATATACCTTAATATTATTTTATTTCGAGCCAAAACCGAAAAACACGACAAAAACCGAAACACTAAAACCGAAATTGACCAAATCGAGCAAATACTTAGCCCATAAGTAAACAACAAAACATAATCATTACTTAATCAAAACATCCAAAAAACCAAATGGCGGCACAAAACAACCCACCAAAACAAAAGAATCGCTGTGGGACAGCGATTAAGTTTCTAATCGCTGTTAACGTGCGATTATAAACTTCTCCCATACAAATTACTTTTTGATTTTTCTTTAAAAATATCCAACTCAAGAACTTAAACGTCAGATATTGTGCGATTAAGTTTTGTTATCCCACGTAAACCACCAAAACTCTATAAATACCAACCCACTTCATTCATTTTCAATACCCGTTTTAGCACTTATACACTATTCACAAAATCCACTCAAAAATACCGTCTTTACATTTTGAAAGGTAAACATTTTACCTACGGGCTAGACGTTTGAGACTCGGACAATGGGGTTACATTAACCCCAAACCCGATATTGGCACTAGCGAGCCGTATTCGTAATACTTGCCAGTAGCAACTGGATTCATAATCCGCCTAAACCCGCCAATATCGCATAAATAAACGACTCATTATCACTAAAGCAAACCGACGCCACTTTTATAATTATGCAAGTCCTCATTCATGCATTAAATAACGACTAGAATCACGGATCCAACACTAAATTGTACTGTTTCATAGAGTCTTTTAGCATGTCAAAACTGAGGGTTTTTCACAAATTCTAAATACGAGGTCGGAAAATAACGTCTATAGTAATAATTTAGTCAATAAATTATTATTTAACGTACATTTCCTATAGCAATATGTCATTATTTTGACAATTTACATTATTTATGCATTTTAATCGAGTCATGTTTATTCGCACTTGTACGTAGCGTGACTTTTAGCCCAAATATCGAAATTAAGCAAGTGTTTTCAAATTAGTAGAGACTACTCTTATGTAGGCTTTTTGATTACTGTTTTCAAAACTCATTTTGTCAAAACTTTCGAAAAGTAACCTCACCCAACCCCTTCTCCGGTTTCAAACCTCAGTTGATAGGTATCGACGCACCTTGAAATCGAGACACTCGTGTCTTGTATTTCAAGACGCGTTGAATAGGTTCCAAATTCCTTTAATATTTGGTGGCGACTCAAAATACATTTTCAAAAAGGATTTTCTACTTTTCTTTTTGGTCACAAATTCATGCAATGATCTCCCCTTTTTACAAAACTTGGCACCCCTTTTCCTCATGAGGCATTCTCGCTTCGCCGCCAAGACGGCGAGGCTCAAGCGCAGTAGGCGTCGATAGGTTTTCCCAAAAGGAAAAGATTTTTCCAGCACCTTCACCGGTGGCGACTCACTGGGACGAGCATGATTTTTATTATTTTTGAAAACTAGTTTTTCTTTTATTTTAAAATCATAAAGAAGTGAAGCTTGAAACTTTGAAAACATTTACGCTTTCGATATTTGGGCAAAATACGCTGAGTCGAATCCTCCCGATTCAAACCACACCCTTTGAGGAACGGCCAAGAACTCTCGCTCATAAGCGAGGTAACTCCGACACACCGCTCTCTCACCCTCCACGATTACAAGTACGGCATCCGTGACAAACGATCGTAACTACCAAACTCGAACGCTCTAGGGCCCGTCTTGAATTCACACCTAAGACGTGTGTAGTCTTGCGGGTGCCCCTACCTAAACGTCACGGGAATGGCCGGAGGGAACCTTACCCTATAAACCAAAAACCTGTGTTTATATGTACAAGTGTGAAGCTATATAGTACCCTCACTATAGTAGTCTTTCAAAACGTTCTGCATGTAAAAACTTTTCCTAGGCATTATACTTTTAAAATACGTCCATCTTTGAAATTGCTTTTTCAAACTTTTTTCAAAAAAGGTCATACTTTTAAAAACACGCCGACAGGCTCTTTGACCTATAGGCATTTGAGATTAATAAATAAAATGCCGCTACATTTAAAACCGACCTAGGATAACCACTATATCCCAGGTCTTTTTCAAAACGTAAATGAATTATCGATCGACGTATCGTCATAATACATTTATTGCTAAAAGGTCTTTCACAAAGCAAAAACCCGAATATGTCAATTCATTTTGAGATTTTAAATGAAATTAACTTTTAGAACATTAGAATTAGCTCTAAATCGAGTGACTCTTTAGTCATCCCGATTTTAATCCTTTCTCTCAAACTAAAAACGCGGCTCGCTCAGACGCGGACCGCTGATTTACTCTTTGAATCAAGTGACTTATCGTCATTTTTGATTTAAAACCCCGAGTCACACGTAGAAAGCGAACAATTGATCACCTTTTACCCAATTTTAACATCCTCGTCGGTTAGCCTATCGCTACTTGATGGCCTGATCCTTTTATCGTAGTCCAATGATAAACCCCGCAACATACCGCCAAATCAAGTTAACTGATTATGATCATGCAAATTTTTCCTACCTCGAGAACAGGACGTGTTAACGCGCTCTATCTCAAAAGCTTCCGTGTCCTTTTAAAAGCTAAAAACACGAGTCAAGTCGAGTCACCCACTTTTTACGCTTTTGTGTCTTCCTTTGGTCGTGAATGTGATTTTTCATTCGAGTCTTTTCCTTCTATTTTAGAATCACTAAAGATTTGAAAACTTTGTCGTGTCCGCTCATTGAAAAACCCCGGATACGCGACTAACTAAGAACCGCCACTTAAACCCACCTCCGCCTCCAAAGAAGCGCTCCTACAACAGATCAAAACCAAAACCTGTCATGGCCTTTCAACACGACGAAGGTTTGAGGACCACCACCACCCCTCGGAGGTAATCGCTGAACAAGTCCGACAAACTCAATGATAGGATAGCTAGCCTCACTACGACGATCGAGCAAATGGCTATCATGCAAAAGTTTGAAGCAGAAAACGCCGTGCGCTGGCGAGAATCCGAACTAACGCAAAAAGGATTCGAACCATGGAAGAGCGTCTCACAAACTCAAGGGGTTACTCCATACACCAAGAAAACGAGCACATCCCAAAGAACGCCGATCCATGCTACCGGACAAGTTAGCACTTAGCGATCTTCCCGCCTTCAAAGGTCACGAAGCCCGCTGCTCACGCTAAGGCTTTCAAAGCTAAAATGGCCATCATGGGTGTCGTACCCCCTGCATGGGCTACCTTAATCCCTCACTCATTGGACGCGCAACCCAGGGCATGGTTCTACGCTCTAGAACCACATAAAACGGGTAGTTTCGAGGACATAATCTGGTTGCGTTCGATCTACGATGATCGGGACAACAATGACATCCAAGTCTCGCTCACGCATCTTGGAGGTCCCGACTCGGAAGGGACAATGAGGGGTTTACCGAGCACCGACGCTACCGAAGAAACTGTGTGCCCATATTCCTAACCGTCCAAGGGACACCGACTTAATCACTAAGTTCATCAACAACCCCACCCCCGCATACCAACAACACCTACGGCACGGAAATTTTGACAACTTCTCAACCTCGGCGTCGTCGGCGAGCTCATCGAGGACGACCTCCGCAAAGAAAACAGAATAAGAGCACGCCGCGGTATCAAGGAAGCTCATCTCGAACCACCGCCAAAGTCAAGCCCATCCATGCCATCAACGCCTTGACGCTGCGTTAGAGGCACCACCGGTTTTACAACACCGCCAAGGCACGCCATGCCTCCGCCAAAGCATCATACTCACCTCCTGGTCCCAGTTCAATGAAAGCACGACGAAATTTTGACCCAATATACATGACTTACTCAAAGGCGCTACAGAAGCTTGTGAGCCGCAATGTACTTCAACTCATAGGACCTACTAGCGTGCCTCCCCCGGGCAAGAAGCCAAAGACGAGGGATCAGAACGCGAACTGCGAGTTCCACAGAGGAAAGCGGGCATGACACCGAGCAATGCTTCCATCAAGAACATAGTTCAGACTTGATCGACGACAATACCATCGTAAAGCCCAAACCGAGTCCTAAACCTTCAAACCAAATTTAACCTCTCGTGATACCCATGCTCCTTTTCCAAGTACACACCCCATCATCGACTGCTCTAAACTAATCATCTCAAATGATCACGAAATCAACGGCATCTGGAATACTTCTGAGGATGAAGCCGACAATGATGACATCCGCATATGTCTCCAAGATGAACCCTACGACGAAGAGGCTCAACCCCGTCGCCCGCCAGGCAAGTACGGAGAGTTACGTCACAAGTACCCATTCAGGCTATCAGACAGTGATGACGAAGTAGCCTACCTAACACGTTCTGGACGCCCGTACCAAGCTTCTCTAAAGTTACTTGAACCTCAAAGCCACCCGCCAAGGTTGACTGCTCAAGAGAAGAACAAGGGGATAGTCATAAACGAGGATACGCCGCCTACTTCTGTTGGAGTATGTGTCCTCCACAATAGTGCGATTACTTAATAAATCTCAATTAAGGAATACATGGGGATAATCCTGAATTATTGTCAATTGATTAACGTAAATCAATAACGGTTGGCTGACTAGAGTTTGACGTTATTGTCGTGAGAACTACAGAATCAATTGATCCCTTTAAGTCACACCTATAGGAACGCATTACTAAATGTTTAAGCTAATTAATTGTATGAGATACGATTAGATTAGTAACTTGATAAATTGACTAACTGCTAGTCGCTGAATTAATATAGAGAGAAATCGAGTTGTGAACTCGAGTGATTTAATTTTATATCGATAAAATTATTTGAGGAGATGGGAATTAGTGATTAACTGTTAATTCACTAATCATACATATTTTACTAATGAGATTAGTAAAAGAGCAATTCTTAAATATGTGTAAGTGTACATATATGTTTAAGAAGAGTTGTGAGTTCAATTTGATAATTTCTAGTCTAGGATATTCGATAACTAATTCATAAATTCTAAGTATTTCTGTTAAAAATCTTCAAAACATATTGGACCCATTATAAGGGCCATTTAGTCATTCAAATGCAAAGGAAAAGGAGAGGAGATGCTTTGTTTTGTCTTTTGCTTTTATCCTACTTTTGCATGTAAAAGCACCATCATTACAAAGCATAAGATTGTTCTATTCCATGAGGAAAACTCTTCTCCTCTCCATGCATAAGGGGGCTGCCATTATGGTCTTTGGAACCCATTTTTGCTTTTCTCATTTTGGCTTATATTAGAGCATAAAAAGAAAAGAGAAAGTGTATGCATACATCTCCTAACTTCTTCTAATATCTCTCAATACATATTCTCTCTAAAACTCTAATATTCTCCTTAATATTATTACTAAGAGTTAGTATTAATATTTTACATATTATCAAGTAATACTAAGTGATCTCTAGTTCAAGATACTTAGTATTTTGGAGTTAAGTTCTTGGGTGCAACTTTAGGAGGTTTTCTATTATTGGAAACTTGGGTTTTTAAGGAGGATCATCCTAAGCTCATACTCAAGAAACTAAACTAGAAAGGAGTTCTAGTTTAGTGCCCTAATTTCCTTTTCAAGAAAGGTATAAATTTCTAAACTTGTTAACAATGTAAATTTGTACTACATAGATCTTGCTAAATCAAATTAGAGTAATTTGATTTACACTAATACTTGATTAGTGAATGGGATCCGATCCCTACAAGTGGTATCAGAGCCAAGGCTTGTAGTTACAAATTTATTTTGTTGTTTTTGGAGTTTTATGTATTTATTGAGAATAAATAACATAAAATCCGAAAATAGTGTTAAAAATGGTTTTAACACGAGATTTTTATAGCATGCAAAGTTTCTGGTCTCATGAAATTTCTGGTCAAATTTCGTAATTTTTGGAATTTGTTTGCTAATTTAAATGATTTTTATACAAAACCGAGTCAAAAAGTGTGTTTTTGGCTAAAATAATTACTATAAATAGTTATAGTTCGAATCTGGTCACGAAATTTTTACACAGTGATATTTCATATTTATACATTCTGCATGTAAATTTTCAAAGTCATATTTTGAGTTTTGAATATTTATTCATATTTTTGTTTAAAATCGGTATGGTTTGCATTTTATGTCCAAAAATATAGTAAATGTTGTTTTCTGGACATGAAATTTATACCAATATTTTTTCACTTTATGAGGATGCTCTCGTATAAATTTGGGATTTTACCTCACTGTTTTAGACGTTTTCTTGATTTTATGAGTTAAAATCGATGAAATCGTATGTTATTTTATATAAAATAATTCGTAAATTTTTTCTGGCCAAACTTTTCTTTTCTGATATTTTGGAAGTGTTCCAGAATATACAAAATTTTTTCAAAATAAAAATAATTTTATTTTATTTTATTTTGATTTTATAAAGCTTTATTCATAAAAGGGTTATGATTAAAGTATTTCTAATTAGCAAATGACCATGTTTATGAACTAAAATCACCATAAGTTAGTATAAACTAATGTTGGGTGTTCTAAAATCAGTTTAGAAGTTTAGTTCAAGCTTAAAAGGTGTTTTAAGCATTATTGATTAATATAAGATTAATCGGTTAAAAAATGAGATCGGTTTGAAACGATTAAATGCGTTTTTTGTTTAGGGCGATTTTGGCATGTTTTTATTTATAAGCTTTACATCTTGCATGTTTGAATGAATGTTTATTGTTGAATGAATGTTTATTTTTTTTACTAGTATGGCCATAGTTTGTTATATTTTTTTTACCGATATTACCCGTAATGAAAGGGAATATCGTGTGGTTTGTAATTAAATGCGATCTCGTATCGCCGGTTTGTAATTTTTAATAGTTTATTTCATTTATAAATGTATAATAGGATTGCTATGTATTCATTTGTAAACCATACTTATGAATTCATTTGTAAATCGAAGACCGGTGATGGAGATCGACTTGGAGCCTTAGAAGAGTTCTAAAGCTTGCAAGGAGGAGCCTTGGATGAGATCCATAATGAAGAGGGACCAAAGGAGTTGGTTTCCAATTTGTAACTCCTTGTATTTTAATTACTTTTAGGTGGCCATACTAGGTTTATGCTTGCTTGTTTGTTTGCTTATTTATTCCGCTCACATGCCAAAATCGCCATGCATGCCACGATATCCCACTATGATTGTCGATTTAAGTCACGATTCCTAAATTAGTTCACTTATAAAGAATTTTATGACTAAAATTGACAAGATCACCCACATTTTTATCAAAATGAATTGAGATTAAGCCTTTCCAAATTTAGCAACTATGAACCCCATGTTCGTGAGGACCTCCGCGACGTGGAACCTTGTTACCATGGGTAAGTAGTGGGAGGAAGTCCCATGCTAATTTGGTTTGGACTCAACCGAATAAGAGTTATTTGGGGCTAATCGATGTATTTTATAAGAAAATCATCAACCAAGCATTCTAGTGTAGAATTAGTCAAGTGTTGACTTATCGTTTTTATATAAAAGGAAACATGAGATGTCTAATTTTATATGGAAAACGAGTCTTGGAATCATTTATATAATTTCGTGGGAGATCATTATATAAATGGACATTTGTTTTAAAAATAAGTTTTAGCAAATGTTATAAAAATTGAACAATGAATGCTTATATTTTTCCTCATATTTATTGTAGAATCGTTAATCGCAATGGCATCATCATCATCAACTCCCGCGCCCATTTTGGGCAAAGATTCATGGTTGCGAACCGTGATGGATAAGTGTATCCTTAAGGATGACGGTAGCAACTTCGTCGAATGGGATTCGACTATGAAGGGCGCCGCTACATCCGACAATGTGCTCAAGCACCTTACCGATCAACCACCCGCCGAACCCACTTCTCGATCCGGCGCGGCTCGTGCCGCTTATGATGAGTATGTGAAAGTGGACAATGACATGAAAAACGTCTTGATTTGGTCCATGTCACCCGCTCTCAAACTCCGAATGGTTACTCAAAAGAGTGCATATGCGATATTCACTCGAGTGACAACCATGTTCTCCAAAGCACCGCAAATAAGGCTTTATGAAGCCGCGGTGCGGTTTTTCGACAATAAAGCTTGAGAGGAACCAAAAGTTGGTCCTCATGTGCTCAAAATGATTGAGCAAATAGACACTCTTGAGCGTCAAGAGTGTGCTATACCCAAGGCTCTTGCGATCAACCGCATCCTCCATTCTCTTCCTAACAAGTTTGCTCATTTTAGAGTAAACTATAACATGAACAACATGGATAAGAGTTACCATGAACTTCATGCACTCTTGGTCCAAGCCGAGAGGGATATGGAAGTGAATGAGGTGGAGAAGAAAGATGTTCTCTCCATGAAAATGAAGAACATGAACTTGGGAGTGAAGAAGGGAAGGTGGCCAAGAAGGGCCATCTAACATTGGCAAGGGTAAGGGTAAGGCTATTGTGGAAGGTGTTCCACATAAGCCTAAGCCCAAGATCAACAAGGGAAGACCCTCAAAGATACTTGCAAGTATTGCAATGAGGTGGAGTCATTGGATGCTAATTGTCTCAAGTATAAGAAGGATCTCAAGAATGGATGTGCGACATCCAAAGGTATTCCTTCTAATCTCTATATGATTGACATCAATCATGCTTGCATTTCTACATGGGTATTGGATACCTGATGTGGATCTCACCTTTGTAATCATTTGCGGGGGATGAGAAACGTCACGAGCTCTAGCCAAGGGTGATGTAGATCTCCGTGATGGGCAATGGAGCTAGAGTAGCGCCGCTTCTGGGGAACTTTTGTACTCTCTCTTGCTAGTGGTTTAGAGTTGCATTTAAATAATCATATTTTGTACCAACTCTAACTAAAAACATTATCTCCGCCTCCGCACTTGATGCGAAGGCTTTTGTTTTGAGATTAAGAACAACCGTTGTACTTTTTCTTTTAATGAAATGGTTTATGGTGAAGCTATTTCAATTGGAGGTATTTATGTTTTAAATGATGTTAATGATGTCTATCATGTTGAGAACAAGAGGCTCAAAACGAATGAATCAAACAAATCCTACCTTTGGCATTGTCGTTTAGGTCACATAAACGAAAGACGATAAAGAGACTTGTTGAGACCAAGGTTCTCAAACCATTTGATTGCGAATCATATGGTACATGCGTAAGCTTGCCTTTTAGGCAAGATGACTCGTCAACCCTTTAGCGGTAAAGGGACACGAGCAAGTGAGGTTTTAGGACTCATACATACCGATGTGTGTGGTCCATTAAACATCACCGCTAGAGGAGGATATCATTACTTCATTACTTTTACCGATGATTTAAGTAGATATGGTTATGTCTACTTAATAAGGCATAAAAGTGATGCTTTTGAGAAATTTAAAGAATTTCAAAATGAGGTTGAGAACCAATTAAACAAAAGGATAAAAGCACTACGATCGGATCGTGGTGGCGAATATCTAAGTAATGAGTTTGATTCACATCTTAAGAATTGTGGTATAATATCACAATGGACTCCTCCGCACACCACAATTGAATGGTGTTGCAGAAGGAGAAACCGAACCTTACTTGACATGGTTCGGTCTATGATGTGTCAAACTGAGCTTCCTGGATCTTTTTGGGGCTTTGCGCTATTATCTGCTGTATTTTCACTAAGTCGAAGTCCGGCTAAAGCGGCCAATAAGGCTCCGTATGAGATATGGATGGGAACGGTTCCTATTTGTCATTCATGAGAATTTGGGGATGTGAGGCATTCGCCAAGAATAAACTGACGATAAACTCGCTCCATGGTCTGACAAATGTCTATTTGTAGGTTATCCTAAGGAAACCTGTGGTTATTACTTCTACAACCCTCACGAGAACAAAGTGTTTGTGGCACGTGATGCTGTTTTCCTAGAAAATGAATTTATTTCTAAGAAACAGTGGGAGAAAATTTGAACTTGATGAAGTTCAAGAGCCACAAACCGAGACGAAAATGAGGAAACCGCTCCTCGTAAATGCGACACGGTTATAATCCCTAGGAGGTCGTGAAGAGTTAGTCAACAACCTGACTGCTACCTCAGAACATCGAGGAGGAGGGTGATTTGTTGTTATTTGAAAGCAACGAACCCTCAACCTACAAGGCGGCTATTAGTAGCCCTAACTCAACAATGGCTTGAGGCCATGAAATCCGAAATGGATTCTATGTACGAGAACCAAGTTTGGGACTTGGTAGATTTACCTCAAGGAGTGCGACTCCCTTCGGTGTAAATGGATATTCAAAATCAAACTCGGATAGATAAACATATTGATGTTTACAAAGCTAGATTGGTGGCAAAGGGCTTTTCACAAGTCCAAGGTATTCATTATGATGAAACCTTTGCACCAGTTGCGATGCTTCGATCCATAAGGATAATCTTAGCGGTTGCCGCATTTCATGACTATGAAATATGGCAAATGGATGTAAAAACCGCCTTCTTGAATGGGATTCTAGAAGAGGAAGTGTTTATGACACAACATGAAGGTTTTATAGATACATCCAACCCTAAGAAAGTATGCAAGCTTAAGAGATCCATTTATGGTCTTAAGCAAGCATCGAGGAGTTGGAATCACAGATTCGATCATGTTATCAAACAACATGGTTTCGCTCGTAGTCTTAGGAACCTTGTTTGTACATGAAGTTTAGTGGGAGTAAAGTAACCTTCCTTGTTTTGTATGTGGATGACATACTACTGATTGGAAATGATATTCCAAGTCTGAACTCGGTAAAGGTGGAATTGGGAAACCATTTCCAAATGAAGGACTTGGGAGAGGCACAACGCATCTTGGGTATCCGGATCTATAGAGATAGATCCAAAAGGATACTAGCATTAAGTCAAGAAACTTATATCGATAAGATTCTTGATAGGTTCAATATGAAAGACTCCAAGAGAGGCTTTCTTAGATGAGTGTAGGAATAACATTGAAGAAATCTCAATGTCCTACGACTCACTGCGAATTGAGCGCATGAAATTGATCCCTTATGCTTCACTGTAGGATCAATCATGTATGCTATGATGTGCACTCGTCTCCGATGTCGCCGCCTTGAGCATGACGAGCCGTATCAAGCTAATCCGGTGAGAGTCACCGGATAGTTGTGAAGAACATCCTTAAGTACTTGAGAAGAACTAAGGATTCGCTTCTAGTGTTTGGAGGAGAACTTGAGCTACGTGTAAAGGGTTACACGGATGCAAGTTTCCAAACCGATGGGGATGATCTGAAATCCCAATCCGCTATGTCTTTATGTTGAATGGAGGAGCCGTTTGTTGGAAGAGCTTCAAACAGAGTGTCACCGCGATTCTACGACTAAGTCGAGTATTTGGCGAGATCTGAAGTCGCTAAAGAAGGCGTGTGGATTCTGCAATTCTTGGATGGACTAAGAGTAGTCCCTAGTGCCGTGGATCCCGTGGATCGCTTATTGTGATAACAAATGGGGCTATTTTCCAAGCGAAGGAGCCCAAGTCTAGCAACAAGTCTAGACACGTTTTGAGGAAATACCACGTTATTAGAGATAATGTGGAAAGGAAGGAAATAGATATTTGTAAGGTTGGGACAGACGATAACATCGCTGATCCTTTAACCAAGCCTCTATCGAGGGCTAAGCATGACGCGCACACCGCCTCCATGGGGTTGCGGCGTATGCCAGATTTCCTTTAGTTTCGTAATATGTAATTGAACGATGTATCTTTTTACATATATGAAAATAACATTCATTGTTTTTATCTTAAGTCATTATTGAATGCATACTTTGTTTATCCGAATATTTGTGTGACAAGTTTGAACGTATTCAAGTGAACGGAATAAACTAAGTATTTGGTCCCTGGTCTCTCATATGAGGTGACGTCTCGGAGAGACTAGATTGCAAGTCGATCGATGGTGGGTTCAACACCATAGGGTCATGAGTGATGACTGATCGTTTGCATAGACAGACTGTGAAGAACACTCTGTCGGGCAGTGACGCTTATAGAATTCCTTTTCAATGAGATTGAAACCTGGTCGTGGTGGGAATTCTATAGTATTCCTTTGAGTCGATTCTTTGACCGAGCCGATTGTGCAGTCGAGCCTGCGCTCGAGTGACTTTCATTTTGTTCTAAGCCATGCCGTGAAAGGGGGTTATAAGGGCATCTTTGCGGTCATGGTCATCTGCATTATACAAGATCAATCGAGTGGAAGGGAAATGTCCACCCTCGTCAGGGTAAAACATCTTTGGGCCACTCGAGGAGTAGTCGCTGAAAATGCGTGGCCACGCTCGGTAAGAATCTACGGTAGATTCCCCGGTCAGACAGCTACTCTCCTTATCGAGGAAACCACTCATGATATATATCTTAGAATGCAAGTACGACCTGTAAGACACCTTGCATTGAGTGGGAGATGTGAAACGGACATGAGAATTGGTAATGCACAACTTGTCTCGGACAAGTGGGAGATTGTTGGAGTATGTGTCCTCCACAATAGTGCGATTACTTAATAAATCTCAATTAAGGAATACATGGGGATAATCCTGAATTATTGTCAATTGATTAACGTAAATCAATAACGGTTGGCTGACTAGAGTTTGATGTTATTGTCGTGAGAACGGCGGTAATCAATTGATCCCTTTAAGTCACACCTATAGGAACGTACTCCAAATGTTTAAGCTAATTAATTGTATGAGATACGATTAGATTAGTAACTTGATAAATTGACTAACTGCTAGTCGCTGAATTAATTTAGAGAGAAATCGAGTTGTGAACTCGAGTGATTTAATTTTATATCGATAAAATTATTTGAGGAGATGGGAATTAGTGATTAACTGTTAATTCACTAATCATACATATTTTACTAATGAGATTAGTAAAAGAGCAATTCTTAAATATGTGTAAGTGTACATATATGTTTAAGAAGAGTTGTGAGTTCAATTTGATAATTTGTACTTTATCATATTGGATGATTAAGTGATAAATTATAAGTATTTGTGGGACAAATATTGAAAACAAATTGGACCCATTATAAGGGCCATTTAGCCGTCCAAATGCAAAGGAAAAGGAGAGGAGATGCTTTGTTTTGTCTTTTGCTTTTTATCCTACTTTTGCATGTAAAAGCACCATCATTACAAAGCATAAGATTGTTCTATTCCATGAGGAAAAACTCTTCTCCTCTCCATGCATAAGGGGGGCCGGCCATTATGGTCTTTGGAACCCATTTTTTGCTTTTCTCATTTTGGCTTATATTAGAGCATAAAAAGAAAGAGAAAGTGTATGCATACATCTCCTAACTTCTTCTAATATCTCTCAATACATATTCTCTCTAAAACTCTAATATTCTCCTTAATATTATTACTAAGAGTTAGTATTAATATTTTACATATTATCAAGTAATACTAAGTGATCTCTAGTTCAAGATACTTAGTATTTTGGAGTTAAGTTCTTGGGTGCAACTTTAGGAGGTTTTCTATTATTGGAAACTTGGGTTTTTAAGGAGGATCATCCTAAGCTCATACTCAAGAAACTAAACTAGAAAGGAGTTCTAGTTTAGTGCCCTAATTTCCTTTTCAAGAAAGGTATAAATTTCTAAACTTGTTAACAATGTAAATTTGTACTACATAGATCTTGCTAAATCAAATTAGAGTAATTTGATTTACACTAATACTTGATTAGTGAATGGGATCCGATCCCTACAACTTCGCCTACCACTACAACCTCACCTACAAGCACTGCTCCTATGCCGCCAGCCAGTAAAGTGTCATCACCTAACACTAATCCTGCGCCAGCTCCACCAGTTGATAAGATAGCATCATCAAGCGTTACCCCGACACCCTTGCCTACGCCTGAGATCGGAGACACGCTCCACAAGCAGCTCAACAAGACGAAGGCGGACATTTCAATCTGGCAGCTCTTAAGGGACTCAATGGGACATCGTGAAGCCCTCTACCAAGCATTACAGGTCACCCCAATGACGTCGGAAATGTCTCCAGAGAAGCTTATCAGTAACATCACACGTGAATGGCAGGCTAACGCCGTTACCTTCTCCGATAAAGATCTCCCTCCGTTCGGCGGCACGCATAACCTACCTCTCTACGTCAACGTGGAATGCCACGGCATGACATTACCAGTCGTCCTCATCGACAACGGATCCGCAGTCAATGTCTTGCCCTCGAGACACCAGGAAACCGGGATTAAGGAAAATGACTTTATCCCGTAATGCACGGACGGTGTCGTGGCCTACGATGGAACACGCCGCGAGATAAAGGGAACCATCTCCTTCCCCATTATGACAGACCGGCCATGAGAAAAACCGACTTCAAATCATCGACATACCCCTACCTACAACATGCTACTAGGTACACGCTTGGATCCACGCTACCAAGGCCGTCACCTCAACCCCTGGCATCAAAGGTCGATACCTGCGGATGACGAGATCGCCACCATCGACGCCGAACTTTCGAGCTACCCTCAAGCAAAGAAAAGACTAATGATAGATCATGCGGAGATAAACGCCGATCCAAAGCGACATGTGTGGTTTCGACTTCGACTTCAACATCCGTGACTGACTGCAGAGAAGAGATCGCTACACTCTACGCCAAGGACGACGATAACAAGTGGCCCACCATGGGTCTATCCCTACGCACCATGGTCGCACGAAGTCTCTCAAGGTCGGGAGCATACAATGATCGCAAGAAATATCATGACTTCCACATACAACCATACCACATCCTCCCCACCACTATTTCGCCGCAGGCACTAACAAGATTCCTAAGGACACCACCACGCACACCATTGCCGGATTGAGCTCATTTCCGGCATAGTGCGCAACAACAACTTCAACCCTACCAACCCGATCATCCCTCACGAAGAAAAAGCACACGACGGATGGTCAAAACCCTCGAATGGACCGACGAGCAAGGCCGCACTTTCAAGATAACTACGGTCGTATTACGCTCAAGACTCGATTCCGACGAAGACGAAGACAACGCCCCAAACCAAAAGACTGCCTTAAAATTTAAACTCCTCGCCGTCATCTCAAGTCTCTTACTCCCAACTAAGCCCCCTGCTACTTCCCCGACATAGTCAATTTAGTCGCAGAACTAGAGTCATTAAGGTTGTCCAAAGCTCCTCGTCTGAGCTATCTTCAAATGTAACCGCTTTTAATAACATTAATAACATGAAAGTTTTTGGTTACTCTTTGCCTCATTTAAACTCTACTTTTCCTAATAATCGCGATAAATTTAAGCTAAATAACATTGCATTATATAGATACATTGCAAGTATTGTCTCAAAACCCTAACAGACCCCATTATTGAAGACACAACGACCATCAACATAGGAACACCCAAGAGGCTCAAGAACTACAACCGGGGCTTCCCGAGCGCAGACGAAGCGGCCACATATACTAAGCTTCACGTAATTCAGTGGACGCCTTCGCATGGTCATACAGAGACATGCCCGCATCGACCGTGAGATAGTCGAACATCGCATCCCGATCAAGCAAGGTAGCAGACGGCCAAGGTAAACTCCGACGCATCAAGCCGTAATGGTCTCTCATGGTCAAGGAAGAGATCGGTGCAAAGCCTACAAGTCGGATTCATCCAAGTCATCGAATACTCGATCGGGTCTCCAATATGGTACCAGGTTATGAAGAAAACGGCAAAATACGAGTATGTGCCGACTTCCGACCTCGAACAAAGCTTCGCCTAAAAGATGATTTCCCACTACCCCACATGGACATCCTAATCGACAACACAAAGAGACCACGCCATCATTATTCATGGATGGATACGCGGATACAACTAAATCAAAATGGCAAAGCAGACGACATGCCAAAACCACCTTCAGAACCCCTGGGAACATATCGCTACGCCATGCCATTTGGGCTCATAAATGCCGGCGCTACTTACCAACGCATCGCTACCACCTTACTCCACGACATGATGCATAAGGAGGTCGAGGTATACGCTGACGACATGATTGTAAAGTCAAAAGGAAGGACGACCACGCCACCAACCTCCGCAAGTTCTTCACCGTAATCAGCAAAGACAAAATGCGATTAAACCCACGTAAATGCACCTTGAGTCACATCGTGCAAACCGCTAGGCCACATAGTAAGCCACGAGGGATCAAGTAGACCCACCAAAATCGTGAGCAATAATGAGCATGAAGACGCCGAGCAACATCGATTTAAATAAGGAGTTTCTTGGGACAAGTCCAATATATCTCCCGATTCATCGCCAGCTTACCATGATTCATGAGCCAATCTTCAAAAATTGAAGAAGGAAGAGCATACGGCTGGGACGATGATCGCCAACAAGCGCTCGACAAAGTCAAGAGCCCGCTACGAACCCCCGCTCGTACCCCCACAAAAGACTTGCCATCGCCACTATACTTAACGACCACGCCAAACGCCATGGGTGCCATGCTCGCCAAGAAGTCGACAACGAAGAATCCGCCATCTACTACATCGCCAGAAGTTTCACGACATTTACGAACTTCGGTATGAACCCGAGAAAGTCGCCTCGCTAGTCCTGGGCAACCAAAAAGCTCAGACACTACCTACTCACCAAAGACTACAAGAGTCTACTCCTAATGGACCCTCAAATACCTATTTGAAAACCACCCCGAACTGGACGCGATGGCCAGGTGGACTCGCTTCGCCGAGTATGAACTCAAGTACCTCCCGAAAGTAATCAAGGGAAGAGCGCTCGACTTCCTTGCGAAAACGCCATCGCCGAACATCCCATGATCGACACAACGCTCTCTACCTGACGAAGGAATCTTTGCCATAGAAAAGGAATATCGGGTAATTATACTTTGACTGAAAGGCCAAACTACCGCTGACTATGGAGCTCAATACTCCTAATATCCCCAAACGGGCGATCATACTCCACTCTCAATCAAGCTCGACTTCTGTCACGAACAACGCCGCAGAATAAGCCCGTGGCATTTACTTCGCCTACAAGCAAAATTATTGCCCTCAAGATAAGGAACCTACGAGTGCATGGAGACTCATTCCTCATCATAAATCAAGTGACCGGTGCATGGAGGATCATGGGCGAAACCCTCACCAAATACCAAAAATAAGTACAAAAAGTCCTAATCCAACTTCGATCAAGGCCGATTTTACCACCTCCCTAGGAAGAAAACCAATTGCCGACGCTTTGTCAAAACTCTCATCCCTCCTCAACATGCCACCAAACATGAAATTACTACCCATCATCGTCGAAAGACGTGACGAACCAGCATACATCCATGCCATCGACCTAGATGAAGCCGAGCAGACAGAGCCTTGGTATCAAGCCATAATCAACTACAAAACAGACAACACCTACCCACCCGACACCGATAAACGCGGACAGAGGGCTATCAGACTCCTAGCTTCCCAATTTGTGCTAGAGATGGGACGACTACTCAAGAAGACACCACAAGGGACACCGCTCATATGTGTCGACATAAGAAGCGGGCAGAAATCGCCACGCAAGTCCATGATGGCGAATGCGACCCCACATGAACGCCGAGCACTCGCAAACAAATCCTACGGCCAGGATGGTATTGGGCGACCATGGAAGCAGATCAGATCCAATACGCCAAGCATTGCCACAACCGCCAAATTTTCAAAGAACGCCCAACATGTACCACCTTCACCACTATACAAATTCTAACCTCACCCTCGCCCTTTTCAACCTGGGGCATCGACGTGATAGGAAAAGTCCACCCCATCTGAGCAGAGGTCATCGCTTTGCGTCAGTGGCCATCGACTACTTCACTAAATGGGTAGAAGCGTTTTTCGGACCCTTGGCTCCAAGGAAGTCGCCAAGTTCATCCAGACGAACATCATATGCCGATATGGCATACCCCACGAGTTCATCACCGATCAAGGTTCGTGACTTTCAACGCGAGACCGGGCCATACTCACAAAATACAACATCCAAAGATCACAAATCCTCACCCTATCGACCCCAAACCAATGGAGCCGTTGAAGCAAAGAAACAAAACAAATGTCACCATACTCGAAAAAATGATCGACAAATGCAAAGATTGGCCTAACAAAATACCATATGCACTGGGATACCGCATTACCATCCGAACTCCCTACGGCATGACCCCTATTTCTCACCACCTACGGCATGGAAGCCGCCCAACCAAAGGGAAATAAATACAATCTCTACGCATACTAATGGAAAGTAGCATCCCGTAAGAAATGGGCCCGTGAATCCGCATTTAACAACTCATGCTCCTGGATGAACGCCACGCATTCCCCGAGCACCGCATTTAATGTACCAAGCCCGACTACAACGAGCATTCAACAAACGAGTTAAGCCACGACACATAAAAGTAGGTGATCTCGCATTAAAATCACCTGGCACCACTTCCAATCGACTCCACGAGGAAAATTCAAGCCTAACTGGCCGGACCCTACCTCGCCAAGGAAATCTTCACGCGTGAGCGCCAAACTAACCGACTCGACGGCCAAGAGTTCAACCTCGCCACAAACCTCGATCAACTCAAGAAATACTACCCTAAAAACCCTTGCAATGTATCTCAGAAATACAATTTTATAAAAACAATTCAATGGACCTAACAGGTCCTTAAACATGCTCATGGGCCGGCATGCCCCTAAACCTCGCTTCTTTCTCTCCACAAAAATCAAAAGCAATTCATGGACCTACAGGTCCTTAAACATGCTCATGGGCCTGATGCCCTTAAACGTGCACATTCCATAAGCAAACACAATTCATGGGCCGGCATGCCCCTAAACATGCATCCACCAAACACAATTCATGGACCTAAGGGTCCTTAAACATGCTCATGGGCCGATGCCCCTAAACGTGCACATTCACCACAAAAAGCAAACACAACTCATGGGCCAGATGCCCTTAAACATACATTCTCGAACTACGGCTTGATTCCACTTTTCGTGGATATGTAGGCGACTTTGTAAAAAGCACAACCGATATTCAACACAAAAATGACGCCCAAAGCTTAAAAAGGCTGAGGATATAGTCAACACAAAAACCGTCTCATAACCTAATGGGTTGACATAAGGCGATATTCAACACAAAAATGACGCCTCCAAAGCTTAAAAAGGCTGAGGATATAGTCAACACAAAAACCGTCTCATAACCTAATGGGCTAACATAAGGCGATATTCAACACAAAATGACGCGCCTAAAGCTTAAAAGGCCAAGGACATAGTCAACACAAAATTTCGTTTTTTAACCTAAGGGTAAAAAGAACGACATTCAACACAAAACGACAAACCCAAAGCTTAAAAAAGTCGAGGGAATAGTCAACAAAAAAAAATCCTAAAAACAACAAAAACCATGCTTGCATTCTAAACCTTTGAAAAAAGATTAGAGCCAAGGAATTTCACACAAAATACCAAGCAAAATGAGGCAGAGTCAGAATAAAAACCTCGATTTTTATTAATCTTAAAAAGAACGGTTACATTTTGGATTTTTCAAACATAGGAGCATAACTACGACCTTAGAAATACACTAACAAACACTATATATTACAATACGAGTCCCTAAGATGTCCATCGGTTTAGGATAGGTAATATATTACATAATACAACATAATATGAACATAATACTAACAAAGCACACATAAACTAAAACCAGGTTACTCTCCTAAGCCGACCCGAGACCTCTCCAGCTGGATAAAGGGAGCACCAACCCTCAACCCCAATGGCGATCCCCAACATTGCCATAACAACCTTGATCACCCGACCGAATATGCCGACGGCCGAACACACTTTCATCTGGCCGAGAGTAGCTCCGACTCAACCTCGCCATCACCACCGATACGCCCAAGGTCGGCCGGGTCATAAGCGCACATCCGAGAAAGCCCGCTGAGCTCTAGGGCTCGGCGTGACCTCTTGTGGGGGCTCGCGCAATGATCCACCTAGCGAGGCTCGTGATACCCGAGTCGCCCTAGGAGTACCCGCCACAGCCACCTAGGGCGCCAGAATCCATCCGCCGCCTGCATCGGCTATGCCACTAGTCAACATAAGCATGCCCCGCACCTTGGTGTCATGACCAGGAATGAATCAGGCCCACCCTATCCGCCTCCTCACTGCATCGCGACGGATGGATGTAAACACCCATGTCGAATCCGCAGCGAGGACTCCGCACGAACCATCGCCACCACTTGCCGTCACATCAACTATTCCCCACCACTTCGCATCAACCAACGAATGGTCGATGACCCCACAAGTCCAGGGAAGTAATCGCCGTATGGCGATGATGTGGATCCAAACACCTAATATAACGACTAGTCACGCCCCCAGCAGGATGTGACCCAAAGAATATCACCTAGCACGCCAACCGCTTCCATCAACCGCACTGGCGATTGCGGACACCTCGACACGCTCGCCCTATTGCAGGCACGATCATTCAGACCCAGGATCGTCTCAGCTAGGATCACGGCGGAAGGGTTACAGCCATACTCCATCTCTTGAACGACAGTGATTAGGCGAGGATCACCAAGCGCTCCCTCATACAAAGAATTAGGAAACATGTAACGGTGGACTAAGCAGAATGCCAACGCCCTTTTTCTGGCACCAAAGGAGATCGTCTCATTTTCGCGGTTCATAAACCGCTTGCACAAGCGATAGAGGCTGATACGACTCCCAACAAATAACTCCTCTGTCTCCACACGAGTCATCTGAAGGTAGTTCTGCACGTGCCTCTTATATCCAGGCCCCGATCTAACGCACACGGGAATGTTAGTTCGCAACCAACCACCAATGGCTCCAAATTCCTCGACCAACTGGATGCACCTCCCCACTAGGAAAACTAAAACGTGGAAACTCAAGTCCCAATAGTCGAGACACGCATCCAGAACTCTGCTCCATTCGAAGCCGCCCTAGACCCAGGAGGACCCAAAACCGCAATCTTTCAAGTCTTCCTCTTCCAGCCCCGACAAGGACGCACACCAACGACGCAAGTTTCCTTCAAAACTCTCCATAACTCGACGAATGTTCCGTAAATATTCTAAATATTTTTGGAAGATCGAGAATAGAAGACGAGAGGATGAGTGAAATGAACTAACTTAGCCCTCCTTTTATAGCCGAAATTTGCAAGACGAAATACAACACAAAAACTTAAACGCTGGGTGAACAAGCGATTAAAATAAATCAAACAAAAACCACAAAACAAAATTCTAATCGCCAGAACAAAGCGATTAAAAATGAAATCGCTGCTTACAGCGATTTTCTTTTTCTTTTCTCGACAAAATTATTCGATTTCTTACACTTCTTACACACCTACACCCAAAAATTTTAACTTATTACCCCTACACTATTTTTACCGACTCCTAACTGACGCTTACGATCCCGTCAAGGCTGCCTCGATTTATGAATTGACTCCGCCTTTCAGATTTTTCAAAACACAATAATCACACAAAAATTTAACCCAACACAAAATATGATTTTCGTGATTCACAATTTTCGCCTCAAACGCTGCTTTAGCTCAAATTTGTGCTATGTCAAAAACGCCTTTTTCCACGAAGTCTAGAATATTTTCTAAACCAAGATTTTTCAAAAACTTTTCATTTCAGATTTAATTCACTATTAGCGAAGTCGGGCCTCAATCGAGACGATATATATGCTTTCACGACTAACAATGTTTTGCAGTACGCCTCGGCAAGCAAATACGCAAGGATTTCGTAATCTTGCCACGACGCATGAATGCATTTTTCGCAACAAGACAAAATAACCAAATTATACCCATAAACACCTACAAATCCAAAAACCAACCAACCATAACAAATCTCGATACATAAACCGTTACTAACAAATACTAATACTCATAACACAAGTCCTAAATATACAAGTCCAAGCCTACTACGATCGGGTCACGACGCCGCAAGACAAAGACGCAGGAATCAATCTCAAAGACGCGCCCTATCCAGCCTCCCTCAGATATCGACCCTCCACTCTGCCGGGACCGCCAGCCTTCCTAAGATGCGCAGCCTCCACTCGCCCGCGATCTCGCCTCCTCACCCGACTCGCTAACTCAAGTCGCGCTATTGCCTTCCTTCGCGCTCGCAGCGCCAACAACCTTTCTCATTCACAACCGCTCGCCATCGGCTGCCGCCCGCCACACTCTCCGTGGACCTCACCGCCACCGCAATAATGCGAGAAATCAATTTAGCTTTCGGGGCTATACTCAAAAACTCGCTGGTTTGACTAATGATTTTACACTAAAATCTTACTCAAACTGGGGCTATAATCAAAACCTGCTTGACAGAGTTTGACTAATGATTTTACACTAAAATCTTACTCAAACCGGGGCTATAATCAAAAACCTGCTGGCTGTAGTTTGACTAATGATTTTACACTAAAATCTTACTCAAACCGGGGCTATAATCAAAAACTCTGCTTTGACAGAGTTTGACTAATGATTTTACACTAAAATCTTACTCAAACCGGGGCTATAATCAAAAACCTGCTGGACGTAGTTTGACTAATGATTTTACACTAAAATCTTACTCAACCTGGGCTATAATCAAAAACTCGTTGACTGAGTTTGACTAATGATTTTACACCAAAATCTTACTCAAACCTGGGGCTATATACTACATAACACTCATGTCAGACAAAGAAGAAAGTGAATACCTTTCTCACGCGCTGATCCCACCTCTCAAGACCCGCATCGCTGACTACGCATGTGGAAGGTCAGCAAAGACGATCGAACGAGAGCACTCGTGAACAACCAAAGGTCCTCAACGAATCCGAGGAGGCCGAACTCAAGGTCGTGGTCACGCCGCTACAAAACAAAAATAGGATAAATTTTTGCTTCCTAAAACCAAAACACATACAAGCAAAAGTGGATAAACAAGCATACCTCGATCACAAAGATCGCTAGGGCATGCCGTGCCCAAGTCACGTAATCCTCATCCCGCCGCAAAGAAGGAGCTCCGACTCACCGTGATACACGCCACGACGCCATTAGCGCCGCGTCTCCACGAACAAAACCGAGGGCGGAGGAGCAGTACGATGAAGCCGCCGCGACCGCTCAGCAGACAGACGCCATTTCCAAGAACCAAGACGATCCGCATCGGGTCTCAATGTACACCGCTACCGTCAAGGGGACCAAAGCGAGCCGCAATCGCTCGAGGAACGCCAGAAATTCCTCCAAGGGTCGCGAACAAACTACAAAACAAAACCAAATTATAAACCACAAAAACAAACCCAAAAACAAGCTACAAAAAGACCAAAATACAAAACACGATCACCCTTACCTTATCCATCGCCATCCCGCTGAAGCGCACGAAGCCGCTGGCCATAGTTCAGCCAATACCCTCCGACCATCCGTGATACGCATGGAAAGTCGCATGTAGAAGCCACCACCGAACGTGGTCCGGAGCGTAGAGGGAAGTGAGCATAGCACCAAGCCCGCAAGCAAACAAAACACACGCATGTAAGAAAAGCGTAAACAAAACAACAAAACTACAAAAATCGAACCTTACCTCCATCGGGAAGACCAGTGGCCCACAAGCGACACATCCGAATCCTCGCTAATCCGATCAGGCGCATCAAGGCCCTCGTGTAATCTGATCAATGCACCCAGAGCAGAGTCACCCACCAAAGTCACCTAGGCGTGACATGTCCGACAACGCCATCAACACAAATTGCCGACGCCGCCCTCGTCGCCAAAGTGGGTGGCCGCCAGAACCACCACAACCACAATGCCACTCGCTTCGCCTTCGCCGAGTAGACCCTTTCTTCTTCCTCCTCCTCGAAGAAGTCAAGAAACCATATCGCACGAGGTCAAACGCAGCTCCTCGCCCTTCCCGCACTTAACCCCGCCGCTAATCAGCGCATCGACTGTGGGCTATCAATAGGAGGTCGCCACGCCCGCCAAGTACACCTCGCCATGAGGCACCCAGAATACCGCCCACGAAGAAAGAGTCACGCCAACCTCAGAATTGTGCATGTGGAAGGTGTTGGTCGTATCCCAAAACCTATCCAACAACGCCCGCAGTACATTGAGGCGCGCGTTCACCCGCTTGCCCCGCACCTCTCTCCACTTCGCACTAAGGGACCGAAGTCGCCCCAAGCACTATGTCCCGCCTCCTCCGGGTAAGCCTACCTCAAAACGCCAAACACCGCCTGGAACCCGCAGGCGTCCTCATCGAGCCTAACGGAAGCCGACCTTCACCGGATCGACAAATGCTCCAAGGGACTCCAAACCAAAGTCACGCCATCCCACCCAAGGCCACCAGACTACAGCGCGACCGTGAGGATAGTCAGCCTCGCGCCCAACTCGCCAACCATCCCCATGAAACCTTGGCCGCGCCTCAAGACTTGCCGCACTGCATCCCGGGCCTCGCCTCACCGCCGCCACCACCTCGGCCCGCTTCACCACTCCTCATCCCGAACTCGCTTCCCGAGCATGGCTCAACTCGACCGCCACAAAGGCACTCGAAGAATGATAAAGAAGAAATCGAGCAATACAAGAAGAACAGCAAAGAGCAGCAAAGATCGCGGCAGCCTCAGCCTCAACCTCGACAACACCTCGGCCACGCCTCGTCAGAACCCTCCTCGCCACTCAAGACTCCTCCGACTTCAGTGTCCTAACGGCCTCTGACCCGAGCACGACCACGCCCCATGGAATTCTCCACTGAGCTCCTCGCTTCCAACCTCTCAATAACACCGGCGACTCAGCCGTCGTCCGGCCACCACCTCTCAGAAGAACATCGAAGCTCGACGCTTGGCCGCCGCCGCCACCGTGGCCACATCCACCTTGCGCTGCCTCGGTTCCTCCGACCGCGACCACGGCCTTAACTCGCTCCTCCAGAGCCGCAGCGCCGGCAACGCTGCGGGCCACGCCCTCGCTGGGCTCTCGCAGCGAAGACCACGACCTTCGCCGCCGCCTTCTGAGCTACAGCGCCCTCCAAAGACCGCCACGGCCACGCCTCGCAGAGACCTCGCAGCCTACGCCCGACCTCCGCCACGGCCTCCAGAGCCTCAGACGTCTCACAAGCAGCCGCCACGCCCGCGCCGCAAAGACTCGACGACACTGGCCTCGACTCTCGCCACCAACAGAGACCTCGACGACCAAGAAGCAGCCTCCACTACCGCTTAGCGCCACCGTAAGACCGCGCCCGCCAACGACGGCCTCATCACGCACTACATTAGCCGAAAGCAGCGACTTCAAGAAGAACGCCACGACCCACACCACTAATCGGGCGCTCAGACCACCAGAATAAAGACCACGCCCCAGGCCACTAGCGTAAAGCCCAGGCGACGCACCAACAAAGACTAGCACCACTAGCGTAAAAGGCCGAGACTCGCAGCCGCACCTGAACTCACTCAGCGTCGTAGAAACCCCCGGCGTCGGAGGAAAAGCTCTCAACAGTCCGATCGAGACGGACCGGCTTGAACCTCCAAGGGCGCAGTATCCTCGGCAGGAGCTGCTCGCCTGAACAAAGAAAGTCAACTCCACCAATACCCGACCCATGTCATCGAAGTAGGCGCTGAGGCGAGGGATCACCCGCACAAGATTCAAAGACATACTCGTAAAACTAAGAATAAAGAAATCATTCTAGAAAGATCAAGACAAAGTAGCAAAGCAAGCCATAGGCCCATTTTTGATGATAAGGCCAAACGGAGCAGTATAATGAGGCCAAAATCCATGAGACGATACGATATATACGCCCTACTCACCAAGTTAAGAGCAAGCACGCACAAAAGTTAGCAGAGAATTGGCCAAAACAAGCAAAGCAGGCCTTTTTAAACCAAAAATAGCAGAAGAGGGAAAAACGCTACAGAAAGCCAGAAACCCATATTTGCTGACGCAAACCCAACCCATAAATCACAATAAGCTCATGCAAAAAAATTTCATGCGAAAACGATGTCCCGAACACCTCGACTGAATAGCTTTTACAAAACACCTCCAAACTACACAAACGGCCTTTTCTTGACCATAACTCAACCCAAAAGCCCCACTTCCCACAAAACAACCCCTAGCCAACACAGACATTTACATACATTACCATACATTCCATGAACTGGCACGAAAAGCGAGAAAGCGACTTTTGGAAACCTAGCCTAAACTACAAAAACGCCTCCAAAACACCCCCAAGCAACACATTTCTTACAAAACAAGACCAAAAGTGTACCATACTAGCCATGAAAACACAATACAGAGAATTCGGGCAAGTTTCGGAACCGGAAAATTTCAACCAAAATCGGCCCTTATACCAAAACGCACTAAATGACGCTTTTGAGCCGTTCTTCGCACACAAGCCACCCAAACCTCCACACAGCATACTACAACACTTTCAAAATAACCAAGCCACTCGGGATCGCTTTACGCTACAAAAACAGAGCACAAGCCCCGACTTAACCCCTTTCATACGGTTTCACCCCAAACGAACCGCTTTTTGCATGAATTTCAACAAACCAAACTCACCAACACGTTATACTACTAATGGGTAAGCTACACTGGAGTTTTGAGCCATTTTCGAGACATTTTCAAAAATGACCAAAATACCCTCCGAGTCAAAACGCATTTAAAATCGAGACCACAAGCCGGGTTTTCACACAACGACAAAGAAGACAAGCAATGCAAGCACAATACCAACCATGGCTAACGCTTTCAAGCAAGGACGAGAGCTAAACTAGAATCAAACCGACATTTTCGACCCAAACCCTAGAAAACGGTATTTCGAGTTAAACCGACTCAAACAAACTTCAAAACCCGAAAAACCAAGCGAGTTGGATACGCACTTTGGTCCATGATGAATTGTAGGAGTCGAAAAATCGATTTTTGATCAAGAAAATCGCCAAGACGAAGTTTTAGAGGGTTTCGATTTTGTTTTTAATTTTGATGAAATGAATAAGACTCTCTCTTCCCGATTTTTATACAAATTCACAAAACAAAAACAAAATCGCCAGCCATCAAGCGATTTTATTTTTGTTTCATGGGTTTCGCTTGGTTTGGGCCATTTCTACCAATACACCCTCCAACCCATTTTTAAACACGATTTCAACCCAACCAACAAAAACACGTGGCCTCCTCACGAGACGTTCATAAAAACCTAGCCCTTTTTATGAGAACCAAAAACACGTAACCTCCTCATGAGACGTTCATAAAAACCTAACCCTTTTTATGAGAAATACAAAAACACGTAACCTCCTCGCGAGACGTTCATAAAAACATAACCTTTTATGAGAAAAACACGTAGCCTCCTCGCGAGACGTTCATAAAAACCTAACCTCTTATGAGAAAAACACGTAGCCTCCTCAAGAGACGTTCATAAAAACCTAACTTTTTATGAGAAAAACACGTAGCCTCCTTACGAGACGTTAAAAATACAAAAACACGTAGCCTCCTCACGAGACGTTCATAAAAACCTAGCCCTTTTTATGAGAACCACAAGAAACACGTAGCCTCCTCACGAGACGTTCATAAAAACCTAGCCCTTTTTATGAGAACCAAAAACACGTAACCCCCTCACGAGACGTTCATAAAAACCTAACCCTTTTTATGAGAAATGCAAAAACACGTAACCTCCTCACGAGACGTTCATAAAAACCTAACCTTTTATGAGAAAAACACGTAGCCTCCTTACGAGACGTTCACAAAAATCTAAACCACTCTTATAAACCAAACCCCAAAACGCCGTAACCTCTTCTACGAGACGTCCAAAGAAGGAAAGCAGAGCAAGGAGCGCAAGCCGTGGCAAGCAAAGCAAAGGAGCGCAAGCCGGCGCAAGCAAAGCAAAGGAGCCAAGCCAAGCCGCAAAAGCAAAGGAGCGCAAGCCGGCGCAAGCAAAGCAAAGGAGCGCGCAAGCCGGCGCAAGCAAAGCGGCGAGCGCAAGCCGGCGCAAGCAAAGCAAGGAGCACAAACTAAACACAAGCAAGGCACCAGCTGGGAGTACTCAGGCCACATGCAGGCTGACATGCCCTTAAACGTGTAGGACCGTCATGTCCTTAAAAACATGTCGTCCCTCCCCGCATTCCCCGACGCTAAGTCCTCGTCTCACCCCTAAGACACATGCTTAGCGCCGCCAGTAGTATCGAGACTATAATGGTCCAGATACTATCTTTAAGTTTGATTAACGCTTGTCCAAGCTCACCAAGCTGGGCTCTGAGATACCCATATCCGCATTCCCCCAAAAACAAACCCGATGATGAAAAGGACTTTCATGCATGCTTTTAAAAGAGTCGAAACAGTACAAAAGTGTCTAAAACGTATTAGTCATTTTTAGCGTATTAATTTGGATTTGCATAATCATGAAAATGAATGTCAATTTTTAGTCATCATGAGCGTAACACGAGCACAATATTGGAACGTCTTATTAAGCCAAGCCACAAAAACAGCCCAACTAGCTACAAAACGGCCCAAACTTACAAAAACGACCCAAAAACGCACACCAACACAACACATAAAACGGGCCAAAGTGCGTCCCGTGTCACATTTTCACAAAATTAAACTTTACAAAACCATAAAATAATATACCTTAATATTATTTTATTTCGAGCCAAACCGGAAAAACACGACAAAAACCGAAACACGAAAACCGAAATTCGGACCAAAACTGAGCAAATACTTAGCCCATAAGTAAACAACAAAACATAATCATTACTTAATCAAAACATCCAAAAACCAAATGGCGGCACAAAACAACCCACCAAAACAAAAAGAATCGCTGTGGATGCGATTAAGTTTCTAATCGCTAACAAAGCGATTATAAACTTCTCCCATACACCCGCCTTTTTGTTTTTTCTTTAAAAATATCTAACTCAAGCAATGTTAGACGACTGTATACAGGCGATTAAGTTTTGTTATACCACAGAAACCACCAAAACTCTATAAATACCAACCCACTTCATTCATTTTCGATACCCGCTTTTAGCACTTATACACTATTCACAAAATCCACTCAAAAATACCGTCTTTACATTTTCGAAAGGTAAACATTTTACCTACTGCCAGACGTTTGAGACTCGGACAATGGGGTTACATTAACCCCAAACCCGATATTGGCACTAGCGGCCGTATTCGTAATACTTGCCAGCAATTCTGATTCATAATCCGTCTAAACCCCGCCAATATCGCATAAATAAACGACTCATTATCACTAAAGCAAACCGACGTCACTTTTATAATTATGCAAGTCCTCATTCATGCATTAAATAACGACTAGAATCACGGATCCAACACTAAATTGTACCGTTTCATAGAGTCTTTTAGCATGTCAAAACTGAGGGTTTTTCACAAATTCTAATACGAGGTCGGAAAATAACGTCTATAGTAATAATTTAGTTAATAAATTATTATTTAACGTACATTTCCTATAGCAATATGTCATTATTTTGACAATTTACATTATTTATGCATTTTAATCGAGTCATGTTTATTCGCACTTGTACGTAGCGTGACTTTTAGCCCAAATATCGAAATTAAGCAAGTGTTTTCAAATTAGTAGAGACTACTCTTATGTAGGCTTTTTGATTACTGTTTTCAAAACTCATTTTGTCAAAACTTTCGAAAAGTAACCTCACTCCGAACCCCTTCTCTGGTTTCAAACCTCAGATTGATAGGTATCGACGCACCTTGAAATCTGAGACACTCGTGTCTTGTATTTCAAGACGCGTTGAATAGGTTCCAAATTCCTTTAATATTTGGTGGCGACTCCGAAAATACATTTTCAAAAAGGATTTTCTACTTTTCTTTTTTGGTCACAAATTCATGCAATGATCTCCCCCTTTTTTACAAAACTTCGCACCCCTTTTTCCTGCGAGGCGCATTCGCCTCGCGCCGCAAGACGGGCGAGGCTCAAGCGCTGCAGGCGTCGATAGGTTTTCCCAAAAGGAAAAGATTTTTCCCGGTACCTTCAGGCCTACTCAGTGGTCAGGCTCGTAAGCAGTATGTGTTGTGTGTTGTTTGATTAAATGAGAACGAGTGTGTACCATCTTCGAAAATTAAAGACCACAAGTTTCTGAAGTGAATCGAGTCTGCATGATGAGAACAATACGATACGTATGTATGTATGCGATCTGATATCGCTTTGTAATCTTGCTGATATGTTGTGATACTATGGCTATGATATTATATGTTATTTGCTTTCATAACTGAATATCATGCTTATATGATTTATCGCTTTAACTGCATGCTTATTATGACATATATGTCTTTACATGCTAATTGTATTAAGCATGTTTATGTTTTATCATAATGTTATGTTTATAAAGCGATAATATTAAACCAAAGTAATTGAAATCGAGGGTAAGTATGAGCATAGCTAGTCAGTCACCGTCAATGCATCCCCATCGATTTATTGTGCAGGATGATCGTGGACCGGGAGCTGGTTTTTGGACGGGGCCACGAGACGTTTTTATGCTTACTTTTGGATGTTTTACGAGAGATTGTAATATATAACCTATACTCTTTTTATTTCCGTACTTAGAGTTGTTTTATTCAACTCTTGAACGATGTTTGTAACATTTGGGTTTTTATTGTATAATTAATGACGCTGGTTTAAGACTTAATTAATTTCCGCCTTAGTAATTAAAGTCGACTAAAAACCAGGTTGTTACAGTTGGTATCAGAGCTGTCTTGCGACCGTGAGTAACTTAATAGTTATTTCATCTAGCGAGAGACACCTGGGCCGGACATTCATATCGTATGTCAGGCATAGACTAATAGGATCAAATAATAAACTAGATTTTTCTTTTATTAGATCACTTAAATAATAACTTGAAATCGCTTTAAAGTGTGAGGATGGGTAGAAACCTTAAGGACCGACCATAGGCTAAGGACTTTTAAATAACGAACTACTTCCCTCAAAATAAAATACACTAACAATCGTTTGCTTGCTTCTTGCTGATGTGACTAACTAAAACTAACAACTATCCTCGGATATAAAATCTAAGTAATAAATTTAATTCTCGAAGAACGAAGCCATTAATCGAATACATGACGACAAGATCTCAAGCGCAACAAATGGATGATCAAGGACCTTACAACTGATAAGACGTTCAAGATCTTGAAGATTTCTGTCGCGGAGAAGATTTTTACAACTTCATCTAATTATCCTCTTTAACTAAAATTTTTATTTCATTCTCTTTTAAAATTTTAACCTCTTTAACCTTTTCTTCTAAACACTCTAATTTTCTGAATCTATAAGGTCTAATAACTAGTTCTCAAATAAGCTTTCATCCCTTGTCTTAAATTCGCAAAATGATTTCATTTTTACCTTACAATTTCGGAAACTTCTTTTAATTTGTTAGCTAAAACTTTTGAACTTTAATACTTTTCAACCTCTTAAACCTATTATCTCTTTCAAAGTTTATAAATTTTCGTAAATATATAATTTCTAATTATCTCCTAAAAATAACATTCATGTTTTTCCCTTTAAAATATCTTTTAAACTTATTCATATAATTCTAAAATTTTATTTAGTAATTTTAGATATCTTTGAAACTATTGGTTTTAAATTGTATATCCTTTATCATATACTATCAAAATTGATTATTTTCAAATTTTTTTTACTTATCAATACCTTTTCCAAATCTTAAACCTTTAAAGTGAATTTTAACCTTTTCTATTAATTTCGTAAATATATGTTTAAAAATTTCTTAAGGGGGTAGGACAAAATATTACAGTTTAAAATCATTGATTAAAATTATTTGAAATCATTATTTCAACAAACTTTAAACTATATATTTAATTTCAAATAAAATTATAATTTGCTTTATTTTAAAACCCTTATAATTTATTTTAAATTAATTCCGTACAAAACTTCTAGGCCCCACCTTTTTGAAAATCCATTTGATAACGATTTTTAAAATGATAGTCTAGCAATATTTCGATGTTAATTCAAAATATTCCATTTGTAAATATAAAACGATTCTAATCTCTAATCTTTCCACTCTATCTAACATCTTTATAATAATTCATAAATTCAAACTTTCTGAAAAGTCTTATTCTACCAAAATAAAATGTTACTATCGAAACTCGTAAAATCTTGATATTTTCTCTAACTGCATTGCTCAACTGCAAGTAGTTATCCACTCTATCCAAGTTTCGGGACGAAACTTTTCTTAAGGGGGTAGGTTTGTAACACCCCGTGTTATTTTAACACAATATTATAAAAGAATTTAATTCCTTAAATTAAATTCATCATTTTTCCTTATAATAAAAATGCGTCTGAAATTCTTTTCGCTAAATAAAATTAAATTTTCCTAAGTACCAAATTAAAAATTTTGAAAAATAAAGTTTGTTCTATTATCTTCAGAATTGAAAAAGAAACACATTCCAAAATTTTATAAAAATCAATACAAAATTTATATCGCCTTTTAAATTTCAAAAATGTTAAGTCATGTTTACTATTCATAAAAATAAATGTAAAACCTTTTATTCCTAAAATTCAATTTCGAACATTTTTCATTTTTGAATAAAAATGAACCCTTATACTTTTCCCGTCTCTGAAATTCGGGTCAACAATTTCAAACACGCAAATCAAAAATCAAACCATCTAATCATCTTTCACTTTCTTTTATTTTAAAAAGCAAACTTAACATCACATTAATGAAAAAGATAATCATTTTGATTTATTTTTAATAAATCATACTCCCTCCATTCAAATCCAAATTGCAAGTATCTCTTTTGTACACTATTCACTCTTTGACGTTCAATTTCAATTATCTCTCGATACGTAAGTGTAGATATACTCATGTATGATCTTGTTTGATTCGTCTTTATGAGTAGAAAATTAAAATATATTTTTTACATTTTTTGAATAAACGTAGCTAAAGATATGTAACTCGCAAAAGTCGTCTCGGCAAATGTGAAAAAAGAAAGTGGTAGTTTGGATTTGAATGGAGGGAGTATTATATAATAACTAATTACTATTCCTTTTCTATTAAACTAACACTTTTCAATATTGTCGAAATTTGAAGTCACACCTAATTTAAATTGATTAAATTTTTGACCTTTTTTTATAATTCTTTAAATCTATAACATTCAACGAAAAAAATAAGTATTTCGACCTAGCAAAATTTTAATCAAAATCTCGAGGGATAAGATCCGATATTTATATTTAGTACCTTTTGAAAATTTGTTTTATTTTTATTTCCGATTTTATTTCAAAACACTATTATAAGATCATATCTTTTATTTCGAAACCTTTCGCGATCGCGCAAATCGAAAATTTCAAAAACGATAATCGAGCCCGAAAATTTGACTTTTGACTTTTGGACCAATTAATTCAAAGTCTATCCTCTTCCATTATTACTTACACAAGTCCAATTTTTTCTTACACCTTTAATTTGCCATCATCACTTTTATTTTATTTTATATTTAAATTTAAAGTTTATACTTTTAATAAAAATATAAATACAAATTCAATACTACTACTTTAATATTACCATTTTCATTTCCGTCACTTTTAAAATTTTTCTAAAGTAGTAAATAAAATATTTTTGTCTTAAATTTATAAAATGAATACTTTTCGTAAAATCACAAAACAAAGACATTTTAACTTTTACTGCTTTTTTCTACTCCAATTATTTCAGAACGCTGCGTTTTAGAAAGAGATATTTTAAAATATCGGGGGGACAAACTATTCACTCAAATAGTGACAAAGACTTTTCTAACCAATAAGAATAAAGGTGTTCCCTAATTACCTTTTAATTAAGCTTTAAATAACTAAATCATTTGTTTAACACCTAAATTTTGATGACTTATGTTCACAAATTACCAAGAGCAAAATGAACTTGTGCACTTCCTCCTTATGTCGTGTACATTGCTCCATTCTCTCCCATTTATTTTTCTTCCATTTCTTTCCAAAATCCTCTAAAATAAAACCCTTAATAATATTCTAATAATTAATAATAGTTCTAAGTAATTAGTGGGTATATTAGAAGCTAATTCCATGGATTATTTTGGGTGTAGTGTATGGGTAATATGGGTGAAGAAAATCCGATCTAAAATTTATTTTAGATCCCCGACGTCTAACATTCAAAATAAGGTGACTAACTATGTCTTATATTATCCTTTTAGTAAATTAATTTGTTTTGTTATTATGATTTTATGAATATGAAAATTATGTTAAATATGTTAAACATCACATGAGTGCACTTGTATATTTATGTGTTGTATAATAAAAAGATAATAACTAAATAATGTGTTAAATAGAGTATTGTAGTATTATGTTTATATATTTAGTTAAATTAATTTTGAGCATTTTTAATTTAAGTTCATATGATTTTTATGTTTAGTTATGTTTTATTTGAGTAGTAATCATATATAAGAATTATGTGAAATATTAAAAATGAGTTTAAAGTGAATATAAATGAAAAATAAAAATTGTATGTTCATTAATATGTAACTCGGCATTTCCTATTTTTTTTACTAAATATTCACTTTTAATTTTTGTAAATAATATGTTAGAATAAGTTAGTTAAAAAGGATGCTACCATGCAAAAATAATTAAATTAGGAAAATAAATTATAAGTTGTTAAAATCAAAATTAGTGATCTTGAGTTTATTGTTGATGTTCATATGTGTTCTTACAATATTCATGTTGATGTTCATCTTTATTGTTCACTTTGATTATGTTTTATAATATGTTTGTTTATAATTTGTGTTTATGTTTAGTTATTGTTTTATATATTGTTAGTAATATTATATAAATCAACTTAAAACATTATAAATCATTTAGATTAAAAAGTTAGAAATTTAAACTGTTGAAAAACACTATTCATATTTATAAATGAAATTTTTAGTAAATTTCATTTTAGTTTAAATCGTTTTAGTATAATTAGAATAATTAAAATATAAAGACTTTAAGTTAAAAACCGATAAAATCGAAAAATGAAAATTTGAACACTACTATTGTTGCTCACGGCATTTTTGCTAATTTTAGGGTTAAAATTTGTTTTATCACTTTTTAGTTTATTGTTAATATAATTTAATTATTAGTTAATAAGTTAGAATTAAGAAATTAAAAGAAATAAATCAATTTTTACATATATATGTTCCACACGACATTCTTGTATAAAATTGACTAAATTTGACCAAAATGAAATTATCACTAAGTCACTAAAGTTAAATAGTAATTAGAATTGAATTTTAGTATAAATCGATTTAGTTATAAATGAAATATTATAAACCGATAAAAATATGTAACCGTTATAAAAATGAACTAAATCGTGTGTTACTGCCTTTGCTATCTGGACTGTTGATCTTGGACATACGGACTAAAATGAATCATGTAACACCCCGTATTAATTTAAGCTAATTATAATTAAGAAATCAATAATTAATCATCCTCGCTCACTTATTCTTCTAAAACAATACTCTACAATTAATATTGCACCTAAACTAAAACCATTTTGAATTACTTTGAATTTGAACTTTATTTTTACATTTTCAAACTCAATAAATCAAATGAAGAATCCTCGACAATTTTCTCAACGGCAAATTTTGGCACGCAAATCGAGGTCAAACGTTGACTAAATGGCCAAGCCACGTAAATGTGATTAATTCACCTAATCCTTTCTTAAATATAATTACTCATAATCCAAATCTAATTAAAGTAGTTTAAGCTTAATCATCTTGATTATTACTAACAAAACATATAATAATAATATCAAATTACTATTTCATTTTGATTTAACTAACACATTCACTAAAACTCGATATATTGAGTTACACTAAGCCTAAACTGGTAAACTTTTTGACGTCTGAGTATAATGATTTAATTCGATAACATTCAACGAAAAAAATATATTTTTCGATCGAATAAAATTTTATTTCAAAGTTACGAGGAAAACTAGTACCCAATTTTTTGTTTGAATTCGTTTTGGAGTCTATTTTCATTTTTATTTTCGATCTTACTTCTAAACATTATTTTAAGACTATATATTTCATTTCGGGACTTTTCACGTGCGCGTAAATCGAAAAATTCAAAAACGAGAAAATCGGGTCTTGGCTTGTAAGTTGGCCGAGATATTTGAGGACCTTTGGTCCAACTTTTCTTCTTCCATTTTCTTCCTTACTCTTACACACCATGCCTCCTTTAGTAACTTGTCTAATCTCTTACCCACCTATACTAATTCATCATCACTTCTAGCTTATTAAAAATTAAAGTTTAAACAAACTAAATACACAACATAATATAAGACACAATTACTACTACTACACTACTACTACTCGACATACATTACACACACACACAACAAACACTTCAACTTATTTCCTCTCTAATAAACTCAACTCAATACTAGTAAGCTTGTTCATGCAACCTCAAGAACACCATCCTTCCATTTCTTCTTATTCTTCCTTTAACTCATTTATTTCTTACTCCTTAAATCATTTAAGCACATAACTAAATTCTTCACTAAATATTTTAGTAATCACACCCTCCTTATGCTTATATTTATTTAAGAAAATGAATCAAATTAATTTAAAATATAAACATCACCTAAACTAAAAACAATACTACACATAAAATTGTTAGTATAGTTTAGCTAGTTTAAAATAAATTACTAACTTTCTTATTTCATTTTTATGTACTACTCCTAACCAAAGACGAGGAGCAAGGTGGAGGAGTCGATTTGAGCCAGTTTGATCATATCGTAGACCCCGACAACTGTTGATCTTTTAGCTCATAAACCTAACTAAGGTGCTTCCCGCACACTTATATGATAAGCGCCACGAATTTGATTATATGTTATTGTTTTGATGCATGCATGAATTATTTTATCACTTAGTATTTCACATGTTAAATTTAGAAGACAAAAATCGAAAAATAATATTAGTGTAACACACTAAAACCACACGGCATCACCCTTTATTTTTGCTTAATTTTTCGTTTTAATTTTTGTAAATTGCATGCTTAAAATACTCGTAATGAAATGAACATGAAAATATAATTAGTTTATGTTTAGGACTTAAAATGAATTTGTTATGAAATTTAAATGTTTTATTGTGTTTATGTGTGTTCTTGAATTTTTGTTGTGATTCTTGTGTTTGAATGATTTTTATTTTTGTGTGTTAATGTTTGTATATGATTTTCACCTTAGTTAAATACATAAATGATATAAGATAAATTAGTTGTTGAATTAGGAGTATAAAAATCAAAAAAATAAAAATAGTGAACATATATACATCACACGGTTTTCCTTATTATTTTGGACCAATTTTTAGTTTTAATTTTTCTAAATAACATATTATGATTAGTTTAGTTAAAATGGACTTGTAGGAAAAATTTGAGAAAATTTCATAAACATATAAAAATTTGACTATTTTATGTTCATATGAAAACATTAAAGTTATTCACATATTCATGTGTTCTTCACTTAAGTGATTAGTTTGATTCATAAATTTTATGAGTTTTAGTTATTTATTGTTTTTAAGTACTAGTCTAAATCACTTTAGAATAACTTGAATAAATTAGTATATAAAAACTTTAAGTCAAAAACCGATAAAATTAGAAAACGAAAATAAATGGTGCAAGTATGAGTAGCCACGGTTTTGGGGTCCATTTTAGACCTAAAATGAATTTGTCACTTTTTATTTTTATCACTTAAGTAAATAAAATAGTTAAAGTAATGATTTATTAATAAAAACAACAAAAGAAATAAATAGCTAAAATAAATAGAGACTCACGGCATCCCTACTTATTTTGGGTCAATTTTGGTCAAAATAAATTTATCACTTAGTCACTAAATTTGAATAGTAATTAGGTTTATATTTGTTTATGTATTAAATCGTTAATAAAAAGAATTGACAAAACCGATAAAAATAAACGTTACACGTATTAAAATGAATAATGTTGAGTGTTACTACCTTTGCTTAAATTGGATATGGACATACGGACTATTTAAAATGAACTACGACAACCTCACTAAAAATGGAAACCGCTAAAATCTTAGTTAAGTATACGACTAAATTAACCGAGTTTTACTTTTGAAATGTTATTTAAAATGACCAAGTACAAAATGAACTTAACAACTTTGAAACTAGATTTTGTACTTAAGTTTAAATCGAGTTTTACATTTAAAATAAATTCTCAAATCGCTAAATACAAAACGAACCTAACGACTTTAAAACTAGATTTTTGTACCTAGAAAATAAAATTTAGTTTTGTATCTAAGAAAACTCCTAAGTATAATAATGTGTATAAGAATAATAAAAATACTAAGTATAAATGAAATATAATAAAAATACTAAGTATAAAGAAAATATAATAATAAATACTAAGTATAAGAATACGCATACGTATGAAATACGAATAAAATACGAAGTATAAAAATACGTACAAATACGAAATACGAAAATACGAATACGTATAAAATAAGATGAATAGTAAATACGATGAATAGTAAATACGGTGAATAGTAAATACGGTGAATAGTAAATACGGTGAATAGTAAATACGGTGAATAGTAAAATAATGAATAGTGAAAAATATTTAAAAGTTACGCACGGACTCAAAATAAATAATTAAGTTTTTCTATGTGTTCTGTTTTACCTGAAGAACTGCTGTTACTAAAATTTCATTATACAAGTTCGACGTTATATTTATATTACAAGATTGTCATTATTAATATTTGTGAACGAGTGAATGAGATGTTGAGAAAGCAAGTACTTGAATAAAATACTAGGATTGTTCGCCATGTTGCGACTCTTGAAATTCGAAGTTAACAAGGTAGCTGTATATGGGGACTTGGGCTCCCTATCAGAGTTGCCCAAGGCGAAATAACGATCTTAAGATCGCTACTCGACACTCAGTATATACAACCTCGGAGATGGGGCCTCCTTGATATCTCGGGGGGCCCATATATTAGTAATTGGACACGCCAGCCCCATCCGGGGGTACCCGTCTCTGGTGATAGTCGAACTTTTTCGTCGGTGATACCTTTTGAATAGCGAATAAGTATGATCCTCGATAGGTAGTGTATGCATACATTAGACAAGGGATTGAATCGTCCTTATTACCTTAGATATCTTTAGCCTATCAGTCATGTCCAAGTTATGTTGGCCCTGATCGCTATCGCGCGGATTATGTCTGCATGCTTCCGCCTTACTAACGAAGACTCATCAGTTATCACTTGTTGAATGCATTTCCTTGTCTTGTTTGTTTGATGATTGTCTGAATGATTTGGTTATGAGTGTTGGAATACGACCTATTGAGTATGATTATTTGTGAGCATGTTACGTTATTTGATTTATTTATGCCTATGCTTGGATCATCATGAATTTCTCACGTGTTTAAATTGCTACTTGCTCTTTATTTTACTTATTTATTATTCATATTGCATGTTGTATTAGAATTGCATGTATCGGAAGAGTGTGCGGGAAAATGATGAGAGTTTAATGCAAAAATTTTGAGACCAACGCTATTGAATACTGGGGAGAATTTACCTTCTTTATTTTGTACGCTTGAGAGGATGTAATCAAACTTATGCTCTGTTATTCTAAACTCGTACTATGTATTTAGAGTTTTATTACGATTAACAGCTGGTTTTGTAATATATAGACTTAATTAATTTTCCGCCTTAGTTTAATTAAAGTCACGAAAAACCAGGTTGTTACAATCATCCACGTTACTATTATTTTAAAAATGAAAATCGCTAAATTTAGTTAATAGACGACTAAATTTAACTAAGTCTCATTTTAAAATAAATATCATTATCACTTTGTACAAATTGAACTTAACATTTTTAAAACTAATATTTTAAAATGAATATCATTATCACTTTTTACAAACCGAACTTAACGTTTTTAAAACTAGACTTTTAGAATATTTTCAAAACTCACGAAGTACAAAACGAACTTAACGACTTTGAAACTAGAAATTTATACTTAGAAAATAAAAGGGTTTAGTTTATTTTCTAAAATATCTTAAGTATAAATACCTAAAATGTCTTAAGTATAAAAATACGTATAAATATAGAAATACGTACAAGTATAAGAATACGTATAAGTATAAAAATACGTATAGAATACGAAGTATAAAAATACGAATACGTATAAAAATACGTATAAAATACGGTGAATAGTGAATAGTGAATAGTGAAAAGTGAATAGTGAAATACTGAAAATAATTGAAAATTTTACTAAGTATAGAAAAATTTAAAATAAATAAGTAAATGACTTAAAGTGCTTTGAAAAACACTTAAATAAAATTTGGACATACTAATAAACGGTTCAATTTAAAATCTTGAAAACGTTAATAATTAACAACACTTCAAATAATAAACGAATGTGTTATGTGATCATATGAAACCTACCATTCAAATAAAACGTTTGACGCTGAGACTAGGAGAGTCTAGTAACATGTGATATGGAATATCAAATAAATAATGAATAATGAGTAAGTTAAGTAAAAGGTCGCTTGGGCCTCCAGATATGAAACGTCAATCGTAAGTGAAGTGGGGTTAAGATAGTCTTGTGCGGATACCACTATCTCGGTCTCTGGCTTGGGTCATATCGAATAGTGTGGTTTAAGCCGGCAGCCTTATTGCTTAGTGCATCCTGCCCATGCCGTTACGCCTTAAGTCGTATAGCCAAGGCCGTACAAGATAATGAAAATGTCATCTCTTAGTGGGTCGCTTTAGGAAATAGTCGTTTTATCCCGAGTTAAGGTGCTCTATGAATAGCATAGCCCACTCTTAAATTGGATATTAGTGTATGCATACTAGACTAGGGTTTTATTCCCTATTTCGCTAAAGTTACCAGGGCCACCGTGACATTATGTGCTTATGCGCGCTTTCATTCTCGTCTCCTTGCCGTGTTTCGTTCTTAGTGGGCGCGACACTTGCATTCGTTCTTACCCTGCGTAAAGATTACTTGACGAGATTGTATCTGAAGTTCGAATCATTTCGAACACTAGAAGATGAGATGCAAGTACTATAGTATTCGGCGTGGTTTACGAGTCGAGTAAGCCTCTGCACTATGGAAGTGAGATGCAATCGATCAGAGTACAAAGGCCTACTCAGTGGTCAGGCTCGTAAGCAGTATGTGTTGTGTGTTGTTTGATTAAATGAGAACGAGTGTGTACCATCTTCGAAAATTAAAGACCACAAGTTTCTGAAGTGAATCGAGTCTGCATGATGAGAACAATACGATACGTATGTATGTATGCGATCCGATATCGCTTTGTAATCTTCTTTGATATGTTGTGATACTATGGCTATGATATTATATGTTATTTGCTTTCATAACTGAATATCATGCTTATATGATTTATCGCTTTAACCGCATGCTTATTATGACATATATGTCTTTACATGCTAATTGTATTAAGCATGTTTATGTTTTATCATAATGTTATGTTTATAAAGCGATAATATTAAACCAAAGTAATTGAAATCGAGAGTAAGTATGAGCATAGCTAGTCATCAGTCCCGTCACGAGCATCCCCCCATCAGTTTATTGTGCAGGATGATCGTGGACCGGGAGCTGGTTTTTGGACGGGGCCACGAGACGTTTTTATGCTTACTTTTGGATGTTTTACGAGAGATTGTAATATATAACCTATACTCTTTTTATTTCCGTACTTAGAGTTGTTTTATTCAACTCTTGAACGATGTTTGTAACATTTGGGTTTTTATTGTATAATTAATGACGCTGGTTTAAGACTTAATTAATTTCCGCCTTAGTAATTAAAGTCGACTAAAAACCAGGTTGTTACATCTTCGCTTCCTTATTCTTTCAGAATGGCTGCACCTCCGATGACTGCTGCGGAAAGACAAATTCTGGCCGAAGAATCGTTAATCCGTTTGGCTGAAATAGCCACGGACAATGCAAATCGCCAACATCAACCAAGCGCGTTTGATCGTGTTTCACGTCACCGACCACAAGAATACTCGGGTTCAAGTAACCCTATCGATCTCACAAATTGGCTTGAGGAGATGAAAAAGCTGATGGACCTAAGCAGGACACCTCCAGAGGATAGGGTAAACATCGCCGCCTACTACTTGAAAGGCGAGGCGAATGATTGGTGGAACGTGATCAGGACCAACGAGCCTGACACTACGTTCACATGGTACGAGTTCACAGCGAAAATCAAGGAAAAGTACTTCGGGTATGAGCTTCGGTGTCAGAAGGAAGAGGAGTTCATAGCTCTTAAAATGGGAGACATGACACTCCAGGAATATAACGCAAAATTTCAACAGCTGGCCAAATTTGGGGCTGCGATCGCTCCCAACGAAAGGGCCATGACACAGAGGTACCTGCGCAATATGTCCAACACTATGCGTACCTACATGAGCACCAACACCTACACTACTGTTGCTGCAGCGTATGAACGCGCATGTAGCCTATGGGCTTCTCTGGAGTTGGAAAAGGCTGAAAAGAAGAAGAAGGTGTTTGTGCCTTCCGTATCACAGTCGAGCTTCATTCAGAAGCCGAACTACCAACGCCCGAATCAGCAGAGGCCAAATTTTCAGAGGCCTGCGTTCCAAAACAGGGTTCCTGCTGGGAACAACGAGAGAGCTATGGTTGCAGGAAGGGCTCCTCAACCAAGAGCCTTACAGAGGAATTGTCAGATGTGTGGCAAGGCACCTCACGAAGGGAAACAGTGTAACGGTCTGCCAATTACCTGTTACCGTTGCAAGAAGCTAGGGCACAAGGCAAATGTATGCCCTAACCTTTCGAACTCAACACCTACTGCGGGGGTACCACAATCAGTGGTGGTACAGGGGCGAGTATATGTACTCACAGAAGCTGAAGCAGAGGAGTCACCTGAGGCTGACGTCATCACTGGTATTTTTCTTATAAACTCTGTGAACGCTGTTGTTTTGTTTGACACTGGGGCATCATTGTCCTTTATATCTTCTAAATTTGTCTCTAAAGCTAAACTCACAAAATTTGAATCAATCAATGCAAACATTTCTCTACCTAATGGTAAAATTCTCAAATGTTCCAAAATATTCAAAGAAACTCCAATCACCATACACAAAACAATTTTTCCTTCCGACCTTATTCTTTTCGACATGCCGGAGTTCGACGTCATACTTGGTATTGATTGGTTGGCTAAACACCATGCGATATTCGAGTGCCGAGATCGGAAAATTCGCTTGAAGCATCCTACGGGGACTAGAGTCACGTATCAGAACACTTCGCCAATTAAGGGGGCGAAAATCATATCTATGCTGCAACTACAATGGTTAGAAAGAAAAGGGCATCAAGTGTACCTATGCAGCATCAGCGAAGTAAAGGAGAGCGTGAACATTGAAGATATTCACGTAGTACGGGAATTTCCTGATGTCTTCCCAGACGACTTACCAGGCTTGCCACCTGCTCGTGACGTTGAATTCTCTATCGACCTTGTACCAGGCACGGCCCCAATCTCAAAGGCACCCTATAGGATGGCACCGGTAGAACTACAGGAATTGAAGAAACAACTAGAGGAAATGATTGAAAAGGGTTTCATACGACCAAGTGTCTCGCCTTGGGGAGCACCGGTTCTCTTCGTGAAAAAGAAGGATGGCAGTATGAGACTCTGCATCGACTACAGGGAGTTAAACAAGGTGACCATTAAGAACCGCTACCCTTTACCCGTAATCGGCGATCTCTTTGATCAATTGAAGGCGCGGAGTGTTTTCTAAGATCGACCTGAGGTCGTTATCATCGGTGCGGTAAGAGAACAGGACATCCTAAGGAAGGCGCTTTGAAGCGATTATGGTCATTACGAAGTTTAAGGTCATGCCGTTCGGTTTGACAAACGCTCAGAAGTTGTTCATGGATCGGATGAGCAGGACCTTCCACGAGTATCTAGACATATGCGTGGTGGTTTTCATTGACGATATCCTCGATTTATTCCAAGATCGCGTAACACGAGGAACATCTCCGTATTATTCTGGGAATACTGAGGAAATATAAGTGGTATGCTAAATTTTCCAAGTGCGAATTTTGGCTTGAAAAGGTAGCATTCCTGGGTCACGTCATCTCGAAGGACGGAGTGATGGTAGATCCTGCAAAGATCGACGCAGTAAAAGAATGGAAGGCTCCCACAAATATAACTGAGATACGCAGCTTCCTAGGTTTGGCAGGATACTACAGAAGATTCGTCCCAGACTTCTCTAAGGTAGCACGACCGATGACCAAATTACTACAGAAGGAGTCCAAGTTCATTTGGAGCGACGAGTGCGAGAATGCGTTCCAGGAACTTAAGACAAGACTTACCACGGCACCCGTCTTAGCTCTTCCTACGGATGGAGACGAGTATGAAGTCTACAGTGACGCCTCACTGAATGGCCTGGGTTGCGTACTGATGCAACAAGGAAAGGTCATTGCTTATGCGTCAAGGCAGTTAAAGGTTCATGAACGAAACTACCTAACTCATGACCTAGAATTAGCAGCGGTTGTGTTTGCTTTGAAAATCTGGCGTCACTACCTCTACGGGGTGAGTATCAAGTTCTACACGGACCACAAAAGCCTGAAATATATCTTCACATAGAAAGAACTCAACATGAGACAACGCCGGTGGTTAGAAGTGATCAAGGACTACAAGATTGAGCTACTGTACCACGAGGGTAAGGCGACGTCGTTCTTTGACGCCTACGAGTAGAAAGACTACGCATACCCTTAGCAACATTTGGGAGATTCCGGCTGGTATTGTCAGAGACTTCAAGAGAATGAACTTAGAGTTGGTTCAGTCTGACGATGCTGATTTGAACGCAATGATCGCAGAGCCGGAGTTATATCACGAGATTAGGGCTCTACAATGGGAGGATGAAGAACTCGTGAAAATCAGAAGAGAAATTCCTTCAGGAAACCGAGAAGGGTTCGAGATTAAACCTGACGGGAGTTTGAGATTCAAAGAAAGGTGGTGTGTGCCCGACATACCAGTGTTAAAGAGAAAGATTCTTGACGAGGCACATAGCACACGATACTCCATACATCCAGGGTCAGATAAAATGTACCAAGACTTGAAGCTGAAGTTCTGGTGGGTTCGAATGAAAGTAGAGATTGCTGAATATGTTGCGAAATGCTTAATCTGTCAAAAGGTGAAGTTTGAACATCAACGACCTGGGGGACTACTACAACCCTTGGACATTCCATTGGGAAAGTGGGACTCCATTTCCATGGATTTTATAACGGGTTTACCATGGACTCATAAAGGAAATAATGCAATTTGGGTAATAGTGGACCGCCTGACCAAATCAGCCCACTTTCTACCAATCAAAGACACTTGGAGTCTTGAAGAGCTAGCTAAGGCTTATGAGAAAGAGGAGATCCGACTACATGGTGTACCACTGGACATTATATCGGATAAGGATCCGAGATTCACCTCTCATTTTTGGGACAAGCTCCAAGCAGCATTGGGAAGCCAACTGAAGATGAGCACCGCTTTCCACCCTGCGACTGATGGTCAAACTGAACGAACTATCCAAACAGTCGAGGACATGCTCAGGGCATGTGCCCTAGAATTTAACGAGAATTGGGAGAAAAGTCTACCTTTGATTGAATTCTCCTACAACAATAGCTTCCATGCTAGTCTAGGTTGTGCTCCATTTGAAGCCCTATACGGGAGGAAGTGTCGTAGCCCAGTCTGTTGGGACGATGCTAGTGACAACGTGGGAACTGGACCACAAGTTATTCAAGACCAGATCGAGCACATCAAAATCATTCGTGAACGGCTACAAGCGGCCCAAAACCGTCAGAAGATGTATGCCAACAAACATCGCCGACCTATTGAGTTCGAAGTCGGCGATCATGTGTTCTTAAAAGTATCACCCATGAAGGGGGTCCGACGATTCGGTTTGAAAGGAAAATTGAGTCCTAAATACGTGGGACCATATGAGATAACCGACAGAATTGGTGAGGTAGCCTATCGCCTAGCATTACCACCCAATTTGTCGAAGGTTCACAACGTGTTTCATGTTTCGCAACTGAGGAGATACAGGAGTGACCCAAGTCATATCATTACTCCGGACGTAATCGCAGTTGAGCCTAATTTGCTCTACTCCGAGAGACCTGTCAAGATTCTAGCACGAGAAACCAAGAAGTTGAGGCGGAAGACGGTTCCCTTAGTGAAGGTGCTATGGAAGGGTCAAGTGACCGAACAAGCAACTTGGGAGACCGAGGCCTCTATGAAGGAGAAATACCTCGAGCTGTTTATCTCAGGTGAAAATCCTATCCTTCATTCAAGTTTCGGGACGAAACTTTTCTAAGGGGGGAGGTTTGTAACACCCCGTGTTAATTTAATTCAATAAATAGCCATAAATTCTAATTTCAAATCATAAATCAAATCCTAACCTTTTATACTTCTAAAATCTCTATTTTTGCAAAACTTTCGTTTTGTAAAATTTATCGACTTCTTTAAAACTTTTGAAAATTTTTGAATAATGAAATAAATATTTTAATCTTAGAATTCAAAAGTAGAAATATTTCGAAAAATAGTCAAACGCGCACACATTAACTTTTATCGCTTTTGACACCCGACTTTTTTTTTTTAAAACTGATAAATTTCGTGAAAAACTTTTTAACATCAAAATATCATTTAGGAACCTTCCTAGATCACCAACTTGAGCCACTTGATTATTATGAGTCATAAATCAATTTAATTAGAACTTTATTTATTAAATAAACAAAACAAAACCTAATTCTTTTAACCTAAAAATATACTAACTTGTTCCCATAATTCACAAGTGTAAAACTCACCATTTTCTCTCCAAAAAACAGCCGGCCGCCCTTGCTCATTTCCTCTCTTTGATTTTCTTCCATTTTATTTCTAAAACACACTAAATAAAACCCTAAATATTACTCTAATAATTACTAGTATTATTTAGCTAATTAGTGGGTATTGAGGCTTACTATTTTGGGTGTATTTTTGAAGGTGAAGACGAGTACTTGGGTGAAGAACTTAACCTAGATAATATCATTGACCCGGATAACCTCTAGCTTGCCAAACCGAGGTGACTAGTTATATCTCATTTTAACCTCTTTGTAAATTAATTTGTTTTGTTATTATAATTTTATGATTATGATTTTTATGTTAAATATGTTAAACATCACATGTATGAACTTGTATGTTTATGTGTTGAATAATAAATGATAATAACTAAATATATAGTTTACTAGTAATGATATAGTAAAATAATAGTATGTTTAGCTAAATTAATTTTGAGCATTTTAATTATGGTTCATATGATTTTTATGTTTAGTTATGTTTTAATTAAGTAGTAATCATATATAAAAATTATGTGAAATATTAACAATGAGTTTAAAGTGATTAAAATCGAAAATGAAAATTTATACACACATATAATATCACACGGCATTTCCCATTTTTTTTTAATATATTTTCACTTTTAATTTTTGTAAATAATATGTTAGAATAATTTAGTTAAAAAGGATGCTACCATGCAAAAATAATTAAATTAGGAAAATAAATTATAAGTTGTTAAAATCAAAATTAGTGTTCTTGAGCTTTATTATGATCTTCATAAGTGTTCTTGAATTCTTCATGTTGATGTTCATCATTATTGTTCATTTTGATTATGTTTTATATTATGTTTGTTTATAATTTGTGTTTATGTTTAGTTATTGTTTTATATATTACTTAGTATTATACTATAAATCAACTAGAACATTATAAATCATTTAGATTAAAAAGTTAGAAATTTAAAGTGTTGAAAAACACTATTCATAATTATAAATAAAAGATTTAGTAAATTTCATTTTAGTTTAAATCGTTTTAGTATAATTAGAATAATTAAAATATAAAGACTTTAAGTTAAAAACCGATAAAATCGAAAAATGAAAATTTAGAAACACCCTAGGCTACTCACGGCATTTTTACTATTTTTAGGGTTAAAATTTGTTTTATCACTTTTTAGTTTATTGTTAATATAATTTAATTATTAATTAATAAGTTAGAATTAAGAAATTAAATGAAATAAACCAATTTTTACATATATATAGTCCACACGGCATCACCATTATAAATTGACTAAATTTGACCAAAATGAAATTATCACTAAGTCACTAAAGTTAAATAGTAATTAGAATTGAATTTTAGTATAAATCGATTTAGTTATGAATGAAATATTATAAACCGATAAAAATATGTAACCGTTATAAAAAAATGAACTAAATCGTGTGTTACTGTCTTTGCATATTGGACTGTTGAATTTGGACATACGGACTAAAATGAATCATCCACGTTACTATTATTTTAAAAATGAAAATCGCTAAATTTAGTTAATAGACGACTAAAATAACTAAGTCTCATTTTAAAATGAATATCATTATCACTTTTTACAAATTGAACTTAACATTTTTAAAACTAGTATTTTAAAATGAATATCATTATCACTTTTTACAAATTGAACTTAACATTTTTAAAACTAGAATTTCAAAATAAATATCATTATCACTTTTTACAAACCGAACTTAACGTTTTTAAAACTAGACCGTTAAAATATTTTCAAAAATCACTAAGTACAAAACGAACTTAACGACTTTGAAACTAGAATTTGTACTTAGGAAATAAAAACAAGTTTAGTATTATACTAAAATATCTTAAGTATAAAAATACGAATACGTATAAAAATACGTATAAAATACGAAGTATAAGAATACGAATACGTATAAAATACAAAGTATAAGAAATCGAATACGTATAAAAATACGTATAAAATACGGTGAATAGTGAATAGTGAATAGTGAATAGTGAATAGTGAATGGTGAATAGTGAATAATAAAATATTGAAAATAATTGAAAATTTTACTAAGTATAGAAAATTGAAATTGAATAAGTAAATGACTTAAAGTGTTTGAAAAACACTTAAATAAAATTTGACATATTAATAAACATATCAAATTAGAAATCTAAAAACGTTAATAATTAACAACACCTCAAATAATAAACAAACGTGTTATGTGATCATATGCAACCTACAATTCAAATAAAACGTTTGACGCTGAGACTAGGAGAGTCTAGTAACATGATATATGTAAATATCAAATAAATAATAAACTTTGAGTAAGTTAAATAAAAGGTCAAACGCTTGAGCCTCCGATATGAAAACGTCAATCATAAGTGAAGTGGGTTTAAGATAGTCTTGTAGCGGTCGCCATTGCCGTACAAGATAATGAATATGCCAAGGCTTTTGTCTCAGGCTTTAGGAAATAGTCGTTTTATCCTGAGTTAAGGTGCTCTATGAATAGCATAGCCCATTATTAAATTGGATACTAGTGTACATGTACTAGACTAGGGTTTTATTCCCCTATTTCACTAAAGTTATCAGGGCACCCGTGACCTTGTGGAATCAGGTCGATTATAGCGGTTCTGTCTCCTTGCCGTGTTTCGTTCTTAGTGGGCGCGACACTAGCATTCGTTCTTACCCTGCGTAAAGATTACTTGACGAGATTGTATCTGAAGTTCGAATCATTTCGAACACTAGAGGATGATATGCAAGTATTATAGTATTCGGCGTGGTTTACGAGTCGAGTAAGCCTCTGCACTATGGAAGTGAGATGCAATCGATCAGAGTACATTGTATTTGGATCAATTCAAATAGATTCTAAATCAGACAAAACAAAGGGTATTTGAGACTGCTCAATAAATGAGAAATGCTAAAGGATTTTTGTCTTTTGAGCTATTTGAAAGTTATTCAACTTGAGTTATGAGTATACAAATGATTTTTTTGCGGAAATAAAGGATTGAATTCTTAGTTGAATTTGTTTTCTTATGGATTTTTTTGATTGGTCATTGTAATTTATAGATACATAACTTCTAAATCATTTTGCTCGAGCCGTACGAGGAGAAAACTTCCTATACGCTTTAGGGGCTCAATCTATCCCAATGAGCCGTCTATCGAATCGTTGCAATTGATGTTCGGTCCCGAAGAGAGGGAAGAGATCTGCAGAAAGTGGGTTTTTATGATCCGATAAAAAATCAAACTTATTTAAATGTTCCTGCTATTCTCGATTTTATTCAAAAGGGCGCTCAACCTACAGAAACTGTGTATGATATTTTAAATAGAGCAGAGGTTTTAAAAGAATTTCGATTTAAGCAAACGAAGTTCAATTAATGAATAATAAACCATTTTTAATTAAATAGAATTAAAATGAAATATAAAAACGAAAGATAATGAGGTTTTAATTTGGTAGAACTTTTTTATTCCTGTATTGTGCCAATCCAACACAAGCTTTCCTCTCTAATTTCATTTCTCTTTGTTTTTTCTATTTCGATTTCACATTTGGTTATCACCTTGTTCTAGCCGATCTCAGTATTGGGGTTTTTCTATGGATCGCTATTTCAAGTATTGCTCCAATTGGACTTCTTATGTCAGGATATGGATCAAATAATAAATATTCCTTTTTAGGTGGTCTACGGGCTAAAGGCCTACTCAGTGGTCAGGCTCGTAAGCAGTATGTGTTGTCTGTTACATGATTAAATGAGAATGAGTGTGTATCATCTTCGAAAACTAAAGACCACAACTTTCTGAATTGAATCGAGTCTGCATGAGGAGAATGATACGATGTGTATGTTTGATTGCGATCCGATATCGCCTTGTAATGTTATTGAATTATTGTGATACTATTGCTATGCTATTATGTGTTATTTGCCTTCATAATTGAATATCATGCTTATATGATTTATCGCTTTAAACCGCATGCTTATTATGACTTATATGTCTTTATATGCTATATGTATTAAGCATGTTTATGTTTTTATCATAATGTTATGTTTATAAAGCGATAATATTAAACCAAAGTAATTGAAATCGAGGGTAAGTATGAGCATAGCTAGTCACTGTCCGCTCAGCGGGCATCCCCCCATCAGTTTATTGTGCAGGACGTTCGTGGACCAGGAGCTGGGTTTTGGATGGAGCCACGAGACGTTTTTATTGCTTTTCCTTAGTTGTTTCGAGAGAGATGTAATATATATAACGCTACTCTTTTGAATTTCCGTATTTAGAGTTGTTTTATTCAACTCTTAAACGATGATGTAATATTTTGGGTTATTGTATAATTAATAACGCTGGTTTAAGACTTAATTAATTTCCGCCTTAGTAATTAAAGTCGACTAAAAACCAGGTTGTTACAACCTTCCTAAGAAGTGTACAAGATACATTCGAGCAATTTCTTTCTCATGGAATGAAATATCTAACTTCTGTGCTTACTTGCATGACTGCTGTTATCGCATTTATTTCGAATAAATTCTATCTATGTCAAGCATGCGTTCTAACCCCTTGCAATGCTAATAAATTTCTTCGCTTCCTAAATTCTTTCAGAATGGCTGCACCTCAAATGACTGCTGCGGAAAGACAAATCCTGGTCGAAGAATCTTTAATCCGTTTGGCTGAAATAGCCACGGACAATGCAAACCGCCAACATCAGCCAAGCTCCTTCGACCGATTCTCACGTCATCGACCACCAGTATACGTAGGGTCAAACAACCCTACCGAGCTCACAAACTGGTTAGAAGAAATGAAAAAGCTCATGGATCTGAGCAGGACACCTCCAGAAGAGAGGGTCAACATCGCCGCCTTCTATCTGAAAGAAGAGGCGAATGGTTGGTGGAACGTTATCAGGACCAATGAGCCTGACACTACGTTCACCTGGGGCGAATTCACCACAAAGATCAAGGAGCGATACTTCGGGTATGAGCTCCGATGCCAGATGGAGGAGAAATTCATAAGTCTGAGGATGGATGACATGACCCTCCAAGAGTACACGCAGGAGTTTCAACGACTGTCCAAGTTTGGGACTACGATCGCCCCCAACGAGAGGGCCATGACTCAAAGGTACCTGCGCAACATGTCTAATGATCTGCGTACCTACTTAAGCAGCAACACCTACACTACTTTTGCCGCAGCATACGAGCGTGCGTGCAGTGTATGGGCTTCCTTGGAGTTGGAAAAAGCTGAGGAGAAGAAGAAGAAGAAGGTGTTTGTGCCTTCCGTATCACAGTCGAGCTTCATTCAGAAGCCGAACTACCAACGTCCTAATCAGCAGAGGCCAAACTTTCAGAGGCCCGCTTTTCAAAATAGGTTTCCTTCGGGGAACAATGAGAAGGCCATGGTTGCAGGAAGGGCTCCTCAACCAAGAGCCTTACCGGGAAATTGTCACATGTGTAACAAGGCGCTGCATGAAGGGAAACAGTGTAACGGGCAGCCAATTACCTGTTACCGTTGTAAGAAGCTAGGGCACAAAGCAAATGCATGCCCTAACGTTCCGAGGCCGACACCTATTGCGGGAGTACCACAATCTGTGGTGGTACAAGGTCTAGTATATGTCCTCACGGAAGCAGAAGCAGAGGAGTCACATGAGGCTGACGTCATCACTGGTATTTTTCCTTATAAACTCTGTGAACGCTGTCGTTTTGTTTGACACTGGGGCATCATTGTCCTTTATATCTTCTAAGTTTGTCTCAAAAGCAAATCTCACAAATTCCGAATCAATCGACGCAAGTATTTCTCTACCAAACGGAAAATTTTTCAAATGCTCCAAAATTTTCAAAGAAACTCCAATCACAATTCATAAAACAATCTTTCCTTCCGACCTTATCCTTTTCGACATGCCGGAGTTCGACGTCATCCTTGGTATCGACTGGTTGACCAAATACCATGCGATATTCGAGTGCCGAGACCGGAACGTTCGCTTGAAGCATTCTACAGGGACTAAGGTTACGTACCAGAAGAATTCGCCAAGTAAAGGGGCGAAAATCATCTCTGTGCTACAACTACAAAGGTTAGAAAGAAAAGGGCACCAAGTGTACCTGTGCAGCGTCAACAAAGTAAAGGAAAGTGTGAACATTGGAGATATTCACATAGTGCGGGAATTTCCTGACGTTTTTCCTGACGAGTTGCCAGGCTTGCCACCTGCACGTGACGTTGAGTTCTCTATCGACCTTGCGCCAGGCACGGCACCAATTTCAAAGGCACCTTACAGGATGGCACCAGTAGAATTGCAAGAATTGAAGAAACAATTAGAGGAAATGATTGAGAAGGGATTCATAAGACCGAGTGTCTCACCTTGGGGAGCACCGGTTTTATTTGTGAAGAAGAAGGATGGCAGTATGAGACTCTGCATCGACTACAGGGAGTTGAACAAGGTGACAATTAAGAACCGCTACCCTTTACCCCGAATCGACGACCTGTTTGATCAACTAAAAGGCGCAGGGGTATTTTCAAAGATCGATCTGAGGTCAGGTTACCACCAGATTGCAGTGAGAGAATCAGACATCCAAAAGACTGCTTTCAGAAGCAGGTACGTGTAGAAATATGAAACACGATATTGCTACTAAAAATGTTAATCGTATTAACATGCCCAAGATTATACAAAATGATAATAATATGAATTACAAGAATATAGAAATAACCTTTCTTAAACTTCAAAGAAAGGCCTAAGAACCTCCTAAAACGTACCCAAATTACGTTTATAAGAACAATATTCAACGTAGAATATCTCTTAACGATTGCACCCAAAACGCCTTATGAAATGCCTTGTGTTTTTGCTAGAAAACGAGTATAATATATTACGATTAATATATAGAGTTTTAGGAAATATGGTAGTGAAAAATATGAGACAAAAACTCTCTTTTTTCTCTCAACATACACGACACACACACAACCAAAAACACCAAAATTAATTCACTCATCTTATGAGTAAACTAGTTAGTATATAATGTGTTTTAGTGGGTAGTTTTATGAGTTAGTGGGGTAGTTTAATTAAGTAATGGTAAATGGTGGTTAATCAACTATTAACTACCCATTACTTACTAAAATAAACAAACTAAAAACATTATTCATACATACATACCACACGACACACTTGAAGTGTGTATGTGTGTTGTGTGTATTTTGTTTTTAGTATATTTCAAATGTACATTACATGTAAAATAATATGTATAATATGTATTTAATTAATTGATTATCGTATAATACAATGAATTAAATAACATAACTTATAGCATCATTTTAACTATAAATATCAAATATATATATAAAATAAATGTAGCTCATAACTATTATACACATGTGAATCAACACTTAATTCAGCTCATCTAGCTGAATTGACATTTAATTCAGCTCACCCACTAATATAACAATAATCTATTTAATCACATTAAATAATTATTCGAATATATTTCCAAATTTCTAACTGTTTAGATATAATTAAGGCATCAATGTAATCAAATTACATTTCATAAAATCGTCCTATAGGTGTGACCGATAAGGACCAGCTGATCACCGCCATCTATATGACAGTAACGTCAAACTTTCTAGCAAGCCAACCGTTACCGATATACGTTAATCAGCTGATTTTAAATACAAGTATCCTTTGTGATCCTGTAAGAGATTTAATAAATTAATCACACTAACTGTGGAGGACACTAGCTCCAACAATCTCCCACTTGTCCTACAAGTGCTCGTGTGTGATTAACGATTCTCATATCCATATAAATCTCCCACTCAATGGTAGACTATTTGCAAAGTCGCACTATCGCAAGGTCGTATCTATCAAGTGATCGTATCAAGAGTGGTTTCCTCGACTAGAGAGCAACTAACTGATATACAAATGTATTCACAACATTCGAGCATGGCCATGCATTTCAGTTACTACTCCTCGAGTGGCCCTGAGATTAAATAAAATTGATAAGATTGGATATTTTCCTTAACTCGAATCTTGCAGATTAAAGCACAGTATGAAATGACCCAGAAAAAAAACTACGCGGCCTCTTTTTACGGTGCGACCATGAGAAAGAAACCAAAGTCACCCAAAACTGCCCTTATCTCAAGAAACAGTCGACAGTCAAAAGAATCAACTCTAGGAACACAATGAACGTCCTATCCACGACCAGGCAAAATGTCTGTACATTTAGGACTTCATTTAAGTGGTCATAATGTCCTACGCAGTATCTTCTATACCTCGCATATGTGTTTGATCAGACATCACATGTCCTTATGGTTATTGAACCTACCATCTATCAACCCACAATGTAATCACCTAGAGTTATCAGCTCACTTTGGTGATTATGGACAAAACATATATAAAGTAAATCAGTTCACTCAGTGGCGTTCAAAATTGTCACACAATCCACATAAAATACGATATATAAAATAATAATTTTGATGATTACAAGGTAGTAGTTTTAACAGATACACTATCTAAAAACAAACTAATGAAAATCAGGAACACTCTTTAGCCCCATTGATACAACATGTTCAACATGTTTATTGTACGACAATGGCTTCGTGAGAGGGTCCGCTATGTTGTCATCCGTGACAACCTTGCAAATCTCTATCTCCTTTTGCTCCACGTAATCTCGTATCATATGAGCCTTCCGCAACACATGTCTAGACTTATTGCTAGATTTAGGCTCTTTAGCTTGGAATATGGCACCACTGTTATCACAATAAACAGTGATAGGGTCATTCGCACTAGGAACTACCATTAGTCCTTGTAAGAACTGACGCATCCATATTGCCTCTTTAGCTGCCTCTAAGTCGCAATATACTCGGATTCTTGTGGAATCTGTGGATCGATTGCTTGGAACTTTTCCAACTCACTGCCGCACCATTAAGTGTAAAAACGAATCCGGATTGAGACTTAGAATCATCTCTATCCGTTTGGAAACTAGCATCTGTGAAACCTTTTGCACATAACTCTTCGTCTCCACCATATACTAACATCCAACCCTTAGTTCTTCTCAAGTACTTAAGGATGTTCTTAACAGCAATCCAGTGACTTTCACCTGGATCCTTTTGGTAACGACTCGTCATACTAAGTGCGTATGCCACGTCTGGACGTGTACACATCATAGCATACATAATCGATCCTACGGCCGAAGCGTATGGAATTCGATTCATGCGTTCTACTTCTTCTGGTGATTTAGGTGATTGAGTCTTACTTAAATGCACCCCATGAACCATCGGAAGATTACCCCTTTTTGAGTTCGTCATACTGAACCTCTCAAGAATTTTATCTATATAAGATTCTTGACTTAACGCCAACATTCTCTTGGATCTATCTCTATAGATTTGAATACCGAGTATTCTCTGTGCCTCACCTAAGTCTTTCATCTGAAAATGATTCTTTAACCATTCTTTTACAGAAGAAAGCATAGGAATGTGATTCCCTATTAACAGTATGTCATCGACATACAAAACTAGGAATGCAATATAGCTCCCACTTGATTTGACATATAAACATGGTTCCTCAACTGATCGTTTAAAACCATATTGTTTAATCACTTGGTCAAATCTATGATTCCAACTCCTCGATGCTTGCTTAAGTCCATAAATGGAACGCTTAAGTTTGCATGCTTTCTTAGGACATTTTGGATCCGTGAAGCCTTCGGGTTGTACCATGTACAATTCCTCGTCTAAATAACCATTTAAGAAGGCGGTCTTCACATCCATTTGCCATATTTCATAATCATGAAATGCAGCAATCGCTAAGATAATCCGGATAGACCGAAGCATGACGACAGGTGCAAAGATATCATCGTAGTGTAAACCTTGCACTTGGGTGAAACCTTTTGCAACAAGTCATGCTTTATAGATATCTGGTTGTCCACCTAGTGAACGTTTTATCTTATAAATCCATTTGCACTGTGATACACTCTATTTATATTCATTTTATGCCCCCGGTTCAGTCGCATTTAGCTCGTATTTATTCGTATTTACTGTGACTTTAGGAGCTATATGTTATGTTTCTCGATACTGCTGCCTTTTATTTACATTTTGCAGGTTTTGGTGGTTTTGAGCCAAAACCCGGGACGTTAGGAGCAATACGAGAACCGAGCTGATAAGACCAAGCTCGAGCTCACACGGGAGCTCGGGAAGACGGACTAAGATCGAAGGCAAGAAGGCTACGAGCTAAAGAAGGCCAAAGATCAAAAGGCCAAACGAGTTATAAGGCCCAAAGCAAGTTGGGCCAAGCTAAGATCAAGAGCAAAGGAGCCGGCCCATGGTTTGGGACCGGCCGGTCACCGGCCGTGGCCGACCTAGTGTATTTTTCCAGCGGGTTTGTTTTATTCCGAGATTTAATAATTGGGACACTATATAAAGGTGCCTTAGGTCGTAAATTAGCGAGGCCTTATTTTCCATTAGTTTTCTTAGCTTTAGTTTTAGTTTTTTTTCTCTCTTTGGTAATATTCAAGTTTAAGTTTAGTTTTCAAGATTGGTTTTTCAAGATTTGCTCTTTTATAATCGTCAGTACTCCGTATTTATTCCAGGTTTATTCTATTTACTTTATTTATTCAATTATGTCTTTTACTATTATTATTGTTGTTATTGCCCTTATTATGAGTAGCTAATCTCCTTATTAGGGTTTAGGGGGATTTGTGACATATGATTTAGGAACATGATTTGAGATTAAATTGGTTGATTAAATTGTGCACTTGATTTCTTCCTACGCGTTTTATGTCAATTGAATTAGGTTTATTTCGCCTGATCACCGATTTAACTGAGTTTAATTGAACCTGAGTATGTTTTAATTTAAGATCGAAAGCCGAGTTAAAACTAGACTTACGCGAGTTAGATGAGTTGAATTTAGTAAGTTGCGAGAGCCCGCTAAATTTGCTTAAGGCTAAAATTGACTCGAGAGAGCGTTTTACAAACCTAGTCAAGTTGCATAGTTTATCTCTTCCGTCTTATGAACTTGCGTTCCTGAATCATTGTCATATATGAACCCGATGCCCTAATCTCTCCCTTATTATATCTTATTTATCTGCTTTATTGTCTGCCTTAGTTATAGCTTATACTAAACATCATTTTCACACTCTTGAGATTGACCTGTTCTGCCAACTTTAGCTTAGAACTACTCCGTTTCCCTGTGGATTCGATCCCTACTTGCTGCTATCTGCCGTTAGTTGTCATTTAGGTTTATTTTGATATAGGCGATACGACTTATACCTAATCAATTTTGGCGCCGTTGCCGGGGACACGGCTTTGTTAGTTTTAGTTATAGTTAGTGTTTGTTGCAGGTTTTCCTCCTTAGTCTCAGGGAACCTAGTTCCTTAAGACCGTTCTCATCGTTTCTTTGAGTTCTTTATGCGCAGGTCACCTACAGGTTTAGTCCCTTTTGATCCTGAACCTGAGCGTACCTTACACCGTACGCGTAATTTCTTTAAAGAGATCGCTGAGACCTACGAACGTGAACTTGAGGAAGCGTCATGGCGGAATCTAGTGCAACGCAATCGTCCTACGAAGAGGACACACCTCCTCATACTCCGTTAACACCTCCACCAGTGACCATGCCTAAACTTTCGAGTCACTCGGTGCCTAAACCGGAGTCCATTCCAAGTGGATTCACTATGCCCGCTACGGTGCAGGGCAACTTCGAGATTCGCCCCGCCTTCTTAAATTTGGTGGAGCGGAATCAGTTCGGTGGTTATCCTACCGAAGATCCTGGTCGGCACATGCAAATGTTCACCGATTACTGCTCGACGATTAAGCAGGCCGGGATTACGCAGGAGCAAATACGGGAAATGCTGTTCCCGTTCTCATTGAAAGATCGGGCCCGCGAGTGGATTACTGATCTAAACAAGGAGGACGCCGGTATTACTGATTGGAGTGGGTTGGCTCTTGCATTCTACTCCAAATTCTATCCTCCTGAGCGAATGAGGAGTCAAATTCAAGGCTTCAAACAAACGTTCGACGAGTCGCTTGCTGAGGCGTGGGACAGGTATAAGAAGCTGATTAGAGACTGTCCTCACCACGGTCTTAATACTTGGTTGGTGATTATGACCTTCTACAATGGTCTTTATGCGGAGAGTCGAGCTATCTTGGATTCTGCTGCTGAGGGTCGCTTTGCCAACAATACAGATGATGACAAAGCTTGGGGTTTAATAGAGGAGATGGCGGTTCACTCCGCACAGTTTGGTAAGCCGCGAGGGAATTCACGGTCCGCGCATGACGACCGTGTGATAAGGAAGTATTAGTGCTACCGACGAGTCAGTGTTGGTCAGGCCGATTGCGCAAATTTCTATGATGACAGGTGGTGGTTCCTCCAGTGCTCATGTGAATGCTGTCACAGGGCACGATATGGGTTATACTACGGGGTATGCTGCGCCCCAAGAGCAGGTTTTTGCGTATCAAAACTACAACCAAAACTTGCCCTACCAAAACCAACCTGGTTACGATCGATCACTCTTGTCTTACCGTGAACTGTAATGTCCTAAACCCAACCACCCAACCACCACAAAATCAACCTTACATTCCCCCACATAAAAATTTCCAACAAACCCCTCCAAACTACCAAAGACCCCCATATGTCCAACCAGCTCAACCTGCTCCTGTTGTTGATTCGGGTGTGAGTGAACTGAAGGCCATGATGCTGCAGATGGCCAAGTCACAAGAGATCATGATGCAGCAAATGCAAAAGGACGGGCAAGCTAAAGACGCGGCGATTAAGAATCTAGAGAACCAAGTGGCTCAACCGCCGCTTCAGCTCTGGCGTCAACCGCACCTGCGCCCCAAGGTAACCCTCCCCATGATACCGCATGTGCTATAAATTTGAGGAGCGGTACGTTTTATGATGGCTCTAAGCACTTGGGGGAGGAGGATGATGAAAACGTGGCTGATCCGAGAGAAAAGAGGTCCCGGCCGATCGGCCAATGGCCGTCCAACCTACCGGACTCATTCGCAGGAAAGATTGATTCGGGTGTTACTTTTGATGCTGCTCTGTAACAACCCGGATTTTCCAACAAAATAAAATAAAGAAATAAAAGGATTTTAAAAAAAGAAAATGAAAATAAAATGAAGACCACGGTGGCGGAAACACCGTGTAATCCGAGTCGTCACTCACTAGACAAACATAAGCTAAAAGAGTAGGCCTTGAGGCCTAACAAACGGGGAGTAAATACCCCTTACAATCCAAATGAAATATAGGTATGAATAACGATAAAGTCTAAATCAACAAGTCTAATCCAAGTTCCTCAACAAAAGCTAGCTACGGGGTCAATCCTCACGGCTTCTCACACTTCAAAACTCGAACCCACGCTAACCTCGCCACAAAGAAAGTAATACCACAATCGGTGGGAGTAACTAGGTGCTCCCACCATATTTCAACATAATCAACACAAACAATAATACAACCCCAAAAGCACGACCAACATAAATAATCCTCAAGCTAACCCAAAAGTTAACCAACTCAACCTGTGACCTATAACCAAAGTATGACAACCAACCATCTTACAAATCATACAAGCTCAACCCAAATACAACTGGTTCAATATAGTCAATCATAAATCAAATAAGCTCAACCTGTCATCAACAAAGTGACAGTCAACAACCAACCTGAGAGTCATCAACAAAGTGACAATCAGTAACATCAATCAACAATCAATCGCAAGAGTAAGCACGGAGTACTGGGCGCTACAAAACACCCCGGACCCTACAAAAGATCCTGACCCTATGGTGGCACTACAAAATGCCTCGAACAATAGTCTAAACTTGGCCAAGCACACTCCTACAAAAGAGTGTGGACATACAATAACCACCCCTACAAAAGAGTGGCGCCCCTACAAAAGGACTTTCGATAACCATAGTCTCAGAGCCACTACAAAATGGATGAGAACCCACGACAGGCGGCACCGTCCTACAAAAGACGTTGTAACTCCTCACGTACGTGCCAGAACAGTACCCGTACGCACACTCAACTCAAGCATACAAACAATTCAATCAATAACAATGCCAACACAATCATCCTTTAGCTCAAAGTCATCTCAACAACCATTACAAACTCTTTAACAACATAACCAACCCTATTACAACCATTCTCAACACCAACCATAATCAACGTGTTAAATACGGAGTAATAATCATAAGAACTCAAGAATAGCCATAATAAACCATTATAATTCCCAAAATTATCATCGCTAAATCAACTTAATAACAACATAACCCAAATTCAATATAACAATCACCCTAAATCATTCCATAGGACATATTAGTGTGAGACCAACACAAATAAGACCAAAGAACATGATTTCATAGCACAATCAACCCAAAGTTCATAGCTTTACATACATAACAACAATCAAATCATCCTCAATCAATCATATGGTCTTACACGAGTCAAAATATCACTAAGGCTACACCTAGTTACCTTTTCCAAACAAGCCAAAGAAAAGCACAGTTTTCACCCCTTCTGTCCAGACGCGATAACAGACGATCCAGAGCTCCAAATGAAAAACTGAACGGTGAAAAGGTAGCCCCAAGAGTCAAGAACATGCTGTCAAAATTTCGGCAAAATCAGACGGTCGGATCTCCGGCGATCTTCCGTTTAGTGAACCTGGGTCAGAGAAATCCGAACTTGGGTTTTCTCTCCAATTCCCTCCTATTGATTAGGGCACACATAAATCATTCAATACACATAAAATAATACAAGATCAGAAAATAAAGAGCTAAAAGGGATGCTATACCACGGGAATCGACTAAGGAAAGATTAGGGCTCAACAGATGAGGAAAATGATGAATAACAATGGAGCTTTGATGAGATCTTGAGAGAGTTTGAGGGAGAATTATGATGTGAGATGAGGATGAGATTAGGGATGAGATTAGGAATGAAAAATCTGATTTGGGAGCTAGGGTAAAGAGGGAATGAGATAAGATCATGCCTTGAGCAAAAAGCAAACCCAAGAAAGGCCTAAAACCCAACCCGAGTTGAGGGAGCAGCTCGGCCCGGGGTGGAACGGTCCACTCTGGCTCCTGAAAGTTTGGCAGTTGCGACGGCGTCGAAAAAATACGCAGTTTAGCCTTTTGAATCGCCTGAATCGGAGTCCGTATGAGGAAATTACATCGTTTCCAAGCTAATTATTCCGTTTTTAACTTCTGACTACAATGTAGCTTAATCCATGCGACAAGCGAACTGATTTTCTCGAGCTAAAAATGAGAAAATCAAAAGAAATGAAGTACGAATATTATTGAGACGAATAAATAAATATTAGGAAAAGTCGGGGTGTTACAATCTCACCACCTAAAAAGAAGTTTCGTCCTCGAAACTTGAGAACAAAAGGATACCAAGACGAATGAGAAAAAGAAAAACCTCTTACGATTGCTATTCTAAGAATGACCAACTCCACTCACCCCATTAACAAAAGGTTGCTCTCCTAGCCTATGTCAACTCCACCAAACCACACCTACCCCCAAGACAAGTGCACACTCAGACAACTAGTACTCACAAGATAAGCAGTTAGGACGGATCTCCCCAAAAGAAGTACGGACACCCAAGAATAGGAATGAACTTGGAACGGTGTTCTCCTGTGGAAGAGTAATAAGAGTATCCATGGAAATAGAGGAAGTGAGCTAAGCTTTCTCGACCAATGAAGAGTTAAGAATATTGTGGAGGCTCCAATATCACTATAGAATCCTTGAGTCGGCGGATGCGTTGCAAGTCGTTGTTGGCTCTTCCTGCGTTTTAGGTCATCTGCAACACAAAAGCATAGGTGATAGCGGCATTTTACTAACATGCCACTTCAAGAAACTACTCAAACGCATACAAGACAACGTAAACCCCCTAGTGTGTCTACCCAACGCTCTCACTCGGTGTTCTAAGTCAAACCTACTCACTCACCTAAGAGAGTTGGGAGCGTATTCGCTCTGATACCAACTGTAACAACCCGGATTTTCCAACAAAATAAAATAAAGAAATAAAAGGATTTTAAAAAAAGAAAATGAAAATAAAATGAAGACCACGGTGGCGGAAACACCGTGTAATCCGAGTCGTCACTCACTAGACAAACATAAGCTAAAAGAGTAGGCCTTGAGGCCTAACAAACGGGGAGTAAATACCCCTTACAATCCAAATGAAATATAGGTATGAATAACGATAAAGTCTAAATCAACAAGTCTAATCCAAGTTCCTCAACAAAAGCTAGCTACGGGGTCAATCCTCACGGCTTCTCACACTTCAAAACCTGAACCCACGCTAACCTGCCACAAAGAAAGTAACAGCCACAATCAGTGGGGAGTAACTAGGTGCTCCCCAGTCATATTTCAACATAATCAACACAAACAATAATACAACCCCAAAAGCACGACCAACATAAATAATCCTCAAGCTAACCCAAAAGTTAACCAACTCAACCTGTGACCTATAACCAAAGTATGACAACCAACCATCTTACAAATCATACAAGCTCAACCCAAATACAACTGGTTCAATATAGTCAATCATAAATCAAATAAGCTCAACCTGTCATCAACAAAGTGACAGTCAACAACCAACCTGAGAGTCATCAACAAAGTGACAATCAGTAACATCAATCAACAATCAATCGCAAGAGTAAGCACGAGTCTTGGGCGCTACAAAACACCGGACCCTACAAAGATCCTGACCCTATGGTGGCACTACAAAATGCCTCGAACAATAGTCTAAACTTGGCCAAGCACACTCCTACAAAAGAGTGTGGACATACAATAACCACCCCTACAAAAGAGTGGCGCCCCTACAAAAGGACTTTCGATAACCATAGTCTCAGAGCCACTACAAAATGGATGAGAACCCACGACAGGCGGCACCGTCCTACAAAAGACGTTGTAACTCCTCACGTACGTGCCAGAACAGTACCCGTACGCACACTCAACTCAAGCATACAAACAATTCAATCAATAACAATGCCAACACAATCATCCTTTAGCTCAAAGTCATCTCAACAACCATTACAAACTCTTTAACAACATAACCAACCCTATTACAACCATTCTCAACACCAACCATAATCAACGTGTTAAATACGGAGTAATAATCATAAGAACTCAAGAATAGCCATAATAAACCATTATAATTCCCAAAATTATCATCGCTAAATCAACTTAATAACAACATAACCCAAATTCAATATAACAATCACCCTAAATCATTCCATAGGACATATTAGTGTGAGACCAACACAAATAAGACCAAAGAACATGATTTCATAGCACAATCAACCCAAAGTTCATAGCTTTACATACATAACAACAATCAAATCATCCTCAATCAATCATATGGTCTTACACGAGTCAAAATATCACTAAGGCTACACCTAGTTACCTTTTCCAAACAAGCCAAAGAAAAGCACAGTTTTCACCCCTTCTGTCCAGACGCGATAACAGACGATCCAGAGCTCCAAATGAAAAACTGAACGGTGAAAAGGTAGCCCCAAGAGTCAAGAACATGCTGTCAAAATTTCGGCAAAATCAGACGGTCGGATCTCCGGCGATCTTCCGTTTAGTGAACCTGGGTCAGAGAAATCCGAACTTGGGTTTTCTCTCCAATTCCCTCCTATTGATTAGGGCACACATAAATCATTCAATACACATAAAATAATACAAGATCAGAAAAATAAAGAGCTAAAAGGGATGCTATACCACGGGAATCGACTAAGGAAAGATTAGGGCTCAACAGATGAGGAAAATGATGAATAACAATGGAGCTTTGATGAGATCTTGAGAGAGTTTGAGGGAGAATTATGATGTGAGATGAGGATGAGATTAGGGATGAGATTAGGAATGAAAAATCTGATTTGGGAGCTAGGGTAAAGAGGGAATGAGATAAGATCATGCCTTGAGCAAAAAGCAAACCCAAGAAAGGCCTAAAACCCAACCCGAGTTGAGGGAGCAGCTCGGCCCGGGGTGGAACGGTCCACTCTGGCTCCTGAAAGTTTGGCAGTTGCGACGGCGTCGAAAAAATACGCAGTTTAGCCTTTTGAATCGCCTGAATCGGAGTCCGTATGAGGAAATTACATCGTTTCCAAGCTAATTATTCCGTTTTTAACTTCTGACTACAATGTAGCTTAATCCATGCGACAAGCGAACTGATTTTCTCGAGCTAAAAATGAGAAAATCAAAAGAAATGAAGTACGAATATTATTGAGACGAATAAATAAATATTAGGAAAAGTCGGGGTGTTACATGCTCCAACGCCCCCAGTTCAGATTCAACTGCCATTTCCTTGTCGTCAACGAGGTGCAGAGCCCGAGGCAAAATTCAAAAAGTTCGTGGACGTCATTAGAGCGCTTCAGGTAAACGTCCCTTTTATTGACCTCGTTACTCAAATACCTGCGTATGCTAAATTTTTGAAAGATGTTTTAGCTCGTAAGCGTACGTTAGATGACTTGTCGACCGTGGCATTTGTGGGGGAAGCTAGTACTAGGCTGCAGGGTAGTCAGCCTCCTAAGCTTAGCGACCCTGGGACATTCTCTATTCCGTGCTCTATAGGTAGATTTGTGGTTCGTAATGCTTTATGCGACCTAGGAGCGAGTGTCAGTGTCCTCCCCTACTCCCTCTACCAAAAGATGAGCTTGTCAGCTTTAGAACCCACTAGCATCACCTTGCAAATGGCTGACCGCTCAGTTAAGCGTCCCTTAGGAATCTTACACGACGTCCCTTTACAGGTTGGGCAGTTCTTTATCCCTGTCGACTTCGTAGTTTTAGATATGCCCGAGGATGCCCGTATTCCTATCATTTTGGGGAGACCCTTCCTGCACACTGCTGGTGCAGTTATTGACGTGGGTAGCAAGACGATAGCCTTTAAGGTGGGGGGTGAGAAGCTCACGTTTACCCATTCTGACACCCCGCGGTCCCCTATGCGTCTCGAGTCAGTTTGTTCTATTGACTGTACCTCCGTCTCACACTACTGGAGACACATTGGAGGTTTTGCATGTCTCTTCTCTTGTTGCAGGTTCTTCACAGAATAGCTGCAAGGATGGTTTGGGGGAGAGAAAGCTGCTGGAGACTGACGTCTACGACGCGGGTGATGGTGATAGAGGGCCTACAGTTGAGCCATTTCGTGATCGAGGCCCTACGCTGATGGATTATGCTGCATTGCCTCGAGCTGGAGGAGTGTTATGGCGAACAACTGAGATTTCGCCGAGTGAAGCTGTTGCGAATGGCCAACGACCTTGGCCTACTTATACTTGATCTTCTCGGCGTGAAGAGTCGCGGGACTATAAACCGGCGCTCGGAGGCAACCCGATGACGTTGTATTCTCAATTAGCATTTGTACTTTTGGTTTGCTTGTTTTATGACTTTTGGATTTTATTGAGCGCGAGGGCGAGGTATTACTTTATGATTTTTAACGCCGCGGTATTCATGGACTTTTAAGTCCTTGTTATGTTGAAAAAGCTCACGAGGAAGGCCCATTGGCCAAACTCTGCACGCCGGGCAGGGCCAGGAGCCGTCATTTGAAATTTGAAACAGAGGGAAAAACGCAAAAAAATCGAAAATTGGGGTGCCAGTAGTGGTGCCGGACCGGCCTTGGTCCGCTCTTACATTTGCGTGCGCTATCTTCAAGTACTTGACGTTGGACTGAATTGGGCCTTACATACGGATTCTAAGCCCCACTCCACGCTTCACTTCGGTTTGGGGGAGCTCCTACTCTACATTGTGAGCACTCTTTACCCCATTTTCCCTCGTTTTCTCGTTTTACTTTCCTTCCCTCTTATGATTTATGCCCTCCTCTGCTTTTGTGGTTGTGCTATTTTCCACATTGAGGACAATGTGTGATTTGGTTTGGGGGAGGGCAACACTTTCGCGTTCATTAGTTCATTTGCATTTTCATTTCGTGTGCATTTATTTTGAAAACCCAAAAAATTGAAAAACTTCAAAAAATTACAAAAATACGAGTCTTTTTGGTCTGCTTTGTCCTGCTTGGAGAACTGATTAGTGCACTTACTTTGATCTTTAGTATCTCCGAGTCGACTTTCTATCGCCTTAGCTTGCACGATTGGTTTATTTCCTGTTACTAGATTGCGAGCTTTAACACTAGCCCACTTGTATTTGCTTAATTCTTTCTGCTTTTCGCTTGTTTACTTTCGACTTTGACATTCGAGCTTGGCAATTGGTTTGTGGAATGTTAGTATGTTGGTTTGTGGTTTGCGTGGAATGATCTTTTATATGTTGGAGCAATGCTTCGATGCTCTCGGAGGGGACTCATTGACTTGAGTAACCACAGTGGCCATGAATTTGGTTGCGACCGAGAGTATGAGCAATAACGTAACCCTTAAGGAAATATGTGTACCAGAGCGCGATTTTTACCGAGTGAACGTCAAGCTAAACGGTACTACATACGAGGGATGCTCCACATTTGCGGAAGAAAATAAAAAAAAAAAGAGAAAAGAGAACAAATGGTAATGATTTGGTAAGATTGGATGATGGTTAGTGGTACGATCGGTTGGCCTTGCTTGAATTGATTTGTCGTTAGTTTTACTTTTGCGTAAGCGTTAGAGGCTAGTGGTATTATGTGGTGTGAACGGTTGAGACTTGTGCTCTATTTTCGGTGAAATAGGCTTTGGTTGTATTGTTTATGTGCATAGGTCGTCCACTTTGAGATACTAGCGTGATTAGTTCGTGTCACTTTGATTTTCTCCGACGCTGTTTGCTTGAGGACAAGCAAAGGTTTGGTTTGGGGGAGTTTGATACACTCTATTTATATTCATTTTATGCCCCCGGTTCAGTCGCATTTAGCTCGTATTTATTCGTATTTACTGTGACTTTAGGAGCTATATGTTATGTTTCTCGATACTGCTGCCTTTTATTTACATTTTGCAGGTTTTGGTGGTTTTGAGCCAAAACCCGGGATGTTAGGAGCAATACGAGAACCGAGCTGATAAGACCAAGCTCGAGCTCACACGGGAGCTCGGGAAGATGGACTAAGACCGAAGGCAAGAAGGCTACGAGCTAAAGAAGGCCAAAGATCAAAAGGCCAAACGAGTTATAAGGCCCAAAGCAAGTTGGGCCAAGCTAAGATCAAGAGCAAAGGAGCCGGCCCATGGTTTGGGGCCGTGTCTGAACGGCCGTGACGGCCACCTAGTGTATTTTCTGACGGGTTTTGTTTTATTCCGAGATTTAATAATTGGGACACTATATAAAGGTGCCTTAGGTCGTAAATTAGCGAGGCCTTATTTTCCATTAGTTTTCTTAGCTTTAGTTTTAGTTTTTTTTCTCTCTTTGGTAATATTCAAGTTTAAGTTTAGTTTTCAAGATTGGTTTTTCAAGATTTGCTCTTTTATAATAATCGTCGAAGATCTGTATTTATTCCAGGTTTATTCTATTTACTTTATTTATTCAATTATGTCTTTTACTATTATTATTGTTGTTATTGCCCTTATTATGAGTAGCTAATCTCCTTATTAGGGTTTAGGGGGATTTGTGACATATGATTTAGGAACATGATTTGAGATTAAATTGGTTGATTAAATTGTGCACTTGATTTCTTCCTACGCGTTTTATGTCAATTGAATTAGGTTTATTTCGCCTGATCACCGATTTAACTGAGTTTAATTGAACCTGAGTATGTTTTAATTTAAGATCGAAAGCCGAGTTAAAACTAGACTTACGCGAGTTAGATGAGTTGAATTTAGTAAGTTGCGAGAGCCCGCTAAATTTGCTTAAGGCTAAAATTGACTCGAGAGAGCGTTTTACAAACCTAGTCAAGTTGCACAGTTTATCTCTTCCGTCTTATGAACTTGCGTTTCTGAATCATTGTCATATATGAACCCGATGCCCTAATCTCTCCCTTATTATATCTTATTTATCTGCTTTATTGTCTGCCTTAGTTATAGCTTATACTAAACATCTTTTTCACACTCTTGAGATTGACCTGTTCTGCCAACTTTAGCTTAGAACTACTCCGTTTCCCTGTGGATTCGATCCCTACTTGCTGCTATCTGCCGTTAGTTGTCATTTAGGTTTATTTTGATATAGGCGATACGACTTATACCTAATCACACTGAAGAGGTCTCACCTTTTCAGGCAAATCAACCAGATCCCATACTTCGTTCTCGTACATGGAGTGTATCTCGGAGTGCATGGCTTCAAGCCATAGCTTCGAATCAGAACTAGTCATTGCACCTTTGTAGGTAGTCGGTTCATTACTTTCAAGAAGTAATAAATCATCCCCATTCCCTTCTTCAACGATACCAATGTATCGATCCGGAGGATAAGAGACTCGACTTGACCTCCTAGGTTCCGCAGGAATAGCTACTGCGGTGGAGGTTGAAGGAATATCTTCCTCCATCACATGTGCAAGGTCTGCAGTTACGAGATTTCGACAACTCAAAACCCTATTACTTTGATTATTCGTGATAAACTCTTTCTCTAAGAATTTAGCACTAGTCGCAACAAAAACTCGTTGTTCAAACAGGTGAATAAAAGTAATGACCAAACATTCCTTTTGGATATCCCACAAAGTATGTTTTGACCGATCGTGGGCCTAGCTTATCGTCAGGTCTCCACTTAACGTAAGCCTCACATCCCCAAACCCGAATAAAGGACAAATCAGAACTTTTCCTTTCCACATCTCATATGGGGTTTTGTCGACGCTTTAGTCTGACTTCGGTTTAGAATGAGTGCAAAGAATTTAGAGCAAACCCCACAATGAATCTGGTAAAACCGTGTGACTCATCATGGAGCGAACCATGTCTAACAAGGTCCGATTTCTCCGTTCGGACACACCATTCAATTGTGGTGTTCCGGTGGAGTTAATTGTGATACAATGCCACAATCCTTTAGGTGTTGATCAAATTCATTAGATAAATATTCACCACCACGATCTGATCGTAATGCCTTTATTTTTGTATCTAATTGGTTCTCAACCTTATTTTGAAACTCCTTGAATTTCTCAAAAGATTCACTTTTATGTTTCATTAAATAGACATACCCATATCTACTTAAATCATCAAGAAAAGTGATGAAATATCTATAGCCATCTCGTCTTTGTGATGGACATTGGTCCACATACATCGGTATGTATTAGTCCTAGTAAGTCACTGGCTCGCATTCCAATACCTTTAAAGGATAAACGAGTCATCTTTCCAATGAGACATGATTCACAAGTACCAAATGATTCATAGCCAAATGGTGAAATAATCCCATTCTTAATGAGTTTCTTTACTGCTTTTTCATTTATGTGTCCCATTCGACAATGCCATAAATACGTTTGATCTTTATCACCTAATTTAGCCTTTTTATTATTCACATGAAATATTTCTTGCGTTTGATCTAGAACATAAATACCATTCATGGAAAACGCTTGACCATAAATAACATCATTTAAAGAAAAAGTACAACAATTGTTCTTAATAATAAATGAAAAACCATAAACATCCAACATGTTAACGGAAATAATGTTCTTCGACAAACTAGGAACATAATAACAATTATCCAAACAAAGTTCCAAACCACTAGGTAAAAACAAGATGTAAGTTCCTACGTAAACAAAGAAGAACCTTTGCTCCATTCCCAACACGTAAATCAACATCGCCTTTAGCCAGACGCCTTACGTCCCGAGGCCCTGCAAGTGATTACATATGTGAGAACCACACCCTGTATCAAATACCCAAACAGAGGAACTCGCATGATTAATTTCTATCATGTGAATATTAGATGACATACCTTGAGCTGTCGCACGTCCAGCTTTTATGTCCTCGAGGTACTTAGGACAATTCCTTCGCCAATGCCCAGACTGCTGGCAATGGTGACATTTTCCCTCCTTTTCTTTGCTCTTCTTGCCTTTTGAGTGACTTGACTCCCAGACCACTCTTGGGTTTAGGGCAGACCTTTCTTCTTGAACTGTGGTCGCTTAGCATTCGAGGCAGCAGGTGCCTTTCCCTTTCCCTTAGACTGCATCACAAGAACATCTTTCTTGTGACTCCCACTCAAATTAAGATCTTTCTCAGCTTGCACGAGCAGAGAATGAAGTTCGTGAAGACTCTTCTTCATATCATTCATGTTGTAATTCACCCTAAACTGAGTGAATCCATCATGAAGAGAGTGTAGGATACGATCAACAATGATTGACTCTTCAATCTTGCAACCAAGAGCGTCTAATTTCTCCACATTCTCAATCATATTAAGCATGTGGCGCTAACGAGTTGGCCCTTTGCGACAGCTTCAAAGAAGCGTACAGCTGCATCATACCTAACAATTCTCGGAGCTTGCGAGAATTCATTAGTCAGCGAGGTGAAAATACGATTTGCACCTTGGGAAATGAAGCGACGTTGCAAATGTGAATCCATTGCATATATGAGTACGTTCTTAATCGCACCCGCTTCTTTAACAAACTCATCATATGCAGTTCGTTGAGCTCCAGATCTAGCAGTAGGTTCAAATTTAATTGGCTCCATGAGATACTTCAGCTTTCCGTCTGCGATGGCAGCATTCTTTAATGCCGCCTCCCATTCGGTGAAGTTACTACCATCTGACTTGAGACGATAGTTTTGGTTGTAGGAGACATGGTCCATAAAGGAACGTAACCATGACTCCCTAGTCAAGACGGCACTAGGGCCGGGGGTAGCAGTATTATCAGCCATAATAATGCAGAAATAGCAACAAATATATCTACAATATAAGAAGATAAAACAAACATAAGCAATCACCAAATTTAAAGCGTCTATTTAAAGCATGTAAATAAACTAAAAACATTTATATAATTGATCCCACTCAAGAATTATATAAATGATTCCAAGACTCAAATTTCAATAAATCGATAAGTCAACCATTTGACTAATTTTTAACTTTTAAAAACTCTTGGTTCATAAATTTCTCAAATTTATTAATAGTCAATTTCAATTCTCACATATTAGTGAAAACCAAATGTTGAGTTCAACTAACATCGACATCAACTACTTACCCAAGGTAGAAGGGGTACACATGGATTTAACAACAGGTCCTATATGCCCACCGACGAACAAGGGATTCATAATGATTCGATTTAGAAAGACTATATCTCAATTTTAATAGAAAAAGAGTGAGATCTCATCATCCATTAAAAAACTCATTTAAGTGAACAATATAAGTGAGTCTAATTGAACGATGACTTGTTAAAACATCATATGTTAACTAACACGTGGGAATGAATCAATATTCATCTATATAGGTGGTTTGTTTTAGGCGGAAAAAGACGAAAAGCATAAATAAAACAAGCACATAAAACCTAGTGTGGCCTATCAAAAACGGTACAAGGCGGAATCCAATCAAATTGGACCCTATAAAATACAAATTGGATCCTTGAAAGAAAGGACCCTAACTCCAAAAGCAAGGCTCCAAAACCTCCGTCTTTGGATCACCAAAAAGAATGGCAAACCTTCAATCTCCTCTTCTTGTACCACTAGCTATTACAATGTAAATCCTATTTACAAATAATCTAGGATAAAAGAAAATTACAAGTTGGAGATGTGAAAATCCCAAAATCACATTTTCATCATTACGAAAATGCAATTAAAAAAAACTTAGGCCACACTAGATACAAAACGCAATCAAATATAAACGCATTCATCAACTAAAACAAAATTTCATCCATCCAAATGCATGAAAAAACACAAACCACCTACTAAAAATATGTTTAAGTGAAAATTTCATAAAAATTCACCTATTAACATAAAATCAATCATGTCATACATAAATTGATAAATAAGAATTAATTCAACATATCACATATAATGAATCAATTCAATAATCATTTTAAACTATTTTAAAATAAATGGCATCATATACACTCACATATCATAAACATTTTTATGACAATGGAATAAGGCATTTTAAAACAAAATCAATTTGACAATCAAATTAAAAACAAAATGAATCAATCATATTAATTCAATTTTAATAGATTTCGGCCAAAATAAAAAAAAACAAAACAAATTTTTATTCAATTATCTCGGCCAACATAAAATTTTATACATATATATATAACAATAATTTTTATTAAATCATATTTAACAACAAAAATTGACATGTATATATATATATATATATATATATATATATATATATAAAAAATTTCGAAACATATTGTATATGCAAAACAAATTGACACTTATAATTTCATAAATTATGTCACAAATTTTATTATCATATAATAAACTTTATAATTATCATATAATCATATTATTTTGATTTTAATCATATTTAAACCAAAATTTAGTGTTATATATCTTAAATAATGATCATATCAAAATATTTACATATAACAAATTTGCATATCAATTTAACTTAATCATTCTAACAATTTAAAATAATTAAATTAAAACAAAAATTTCGAAAATCATAAAAAAAATGCCGAGAGGTATATTAAATAAATAAACGATTTTATTTATCAATTTTAATCCATATTAAAATCATTTTGAACCTGGCTCTGATACCACTTGTAGAAATATGAAACACGATATTGCTACTAAAAATGTTAATCGTATTAACATGCCCAAGATTATACAAAATGATAATAATATGAATTACAAGAATATAGAAATAACCTTTCTTAAACTTCAAAGAAAGGCCTAAGAACCTCCTAAAACGTACCCAAATTACGTTTATAAGAACAATATTCAACGTAGAATATCTCTTAACGATTGCACCCAAAACGCCTTATGAAATGCCTTGTGTTTTTGCTAGAAAACGAGTATAATATATTACGATTAATATATAGAGTTTTAGGAAATATGGTAGTGAAAAATATGAGACAAAAACTCTCTTTTTTCTCTCAACATACACGACACACACACAACCAAAAACACCAAAATTAATTCACTCATCTTATGAGTAAACTAGTTAGTATATAATGTGTTTTAGTGGGTAGTTTTATGAGTTAGTGGGGTAGTTTAATTAAGTAATGGTAAATGGTGGTTAATCAACTATTAACTACCCATTACTTACTAAAATAAACAAACTAAAAACATTATTCATACATACATACCACACGACACACTTGAAGTGTGTATGTGTGTTGTGTGTATTTTGTTTTTAGTATATTTCAAATGTACATTACATGTAAAATAATATGTATAATATGTATTTAATTAATTGATTATCGTATAATACAATGAATTAAATAACATAACTTATAGCATCATTTTAACTATAAATATCAAATATATATATATAATATAAATGTAGCTCATAACTATTATACACATGTGAATCAACACTTAATTCAGCTCATCTAGCTGAATTGACATTTAATTCAGCTCACCCACTAATATAACAATAATCTATTTAATCACATTAAATAATTATTCGAATATATTTCCAAATTTCTAACTGTTTAGATATAATTAAGGCATCAATGTAATCAAATTACATTTCATAAAATCGTCCTATAGGTGTGACCGATAAGGACCAGCTGATCACCGCCATCTATATGACAGTAACGTCAAACTTTCTAGCAAGCCAACCGTTACCGATATATGTTAATCAGCTGATTTTAAATACAAGTATCCTTTGTGATCCTGTAAGAGATTTAATAAATTAATCACACTAACTGTGGAGGACACTAGCTCCAACAGTACGGACATTATGAGTTTAAAGTCATGCCGTTCGGTTTGACAAACGCACCAGCAGTGTTCATGGATCAAATGAACAGAACCTTTCACAAATATCTGGATATATGCGTGGTTGTATTCATTGACGACATCTTAATTTATTCCAAGACTGAGACAGAACACGAGGAACATCTCCGTATCATTTTGGGGATACTAAGGGAATATAAGTGGTATGCTAAATTTTCCAAGTGCGAGTTTTGGCTCGAGAAGGTAGCATTCCTGGGTCACGTCATCTCGAAGGACGGAGTGATGGTAGATCCTGCAAAGATCGACGCAGTGAAAGAATGGAAGGCTCCCACAAATATAACTGAAATACGCAGCTTTCTAGGATTGGCAGGATACTACAGGAGGTTTGTTCTGGATTTCTCTAAGGTTGCACGACCGTTGACGAAGTTGCTACAGAAGGAATCTAAGTTCATATGGAGCGAAGAATGCGAGAATGCATTCCAAGAACTCAAGACAAGGCTTACCACAGCGCCAGTCTTAGCTCTTCCTACGGATGGAGACGAGTATGAAGTCTATAGTGACGCCTCACTGAATGGCCTGGGTTGCGTACTGATGCAACAAGGGAAGGTCATTGCTTATGCGTCAAGGCAGTTAAAGGTTCATGAACGAAACTACCCAACTCATGACCTAGAATTAGCAGCTGTGGTTTTTGCTTTGAAAATCTGGCGTCATTACCTCTACGGAGTGAGTATCAAATTCTACACAGACCACAAGAGCCTGAAATACATCTTCACACAGAAGGAACTCAACATGAGACAACGCCGGTGGTTAGAACTGATCAAGGACTACAAGATTAAGCTACTGTACCACGAGGGTAAGGCGAACGTCGTTGCCGACGCTCTGAGTAGAAAGACTACGCATACCCTTAGCAACATTTGGGAAATTCCGGCTGGTATTGTCAGAGACTTCAAGAGAATGAACTTAGAGTTGGTTCGATCGGCGATCTTGATTTGAACGCAATGATCGCAGAGCCGGAGTTATATCACGAGATTAGAGCTCTGCAATGGGAGGATGAAGAACTCGTGAAAATCAGAAGGGAAATTCCTTCAGGAAACCGAGAAGGGTTTGAGATTAAACTTGACGGGAGTTTGAGATTCAAAGAAAGGTGGTGTGTGCCCGATGTACCAGTGTTAAAAAGAAGGATCCTCGACGAGGCACATAGTACACGATACTCCATACATCCAGGGTCCGATAAAATGTACCAAGACTTAAAGCTGAGGTTCTGGTGGGTAGGAATGAAAGCAGAGATTGCCGAGTACGTTGCAAAGTGCCTAATCTGCCAGAAGGTAAAATTCGAGCATCAACGACTTGGAGGACTACTACAACCCTTGGACATTCCAATGGGGAAATGGGATTCCATCTCCATGGATTTCATAACAGGATAACCAAGGACTCACCGAGGGAATAATGCAATTTGGGTAATAGTGGACCGTTTAACGAAATCGGCCCATTTCGTACCGATCAAAGACACTTGGAGCCTTGAAGAGTTAGCTAAGGCTTATGAGAAGGAGGTGATCCGACTACATGGTGTACCACTGGACATTATATCGGATAGGGATCCGAGATTCACCTCCCATTTTTGGACAAGCTCCAAGCAGCATTGGGAAGCCAACTGAAGATGAGCACCGCTTTTCACCCTGCGACCGACGGTCAAACAGAGCGAACTATCCAAACGGTCGAAGACATGCTCAGGGCATGTGCTCTAGAATTTAACGACAACTGGGAGAAAAGTCTGCCTTTGATTGAATTCTCTTAGAACAATAGCTTCCATGCAAGTTTGGGTTGTGCCCCATTCGAGGCACTCTACGGGAGAAAGTGTCGTAGCCCAGTCTGTTGGGACGATGCTAGTGACAACGTGGGAACTGGACCACAGGTTATACAAGACCAGATTGAGCATCATATCAAGGTCATTCGTGAACGTCTACAAGCGGCCCAAGACCGCCAGAAGATGTATGCCAACAAACATCGCCGACCTATTGAGTTCGAAGTCGGTGATCATGTTTTCTTGAAAGTATCGCCCATGAAGGGGGTTCGACATTTTGGATTGAAAGGAAAATTGAGCCCTAAATACGTTGGACCATACGAGGTACTTGAAAGGATTGGTGAGGTATCCTATCGCCTAGCGCTACCCCCCAACTTATCCAAGGTTCACAACGTGTTCCACGTTTCTCAACTAAGGAGATACAGGAGTGACCCAAGTCACATCATTACTCCTGACGTGATAGCAGTTGAGCCTAACCTGCTATACTCCGAGAGGCCAGTCAAGATTTTAGCACGTGAAACCAAAGTGTTGAGGCGAAAGACGGTTCCCTTAGTGAAGGTACTATGGAAGGGTCAATTGACTGAACAAGCAACTTGGGAGACCGAAGCCTCTATGAAGGAGAAATACCCCGAGCTGTTTATCTCAGGTGAAAATCCTATCCTTCATTCAAGTTTCGGGACGAAACTTTTCTAAGGGGGAGGTTTGTAACACCCCGTGTTAATTTAATTCAATAATTAGCCATCAATTTCTAATTTCAAATCTTAAATCAAATCCTAACCTTTTAACCTTCCAAAATCTCTATTTTTGCAAAACTTTCGTTTTGTAAAATTTATCGACTTCTTTAAAACTTTTGAAAATTTTTGAATAATGAAATAAATATTTTAGTCTTAGAATTCAAAAGTAGAAATATTTCGAAAAATAGTCAAACGCGCACACATTGACTTTTATCGCTTTTGACACCTGACTTTTTAAAAACTGATTAATTTCGTGAAAAACTTTAATTTGATCAAATATCTTATGGAACCTTCCTAAATTGCCACTAGTATATCAAGTTGATTTTTGATGTCATAAATCCAATTTAATTAAACATTATTTATTAAATAAAACTAACTTAACCTAATTCATTTAACCTAATTTCCTACAACTTGTTTCATAATTTCACAAGTGTAAAAACAACCATTTTGCTCTCCCATTTTGCCGAGCTACTTTACTCCATTTGCTCCCTTTGTTTTTCTTTCATTTTTACCCTAAAACACACTAAATAAAACCTTAAATATTATCCTAATAATCTCTAATAATTCCTTAGCTATTTAGTGAGTTTTGAAGCTTATATTTTACGGGTTTTATTTGAAGGTGAAGACGAGTATACGGGTGAAGAACTTAACCTAGATAATATCATTGACCCGGATAACCTCTAGCTTGCCAAATCGAGGTGACTAGCTTTGTCTTGTTTTAACCTCTTTGTAAATTAATTTGATTTTTATTATATATTTTATGAGTATGATTTTTATGTTAAATATGTTAAACATCACTTGTATGCACTTGTATGATTATGTGTTGTATAATAAAATGATAATAAATAAGTAATAATGATAATAGTTAATGTGTAGAAAATTATTCATATGTTTAGTTAAATTAATTTTGAGCATTTTTAATTTATGTTCATATGATTTTTATGTTTAGTTATGTTTTATTTAAGTAGTAACCATATATAAAAATTATGTGAAATATTAACAATGAGTTTAAAGTGATTAAAATCGAAAATGAAAATTTATACACATATATACATACACACGGTTTTCTTTATTTTTTTTTAAATAAATTTTCACTTTTAATTTTTGTAAATAATATGTTGGTTTAAGTTAGTATAAAATAGATGTGTTCATGTAAAAAAAATTAAATTAGGAAAATAAATTATAAGTTGTTAAAATTGAAAATGGTGTTCTTGAGTTGTGTTTTGATGTTCATGTGTGTTCTTGAAGTATTCATGTGTGTTCATCATTTTGTACACTTTGATTTCATTTTAGTTTATGTATGTTAATAATTTGTGTTTATGTTTAGTTATTATTTTATATAATGTTAGTATTATAATATAAATCAACTTAAAACATTATAAATCATTAAGGTTAAAAAGTTAGAAATTTAAAGTGTTGAAAAACACTATTCATAAATATAAATGAAATTTTTAGTAAATTTCATTTTAGTTTAAATCATTTTAGTATAATTAGAATAATTAAAATATAAAGACTTTAAGCTAAAAACCGATAAAATCGAAAAATGAAAATTTTGAACACCACCATGTAAACTACCGGCATTCATGCCATTTTTGACCAAAAATGTATTTTTATCACTTTTTAGTTTATTGTTTAAATAATTTAATTATTAGTTAACAAGTTAGAATTAAGAAATTAAAAGAAATAAATGAGTTTTGATATATATATAAACCACACGACATTCTTAATTAAATGGACCAAATTTAATTAAAATGAAAACATCACTAAGTCACTAAAGTTTAATAGTTATTAGAATTGAAATATTGTATAAATCGATTTAGTTATAAATGAAATATTATAAACCGATAAAAATATGTAACCGTTATAAAAATGAACTAAATCGTGTGCTACCGCCTTTGCATATTGGACTGTTGAACTTGGACATACGGAATAAAATGAACCATCCACGTTACTATTATTTTAAAAATGAAAATCGCTAAATTTAGTTAATAGACGACTAAATTAACTAAGTCTCATTTTAAAATGAATATCATTATCACTTTTTACAAATTGAACTTAACATTTTTAAAACTAGTATTTTAAAATGAATATCATTATCAGTTTTTACAAATTGAACTTAACATTTTTAAAACTAGTATTTTAGAATGAATATCATTATCACTTTTTACAAACCGAACTTAACGTTTTTAAAACTAGACTTTTAAAATATTTTCAAAATTCACTAAGTACAAAACGAACTTAACGACTTTGAAACTAGAAATTTATACTTAGAAAATAAAAGGGTTTAGTTTATTACCTAAAATATCTTAAGTATAAATACCTAAAATATCTTAAGTATAAATACCTAAAATATCTTAAGTATAAAAATACGTATAAATATAGAAATACGTACCAGTATAAGAATACGTACAAGTATAAGAATACGTATAAGTATAAAAATACGTATAAAATACGAAGTATAAAAATACGAATACGTATAAAAGTATGTATAAAATACGAAGTATAAAAATACGAATACGTATAAAATACGGTGAACAGTGAATAGTGAAAACTGAATAGTGAAAATTGAATAGTGAAAAGTCAATAGTGAAAAGTGAATAGTGAAAAATTTACGAAACTTGTAAAACAAGTTACGTCGTAAAATTCAAAGATATTTCAAAACTCAAAAATTGAAATATTGAAAATCATTGAAAATTTTACTAAGTATAGAAAAATTTAAAATGAATAAGTAAATGACTTAAAGTGTTTTGAAAAACACTTAAATAAAATTGGACATACTAATAAACGTATCAATATAGAAACTTGAAAACGTTAATAATTAACAACACTTCAAATAATAAACGAACGTGTTATGTGATCATATGAAACCTACAATTCAAATAAAACGTTTGACGCTGAGACTAGGAGAGTCTAGTAACATGTGATATGTAAATATCAAATAAATAATAAATCTTGAGTAAGTTAAATAAAAGGTCAAGCTTGGGCCTCAGATAAGGGAACGTCAATCGTGAGTGAAGTGGGGTTAGAATAGTCTTGTGTGGATACCACTATCTCGGTCTTCTGGCGTTGGCTATATCGAATAGTGTGGTTTAAGCCGGCAGAATTATTGCTTAGCATCCTGCCCATGCCTTTACGCCTTAAGTCGTACTGCCTAAGCCGTACAAGATAATGAATATGCCAACTCTTTTGGGTGGAGTCTTGAAATAGTCGTTTTATCCAGAGTTAAGGTGCTCTATGAATAGCATAGCCTATTCTTAAAGTGGATATTAGTGTATGCATACTAGACTAGGGTTTTATTCCCCTATTTCGCTAGAGGTAACAGGGAACCCGTGACCTTGTGGATTCAGGTCGATTATAGCGGTTCTGTCTCCTTGCGGTGTTTCGTTCTTAGTGGGCGCGACACTTGCATTCGTTCTTACCACATGTACAGATCACTTGACGAGATTGTATCTGAAGTTCGAATCATTTCGAACACTAGAGGATGAGATGCAATTATTATAGTATTCGGCGTGGTTTACGAGTCGAGTAAGTCTCTGCACTATGGAAGTGAGATGCAATCGATCAGAGTACAAAGGCCTACTCAGTGGTCAGGCTCGTAAGCAGCATGTGTTGTCTGTTGTATGATTATTTGAGAACGAGTGCGTACCATCTTTGAAAATTAAAGACCACAAGTTTCTGAAGTGAATCGAGTCTGCATGAGGAGAATGATACGAGATGTATGTTCGATTGCGATCCGATATCGCCTTGTAATGCTATTGAATTATTGTGATACTATTGTTATGCTATTTGTGGATACCCATATCCGTACCCTCCCAAACAAAACCCTGTGATGTATCACGGACTTTTATCACGCACGTTTAACGTTGACTTTTACGGTTCTAACTAATGTCGAATTCATTTTGAGTCGTTTTAAATGTTAAAACGTTTAGGTCGCTTCACATCGCATTTAAATAACGTTCATTTTGTCCATTTGGAGTCTAGCTTGGTCCTTGTCCTGCTTCATTTGGCATGAGCTTCGCATTTGCACTACAATTGGCCCTTTTACATTAACAAGGTCTAATTCAGCATTCCTAAATTCCTAAATTTAGGCCCGGTAGCTAAAACCGCTATTTAGCCCCCTCTTACACAAAATACAGCTTCACGTCTTAGCTTATTTCACAAATCTATGCAAATACACCCTTTTTCATTTTTTCCGGTCTCGCCCAAACTGAGCCCAAACCCAAGCCTTTGGCCCGCACTCCAAAGCCCTGAACACCACAAAATATCTCAGGATTATCCTAGCTGTTTTCTTGAGCCACACGTCCAAATTATCACGTAATCTTTCAAAGATTTCGTCAATTCGAAACTAGGAAATTAGGCCTAGAACCACACCTCCAAACCGCACAGCCTTATGCGGTTTGGAGGGGAAACCGCATAAGCTTATGCGGTTTGCCCTGGCAACCGCATAAGCCTATGCGGTTCCTCGGCTTGTTTTTATTCCCTGCTTTCCTAATTTCTCCGAGGTTTTTAGTATATATAGAGCCCTATACCCTGACCTCGAAAACACAATTTGCAATCAGAATACATCTCTCTCTCTCACAAAACACAATTTACAATCAGATTTCACATCTTACACACTTCTAAACACCCTCAAAGCCTCACGCACTCAAATCCTTGAGTTCAATACACCATCCCGTGTTGAATTCATCCTCCTTTTTAGTTCAAGAAGCGAAGCTCTGCCCAGATCTGAAGCGCCAGGACAAGGTAGGTACCGATCCACTTGGATCAAAGCTTTTTCTTATTTTCTATGGACTAACAAAGGGGACTACACTCTAGCGCCCCCCCCGGCTTTGGCACCCGAGCGCGCTTGCCTTCCAAGTGTTCTTATTACTTCGGGTACACTCCATATCCGATGACACGCCAAAGTCGCATAAACAGCGACCTTATAAAATAAACCAATGGACAATTGAACTTTATTTTATTTGTATGCATCTTGCACCTTCTTATTTTGCATTAAAATCAACTTAAACAATGAATTCGACCTTTAACTGAACCGTATTCGTTAACAAGTTAAACATGCTAAACTGAGGGTTTTAATCAATCTTTTTGCATCTGCATCTGCATTCTTTTACAAACTTATCGCACTTGTACGTAGCGATAACATTGGCTCAAATATCATCTTACATGGATTGTTCTAGGTCAGTAGAGGCTATTTTTACATAGGCTTTTCTAAAAGGTTTTCATAAATCATTATTTGAATTAACTCTTTTTCTAAAGTACCCTCACCCCGAATCCAATCTGGTTTCACAAGCCTTAGATCTAGGGGTGTCGGCGTGCTCCAAAATCTAAGGACATGTTTTTTTAACTTAGAACATGGTAGCAGGTTCCTATTTTCCGCGATAAATAGGTGGCGACTCCATAACAGTTCTTAAAGGTTTTTCCAACTTAATCTTTTTTAACTTTAAAATCCGCCCTTAAGCAAGGCAGGAGTTGGGTCCGATCCGGGTTCCACGGTTTGGCGACTCATTTGAGATATCTTATTTTTAAAACTTAAAACTAGCTTTTTTCTTTTTAAAAATAAAGAGGTGAAACTTGAAAGTCTTGAACAATCCAAGTATACATATTTGAGCTATGCACATTCGTTTAGAGTCCATTCCTTTTGGAATCTAGGCACCCTTTACACCCTTGAGAGGTGGTTCCAACACGCAGGCTTGTCCACTCGATAAAGCACGTGCAGGACTAACTTTCCTCTCTCCCCTCCACGGCTTGCCGTAAACGATTATCTCGACCGCCCCAGTGCTCCCTCTAGAAAACCTATCGCTCTGGCGTAAGGAAATAGAGGGGTTAAGTATCTGCCAAAGCGTACTCGAGGTAGTTGGAGGTGTACTCGACTGACTCATTTTTCACCCTTTTTGAGTCATACGTACGAGTTCGAGGCCATGCACTCCATGGTCCCTTTTCAAAACAAGCATATGCATTCATATCTTCGAAAACTCGCCTAAAACGTTTCAAAGATAAATGAACCTAACATCTAACACCTTTTCAAACAAAACTATCGCGAATTTTAGAAACAAGCTTTTTCAAAACTTCCCTTTTTCACTAACAAGCAAAAACCCGAGCAAGGATTAAAGCCCAAGCTCGTGGATTTCAATCCCCTAGGTCATACGGCCTAGGTTCTACATTTAACATCCTCGGTTCGACTTGCTAATCACTCTCGAGCCGAATCCTTCTTCTTTTACACATCCGACTCGAGCTCACCTCGGCAAATCACCGATATCAGTTCGTCGGATGCAAAGCAAAATCTTTTAACATCGAGACGAGACGCGCGCACGCATCCTCGCCTCAAAAGCTTCCTCTAGCAAAACCTTTTTCGAAAACCTCCTCTTTTCAAACATAAAAGGTCTTTCTAAACAAAGAAATGAGCTAAAGTGAATGCTAAAAATGAATGTGAGTCTAGTGGGTCGAGTCGTGTCACTAATGCAAAGTGAAATGCAGGCCTCAGCTGGATACTCGTCGCACTAAGCACCGTGTAATAATCCCATACAAAATAAGCACCTACACCATAAAATGGCGGCAACAACGAAGACGCCACCGCACTCGTGACCAAGTTCAAAGTCGACCCGACCTCGAGCGCCTTTGACTACCCACACCACCGTGGGAACGCATGGAAACCAAGATTAAGGAAGAAGGCGATGAACACGCTAAGAAGCTCCAAGCCATGGAGGAAAGGCTCTATGTCACGAGTACTTCCTCCACCCACAAGGAGAATCAATACGTACCCGCCAGCATTAAGGATGAGCTCCCTAACAAGCTCGCCCTTAGTGAACTTCCTATCTTACAAGGACATGAGAGCAGATCATTCACATCCGAGCTTTCAAGTCCCGAATGGCTATAAAAGGAGTAGATGCCAAACAACGGCTAACTCTTTTCCCCGCACTCTCTAGCGGTCAGAAGACATGGTTCTACTCACTCGACCCGCAACGCATCCCTACTTTCGAAGAACTCACGGTTGAATTCGATCGGCGATCTGAGACAACGAAGACACCCAAGTCTCGATCCGCACCCTAGAAGTCCTATCTCAAAAGGACAACGAAGGCTTCATCGACTACCTCACCGTTGGAAGAAGCTAAGCGCTCGAATCCCTAACCGTCCTCATGAGGACGAGCTTGTTCCCAAGTTCATAAACAACTGCGACCCAGTGTATCAATTCTACATGAGGTGCAAAGAACATCCGTAATTTCAAAGAACTAACTAAGGTCGGCACTCAAATTGAAGATGACCTTAGAAGCGGCACCATGGCTAAATACACCGCCATGCATATCAAGGAGCTCCTCTAAGTCCTCCCGTGCGGTCAAGAACGATTTAAAATCGTCTGTCGGTAACCTTGATGATGACACCCTCGACGCGTTCGCAACTACCTTCTCACCACCTCCCAAAGCCAAGAGGAACTTTGACCCTCTCTTTATGTCTTACACCAAGGCATTTCAAAGGTTGGTCGAAAGAACTATTCTGCAACCAATCGGGCCTACTAGCGAGCCACCCAAGACAAAAGCCTAAATCTTGGAACCCCAATGCCTTCGTGCATACCACCGAGGCAAGGAGCACGACAGAGAATTGCTTTAGGCTTAAGAACGCTATCCAAGATCTCATTGATCAAGGAAAGCTTAGCAAACCATCTCGACCTACCAAGCCTTGAACAACGAGAACGGCTTGGTAATCATGCAATTTTCGTGGGATCAGTCCACTATTCTAGATCGTTCCTACCTCATCACGCCCTCCGATGACCAAGTCAATGCAGTCTACTGGTCTAGTGACGAGGAGGACGACGAATATTGGTTCCCCACCGACGAGGTAATACAACACGTCAATCAACTTGCAAGAGACATCAATCACCTGAAGGCTTTACATCGGACCGCAGTCGAGCGTCTGAAAAGGCGCATCGAGAAGGAACTCGCCAACCCAGCCTCACTCGACGACCTCGAGGCCTTCCATCAAAAAGATGGCGAAGGATTCGTCAAACACCTCATCCAATGGAGGAAACTGCTCTCCCGAATCCCAAATCATCCGCATGAAAACGAACTCATCAACGCTTTCCTCTTCAGCATGCGGCCCGCCTGGCGATATTACTTTCACTTCTGCAACGTTCAGAACTTTGAGCATCTTATCGAAATTGGCACCCGCATTGAAAAGGACCTCACATCAAGCTATGAAGATCCCGCCTACCGAAGCACTCTTGAGAACGCACCCTCGGGGGCGAAAAGACACAACAAACGCGGCCCTACAAGGATTTTTGACAAACTCTACATGCCTTACGCCGTAGCGTTACAGAAACTAATCGCAAAAGATTATCTTACACCGATCGGACCTATCAATGAGCCGCCCACGAATAAGAAATCAAAATCATGGGACCCCAACGCCTTCTGTGCATACCACCGGGGCATGGGGCATAGCACTCAAAGTTGCCTAAGACTCAAACACGCTATCCAAGACCTCATCGATCAAGGAAAGGTCAAGAAACCACGAATAAAAACCGCGCCTTCCTCCAATGGTGATACAATCTACCTCTCGACCACATCACCAACCTCAAAAACAAAGAGGCAAGCACCCCAAGCAACTCAAGCACCCCAAGCAACTCAAGCACCTCAAGCAACTCAAGCAGCTCAAGCAGCTCCTCAAACAGCGAAGACGAAGAAGAAGAAGAAGAAATTCTTTTAACTTCTAATGCTCTAAGTGTCGGGTCACCTGTCGACCCATCTATCCTAGACTCTAGCTTTAGTTTAGACTTTCTTTTTACGGAGGCTAGCTCCAAGCAATTTTCTGAATTGTCGAATAATTCTTCTCAAAATAATGAAATGAATAAATTTGCTTACGCCTTGTCTCAAGCTAAAACAAACAACAAAGCACAAACATCTAACAATCAACAAACAACAAACAAATCAAAAGACACTAACTCATGCGATAAAAATGAACAATCTCTAAACAAATACATTGCAAACATTGTTTCTCCCAAAACACAAGACCCTATCATCGAGGAAACCATAACCATAAACGTGGGAACCCCCGAAGAACCAAGGGAACTACAACTAGGAGCCTCACTAGACGAACACGAGCGCACCCAATTTACACAACTCCTAAGCGAATTCAAGGACGTATTCGCTTGGTCATACAAAGACATGCCCGGCATCGAACGAAGCATCGCCGAGCACCGCATCCCCATCAAACCCGGTTACAAACCCATCAAGCAAAAGCTAAGAAGACTACGTCCCGAATGGTCCCTTATGGTCAAGGAAGAAATCGAGAAACAACTACAAGCCGTTTTCATCCAAGTCATCGAGTATCCTGAATGGGTCTCAAACATGGTCCCAGTCCTGAAAAAGAATGGCAAAATTCGAGTATGCGTTGACTTTCGCAACTTGAACAAAGCTAGTCCCAAAGATGACTTTCCATTACCCCATGTAGACGTCCTAGTCGACAACACCGCCGACCACGCCCACCTATCCTTCATGGACGGTTACGCAGGCTACAATCAAATCAAAATGTCACTGGAAGACATGGCAAAGACGGCCCTCATTACACCGTGGGGGACATACTGCTATACAGTTATGCCCTTCGGCCTAATCAATGCTGGCGCTACATACCAACGCACCGCTACAACCCTTTTACACGACATGATGCACAAAGAAGTCGAAGTTTACGTCGACGATATGATCGTAAAATCAAAGGAGAGAAGTGGTCACATCACTAACCTCCACAAGTTCTTCATTCGCCTACGACAATACAAAATGCGCCTCAACCCCCAAAAATGTACTTTTGGAGTTAAATCCGGTAAACTACTAGGACACGTAGTGAGCCAAAGAGGCATCGAGGTCGACCCCTCGAAAGTCAAAGCAATCCTCGAAATGCAACCCCCGAAGAACCTCGACGAGATTCGAAGTTTCTTAGGCCAAATCCAATACATCTCACGCTTCATCAGCAAACTCACCATGATATGTGAACCGGCCAAGAAGCTCAAGAAAAGCGACCACGTTGAATGGGACGAGGAATGCCTAGAGGCATTTGACAAGGTCAAAGAATTGCTAACTAACCCGCCGGTTCTGCAACCACCCCAAGAAGGTTTACCCTTATCCTTATACCTTACAACAACACCCACCGCCATGGGCGCCATGCTCGCTCAAGAAGTAAACGGTGAAGAACGCGCAATCTACTACATCAGTAAAAAGTTTCTCGATTACGAACCTCGATACTCACCCGTCGAGAAGAGTTGCCTAGCCTTAGTATGGTCATCCAAAAAACTCCGTCACTATATGCTAGCACATCAAACAAGGGTATATTCCACAATGGACCCCGTAAAATACCTCTTCGAGAAACACCTGCACTAACGGACGAATGGCCGGATGGACATTGCTCCTGGCCGGTCGACCTTAAGTATGTACCCCTCAAAGCAATTAAGGGACGAGCAGCTCCGATTTCCTGGCCGAAAATGCAATCACCGAGCAACCAATCATAGACACCACATCCCTTCCAGACGACGGGATTTACAACATCAACCAAGAACAGTGGGAGTTATACTACGATGGCTCCTCCAACTATCGTGGATGTGGAGGAGTGATACTTCTCATATCCCCAAATGGCGAACACACCCTTATCCATTAAAGCTGGACTTGACGTAACAAACAACGGCAGAATCTGAAGCATGCTTGCACGGCCTCAAGCGGCGCTTGTACCCAACGCCCGCAACATAAGAGCCTATGGGGACGCCTCCCTCATAATCAACCAAGTGTCCGGAGCACGGAAGATACTTAACGAAATCCTAGCATTATACCAAAACAAAATACAAGAGCTCATAAACGAATTCTACCACGTAGAATTCATACACCTCAGCGAAGAAAACGATTCGCCGACGCGCTATCCAAACTCGCGTCCCTAATCAACATACCCAGGGATGGAAACTCTACCCATTGTCGTGGAAAGGCGAAAGCGAACCCGCATACATCCGTGACATCGAAAGCGGGAAGAACAAACCGACCCTTGGTACCAAGCAATCATCAACTACAAAACAAACGGCGAATACCCGCCAAACAAACAAAGCGGGCCAAGCGAGCCCTACGCCTATTATCATCACAATTAAATGTGGAAATGGGAAAGTTACTCAAAAAGACGCCTCAAGGTACACTTCTCTTGTGCGCCGACCACAAGAAAGGACACGAAATCATGTCCCAAGTACGATGGCGAGTGCGGACCACACATGAACGCATACGAGCCATGTGCAAACAAATCATAAGGCTAGGATGGTATTGGACAACCATGGAAGCCGATTGCGCAAAATATGTCAAACATTGTCATAATTGCCAAATCTTCGCATAAGCATAACACATCCCTCCTTCACCACTATACGGTTTAACCTCGCCATGGCCGCTTCTCCACATGGGGAATTGACGTCATTGGCAAAGTACAACCCGTAGGAGCGAGGAGGACAACGCTTCATCCTCGTGGCCATCGACTATTTCACCAAATGGGTCGGCCGCATCGCATCTGCAAGTCGGGCACAAAAGAAGTCGCAAAATTCATACAAAACAACATCATTTGTCGCTATGGCATACCACACGAGTTCATTAGTGACCAAGGCACGCACTTTCAAGGAGAAGTCCAGCCACTTCTTCTCTAATACAAAATACAACGACACAAGTCATCACCCTATCGACCGCGAAACCAGCGGCGCGGTTGAGGCAAAGAAACAAAACCGTCGTATCAATCCTTAAAGATGATCGACACCGCCACGATCGCCCCACAAAATCCCATTTGCATTATGGGGATATCGCACCACAATCCGCACACCCACGGGCATGACACCTATTTCCTAACCTACGGAATGGAAGCCGTTCAACCCGTAGAAATCGAAATGCAATCCCTTCGGATCCTCGTGGAAGCGGACATTCCTGGCCAGAATGGGCACGCCGAACGCTACGAACAACTCATTCTCTTAGACGAAGACGACTACATTCACTAAGTACGGTCAGAATGTATCAATCTACTTTGCACGCGCCTACAACAAGCGGGTCAAACCACGAAACATTAAAGTGGGTGACCTAGTACTCAAATCCGTCCGAGCACCATTACCGGTCGACCCGAGGAAATTCAAACCCAATTGGGCGGGCGTGCATTGGTCAAGGACATTCTTCCCGAGGAAGCGATGCGTTAATCGACCTTGACGGTCAAGACTTGACTACCAACAAATCTTGATCAACTCAAGAAATACTACCCTTAAACAAATTTGCAATGTACTTCACAAAAAGGACAAAACTTCGCCTCGCATGAGTGAACTACGCTTCGGTTTGATTCCACGCCTTTGTGGATACGTGGCGACTTTGCAAAGAGCTCAACCGAATCACACGAACTACGCCGGTTTGATTCTGTATTCAAAACGCAGATACGTAGGCAGCTTATCAAAAGCACAACCGAACTTTTTCTAGCACGCATGCCCAAAGCTTAAAAAGGTCGAGGGTTTTGCACTCACAAAATGACACGCTCGAAGCTTAAAAAGGTCGAGAGCACAGTCAACACAAAACAAAACACGAATCCAAGTCCAAAGCTTAAAAAGGTCGAGGACTTTAAAAACGGAACAAATCAAACAGGCAAATCCAAAGCTTAAAAAGGTCGAGGATTTAAGACAAAACAATTCAAAACGCACAAGTCCAAAGCTTAAAAAGGTCGAGGATTTGAGACAAAATACAAGTGTTCGAAACTTAAAAAGGTCGAGAACATTTCAGAACAAAACAAAGAAAGCAACGAGACAAGACAAAAGCAAATAAATTCTATTTTATTACTTTATTTAGAATTTTCCGCAATTTAGAAAGGAGCTAGGAACAAGTCTCCTTAGCCCTTTATTCAAATCTAAAACATGTATTTAAATAAAGGAATCTTTCTAAACTAAACAAAACAAACTACTCAAGTCTTTATCTGACGCTTCGGGTTGACCTCTTCATCTTCAAGAGGCCGATCCGCCACAACTTTCGACCTAAGGACGGGAATAGATCTCTCAAAACCTGGGGGCTCGATCGGATCCCCATCCTGCTCAACTGGGGGCTCCTCGATCCTTGGCCCTAGGCGATCTTTAACGGTCACCTTCGGTCCAAGCCTTTCCCGCGCCGGTCTCGAAGAAGAAACACCTACACCAACAGTACAAAGATCACCATAGTCCCTCCTTTCAAGCCGCCTCATACGCCAAGGAGGGCCTTGGCCCATTCTTTTCCCTCCTCCTTTGATTCTCACGTTCCTTAGGATCATTGGAACGGTACCACCGTGTATAGAAGTCCGTAACACGGCTAGACTCTATATGCTCCGGCACAGCCCAAGTAACACGGTCCGACCACCCTCGGATCCAAGCATCAATCATCTGGTTGTTTAAGACAACAACCCCTCCAACCTGCGTATCCTGATCAGGAATAGTCTGCGCAAGCCCGATTTGCCTCTTCAAGCGAAGAGGATGAATCCATACACCCCGTTCAAACCCGCACAACATCAACCCGCGAGCCGCGTTCGCCACCGACGGTGCCGTTACCTCCGTAATACCCCACCACGAAACATACCAACGAATGCTGCTCTCCCTCACAAACCCCCGGTAGTAGTTGAGTGAACGCTCCCGAGGGTTAGCCCAATCCATCTTCCGAGACGTCGTCCCCGCCGCCTTGAAGACACTTCCAAGGGGAAGAGCTCTATACACACTCAGCCTCTCCATGAGCCAAACGTTGAGAATCCTAGCGCAACCCCTGTACGAGCTCAGACGATTAGCATAACGGTCGTCTAAGCCCAGTATAGTCTCCGCTAGGATCAACGCAGAAGGATCATGTCCCCTCTCCATCTCTTCGACAACACGAGCATACCTCGCGTTCCCGAACACCCCATCTGGCATGGACCCCGCAAAAGCATAACGATGAACCAAACAAAAAGCAAGGGCCCTCCGCCTAGAACGGTCCGAAATACTAGTATCAGCCTTATTCATATATCGTTGACACAAGAGAAGCATGTTTACCTTGCCTCCCTCAAACAAACCTCGGCAAAGATGAGCGTTTGTCATCCCAAGGAAGTTTCGCAACATCCCGTTGTAACAAAGCTCACTCCTCACGACCACAGGAGTAGTCCGTTTCGACCATCCAGCAATGGCCGAGAACTCCTCCATCAAAGGGCACACCTCTCCCCCGGGAAACCTAAAAACATGCAAGCTAGGATCCCAATAATCTAAGCACGAATCAAGGAAGTCTACATCGACTTTCATTTGACGAAAGCCAATAAATACACCCGCACCATCATCATACACCGCCTTCTTCATCCCCGAACTCAAGGAAGACGTCCACCTCTTCAAAAGAGCATCAAAATGCTCCTCCATTTTCTTTAGAACACAAAACCTTTTATAAATATACCCAATATATTTGTGAAAGCAAAAACCTAAAGCAAAAGCACAAAGAAGAGAAGTGATTGTGAATGAAGATTATGGCACGCACCCCCTCTCCTTATATAGGAAAACAATATCCGAAATATGGAAATACAGCGCTAACAGCCAGGCCAACAAACCGCATGGCTCTATGCGGTTTGCACACCAAACCGCATAAGCCTATGCGGTTTTCCCTTGCAACCGCATAAGCCTATGCGGTTTCAGGGGCTGGTTTTTCTCAAAATTTTCCTAATTCCGTCTTTCCTAAAACACTACAACCTACTTTGGGCTACGACATTCTTTCGTTGTTCCCCATACATCAACATCACGCTTCACTTTAGCAATTCCGATTCTTACCACGAGTCAACGCATAACATTTTTCGCATTCACACGAGCTCATTTCGCATTTAAAATGAACTTTTTGCAAAACATTTTCACAATCAAAAATGAACATCAACGCATCCCACTCGGGAATCATATCATTTCTGCAACCAAGCCCACCAAAGCGGGTTTCTAAGCGAAGTTCAAGATCTTTGCAACAAGTTCAAAGTTCAAGCTACAACGACATGTACATAAAGGTTCATACAATCTTTAAATACACAAATTCACTCGGTGTGGCCAGCGCTATACTCGTCGAACTCACGCCGAATCTGGGCCGTCTCAGCTCGGCTCTGACACAACTGAGCTGTCTGCTCAGCCCAAGCCATCCTCCACCTGTTGGCTATACGCCATAGCTTCTTATGCGCCTCCTTAGCCACCTGTGAAACACAACACAAACACAGATCACACTTTTCTCCATTTTGCCTTAATTTCACTCAAATTAAGTCAAACTTAGGAAATTTCAAAACAACGCAGATCCACCCACTTTACCTTAATTACACCCAAATTAGACCCACCTGGGGGGGGTAACACAAAAAACGACTCTCACAAGTTTGATCATCGATATACTTCATACCTCGATCAAACTGGGGGCTTATACACATACATACAATCACACAAGAACATACCTTCTTCACCTTGCTCGTCCAGCTGTCCATGCCCGCGTCACCGGCAAGTACGTCGGCAGAACAAAGGTACGACGGACGCCCGAGTCATCATACTCGATAGTAGTAGGGAAGTCATCAGGCCGCTCTGCCATCTCGGGATCAAACTCTGCAAAACAAATACAAACGCATCGCCACGTCGTGAAATTTTTCGGAAAAATTACCCTACGCACTCCCAAACACCGGCACACATACCTCAATCGGCCACAAGCAAGCCGAGACTCAAAGAAATGGGCATAGTCTTCCCCGGAGACGAGGAGGCTCACTGACTCTCCCTCTCCATACAACGCTACACGATCCTGAGCAGAAACCCCTCGCTCGAACAGGACCCTCGGCGGATCCTTAGGCACCACCGGAGCTGGCCACCCTGCCTGAAGGACCAAACGCTCTCCAAGATACCAAACCGATCCATACGGCGTCGCTATGTATAGGCGCTGGGTCTCTCGCACCGCAAACCTAGCCCCAATGCCCTCAGGAATATCCCTGTACTGGCCCCACGGGAATGGCACGAACTACAAACAAAGACAAGACAAATAATACTCACATAATACATATACATCCCTTAACGCATTGCACTATACGCCCTACAGAGCATTTTTCGGCCTAATTCATAATTATGCCGAAAACCGTTCTCTACATTTCAAAATCACAACTTTATGGTTTCTACGCGCCATAATAGCCCCCAACAACAACCCATTACAAGCAATTGCATTTTGGTCACTCCGATCAAAAACCCCCAATTCGCCTTAATTACTCCGTATAACTACGACTTAAGACGGCGATTTGAAAGCCCTAACTCGACTTTTTCGCAAAACTAACGTTATAGGCATGCTATACTCGCTATGGGCATCCTACACCGAAGTTTAATTGAAATTCCGGGTCGGAAAATCCGGGTTCGTTTTCGGGCCCGAAACCTAATTTGGACGTTTTTCACACAAAGACGGTCTAAATCACAATCAATTCACACATACACGTTCGCATGGCATAATGCAACACAATGACGTCAATTTCAAGCATTCAAACGGCAAATTTCAAGCAAAACTCGGGTTTTCATTCAAAACCCGTCTTTTCAACATTTCAAGGCAAAACTACCTAATTACAACGACAAATAACGTAAAAGCAAGTTAAAATGGAGCAATACCTCGTTCCATAGCAAAGCAACGCAAGAAAAACGAGCAAAAACGGTTGAGAAATCGAAAAATGATGTTTTTTTGAGTTAGAAACCGAAAATGAGTTATGAACCTCACTCACGGCCTCACTCGTGTTATATAGCCCCCAACTGCCACTAAGGCAAACCGCATAACCTTATGCGGTTTGCCCCGTGAACCGCATAAGGCTATGCGGTTACAGCCTGTGGTTTTTCTCGGTTTTTTCTCGTTTTACGCCTACTTTTCGATTCCTAATTCATTTTAGCCCCTATACAACTCCAAGTACGTCCCGTGCTTGGGTCAAGGCATCACTCACAACCCGCCATACGCGTATATTAAGCATTTAATATACGGTACAGAAGCAGAAGCACGAACGCTCTTCACGAGCATTACATCATTTTCTCCTCCACGGAAGGCAATCATATGCAACTACGACTACATAGACACTCCTCGGTGAGCCCAAGCACAAGCACTCCGCGATATACACCTAACTCCAAGCATTTCACTCTACATAGACGCTCCTCGGCGAGTTCAAGCACAAGCATTACACAGACGCTCTTTCACGAGACCTACACTAGCACTTATCCAAACATCTTACAAGCATATGCGCCTTGCACTTTAGCCCCCACGCATCGCAGCACATACTGTAACACCCCGTGTTAATTTAATTCATTAATTAGCCATCAAGTTCTAATTTCAAAGTCTAAATCAAATCCTAAGCCTTTTAGCCTTCAAATCACAATTTTAGCTAAACTTTTGTTTTGTAATATTTATCGACTTTCTTAAAACTTTTGAAAACTTTTGAATAATAAAATAAATATTTTAGTCTTAGAATTCAAAAGTAGAAATATTTCAAAATCGTCAAGCCTTGGCTTAAACTTTTATCGCTTTTGACGCTTGGAATTTTTAAACTGACCAAATTCGAGGAAAACATTTTAAAACACACTTTAGACATTTTCTAGCACAAATAGTAATGGAAGACTATTAGGAGCTAGTTGAAAGTTTTGGTTCCCTAATTACATATTAATAAAACATTATTTTCTTAATAAATCAAAACTTATACTACACATTTCATTTAACCTAATTACATAACATCATTTTCATTTATTCTAAGTGCAAAACCATCTCTTTTTCTTCTTCATTTGGCCGGCCACCTTAGCCCCTTTTCTCTCTTTATTTTTCTTTCATTTTACACCTAAAACTCACTAAATTAAAACCCTAAATAATACTCTAATAAATCACTAGTGTTCTTAGTTATTATTTGGGTATTTGAAGCTTACTTGTTACGGGTTTTTGAAGGTGAAGACGGGTACTTGGGTGAAGACTTAGACCTTGATAACTTAGTCGATCCGGATAACCAATAATCATCTGCACTAAGGTGACTAACTATGTCTTGTATTATTCTTTTTAGTAAATTAATTTGTTTTGTTATTATAATTTTATGAGTATGATTTTTATGTTAAATATGTTAAACACCATGATTGTATGCTTGTATGTTTAGGTGAAGTATAATAAAATGATAATAAATAAGTAATAATGATAATAGTGTAATTGTAGTAATATTTTCCATATGTTAGTTAAATTAAATTTGAGCATTTTTAATTTATGTTCATATGATTTTTATGTTTAGTTATGTTTTATTTGAGTAGTAATCATATATAAAAATTATGTGAAATATTAAAAATGAGTTTAAAGTGATTAAAATCGAAAATAGAAATTATATGTACATATATATTATACTCGGCATTTCCCTATTTTTTTTTATATATTTTCACTTTTAATTTTTGTAAATAATATGTTAGATTAAGTTAGTTAAAATAGATGTTCCTATGAAAAAAAAAACTAAATTAGGAAAACAAATTATAAATTATTAAAATCGAAATTAGTGTTCTTGAGTTGTTCTTGAGTTCTTCATGTGTGTTCTTGATTTATTCATGTTGATGTTCATCCTTGTTACTCATTTTGATTTCATTTTAATTTATGTTTGTTAATAATTTGTGTTTATGTTTAGTTATTGTTTTATATATCACTTAGTATTATACTATAAATCAACTTAAACATTATAAATCATTTAGATTAAAAAGTTAGAAATTTAAAGTGTTGAAAAACACTATTCATAAATATAAATGAAATTGTTAGTAAATTTCATTATAGTTTAAATCGTTTTAGTATAATTAGAATAATTAAAATATAAAGACTTTAAGCTAAAAACCGATAAAATCAAAAAAATGAAATTTGGAACTACCTAGTACTTGCTCACGGCATTAGGCCATTATTTTGGTTAAAATTTATCTTTATCACTTTTTAGTTTATTGTTAATATAATTTAATTATTAGTTAATAAGATAGAATTAAGAAATTAAAAGAAATAAACCAATTTTGTAACATATAGATATACCACACGACATTACTATTTAATTTGACTAAATTTGACCAAAATGAAATTATCACTAAGTCACTAAAGTTAAATAGTAATTAGAATTGAATTTTTATATAAATCGTTTTGATTATAAATGAATTATGTTAAACCGATAAAAAATGAGTAACCGTATAAAAATGAATTAAATCGTGTATTCTTGCCTTTGCTATCCTGGATCATTGATCTTGGACTTACGGACTATAAATGAATCATCCACGATACTATTATCTTTTAAAATGAAAATCGCTAAATTTACTTAATAGGCATTTCAATTTAACTAAGTCTCAATTTAAAATGAATACCATTATCACTTTTTACAAATTGAACTTAACATTTTTAAAACTAATATTTTAAAATGAAAATCATTATCACTTTATACAAAATGAACTTAACGTTTTTGAAACTAGACTTTTAGATATTTTCAAAAATTACTAAATACAAACCGAACTTAACGTTTTTAAAACTAGACTTTTGAAATATTTTCAAAAATCACTAAGTACAAAACGAACCTAACGACTTTGAAACTAGAATTTTTGTACTTAGCAAATAAAATGAAATTTTAGTTTATACTTAGGAAATATATTAATATATATGAATACGTATAAAAATACGTATAAATATAAAATACGTACAAGTATAGGAATACGTATAAGTATAAAAATACAATTAGAATACGAATACGTATAAAAATACGTCTAAAATACGGTGAATAGTAAATACGATGAATAGTAAATACAATGAATAGTAAATACGATGAATAGTAAATACAATGAATAGTAAATACGATGAATAGTAAAATACGATGAATAGTGAAATAATGAAAATAATTGAAAATTTTACTAAGTATAGAAAATTTAAAATGAAGAAGTAAATGACCTAAAGTGTTTGAAAAACACATAAATAAAATTGGACATACTAATAAGCGCTTTGATTTAGAAACACGAAAGCGTTAATAATTAACAACACTTCAAATAATAACCGAGCTTGTTATGTGATCATATGAAACCTACAAATACTTAAACGTTTGACGCTGAGACTAGGAGAGTCTAGTAACATGGATATGTAATATCAAATAAATAATGAATATTGAGTAAGTTAAATAAAAGGTCAAGCTTGGGCCTCAGATATGAAAACGTCAATCGTGAGTGAAGTGGGGTTTAAGATAGTCTTGTCGCGGTCGCCATTGCCGGACAAGATAATTGAATATGCCATGGTTTTTGCCACAGGCTTTAGGAAATAGTCGTTTTATCTGGAGTTAAGGTGCTCTACGAATAGCGTGGCCCATTCTTAACGTGGATACTAATGTACATGTACTAGACTAGGGTTTAATTCACTCTATTTCGCTAAAGTTATCAGGGCCACCGTAACATTATGTGCATATGCGCTTTACGGTTCTGTCTCCTTGCCGTGTTTCGTGTTTATTGCACGCGACACTAGCATTCGTTCTTGCCACATGTAAAGATCACTTGACGAGATTGTATCTGAAGTTCGAATCATTTCGAACACTAGAGGATGAGATGCAAGTATTATAGTATTCGGCGTGGTTTACGAGTCGAGTAAGCCTCTGCACTATGGAAGTGAGATGCAATCGATCAGAGTACAAAGGCCTACTCAGTGGTCAGGCTCGTAAGCAGAATGTGTTGTTTGTTGTTTGATTAAATGAGAACGAGTGTGTACCATCTTCGAAAATTAAAGACCACAAGTTTCTGAAGTGAATCGAGTCTGCATGATGAGAATAATACGATACGTATGTATGTATGCGATCTGATATCGCTTTGTAATCTTGCTGATAAGTTGTGATACTATGGCTATGATATTATATGTTATTTGCTTTCATAACTGAATATCATGCTTATATGATCTATCGCTTTAACCGCATGCTTATTATGACATATATGTCTTTACATGCTAATTGTATTAAGCATGTTTATGTTTTTATCATAATGTTATGTTTATAAAGGCGATAATATTAAACCAAAGTAATTGAAGCAGAGGGTAAGTATGAGCATAGCTAGTCACTTTGTCACTCGTGAGCATCCCCATAGTTTATTGTGCGGGGCGTTCGTGGACCAGGCTGGATTTTGGATGGGGCCACGAGGCGCTTTTATGCTTTACTTTTATTGTTTTCCGAGAGATATGTAATATATAACGCTACTATTTTAACTACCGTATTTAGAGTTGTATTATTCAACTCTCGAGCGAGGATGTAACATTTTGGGTTTTATGTAAATTTAATGGCCATTTGGTTTAAGACTTAATTAATTTCCGCCTTAGTAATTAAAGTCGACTAAAAACCAGGTTATTCTGATTGGTATCGGTGACTCGTGGCCAGTAACATAAATGGCCTAATGCGATTTATGCTTACCTAACGAGAGACACACAGGCAGACATTCATATTGTATGTCAGGCATAGACTAATAGGACCAAATAATAAATTAGATTTTTCTGTTATTAGATCACTTAAATAATAAACTTCAAATCGCTTTAAAGTGTGAGGATGGGTAGAAATCTTAAGGGCTGACCGTAGACTTAGGATTTTTAAATATAACAAACTACTTCCCTCAAAATAAAATATACTAACTCGCGTATGCTTGCTACTTCTTTGAAGTGACTGACTAAACTAACAACTATCCTCGGATATAAAATTTAAATAATAATTCAACTCAGAGGATCAAGCGTCAAAGGAGTACCCAGACGGCACGGGTGAAGACATCTGTTAAATTCGTAACCAATTCCACAAAAATACATTCTCCCTCTCTCCTACTTTCATATCCTTCCTAAGAAAATGTACTAGATACATTTTAAAATCCTAAAACCGATATAACCAAAAATTACATCTCAAGGAAATAAAATACCTAACCATTGCTTACTCGCATAATCGCTACTTATTGCATTTACTTTCAAGTAAAAGCTATCTATGACAAGCATGTCTTCTAACCTCTCATGATACTAATAAATTCCTTCACGTCTTAATTCTTTCGAATGGCTGCACCTCCAATGACAGACGAGGAAAGACACCTCCTGGCAGAAGAATCTTTGATCCGTTTGGCAGAAATAGCCACGGACAACGCAAACCGCCAACATCATCCAAGCGCGTTTGATCGTGTTTCCCGCCATCGTCCACAAGAGTACTCGGGTTCTACTGACCCTATCGATCTCACGAACTGGCTGGAGGAAATGAAGAAACTCATGGATCTGACAAGGACGCCTCCAGAAGATAGGGTCAACATAGCCGCCTTTTACCTGAAGGCCGAGGCTAATGACTGGTGGAACGTGGTCAGGACTAATGAACCTGACACTACATTCACGTGGTACGAGTTCACAGCAAAGATCAAGGAGAAATACTTCGGGTATGAGCTCCGTTGTCAGAAGGAAGAGGAGTTCATAGCTCTTAAGATGGGAGACATGACACTCCAAGAATACACCGCAAAGTTTCAACAGCTGGCCAAATTTGGGGCTGCGATCGCTCCCAACGAAAGGGCCATGACCCAGAGGTATCTGCGCAATATGTCCAACACTATGCGTACCCACATGAGTACCAACACCTACAATACCGTTGCTGCAGCGTATGAATGCGCATGTAGCCTATGGGCTTCTCTGGAGTTAGAAAAGGCTGAAAAGAAGAAGAAGGTGTTTGTGCCTTCCGTGTCACAGTCGAGCTTCATTCAGAAGCCGAACTACCAACGCCCGATTCAGCAGAGGCCAAATTTTCAGAGGCCTGCGTTCCAAAAGCGAGGTTCTGCAGGAACAACGAGAGAGCCATGGTTGCAGGAAGGGCTCCTCAACCAAGGGCCGCACCGGGAAATTGTCGTATATGCCGCAAGGCTCTACATGAGGGGAGGCAGTGCAATGGTCTGCCAATCACCTGTTTCAAATGCAAGATGGTAGGGCATAAGTCGAATGTATGCCCCAACAACCAGAACACGGCACCTGTTATGGGGTACCTGATCTGTTGTGAGTGCGAGTCGAGTGTATGTACTCAGAGAGGCCGAGGCAGAAGAGTCACCTGAGGCAGACGTCATCACTGGTATTTTTCCTATAAACTCTGTGAACGCTGTCGTTTTTATTTGACACGGGGCATCATTGTCCTTTGTATCTTCTAAATTTGTTTCAAAGGCTAATCTCACAAAATCCGAATCAATCAGCATAAATATTTCTTTACCAAGCGGAAAAATTTTCAAATGTTCCAAGATATTCAAAGAAACTCCAATCACAATCCATAAAACAATCTTCCCTTCCGACCTTATTCTTTTTGACATGCTGGGAGTTCGGCGTCGTGCGGGGATCGATTGGTTGACTAAGTATCATGCGTTGTTCGAGTCTGAGATCGGAAAATTAAGCCAAGCATCCTACGGGGACTAGAGTCACGTGTCGAAGACTTCGCCAATTAAGGGGCGAAAATCATCTCCATGTTACAACTACAGACTAGAAAGAAAAGGACACCAAGTGTACCTATGCGGCGTCAACGAGGTCAAGGAAAGCGTGAACATTGGAGCTATTCACGTGGTGCGGGAATTTCTGACGTCTTCCCAGGCGATTTACCAGGCTTACCACCGCACGTGGCGTTGAATTCTCTATCGACCTTGTGCCAGGCACGGCCCCAATCTCAAAGGCACCCTATAGGATGGCGCAGGTAGAACTACGAGGAATTGAAGAAACAAGCTGGAAGAAATGATTGAAAAGGGTTTCATAAGGACCGAGTGTCTCACCTTGGGAGCACCTGTTCTCTTTGTGAAAAAGAAGGATGGCAGTATGAGACTCTGCATCGACTACAGGGAGTTAAACAAGGTGACCATTAAGAACCGCTACCCCCTACCAAGGATTGACGATCTTTCTGATCAGCTAAAAGGCGCGGGAGTGTTTTCTAAGATCGACCTGAGGACAGGTTATCATCAGATTGCGGTAAGAGAACAGGACATCCAGAAGACTGCTTTCAGAAGCAGATATGGTCATTACGAGTTTAAGGACGTGCCTTTCGGTTTGACAAATGCACGGCGGTGTTCATGGATCGGATGAACGTAACCTTCCACGAATACCTTGACATTTGCGTGGTTGTATTCATTGGCGATATCCTAATCTACTCAAAGACTGGAGCGAGAACACGAGGAACATCTTACGTATCATTCGGGAATCTTGAGGAAATATAAGTGGTATGCTAAATATTCTAAGTCACGAATTTTGGCTCGAGAAGGTAGCATTCCTGGGTCACGTCATCTCGAAGGATGGAGTGATGGTAGATCCTGCAAAGATCGACGCTTGATGAAAGAATGGAAGGCTCCCACAAATATAAGCGAAATACGCGACTTCCTAGGTTTGGCGAGGATACTACGAGAAGATTTGTTCCGGACTTCTCCAAAGTAGCACGACCCATGACGAAGTTGCTCTGAGAAGGAATCTAAGTTCATATGGAGTGAGGAATGCGAGAATGCTTTCCAAGAACTCAAGACCAGGCTTACCACAGCGGTCTTAGCTCTCCCTACGGATGGAGGCGAGTATGAAGTCTGATGGCGCCTCATCGAATGGCTTGGGTTTGCGTCTTTGATGCAACAAGGGAGGGTCATAGCTTATGCGTCAATGCAGTTAAAAGTTCATGAACGAAACTACCCAACTCATGACCTTGAATTAGCAGCTGTGGTGTTTGCTTTGAAAATCTGGCGTCATTACCTCTACGGAGTGAGTATCAAGTTCTACACGGACCACAAAAGCCTGAAATATATCTTCACGCAGAAGGAACTCAACATGAGACAACGCGGTGGTTAGAAGCGATCAAGGACTATAAGATTGAACTCTTTGTACCACGAGGGTAAAGCGACGTCGTTCTTGCGCTGCGAGTAGAAAGACTACGCATACCCTTAGCAACATCTGGGAAATTCCGGCTGGTATCGTCAGAGACTTCAAAAGAATGAATTTAGAGTTGGTTCAGTCTGATGATGCCGACTTAAACGCAATGATCGCAGAGCCGGAGTTATATCACGAGATAAGAGCTCTACAATGGGAAGACGAAGAGCTTGTTAAGATCAGACGGGAAATTCTTTCAGGAAACCGAGAAGGGTTTGAGATTAAACCTGACGGAAGTTTGAGATTCAAAGAAAGGTGGTGTGTGCCCGATGTACCAGTTTTAAAGAGAAGGATCCTCGACGAGGCACATAGTACACGATACTCCATACATCCAGGTTCTGATAAGATGTACCAAGATTTAAAGCTGAGGTTCTGGTGGGTAGGCATGAAAGCAGAGATTGCCGAGTACGTTGCGAAATGCTTAATCTGCCAAAAGGTGAAGTTTGACCATCCACGACCTGGGGGACTACTACAACCTTTGGACATTCCTTTGGGGAAATGGGACTCCATCTCCATGGATTTTATAACAGGTTTGCCAAGAACTCACCGAAGCAATAATGCGATTTGGGTAATAGTGGACCGCCTGACCAAATCAGCCCACTTTCTACCAATCAAAGACACTTGGAGTCTTGAAGAGCTAGCTAAGGCTTATGAGAAGGAGGTGATCCGATTACACGGCGTACCGCTGGACATTATTTCGGACAGGGATTCGAGATTCACCTCTCATTTTTGGGACAAGCTCCAAGCAGCATTGGGAAGCCAGCTGAAGATGAGCACCGCTTTCCATCCTGCGACCGATGGTCAAAGCCGAGCGAACTATCCAAGCGGTCGAGGACATGCTCGGGGCATGTGCTTTGGAATTCAACGAGAACTGGGAGAAAAGCTTACCTTTGATTGAATTCTCCTACAACAATAGCTTTCATGCAAGTTTGGGCTGTGCTCCATTCGAGGCACTATACGGGAGAAAGTGTCGTAGCCCGATCTGTTGGGACGACGCTAGTGATAACGTGGGTCTTGGACCGAGAGGTTATTCAGGATCGGTCGAACACATCAAAATAATTCGTGAACGCCGCAGCGGCACAAGACCGCCGTAAGATGTATGCTAACAAACATCGCCGACCTATTGAGTTCGAAGTCGGTGATCATGTGTTCTTAAAGTATCACCCATGAAGGGGTCCGACGTTTCGGTTTGAAAGGAAAACTAAGTCCTAAATGCGTTGGACCATACGAAGTACTTGAAAGAATTGGTGAGGTAGCTTATCGCCTGGCACTACCCCCAATTTATCCAAGGTTCTAGCGTGTTCCACGTTTCTCAACCGAGAAGATACTGAGGTGACCCAAGTCATATCATTACTCCCGACGTGATCGCGGTTGAGCCTAACTTGCTATACTCGTAAAGGCCTGTCAAGATTCTAGCACGAGAAACCAAAGTCTTTGAGGCGGAAGACGGTTCCCTTAGTGAAAGTGCTATGGAAGGGTCAATTGACCGAACAAGCAACGTGGGAGGCGAGGCCTCCATGAAGGAGAAATACCCCGAGTTGTTTATCTCGGTGAAAATCCTATCCTTCATTCAAGTTTCGGACTAAACTTTTCTAAGGGAGGTTTGTAACACCCGTGTTAATTTAATTCATTAATTAGCCATCAAGTTCTAATTTCAAAGTCTAAATCAAATCCTAAGCCTTCTAGCCTTGAATCACAATTTTAGCTAAACTTTTGTTTTGTAAAATTTATCGACTTTCTTAAAACTTTTGAAAACTTTTGAATTATAAAATAAATATTTTAGTCTTAGAATTCAAAAGTAGAAATATTTCGAAAAAACGTCAAACGCATAAGCTTAAACTTTTATCGCTTTTGGCCTTGAGCTTTTTAAAAGCGACCAAATTGAGGAAAATATTTTAAAACACACTTTAGACATTTTCTAGCACAAATAGTAATGGAAGACTATTAGGAGCTAGTTGAAAGTTTTGGTTCCCTAATTACATATTAATAAAACATTATTTTCTTAATAAATCAAAACTTATACTACACATTTCATTTAACCTAATTACATAACATCATTTTCATTTATTCTAAGTGCAAAACCATCTCTTTTTCTTCTTCATTTGGCCGGCCACCTTAGCCCCTTTTCTCTCTTTATTTTTCTTTCATTTTACACCTAAAACTCACTAAATTAAAACCCTAAATAATACTCTAATAAATCACTAGTGTTCTTAGTTATTATTTGGGTATTTGAAGCTTACTTGTTACGGGTTTTTGAAGGTGAAGACGGGTACTTGGGTGAAGACTTAGACCTTGATAACTTAGTCGATCCGGATAACCAATAATCATACCGACTAAGGTGACTAACTATGTCTTGTATTATTCTTTTTAGTAAATTAATTTGTTTTGTTATTATAATTTTATGAGTATGATTTTTATGTTAAATATGTTAAACACCATGATTGTATGCTTGTATGTTTAGGTGAAGTATAATAAAATGATAATAAATAAGTAATAATGATAATAGTGTAATTGTAGTAATATTTTCCATATGTTAGTTAAATTAAATTTGAGCATTTTTAATTTATGTTCATATGATTTTTATGTTTAGTTATGTTTTATTTGAGTAGTAATCATATATAAAAATTATGTGAAATATTAAAAATGAGTTTAAAGTGATTAAAATTGAAAATAGAAATTATATGTACATATATATTATACTCGGCATTTCCCTATTTTTTTTATATATTTTCACTTTTAATTTTTGTAAATAATATGTTAGATTAAGTTAGTTAAAATAGATGTTCCTATGAAAAAAAAAACTAAATTAGGAAAACAAATTATAAATTATTAAAATCGAAATTAGTGTTCTTGAGTTGTTCTTGAGTTCTTCATGTGTGTTCTTGATTTATTCATGTTGATGTTCATCCTTGTTACTCATTTTGATTTCATTTTAATTTATGTTTGTTAATAATTTGTGTTTATGTTTAGTTATTGTTTTATATATCACTTAGTATTATACTATAAATCAACTTAAACATTATAAATCATTTAGATTAAAAAGTTAGAAATTTAAAGTGTTGAAAAACACTATTCATAAATATAAATGAAATTGTTAGTAAATTTCATTATAGTTTAAATCGTTTTAGTATAATTAGAATAATTAAAATATAAAGACTTTAAGCTAAAAACCGATAAAATCAAAAAAATGAAATTTGGAACTACCTAGTACTTGCTCACGGCATTAGGCCATTATTTTGGTTAAAATTTATCTTTATCACTTTTTAGTTTATTGTTAATATAATTTAATTATTAGTTAATAAGATAGAATTAAGAAATTAAAAGAAATAAACCAATTTTGTAACATATAGATATACCACACGACATTACTATTTAATTTGACTAAATTTGACCAAAATGAAATTATCACTAAGTCACTAAAGTTAAATAGTAATTAGAATTGAATTTTTATATAAATCGTTTTGATTATAAATGAATTATGTTAAACCGATAAAAAATGAGTAACCGTATAAAAATGAATTAAATCGTGTGTTACTGCCTTTGCTATCTGGACTGTTGATCTTGGACTTACGGACTATAAATGAATCATCCACGATACTATTATCTTTTAAAATGAAAATCGCTAAATTTAGTTAATAGACGACTCAATTTAACTAAGTCTCAATTTAAAATGAATACCATTATCACTTTTTACAAATTGAACTTAACATTTTTAAAACTAATATTTTAAAATGAAAATCATTATCACTTTATACAAAATGAACTTAACGTTTTTGAAACTAGACTTTTAGATATTTTCAAAAATTACTAAATACAAACCGAACTTAACGTTTTTAAAACTAGACTTTTGAAATATTTTCAAAAATCACTAAGTACAAAACGAACCTAACGACTTTGAAACTAGAATTTTTGTACTTAGCAAATAAAATGAAATTTTAGTTTATACTTAGGAAATATATTAATATATATGAATACGTATAAAAATACGTATAAATATAAAATACGTACAAGTATAGGAATACGTATAAGTATAAAAATACAATTAGAATACGAATACGTATAAAAATACGTCTAAAATACGGTGAATAGTAAATACGATGAATAGTAAATACAATGAATAGTAAATACGATGAATAGTAAATACAATGAATAGTAAATACGATGAATAGTAAAATACGATGAATAGTGAAATAATGAAAATAATTGAAAATTTTACTAAGTATAGAAAATTTAAAATGAAGAAGTAAATGACCTAAAGTGTTTGAAAAACACATAAATAAAATTGGACATACTAATAAACGTTTCAATTTAGAAACCTGAAAACGTTAATAATTAACAACACTTCAAATAATAATTAAACGAACGTGTTATGTGATCATATGAAACCTACAAATACTTAAACGTTTGACGCTGAGACTAGGAGAGTCTAGTAACATGGATATGTAATATCAAATAAATAATGAATATTGAGTAAGTTAAATAAAAGGTCAAGCTTGGGCCTCAGATATGAAAACGTCAATCGTGAGTGAAGTGGGGTTTAAGATAGTCTTGTCGCGGTCGCCATTGCCGGACAAGATAATTGAATATGCCATGGTTTTTGCCACAGGCTTTAGGAAATAGTCGTTTTATCTGGAGTTAAGGTGCTCTACGAATAGCGTGGCCCATTCTTAACGTGGATACTAATGTACATGTACTAGACTAGGGTTTAATTCACTCTATTTCGCTAAAGTTATCAGGGCCACCGTAACATTATGTGCATATGCGCTTTACGGTTCTGTCTCCTTGCCGTGTTTCGTGTTTATTGCACGCGACACTAGCATTCGTTCTTGCCACATGTAAAGATCACTTGACGAGATTGTATCTGAAGTTCGAATCATTTCGAACACTAGAGGATGAGATGCAAGTATTATAGTATTCGGCGTGGTTTACGAGTCGAGTAAGCCTCTGCACTATGGAAGTGAGATCTGATCGATCAGTACAAAGGCCTACTCGGTGGTCGCTCGTAGCGAGAATGTGTTGTTTGTTGTTTGATTAAATGAGAACGAGTGTGTACCATCTTCGAAAATTAAAGACCACAAGTTTCTGAAGTGAATCGAGTCTGCATGATGAGAATAATACGATACGTATGTATGTATGCGATCTGATATCGCTTTGTAATCTTGCTGATAAGTTGTGATACTATGGCTATGATATTATATGTTATTTGCTTTCATAACTGAATATCATGCTTATATGATCTATCGCTTTAACCGCATGCTTATTATGACATATATGTCTTTACATGCTAATTGTATTAAGCATGTTTATGTTTTTATCATAATGTTATGTTTATAAGGCGATAATATTAAACCAAAGTAATTGAAACCGAGGGTAAGTATGAGCATAGCTAGTCACTGTCCGCTCAGCGGGCATCCCCCCATAGTTTATTGTGCAGGACGTTCGTGGACCAGGAGCTGGATTTTGGATGGGGCCACGAGACGCTTTTATGCTTTACTTTTATTGTTTTCCGAGAGATATGTAATATATAACGCTACTCTTTTAACTACCGTATTTAGAGTTGTATTATTCAACTCTCGAACGAGGATGTAACATTTTGGGTTTTATGTAAATTTAATGACGCTGGTTTAAGACTTAATTAATTTCCGCCTTAGTAATTAAAGTCGACTAAAAACCAGGTTGTTACACATACGCTCTTTCACGAGACCATACGAAGACGCTACAAGCAGCAGCACTATACGATACCCAACATATACAAGACGACGATACCAAGCACACGCAAAGGCACCAACAAACGACAACAAGCACGACGAATACACTCTGCAGGCCGGCAGGCCCTTATAATATGCACGGACCGCCAAGTCCTTAAAGTGCGCACGCCCCTCCCCGCATAGCCCGATTCGAAGTCCTCGTCTCACCCATGGACACATGCTTCGTTCCGCTGATCATATCGAGACTGTAATGGTCCGGATATGGTCGTGGAGTTTGACTAGCGCTCTAGTCCGAGCTCAGTCAAACTGGGGGCTCTGTGGATACCCATATCCGTACCCTCCCAAACAAAACCCTGTGATGTATCACGGACTTTTATCACGCACGTTTAACGTTGACTTTTACGGTTCTAACTAATGTCGAATTCATTTTGAGTTGTTTTAAATGTTAAAACGTTTAGGTCGCTTCACATCGCATTTAAATAACGTTCATTTTGTCCATTTGGAGTCTAGCTTGGTCCTTGTCCTGCTTCATTTGGCATGAGCTTCGCATTTGCACTACAATTGGCCCTTTTACATTAACAAGGTCTAATTCAGCATTCCTAAATTCCTAAATTTAGGCCCGGTAGCTAAAACCGCTATTTAGCCCCCTCTTACACAAAATACAGCTTCACGTCTTAGCTTATTTCACAAATCTATGCAAATACACCCTTTTTCATTTTTCCGGGTCTCGGGCCCGAAACCGAGCCCAAACCCAAGCCTTTGGCCCGCACTCCAAAGCCCTGAACACCACAAAATATCTCAGGATTATCCTAGCTGTTTTCTTGAGCCACACGTCCAAATTATCACGTAATCTTTCAAAGATTTCGTCGATTAACTAGGAAATTAGGCCTAGAACACACCTCCAAACCGCATGACCTTATGCGGTTTGGAGAAACCGCATAAGCTTATGCGGTTTGCCTGCAACCGCATAAGCCTATGCGGTTCCTCGGCTTGTTTTTATTCCCCGCTTTCCTAATTTCTCCGAGGTTTTTAGTATATATAGAGCCCTATATGCGACCTCGAAAACACAATTTGCAATCAGAATACATCTCTCTCTCTCAAAAAACACAATTCACAATCAGATTTCACATCTTACACACTTCTAAACACCCTCAAAGCCTCACGCACTCAAATCCTTGAGTTCAATACACCATCCCGTGTTGAATTCATCCTCCTTTAGTTCAAGCGAAGCTCTGCCCGGATCTGAGCGTCGGGACAAGGTAGGTACCGATCCACTTGGATCAAAGCTTTTTCTTATTTTCTATGGACTAACAAAGGGGACTACACTCTAGCGCCCCAGGCTTTGGCACCCGAGCGCTTGCCTTCCAAGTGTTCTTATTTCTTCGGGTACACTCCCTATCCGATGCCACGCCAAAGTCGCATAAGCAGCCTACCTTATAAGATAAACCAATGGACAATTGAACTTTATTTTATTTGTATGCATCTTGCACCTTCTTATTTTGCATTAAAATCAACTTAAACAATGAATTCGACCTTTAACTGAACCGTATTCGTTAACAAGTTAAACATGCTAAACTGAGGGTTTTAATCAATCTTTTTGCATCTGCATCTGCATTCTTTTACAAACTTATCGCACTTGTACGTAGCGATAACATTGGCTCAAATATCATCTTACATGGATTGTTCTAGGTCAGTAGAGGCTATTTTTACATAGGCTTTTCTAAAAGGTTTTCATAAATCATTATTTGAATTAACTCTTTTTCTAAAGTACCCTCACCCCGAATCCAATCTGGTTTCACAAGCCTTAGATCTAGGGGTGTCGGCGTGCTCCAAAATCTAAGAACATGTTTTTAACTTAGAACATGGTAGCAGGTTCCTATTTTCCGCGATAAATAGGTGGCGACTCCATAACAGTTCTTAAAGGTTTTTCCAACTTAATCTTTTTTAACTTTAAAATCCGCCCTTAAGCAAGACGCCGAGTTGGGTCCGATCCCGGGTTCCACACTATTATATTGCTATTTGCCTTCATAATTGAATATCATGCTTATATGATTTATCGCTTTAAACCGCATGCTTATTATGACTTATATGTCTTTATATGCTATATGTAATAAGCATGTTTATGTTTTTATCATAATGTTATGTTTATAAAGCGATAATATTAAACCAAAGTAATTGAAATCGAGGGTAAGTATGAGCATAGCTAGTCACTGTCCGCTCAGCGGGCATCCCCCCATCAGTTTATTATGCAGGATGATCGTGGACCGGGAGCTGGATTTTGGACGGGGCCTCGCTACATGTTATGCTTTACCTTTAGTCGTATTTTGAGAGATTTATAATATATAACACTTTACTCTTTGAAATTTCCGTATTTAGAGTCGTTTTACTCGATTCTTAAACGATGATGTAATATTTTGGGTTATTTGTATAATTAATAACGCTGGTTTAAGACTTAATTAATTTCCGCCTTAGTAATTAAGGTCGACTAAAAACCAGGTTGTTACAAATAAATTATGTCTTGACCGAACGCGGGCCGAGCTTATCCTCATGTCTCCACTTGACATAAGCCTCGCACCCCCAAACCTGAATAAAGGACAAGTTAGGGACCGTTCCCATCCATAACTCGTATGGAGTCTTGTCAACAACTTTAGTCGGACTTCGGTTAAGTATAAGAGCAGCTGACAAAAGAGCATAGCCCCATAATGAGTCAGGTACAACCGTGTGATTCATCATGGATCGAACCATATCAAGTAATGTTCGATTTCTGCGTTCGGACACACCATTCAGTTGTGGTGTTCCGGGTGGAGTTAATTGTAGTACTATCCCGCGGTCTTTCAGGTGTCGATCAAACTCAGTTGAAAGTTATTCGCCACCACGATCTGAACGTAGTGCTTTTAATTTCTTAATTCTAACTTATTAACTAATAATTAAATTATTTTAACAATAAACTAAAAAGTGATAAAAACAATTTTGACCCAAAATACATGGGAATGCCGTGAGCTAGTCTTGGTGGTGTCCAAATTTTCATTTTTCGATTTTAACGGTTTTTAGCTTAAAGTCTTTATAATTTAATTATTCTAATTATACTAGAACGATTTAAACATAAATGAAATTTACTAAATATTTCATTTATATTTATGAATAGTGTTTTTTAACACTTTAAATTTCTAACTTTTTAATCTTAATGATTTATAATGTTTTAAGTTGATTTATAACATAATACTAACAATACATAAAACAATAACTAAACATAAACACAAATTATTAACAAACATAATATAAAACGAAATCAAAATGAGTAAAAATGATGAACATCAACATGGAGATCACATGAACATTATGAACATCAAAAATAAACTCAAGAACACCATATTCAATTTTAACAACTTATAAATTATTTTCCTAATTTATTTTTTTTACATGATAACATCTATTTTAACTAACTTAACACAACATATTATTTACAAAAATTAAAAGTGAAAATTTATATAAAAAAAATAGGGAAATGCCGAGTGATATACATATGAACATATAATTTTTATTTTCGATTTTAATCACTTTAAACTCATTGTTAATATTTCACATAATTTTTATATATGATTACTACTCAAATAAAACATAACTAAACATAAAAATCATATGAACATAAATTAAAAATGCTCAAAAATAAATTAACTACACATATGAACATATTACTAAAACATTACTAGTAAAATAATCACTTAGTTATTATCATTTATTATCATCACATAACATAAATAGAATCAAAGTTGATGTTTAACATAATTTTAACATAAGATTCATATTTATAATATTATAATAACAACACAAATTAATTTACTCAGAGGCCAAAATAAGACAAAGCTAGTCACCTCGATTTGGCAAGCTAAAGGTTATCCGGGTCGACTATATTATCTAGGTTAAGTTCTTAACCCGTATACTCATCTTCACCTTCAAAAATACACCCGAAATAATAAGCTTCAATACCCACTAAATAGCTAAATAATACTAGGAATTAATAGAGTAATATTTAGGGTTTTATTTAGTGTGCTTTAGAAATAAAATGGAAGAAAAATAAAGGGGGAAAAGGAGAGAAAAGGCACGGTTGAAATGAAGTGAAAAAAAATGTGTTTTGCACTTGTGAAAATAATGGGAACAAGTTAGGATGTTTTTAGGTTAAATGAATTAGGTTTTGTTTTGTTTATTTAGTAAATAAAGTTTAATTAAACTAAATTATGAGTCATAAAATTCAAGTGGTACCACTTGATTCAATTAGAAGGTTCCAAATGATATTTTGATGATAAAAAGTTTTTCACGAAATTAATCAGTTTTAAAAAAAGTCGGGTGTCAAAAGCGATAAAAGTTAATGTGTGCGCGTTTGACGATTTTTCGAAATATTACTACTTTTAAATTCTAAGACTAAAATATTTATTTTATTATTCAAAAATTTTCAAAAGTTTTAAAGAAGTCGATAAATTTTACAAAACGAAAGTTTTGCAAAAATAGAGATTTTTGGAAGGTTAAAAGGTTAGGATTTGATTTAAGATTTGAAATTAGAATTTGATGGCTAATTATTGATTTAAATTAACGCGGGGTGTTACAAACCTCCCCCCTTAGAAAAGTTTCGTCCCGAAACTTGAATGAAGGATAGGATTTTCACTGAGATAAACAGCTCTGGGTATTTCTCCCTCATAGAGGCCTCGGTCTCCCAAGTTGCTTGTTCGGTCAATTGACCCTTCCATGGCACCTTCACTAAGGGAACCGTCTTCCGCCTCAACACTTTGGTTTCTCGTGCCAGAATCTTTACAGGCCTCTCGGAACAGAGCAGGTTAGGCTCAACTGCGATCACGTCAGGAGTAATAATGTGACTTGGGTCACTCCTGTATCTCCTTAGTTGAGAAACGTGGAACACGTTGTGAACCTTGGATAAGTTGGGGGTAGCGCTAGGCGATAGGCTACCTCACCAATCCTTTCAAGTACCTCGTACGGTCCAGCGTATTTAGGGCTCAATTTCCCTTTCAACCAAAAACGTCGAACCCCCTTCATGGGCGATACTTTTAAGAACACATGATCACCGACTTCGAACTCAATAGGTCGGCGATGTTTGTTGGCATACATCTTCTGGCGGTCTTGGGCCGCTTGTAGACGTTCACGAATGACCTTAATATGCTCAATCTGGTCTTGTATAACTTGGGGTCCAGTTCCCACGTTGTCACTAGCATCGTCCCAACAGACTGGGCTACGACACTTTCTCCCGTAGAGTGCCTCGAATGGGGCACACCCCAAACTTGCATGGAAGCTATTGTTGTAGGAGAATTCGATCAAGGGTAGACTTTTCTGCCAATTCTCGTTGAATTCCAAAGCACATGCCCTGAGCATATCTTCGAGCGTTTGAATAGTTCGCTCAGTTTGACCATCAGTCGCAGGATGGAAAGCTGTGCTCATCTTCAGTTGGCTTCCCAAGGCTGCTTGTAGTCTTTCCCAAAAATGGGAGGTGAATCTCGGATCCCTATCCGATATAATGTCCAGTGGTACACCATGTAGTCGGATCACCTCCTTCTCATAAGCCTTAGCTAGCTCTTCAAGGCTCCAAATGTCTTTGATCGGTACGAAATGGGCCGATTTCGTTAAACGGTCCACTATTACCCAAATTGCATTATTCCCTCGGTGAGTCCTTGCTAATCCTGTTATGAAATCCATGGAAATGGAATCCCGTTTCCCCATTGGAATGTCCAAGGGTTGTAGTAGTCCTCCAGGTCGTTGATGCTCGAATTTCACCTTCTGGCAGATTAGGCACTTTGCAACGTACTCGGCAATCTCTGCTTTCATTCCTACCCACCAGAACCTCAGCTTTAAGTCTTGGTACATTTTATCGGTCCCTGGATGTATGGAGTATCGTGTACTATGTGCCTCGTCGAGGATCCTTCTCTTTAGCACTGGTACGTCGGGCACACACCACCTTTCTTTGAATCTCAAACTCCCGTCAGGTTTAATCTCAAATCCTTCTCGGTTCCCTGAAGGAATTTCCCGTCTGATCTTCACAAGCTCTTCATCTTCCCATTGTAGAGCTCTAATCTCGTGATATAACTCCGGCTCTGCGATCATTGCGTTTAAGTCGGCGTCGTCAGACTGAACCAACTCTAAATTCATTCTTTTGAAGTCTCTGACTATACCAGCCGGAATTTCCCAAATGTTGCTAAGGGTATGCGTAGTCTTTCTACTCAGGCGTCGACAACGACGCGTTAGCCTTTACCCTCGTGATACAAAGAGTTCAATCTTGTAGTCTTTGATCGATTCTAACCACCCCGGCGTTGTCTCATGTTGAGTTCCTTCTGTGTGAAGATATATTTCAGGCTCTTGTGGTCTGTGTAGAACTTGATACTTACTCCGTAGAGGTAATGACGCCAGATTTTCAAAGCAAACACCACGGCTGCTAATTCTAGGTCATGAGTTGGGTAGTTTCGTTCATGAACCTTTAGCTGCCTTGATGCATAAGCAATGACCCTCCCTTGTTGCATCAGTACGCAACCCAGGCCATTCAGTGAGGCGTCACTGTAGACTTCATACTCGTCTCCATCCGTAGGGAGAGCTAAGACGGGTGCTGTGGTAAGCCTTGTCTTGAGTTCCTGGAATGCATTCTCGCACTCGTCACTCCATATGAACTTGGATTCCTTTTGTAACAGCTTCGTCATCAGTCGTGCAACCTTGGAGAAATCTGGGACGAATCTCCTGTAGTATCCAGCCAAACCTAAGAAACTGCGTATTTCAGTTATATTTGTAGGTGCCTTCCATCCTTTCACTGCGTCAATCTTTGAAGGATCTACCATCACTCCGTCCTTCGAGATGACGTGACCCAGGAACGCTACCTTTTCAAGCCAAAACTCGCACTTGGATAGTTTTGCGTACCACTTATATTTCTGTAGTATCCCCAGAATGACACGGAGGTGTTCCTCGTGTTCTGCTCCGGTCTTGGAATAAATCAGGATATCGTCAATGAATACGACCACGCATATGTCCAAATACTCGTGAAAGGTCCTGTTCATTTGATCCATGAACACTGCTGGTGCGTTTGTCAAACCGAAAGGCATGACCTTGAATTCGTAGTGACCATATCTGCTTTTGAAAGCAGTCTTCTGGATGTCCCGTTCTCTTACCACAATCTGATGGTAACCCGACCTTAGGTCGATCTTTGAAAATACTCCTGCGCCTTTTAATTGATCAAAGAGATCGTCGATTCTGGGCAAAGGGTAGCGGTTTTTAATGGTCACCTTGTCCAATTCCCTGTAGTCGATGCAGAGCCTCATACTGCCATCCTTCTTCTTCACAAGGAGAACCGGTGCTCCCCAGGGTGAGACACTCGGTCTTATGAATCCCTTCTCAATCATTTCCTCTAGTTGTTTCTTCAATTCCTGTAGTTCTACCGGTGCCATCCTATAGGGTGCCTTTGAGATGGGTGCCGTGCCTGGCGCAAGGTCGATAGAGAATTCAACGTCACGTGCAGGTGGCAATCCTGGAAATTCATCTGGGAAAACATCAGGGAATTCCCGTACCACGTGAATATCTTCGATGTTCATGCTTTTCTTGACTTCGTTGATACTGCACAAGTACACCTGATGTCCTTTCCTTTCTAGCCGTTGTAGTTGTAGCACAGAGATGATTTTCGCCCCCTTAATTGGCGAAGTCTTCTGATATGTGACTCTAGTTCCAACAGGATGCTTCAAGCGAATCTTCCGGTCTCGGCACTCGAATATCGCATGGTATTTAGTCAACCAGTCGATCCCCCAGAATGACGTCGAACTCCGGCATGTCGAAAAGAATAAGGTCGGAAGGAAAGATTGTTTTATGAATTGTGATTGGAGTTTCTCTAAAAATTTTAGAACATTTGAGAGTTTTACCGTTTGGTATGGAAATATTTGCATCGATAGATTCGAATTTTGTGAGATTAGCTTTTTGAATAAATTTAGAAGATATAAAGGACAATGATGCCCCAGTGTCAAATAATACAACAGCGTTTATAGAGTTTACAAGGAAAATACCAGTGATGACGTCGGCCTCAGGTGATTCTTCCGCTTCTGCCTCTGTGAGTACATAAACTCGACCATGTACCACGACAGATTGTGGTACCCCTGCAACAGGAGCCGTATTCAGGTTGTTGGGGCATACATTCGACTTATGCCCCGCCATCTTGCATTTGAAACAGGTAATTGGCAGACCATTGCACTGCCTCCCCTCATGTAGTGCTTTACGGCATATACGACAATTTCCTGGTAAAGCTCTTAGTTGAGGGGCCCTCCCCGTAACCATGGCTCTCTCGTTGTTCCCAGCAGGAAGCCTGTTTTGGAACGCAGACCTCTGGAAATTTGGCCTCTGCTGGTTCGGGCGTTGGTAGTTCGGCTTCTGAATGAAGCTCGACTGTGCCACAGATGACACAAACACCTTCTTCTTCTTTTTCTCCTCAGCTTTTTCCAACTCCAAGGAAGCCCATACACAACGCACGCGCTCGTATCTTTGCGGCAAAAGTAGTGTAGGTGTTGCTGCTCAAGTAGGTACGCAGATCATTAGACATGTTGCGCAGGTACCTTTGAGTCATGGCCCTCTCATTGGGAGCTACCGTAGTTCCAAACTTGGACAGCCGTTGGAACTCCTCCGTGTACTCCTGGAGGGTCATGTCATTCATTTTCAGACTTATAAATTTCTCCTCCATCTGGCATCGGAGCTCATACCCGAAGTATCGCTCCTTGATCTTTGTGGTGAATTCGCCCCAGGTGAACGTAGTGTCAGGCTCATTAGTCCTGATCACGTTCCACCAACCATTCGCCTCTTCTTTCAGATAGAAGGCGGCGATGTTGACCCTCTCTTCTGGAGGTGTCCTGCTCAAATCCATGAGCTTTTTCATCTCTTCCAACCAATTTGTGAGCACGGTAAGGTTGTTTGACCCTGAGTATACTGGTGGTCGATGACGTGAGAATCGGTCAAACGCACTCGGCTGATGTTGGCGGTTCGCGTTGTCTGTGGCTATCTCTGCCAAACGTATTAAGGATTCCTCGGCCAGAACTTGTCTTTCCGCGTTAGTCATTGGGGGAGCAGCCATTCTGAAAGAATAAGGAAGCGAAGAAATTTATTAGCATTGCAAGGTGTTAGAAAGCATGCTTGACATCGATAGAATTTCATTCGGAATAAATGCGATAACAGCAGTCATGCAAGTAAGCACAGAAGTTAGATATTTCATTCCATTAGAATGAAATTGCTGGGATGTATCTTGTACACTTCTTAGGAAGGTAACAAAAGATAGAAGGTAGAGAGTGTATTTTTTGTGGAATTGTTTATGAATTTAACAGTTGTCTTCACTCCGTGCCGTCTGGTACTTCCTTCGATGCTCCCATCTCCGAGAATTGAATTTATTATTTAGATTTTATATCCGAGGATAAATGTTAGTTTTAGTTAGCCAACTCAGCAAGTAGCAAGCATACGCTAGTTAGTGTATTTTATTTTGAGGGCAGTAGTTCGTTATTTAAAAGTCCTTAGCCTATGGTCGGTACTTAAGGTTTCTACCCATTCTCACACTTTAAAGCGATTTCAAGTTATTATTTAAGTGATCTAATAAAAGAAGAATCTAATTTATTATTTGATCCTAGTAGTCTTGCGGGTTAACATATTAATATGTTTGTACCGCCCAGGTGTCTCTCGTTAGGTAAGCATAAATCGCATTAGGCAATTCATGTTACGGTCACGAGTCAGCTTTGATACCAACTGTAACAACCTGGTTTTTAGTCGACTTTAATTGCTAAGGCGGAAATTAATTAAGTCTTAAACCTGCGTCATTAATTATACATAAAACCCAAATATTACAAATATCGTTCAAGAGTTGAGTAAAACAACTCTAAGTACGGAATTTAAAAGAGTATAGGTTATATATTACATCTCTCTCGAAAACAACTAAGGAAAAGCAAAAAAAACGTCTCGTGGCTCCATCCAAAACCCAGCTCCTGGTCCACGAACGTCCTGCACAATAAACTGATGGGGGGGTGCCCGCTGAGCGGACAGTGACTAGCTATGCTCATACTTACCCTCGATTTCAATTACTTTGGTTTATTATTATCGCTTTATAACTATAACGTTATGATAAAAACATAAACATGCTTATTACATATAGCATATAAAGACGTATAAGTCATAATAAGCATGCGGTTTAAAGCGATAAATCATATAAGCATGATATTCAGTTATGAAAGCAAATAACATATAATATCATAACAATAGTATCACAATAATTCAACAAGATTACAACGCGATATCAGATCGCAAACAGACGTACATACAGTATCATTCACATCATGCAGACTCGATTCACTTCAGAAATTTGTGATCTTTAGTTTTCAAAGATGGTACACACTCGTTCTCATTTAATCAAACAACAGACAACACATACTGCTTACGAGCCTGACCACTGAGTAGGCCATTGTACTCTAGTCGCTTGCATTTCACTACCATAGTGCAGCGGCTTACTCGACTCGTAAACCACGCCGAATACTATAGTACTTGCATCTCATCTTCTAGTGTTCGAAATGATTCGAACTTCAGATACAATCTCGTCAAGTGATCTGTACATGTGGTAAGAGCGAATGCAAGTGTCGCGTCCAATAAAGACGAAACACGGCAAGGAGACAGAACCGTAAGATGCGCTAAGCATATAATGTCACGGTGGCCCTGGTAACTTTAGCGAAATAGGGTAATAAAGCCCTAGTCTAGTATATATACACTAATATCCACGTTAAGAGTAGGCTATGCTATTCATAGAGCACCTTAACTCTGGATAAAACGACTATTTCCTAAAGCCTGATCCAAAAGGATTGGCATATTCTTTATCTTGTACGGAACAGGCTATACGACTTAAGGCGTAACGGCATGGGTAGAACGCATAAGCATATAATGCTACCGGCTGAACCACACTAACCGGGATGACCAACGTCAGAGACCGAGATAGTGGCGTCCGCTATAAGACTATCTTAACCCCACTTCACTCACGATTGACGTTCCCTTATCTAAGGCCCAAGCTTGACCTTTCATTTAACTTACTCAATATTTATTATTTATTTGATATTTTATATCACATGTTACTAGACTCTCCTAGTCTCAGCGTCAAACGTTTAATTTGAATTGTAGGTTTCATATGATCACATAACATATTCGTTTATTATTTGAAGTGTTGTTAATTATTAACGTTTTTAAGTTTTTATATTAATATGTTTATTAATATGTCCAATTTTATTTAAGTGTTTTTCAAACACTTTAAATCATTCACTTATTCATTTTTTTTATTTTTCTATACTTAGTAAAATTTTCAATTATTTTCAATATTTCAAATTTTGAGATTTGAAATATCTTTGAATTTTGAGACATAACTTGTTTTTACAAGTTTCGTAAATTTCTCACTATTCACTTTTCACTATTCACTATTCACTATTTACCGTATTTTATACGTATTCGTATTTTTATACTTCGTATTTTATACGTATTTTTATACGTATTCGTATTTTTATACTTCGTATTTTATACGTATTTTTATACTTAAGATATTTTTGGTATACAACTAAACCTTTTTATTTCCTAAGTACAAATTTCTAGTTTCAAAGTCGTTAGGTTCGTTTTGTATTTAGTGATTTGTGAAAATATTTTAAAAGTCTAGTTTTAAAAACGTTAAGTTCGGTTTGTAAAAAGTGATCAATGATATTTATTTTAAACTGAGACTTAGTTAAATTTAGTCGTCTATGTACTAAATTTAGCGATTTACATTTTCAAAATAATGGTATCGTGGATGGTTCATTTTAGTCCGTATGTCCAAGTTCAACAGTCCAATATTTGCAAAGGCAGTAGCACACGATTTAATTCATTTTTATAACGGTTACTCATTTTTATCGGTTTAATATATTTCATTTATAACTAAATCGATTTATACAAAAATTCAATTCTAATAACTATTAAACTTTAGGGACTTAGTGATATTTTTATTTTGATCAAATTTAGTCTACTTTACTTAAGAATGTCGTGTAGTATTATAAATATGTCAAAATTGATTTATTTCTTTTAATTTCTTAATTCTAACTTATTAACTAATAATTAAATTATTTTAACAATAAACTAAAAAGTGATAAAAACAATTTTGACCCAAAATACATGGGAATGCCGTGAGCTAGTCTTGGTGGTGTCCAAATTTTCATTTTTCGATTTTAACGGTTTTTAGCTTAAAGTCTTTATAATTTAATTATTCTAATTATACTAGAACGATTTAAACTAAAATGAAATTTACTAAAAATTTCATTTATATTTATGAATAGTGTTTTTCAACACTTTAAATTTCTAACTTTTTAATCTTAATGATTTATAATGTTTTAAGTTGATTTATAACATAATACTAACAATACATAAAACAATAACTAAACATAAACACAAATTATTAACAAACATAATATAAAACGAAATCAAAATGAGTAAAAATGATGAACATCAACATGGAGATCACATGAACATTATGAACATCAAAAATAAACTCAAGAACACCATATTCAATTTTATCAACTTATAAATTATTTTCCTAATTTTTTTTTTTTACATGATAACATCTATTTTAACTAACTTAACACAACATATTATTTACAAAAATTAAAAGTGAAAATTTATATAAAAAAAATAGGGAAATGCCGAGTGATATACATATGAACATATAATTTTTATTTTCGATTTTAATCACTTTAAACTCATTGTTAATATTTTACATAATTTTTATATATGATTACTACTCAAATAAAACATAACTAAACATAAAAATCATATGAAAATAAATTAAAAATGCTCAAAAATAAATTAACTACACATATGAACATATTACTAAAACATTACTAGTAAAATAATCACTTAGTTATTATAATTTATTATCATCACATAACATAAATAGAATCAAAGTTGATGTTTAACAAAATTTTAACATAAGATTCATATTTATAAAATTATGATAACAACACAAATTAATTTACTAAGAGGCCAAAATAAGACAAAGCTAGTCACCTCGATTTGGCAAGCTAGAGGTTATCCGGGTCGACTATATTATCTAGGTTAAGTTCTTAACCCGTATACTCGTCTTCACCTTCAAAAATACACCCGAAATAATAAGCTTCAATACCCACTAAATAGCTAAATAATACTAGGAATTAATAGAGTAATATTTAGGGTTTTATTTAGTGTGTTTTAGAAATAAAATGGAAGAAAAATAAAGGGAGAAAAGGAGAGAAAAGGCACGGCTGAAATGAAGTGAAAAAAAAAAGTGTTTTGCACTTGTGAAAATAATGGGAACAAGTTAGGATGTTTTTAGGTTAAATGAATTAGGTTTTGTTTTGTTTATTTAGTAAATAAAGTTTAATTAAACTAAATTATGAGTCATAAAATTCAAGTGGCACCACTTGATTCAATTAGAAGGTTCCAAATGATATTTTGATGATAAAAAGTTTTTCACGAAATTAATCAGTTTTAAAAAAAGTCGGGTGTCAAAAGCGATAAAAGTTAATGTGTGCGCGTTTGACGATTTTTCGAAATATTTCTACTTGTAAATTCTAAAACTAAAATATTTATTTTATTATTCAAAAATTTTCAAAAGTTTTAAATAAGTCGATAAATTTTACAAAACGAAAGTTTTGCAAAAATAGAGATTTTTGGAGGGTTAAAAGGTTAGGATTTGATTTAAGATTTGAAATTAGAATTTAATGGCTAATTATTGATTTAAATTTAATATCTGTATATAACGAATTCGAAACTGTGAAAAGAAAGAAGAAGAGAGAAGATAAGAAATCATGGTTTTTAAAGGTTTAAGTCAAAAACAATAACGTTTTAATGCAATGACTCGTGCACTCATATAATCGACCTCCCTCGAGAATTATATAAGTGATCCTGTGGATACCCATATCCGTACCCTCCCAAACAAAACCCTATGATGTATCATGGACTTTTATTACGCATGCTTTAACGTTGACTTATACGGTTCTAACTAATGTCGAATTCATTTTGAGTCGTTTTAAATGTTAAAATGTTTAGGTCGCTTCACATCACACTTAAATAACGTTCATTTTGTCCATTTGGAGTCTAGCTAGGTCCTTGTCCTGCTTCATTTGGCATGAGCTTCGCATTTGCACTACAATTAGCCCTTTTACATTAACAAGGTCTAATTCAGCATTCCTAAATTCCTAAATTTAGGCCCGGTAGCTAAAACCGCTATTTAGCCCCCTCTTACACAAAATACGGCTTCACGTCTTATCTTATTTCACAAAAACTATGCAAATACACCCTTTTCATTTTTCCGGGTCTCGGGCCCGAAACCGAGCCCAAACCCAGCCTTTGGCCCGCACTCCAAAGCCCTAAGCATCACAAAATATCTCACAAATATCCCAGCACTTTTCTTGAGCTACACGTTCGAGATTATCACGAAATCTTTCAAAGATTTAATACAACCGAAACTTGGAAAGCAGACCTAAAACCAGACCCCCAAACCGCATGACCTTATGCGGTTTGAGGGGGGAACCGCATAAGCCTATGCGGTTTCCCCAGGCAACCGCATAAGGCTATGCGGTTCCCAGGCCTGTTTTTATCCCCGATTTCCTAATTTCTCCGAGGTTTTTAGTATATATACACCCCTATACCCAACCTCGAAGGATCATCTTTCACAACCATAATACATCTCTTACACCACAAATTCTCATCTTACACCCTTTCACATCCACAAAAGCCTCACGCACTCAAATCCTTGAGTTCAACACACCATCCCGTGTTGAATTCATCCTCCTTTTAAGTTCAAGAAGCGAAGCTCTGCCCAGATCTGAAGCGTCAGGACAAGGTAGGTACCGATCCACTTGGATCAAATCTTTTTCTTATTTTCTATGGTCTAACAAAGGGGTCTACACTTCAGCGCCCCGGCTTTGGCATCCAGTAGCTTGCAATCCAAGTGTGCTACTTCCTTCGGGTACACTCCATATCCGATGACACGCCAAAGTCGCATAAGCAACCGACCTTATAAAATAAACCAATGGACAATTGAACTTTATTTTATTTGCATGCATCTTGCACCTTCTTATTTTGCATTAAAATCAACTTAAATAATGAATTGACCTTTAAGCGAACTGTATTCGTTAACAAGTTAAACATGCTAAAGCGAGGGTTTTAATCAATCTTTTGCATCCTGTATGCATTCTTTTACATCCTTATCGCACTTGTACGTAGCGATAACATTAGCTCAAATATCATCTTACAAGGATTGTTCTAGGTCAGTAGAGGCTATTTTTACATAGGCTTTTCTAAAAGGTTTTCATAAATCATTATTTGAATTAACTCTTTTTCTAAAGTACCTCACCTTTAATCCAACTGGTTTCACAACCTTAGATCTAGGGGTGTCGGCGTGCTCCAAAATCTAGGACATGTTTTTAACTTAGAACATGGTAGCAGGTTCCTATTTTCCGCGATAAATAGGTGGCGACTCCATAACAGTTCTTAAAGGTTTTTCCAACTTAATCTTTTTTAAATTAAAATCCGCCCTTAAGCAAGACGCCGAGTTGGGGTCCCTCCCGGGTTCCACAGTTTGGCGACTCCGCTGGGGACATCTTATTTTTAAAACTAAAAACTAGCTTTTTCTTTTTAAAAATAAAGAGGTGAAACTTGAAAGCCTTGAACAATCCAAGTATACATATTTGAGCTATGCACATTCGTTTAGAGTCCATTCCTTTTGGAATCTAGGCACCCTTTGCACCCTCGAGAGGTGGTTCCCACATGCAAAGCTTGTCCACTCGATAAAGCACATGCCGACTAGCTTTCCTCTCGCCCCTCACGGCTTCTGTAGCGGCTATCTCGACCGCCCGGTGCTCCCTTGAAAACCTATCGCCGGTGTAGGAAATGAAGGGGTTAAGTATCTGCCAAAGCGTACTCGAGGTAGTTGGAGGTGTACCCGACTGACTCATTTTTACCCTTCTTGAGTCATACGTACAAGTTCGAGGCTATGCACTCCATGGTCTTTTTCAAAATAAGCATTTGCATTCATATCTTCGAAAACTCGCTTAAACGTTTCAAAGATAAATGAACCTAACATCTAACAAACTAACACTTCTCAAACAAAACTATCGCGAATTTTTGAAACAAGCTTTTTCAAAACTTCCTTTTTCACTAACAAGCAAAAACCCGAGCAAGGATTAAAACCCGAGCTCGTGGATTTCAATCCTCTAGCTCATACGGCCTAGACTCCGTTTTAACATCCTCGACTCGACTTGCTCGAGCCGAATCCTCTTCTTTTACACATCCGACTCGAGCTCACCTCGGCAAATCACCGATATCAGCTCGATGGGTGCAAAGCAAAACCTTTTAACATCGAGACGAGATGTGCGCACACATCCTCGTCTCAAAAGCTTTCCTTTAGCTAAAACTTTTTCGAAAACCTCCTTTTTCAAGCTTAAAAAGAGTTTTCTTAATAAAGAAATGAGCTAGAATGAACACTTAAAATGAACGTTGGTCTAGTCACGTCACTAACGTGCTAATTTAACCCACACAACCTAATCCATTCTCAACACGCTCGACTCGCCTAGCTAATCGCTCTCGAGTCGAATCCTTCTCGCCCATCTAGGCTCGAGCCCTTAACGATGAACCGTTAGGTGGGCTCGACAAAGCTAACACCTTTTAACATCGAGACGAGATGTGCACACGCATCCTCGTCTCAAAAGCTTCCTATTAGCCAAACCTTGTCTAAAATCTCCTTTTTCAAGCTTAAAAGGTCTTCCTAAACAAAAATGAGCTAAAAATGAACGCTTAAAGCGAGCGTTGAATCTAATAGGACTAACTAGATACACGTCACACAAACCAATCCATTCTCGACATCCTCGACTCGACTAGCTAACCGCTCACGAGTCGAATCCTTTCCATGCATCTAGGCTCGAGCCCTTAACGATGAGCGGGTTAACATGGGCTCGACGAATGCAAATCAAACACATTTCAACGTCGAGACAAGATCCGCACACGCGTTCTTGCCTCAAAGACTTCTTAGGCACAACATTGCTCCTAAAGCAATACACTCTCATTTTTGAAACAAGCTCTCTTCAAAAATCTCCTCACTTTTACAAAACAAGCAACACACTCCCATTTTTGAAATAAATTCTTTTCAAAATCTGCTTATTTTTACAAACCAAGCAAGACACACCCGCTTTTGAAATGAGCTCTTTTCAAAAATCTCCTCACTCCTGCAAAACAAATAACGACATTCTCTTTACAAATCTCTTTGGGCCAAACGGCCCAAAGTCGACTCCGTTCGACAAAAATCGTCTTTTTCAAGCAAACAAAACCCGAGAATGGCCAAGCCCAATCTCGCGGACTTTTCATCAGACCAAATGATTCATAACCATCTTGGCCCAAATCCTCTTACAAACTACTTTCACAAAATCCTCATCACGTTTTTGAAATAACCTTTTTCAAAAATCCTTCCTTCGAACCGAATGGCCCATAGTCAGGACGGTTTGATCTAGACAAACAGTCTCTTCAAAACACCTGAGAATAATCACTTTATTCTCGTGACATTCCAAAACATAAATGAACTACATGACCCGCAATCATCGTAACCCATTTATTACCAAACATTTTCAAACCCGAGAATGGACCTTTTCTTGAAAACAAATCCAGCAAAATAAACATTTTCGAAATCCATGATTCAAAATGGCCTACCGCCATTTTAATCCAAACATCTCTTTTCACAAGACAACAAAACCTAGGAATGAACTAGCATCATCCCGCAAATCCTTCACGGTTAGACCAAGTGGCTCATAGTCGCTTTAATCTAACCCTCCTTCAAACCGAATGTATGAAAACGAGTATAACCGTCTTCATCACATCTTCAAACACCCTTGGTTCGGATAGCCTATTGCCACTCCGAATCGATTCACACTTTCACCGACAAGCCACTAACACGAGTTTATCGGATTTGATTACGAAACGCCTTTTACATCGAGCCAAAATGTGACAACACATTTTGCTCAACAAAACATCCTGCTTTTCGTCGAAAACAAAACTTTTGCAAAATCAAAGACAAATCTAAGTATGCATGAGCCAAGACCCGACGCGAGCATCAACCCCATCCGAGACATGTGCGTCTCGAGCACCCAGCGAAGAATCCATCAAGGCGCCACCGACGATCTCACGGATCTCCTCAAGAAATTCGAGTCTTTTCAATACGGGTCGAGTTTTTAAGCATTGAGTCAACCTCTGTCAGTCTAGGGCAATCGAGTCTTCGACGTACGACATTTTAACAAATCGATAAAGGAATAAGTTTGCCTACAACCCAGCTTCCTTTTTACACACTTTTCCCATAAAAAACACAACTCTACACCAACATACTTTGCATCCCAGGAACAACTATCCTAGGGAGATCTAGGCCGGGTACGAAGGTCCAAGTCAACTAAATCAAGGACACAAAGACAAAGACGGTTCCGACGACTAAGCACCTAAGGTTCACTAGTCTACTCGTGATCTACTACTCCGCTGCTTTCGGAGGAGGATCCATTAATTTGGAGCTCCACAGTGGTCATGAATTTGATCGCGACCAAAAGTACGAGTATTCCTGGATCGCCCTTCGCGTACTCGATCGCGTGCCTAATAAGCAAACGAACTTGTCAGAGGAGCCCGGCGTGATAGACACACGATCACAAGTGACCACCGAGCCATAGAGTTTAGCAAGGTCCGAGCTCAAGCCCAAGCTACATAGGGCGTAAGATATTCTCAAACCAAACGGGAATACAAGGTACAAAGGTCAAAAAACCAAAGTCACCAAAAAGCAAAAGTCTCAAAAGCTCCGGAACAAGGGGCAAAACAACTAAGCAAAAAGCTTAAGAAGTCAAAAGCTTAAGAAGTCAAAAGCTTAAGAAGTCAAAAGCTCAAGAAGTCAAAAAGCTTAAGAAGTCAACAAGCTTAGAAATCAATAAGCGAGGGGCCGAAACCCCAAAGGCAAGAAATGCAGAAGCCCGAAGCAGTGGCCAGGTCTTTGAAATTCCAAATTAAGACACAACAGAAGTAGCAAGCAACCAGCCTAGATCAACCAAGGAGAACTCACCCTTAGGATGCAATGTATCAAGGTCAAACACATAAACACCCTTCGGACCGGCGGGTCCCTAAACACGCACCTTTCCACAAAAACAAACCCACCTCCCAGACCGGTGGATCCTTAAACACGCACCTTTCCACATAAACACCTCCTTACCAAAACAAACACACCCCTTTCGGAACTACGCTAGGTTTGATTCCGTAACCACGGATACGTAGGCCGCTCTCCCGAGCTCAACCAACCTTTTACAAAAATCCACAAAATATTCCTCGTCCAAAGCTTTCCATGCTAAGGATGTGTCCACAAAAATTCACAAAGTTCAAAGGCAAACTATTTCTTTATCGAGGCGACTAAAACGAATTCGTCAAGGCAAAGTTGTCATAGACTTAGGAGTAGTACTCTGCTTTTTGGTCTAACCAGCTTTGCGGGAACATGACATCCCACTGCGGACAAGCAAGCACCACTGGGCTCCACCAGCGCACGTGTTCCCGAATATGGCAACCATGCACCCGTCGAGTCTCAAATCACGCATACGATTCGTCTCTATTATGCAAACTTTTCGACGTTTTAAGCATCGACTCACATGTCGAGTCAATCCTCTTCCAATCAAACAATTTAGCGACATTTAAACCGCTCCTTTCAAAAACTCTCCAGTCTTCAAAGCGCTCCCGCGGGCGACACGCTTTTTCAAGGCAACGCACCACATTAGCTAATCACCTTTCAATTTAACTCAATACTCGAGTTAATACGAAAGCACTTTGCAAACACATCCTTTCGCCAAGCAAAATGTGCCTTTGAAAATGCATCTCAAATCCTTAAAATGCATCTCGAATCTTCAAAGTCTAAACTTTTCCAAAAATTTAACTTCGGCGCTCGAGTTAATACATTTTGAGTAACTGGCATTCTTGAATTTAACTCACTCGAGTTAACACATTACGAGCGAAAACTCTGTCGAACTACGCGGTTTGATTCCACATTCGTGGATACGTAGGCAGCTTACGCAAAGCACAACCGAATCTAGCACTACACCCCACTCCGTGTTGTCATGAGATTCCCCCGAATTCTCATCCTCGACAACTGGGGGCTTCTCAACCTTTGCACTCAAGTGACCCTCTACGGTCTTCACAACTCTAGCTTGAACCTACAACGTCAAAACACCCCTTTCATCTCGCATGAATCCTTACAACCGACATTTCTAGCATTCATTTTTTTTTAAAGCTCATTTCGACAACTAAAATGAATCTTTTACAAAAATGATTTTTCAACAAAAAGCTTTTTAATCCAAGCATCCCAATCGGGAATCATTTTACTTTCAAATCCAAGCCTACTAACTACGCAGGTACACGGAAGCACAACACAGCACGGAAGCGAAAGACGACGAAAGCAACTACAAAGTTCAAGCCAAGCTACAACAAACAGTCATGTAAACAAGGGTTCACACAATCCTTATTACACAAGCATACTAATACAATTAAGGGTGAAGACGACGGTACTCGTCAAAGTCTACTGAACCCGAGCCACCTCAGCACGACCCTGACACAACTGAATCGCCTGCTCCGCCCACGCTACACTTTTCTCTTTTTCACCTTAATTTCAATCAAATTAAGTTGAACCACGGGGGAAATTTCAATACCAAACACCATACTCTTCACTTTGACTCAGTTTTCATTCAAAACTTAGTCAAACTCGAGGGGGTAACCCAAAAACTCCTTCTCCAAGTACACATTCCATTACACTTTGACTCAGTTTTCATCCAAAAACCTAGTCAAACTCGAGGGGGTAATCCAAGAACACCCTCATCCTAATACAACCCATAGCCTTTTACATAGTTTGATCATCGCTATATTCCATACCTCGATCAAACTGGGGGCTCACATACACCAACACCATGACCAAGACAACTGGGGGCTGACGCTTCCTATCAAGGATCAAGCCTTTACAACATCAAACCTTTACAACGAAAAATGGGATAATTTTTCGCATTTTTGAAGACACCCTTGCTATGAATACCCACATCAACATAAGCATCTACGGTTGAGCGACACCTCCAGAACCGCCACAAACATGAACATGCACGCTAAAAGCATAACACTTTCATGTGTACATCAGAAAAGCAACACCCGAACGTAGGTCCAAGCACCAAGTACCCTAACATATCCAAGAAACATCCCAAGCACCATGCATTCCAAGTCCAAGAGACATGTATCATACGAATCCAAACGAATCACCAGATACCACGTTTCATGGTCGAAGCAAGCGAAATTGAAGATCTTGAAAGGAAAATCGCAAGTTCGAATATTTTCGGATTTGAAACCGCGACATGTGCGAATGAGTTCACGCTTGAAGTCGCCAATTGATGAGAGATTCCCCGGAAGAGTCACTAGTCTACAGGCAATTTCCAGAGCATGTTTTGTTCCACGTTTTCCCCTCATCTTTCTTCATACACGCAAGCTTTCATGGTTAAGGCGTCACCTACAGTCCGCCACAAGCACTAGCACATACATTACGCGCTATGCCTTGGTTAAGGCGTCACCTACAGTCCGCCATACTCGTGTGCTAAGCATTTAATACACGGTACAGAAGCAGAAACACGAACACTCTTCACGAGTCCTTACACCCTCTTACACGTCCCTGTGGAGTATCGCTTCCTCCCCATGGAGTCCACACACCTATACAGACATTTCCTACGGAGTCCAAGACATGCCCTTCGACTTCCCCAGCAAATCACTAACATAAACACCAAGCGTCTGCATCAGCACATTCAGCACATCCAAGCAATTACACGAAGCCGTACACTTGAGCACATACACCTTCCTCGGACCATAATCCCGGCGAATATACACCTGCACCCCTAACAAGACGAAACACCATCACTCTCTCAAACAACCACAACTACACCTACGCTCCTCGGCAAGACCATACATATACACCCTTCCCTAGCAAACTAGTACTTCTCCAGCAAATACTACACTAAGCACCTGCGCTCCTCGACAAGACCCAGTTCAACATCAACAACGGCATCAGCATAAGCGACGGCATCAGCAACAGTGTCAGCAAAGTCATCAGCAACGACAACGGCACTACCTTCTCCTCAACGAAAGGCAACCATATGCAACTACAACTACATAGACACTCCTCGGCGAGCCCAAGCACAAGCACTCCGCGATATGCACCTAACTCCAAGCATTTCACTCTACCACGGACACTCCTCGGCAAGTTCAAGCACAAGCATCACACTGACGCTCTTTCACGAGACTTACACCTACATCTACATAAGCACCTCTACACCTACATCTACATAAGCACCCTACACCTCGCCTCGCGCATACCCAAACATCTTACAAAGTACACATGCAATACGAAGACATTACAAGCACCGGCGGTCATCCGACGATACCAAGCATTTACAACAAAGACAACAAGCACGCGAAGACATCCGGCGGCGAGTTCTTATAGCATGCACGGACCGCCAAGTCCTTAAAATCATACGCCCCTCCCGTTGCTTAGCCGGTTCGAAGTCCTCGTCTCACCCATGGACACATGCTTCGTTCCGCTGACTATATCGAGACTGTAGTGGTCCGGATATGGTCGTGGAGTTTGACTAGCGCTCTAGTCCGAGCTCAGTCAAACTGGGGGCTCTGTGGATACCCATATCCGTACCCTCCTAAACAAAACCCTGTGATGTATCATGGACTTTTATTACGCATGCTTTAACGTTGACTTATACGGTTCTAACTAATGTCGAATTCATTTTGAGTCGTTTTAAATGTTAAAATGTTTAGGTCGCTTCACATCACACTTAAATAACGTTCATTTTGTCCATTTGGAGTCTAGCTAGGTCCTTGTCCTGCTTCATTTGGCATGAGCTTCGCATTTGCACTACAATTAGCCCTTTTACATTAACAAGGTCTAATTCAGCATTCCTAAATTCCTAAATTTAGGCCCAGTAGCTAAAACCGCTATTTAGCCCCCTCTTACACAAAATACGGCTTCACGTCTTATCTTATTTCACAAAAACTATGCAAATACACCCTTTTCATTTTTAGGGTCTCGGGCGGCAGAAGCCTAAACCCGACCTTTGGCTGCACTCCAAAGCCCTAAGCATCACAAAATATCTCACAAATATCCCAAAGACTTTTCTTGAGCTACACGTTCGAGATTATCACGAAATCTTTCAAAGATTTAATACAATCAAACTTGAGCGGACCTAAAACCAGACTCCCCAAACCGCATGACCTTATGCGGTTTGAGGGAACCGCATAAGCCTATGCGGTTTCCCGTGCAACCGTAAGGCTATGCGGTTCCTAGGCCTGTTTTTATCCCCGATTTCCTAATTTCTCCGAGGTTTTTAGTATATATACACCCCTATACCCAACCTCGAAAGATCATCTTTCACAACCATAATACATCTCTTACACCACAAATTCTCATCTTACACCCTTTCACATCCACAAAAGCCTCACGCACTCAAACCCTTGAGTTCAACACACCATCCCGTGTTGAATTCATCCTCCTTTCTAGTTCAAGAAGCGAAGCTCTGCCCGGTCTGAGCGTCGGGACAAGGTAGTACCGATCCACTTGGATCAAAGCTTTTTCTTATTTTCTATGGACTAACAAAGGGGTCTACACTTTAGCGCCCCCCCGGCTTTGGCACCCAGCGCGCTTGCAATCCAAGTGTTCTACTTACTTCGGGTACACTCCATATCCGATGACACGCCAAAGTCGCATAAGCAACCGACCTTATAAAATAAACCAATGGACAATTGAACTTTATTTTATTTGCATGCATCTTGCACCTTCTTATTTTGCATTAAATCAACTTAAACAATGAATTCGACCTTTAACTGAACTGTATCCGTTTACAAGTTAAACATGCTAAAGCGAGGGTTTTAATCAATCTTTTGCATCTGCATCTGCATTCTTTTACATCCTTATCCCACTTGTCCGTACCGATAACATTAGCTCAAATATCATCTTACAAGGATTGTTCTAGGTCAGTAGAGGCTATTTTTACATAGGCTTTTCTAAAAGGTTTTCATAAATCATTATTTGAATTAACTCTTTTTCTAAAGTACCCTCACCCCGAATCCAATCTGGTTTCACAAGCCTTAGATCTAGGGGTGTCGGCGTGCTCCAAAATCTAGGACATGTTTTTAACTTAGAACATGGTAGCAGGTTCCTATTTTCATGATAAATAGGTGGCGACTCCATAACAGTTCTTAAAGGTTTTTCCAACTTAATCTTTTTTAACTTTAAAATCCGCCCTTAAGCAAGACGCCGAGTTGGGGTCCCTCCCGGGTTCCACAGATCCCAAGACTCAATTTCTTCAAATTGATAATCCAAACTCTTGGCTAATTCTACTGTTAGAATTCTTGGTCGATAGATTTCAGTAAATCCTATCTATTAGTCCATCATAACTACGAGATATTACTCGAACAACAATGTTGAGGTAAAATAGGTCAACACGTACTACTTACCCAACGTAGAAGGGGTCATGTGGAGAGTAAGGTCCTACATGCCTACCGACGAAGAAGAGGCTCATAGCAGCTTTTCCTATAAAGACTAATCTCAATTTTAGAATAGAGGAAGGTCCCATCATCTCATTTTAATTCATTTTAAGTGAACAAATATCTAGCATTACGTGAATGATTAATTTGAGGTGATAGCCTTAAAAACAAATGACATCCGTATGTCCATGATATAAGATGCAACTATATGATCCATATTCATGCATATTAGGTGGTTTGGTTTAGTTTAGGCGGAATATGATGCTACTATCTAACGCGTGAATGCAATGAAAAACGGTAAAGGAAAACGCAAAAACGAAAAACACCTAGTGTGGCCTATCCCTATGAAAATAAAGACAAAGTACAAATTGAAATCCATCCATGGACCCTAAAGCTGTCTTCATTCTTCATCTTGGGGTTTAAGTGGGAGTTGGGCATCTCCATCTTGAATCTTCATCTTGAAACTTCTCAAATTACATTTTGAATTACAAAATAAACCTATTTACATTCTAATTCAAAATATGCCAAAAATAATAAAATTACAAGAGGAGAGATTCGAGATCTCAAAATTACAACCAAAATTATGTTTCCTTCATTACGAAAACATAATCTTCTAAGGCCACACTAGTAAATTACAACCGTTTGTACAAAATTAATGCGTAAAATTAAACCATTCAAACGTGCATTCAAAATAAAGCATCAACTAAACAATATAAAACCAATGCATACAATTGATTAAAATATCCAAACCACCTCTTTTAAATGATTATAATTATGCAACAATTCCTTACTTGTTCATAAAATCTAATCAAAACATAATCCAAAATTTATATTATCAGTATAACATAAATTAGGTCACAAAATATTTTAAACTTCTTTAAAATATTCGGTATCAAATATTATGAACCTTTTCATAATAACATAATATTCATTATCTTTATAACAAATATTACCAAAAACTAATTTCCAAAAAAAAAAAAAAAGATATTTCGGCCAAGGTTAACAAAACAAACCGAAATTTATTTATTTTATTTTTTTTATAATTCATCTCGGCCAAATTGTAAATAAACTGAAATTATATTTTTTTTTTATTTAAAACTTACGGCCAAGGAAAAAAAATTACCAAAATTAAGATTTAATTCGGCCAACATGAATCAATGAATTAAACAGTTTTAATTCAATTATGCTAATAATTAGATCGATACTAACGCAATTTTAATCCGTATTAAACATTAATTTGTAAGAGATTCAAACTAACCTTTTAATTTAAACATCTTAAACTTATAGATCTAATGATTAACAAACTAATATGTTCATTAACATACAAAATTTGGTCCTTTTATGTTTTAATTCAATCGGTATTAAATCAAAACTCATTCAAAATCATATGTAATAGTTTTAACATCTTAAAAAATTGTTAATTATGAATCAAACGGACCAAAACAAATTAAAAACACACGGCCTTTTATAGAAAACAATTCGGCCAAACATAAAACAAAATCGTGGCTTTAGCAATTGTTTTAAAAATTATACAAAATCGATTTTTATGAAAACCATATAAAAATTCATATGCCCTAAGGCTCTGATACCACTTGTAGGATTATATCGGTATATAGTCCTTTAAAATCACAGGATTATAATGAAAACTTTATATGATTTAAAGTCATAAAATGAAATTGCACAACATAACGAATAGATTAAGAATTAACCTTTTAATCCTTGTAGGTTGGCCTACGAACAATACCAAAAATATGGTATCTCCTAATTATCTCACCCAAGATGTTTCAAGAAATGCCTTTGAGATTGCTAGAAAATTAGAGAAGAAAACTGATTTCTTTTCTCTCAAGATTTAGGTGTGTGCTATCATGAGAATGAATTAGGGTTAGATTAGAATTAGGATGTGATTAGGTTAAGTAGAGAGCAAGTTAAACACTCCTCCCACATACCATTCACACGTCCAACATATTGGACATGGGGTGGACTTTTCCACCTCAAAATTTTAAAAGCCCAATCTAATTTAAAAGGTTTATCAAAACACATTTAATTAGTTTCTTTAACTTTTAATATATAATGTAACATATATTACTAGTGTCATCTGCATGGACCGACTATAATATATCATTAAATATAAATATCCTTATATTTATAATTTGCTAATTAATTATAACAGTTTATGTTTAATTAGCTTACATTATATACAATAATTAAATATAACAGTTTATATTCAATTCACGAATTACAGCTAATTCCTCTCATCTAATATCATTTAATCTTTATTAAATAATATTCATTATCATATTTGATTAACCTCTTAGTCACATTCGACTAACCTTTTAGTCCACAACACTGACTATCCATTTAGTCATTAAATAAGGCATCGATATGATTATTTTTCTCAAATAATCATATCTCTCAAACACATCCTTTAGGTGTGACTCTTAGGGACCAGTTGATCACCGCCATCTGTATGACAATAACGTCAAACATATCTAGCAAGCCAACCGTTATCGATAAACGTAAATCAACTGATTAAATACAAAATGTACCCTGTGTACCTTTAGAGATTTATTTATGTTATTGCACTAATTGTGGAGGACACTAGTTCCAACAATCCTCACATAGTTGTGTTGGGTAAGCAGAATGAATCCCACCAAATAAAACACTATTATGGATGCTATGATGCACTGCAATATCCATTTGCTATTCCCTTTGGTGAATATGGTTGGAGTCAGGGCATCTTGAAAAAACAGATAACTGGCGCGGCATCTAATGCCGATAATGCCAACGAAGTAATCCTTGATTTTGAATCTGCAGAATCTATCTTAGCTGGCGAAGAAAACAGTAAGTGTGTCAGCAATGTTCGCCCTTGCGTTATTTAATATTTGGTTAAATTATTTACGCTATCTGTTTCTTTGTTAGGGTTGGGTGGGTGTAGTACGCCAGATGAGAAACAAGTCTCCGTTCGTCAATATTACTGTTACAAATTACAGTGTCGGCCAAACAATTTGTTACTGCGAGCGGGACGTTGTTTGCAGCAGTATATTGTCGATATGTACGTGAAGGTTGAAAACACACGTTTGGACTATTTTAGGTACTACCAGACCAAAATACGAGCTGACCTGTACCAAGGCGTTTTAGATACTTTTGAGACTGGTGAAAATTGTGCTGCAAATGTAGGGAGGCGAGTCATTTTGCCACCTTCATTTATAGGAGGTCCAAGAGATATGAAAAAGAGATATCTGAATGCCATGGCTCTTGTCCGAAAATACGGGAAACCAGATATTTTTTTAACAATGACTCTTCATGGCCTGAAATAAAACAGGGGTTAGCCCCTGGAGAAGAGGCACAGAATAGGCCTGATATTGTGGCCCGTGTTTTTAGAGCAAAACTTGTAGCCTTAAAAAAGAAAATTAAGGACGGTAAATTTTTTAGGGAAGTATCTGCTCTAATTTATGTTGTTGAGTTTCAAAAACGTGGTTTGTCCCACGCACATTTCCTGATAATCTTAAAGGAAGGTTTCAAGCTCCAAAACCCATTCGATTATGACAGATTCGTGTCCGCAGAGATACCTGGAGAGGATGATGCAGACTTGCGGTCTCTTGTCCTGAAGCACATGATGCATGGTCCCTGTGGATTTCTAAATCCAAAATGTGCATGCATGTTGCATAGAGCGTCATTGGGAGTTTGTAAGTATAGATTCCCTAAAAAATTTGCAGACACTACCAGTAATAACGTCGAAGGGTACCCACTGATGTCGCCGAATCTTGGAGAACAAGTATTGTCTCATGACTAGATAACGGTTGGGTTATACCATACAACCCTACCCTTTTAGCTCTTTGACTGTCATTTAAATGTAGAAGTGTGTTCCACAATTCAGGCAGTGAAATACCTTTACAAATATGTTTACAAGGGTCACGACAAGATATCATACAATGTGGTTGGTGGTCAAGAGGCGAGCGTAGTTGATGAGATAACTCAGTTCCAATCTGGAAGGTGGGTTTCTCCCTGTGAAGCTGCTTGGCGTATATTTAGTTTTGACCTCTTCGAGATGCATCCGCCAGTAATGCCTCTCCCTATACATCTACCAAACATGCAGACTGTGCAACTACGGCAGGATGAATTTTTGGATGACATCATTTCTTCTGGCAGACGTGCGCGTACTCCGCTAACTGAATATTTTGCTACAAATGGTTCGCTAGGTGGTAGAGGTCTGCTGTATGGGGATTTTACTGAAAAATTCAGGTGGGACAGCAAAACTCGGAAGTGGGTGCAGCGGAAAAACCGTACAGTGGTTGTGGGTAGACTTGCATTTGTATCTCCAGCCGAAGGTGAACGATTCTACCTGAGGCTACTGCTTCTCCATGTATGTGGCCCAACATCATTCACAGACCTTCTTTGTGTTGACGGTCAGCAGTATGCAACATACCAAGAAGCAGCGCAAAAAAGAAGACTTCTAGATACAGAAAATGCAGTAGATTTGTGTCTGCAAGAAGCAAGCAACACTCAAATGCCCGTAGCTTTGCGGCGGCTATTTGCAACTGTGCTCACATTTTGCCAGCCCACTGACCCAAAGTCATTATGGACCAAATTCGTGGGTCCTATGTCTGAAGATTACACCCACTCTAGGCAATTAGGTGAATTACCTGCAGATCAGGCGGCCATCCGTGATGTTGAACGTTATTTGGAGGCAATGGGCAGGTCTCTCTCTGATTGTGGTCTGGACGGCATCCGTACCGCTGAAAATGATAGTATCCGCAGGAGCCGGGACATCGTTGATGCGTTGGATTCCCCAATTCCTCAGTATGCTATTGACAGCATTGGCGCGTTGAATGAAGGCCAACGGAATGCATACAAACGAATAATGGAATGTATAACGGACATTAAACCTGGTGCATTTTTTGTCGACGGTCCTGGAGGTACTGGGAAGTCTTTTTTGTACAACGCTCTCTATGCAAGTGTTCGCCTGCTAGGAAAGATCGTTCTGCCCACTGCTACATCAGAAATTGCTGCATCGAACATGCCAACCGGCCGTACAGCCTACTCTAGATTCAAAATTCCCATAGATTTGGACAAATCCCTGGCGTGTGACATCTCAAAGCAAAGTAGTCTTGCAGCACTGATCAGAGAAACGTCATTGATTATATGGGATGAAGCCTCCATGGCACGTCGTGAAAATGTAGAGTCTTTGGACGCTGTCCTACGAGATTTGTCTGACATCGACAAGATCTTTGGTGGCAAAGTTATTGTTTTTGGCGGCGATTTCCGACAAACTATGCCGGTGGTTCCTCACAAGTCTACCATTGAGACGGTGGAATATAGTATGGCTGCCTCTCCGCTGTGGCACAAACTTATTAAAATAAGTTTGACTGAAAATATGAGGGTGAAGACGGACCCTCAATTTGCTGCGTTCTTGCTGAATCTTGGAGATGGTGAACTGCAAAATGAAGAACATGGGCTGATAGAGTTGCCTAACTCCATCAGTAATAAAAATCAAATATACAATGAAGAATTAGTAGGTTTGGTGGCCGATGCAGTTTTCCCCGAAATGGCAAATGGTGCCTCACATGCCGATGTATTCAGCAGTCGGGCTATACTAACTCCAATAATTGATGATGTAGATGCACTTAACTTGGTGCTGATTTCCAGGTTCCCTGGAAGACCTGTTTCGTACAAGAGCTTTGATACGATGGTAGACGACAACTGTAATATTTACCCATCAGAAACTATGTCCTGGTGGTATGAGCCCCCATGACTTGATTCTCAAAGAACTTTGTCCAGTGATATTATTAAGAAATCTGCTGTCTGCAGCTGGTCTTTGCAACGGAACACGGCTATTATGCTATCGATTCCACCGCAATTTGATAGAGTGTATTATTACAATGGGAGATGACAAGGGGGAGCATGTCCAGATACCAAGGATTATATTGCGGCCATCCTCGTCTGCAAATTACCCGTTCCAATTTCAGCGCAAACAATTCCCCATTAAGTTATGCTTTGCAATAACAATTAATAAAGCCCAAGGTCAAACGCTAGAAAAGGTTGCTGTATACCTGCCCCAACCATGCTTTGCACATGGCCAGCTGTACGTTGCATTGTCACGCGCCAAACAAGCGACTAAAGTAACTGTTGTATCGAGCCGTGAAGAACACAATCTTTCCGAAAAGAAAATACGCAATATTGTATCATTCGAGGTGCTTAAGTTGGCTGGTATAGTATAATTTAGATATTACTCCGCTAGAAAGACCGTTAGCTGACTTGGTTACCTTGATTATTTTGCCAGGATGTCATATTTATAGACAGTTGTGTAATTGTCCCCGGAACTATTTGCTTCTCCCCTAAACTTAATGACCGTGTTTACCATAAATTATATATGCATCCAAATAGCCCTTGCGTATGCTCGGTCAATCTATTACTTCCATAATAATGGCAGCACCAGTGAGGGTACAGTAACAAGATAGAGAGCCACGCCCATTTGCCTGTTGATGGTGATTTCATTTACGTTGCATGTAGTTGTTGAGAAGCCAAGCTTCTGATGTCTGGTGGCACGTGCTTGTCTTGTCTTATCTAAGTTATAGCTACAAGCAACTAATTGAATTCGCTTTATTTCTGGAATGCATCTAATTGTTGAAACTACACACTTGTTCTACCTATCTTCTCTTAGTATATATTGTCAGCCACTTACAGCGCTATCTATAAGCTTACAAGCCTCCTCTTTCTCACCTCTTATTAGTTAAACTCATCTTTAAATTCTCACTACAAATAGACAAACTATGGAAGAACACATGTGCAATAAAATAGGTGATGACAATTTTGAATTTATGTGTCTTTCATATGAAGCTCGTAACAAAGAAAGAATTAGAGATCAATTGTCTAGGTTTCTGAATAATTTAACCCCAATACCCCAACCAATGGACAATTCGAAGAATCGTAGCCTGCACCCTGTCCTTCTCGACGTAGACATTGTTCAGAAGATATTTGACAAGGCGAACACAGAGACTCGCAGAAATATGGTAGAGGTATGCAAAAAATGGGTGTCGTGGTACTTACTTACAGGACCTCGATCAACCTTGGAATATCCTGGTACTCTTGACCGTTATGAAACTCGTAATTATGTTACAAGGATGGAAGGCGACATTATAGTTGATACATATTGTAAATGCCGAGAAGCAAACAGCGTTCAAGAGATTGAAGCAATTCATAGCAGGGTCTTAGTCCCAGAAATCGACGGTGAAGCATCTTCGAGTTCCAACAGCGACGTATTTTATTAGAATCTTGACACTAAAATCTATCAAACTACTCAGCGACGGAAAGCAAGTGGTGTGTTGTAGTCTCTTAGTAGTAAATGATACGAACTATTACAATAGACTATGTATGTAATAAAACATTCAAGGATCACATAGTAAGAACATATCAGCCGTAGTAAGGTGTAATTTCCACTTCATGTATATTAAGTGCAGGTGCAAGTTTGTCCAAAATCCAAGCTCTGAAGTTTGAATTGAATTACTGTTTGAATACTATTACTCCGTCTTCTACTTTGCATGCTGCCGTAGAATAGTTTAGCGAAATTTTGAAGATACGAATGTCTGTCGATTGTGATATTTGTGTTTGAGAGTTGAAACTGGGCGGCCCCGCCAAAAACGACATTTATTTCTCAAATGACCCTGAACATAACTACGAAACATAGTTTCATTTTAAGGTTAAATAAATATGCATATTTGTGGGCTCAGTTTCTGTCTTTAGTAATTCATAGAGTATGGGTAATTGTGTGATTTACACTTCAACATGCCTAAGGCAGCAAGATACACTCCATCAGAAAACACCTTATAACAGGCTATAATTTACTAGCAGCTGAACTTGACTGAGATAATGTCAATTCAGTATTAATTGCAACTACCACTTTTAAAAGACCAGTTACAACGTAGCCAAAATAGTTACAATATTTACAGGTATAACAAGTCAAATGCTATGTAAATAGAAATTACAGAAGTTTAGGTTCTTCCAGTTTTTTTTCTTATTGACATATGGAGTATTACTTTTGAATGTGATAAATATAAATGGCAAATCAGTAGTGACGATACAATTAGCAAATCAGTAGTGACCATACAATTAGCAAATCAGTAGTGGCATATGTTCTTATTCTTCCAGTTTGATGCATGCTCATTATTTTGGGGGGATCAATGTGTCTGCGTTCAATTTCTCTACTCCAAAGATCTTGACGTTGTTTTGTAGGATGAGTTGTAATCTTATTTAATATAGTTGTGTGAAATCCATATCGATTACGTTAGTGTACAGTAGTGCAGCCAGGTTAGAGGTATCATGTGTCAACTGATATACCAATCGATAGAGCAAGTACACATAGTTAAAATATTCCGACGTGCGTCGATGATAGTGTGCTTACTTCTTCGCAGAGAACTACGCCTTTTAACTTCTAAAAAACATGTTAAGGTAGACTAGGACTTGTATTTTTGGAAGCAATTTCTGTAAAAACCGTCGGTTTGGATATTTACGTTAGACGAATCTATACCAATTTGTATGTAACAGGAGACTGATTTCAATTTTTGGCGTGATTGGCTCAGAATCACGGTCACCCTTGGACTGTACCAATTAGGTTAGCGGACGATAGTGCAAGATATTCAGACTGACTATAACTACAAATACACCTACGACAAGTAGCAAGTATTCACCCCTAAAAAAAACAAATTACACATTCTACAGTACGACCCAAAAAGAGTACCATACAGCATGGCCCAAAAATAGGCCCACTGAGTAAAAAGGAAACGTTTATTAGTGGCACCACTTCACAATAAATACCACAACAATTGTCTGCCACTTTTTGCATTTATTACTTCAGCTAACCAACCCCCCCAAAACAACCCAAACTAATATGCAAACACAACAAAATCCAAAAATACAAGTCCTAATTCCAAATGCAACCCATATTCAATTCTTAAACCAATAAATATAAGGGGAACAGTAGCTAAGGTAAATATCTAACATTTTTTAACCCTTTCGATTAACACTGTTTGGTAAAACGTATTAGAAATACATGTACAGTTACAATTACGACATTAACTGAATATATAGTTGTTGCTTTGTACAACATGGCGGAACGTAGAATTTATTACAAAATATTACTTTACAACGGCAAAATTGACATTCTATGCGAAAATAATACCGCCTTCATTCTGAAAATACGTGATTTATGCCATTTATATTGATTATATGCCCCCGGTTCAATTGCATTTAGCTCGCATTTATTCGATTTCATTATTATTTTAGGAGCTATTTGCTTTATATTGCGATACTGTTGTTCCTCGTTCATATTTTGCAGGTTTCGGTGGTCCTGAGCTAAAACCTGAGGTTAGTGGAGCATTTACGAGTATCGTGACGTCAAGACTAAGCTCGAGAGCGAATACGGAAGTCATACTACGATTTGGGACGTCAAACCTATAGGTTCAGAGCGAACTATAGGTTCAGGATAGAAGTTAAAGGCCAAAAGTTGCTGGAATTTCTGAAAGCCACTAGAACCTATCGGTTCACAGCTGAACCGATCGGTTCACCCCCTAGAACCGATCGGTTCTGGCCCGAACCGCTCGGTTCTCTCGACTTATTCTCCGGATTTTCGTGCTTATATAAATAGACTCGAGTTAGGGTTTAGACTTATGCTTTTCATTATATTTTCAGCTTTAGAATTAGAGTTAGTTTCTCTCTCTTTTAAACCCTCAAAAACTCTTAGTTTAGATTTGAAATTACTTGCAAGACTCGATCTTTACATTACAATTCAGGATTACTCCAGGTTTAATTCAATTGTTCTTGTTTAATCTCATCATGTTTATATTTACCAATTGCTTTGCTTTTACTCCTTTTATGTCTAGCTAATTCTCAATTAGGGTTTAGGGTGATTGTGAGATTGATTCAGGACATGTTTTAATTGCTTATATCGATTGAATTTGTGCAAGTTGATTTCTTCCTACGCGTTTTATTATCAATTGAATTTAGGGACGCCTTTATTGAATTGAATTTTGGTTGTTTCAGTTTAAGATCGAAAGCCGAATTGAAACTAGACTCACGCGTAATTGATAAGCCAAGTTTAGTACGTAGCGAGAGCCCGCTAAATTTGCTTAAGGTTAAAATTGACTCGAGAGAGCGTTTTCCCAAACCTAATCACTTGCATAGTTTTAATTGATTGATATTTCCTTTTGAGTTGAGTTCCTGAATCGATGACACATTGATCCCGATGCCCTAATCTCCCTCTTTTATATCTTTTATATCATTTTACGTATCGTTCTTAGTTTAGTCTTCATAAATCAACCCAATTGCTACCCTTGAGACTTACCTTGTCCAACTAAGCAACCCTTTGACTACACCATCTCTCTGAGGATCTCGACCCTACTGCCACAAGCTACCTAGTTAGTTGTCTTAAGGTTTATTTTGATTAGGTGACACGACTTTAGCCTTATCAATTTTGGCGCCGTTGCCGGGGAGACGGTTAGCTAGTTTTAGTTTTGCTTATTAGTTAGCTAGGTTTTTCTCTCTTGTCTCAAGGAACCTAGTTCCTTGAGACCGTTTCTCATTGCTTCGTGTAGTTTTGGTTATGCGCAGGTCACCTCGGACTCTAGTTCCCTTTGAGCCCGAACCCGAGTGAGCATTACATAGGCTACGTAAGCAAGCAATTCAAATAGTTGATCTTGATTTTGCGGAGGCGTTGCAAGCGGAGTCTAGTGCAACGCAATCATCCTACGAAGAGGACACACCTCCAGTTACTCCAACTTCTACTTCACCGCCTGTGACTATGCCAAAATTATATAGTCACTCGCTCCCTAAAACCGAGTCCATTCCTAATGGATTCACGATGCCCACTACTTTGACGGGCAACTTCGAGATTCGCCCCGCCTTCCTAAACTTGGTGGAGCGGAATCAGTTTGGTGGTTATCCCACCAAGGATCCTGGTCGGCATATGCAGATGTTTACCGACTATTGCTCTACGATCAAGCAGGCCGGGATTACTCAAGAGCAAATAAGGGAGATGCTTTTCCCTTTCTCGTTGAAAGATCGAGCTCGTGAGTGGATCACGGACCTCGACAAAACTGCTGCTGGTATTACCTATTGGGGGGGTTTGGCTCTCGCGTTCTATTCAAAGTTTTATCCTCCGGAACGCACTAATCAAATGAGGAGTCAAATTCAAGGCTTCAAGCAAACGTTTGATGAGTCTTTAGCTGAAGCTTGGGAGCGGTACAAGAAGCTGATAAGGGATTGTCCTCACCACGGGTTGAACGATTGGTTGGTGATCATGACATTCTACAACGGCTTATATGCTGAGAGCCGTGCCATTCTTGATTCTGCTGTAGAGGGACGTTTTGCTAACAACGTCGATGATGATAAGGCGTGGGGTTTGATTGAGGAGATGGCGATCCACTCGTCTCAGTTCGGTAAACCACGGGGTAATTCACAGTCTGCACACCAAGACCGTGATAAGGAGAGCATTAAGCGTGCTTTCGCTGAGTCAGGTTCTTTGCGGTGACCACGGCGATTGATATCTTTGCATAGGGCGTTTCTTCTAGTGCTCATGTAAATGCTATTGCAGGCACGATCTTTGGTTTTTATTCTACTGGTATCTTTGCCCACGAGCAAGTTCATGCTTACCAATCTTATTCGCGAACTTGCCCTATCAAAACCGGTAGGGTTCTGACCAGATTCGCTCTTATCATATCGTAACCAAAACGTGCTGAACCTGACTCCCCCACCTCCACAAAACACGCCCTACATCCCTCCCCACAAAAATTACCAACCACCTCCACCCGACTACCAAAAAACCACCTACACTCCACCTACCCTGGTACCCGACCCTTTGGCCGAGACTAAGGCTATGATGTTGAAAATGCAACAAATGATGATGAGTATGCAGAAGTCGCAGGAGACAATGATGCAACATGTGCAAAAGAGTGATCAAGCGAAGGATGCGGCAATCAAGATGTTAGAGAATCAAGTGGCGTTCTTTCGCCCAGCCCATGGCGATCACGTCGGCGGTACTCTACCACCCCAAGGTAATCCTCCTAACCCTCCTCACGATACGGCATGTGCTATTACGCTGCGTAGTGGTACAGTTTATGATGGCCCGAAGCATCCGGAGGGAGAGGAGAAGGATGGAAGCGGCGGAACCGCAGTCAAGCGTGTGATCATAGGTCGGACAATGACAAAGAATTTGCGGAAGGCTGCTGGGATAAAACAGGAGATTCAAATCAAACTTCCTTTTTCGGGTCGTGTACGTCCGGCTAACATGGACGCTCAGCTTAGTAAGTTCTTTGAGATTCTCAAAACTTTGCAGGTAAATCGTCCCTTCATTGATTTGGTTAAGCAAGTTCCTGCATATGCTATGTTTCTTAAGGAAGTCCTATCGAGGAAGCGCTCCATTAATGAGACTGAGTCTGTGTATTTTGTGGGAGAGGGCAGTGCTCTTTTGCAGGGTAGTTCACCCCCAAAGCTAAGTGACCCTGGGACCTTTTCCATCCCTTGTTCTATAGGGAAGTATGTGGTGCAGAACGCTTTATGCGATCTTGGGGCTAGTGTCAGTGTCCTTCCCTACTCCATCTGTCAGAAATTGAATATGACTAAGTTGGGAGTTACCTCCATGACTCTGGATGGTGGCCGTCTTGTCTGCAGAGACCTTTAGGTATCCTAGAGGGCGTCCGGTTAAGGTAGAGGCGGTTTATATCCCAGTAGACTTTGTGGTCCTAGACATGCAGAGGACCCCCACATCCCGATCATTTTAGGAGACCTTTCTGCATCTGCGAGTCTTTGTGTCGATGTGGGGAATAAGACTCTGACGTTCTCGGTAGGGGGAAAAGCTTACCTACACTAAGTCGAGTCTCCCTCGATCCCCTATGCAGCCTGAGTCTGTTGCTGCTATTGACCTTGCCCCTCCGTCTCACTCTACCGGAGACTCTTTGGAGGTTGTTTCTTTTGCTTTGTCTTGTGCAGGTCTTACGCAGGATGGTTGCGATCCTGGTTTGGGGGAACGAAAGGCTACAAAGGCGGATGTCTATGCTCCTAGCGATGGAGGTGAAGACCCACGGTTTGCGGTGCCCGGTGCACGAGGATGTTATGGTGAGCCATTTCGAGACGGAGTCCCGTGCGTGATGGACTATGCTGCTCTTCCGCGAGACGGTCGAGTTTTGTGGCGAACCGATGCTATTTCGCCAAGTGAAAGTGTTGCGAGTGGCCAACGTCCTTGGCCTAATTGGACATGATTTGAGCTTTGAGGACGGTCGTGCGGGACCACTATAAACCAGCGCTTTCCGGGAGGCAACCCGATGACTTTGTAATTTGTTGTACTTTGCTTTATTTTGGCTTGTTTTTGACTTTGACATTGTTGGTTTGCTTTTATCGAGCGCATGAGGATGAGGGATTTATATTTGCTTTAGCACGCAGGTACTTAAGGACTTTTCGTCCTTAGTATTTTTGAGAATAGGCCTTGAAGAAGGGGCCTGGCCGACCCACCCCCTACTGTTTCTGCTTTGTTTTTCTCGCATGCTACTCCGAAGTACTTCATAGCTGGACTGATTTGGATGCACAATTGTGGATTAGTAGCCGCACTCCATGCTTCGCTTCGGTTTGGGGGAGCTCGAACTTGATAATGTGAGCTTTCTTTACTCCTTTTCCCTCGTTTCCTCGCTTTATTTTTCCTACCCCCGTATTTTATTTGTGGTTGTGGTTGTGCTGTTTTCCACATTGAGGACAATGTGTGATTTTGGTTTGGGGGAGGAAAGCATTTTCGCGCTTTTCTTTTGCATTTTCTTTTTCTTGTGTGCATTTTTTAAAAAAAAATCCAAAAAAATATTAAACATTTTGAAAAAATTGTCAAGTTTGGAGAATTGATTAGTGTGCTAATTTTGTTCTTTGGTATCTCCGAGTTGAAAATCCATCGACGTAGCTTGCACTATATGTTTGTTTCCTAGAAATAGATTGCGAGTCTCAAACACTAGCCCACTTATTTGCTTAATTCTTATCGCTTTTCTTTCGTTTGCTTTCGATATTGGCATTCAAGTGAGGCAATGGTTTGTGGAATGTATGGAAAGTTGGCTTGTGAAATGAAATGGATGGATGTTAATAATGTTGGAGCAATGCTTCGATGCTTTCGGAGGGGACTCATTGATTTGAGTAACCATAATGGCCATGAATTTGGTTGTGACAGAGAGTATGAGCAATGATGTAACCCTTAAGGAAATATGTGTACCCGAGCGCGATCTTTAACGATTAAATGTCAAGCTAAACGGTATAACATACGAGGGATGCTCCACATTTAAGAAAAGAAAAAAAGAGAAAGAAAAGAAAAGGAAAACTGAATGGAATGATGTGGAAAGAAAGGTGGAATGGAAAGTGGTATGTTCGGTTGGCCTTGCTTGAATTCAATTATCGTAAGTTTAATTTTTGCGAAAGCGTGAGAAGCTAGTAATATGATGTTGGTGTGAATGGTTGAGACTTGTGCTCTATTTTTGGTGAAAAGACTATGGTTTGTAAGTTTATGTGTATAGGTCGTCAACTTTGAGATGCTAGCGTGATGAATTTGGATACTTTGATTTTCTCCGACGCTTTTTGCTTGAGGACAAGCAAAGGTTTGGTTAGGGGGAGTTTGATGTATGCCATTTATATTGATTATATGCCCCCGGTTCAGTAACATTTAGCTCGCATTTATTCGATTTCATTATTATTTTAGGAGCTATTTGCTTTATATTGCGATACTGTTGTTCCTCGTTCATATTTTGCAGGTTTTGGCGGTCCTGAGCTAAAACCTGAGGTTAGTGGAGCATTTACGAGTATCGTGACGTCAAGACTAAGCTCGAGAGCGAATATGGAAGCCGTACTACGATTTGAGACGTCAAACCTATAGGTTCAGAGCGAACCTACAGGTTCAGGATGGAAGTTAAAGGCCAAAAGTTGCTGGAATTTCTGAAAGCCACTAGAACCTATCGGTTCACAGCTGAACCGATCGGTTCACCCCCCCAGAACCGATCGGTTCTGGCCCGAACCGCTCGGTTCTCTCTCCCTTATTCTCCGGATTTTCGTGCTTATATAAATAGACTCGAGTTAGGGTTTAGACTTATGCTTTTCATTATATTTTCAGCTTTAGAATTAGAGTTAGTTTCTCTCTCTTTTAAACCCTCAAAAACTCTTAGTTTAGATTTGAAATTACTTGCAAGACTCGATCTTTACATTACAATTCAGGATTACTCCAGGTTTAATTCAATTGTTCTTGTTTTATCTCATCATGTTTATATTTACCAATTGCTTTGCTTTTACTCCTTTCATGTCTAGCTAATTCTCAATTAGGGTTTAGGGTGATTGTGAGATTGATTCAGGACATGTTTTAATTGCTTATATCGATTGAATTTGTGCAAGTTGATTTCTTCCTACGCGTTTTATTATCAATTGAATTTAGGGACGCCTTTACTGAATTGAATTTAGGTTGTTTCAGTTTAAGATCGAAAGCCGAATTGAAACTAGACTCACGCGTAATTGATAAGCCAAGTTTAGTACGTAGCGAGTGCCCGCTAAATTTGCTTAAGGTTAAAATTGACTCGAGAGAGCGTTTTCCCAAACCTAATCACTTGCATAGTTTCAATTGATTGATATTTCCTTTTGAGTTGAGTTCCTGAATCGATGACACATTGATCCTGATGCCCTAATCTCCCTCTTTTATATCTTTTATATCATTTTACGTATCGTTCTTAGTTTAGTCTTCATAAATCAACCCAATTGCTACCCTTGAGACTTACCTTGTCCAACTAAGCAACCCTTTGACTACACCATCTCTCTGAGGATCTCGACCCTACTGCCACTAGCTACCTAGTTAGTTGTCTTTAGGTTTATTTTGATTAGGTGATACGACTTTAGCCTTATCAATACGCTACGGTAGTTAGTGTTAGTACAATTTGATTTGTGAAGCTCGATTTTATAGGGGTTGCAAACATTTTGTTCGGTTGCAAATTCATAAATTTTAGAGAATTCAATTCGTGCAATAACTATAACTTGTTTATCTTTACCACATCATACAGTTACTTTGGAACAACGGAACAATGAAGCAAAAAAGGGTATTTCTTGATGAACTAGACAATACAACTAAGGCTTACAAAATGAAGGTGAAAGTTATTGAAAAGGGGCGGCCCAAAAAATCTCCGGCAAAGGGTACACTTTACCAAAGCTTAGTCATTGAAGATGACAAGGTACATCTCGTATCTCAAATATGCTCAAAGAATTAAAATTGTTAGTATTACCCAAAAGTGAATATTATTAACACATTAATTAATGCTCTGTGGTGCTTTACCTTATTCTCCACATTACATTTAATACATATTGTGTATTGAAAAACATATCAATGCCTGTGTCAGGGAAACCGTATGCGTGGTGCCCTGTTTGGCGACCAGATTGACAGTTACAAGGAAGCGTTCATATACAATGGAACTTATGATATTGCAAATGCTCCCATTAGGCGCTATGACCCACAGTGCAAACAGGACAAAGATGACCTGGACTATCAAATGACTTTTGGCAATGAGACAGTCATCCAACCACTTGATCAAGCAGACAAAGACATAGCCGCAGACTATAAAACGGTCTCTCAAATACCTAAATCAGCATCTTCTGATGAAAAATATGGTGCGCCTACAAATTATTATTATAACAGCCATCTGTATATTACATTTTAAACTATGGCCTGTAGCTAATACATAATGTTAATTCTTGCACTAACAGATGTGCTTGGCCTGGTGGTCTTCATTGAAGCACAGCCACGAACATTCAAAAAAATTGAAAATCGAGAAACTTTTGTTCGCGATGTGCTGATTATGGATGACTGGTAAGTACCAAATTTATAGTATACCAAGAACATAGTTTTTATTATGGAATAGAGACCCGGATGTACAAAACGCTACCTACTAACTGCTTGCTTGTTGTATGAATTACCAGCAGTAGTCAGCAACCTGTAACTCTTTCTGCATGGAATGATTTGGCAACCACAGACTGTGACAGGCTGGTGGACCTGGTAGCGACCCCAAAAGTTGTAGCGTTCACTGCTCTGAAAGTGTCTACATATAGAGGTTTCTCATACAAGTCGATAACTATTAAAATGAACTAAAACAGCATTACATGCTGGTCGCTTGTTTGAATAACATGCTTATAGCTGCACACTGGTCTGAAACAAGTGCAGGATTTTCTCTGACAACGACTATGTCCACAGCCTTTGTGCACTCACCTGCAGGGAATGCAGCCACAAAACTGCAGAATTGGTAGTGTTATTGTTTACAGTAGTAAATTCTCAACAGCTCACAACAGAAACAATTTCAAGAAACATGAATGTGAATTAATTACTCAACATGTTATTTTGCAGGGCTTACCAGAATAGAGAAGCCCTCCAGAAAATGCACACTAGGATCCTATCTGTGAAACAAGTTGAAACGGCTGCATCAACACAGCAAATTTCTATATTGCTGCGCAAAAAGGTAATGTAGTACTCTGTATTCTAGAGCTAAGAAAACATTTCGATTATAGCGGGTTAATGCTAACACCTACCAAATTCCCTGTTATCTGATTAAGCGACACTTTCTTGGGAATGACATGCTTGGCTAAAAGTAACAATTGTTGAGCCTGACCTGAAGGACATGTACGCATATGTAGGTTGTTCAAAATGCGAGAAAAGAACAGATGCCCCCTTAGGAGAACAGCATAGCTGTCTTAATTGTTCAAATGTCGAAAGTATTGCTTCTCCCAGGTATATGGTTTTTAAACTAGAGAAGAATAGTACTGATTTCAATGCATTTAGGTAAAAATACGATTTAACTTTTTAATGTTCGACAATGTTTATGAAGGATCACTTTCAACTGCAACGTCTCCGACCAAACAGGAACACTAGCCATCACAGCTTTTGCTACACATGCTGAATTACTTCTTGCAACTGAGGCGAAAGAACTTTTCAGGATCAAACAAATGGTAAGTTATTAATTTCCTTACATCCAAAACAGCCATTGCTACACAGTTTTATTGCCCGAAAAATAACATGTATTGTATTCTAACAGAATGACAAAGAAGCGTCTGAAAAAATAGCGGCTGAGTTGAATGAAAGAACCATCTCATACAAGTAGGTCCTAAAGCTACCTTGGCGAGGAGCAATGTTCTCCAAGTGGGTATTGAAGGCAGTGCAGGTGAATAAACCAACACCCGATGAAGAGAAACCAGCTGCGCATCAGACTGACCAAGATTCCACTGCTATAAATGGAACCAGTTCACAGATGCTAAACAATGAAATCAGTGACAGAAAGCAAGGTCCATCTGATTTCAAGACTCAAAAAACGCCAGGGCAAGTCGAAACTGCTGTTGTTCAACAAATCCCAACTTCTATCAGCAGCGGAAGTGTAACACTACCACCAACAAAAAACACTCCTGACTTAGTTTAGCCTAAGAGACCCAAAACCACAAACAAGAAGCCAAGCTATAGCGAACAACAAACAGTACAGCAGCAGCCCACGCACAGCGAAACCCAAAAAGATGCAGACCTTCCCAAAACACCGATACCAAAACTGCTGGAAGTGAAGCTAGAGAAGGGTACTCACATTGAAACAAAGGCAGACAGTGCCAGCAAGTCTACCTCTTAGAATAGTCTCCGTATGCGTTATTTGGCAAAGACAAAGCCACAAAACACGCAGCTATCATTTTGAAGTCAAGGAAGTACTGCAAATTGTTTTTGGAATCAAAACTTCTACCTAAAGAACAAGCAAGCAAGCCTTTGACAACTTTTTGGTGCGCGTAAATATATCGTTCTTTTGGTATTAAGCCTTCTTCAAGGAAATTAAATCGATTCGTATTTTGTAAAATGAAAAGTACTTTTCATGTAAAAAACCGATCTTTGAAGTGCAAAGAATCTGCAATCTTATTCTAAGTCGGCCTTGCTAGCTTAAACAAGTCAACCACAGTAACATAATACATAACTATGAACACCTCCACATTTATACAATACAAAGGAAAAAAACTGATACAAAACTGATACAGCTTAAATCTTATTACACCCCCAAAAATACTGACCAATAACTCGGACTGCGATTAGGCTACCACCCAGCAACCCAAACAACCATTAATTAACATTATTAAAATCAAATGACCAAATGCCTGTTAGATGGTTGAAATTAAAAGTCGAAATAGGAATAGTGTATAAAACAGAAACATATAATGTGGAGTCGAATGAAGGGAGTATATATATATATATATATATATATAGAAATAGATTCAACAAAGTACTATAAATTTTGGAAGTACTGAAAGTACTGAGTTTGAAATACCAAAAATTCGAAATACCAACGGAAATATTTGAAATACTAACATGAAAGTTTGAAATATCAAGAATTTGAAATACCAAGGGGGTTGTCCGGCCGGTCCAGACCGGCTGCCGGTCTGGACCGGCCGGACAAACCCCTTGGTATTTCAAATACCAATTTTTTTTTGATATTTCAAACTTTCATGTTAGTATTTCAAATATTTCCGTTGGTATTTCGAATTTTTGGTATTTCGAACTCAGTACTTTCAGTACTCTCCCTATTTAGTGGACTTCATATAACTTACCTCTATATATATATATATATATATATATATATATATATATATATAGAGTTAAGATCTTTTAAGCCCAAGTAATGAGGGAAAGTCATTGAGTCCAGAATCCGCTTTGAGATTTTAACACAAAAATTTGAGATTTTAACCCAAAAATTTAGAACTGCAAAATTCCAGAATATTTGAGATTTTAACAACATTCTGGAATTTTGCAGTTCCAAATTTTTGTGTTAAAATCTCAAATTTTTGTGTTAAAATCTCAAAGCGGATGTCTGGACTCAATGACTTTCCCAAAACTTAGGGCTTGAAAGATCTTATCTCTATATATATATATATATATATATATATATATATATAGAGTCAAGTTATAATGAGTCCCTTATCTTTGAGTCAGTGAGTCAGTGGGGAAACTCTTAATAACGTTTTTTGAAACTGTAATGCTTTGTAAATGTAACTGTAATTTTAACACATACAATTACATTTACAAAGTATTAAAGTTACAATTACATATAGTTACATTTACAAAGGATTACAGTTTCACAAAACGCTACTAAGAGTTACGTGGACTCACGGACTCAAATTTATTTGTGGACTAATATAACCTATATATATATATATATATATATATATATATATATATATATATATATATATATATGTATATATATATATATATATATATATATATATATATAGGATCATTAGAGTCCACAAAAAAATTAGAGTCCTAGAGTCCAATTTTCGGCGATCGAAAAAAATGAAATTCCAACCACAAAAAATGAAATTCCAGAAAAAAATGAAATTGTTGATTTTGCTTTAGGTTGACCACTTAGGTCTGACCTAGTCCCACACCTTTTTTGTGATTTAATCTCAGCCGTTGATCTTCACAATCTAATGGTTTAGATTAGGACTCTAGGACTCTATTTTATTTGTGGACTCTATATAACCTATTACTATATATATATATATATATATATATATATGTATATATATATATATATATATATATATATATATATATATATATATAGAGATAAGATCTTTCAAGCCCTAAGTTTTGAGAAAGTCATTGAGTCAGACATCAGCTTTGAGATTTTAACACAAAAATTTGAGATTTTAACACAAAATTTAGAGCTGCAAAATTTGAGAATATTTGAGATTTTAACAATGTTAAAATCTCAAATTTTCTGGAATTTTGCAATCTCAAATTTTTGTGTTAAAATCTCAAATTTTTGTGTTAAAATCTCAAAGCGAATTCAGGACTCAATGACTTTCTCTAATAAGTTGGGCTTAAAAGATCTTATCTATATATATATATATATATATATATATATATATATATATATATATATAGAGATAAGATCTTTCAAGCCCTAAGTTTTGGGAAAGTCATTGAGTCCAGACATCCGCTTTGAGATTTTAACACAAAAATTTGAGATTTTAACACAAAAATTTAGAACTGCAAAATTCCAGAATATTTGAGATTTTAACGAATGTTAAAATCTCAAATATTCTGGAATTTTGCAATTTCAATTTTTTGTGTTAAAATCTCAAAATTTTGTGTTAAAATCTCAAAGCGGATTCAGGACTCAATGACTTTCTCTAATAAGTTGGGCTTAAAAGATCTTATCCCTATATATATATATATATATATATATATATACTCCCTCCGATTCACCAGATTCTTAACATTTTCCTTATTGGGGTGATTTTCCATTTCTTAACATTTCCCTTTTTGGAAAGTTTTTTATCTCACAATTAAATACTACCCCACTTGTTTTCCCACTTGTCCACCCATTTTTTTGGTCCACCTTAATTATTGTGCCAAAAGCAAATGTTAAGAATCCGAGAATCGGAGGGAGTATATATATATATTTCAATTTGCCATTATAAATACCATACCCACCTATGAAGTTATTTCACTTCCAATCCCATCCCTCTGCTAAAATAAAGTTTTATAATCAAAATAACCCTCCCAAAATGGCTAGATCTATGAGCAATATAGAAAGAGTTAGGCATTATCAACATCAAATTGATCAAATTATCCATGTGACTCGTACATTGTTCGATCGTTTGGTAGCTGTTATTGTCCCTGCAACCATTAATAATTTAATAGACCAACAACCTAAATTACATACAACTGCTAAAATTCTACGTAACAAAGTTACCCCGATAACCTATCCAATTCTTAGCAACGTTGCCTCTGCAGGTACATTTTTACATTTTTAAAACGGTCACCTTACTACTTCAAATTGACATTTAAAGTATAGTATTTATATTTCCATTTTAGAAAATGTCCAGCGAAAGGATGAAGAGCTGACAGCATTCAAGGACGATGTAATTGAGCTATTTACTCGGCTACAATCAATTCTACAGTGGAGGTTTGTGATGGAAATTTGTGGTCTGGGAGGAGCTGAAACAATATTGATTCCTCAGCAGCAGTTACAATTAATTGATATTTATTGCGAATATCGAGAGAGTTTGGGTCCGTCATCTCCATCATCTGAAGACAGTTGTAACACTGGAGCTACGTTTTACTAATGACAACAGAGGCACTCTGGAATTGATGATCAACTGTAGCACATTTAATTAAAATACAAAAAGAAGTATTTTACTAAATATAAACAAGTATTTAGTGTAAGTTTTAATAGATGCGGAGTATAACTTTTAAAGATTATTATGTGTTTGGTTAAGGTTAAATGTAACAATAGTATGTATCTAATGAATGTTTAGCGCTTTCGTGCTAATTTCCTAATTTCCATTTCTTCAGATTTTACGTTTAATAAATATTTGAACATTATGAGCATGTTAAATTTTAATAACTTTTCAGGAAAACATCAACGCTACAGAAAACAAGTACAGTCAATAAGAGCCAATTGAATTAATAAGGCCAATAAGTGAATTAAGAGCCAATTCAGTTACCAAAATCATGAATTAAACTTTCAATTAGAGTGACCCAAGTGAGAATTAGGTCAATCCGTGACTCCTTTGGCAACAATTGATCAATTTGGTGACCTTACAAGTGGCATAGTATAATTGGTTGTAGAAAAATTTAAAAGAATAATTTATAAAAAAAAAATAACTTCTTTGCTACTGCACTTCTACTGACAACTTACAATACTATTTCACTTTAGTTTTTTTTTGGGGCCCTCTTGCCAAATTTTATTACACTGTGTTTTAAAATTTTAAATTTATTTAATATCTAGATTAAAAATAAATATTTATCATCTAATAAATTTTAATAAAATTAAAACCCAAAATGAGTAGATATAAGAGACAATATTAGGTGTGGTAGAGAATGTGGGGAAAAAAAAGGATATAAATGATAAAAAGTAAAAAAATGATTGGTTTGATGATTTAGTTTGTGATTTTTTGGATAGAAAGGTGTAAATGGATATGATGAAATTAAGAGAAACAAAGGGTGGTGACTCAGTTAACTTGATTTCTGCTTGAGGATGGTCTTATGACTACTCGCAGTAATCAGACACTAATCCTTTGACATCGTCACGTGTCAAATCCTACCACCTCCTCCGTGACACATTGTTTTCCACCATACATCTGCCCTTTTACATAAAATGTTAAGTCGTACACACTTCCTTCTATTATTCCCAGCTGCCCTTTCTTGTCACATCACTCCTCATCACTTACTCACCCTAAATTATACAATTCCGTACGTCTACTCACCCTTAGCTAATACTCCGTACATGTATTTTTATACTACCATCTTTATGTTCCCATTTCCAACTATATTTAAACATTGTTTGTCGATAAGATTATGCACTAAGTTCTTAAATTTGTTTTCTTACAGTGTTATGGTCAATTCATATAACCCTCACCCACAGAAAACGTACTATGTATTTGACATATAAGTACATACTCCCTCCATTCAACTCCAAACTACACTTATCTAATTTTACAACTATTCATCATTAACCATTTAATTTCAATTATCTCTCAACATATAAGTGAAAATGTATTTATGTGGGATCTTATTTGATTTGTATTTACGAGTACATAATTAAAATCTAATTTTCATATTTTTCGCAAAAACGTAGCTAACGATATTTACTCCGCCAAAGTCGCGTTGGCAAATGTGCAAAACAAAAGTGTTAGTTTGGAGTTAAATGGAGGGAGTATATGGTTAGCTGAATTTTACATACTAATTTTCCATAAAACCCTAAAACAAAAGAAAAGAAAATCCGGCTACATATCGATCAACAATTTCACTCATTTGTAAACCGAGTAATATAACCAAACTTAAAAACTAGGGCGGGGAACCAGTTTTGTTCACAAAAATAATACTACATCCATTTGAGACAAAAGGTGTATATATGTGGAAGATATTAACTTCAATATTGATATTAACTTCGATATTGATATTTATCGTAAAACAATCTACTTCAAGAAGATGTTTACACTTTATAACTCAACAGTTTTACCCATTTTTAAACCGAGTAACCTAACCAAACTCAAAAAACAAGGCGAGCAACCAAAGTCGTTCAAAGAAATAATATGTGAATTGATTGTACTTGTCATTTAGTTAGCATTTAGTATGAACTGAAAAACCTAACCCTCGAAAAAGGCCACACTTCCAATGGCAATAAATATATTGCTGAAAACATGGCAATTGAGTGTAGTTGACATTTAGCTACCAATTTGCTTCGTTGATTGACAGGCCAACACTAAAGCGTGCAAGTATGGGAATTAGCAATTTGGATCCTCTCCATTTCTTTCTCTCCATTTCCTCTCTAATACACTTATATTTTAATATATTTTCTATCTCCTTCATTTAAACATTATTTTTATCAAACAATTACAACTCGTAGATTTTCACAAAAACTGATCTCAACCATTGAAAAGAAATGGATGTCCATTTCTTTTCAAGAAATGGAGAGGATCCATACCCGGGAATTAGAGTGTTATTTACATTTCCCTAAAAAAAGGAGAAAGAAGAAAAAATGGGAACAGAAAGCAAAAGAGATATGGCTGAACAAGAAGGACGGTACAACCGACTGCAAAAAAAAACAGTTCCGAAAAAACCAGAATCTACTTCCAGAGATAATTCGTGTAAAACTTACATTGAAATTATGATGTGTTTTGTATATGGATAGTATACTCTATTTTTGCAAACCCAAAAAATGCTGAAAACGTCATGATTACATTCAACCATCAGCGTCACTTCATTTCACATGGCTCGAAAAAAGGAAATTGCTATTTCGTTTACGTTTTCTTTATTGGTAATAATATTCTTTATTATTATTACTCTTATCAGTTGAATTACTTTAAAAAAAATAAAAAGTCCTTCATAAATACAAATACAAAAGCAACATGACTACAAACAAGAATACATTAATACATACATACACACATACATATACATGCATACATAGAATCCAAAATACAAATTCAACTACTTTATACTTCTATAACACCAACAACAAACTCCTTCATAAATAGAAATACAAATACAAGGCAACTAGAAATACAAATACATATATACATTCATATATACATATATACATATAAATCCATACCCAAGCCTACGAAGAAACCGAAAAATAATTAAACAAATTTTTAAAAGCAGCCATCTAATAATTGAGCTTAAGCACACAAGTCCATGCCTCTATTCTAATCTAAATCTAATCCGTAGTATAATATAAAATCAAGTCTAAATCTTCTTTAAAAAAAACACAAAAACAAAAAAAAACGTTTCACTATAAATCCACCTTGCTATCAAACTTTCCAAATTATAGTAGTAGTAGGAACCAAAACAACTCACAAACAATTTGTCAACTTTATTCCCTCTTAACCCCTAATAAAACCCTAATTCCTATTTCCTAATTTCAATTTCCCCATGAATATATAAATACTCCCTCCATTCCTTCTTTTTCCTCCCATTTTCCCAAAATAGAAATTCCATCTTTTTCTACCCATTTGCAAACTTTCCTTTTTCATCCATTGTTTATTATTATTTTGCCCACTTGCATCATCCTTCTCCCATTTTTTATTAATATTTATTCCACTTTTTCAATTTCTACAATTTTTTATTAATACTTTTTCCACTCACAATACTTTATCAATTGTTTATTAATATTTCTTAATATTTGGTCCAAAATGAAATGGGAGTAAAAAGATGGAATGGAGGGAGTACAAATTATTGGCACTAATAGCCATTTCAAGACAACAGTGTGCATATATATATTATATGTATTATATACTATATTTGTTTTGCTCCCCCAAAAAACAAAGAAATCAAATATGGATTAAACATCAGCATTCCAAATCTATCTACCAAATAATTGTTAAATATCCTTTATCCAACTGATTTATGGTTAGAATGTTGAAACTATAAAATGTTATTGGATGTTCGACACTGTAATTGTTTATTACAAGTACCCATAACATAAATGTTTACATCATGTACATTTACAGGGTCGAACACCCGAAAACAATTCATAGACAACATACATTGGTTGATTACACCTCCAACGAAATAACTTAACAGCATGCCAAATGTAATATCATAGACAAGATAACTAAAATTTCGTAGCTTACAAAGGTCTTTACTCATTCTAAAAGAAAACTGTTGCCAGAATATAACAAGGCCACTAAACTAAACACACCTAATACACAAGTTGCAAATAAAACCAACACACAATTTATAAATTACATTATTATTTTGGACTTCAAGATTTCTAGGTAAATTCCTATTATCTATTATCTATTACTCGTATCTATCTATCTATTACGGAATATCTATTAATCTATCTATCTATTAAAAAAAAAAAAAAACAACAACGCTTTGAAGCAATTAAATTGATTAGACTGATTACATATGAATATAAATACAATAATAATGATAATAATAATAATAATAATATAATAATAATAATAATAATATTAAAAAATATAAAATACTTCAAAACACAGCCAATTCTGACTCTACCACCAACAAATTTAATAACCCCAATACAGTTCACTCTCTCCACCCCTCTACAGCTGCACCATCCTCCATAGAAACTTCCACATCTTGGAAACGGAAACAACCCAAAAAAATTGGGACCAAAACCAATTCTCAGGTATGTCTTTTGGTCGTTTCAGTATTTATGAATGGCAAGATTCATTTTTAATTTACATGCACTAATAGGACCGTTTCTATTTTACTCTGTCTATTATATGTGGACAATAATACATTCAATATCTATACCATCAACCGCGCTTAACACTCTTAGCGTCATGTACAGTGGAAAACACTATCACTGATCCCCTGCATATTAATACTAGAACGACTATATTCCACTTATGGTTTCTTCATCAACTGATAGGTACATTGGCGGAACAACAGCAAGCGAGAATTCATCTAACTGATTAACTGATTGACTGTTAACATGCAAGAAAACTAACTGATCAAAATCAATACATATATTATATCTAAAATTTGCTCGTCAATGGTGCTTGGGCGTGTTAAAATTGTGCGTTTGTGCAAAATTAAAGTACAGATACAGAGTGACAAAATTAGTCACTGAATAAACACATGTCAGTAAATTTAAAATGGTAACAGTCATAATCAATGTTATGTTTAAGTGCTTTTAATTGATACATCTGCTCTATTTAAGAACAAGTTACAATTGCGAGGTTGCACTGACGATATTAGAATACAGTTTCACATAAACACTGTTATGTCTTCAATGAACAGATCAACAATACGCAGATGTCACAGTCGTCGGTAGCTTCTCTAGAATCAGCGCTGACCGAAGAGTCGAGCGGTGATCAAGAATCCTTGCCACAATACTTACTGCCATACAGCCTTATTGTCAAGAATCTACCGCGTACCCCAAGCAACGCTTTTACAGCCTTAGGTCAACATGTCATGAATACGCTGGATTTCAAGGTTGAGAAAGTACTAACTATTAACGGATTTAACTCGGCGAAAGTGGTTATGCTATTCTCGTGTTGGAAATACCCCAGAAGATTTTAAGAAAGCTATGGAAGTACATATACATTTTGACAATGCAAGCCGCGGCAAAACAGAATGGCAAACGCCACTTAACACATCCCAGCCATTTGGATGGTTAGCTACTCCTGACGACATTGATGATTTCAGAGATAAAGCAGAGTTCTACATTCCATGCTCGGTCCCATGGGAGTGGATTGAACAAGCATTTGCATCCACAAACGCTAATAACAGAAAACTCTACCGCAGCATCCGACTGTTTGCAGCACGCTTCAGTTACATGAAGTTTAGGTAAGTAGAAATCATCACATGGAAATTCCAAGGAACCAGCAAAACAGTATGGGAAGAACCACGAACACGGGGTTTAACTACCAGTAAACATGAATACCTAATAACTTTCACCTTCTCTTTTGCTTGTTAGATGTTCTCTTTTGATCGGCACAATATGTTGGCAACACCGCAGCTTGTTGTTAAGTACTTCCTATTTTGTGCTAAGAAAACTATATTAGTAAAGACTATCAGACCTGAAACCAGGCATTTTGTGTTGCAAAATATATGTAATGGCCAGCAATGTAATGTACATTTCGTGCGCTTGAAATGCATGTTTGTTTTAAAAACAGTAGTTCAGCCGTGCAATTACACTTGCAAGTAGTCGACGTTTTTTTAGTCATTGTTTAAATTTTGAATGATTCACATTACAAGTTCAAAATTCAAATATAAACAATTTTTTAGCCATGCGGCGAAAAACGCTGTACTAACTTCACTTATACCACACTATGCTAACAACACATAAAATTGTATAGGCAAACAATTATCAGTTAGTATGGAAACGCAATTTTTACTTATTCATTTGCTGCACTACTTATTTTTGGGGAGCAACTTCCCTCACCAATTTGTGTCATTTCTTCTACCAATCATTTTTATTGCAGTGAACCCAGTTTGCAAAATTGTATCCACAAGTTCCCACCGCCAGATTTAACATTCAACAACTCTAAAACATTTCCCTTCAATTGTTTGGAACTCAAAACTTCAACCAAACTAAATGATAAGACCAATAATACTTACTCGCATTGCTACTTTGTACTAAATTTCAAGCAATCAACTAACACGACATTACTACAATCACAGATTGCCGAGTAAAAAGAAGAACCCCAAAAAAAAGGGGAAGAAACCGCTAACCAGTTCGATTTAGAGTAAATAAAGGAACAAATATATTACTCCTTGGTAAAAACAAATTTGTCAAATATTTAAAAACTCATTAGAGCAAACAAGAGTAATACCATCATTTAACAATGTAACTATGGAGTAGCAAATTCTATGGTTAAATAGTTGTTAATTTGCCAAATTATTATTACTCGTGATTATTACAACAATAATAATCTACATTGCAAACACCGTTTCAAAAGTTTGAAGCAACTATATACAATTCATCCATTAAAGACCAAAGTTAACTTTTGTTTTCACACAATTGCCAATGCACACTTTATGCATTAAACATCGTCAGCTATATTTAATGGAAAATTGTAAAGAATACATTTACATTAAATACTCATAAAAAGGGGGCGAAGAAACAGTCACCACTCAAAGCAAACCCAAAATATCATCACAATTCGATTTAGAAAGTATAGAAAATAGTTGGAGAGTTGTTTAGAAACTATTAGTATCTATATTTTCCTCGGGCGGCTTTCTAAAAACATTCATTCCTCAATGTTAGAACAGAATACCGTTTAGTCGTAAATACATACTCCGAAATAAATATGGAGTATTATATGACAAAAAAGTGGATATCAAATCGTTACACACAGGGACTAAAATAGGTTACACGTAAAGCGCAATTTTTAAAAACGGAAGCAGCGTTATTCCGTCTACCTTAAATTAATTACCCCCTCCTTTAGATCCTTGTTAGTACGTACTGTAGCCATACATAGATATAGTACTCCATTCATCCTTTAATGTACAATCATTTGTACACTTTCACACGCACTTTTCCAGTACTCCTACATTTCCCCTATTCCCTGCAACCAATTATTGTCTCCCTTGACCCCACACAGATTAATCCTTAATTTAGTAACTCAAACCACCACTTATTCCGCCATCCATTAATTATTACTCCCTCCATTCAAATCCAAACACTACAGTTATTTTATCACATTTGTCGAGACGTATTTTGGAAAAAATATCTATCATTTGAATTATATTTAACGATTCAAAACACTTTTTAGAAATTCATGATACTATTATTATTTACTACGAAGTAACTTTTACCCCAAAAAAAAAAAAAACCTAGAAAATTTAAAATAACCTAAAGCAATTAGCTGAAACTATTCCAATTACTTGACTACTTAGTTTTTCGTATGTATGAGGCTAAAAAAATTAAAACAGATTAAATTAAAACCAAAAACCCGTGAGAAATCGATTATCGTATAGAATCAAACATATTTTTTAGGAATCCAAAAAATTACCTGATTCCCTGATTTACGATTCATTATACGAAGTACAAAGCATACAAATTATTGCATGAGTACATACATTTAATTAGAAATTTTACGTTTTCATTGAAACTAAGTTAAAAATAACATCAATTTACAAACAACTTTTCAAATTCGTAAAAAATAGTTCCAAACAAAAAAAATGAAAACAACTACAGATACGGGAAAATATTACAAAATCACACAACCCAAAAAAAAAAAAGAGGCTCTAAATTACCACAAATACCTGGATTTATCAGCACCCCACATTTACCACTCCTCTTCCAAAACTGTCTTCTCACTTTCACCTACCATTTCCATCAAAAAACTCATCGACATAGCATACAGTTTCAAGGTATGAATTCTTCTATTACCCTCCTCTGCTATACTGAAAGATTAATAATTTAAATTGAACATATGAGTTCGGAATATTGACCTGAATTTTGTAGTGCAAGAATAGATAAAATAACATGATTACAGTAGATTGTGTATATTGCATGTGACTGGTAGAAAGTATGAAGCACCTATAGATCAACATTTCCACAAAATAAAAATTTAACAGCAAGAACAAACCAGTTAGTAGTCTAATTACATGCATTGAAAAATTGTAAAGTTTCAAGAGAGAGTGATGAGTCGCTGATATGTCGGTCAAATAGATAGGTGCTGGGTGTTTAATTAATTGCTGTGGTAATATAAACTTTCGACACAGACTTTTGTTAATTATATTATAGTAGAACATGATTCCCTCTGGTTAGATTAACTAAACCAACCATAGGAGATCTAATGTACTAAATTAATTGTTGTGCTCATATATTGTTCCGTTATTATTGTTTAGTTTCATTATTCAGTCAATCTGATATCCTGGTATGAAAATCTTAGTTACTATTTCCTATTTTTCTATTCGTGCAGTAGTCGTTCTCCAAATTATTTGGCGCATTTAAACTATTTGAACAAAAACTTTGACACTGCGTACTTCAGAATGTTTGTTGGCTTTATTTTGTCTGAAGAAAATTACTATTCTTAACTGATCATGCCTTATTGTCTCAAGTGGGGTCGTCTCACCAATGGTTAGGCCTTTCTGTATCAACTATTTTTTAGGAACATATTAACAAAATTTGCAATGAGTTTGTGTTTTTACTGCAAATAACGTGCTTCTCTGACTTCAATCTTATACGCAATTAAACGTTTGCCGCAGATTGTATACGATGGTTAATACACCGTGTTACACAAATAGCTAGTAGAATGAATATAATACGGTGAACTGCATAATTTGTAAATAACTAACACACTCGAAAACACACCGACCAAGCACTAACCTATACGATACTCAAATTCAATTAATTGTTATTAAAGAGCATACCCAAAGAAATTTTAAATTGTATTATTGTGGACTTATCTAATAAATCAACATGACCCTAATCAACTTTTTCTTCTGTTTGCAGGGAATGTTAAAAATGCCGAACTCAATTCAAAGCTCCATCGCATCAAACTCGACTGGAACAGCCACTGATTCGAGCGACGAATACCTCCAGACATACCTTAGGCCATTTGCCTTTGTCATTAAAAACCTGCCAAGCCGAAATCTGATGGGTACAAACCTTTAGGCGATCACTTGAACGAGAAACTAGATTTCGACATCGAAGCAGTGTTGACGGCATACAAAGAAGGAGAACCCAAAGGCTACGCTGTTTTGGTATTTGGACGAACCCGTGCTCATTTCGTTCACGCGATGAAGCTCCATTCGTGTTTTGATGAAGCATACCGAGGTCCATTTGAATGCGGAAAGAACAATCATGACAACCACCCATATGGTTGGTTAGCTGACAAAAATGATATTCCATTGATGGGTCGCTACGAAAAGCAGTTTGTACCATTCACTGTGCCGGAAAACTGGATCGAGGATGCAGTTGACGCCACTACTGCTAACAACATAGACATGTACCGAGTCGTCCGGCTATTTGCACCACGTTTGCACTACCGTGATTTCTCATGAAAACAAGCGGACACTAGCCAACAAGTTCACCTTCATCACATGCAAACCACATTTGTCTTGGAATTTTTTGGAAACACAAGGCAAACTTCATGTAATAGTTGGCTGGTAAAAAAACTTCTCTGTATAAATTAACTAGAACAAGTAGGCAGTCCTCATTTTGTACAAACAAACTTCACAAACCACTGTTGGCTAAAATCATTTGTCAACTAAGTGGTCATCCATAGGGAGGAGTTAGACAAAGTCCCAGTGATAACAGTGGTAAGTCTTTTGGTGTTCAGTTAATGAAATTATTAGCTAATTTTAGTTTTACACAATTAATTTGTCGGCTAACACATATTATAAACTGTGCAGCTGCATTAATCATACTGAGACAAATGAAACGTACCATGACGTAAACTATACGAAACATAGCATGTCAAGGACAGACTCTGGTTCACTCGTCTTACATATATGAAAATCTTCAGCTGCGGTATGAATGGTGTCCGCTTCTTCAACAATTACGGCTTCATTGCAATAACAATAATTGCCCACTTTAACTGCCCCTTCAAAACACGGAACAAAATAATCACACTCAAAAAGCGATAGAAATTCCCGCACAAATAATAGTCACTGCCCGCCAAACTCGAGGAACAACCTGGACCGCAAATGGTGAAACAAAGAAGCAGTAGCGCACACTCCCATATATCGAATAACTTTTGCTCCAACACTGCTACTAAAAAACATAATTCACGCTCAGCAATCATCGCAAGGAACTAAAACTACTACCAATCTAACTTAAATTTCGTTAAAGACATTGCTGCACAGCGACGTCTCATTGGAATTAAATTCTCTCCATATAATTGCCTGCATTTTGCTTCTATTTAGACGCTGTAAATTTCCGGTGCCTAAACGTAAGACCAAAACGTGAAACAAATGTGATATTTCAGCCTATGTAACAGCAGAACCAACAACCAGATTTCAACAAACCAGCCATAGTCAATAACAGTATTTGCCAAGCTGCCGTTTGCATTTAGTTTCCAAATTAGTTACTATCCGACTAGCAATGTATATTTTACTGACTCTGTCAAATCCTTTTCTCATACTTCTTCTGAAAACCTTCTACTTACTTCCACGAATACTAACTTCTCTTACTCCTCTGACCCATGAAATCAGCAAACCATAGCACTTTCCCCTCAAATCATTTCAACAAGATACAAAAAGATATTTAAGAAGAAACTCATTGCTCCTCTGCCACTACCATTCCACACACTTCTTGCTCCTTTCCTATCCCTACACACCACCATACCTCTATACTGACATCCTACTCTTCACCTTACTTCCTACCCTACCTTCCCCATTCTCCTCCCAAATCTTCTTACTCCTACACAAATGACTCTGACTCACTTCCTCAAATCTGCTTGCACCGTACTTCTGACATCTCACAGATTTCCACTCATAAATTATACATAAGCATACTAACACTCAAAAGGCAAATACAAATCATAACACAGGAAATACGGACACTGCAAATTAAGCTCCATAGAAGAAGCAACGATATACGTACACTCCAAAACATAATTGACAGCAAAAGGACAAATTCCAATATTCATAGCAAAGGAAGTGTACTGTACCACAGACACAATACGTTAACCCTCTCTTCCTCTCTATATATATTATATACACTTCAGACCAACCAAGAGAAGATTCAACTAACACCCAAACCAACAAATACAGAAATGGCTCAGACAACAAGATGCAAAATGTATGTGAACAATGTCAGCTCTATGTGCAACGATTACGTCAAAAAAGAAAAGGAAAGGATAGCCACTAAGATTCAATACCTTGATCCGGAGAAAACACAAACAGCCGAAGAATTAGTTCTTGGCAAGTACCCGGGAGAGCTACACAGCTATCCAATAATTTCAAACATATTCCGTTTCGCAGATAACAGCACTCGACAAAACATGGTAGAAGTGTGTAAAGACTGGGCTGCGTGGTTTCTTCTAACAGGGCACCGAGTATCCTTAGAGTACGAGTCTACACTAACCAGAGTCGAGCTGCCGTTCTCCATTGCCAAAATATCAGGAACAACACTGGTACAGCAGTACTGCTACTGCCACGAAGCACTAACACAAGCTGAAATAGAAAGCATCCACTACATTACATTTGTGTTATGACTAGATTTTACACCACCCAGAGTTGGCAGTTCAGGATAGACATTGTAAATACGGTACAGAGCAGGAAAGAGGAGCAATAGCAGTTATAGCCCAGAATAGGTCAGAAGAGGCATGGCAGTTATGGTCAGCAGAGGTCAACTATGACGGTTACAAAGATCATGGGGTAATGGAAGATATCATAGCTGAGCAGAAGTGGAGTCAATGGAAGTTAATTAACCGCCAAAGATAGTGGAAGTCATGGAAGAAGTGCCCTAGAAAATAGGAACTAATTCTCAGCTAGCTTTGCCTATATATAGAGGCTCATTTGCGCATTTTCATTCATCTTTTTACTCTCATTAGCATACTTAAGCTCTAGATAATCACAATATGATAATTATACTCAGTTCTGCACGAATTACTACAGAAGTGATCATTCTCACAGTTGTACTCTGTAACCCCAATTCTGATATTAATAAAAGTACTCCTGGCTTGGTAGCCCGCAGTTTTCCCCATCTTCTTCTCGGGGCTTCTGCGTCATCAAATCCCTGTGTCCTTAGTTCTGTCCCGTATAGCTCAGTTCTGTTCTGTTCCGCAAATAGTACTAGTTGATCCTCTTTTTTCCATTTTCATACTTGTAAAGTTTTTATCAAAACAAATTGGCGCCCACCGTGAGGCAACTAGTTTATTAATTTGCGTAACTTTTCTCACAAAAATCTCACAAAAATCACCTTTTCCATATTCAAATGGCTGAGAGAACTTTGGAGCAATTGTCCAAGGAGTTACAAGATGCGCAATCCAAGATTCAGCAAATCTCAGAAGAGAATGCAAAACTGAAGGAAAGCAGTGCATTGCTCAAGACTAAGTTAGATTCTGCCAAGGGCGATTACCTCAAAGATCGGACACAGGGCATCCTTGAGTTCTATAATTAAGAGAATAGATTTCTCTAATCTGGACGAAGATGAGGATCTCGAAGACCAGCTCCTGGGTGGTGAAGAAGAGGAGGAAACATCCGAGAACGCCGACAAGAGGAAGGGCAAGAAGAAGTTCAACTTCACCCTCATGATGATGCAAGAACTCCAGAAGCTACATGACAAGGTTGCAAAGATTCCAGGAGTTCCAGCACCAATTGAGGAGGCTTCCCAAGAGTGTTATGCAGATTCACCATTCAGTGAGGCTATAACCATGCAGGACATCCCAAAGAAGTTCAGTGTTCCAGGGATGAGGCTGTATGATGGTACAGGAGATCCACAGGACCATGTAGCCCAGTATAAGTGGAGGATGTACACAGTCCCAGTTCCAAAAGAGTATAGAGAAGCCTGCATGTGCAAAGGCTTTGGTTCTACTCTGGCTGGACCAGCTCTGCAAGGGTTTGTCAATATTCCTAATGGTACTATTAAATCGTTTGCTAATCTGTTGAATGTCTTTGTTGCCCAGTTTGCTAGCAGCAGGAAGTTAGAAAAGCAAACAAGTGATCTGTACAGAACTGTACAGAAGAAAGATGAGTCCCTACGAGACTATCTCCAAAGATTCAACAAGGAGAAGATTTCCATTCCCAACTGTGACGTTGCAACCGCTATCCAGGCTTATAGGCAAGGTTTGGTGGTCAATTCTGAGCTTTATCGTGAACTAACCATGTATCCTTGTGTTACTTTTGAAGATGTGCAGGCAAAGACCTTGGCCTAGATTAGACTTGAAGAGGATGCTTTTAGTCGGCAGGACAGTTCTGGGTATGAGAAGGTGAATCGGAAGTCTGATAGTGGACGCACCCAGAGCAGGCCAGCGCCATACAGCAGGCCACCCAGAACACAAGTGCATCTTTGTCGATTACGAGGCAGTCAATTCTGATGACTCCCTCGATATCAGCAGTCTCGGTGTGGAGGTTCCACAGTTGATAGCAAAGTTGGAGAGCTTTGGGAATGGCGCAAGATGGCCCAAGAGGAATGATAATCCAAATCCGAACAGAAATCCAAACAAGTATTGTGAGTACCATGGAGACATCAGCCACAGCACAGAAGACTGTTATGCCTTCAAGAAGGAGATATCTTGCCAGCTCAGAACTGGACGTCTGAAGGACATCATCAGACCAGTCCAGAGGAATCCGGCCAGAGCTGAAAGCGCTAAGTCCCAGGGGACAAGAGTCAGAAAAGCCGCCAAATCCTCCACCCTACACACACGAGGTAAAGTTTATTAATGGTGGTTTTGATATCTGTGGTTTGACCTATTCTGCAGCCAAGAGGATAGCAAAGCAAGAGAAGATGCAGCCTCCAACCAGAGTAGAGAAGAATTGGGAAGTTGTCACTTTTGATCATGAGGATTGTGAAGGCATCCCAGTACTGCATCATGACAGCCTAGTGATCAAGTTGCATATTGGAAGCACCCTTGTACGTCGAGTTCTGATTGATGGGGGCAGTTCTGTGAACCTGATCATGATGGATGCGTTAAAGGAAATGGGTATAGGCCAGGACAAGCTGACCAAGAATTCTAATGTTCTGGTTGGATTCAGTGGCGAGACCAAGCACACCTTGGGAGAGATCTCACTTCCCACTTATGCCCAGGGAGTATCTTCTTTTGAAAAGTTCAATGTTATTGATTCTATGACTTCGTATAATGTTACATTAGCGGGCCTTGGATCCACAATCTTAAGGTCAGTGGCGTCTACTTACCATCAATGTGTGAAGGTCCCAACTCAATGGGAGTTACGGTGATCAAGGGAGAAAGGCGGTATCGCACAGAGTGCTACAGAGCGACCTTGAAGCCCCAAATACCAACAAATCGCTCGCATAAGCAATTACGTAAACCAGTCAAGTCGGTAGTGGAGCCAGAGAAGTCGAGATTGGAGATGGACCAGATCAGTGTAGACCGGTCTTGCCCGTAAAAGAAAGTATTGGTGGGCGTTGATGTGCCTTCCAAAGATTAGATCCGATCGATCAATTTCCTGAAGTCTAAGAAATCAAGTTTTGCATGGAGCCACTTTGACATGATCGAATCGATCCGACGTTATCACGCACAAGCTCAACATTGATCCTAAGTACGCATGCAGCACCGTAAACGCAGAAGTTTGCGCCAGAGAGGAATGTTATCATCAATGAAGAAGTCCAGAAGCTGCTAGACATGAATATTGTAAGAGAGGTAATGTATCCTGACTGGTTAGCTAATGTGGTTGTAGTGCAGAAGAAGAATGGAAAGTGGAGAGTCTGTGTTGACTACACAGATCTGAACAAGGCGTGTCCCAAGGATCCTTTCCCTCTTCCTCACATCGACGCCATGGTGGACAAGACTGCTGGCCATGAAGTTCTGACGTTAATGGATGCCTCAAGTGGTTTTAATCAAATCAAGATGTATCCTCCAGACCAGGAGGGGACCTCCTTCATGACCAGGCAAAGGTATCTATCGCTACACCGCCATGCCCTTTGGACTCGAAATCTTTGGTGCCACCTACCAAAGGCTAGTCAACATGATGTTCAAAGATCTAATTGGGGACACAATGGAGGTTTATATCGATGATATGGTGGTAAAGTCTAAAGATGCCAAAGATCATGTGAAGCACCTAGAGCAAGCGTTTGCAATTCTGGACAAGTTTAATATGAAGCTGAATCCCACAAAGTGCAACTTTAGAGTATCTTCTGGTAAGTTCTTGGGTTACTTGGTCACCAGAAGAGGAACTGAAGCAAGTCCAGAACAGATAAAGGCAATCCTGGATCTGGAGCCCCCCAGATCTGTGAAAGACATCTAGAAGTTGACAGGGAGAGTAGCAGCTCTGAACAGATTCATTTCTAGATCCTCAGAAAGGTGCAAACCCTTCTATGATATGCTCAAGAAGAACAAAGAATTCCAATGGAGTGAAAAGCACGAGGAAGCATTCCAGGATCTGAAGAGTAACTTGTCAACCCCGCCGCTGCTGTCCAGACTAGAAGAGGGAGAACCGTTAAGTCTGTATATGTCAGTCACGGAGCATTCAGTAAGTGCAGTTCTGGTCAGGGAAGAAGATGGTTTGCAGTATCCAATATACTACGTGAGTAAGAGCTTGCTAGATGCTGAAACCAGGTATTCTCTTCTGGAAAGGTATGTTCTCGCCTTAATTATGTCAACTACTAAGCTTAGACCTTATTTTGAGAGTCATCATATCTGTGTTAGAACTAACCTTCCAGTTAAGTCAGTCTTGAGAAAGCCTGAACTGTCTGGGAGAATGGCTAAGTGGTGCAATGCGGCTCGACGCACGACATCGATTATGAACCCGTAGCGACAATAAAGTCACAAGCCTTGGCGATTTTGTGGGCGATTTCAAATCGACCCTGGAAGAAAGTGGTGCTATGGAAGTGTTGAAACTCACACAGGCGTAAAAGGAGAAACCTGGGTCCCTGTATCTTCGATGGAGCGGCTAATGTCGAGGTTCTGGTCTGGGCATTGTCCCGAAATCGCCACAAGGGGACATACTAGCCCAGTGTCGGTTGTGAATTTCGTACCACCAACAATGAGGCAGATACGAAGCATTAATCGCAGGTTTGATGGTGCAGATTGGTCTTGGTGTCAAGAATCTGGAGGTAAAAGCGACTCTTTACTTATTGTTAATCAGTTAATGGTTCTTTTGCGGCAAAGATTCTAAGATGTTGCTCTACCTTGAGAAGGTTAGGACCTTGGTTTTGAAGTTTGACCGGTTTAGGATTGACCAGATCCCCAGAGACCGTGAACTCACAGTGCACTCTCTAGCTAGTCTTGGCTCTAGTTTCAAACCTCAGAGACAGACAGATTCCCATAAGACACCTCCTCGGACCTTCTATAGAGAAGTCCGATCCTGCTCAACCTCGTCTACCCCACTCTTAGCTCTTGGACTGCTCCTTTTTCTGCTTTTCTTAGAGATCGTGTTTTACCCCCAGACAGACTTGAGGCTAGAGCTTTTCGGCTTAAAGCCTCGAGGTATGTCTTGATTAATGATGTTCTGTTCAAGAAGTCTATGTCAGGTCCATATTTGCGCTGTCTAGAACTAGCAGAAGCCAGAACTGTTCTGCAAGAGTTACATGAAGGAGATTGTGGCAACCACAGTGCTGGAAGAAGTTTGGCCAGCAAAGCTCTCAGATTTGGTTACTTCTGGCCAACTATGAGAAATGAGGCTATGGAGTACGCAAGCAAATGTGAGGCATGTCAAAAGCATTTTCCAATGATTCACCAACCAGATGAAGTCCTACACCCTATTTCTGCACCATGGCCTTTCATGAAGTGGGGCATGGACATAGTTGGAAAGCTTCCAATGGCTCCAGGACAGAAGGTGTTTATGTTGGCAATGATGCACTACTTTTGAAGTGGATTGAGGTCAAGCGTTGAAGTGTAACGTAAAAGGAAGACATTTCGTTTATCAAGAGGAACATCATTTGCAGATTTGGAATTCCAAGCCAGATTGTATGTGACAATGGTACACAGTTCGTAGGGAACAAGACTAGAGAATTCTGTGCAACTTGGGGTATAGAACTGCTCACTTCTGCACCAAGATATCCTCAGTGTAATGGTCGAGCGTAATCTAGCAACAAGATTGTCATAAAGGTCCTAAAGAAGAAGTCTGAAAAGAGGCGAGGAGATGGGCGTAAGAGCTACCATTAGTTACGTGGGTGACAGAACTACACCAAAGACTTCTACGGGCGGAGACTCAGTTCTCTTTGGTGTATGGTTGTGAGCGGTGATTCCAAAGCAGTATGTCCTGCTCCAACAAAGAAGGTATGGTCTCAATGGTTTAGAAGCTAACCCGAGTTGTTGTCTTCCAGCCTTGATTTTGCAGAGGAACTAAGAGATGCGGCCAGGATAAGGTTAGCGACTTACGGCCAGAATGTGGCCAGGACTTTTAACAAGCATGTCAAGGCCAGAGTTTTCAGAGAGGGAGATTTAGTTCTGAGGAAAGTATTTGAAAACACAAAGGAAAAGTCTGCAGGAAAGCTAGCCCCGGTCTGGGAAGGACCATACTTGATTGATTCAGTTGTAGGCCAAGGAGCTTATAGACTAGTAACTCTGGAGGGAGAGTTGATTCCTAGAGCATGGAATGCAACTAACCTCAAACTCTATCTCTGTTAATACGGTATTTTCAATCCTGTACTTTCAATTCTGTAGTTTCAATGCTGCACTCTTTAATTGTTTTTTGTAAATATTTCTTTTCTATTCAATAAAAACCATTGAACTCCAATGGTGTAGTTTAACTTTATTTCTAAGTTTTGCAGTTCACAACTTTGGTTCAGAAGTAAATATTTTCTATCACAAATAAAAACAAAGTAAATATAGTACACTACATATTACAAATAAAGGAGTTTATCCTCCAGACTTGTTAAGGAGTCTATCCTCCAGTTCTACTCAGGGAGTTTAACCTCCAGTTCTGGGCCTAGTCCCCAGATCTTAGGAACTTGTCTTCCAGACTTGAGCTTAGTCCTCAGCCTTATGCAGCCAGTCCTGGAGTGGAGATCTTCCTCCAGTCCACAGCGCAGCCAGTCCTGCTGTAGAGGATGCGTCCTCGGATTGACGGACCAGGGCTTAGCCGCCGTTAAGAGATGTCCTATAATATCCCTTAAGGTAAGCCATGATCATGCGTACATAAGTCTGGGGTGTACACCTGCGAGGTTAGTACATTCACAGAACAATAGAAGCAACAGAAACGATAGTAGTTAAGCCCTTGGACCACCAAGGCTGACTAAATACTAAGCAACCGAATCTGTCAGAGCAGACTAGAAAAATGTCTTGCTCTGCAGACAAAGAAAAAGTTCCACAGTAGCAAATGCATGTAAGTTCACGAGAATATTTACAGACCTGGACATACAAGTCGAGGCGGACCACATTTAGCAAATTGTTTGAATTTACACAAAATGTTTTCAAGAGTAATTGTTTTTCATTCTTCTTCTTCTTGAAGGATTGTCATCACCTGGGCATCTTCGCCAAGACCACCGGCACCCGACCACAGAGCTCTCTTCCCGATCGATTGCCACCGGTGTTTCTCTCCTGAACTGATGCGCTGGGAAGAGGCTGTTTAAATTTCTCCACAAAGAAGATCAATATCCCACTCCTCACGCTCGGACTCGAGAGGCACGCATCATCGAATTCTGGTCTGGGCTGTGTAAAACATCGCCGGTCGGTCTCTTGGTTACGAGGCTGTCCCTCAAGCTCTTGAACACGCGCCTGGAGGTTCTCGTTTCGACCTCAATGAGGCCGATTTTCCTCGAACTTAGCGGCCAGCCTTGGCTTTTTCAAAACGCCTTCATACCGTCTAGAGCTTTCTCCAAGTTCATGCAGGCTTGCTCTTTCAGAGCAACCTGTCCTCCAAATGATCACACGATCCCCAGAAGTGGAAATTATGTGCCCCAAACTCGAGATACAGTCAAGAGTCTGCAAATGTAATGGTGTAAGGTACAATAGTGGTAGAATTATCATGAGAATTTGTACTAGAAGTATATCAGGTTATTACCTGCAGAGCAGAGTGAGTGGCTCTAAACGCCAGTTCTGTGGTGCCAACCCTGATCAGGTCTGGGTTGACCCTCTTAGCTGCTTGTTGGATTATTTTTTCTACGCCTGTTGATGGCGTGCTGGACAGAAATGTCCCTGGCAATGACAACCCTTCAACCTCCTCAACCTTTCTCTTCTTTGATTTTTTGTCTGGTGTGTGCTTTACTGCTTCAGCTTGAGCCTTTTCCTTGCTAGGCTCCTCAATCTTCAACTCCTTAGATCCTGGAGTAGGAATAGCAATACCGGTGGGAATGAATTGGGGTTTTACATCTGGACCCCCAGCCAGAATAGCATCCATTTTCTCTTGAAGGAGGGCAGGATTCAGCCTACCCCTAGTAATTGGCCTAGAAGATTCACCTAGCATAAAACCACATGCATCTTAGAACTACAGATCCAAATCATACTAGACCAGACCTAATCAAAAGAATAGTTGAGAAACTTACCCTTGATGGCAGAAACCATAGGCACATGAACCTTTACAGCCCTACTTGGTGGCCTGCAGAAAGTAGGGAAACACGTCTTGTTATCCCCCTCAGACCAAGTCCTCTCCAGAAGGGGCAAAGCCATAAAAGCAGCAATCCTGGCCTTGGACTCCTCACTGTGCTCGGGGAGCCAGGAATCCGCTAGAAAGATAAACATAGAAAACCATCAGCCCAGCACAGAATAGAAAAACTAGAAACAACAAAGTTGAAACAGAAGTGGCTTACCCCTCTCAGCAATAGGGTAATCCAAACAACCGTCATTCTGAAGAGTGTCACTCTTCAGAAACAGGAAACCAGTCTTCCAGTCTTTGTCATCCCCAATGTCTGGGTGCTCTACTAAGTTGTTCTGGCCCTTTCTGATCCGGAAGATAAATCTCCCACGACCTTGGGCCCTCACAGAATAAACGTTTTTCAGATCCTGCCTTTGTCGGCGGACTGTGCTTTGTGCAGAGTTTGTCGACCAAACAGATAATTTTCCACATGCTTGGCATAATTTGACAAGGGGCAAGCTTCATCGAAGAGAGTACCCCACTCATCCAGGAGTTGCAGAGGATCCTCAGACCCGATACGAAGGGAACTCATAGATGCAGACCCATCCTGGACAGGTCCAAGAAGCTATGACATAGTCATCACAGGGAACGAAGATAACAGCCGATGAAGGCACGATCTCATGATCTTTCAAATGTTTGATGATTGATTGAGAAAGAGTGTTCTTGGTTTCGTCATCAAAGGAATCACCTTTGATGAACTTACAATCGCCAAACATGATCTCAGTGATCTCAGGTTTCTCAAGATCTATCACTTGTTCAGCCATGATTTTCAGATAATTTTGATTTGATTTGATGATTGAAATAACAAAAGAGGAAGATGATGAACAGTAGAAGGTAAAAACGAAAGTTGGCAAGGTGACTTCTCGAGAAATTACTGAGGGCTCCTATTTATATGCAAAGGTAAAAGAGTTCAAGTGGGTTTAGGATTTTACCGTTGGTAAATTTCAAAACAGCCCAGAGTTAGCCGTTGCTCTTTGTTAGAGTCAAATCAGGTTTTAATTCTCACCTACCTCTAATTTAAACGTTATCTCTTTGAATATTGTGCACAAGTCTGGCTAAGTACATAATTGTTGTTCAAATTCTATAGCCGCTGTCTCTACTCTAGTCTGTTCTGTATAGAAGTGTTTGTACAGGATTGTTTCCTCAAGATTGCTGAACACTGCACTTGAGAAAACATGGGGCATTTGTTATGACCAGATTTTACACCACCCAGAGTTGGCAGTTCTGGATAGACATTGTAAATACGGTACAGAGCAGGAAAGAGGAGCAATAGCAGTTATAGCCCAGAATAGGTCAGAAGAGGCATGGCAGTTATGGTCAGCAGATGTCAACTATGACGGTTACAAAGATAATGGGGTAATGGAAGATATCATAGCTGAGCAGAAGTGGAGTCAATGGAAGTTAATTAACCGCCAAAGATAGTGGAAGTCATGGAAGAAGTGCCCTAGAAAATAGGAACTAATTCTCAGCTAGCTTTGCCTATATATAGAGGCTCATTTGTACATTTTCATTCATCTTTTTACTCTCATTAGCATACTTAAGCACTAGATAATCACAATATGATAATTATACTCAGTGCTGCACGAATTACTACAGAAGTGATCATTCTCACAGTTGTACTCTGTAACCCCAATTCTGATATTAATAAAAGTACTCCTGGCTTGGTAGCCCGCAGTTTTCCCCATCTTCTTCTCGGGGCTTCTGCGTCATCAAATCCCTGTGTCCTTAGTTCTGTCCCGTATAGCTCAGTTCTGTTCCACAAATAGTACTAGTTGATCCACTTTTTTCCATTTTCATACTTGTAAAGTTTTTACCAAAACAATTTGGCATGCAACCATTATGGTTTGGCGGTTTGGCAAATCAACTAGACAACATTTAAAAAGCTCGTACAACAAACAGATATTGTCGCTCATCAGCAAATAGATGCATAAATATTTGGGCTGTGCAAAAGAGAGGCCATGCTTCAAATAAATTACACTTTCACTTCCCCCGGTCGATGTAAAATAATTAATAACAACGACTTTGTTAATTACTGTGTGTTCCCTTAAGTTCAATGAATACACATTAGTTCACAAGTCTTTATTACTGATGGGTAGACAAATAACATCACAGCGAGGAATTTATAATAATACAAAGTCAAGTACAAATATTCCGTGCTACTCTACGGCGACAAAACTTAACTGATCTGTGTAGTCCATCAAACATTACAATGCATCGACTAAACACTACTCATAGCCAAAATAATAACGCTACCTTGAAAACTAAAGAAAATTCCTTCCGCAAAACGTTGATACTTATTTAGACCTCATCATCGCTTGATGCGTCAAGCATTTGTTCAATTAGAAATTCACGGTAACGTGGATATAATTCTAAATCAAGCACAAACCCTGGCTGGGTAATTTCAGATATGTCGGAAAATTTGTTCGCAGCATGGATTGCCTCCACTTCCTCCACAGTCGCAGCTTCATGACAGTAACAAAAAGTGTCTACTTTAACATTCCCTTCATAACGACTGACACAAATAGCATGTTCACGCCGCCTTAGTCGTGCAGGACATTCTTTCGCAGATCGAGGTCCGCTGATTAAAAACCACTGCGCCCATTTTTTGCAGGTCTCCACCATGTTCTTACGATCTTCTTCCTCTACCTTGTCAAATATATACTGCACTATGTCGATGTTTTCTAATGCCGGATGAACTAAAGGTTTCTCAAAACATCCATTGCTTCAGGCCCCGGTGTATCAGCATTTAAGAACTTACCAACTGATAAACTAATCCGTGCCATATTCTGTGCTACATACTCATCGCACATGACTTGGTAGTTGTCATAAAATTTCTTGCAAAGTATCTCCTCCATTTTTAGGTGATCTGCTAAAGCAATTGTCACACACAATAATTTAAGATAAGAAAATAGAGAGGTCTAAGAATGAGTTAAGACCAATTTATATAGATATTCAGAGGTCATTATTCTGAAAGACACAAACGCATTAAATCTTAAACACACATCACAGTTGTTCACTGCAACACACAATGAAAGTGTGTAGATTATAAATCTTTCAATCCCAGCCCATACCCCCCTAAACCTACACGTTTTCTATTGCCCTTCTCCTACACTCCACCTTAGCTGATACATCCACACTTCGTTGACTTAATACATACAACTACAATTACAATAGTTCGTAGCTCCACATATAAATGACAAGGGTTATAATGAGCGGACAAAGCGACAACCGGAAACCAGACGAATTGTTATTTAAAATGACTTCCAACAACACCGCGGCTATGAAATGCAAGAATGTCCTCAAATAATACAATTGGAACAAAGTTGATTCAGCATACATTGATTTAAGAACAAATCATCAGGCATACATAGAACGACAAATAATGACTTAAATTTTTCAACAATTTCATTACACCCAAAAATATACAATCAACATCGACACGATCAAAACACGGCAAAAAATCGCCTTCGATCAAACCAACAGCCAGTAAAAACAATGTCTCATTAATATATTGGACAACCCCTTTCCAAAAGAGCACCCCCCAAAACAGAAAGTCAAGCCCAGCTACAGTTTCACAACGAAAAAACTGGCCCTATAAAGCTCCCAACTATAACTCATTATTACTAAACTCTAACAGCCAAACTAATACCCCTCTTACACACTTCAACTACGTAACATCAAGGCAACAAAGAATATGACACAGCAAACGCCAACACTTCATGAAGAGGTAAATTTACTTTCCATTCATATCAGACATATATATCGTAACAAACATTTTCTAATCCAATCTACTACACACGTACATCCCTAATGTTTCAGCCACTTTGCTTTTACTTTGTCATACAAACAGACGCCATGTTATACATGTCTTCCTATATTTACTTACCATATAACAATGACAATGTCAGGCAAATGAAGAAGGAGCTATCAAAATAGTTATCCGATTTTGTCCGCTCCTTATTAAAATAACCGATGCCTTAGCTTTCCCATCGCCCAAGTACCGTTTTGTTGATGAAACTTCAAACACAACAGCTGTGTTCATTTCAGAAGGCACGGGAAATCTTTCCTCTGTTTATGTAGGAGGTGAAGCTTGCGACGTAATTATTTCGTGTGAAAAAGCGGTAGAACTGGCAGTCGTCGACCTCATCAAGAAATACCAACTGACAATTCATGACATAACAGCATCTAGAAAAGGAAGTGTGAAGACCTGCGCTGCTCTACGCACACTAAGGCGCTTCGAAACAGAGCTAAAACATGAACAAATGGAAAAGGCTTGGGATAAAATTGCTGAAAGCATTCACGAAACAAAAATAATGAAACCAATCACTATCGACTACATTGATACAATGTATCATATATACTAAAAAAGATTGAACTAACTGTCGAACCAATTGAAACTGTTCAAATTTTCTGGCATGGATAATCTTGCCTGCCTCACGAGAAGTTCTGACCAGATCAATACATTTTCGCCCAACATGTAAAAGGCATAAGCAAAGACAAAACCGATTAGCTCGCAAAGTTATTATCTTCCTGATTCCAATCTACAAAATGCAAATTGTAGATGCAAATTACGACAGGAATTCAATGGGTAACAAAGATAACCTCAAGGAAACTACCAGAAAAATATACTTGGCTGCAAAGGAGGTCATCCTTCCTTTCAACGACCACGGAGAATATGCAATTGTAGATTTGCCAAGTGGCTACTCAACCCCTACAGATGATGCGCAACAAATAGCTGCAACAACTTTAATACATCCACCTCCACCAAAGAAAAGGAGATTCTGCGCACAGTCAGATGTCGAAAACCAAACTGCAGGTACAAATACCCCTGCATTCTTCGAAGTACCAGATAATCTGCTTGCTACGTTTGCTGAAAACAGCAACAAACACAACGACAACGTATAAATAAATCGACCCAGACTTCCAGTCATGTAAAATATGTTCGTCTTTTGTTATGCCTCGCTCTAAGAAGTTTCAACCAGACAAAACTAATTGCAGTGTAGCGAGGCATATTTGTTTTGATCAATGGTACTGCTCTTTAGTCGTTTAACTAGGCGCTTTACGCATTGTCGGTAAGGTTTTCTTACGTGTGTTAGGTGCGTTCACAACATTTTGTATGGTCTGGTAGACGTTATTGTAATGTATGCTTAAACTACTTCAGATGTAAACCTGCATCAGCTATTTAACAAACGATGCAACCTTTTTTCCCCTTAAATTGAGCGCTACTTTTAATTGGCCAGTTAATTCTTTCTGTCTAGGGTGTATTGAATTTTCCAAAAACAAAACACTAAATTCTTCATAAATAGAAATACAGATACAACACAATTAGATACCACAAACAAACAGCAAGCACAGCTACCAATACTGCTCCCTATGTTCACTGAAAACACCAACCAACGCAACAACTGCGAGTCAATAAATCTTAAAATATGTTGTACTTTTGTTATGCCGCACTCTATGTAGTTTCAACCAGCCAAAACTCTTTGCAGTGTAGTGAGTCATATTTCTTTAGATCAGCTGTTCTGCTCTTTAGCCGTTTAATTAGCCGGTTTACAAATTATCAGTAACGTGTCCTTAGGGTTGTTACTGTAGGGATCGGATCCCATTCACTAATCAAATATTAGTGTAAATCAAATTACTCTAATTTGATTTAGCAAGATCTATGTAGTACAAATTTACATTGTTAACAAGTTTAGAAATTTATACCTTTCTTTTAAAGGAATTAGGGCACTAAACTAGAACTCCTTTCTAGTTTAGTTTCTTGAGATATAGCTTAGGATGATCCTCCTTAATAACCCAAGTTTCCAATAATAAGAAACCTCCTAAAGTTGCACCCAAGAACTTAACTCCAAAAATACTAAGTATCTTGAACTACAGATCACTTAGTATTACTTGATAATATGTGTTAATATTATTACTAATTCTTAGTAATAAAACTATTATTTAGAGAGGTTTTTGCATTAGAGAGATAAGTAAATAATTGCATGAATGAATTTATCTCTTGGCCTTGTGCTTTTGTAGACAAAACAACAAAAACATGAAGTGTGTTGAGCACACACAAGGGGCCGGCCTAATGGTCAAAGAGAGGAGAGAAAAGAGTTTTTCCTAGCTTAGAACAATTGTATGCATTGTGATGATTATGTTTTACCATGCATGCAATACAATAGACTAGGAACAAAACAAATAGGACAAAGAGGGAATCATCCCTCCCCACTTGATTTGGACGGTCCAAATAGGGGCTTTGGGTCCATTTTGTTTTTCCAATATTTGTCCCACAAATACTTATAATTTATCACTTAATTATCTAACATAATAAAGTGTAAATTAATTAAACTCTTCCTTAATATACATGTACACTTACACATATATTAAAATGTACTTTTACTAATCTCATTAGTAAAATATACATAATTAGTGAATTAACGTTTAATCACTAATTCCATCTCCTCTAATAATTTTATCAATATAAAATTAAATCATTCGAGTTCACAACTCGATTTCTCTCTAAATTAATACACTGACTAACCGTTAGTCGATTTATCAAGTCACTAATATAATCGTATCTCATACAATTAATTAGCTTAAATATTTGGAGTACGTTCCTTTAGGTGTGACTTAAAGGGATCAATTGATTACCGCCGTTCTCACGACAATAACGTCAAACTCTAGTCAGCCAACCGTTATTGATTTACGTTAATCAATTGACAATAATACAGGATTATCCCCATGTATTCCTTAATTGAGATTTATTAAGTAATCGCACTATTGTGGAGGACACATGCTCCAACAATCTCCCACTTGTCCGAGACAAGTTGTGCATTACCAATTCTCATGTCCGTTTCACATCTCCCACTCGATGCAAGGTGTCTTACAGGTCGTACTTGCATCCTGAGATATATATCGTGAGTGGTTTCCTCGATAAGGAGAGTAGCTGTCTGACCGGGGAATCTACCATAGATTCTTACCGAGCGTGGCCACGCATTTTCAGCGACTACTCCTCGAGTGGCCCAAAGATGTTTTACCCTGACGAGGGTGGACATTTCTCTTCCACTCGATTGTACTGTATAATGCAGATCACCATGACCCCAAAGATGCCCTTATAACCCCCTTTCACGGCATGGCTTAGGACAAAAATGAAAGTCACTCGGAAACTGCACCGACTCAGACAATCAGCTCCAGACAAAGAATTGACTCAAAGGAATACTATAGAATTCCCACCACGACCAGGTTTCAATTTCATTGAAAAGGAATTCTATAAGCGTCACTGCCCGACAGAGTGTTCTTCACAGTCTGTCTATGCAAACGATCAGTCATCACATATGACCCTATGGTGTTGAACCCACCATCGATCGACTTGCAATCTAGTCTCTACGAGACGTCACCTCTTATAAGAGACCAGGGACCAAATACTTAGTTTATACCGTTCACTTGAATACGTTCAAAGTTGTCACACAAATATTCGGATAAACAAAGTATGCATTCACAATGACTTAAGATAAAAACAATGAATGTTATTTTCATATATGTAATAAGATACATCATTCTATTACATATTACGAAACTAAAGGAAATCTGGCATACGCCGCAACCCCATAGAGGCGGTGTGCGCGTCATGCTTAGCCCTCGAAAGAGGCTTGGTTAAAGGATCAGCGATATTATCGTCTGTCCCAACCTTACAAATATCTATTTCCTTCCTTTCCACATTATCTCTAATAACATGGTATTTCCTCAAAACGTGTCTAGACTTGTTGCTAGACTTGGGCTCCTTCGCTTGGAAAATAGCCCCACTGTTATCACAATAAATGATCCACGGGATCCACGGCACTAGGGACTACTTTTAGTCCATCCAAGAATTGCGAATCCACACACTTCTTTAGCGACTTGAGATGTCGCCAAATACTCGACTTAAAGTCGTAGAATCCGCAGTGACACTCTGTTTGAAGCTTTTCCAACAAACAGCTCCTCCATTCAACATAAAGACATAGCCGAATTGGGATTTCAGATCATCCCCATCGGTTTGGAAACTTGCATCCGTGTAACCCTTTACACGTAGCTCAAGTTCTCCTCCAAACACTAGAAACGAATCCTTAGTTCTTCTCAAGTACTTAAGGATGTTCTTCACAGCTATCCAGTGACTCTCACCGGGATTAGCTTGATACCGGCTCGTCATGCTCAAGGCAAAAGCGACATCGGGACGAGTGCACATCATAGCATACATGATTGATGCAACAGCGGAAGCATAAGGGATCAATTTCATGCGTTCAATTTCCGCAGGAGTCTTAGGACATTGAGATTTCTTCAATGTTATTCCTACACTCATCGGAAGAAAGCCTCTCTTGGAGTCTTTCATATTGAACCTATCAAGAATCTTATCAATATAAGTTTCTTGACTCAGTGCTAGTATCCTCTTGGATCTATCTCTATAGATCCGGATACCCAAGATGCGTTGTGCCTCTCCCAAGTCCTTCATTTGGAAATGGTTTCCCAATTCCACCTTTACCGAGTTTAGACTTGGAACATCATTTCCAATCAGTAGTATGTCATCCACATACAAAACAAGGAAGGTTACTTTACTCCCACTAAACTTCATGTACAAACAAGGTTCCTCGGCACTTCGAGCGAATCCATGTTGTTTGATAACATGATCGAATCTGTGATTCCAACTCCTCGATGCTTGCTTAAGACCATAAATGGATCTCTTAAGCTTGCATACTTTCTTAGGGTTGGATGTGTCTATAAAACCTTCAGGTTGTGTCATAAACACTTCCTCTTCTAGAATCCCATTCAAGAAGGCGGTTTTAACATCCATTTGCCATATTTCATAGTCATGAAATGCGGCAACCGCTAAGATTATCCTTATGGATCGAAGCATAGCAACTGGTGCAAAGGTTTCATCATAATGAATACCTTGGACTTGTGAAAAGCCCTTTGCCACCAATCTAGCTTTGTAAACATCAATATGTTTATCTATGCCGAGTTTGATTTTGAATATCCATTTACACTGAAGGGGTCGCACTCCTTCAGGTAAATCTACCAAGTCCCAAACTTGGTTCTCGTACATAGAATCCATCTCGGATTTCATGGCCTCAAGCCATTGTTCGGAGTTGGGGCTACTAATAGCCGCCTTGTAGGTTGAGGGTTCGTTGCTTTCGAATAACAACAAATCACCCTCCTCCTCGATGTTACCGAGGTAGCGGTCAGGTTGTTGACTAACTCTTCCTGACCTCCTAGGGACTATAACCGTGTCAGACGACGAGGGAACGGTTTCCTCATTTTCTGTCTCGGTTTGTGGCTCTTGAACTTCATCAAGTTCAAATTTTCTCAGAAATAAATTCATTTTCTAGGAAAACAGCATCACGAGCCACAAACACTTTGTTCTCGTGAGGGTTGTAGAAGTAATAACCACAGGTTTCCTTAGGATAACCTACAAATAGACATTTGTCAGACCTTGGAGCGAGTTTATCGTCAGTTTTATTCTTGACGAATGCCTCACAACCCCAGATTCTCATGAATGACAAATAGGGAACCGTTCCCGTCCATATCTCATATGGAGTCTTATTGGCCGCTTTAGTCGGACTTCGATTTAGTGAAAATACGGATAATAGCGCAAAGCCCCAAAATGATCCAGAAGCTCGGTTTGACTCATCATAGACCGAACCATGTCAAGCAAAGTTCGGTTTCTCCTTTCTGCAATACCATTTAATTGTGGTGTGCCCGGAGGAGTCCATTGTGATATTATACCACAATTCTTAAGATGTGAATCAAACTCATTACTTAGATATTCGCCACCACGATCCGATCGTAGTGCTTTTATCCTTTTGTTTAATTGGTTCTCAACCTCATTTTGAAATTCTTTAAATTTCTCAAAAGCATCACTTTTATTCCTTATTAAGTAGACATAACCATATCTACTTAAATCATCGGTAAAAGTAATGAAGTAATGATATCCTCCTCTAGCGGTGATGTTTAATGGACCACACACATCGGTATGTATGAGTCCTAAGACCTCACTTGCTCGTGTCCCTTTACCGCTAAAGGGTTGACGAGTCATCTTGCCTAAAAGGCAAGCTTCGCATGTACCATATGATTCGCAATCAAATGGTTTGAGAACCTTGGTCTCAACAAGTCTCTTTATGCGTCTTTCGTTTATGTGACCTAAACGACAATGCCAAAGGTAGGATTTGTTTGATTCATTCGTTTTGAGCCTCTTGTTCTCAACATGATAGACATCATTAACATCATTTAAAACATAAATACCTCCAATTGAAATAGCTTCACCATAAACCATTTCATTAAAAGAAAAAGTACAACGGTTGTTCTTAATCTCAAAACAAAAGCCTTCCGCATCTAGTACGGAGACGGAGATAATGTTTTTAGTTAGAGTTGGTACAAAATAACAGTTATTTAAATGCAACTCTAAACCACTAGCAAGAGAGAGTACAAAAGTTCCCACGGAAACGGCCGCTACTCTAGCTCCATTGCCCATGCGGAGATCTACATCACCCTTGGCTAGGGCCCGCACGTTTCTCATCCCCTGCAAATGATTACAAAGGTGAGATCCACATCCGGTATCCAATACCCATGTAGAAATGCAAGCATGATTGATGTCAATCATATAGAGATTAGAAGGAATACCTTTGGATGTCGCACATCCATTCTTGAGATCCTTCTTATACTTGGGAGAGATGCGCATCCAATGACCCACCTCATTGCAATATTTGCAAGTGTCTTTGAGGGGTCTTCCCTTGTTGATCTTGGGCTTAGGCTTATGTGGAACACCTTCCACAATAGCCTTTCCCTTACCCTTGCCAATGTTAGATGGCCCCTTTTTGGCCACCTTCCCCTTCTTCACTCCCAAGTTCATGTTCTTCATTTTCATGGAGAGAACATCTTTCTTCTCCACCTCATTCACTTCCATATCCCTCTCGGCTTGGACCAAGAGTGCATGAAGTTCATGGTAACTCTTATCCATGTTGTTCATGTTATAGTTTACTCTAAAGTGAGCAAACTTGTTAGGAAGAGAATGGAGGATGCGGTTGATCGCAAGAGCCTTGGGTATAGCACACTCTTGACGCTCAAGAGTGTCTATTTGCTCAATCATTTTGAGCACATGAGGACCAACTTTTGGTTCCTCTCAAGCTTTGCATCGAAAAATCAACCGCGGCTTCATAAAGCCTTATTTGCGGTGCTTTGGAGAACATGGTTGTGACGTCGGTGAATATCGCATATGCACTCTTTTGAGCAACCATTCGGAGTTTGTGAGTGGGAGACATGGACCAAATTAAGACGTTTTTCACGTCATTGTCCACTTTCACATACTCATCATAGGCGGCACGAGCCGCGCCGGATCGAAGTGGGTTCGTGGGTGGTTGATCGATAAGGTGCTTGAGCACATTGTCGGATGTAGCGGCGCCCTTCATTGTCGAATCCCATTCGACGAAGTTGCTACCATCATCCTTGAGGATACACTTATCCATCACGGTTCGCAACCATGAATCTTTGCCCAAAATAGGCGGGAGTTGATGATGATGATGCCATTGCGATAAACGATTCTACAATAAATATGAGGAAATATATAAGCATACATTGTTCATTTATAACATTTGCTAAAACTCATTTTTAAAACAAATGTCCATTTATATAATGATCTCCCACGAAATTATATAAATGATTCCAAGACTCGTTTTCCATATAAAATTAGACATCTCATGTTTCCTTTTATATAAAAGCGATAAGTCAACACTTGACTAATTCTACACTAGAATGCTTGGTTGATGATTTTCTTTAAAATGCATCTTTTAGCCCCAAATAACTCTTATTCGGTTGAGTCCAAACCAAATTAGCACGGGACTTCCTCCCACTACTTACCCATGGTAACAAGGTTCCACGTTGCGGAGGTCCTCACGAACATGGGGTTCATAGTCGCTACATTTGGAAAGGCTTAATCTCAATTCATTTTTGTTAAAATGTGGGTGATCTTGTCAATTTTTAGTCATTTAAATTCTTTATAAGTGAACTAATTTAAGAATGGCGATCTAAAAAAGACAATCGGAGTGGGATAACGTGGCATGCATGGCGATTTTGGCATGTGAGCGGAATATATAAGCAAACAAACAAGCAAAGCAAGCAAGCAAGCATAAACCTAGTATGGCCACCTAAAATAATAAAAATACAAGGAGTTACAAATTGGAAACCAACTCCTTTGGTCCCTCTTCATAATGGATCTCATCCAAGGCTCCCCTTTGCAAGCTTTAGAACTCTTCTAAGGCTCCAAGTCGATCTCCATCACCGGTCTTCGATTTACAAATAGTTACAAGTATGATTTACAAATGAATACATAGCAATCCTATTATACATTTATAAATGAAATAAACTATTAAAAATTACAAACCGGCGATACGAGATCGCATTTAATTACAAACCCACACGATATTCCCTTTCATTACGGGCAATATCGGTAAAAATATAACAAACTATGGCCATACTAGTAAGAATAAACATTCATTCAAATAATAAACATTCATCCAAACATGCATAATGTAAAGCTTATAAATAAAAACATGCCAAAATCGCCCTAAACAATAATCGCATTAACTTGTTTAAAACCGATCTCATTTTTAATCGATTAATCTTATATTAATCAACAATGCTTAAAACACCTTTTAAGCTTGAACTAAAACTTCTAAACTGATTTTAGAACACCCAACATTAGTTTATACTAACTTAAGGTGATATTAGTTCATAAACTTGGTCATTTGCTAATTAGAAGTACTTTAATCATAACCTTTTTATGAATAAAGCTTTATAAAATCAAAATAAAATAAAATAAAATAATTTTTATTTTGAAAAAATTTTGTATATTCTGGAACACTTCCAAAATATCAGAAAAGAAAAGTTTGGCCAGAAAATATTTACGAATTATTTTATATAAAATAACATACGATTTCATCGATTTTAACTCATAAAATCAAGAAAACGACCAAAACAGTGAGGTAAAATCCCAAATTTATACGAGAGCATCCTCATAATGTGTAAAAATATTGGTATAAATTTCATGTCCAGAAAACAACATTTACTATATTTTTGGACATAAAATGCAAACCATACCGATTTTAAACAAAAAAATGAATAAATATTCAAAACTCAAAATCTGACTTTGAAAATTTACATGCAGAATGTATAAATATGAAATATCACTGTGTAAAAATTTCGTGACCAGATTCGAACTATAACTATTTATAGTAATTATTTTAGCCAAAAACACACTTTTTGACTCGGTTTTGTATAAAAATCATTTAAATTAGCAAACAAATTCCAAAAATTACGAAATTTGACCAGAAATATCATGAGACCAGAAACTTTGCATGCAATAAAAATCTCGTGTTAAAACCATTTTTAACACTATTTTCGGATTTTATGTTATTTATTCTCAATAAATACATAAAACTTCAAAAACAACAAAATAAATTTGTAACTACAAGCCTTGGCTCTGATACCACTTGTAGGGATCGGATCCCATTCACTAATCAAATATTAGTGTAAATCAAATTACTCTAATTTGATTTAGCAAGATCTATGTAGTACAAATTTACATTGTTAACAAGTTTAGAAATTTATACCTTTCTTTTAAAGGATATTAGGGCACTAAACTAGAACTCCTTTCTAGTTTAGTTTCTTGAGATATAGCTTAGGATGATCCTCCTTAATAACCCAAGTTTCCAATAATAAGAAACCTCCTAAAGTTGCACCCAAGAACTTAACTCCAAAAATACTAAGTATCTTGAACTAGAGATCACTTAGTATTACTTGATAATATGTGTTAATATTATTACTAATTCTTAGTAATAAAACTATTATTTAGAGAGGTTTTTGCATTAGAGAGATAAGTAAATAATTGCATGAATGAATTTATCTCTTGGCCTTGTGCTTTTGTAGACAAAACAACAAAAACATGAAGTGTGTTGAGCACACACAAGGGGCCGGCCTAATGGTCAAAGAGAGGAGAGAAAAGAGTTTTTCCTAGCTTAGAACAATTGTATGCATTGTGATGATTATGTTTTACCATGCATGCAATACAATAGACTAGGAACAAAACAAATAGGACAAAGAGGGAATCATCCCTCCCCACTTGATTTGGACGGTCCAAATAGGGGCTTTGGGTCCATTTTGTTTTTCCAATATTTGTCCCACAAATACTTATAATTTATCACTTAATTATCTAACATAATAAAGTGTAAATTAATTAAACTCTTCCTTAATATACATGTACACTTACACATATATTAAAATGTACTTTTACTAATCTCATTTGTAAAATATACATAATTAGTGAATTAACGTTTAATCACTAATTCCATCTCCTCTAATAATTTTATCAATATAAAATTAAATCATTCGAGTTCACAACTCGATTTCTCTCTAAATTAATACACTGACTAACCGTTAGTCGATTTATCAAGTCACTAATATAATCGTATCTCATACAATTAATTAGCTTAAATATTTGGAGTACGTTTCTTTAGGTGTGACTTAAAGGGATCAATTGATTACCGCCGTTCTCACGACAATAACGTCAAACTCTAGTCAGCCAACCGTTATTGATTTACGTTAATCAATTGACAATAATACAGGATTATCCCCATGTATTCCTTAATTGAGATTTATTAAGTAATCGCACTATTGTGGAGGACACATGCTCCAACAGTTACATGGTTTCACGGCATTTTGTAAGGTCTGCTAGACATCATTGTAATATACGCTTGAATTACTTCTGAAGTGAAGCTGCATCAGCTTTTAAAATCAAGTTGTGTGAATACTGACCAGACCATACATGTTTATGCCACGAACATTTACGGCGTCAAACACCCAACTAACTTTACCGGGAAACGACAAACTAAGACTATGATACCTGATCGATAGAATGTTATCTCAATTGCAAGTGCCTTTTATTATGCAAAGAAGGAAATTCAATGTAAATCGACACTCGTGAATCACGACCCGAGATCTTCAGATGATAAAACTGGTGCAACATCTTACGCTAAAAGTGTTTACTCTTTTCGCCAGAATATAACAATAACCGATCAACACCAAACCCCTTCTGAGCACCAGAAAGTACTAAAACTACCAAACTCCCAAAGACACGAAACAAGAAACACCGCATTGGGGGACCGCGCGCGCTAGCGCGTGGTCCAACAACTAGTCTATATGTAAAAAATTAATACCCTTTTCCCATATATAAGCAACTACTTTTTACTTTTTCTAATTGTACTCTGCCTTTGGCGTATTCTCACTTATACTCTTAAATTTTTAAAGTTAGTTTCAACCGTAACCAAACATGAGTAAACCGTTAAATTAGCCTTTAGTTTTGTTTCATATATAAATTTTCATTCTTTTTTATTCAATTTTTTTTTTCTCAATCTTTTCGCATTAAATATGTTGTTTCTTATAATGAAGGATGAAGCAGGGTATTGAATTCAAAAAGTAAAAACAAATAGGTGAAAGTTTATATGAAGATAAGTCACGGCTAAATTTAACTGTTTACTATAGTTTGATTACGGTTGGTACTAACTTTATAAATTTAAGGGTAATACGGGAAATGCAGGAGTACAACTAGAAAAAGTGAAAAGTACGGGGTATAGATGGGAAAAACCTTTTCTTATATTTTTGGAAAATTTTATGCTGTATCAATCTGTTTTTTTTTTCTCTATGTTAAATATTTATTTATCTTTCTCTTATTTTTCGCTCACACAATAAAAAAAAATGAACGGAATGAATATTTAACAAGGATTATTCATTGTATACTCGGTGTTCCAAAAATAAACCAACCTTCATTTAATTACACAATAAAGCAAACTATGACCAACGCCTTCCAAAAATAAATTGTTACGACCAGAATTTTCACCTTCCAGAATAGACAGTTCTGGACAGAAAGCATAATCACCGTACAGAGCAGAGCAGAACAGGAATGGCAGTTATAGTCAGCAGCAAGTCAAGCAAGGCAGTTACAAAAGTCATGGGAATATGGAAGGCAAGTCAACTGAGCAGAAGTGGAGAAGTGGGTGGTTAAATAACCGCCAAAATTAATGGAGTTAGTGCCCTAGAAAATAAGAACTACTATGCTGCTTGAATTGTGTATATATAGGAGCTCATTTGTACATTTTGAGACATCTTTTTTCACCACCATTAGCATACTTAAGCATTAGAAACTCATACTACTATATCATATTCAGTTCTGTATACTTGCTACAGAAGTGATCATCACCACAATCTTGTACTCTGTAACCTTTTCTCCAGAATTAATAAAATTACTCCTGCCTTCGTAGCCCGCAGTTTTCCTCATCTACTTTTCGGGGTTTCTGCATCACTCCTGTGTCCTTAGTTCTGTCCCATTTAGCTCAGTTCAGTTCAGTTCCGCAAGTAGCACTAGTTGATCCACATTCTCTCATTTTCTTACTTGTAGAATTTTTACCAAAACAAATTGGCGCCCACCGTGGGGCATCTAGTTCATTAATTTGCGATCTTTTTCTCACAAAAAATCCACAAGAATCATCTTTCATATACTGAAATGGCGGATAGAACTTTGGAGCAATTGTCTAAGGATTTGCAAGATGCACAAGCCAAGATTCAGCAGATCTCTGAAGAGAATGCAAGACTGAAGGAAACAGAGTCTGCTCTAAAATCCAAATTGGACTCTACTAAGGGGAGTGCCTCAAAGATCAAGCCAGGGGCATCCCTGAGTTCCATAATCAGGAAAATAGACTTTTCCAGCCTAGACGAAGATGAAGACTTAGAAGATCAACTCCTAGGGCCTGAGCTAGAGGAGGAAACGTCTAAGAATGCTGATAGAAGGAAGGGGAATAAGAAGTTCAACTTCACCCTCATGATGATGTAAGAGCTCCAAAAATTGCATGACAAGGTTGCTAATATCCCAGGAGTTCCAGCACCAATTAAGGAGGCTGCCCAAGATAGTTATGCAGATTCACCTTTCAGCGAGGCCATAACTATGCAGAAAATTCCTAAGAAGTTCAGTGTTGCAGGAATGAAGCTGTATGAAGGTACAGGGGATCCACAGGACCATATAGCACAGTACAAGCAAAGGATGTACACAGTTCCAGTTCCAAAGGAGTGCAGAGAAGTCTGCATGTGCAAAGGCTTTGGTTCTACTCTGGCCGGGCCAGCTCTGCAATGGTTTGTTAATATTCCCAATGGTACAATTACATCGTTTGCTAATCTTGTGAATGTATTTGTTGCCCAGTTTACTAGTAGCAGGAAGTTAGAGAAACAAACCAGTGATCTGCACAGAATTGTACAGAAGCAGGATAAGTCCCTACGTGATTATCTCCAGAGATTCAACAAGGAGAAGATCTCCATTCCTAACTGTGATATTGCAACCGCTATCCAGGCTTATAGCCAGGGTTTGGTGAGAGACTATGAACTTTATCGTGAACTAACAAAGTATCCTTGTGTTACTTTTGAAGATGTACTGGCAAAGACACTAGCCCATATCAGATTAGAAGAGGATGCTTTCAGCCGACAGGACAACTCTCGATATGAGAAGGTGAACAGAAAAGCTGACAGTGATCGTGCCCAGAGTAGACCAGCGCCATATCACAGGCCACCCAGAACACAAGTTCATGCAGTCAGTTCTGAGACAGTAAATTTTGATGACTCCCTTGATATTAACAGTCTTGGTGTTGAGGTTCCACAGTTGATAGCCAAGTTGGAGAGCTTTGGGAATGCTGCAAGATGGCCCAAGAAGAACAAACATCCAAATCCAAATAGGAATCCTAACAAGTACTGTGAGTACCATGGAGACATTGGCCACAACACAGAAGAGTGCTACGCCTTCAAGAAAGAAATAGCTTACCAGCTCAGAACGTCAAGTTAGGCTCCTTCTTGTCTAGGATACGAACCGGTCCCTCTTCATACGTCAAGTTAGGCTCCACCTCAAGCACATCGGCCTCAACCACATGCGATGGATCACTACGATATCTCCTCAGTTGAGACACATGAAACACGTCATGCACCTTAGACAAATTCGGTGGTAGAGCCAACCGATACGCGACTTCACCTATCCTCTCAAGCACCTCATACGGTCCTACATTCTTGGGACTCAACTTGCCTTTGATCCCAAACCGTTTCATGCTTTTTTACGCATATCTTAACTACGCCACTTCACTTATCCTAACCGTTTCACGCTTTTTTACTTGGGACTCAACCGCATTTACGTTTAAGAAATTTTTTACGCATATCTTAACTACTTTATCTACTTTTATTTTGAAATTTACAAGGGGGTTGATAGTGAATAGGGATATGATAATAATATATTTAGGGAATAAAATATATTTAGGATTAGGGCCTCCATATAAGGTTATCATACAACATTCTTCAATAATAAAATATCTTCTATTATAAATTATAATTCTCTAAATTTTATTATGGTATCAGAGTTATTCAACTTCTGAGGACCAACACACAAATGCCGTTGCCCTGCCGGTAGGCAAATTATTAGTGATGGCCCACCGTATTATCCAAGATACTACACAATATACTCAAGCAAATATTACAATAGGAAATCAATCAAAAATCAATCACAATCTATAATTAATCCTTAATTTCAGCAATTGTATTATAATCATACTAAAATTAGGATAGCATTCATATTGTAAAATTGGTAAGTGTATATTTACTACCTAGGCACTCACTAGTATATATACTGTAAACATTGTAAATCAATAAATACAACATTCACTTCTTATATGGTGTCCCGACGCCTACAACAATCCTCTCAAAAACAGACCACTGTCCTCACCTCACGTCCTACCACCACTTTCGAAACCCGGCGCCATCGCCCTCACACTACTGCCCAACCACGACACACCATGTCAACCAACGACAACCTCATCCCTAACCCCTGTGACTCGACCAACCCGCAACCCATCAGCCTTACTCAATGCGTTAAACTAACCCCCGACAACTATACCTCATGGCATTTTCAACTCACCACATATTTTTTTGGTTTGTGTCTACTTGGATTCCTTGATGGATCCAACCCACCGCCCTCTAAAACCATCCTCACCTCGGACAACACCGAAACTCCCAATTCGGCCTATGACAAAAGGCTAAAACAAGATGGCCTTATCCTAGGCGCTCTAATGAGCACACTCTCGGGTCCTATTCAAGGACTCATTGTCTCCGCTACAACCGCTAAACAAGCGTGGGACATTCTTAAAGATACCTACAATCGACGCTCACGAATCCACATCCTTGGCATTAATGATCGTCTAGATTCGATTGTGAAAACCATAAACCAAACAATATAATCACGGACTATGTGCACGCTATTAAAGCTTGTATCGACCAATTACCACTCATGGGAAAACCATTAGATCCCGAGGATATAATTGCAAAAGTTCTTCGTGGCCTTTATTACAACCTATACAAACCCGTCATCGACGCCATTCGAGCTCGTGACAACCCCATCTCATTTGAGGCCTCCATGAAAAGTTACTACACCATGAGTTAATACTTCGTCAATAACAAACCACCCATGACTTGTTTCCTCCCACCTTAAACCCCGCTTACCGCCACCACAACACCCACCGTGGTGGTCACCAAAACAATGTTCCCTCTACCCAGCCCCACGGCAGCCCACAACCAACCCACCAAACCCACGACCCTTCAAGGGGCGATGCCAATGGTGTCACCAAGTTGGTCACGTTATTGGGTTTTGCCCTCTATTCCGCAATCTCCATCCCACAATTGTTTTCCCCGACCTACCCACGAGGCAAACAACCAAACCACCTCCACCCTAGGCCCACTCGGCCACCCACCATGTTACCACCCCAACCCAAATTACCTCCTCGATAGCGGGGCATCACACCATGTTACCCACGATCTCGACACCCTCGCTATCCACTCTCCTTACTTTGGCTCCGATGATTTACTTATTGGAGATGGCTCCGCCCTAGACATTGTGAACCCAAGTTCGTTGACACTACCACACACCTCAATCAAATTAAATAATGTTTTACATGTATCAAAAATATCTCTTAACATTATCTCAATTTCTAAATTATGCACAGATAACAATGCTTATGTAATTTTCTCACCCCATTCTTTTATTGTTAAGGCAATGTCGACGGGAACGATCCTGCTGCGGGGCCGCGCTAACCATGGCGTCTATGAACTACCTACAACTCCGACTACTCATATTACCAATAAAAGTTGTAGTTCGATTACTAAAAATTGTAATGCAATTTCATGGCATCATAGATTAGGCCATCATTCTCATGATGTAATGAAAATAATTATTAATATGTTATCTTTTAATATGTATAATTTTTCTCATTGTGACGCATGTCAGGTTAGAAAAAGCAAAAAACTACGCTTTAACAAATCATCCTTTACAACAACCGAACCACTTGAACTAATCTACTCCGACCTCTAGGCAAGTCCTGTGTACTCTCACGACCACTTTAAATACTATGTAATATTTGTCGATCACTATACTAAGTATATATGGCTCTTCCCACTTAAAAACAAATCTGAAACTGCTAAAGTATTCACTCAATTTAAAGCAGTTGTCGAAAAATACTTCAATAAACCCATTCGTAAATTCTTTTCTGACAACGGCGAAGAATTTCCAAACCATGATGTCCACTCTATGCGACAATGACATAAGCCAATTCACTTCCCCACCACACACTCCTGAACACAATGGGTACGCTGAACGTCGCCATCGACACATTGTTGAAACAGGCGAAGCACTTGTTGCTTACGCTCACTTACCAACAACGCTATGGCCCTTCGCATTCTCGACTGCTACGTAACTCATCAATCGTCAACCCACTAGCACCCTTAATGGCAACACCCCCTACTTTATCCTTCATCAAAAACACCCGGACTACACTAAACTACGTAACTTTGGATGTCCCTGCTACCCCTGGTTGCAACCATATACGAAACACAAATTAGAATCATGTTCTGTCCCTTGTCTTTTTGTTGGATAGTCAACCACACAAAGTGCATTTCACTATCTTGATCCAAAAACCAATCGTTTGTATACCTCTCGTCACGTTACCTTTATTGGCGATGAATTCCCTTACCCAAGCCTCACCTCAACCTCCCCTCCTCCGCCCCCTGCCACCGAGGAATGGTGCACCCTAGCTCTCCTTATTCTCTCGGCCACTCCCCCCCTCCATCCTCTCGGTCAAACACACCCTGCGCACACCGTCCACCTATTACACGTGTTTACACACGTAGAACAGCCCAATCACAGAACCCAACTGACCTCCCTCCTCAAACCGTCCCCACCACTCCCTTGCCCGCCACAGCTCATCCCGTTCCGCCTCCACCTCCAACTCGCTCAATCGTCACTCGTCTTAGCAACAATATGTGGGAATATATCTGTATACATGCCCTTTAATCATCCAGGATTATAATGAAACTTATTCTATATGATTAATAGTCATAAAAGAAATTGCATAATTAAACAAAAGATAAAGAAAACAACCTTAAGTCCTTGCTTTAATGGCCTAAGATTGAAAATCAAGGAGCTTGATATCTCCTAATAGTTGCACCCAAGATTGCTTAAGATATGCCTTGATTTTGCTAGAAATCCTTTTAGAGAGAAACCTTATTTTCTTAAATTTGTGTATGTGATTATGATTGAATGAATTGGAGAATTAGGTTGAGTCAAAACTCCCCTAATATACTAAAGAATTTCGGCCCTCACATCAATTTTGGGGAGTAATTTTACTTTCCAAAAATTACTTTCCAAAATCTAATTCCTCGTTGACCAAGGAGTCAAAGAGCAATAAGTCTCTTTCCTGGAGGTTTCCTTTAGCTTTATAATATAATATAATATTACTAGTGTCATAATTATGATCCACTATAATATATCATTAAATATAAATATCCATATATATATATTTATAATTTGCTAATTAATTATAACAGTTTATATTTAATTAGCTTATATTATATTCAATAATTAAATATAACATTTTATATTCAATTTACGAATTACTATTAATTCGTCTCAGCTAATATTATTTAATCCTTATTAAATGGCCGTATCATTATCACACTTGACTAACATTTTAGTCAAAAACACTGACTAACCTTTTAGACTATTAGTAAGGCATCAATATGATTATTTTCTCAAATAATCACATTTCTTAAACACATCCTTTAGGTGTGACTTTTAGGGACCAGTTGATCACCGCCATCTGTATGACAATAACGTCAAACTTATCTAGCAAGCCAACCGTTATTGATAAACATTAATCAACTGATTGCAATACAAAATGTACCCTGTGAACCTATAGAGGTTTTTTTTATGTTATTGCACTAACTATGGAGGACACTAACCCCAACAATCTCCCACTTGTCCGTACAAGTATATGTGCGATAACCGATTCTCATATCCCATAAATTTCTCCCACTCAATGTAAAACAATTTGCAAAATCCGTATTTTCAAAGGTCGTATTTTACAAGTGATCAATATCAAGAGTGGTTTTCCCGACTAGAGAGTAACTCAACTGATAAACGAATCTTTATTCGACCATGGCCATGCATTTCAGTTACAGCTCCTCGAGTGGCCTTGAGAAATAACATATCTTGATAAAGGTTTGGATATTTCCTTCAATTCGAATCTTGCAGAAACAAGCGCAGCATGAAATGACCCAGTAAAAATCTACTTAGCCTCCTGTTACGGTCGACCATGAGAAAGAAACCAAAGTCACCCAAAATCTGCCTTAATCTCAAGAGACAGTCGATAATCAAAAGAATCGACTCTAGGAACACTATGGATGTCCTATCCACGACCGGGCACCTAATGTTCTGAAACATTAAGGACTCCATAACGTCGTCACAAAAATTGTCCTGCGCGGTATCCTTATAACCCGCATCTGTGATCGATCAGTCAACAGTTTAACTTATGGCTCGTTGAACCCACCATCAATCGACGTCACAAAATATCCGCCTGAGTTATCAGCTCGTGTAGGCGATCACGGACCAAAACAAAATCTAAAGCAATTCAGTTCACTTTGAGGTGTTCAACGTTGTCCTTACAACCCACTTGAAAAAAAAATATGAAACAAACGATGATTTAATTAATAGTTTTATGGAAGAAGACTCATGTGTCTAATCCATATACAAAATAACTAATACAACTCAGGAACACACTTAATTCCCATGGAAATAACGTGCCCTTCATGCTTATCATATCTCAACGGACTCAGTCGTAGAATCTGCTATAACACTTTGTTTGGAACCTTTCCAGCTGACCGCAGCGCCATTAAGAGTAAATACGAATCCAGACTGAGATTTCGTGTCATCTCGATCCGTTTGGAAGCTAGCATCTGCGTAACCGATTGCGCATAGCTTAGTGTCACCTCCATAAGTCAATACCCAGTCCTTAGTCCTCCGTAGGTATTTAAGGATATTCTTAACAGCTATCCAGTGTGCTTCACCTGGATTGCCTTGGTAACGACTTGTCATACTCAATGCATATGCCACGTCTGGACGCGTGCATATCATGGCATACATGATCGATCCTATAGCCGATGCATAAGGAATCCGACTCATGCGCTGCACCTTTTCTGATGTTTTAGGTGCCTGAGCTTTACTCAAGTGCATCCCAGAAATCATAGGAAGGTTCCCCTTCTTGGAATTGGTCATGCTGAACCTCTCAAGAATCTTATCTATATAAGACTCCTGACTGAGGGATAACATCCGTCGTGATCTATCTCTGTAGATACGGATCCCCAAAATTCTTTGTGCCTCTCCCAGATCCTTCATCTGGAAATGGTTCTTTAACCAAACTTTTACCGAAGTTAAGAGAGGTATGTCATTCCCAATTAAGAGTATGTCATCTACATACAGTATTAGGAATGCAATCTTCCTCCCACTCGACTTGATATATAAGCATGGTCGACCGATCGAGTGAATCCATTCTCTTTTATCACCTGGTCGAAACGATGATTCCAACTCCGAGAAGCCTGCTTAAGTCCATATATGGAACGCTTAAGCTTGCATACCTTCTTAGGATTTTCAGGATCAATGAAACCTTCGGGTTGTATTATGTACAACTCCTCCTCCAAATAACCGTTTAAGAAGGCGGTTTTTACATCCATTTGCCAAATTTCATAATCATGAAAAGCGGCAATCGCTAAGATTATCCGAATGGAACGCAGCATGACTACGGGTGCAAAAATCTCATCATAGTGCAGCCCTTGCACTTGAGTGAAACCTTTTGCCACTAGTCGTGCCTTGTATATATCTGGTTGTCCTTCTACAGAATGCTTTATCTTAAAAAGCCATTTGCACTGAAGAGGACGCACCTTATCAGGTAAGTCAACCAGATCCCATACATCATTCTCATACATAGAGTCCATCTCAGATTGCATGGCCTCAAGCCAAAGCTTAGAGTTGGAACATGTCATGGCACCTTTATAGGTAGCGGGTTCGTTACTCTATAGGAGTAAAACGTCATCTCTCATTCTCCTCAACCATACCAATGTATCTGTCTGGAGGAATGGTGACTCTACCCGACCTCCTGGGTTCCAAAGGAATAGTAACCACAGCCGATGATGAAGGAACAGGTTCCTCCATTGGTTGCTCGGTTGTTGGTTCTGGAATCTCCGACAGATCGAAGGTTCTACTACTTGTCTTATTCTCGATAAACTCTTTCTCTAAGAACTTCGCACTAGCCGCAACAAAAACTCGGTGTTCGGTAGGCGAATAAAAGTAGTGACCAAACATCCATTTTGGATAACCAATAAAGTATGTCTTGACCGATCGCGGGCCGAGCTTATCCTCGTGTCTCCACTTGACATAAGCCTCACAGCCCCAACCCCAGCCCTAATCCCTTCCATAACTCATATGGAGTCTGGTCTACAGCTTTAGACGGACTTTGGTTAAGTATTAGAGCAGCTGACAAAAGAGCATATCCCCATAATGAGTCGGGTACAACCGTGTGACTCATCATGGATCGAACCATATCAAGTAATGTTCGATTTCTACGTTCGGACACACCATTCAATTGTGGTGTTCCGGGTGGAGTTAACTGTAGTACTATTCCACAGTCTTTAAGGTGTTGATCAAACTCATTCGAAAGATACTCGCCACCACGATTTGAACGTAGTGCTTTAATCTTTCTATCCAGTTGGTTTTCAACCTTATTCTGGAATTCCTTGAACTTGTCAAAGGACTCACTTTTACGCTTCATTAAGTAGACATAACCATATCTACTCAAATCGTCCACACACATCAGTATGTATGAGTCCTAATAGGTCAGCAGCGCGCATTCCAACACCTTTGAAGGAAATTCGAGTCATTTTGCCTATGAGACATGATTCACACGTGCCAAAAGATTCATAGTCAAAAGGGGAGATAGTCCCATTATCAATGAACTTTTTCACGCGTTTTTCATTTATGTGTCCCGTACGGCAATGCCATAGATAGGTTTGATCTTTGTCCCTGACCTTTGCTTTCTTATTATTCACGTGCAATACATCTGTGGTTTGATCCAAAACATAAATCCCATTATAGAAACTGCTTTGCCATAAATCATATCGTTTAAAGAGAAAATACAGCTATTATCCTTTATTGTAAACGAAAATCCGTCTTTATCAAGTACGGAAACAAAAATAATGTTTTTAGATAAACTAGGTACATAGTAACAATTATTCAGAAATAACTCAAATCCACTCGGTTGTTGGATTACATATGTTCCTACTGAAACGGCAGCAACTCTTGCTCCATTCCCCACACGCAGGTCCACATCACTCCTTGCGAGAGTTGTGATGTTTCTTAGGCCCTGTAAATGATTACAGGGATGAGAACCACAACCAGTATCAAGTACCCAAGTTCCGAAACTTGCATGGTTAATCTCAATCATATGAATAAAAGATGACATACCAACAGGAGTGACACATCCTGATTTTATGTCTTCAGCATACACGGGACAGTTCCGCCTCCAATGCCCATTCTTGTGGCAATGGTGGCAGTCCATGCTTTCTTTGCTCTTTGTCTTGCCTTGTGAGCTACCGCTAGACTCACCAGGCCCACTCTTGTGGGAATATATCTGTATACATGCCCTTTAATCATCCAGGATTATAATGAAACTTATTCTATATGATAAATAGTAATAAAAGAAATTGCATAATTAAACAAAAGATAAAGAAAACAACCTTAAGTCCTTGCTTTAATGGCCTAAGATTGAATATCTAGGAGCTTGATATCTCCTAATAGTTGCACCCAAGATTGCTTAAGATATGCCTTGATTTTGCTAGAAATCCTTTTAGAGAGAAAACTTATTTTCTTAAATTTGTGTATGTGATTATGATTGAATGAATTGGAGAATTAGGTTGAGTCAAAACTCCCCTAATATACTAAAGAATTTGGGCCCTCACATCAATTTTGGGGAGTAATTTTACTTTCCAAAAATTACTTTCCAAAATCTAATTCCTTATTGACCAAGGAGTCAAAGAGCAATAAGACTCTTTCCTAGAGGTTTCCTTTAGCTTTATAATATAATATAATATTACTAGTGTCATAATTATGATCCACTATAATATATCATTAAATATAAATATCCATATATTTATAATTTGCTAATCAATTATAACAGTTTATGTTTAATTAGCTTATATTATATTCAATAATTAAATATAACATTTTATATTCAATTTACGAAATACTATTAATTCGTCTCAGCTAATATTATTTAATCCTTATTAAATGGCCGTATCATTATCACACTTGACTAACATTTTAGTCAAAAACACTGACTAACCTTTTAGTCTATTATTAGTAAGGCATCAATATGATTATTTTCTCAAATAATCACATTTCTAAAACACATCTTTTAGGTGTGACTTTAGGGACCAGTTGATCACCGCCATCTGTATGACAATAACGTCAAACTTATCTAGCAAGCCAACCGTTATTGATAAACGTTAATCAACTGATTGCAATACAAAATGTACCCTGTGAACCTATAGAGGTTTATTTATGTTATTGCACTAACTGTGGAGGACATTAACCCCAACACAATATTCGCAAACCAAATCTGCGATACGTCAAACAAGTTAACACTTCTGTCACTGACTCGTCGTCACTCCCAAAAGCGGTTAAACAAGCTTTGCTTTCACCGCAATGGCGTCGTACAATGCAAGATGAATTCGATGCACTAGATCGAAACGCAACTTGGACACTCGTACCCTAGCAACCAACCCACAATATCGTTGGGTGCTGAAGATACCCGTATCCGTACCCCCCAAAAATAAACCCGATGAAGAAAGGACTTTTCATGCATGTTTTAAAATTAGACGAAACGGTACAAAAGTTTCTAAAACATTTTAGTTATTTTTAACGTATTAATTTGAATTTGCATACTTCATAAAAATGAATATTAATTTAGTCATTTTTAGTCTTAGGTCGACACAATGCGCGCAAGCACGACATAAAAACGCCTCACAAAAACGGCCCAAAAATACAAAAACGACCCTAAAACACAAAACGGCCCAAAACACGCAAAAAGGCCCAAGCACCCGAAACGGATCAAAGCGCGTCCCGGGTCATATTCTTACAAAACAAAACTCCACGACGTCGTAAAATAATATATTACAATATTATTTTTTTCGAGCCAAAACCGGAAAACACGACGAAAAACCGAAACACAAAACGCGAAAACGGAGCCGAGAAATCAACTGACTCAAATTGATTCCTCGACTCACAAAGTCAACAACATACAACAAACATACTTGAGTATACCTACGCAACATGTCATACGAAATACGGCGGCGCAAAATCAAATACAAAACAACCAAAAAATCGCCTGTACACAGGCGAGTTTCCCTCTCCCTACTGCACACTGGCGATTTTTACAGTAATCGCTGGTTAACTGGCGATTTTCTGAGCAACTATACATAAAACATGAAGCAATTGCTATAAATAGCAGCCCTCACAACTCAACAAAACACACAATTTCTACCACACATCATCAAATCTTTCAACAATATCATTAACACACATAATACACATAATTACAATCGCACTTATAAATTTCCACTCTAAAAACCGTCTTTACATTTTAAGGTAAAAACTTTACCTTCGATTTGGACGTTTGAGACTTGGAGAAAAAAGGGTTACTCTAACCCGCCTCGATATTGGCTTTGACGAACCCGTATTCGCAATACGGTTGTAGTAATTCGAATTCAAAATTCGTCTAAGCCTTGCCAATATCGCATAAATAAATGACTCAAAATCACTAAATTAAACACCACTTTTACATTATGCAAATTCTCGATTCATGCATTAAATTACGACTAAAACACGAATTCGACATTAAATTGTACCGTTTCTACTAGTCTTTTTAAACATGCAAAACCGAGGGTTTTATAAAATCTTAGAATTGAACACGAGTCGGAAAATAACGTTTATTTAGTAATTCAAATACAATGAATTATTAATCTTACGTATATTTGCTATAGCAAATCGGCATAACTTTGACGACTTACATTCATTTTACATATTTGTCGAGTCACATATTTGCATTTGTACGTAGCGTCCTATTAGCCCAAATATCGAAATTAAAGCATTTGTTATCAAATTAGTAAAGACAACTTTACGTAGGCTTTTTTATTACAGTTTTTATAACACATTTTGTCAAAACTTTCGAAAAGTAACCTCACTCCGAATCCTCTCTGGTTTCACAATAACCTCGGAAGGATAGGTATCGACGCAACTTGAAATTTGAAACCCCCGCGTCTTATGATTTAAGACGCGCTGAAGAGGTTCCAAATTCCTTTAATATTTGGTGGCGACTCCGAAAATACATTTCAAAAGGATTTTCTACATTTCTTTTGTCACAATTTCATGCAATGACATTCCCCCATAGCAAATAACTCGAGCGAACAGACCTCGAGCGCGCATGTCACGCGCGCATTTCATACTCGCATTTTTTCCCGCGTCGTGCATTCTGCCCAATTTCACGAGGGCGGGCGCGCGCGGGGCGTCGAGAAGTGGTGGCACGATCTCCCTGGTACCTTCAGGTGCAAATGGGTCTACAGAATTAAATACAATCCAGACGGGACGCTAAAACAACACAAGGCCCGCCTAGTCGCAAAAGGATTTCACCAACGACCAGGAATAGATTACACCGAAACATTCAGCCCAGTCGTTAAGTCAACCACGATTCGTCTTATTTTATCTCTCGGTGTCAGTCAATCTTGGAAAATGCGACAGCTAGACGTAAACAAAGCATACTTACAAGGCACACTCACAGACCACGTTTACATGGCACAACCACAAGGCTTCATTGACGCGACAAAACCAGACTATGTCTGCAAATTAAATAAAGCAATCTATGGCCTAAAACAAGCCCCTCGGGCTTGGTATACTGAACTTAAGACATTCCTCATTCAACAAGGATTCAAACAATCCATTTCTGATCCTTCATTTTTCATACTTCACACCACAACCACATGTATATACATACTTATTTATGTCGATGACATTATCGTTACAGGACCACATCAAATTAATTACAATCCTTAATTACCAAACTAGCAAACCGCTTCTCGTTAAAAGATCTAGGCCACCTATCCTACTTTCTAGGAATCGAAGTCACACCAAATGTTGGATTATATCGGTATATAGTCCTTTAAAATCACAGGATTATAATGAAAATTTTATAAGATTTAAAGTCATAAATTGAAATTGCATAACATAATATAAAGATTTAGAATTAACCTTTTAATCCTAAAGAATTGGCCTAAGAACAATACCAAAATTATGGTATCTCCTAATTGAAACACCCAAGATATGTTTAAGAAATGCCTTTTAGATTTGCTAGAAGAATTAGAGAGGAGGACAATTTCTTTTCTCTCAAGATATGTGTTGTGTGCTAGGATCAATAATGAATTAGGTTAGATGAGAAATTAGGTTGTGATTAGGTTAAGTAGAGAGGAAGAAAACAACCTCCTCCCCACCCTAATTCACACGTCCCACTTTAGGGCAAAGGAGTGGACTTTTCCACCTCAAAATTTACAAGCCCAAATCTAATTAAAAGGTTTAACCCATTTAATTAGTTTTCTTTAGCTTTTAATGTATAATGTAATTATAATATCCATATATCATAATGAATCATAAATGTCCGTATATTTATAATTTGCTAATTAATTGTAACTGTTTAAAATTAATTAGCCTACATTATACGCAATAATTAAATATAACCTTTTATATTCAATTTACGAATTACAGCTAATTCCTCTCATCTAATATCATTTAATCATTATTAAATAATATTCATCATCATATTTGACTAACTCCTAGTCACATTTGACTAACCTTTTAGTCAACAACACTGACTAACCGTTTAGTCATTAAATAAGGCATCGAAATGATCATTTTCTCAACTAATCACATCTCTCAAACACATCCTTTAGATGTGACTCTTAGGGACCAGTTGATCACCGCCATCTGTATGACAATAACCTCAAACTTATCTAGCAAGCCAACCGTTATCGATAAACGTTAATCAACTGATTAAATACAAAATGTACCCTGTGTACCTTTAGAGATTTATTTATGTTATTGCACTAACTGTGGAGGACACTAGCTCCAACAATCTCCCACTTGTCCGTACAAGTGTAAGTGCGATACCGATTCTCATATCCATAATAAATTTCTCCCACTCAATGTAAACCAATTTGCAAAATCTGCATTCTCAAAGGTCGTAGTTTACAAGTGATCAGAATCAAGAGCGGTTTCCCCGACTAAAGAGTAACTTAACTGATAAACGAATCATTATTCGAGCATGGCCATGCATTTTCAGTTACAACTCCTCGAGTGGCCTTGAGAAAAGTATTATAACTCGATAGAAGTTGGATATTTTCCTCAACTCGTATCCTGCAGATGTAAGCGCAGCATGAAATGACCCAGTGAAAATCTACTTGGCCTCCTGTTATGGTCGACCGTGAGAAAGAAACCTAAGTCACCCAAAATCTGCCTTAATCTCAAGAGACAGTCGATAGTCAAAAGAATCGACTCTAGGAACACTATGGATGTCCTATCCACGACCCGTCACCTAATGTTCTGAAACATTTAGGACTCCATGTAGTCGTCACAAAAATCGTCCTGCGCGATTTCAGTAAACCCGCATCTGTGATTGATCAGTCAACAGTTTGAATTATGGCTCGTTGAACCCACCATCAATCGACGTCACAAAATGATTGCCTGAGTTATCAGCTCGTGTAGACGATCACAGACCAAAATAAAATATAAAGCAATTCAGTTCACTTTGAGGTGTTCAACGTTGTCTGCACAACCCTCATGAAAAACAATATATAAAACAAAATGATGATTTTATTAGAAGTTTTAGGAAAAACAAGGGTCTAATCCATAAAAACAACTAATACTACTCAGGAACACGCTTAATTCCCATGGAAATAACGTGCCCTTCATGCTTATCATATCTCAACGGCTTAGTGAGAGGATCTGCTACGTTATCATCCGTAGCAATCTTGTCAATCACTATCTCCTTCTACTCCACGTAATCTTGTATCATGTGAGCCTTTCTTTGCACGTGCCGAGACTTGTTGCTGGACTTCGGCTCCTTCGCCTGGAAGATGGCACCACTATTGTCGCAATAGATGGTGATCGGGTCATTCGAACTAGGAACTACAGTTAGTCCTTGTAAAAACTGACGCGTCCATATAGCTTCCTTCGCAGCCTCTGAAGCAGCATAGTACTCGGACTCAGTCGTGGAATCTGCTATAACTGTTTGTTTGGAGCTTTTCCAGCTGACCGCAGCGCCATTAAGAGTAAAAACGAATCCTGAATGAGACATCGAGTCATCTCGATCCGTTTGGAAACTAGCATCTGCGTAACCGATTGCGCATAGCTCAGTGTCTCCTCCATAAGTCAATACCCAATCGTTAGTCCTCCGTAGTGTTGGAGTATGTGTCCTCCACAATAGTGCGATTATTTAATAAATCTCAATTAAGGAATACATGGGGATAATCCTGTATTATTGTCAATTGATTAACGTAAATCAATAACGGTTGGCTGACTAGAGTTTGACGTTATTGTCGTGAGAACGGCGGTAATCAATTGATCCCTTTAAGTCACACCTATAGGAACGTACTCCAAACATTTAAGCTAATTAATTGTATGAGATACGATTAAATTAGTAACTTGATAAATCGACTAACGGTTAGTCAATGTATTAATTTAGAGAGATATCGAGTTGTGAACTCGGATGATTTAATTTTATATCGATAAAATTATTAGAGGAGATGGCAATTAGTGATTAAACGTTAATTCACTAATCATGTATATTTTACTAATGAGATTAGTAAAAGTACAATTTTAATATATGTGTAAGTGTACATATATGATAAAGAAGAGTTGTGAGTTCAATTTGATAATTTGTACTTTATCATATTAGATGATTAAGTGATAAATTATGAGTATTTGTGAGACAAATATTGTAAACAAATTGGACCCATAATAAGGGCCTTATAGCTGTCCAAAACAAGGGGAGAGGGAGAGAAAGATTCTCTTTTGTCTTATGCTTTTGTTTACCTTTTGCATGCTCTAATATAATCATTACAAAGCTTGCAATTGTTCTAAACTATGAGAAAACTCTTCACCCTCTTCTCTTCTCTAGGAGGCCGGCCCCTTGTGTGTCTAACACACAATTGTTTTCCTCCTTTTCTTTATAAGAGAAGGGGACAGAAAGAGAAGTATACATGCAAGTTTTATTTTACTCTTTCCCTCACAAAACCTCTCTAAAACTCTCAAATATTTTACTACTAATATTACTAAGTGTTAGTAAGTATTAGTAACAATAATATTCATATTATCAAGTAGTTATTAGTGATTTCTAGTCTAAATCACTTGTAGTATTTGGAGTAGTTCTTGGGTGCTATCTAAAGGAGGTTTCCTATTTTGGAAACTCGGGTTTTGGAGGATGATCCTAAACACTAGCTCAAAAAACAAAACTAGAAAGGAGTTCTAGTTTTGTGCCCTAATTTCCTTTAAGAGAAAGGTATAAATTTCTATAAACTTATAACAAAGTATTTATGTAACCACATAGATCTTGCTCATCAAATTAGAGTAATTTGATTTACACTAATATTTGATTAGTGAAGGGTATGAGCTCCCTACAAGTGGTATCAGCGCTTAGGCTTGTGGTTACAAATTTATTTTGTTGTTTTTGGAGTTTTATATATTTATTGAGAGTAAATATGATTAAATCCGAAAATGGTGTTAAAAGTGGTTTTAACACAAGATTTTTATAGCATGCAAATTTTATGGTCTCATGAAGTTACTTGTCAAATTTCGTAATTTTTGAAATTTGTTTGCTAATTAAAATGATTTTTATACAAAACCGAGTCAAAAAGTGAGTTTTGGCTAAAATAATGACTATAAATAGTTATAGTTGGAATCTGGTCTCGAAATGTTTACACCGTGATATTTCATATTTATACTTTCTGCGTGGAAATTTTCAAAGTCAGATTTTGAGTTTTGAATATTTATTCATTTATTTGTTTAAAATCGGTATATAATGCATTTTATGTCCAAAAATATAGTAAACATTGTTTTCTGGACATGAAATTTATACCAATATTTTTATACATTATGAGGATGCTCACGTATAAATTTGGTATTTTTCCTCACTGTTTTGGACGTTTTGTTGATTTTATGAGATAAAATCGATGAAACCGTATGTTTATTGTTATAAATATAATTCGTAAAAGTTTTTGACCAAACTTTTCTTCTTTGACATCTTGGAAGTGTTCCAGAATGTACAAAATTTTTCCAAAATAAAAATGGTTTTATTTTATATTATATTGTATTTTTAATGCTTTATTCATAAAGTTTTATGATTAAAGTTAAAGTAATTAGCAAAATGACCACTAAAGTGAACTAAAATCACCATGAATTAGTGAAAACTAATTTTGGGTGTTCTAAATCAGTTTAGAAGTTTTAGTTCAAGCTTAAAAGGTATTTTAAGCATTATTGATTAATATGAGATTAATCGATTAAAAATGAGATCGGTTTGAAACGATTTAATGCGATTATTGTTTAGGGCGATTTTGGCATGTTTTATTTATAAGCTTTTCATTATGCATGTTTGGATGAATGTTTATTTTTGAATGAATGTTTGTTCTTACTAGTATGACCATAGTTTGATATATTTTTACCGATATTACCCGTAATGAAAGGGAATATCGTGTGGGTTTGTGTGGAACCCGGGATCGAGACGAGGGACCCAACTCGGCGTCTTGCTTAAGGGCGCGTTTAAAGTTAAAAAAAAAGATTAAGTTAGAAAAACCTTTAAAACTGTTTTGGAGTCGCCACCTAATTATCGCGGAAATTAGGAACCTACTATCATGTCCTAAGCCTAAAGACATGTCCTAGATTTTGGAGCACGCCGACACCCCTAGATCTAAGGCTTGTGAAACCAGGATGGATTCGGGGTGAGGGTACTTTAGAAAAAGAGTAATTCAATTAATGATTTATGAAAACCTTTTAGAAAAGCCTATGTAAAAATAGCCTCTACTGACCTAGAACAATCCAAATAAGATGATAATTGAGCTAATGTTATCGCTATGTACAAGTGCGAAAAAGTTTGTAAAAGGATGCAGATGCAGATGCAAAAAGATTGATTAAAACCCTCAGTTTAGCATGTTTAACTTGTTAACGAAAACTGTTCAGTTAAAGGTCGAATTCATTGCTTAAGTTGATTTTAATGCAAAATAAGAAGGGTGCAAGATGCATGTAAATAAAATAAAGTTCAATTGTCCATTGGTTTATTTTATAAGGGTCGGTTACTTATGCGACTTTGGCGTGTCATCGGATATGGAGTGTACCCGAAGTAAATAGAACACTTGGAGTGCAAGCGCGCTGGGTGCCAAAGCCGGGGGGGGGGGGCGCTAGAGTGTAGTCCCCTTTGTTAGTCCATAGAAAATAAGAAAAAGCTTTGATCCAAGTGGATCGGTACCTACCTTGTCCTGACGCTTCAGATCTGGGCAGAGCTTCGCTTCTTGAACTTAAAGGAGGATGAATTCAACACGGGATGGTGTGTGGAACTCAAGGATTTCAGTGCTTGAGGCTTTGAGAGAGTTTTGTAGTGTGTTTGCTGTGAAAACTGGTTGTGAATTGTGTTTTCGAGGTCAAGGTATAGGGGTGTATATATACTAAAAACCTCGGAGAAATTAGGAAATCCGGGGATAAAAACAAGCCAGGAAACCACATAGCCTTATGCGGTTGCCCAGGCAAACCGCATAGGCTTATGCGGTTGCCACCCCAAACCGCATAAGACTATGCGGTTTGAAGGTGTGGTTTTTTGCGTAGTTTCCTAGTCCCGGTTTGATTATATCTCGAAAAGATTTAGTATAATCCTTACTTGCACGTCAAGGAAAAGGCCTAGGATATTTCTGAGATATTTTGATGTTCAGGGCTTTGGAGTGCGGGCCAAAGGCTGGGTTAGGGCTCGGTTTGGGCGAGACCGGAAAAATGAAAAGGGTGTATTTGCATAGATTTTGTGAAATAAGGTAAGACGTGAGGTTGTATTTTGTGTAAGAGGAGGCTAAAGGGAAGATCTAGCCACCGGGCCTAAAATTAGGGATTTAGGAGTGCTGAATTAGACCTTGTTAATGTAAAAGGGCTAATTGTAGTGCAAATGCGAAGCTCATGCCAAATGAAGCAGGAGAAGGACCTAGTTAGACTCCAAATGGACAAAATGAACGTTTATTTAAAGCGATGTGAAGCGACCTTAATAATTTTAACATTTAAAACGACTCAAAAATGAATTCGACATTAGTTAGAACCGTTTAAGTCAACGTTAAAGCATGCGTAGTAAAAGTCCGTGTTACATCACAGGGTTTTGTGCGGGAGGGTACGGATATGGGTATCCACAGTTTGTAATTAAATGCGATCTCGTATCGCCGGTTTGTAATTTAATAGTTTATTTCATTTACAAATGTATAATAGGATTGCTATGTATTCATTTGTTATTTAAACTTGTAACTATTTGTAAACCGAAGACCGGCGATGGATCGAGTGGAGCCTTAGAAGTGTTCTAAAGCTTGCAAGAAGGGGCCTTGGATGAAGTCCATATGAAGAGGGACCAAAGGAGTTGGTTTCCAATTTGTAACTCCTTGTAATTTTAGTTACTTTTAGGTGGCCATACTAGGTTTATGCTTATGCTTGCTTATGCTTGTTTGATTGCTTATTTTTTTTTCCGCACACATGCCAAAATCGCCATGCATGCCACGATATCCCACTATGATTGTCGATTTAAGTCACGATTCCTAAATTAGTTCACTTATAAAAAATTTTTATGACTAAAATTGACAAGATCACTCACATAATCAAACAAATGAATTGAGATTAAGCCTTTCCAAATGTGGCGACTATGAACCTCATGTTCATGAGGACCTCCGCAACGTGGAACCTCGTTACCATGGGTAAGTAGTGGGAGGAAGTCCCATGCTAATTTGGTTTGGACTCAACCAAATAAGAGTTATTTGGGGCTAATGGATGCATTTTATAGAAAATCATCAACCAAGCATTCTAGTGTAGAATTAGTCAAGTGTTGACTTATCGTTTTTATATAAAAGGAAACATGAGATGTCTAATTTTATATGAAAAACGAGTCTTGGAATCGTTTATATAATTTCGTGGGAGATCATTATATAAATGAACATTTGTCTTAAAATGAGTTTTAGCAAATGTTATTAATGAACAATGAATGCTTATATATTTCCTCATATTTGTTGTAGAATTATTCATTTCAAATCGCTATGGCATCACCATCAACTCCCGCGCCCATTTTGGGCAAAGATTCATGGTTGAGAACCGTGATGGATAAGTGTATCCTCAAGGATGACGGTAGCAACTTTGTCGAATGGGATTCGACAATGAGGGGCGCCGCTACATCCGACAATGTGCTCAAACACCTTACCGATCAACCACCACTTGAACCCACTTCGATCGGAGGCGCACGAGCCGCCTATGATGAGTATGTGAAAGTGGACAATGACGTGAAAAACGTCTTGTTTTGGTCCATGGCACCCACTCTCAAACTCCGTTTTGTCACTCAAAAAAGTGCATATGCGATATTCATTAGAGTGACAACTATGTTCTCCAAAGCACCGCAAATTAGGCTTTATGAAGCCGCGGTACGGTTTTTCGATGCAAAGCTTGAGAGGAACCAAAAAGTTGGTCCTCATGTGCTCAAAATGATTGAGCAAATAGACACTCTTGAGCGTCAAGAGTGTGCTATACCCGAAGCTCTTGCGATTAACCGCATTCTTCACTCTCTTCCTAACAAGTTTGCTCATTTTCGAGTAAACTATAACATGAACAACATGGATAAGAGTTACCATGAACTTCATGCTCTCTTGGTCCAAGCCGAGCGGGATATGGAAGTGAATGAAATGGAGAAGAAAGATGTTCTCTCCATGAAAATGAAGAACATGAATCTAGGAGTGAAGAAGGGGAAGGTGGCTAAGAAAACGCCATCTGTCAAAGGCAAGGGTAAGGGCAAGGCTATTGTGGAAGGTGTTCCACACAAGTCTAAGCCCAAGATCAACAAGTGAAAACCTCTCAATGACACTTGCAAGTATTGCAATGAAGTGGGTCATTGGAAGCGCAATTGTCTCAAGTACAAGAAGGACTTGAAAGATGGATGTGCGACATCCAAAGGTATTCATCTTTCTAATCTCTATATGATAGACATCAATCATGCTTGCATTTCTACATGGGTGTTGGATACCGGATGTGGATCTCACCTTTGTAATCATTTGCAGGGGATGAGAAACGTGCGAGCTCTAGCCAAGGGTGATGTAGATCTCCGCATGGGCAATGGAGCTAGAGTAGCGGCGTTTCCGTGGGAACTTTTGTACTCGCTCTTGCTAGTGGTTTAGAGTTGCTTTTAAATAACTGTTATTTTGTACCAACTCTAACGAAAAACATTATCTCCGTCTCCGTGTTAGATGCGGAAGGCTTTTGTTTTGTGATCAAGAACAACCGTTGTACTTTTTCGTTTAATGAAATGGTTTATGGTGAAGCTATTTCAATTGGAGGTATTTATGTTTTAAATGATGTCAATGATGTTTATCATGTGGAAAACAAGAGGCTCAAATCGAATGAATCAAACAAATCCTACCTTTGGCATTGTCGTTTAGGTCACATAAACGACAAACGCATAAATAGACTTGTTGCGACCAAGGTTCTCAAACCATTTGACTATGAATCATATGGTACATGCGAATCTTGCCTCTTGGGCAAGATGACTCGTCAACCCTTTAGCGGTAAAGGGACACGAGCAAGTGAGGTTTTAGGACTCATACATACTGATGTGTGTGGTCCATTAAACATCACCGCTAGAGGAGGATATCATTACTTCATTACTTTTACCGATGACTTAAGTAGATATGGTTATGTCTATTTAATAAGGCATAAAAGTGATGCGTTTGAGAAATTTAAAGAATTTCAAAATGAGGTTGAGAACCAATTGAACAAAAGGATAAAAGCACTACGATCGGATCGTGGTGGCGAATATCTAAGTAATGAGTTTGATTCACATCTTAAGAATTGTAGTAAAATATCACAATGGACTCCTCCGGGCACACCACAATTGAATGGTGTTGCAGAAAGGAGAAACCGAACTTTGCTTGACATGGTTCGGTCTATGATGAGTCAAAGTGAGCTTCCTGGATCATTTTGGGGCTTTGCACTGTTATCTGCTGTTTTCTCACTAAATCGAAGTCTGTGGATACCCATATCCGTACCCTCCCACACAAAACCCTGTGATGTAACACGGACTTGTATTACGCATGCTTTAACGTTGACTTAAACGGTTCTAACTAATGTCGAATTCATTTTTGAGTCGTTTTGAAATGTTAAAATGAGTTAGGTCGCTTCACATCACACTTTAAATAAATGTTCATTTTGTCCATTTGGAGTCTAGCTAGGTCCTTGTCCTGCTTCATTTGGCATGAGCTTCGCATTTACACTACAGTTTGCCCTTTTACATTAACAAGGTCTAATTCAGCATCCCTAAATTCCTAAATTTAGGCCCGGCGGCTAGATTCCCCATTTAGCCTCCTCTTACACAAAATATAGCCCCACGTCTTAGCTTATTTCACAAAATCTATGCAAATACACCTCTTTCATTTTTCCGGGTCTCGAGCCCAAAACCGAGCCCAAATCCAGCCTTTGGCCCACACTCCAAAGCCCTGAACATCACAAATATCTCAGAAATATCCCAGGTCTTTCCTTGACGTACAAGCAAGGATTACACTAAATCTTTTCGAGATATAATCAAACCGGAACTTGGAAACTACGCTAAAAACCACACCACCAAACCGCATAGCCTTATGCGGTTTGGGGTGGCAACCGCATAAGCCTATGCGGTTTCATTATGACAATGATTCAGGAAATCAATAAGGAGAAGGATTAGGGCATCGGGTTCATTATGACAATGATTCAGGAACTCAAGTTCGTAAGAAGGAAGCGATAAACTATGCAAATGACTAGGTTTGGAATACGCTCTCTCGAGTCAATATTAATCTTAAGCAAATTTAGCGCGCTCTCGCAACTTACTAAATTCAACTTATCAATCTCGCGTAAGTCTAGTTTTAACTCGGCTTTCGATATTAAATTAAAACTTACTCAGGTTCAATTAAACTCAAACAAATCGTTGATCAGGCGAAATAATCCTAATTCAATTGGCATAAGACGCGTAGAAGGAAATCAAGTGCACAATTTATCCAACCAGTTTAATCCTAAAACATGTTCCTGAACCAAGGGCACAAATTCCCCTCAAACCCTAATAGGAAATTAGCCAGACATATTAAATAACAAAACAATCAAGAATAATAAGCATAATCAAAGACATGAGAATAAATAAATAAAACCTGGAATTTTACGGAGTACCGACGGTTACAAAGTAAATCAATCGTGAACTCAACTAATGCTTTTATGAAAGTTTATGTAAAGAGAGAAAACTTAAAGTAAACCTAAATTGAAAGCAGTAAAAATAAGCATAAGTCTTTTTGTTTTCGTCCTAGGAGTATTTATATGACTTCCAAAACATAAACTCGGATTAAAACAAAACCCGACTCGAAAAGACCCCTCAGCCGGCCGGCCGGCTGCCAGCCTGCTGGACCGGCCTGACACATTCACTTGGGCCGGCTCTGATGGTCATTAGTCTTTGGCCCACTTCTCTCTTGGGCCTTTACTTCTCGTGGTCCTTAGTCTTTTTAGCCTTTCTTTTGAATCCCGAGCTTCTGAATGAGCTCGAGCTTGGTCCTGTCGTCTCAAATCTCGTACTTGCTCCAAATGTCCCGGGTTTTGGCTCAAAACCACCAAAACCTACAAAATATAAATAAAAGGCAGCAGTATCGAGAAATATAACAAATAGCTCATAGAATCATAATGAATACGAATAAATGCAAGCTAAATGCGACTAAACCGGGGGCATATAATGTATATAAATAGCACTGATCAAACTCCCCCAAACCAAACCTTTGCTTGTCCTCAAGCAAAAAGCGTCGGAGAAAATCAAAGTGACACGAACCTATCACGTTAGAATCTCAAAGTTGACGACCTATGCACATAAACTTACGAACCATAGTCTATTTCACCGAAAATAGAGCACAAGTCTCAACCATTCACACCACATCATACTACTAGCTTCCTACGCTTTCGCAATAAAACTAACGACAAAGGATATTTAAATCCAAGCAAGGCCAACCGAACGTACCACTTTCCATTCCACCTTTCTTACTACAATCCATTTTTTTTTTTCTTTTCAAATGTGGAGCATCCCTCGTATGTTATACCGTTTAGCTTGACATTCACTCGGTAAAGATCGTGCTCGGGTACACATATTTCCTTAAGGGTTACGTTATTGCTCATACCCTCGGTCACAACCAAATTCATGGCCATTGTGGTTACTCAAATCAATGAGTCCCCTCCGAGAGCATCGAAGCATTGCTCCAACATTGTTAACATCCATCCATTTCATTCCACAAGCCAACTTTCCAAACATTCCACAAACCAAATGCCTTGCAAGAATACCAAAATCGAAAGTAAAAGAACGAAGAGCGATAAGAGTTAAGCAGATACAAGTGGGTAGCATTTGAGGCTCGCAATCTATTAATAGGAAACAAACATATAGTGCAAGCTACGACGATAGATTTTCAACTCGGAGATGCTAAAGATCAAAATTAATGCACTAATCAACTCTCCAAACGTGACAATTCAAACCAAAAAGACTCGTATTTTTGTATTTTTTGAAATTTTTCAATTTTTTTTGGATTTTAGAATAAATGCACACAAAAATGAAAATGCAAATGAAAATCGCGAAAATGCTTCCCTCCCCCAAACCAGAATCGCACATTGTCCTCAATGTGGAAAACAGCACAACCACAACAGCAGGAAAGGACAAATAAAATACGGGGCAAGGGAAGTAAAAACGAGGGAAGAGGGTAAAAGGGGTAAAGAATGCTCACATTTTAAAGTTGGAGCTCCCCCAAACCAAAGCGAAGCATGGAGTGCGGCTAAAAATCCACGTATATGCGTCCAAATCAGTCCAGCTATGTAATACTTCGGAGCAGCAGACAAGAAGCAACAAAACGGAGCAGCAGAGCACTGGGGCCGGTCCAGACCGGCGGCCGGCCGGCCGGCCCTGGTGCAATTTTTTTTATTTTTTTGCGTTTTTCGTCCTGCTTCAAATTTATGCTACGGTGCCGGTCCAAGCCCGGCTGCCGGTCGACCGGATGGGATGCCTCCTCGTAGCGTCTTCTCAAAATACTAAGGACAAAAGTCCTGAAGTACCTGCGCGATAAAATCAGAAAATAATACCCTCGTCCTCGCGCGCTCAATAAAAACCGTAAAATGTCGTAAAAACAAACCAAACAATGTACAAGTGCAAATAGAAATACAACGTCATCGGGTTGCCTCCCGGAAGCGCTGGTTTATAGTCCTGCACGACTCTTCAAGGCTTTCAAAATCAAGTCATGTCAGGCCAAGGTCGTTGGCCATTTCCAACAGCTTCACTCGGCGAAACAGCATCCGATCGCCAAAGAACTCCTCCCTCTCGAGGCAAAGCATTATAGTTCATCACACAGGGGACCCCGTCCCGAAATGGCTCTCCAAATCTCCCTTGTGCTCCCGGCGACTGAACCGTAGGGTGAACTCCTCCGTCGCAAGCATCAAACAAGTCGGCTTTCAGTAGCTTTCTCTCCCCCAAACCATCCTTGCAGCCATCCTGAAAAGAACCTGCACACGGAGAAGAGACATGCAAAACCTCCAAAGTGTCTCCAGTAGTGTGAGACGGAGGTACAGAATTAATAGAGCAAACCGACTCTAAACGCATAGGGGACCGCGGGGTATCAGATCGAGTAAAGGTAAGCTTCTCACCCCCCACCGTAAATGCTAAGGTCTTATTCCCCACGTCTATAACTGCACCAGCAGTGGGCAGGAAGGGTCTCCCCAAAATAATGGGAATGTGGACATCCTCAGGCATGTCGAGCACTACAAAGTCCACAGGGATAAAGAACTTTCCAACCTGTACGGGGACGTCTTGCAGAATACCTAAGGGACGCTTAACAGAACGGTCAGCCATCTGCAAGGTCATGTGAGTGGGCCCCAAAGTTGTCATATTCATCTTTTGACACATAGAATAGGGGATGACACTAACACTCGCTCCTAGGTCGCACAAAGCATTTCTGACCACAAACTTACCTATGGAGCAGGGGATGGAAAAGGTCCCGGGATCACTAAGCTTAGGGGGTTTACCACCCTGCAACCTAGTACTAGCCTCCCCCACAAAAGCTACTGTCGAGACATCATCTAGCGTACGCTTCCTAGCTAAGACTTCCTTCAAAAACATAGCGTACGCAGGAACTTGAGTAACAAGGTCAAGGAAGGGAACATTTACCTGAAGTGCCTTGACGACGTCCACGAACTTCTTAAACTTAGCCTCGGACTCTGCTCGCAATCGGCCAGGAAATGGCAGCATGATGTGAATTGGGGGCGCTGGAGGGGTAACAGGAGCACCAGAAACCATACTCGAATCATCTTTCCCCGTAGCAGCAGTCCGGTAGGTTGGACGGCCATTGCCGGTCGGCCATTTCTGCGCCTTTGTCCTCGGTTCATCGTAAGACGTGCCGCTCCTCAATGTAATAGCACATGCGGTATCGGGAGGAGGGTTAGGAGGATTACTCTGCGATGGTAAGAAACCCGGTTGACGCGAAGCTTGCGAAGTGGCGAGCTGAGCCACTTGATTCTCCAGCATTTTAATCGCCGCGTCCTTAGCCTGATCGCTCTTTTGCATTTGGCCCAGCATAGTCTCCTGCGTCTTTTGCATACCCATCATCAATTGTTGCATTTGCAACATCATAGCCTTAGTTTCGGCCAAAGGATCGGGTCCCGGGGTAGGAGGTGGTGGAGTATAAGCTGGTTTTTGGTAGTTGGGAGGAGGTGGTTGGAAATTTTTGTGAGGGGGGATGTAGGGTTGATTTTGTGGTGGTTGGGTTGTTGGGTTCAGCACGTTTTGGTTACGGTCGGACAAGAGAGAACGATCGTAACCCGGCTGGTTTTGGTACGGCAGGTTTTGAGAATAAGATTGATAAGCATAAACCTGCTCGTGGGGTGCAGCATACCCCGTAGAATAACCCTGATCGTGCCCCATAACAGCATTTACATGGGCACTAGAAGAACTACCACCATTCATCATACTAATCTGCGCAGTCAGCGCAGCAACCTGACTAGTGAGTGGACTAATACTCTCCTCATCACGGTCATTATGCGCAGACCGGGAATTACCCCTCGGCTTCCCAAACTGTGACGAATGGATCGCCATCTCCTCAATTAACCCCCAAGCCTTATCATCATCGACGTTATTAGCAAAACGCCCCTCCGCAGCAGAATCCAAGATAGCACGACTCTCAGCATATAAGCCGTTGTAGAATGTCATGATCACCAGCCAATTGTTCAACCCGTGGTGAGGACAATCCCGTATGAGCTTCATGTACCGCTCCCAAGCTTCAGCTAAAGACTCGTCGAACGTTTGCTTGAAGCCCTGAATCTGACTGCACATTTGATTGGTGCGCTCTGGAGGATAGAACTTCGAATAGAACGCGAGAGCCAAACCCCTCCAATCAGTAATACCAGCAGCTAATTTGTTGAGGTCCGTGATCCACTCACGAGCTCGATCCTTCAAAGAAAAAGGGAACAACATCTCCCTTATTTGCTCTTGAGTAATCCCGGCCTGCTTGATCGTAGAGCAATAGTCCGTAAAAACCTGCATATGACGACCAGGATCCTCGGTGGGATAACCACCAAACTGATTCCGCTCCACCAAATTTAGAAAGGCGGGGCGAATCTCAAAGTTGCCCGTAAGTGTAGCGAGTATCGTGAATCCACTCGGGATGGACTCCGTCTTAGGAAGCGAGTGACTGTAAAGCTTAGGCATGGTCACGGGCTCCTCTAAATCAATAACGTGTATATTGTCCCCTTCGTAGGACGATTGTTCCGCACGAGATTCCTCGTCTGAACTTTGCATGCTCTCAGTTGCGTAGGCCTCAGCGATTTCCTTGAAGAAGTTACGCGTACGGTGCAAGGTACGCTCAGGTTCAGGATCAAAAGGGACTAAACCTGTAGGTGACCTGCGCATAAATAACTCAAGGAAACGGTGAGAATGGTCTCAAGGAACTAGGTTCCTTGAGACAAAAGAGAAAAACCTGTAACTAAACAAGAACTATAACTAGCAAAGCCGTGTCCCCGACAACGGCGCCAAAATTGGCAAGGCTAAATCGTCACGCCTCAATCAAAATAAACCTAACGAACAACTAACAGAAGCTAGTGGTAAGCAGGATCGTATCCACAGAGAAACGGAGCAGTTATAAGCTAAAGTCGGAGTAAACAGGTCTAACTCAGGTGTGAAAAATGGTTTGTTTTAAACTATAAACTAAAGCAAGCAAAAATAGAAATGAATAGAAATCAATAAGGAGAAGGATTAGGGCATCGGGTTCATTATGACAATGATTCAGGAACTCAAGTTCATAAGAAGGAAGCGATAAACTGTGCAAAGGACTAGGTTTGGAATACGCTCTCTCGAGTCTGTATTAACCTTAAGCAAATTTAGCGGGCTCTCGCAACTTACTAAATTCAACTTATCAATCTCGTGTAAGTCTAGTTTTAACTCGGCTTTCGATCTTAAATTAAAACTTACTCAGGTTCAATTAAACTCAGACAAATCGTTGATCAGGCGAAATAATCCTAATTCAATTGGCATAAAACGCGTAGAAGGAAATCAAGTGCACAATTTATCCAACCAGTTTAATCCTAAAACATGTTCCTGAACCAAGGGCACAAATTCCACTCAAACCCTAATAGGAAATTAGCTAGACATATTAAATAACAAAACAAAACAATCAAGAATATTAAGCATAATCAAAGACATGAGAATAAATAAATAAAACCTCGAATTTTACGGAGTACCGACGGTTACAAAGTAAATCAATCTTGAACTCAACTAATGCTTTTATGAAAGTTTATGTAAAGAGAGAAAACTTAAAGTAAACCTAAATTAAAAACAGTAAAAATAAGCATAAGTCTTTTTGTTTTCGTCCTACGAGTATTTATATGACTTCCAAAAGATAAACTCGGATTAAAACAAAACCCGACTCGAAAAAGACCCTCGGTAGTAGTGGCCGCACCTGCTCTTTGGGCCGGCACGACACATTCACTTGGGCCGGCTCTGATGGTCATTAGTCTTTGGCCCACTTCTCTCTTGGGCCTTTACTTATCGTGGTCCTTAGTCTTTTTAGCCTTTCTTTTGAATCCCGAGCTTCTGAATGAGCTCGAGCTTGGTCCTGTCGTCTCAAATCTCGTACTTGCTCCAAATGTCCCGGGTTTTGGCTCAAAACCACCAAAACCTACAAAATATAAATAAAAGGAAGCAGTATCGAGAAATATAACAAATAGCTCATAGAATCATAATGAATACGAATAAATGCAAGCTAAATGCGACTAAACCGGGGGCATATAATGTATATAAATAGCACTGATCAAGGATCAGGCCTAGGGTCACGCCTCGCGCGACCCTGACCCCCACCTCGTGACTGGCCACGCCTCGTGGGCAAGTCCCGAGGGTCAGCATCCCTTTCACTACGCGAACGCCTCATACTACTCGAATTGGGGGCTCCTTCAGTCCTCGAGCCAGTACTCTTACGAGATTTTGATCTCGTAACACGACCAGAACCCTCTCCTGCAACCAACACGACCAATACATACAACTATAACACATGCAAGCATACAAACTTGACATACACACACACAAATATACACAAATAATACGCACATAATACATATACATCCTTTTACACACTAACATTATACGCCCCACAGAGCATTTTTAGGCCTAACTCACAATTAAGCCGAAAACCGTTCTCTACGCCTCAAAATTACAACTTTATGGTTTCTATGCGCCATAATAGTCCCCAACAACAAACCATTACAAGCAATTGCATTTTGGTCACCCCGATCAAAAACCCCCAATTTACGAAGAACACTCATGTTCAATCACGAAGAATCGTCAATTTGAAATCCTTAACTCAACATTTTTGCAAAATTGAAGCTATAGGCATGCTATACACACTATGGGCATCCTACACCGAAGTTTAATTGAAATTCCGGGTCGGAAAATCCGGGTTCGTTTTCGGGTCGGAAACCTAATTTGGACGTTTTTCACTCAAAGACGGTCTAAATCATAATCAATTCACACATACATGTTCACATGGCATAATGCAACACAATGACGTCAACTTCAACCGTCCAAACGGCAAATTTCAAGTAAAACTCGGGTTTTCTTGCAAAACCCGTCTTTTCAACATTTGTAGCTAGAACTAGCTAATTACAACAACAAATAACGTAAAAACAAGTAAAAATGGAGCATTACCTGGTTCCATAGCAAGGCAACACAAGAAAAACGAGCAAATTTGATTAAGAAATCGAAATTTGGTAGTTTTTAGTGTGAGAAACCGAAATATAGTATAGTGAAGCAAGCCACGGTGCTCTCGTGCCTTTATATAGCATTTTTGGCCAGCAGGGGAAACCGCATAGCCTTATGCGGTTCGCCCCCCAAACCGCATAAGCTTATGCGGTTTGCCCCTGTGGCTTTTCCTGGTTTTTCCCGTTTTACACCTACTTTTCGATTCCTAATTCATCTTGGCCCTAATGCAACTCCAAGTACGTCCCGTGCTTGGGTTAAGGCGTCACCTACAGTCCGCCATACGCGTATATTAAGCATTTAGTGTACGGTACAGAAGCAGAAGCACGAGCGCTCTTCACGGACGACTACATAGACACTCCTCGGCGAGCCCAAGCATAAGCACTCTGCAATATACACCTAACTTCAAGCATTTCACTCTACATAGACGCTCCTCGGCGTGTTTAAACACGAATACCTCACGAAACACATCCGTACATCCAAGCATTGCAACTCTTACACATGCGCTCCTAGGCGAGATTAGACATCTCTACATCCATTCACCCTTACCCAATCACCTTCGCACCCTTGCATACGCTCTTTCACGAGACCACGCACTTCAAGCAGCAGCACCAGGCATCCGACGACACCAAGCATATACAACGGCACTACGCAGCAGCACTACAAGCACAACGAAGACATCCAGCAGGCTGGCAAGCCCTTATAGCATGCACGGACCGTCACGTCCTTAAACATGTACGCCCCTCCCCGTTTAGCCCGGTTCGAAGTCCTCGTCTCACCCATGGACACATGCTTCGTTCCGCTGACTATATCGAGACTGTAATGGTCCGGATATGGTCATGGAGTTTGACTAACGCTCTAGTCCGAGCTCAGTCAAACTGGGGGCTCTGTGGATACCCATATCCGTACCCTCCCACACAAAACCCTGTGATGTAACACGGACTTGTATTACGCATGCTTTAACGTTGACTTAAACGGTTCTAACTAATGTCGAATTCATTTTTGAGTCGTTTTGAAATGTTAAAATGAGTTAGGTCGCTTCACATCACACTTTAAATAAATGTTCATTTTGTCCATTTGGAGTCTAGCTAGGTCCTTGTCCCGCTTCATTTGGCATGAGCTTCGCATTTGCACTACAGTTAGCCCTTTTACATTAACAAGGTCTAATTCAGCATCCCTAAATTCCTAAATTTAGGCCCGGCGGCTAGATTCCCCATTTAGCCTCCTCTTACACAAAATATAGCCCCACGTTTTACCTTATTTCACAAAATCTATGCAAATACACCTCTTTCAATTTTCCGGGTCTCGAGCCCAAAACCGAGCCCAAACCCAGCCTTTGGCCCGCACTATAAAGCCCTGAACATCACAAATATCTCAGAAATATCCCAGGTCTTTCCTTGACGTACAAGCAAGGATTACACTAAATCTTTTCGAGATATAATCAAACCGGAACTAGGAAACTACGCTAAAAACCACACCACCAAACCGCATAGCCTTATGCGGTTTGGGGTGGGAACCGCATAAGCCTATGCGGTTTGCCCTGGCAACCGCATAAGGCTATGCGGTTTCCTAGCTTGTTTTTATCCCCGGATTTCTTAATTTCTCCGAGGTTTTTAGTATATATACACCCCTATACCTGACCTCGAAAAACACAATTCACAACCAGTTTTCACAGCAAACACACTACAAAACTCTCCCAAACTCTCTCAAAGCCTCAAGCACTCAAATCCTTGAGTTCAACACACCATCCCGTGTTGAATTCACCCTCCTTTTAAGTTCAAGAAGCGGAGCTCTGCCCAGATCTGAAGCATCAGGACAAGGTAGGTACCGATCCACTTGGATCAAAGCTTTTTCTTATTTTCTATGGACTAACAAAGGGGACTACACATTAGCGCCTCTCGCACCCAAACAGCGCTTGCACTCCAAGTGTTCTATTTACTTCGTACACTCCATATCCGATGACACGCCAAAGTCGCATAAGCAATGAATACTTATAAAATAAACCAATGGACAATTGAACTTTATTTTATTTGCATGCATCTTGCACCTTTCTTATTTTGCATTAAAATCAAATTAAACAATGAATTCGACCTTTAATCGAACCGTTTTTCGTTAACAAGTTAAACATCTTTGAATCGAGGGTTTTAATCAATCTTTTTGCATTTGCATCTGCATTCTTTTACAAACTTTTTCGCACTTGTACGTAGCGATAACATTAGCTCAAATATCATCTTACATGGATTGTTCTAGGTCAGTAGAGGCTATTTTTACATAGGCTTTTCTAAAAGGTTTTCATAAATCATTAATTGAATTAACTCTTTATCTAAAGTACCTCACTTGAATCCATTCTGGTTTCACAAGCCTTAGATCTAGGGGTGTCGGCGTGTTCCAAAATCTAGGACATGTCTTTAGGCTTAGGACATGATAGCAGGTTCCTAATTTCCGCGATAATTAGGTGGCGACTCCAAAACAGTTTTTAAAGGTTTTTCTAACTTAATCTTTTTTAACTTTAATGTGCCCTTAAGCAAGACGCCGAGTTGGGTCCCTCGTCTTCGATCCCGGGTTCCATAAAGTCCGACTAAAGCGGCCAATAAGACTCCATATGTGATATGGACGGGAACGGTTCCCTATTTGTCATTCATGAGAATCTGGGGTTGTGAGGCATTCGTCAAGAATAAAACTGACGATAAACTCGCACCAAGGTCTGACAAATGTCTTTTTGTAGGTTATCCTAAGGAAACCTGTGGTTATTACTTCTACAACCCTCACGAGAACAAAGTGTTTGTGGCTCGTGATGCTGTTTTTCTAGAAGATGAATATATTTCTAGAAAACAGAGAGGGAGAAAATTTGAACTTGATGAAGTTCAAGAGCCACAAACTGAAGCAGAAGATGAGGAAACCGTTCCATCGTCTTCTGACACGGTTATAATCCCTAGGAGGTCAGGAAGAATTAGTCATAAACCTGACCGTTACCTCGGTAACATCGAGGAGGGGGGTGATTTATTGTTATTCGAAAGCAACGAACCCTCAACCTACAAGGCGGCTATAAGTAGCCCCAACTCCGAACAATGGCTTGAGGCCATGAAATCCGAAATGGATTCTATGTACGAGAACCAAGTTTGGGACTTGGTAAATTTACCTGAAGGAGTGAGACCTCTTCAGTGTAAATGGATATTCAAAATCAAACTCGGCATAGATAAACAATAGATGTTTACAAAGCTAGATTGGTGGCAAAGGGCTTTTCACAAGTCCAAGGTATTCATTATGATGAAACCTTTGCACCGGTTGCAATGCTTCGATCCATAAGGATAATCTTAGCGGTTGCCGCATTTCATGACTATGAAATATGGCAAAAAGGTTTTAAAAACCGCCTTCTTGAATGGGATTCTAGAAGAGGAAGTGTATATGACACAACCTGAAGGTTTTGTGGATACGTCCAGCCCTAAGAAAGTATACAAGCTTAAGAGATCCATTTATGGTCTTAAGCAAGTATCGAGGAGTTGGAATCATAGATTTGATCATGTTATCAAACAAAATGGATTCACTCGGAGCGCCGAGGAACCTTGTTTGTACATGAAGTTTAGTGGGAGCAAGGTAATTTTCCTTGTTTTGTATGTGGATGACATACTATTGATTGGAAATGATATTCCAACACTACTACAAAATTAGGCTATTGCAACACCAAAAATATGTTGCAAAATGTCTTATAAATGTTGCCTTATACATTACGCAACACTTTTAAATGTGCTGCTTAAAACTCCGTTACAATAGGTTAATGCAACATTTAATGCAACAATTCTGGACTAAAAGCAACACTTTGTAAAAGTATTGCATGTGTTTTTAGTATGCAACACTTTTTTCTTGCAACACTTAGATAAGGAGTTGCAATACTTTCAAAAAATAAAAGCAATGTGTCCTATGGGATTCGAACCCTGCACCTCTATGTTATCAATTGACTACCCTCACCAACTACACCACCAAAATTTCATTATTTAAATATAGCGTTGTTTTAATTTATTTAAATTTTACTATGAAAGTAAGGCGACATTTTAGTGTAATTGTAATTTAGTTTTTTAGTATAAGAGATCGGTTGGGATTTGAGACGTTATCTTTAATTTTGGAAAACGCTTACGCAATTTAACCGTTCTTTATTTGTTTAACTAATTCCCATTTTTTTTTTCTAATAGTGCATTTTGGGGGATTGACTTCTTTGATTAAGAGACTATCTATAATATATAATACTTAATTGGTCTCTTTGTTATTATATAAGACATCATTTATTTGGGATAATGGATTTCTTTGATAAAGAGACCATCTGTAATACTTAATCGTTTATTTATCAATTGTCTCGTTTCATCTTATCATTCAACGATTGCAACATTTAACTAAAGTAACACATTTTGTTTCTAAAATCGGCAACATTTAACAAAAGTGTTGCAAAATGCACTCACACTTCGCAACATTTAACAAAAGTGTTGCAAAATGCACTCATATTTTTATAAAGTGTTCCATATTGTACCAAATTAGCAACACCTTTCCAAAAATGTTGCAATAGATTGGATAATGCATCATTTCTCCAAAAAGTGTTGCGAAGATAATAATTTTTGCCAAATTGCAACATTTATAAAGAGTGTTGCTCACAATGTGTTGCAATAGGTTCATTTTCTAGTAGTGCAAGTTTGAATTCGGTAAAGGTGGAATTGGGAAACCATTTCCAAATGAAGGACTTGGGAGAGGCACAACGCATCTTGGGCATCCGGATCAATAGAGATAGATCCAAAATGATACTAGCATTAAGTCAAGAAACTTATATTGATAAGATTCTTGATAGGTTCAATATGAAAGACTCCAAGAGAGGCTTTCTTCCGATGAGTGTAGGAATAACATTGAAGAAATCTCAATGTCCTACGACTCCTGCGGAAATTGAACGCATGAAATTGATCCCTTATGCTTCCGCTGTAGGATCAATCATGTATGCTATGATTTGCACTCGTCCCGACGTCGCATTCGCCTTGAGCATGACGAGCCGGTATCAAGCTAATCCCGGTGAGAGTCATTGGATAGCTGTGAAGAACATCCTTAAATACTTGAGAAGAACTAAGGATTCGTTTCTAGTGTTTGGAGGAGAACTTGAGCTACGTGTAAAGGGTTACACGGATGCAAGTTTCCAAACTGATGGGGATGATTTAAAATCCCAATCCGGCTATGTCTTTATGTTGAATGGAGGAGCTATTTGTTGGAAGAGCTTCAAACAGAGTGTCACTGCGGATTTTACAACGGAAGCTGAATATTTGGCAGCATCTGAAGCTGCTAAAGAAGCTGTGTGGATTCGGCAATTCTTGGATGGACTAAAAGTAGTCCCTAGTGCCGTGGATCCAGTCACTGTTTATTGTGATAACAGTGGGGCTATTTTCCAAGCATAGGAGCCCAAGTCTAGTAACAAGTCTAGACACGTTTTGAGGAAATACCACGTTATTAGAGATAATGTGGAGAGGAAGGAAATAGATATTTGTAAGGTTGGGACAGACGATAACATCGCTGATCCTCTAACCAAGCCTCTTTCGAGGGCTAAGCATGACGCGCACACCGCCTCCATGGGGTTGCGGCGTATGCCAGATTTCCTTTAGTTTCGTAATATGTAATTGAATGATGTATCCTATTACATATATGAAAATAACATTCATTGTTTTTATCTTAAGTCATTATTAATGCATACTTTGTTTATCCGAATATTTGTGTGACAACTTTGAACGTATTCAAGTGAACGGTATAATCTAAGTATTTGGTCCCTGGTCTCTTATATGAGGTGACGTCTCGAAGAGACTAGATTGCAAGTCGATCGATGGTGGGTTCAACACCATGGGGTCATAAGTGATGACTGATCGTTTGCATAGACAGACTGTGAGACACTCTGTCGGACTGTGACGCTCATAGAATTCCTTTTCAATGAGATTGAAACCTGGTCGTGGTGGGAATTTCTATAGTATTCCTTTGAGTCGATTCTTTGACTGGAAACTGATTGTCTGAGTCGGCGCAGTTTCCGAGTGAGTTTCATTTTTGTCCTAAGCCATGCCGTGAAAGGGGGTTATAAGGGCATCTTTGGGGTCATGGTGATCTGCATCATACAGTACAATCGAGTAGAAGGGAAATGTCCACCCTTGTCGGGGTAAAACATCTTTGGGCCACTCGAGGAGTAGTCGCTGAAAATGCGTGGCCACGCTCGGTAAGAATCTACGGTAGATTCTCCGATCAGACAGCTACTCTCCATATCGAGGAAACCACTCATGATATATATCTTTGAATGCAAGTATGACCTGTAAGACACCTTGCATTGAGTGGGAGATGTGAAACGGATATGAGAATTGGTAATGCACAACTTGTCTCGGACAAGTGTGAGATTGTTGGAGTATGTGTCCTCCACAATAGTGCGATTACTTAATAAATCTCAATTAAGGAATACATGGGGATAATCCTGTATTATTGTCAATTGATTAACGTAAATCAATAACGGTTGGCTGACTAGAGTTTGACGTTATTGTCGTGAGAACGGCGGTAATCAATTGATCCCTTTAAGTCACACCTATAGGAACGTACTCCAAACATTTAAGCTAATTAATTGTATGAGGTACGATTAAATTAGTAACTTGATAAATCGACTAACGGTTAGTCAATGTATTAATTTAGAGAGATATCGAGTTGTGAACTCGGATGATTTAATTTTATATCGATAAAATTATTAGAGGAGATGGCAATTAGTGATTAAACGTGAATTCACTAATCATGTATATTTTACTAATGAGATTAGTAAAAGTACAATTTTAATATATGTGTAAGTGTACATATATGTTAAAGAAGAGTTGTGAGTTCAATTTGATAATTTGTACTTTATCATATTAGATGATTAAGTGATAAATTATGAGTATTTGTGGGACAAATATTGTAAACAAATTGGACCCATAATAAGGGCCTTATAGCTGTCCAAAACAAGGGGAGAGGGAGAGAAAGATTCTCTTTTGTCTTATGCTTTTGTTTACCTTTTGCATGCTCTAACATAATCATTACAAAGCTTGCAATTGTTCTAAACTATGAGAAAACTCTTCACCCTCTTCTCTTCTCTAGGAGGCCGGCCCCTTGTGTGTCCAACACACAATTGTTTTCCTCCTTTTCTTTATAAGAGAAGGGGATAAAAAGAGAAGTATACATGCAAGTTTTATTTTACTCTTTCCCTCACAAAACCTTTCTAAAACTCTCAAATATTTTACTACTAATATTACTAAGTGTTAGTAAGTATTAGTAACAATAATATTCATATTATCAAGTAGCTATTAGTGATTTCTAGTCTAAATCACTTGTAGTATTTGGAGTAGTTCTTGGGTGCTATCTAAAGGAGGTTTCCTATTTTGGAAACTCGGGTTTTGGAGGATGATCCTAAACACTAGCTCAAGAAACAAAACTAGAAAGGATTTCTAGTTTTGTGCCCTAATTTCCTTTAAGAGAAAGGTATAAATTTCTATAAACTTATAACAAAGTATTTATGTAACCACATAGATCTTGCTCATCAAATTAGAGTAATTTGATTTACACTAATATTTGATTAGTGAAGGGTATGAGCTCCCTACACGTAGGTACTTAAGAATGTTCTTTACAGCCATCCAGTTTGCTTCACCTGGATTGCCTTGGTATCGGCTCGTCACACTCAATGCATATGCCACGTCCGGACGTGTGCATATCATGGCATACATGATCGATCCTATAGCTGATGAATAAGGAATCCGACTCATGCGCTCGACCTCTACCGATGTCTTTGGTGCTTGAGCTTTACTCAATTGCACTCCAGAGATCATTGGAAGTTTCCCCTTCTTGGAGTTGGTCATGCTGAACCTCTCAAGAATCTTATCTACATAAGACTCCTGACTGAGGGATAACATCCGTCGTGATCTATCTCTATAGATACGGAGCCCCAAAATACGTTGTGCCTCACCCAGATCTTTCATCTGGAAATGGTTCTTTAACCATACTTTTACCGAAGTTAAGAGAGGTATGTCATTCCCAATCAAGAGTATGTCATCGACATACAGTATTAGGAAGACAATCTTGCTTCCACTCGACTTGATATATAGACATGGTTCCTCGACCGATCGAGTGAATCCATTCTCATTTATCACTTGGTCGAAACGATGATTCCAACTCCGTGAAGCTTACTTAAGTCCATAGATGGAACGCTTAAGCTTGCAAACCTTCTTAGGATCTTTAGGATCTATGAAACCTTCGGGTTGCACCATGTACAACTCCTCCTCCAAATAACTGTTTAAGAAGGCGGTTTTCACGTCCATCTGCCAAATTTCATAGTCATGAAAGGCGGCAATCGCTAAGACAATCCGAATGGAACGAAGCATGACTATGCGTGCAAAGATCTCATCATAGTGCAACCCTTGCACTTGAGTGAAACCCTTTGCCACTAGTCGAGCTTTGTATATATCTAGTTGTCCTTCTACAGATCGCTTTATCTTATAAAGCCATTTGCACTGAAGAGGCCTAACCTTATCAGGTAAGTCAACCAGATCCCATACATCGTTCTCGTACATAGAGTCCATCTCGGATTGCATGGCTTCTTGCCATAGCTTTGAGTCGGAACATGTCATGGCACCTTTATAGGTTACGGGTTCGTTACTCTCAAGGAGTAAAACGTCGTCTCTCCCATTCTCCTCGACCATACCGATGTATCTGTCTGGAGGAATGGAGAGTCTACCCGACCTCCTGGGTCCCAAGGGAATATTAACCGCAGCAGACGAAGAAGGAACAATTTCCTCCATTGGTTGCTCGGTTGTTGGTTCAGGAATCTCTGACAGATCGAAGGTTCTATTACTTCTCTTGTCTTCGAGAAACTCTTTCTCTAAGAACTTCGCACTAGCCGCAACAAAAACTCGGTGTTCGGTAGGCGAATAGAAGTAATGACCAAACATTCCTTTTGGATAACCAATAAAGTATGTCTTGACCGATCGCGGGCCGAGCTTATCCTCGTGTCTCCACTTGACATAAGCCTCGCACCCCCAAACCCGAATAAAGGACAAGTTAGGAACCGTTCCCTTCCATAACTCGTATGGAGTCTTGTCAACGACTTTAGGCGGACTTGATTAAGTATAAGAGCGGTGACAAAGAGCGTAGCCCCATAATGAGTCGGTACAAAGCGTGTGACTCATCATGGATCGAACCATATCAAGTAATGTTCGATTCTTTGCGTTCGGACACACCATTCGATTGTGGTGTTAGGGTGGAGTTAATCGTAGTACTATCCCGCGGTCTTTCGGGATGTCGATCAAACTCGGTTGAAAGATATTCGCCACCACGATCCGAGCGTAGTGCTTTTATCTTTCTATCCAGTTGGGTCTCAACCATATTCTGGAATACCTTGAACTTGTCAAAGGACTCACCTTTATGCTTCATTAAGTAGACATAACCATATCAACTCAAATCGTCCGTGAAAGTGATAAAATACCTATAGCCATCTCTAGCGTTGATTGACATAGGTCCGCACACATCAGTATGTATGTGTCCTAATAGGTCGGCCAGCGCATTCCAACACCTTTGAAGGAAATTCGAGACATTTTGCCTATAAGACATGATTCACACGTGCCAAAAGTTTCATAGTCAAATGGGGCTATTGTCCCACTATCAATGAGCTTTTTCACGCGTTTCTCATTTATGTGTCCCATACGGCAATGCCATAGATAGGTTTGATCTTTGTCACCAACCTCTGCTTTCTTGTTACTCACATGCATTATATCTGTGGTTTGATCTAAAACATAAATTCCGTTCATGGAAACTGCTTTATCATAAATCATTTCGTTCAAAGAGAAAATACAGCTATTATTCTTTATCAAGTACGGATACAGAAATAATGTTTTTCGATAAACTAGGTACGTTGTAACAGTTATTCAGAAATAACTCAAATCCACTCGGGAGTTGGATTACATATGTCCCTACTGAAACGGCAGCAACTCTTGCTCCATTCCCCACTCGCAGGTCTACATCACCTCTTGCCAGAGTTTTGATGTTTCTTAGGCCCAGCAAATGATTACACAGATGAGAACCACAACCAGTATCAAGTACCCAAGTTCCGAAACTTGCATCATATGAATAAAAGAAGACATACCAACAGGAGCGACGCGGCCTGCTTTTATGTCCTTAGCATACACGGGACAGTTCCGCCTCCAATGCCCAGACTTGTGGCAATGGTGGCACTCCATGCTTTGCTTCGCTTTTGCCTTGCCTTGTGAGCTACCGCTAGCTTCACCAGGCCCACTCTTTGCAATCACTGGCTTCTTAAATTTCGGCTTTCCAACAGCTAGGTTAGCCGGAGCCTTACCCTTACCCTTGCTCTTGTTGCCTATCATAAGAACATCTTGTTTTATGCTCCCACTCAACTTCAGATCACTCTCCGTTTGTACGAGGAGTGAGTGAAACTCATGCAGACTTTTCTGCATGTCATTCATGTAATAGTTTGCCCTAAAGAGGGCATACCCATCATGAAGGGTGTGGAGCACTCGATCAATGATGATCTTCTCATCGATCTTGCAACCAAGCTCCTCCAGTTTCTCAACATTCTCGACCATGTCGAGAAGGTATGGACCAACCGGTTGGCCCTTCTGGAGTTTCGCTTCAAAGAAGCGAGTGGTATACTCGTAACTCTTGATTCTCGGTGCTTTCGAGAACTCCTTAGTCAGAGTGGTGAAAATCTTGTTTGCACCTTGGGTTATGAACCGTCTTTGCAAATTTGATTCCATTGAATAGATGAGTACGTTCTGTATCGCACCCGCCTCCATCATGAAATCACTATAAACATAGACTTCATCTGCTCCTGCATCGGGAGCTGGTTTAGTCGGCAGTGGCTCAGTCAAGTACTTGAGCTTACCGTCAGCGATGGCGGCATTCCGTAATGCGGTCTCCCAATCAGAAAAGTTGGACCCATCACTCTTCAGTCGAGTTGACTGATTCATGGTGCCCATAAAGATTCTAAGCCATGATTCGCGAGCTAGTGTGGCACTTGGCATTGGTTCACAAGACGCATACAACCATTTGTTATAGAGTTATATCTGTATATAACGAATTCGAAACTGTGAAAAGAAAGAAGAAGAGAGAAGATAAGAAATCATGGTTTTAAAGGTTTAAGTCGAAAAGCAATAACGTTTTAATGCAATGACTCGTGCACTCATATAATCGACCTCCCTCGAGAATTATATAAGCGATCCCAAGACTCAATTTCTTTAAATTGATAAGCCAACCTCTTGGCTAATTCTCTTTATTAGAATTCTTGGTCGATAGATTTCAGTAAATCCTATCTATTAGTCCATCATAACTACGAGATATTACTCGAACTATAATGTTGAGGTAAAATAGGTCAACACGTACTACTTACCCAACGTAGAAGGGGTCATGTGGAGAGTAAGGTCCTACATGCCTACCGACGAAGAAGGGGCTCATACCAGCTCTTCCTATAAAGACTAATCTCAATTTTAAAATAGAGGAAGGTCCCATCATCTCATTTTAATTCATTTTAAGTGAACAAATAACTAGCATTACGTGAATGATTAATTTGAGGTGACAGCCCTAAACGAGTGACATCCGTATGTCCATGATATGATGCAACTATATGATCCATATTCATGCATATTAGGTGGTTTGGTTTAGTTTAGGCGGAATATGATGCTACTATCTAACGCGTGAATGCAATGAAAAACGGTAAAAGAAAACGCAAAAACGAAAAACACCTAGTGTGGCCTATCCCTATGAAAATAAAGACAAAGTACAAATTGGAATCCATCCATGGACCCTAAAACTTGTCTTCATTATTCATCTTGGGCTTTAAGTGGGAGTTGGGCATCTCCATCTTGAATCTTCATCTTGAATCTTCTAAAAATACATTTTGAATTACAAAATAAACCTATTTACATTCTAATTCCAAATATGCCAAAAATAATAAAATTACAAGATGGGAGATTCGAGATCTCAAAAATACAACCAACGATTATGTTTCCTTCATTACGAAAACACAATCTTCTAAGGCCACACTAGTAAATTACAACCTTTTGTACAAAATTAATGCGTAAAATTAAACCATTCAAAACATTCATTCACAAAATATCGCATCAACTAAACAAAATAAAAACCAATGCATACGAATTGATTAAAATCCAAACCACCTCTTTTAAATGATTATAATTATGCAACAATTCTTTAATTGTTCATAAAACATAATCAAAATATAATCCGAAAATAATTTATATTATCAGTATAACATAAATTAGATCACAAAAATATTTTAAACCTTTTTAAAATATTTGGTATCAAATATTATGAACTGATGAGGCTAAAGTCGTCACGCCTAATCAAAATAAACCTAGACAAACAACTAACAGAAGCTAGTGGTAAGCAGGGTCGAATCCAAAGGGAAACAGTGTAGTTATTAGTAAAGTCGGAGTAAAACAGGTCTGACTCAAGGGTGTGAAAAAGGGTTGAATTGAATTATAAACTAAAGCAAAAGGGAAGATGAATAAAGATCAATAAGGGAGAAGATTAGGGCATCGGGTTCATTATGACAGTGGTTCAGGAACTCAAGTTCATAAGAAGGAAGCAATAAACTGTGCAAATTGATTAGGTTTAGAAAACGCTCTCTCGAGTCAGTTTTAGCCTTAAGCAAATTTAGCGGGCTCTCGCTACGTACTAAATTCAACTTATCGATCTCGCGTAAGTCTAGTTTTAACTCGGCTTTCGATCTTAAATCAAAACTTACTCAGGTTCAATTAAACTCGGATGAATTCGTTGATCAGGCGAAGCAATCCTAATTCAATTGCATAAAACGCGTAGAAAGAAATTCAATTGCACAATATATTCAACCAATTTAATCTAAAAACATGTTCCTGAACCAAGGGCACAAATTCCCCTCAAACCCTAATTGAAGAATTAGCTAAGCATGATTGAAATTAAAACGAAGCAATTATAATAATAAGACATGATGAAAGAATAACAATTGAAATTAAACCTGAAATTAATCTTGAATTGAAGTAAAGATCGATTCTTGCAAAGTAATTAAATCTAAGTCTAAGAGTTTTTGAGAGAGTTTTAAGAGAGAAACTAACTTCTAACCTAAAGCAGTAAAAAATAGAATGAAAGATATCCCATAAAACCCTAACTCGAGTCTATTTATACAAGCACAAAAATCCGGACAATAAGTGAAGCGAGAACTGTCGGTTAAGTGGGCAAGCCGTCGATTACTGGGGAGCGTCATTCGAGGGGGTGAACCGATCGGTTCTCATAAAACCGTGCGGTTCTAGGGTTGAACCGATCAGTTCTCATAAAACCGTGCGGTTCTAAGGTGTCCAGCAAATTTCCAGCAAGTTTTGTTCTAATTCACTCATCCTGAACCTATAGGTTTGCTCTGAACCTATAGGTTTGACGTCCCAAATCCTCATATTGACTCTGAATCAACTCTCGGGCTTCGTCTTGACGTCACGATACTCGAAAATGGTCCACTCGACTCAGGTTTTAGCTCAGGACCGCCAAAACCTGCAAAATGTAAACGAGGAACAACAGTATCGCAATATAAAGCAGATAGCTTCCAAAATAGCAATGAACTCGACTAAAAGAAAGGAAAATGCAACTAAAACGGGGGCATTTAATCGATATAAATAGCACTTATCAAATTCCCCCAAACCAAACATTTGCTTGTCCTCAAGCAAACTATCCAAACATAGCACATAATCACGAGGTCAAACTAGTACAGGAAAATGCAAGCTCAAAGTCGCAAGTATCGTCGCCTCATACAAAAGTGAATCAAGTCGATACTAGCTTCCTCTTCAATAAATTGAAGAGTTAGGGAGCAAACTAGGCATACATAAGACGGCAGAACAAAATGGCGCAGACTCCATGCAAAGACTTCGACCGTATGCATCCACAATGACGCTGAGACTATAAATAATCTCACAAACATCGACACTAAGAAAACTACTCGAACTAAGCACGTCGTCACCCAAAATGCCTCAAAATCAAATCGAGCGAGGTTTCCAAGGGTTGTAATGTTAGGCTCGGGTCAAGGGGTAAAAAGGTGGAAAATGTATTTGGATATGTGGAGCTCAACGGCTTAACAGCTGCATCTAAATCATCAACCACATCCGATCACACTCCTCCTCAACTCACCATTCAAATTAAACCCCGACTCCCGCATAAGAATGATAAACATCGCTTCCTACTCAACACTTCCGATCTTTTTATTGAAACAACAACATATAAACAACTAACTCTTTCTTTTGTTTTCTTTTCTTTTCTTTTCTCTTTTTTTTTTTTTTTTTTTTTTTTTTTTTTTTCTTTTTTTTTTTTTTTTTTTTTTTTGAATAAATGAAATGAAATAGGATTGGGTGGAGCTTTGAAACATGTAGGAAAGCGCATAATTAACGGGAATGCTCACAACAACAACAACCCATAACTCCAACTCATGAAATAAGCAATTCACGGACTAACCCACTTCCTTCCCAACCAAATACTCCGCGAAAACATAAGTTCCTATGCAACTGATCAGCCCGGGTAGGAAATTCTGGAATGTAGCTCAAAATATATATAATGTGGCTAAAAAACAGGCTACAAAGGCTAGGACGGGTTACAAATGAGGGACCTAAATCTAAAGGGTAGAAAAGTAGGCCATTTGGCTATGTGGAGTTAAAATGAAATCGTAACCAAACATAAGTACCTCTTCGTGCAATGCTCGATCAATTAAGAACAAATAGGCTAAAACAATGACATAGAATCAAGTTTTCATTTCACTAATGCGAGTATGTACAATGTCAAGTGGATGGGTAGTCTAAGAAACGCGCCCCGTCTACGTCACATGTCCCTATGTCAAATATAAGCAAGTCTACTCAAATCACCTCAAGGATGAAAGGAAAGGGTAAGCAAAGCATGTCAAATCAACACAATCAAGAGACTCAACATAGCGACTAAAAGCGTATCTCAAAAGAAACTAAAGCTAATCCTGCACAAAAGTTTCTAGGACGACAAGAACGGACAAAAGACTCGAATTATTGGGTTAAAATTTTTAAAATGCACACAAAAATGAAAAATGCAAACGAAAAGCGCGAAAGTGCTTTCCTCCCCCAAACCAAATCACACATTGTCCTCAATGTGGAAAACAACACAACCACAAATAGCAGAAATGACAAACAATGAACGGGGGTAGGAAAATAAAAGCGAGGAAATGAGGGAAAAAGAGTAAGAAAACTCACATTTTAAAGTTGGAGCTCCCCCAAACCGAAGCGAAGCATGGAGTGCGGCTACTAATCCACAAATTTGCATCCAATTCAGTCCAGCTATAAAGTACTTCGGAGTAGCACGCGAGAAAAAGTAAGGCCTAACAGCAGTGGGGGCCGAGCAAGGCCCTTCTTTGAGGCCTGTTCTCAAAAATACTAAGGACAAAGAGTCCTTAAGTACCTGCGTGCTAAATCAAATATAAATCCCTCATCCTCACGCGCTCAATAAAAGTCTAAAATGTCATCAAAAGCAAACAAACCAAAGCAAGGTATAATAAAATTACAACGTCATCGGGTTGCCTCCCGGAAAGCGCTGGTTTATATGGTCCCGCACGACCGTCTTCAAAACCAATCAAAACATATAATCTTGCCAAGGTCTTTGGCCATTCGCGACACCCTCACTCATAGTGATACTGTCGGAGTGTCGTAGTAAATCACCTCCTCGAGGTAGCTCAGCAAAACTCGTCAGAACCGGGTCTCCATCTCTAAACGGCTCACCATATCTCCCGCGTGCTCCAAGCGGCTCAACCGTGGGTCCTCTATCGCCAATGCTCGCACTATAAATGTCGGCTTTAAGCAGCTTTCTCTCCCCCAAACCATCCTTGCAGCCATCCTGAAAAGAACCTGCACACGGAGAAGAGACATGCAGAACCTCCAAAGTGTCTCCATTAGAGTGAGACGGAGGTATAACATTAATAGCATTAACCGACTCTAGACGCATAGGTGACCGTGGGGTACTAGACTGCGTAAAAGTAAGTTGCTCACCCCCCACCGAGAACGTTAAGGTCTTCTTACCCACATCAATAAGTGCACCAGCTGTAACACCCCGTGTTAATTTAATTCAATAATTAGCCATCAAGTTCTATTTTCAAAGCTTAAATCATTTTCTAATCCTTTAACCTTTCAAAATCACCCTTTTTGCAAAACTTTCGTTTTGTAAAATTTATCGACTTCTTTAACACTTTTCAAAAATTTTGAATAATGAAATAAATAATTTAGTCTTAGAATTTAAAAGTAGAAATATTTCGAAAAATCGTCAAACGCGCACACATTAACTTTAATCGCATTTGGCCTTGAGCTTTTAAAATCGACCAAATTAAATGAAAAATATTTTTAAACACAAAATAAACATTTCCTTACTCAAATAGTGCATTTGCATACTAGTATGCAAATAGTATTTTTTGTTCCCTAATATTCATTTAATTAAAACTTATTTTTCTAATTAAGATAAAACTTACATAACACATTACTTTAACCTAATTTCCTTACTACCTTTTCTCATTATTTTGAAGAGCAAAAACTCACCTCATTTACCTCCTTTGGACCGTCCCCCTTAGCCCCTTTTCTCTCTTTATTTTTCTTTCATTTTACACCTAAAACTCACTAAATTAAAACCCTAAATAATACTCTAATAAATCACTAGTGTTCTTAGTTATTATTTGGGTATTTGAAGCTTACTTGTTACGGGTTTTTGAAGGTGAAGACGGGTACTTGGGTGAAGACTTAGACCTAGATAATATCGTTGATCCGGACAACCAATAAACTTACCGATTAAGGTGACTAACTATGTCTTATATTATCCTTTTAGTAAATTAATTTGTTTTGTTATTATGATTTTATAAGTATGAAAATTATGTTAAAATATATAAAACATCACTTGTGTGCTTTAAATGTTTATGTGTGGTATAATAATGATAATAACTAAATAATGTGTTTAAATAGATTTGTGTAGTAACATGTTCATATATTTAGTTAATTTATTTTTGAGTATTTTTAATTTATGTTCATATGATTTTTATGTTAGTTATGTTTTATTTGAATAATAATCATATATAAAAATTATGTGAAATATTAAAGATGAGTTTAAAGTGATTAAAAATGAAAAATAAAAATTATATGTTCATGTATATATATCACGGTTTTCCCTATTTTTTTTAATAAATTTTCACTTTTAATTTTTGTAAATAATATGTTGGTTTAAGTTAGGTTAAAATGGAGGTATTCATGTAAAAAAATTAAATTAGGAAAATAAAATATAAGTTGTTAAAATCAAAAAAATGGTGTTCTTGAGCTAGTTTATGTGTTCTTGAAATCTTCAAGTTGATGTTCATGTGTGTTCTTCATTTTTACTCTCTTTGATTTTGTTTTAGTTTATGTTTGTTATTACTTTGTGTTTATGTTTGGTTATTGTTTTTATACATTGTTAGTATTATGTTATAAATAACTTAAAACATTATAAATCATTTGGATTAAAAAGTTAGAAAATTAAAGTGTTGAAAAACACTATTCATAAATATAAATGAAATTTTTATTAAATTTCATTTTAGTTTAAATCGTTTTAGTATAATTAAAATAATTAAAATATAAAGACTTTAAGCTAAAAACCGATAAAATCGAAAAATGAAATTTTAGAACATACTAGTGCATGCTCACGGCATTTAGGCCATTTTAGGGTTAATTTTTGTTTTTATCACTTTTTAATTTATTGTTAATATAATTTAATTATTAGTTAATAAGTTAGAATTAAGAAATTAAAAGAAATAAATCAATTTGACATAACATATACATGTCACGGTTTTATCACTTTAAATGGACTAAATTTGATCAAAATGAAATTATCATTAAGTCACTAAAGTTAAATAGTAATTAGAATTGAATTTTTGTATAAATCGTTTTAATTATAAATGAATTATTATAAACCGATAAAAATATGTAACCGTTATAAAAATGAACTAAATCGTGTGATACTACCTTTGCTATTGGATTATTGAATTTGGACATACGGATTATAAATGAATCATCCACGATACTATCACTAACTTAAATAAAAAGACGACTAAATTTAACTGAGTCTTATTTTAAAATGAATATCATTATCACTTTTTACAAATTGAACTTAACATTTTTAAAAACTAATATTTTAAAATGAAAATCATTATCACTTTATACAAAATGAACTTAACGTTTTTGAAACTAGATTTTTAGATATTTTCATAAATGACTAAATACAAACCGAACTTAACATTTTTAAAACTAGACTTTAGAATATTTTCAAAAATCGCCTAAGTACAAAACGAACCTAACGACTTTGAAACTAAAAATTTGTACTTAGGAAATAAAAACAAGATTAGTATTATACTAAAATACCTTAAGTATAAAAATACGTATAAATATAAAAATACGTACAAGTATAAGAATACGTATAAGTATAAAAATACAATTAGAATACGAAGTATAAAAATACGAATACGTATAAAAATACGTCTAAAATACGGTGAATAGTAAATACGATGAATAGTAAATACAATGAATAGTAAATACGATGAATAGTGAAAAGTGAATAGTGAAATACTGAAAATAATTGAAAATTTTACTAAGTATAGAAAATTTAAAATGAAGAAGTAAATAACCTAAAGTGTTTGAAAAACACATAAATAAAATTGGACATACTAATAAGCGCTTTGATTTAGAAACACGAAAGCGTTAATAATTAACAACACTTCAAATAATAAGCGAGCGTGTTATGTGATCATATGAAACCTACAAATACTTATACGTTTGTCGCTGAGACTAAGAGAGTCTAGAAACATGTGATATGTAATAGCAAATAAATAATGAATCTTGAGTAAGTTAAATAAAGGTCAAGCTTGGGACTCGGATAAGGAGCGTCAATCGTGAGTGAAGTGGGGTTTAAGATAGTCTTGTCGCGGTCGCCATTCTTGGGACAAGATAATTGAATATGCCATGGTTTTGCCACCAGGCTTTAGGAAATGGTCGTTTTATCCGGAGTTAAGGTGCTCTACAAATAGCGTGGCCCGTTCTTAACGTGGATACTAATGTACATGTACTAGACTAGGGTTTAATTCACTCTATTTCGCTAAAGTTATCGGGGCCACCAGTAACATTATGTGCATATGCGCTTTACGGTTGTCTCCTTGCCGTGTTTCGTGTTTATTGCACGCGACACTAGCATTCGTTCTTGCCACATGTAAAGATCACTTGACGAGATTGTATCTGAAGTTCGAATCATTTGAACACTAGAGGATGAGATGCAAGTATTATAGTATTCGGCGTGATTTACGAAGTCGAGTAAGCCTCTGCACTATGGAAGTGAGGCTTGATCGATTAGAGTACAAAGGCCTACTCGGTGGTCGGGCTCGTAGCGGTATGTGTTGTTTGTTGTATGATTAATTGAGAGCGAGTGTGTACCATCTTGAAAACTAAAGACCACAACTTTACGAATTGAATCAGTGCATGATGTGAATGATACGATATGTATGTTTGATTGCGATCCGATATCGCCTTGTAATGCTATTGAATTATTGTGATACTATTGCTATGTTATTATATGCTATTTGCCTTCATACCACGAATATCATGCTTATATGATTTATCGCTTTAAACCGCATGCTTCTTATGACTTATATGTCTTTATATGCTATATGTAATAAGCATGTTTATATTTTTATCATAATGTTATAATTATAAAGCGATAATATTAAACCAAAGTAATTGAAATCGAGGGTAAGTATGAGCATAGCTAGTCCTTTGTCATTTCGTGAGCATCCCCATCGATTTATTGTGCGGGATGATCGTGGGTAGAAATTTGGATTTTGGGCGGGGCCACGAGGCGCTTTATTGTTTTACTTTCGCCTAGTTTGAGAGATTTGTAATATATAATATGTTACTCTTTTAACTTCCGTACTTAGAGTCGTATAATTCGACTCTTGAACGATGATGTAATATTTTGGGATTTTATTGTATAATTAATAACTTAGCTGGTTTTAGACTTAATTAATTTCGCCTTAGTAATTAAAGTCGACTAAAAATCGAGGTTATTCTGATTAGTATCGAGTGACTCGTGGCCAGTAACATAAATGGCCTAATCGATTTATGCTTACCTAACGAGAGACACACAGGCAGGACATTCATATTGTATGTCAGGCATAGACTAATAGGACCAAATAATAAATTAGATTTTTTTTCTTTTATTAGATCACTTAAATAATAAACTTCAAATCGCTTTAAAGTGTGAGGATGGGTAGAAACCTTAGGGCCAGGACCATAGGCTTAGTGCTTTTAAATATCAAATTACTTCCCTCAAAATAAAATACACTAACTATCGTATGCTTGCTACTTCTTTGAAGTAGTGACAAAAAAAACTAACAACTATCCTCGGATATAAAATCTAAATAATAATTCAACTTAGAGGATTGAAGCATCGAAGAGGTACCAGACGACACGGAGTGAGGACATCTGTTAAATTCGTAATCAATTACACAAAAATTACTTTCTCCTCTCTCCTACCTACTATATCCTTCCTAAGAAAATGTACTTGATACATTTTGAAATCCTAAAGCAGATGTAACCAACAATTACATCTCAATGGAATAAAATACCTAACTTCGTGCTTTACTTGCATTCTTCTTTGTTATCACTTTCATTTCAAATAAGTTCTATCAATGTCAAGCATGCTATCTAACCCTTTCAATGCTAATAATCATCTTCGCTTCCTAATCCTTCCGTAATGGCTGCACCTCGATGACTAACGAAGAACGAACAATTCTAGTGAGGAATCTTTGATCCGTATAGCGAGAAATAATAGCCACGGACAACGCCGAACCGCCAACATCATCCAAGCGCGTTCGACCGCATTTCCGTCATCGTCCTCCAACATACTCGGGTTCTAATGACCTCATCGACCTCACAAATTGGTTGGAGGAAATGAAGAAACTCATGGATCCGCTAGAACGCCTCGATTGTAACAACTTGGTTTTTAGTGACTTAATTAAACTAAGGCGGAAAATTAATTAAGTCTAATACATGGGATGTTAATTTAATTACATTCAAATGGCATAGGATACAAATATATGTTACAATCTCTCAAAGAAATCAAATGAAACATCCCAATCGTCCCGATAATTCTGAGTCTCGAGAATTGCCTGCAACGGAGACAAAAACACAAAATAGGAGGATCTCGCTCGGAGGCGGGAAGTGACTGTCTAACCAACAACCTCTAAACCACGCTTTGGTTTATTTAACCTATGATTAAAAGTAACTTGTGACACTAAACGCATTATAACTCCAGTAGTCACCTTATGTTAATAAAATTGGACAAATAGCATATAATATCGATTCTCACATATAGATATTTAAATCTCATACAACATGCGATTCATAAACGTAACATAGAATATAGAAAATAAATAAATAAAACACCTTGCAAGCGAGGCATACAAAAACATATAAGGAAAGGTGATGATACAAACATGAGTATGATTCAAATCATATAATACACTACACTCATCAATGATTACTCTCAACAAGTCGTATTTCAAAACTCACGAAGCCAAGTCATTCAAGACAAAAATCAATCAAACAAGGAAATACATTCATCATATGTTAACTAATGAGTCTTCGTTAGTAAGGCGGAAGCATGCAGACATAATCCGCGCAGTAGCCGGCAGGGCCAACATAACTTGGACATGGTGACAAGCTAAGGATATCTAAGGTAATAAGGACGATTCAATCCCTTGTCTAATGTATGCATACACCACCTATCGAGGATCATACTTATTCGCTATTCAAAAGGTATTCTCCAAGAAAATGTTCGACTATCACCAGAGACTGTACCCCGGATGGGCTGGAGTTTCAATTACTAATATATGGGCCACGGAAATATCAAGGATGCCCCATCTACGAGGTTGTATATACTGAGTGTCGAGTAGCAATCTTAAGATCGTTATTTCGCCTTGGGCAACTCTGATAGGGAGCCCAAGTCCCCATAGATAGCTACCTCATTAACTTCGAATTTCAAAAGTCGCAACATGGCAAACAATCCAAGTATTTTATTCAAGTAGTTCGTTTTCTCAAATTCTTATTTCCTCGTTTAATCGTAACAAGTGATAATTCTAAATATTAATAATATCGTCGAACTTTGTAAATGAAATATTAGTTCTAGCAGTTCTTCAGGTAAATGTAAACACATAGAAAAACTTGATGATTTATTTTGGGTCCGTTCGTAACTTTTAAATATTTTCACTATTCATTATTTTACTATTCATTGTATTTACTATTCATCGTATTTACTATTCCTCGTATTTTTATACGTATGCGTATTCTTAAACTTGTGCGTATTATTAGTTTATATTTTAGTAAATAATAATAGTTCATTTAATTATGATTTAGTTTCATTTAAATTTCAACTTAAGTATGTTTACAATTAGTGATAAAAATATTCTAAGTTTCGTTTAATATAATAATTATTTGACATTTTCATAATTAATATAAATAATATTGAAGGTGTTTAGTGACCTAATATTTATAACATTTATTTTAACCTTAGAAATATTACTTAAATGATAATCGACAAATTTTAGTATTCTTGATAAAATAAAATATTTTGACAATTAGTAAAATTTCTTTTAGGTGAATGATAACTCGATGGTGGAATTTTATACGGAGTATATTTTTATATCTTATTAATATTTAATTATTTACTTTTCTTTCATTTCTTTAATTATTTATAAATTCGTATATTCTATACCTTTAAATTTTATAACACAACAACTATTTAGGAAGTAAATAGTCTTTAAAGTATATTTCAAATTTTAATGATAGCATTCAATTTTATAAGTTTTTCTAAAAGTAAATTTTTAGAAATTAATTTTATATAATAATACTTCCACTTACATATTATTTCTTTTTACAGTTTTCATAACTTAAAATTTTCTACTAAAACATTTTACTTTATCTTTTTATAGGATTATCATTTTAACACTTTATCTTTTTGTTAAACATATTTATAATACAGATTTCTAACTTTATTCCATAAAAGCTTTACTTAGGTTTATTTTATAATTCCAAGTACTTTATTTCTTTTTATTATTTTAACTAAATACTTATTTAGTATATTTTAAGTTCATTGTAAATTTTAGAGTTTTAACAAAGTAATCTTTATAGTAATTGTGAGATATGACTTTTTATATAAAATTATTTATTTTAGAAACTTTAATATGAGTAACTTAATTTATATTTTTACTTTTAGTATGATTTGATATTAATTTCCACTTAATATTCTTTTAACTTAATTCTTTATTTTTAGTTATATTTCGATTTAACATTTTAGTGACGATAGATAAGTTATATTAATTTAATTTATTTACTTAAGTTATTTAATAACATTTTAAGTTTTATTTTATACTTGTGATACATAAACTTTATATATTTTAATTTACACATAACAATTGATTTTAACACGATAATATTACAATTAAATTCAACATTAATTCAACAACACATTTTTCACTCAAAACATATTATCACAAAATCAGATAAATATCATATTTCACAAATCAATTCAACATTATATTATAACCAAAATTAACACTCAATTTCATACTATAGCGATTCATACAAAGTTATTAAATAAAATGATGCGGGAGGTATAAGTCTTTGTCATACTTATTCGGCTTTTAATAACAGATTAATTAGAATAAAACCAAAACGTTAATGTTAGAGATTTTGAGGAAGAATCGAGTCACCTAATTTGGCTCACGAACAGAGGCCTCCAAATAAAACCCGATTTAAATGATTTCCAAGGCACGACAATTCTGGTCCGACCCAACTCGACAGAGGCAGGGGCGTCAAGCTCGAGTCGACTCCGTCCTCGGCAAGTGAACAAAAACGCAGGGCATTAAAGACGGCCCAATGAATTAAAGTCGGCAAAATAATTAACGGTAAATTTATGGACCGAAAACGGTTTAACTTACCGACGATAAAATACGACGGCAAGTAGAGCAAGGGCTACGTGAGTAAGGCCACGGTGGTGGCTGCCCCGAGCTCGAGGAAGGGCGGAAAGCAGAGGAAAAAGAAGGAGGTTGACGTGGTGGTTGTCAGAGGTCAGGGCTCTGGTGACCGTGGCTACGGTGGTTACGTCGGAAGTAGCAGGTGGTCATGGTGGTGGTGTACGGTGGTGACGGTGTAGGAGCTCAAGCTTGAGCTCGACTCCGGCGTCGAAACCGAAAAGAAAGGGAAGAGGAGAGCAGAGCACGGTGATGATGACGATGATGATGCTAAAGACGTTGATGATGATGAAGATGACCTGAGGTGGTTGTCGAGCTCCCAAGGTCACCATTAATGGCGGCTCAAAGGTGGAGCTCCGGCGTCGGTGACGAAAACAGGGGAAAAGAACGGGTGAAACTCGAGGAGGAGCATGGCCATGGTGGTCCACGGTGTAGGTGACGGTGGTGGTGAGCTCGGAAGAGGCGGCCTGAGGTGGCTGACATGGCCGAGCTCGAGCTCGCCGTTGTGTCGTCATTGTTGTTCATGTTTGTTATTTGTAGTAGTTGTAATTGTTATTATTATTATATTATTATTATTATTATAATCGTCGCTTTCGGCCGCTTTCGGCCGCTTTGTTGCTTTGTTGCTGCTACTCGTATTATTATTATTATTAATTATCATTATGATTATTATTATTATTATAAGTATTATTATAATTATTAGTGCTATTATTATTACAACCTGATGCTTGCAAGCGAGGGAAACGAGTGTAGTATATTTATGGGTCAGTTTGATTTTGTTTGCTCCGTTTTATTTACTCTTATTTATAAAACCAAAATAATTTATAAAATATATTAAGTTTTAAATTATTTGTTTTAAATTTTAATTTCATTTTTCATATTATAAATTTTATAGTTCAAAAATATAAATGTATAAAAGTTGTCAGTTATAAATTGTATTACTTGATGCCACAAATTTTCAAACTATTCGCTATTTGCAGAAGGATGATTTCGATAAAATTATTTATTCAAGTAATAATAATTTTTTTAAAGTAAAATGCAAATTTATTAAGTTTAATAAAACCAAATAAATCAAGATTTTAGTTTGACAAGTATTTTAGAAATGAAAATATAATATGGGTTAATATAAAAATCGAGAAAGTTGTATTAGAAATATCTTGAAAAAGTTTATTTAATCGAAATTTTTCAGCCGCGTTTTTAAAGTAATTGAATAAAAGTTCAATAATATAAATTTTAATTTAAGAATTTTGTTAAAATAATTAATTTGAGTTAAATAAACACTGTTATTCTGATCCTACCCCCTTAAGAAAAGTTTCGTCCCCGAAACTTGAATAGGATGGATAACTGTCGAGATAGAACTAGACAGTTAGTGAAAACATCGATACTTTTGGAAATTGAATATAAACATGAGACTTTTAATTGAGCAAGATTTTATCAAAAGGAATTATTGAAGAATTTAATAATATTAAAATATAAATAAATCTTTTTCGATTTAATATAAAAATGTTGCTGCATTGTCATTTTCAAAATCAGCGAGAAGGAGGTTTTCAAAAAGGTAGGGCCTAGAAGTTTTGTACGGAATTAAATTAAATAAAAATAATAAGCGTTTTAAGAATTAAAACAATTTATTTAAATTTGAAAATAAAATGTTAACCTTAAAATAGGTTGAAATAGGAAATTTTAAGATTTAAGTTGGACTTTAATAAAATCAAATTATAGTCCTACCCCCTTAAGAAGTTTTAAACGTATATACATAATATTATTTTTGTTACTTTTAATGATCACGTGTATATGAGATATAGCCTTAGGGAAAACGGTATTTAGGGAAAATAGGTAAAAATCGTTGTGATCATAAGAGGAATATGAGCTTTAAATGAAATTAAGAGAAATATAGGTTATCGTTGAAAGATGAACTAAAATTTTAGAGGATTATGGATAACCTTGTTGATATAGCTCATTTTCTTAAATTCTTATTATAATGTTATTAGATGAAACGGAAATGTTATAAATCATATTTCGGGTAATCAAAATTTATAACAAGGGGTTATATATAAAAGGAAAAGAAAATGATATATTTACATATACATCGAGGAGAGATAGTTGTAATAGCTAGGATAAGTTAAAAAGGTATTTAAAATTTAAAAACCAAGAAGGTCGAAACAAATAAGTTTCAAAATTATATAAAATAAGAAATAAGGAATTTATGAAGGGAATTGCAAATATGAACTCCAATTTAATGATTAATACGTAGAAAAACTATAAGTTTTAAAACAATTGAAAATTATCTTTACGAAGTCAATTAGTAGGTATTATAGATTTCAAGATTAGAATTTTTAGAAGATACTAATTATCGTAAGAGATCAAAAATACGAAATAAAGTTTGACTATAAAAATTAAGGAGTTTAAGAAATTCAAAAGCAAGGATGAAAATTTTTGATGAGATTAAGGAGAAGAGATGAAAATCATTTTAGAATGGTAATTATTAGGAATTATTGATTTAGGAATTCAACAATTTCAAAGGAGTCAAAATGCTTACGAGGTTGAAAAATTATTGAGTTAACTTCTTTTTGGTAGGGAATTTAAAAATATAAACGGAAAAACTAAAATCATGGGGAGATTAACTAATAGGAAATTTTATGATTTAGAAGGTCTGAAAATTGAAAAGCGTTGAAATGATGGCGATCATTAGGGATTGATTTCGATATAGCTTTAGAAATCTTCAATGTCTTGAAAATTGTCTTGGATAGCGTGATTCTTGATACGTCTCTTCGCATGCGCTTCTGTTCTTGTCTTCAAATCTTGCATTTGTGAGAATGGAACGAGATAAAAATCGATTTTATGAATTCGTTATATGAAGGTTTTATTTTAGAAGAAGAAAATAAGTTAGATAGATTTAAAATTTTTGGAGGAGATGAATAATAATTTGGTTAATAAGGATGTTTGAGAAAATTATAGAGGTCTTCAAGGCAATAGAATTCTTCGAGGTCTAGAACGTCTTTTCAGATCGTTCGACTCTTGATGCGTCCATTTGCAAGTGCTTGAGTCCTTGTCATCTCGTCTTAGATTTATACGTCTCGATTTTAGGTAACGTTAGTATAAGAGACTTGTTAGTCAAAAAGATTAGTCATAGAGCACTTAGCAGGCAAGAAAAAAAGAAATAAAAATCTAACGAGGTTGAATGACGGTCGAAAATTCTAAAATCTAGGTCAGTCGGTCAATCCTTAATATTTCTACCCATTCTCACATTTAAAGCGTTCTAAGATTATTATTTTAGCGATCTAGGAATTCTAATTCATTATTTGATCCTATAAGTCTGTTGCCTGACATATATATTAATATGTATATGCAGCCAGTGTCTTCTCATTAGATGAGATAACTTTAAGTTACTCACGGTCATGAGCGACTCGATACCAAGCTATAATAACCGGTTTTTCGTGACTTAATTAAACTAAGGCGGAAAATTAATTAAGTCTAATACATGCCGGATGTTAATTAAATTACATTCAAATGGCATAGGATACAAATATATGTTACAATCTCTCAAAGAAATCAAATGAAACATCCCAATCGTCCCGGGATAATCCCGAGTCTCGAGAATTGCCTGCACCCTGAGACAAAAACACAAAATAGGAGGATCTCTCCCGCTCGAGGCGGGAAGTAGTATTCTAACCAACAACCTCTAAACCACAGTTTTGGTTTATTTAACCTATGATTAAAAGTAACTTGGCAAAGACTAAACGCCGTATAACTCCAGTAGTCACCTTATGTTAATAAAATTGGACAAATAGCATATAATATCAGTTCTCACATATAGATATTTAAATCTCATACAACATGCAGTTCATAAAACGTAATGTAGAATATAGAAAATAAATAAATAAAACATATTGCAACCAGGCAAGCAAAAACATATAAGGAAAGGTGATGATACAAACATGAGTATGATTCAAATCATATAATACACTACACTCATCAATGATTACTCTCAACAAGTCGTATTTCAAAACTCACGAAGCCAAGTCATTCAAGACAAAAATCAATCAAAACAAGGAAATACATCCATCATGTGATAACAAATGAATCTTCGTTAGTAAGGCGGAGCATCTTGCAGACATAATCAGCGCAATAGCCATCAGGGCCAACATAACTTGGACATGGTGACAAGCTAAGGATATCTAAGGTAATAAGGGCGATTCAATCCCTTGTCTAATGTATGCATACACCACCTATCGAGGATCATACTTATTCGCTTATTCAAAAGGTATTCTCGAGAAAATGTTCACTATCACGAGAGGCAGGTACCCGGGATGGGGCTGGAGTTTCCAATTACTAATATATGGGCCCACGGAAATATCAAGGATGCCCCATCTCTGAGGTTGTATATACCGTGTCGAGTAGCAATCTTAAGATCGTTATTTCGCCTTGGGCAACTCTGATAGGGAGCCCAAGTCCCCATAGATAGCTACCTCATTAACTTCGAATTTCAAAAGTCGCAACATGGCAAACAATCCAAGTATTTTATTCAAGTAGTTCGTTTTCTCAAATTCTTATTTCCTCGTTTAATCGTAACAAGTGATAATTCTAAATATTAATAATATCGTCGAACTTTGTAAATGAAATATTAGTTCTAGCAGTTCTTCAGGTAAATGTAAACACATAGAAAAACTTGATGATTTATTTTGGGTCCGTTCGTAACTTTTAAATATTTTCACTATTCATTATTTTACTATTCATTGTATTTACTATTCATCGTATTTACTATTCCTCGTATTTTTATACGTATGCGTATTCTTATACTTGTACGTATTATTAGTTTATATTTTAGTAAATAATAATAGTTCATTTAATTATGATTTAGTTTCATTTAAATTTCAACTTAAGTATGTTTACAATTAGTGATAAAAATATTCTAAGTTTCGTTTAATATAATAATTATTTGACATTTTCATAATTAATATAAATAATATTGAAGGTGTTTAGTGACCTAATATTTATAACATTTATTTTAACCTTAGAAATATTACTTAAATGATAATCGACAAATTTTAGTATTCTTGATAAAATAAAATATTTTGACAATTAGTAAAATTTCTTTTAGGTGAATGATAACTCGATGGTGGAATTTTATACGGAGTATATTTTTATATCTTATTAATATTTAATTATTTACTTTTCTTTCATTTCTTTAATTATTTATAAATTCGTATATTCTATACCTTTAAATTTTATAACACAACAACTATTTAGGAAGTCGTCGTCTTTAAAGTATATTTCAAATTTTAATGATAGCATTCAATTTTATAAGTTTTTCTAAAAGTAAATTTTTAGAAATTAATTTTATATAATAATACTTCCACTTACATATTATTTCTTTTTACAGTTTTCATAACTTAAAATTTTCTACTAAAACATTTTACTTTATCTTTTTATAGGATTATCATTTTAACACTTTATCTTTTTGTTAAACATATTTATAATACAGATTTCTAACTTTATTCCATAAAAGCTTTACTTAGGTTTATTTTATAATTCCAAGTACTTTATTTCTTTTTATTATTTTAACTAAATACTTATTTAGTATATTTTAAGTTCATTGTAAATTTTAGAGTTTTAACAAAGTAATCTTTATAGTAATTGTGAGATATGACTTTTTATATAAAATTATTTATTTTAGAAACTTTAATATGAGTAACTTAATTTATATTTTTACTTTTAGTATGATTTGATATTAATTTCCACTTAATATTCTTTTAACTTAATTCTTTATTTTTAGTTATATTTCGATTTAACATTTTAGTGACGATAGATAAGTTATATTAATTTAATTTATTTACTTAAGTTATTTAATAACATTTTAAGTTTTATTTTATACTTGTGATACATAAACTTTATATATTTTAATTTACACATAACAATTGATTTTAACACGATAATATTACAATTAAATTCAACATTAATTCAACAACACATTTTTCACTCAAAACATATTATCACAAAATCAGATAAATATCATATTTCACAAATCAATTCAACATTATATTATAACCAAAATTAACACTCAATTTCATACTATAGCGATTCATACAAAGTTATTAAATAAAATGGTACGGGAGGTATAAGTCTGTCAATGCATCTTAAATTTCGGCTTTTAATAACAGATTAATTAACATAAACCAAAACGTTAATGTTAGAGATTTTGAGGAAGAAATCGAGTCACCTAAATTTGGCTCACGAACAGAGGCCTCCAAATAAAACCCGATTTAAATGATTTCCAAGGCACGACAATTCTGGTCCGACCCAACTCGACAGAGGCAGGGGCGTCAAGCTCGAGTCGACTCCGTCCTCGGCAAGTGAACAAAAACGCAGGGCATTAAAGACGGCCCAATGAATTAAAGTCGGCAAAATAATTAACGGTAAATTTATGGACCGAAAACGGTTTAACTTACCGACGATAAAATACGACGGCAAGTAGAGCAAGGGCTACGTGAGTAAGGCCACGGTGGTGGCTGCCCCGAGCTCGAGGAAGGGCGGAAAGCAGAGGAAAAAGAAGGAGGTTGACGTGGTGGTTGTCAGAGGTCAGGGCTCTGGTGACCGTGGCTACGGTGGTTACGTCGGAAGTAGCAGGTGGTCATGGTGGTGGTGTACGGTGGTGACGGTGTAGGAGCTCAAGCTTGAGCTCGACTCCGGCGTCGAAACCGAAAAGAAAGGGAAGAGGAGAGCAGAGCACGGTGATGATGACGATGATGATGCTAAAGACGTTGATGATGATGAAGATGACCTGAGGTGGTTGTCGAGCTCCCAAGGTCACCATTAATGGCGGCTCAAAGGTGGAGCTCCGGCGTCGGTGGCGGAAACAGGGGAAAAGAACGGGTGAAACTCGAGGAGGAGCATGGCCATGGTGGTCCACGGTGTAGGTGACGGTGGTGGTGAGCTCGGAAGAGGCGGCCTGAGGTGGCCGACATGGCCGAGCTCGAGCTCGCCGTTGTGTCGTCATTGTTGTTCATGTTTGTTATTTGTAGTAGTTGTAATTGTTATTATTATTATATTATTATTATTATTATAATCGTCGCTTTCGGCCGCTTTCGGCCGCTTTGTTGCTTTGTTGCTGCTACTCGTATTATTATTATTATTAATTATCATTATGATTATTATTATTATTATAAGTATTATTATAATTATTAGTGCTATTATTATTACAACCTGATGCTTGCAAGCGAGGGAAACGAGTGTAGTATATTTATGGGTCAGTTTGATTTTGTTTCTTTCAGATTTTATTTACTCTTATTTATAAAACCAAAATAATTTATAAAATATATTAAGTTTTAAATTATTTGTTTTAAATTTTAATTTCATTTTTCATATTATAAATTTTATAGTTCAAAAATATAAATGTATAAAAGTTGTCAGTTATAAATTGTATTACGGTCTCACAAATTTTCAAACGGTCTGCTTATTTGCAAGGACAGATTTCGATAAAATTATTTATTCAAGTAATAATAATTTTTTTAAAGTAAAATGCAAATTTATTAAGTTTAATAAAACCAAATAAATCAAGATTTTAGTTTGACAAGTATTTTAGAAATGAAAATATAATATGGGTTAATATAAAAATCGAGAAAGTTGTATTAGAAATATCTTGAAAAAGTTTATTTAATCGAAATTTTTCAGCCGCGTTTTTAAAGTAATTGAATAAAAGTTCAATAATATAAATTTTAATTTAAGAATTTTGTTAAAATAATTAATTTGAGTTAAATAAACACGGGGTGTTACATCCAGAGGATAGAGTCAACATTGCCGCCTTTTACCTAAAGGAAGAGGCAAATGACTGGTGGAACGTGGTCAGGACCAATGAGCCTGACGCCACGTTCACATGGTACGAGTTCACAGCAAAAATCAAGGAGAAGTACTTCGGGTATGAGCTCCGTTGTCAGAAGGAAGAGGAGTTCATAACTCTTAAGATGGGAGACATGACACTCCAAGAATACACCGCAAAATTTCAACAGCTGGCCAAATTTGGGGCTGCGATCGCTCCCAACGAAAGGGCCATGACCCAGAGGTATCTGCGCAATATGTCCAACACTATGCGTACCCACATGAGTACCAACACATACAATCTGGTTCTTTGCGGCGTATGAATGCGCATGTAGCCTATGGGCTTCTCCTGGAGTTAGAAAAGGTGAAAAGAAGAAGAAGGTGTTTGTGCCTTCCGTGTCACGGTCGAGCCATTCGAGCCAGAACTACCAACGCCCGATTCAAATGAGGCCAAATTTTCAGAGGCCTGCGTTTCCAAAAGCAGCGTTCTGCTGGGAACAACGAGAGAGCCATGGTTGCGGGAAGGGCTCCTCAACCAAGGGCCGTGACCGAATTGTCGTATATGCCGCAAGGCTCTACATGAGGAGGCGGTCAATGGTGCGCCAATCACCGTTTCAAATGCAAGATGGTAGGGCATAAGTCGAATGTATGCCCCAACAACCGTAACACGGCACTGTTGCGGGGTACCACAACTGTTGTGGTACAGTCGAAGTTTATGTACTCCACGAGGCCGAGGCGTAAGAGTCACCCTGAGGCGCACGTCATCACTGGTATTTTTCCTATAAACTCTGTGAACGCTGTCGTTTTATTTGACACCGGGGCATCATTGTCCTTTGTATCTTCTAAATTTGTTTCAAAGGCTAATCTCACAAAATCCGAATCAATCAACGCAAATATTTCTTTACCAAACGGAAAAATTTTCAAATGTTCCAAAATATTCAAAGAAACTCCAATCACAATCCATAAAACAATCTTCCCTTCCGACCTTATTCTTTTTGACATGCCGGAGTTCGACGTTATTCTGGGGATCGATTGGTTGACTAAGTATCATGCGTTGTTTGAATGCCGAGATCGGAAAATTCGCTTGAAGCATCCTACAGGGACTAGGGTCACGTATCAAAAGACTTCGCCAGTTAAAGGGGCGAAAATCATCTCTATGTTACAACTACAGCGGTTAGAAAGAAAAGGACACCAAGTGTACCTATGCAGCGTCAACGAGGTCAAGGAAAGCGTGAACATTGGAGCTATTCACGTAGTTGTAGATACCCGTATCCGTACCCCCCAAAAAGCAACCCGATGATGAAAATGGACTTTCATGCATGTTTTATAAATAGACGAAACGGTACAAAGTGTCTAAAACATTTTAGTCGTTTTTAACGTATTTATTTAAGTTTGCATATTCCGTAAAATTGAACATTAATTTTGTCGCCTATTTTAAAGCTAAAATACGATACGATTATTCACTCACAAAAAGCAACCCACAAAAACGGCCTCACAAAAACAACCCACAACCTACAAAAATACGCACCCGAAACGAGTCAACACGCCTCTCGAGTCACTTTTTCGTAAAACCAAATTTTACGATATTACAAAATAATACAACACAAAACAATCGTATTTCGAGCCAAAATCGAAAAACACGACAAAAACCGAAACACGAAACACGAAAAACGAAAACGCCTAACTTCGGTCCAATGGACTAAAGCATGCCTTGGTCCAAAGCATGCACACACACAAAACCCTACGGACAAAGAAAGACCCAATCAAACCCCGGTAGCCAAAATACAAAAATGGCCCAAAACACAACCCAAAACAAGTCGTCGGTGAGCAGGCGACTTGAAAACAAATCGCTGTCAACAGGCGACTTGTTTTAATCGTCTGTCAACAGACGACTTGTTTTCAAGTCGTCTGTTCACTGACGACTTGTATTGGCTCTTGGGCTCTGCTATTTCACCTCGAGCTCAGCCCACCTCTTCCTTATATATACCCATACACGCACAACAACTAAAACAACAAGATACAACGCAACACAACAATTCACTTCTCCCTCTTACACTCACACTTAGCATTTTCTAAAAACCGTCTTTACGTTTTAAGGTAAACATTTTACCTTTGGACTAGACTTTTTAGACTCGGACAAGGGTTACCTTAACCCAACTCAATATTGGTTTAACGAACCCGTATTCGTAATACGGTTGTAGTAATTCGGATTCCTAATCCGTCTAAACCTCGCCAATATTGCATAAACAAACGACTCACTGTCACTAAAGCAAACCGACTTTACATTTTACACTTAAGCAAATTCTCATACATGCATTAAATTACGACTAAACACGAATTCGACATTAACTTGTACCGTTTCAACTAGTCTTTTAAACATGCAAAACTGAGGGTTTTCAAAATACTAGAATTAGACAAAAGTCGGAAAATAACGTTTTATATTAATTCAAATCAATGAATTATTATTTCTCGTATATTTCCTAAAGCAAAACGTCGTTAATTTTAACGACTCACATGCATTGCCTTGCATTTTTATCGAGTCATATTCGCACTTATGCGTGGCGTTTTATTTGCTCACACATCGAAATTAAGCACTTGTTTTCAAATCAAGAAAGACTACTTTACGTAGGCTTTTGATTTCGCTTTTCATAAAGCGTTTTGATTAACTTTCAAAAGTAACCTTGCCCCGAATCCACTCTGGTTTCACAATAACCTTAGGAGGAGAGGTATCGACGCGCCTTGAATTCTAAGACACGCGTCTTATAATTTAAGACGCATTGAAAAGGTCCAAATTCCTTTAAAATTTGGTGGCGACTCCAAAAGCAATTTCAAATCGATTTTCAAGCATTTAAGCAATGATATCCCCCATAGCAATATTCGCACACTTTTGCACTTACGCAAATTTTCTCGCGTAGCGCCTCGCTCCTATTCGAGCGAGCCCGCGCGAGGCGTCGAGATAGGTCCGATCCGGGTACCTTCAGTTGGCGACTCCACTGGGGAATTAGCTGTTTTTATTTTTAAGAAAAGCTTTTTTTTTTTTTTTTTTTTTTAAAAACACAAAGAGGCAAAACTTGAAAACTTGAAAACAAGTACGCTTTCGATGTTTGAGCAATTTAACGTTCGAGTCAAATCCTCCGGGATTTACGAGCCATGCACCCTCGAGAATCGACCCCTAATAGCGCTCCCTTCATAAGCGAGACTATTCGGGACAAATCGAGTTCTCACCCCTTCACGATTACAAATGCACATCCGTCTACAAGCGATCGTGTAATACCAACTTGGACGCTCTAGGACCCGTATTGAATCCACACTTTGACGTGTGTGATCTTGCGGATAACCCTACACAAACGTTGCGGGAATGACCGAAGGGAACCTTACCCAAAAAGCCAAAAACCCCGTGTCTATACGTACAAATGCGAAGCTATAGTACCCTCACTATAGTCGTCTTTCAAAACAAATTCATGCAAAATCATTCCAAAGCATCATGCATTCAAAAAACGTCTCTTGGAAATACATTTTCAAACGTTTTTCAAAAAAGCATGCTTTCAAAAACATTAACGTCAAGTTCATTGACCCATAGTCAAATGAACCAGACAAACAACACGCCGCTACATTCAAAATCGATCAGAAATAATCACTACATTTCCGATCCTTTACAAAACATAAATGAGTTATACGACTGACGTATCGTCATAATTCATTTATCGCAAAACATTTCACAAAGCAAAACCTCAAAATGTCAATTCATTTTGGGTATTTCATTTAAAACAATCACTTTTACGCTACACATTTTACACTATGCCTTCGAAACAACTTCGGGCCGAGTGACTCTCTAGTCATCTCGACCTAAACAAACATCTTTTCAAAAACAGACAAAACACGGGATCGTTCAAGCACGAACCCGTCATTTTACATGTCAAATCAGCTGGCTTATCGTCATTTTGGTTCGACTTTCTATGGCACATACACACGTAAAAGGCAAGCAATATTTGCTTTTTACTCGTTTTAACATCCTCAAATCGAGTAGCCTATCGCTATTTCGTTTTGACTCCTTTTCATATCACAATCTAACGATAAGCCCTTCAGCGACATACTGCTAACCAGGGCTAATCAGATGTGATCATACAAAACATTTTTACATCGAGACTAGAGATATGTCGACATATCCCTACCTCAAATGCCTCCCGTGTCTTTTATTTAAAAACACGAGTCAAGTCCTACACATTTCTTTTTACACTTTATTTGGGTTGCAAATGCGAGATTGAGTCTTTTCTTTCATTTTCGAGTCACTAAAGTCCTAAACTTTGCGAGTTTACCCACTAAAAGGCCGGATACGGCTCGCCGGAAGAAACATGGATCCCCATTTCAACCTCCCAACCAACGAAGTTGCCCTCCCTCGCACCCATGATCACCCGTGGCGTAACACATCCAGTTGCTCAACGACAAGATCACCAATCTCACGTCTCAGCTTGAACTTTTGGCCGTTATGCAAAAGTTCGAGGCCGAGAAGAACGCTAGACTCTTCGCCAAAGAGTCTGCCCAGCATGCTAGGGAAATTCAATTCCTAGAAGACAAAATGCGCAATTACAAGCCGACCAAAACTGCAGGTCGCGGCCACCAAGGCGGCACATCTCGAGCCGCTGCAAAAACTAAACCCGGCCCGACCTTGTCGACTCGATGCACTAGCGGCATCACTGTGTTCACAACGCGACCTCTGATCGCTACACCCAAATCATCTGCTGCGGGGCCATCCTCGTCAAAACAACGACGAATTTTCGACCCCCTCTACATGCCTTACTCCAAGGCATTACAAAAACTCCTGAAGAGGAACATTCTGCGACTTCCTAGCCCCACCAACATACCACCTAAGCACAAGAAGACAAAGTCATGGAACCAAAACGCCTACTGTGAATTCCACAGGGTTAATGGGCATGACACCGAGGATTGCTTTCGTCTGAAGAATGCAATCCAAGACATGATCGACAACAAGACGATCGAAAAGCCAAACGCGGCTCCTAAGCCATCACACCAACATAGCACACTCCGTGCTCGCACTATCTTTGTGGGAACATTTCCCATTCTCGAGTGCTCTCATCCGGTTACCACAAACAACCATGAGGTCAATGTCGTTAGCAGCGATACCAACGACTGCAACGACAGCACTAAGCCCATTCACAAGACAAAAACAAAAACAAAAACAAAAGCAAGGCACGCGGACGAGAAAGGGGTCTTCGTACAGGTCCCTTATCTACATCCCATCAGGTGGTCCGACAGCGACGACGAGGTTTCATACCTCCCACATATGTACCAAGCTCCTCTAGAACCGCCAGGGTTCCCATCCAAGCTCACAAACAACAACAGGGACGAGGGCATACTCTTAGACGAGACTGCTCCCCCTACTCCATCAACCTGGCCTAGCGCCAAGGATATACGGCCAAAGCAACTTCCAAAAACAAAATCAAGCACTTCAGCTTGGCAACTCCTGCAGGATTCACCCAGGCATCGCAAGGCCCTTCGTCGAATCCTACAGGTCACTCCGGTGGCAAGACAGATGCCTCCGGCGCAATTTGTTAGCCACATCATCCGGGACTGGCTACCGGATGCTATAACTTTTTCTAACGCGGACCTACCGCCCTTTGGAGCTACACACAATATGGCACTCCACATAACCGTAGATTGCCGTGGTATGACACTACCCGTTACCCTCGTCGATAACGGTTCTTCAGTCAATGTCCTGCCTCTTGAGACCGCCACTAAACTGGGATTGGACGAAGGCGACTTCACTCCCTGTTCAGACAACGTGGCAGCATACGACGGTACACTCCGTAGTATAAAAGGCATCATCTCACTGTCCGTCATGACAGAACATGTCGTGACGGAAACTGAATTCCAGGTCATGGACATTCCCCCGACATACAATATGTTGCTGGGCAGGCCCTGGATTCACGCTACCCGAGCTGTCGCATCAACTCTGCACCAGAAGGTTAAACTACCTCTGGACAACGAAATCATCACCGTCAAAGCCTCGAACTTCCGAGCAACCCTCCTACATTTGAGAAAGCATCGACGAATCCACCAATGACGTAGGTGGTTTCAATTCGAGCATCTACGCCTAGGGTTTAGGGTCCCACGTCATCATGACGCCAGGTCTTCTAAGCCAACCAGGACGCGCGATTACATTCCTAAAATAGCAGACCTAGTTTAGGATATTAGAGTTTGTAGGTTTGTCTCAAGCTCTATAGTCTGAGCAATTTTCAAATGTAACTGCTTTTAACAACATTAATGACAAGAATGTTTTCGGTTACACTTTGCCTCGTTTTTACGTTTGCACACTCTCTTTTGCACATTCTAACGTTTGCACTTTCGCACATTCTAACATTTGCGATAACATTTAACAAAACAACATTGCATCATGTAAACACATTGCGAATCGCTTTCAGACTCCAAGCAGCCTTTCCGTCCCACGAGCATTATACAACCATCAATACCAAAACACCCCAGGAACCCAGGAAATTACCACTGTGGCCTTCCCCAAGCACAACACAAATCTGCATCCTCCAAGCTACCTACAAAAACCAACGACATCCTCACCTGGTCTCACAAAAACATACCTTGACCAAAAACCACAAAAACAAAAGCAGGGCATCAAGCCCATCAAACAAAAGCCAAACGCATCATCCAAGCCAACAAAAACGCTAACTGGATATCAAACACAACCCCAGCCACCAAAAAAGGGCAAAATCCCAGTCTACACTGACTCCCGCAACCTAAACAAAGCGTGTCCAAAAAGACACTGATTCCTGCAGCCCAAATAAAGCATGTCCAAAAGGCAACCTTTTACACATTGACATCCTCGTCAATAACACTACAGAAACACAAAAGACTCCACAATAAGTCAGGTGTCCAACCACCACGATCATAATGCAGGAATACTCCTACCAATCACAAAAGACAACCACGCACCCCTCTCTCAAGGCTTCAAAGCCACCACCAACACCACAGCATGCGAAGCATATGTCTACGACCTACAAGGATCCACGGACACATTACCTAACCCTTCATCCCAGCTAAACAAACCCCCACACATCCAGATACTGCCCATTGACGCAAAACGGCACAGCAAACCCGCATATACTCATGCTACCAACCCCACTGGGGCTGAACATACCAGACCCTGGTATCAAATCCTTCCCAACTATAAAACAACCAACACCCACGAAACATTCTGCAATGTATTTGTAAGATACAAACAGACGAAATGTTAAAAATCGCAATTCTCGGACCGACATGTCCTTAAACGTGTACAAAAACAATTCCACGGGCCGGCATGCCCTTAAACATGCATCCTCTACAAAACACAATTCTGGACCGGCATGTCCTTAAACATGCACCTTTTTACAAACACATTTTCCGGGCCGGCATGCCCTTAAACGTGCATCCCTCACAACAAAGCATTCCACGGGCCGGCATGCCCTTAAACGTGCACCTTCTACAAAGCAACTCATGGACCGGCATGTCCATAAACGTGCACCCCTTTTACAAACACAACTCATGGGCCGGCATGCCCCTAAACATGCACTTTCAAACACAACTCCTGGGCCGGCATGCCCTTAAACGTGCACATTCTACACAAAAATCAAAAAAGACATTTCATGGGCCGGCATGCCCTTAAACGTGCACTCCCAGTACAAAAAAAAACAAACGAAAACAAATTCCTGGGCCGGCATGCCCCTAAACGTGCACATTCTCCACAAAAATCAAAAACATTTCATGGACCGGCATGTCCTTAAACGTGCACCCCTTTTACAAACACAACTCATGGGCCGGCATGCCCCTAAACATGCACTTCAAACAAAACTCATGGGCCGGCATGCCCTTAAACGTGCACTCCTTGTACAAAAAAAAAAACAAAAACAAAACTCATGGGCCGGCATGCCCCTAAACATGCACATTCAACACAAAATGCAACTCTGAACTACGCCGGTCTGATTCCACTAACGTGGATACGTAGGCAGCTTTGCAAGAAGCGCGACCACCATTCAACACAACGACGCGTTCAACGCTTAAAAAAGCTGAGAACATAGTCAACACAAAACATCCGACGCGCCTAAAGCTTAAAAAGGTCGCAGGCACAGTCAACACAAAAACAAGATCATGATCCGAAGCTTAAAAAAGTCGAGGATATAACTCTTTTTAAAACAGCAAACGAGGCAAACGTAAACGAAAACGTTCATTTTCATTAGCAATAGTCAAAAGCATTTACGTTTTGGATTTTCCGTCTCTAGAGCGAAAGACAAAACTACGACCTCCGATGTCTCTTTAGGTCTTAGGAATAACGAAGCAAACTACACGACAGCACCATCAACAGTTAAGGTTGACAGCAAACCACGACAGGGTTCCTTCGGCACCATTTTCATCAATGGCACGTATTTCCTCGATTTCCCGGATCACCATCCTCTCAGACAACGAACCGCCCGACCTCAAACCCTCGCCATTACGGCAATTACACCCCTTTTCTCGCGTCACAAACACCTCCTCTTACTCAAAAGAACGCAGCCGTGTATCACATCACCTCGTTTTACATCCCAACTTTATGTTTTTTGTTTTTCACATTCAAAAAACCCGTCATCCTCAAACACACTTTCAGATCCACGCAAATTATAATTCTCGCATTTCGCAACTCATATTTCAAAAAGCGCAATTTTTACATTGCATTTTCATCAAAATACTTTTTTGCAAACTTCATACATCATTTCTGTCAAAACACGTTTTACACATGTTTTCACATAAAGCACGATGCAGTTTCTTCAAACTGCATTTTCACACATTTTGAGGCCCATAATCTCAATCGAGATTCGCGGTTTCGCTCAACTAACATTACATTTCAGGTCTCAAAGTACAGCTACAAGCAAGGTCAGCCAACGACCACAACCACCTAACGGCATCCATGCAAAGACGCTAACACAAGACATTTCCCGTACGGTACGACGCAACTCCTCACGCAACGTGTCAAGGTAGGCCCGGTAGTCACCTGGTCTCCATCTCCTCCTGCACCTCGGCCGTCAAAACGAAAGATCAGCACGCTAGGGGCTAAAATCAAAAGCAGCTACAACGAGTTTGACTAACGGTTTACACTAAAACCTAAGTCAAACTGGGGGCTAAAATCAAAAGCAGCTACAACGAGTTTGACTAACGGTTTACACTAAAACCTAAGTCAAACTGGGGGCTAAAATCAAAAGCAGCTACAACGAGTTTGACTAACGTTTTACACTAAAACCTAAGTCAAACTGGGGGCTAAAATCAGAAGCAGCTACAACGAGTTTGACTAACGGTTTACTCTAAAACCTAAGTCAAACTGGGGGCTAAAATCAAAAGCAGCTACAACAAGTTTGACTAACGGTTTACTCTAAAACCTAAGTCAAACTGGGGGCTAAAATCAAAAGCAGCTACAACAAGTTTGACTAACGTTTTACTCTAAAACCTAAGTCAAACTGGGGGCTAAAATTAAAGCGGCTACAACGAATTTGACTAACGTTTTACTCTAAAACCTAAGTCAAACTGGGGGCTACACCATATAATACAGATTCACAAAAATCAGGATCAATTTTTGCTTTTCCCGCAAAAGTCACAAAAATCAGGATCAATTTTTGCTTTTTCCGCAAAAGTTAAACAACCAATCACCTAAGCCTCTTTACGAGTCAAGCAAAACATCAAACCTCTTTACGAGTCAAGCAAAAACACCAAATCTCTTCACGAGTCACACAAAACACCCAAACCTCTTTACGAGTCAAGCAAAAACACTAAACCTCTTCACGAGTCACAAAAACACCTTACACTCTTTTACGAATCCTTCAAAAGCACTAAGCCTCTTTACGAGTCAAACAAAAGCATTATGCCTCTTCTACGAGCCCAACAAAAGCACTGAGCCTCTTTTACGAGTCAAATACATAAACACAAAGCCTCCTTTACGAGAATGACATTGAAGCACAAACACCAGATCAAGCATGCAACAAGCACTCAACATCAGCAACCATCTCAAGCACACAGCAAGTATTCAATGCGCAAAGTCGGCTAGACTACAAAACGCCGTCAAGCATCGTTCAACATCAGCAAATGCCCCAAGCAAAACACCAGCAAGTAGCACAAGCACTCGCACACAAGCACAAGCAAAGCACCGTCCAGAAGCATCCAAGCAACACGCAGGCTGGCAGGCCCCTAAATATGCAGGACCGTCATGTCCTTAAACATGTACCGCCCTCCTCAAGGCGTTCCCTAAGACTAAGTCCTCGTCTCTCCCGAGACACATACTTAGCGCCGCCAGGTAGTATCGAGGCTGTAGTGGTGGGATACTATCTTTTAAGTTTGACTAAGCGCTTTAGTCCAAGCTCGATCAAGCTGGGGCTCTGTAGATACCCGTATCCGTACCCCCCAAAAAGCAACCCGATGATGAAAATGGACTTTCATGCATGTTTTATAAATAGACGAAACGGTACAAAGTGTCTAAAACATTTTAGTCGTTTTTAACGTATTTATTTAAGTTTGCATATTCCGTAAAATTGAACATTAATTTTGTCGCCTATTTTAAAGCTAAAATACGATACGATTATTCACTCACAAAAAGCAACCCACAAAAACGGCCTCACAAAAACAACCCACAACCTACAAAAATACGCACCCGAAACGAGTCAACACGCCTCTCGAGTCACTTTTTCGTAAAACCAAATTTTACGATATTACAAAATAATACAACACAAAACAATCGTATTTCGAGCCAAAATCGAAAAACACGACAAAAACCGAAACACGAAACACGAAAAACGAAAACGCCTAACTTCGGTCCAATGGACTAAAGCATGCCTTGGTCCAAAGCATGCACACACACAAAAACCCTACGGACAAAAGAAAGACCCAATCAAACCAGCCGCCAAAATACAAAAAATGGCCCAAAACACAACCCAAAACAAGTCGTCAGTGAACAGACGACTTGAAAACAAGTCGCCTGTCAACAGACGACTTGTTTTCAAGTCGTCTGTCAACAGACGACTTGTTTTCAAGTCGTCTGTTCACTGACGACTTGTATTGGCTCTTGGGCTCTGCTATTTCACCTCGAGCTCAGCCCACCTCTTCCTTATATATACCCATACACGCACAACAACTAAAACAACAAGATACAACGCAACACAACAATTCACTTCTCCCTCTTACACTCACACTTAGCATTTTCTAAAAACCGTCTTTACGTTTTAAGGTAAACATTTTACCTTTGGACTAGACTTTTTAGACTCGGACAAGGGTTACCTTAACCCAACTCAATATTGGTTTAACGAACCCGTATTAAATATCTGATTTGTAGTAATTCGGATTCCTAATCCGTCTAAACCTCGCCAATATTGCATAAACAAACGACTCACTGTCACTAAAGCAAACCGACTTTACATTTTACACTTAAGCAAATTCTCATACATGCATTAAATTACGACTAAACACGAATTCGACATTAACTTGTACCGTTTCAACTAGTCTTTTAAACATGCAAAACTGAGGGTTTTCAAAATACTAGAATTAGACAAAAGTCGGAAAATAACGTTTTATATTAATTCAAATCAATGAATTATTATTTCTCGTATATTTCCTAAAGCAAAACGTCGTTAATTTTAACGACTCACATGCATTGCCTTGCATTTTTATCGAGTCATATTCGCACTTGTACGTAGCGTTTTATTTGCTCACACATCGAAATTAAGCACTTGTTTTCAAATCAGTAAAGACTACTTTACGTAGGCTTTTGATTTCAGTTTTTCATAAAACGTTTTGATTAACTTTCAAAAGTAACCTTGCCCCGAATCCACTCTGGTTTCACAATAACCTTAGGAGGAGAGGTATCGACGCGCCTTGAATTCTAAGACACGCGTCTTATAATTTAAGACGCATTGAAAAGGTCCAAATTCCTTTAAAATTTGGTGGCGACTCCAAAAGCAATTTCAAATCGATTTTCAAGCATTTAAGCAATGATATCCCCCATAGCAATATTCGCACACTTTTGCACTTACGCAAATTTTCTCGCGTAGCGCCTCGCTCCTATTCGAGCGAGCCCGCGCGAGGCGTCGAGATAGGTCCGATCCGGGTACCTTCAGTAGTACGAGAATTTCCTGACGTCTTCCCAAATGAGTTACCAGGCTTACCACCTGCACGTGACGTTGAATTCTCTATCGACCTTGTGCCAGGCACGGCCCCAATCTCAAAGGCACCCTATAGGATGGCACCGGTAGAACTACAGGAGTTGAAGAAACAACTTGAGGAGATGATTGAAAAGGGTTTCATAAGACCGAGTGTCTCACCCTGGGGAGCACCGGTTCTCTTTGTGAAGAAGAAGGATGGCAGTATGAGACTCTGCATCGACTACAGGGAATTAAACAAGGGGACCATTAAGAACCGCTACCCTCTGCCAAGGATTGACGACCTTTTTGATCAGCTAAAAGGCGCGGGAGTGTTTTCTAAGATCGACCTGAGGTCAGGTTATCATCAGATCGCTGTTAGGGAATCTGACATCCAGAAGACTGCTTTCAGAAGCAGATATGGTCACTACGAATTCAAGGTTATGCCTTTCGGTTTGACAAATGCACCAGCAGTGTTCATGGATCAAATGAACAGGACCTTCCACGAGTACTTAGACATATGCGTGGTTGTATTCATTGATGATATCCTAATTTATTCCAAGACCGGGGCAGAACACGAGAAACATTTACGTATCATTCTGGGAATACTGAGGAAATATAAGTGGTATGCTAAATTTTCTAAGTGCGAATTTTGGCTCGAGAAGGTAGCATTCCTGGGTCACGTCATCTCGAAGGATGGAGTGATGGTAGATCGTGCAAAGATCGACGCAGATGAAAGAATGGAAGGCTCCCACAAATATAAGCGAAATACGCGACTTCCTAGGTTTGGCGAGATACTACGGAAGATTTGTTCCAGACTTCTCCAAAGTAGCACGACCCATGACGAAGTTGCTACAGAAGGAATCTAAGTTCATATGGAGTGAGGAATGCGAGAATGCTTTCCAAGAACTCAAGACAAGGCTTACCACAGCGCCAGTCTTAGCTCTCCCTACAGATGGAGACGAGTATGAAGTCTACAGTGACGCCTCACTGAATGGCTTGGGTTGCGTGCTGATGCAACAAGGGAAGGTCATAGCTTATGCGTCAAGGCAGTTAAAAGTTAATGAACGAAACTACCCAACTCATGACCTTGAATTAGCAGCTGTGGTGTTTGCTTTGAAAATCTGGCGTCATTACCTCTACGGAGTGAGTATCAAGTTCTACACGGACCACAAAAGCCTGAAATATATCTTCACGCAGAAGGAACTCAACATGAGACAACGCCGGTGGTTAGAACTGATCAAGGACTATAAGATTGAACTACTGTACCACGAGGGTAAGGCGAACGTCGTTGCCGACGCTCTGAGTAGAAAGACTACGCATACCCTTAGCAACATCTGGGAAATTCCGGCTGGTATCGTCAGAGACTTCAAAAGAATGAATTTAGAGTTGGTTCAGTCTGATGATGCCGACTTAAACGCAATGATCGCAGAGCCGGGGTTATATCACGAGATAAGAGCTCTACAATGGGAAGACGAAGAGCTTGTTAAGATCAGACGGGAAATTCCTTCAGGAAACCGAGAAGGGTTTGAGATTAAACCTGACGGAAGTCTGAGATTCAAGGAAAGGTGGTGTGTGCCCGACGTACCGGTGTTAAAGAGAAAGATCCTTGACGAGGCACATAGTACACGATACTCCATCCATCCGGGGTCTGATAAGATGTTCCAAGATTTAAAGCTGAGGTTCTGGTGGGTAGGAATGAAAGCAGAAATTGCCGAATACGTTGCAAAATGCCTAATCTGCCAGAAGGTGAAATTCGAACATCAACGACCTGGAGGACTACTACAACCCTTAGACATTCCATTGGGGAAATGGGACTCCATTTCCATGGATTTCATAACGGCTTCTGAGAACTCACAAGGGAAATAATGCAATTTGGGTTATAGTGGACCGCTTAACTAAGTCGGCCCATTTTCTACCAATCAAGGACACTTGGAGCCTTGAAGAGCTAGCTAAGGCTTATGAGAAGGAGGTGATCCGATTACACGGCGTACCGCTGGATATTATATCGGACAGGGATCCGAGATTCACCTCCCATTTTTGGGAAAAGTTACAAGCAGCATTGGGAAGCCAACTGAAGATGAGCACCGCTTTCCATCCTGCGACCGATGGTCAAACTGAGCGAACTATCCAAACCGTCGAAGACATGCTCAGGGCTTGTGCTCTAGAATTCAACGAGAACTGGGAGAAAAGTCTACCTTTGATTGAATTCTCCTACAACAATAGCTTCCATGCAAGCTTGGGTTGTGCCCCATTCGAGGCACTCTACGGGAGGAAGTGTCGTAGCCCAGTCTGTTGGGACGATGCTAGTGATAACGTGGGTACTGGACCAGAAGTCATTCAAGACCAGATCGAACACATCAAAATCATTCGTGAACGACTACAAGCGGCCCAGGACCGCCAGAAGATGTATGCTAACAAGCATCGCCGACCTATTGAGTTCGAAGTCGGTAATCATGTGTTCTTGAAAGTATCGCCCATGAAGGGGGTTCGACGTTTCGGATTGAAGGGGAAACTGAGTCCTAAATACGTTGGACCATACGAAGTACTTGAAAGGATTGGCGAGGTAGCATATCGCCTAGCGCTACCCCCCAACCTCTCCAAGGTCCACAACGTGTTCCACGTTTCTCAACTAAGGCGATACAGGAGTGACCCAAGTCATATCATTACTCCTGACGTGATCGCAGTTGAGCCTAACCTGCTCTACTCCGAGAGACCTGTCAAGATCCTAGCACGAGAAACCAAAGTGCTGAGGCGGAAGACGGTTCCCTTAGTGAAAGTGCTATGGAAGGGACAATTGACCGAACAAGCAACTTGGGAGACCGAGGCCTCCATGAAGGAGAAATACCCCGAGCTGTTTATCTCAGGTGAAAATCCTATCCTTCATTCAAGTTTCGGGACGAAACTTTTCTAAGGGGGGAGGTTTGTAACACCCCGTGTTAATTTAATTCAATAATTAGCCATCAAGTTCTATTTTCAAAGCTTAAATCATTTCCTAATCCTTTAACCTTTCAAAATCACCCTTTTTGCAAAACTTTCGTTTTGTAAAATTTATCGACTTCTTTAACACTTTTCAAAATTTTTGAATAATGAAATAAATAATTTAGTCTTAGAATTTAAAAGTAGAAATATTTCGAAAAATCGTCAAACGCGCACACATTAACTTTTATCGCATTTGACGCCCGACTTTTTAAAACTGACCAAATTCGTGAAAAACATTTTTAGACACAAAATAAACATTTCCTTACTCAAATAGTGCATTTGCATACTAGTATGCAAATAGTATTTTTTGTTCCCTAATATTCATTTAATTAAAACTTATTTTTCTAATTAAGATAAAACTTACATAACACATTACTTTAACCTAATTTCCTTACTACCTTTTCTCATTATTTTCAAGAGCAAAAACTCACCTCATTTACCTCCTTTGGACCGTCCCCCTTAGCCCCTTTTCTCTCTTTATTTTTCTTTCATTTTACACCTAAAACTCACTAAATTAAAACCCTAAATAATACTCTAATAAATCACTAGTGTTCTTAGTTATTATTTGGGTATTTGAAGCTTACTTGTGACGGTTTTTGAAGGTGAAGACGGGTACTTGGGTGAAGACTTAGACCTAGATAATATCGTTGATCCGGACAACCAATAAACTTACCGATTAAGGTGACTAACTATGTCTTATATTATCCTTTTAGTAAATTAATTTGTTTTGTTATTATGATTTTATAAGTATGAAAATTATGTTAAAATATATAAAACATCACTTGTGTGCTTTAAATGTTTATGTGTGGTATAATAATGATAATAACTAAATAATGTGTTTAAATAGATTTGTGTAGTAACATGTTCATATATTTAGTTAATTTATTTTTGAGTATTTTTAATTTATGTTCATATGATTTTTATGTTAGTTATGTTTTATTTGAATAATAATCATATATAAAAATTATGTGAAATATTAAAGATGAGTTTAAAGTGATTAAAAATGAAAAATAAAAATTATATGTTCATGTATATATATCACGGTTTTCCCTATTTTTTTTAATAAATTTTCACTTTTAATTTTTGTAAATAATATGTTGGTTTAAGTTACGTTAAAATGGAGGTATTCATGTAAAAAAATTAAATTAGGAAAATAAAATATAAGTTGTTAAAATCAAAAAAATGGTGTTCTTGAGCTAGTTTATGTGTTCTTGAAATCTTCAAGTTGATGTTCATGTGTGTTCTTCATTTTTACTCTCTTTGATTTTGTTTTAGTTTATGTTTGTTATTACTTTGTGTTTATGTTTGGTTATTGTTTTTATACATTGTTAGTATTATGTTATAAATAACTTAAAACATTATAAATCATTTGGATTAAAAAGTTAGAAAATTAAAGTGTTGAAAAACACTATTCATAAATATAAATGAAATTTTTATTAAATTTCATTTTAGTTTAAATCGTTTTAGTATAATTAGAATAATTAAAATATAAAGACTTTAAGCTAAAAACCGATAAAATCGAAAAATGAAATTTTAGAACATACTAGTGCATGCTCACGGCATTTAGGCCATTTTAGGGTTAATTTTTGTTTTTATCACTTTTTAATTTATTGTTAATATAATTTAATTATTAGTTAATAAGTTAGAATTAAGAAATTAAAAGAAATAAATCAATTTGACATAACATATACATGTCACGGTTTTATCACTTTAAATGGACTAAATTTGATCAAAATGAAATTATCATTAAGTCACTAAAGTTAAATAGTAATTAGAATTGAATTTTTGTATAAATCGTTTTAATTATAAATGAATTATTATAAACCGATAAAAATATGTAACCGTTATAAAAATGAACTAAATCGTGTGATACTACCTTTGCTATTGGATTATTGAATTTGGACATACGGACTATAAATGAATCATCCACGATACTATCACTAACTTAAATAAAAAGACGACTAAATTTAACTGAGTCTTATTTTAAAATGAATATCATTATCACTTTTTACAAATTGAACTTAACATTTTTAAAAACTAATATTTTAAAATGAAAATCATTATCACTTTATACAAAATGAACTTAACGTTTTTGAAACTAGATTTTTAGATATTTTCATAAATGACTAAATACAAACCGAACTTAACATTTTTAAAACTAGACTTTAGAATATTTTCAAAAATCGCCTAAGTACAAAACGAACCTAACGACTTTGAAACTAAAAATTTGTACTTAGGAAATAAAAACAAGATTAGTATTATACTAAAATACCTTAAGTATAAAAATACGTATAAATATAAAAATACGTACAAGTATAAGAATACGTATAAGTATAAAAATACAATTAGAATACGAAGTATAAAAATACGAATACGTATAAAAATACGTTTAAAATACGGCGAATAGTAAATACGATGAATAGTAAATACAATGAATAGTAAATACGATGAATAGTGAAAAGTGAATAGTGAAATACTGAAAATAATTGAAAATTTTACTAAGTATAGAAAATTTAAAATGAAGAAGTAAATAACCTAAAGTGTTTGAAAAACACATAAATAAAATTGGACATACTAATAAACGTTTCAATTTAGAAACCTGAAAACGTTAATAATTAACAACACTTCAAATAATAAACGAACGTGTTATGTGATCATATGAAACCTACAAATACTTAAACGTTTGACGCTGGGACTAGGAGAGTCTAGTAACATGTGATATGTAATATCAAATAAATAATGAATCTTGAGTAAGTTAAATAAAAGGTCAAGCTTGGGCCTCAGATAAGGGAACGTCAATCGTGAGTGAAGTAGGGTTTAAGATAGTCTTGTCGCTGTCGCCATTCTTGGGACAAGATAATTGAATATGCCATGGTTTTTGCCACAGGCTTTAGGAAATGGTCGTTTTATCTGGAGTTAAGGTGCTCTACGAATAGCGTGGCCCATTCTTAACGTGGATACTAATGTACATGTACTAGACTAGGGTTTAATTCACTCTATTTCGCTAAAGTTATCAGGGCCACCGTAACATTATGTGCATATGCGCTTTACGGTTCTGTCTCCTTGCCGTGTTTCGTGTTTATTGCACGCGACACTAGCATTCGTTCTTGCCACATGTAAAGATCACTTGATGAGATTGTATCTGAAGTTCGAATCATTTCGAACACTAGAGGATGAGATGCAAGTATTATAGTATTCGGCGTGGTTTACGAGTCGAGTAAGCCTCTGCACTATGGAAGTGAGATGCAATCGATTAGAGTACAAAGGCCTACTCAGTGGTCAGGCTCGTAAGCAGTATGTGTTGTTTGTTGTATGATTAATTGAGAACGAGTGTGTACCATCTTCGAAAACTAAAGACCACAACTTTCTGAATTGAATCGAGTCTGCATGATGTGAATGATACGATATGTATGTTTGATTACGATCCGATATCGCCTTGTAATGCTATTGAATTATTGTGATACTATTGCTATGTTATTATATGCTATTTGCCTTCATACCTGAATATCATGCTTATATGATTTATCGCTTTAAACCGCATGCTTCTTATGACTTATATGTCTTTATATGCTATATGTAATAAGCATGTTTATATTTTTATCATAATGTTATAATTATAAAGCGATAATATTAAACCAAAGTAATTGAAATCGAGGGTAAGTATGAGCATAGCTAGTCATTGTCACTTCGTGAGCATCCCCATCGATTTATTGTGCAGATGATCGTGGGTAGGAAATTTGGATTTTGGACGGGGCCACGAGACGCTTTATTGTTTTACTTTCGCCTAGTTTGAGAGATTTGTAATATATAATATGTTACTCTTTTAACTTCCGTACTTAGAGTCGTTTAATTCGACTCTTGAACGATGATGTAATATTTTGGGATTTTATTGTATAATTAATAACGCTGGTTTTAGACTTAATTAATTTCCGCCTTAGTAATTAAAGTCGACTAAAAAATCAGGTTGTTACACCAGCAGTGTGCAAAAAGGGTCTCCCCAAAATAATCGGAATGTGGACATCCTCAGGCATGTCTAACACTACAAAGTCGACAGGGAAAAAGAACTTTCCAACCTGTACTGGGACATCTTGTAGGATACCTAAGGGACGCTTAACGGAACGGTCGGCCATTTGCAAAGTAATGCTCGTGGGTCCCAAATTGGTCATGTTTATCTTTTGACACATCGAATATGGGATAACACTGACGCTAGCTCCTAGGTCACATAAAGCATTCTTAACCTCGAACTTACCTATGGAGCAAGGGATGGAAAAGGTCCCGGGGTAACTAAGCTTAGGGCGTTTACTACCCTGCAACCTAGTGCTAGCCTCCCCTACAAAAGCAACAGTAGAAACATCGTCTAACGTACGCTTCCTAGCTAAGACTTCCTTTAAAGACTTAGCGTACGCGGGGATTTGAGTTACAAGGTCAATGAAAGGAACATTTACTTGTAGGGCTTTGACGACATCCACGAACTTCTGAAACTTAGCCTCGACCCCGGTATTTCGTTGTCGACCCGGAAATGGGAGGTTAATTTGAATCAGGGGCGTTGGAGTAGCAACCGGAGCACCAGAAACAACACCCGAACCATCACTACTATTGTCACCCGTGTTTCGTGCAACCGGCTTAGGCGTGTCCACCCTCGGAGCATCATAAGACGTGCCACTCCTCAATGTAATCGCGCATGCTTTATCGGGAGGTGGATTACCTTGGGACGGGAGTGTTCCAGGTTGTCGGGACGCTCGCGAAGTAGCTAATTGGGCAACTTGATTTTCCAAAAGCTTGATCGCCGCATCCTTAGCTTGCCCATCCTTCTGAATCTGCTGCAGCATCATTTCTTGCGACTTCTGCATGCCCATCATCATTTGTTGCATTTGCAACATCATAGCCTTAGTCTCGGCCAAAGGATCGGGCACCGGTGTAGGTTGAGGAGGTGGTGTGTAGGGTGGTTTTTGGTAAGTGGGTGGTTGTTGATTTTTGTAGGGGGAGGTGTAGGGTGCGTTTTGAGTAGGTGGGGGAGTCGGGTTAAGTACGTTTTGGTTACGATAAGATAGCAGTGACCGATCATAACCTGGTTGATTCTGGTACGGTAGGTTCTGGAGTAAGTCTGATACGCATGAACCTTCTCGTGGGGTGCAGTATACCCCGTAGAATAACCCGAATCGTGCCCCGCAATAGCGTTGACATGGGCACCCGTAGAACCACTCCCCTGCATAGCATCAAACTTCCTATTTAATTCAGAAAGTTGACTCATAACCGCACTCATATTCTCATTTCCACGGTCATTATGCGCGGACCGTGAATTTCCCCTAGGCTTACCAAACTGAGATGAATGGATAGCCATTTCCTCGATCAACGCCCACGCCTTATCGTCATCGGTATTATTAGCAAATCGACCTCCCGCGGCCGAGTCAAGAGTAGCGCGACTCTCAGCAGACAATCCGTTGTAAAACGTCATAATAACCAACCAATCGCCAAGTCCGTGGTGCGGACATTCACGAATTAACCGTTTGTAACGGTCCCATGCCTCAGCTAATGTCTCGTCAAAGTGTTGCTGGAACCCTTGAATTTGACTACGGAGTTGGTTAGTCCGCTCCAGAGGATAGTACTTGCGATAGAAAGTAAGAGCTAGACTAGGCCAATCCGTAATTGTAACACCCCGGCCCCAACCAAAGGCCGAAATGTCACTCACGGTAGCTCGCCAGGCTGCGTACATCGCCCACAAACCAACACGGGTCCTTTACAGTGCATTTTGTCCTCACTCGTGCACATCCTGAGAACTTCCCAGGAGGTCACCCATCCTAAGACTACTCTCCAGCAAGCACGCTTAACCAAAGAGTTCTTAAGATGAGCCACCAGAAAAGAAGATGCATCTTGTTGATATGAGTAGCACTTACAATCCTCTTAAGCACCAGGTCACTTGAGCTCATCACATGGACCACTTCAACGGGAGCCCGGCCCGAATAACATCGGACAACACCGGGTGTTACTCACCCTTTGATTGAAGAACGAACGCCCTCGTTGCGCTGGCGACTACTTACAATATAGCATTCCAGAATCCTCCCCAGCTAGGTGCGTACCTAGGATTCGACCACACGGCTAGGTGCGTACCTAGGATTCGACCACACGGTCGCCGGGTTGCTCTGATACCATTTGTAACACCCCAACTTGAAGAACGCAACGTCCTCGTTGCGCCTGGTAGCTACTTACAATATAGCATTCCAGAATCCTCCCCAGCTAGGTGTGTACCTAGGATTCGACCACACGGCTAGGTGCGTACCTAGGATTCGACCACACGGTCGCCGGGTTGCTCTGATACCATTTGTAACACCGGCTGACCAAAGGCCGAAATGTCACTCACGGTAGCTCGCCAGGCTGCGTACATCGCCCACAAACCAACACGGGTCCTTTCCAGTGCACTTTGTCCTCACTCGTGCACATCCTGAGAACTTCCCAGGAGGTCACCCATCCTAAGACTACTCTCCAGCAAGCACGCTTAACCAAAGAGTTCTTAAGATGAACCACCAGAAAAGAAGATGCATCTTGTTGATATGAGTAGCACTTACAATCCTTTTAAGCACCAGGTCACTTGAGCTCATCACATGGACCACTTCAACGGGAACCCGGCCCGAATAACCTCGGACAACACCGGGTGTTACAGTAATTACCGCAGCAGCCTTATCAAGATCCGTGATCCAATCCCGCGCGCGGTCGCGTGAAGAGAAAGGGAAGAGCATCTCCCTAATCTGATTCTGCGTGATCCCATTCTGCTTAATCGTCGAGCAGTAGTCGGTGAAAACCTGCATGTGCTTCCCGGGATCCTCCGTAGGATTGCCGCCGAATTGATTGCGCTCCACCAAAGTAAGAAAGGCGGGGCGAATCTCAAAATTACCCTGGACCGTAGCCGGGATGGTGAATCCTTGTGGGATCGACTCGGTCTTTGGCAATGAGTGACTATATAGTTTCGGCATAGTCACGGGCGGTGAAGTAGAAACTGGAGTAACTGGTGGTGTGTCCTCTTCGTAGGACGGTTGCGTTGCACAGACTCCGCTTGCAACGCTTCCTCGATATCAAGATCAACTATTTGAATTGCTTCCTTTCGTAGTCTATGTAATGCTCGCTCAGGTTCAGGCTCAAATGGAACTAGAGTCCGAGGTGACCTGTGCATTAACAAAACTACAAGCAAACATTGAGAAACGGTCTCATGGAACTAGGTTCCTTGAGACAAGAGAGAAAAACCTGCAACAACTAACAATAGCTAAAACAAACAAAGCCGTTTCCCCGGCAACGGCGCCAAAATTGATGAGGCTAAAGTCGTCACGCCTAATCAAAATAAACCTAGACAAACAACTAACAGAAGCTAGTGGTAAACAGGGTCGAATCCACAGGGAAACAGTGTAGTTATTAGTAAAGTCGGAGTAAAACAGGTCTGACTCAAGGGTGTGAAAAAGGGTTGAATTGAATTATAAACTAAAGCAAAAGGGAAGATGAATAAAGATCAATAAGGGAGAAAATTAGGGCATCGGGTTCATTATGACAGTGATTCAGGAACTCAAGTTCATAAGAAGGAAGCAATAAACTGTGCAAATTGATTAGGTTTAGAAAACGCTCTCTCGAGTCAGTTTTAGCCTTAAGCAAATTTAGCGGGCTCTCGCTACGTACTAAATTCAACTTATCGATCTCGCGTAAGTCTAGTTTTAACTCGGCTTTCGATCTTAAATCAAAACTTACTCAGGTTCAATTAAACTCGGATGAATTCGTTGATCAGGCGAAGCAATCCTAATTCCATTGCATAAAACGCGTAGAAAGAAATTCAATTGCACAATATATTCAACCAATTTAATCTAAAAACATGTTCCTGAACCAAGGGCACAAATTCCCCTCAAACCCTAATTGAAGAATTAGCTAAGCATGATTGAAATTAAAACGAAGCAATTATAATAATAAGACATGATGAAAGAATAACAATTGAAATTAAACCTGAAATTAATCTTGAATTGAAGTAAAGATCGATTCTTGCAAAGTAATTAAATCTAAGTCTAAGAGTTTTTGAGAGAGTTTTAAGAGAGAAACTAACTTCTAACCTAAAGCAGTAAAAAATAGAATGAAAGATATCCCATAAAACCCTAACTCGAGTCTATTTATACAAGCACGAAAATCCGGAGAATAAGTGAAGCAGAACCTATCGGTTCGTGGGCAAACCGATCGGTTCTGGGGGGTGAACCGATCGGTTCTCATAAAACCGTGCGGTTCTAGGGGTGAACCGATCGGTTCTCATAAAACCGTGCGGTTCTAAGGTATCCAGCAAATTTCCAGCAAGTTTTGTTCTAATTCACTCATCCTGAACCTATAGGTTTGCTCTGAAACTATAGGTTTGACGTCCCAAATCCTCATATTGACTCCGAATCAACTCTCAGACTTCGTCTTGACGTCACGATACTCGAAAATGGATCACTCGACTCAGGTTTTAGCTCAGGACCGCCAAAACCTGCAAAATGTAAACGAGGAACAATAGTATTGCAATATAAAGCAGATAGCTTCTAAAATAGCAATGAACTCGACTAAAAGAAAGCTAAATGCAACTAAAACGGGGGCATATAATCGATATAAATAGCACTTATCATGAACCTTTTCATAATAACACAATATTCATTATCTTTATAACAAATATAACAAGATATTGTAAAAACAATAATTTCCAAAAATAAAGAAAAATTTCGGCCAAAAAGAACAAAATTGCCGAAAATTATAATTTTTTTTTTTAAGATTGTTTCGGCCAATTTAAAAAAATAAACCAAAAAGGCAATTTTTTTTTTCTATTTTAATTCGGCCAAAGTGAAACAAATACAATCAATTTTAATTCGGCCCTCGAAAAATTGAATTAAACAGTTTTAATTCGATTATTCTAATAAATAGATCGATACTAACTCAATTTTAATCCGTATTAAACATTGATTTTTAAGAGATTCAAAATAACCTTTTAAATTAAACATCTTAAACTGATAGATCTAATGATTAATAACCAATATGTTCATTAACATACAAAATTTTGGTCCTTTTATGTTTTAATTCAATCGGTATTAAATCAAAACTTATACAAATTCATATGTGATAGATTTAACATCTTAAAACATCGATAATTATGAATCAAACGGACCAAAACAAGCCAAAAACACAAAAAAAACTCACGGCCAACATAGAAAAACCATTCGGCCATAATTTAAATTTGTTTAACATTATACTAAATTTGATTTTTATGAAAAACATATAAAAATTTATATGCCCTAAGGCTCTGATACCACTTGTAGGATTATATCGGTATATAGTCCATTAAAATCACAAGATTATAATGAAAATTTTAAAAGATTTAAAGTCATAAATTGAAATTGCATAACATAATATAAAGATTTAGAATTAACCTTTTAATCCTAAAGAATTGGCCTAAGAACAATACCAAAATTATGGTATTTCCTAATTGAAACAGCCAAGATATGTTTAAGAAATGTCTTTTAGATTTGCTAGAAGAATTAGAGAGGAGGACAATTTCTTTTCTCTCAAGATATGTGTTGTGTGCTAGGATCAATAATGAATTAGGTTAGATGAGAAATTACGTTGTGATTAGGTTAAGTAGAGAGGAAGAAAACAACCTCCTCCCCACCCTAATTCACACGTCCCACTTTAGGGCAAAGGGGTGGACTTTTCCACCTCAAAATTTACAAGCCCAAATCTAATTAAAAGGTTTAACCCATTTAATTAGTTTTCTTTAGCTTTTAATGTATAATGTAATTATAATATCCATATATCATAATGAATCATAAATGTCCGTATATTTATAATTTGCTAATTAATTGTAACTGTTTAAAATTAATTAGCCTACATTATACGCAATAATTAAATATAACCTTTTATATTCAATTTACGAATTACAGCTAATTCCTCTCATCTAATATCATTTAATCATTATTAAATAATATTCATCATCATATTTGACTAACTCTTAGTCACATTTGACTAGCCTTTTAGTCAACAACACTGACTAACCGTTTAGTCATTAAATAAGGCATCGAAATGATCATTTTCTCAAATAATCACATCTCTCAAACACATCCTTTAGGTGTGACTCTTAGGTACCAGTTGATAACCGCCATCTGTATGACAATAACGTCAAACTTATCTAGCAAGCCAACCGTTATCGATAAACGTTAATCAACTGATTAAATACAAAATGTACCCTGTGTACCTTTAGAGATTTATTCATGGTATTGCACTAAGTGCGGAGGACACTAGCTCCAACACCAAATGCACTAGGTCTTCACCTAAATTAGTCAAAATACATCCACGATATCCTAGAAAATTACAATATGAGCAATGCCAAACCCAATACAACACCTTTGGCTACTGGCGCAAATCTAGTTCGTGAAGACAACAAACCAATTCACGATCACTCGAACTACCGCGCAATAGTTGGCAGCCTTCAATACCTCTCCCTAACAAGACCTGAAATTGCCTTCACTATTAACCGTCTGGCCCAGTTCCTGCATCATCAGACCACCACACACTGGACGGCTCTGAAGCGTCTCCTTCGTTATCTTTAAGGCACACAAACTCATGGAGTACAACTGTATCGCCAAACACCCCTCTGTCTCCATGCCTTTTGCGATGCTGATTTAGCAGGTGACAAAGATAACTATGTCTCCACCACAGGCTACGTCATCTATCTCGGCTAAAACCCGATCTCATGGTCCTCCAAAAAACAGCGGGGCCTTGCCCTCTTCACCACTGAAGCGGAGTTCCGAGCACCAGCTGCTGTGACGACATAAGTCATTTGGCTGCGCAATCTCCTCACTGAACTCCGAATTGCCACCACCAAAGCACCTGCCATCTACTGCGACAACATGTCTGCTACACTATACGCTAAGAATCCCACTTTTCACTCCAGAATGAAGCACATGGCCCTGTCTTTCCACTTCGTCCGTGAACAACTTCAGCTTGGTCATGTTCGTATTCAGCACATCACAAGCAAGGATCAGCTAGCAGATGCACTCATCAAGCCACTTCACAAACAACGCTACCTTGAGCTATGAGACAAGATTGGCCTCCATCTTTCTCCGTCCATCTTGTGGGGGCGTATTATCCAAGATACTACACAATATACTCAAGCAAATAATACAACAGGAAATCAATCAATAATCAATCACAATCCTTAATTAATCCTTAATTTCAGCAATTGTATTATAATCATACTAGAATTAGGATAGCATTCATATTGTAAAATAGGTAAGTGTATTTCTACTACCTAGGCACTCATTAGTATATATACTGTAAACATTGTAAATCAATGAATACAACATTCACTTCTTATACACCGAGGGAATATCGTTGTTAAACAAAGAAATACGAAACTTTTGTCCAATTTAATACATCAATTTAGTATTAATAAAACCCACAAATTCAAATCCTATAAACATTGATTTTGATTCTTCAACTACGGTCAAGGTGGTACGATTTTACGGGTGAGTTACGCAACAAAAAATTTACTAGCAAGTTACGCAACAAAAATTTATTGGCGAATTAAGAACTAAAATTTAATTGCGAGTTACGCATTTAAAAGTTGTCTGGATAGTCCTATACACATTTTAAGATTGTCTAATGAGTCATATACGTAATGAAAGTTGTTTGGCGAGTCCTATACGTACGTATCTTACTGAAGGTACCGGGAAAGTGAGACCTATCGACGCCCTGCGCGCGCCCGTCCTCGCCCCGTGCGGGGGCGCCGGGAAGCGGAATGCGCCTCGCAGGAAAAAGTGCGATGGTTTTGAGAAAATGGGGGAGATCATTGCATGAATTTGTGATCAAAAAAGAAAAGTAGAAAAATCCTTTTTGAAAGTGTATTTTCGGAGTCGCCACCAAATATTAAAGGAATTTGGAACCTATTCAACGCGTCTTGAAATACAAGACACGAGTGTCTCAGATTTCAAGATGCGTCGATATCTATCAATCTGAGGTTTGAAACCAGAGAAGGGATTCGGAGTGAGGTTACTTTTCAAAAGTTTTGACAAAAATGTGTTTTGAAAACTGAAATCAAAAAGCCTACGTAAAAGTAATCTCTACTAATTTGAAAACATTTATTTAATTTCGATATTTGGGCTAAAATGACGCTACGTACAAGTGCGAATATATATGACTCGATGAAAATGCATAAATAATGTAAATCGTCAAAATAATGACTTTTCTATGGGAAATGTACGTTAAGTAATAATTTATTGACTAAATTATTACCATAAACGTTATTTTCCGACCTCATATTTGACTCTTTAAGAATTTGTGAAAACCCTCAGTTTTGACATGCTAAAAGACTCTATGAAACGGTACAATTTAGTGTTGGATCCGTGATTCTAGTCGTTATTTAATGCATGAATGAGGACTTGCATAATTATAAAAGTGACGTCGGTTTGCTTTAGTGATAATGAGTCGTTTATTTATGCGATATTGGCGGGGTTTAGACGGATTATGAATCCGAATTACTACAACAGACATTTAATACGGCTTCGCTAATGCCAATATCGGGTTGGGGTTAATGTAACCCCTTTGTCCGAGTCTCAAAACGTCCCAGAGCGTAGGTAAAATGTTTACCTTTCGAAAGTGAAAAGACGGTATTTTTGAGTGGATTTTGTGAGTAGTGTATGTGTTTTGTAAAAACCGATGTATTGAAATGAATGAAGTGGGTTGGTATTTATAGAGGTTGGCTCGTTTTTTGTGGGTGCACAAAACTAAATCGCCTGTGTACAGGAGTTTTTAATTTTGTTTGGGTTGGATTTTTTTAAGAAAAATCAAAAAGGCGGCTGTTACAAAACAAAAACATAATCGCCTGTTGACAGGCGTTTAACTTTTTAATCACCTGTCAACTGGCGATTGTATTTTAGTTTTGGTGGGCTGTTTTATGCCGCCATTTGGTTTTGGTTGTGTGATTAGGTGATGATTATGTTTTATTTGGATATTTTGGGCCAAATTGGTTTTTGGCTCAATTTTGGTTTTCGTGTTTCGGTTTTTGTCGTGTTTTTCGGTTTTGGCTCAAAATAAAATAATATTAAAGTATATTATTTTACGGTTGTGTAGAGTCTAGTTTTGTGAAAATGTGACACGGGACGCACTTTGTGTTGGAGTATGTGTCCTCCACAATAGTGCGATTACTTAATAAATCTCAATTAAGGTATACGTGGGGATAATCCTGTATTATTGTCAATTGATTAACGTAAATCAATAACGGTTGGCTGACTAGAGTTTGACGTTATTGTCGTGAGAACGGCGGTAATCAATTGATCCCTTTAAGTCACACCTATAGAACGCATCTAAAGTATTAAAGCTAATATATTGTATGAGATACGATTATATTAGTAACTTGATAAATTGACTAACGGTTAGTCAGTGTATTAATTTAGAGAGAAATCGAGTTGTGAACTCGGATGATTTAATTTTATATCGATAAAATTATTAGAGGAGACGAGAATTAGTGATTAAGCGTTAATTCACTAATTATATATATTTTACTAATGAGATTAGTAAAAGTATATTTTTAATATATGTGTAAGTGTACATGTATATTAAGGAAGAGTTTAATTGATTTACCCTTAATTATATTAGATAATTAAGTGATAAATTTTCAATATTTGTGGCACAAATATTGAAAACAAAATAGACACATTTAATGGTCCTATGGACCGTACAAAATGGTGAGAAAGGAGGAGAAGTTTCCTCTTTGTCTTATTCTATTTGGAAGTCTACTTTTTGCATGTGTGAAACATCATCATCAGAATGCAATTGTGCTAATCAAGAGCACAACTCTTCCCTTCTCCTCTCCTTTTGGCCGGCCCAAGTAGTGTGTCACACACACTACTTTTGCTCCTCTTCCTTGTTAAATACAAGACTAAGTTGAGAGAAAAATAATTCATTCTTTTTCTCTCCCTCTTTCTCTATATTTCTCTCTAAAAAATACTACTAATAGTATTAATATTACTAAGTGTTAGTAATACTTTTTCCACATATTATCAAGCTAATACTAAGTTATTTCTAGATCAAAATACTTAGTATTTTTGGGGTGTTCTTGGGTGTATCTCAAAGGAGGTTTCCTTGTTTGGAAACTCGGTTTTGGAGGATCATCCTAAGCTTATATTCAACAAACAAAACTAGAAAGGAGTTCTAGTTTTGTGCCCTAATTTTTCCTTTAAGAGAAAGGTATAAATTTCTAATCTTGTTAACAATGTAAATTTGTACTACATAGATCTTGCTAAATCAAATTAGAGTAATTTGATTTATACTAATATTTGATTAGTAAATGGGAAGAGTTCCCTACAAGTGGTATCAGAGCCAAGGCTTGTAGTTACAAATTTATTTTGTTAATTTTGGGGTTTTATATATTTATTGAGAATAAATATGATAAAATCCGAAAATGGTGTTAAAAGTGGTTTTAACACGAGATTTTTATTGCATGCAAAGTTTCTGGTCTCATGAAGTTACTGGTCAAATTTCGTAATTTTTGAAATTTGTTTGCTAATTTAAATGATTTTTATACAAAACCGAGTCAAAAAGTGTGTTTTTGGCTAAAATAATTAATATAAATAGTTATAGTTTGAATCTGGTCACGAAATTTTTACACCGTGATATTTCATATTTATACATTCTGCATGTAAATTTTCAAAGTCAGATTTTGAGTTTTGAATATTTATTCATATTTTTGTTTAAAATCGGTATGGTTTGCATTTTATGTCCAAAAATATAGTAAACGTTCTTTTCTGGACATGAAATTTATACCAATATTTTTATACGTTATGAGGATGCTCTCGTATAAATTTGGGATTTTTCCTCACTGTTTTAGACGGTTTCTTGATTTTATGAGATAAAATCGATAAAATCGTATGTTATTTTATATAAAATAATTCGTAAATTTTTTCTGACCAAACTTTTCATTTCTGATATTTTGGAAGTGTTCCAGAATATACAAAATTTTGTCAAAATAAAAATGGTTTTATTTTATTTTATTTTATTTTGATTTTATAAAGCTTTATTCATAAAAGGGTTATGATTAAAGTACTTCTAATTAGCAAATGACCAAGTTTATGAACTAAAATCACCTTAAGTTAGTATAAACTAATGTTGGGTGTTCTAAAATCAGTTTAGAAGTTTTAGTTCAAGCTTAAAAGGTGTTTTAAGCATTATTGGTTAATATAAGATTAATCGATTATAAATGAGATCGGTTTGAAACGTTTTAATGCGATTATTGTTTAGGGCGATTTTGGCATGTTTTTATTTATAAGCTTTACATTATGCATGTTTGGATGAATGTTTATTATTGAATGAATGTTTGTTCTTACTAGTATGGCCATAGTTGTTATTTTTTTACCGATATTGCCGTAATGAAAGCGGAATATCGTGTGTGATTGTAATTCAATGCGATCTCGTATCGCCGGTTTGTAATTTAATAGTTTATTTCATTTATAAATGTATAATAGGTTTGCTATGTATTCATTTGTAAATCATACTTCAACTATTGTAAATCAAGACCTGTTGGAGATCGACATGGAGCCTGTAAGTGTTCTAAAGCTAGCAAGGAGGAGCTTGGATGAGATCCATATGAAGAGGGACCAAAGGAGTTGGTTTCCAATTTGTAACTCCTTGTATTTTAATTTCTTTAGGTGGCCATACTAGGTTTATGTTTGTTTCATGCTTGTTTGTTTGCTTATTTTCCGCACACATGCCAAAATCGCCATGCATGCCACGATATCCCACTATGATTGTCGATTTAAGTCACGATTCCTAAATTAGTTCACTTATAAAGAATTTATATGACTAAAAATTGACAAGATCACCCACATTTTAACAAATGAATTGAGTTTAAGCCTTTCCAAATGTAGCGACTATGAACCCCATGTTCGTGAGGACCTCCGCAACGTGGAACCTTGTTACCATGGGTAAGTAGTGGGAGGAAGTCCCTTGCTAATTTGGTTTGGACTCAACCGAATAAGAGTTATTTGGGGCTAAAAGATGCATTTTAAAGAAAATCATCAACCAAGCATTCTAGTGTAGAATTAGTCAAGTGTTGACTTATCTCTTTTATATAAAAGGAAACATGAGATGTCTAATTTTATATGAAAAACGAGTCTTGGAATCATTTATATAATTTCGTGGGAGATCATTATATAAATGGACATTTGTTTTAAAAATGAGTTTTAGCAAATGTTATAAATGAACAATGAATGCTTATATATTTCCTCATATTTATTGTAGAATCGATTATCGCAATGGCATCATCATCATCAACTCCCGCCCATTTTGGGCAAAGATTCATGGTTGCGAACCGTGATGGATAAGTGTATCCTCAAGGATGACGGTAGCAACTCCGTCGAATGGGATTCGACAATGAAGGGCGCCACGACATCCGACAATGTGCTCAAGCACCTTACCGATCAACCACCCGCCAACCCACTTCGATCCGGCGGCAAGAGCCACCTATGATGAGTTTATGAAAGTGGACAATGACGTGAAAAACGTCTTAATTTGGTCCATGGCACCCGCTCTCAAACTCCGATTTGTCACTCAAAAAAGTGCATATGCGATATTCACTCGAGTGACAACTATGTTCTCCAAAGCACCGCAAATTAGGCTTTATGAAGCCGCGGTGCGGTTTTTCGATGCAAAGCTTGAGAGGAACCAAAAAGTTGGTGCTCATGTGCTCAAAATGATTGAGCAAATAGACACTCTTGAGCGTCAAGAGTGTGCTATACCCAAGGCTCTTGCGATCAACCGCATCCTTCATTCTCTTCCTAACAAGTTTGCTCACTTTCGAGTAAACTATAACATGAACAACATGGATAAGAGTTACCATGAACTTCATGCTCTTGGTCCAAGCCGAGAGGGAGATGGAAGTGAATGAGGTGGAGAAGAAAGATGTTCTCTCCATGAAAATGAAGAACATGAACTTGGGAGTGAAGAAGGGGAAGGTGGCCAAGAAGGGGCCATCTAACATTGGCAAGGGTAAGGAAAGGCTATTGTGGAAGGTGTTCCACATAAGCCTAAGCCCAAGATCAACAAGGAAGACCCTCAAAGACACTTGCAAATATTGCAATGAAGTGGGTCATTGGATGCGCATTGTCCCAAGTACAAGAAGGATTTGAAAGATGGATGTGCGACATCCAAAGGTATTCTTCCTTCTAATCTCTATATGATAGACATCAATCATGCTTGCATTTCTACATGGGTATTGGATACCGGATGTGGATCTCACCTTTGTAATCATTTGCAGGGGATGAGAAACGTGCAGGCCCTAGCCAAGGGTGATGTAGATCTCCGCATGGGCAATGGAGCTAGAGTAGCGGCCGTTTCCGTGGGAACTTTTGTACTCGCTCTTGCTAGTGGATTAGAGTTGCTTTTGAATAACTGTTATTTTGTACCAACTCTAACGAAAAACATTATCTCCGTCTCCGTTTTAGATGCGGAAGGCTTTTCTTTTGTGATTAAGAACAACCGTTGTAATTTTTTTCATTTAATGAAATAGTTTATGGTGAAGCTATTTCAATTGGAGGTATTTATGTTTTAAATGATGTTAATGATGTTTATCATGTCGAGAACAAGAGGCTCAAAACGAATGAATCAAACAAATCCTACCTTTGGCATTGTCGTTTAGGTCACATAAATGACAAACGCATAAAGAGACTTGTTGCGACCAAGGTTCTCAAACCATTTGATTACGAATCATATGGTACATGCGAATCTTGCCTCTTAGGCAAGATGACTCGTCAACCCTTTAGTGGTAAAGGGGCACGAGCAAGTGAGGTTTTAGGACTCATACATACCGATGTGTGTGGTCCATTAAACATCACCGCTAGAGGAGGATATCATTACTTCATTACTTTTACCGATGACTTAAGTAGATATGGTTATGTCTACTTAATAAGGCATAAAAGTGATGCTTTTGAGAAATTTAAAGAATTTCAAAATGAGGTTGAGAACCAATTAAACAAAAGGATAAAAGCACTGCGATCGGATCGTGGTGGCGAATATCTAAGTAATGAGTTTGATTCACATCTTAAGAATTGTGGTATAATATCACCATGGACTCCTCCGGGCACACCACAATTGAATGGTGTTGCAGAAAGGAGAAACCGAACCTTGCTTGACATGGTTCGATCTATGATGAGTCAAACTGAGCTTCCTGGATCATTTTGGGGCTTTGCACTGTTATCTGCTGTTTTCTCACTAAATCGAAGTCCGACTAAAGCGGCCAATAAGACTCCATATGAGATATGGACGGGAACGGTTCCCTATTTGTCATTCATGAGAATTTGGGGATGTGAGGCATTCGTCATGAATAAAACTGGCGATAAACTCGCTCCAAGGTCTGACAAATGTCTATTTGTAGGTTATCCTAAGGAAACCTGTGGTTACTACTTCTACAACCCTCACGAGAACAAAGTGTTTGTGGCTCGTGATGCTGTTTTTCTAGAAAATGAATTTATTTCTAAGAAACAGAGTGGGAGAAAATTTGAACTTGATGAAGTTCAAGAGCCACAAACCGACGCAGAAGATGAGGAAACCGCTCCTCGTCTTCTCTCACACTAAGTATAGTCCATAGGAGGTCGGGAAGAGTTAGTCAACAACCTGACTGCTACCTCAGAACATCGAGGAGGAGGGTGATTTGTTGTTATTCGAAAGCAACGAACCCTCAACCTACAAGGCGGCTATTGGTAGCCCCAACTCCGAACAATGGCTTGAAGCCATGAAATTCGAAATGGATTCTATGTACGAGAACCAAGTTTGGGACTTGGTAGATTTACCTGAAGGAGTGCGACCCCTTCAGTGTAAATGGATATTCAAAATCAAACTCGGCATAGATAAACATATTGATGTTTACAAAGCTAGATTGGTGGCAAAGGGCTTTTCACAAGTCCAAGGCATTCATTATGATGAAACCTTTGCACCGGTTGCTATGCTTCGATCTATAAGGATAATCTTAGCGGTTGCCGCATTTCATGACTATGAGATATGGCAAATGGATGTAAAAACCGCCTTCTTGAATGGGATTCTAGAAGAGGAAGTGTTTATGACACAACCTGAAGGTTTTGTAGATACATCCAACCCTAAGAAAGTATGCAAGCTTAAAAGATCCATTTATGGTCTTAAGCAAGCATCGAGGAGTTGGAATCACAGATTCGATCATGTTATCAAACAACATGGATTCGCTCGTAGTGCCGAGGAACCTTGTTTGTACATGAAGTTTTGTGGGAGTAAAGTAACCTTCCTTGTTTTGTATGTGGATGACATACTACTGATTGGAAATGATGTTCCAAGTCTGAACTCGGTAAAGGTGGAATTGGGAAACCATTTCCAAATGAAGGACTTGGGAGAGGCACAACGCATCTTGGGTATCCGGATCTATAGAGATAGTTCGAAAAGGATACTAGCATTAAGTCAAGAAACTTATATCGATAAGATTCTTGATAGGTTCAATATGAAAGACTCCAAGAGAGGCTTTCTTCCGATGAGTGTAGGAATAACGTTGAAGAAAATCTCAATGTCCTACGACTCCTGCGGAAATTGAACGCATGAAATTGATCCCTTATGCTTCCGCTGTAGGATCAATCATGTATGCTATGATGTGCACTCGTCCCGATGTCGCTTTCGCCTTGAGCATGACGAGCCGGTATCAAGCTAATCCCGGTGAGAGTCACTGGATAGCTGTAAAGAACATCCTTAAGTACTTGAGAAGAAGTAAGGATTCGTTTCTTGTGTTTGGAGGAGAACTTGAGCTACGTGTAAAGGGTTACACGGATGCAAGTTTCCAAACCGATGGGGATGATCTGAAATCCTAATCCGGTTATGTCTTTATGTTGAATGGAGGAGCTGTTTGTTGGAAGAGCTTCAAACAGAGTGTCACTGCGGATTCTACAACTGGGTGAATATTTGGCGGCATCTCAAGTCGCTAAAGCAGCTGTGTGGAATCGGCATTTCTCGGGTGGACTAAGAGCACCCCCTAGTGCCGCGGATCCTGTCACTGTTTATTGTGATAACAGTGGGGCTATTTTCCAAGCGAAGGAGCCCAAGTCTAGTAACAAGTCTAGACACGTTTTGAGGAAATACCACGTTATTAGAGATAATGTGGAGAGGAAGGAAATAGATATTTGTAAGGTTGGGACAGACGATAACATCGCTGATCCTTTAACCAAGCCTCTTTCGAGGGGTAAGCATGACGCGCACACCGCCTCCATGGGGTTGCGACGTATGCCAGATTTCCTTTAGTTTCGTAATATGTAATAGAATGATGTATCTTATTACATATATGAAAATAACATTCATTGTTTTTATCTTAAGTCATTATGAATGCATACTTTGTTTATCCGAATATTTGTGTGACAACTTTGAACGTATTCAAGTGAACGGCATAAACTAAGTATTTGGTCCCTGGTCTCTTATAAGAGGTGACGTCTCATAGAGACTGGATTGCAAGTCTATCGATGGTGGGTTCAACACCATAGGGTCATATGTGATGACTGATCGTTTGCATAGACAGACTGTGAAAACACTCTGTCGGGCTGTGACGCTTATAGAATTCCTTTTCAATGCGATTGAAACCTGGTCGTGGTGGGAATTTCTATAGTATTCCTTTGAGTCGATTCTTTGACTGGAACTGATTATGCGAGTCGATGCATAGCTCCGAGTGACTTTCATTTTTGTCCTAAGCCATGCCGTGAAAGGGGGTTATAAGGGCATCTTTGGGGTCATGGTGATCTGCATCATACAGTAAAATCGAGTGGAAGGGAAATGTCCACCCTCGTCAGGGTAAAACATCTTTGGGCCACTCGAGGAGAAGCCGCTGAAAATGCGTGGCCACGCTCGGTAAGAATCTACGGTAGATTCCCCGGTCAGACAGCTACTCTCCTTATCGAGGAAACCACTCATGATGTATATCTCAGGATGCAAGTACGACCTGTAAGACACCTTGCATCGAGTGGGAGATGTGAAACGGACATGAGAATTGGTAATGCACAACTTGTCTCGGACAAGTGGGAGATTGTTGGAGTATGTGTCCTCCACAATAGTGCGATTACTTAATAAATCTCAATTAAGGAATACGTGGGGATAATCCTGTATTATTGTCAATTGATTAACGTAAATCAATAACGGTTGGCTGACTAGAGTTTGACGTTATTGTCGAGAGAATCCAGGTAATCAATTGATCCCTTTAAGTCACACCTATAGAACGCATCTAAATATTTAAGCTAATATATTGTATGAGATACGATTATATTAGTAACTTGATAAATTGACTAACGGTTAGTCAGTGTATTAATTTAGAGAGAAATCGAGTTGTGAACTCGGATGATTTAATTTTATATCGATAAAATTATTAGAGGAGACGAGAATTAGTGATTAAGCGTTAATTCACTAATTATATATATTTTACTAATGAGATTAGTAAAAGTATATTTTTAATATATGTGTAAGTGTACATGTATATTAAGGAAGAGTTTAATTGATTTACCCTTAATTATATTAGATAATTAAGTGATAAATTATAAATATTTGTGGGACAAATATTGAAAACAAAATAGACTCATTTAAGGGTCCTATGGACCGTACAAAATGGTGAGAAAGGAGGAGAAGTTTCCTCTTTGTCTTATTCTATTTGGAAGTCTACTTTTTGCATGTGTGAAACATCATCATTGTAATGCATGCAATTGTGCTAATCAAGAGCACAACTCTTCCCTTCTCCTCTCCTTTTGGCCGGCCCAAGTAGTGTGTCACACACACTACTTTTGCTCCTCTTCCTTGTTAAATACAAGACTAAGTTGAGAGAAAAATAATTCATTCTTTTTCTCTCCCTCTTTCTCTATATTTCTCTCTAAAAAATACTACTAATAGTATTAATATTACTAAGTGTTAGTAATACTTTTTCCACATATTATCAAGCTAATACTAAGTTATTTCTAGATCAAAGTACTTAGTATTTTTGGGGTGTTCTTGGGTGTATCTCAAAGGAGGTTTCCTTGTTTGGAAACTCGATTTTGGAGGATCATCCTAAGCTTATATTCAACAAACAAAACTAGAAAGGAGTTCTAGTTTTGTGCCCTAATTTTTCCTTTAAGAGAAAGGTATAAATTTCTAATCTTGTTAACAATGTAAATTTGTACTACATAAATCTTGCTAAATCAAATTAGAGTAATTTGATTTACACTAATATTTGATTAGTAAATGGGAAGAGTTCCCTACACTTTGGCCCGTTTTGAGTGTTGTGTTAGTGTGCGTTTTGGGTCGTTTTTGTAAGTTTGGGCCGTTTTGTAGCTAGTTGGGCTGTTTTTGTGGCTTGGCTTAATAAGACGTTCCTGTTTCGTGCTCGTGTTGTGCTTATAATGACTAAGAGTGACATTTCATTTTTATGATTATGCAAGTCCAAATTAATACGCTAAAAATGACTAATACGTTTTAGACACTTTTGTACCGTTTCGACTCTTTTAAAAGCATGAATGGAAGTCCTTTTCATCATCGGGTTTGTTTTTTGGGGGGTACGGATACGGGTATCTACAGAGCCCCCAGTTTGACTGAGCTTGGACAAAGCGTTAGTCAAACTTAAAGATAGTATCCGGACCATTACAGTCTCGGTACTACCTGGCGGCGCTAAGCATGTGTCTTATGGAAGAGACGAGGACTTAGCGTCGGGAAATGCGGGGAGGGACGACATGATTTTAAGGACATGTCTCCTGCCTTTTCTGCTAGTGGTGCCGGTGTTGTCAGTGCGTCGTCTGGGCCTTCTGCGAGTGGCTTTGGACATGGTGCTGTTCCTGGTGGTCTTGAGCCGCCGCTAGTCTTTGCCGGTCGTGGACGTTGTCGCCGAAGTCGCCGCTTTTTAATGTGGTACGTGAGGAGACCGTCGTTGAGCGGACGCGTCTTCTCTTACGGTGATGCTAGCGGTAGTGGAGCCGCCTTTGGTCGCCGAGGTCTCCCGCTGGTGGCCGAGGTCGTGCTCAGTGTCGTCTCGCAGTCTTTGCGGCGTGGGCGTGGCCGCTGCGGTAGACGCCCGAGGCTCCTAGGGGAGGCCGTGGTGGAGGTCGGGGCAAAGCTGCAGGGTCTTTGCAGGGACGTGGTCGTAGCGGTCTTTGGAGGACGCCTGTGGCCGGAGGCCGAGGCGAGGTTGTGGCGTTATTCTGCGGGGCTTTGCAGGGGGCAGTAGCCACGCAGCGTTGGGTGCATGCGGCTCTGGAGGGCCAGGTTAGAGGCCGTGGTCGTGGTCGGAGGAACCCGAGGAAGGCGCAAGGTGGATGAGGCTTGAGTGAGGCGCATGAGCCACGACGCCGAGCTCGTCTTCTTCGCCGAGGTGGTGGCCGACCAGCCGAGGATGCCGGTATTTTTGAGGAGGTTGGAGTAGGGGGAGCACCTGCTGAGGCTACGCGGAGGCGTGGTCGTGTCCGGGGTCCGGGGAGCCGTTACGAGGATCCTCCTGAGTCGGAGGGGTCTTTGAGCGACGAGGATGAGGATTCTGACGAGATCAAGCGCCGAGGTCAGCTGCCGAGGTCGAGATTGGCCGAGGCGCCGCCGCCGCCGCCGCCAGCCGCCGCCGACGCCGCCAGTCTTCCGGGCTATCGCGGGCCGCTGCGGGTCGGGGTCGTTCAGACCAGGCTCGTGAGCAAAGTGAGGGTGATGCCGAGGCCGAGGCCACGCGAGGCCGAGGCCACGCGAGGCTAAGGCAGAGGCTGAGGGCCCGGCCCAGGACGGAGGTGCAGCGGCTCTCAGGGCTGCGATGGAGGTTTTTATGGGGATGGTTGATGAGCTGGGCGTGAGGCCTAACTATCCCCAGGGTCCGCGTTTGTGGTCGCAGGTGGCCTTTGACTGGGATGGCGTGACTCTGGTTTGGAGTCGCTTGGAGCACTTGTCGATCCGAGTGAAGGTCGGTTTCCCGTTAGGCTCGATGAGGACCTTCTCTGGGTTTCGGACGGTGTTCGACGTGTTTGACGGGAGGCTCACGCAGGAGGAGCGGGACATAGTACTTGGGACGGCTTTCGGTCCCCTGGTGCAGAAATGGAGGGAGGTGCGGGGTAAGCGGGTGAACTCGCGCTTCTGCGTAGGGCGTTCTTTGGATAGGTTTTGGGATACGACCAACACCTTCCACATGCCTGGTTACGAGGTTGGCGTGACTCCTTCTTCGTGGGCGATTGTCACTGGTCGCCTCATGGTGAGGCGTGCTTGATCGGGGCGTGGCGTCCCTCCTATCGATAGTCCACGCCGTCGTGCGGTTGATTGGTGACGGGGTTCGGTGTGGGATAGGTGAGAGCACACGCGTTTCCGGACTATTTGGTTTCTTGACTTCTTCGAGGGGAAGAGGAAGAAGAAGGGTCTACCCGAGCGAAGCGCCGAAAGCGGTCTTACCGTGGTTGTGGTGGTTCCTGACTACCACCCACTTTGGCGACAAGGGAGCGAAGCGCCGACTACCGGCCGATGGCTCTGTCGGACATGTCACGCCTTGGTGACTTCGACCGGGTTACTCCTCGCTCTGGGTCCGTTGATCCAGATCCGAGGCGGACGCGGTGCGCCCTGACCGGATTGATGAGGATTCAGATGTGTCTCTCGTGGGCCCTGGTCTTCTGATGGAGGTAAGTTTTGATTTCGCAGAGTCCTGTTATCTTGTCTTTGCTTTCCTTTTGTAACGCGTTGTATTACGATTGCTTGCGGTCTTGGTGCTCGCCACTTCCCTCTCTTCCTTGGGACACGCTCAAGGTCAAGCGCAGATCCCGCTTTCCATGCCTACGCCGATACGGATCGGAAAGGTATTGGCCTAAACTACGACGCGGCTCGGGTGCGCTTCAACGGGATGACCGTGGATATGGTAAGGGTATTTGTGTTTTGTACTTTGGTCTTTTGTAGCTTGTTTTTGGGTTAGTGTTTGTTTTTGTGGTTTACAATTTGGGTTTGTTTTGTAGTTCGTTCGCGACCCTCGAGGAAGTTTACCAACGCCCTCCGACGATTGCAAGCCGCTTTGGTCCCCTCGACTGACGGCGGTCAGATATCGAGACCCGACGGCTCATCTTGGTACTTGGGTGAGCGTCTGTCTGCGCAGACGGTCGTGGGCGCTTCATCGCACTCGCTCCTCCGCCGGTTTTGTTTCATGAGACGCCCGACGCTAACGAGCCGTGGCGTATACCATGAGGGTGAGTCCGACTCTCATCACGCTACCGAGGATTACGTGACTTGGGCACAGCATGCCCTTGCTGACGCTGTGATCGAGGTATGTTTTGTTGTTTTTTTTCCTTCTCTTTTTTTTGTTTTTGGTTTTTAAAAGCAAAAATTTACCCTGTTTTTGTTTTGTAGCGACGTGATCCTGATCTTGAGTTCCAGCCTCCTCCGTTCGTCGAGGATCTGTTGGTCGTGCACGAGGCCGCCAAAGATTCGATTGTGTTGCTCGCGTCTATGTCCGTGGTGACCGGCGCGGCCTGGAGAGGTGGGATCCGCGCGTGAAAAAGGTATTCACTTTCTTCTTCGTACAGCATGAGTATTATGTAGTATAGCCCCCAGTTTGAGTAAGATTTTATTGTAAAATCATTAGTCAAACTCTGTTGAAACGGTTTTTGATTATAGCCCCCAGGTTGGAAAACTAAATGTATTTCGTGTCGCGGGCAGATGACTACCGAGGTGCACAGAGGTCGTGGGCGCGCGAACCCGGTGGAGGGCTGCGTGAACGGAAGGTGGTGGATGTCATAGGCTCGTAGGAGGCGCCGACGCCGACTTGAGTTAGCGAGGTCGTGGCGAGGAGGCGAGATCGCGGTCGAAATGGAGGTCGCGCATCTTGCCGAGGAGTCGAGAGTCCCGGTCGAGCTAGAGGGCTCGCACGCAGAGGAGCCGGATAGAGGCGCGTCGAGATCGACTCGCTTGCGTCTTTGTCTTCTGGTCGTGACCATTCGCAGTAGGCTTGGACTTGTGTGTATATTGGACTTGTATTATGAATATTAGTATATTTTTTGTAATGGTTTATGTATTGGGACTTGTGTATGGTTGTTTTTTTTGTTGTGTGGGTGTTTATGGGTTTAATTCGGTTATTTTGTCTTGTTGCGAAAAATGCATTCCTGTGTCGTAGCCGGGTCTGAAATCCTCGCGTATTTGCTTGCCGAGCGTACCTGCAAAACATTGTTAGTCGTAAAAGCATATATATATGTCTCGATTGAGACTGACTCGCTAATGACCAAACTAAAAGCAAATGTGGAGTTTTGAAAAATGCCGTTTAGAAAAATATTTTAGACTCGTAAAAAGACGTTTTTGACATTATAAAAATGTGAGCTAAAACGACGTTTTGAGACGAAAATTGTGAATGCGAAAATCGTATTTTGTGTGGGGTTTAATTTTTGTGTGATTGTCGTGTTTTGTGAAAAATGAAAAATACGAAAGACGGGAGTCGATCACGCAAATCGAGACGACGCGACGGGACCGTACATGTCGACCAAGAGGTCGGTAAAAATAGTGTAGGGGTAATAAGTTAGAAATTTTTAGGGTATAGGTGTGTAAGAAGTGTAAGAAATCGAATAATTTTGTCAGAAAGAAAAAGAAAATCGCCTGTAAACAGGCGATTTTACTTTTAATCGTCTGTTTACAGGCGATTACAATTTTGTATTGTGATTTTTGTTTGATTTATTTTAATCGCTTGTTCTCTAGCGTTTAAGTTTTTGTGTTGTATTTCGTTGTGCAAATCTCGGCTATAAAAGGAGGGCTAGGTTAACTCATTTCACTCATCCTTTCATTTCCCATTCTCGATTTTCCAAAAATATTCGTAATATTTACTTTAACATTTGTCGAATTATGGAGAATTTTGAAGGGAACTTGCGCCGTTGGTGTGCGTCCTTGTCGGGTATCGAGAAGAAGCTTTTGAAAGATTGCGGAGTTGGCGTATTTCGTGGGCTAAGGCAGGTTCGAATGGAGTACGAGTTCCTGGACGCTTGTCTTGAGTATTGGGATCCAAGCCTTCACGTGTTCCGCTTTCCTTGCGGAGAGGTTTGCCCTCTAGTTGAGGAGTTTGGCGCCATTGGTGGGTGGGTGCGCATTAGCTTGCCGGTATGCGTCAGGCAGGAGTTTGGCTATAAGAGGCAAGTTCAGAACTACCTCCAAATAACCCGGGACGAGGTGGAAGAGCTATTTGTTGGGAGCCGTGTCAACCTCCATCGCTTATGTCAATGGTTTAGGAATGACGAGAATGGGCATATCTCTGCTGTGGCCAGGAGGAGGGCTTTGGCCTTTTGCCTGGTACACTGCTACATGTTCCCGGACTCTATATCCGAGGGGTTGTTGGGAGACCCGCGTTTAATTGCCGTTGTGGAGCAGATGGAAATAGGTTGCAATCCCTCTACTTTAATTCTGGCGGAGACGATCCTTGGATTGGATGACCGGGCATGCAATAGGGAGCATGCGTCTCGAGGATGTCCTTGATCCTCCGGGTTATTGGGCGATGGAGCGTCTGAATGTGTTGAACGACTTCGCCGATGTTGAGTATGTTGCAGGAGGCGTCACCAGCCGTTACATGCGGTGGTCGGTCCGCATTTAACGCCCCACCGACTATTTCCCCGAAGTTTGTGAGGTCATGTGCTATCCGCTGGCTCGATGCAGTGGTGGGGGATAGTTGGCGTGACGGCTAGCGCAGTAGGCGATGGTCCCTCCGGAGTTCTCTTATGTGGGTTTGAGATGGGCGTTTACATCCACCCTCTGCGAGTTAGGCGACAAATAGGGTATGCACAGTTCATCCCTGGCCAGGACACGAAGGTACAGGACATGGTTGTGTTGAATAACCAGGTGACTGACGAGTGGGCTGGCGGTTGGATCATGCGCCCTAAGTGGCTTGTGGCTGGTACTGCTGGGACGATCCGGGTATCGAGAGCCTATGTTAAATGGACCGTTGCTGAAAGTGTTCATGAGAGGGCTCGCCTTCGTGCCTTAGAGCTTAATGAGCCTCCGCCGACGTCTGCCTACGACCCGATACAGAGGTGGGGGTGATGCTTCGAGCTCGGCGCCTCTTTCAGCGGCGGAGTGTGTGTTTGGTCGTCGTCGCATACCAGGGCCGGGTGCTCCAGGTCGTCATGGTAATGTTGGGGATCGCCGCAGGGGTTGAGGGTTGGTGCTTCCCCGCTCAGTCGAAAGGTTTGGTGGTTTAAGGGAATCTAGTGTGGTTTTGTTGCTGGTTTGTTAGTATTATGTTCGTATTATGTTGTATTTATGTATTATATTATCTATCCTAAACCCGATGTACATGCCGGGACTTGTATTGTAATATATTGTAGTGTTGTTAATGTAGTTTATGCTCCTACGTCTGAAAAATCCAAAATGTAACCGTTCTTTTTAAGATTAATAAATATCAGGTTTTTATTTACGACTTTGCCTCATTTTGCTTGTTATTCTGTGTGAAATTCCTTAGCTCTAATCTCTTTTCAAAGGTTTTAGAATGCAAGCATGGTTTTTAGGAAATTTTTGTATTGACTATTCCCTCGACTTTTTTAAGCTTTGGGTTTGTCGTTTTGTGTTGAATGTCGTTCTTTTCACCTTCAGGTTTAAAAGACGAATTTTTGTGTTGACTCTGTCCTTAGCTTTTTTAAGCTTTGGACGCGTCAGTTTTGTGTTGAATGTTGTCCTTTTAACCCTTAGGTTTAAGAGACGAATTTTGTGCTGACTATGTCCTTGACTTTTTTAAGCTTTGGACGTGTCATTTTGTGTTGAATATCGTCCTTTTAACCCTTAGATTTTAAAAGACGAGTTTTGTGTTGACTATGTCCTTGACCTTTTTTAAGCTTTGGACGCGTCATTTTGTGTTGAATATCGGTTGCGCTTTTTGCAAAGCTGCCTACGTATCTACGAAAAATGGAATCAAACCACAGAGTTCTAAGTGTACGTTTAGGGGCATACCGGCCCAAGAGTTGTGTTTGCTTTTTTGTGGTGAATGTGGACGTTTAGGGGCATGCCGGCCCATGAATTGTGTTTGGTGGATGCATGTTTAGGGGCATGCCGGCCCATGAATTGTGTTTTTGATTTTTGTAGAGAGAGTGCACGTTTAGGGGCATGCCAGCTCATGAACATGTTTAAGGACATGTCGGTCCATGAATTGCTTTTGATTTTTGTGGAGAGAAAGAGCATGTTTAGGGGCATGCCGGCCCATGAACATGTTTAAGGACATGTCGGTCCATGAACATGTTTAAGGACATGTCGGTCCAAGAATTGCTTTTGATTTTTGTGGAGAGAAAGAGCATGTTTAGGGGCATGCCGGCCCATGAACATGTTTAAGCACATGTCGGTCCATGAACATGTTTAAGGACATGTCGGTCCATTGAATTGCTTTTTAGAAAATTTTACATTTTATAGATACATTGCAAGGCATTTTTAAGGGTAGTACTTTTTGAGCTGGTCGAGGTTCGTTGCTAGGTTAAACTCTTGACCGTCCAAGTCGGTTAGTTTTACTACTCCGTCCGTGAAGATTTCCTTGACGAGGTAGGGTCCAGCCCAGTTAGGCTTGAATTTTCCTCGTGGGTCGATTGGAAGTGGTGCTCGGACTGACTTTAGTACGAGATCACCTACTTTTATGTTTCGTGGCTTAACTCGTTTGTTGAATGCTCGTTGTAATCGGGCTTGGTACATTCGTACGGTACTTAGGGAATGCAGTCGGCGTTCGTCCAGGAGCATGAGTTGTTCGCCATCATGGACTTGCGTGACGATTTCCTGCCCCTTCTTGTAGTCGACACATATGAGCAGTGTCCCTTGTGGTGTCTTCTTGAGTAATTGTCCCATCTCTAGCACAAATTGGGAAGCTAGGAGTCTGATAGCCCTCTGTCCGCGTTTATCGGTGTCGGGTGGGTAAGTGTTGTCTGTTTTGTAGTTGATTATGGCTTGATACCAAGGCTCTGTCTGCTCGGCTTCGTCCAGGTCAATGGTATGGATGTATGCTGGTTCGTCACGTCTTTCGACGATGATGGATAGCAACTTCATGTCTGGCGGCATGTTGAAGAGGGAAGAGAGTTTTGACAGTGCGTCGGCAAACTGGTTTTCTTCCCTTGGGAGGTGGTAAAATTCGATGCTGTCGAAGTTGGTTAGGAGTTTTTGTACTTTTGTTTGGTATTTGGTGAGGGTTTCGCTCATGATCTTCCATGCCCCGGTCACTTGATTTATGATGAGGAATGAATCTCCATGCACCCGTAGGTTCTTTATTTTGAGGGCGATGGCGGCTTGCAGGCCGTAAATGCAGGCTTCGTATTCTGCGGCGTTGTTTGTGACGCTAAAATCGAGCTTGATCGAGAGCGGAGTATGGTCACCATTTGGGGATATTAAGAGTATTCCTACTCCGTAGCCGCGGTAATTTGATGATCCGTCAAAGTATAATTGCCAGTACTCCCTTTCTATGGCGAAGATCCCATCGTCCGAAAATGACATTGTGTCGATCATGGGTTGTTCGATGATAGCGTTTTCTGCAAGTCCTAAACCGCTTCTTCCCTTGAACACTTTCAGAGGGAGGTATTTGAGTTCATACTCGGCGAGGAGTAGAGTCCATCTGGCCATGCGCCCATTTAGGATTGGTTTTTCAAATAGGTACTTGAGGGGGTCCATTAGGGAGTAGACTCTTGTTGTGCTAGTGAGTAGGTAGTGTCTAAGCTTTTTGCGGCCCGCACCAATGGCAGGCGCCTTTTCTCGACGGTTCATACCGAAGTTTAAATCGTGAAACTTTTTGCTGATGTAGTAGATGGCCCGTTCTTCGTTGTTGACTTCTTGGGCGAGCATGGCACCCATAGCGTTTGGCGTGGTCGTTAAGTATAGCGATAGGGGCAAGTCCTTTTGTGGGGGTACCAGAACGGGTGGATTTGTGAGCAGGCTATTGACCTTGTCGAATGCTTGTTGACAATCGTCGTCCCATTTCGTATGCTCTTCTATCTTCAATTTTTTGAAGATTGGCTCACAAATCATGGTAAGTTTGCTGATAAATCGGGAGATATATTGGACTTGTCCCAAAAAGCTCCTTATTTCGTCGATGTTGCTTGGCGGTTTCATACCGATTATTGCCTTGATTTTGGTTGGGTCTATTTCGATCCCGCGCTGGCTTACTATGTGACCCAGCAACTTGCCTGATGTGACCCCAAAGGTGCATTTCTGTGGGTTTAGTCGCATCTTATACTGCCTAATTCGGGTGAAGAATTTCCGAAGGTTTGTGACGTGGTTGTCCCTTTCCTTTGACTTCACGATCATGTCGTCGACGTATACCTCGACCTCCTTATGCATCATGTCGTGGAGCAAGGTGGTGGCAGTACGTTGGTAGGTAGCGCCGGCATTTTTGAGCCCAAATGGCATGACTGTGTAGCAATATGTTCCCCAGGGGGTTACGAAAGTGGTTTTTGGCATGTCGTCTGCTGCCATTTTGATTTGGTTGTATCCTGCATATCCATCCATGAATGACAAGTAAGGCGTGGTCCTGCGTGTTGTCGATTAGGATGTCCATGTGAGGTAGTGGGAAATCGTCTTTTGGGCGGTGCTTTGTTTAGGTCCCTAAGTCGGCACATACCAGTATTTTGCCGCTCTTCTTCATGACTGGAACCATGTTAGAGACCCAATCGTAGTATTCAATGACTCCTGATGAATCCGACTTGTAGTTGCTTTTCGATCTCTTCTTTGACCATGAGAGACCATTCGCTTGATGCGTCTGAGCTTCGCTTGGCCAGTCCGAACCTTGCTTGATCGGGATGCGGTGTTCAGCTATCTCGCGGTCTATGCCGGGCATGTCCTTATATGACCAGGCAAAGACATCCTTAAACTCTGCGAGGAGCTTGGTATATGTGGCCCTTTCTTCTGTGCTTAGGGAAGCCCCCAGTTGCAGTTCTTGAGGCTCTTCGGGCGTGCCTATGTCGACGGTTGTTGTGTTTTCAATGATGGGGTCCTGTTCGGGTTTTGAGACAATGCTTGCAATGTATCTATATAATGCAATGTTTTTTAGTTTAAATTTATCGTGATCATTGGAATACGTAGATTTTAAATGAGGCAAAGAGTAATAAAAAACTTTCATGTTATTAATGTTATCAAAAGCGGTTACATTTGAAGATAGCTCAGACGAGGGAGCTTTGGATAACCTTAATGACTCTAGTTACTTACTGAGACTTACTATAATAGCCGTTTTAGAAAAAAAAAGGCGTCATGACGACGCAGGATCCTAGACTCTAGGTGTAGACGCTTGAATTGGGACCTTCCGAGTCGTCGGTAGATTGGGTGGCTTCTTCTTCGAGCTTCAGTTGTCGGAGGGCGACTCGGAAATCTGAGGCTTCTATGGTGATGACATCGTTGTAAAAAGGGATTTTAACCTTTTGGTGGAGAGTTGATGTTATGGCCCCGGTAGCGTGAATCCATGTCCTTCCTAGTAACATATTGTATGCCGGGGGAATGTCCATGAGTTGGAATTGGGTTTTTGTCTTGATGAGTCCTATCACGATGGGTAGTGATATGACACCTTCTATGCTGCGGGAGGTACCGTCGTATGCTCTTATGTTGTTGGAGCAAGGGGTGACATCGCTTTCTTTTAGTCCTAGCTTGAGGGCTGTTGTTAGGGGCAGGATGTTGATCGCGGAGCCATTGTCGATGAGAGTAACGGGTAATATCATGTTACGGCACTCTACGGTTATGTAGAGTGCTGGGTTGTGTGGGTCTTGGAAGGATGGCAGGTCTGCGTGGGAGAAAGTTATGGCGCCTGGTAGCCAATCCCGGATGATGCGGCTAATGAGTTGTGCTGGGAGGACATCTCTGGTGTTACGCCATGTCGTGTCTAAGGAAGGGTCGTTGGTTATGGGTAGGTTAGTCATATCCTTGACTATGCTCTTGTCTCTGCCTTTGCTTGTGCGTTTGGGAGGGAATCCTGGCGGTATTTGTAGCTCTAAAGGAGACTGATACGGATGTTGGGGGTGAGGAGCTTTATCGTGGCCGTCGGGCTGTCTGAGGGGACGTTGATGAGGGATCGGGGTGAAGATTCCTTTCCTGTCCTCATGCCTTGGTTCCGTTCTTGTCCTAGCTTGGCGAATGCGATCAATGTCGCTACCGTTGTTGATGCTGTCGAAAAGGACGTTGACCTCGTGATCGCTTGTGGGAGCCAGGAGGGGATGATTGAGGATGGGATGCGTTCCCACGAAAATGGGGTGAGAACGGGGCGTGCTATGCTGGACTGTTGGTTTAGGAGCTATGCTTGGCTTGTCGATCGTCTCGTTGTCAATCATGTCTTGGATTACGTTCTTCGACTTGAAACAGCTTCGATGTCGTGTCCTTTCCTCCTGTGGAATTCACGATCAGTCTTCGTGCCATGATAGGCGTTCTTATCCCTCAGTGGTTCACTGGTGGGCTTGGGGAGATGCAGAATGTTTTTCTTTACGAGCTTTCCCAATGCCTTTGAGTAAGACATGAAGAGGGGGTCGAACCTCCGTCGCTGTTGTGATGAGAACGGCCCAACTAGTGATGACCTGGGTACAGCAGGAGTGGGTTGTACTAGGAAAATTGGTTGCGCTGCTGGTGCCTTCGGGTTTGCAGTGTTAAAGGGTTCAGCCGTGGTCGTGGTTCGAGGAGTATTGCCCTGGCGACCATGATCTGCAGTTTTGGCCAATTTGTACTTGTGGATTTCGTCTTCTAGGGATCGAATCCTCTTGATGTGTCGAGCAGACTCTTCGGCGAATAGTCTAGCGTTTTTATCGGTTTCGATCTTCTGCATGGCGGCCAGATGCTCGAATAGGGCGGCGAGGTTGGCTATCTTGTGGTCAAGCAGCCTTACGTGTTCGGTGATCGTCATTAGTGGAGGAGGTGGTGGAAGGCGGCCGTCACTTGCGAGGTTGAAACGGAAATTCATATTGTGTTTGCGAGCCGGGTGTTCAGGGTTTTTCAGTGAGTGGACCTGACAAAGTTTTCAAACCTTTAGTGACTCTAAAAAGGAAGAAAAGACTCAACGAAAAATCGCATTCAAAGAGGTAAAAAAAGTGGGTGCATGACTCGACTCGTGTTTTTAGCTTAAAAAGACACAGGAAGCTTTTGAGGTAGGGGCATGTTGACACGTCCCTAATCTCGAGGTAGGAAAATTTTATGATCATAATCCGATTAACCCAGTTTAGCGGTATGTTGCTAGGGGTTTATCATTACGATAAAAAGGATCAAACCGATGTAGCGATAGGCTAGTCGATCTGAGGATGTTAAAATTGGGTAAAAGGCGATCACTTGTTCGCCTTTTACGTGTGACTCAGGGAATTAAATCAAAATGACGATAGGTCACTTGATTCAGAAATTAAATCAACGGGTTCGCATCTGAAAGAGCCCGCGTTTTTGGTTTTTTTTTTAGGAAAAAGATTAAATCGGGACGACTATGAAGTCACTCGACTTAGAGCTAATTCTAACGTACTAAAGGTTAATTTCATTTAAAATCTCCGAAATGCATTGACATTTACGGGTTTTTGCTCTATGAAATTTTTTGCAATAAATGTATTATGACGATCGTCGATGCATAATTCATTTACGTTTTGAAAAAGATCTGGGATCTAGTGATTATCCTGGATCGGTTTTAAATGCACTGGCATTTTATTTATCAAACTCAAATGACTATAGGTCAAAGAGCCTAACGGCGTGTTTTTAAAAGTATGACCTTTTTGAAAAAAAGTTTAAAAGTGAATTTTCAAAAATGGACGTATTTTAAATGTATAATGCCTAGGAAATGTTTTTTGCATGCAAAGGTTTTGAAAGACGACTATAGTGAGGGTATGAAGGTACCGGGAATTTTTCTTGGGAAAACCTATCGGCCTGCCTTGCCAAGGCTCGCCACTTGCTTGGCGTAGAAGCGAATGCGCCTCGCAGGAAAAAAAAGGGGTGCGAAGTTTTGTAAAAGGGGTGAAATGAAAAACGGGGAGATCATTGCATGAATTTGCGGTCAAAAAAGAAAAGTATAAAAGTCCTTTTTGAAATGTATTTTCGGAGTCGCCACCAAATATTAAAGGAATTTGGAACCTATTCAACGCGTCTTGAAATACAAGACACGAGTGTCTCAGATTTCAAGGTGCGTCGATACCTATCAATCTGAGGTTTGAAACCAGTGAAGGGGTTCGGAGTGAGGTTACTTTTCGAAAGTTTTGACAAAATGAGTTTTGAAAACAGTAATCAAAAAGCCTACATAAGAGTAGTCTCTACTAATTTGAAAACATTTGCTTAATTTCGATATTTGGGCTAAAAAGTCACGCTACGTACAAGTGCGAATAAGTATGACTCGATTAAAATGCATAAATAATGTAAATTGTCAAAATAATGACATATTGCTATAGGAAATGTACGTTAAATAATAATTTATTGACTAAATTATTACTATAGACGTTATTTTCCGACCTCGTATTAGAATTTGTACAAAAAACCCTCAGTTTTGACATGCTAAAAGACTCTACGAAACGGTACAATTTAGTGTTGGATCCGTGATTCTAGTCGTTATTTAATGCATGAATGAGGACTTGCATAATTATAAAAGTGACGTCGGTTTGCTTTAGTGATAATGAGTCGTTTATTTATGCGATATTGGCGGGGTTTAGACGGATTATGAATCCGAATTGCTACAACCGTATTACGAATACGGCCGCTTAGTGCCAATATCGGGTTTGGGGTTAATGTAACCCCATTGTCCGAAGTCTCAAACGCCCAAATTTGTAGGTAAAATGTTTACCTTTCAAAATGTAAAGTCGGTATTTGTGAGGGGATTTTGTGAATAGTGTATAAGTGTTAAAAAACCGGTGTTTGAAAAGAATGAAGTGGGTTGGTATTTATAGAGTTTTGGTGGTTTTTGTGGGATAACAAAATTAAATCGCCTGTATACAGGCGTTTAAGTTTGTTTGAGTTGAATATTTTTAAAGAAAAATAAAAAAAGTAATTTGGTACAAAACAAAAAAGAAAATCGCTGTTGACAAAGCGATTTTATTTTTAATCGCCCGTCAATCGCGATTTTATTTTTGTTTTAGTGGGTCTTTAAGCCGCCTTTTGGTTTTGGGTATGTGATTAGGTGATGATTGTGTTTTGTGGGTTGTTTACTTATGGGTTAAGTCTTTGGTTTTTCTCCGACTTTCGGTTTTTAGTGTTTCGGTTTTGTCGTGTTTTTCGGTTTTGGCTCGAAATTAAATAATATTGGGTTATATTATTTAATGGTATCGTGGAGTTTTGTTTTGTGAAAATGTGACACGGGACGCACTTTGGCCCGTTTTGAGTGTTGTGTTAGTGTGCGTTTTTGGGTCGTTTTTGTAAGTTTGGGCCGTTTTGTAGCTAGTTGAAATTTGTTTTTGTGGCTTGGCTAAATAACACGTTCCTATATTGTGCTCGTGTTACGCTCATGATGACTAAAATTGACATTCATTTTCATGATTATGCAAATCCAAATTAATACGCTAAAAATGACTAATACGTTTTAGACACTTTTGTACCGTTTCGACTCTTTTAAAAGCATGCATGAAAGTCCTTTTCATCATCGGGTTTGTTTTGGGGGGTACGGATACGGTATCTACTGAGCCCCCAGCTTGATCGAGCTTGGACAAAGCGTTAGTCAAACTTAAAGATAGTATCCTGACCATTACAGCCTCGATACTACTGGCGGCGCTAAGCATGTGTCTTATGGGAGAGACGAGGACTTAGCGTCGGAAATGCGAGGAGGGCGACATGTTTTTAAGGACATGACGGTCCTACATGTTTAAGGGCATGTCAGCCTGCATGTGGCCTGAGTACTCCCAGCTGGCGCCTTGCTTGTGTTTCCGTTTGTGCTCCTTGCTTTGCTCGCGCTTCTGGCTTGCGCTCCTTTGCTTTGCTTGCGCTTCTGGCTTGCGCTCCTTTGCTTCGCTTGCGCTTCTGGCTTGCGCTCCTTTGCTTGGCTTGCGCTTCTGGCTTGCGCTCCTTTGCTTCGCTTGCGCTTCTGGCTTGCGCTCCTTGCTTTGCTTTCCTTGCTGGACGTCTCGTAGAAGAGGTTACGCGTTTTGGGGTTTGGTTTATAAGAGTGGTTTAGATTTTTGTGAACGTCTCGTAAGGAGGCTACGTGTTCTTCTGATAAAAAGGGTTTGGTTTTTATGAACGTCTCGTGAGGAGGTTACGTGTTTTTGTATTTCTCATAAAAAGGGTTAGGTTTTTATGAACGTCTCGTGAGGAGGTTACGTGTTTTTGTATTTTAACGTCTCGTGAGGAGGCTACGTGTTTTTCTCATAAAAAGTTTGGTTTTTATGAACGTCTCGTGAGGAGGCTACGTGTTTTTTGTGGTTCTCATAAAAAGGGCTAGGTTTTTATGAACGTCTCTTAAGGAGGTTACGTGTTTTTGTATTTTAACGTCTCGTGAGGAGGCTACGTGTTTTTCTCATAAAAAGTTTAGGTTTTTATGAACGTCTCGTGAGGAGGCTACGTGTTTTTTGTGGTTCTCATAAAAAGGGCTAGGTTTTTATGAACGTCTCTTAAGGAGGTTACGTGTTTTTGTATTTTAACGTCTCGTGAGGAGGCTACGTGTTTTTCTCATAAAAAGTTTAGGTTTTTATGAACGTCTCGTGAGGAGGCTACGTGTTTTTGGTTTCTCATAAAAAGGGCTAGGTTTTTATGAACGTCTCTTAAGGAGGTTACGTGTTTTTGTATTTTAACGTCTCGTGAGGAGGTTACGTGTTTTTCTCATAAAAAGTTAGGTTTTTATGAACGTCTCGTGAGGAGGCTACGCGTTTTTGTATTTTAACGTCTCGTAAGGAGGCTACGTGTTTTTCTCATAAAAAGTTAGGTTTTTATGAACGTCTCGTGAGGAGGCTACGTGTTTTTCTCATAAAAGTTAGGTTTTTATGAACGTCTCGTGAGGAGGCTACGTGTTTTTGGTTTCTCATAAAAAGGGCTAGGTTTTTATGAACGTCTCGTGAGGAGGCTACGCGTTTTTGTATTTTAACGTCTCGTAAGGAGGCTACGTGTTTTTGGTTTCTCATAAAAAGGGCTAGGTTTTTATGAACGTCTCGTGAGGAGGCTACGCGTTTTTGTATTTTAACGTCTCGTAAGGAGGCTACGTGTTTTTGTGGTTCTCATAAAAAGGGCTAGGTTTTTATAAACGTCTCGTGAGGAGGCTACGTGTTTTTGTTGGTTGGGTTGAAATCGTGTTTAAAATGGGTTGAAAGGTGTATTGGGCCGAGGAAATGGCCTAAAACCAAACAGAAACCCATGAAACAAAAATAAAATCGCCAGTAAACTGGCGATTTTGTTTTTGTTTTGTGAATCTGTATAAAAGTCGGGGAAGAGAAAGGAGGAGGGTTTATTTCGTTTCAAAAATAAACATTAAATCGAAAACACCCAAAATTCAATCCGGCGATTTTCTAGACCAAATTTCGATTTTCCGACTCCTACAATTCGTCATGGACCAAGGTACGTACTCAACTCACTTGGTTTTTCGCGTTTTGAAGCTTGTTTGAGTCGGTTTTAACTTGAAAAACCGTTTTCTAGGGTTTTGGTCGATTTTTGTTGGTTTGATTCGAGTTTAGCTCTCGTCTTGGCTTGAAAACGTTCGCCATGGCTAGTATAGTGCTTGCCTTGCTTGTCTTGCTGTCGTTGTGTGAAAACCCGGCTCGTGGTCTCGATTTTCGTGCGTTTTGTAGTGTAGGGGCATTTTGGTCATTTTTGAAAACGTCTCGAAAATGGCTCAAAACTTCATTGTAGCTTACCCATTAGTAGTATATCGTGTTGGTGAGTTCGGTTTGTTGAAATGGTCGCGAAAAGCGGTTCGTTTGGGTAAAAACCGTGAAGAAGGGGGTAAAATCGGGGCTTGTGCTCTGTTTTTGTAGCGTAAGGCGATCCCGAGTGGCTTGGTTATTTTGAAAATGTTGTAGTATGCTAGTGTGAAGGTTTGGGTGGCTTGTATGCGAAGAACGGCTCGAAAAAACGTCATTTTCGTGCGTTTTGGTATAGGGGCCGATTTTGGTCGAAATTTTTCGGTTCCGAAACTTGCCCGAATTCTCTGTATTGTGTTTTCATGGCTAGTATGCTACACTTTCGGTCTTGTTTTGTAGGAAATGTGTTGTTTGGAGGTGTTTTGGAGCGTTTTTTGTAGTTTAGGCTAGGTTTCCAAAAGTCGCTTTTCCTTGCTTTTCGTGCCCCGTTCATGGAATGTATGGTAATGTATGTCGTCTGTGTTGGCTAGGGGGTTGTTTTGTGAGAAGTGGGGGCTTTTTGGGTTGAGTTATGGTCAAGGAAAGGCCGTTTTCGTAGTTTGGAGGTGTTTTGTAAAAGCTATTCAGTCGAGGTGTTCGTGACATCGTTTTCGCATGAAATTTTTTGCGTAAGCTTATTGTGATTTATGGGTTGGGTTTGTGTCAGCAAATATGGGTTTCTGGCTTCCTGTAGCGTTTTTCCCTCTTCTGCTATTTTTGGGTTAAAAGGCACCTTTCTTTGCTTTGGCCAATTCTCTGCTGCTTTTGCGCGTGCTTGCTCTTAACTTGACTGAGTAGGACGTATATATCGTATACGTCTCATGGATTTTGGTTTCCTGTGCTTCTGCTCCGTTTTGGCCTTATCTGTCAAAAATGGGCCTATGGCTTGCTTTTTGCTGCTTTGTCTTGATCTTTCTAGAATGATTTCATTGCTTAGATTTGAGTATGCCTTTGAATCTTGTGCAGGTGATCCTACGCCTCCAGCGCCTACTTCCAGTGACATGGATCGGGTATTGGCTGGAGTTGACTTTGCTGTTCCGGGGGGCGAGCACACTCCTACTTCGGGGATGCCTGCGCCCTTGGAGGTTTCCGACGGTCCGTCTCAGTCGGACCTGCTGAGAGCTTTTCCTCAGACGCCTGGAGTTTCTACGACGCCAGGGAGTGAGTTTGGTATTTCTTGTGGAGTCTCCTCGCCTTTTCGCTAGTGGTGCGGTCTTTGTCGGTCGTCGTCTGGGCCTTCTGCGAGTGGCTTTGGACATGGTGCTGTTCTTGGTGGTCCTGAGCCGTCCGTTAGTCTTTGCGGTCGTGGCGTTCTTCGCCGAAGTCGCGCTTTTCGGTAATGTGGTACGTGAGGAGGCGAGTCGTTGAAGCGGACGCGGTCTTCGGTGATGTTAGCGGTAGTGAAGGCCGCCTTTGGTCGCCGAGGTCTCCCTGTTGGTGGCCGAGGTCGCTCAGGTGTCGTCTCGCAGTCTTTGCAGGGCGTGGACGCGTGGCCGCCGTGGAGACGCCGAGGTTCCCGGGAGGCCGTGGTGGAGGCTCGGGCGAAGGCTGCAGGTCTTTGGGGGGGCGTGGTCGTAGCGGGGTTGGAGGGACGCCTGTGGCTTCGGGAGGGGGCCGAGGCAGCGGTCGCGGCAGGCAGGGCTTCGCAGGACGCATACGCGCTGCTCGCAGGCGCTGCGGTTCTGGAGGAGGCCAGGTTAGACCGTGGTCGTGGTCGGAGGAACCCGAGGAAGAAGCGTAAGGTGGACGCGTGGCTTGGTGAGGCGCAGAGGCCACGACGCCGAGCTCGTGGCCGCTTCGGTGGTGGCGACCGGATGAGCCGAGGTCGCCGGTGTTTTGAGGAGGTCGGAGCAGTGGGAGACTGCTGAGGTCACGCGAGGCGTGGTCGTGCTCGGTCCGGAGCCGTTCTGAGCATCCTTCCGAAGCCGGAGGGTCTTGAGTAGCGAGGATGAGGATCTTGAAAAGCTGCGAGAGGCCACCGCCGAGGTCGAGATTGCCGGCTGCTGCGGCCAGCCGCCAGCCGGCCAGCGCCGGAGTTCTTCTTCGGTCTTCTTCGCGGCCGCTTTGTGGCCGAGGGTCGTTGAGGCCAGGCTCGGGGAAGCGAGTTCGGGATGAGGTTGGAGGGGGGCCATGCGAGGTCGAGGCAGCAGGCGAGGCCGAGGTCGTGCCCAGGATGCAAGCTGGCGGCTCTTGAGGCCGCAACGGAGGTTTTCATGGGGATGGTTGACGAGTTGGGCGAGAGGCCTAACTATCCTCACGGTCCTCGTTGGTGGTCGCAGGTGGCCATTGACTGGGATGGCGTGACTCTTTCTTCGTGGGCAGTTGTCACGGGGCTGCCTCATGGTGAGGGCGTACTTGACTGGGGGCGTGAGCGACCTCCTATCGATAGCCCACGAGTCGTGCGCCCGATTAGCGGCATGAGGTTAAGTCTGCGGGGGTAGGTGAGAGCATACGTTTTCAAATTTCCGGCCTATTTGGTTTGCGACTTCTTCGAGGAAGAGGAGGAAGAAAGGTCCACTCGAGCGGCGCCGAGCGAGGGTCTTTGTGGTTGTGGTGGTTCCCGACGGCCACCCACTTTGGCGACAAGGGGAAGCGTCGTCGGCCGTGTGTTGATGGCGTTGTCGGACATAGCGATCTAGGTGACTTTGATCGGGTCACTCCGGCTTTTGGGTCATTGATCCGTTACGAGGGATGCGCCCTGACCGGATTAACGAGGATTCAGATGTGTCGCTCGTGGGCCCTGGTCTTCTGATGGAGGTAAGGCTTGATTTCGCAGCATCTTGTTATCTCGTCTCTGCTTTTCTTTTGTAACGTGTGTTCTGTTTGCTTGCAGGCTTGGTGCTATGGTTACTTCCCCTCTCTGCTTCCGGACACCTTCCAGGTGACGGCTACATACCCGGCTTTCCATGCGTACGCGACAGCGGATCGGAGGGGTATTAGCCTGAACTATGACGCGGCTCGTGTGCGCTTCAACGGGATGACGATGGATAAGGTAAGGGTGATTGTGTTTTGTACTTTGGTCTTTTGTAGCTTGTTTTTGGGTTTGTGTTTGTTTTTGTGGTTTATAATTTGGTTTTGTTTTGTAGTTTGTTCGCGACCCCTGGAGGAAGTTTACCGGCGTCCCTGAGTCGATTGCAGCCCGCTTTGGTCCCCTTGACGGACGGCGGCTGTACGTCGAGACTCGATGACGGCCATCTTGCACTGGGTGGCGTCTGTCTGTGACGCAGACGTGGCGGCTTCATCGCACTGCTCCTCGCCCCTCGGTTTTGTTTGTGTAGACGCTTGACGCTAATGAGCGTCGTGACATGTATCACGAGGTGAGATCGACTCCTTCTTTGCGGCGGGATGAGGATTACGTGACTTGGGCACAAAGCGTGCCCCGCCGACGCTGTGATCGAGGTATGCTTGTTTATCCCTTTTGCTTGTATGTGTTTTGGTTTTAGGAAGCAAAAATTTACCCTATTTTTGTTTTGTAGCGACGTGATCCTGATCTTGAGTTCCAGCCTCCTCCGTTCGTTGAGGACCTGCTGGTTGTTCACGAGGGCTGCTCTCATTCGATTGTGCTGCAGCCTTGTCTGTCCGTGGTCACCGATGCGGGCCTTGAGAGTTGGGATCCGCGCGTGAAAAAGGTATTAACCTTCCTCTTTGTACAGCATGAGTATTATGTAGTATATAGCCCCCAGTTTGAATTAGATTTTATTGTAAAATCATTATTCAAACTCTGTTGAAGCAGGTTTTTGATTATAGCCCCCAGTTTGAGTAAGATTTTATTGTAAAATCATTAGTCAAACTCTGTTGAAGCAGGTTTGTGATTGTAGCCCCCAGAAAGCTAAATTGATTTCTCGTATTCTTTGCAGTGTGTGAGGTCCACAGGAGGTCAGGCGTGGCGCGCAAACCGGTGGCGGGCGGTCGTGAATGGTAAAGTGGTGGACGCCATAGGCGCAGAGAGAGACTAGGCCGAGGCGCGACTTCGAGTTAGCCAGGTCGTGGTCGAGGAGGCGAGATCGCGTCGAATGGAGGTCGCGCATGCCGAGGAGTTAGCGAGGTCCGGCGAGCTAGAGGGCCTGCACGTTAGGAGCCGGATAGATGCGCGTCTTTGAGATTGATTCCTGCGTCTTTGTCTTGCGGCGTCGTGACCCGATCGTAGTAGGCTTGGACTTGTATATTTGGACTTGTATTATGAGTATTAGTATTTGTTGGTAACGGTTTATGTATCGGGATTTGTTATGGTTGGTTGGTTTTTGGACTTGTAGGTGTTTATGGGTATAATTTGGTTATTTTGTCTTGTTGCTAAATGCATTATCGTGTCGTGAGCAGATCCCAAATCCTTGCGTATTTGCTTGCCGAGCGTACCTGCAAAACATCGTTAGTCGTAAAACATATATATATACGTCTCGATTGAGGCTGACTCGCTAATGACTAAAATAAATGCAAAATGAAGAGTTTTGAAAAATGTTGGTTTAGAAAACATTTTAGACTCGTAAAAAGACGTTTTTGACATAGCAAAAATTTGAGCTAAAACGACGTTTTGAGACGAAAATTGTGAATGCGAAAATCATATTTTGTGTTATTTTTAATTTTTGTGGGATTATTGTGTTTTGTAAAAAGTGAAAAATACGAAATACGGAGTCAATTACGCAAATCGAAGCGACGCGACCGTGCAAGTAAAAGCGAGTCCAAGGTCGGTAGAAAGGATAAATGGGGTAATAAGTTAAATATTTTAGGTACAGTGTGTAAGAAGTGTAAGAAATCGAATAATTTTGTCAGAGGAAAAGAAAATCGCTGTAAGCGGGCGATTTTATTTTTAATCGCTTTGTTCTGGCGATTAAATTTTGTTTTGTGGTTTTCTTTGATTTATTTTAATCGCTTGTTTACTAGCGTTTAAGTTTTTGTGTTGTATTTCGCTTTGCAAATCTAGGCTATAAAAGGAGGGGTAAGTTAGTTCATTTCACTCATCCTCTCGTCTTCTATTCTCGATTTTCCAAGAATATTCGAATATTTACTTTAACATTCGTCGAGTTATGGAGAGTTTTGAAGGAAACTTGCGCCGTTGGTGTGCGTCCTTATCGGGTGTCGAGAAGAAGCTCTTGAAAGATTGCGGAGTTGGCGTATTTCGTGGGCTAAGGCGAGTTCGAATGGAGTACGAAGTTCTGGGACGCTTGTCTTGAGTATTGGGATCCAAGCCTTCATGTGTTCCGCTTTCCTTGCGGAGAGGTTTGTCCTTAGTCGAGGAGTTTGGGGCCATTGGCGGGTGGGCAGCGATTGGCTCACTGTATGTGTCGGCAGAACTTGGCTACAAGAGGCGTGTTCAATTATCTCCGGATGACCCGTGATGAGGTGGAAGAGTTATTTGTTGGGAATCAGATCAACCTCTATCGTTTGTGTCAATGGTTTAGGAATAATGCAAACGGGCATATCTCTGCGTGGCTAGGAGAAGGGCTTTGGCCTTTGCTTGGTTCATTGCTATATGTTCCCTGACTGCGTGTCCGAGGGGTTGTTGGGAGATCCGCGTTTAATTCTTTGTTGTGGAGCGGATGGAAATAGGTTGCAATCATACGCTTTAATTACATTTGAGACGATCCTTGGATTGGACGACCGGGGATGTAATAGGGAACATGCGTACCGAGAGTGTCCATTGATCCTCCAGGTGCGGCTGATGGAGCGTCTAAGTGGGGTGAACGACCTTGGCTTCGATGGCGAATATGACGCAGGAGGCGTTACCAATCGTTACACGCGTTGGGCGGGTCCGCACGAGCCCCTTAATGACTTTTTCCCCGAGTTTGTGAGGTCATGTGCCATCCGTTGGTCGGTATCCTGGTGGGGAGTGGTCAGTGTGACGGCGAGCGCAGTAGGTGATGGCCCCGCTGGGGTCCTATTGTGTGGGTTCGAGATGGGCGTTTACAACCATCCCCTGCGTGTGAGGCGACAGATAGGGTATGCACGCTTCATTCCCGGCCAGGACACGAAGGTACAGGACATGGTTGTGTTAAATAACCAGGTGACCGACGAGTGGGTCAGTGGTTGGATCATGCGTCCTAAGTGGCTTGTGGTCGGGTACTCATCGGGACGATCCGGTGTCGAGGGCTTACTCCAAATGGACCGTTCTTTGAAAGTCTTTGTGGAGAGGGCTCGTCTCCGTGCCATAGAGCTTAACGAGCCTCCGCCGACGTCCGCCTACGACCCGATCCGCTTTGGACGCAATAGTGGTAGGGGTGGCGCTTCGAGCTCGGTGCCTCTCTCGGCGGCTGAATGCGTGTTCGGTCGTCGCCGTATTCCAGGGCCAGGTGCTCCGGATCGTCATGGTAATGTTGGGGGTCGCCGTAGGGGTTGAGGGTTGGTGCTCCCCTATTCAGCTGGAAGGTTTTGAGTCTGCTTCGGAGAATAACCTGGTTTTAGTTTATGTGTGCTTTGTTAGTATTATGTTCATATTATGTTGTATTATGTAATATATTACCTATCCTAAACCCGATGTTCATGCCGGGACCTGTATTGTAATATATAGTGTTTGTTAGTGTATTTCTAAGGTCGTAGTTATGCTCCTACGTTTGAAAAATCAAAATGTAACCGTTCTTTTTAAGATTAATAAAAATCAGGTTTTTATTTACGACTCTGCCTCATTTTGCTTGTTATTTTGTGTGAAATTCCTTGGCTCTAATCCTTTTCAAAGGTTTAGAATGCAAGCATGGTTTTTGTCTTTAGGAAATTTTTGTATCGACTATTCCCTCGACCTTTTTTAAGTTTGGGTTTGTCGTTTTGTGTTGAACATCGCCTTATGTTAACCTATTAGGTTACGAGACGGTTTTTGTGTTGACTATGTCCTTGGCCTTTTTTAAGCTTTAGACGCGTCATTTTTGTGTTGAATATCGCCTTATGTTAACCCATTAGGTTATGAGACGGTTTTTGTGTTGACTATATCCTCGGCCTTTTTAAGCTTTGGGCCATCATTTTTGTGTTGAATATCGGTTGTGCTTTTTACAAAGCTGCCTACGTATCCACGAAAAGTGGAATCAAACCGGCGTAGTTCGAGAATGTATGTTTAAGGGCATACCGGCCCATGAATTGTGTTTGCTTTTTTTTTTGTGGTGAATGTGCATGTTTAGGGGCATGTCGGCCCATGAATTGTGTTTGCTTATGGAATGTGCACGTTTAAGGGCATGCCGGCCCAGGAATTGTTTTTATAAAATTGTATTTTACAGATACATTGCAAGGGGTTTTTAGGGATAGTATTTCTTGAGTTGATCGAGATTTGTGGCGAGGTTGAACTCTTGGCCGTCGAGATCGGTTAGTTTGACTGCTCCGCCCGTGTAGATCTCCTTGACGAGGTAGGGCCCTGCCCAGTTAGGCTTGAATTTTCCTCGTGGGTCGACTGGAAGTGGTGCCCGGACTGACTTTAGTACGAGATCACCTACTTTTATGTGTCGTGGCTTAACTCGCTTGTTGAATGCTCGTTGTAGTCGGGCTTGGTACATTCGTACGGTGCTCAGGGAATGCAGTCGGCGTTCATCCAGGAGCATGAGTTGTTCGTACCGTTCACGGGCCCATTCTGCTTCCGGGATGCTACTTTCCATTAGTATGCGTAGAGATTGTATTTCTATTTCCACTGGTTGGACGGCTTCCATGCCGTAGGTGAGGAAATAGGGGGTCATGCCCGTAGGGGTTCGGATGGTAGTACGGTATCCCCAGAGTGCATATGGTATCTTGTTGGGCCAATCTTTGCAGCTGTCGATCATTTTCTCGAGTATGGTGACGACTGTCTTGTTTGCTGCTTCAACGGCTCCATTGGTTTGGGGTCGATAGGGTGAGGATTTGTGATGCTGGATGTTGTATTTTGTGAGTATGGCTTCCGTCTCGCGTTGAAAGTCCGAACCTTGAGGGCTGATGTACTCATGGGGTATGCCATATCGGCATATGATGTTCGTCTGGATGAACTTGGCGACTTCTTTGGAGCCGAGGGTTCGAAAAGATGCTGCTTCTACCCATTTAGTGAAGTAGTCGATGGCCACCAGCACGAAGCAGTGACCTCCTGCTCCGATGGGGTGGACTTTTCCTATCACGTCGATGCCCCAGGGTTGAAAAGGGTCGAGGTGAGGTTAGAATTTGTATAGTGGTGAAGGTGGTACATGTTGGGCGTTCAGAAAATTTGGCGGTTGTGGCGTTGCTTGACGTATTGGATCTGATGCCGCTTCCATGGTCGTCCAATACCATCCTAGCCGTAGAATCTGTTTGCAGAGTGCTCGAGCGTTCATGTGGGGTCCGCATTCGCCATCATGGACTTGCGTGATGATTTCCTGCCCCTTCTTGTAGTCGACACATATGAGCAGTGTCCCTTGTGGTGTCTTCTTGAGTAATTGTCCCATCTCTAGCACAAATTGGGAAGGTAGGAGTCTGATAGCCCTCTCCCCGCGTTTATCGATTGTCGGGTGGGTAAGTGTTGTCTGCTTTGTAGTTGATTATGGCTTGATACCACGACCCTGTGTGCTCGGCTTGTCCAGGTCAATGGTATGGATGTATGCTGGTTTCGTCATGTCTTTCGACGATGATGGGTAGTAACTTCATGTTTGGTGGCATGTTGAGGAGGGATGAGAGTTTTGACAGTGCGTCGGCAAACTGGTTTTCTTCCCTTGGGAGGTGGTAAAATTCAATGCAGTCGAAGTTGGTTAGGAGTTTTTGTACTTTTGTTTGGTATTTGGTGAGGGTTTCGCTCATGATCTTCCATGCCCCGGTCACTTGATTTATGATGAGGAATGAATCTCCATGCACCCGTAGGTTCTTTATTTTGAGGGCGATGGTCGCTGCAGCCGTAAATGCAAAGCCAGATTCGCGGCGTTGTTCGTGACAATCAAGTCGAGCTTGATTGAGAGTGGAGTATGATCGCCGTTTGGGGATATTAGGAGTATTCGACTCCATAGCCGCGTAGTTTGACGCCCGTCAAGTATAATTGCCGATTCTTTCTATGGCGAAGATCCCATCGTCTGGAAATGACATTGTATCGATCATGGGTTGTTCGATGATTGCATTTTCTGCGAGGAAGTCCGAAACCGCTCTTCCTTTGATTACTTTCAGAGGGAGGTATTTGAGTTCGTACTCGGCGAGAAGCAGAGTCCACCTGGCCATACGTCCGTTCAGGACTGGTTTTTCAAATAGGTATTTGAGGGGGTCCATTAGGGAGTAGACTCTTGTTGTGCTAGTGAGTAGGTAGTGTCTGAGCTTTTTGGTTGCCCAGACCAGCGAGAGGCAGCTTTTCTCGACTGGTTCATACCGAGTTTCGTAATCGTGAAACTTCTTGCTGATGTAGTAGATGGCCCGTTCTTCGTTGTTGACTTCTTGGGCGAGCATGGCACCCATGGCGTTTGGCGTAGTCGTCAAGTATAGCGACAGTGGCAAGTCCTTTTGTGGGGGTACCAGAACGGGTGGGTTTGTAAGTAAGCTCTTGACTTTGTCGAACGCTTGTTGGCAGTCATCGTCCCACTTCGTATGCTCTTCCTTCTTCAATTTTTTGAAGATTGGCTCGCAAATCATGGTAAGCTTGCTGATGAACCGGGAGATATATTGGACTTGTCCCAAGAAACTCCTTATTTAAATCGATGTTGCTCGGCGTCTTCATGCTCATTATTGCTTTGATTTTGGTCTGCCTACTTCGATCCTCACGGGCTTACTATGTGGCCTAGCAAATTTTGCCCTCGATGTGACTCCAAAGGTGCATTTCGTGGGTTTAATCGCATTTTGTCTTTGCTGATTACGGTGAAGAACTTGCGGAGGTTGGTGGCGTGGTCGTCCCTTCTTTTTGACTTTACAATCATGTCGCCGACGTATACCTCAACCTCCTTATGCATCATGTCGTGGAGCAAGGTGGTAGCGATGCGTTGGTAGGTAGCCGGCGTTTATGAGCCCAAATGGCATGATCAGTAGCAAAGACGTTCCCAGGGGTTACGAAGGTGGTTTTTGGCATGTCGTCTGGCCGCCATTTTGATTTGGTTGTATCCCGTGATCCATCCATGAATAGCGATGGCGTGGTCTTTGTGTTGTCGATTAGGATGTCCATGTGGGGTAGTGGGAAATCATCTTTTGGCGAGCTTTGTTCAGTCCTAAGTCGGCACATACTCGTATTTTGCCGCTTTTCTTCATAACCTGCACCATATTGGAGACCCACCGAGTATTCGATGACTTGGATGAACCCAGCTTGTAGCTGCTTTTCGATCTCTTCTTTGACCATGAGAGACCATTCTGGCTTGATGCGTCGGAGCTTCTGCTTGACCGGTCTGCTACCTTGGTTGATCGGGATGCGATGTTCGCCTATCTCACTGGTCGATGCCGCATGTCTCTGTATGACCATGCGAAGACGCCCCCGACCTGTGAGAAGCTTAGTATATGTGGCCCCTTCTTCTGTGCTTAGGGAAGCCCCCAGTTGTAGTTCTTAAGGCTCTTCGGGTGTTCCTATGTTGATGGTCGTTATGTCTTCAATAATGGGGTCCTGTTCGGGTTTTGAGACAATACTTGCAATGTATCTATATAATGCAATTTTATTTAGTTTAAATTTATCGCGATTATTAGGAAAAGTAGAATTTAAATGAGGCAAAGAGTAACAAAAAACTTTCATGTTATTAATGTTATCAAAAGCGGTTACATTTGAAGATAGCTCAGACGAGGGAGCTTTGGACAACCTTAATGACTCTAGTTCTTTACTAAGACTTACTACATTAGGAAAATGATCGAGTAACCTAGCCGATTTTTAGAAAATTGGCGTCATGATGACGCAGGACCCTAGACTCTAGGTGCTTGAATTGGGACTTCCCTGGGTATTGGTAGATTGGGTGGCATTTTCTTCAAGCTTCAGCTGATGGAGAGCGACTCGAAAGTCTGAGGCCTTTATGGTAATGACTTCGTTGTAACAGGGAAGCTTCACTTTCTGGTGCAGAGTTGATGTGATGGCTCCGGTAGCGTGAATCCAGGTCCTTCCTAATAACATGTTATATGCCGGAGGGATATTCATGAGCTGGAACTCGGTTCGTGTTTCAACAGAGCCTGTCATGATGAGTAATGATATGATTCCTTCTATGCTGCGGGATGTACCGTCGTACGCTCTTATGCTGTTGGAGCAAGGGGTGACATCACTTTCCTTTAGTCCTACCTTGAGGGCAGTTGTTAGGGGCAGGATGTTGATTGCGGAGCCGTTGTCGATGAGGGTGACAGGTAGCACCATATTGCGACACTCTACGGTTATGTAGAGTGCTGGGTTGTGTGGGTCTTGAAAAGGCGGCAGATCTGCGTGGGAGAAAGTTATGGCACCTGGTAGCCAATCCCGAACAATGTGGTCAATGAGTTGTGCTGGAAGGATCTCCTTGGCACCTCGCCATGTTGTGTTATATGAAGGACCGTTCGTTATTGTAACAACCTGGTTTTTAGTCGACTTTAATTACTAAGGCGGAAATTAATTAAGTCTTAAACCAGCGTCATTAACTATACATAAAAGCCCAAATGTTACAAACATCATGCAAGAGTAGATTAAAAACAACTCTAAGTACTGAAATTAAAAGGAGTAGCGTTATATATATTACATATCTCTCAAAAGTAACAAAAGCAAAGCGTAAAAACGTCTCGTGGCCCCATCCAAAATCCAGCTCCTGGTCCACGATCGTCCTGCACAATAAACTATGGGGGGATGCCCGCTGAGCGGACAGTGACTAGCTATGCTCATACTTACCCTCGATTTCAATTACTTTGGTTTAATATTATCGCTTTATAAACAAAACATTATGATAAAACATAAACATGCTTAATACAATTAGCATGTAAAGACATATATGTCATAATAAGCATGCGGTTAAAGCGATAAATCATATAAGCATGATATTCAGTTATGAAAACAAATAACATATAATATCACAGCCATAGTATCACAACATATCAGCAAGATTACAAAGCGATATCAGATCGCATACATACATACGTATCGTATTGTTCTCATCATGCACTGATTCACTTCGTAAACTTGTGGTCTTTAATTTTCAAGATGGTACACACTGCTCTCATTTAATCAAACAACACACAACACATACTGCTTACGAGCCTGACCACTGAGTAGGCCTTTGTACTCTGATCGATTGCATCTCACTTCCATAGTGCAGAGGCTTACTCGACTCGTAAACCACGCCGAATACTATAATACTTGCATCTCATCCTCTAGTGTTCGAAATGATTCAACTTCGTGATACAATCTCGTGAAGTGATCTTTACATGTGGCAAGAACGAATGCAAGTGTCGCGTCCAATAAAGACGAAACACGGCAAGGAGACAGAACCGTAAAGCGCATATGCACATAATGTTACGGTGGCCCTGATAACTTTAGCGAAATAGAGTGAATTAAACCCTAGTCTAGTACATGTACATTAGTATCCACGTTAAGAATGGGCCACGCTATTCGTAGAGCACCTTAACTCCAGATAAAATGACCATTTCCTAAAGCCTGTGGCAAAAACCATGGCATATTCAATTATCTTGTCCGGCAATGGCGACCGCGACAAGACTATCTTAAACCCCACTTCACTCACGATTGACGTTCCCTTATCTGAGGCCCAAGCTTGACCTTTTATTAAACTTACTCATGATTTATTATTTATTTGATATTACATATCACATGTTTCTAGACTCTCCTAGTCTCATCGTCAAACGTTTTATTTGAATGGTAGGTTTCATATGATCACATAACACATTCGTTTATTATTTGAAGTGTTGTTAATTATTAACATTTTTAAGATTTTAAATTGAAACGTTGATTAGTATGTCCAAATTTTATTTAAGTGTTTTTCAAAACACTTTAAGTCATTTACTTATTCATTTTAAATTTTTCTATACTTAGTAAAATTTTCAATTATTTTCAGTATTTCCCTATTCACTTTTTTACTATTCATAAATCACTATTCACTTGACACTATTCATTGGTCACTATTCATCGTATTTTATACGTATTTTTATACGTATTCGTATTTTTATACTTCGTATTCCATACGTATTCCTATACTTGTACGTATTTTATATTTATACGTATTTTTATACGTATTCATATATATTAATATATTTCCTAAGTATAAACTAAAATTTCATTTTATTTGCTAAGTACAAAAATTCTAGTTTCAAAGTCGTTAGGTTCGTTTTGTACTTAGTGATTTTTGAAAATATTTCAAAAGTCTAGTTTTAAAAACGTTAAGTTCGGTTTGTATTTAGTGATTTTTGAAAATATCTAAAAGTCTAGTTTTAAAAACGTTAAGTTCATTTTGTATAAAGTGATAATGATTTTCATTTTAAAATATTAGTTTTAAAAATGTTAAGTTCAATTTGTAGAAAGTGATAATGGTATTCATTTTAAATTGAGACTTAGTTAAATTTAGTCGTCTATTAACTAAATTTAGCGATTTTCATTTTAAAAGATAATAGTATCGTGGATGATTCATTTATAGTCCATATGTCCAAGTTCAACAATCCAATAGCAAAGGTAGTAGCACACGATTGAATTCATTTTTATACGGTTACTCATTTTTTTATCGGTTTAACATAATTCATTTATAATCAAAACGATTTATACAAAAATTCAATTCTAATTACTATTTAACTTTAGTGACTTAGTGATAATTTCATTTTGGTCAAATTTAGTCAATAAAAATGAAGGATGCCGTATACAACATATATAATACAAAAATTGATTTATTTCTTTTAATTTCTTAATTCTAACTTATTAATTAATAATTAAATTATATTAACAATAAACTAAAAAGTGATAAAAGCAAAATTTAACCCTAAAAACATGTAAATGCCGTGAGCAAGCTAGGGTAGTTCTAAATTTTCATTTTTTTGATTTTATCGGTTTTTAGCTTAAAGTCTTTATATTTTAATTATTCTAATTATACTAAAACGGTTTAAACTATAATGAAATTTACTAACAATTTCATTTATATTTATGAATAGTGTTTTTCAACACTTTAAATTTCTAACTTTTTAATCTAAATGATTTATAATGTTTAAGTTGATTTATAGTATAATACTAACAATATATAAAAACAACAACTAAACATAAACACAAATTATTAACAAACATAATTTAAAACAAGATCAAAATGAGTAATAAAGATGAACATCAACATGGAGAAAATAAGAACACTCATGAAGATCATAAATAAACTCAAGAACACTAATTTCGATTTTAATAATTTATAATTTGTTTTCCTAATTTAATTATTTTTTTATAGGAACATCTATTTTATACTAACTTAACTTAAAATGTAATTTACATAAATTAAAAGTGAAAATTATTAAAATAAAAAGGGAAATGCCGTGTATATGCTCATGTATGTATATATTTTTATTTTTCATTTTTAATCACTTTAAACTCGTTTTTAATATTTCACATAATTTTTATATATCACTACTACTTAATTAAAACATAACTAAACATAAAAATCATATGAAACATAATTAAAAATGCTCAAAATCAATTTAGCTAAACATGATATCATTTTACTATAACATTACTAGTAAACTATATATTTAGTTATTATCATTATTTATTCAACACATAAACATACAAGCATATAAACATGATGTTTAACATATTTAACATAAAAATCATAATTATAAAATTAGAATAACAAAACAAATTAATTTACTAAAAAGATAATACAAGACATAGTTAGTCACCTCGGTTTGGCAAGCTAGAGATTATCCGGGTCAATGATATTATCTAGGTTAAAATCTTCACCCAAGTACTCGTCTTCACCTTCAAAAAATACACCCAAGATAGTAAGCTTTAATACCCACTAATTAGCTAAATAATACTAGTAAGTATTAGAGTAATATTTAGGGTTTTATTTAGGATGTTTTTGGAGTAAAATGAAAGAAAATCAAAGGGAGAAAAGGGAGTAAGGAACTCGGCAAAATGGAGGCAAGGAAGTGGTTTTTTTGACTTAGAAAAATAATGAAGAAATGGTAGTATACTTTTAGGTTAAATGATTTAGGTTTTTAATTAGAAAATAATGTTTTATTAACTTAATTAAGCCATCATCCCCTCCATCATCACCAAATAAGTCCACATTACTATTTGAGCATTAAAATTGTCTAATTTGTGTTTAAAAATGTTTTCCACGAAATTCGACACTTTTAAAAAGCTCAAGGCCAAAAGCGATAAAAGTTAAAGTGTGCTGCTTGACAATTTTACGAAATATTTCTACTTTTGAATTCTAAGACTAAAATATTTATTCCATTATTCAAAAATTTTAAAAAGTATTAAAGAAGTCGAGAAATTTTACAAAACGAAAGTTTTGCAAAAAGTGTGATTTTGAAAGGTTAAAGGATTAGGAAATGATTTAAGAATTGAAATTAGAATTTGATGGCTAATAAATGATTTAAATTAACACGGGGTGTTACAGTTATGGGTGGGGTAATCATATTTTCGATCATGTCTTTGTTCTTGCTTTTGCTCGCGCGTTTAGGAGGGAATCCCGGCGGTATTTGTAGATCTAAAGGAGACTGATGCGGACGTTGGGGGTGTGGAGCTTTATCGTGGCCGTCGGACGGTCTGAGGGGACGTTGATGAGGGATCTGGGTGGAAATTTCTTTCCTGTCCTCGTGCCTTGGTTTTGTCCTTCTCCTAGCTCGGCGAATGTGATCAATGTTGCTACCGTTGTTGTTGATGCTGTCGAAAAGGACGTTGACCTCGTGATCGCTTGCGGGAGCTAGGAGGGGGTGATTGAGGATGGGATGAGTTCCTACGAAAATGGGGCGAGCAAGGGAGGTGTCCTGCTGGCCTGATGGTTTAGGAGCTATGCTTGGCTTATCGATTGTTTCATTGTCGATCATGTCTTGGATCACGTTCTTCAAGCGGAAACAGTTCTCCGTGTCATGTCCCTTTCCCCTGTGGAACTCGCAGTACGAGTCCTCGTGCCATGATAATGGCTTCTTATCCTCAGGTGGTACACTGGTGGGTTTGGGAAGGTGGAGAATGCTCTTCTTCACGAGCCTTCCCAATGCCTTTGAGTAGGACATAAAGAGGGGGTCGAACCTTCGTCGCTGTTGCAACGGAAATGGTCCAACTGATGATGACCTGGGTGAGGCAGGAGTGGGCTGTGCTAGGAATACTGGTTGTGCTGCTAGTGCCTTTGAGTTTATAGCTTTAAACGGTCCAGTCATTGTTGCGGCGGGAGAAGCATTAACCTGGCGATCATGATCTGAAGTTTTGGCCAGTTTGTATTTGTGAATTTCATCCTCCAGGGATCGGATTCTCTTGATGTGTCGAGCAGACTCTTCGGCGAATAGTCTTGTGTTTTTCTCGGTTTCGATCTTTTGCATGGCGGCCAGATGTTCGAACAAAGCGGTGAGATTGGCTACCTTGTGGTCGAGCAGCCTTACGTGTTCGGTGATCGTCATTAGCGGAGGAGGTGGTGGAAAGGCAGTTTCATCATTCGCGAGGTTGAAACGGAAATTCATCTTGTGCTCGCGAGCCGGGTGTTCAGGGTTTTTCAATGAGCGGACCTGACAAAGTTTTCAAAACTTTAGTGATTCTAAAAGAGAAGAAAGACTCAAATGAAAAATCGCATTCACGACCAAAGGAAGACGCAAAAGTGTAAAAAGTGGGTGACTTGACTTGACTCGTGTTTTAGCTTTTAAAAGGACACGGGAAGCTTTTGAGATAGAGGCGCGTTAACACGTCCCTGTTCTCGAGGTAGGAAAATTTGTATGATCATATACTGATTGACCCGCTGGCGGTATGTTGCCTGGGGTTTATCATTGGATTATGATAAAAAAAGGATCAGACCGAAGTAGCGATAGGCTAACCGACCTGAGGATGTTAAAATTGGGTAAAAGGCGATCAATTGTTCGCCTTTTACGTGTGACTCAGGGATTTAAATCAAAAATGACGATAAGTCATTCGATTCAAAGAGTAAATCAACGGGTTCGCATCTGAACGAGCCCGCGTTTTTTGTTTTTGAGAGAAAAAGATTAAATCGGGATGACTAAAGAGTCACTCGACTTAGAGCTAATTCTAACGTTCTAAAAGTTAATTTCATTTAAAATCTCCGAAATGAATTGACATACTCGGGTTTTTGCTTTGTGAAAGACCTTTAGCAATAAATGTATTATGACGATACGTCAGTCGCATAATTCATTTACGTTTTGAAAAAGACCTGGGATATAGTAGTTATCCTAGGTCGGTTTTAAGTGTAGTGGCATTTTATTTATTAAACTCAAATGACTATAGGTCAAAGAGCCTAACGGCGTGTTTTTAAAAGTATGACCTTTTTTGAAAAAAGTTTGAAAAAGCAATTTCAAAGATGGACGTATTTTAAAAGTATAATGCCTAGGAAAAGTTTTTACATGCAGAAAGTTTTTGAAAGACTACTATAGTGAGGGTACTATAGCTTCACACTTGTACATATAAACACAGGTTTTTGGTTTATAGGGTAAGGTTCCCTCCGGTCATTCCCGTGACGTTTAGGTAGGGGCACCCGCAAGACTACACACGTCTTAGGTGTGAATTCAAGACGGGCCCTAGAGCGTTCGAGTTTGACTGTTACGATCGTTTGTACGGATGCCGTACTTGTAATCGTGGAGGGGTGAGAGAACAGTGTGTCAGAGTTACCTCGCTTATGAAGCGAGGAGTTCTTGAGGCCGTTCCTCAAAGGGTGTGGTTTGAATCAGGAGGATTCGACTCAACGTATTTTTGCCCAAATATCGAAAGCGTAAATGTTTTCAAAGTTTCAAGCTTCACTTCTTTATGATTTTAAAATAAAAGAAAAACTAGTTTTTCAAAAATAATAAAAATCATGCTCGTCCCCAGCGGAGTCGCCAGCTGAAGGTACCGGGAATTTTTCTTGGGAAAACCTATCGACGCCTCAAGGCTTCGACCTCGCCCGTCTTGGCGTAGGGGCGGAATGCGCCTAGCAGGAAAAAAAATGGGTGCGAAGTTTTGTAAAAAGGGTGAAATGAAAAAATGGGGAGATCATTGCATGAATTTGCGGTCAAAAAAGAAAAGTATAAAAGTCCTTTTTGAAATGTATTTTCGGAGTCGCCACCAAATATTAAAGGAATTTGGAACCTATTCAACGCGTCTTGAAATACAAGACACGAGTGTCTCAGATTTCAAGGTGCGTCGATACCTATCAATCTGAGGTTTGAAACCGAGAGAAGGGGTTCTGAGTGAGGTTACTTTTCAAAGTTTTGACAAAATGAGTTTTGAAAACAAGAATCAAAAAGCCTACATAAGAGTAGTCACTAGTAAGTTGAAGACATGTGCGTAATTACGATAGTTGGGCTAAAAAGTCACGCTACGTACAAGTGCGAATAAGTATGACTCGATTAAAATGCATAAATAATGTAAATTGTCAAAATAATGACATATTGCTATAGGAAATGTACGTTAAATAATAATTTATTGACTAAATTATTACTATAGACGTTATTTTCCGACCTCGTATTAGAATTTGTACGTAAAAACCCTCGCTTTGACATGCTAAAAGACTCTATGAAACGGTACAATTTAGTGTTGGATCCGTGATTCTAGTCGTTATTTAATGCATGAATGAGGACTTGCATAATTATAAAAGTGACGTCGGTTTGCTTTAGTGATAATGAGTCGTTTATTTATGCGATATTGGCGGGGTTTAGACGGATTATGAATCCGACCACTACACCAGACATTTAATACGGCTTCGCTTAGTGCCAATATCGGGTTTGGGGTTAATGTAACCCCATTGTCCGAGTCTCAAACGTCCACCAGTAGGTAAAATGTTTACCTTTCAAAATGTAAAGACGGTATTTTTGAGTGGATTTTGTGAATAGTGTATAAGTGTTAAAAACCTGTTTGAAAAGAATGAAGTGGGTTGGTATTTATAGAGTTTTGGTGGTTTTGTGGGATAACAAAATTAAATCGCCAGATACAAAGCGTTTAAGTTTGTTTGAGTTGGATAATTTTTAAAGAAAAATCAAAAGGCGGTGGTACAAAATAAAGAAAATCGCCTGTTGACAGTGCGATTTTATTTTTAATCATCAATGGCGATTTTATTTTTGTTTTGGTGGGTCGCTTTAAGCCGCTTTTGGTTTTGGGTATGTGATTAGGTGATGATTGTGTTTTGTGGGTTGTTTACATATGGGTTAAGTCTTTGGTTTTTGTCCGACTTTCGGTTTCGTGTTTCGGTTTTTGTCGTGTTTTTCTGCTTGGCTCGAAATTAAATAATATTGGGTTATATTATTTAATGGTATCGTGGAGTTTTGTTTTGTGAAAATGTGACACGGACGACTTTGGCCCGCTTTGAGTGTTGTGTTAGTGTGCTTTTGGGTCGCTTTTGTAAGTTTGGGCCGCTTTGTAGCTAGTCAATGCTTTTGTGGCTTGGCTTAATAAGACGTTCCTATATTGTGCTCGTGTTATGCTCATGATGACTAAAATTGACATTCATTTTCATGATTATGCAAATCCAAATTAATACGCTAAAAATGACTAATACGTTTTAGACACTTTTGTACCGTTTCGACTCTTTTAAAAGCATGCATGAAAGTCCTTTTCATCATCGGGTTTGTTTTTGGGGGGTACGGATACGGGTATCTACAGGGTACTATAGCTTCACACTTGTACATATAAACACAGGTTTTTGGCTTATAGGGTAAGGTTCCCTCCGGCCATTCCCTTAACGTTTCGGTAGGGGCACCCGCAAGACTACACACGTCTTAGGTGTGCATTCAAGACGGGCCCTAGAACGTTCGAGTTTGACTGGTTACGATCGTTTGTACGGATGCCGTACTTGTAATCGTGGAGGGGTGAGAACAGCAGGTGTCAGAGTTACCTCGCTTAGAAGCGAGAGTTACTAGGGGCCGTTCTCAAAGGGTGTGGTTCAATCAGAGGATTCGACTCAACGCATTTTTGCCCAAATATCGAAAGCGTAAATGTTTTCAAAGTTTCAAGCTTCACTTCTTTATGATTTTAAAATAAAAGAAAAACTAGTTTTTCAAAAATAATAAAAATCATGCTCGTCCCCAGCGGAGTCACTAGCTGAAGGTACCGGGAAAGTGAGACCTATCGACGCCCTGCGCGCGCCGTCCTCATGTCTTGGCGCCGGGAAGCGGAATGCGCCTCGCAGGAAAAAGTGCGATGGTTTTGTGAAAATGGGGGAGATCATTGCATGAATTTGTGATCAAAAAAGAAAAGTAGAAAAATCCTTTTTGAAAGTGTATTTTCGGAGTCGCCACCAAATATTAAAGGAATTTGGAACCTATTCAACGCGTCTTGAAATACAAGACACGAGTGTCTCAGATTTCAAGATGCGTCGATATCTATCAATCTGAGGTTTGAAACCAGAGAAAGGATTCGGAGTGAGGTTACTTTTCAAAAGTTTTGACAAAAATGTGTTTTGAAAACTGAAATCAAAAAGCCTACGTAAAAGTAGTCTCTACTAATTTGAAAACATTTATTTAATTTCGATATTTGGGCTAAAATGACGCTACGTACAAGTGCGAATATATATGACTCGATGAAAATGCATAAATAATGTAAATCGTCAAAATAATGACTTTTCTATGGGAAATGTACGTTAAGTAATAATTTATTGACTAAATTATTACCATAAACGTTATTTTCCGACCTCATATTTGACTCTTTAAGAATTTGTGAAAACCCTCAGTTTTGACATGCTAAAAAGACTCTATGAAACGGTACAATTTAGTGTTGGATCCGTGATTCTAGTCGTTATTTAATGCATGAATGAGGACTTGTATAATTATAAAAGTGACGTCGGTTTGCTTTAGTGATAATGAGTCGTTTATTTATGCGATATTGGCGGGGTTTAGACGGATTATGAATCCGAATTACTACAAATCAGACATTTAATACGGCTTCGCTAATGCCAATATCGGGTTGGGGTTAATGTAACCCCTTTGTCCGAGTCTCAAAACGTCCCAGAGCGTAGGTAAAATGTTTACCTTTCGAAAGTGAAAAGACGGTATTTTTGAGTGGATTTTATGAGTAGTGTATGTGTTTTGTAAAAACCGATGTATTGAAATGAATGAAGTGGGTTGGTATTTATAGAGGTTGGCTGGTTTTTTGTGGGTGCACAAAACTAAATCGCCTGTGTACAGGCGTTTTTAATTTTGTTTGGGTTGGATTTTTTTAAGAAAAATCAAAAACGCGGCTGTTACAAAACAAAAACATAATCGCCTGTTGACAGGCGTTTAACTTTTTAATCGCCTGTCAACTGGCGATTGTACTTTTGTTTTGGTGGGCTGTTTTATGCCGCCATTTGGTTTTGGTTGTGTGATTAGGTGATGATTATGTTTTATTTGGATATTTTGGGCCAAATTGGTTTTTGGCTCAATTTTGGTTTTCGTGTTTCGGTTTTTGTCGTGTTTTTCGGTTTTGGCTCAAATTAAAATAATATTAAAGTATATTATTTTACGGTTTTGTAGAGTCTAGTTTTGTGAAAATGTGACACGGGACGCACTTTGGCCCGTTTTGAGTGTTGTGTTAGTGTGCGTTTTGGGTCGTTTTTGTATGTTTGGGCCGTTTTGTAGCTAGTTGGGCTGTTTTTGTGGCTTGGCTTAATAAGACGTTCCTGTTTCGTGCTCGTGTTGTGCTTATAATGACTAAGAGTGACATTTCATTTTTATGATTATGCAAGTCCAAATTAATACGCTAAAAATGACTAATACGTTTTAGACACTTTTGTACCGTTTCGACTCTTTTAAAAGCATGAATGGAAGTCCTTTTCATCATCGGGTTTGTTTTTTGGGGGGTACGGATACGGGTATCTACACTTACCAACCATGCGAAGATGAAAACGAAGAATGAAGATGAAAACTTTGTGTATTTTGTTTTGTGCAAACTCATGGAAACACTTGCAAACTCATTGAAGATGAATTATAATTCTCTAAATCTTATCACGCGACCCGTTTGATTGGCCAAGTTTCACCCATTTACATCTAAATATGATTTTTTTTTTATAATAATAATAATTCATTAACAAAACATCAAATACAATTACAACGAATATGTTAAATCGAAAAATAAATCTAACGGTAATCAAAGTTCAAATTTCTCTTATAGAATGAAAGATCTCAAAATCTAATTTCACAATTTGGCACAACCTCGCATTGCTATTTTGATATAGCCTTTGAGGGGATCCTTCAATTTGAATGACCATGGTAGAGAAATCGCCTTGCTCCGTCGATTGTTGACGATTAACGTGTATTCATTGAACTATCATCCAACGAGTTATCAAATAACCATTATATTGATAAATAACAAAATAGTAACACTGTTGGAGTTAGTGTCCTCCACAGTTAGTGCAATAACATAAATAAACCTCTCAAGGTACACAGGGTACATTTTGTATGCAATCAGTTGATTAACGTTTATCAATAACGGTTGGCTTGCTAGATAAGTTTGACGTTATTGTCATACAGATGGCGGTGATCAACTGGTCCTAAAAAGTCACACCTAAAGGATGTGTTTAAGAAATGTGATCATTTGAGAAATTAATCATATTGATGCCTTACTAAAAGACTAAAAGGTTAGTCGGAGTTTTTGACTAAGATGTTAGTCAAGTGTGTGTTAATAATTGATATCTCATTTATTTACGTTCTTATAGCCCCCTGTCGCTTGCGTTTCTTCGCGTTTCCTGCGCTTTTACTTGCGTTTCAGCTCCTATTTCTCTCCGTTTTGGCCCTGCTGCGTTTTTGTGTCCCTTTTGCAGGTACAAGCGCATATTTGGAGTTTAGGATGCTTGTCGAGAGGCTTCGTGAAGTTTCGTAAAGTTTCGTGAAGTTTCGAGGTGATTCGAGTTGGTTTCGTTGCGTTTCGCTTGCGCACGAGCCTCGTTTCAGCGCATGAAGGTGTCTCGGGACCTTGGCTCGGGATTTGAAGCTTCCATAATCATCCCAAGACTCGTCCCTACTCGTGAGCCTCGTCCCTTAGCCTTGGGACGCAAAACAATGCAAAGAAGCAAAAATAAACTAAGTTAGAAAAGTGCAAAATTGGAGCCTTGAACTGAACACTCCGGGATGACTTGGTCCCGTCCGGGATGACCCTGGCCCGGTCGGGCGGACCATGGGCCCGGGCGGGCGGACTGTGAGACTCTTCGTTGGCTTTAAATACTTGATCAGTTTGGAGGAGCAAATCATCTCTTTTTCATCTGAAATTTTTAGAGCACTTCATAGACACTTAGAACTACTTTCCATCAAAAATTTACGTCTTGAATAATTTTCCTTCTTGTATTTCAATTCCCGTCTCGGTAATCTCTAGTTTTATCGTCTATTTGGTTTTGTTGCTTGAATTCATCCTCTTTTTCTTGGAATTTTCTGATTGGTATTTTCAATTCCTCCTTTCTTTTGTTTGTCAATTCATTATATACTGTCATTGATCATGATTTCATCTTTTGCTTTCGTTTTCGTTGTTGTTTTCGCTATGAGTGAGTAGTTCTTTATCTAGGGTGAGAGGGTGAAGCATGGGTGATTGTTTGGCTTGAGTTTGATGATCTTGTTGAGTTAGGTTTTGTCATGCTTTGTTTAGTCTTGCTTGATTGCTCGTTGATTCCTTGATCACGTTTTAGCGAGTATCTAGCACCCTTAAACTTAAGACCGAAAGCCTTGTTCTAGGAGAGGCGCGAGACTAAACATTAGGACCCTCGTTTGTAAGTTGCGAGAGCCCGCATTCGAGACCTAGAGGAGCTTAAGACCGAGAGGCCGAGCGTTATCCTTAGCATGTGCGATACCTACTCATTCCGATCATCATCCTTGGCCTTGACTTACCCATTGCCTAACCCGATTCCCTAGACCTTTCCCTCATAAGTTTAATCCTTTACTTTTGCGCTCTAGCTTTAGTTAACCAATCCCGCACTCGAACCGACTAAGACTTGAAACGCTCCATAAGTAACCTACAATTGCAACCCTCTCCTTGTGGACTTGACCCCGACTTACCCTAGCTACCCTTAGGTTTGTCAGGTTTATTTTTGATTAGGTGAGTGCGACTAAGCCTATCAAATTTTGGCGCCGTTGCCGGGGAGACGGCTTTTGTTTTTGTTTGTTACTTGTTTCTAGTCTTTTGTTTTTTCCATAGTTCGCTTTCTTTCTTCCCCATGACATGACAATTTTCGATTTTCCTCAATATGAGTACGAACCATTTCATAAGTACATTGTTCGATTTAATAGTTATATTGGTTCGTATGGTCTTTATTGTTCTGATTGGGAGAAGGTTTATATTATTAGCTCGGGTATGAATTATGAGTCTCACAATTTTATTCACTACGTGAGTAATGGTAGAATCTACTACATGCCCGAACATGAGATTTGGGACCTCTTTTGGGATATCACGCGTCAAGCTCTTATTTCCGAGATTAAAGCTGACTTTCACGAGGTTCTTGTTACGTACATGAAATTAGTCGAGGAAATGAAAGATGATTGTGCGTCTTATGAATGCTCTCCCGCTCCTTGTGATAATACCTATTCGTCTCAAACTTGTGCTTTAACTAGCCCATATGCGTCCTTGTGTGATGATGATTTGTTTGATGACGATGGTTATGAGCGTGCTTATGATTGTGAATCGCCTAATTCGCTTGAGGTAATTGTGAATGACACTCCTGAACCTGAACCGACTTGTCCCCTTGTTGATGCGTCTACTGAGTCTGTTTCCATTAGATCCTTGTCCGAGGCTCCTTTGACGGTCTTACCGTGTATTGAGAATGACGCAGGTGACTCAAAATCGTGGAGTGCTGAAGTGGATGAATTGGAAGCGCTCATATATGCACATGAAGACAAGGCTTCCATTCCCACGGACACAACAAGTCGAGGGAAAGACTCGTATGCTCCCGCGGTTCACCACATGGATGTCACGCCGTTGTCCCCTTTTGAGGGCTTTGATGAGTTTTTGTGTCCCTCTGTTGTGAGCGGATGTGTTGTAAATGTTGCCAAAGTGCTCCAGAGCAATTTTCATAGACTCATTTACTTGTTGAGTCGATCATTAGCTGTGATTTTCTATAAATATGTTTCATTTTGGTGCTACATTTGCCTTTGTTTAGCGCATGAGCAGGTTTTTGATCGGCTACTACGAGCCTTGGTCGCAATAATGGTTGGCTTTGCTGCAAGCCAATCGATTGGTGATGGCCGATTGGATGACGTTGGTGATGGCAGCAGGTTCGCGTTTGCGGCGGCCCGTGCTGCGCCCCCATTTTGAAGCTGGTTTGGGGGGGTGCCTCTTTTGTAAATATTGTAAGTACGTTTTCTTTTCCCTAGTTTCTGTTTTTCTCCCTTATTTTAAGGTCCCTGGTTGATGTCCTTTAGGACACATTGGGGACAATGTGTTGTCTGGTTTGGGGGGAGGAACGCTCTGCTTCGTTTTGTTTTTCCTTTTTCGTTTTCTTTTTCGTTTTTCGTTTTTTAAAAAAAAAAAATCCAAAAAATCTGAAAATTTCACAAAATCCAAAAAAATCAGAAAATTTTTCAAAAAATACCAAAAATACGTATCCCGAGCGTTGTTTGCGAGCTTGTTTTTACCTTATTCTTCCCCGACATCCCTTCCCTTGTTTCCTTTGAGCTTTGGCATGATTTTTATTGTTGGATTAGCTTTCGGGGATGTTTAGACGCGTTAGCAGATGATGGCGTGCTTTTACTTGTTGGCTTTATCATTCACGGACTTTAGCTACTATATTGTGAGGTTTTGAGCCTCCTACGGCCGGTTCATCTATCCCGGTCCCCGTGCTATATTGTGAGTAGTTCTCCTCGTGGGGTGCGTAATATTAACACGCATAAGTGTGGCCCCTATCCCGTTTTTCCCCGCGATTTTGTCACATGTTCCGCATATGAGGCTTTAGTTGATTTCATATTATTCACCTTGCTTTTGCATCGCTTTTATCCTCTCATACTTGATCCTATTACCCTTATCCACATGAGTTTGCTAGCTACATTGCCATATAGCCTACCCTAGCCTTGCTAGTTACCGCTTTGCTTACTCTTGTGCTTGTCCTTCGGGTTTTGGTCATGCTACGACTTGCTGACGTCGTTGGCGTTGAGAGTGTTGGTGAATTTGAGGCGGGATTGCTGTTTCCCTGACCCTTTGATGAGGTTTTCCGCAACCACTATGTGAGTGTGCTCTTTTTGCTCAAGAAAAAAAAAAGAAACAAAAATCTGAAAAATAAACACAACACAAAAAAAAATAAAAATAAAAATGTGTGCACAAAAATGAAGAAGTTGTTGCTGTTTTACATGAGCGAGCACTTGAAATTTGTTGTCATGTTGCGTTGATGTGTAAAGGAGACCGATATGCTGTTTTCGGTCCATTTATCTTGAGAGTTGGGTTCCGTTTTGGTTGGATGAGCACTTGAGTAGTACTAGTGGTTTCTAGTGGCTTAGCTCCACGATTCCATAACTATTTGTTCCACCTTATTACCCTTATCCTCTCTTTAGCCTTTACACCCTCATTTCCTATGTAAGCCCTCATGTTTGCTTCATTTTTGTGACATTATTTGTGTACGGGAATGCGAGATTTGGTCCACATTAGATTGCGGGCGTGCTTCCACTAGTCGAGTAGGTGAGTGTCATCACATACTTCGCCTTGTTCATCATTTGAGTAGAGTGGAAACCGCGAGAGGTCCGTGATTTGATTGCTAGAGAGCCCTTGTTTAAGCCATGCTATTCATTCTGCGCCGTCTTGTAATTCTCATCCGTTAGCTAGCTATTTCCATACGTCCCATGTTGATTCGGGATTGATTGCCATTTGCTCATGCTACTTGCGGTTTGGTGATTGATTGGGGAAGTATTCTTTTGCTCGCTTTGTCCTCTATTTTCTGTCATGCTTGGTTGCTTGAGGACAAGCAACGGTTCGGTTTGGGGGAGTTTGATATCTCATTTATTTACGTTCTTATAGCCCCATGTCGCTTGCGTTTCTTCGCGTTTCCTGCGCTTTTACTTGCGTTTCAGCTCCTATTTCTCTCCGTTTTGGCCCTGCTGCGTTTTTGTGTCCCTTTTGCAGGTACAAGCGCATATTTGGAGTTTAGGATGCTTGTCGAGAGGCTTCGTGAAGTTTCGTAAAGTTTCGTGAAGTTTCGAGGTGATTCGAGTTGGTTTCGTTGCGTTTCGCTTGCGCACGAGCCTCGTTTCAGCGCATGAAGGTGTCTCGGGACCTTGGCTCGGGATTTGAAGCTTCCATAATCATCCCAAGACTCGTCCCTACTCGTGAGTCTCGTCCCTTAGCCTTGGGACGCAAAACAATGCAAAGAAGCAAAAATAAACTAAGTTAGAAAAGTGCAAAATTGGAGCCTTGAATCAACACTCCGGGATGACTTGGTCCCGTCCGGGATGACCCTGGCCCGGTCGGGCGGACCATGGGCCCGGGCGGGCGGACTGTGAGACTCTTCGTTGGCTTTAAATACTTGATCAGTTTGGAGGAGCAAATCATCTCTTTTTCGTCTGAAATTTTTAGAGCACTTCATAGACACTTAGAACTACTTTCCATCAAAAATTTACGTCTTGAATAATTTTCCTTCTTGTATTTCAATTCCCGTCTCGGTAATCTCTAGTTTTATCGTCTATTTGGTTTTGTTGCTTGAATTCATCCTCTTTTTCTTGGAATTTTCTGATTGGTATTTTCAATTCCTCCTTTCTTTTGTTTGTCAATTCATTATATACTGTCATTGATCATGATTTCATCTTTTGCTTTCGTTTTCGTTGTTGTTTTCGCTATGAGTGAGTAGTTCTTTATCTAGGGTGAGAGGGTGAAGCATGGGTGATTGTTTGGCTTGAGTTTGATGATCTTGTTGAGTTAGGTTTTGTCATGCTTTGTTTAGTCTTGCTTGATTGCTCTCGTTGATTCCTTGATCACGTTTTAGCGAGTATCTAGCACCCTTAAACTTAAGACCGAAAGCCTAGTTCTAGGAGAGGCGCGAGACTAAACATTAGGACCCTCGTTTGTAAGTTGCGAGAGCCCGCATTCGAGACCTAGAGGAGCTTAAGACCGAGAGGCCGAGCGTTATCCTTAGCATGTGCGATACCTACTCATTCCGATCATCATCCTTGGCCTTGACTTACCCATTGCCTAACCCGATTCCCTAGACCTTTCCCTCATAAGTTTAATCCTTTACTTTTGCGCTCTAGCTTTAGTTAAGCAATCCCGCACTCGAACCGACTAAGACTTGAAACGCTCCATAAGTAACCTACAATTGCAACCCTCTCCTTGTGGACTTGACCCCGACTTACCCTAGCTACCCTTAGGTTTGTCAGGTTTATTTTTGATTAGGTGAGTGCGACTAAGCCTATCAATAATGCGGCCATTTAATAAGGGTTAAATAATATTAGCTAAGACGAATTAAATGTAATTCGTAAATTGAATATAAAATGTTATATTTAATTATTGAATACAATATAGGCTAATTAATCATAAACTGTTATAATTAATTCGAAAATTATAAATATGAGGATATTAATAATTTAATGATATATTATAGTGGATCATATTTATGACACTAGTAATATTATATTATATTATAAAGCTAAAGGAAACCTCTAGGAAAGAGATTATTATTGCTCTTTGACTCCTTGGTCAACAAGGAATTGGTTTTTGGAAAGTGATTTTTGGAAAGCAAAAATTACTCCCCAAAAGCTTTATGGAGGCCGAAATTTAGAGTGTATTTAAGGGGAGTTTTGGCTCATCTTAATTCACTAATTCATTGATCATAATTCACACACAAAATTTAGAAAATCAGTTTTCTTCTCTCAAAAGTTTTCTAGCAAGAACTAAGGGCATATCTTAAACAATCTTGGGTGCAACTTTTAGGAGATATCAAGCTTCTTGATATTCAATCTTAGGCCATTAAGCAAGGACTAAAGGTTGTTTTCTTAATCTTATGTTTCTTTATGCAATTTCTTTTATGACTATTAATCATATAGAATAAGTTTCATTATAATCCTGTGATCTTAAAGGGCATGTATACAGATATAATCCCACAAGTGGTATCAGAGCCTTAGGGCTATGAAATTGTTTATATGATTTTCATAAAAATTGAATTTGTATAAGTTTAAAACAAATTGAAAATATCGGTTGTAGCATAAAAAATTTTCGGCCAGTTTTGGTACATGTGTGCCGAGTTGTTTTTGTTTAATTCTTGGTCCAATTTGATTCATATATTGTTAATTTAAAAGGTTAAGATGATAATATATGAACTTGTTTATGTTTTGATTCAATATTGATTGAGTTAGGACTTAGATGGATCTTTAAGATGGATGTTTATGAACATTAATTATTGCTTTATATTATTGGTATAAATTGATTGAGATATTCATGTTAATAGGTTAATTTGAATGATCTTAGTATTACATCAATGTTTAATCAAGATTAGATGTTGTTTTGTTTTATATCAATCGAGATAATATGAGCATGTTCAAGTTAAATTAGTTTAATTTGAGATTAGTTTTAAAAACAAAATTTAAAATAAATAAAAATTTAATTTCGGTTTTTGGAAAATTTTTAAATAACCGTGTGTTTTTATTTTTATTTGTTTCGGTTTGTTTTTATTTTGTTTAAACCGATTTGTATTATGCATTATAAAGATAATGTATGATTAAGGCTTGTGAAGAGGTTCACATAAGATTGATACCCTATTATTTTAAAAAGGTTTAAAATAATGTTGAATTTAATTCATGTTATACTTGATAATATGTATTAAGATGGATTATGATTGATTAAGATTGTTGTGTGCAATTGAGGAATTGTCACATAATCTTGATCTTGTTAAAAGGTGGTTTGGATTAATTATAATTAATCTAGTTTAGTTGATGCTTTTATCTTGGTTGAATGTTGTTTGAATGGTTTAATTTTTCGCATTATTTTGTACAAAAGGTTGTAATTTACTAGTGTGGCCTTAGAAGATTATGTTTCCGTAATGAAAGGAAACATGATCGTTGGTTGTATTATTGAGATCTCGTATCTCCTCTCTTGTAATAATATTTTTAAAGTTATTTTGAAATTAGAATGTAAATAGGTTTGCATTTGTAATTTTAATTGTAATTTGAGAAGACTCAAGATTCAAGATGGAGATCGGATGGCTCACTCCTACTATATGGATCAAACCAAGATGGAACATCAAGACAAGCTTCTAGGGTCCAAGGATGGATTCCAACTTATATTTTTGTTTATTTTGGTAAGATAGGCCACACTAGGTGTTTTATTTTGCGGTCTTTTTCCATTCTCGTTGCGATGTTTGCTTGTTTAGAAAGTTGCATCATATTCCGCCTAAACTAAACCAAACCACCTAATATTGCATGAAAATTGACTCATATAGTTTGCATTTTCATCCTAGACATACTGATGTCACATGTTTTAAGCCATCACCTTAGTTTATATCATTCTCGTTTTGCTAGACTTTTGTTCACTTAAAATGAATTAAATAAGATGATGGGATCTTCCTCTAAATTTAAAATTGAGATTAGTCTTTATAGGAAAAGTTACTATGAGCCCCTTCTTCGTCGGTAGGCATGTAGGACCTTACTCTCCACATGACCCCTTCTACGTTGGGTAAGTAGTATGTGTTGACCTATTTTACCTCAACATTATAGTTCGAGTAATATCTCGTGATTATAGTGGACTAAAAGATAGAATTTACAGAAATTTATCGACCGAGAATTCTAAAGGTAGAATTAGCCAAGAGGTTGGCTTATCAATTTACGGAAATTGAGTCTTGGGATCATTTATATAATTCTTGAGGGAGGTCAATTGTATAAATGCATAAGTCATCGCATTAATCTGTTTTGCATTTAGACTTAAATTTAATTAAAACGATGTTTTCTTATCTTTTCTCTTCTTCTTCTTTCTTTTCACAGTTTCGAATACGTTATATACAGATATAACTGCTAAAACAAAATGGCTGGTCGTATTGAAGGCCCAATGCCAAGTGTCACACTTGAACGTGAATCATGGCTAAGAATATTTATGGACAGCATGAATCAGTCCACTCGACTGAAGAATGATGGGTTCAACTTTGCTGATTGGGAGGCTGCATTATGGAATGCTGCCATATATATATAGCTGACGGCAAGCTCAAGTACTTGACTGAGCCACTGCCTGCTGAACCAGCTCCCGAGGCAGGAGCAAATGAAGTCGTTGCTTATAGTGATTTCATGATGGAGGCGAGTGCGTTAAGGAACGTGCTCATCTATGCAATGGAATCCAATTTGCAAAGACGATTCAATACCCAAGGTGCAAACAAGATTTTCACCACCCTAACTAAGGAGTTCTCGAAAGCACCGAGAATCAAGAGTTACGAGTATACCACTCGTTTCTTTGAAGCTAGACTCCAGAAGGGCCAACCGGTTGGTCCACACCTTCTCGCCATGATCGAGAACGTTGAGAAATTGGAGGAGCTTGGTTGCAAGATCGATGAGAAGATCATCATTGATCGAGTGCTCCACTCTTTTCATGATGGGTATGCCCTCTTTAGGGCAAACTATTACATGAACGCGACATGCGTAAAAGTGCGCATGAACTACATTCACCTCGCATGCACGCAGAGTGATCTGAAGTTGAGTGGGAGCATAAAACAAGATGTTCTCATGATAGGCAACAAGCATAAGGGTAAGGGTAAGGCTCTGGCTAACCTAACAAAGAGGGAAAGCCAAAGTTTAAAAAGCCAGTGATTGCGAAGAGTGGGCCTGGTGAGTCTAGCGGTAGCTCACAAGGCAAGGCAAAAGCGAAGCAAAGCATGGAGTGCCACAATTGCCACAAGTCTGGGCATTGGAGGCGAATCGTCCCTGTATGCCGAGGACATTAAAGCAGCCGCTGCTCTCGTTGGTATGTCTTCTTTTATTCATATGATTGAGATTAACCATGCAAGTTTCTAACTTGGGTACTTGATAATCGTTGTGGTTCTCATCTCAGGCAATCATTTGCAGGGCCTAAGAAGCATCAAAACTCGCAAGAGGTGATGTAGACTCATGAGTGAGGAATGGAGCAAGAGTTGCCGCTGCTTTCAAGAGGAACATATGTAATCCAACTCCCGAGTGGATTTGAGTTATTTCAATAATCACATTATGTACCTAGTTTATCGAAAAACATTATTTCAAAGATCCGCTCTTAATAAAGAAGGATTTTCATTTTTAATAAAGAATAATAAATTTGTATTTTCTCTTTGAATGCAATGATTTATGGTAAAGCTGTTTCCATGAACGGAATTTATGTTTTAGATCAAACCACAGAAATCATGCATGTGAGTAACAAGAAAGCAAAGGTTGGTGACAAAGATCAAACCTATGTATGGCATTGCCGTATGGGACACATAAATGAGAAACGCGTGAAAAAGCTCATTGATAATGGGACAATCGCCCCATTTGACTATGAAACTTTTGGCACGTGTGAATCATGTCTTATCGGCAAAATGTCTCGAATTTCCTTCAAAGATGTTGGAATGCGCGCTGCTGACCTATTAGGACTCATACATACTGATGTGTGTGGCCCTATGTCAATCAACGCTAGAGATGGCTATAGGTATTTTATTACTTTCACGGACGATTTGAGTAGATATGGTCATGTCTACTTAATGAAGCATAAAAGTGAGTCCTTTGACAAGTTCAGGGAATTCCAGAATAAGGTTGAGAACCAACTGGATAGAAAGATAAAAGCACTACGTTCAGATCGTGGTGGCGAATATCTTTCAACTGAGTTTGATCAACACCTGAAAGACCGCGGGATAGTATTACAAGCTTAACTCCACCCTAACACCACAACTGAATGGTGTGTCCGAACGCAGGAATCGAACATTACTTGATATGGTTCGATCCATGATGAGTCACACGGTTGTACCTGACTCCTTATGGGGCTATGCTCTTTTGTCAGCTGCTCTTATACTTAACCGAAGTCCGACTAAAGCTGTTGACATGACTCCATACGAGTTATGGAAGGGAACAGTCCCTAACATGTCCTTTATTCGGGTTTCGGGGTGCGAGGCTTATGTCAAGTGGAGACACGAGGATAAGCTCGGCCCGCGATCGGTCAAGACATACTTTATTGGTTATCCAAACGGAATGTTTGGTCATTACTTCTATTCGCCTACCGAACACCGAGTTTTTGTTGCGGCTAGTGCGAAGTTCCTAGAGAAAGAGTTTCTCGAAGACAAGAGAAGTAATAGAACCTTCGATCTGTCGGAGATTCCTGAACCAACAACAGAGCAACCAATGGAGGAAATTATTCCTTCTACGTCTGCTGCGGTTAATGATCCCTTGGAACCCAGAAGGTCGGGTAGACTCTTCATTCCACCAGATAGATACATCGGTATGGTTGAGGAGAATGAGAGAGACGACGTTTTACTCCTTGAGAGTAACGAACCCGTAACCTATAAAGGTGCCATGACGTGTTCTGACTCAAAGCTATGGCAAGAAGCCATGCAATCCGAGATGGACTCTATGTACTAGAACGATGTATGGGATCTGGTTGACTTACCTGATAAGGCTAGGCCTCTTCCGTGCAAATGGCTTTACAAGATAAAGCGATCTGTAGAAGGACAACCAGACATATACAAGGCACGACTAGTGGCAAAGGGTTTCACTCAAGTGCAAGGGTTGCACTATGATGAGATCTTTGCACCGGTAGTCATGGTTCGTTCCATTCGGATTCTCTTAGCGATCGCCGCATTTCATGACTATGAAATTTGGCAAATGGATGTGAAAACCGCCTTCTTAAACGGTTATTTGGAGGAGGAGTTGTAGATGGTACAACCTGAAGGTTACATCGATCCTAAAGATCCTAAGAAGGTTTGCAAGCTTAAGCGTTCCATTTATGGACTTAAGCAAGCTTCACGGAGTTGGAATCATCGCTTCGACCAAGTGATAAAGGAGAATGGATTCGCTCGATCGGTCGAGGAACCATGCCTATATATCAAGTCGAGTGGGAGCAAGATTGTCTTCCTAATACTGTACGTCGATGACATACTCTTGATTGGGAATGACATACCTCTCTTAACTTCGGTAAAAGTATGGTTAAAGAACCATTTCCAGATGAAAGATCTGGGTGAGGCACAACGCATTTTGGGGCTCCGTATCAATAGAGATAGATCACGACGGATGTTATCCCTCAGGCAGGAGTCTTATATGGATAAGATTCTTGAGAGGTTCAGCATGACCAACTCCAAGAAGGGGAACCTTCCAATGATCTCTGGAGTGCATTTGAGTAAAGCTCAAGCACCAAAGACATCGGAAGAGATCGAGCGCATGAGTCGGATTCCATATGCATCAGCTATAGGATCGATCATGTATGCCATGATATGCACACGTCCCGACGTGGCATATGCATTGAGTATGACGAGCCGATACCAAGGCAATCCAGGTGAAGCACACTGGTTGGCCGTAAAGAACATTCTTAAGTACCTACGGAGGACTAAAGATTGGGTATTGACTTATGGAGGAGACACTGAGTTATGCGCAATCGGTTACGCAGACGCTAGTTTCCAAACGGATCGAGATGACTCAAAGTCTCAATCAGGATTCGTTTTTACTCTAAATGGCGCCGTCACACCGAAAAGCTCCAAACAAACAGTTATAGCAGATTCCACAACTGTGTCCGAGTACTATGCTGCTTCCGAGGCTACGAAGGAAGTTATATGGATGCGTCAGTTCTTACAAGGACTAACTGTAGTTCCAAGTTCGAATGACCCGATCACCATCTATTGCGACAATAGTGGTGCCATCTTCCAGGCAAAGGAGCCGAAGTCCAGCAACAAGTCTCGGCACGTGCAAAGGACGGCTCACATGATCCGGGATTACGTGAAGCAGAAGGAGATAGTGATTGACAAGATTGCTACGGATGATAACATAGCAGATCCCCTCACTAAGCCGTTGAGACAAGATAAGCATGAAGGGCACGTTATTTCCATGGGAATTAAGCGTGTTCCTGAGTTGTATTAGTTGTTTGTATGGATTAGACACTTGTATTTTTCATAAACCTTCTAATAAAATCCTCGTTTTGTTTTATATATTGTTTTTCATGAGGGTTGTACAGACAACGTTGAACACCTCAAAGTGAACTGAATTGCTTTATATATTGTTTTGGTCCGTAATTGCCTACATGAGCTGATAAATCTGGCAATTATTTTGTGACGTCGGTTGATGGTGGGTTCAACGAGCCATAAGTCAAATCAAGGATCGATCGATCACAGATGCGGGTTTACTGAAATCGCGCAGGACATTTTTGTGACGACTACATGGAGTCCTAAATGTTTCAAAACATTAGGTGCCGGGTCGTCGATAGGACATCCATAGTGTTCCTAGAGTCGATTCTTTTGACTATCGACTGTCTCTTGAGATTAAGGCAGATTTTGGGTGACTCTGGTTTCTTTCTCACGCCGATCGTGAATCGAGGCTAAGTAGATTTTCACTGGGTCATTTCATGCTGCGCTTACATCTGCAGGATTCGAGTTGAGGAAAATATCCAAACTTCTATCGAGTTATAATACTTTTTTCTCAGGGCCACTCGAGGAGCTGTAACTGAAAATGCATGGCCATGCTCGAATTTTGATTCGTTTATCAGTTAAGTTACTCTCTAGTCGGAGAAACCACTCTTGATTCTGATCACTTGTGAACTACGACCTTTGAAAGTACGGACTTTGCAAATTGGTTTACATTGAGTGGGAGAAATTTATTATGGATATGAGAATCGGTTATCGCACCTACACTTGTACGGACAAGTGGGAGATTGTTGGAGTTAGTGTCCTCCACAGTTAGTGCAATAACATAAATAAACCTCTCAAGGTACACAGGGTACATTTTGTATGCAATCAGTTGATTAACGTTTATCAATAACGGTTGGCTTGCTAGATAAGTTTGACGTTATTGTCATACAGATGGCGGTGATCAACTGGTCCCTAAAAAGTCACACCTAAAGGATGTGTTTAAGAAATGTGATTATTTGAGAAATTAATCATATTGATGCCTTACTAAAAGACTAAAAGGTTAGTCGGAGTTTTTGACTAAGATGTTAGTCAAGTGTGTGTTAATAATACGGCCATTTAATAAGGATTAAATGATATTAGCTAAGACGAATTAATTGTAATTCGTAAATTGAATATAAAATGTTATATTTAATTATTGAATACAATATAGGCTAATTAATCATAAACTGTTATAATTAATTAGATAATTATAAATATGAGGATATTAATAATTTAATGATATATTATAGTGGATCATATTTATGACACTAGTAATATTATATTATATTATATTATAAAGTTAAAGGAAACCTCTAGGAAAGAGATTATTATTGCTCTTTGACTCCTTGGTCAACAAGGAATTGGTTTTTGGAAAGTGATTTTTGGAAAGCAAAAATTACTCCCCAAAAGCTTTATGGAGGCCGAAATTTAGAGTGTATTTAAGGGGAGTTTTGGCTCATCTTAATTCACTAATTCATTGATCATAATTCACACACAAAATTTAGAAAATCAGTTTTCTTCTCTCAAAAGTTTTCTAGCAAGAACTAAGGGCATATCTTAAGCAATCTTGGGTGCAACTTTTAGGAGATATCAAGCTTCTTGATATTCAATCTTAGGCCATTAAGCAAGGACTAAAGGTTATTTTCTTAATCTTATGTTTATTTATGCAATTTCTTTTATGACTACTCCCTCCGTCTCGGTGATTTGTTTACATTTACTTTATACACATTTATCGATGTGAGGAGAGAGGTAGAGAAAAAACTAATAAAATAATAATATAAGTATAAAGGAGGTCCCGCTTGCTTAAAATTATGAAATGTAATTGGTTAAGGGAGTAGGGGACCACCTCCCACATGGGTCACCCACGACCATTTATGGAAAATGTAAACAAATGACCCGTAACCCCCTAAATAGAAAGTGTAAACAAATGACCGGGACGGAGGGAGTATTAATCATATAGAATAAGTTTCATTATAATCCTGTGATCTTAAAGGGCATGTATACAGATATATTCCCACAAATACCCCATAAAGAGGTGCTGAAAAAATCCTACAAAGAGAAACTGAAAACTCTCAACGAACGAGAGACTTTTATTAAGACAATAATTAATAGAAAAACATATAATACCAAAGATTAATTAAGTTTTGGGACTTACCATCGATGATTGAGTGTCAATAATAGCCCCGAATTATTTAAAGGAAAAAGTGTTTTTTTTTTTTTTTCGGGAGAAATAAGAGAAAATAGTTTGATGTGTGTGACTACATCTAAATATGATTTGGTTAGTCTCAAGTTTATAATTTATAATTTATAATAAATATTATTACAAAAACTTCATTATTAATCACCAACGTATATGTAAACTTCATGAACATTATTACTTATCAAAATAATTAATCACCGAAAGGAGTAAAAAGAATAATCAAACAATGAAAAAAAATGCCTTGCAATAACTTGATCCATAAAATTACCAACTGCCTAGAGCTCAAATCACAAAGAGGAAACAAAGACCCCCTAAAAGAGCCAAAACTAAGCTAGCCACTACTCGTAACGAACCCGACGAGTCCTTAGATGGTGGTGCTTCTTTATCAGCCTCATTGTTGTCGCTGCTGGGCTCATCAGCAGGGGTTTAAGTAACGGGCTCAAGAGCAGGGGGTAAGGCAGGTGTAGACGGGATGTTTGTTCCGAAGATGGCTGGAGGAAGAAGCACCTTGTCAACTGCAAACAAAGAGCAGGTGGAGAAGACAAAATACTGCTGCTAATCTTAGTGACACTCCATCCAGAGCTCACTTGTATCGTTCCTGAGATGTCGGTGAAGTTCAACGTGTAGTCGCCACCAGCAATGGTTGAGACAGGGCCTACACTGCTGAGGTTCTTGAAGTCCGATAAGGAGTAGTAATGTGGCAGTGCGTGAAAGAGGCAGAGTTGTTTAAGTTGGTCGTCAGTGAGGTTAGATAGCGACGATTTCTTAATAAAGGAGAACGATGGGTCCTTAGGGACAAAAAGCGTTAGACCTTCCTCGGTGTGGTTGGCTTGGTTTTGGAAGATGTTGATCGTTTTGGTGGATTCTAGGTAGTTTAAGAATGTGTGGAATGGACCGGCTACGTCAAGTAAATGGGTGATGTTTGCGGGTTCTGGTTCCGGTGCAGGGGCTGGTGTCAAGGTTTGACTCGTGGTGTTTCGCGCGTTGCTCGTAGAACAGCTTAAAATCAACAAAGTAAAGGGAAATAGATTTGTTGTGATCATCCTCATTTTTGTATGCATGATTAGAAAAGATTAGTTGTAAGATTGCTGTGATTTTGGCAAAACCAGCCAAAAAAAGTTCCTGCAGTTTAACCCAAAGCCTATCAAAGATTAGCGTCTATATCATCAAAGATAAAAAGATGACTAAATATCTGGACAACATATGATATAGTATGTAGTACGCAGTATGCAGTAGCATATTAGGAATAAATTGTGGTTCAGAAAACTCCATATAACTTCAGAAAAATTTTAAATTTCTAAATAAATTAACTAACATAAATAATAATAATAATAATAATAATAATAATAATAATAATAATAATAATAATAATAATAATAATAATAATAATAAAAATAATAATAATAATAAAAATAATAATAATAATAATAATAATAATAATAATAATAATAATAATAATAATAATAATAATAATAATAATAATAATAATAATAATAATAATAATAATAATAATAATAATAATAATAATAATAATAATAATAATAATAATAACTTTAACAGATTAATCAAAAAACCTTGAGTAATTCTATGGTGAGACCGCTTCATACAATGAGACATCATTATTTTCCTCACCATAGTTATGGTGCACCTTCACCCACACTTAACAACATCGTCTTAATTTATTGAACTTTTTCTATTTTTCGCCATTATTATCATTATTACATCTATTATTTAAATGTTTCGACATTCACTAGTAAAAGTAACGAAAAAAAAGTAATTTATCGTAAAAGATACTCCATAGTTAGACCAACTTAGCTAATTTTGATATTTATATCTATATCTATACTTATGCTATGAATTCATAATGCACGAATTTCATATTAATGTCACAATTTACGTTAGTATTTGAAACTCTTCGAAACTTTAGAGTCCAATTCAAAAAATGAAGTAAATAAAGCAAAATAAATAATAAGTGCCCATAGCTAAATTTAGTTTCTACGCGTATTTATCTTATAATATCTCTATAGATAATAAAATCTTTAAACAACACTTTTACGAGAAAAAAACTCAATATTTAAAAAGATAAAAAAGGACTTACTTAAAAAGAGGAATTAAGAGAAATAAATTAGGTGAGACGAGAGAGATCGAGTAATAAAAATGTGTATCAAAGATGTAGAATAATTGTGAGTGTATTTAAAAAGGTGAGTTTATTAAATTGGTAAAAACATGCAAATTGTCATTTATGAGGTTTTGACTGAATTATTATTAGAAATAGATTATAAACATTGGGTTGGTGCAAATTATATGGTCACATTCAACTCATTGACAATTTTTATGGGAAAACAATATGGTTCAAGTACTTGGTATAAATACTGCATAAGAGAAGAATGATAACTTTTGTGATAGTTGGGAATAAATTACCTAAAGTATGCTTTTATATGTAACAAATAATTAACACGGAGTACGAATTTGAATAAGGATAATTTTGAAATGAAGCGTGTACATCGCCTGAAAAATGTCTGTCCAATGGAAATATGTCTTACTTAAAACATTAAAATTATCGTCTTCTTGCAAATTAATATTTCGTAATTTCTTGTTATTTCTTAGACTTTTTTTGGGTGAAATGTACTTATATTGATAGATCACCCAAATTGATTAACACACTTGTATGCCTAGTGTCATTCCTTGTATTCCTTACTATCCAAATGTGATGACACAACGCATTTAACACACGCTGTAAAAACCTGGTTTTTAGTCGACTTTAATTACTAAGGCGGAAATTAATTAAGTCTTAAACCAGCGTTATTAATTATACAAATAACCCAAAATATTACATCATCGTTTAAGAGTTGAATTGAACAACTCTAAATACGGAAGTTAAAAGAGTAAAGTGTTATATATTACAAATCTCTCAAAACGACTAAAAGTAAAGCATAAAAGCATTGCATGGCCCCGTCCAAAATCCAGCTTCCGGTCCATGATTATCCTGCACAATAAACTGTTGGGGGGATGCCCGCTGAGCGGATAGTGACTAGCTATGCTCATACTTACCCTCGATTTCAATTATTTTGGTTTAATATTATCGCTTTATAAACATAACATTATGATAAAACATAAACATGCTTAATACATATAGCATATAAAGACATATAAGTCATATTAAGCATGCGGTTTAAAGCGATAAATCATATAAGCATGATATTCAGTTATGAAAGCAAATAACAGATAATATCATAGCAATATTGTCACAGCATATCAACAGGATTACGAAGCGATATCAGATCGCAAACAAACATACCTATCGTATCATACTCATCATGCAGACTCGATTTACTTCAGAAATTTGTGGTCTTTAGTTTTCGAAGATGGTACACACTCATTCTCATTTAATCAAACAACAAACAACACATACTGCTTACGAGCCTGACCACTGAGTAGGCCATTGTACTCTAGTCGCTTGCATCTCACTACCATAGTGCAACGACTTACTCGACTCGTAAACCACGCCGAATACTATAGTACTTGCATCTCATCTTCTAGTGTTCGAAATGATTCAACTTCGTGATACAATCTCGTCAAGTGATCTGTACATGTGGTAAGAACGAATGCTAGTGTCGCGTCCAATAAAGACGAAACTCGGCAAGGAGACAGAACCGCAAAGCGCATAAGCACATAATGTCACGGTGGCCCTGGTAACTTTAGCGAAATAGGGGAATAAAACCCTAGTCTAATACATGTACACTAGTATCCACTTTAAGAATGGGCTATGCTATTCATAGAGCACCTTAACTCTGGATAAAACGACTATTTCCTAAAGCCTGATACAAAAGCATTGGCATATTCATTATCTTGTACGGAACAGGCTATACGACTTAAGGCGTAACGGCATGGGCAGGATGCTCTAAGCATATAATGCTGCCGGCTAAACCACACTATTCGGGATGACAATCGCAATAAGGCCGAGATAGTGGCGTCCGCTACAAGACTATCTTAACCCCACTTCACTCACGATTGACGTTCCCTTATCTGAGGCCCAAGCTTGACCTTTCATTTAACTTACTCCGCATTCATTATTTGTTTGATATTAACATATCACATGTTACTAGACTCTCCTAGTCTCATCGTCAAACATTTTATTTGAATTGTAGGTTTCATATGATCACATAACATATTCGTTTATTATTTGAAGTGTTGTTAATTATTAACGTTTTTAAGTTTCTATATTAATACGTTTATTAATATGTCCAATTTTATTTAAGTGTTTTTCAAAACACTTTAAGTCATTTACTTATTCATTTTCAATTTTCTATACTTAGTAAATTTTCAATAATTTTCAATATTTCAAATTTTGAAATTTGAAATATCTTTGAATTTTGAGACTTAACTTGTTTTACAAGTTTCGTAAATTTTTCACTATTCACTATTCACGTCTCGGGATTTGAAAAGATAACTTGTTCAACAAGTTACCTCAAATTCCATTAAAATAGGTTTTGGGACATTACTTGTTCAACAAGTTTCGTCCCGGGTACTATTCACCGTCTTGAAATTTGGAACGTTTACTTGCTTAACAAGTTTCGTCCCGAATTACTATTCATCGACACTATTCATGATTTTAGCTTAGTCATTAAGTTATAAAATATCTAAAATATCTAGATATTTTCTTATGTCAAAAATCGTTAACTTAGTTGCTAAGTTTAAAATCTAGTTTTAAAAACGTTAAGTTCGGTTTGTAAAAAGTGATAATGATATTTATTTTAAACTGAGACTCAGTTAAATTTAGTCGTCTATTTACTAAAGTTAGTGATTTTCAATTTTAAAATAATGGTATCGTGGATGATTCATTTTAGTCCGTATGTCCAAGTTCAACAGTCCAATATTTGCAAAGGCAGTAGCACACGATTTATTTAATTTTTATAACGGTTACTCATTTTTATCGGTTTATAATATTTCATTTCTAACTAAATCGATTTATACAAAAATTCATTTCTAACAACTATTTAACTTTAGTGACTTAGTGATATTTTCATTTTGATCAAATTTAGTCCATTTAAAATGAAAATGTCGTGTGGTTTATATATATATGTAAAAATTGATTTATTTCTTTTAATTTCTTAATTCAATTTATTAACTACTAATAAAATTATTTTAACAATAAACTAAAAAGTGATAAAAACAAAAATTAACCTTAAAATGGCAAGGATGCCGTGAGCAAGCTTAGTAGCGTTCTAAAATTTCATTTTTCGATTTTATCGGTTTTTAGCTTAAAGTCTTTATATTTTAATTATTCTAATTATACCAAAATGATTTAAACTAAAATTTCATTAGACTAAAATTTTACTAGAAATTAAACTTTACTAGAAATTTCATTAGACTAAAATTTAAGTTAAAATATAAAGTTAAATTTTCTAAATGTTTTCTAAATGTTTAAAGTTGATTTATAACATATAAATGATATTATATAAACTAATAACTAAACATAAACAAAAAATTTTAACAAACATAAAATCAAACAAAATCAAAGCATGCTAAACATATGAACATCACATGAAGACACATATGAACATCAAGAACACAACAACAAAGTTAAGAACACATTTTGCATATTTGACAACTTATAATCTATTTTCCTAATTTAATTCTTTTTACATGGTAACATCCATTTTAACCTAACTTAACCTAACATATTATTTACAAAAATCAAAAGTGAAAATTTAGGTAAAAGTAAGAGAAATGCCGTGAAGAACATATACATGCATAAATTTTCATTTTCGATTTTTAATCACTTTAAACTCATTGTTAATATTTCACATAATTTTTATATATGATTACAACTTAAATAAAACATAACTAAACATAAAAATCATATGAACAAAAATTAAAAGTGCTAAAAATTAAATTAACACAAGGAAAGGACATGGCTACTCAGAACCAGAGGGTGGTTAGTCCCATTGTTCAGATTATGAGGCAGGAATATGCTACCCCAGTGGCTAACTCATTTGCTCAACTTTTTGCAAGTAATGATGCGATTTTTGGTGAAGGGGCGTCTTCTTCTAAGGAAGTTGATGTCAATGGATAATATCGGATGTTGGAATGTTAGAGGTATGAATAAGGCTGCTAAGCATGCTGATATTAGGTCCTTTTTGCATAAGAATAATATTGGTTTTTGTGGCTTAGTTGAGACCAAGATTAAGAGTCAGGATTTTATAGGAGTTCTAAATAAAATTGGGAAGCAATGGAAGGGTATTAATAATAATGTCCATCATAATGGTGGTCGAATCTGGTGCATATGGGCTCCTCAGGTGTTTAATGTTCAGATTCGTTGTTCTTCACCAGTAGACATATGCCTTATACAAGAAATTGGGACTCAGGATCAGTTTCTTGTTAGTGTGGTCTATGGTTTTAACTCTCAGGAGGATAGGAAGATGTTGTGGTTTGAATTGAACTCTGTGAGGGATTCTTGGCAGGGGCCTTGGATTATCTGTGGCGATTTTAATGCTCTCTTGCATCTTAATGAAAGATTGGGTAGTGTAGTTTCTTTGAATGAGGTTCAAGATTTCAGGGATTGTGTTGATTACTGTGAGGTGGTGGATATCCCTTCTAAGGGTGTTTTCTACACTTGGAATAATAAACAACTTGGCGCTGATAGGGTGTATTCTAGATTGGACAGGTGTTTGGCAAATGATCAGTGGTTGAGAATGTATCCTGAGGCGTATGCATTTTTTCTTAATGAAGGCACCTTTGATCATTCACCTATGGTATGCTATAGGCATGTACAAGCTCCCAAGAGTAAAGTATCTTTTAAGTATTATAATATGTGGGGGAGCGATCCTGAGTTTCTGAATCTGGTCACTTCAGTGTGGCAAATGAATGTTGTTGGGACTCCTATGTTTGTTGTGGTTAAGAAGCTCAAACTTCTTAAGGGTGTGCTGAAACAGCTAAATAGGGCAAAGTATGCTGACGTTGAACAGGCTCACGAAGTTGCTCAAATGGCTGCTCTTGACATTCAGCAGAAACTTCAATGTGATCCTATGAACCAACTATTGTTGTGTGCAGAGAGAACAGCACTGTCTCAGGTACAAGTACTCAAACAGGCCAGATGGAAGTATTTGTGTCAGAAAGCTAAAGTCGAGTGGTTAAGAGAAGGGGATGAGAACACATCTTTCTTTCATAATCATATTAAGGAAAGGCACTACAGAAATAAAGTTTTGCAAGTTCAAGATATGAAGGGTAAGGTTTGTTCCGAGGTTAATGAGATTGAAAATGCGTTTGTTGATTACTACAAATCCCTTTTGGGTAGTCATCAGGATTCTCAGCCAGTTCATCAATTAGTGGTTAGGTCTGGAAAGTGTGTCACTTCTGATCACATGGAGCAGCTTCTTCGGCCGGTTACTGATAAGGAAATTAAGGATTGCTTATTCTCTATTCCTCCTAATAAATCTCCTGGCCCTGATGGGTATAATTCGCAGTTTTTCAAAGATGCATGGCCTGTGGTTGGTGAAGAGGTGTGCACGGCTGTAAAGGATTTTTTCTTACATGGTCAGCTTCTCAAACAATTGAATACCACGATTATCAGTCTTATACCTAAAGTCCAATGTCCTAGCTCTGTTTTGGAGTTTCGTCCTATTGCTTGTTGCAACACTATTTATAAGTGTATTGCAAAGTTACTGTGCAACAGATTGGGTGAAGTTTTGCCTGATATCATAAGTGTAAATCAAGGTGGCTTTATTAAAGAGAGGAACATAGCAGAGAATATCTTGATATGTCAAGATTTGGTGAGATTGTATCAAAGGAAATCAGCTTCCCCACGTTGCTTGATTAAAATTGACTTGAGGAAAGCTTACGACTCGGTTGAATGGGCCTTTCTGTTTCAAATGATGACTGCTCTAGGTTTCCCTCCGATTTTCATTGGTTGGATTTCTGAATGTGTTACAAGTCCTTCTTATACTCTGGTTATTAATGGGAGCTCTTTTGGTTTCTTTCAAGGAAGAAGAGGACTAAGGCAGGGGGACCCTCTGTCTCCTCTGTTGTTTACCATTTGTATGGAATATTTATCTCGTATACTTGCAGTTGTTGGAAGGCAGGATGAGTTTCGATTTCACCCGATGTGTCAAAGTTTGAGACTGAATCACCTGATGTTTGCGGATGATCTATTGCTCTTTTGCAAAGGGGATGTTCAATCAATCATGCTGATGCTACGAGCTTTTTCTTCTTTCTCTGTGGCGTCTGGTCTTATCTTGAACAGGGAGAAGTCCGATATATATTTTAATGGTATGAAGGTAGGTGATATGGAGGATATAATGCAAGTATCTGGTTTTAGGAAAGGTCAATTTCCCTTTAGATACCTTGGTGTTCCTATCTCGTCCAGGAGGATTACTATGGCTGATGGCATGAAGCTTATTGACAAGATTACTAGTAGAATACGGAGCTGGGGTGCTTCCCATCTGTCGTATTCTGGAAGACTGGTGCTTATACAGTCTGTCTTAACCAGTTTGCATACGTATTGGATGACCGTTTTTCTGATTCCTACTGGTATAATCAACAGAATTGAGAGTATTTGTCGGAACTACCTGTGGCTCGGCAAGGATACTTATCACCATGCTCCTAATGTAAGCTGGGACGATTGCTGCTGGCCAAAGGAGGTAGGAGGACTGGGGTTGAGGAAGTCGTCTGCTTGGAACAAAGCTCTGCTCGGTAAATATATTTGGTGGATAGAGAAGAAGCAAGATCACCTTTGGGTGAAGTGGATCAACCATGTCTATATGAAAGGGGTGCCCTGGACCTCTTATTCTCCACCGTTGGACTGTGCGTGGTCGTGGAAAAAGATTGCTCACTGTATGCAGGTGTTTCGGTCAGGTATGTCCTCTCCTTGTTTTGATGAAGAGTACTCGGTAATGGCAGCTTATCAGTGGCTGCGGGGTGAGAAGGAACGTGTAGCCTGGAGATACGTTTGCTGGAATTCCCTAAATGTTCCTCGGTGTTCGTTCATATTTTGGGAATACAAGCTCGGGAGACTTTTTACTTACGATAGACTCAAAAAGATGGGTTATGTTGGGGATGATCAGTGTGTTTTGTGTGGTATTGCTCTTGAAACTCATGTTCATCTGTTCCAGGATTGTGTATTTGCATCGTCTTGCTGGTCAGAACTTTGTCGCTTGTTGGGCGTCCAAGTTAGGCCAGAAAACATTGAAAGCTGGTGTCATGCAGGTAATCGAATGTCAAAGCTTGTACGTAATATTGTATCAGCATGTGTGGTGTCCGTATTATATAGCATCTGGTGTGCGCGGAATTCTGCTCGTTGTGATCAAGTGGTGCCACATCCTAGGTGGATGGTTAAACGTGAATTAGAGGCTGTTATTATTCGATTCAAGGCCAAAAACAAATCAACATTATCACTGTATGATCGTAGTTGGCTGAGTAGGCTGTAATGAGTGTGATGTATACTCTGTCTCTTAAGTTGTAATTGGGTTTATTATTAATATACTTACATTTTCCCAAAAAAAAAAATTTAAATTAACTAAACATATGAACATTTTACTACAACTTAACTATTATCAATATTACTTATTTATTATCATTTTATTATACTCCACATAACAAACAAGTGCATACAAGTGATGTTTAACATGTTTTAACATAAGAATCATACTCATAAAACTTATAATAAAAATCAAATTAATTTTCAAAGAGGCTAATATGAGATATAGTTAGTCACCTCGATTTAGCAAGCTATTGGTTATCCGGATCTATGATGTTATCAAGGTCAAGTTCTTCACCAGATAATCTGCCTTCACCTTCAAAAACCCGTAACAAAGTGAGCTCCAAGTACCAAAGAACAAGCTTAGAATACTAGTGAACTATTAGAGTAATCTTTAAGGTTTTAATTTAAGAGTTTTAGGAGAAAAATGAAAGAAAAACAAAGGGAGTAAATGGAGTGAAATGGCTCGGCAAAATGGAGGAGAAATGGGTGAGTTTTTGACTTAGAGAATAATGAGGAAGGTGTTAGGAAATTTAGTTAAGTAATGTATAAGATAGGTTTTGTTTTTATGAAAATAATGCTTAATTAAAAAGGAATTATGACATCATAATTCCACTTGACATACTAGAGTGCAAAATGGAAGGTTCCCATGATATTTTTTGGAAAAAGTTTTTCACGAATTAATCAGTTTTAAAAAGTCGGGTGTCAAAAGCGATAAAAGTCAATGTGTGCGCGTTTGACTATTTTTCAAAATGTTTCTACTTTTGAATTCTAAGATTAAAATATTTATTTTATTATTCAAAAATTTTCAAAAGTTTTAAAGAAGTCGAGAAATTTTACAAAACGAAAGTTTTGCAAAAATAGAGATTTTGGAAGGCTAAAAGGCTAAGATTTGATTTAAGATTTGAAATTAGAATTTGCTGGATAATAAATGCTTTAAATTAACACGGGGTGTTACAAACCTCCCCCCTTAGATAAGTTTCGTCCCGAAACTTGAATGAAGGATAGGATTTTCACCTGAGATAAACAGCTCGGGGTATTTCTCCTTCATACAGGCTTCAGTCTCCCAAGTTGCTTGTTCAGTCAATTGACCCTTCCATAGCACCTTTACTAAGGGAACCGTCTTCCGCCTCAACACCTTGGTTTCTCGGGCTAGAACCTTCACAGGTCTCTCGGAGTAGAGTAGGTTAGGCTCAACTGCGATTACGTCAGGAGTAATAATATGACTTGGGTCACTCCTGTATCTTCTCAGTTGCGAAACGTGGAACACGTTGTGAACTTTGGATAAGTTGGGGGGTAGCGCTAGGCGATAGGTGACACAGCTAAGTCGTATCGCTGAAATCAAAATAAACCTAACAAACAACTAACAGCAGCTAGCGGCAAGCAGGATCGTATCCACAGAGAAACGGAGTAGTTTTAAGTTAAAGCAGACGAAAACAGGTTTAACTCAAGGTGTGAAAAAGGTTTGTTTTAAGCTAAACTAAAGCAAAAGCAAAGATGAATAGAAATATATAAGAGAAAAGATTAGGGCATCGGGTTCATTATGACAACGATTCAGGAACTCAAATTTATAAGACGGAAAAGATAAACTGTGCAAATGACTAGGTTTGTAAAACGCTCTCTCGAGTCAATTTTAGCCTTAAGCAAATTTAGCGGGCTCTCGCAACTTACTAAATTCAACTTATCAATCTCGCGTAAGTCTAGTTTTAACTCGGCTTTCGATCTTAAATCAAAACTTACTCAGGTTCAATTAAACTCAGACAAATCGTTGATCAGGCGAAATAATCCTAATTCAATTGGCATAAAACGCGTAGAAAAAAAATCATGTGCACAATTTATTCAACCAATTTAATCCTAAAACATGTTCCTGAACCAAATATCACAAATTCCCCTAAACCCTAATTAAAGAATTAGCTACTCATAATTAAAGGCAAAGCAAAATAGCATAAAGAAGACATAGCAAAGAACGAATAAAAGCAATTGAAATAAACCTGAAAACTTACGGAGTACCGACGGTTACAATTGAGTCAATCTTCAAACTAAACTAAAGTTTATGTGAAAGTTTATGTAAAAGAGAGAATAAACTAAGCAAACCTAAAAAGCAGTAAAATAAAACATAAAACTAAAGATGAGAGTTTTGTTTTCGAGCCTAGAGTATTTATACAACTCCCCATAAATTTATTCGGATTAAATTAAAAACCCGATGAAAATAACTCTGGGCGGCCGCCACCGCCGACCAACCTACTGACCCTTTGAATTTGGGCCGGCTCTTGCAACTTCAATACTAAGCCCAATCTCATTCACTTCACTTGGGCCTTGTTGCTTCTCGTGATCCTTAGCTCTTTTGGTCTCTATTTTGAACTCCGAGCTCCTGCGCGAGCTCGAGCCTGGTTTCGTAGTCTCGAATCTCTGACTTGCTCCTAACGCCTCGGGTTTTGGCTCAAAACCACCAAAACCTGCAAAATGTAAGTAAAGGCCAGCTGTAACGAGAAATATAACAAATAGCTCATAAAACTAGTAATGAATACGAGTAAATGCAGCTAAATGCGACTGAACCGGGGGCAAATAATGAATATAAATAACATGTATCAAACTCCCCCAAACCAAACCTTTGCTTGTCCTCAAGCAAACAGTGTCGGAGAAAATCAAAGTGACACGAACTAATCACGCTAGTATCTCAAAGTGGACGACCTATGCACATGAACATACAACCATAGCCTATTTCACCGAAATTAGAGCACAAGTCTCAACCATTCACACCACATCGCATTACTAGCCTCTAACGCTTCCGCAAAGTAAAACTGACGACATTTCAATTCAAGCAAGGCCAACCGTACGAACCACTTTCCAAACAACCAATCTTACCACATCATTCCATTTTTTTTTCTTTTCTTTGTTTTTTTTTTCTTTTGCGCAAACGTGGAGCATCCCTCGTATGTAGTACCGTTTAGCTTGATGTTCACTCGGTAAAAATCGCGCTCGGGTACACATATTTCCTTAAGGGTTACATTATTGCTCATACTCTCGGTCGCAACCAAATTCATGGCCACTGTGGTTAGTGGTTACTCAAATCAATGAGTCCCCTCCGAGAGCATCGAAGCATTGTTCCAACATAAATCAGATCTTTCCAATTAAACCACAAACCAACATACCAACATTCCACAAACCATTGCCAAGCTCGAATGTCAAAGTCGAAAGTAAACAAGCGAAAAGCGATAAGAATTAAGAAAATACAAGTGGGCTAGTGTTAAGGCTCGCAATCTAGTAACAGGAAACAAACATATAGCGTAGCTACGACGATAGAAAGTCGACTCGGAGATACTAAAGATCAAAGTTAATGCACTAATCAAATCTCCAAACGTGACAAAACAGGACAAAGCAGACCAAAAAGACTCGTATTTTTGCAATTTTTTTTGAATTTTTCAATTTTTTGGGTTTTGGGTTTTTTTGGATTTTTATATAAATGCACACAAGAATAAAAAGAAAATGAACTAAATAAGCGCGAAAGAGCTTCCCTCCCCCAAACCAAATCACACATTGTCCTCAATGTAGAAAACAGCACAACCACAAAAGCAGAGGAAGACAAATAACATACGGGAGAAGGAAAATAAGAGCGAGGAGAAGGGGAAAGGGGTAAAGAGTGCTCACATTATAAAGTCGGAGCTCCCCCAAACCGAAGTAGAGCGTGGAGTGCGGCTAAAATCCACAAATATGCGTCCAATTCAGTCCAACGATGAAGTACTTCGGCATAGCACGCAAGAAGAAACAAATCGAAACAAAGAGACCCAGGCGGTCCGGCCGTGACCGGCAGCCGGCACCCATTTTTCAATTTTTTTGCGTTTTTCCTCTGTTTCAAATTTCAGCTCACGGTCTGGCCTCGCCCAGAATGTAGGTCGGTGGGAGGCCTTCTCGTGGCGTTCTCAACATAATAAGGACCCAAAAGTCCATGAATACCGCGCTAAAAACACAATAAAATACCCTCGTCCTCGCGCGCGCAATAAAAACCAAAAGTCATAGAAACTAAGCAAACCAAAGTACAAATGCTAATGAAAATACAACGCCATCGGGTTGCCTCCCGGAAGCGCTGGTTTATAGTCCCGCACGACTCTTCACGTCTTCAGAACTCATGTATAAGCAGGCCAAGGTCGTTGGCCATTCGCGACAGCTTCACTTGGCGAAACAGCAGGTGATCGCCATAGTACTTCTCCAACTCGAGGCAGCGCAGCGTAGTCCATTATCGTAGGTCCTTAATCACGAAATGGCTCGACTGTGGGCCCTCTGTCCCCATCACTAGCGTCGTAGACGTCAGCCTTCAGCAACTTCCTCACCCCCAAACCATCCTTGCAGCCATCCTGTGAAGAACCTGTAAAAAGGGAAGAGACATGCAAAACCTCCAAAGCGTCTCCAGTAGAGTGAGACGGAGGTACATAATCAATAGAATAAACTGACTCTAGACGCATAGGCGATCGTGGGGTATCAGAATGGGTAAAGGTGAGCTTTTCTCCCCCCACCTTAAAGGCTATCGTTCTGCTACCCACATCTATAATCGCACGGCCGGTGTGCGAAAAAGTCTCCCCAGAATGATAGGAATGTGGGCATCCTCGGGCATATCTAAAACCACAAAGTCTACAGGGATAAAGAACTTTCCAACCTGTACAGGGACGTCGTGTAAGATACCCAAGGGACGCTTAACTGAGCGGTCAGCCATCTGCAAGGTAATGCTAGTGGGTTCTAAAGCTGACAGGCTCATCTTTTGGTAGAGAGAGTAGGGGAGGACACTGACGCTAGCTCCAAGGTCACATAAAGCGTTCTTAACCTGAAACCTACCTATAGAGCACGGGATAGAGAAAGTACCAGGGTCATTAAGCTTAGGAGGCTTACTACCCTGCAGCCTAGTACTAGCTTCCCCCACAAAGGCTACGGTCGACACGTCGTCTAACGTACGCTTACGAGCTAAAACATCTTTCAAAAACTTAGCGTACGCAGGAATTTGAGTCACAAGGTCAATAAAAGGGACGTTTACCTGAAGAGCCTTGATGACGTCGACGAACTTCCTGAACTTAGCCTCGGGCTCTGCACCTCGTTGACGACCAGGAAATGGAAGCTTAATCTGAATCGGGGGCGTTGAAGTTGCACCAGAAATAACAACCGAATCATCCTTCCTCGCAGCAACAGGTCCAGCCGGTTGGACGACCGGCTGCCGGTCGACCGGCTGAGCCGTTTTTCCCCTCGGATCAGCCACGTTTTCATCCCCCTCCTTCTCCTCTTCCTCCAAGTTCATAGGGTCACCGTACATTGACCCACTTCTCAACGTAATCGCACATGCCGTGTGATGCGGAGGGTTAGGAGGATTACCTTGAGGTGGAAGGGTACCCGGTTGTCGCGACGCTTGCGAAGCGGCTGTGCGCCCTTGATTCTCCAACGGTTTAATCATTGCGTCCTTAGCTTTGCCGCCTTTTGCATCTATCGCAACATCATCTCCTGCGACTTCTGAACGGACAACGTTACTTGCGACATCTGCATCATCATGGCCTTCATCTCGGCCATAGGATCGGTACACAATGTAGGAGGGTGGTGGTGTGTGTAAGCGGGTTTTGGTAGTTAGGTGGGGTGGTTGGAAATTTTTGTGAGGGGTTGATAAGGGGCATTTTGTGGAGGTTGGGTGGTTGGGTTGAGTACGTTCTGGTTACGGTGGGACAAGAGCGACCGATCATAACCTGGCTGATTCTGTACGGCAGGTTTTGATTATAAGATTGGTAAGCGTAAACCTGCTCCTGGGGCGCAGCATACCCCGTAGAATAACCTGAATCGTGCCCCGCAATAGCATTAACTTGGGCACTCGACGAACTACTCCCCTGCATAGCATCAAACTTCCTATTCAGCTCAGAAAGTTGACTCATAACTGCACTTATGCTCTCACTTCCACGGTCGTTGTGTGCGGACCGTGAATTACCCCTAGGCTTTCCGAACTGGGCCGAATGGACAGCCATTTCCTCAATCGTTTGCCACGCTTTATCATCATCCGTGTTATTAGCAAATCGACCCCCCGCGGCCGAGTCAAGAATAGCGCGACTCTCAGCATACAACCCATTATAAAATGTCATAATAATCAACCAATCACCAAGTCCGTGATGCGGACATTCACGGATCAACCGTTTGTAACGGTCCCACGCTTCAGCAAATGTTTCATCAAAATGCTGTTGAAATCCTTGAATTTGACTACGGAGTTGGTTAGTCCGCTCTGGAGGATAGAACTTGCGATAGAAAGCAAGAGCTAGACTTGGCCAATCCGTAATTCCCGCAGCAATCTTATCCAAATCCGTGATCCAATCCCGCGCTCGATCACGTAAAGAAAAAGGGAATAGCATCTCCCTAATCTGGTTTTGAGTGATCCCATTCTGCTTAATCGTCGAGCAGTAGTCCGTAAAAACCTGCATGTGTTTCCCGGGATCCTCCGTAGGATTGCCGCCGAATTGATTACGCTCCACCAAAGTAAGAAAGGCGGGGCGAATCTCAAAATTACCCTGGACCGTATTTGGTATTGTGAAACCTTGCGGGATCGCCTCGGGCTTCGGCAACGAGTGACTATATAGTTTAGGCATAGTCACGCGCGGCGGAGAAGAAACTGGAGTAATAGGAGGTGTGTCCTCTTCGTAGGACGACTGCGCTGCACTAGACTCCAAATGCGACGCTTCCGCTATCTCACGTTCGTAGGTCTCAGCGATTTCTTTGAAGAAATTACGCGTCCGTGGAAAATGCGTTGAGTTCAGGATCAAATGGTACTAAACCTGAAGGTGACTCTTGCATAAATAAACTACAAGAAAAGCGATGAGAAAGCGGCCTCAAGGAACTAGGTTCCTTGAGACTAAGGAGAAAAACACTGCAACTAAACAATAACTATAACTAACAAAGCCGTTTCCGAAGCAGCGCCAAAATTGACACACTAAGTCGTATCAATGAAATCAAAATAAACCTAACAAACAACTAACAATGACTAGCGGCAAGCGAGGATCGTATCCACAGAGAGAAGCGGAGTAGTTTTAAGTTAAAGCCATTTAAAACAAAGTTTAACTCAAGGTGTGAAAAAGGTTTGTTTTAAGCTAAACTAAAGCAAAAGCAAAGATGAATAGAAATATATAAGAGAAAAGATTAGGGCATCGGGTTCATTATGACAACGATTCAGAACTCAAATTTATAAGACGGAAAAAGATAAAGCGTGCAAATGACTAGGTTTGTAAAACGCTCTCGAGTCAATTTTAGCCTTAAGCAAATTTAGCGGGCTCTCATGACTTACTAAATTCAACTTATCAATCTCGCGTAAGTGTAGTTTTAACTCGGCTTTCGATCTTAAATCAAAACTTACTCAGGTTCAATTAAACTCAGACAAATCGTTGATCAAAGTAAATAATCCTAATTCAATTGGCATAAAGCGGCGTGAGAAAAAATCAAGTGCACAATTTATTCAACCAATTTAATCCTAAAACATGTTCCTGAACCAAATATCACAAATTCCCCTAAACCCTAATTAAAGAATTAGCTACTCATAATTAAAGGCAAAGGAAAATAGCATAAAGAAGACATAGCAAAGAACGAATAAAAGCAATTGAAATAAACCTGAAAACTTACGAGATGCAAGCGGTTACAATTGAGTCAATCTTCAAACTAAACTAAAGTTTATGTGAAAGTTTATGTAAAAGAGAGAATAAACTAAGCAAACCTAAAAAGCAGTAAAATAAAACATAAAACTAAAGATGAGAGTTTTGTTTTCGAGCCTAGAGTATTTATACAACTCCCCATAAATTTATTCGGATTAAATTAAAAACCCGATGAAAATAACTCCTGGGCCGGCCGGCCGGCTGCCGGCCTGACCAACCGGCCTGACCCTTTGAATTTGGGCCGGCTCTTGCAACTTCAATACTAAGCCCAATCTCATTCACTTCACTTGGGCCTTGTTGCTTCTCGTGATCCTTAGCTCTTTTGGTCTCTATTTTGAACTCCGAGCTCCTGCGCGAGCTCGAGCCTGGTTTCGTAGTCTCGAATCTCTGACTTGCTCCTAACGCCTCGGGTTTTGGCTCAAAACCACCAAAACCTGCAAAATGTAAGTAAAAGGCAGCAGTAACGAGAAATATAACAAATAGCTCATAAAACTAGTAATGAATACGAGTAAATGCAGCTAAATGCGACTGAACCGGGGGCAAATAATGAATATAAATAACATGTATCAAACTCCCCCAAACCAAACCTTTGCTTGTCCTCAAGCAAACAGTGTCGGAGAAAATCAAAGTGACACGAACTAATCACGCTAGTATCTCAAAGTGGACGACCTATGCACATGAACATACAACCATAGCCTATTTCACCGAAATTAGAGCACAAGTCTCAACCATTCACACCACATCGCATTACTAGCCTCTAACGCTTCCGCAAAGTAAAACTGACGACATTTCAATTCAAGCAAGGCCAACCGCATTTAACCACTTTCCAAACAACCAACCTTACCACATCATTCCATTTTTTTTTCTTTTCTTTGTTTTTTTTTTTCTTTTGCGCAAACGTGGAGCATCCCTCGTATGTAGTACCGTTTAGCTTGACGTTCACTCGGTAAAAATCGCGCTCGGGTACACATATTTCCTTAAGGGTTACATTATTGCTCATACTCTCGGTCGCAACCAAATTCATGGCCACTGTGGTTAGTGGTTACTCAAATCAATGAGTCCCCTCCGAGAGCATCGAAGCATTGTTCCAACATAAATCAGATCTTTCCAATTAAACCACAAACCAACATACCAACATTCCACAAACCATTGCCAAGCTCGAATGTCAAAGTCGAAAGTAAACAAGCGAAAAGCGATAAGAATTAAGCAAATACAAGTGGGCTAGTGTTAAGGCTCGCAATCTAGTAACAGGAAACAAACATATAGCGTAGCTACGACGATAGAAAGTCGACTCGGAGATACTAAAGATCAAAGTTAATGCACTAATCAAATCTCCAAACGTGACAAAACAGGACAAAGCAGACCAAAAAGACTCGTATTTTTGCAATTTTTTTTGAATTTTTCAATTTTTTGGGTTTTGGGTTTTTTTGGATTTTTATATAAATGCACACAAGAATAAAAAGAAAATGAACTAAATAAGCGCGAAAGAGCTTCCCTCCCCCAAACCAAATCACACATTGTCCTCAATGTAGAAAACAGCACAACCACAAAAGCAGAGGAAGACAAATAACATACGGGAGAAGGAAAATAAGAGCGAGGAGAAGGGGAAAGGGGTAAAGAGTGCTCACATTATAAAGTCGGAGCTCCCCCAAACCGAAGTAGAGCGTGGAGTGCGGCTAAAATCCACAAATATGCGTCCAATTCAGTCCAACGATGAAGTACTTCGGCATAGCACGCAAGAAGAAACAACTCGAAACAGCAGACCCAGGGGGCCGGTCCGGACCGGCAGCCGGCCGGCCGGCTGGCACCCATTTTTCAATTTTTTTGCGTTTTTCCTCTGTTTCAAATTTCAGCTACGGCTCCGGTCCTGGCCCAAGAAATTGAGGCGGTGGGAGGCCTTCTCGTGAGCGTTCTCAACATAATAAGGACCCAAAAGTCCATGAATACCTGCGCGCTAAAAAACACAATAAAATACCCTCGTCCTCGCGCGCTCAATAAAAACCAAAAGTCATAGAAACTAAGCAAACCAAAGTACAAATGCTAATGAAAATACAACGTCATCGGGTTGCCTCCCGGAAGCGCTGGTTTATAGTCCCGCACGACTCTTCACGTCTTCAGAACTCATGTATAAGCAGGCCAAGGTCGTTGGCCATTCGCGACAGCTTCACTTGGCGAAACAGCAGATGATCGCCATAGTACTTCTCCAACTCGAGGCAGCTTAGCATAGTCCATCATCGTAGGTCCTCGATCACGAAATGGCTCGACTGTGGGCCCTCTGTCCCCATCACTAGCGTCGTAGACGTCAGCCTTCAGCAACTTCCTCTCCCCCAAACCATCCTTGCAGCCATCCTGTGAAGAACCTGCAAAAAGGGAAGAGACATGCAAAACCTCCAAAGTGTCTCCAGTAGAGTGAGACGGAGGTACAGAATCAATAGAATAAACTGACTCTAGACGCATAGGCGATCGTGGGGTATCAGAATGAGTGAAAGTGAGCTTTTCTCCCCCCACCTTAAAGGCTATCGTCCTGCTACCCACATCTATAACTGCACCAAATGCAGCGTAGCGGTCTCCCGAATGATAGGAATGTAGGCATCCTCGGGCATATCTAAAACCACAAAGACTACAGGGATAAAGAACTTTCCAACCTGTACAGGGACGTCGTGTAAGATACCCAAGGGACGCTTAAGCGAGCGGTCGACCATCTGCAAGGTAATGCTAGTGGGTTCTAAAGCAGACAAGCTCATCTTTTGGTAGAGAGAGTAGGGGAGGACACTGACGCTGGCTCCAAGGTCACATAAAGCGTTCTTAACACGAAACCTACCTATAGAGCACGGGATAGAAAGTACCAGGTCATTAAGCTTAGGAGGCTTATTGCCCTGCAGCCGAGTACTAACTTCCCCCACAAAGGCTCTGGTCGAAACGTCGTCTAACGTACGCTTCCGAGCTAAATCATCTTTCAAAAACTTAGCGTACGCAGGAATTTGAGTCACAAGGTCTATAAAAGGGACGTTTACCTGAAGGGCCTTGATGACGTCGACGAACTTCCTGAACTTAGCCTCGGGCTCTGCACCTCGGTGGCGACCAGGGAACGGAAGCTTAATCTGAAACGGGGGCGTTGAAGTTGCACCAGAAATAACAACCGAATCATCCTTCCTCGCGAACAGTCCGGTAGGTTGGACGACCATTGCCGCGGCCGACCGGTGAGCCGTTTTTCCCCTCGGATCAGCCACGTTTTCATCCCCCTCCTTCTCCTCTTCCTCCAAGTTCATAGGGTCACCGTACATTGACCCACTTCTCAACGTAATCGCACATGCCGTGTGATGCGGAGGGTTAGGAGGATTACCTTGAGGTGGAAGGGTACCCGGTTGTCGCGACGCTTGCGAAGCGGCGAGCTGCGCCCCTTGATTCTCCAACAGTTTAATCGCTGCGTCCTTAGCCTGCCCGTCCTTTTGCATCTACTGCAACATCATCTCCTGCGACTTCTGAACGGACAACGTTACTTGCGACATCTGCATCATCATGGCCTTCATCTCGGCCATAGGATCGGGTACCTGTGTAGGAGGGGGTGGTGGTGTGTAGACGGGTTTTTGGTAGTTAGCTGGGGGTGGTTGGAAATTTTTGTGAGGGGGTTGATAAGGGGCATTTTGTGGGGGTTGGGTGGTTGGGTTGAGGACATTCTGGTTACGGTAGGACAAGAGCGACCGATCATAACCCGGTTGATTCTGGTACGGCAGGTTTTGATTATAAGATTGGTAAGCGTAAACCTGCTCCTGGGCGCAAAGATACCAGTAGAATAACCTGAATCGTGCCCATGATAGCATTAACTTGGGCACTCGGACTAACCACTCCCCTGCATAGCATCAAACTTCCTATTCAGCTCAGAAAGTTGACTCATAACTGCACTTATGCTCTCACTTCCACGGTCGTTGTGTGCGGACCGTGAATTACCCCTAGGCTTTCCGAACTGGGCCGAATGGACAGCCATTTCCTCAATCGTTTGCCACGCTTTATCATCATCCGTGTTATTAGCAAATCGACCCCCCGGCCGAGTCAAGAATAGCGCGACTCTCAGCATACAACCCATTATAAAATGTCATAATAATCAACCAATCACCAAGTCCGTGATGCGGACATTCACGGATCAACCGTTTGTAACGGTCCCACGCTTCAGCAAATGTTTCATCAAAATGCTGTTGAAATCCTTGAATTTGACTACGGAGTTGGTTAGTCCGCTCTGGAGGATAGAACTTGCGATAGAAAGCAAGAGCTAGACTTGGCCAATCCGTAATTCCCGCAGCAATCTTATCCAAATCCGTGATCCAATCCCGCGCTCGATCACGTAAAGAAAAAGGGAATAGCATCTCCCTAATCTGGTTTTGAGTGATCCCATTCTGCTTAATCGTCGAGCAGTAGTCCGTAAAAACCTGCATGTGTTTCCCGGGATCCTCCGTAGGATTGCCGCCGAATTGATTACGCTCCACCAAAGTAAGAAAGGCGGGGCGAATCTCAAAATTACCCTGGACCGTATTTGGTATTGTGAAACCTTGCGGGATCGCCAAGCTTCCGACAGCAGTGAGTATATAGTTTAGGCATAGTCACGCGCGGCGGAGAAGAAACTGGAGTAATAGGAGGTGTGTCCTCTTCGTAGGACGACTGCGCTGCACTAGACTCCAAATGCGACGCTTCCGCTATCTCACGTTCGTAGGTCTCAGCGATTTCTTTGAAGAAATTACGCGTCCGGCGGAAAGTACGTTCAGGTTCAGGATCAAATGGTACTAAACCTGAAGGTGACCTGCGCATAAATAAACTACAAGAAAACGATGAGAAACGGCCTCAAGGAACTAGGTTCCTTGAGACTAAGGAGAAAAACCTGCAACTAAACAATAACTATAACTAACAAAGCCGTTTCCCCGGCAACGGCGCCAAAATTGACACAGCTAAGTCGTATCGCTGAAATCAAAATAAACCTAACAAACAACTAACAGCAGCTAGCGGCAAGCAGGATCGTATCCACAGAGAAACGGAGTAGTTTTAAGTTAAAGCAGACGAAAACAGGTTTAACTCAAGGTGTGAAAAAGGTTTGTTTTAAGCTAAACTAAAGCAAAAGCAAAGATGAATAGAAATATATAAGAGAAAAGATTAGGGCATCGGGTTCATTATGACAACGATTCAGGAACTCAAATTTATAAGACGGAAAAGATAAACTGTGCAAATGACTAGGTTTGTAAAACGCTCTCTCGAGTCAATTTTAGCCTTAAGCAAATTTAGCGGGCTCTCGCAACTTACTAAATTCAACTTATCAATCTCGCGTAAGTGTAGTTTTAACTCGGCTTTCGATCTTAAATCAAAACTTACTCAGGTTCAATTAAACTCAGACAAATCGTTGATCAGGCGAAATAATCCTAATTCAATTGGCATAAAACGCGTAGAAAAAAAATCAAGTGCACAATTTATTCAACCAATTTAATCCTAAAACATGTTCCTGAACCAAATATCACAAATTCCCCTAAACCCTAATTAAAGAATTAGCTACTCATAATTAAAGGCAAAGCAAAATAGCATAAAGAAGACATAGCAAAGAACGAATAAAAGCAATTGAAATAAACCTGAAAACTTACGGAGTACCGACGGTTACAATTGAGTCAATCTTCAAACTAAACTAAAGTTTATGTGAAAGTTTATGTAAAAGAGAGAATAAACTAAGCAAACCTAAAAAGCAGTAAAATAAAACATAAAACTAAAGATGAGAGTTTTGTTTTCGAGCCTAGAGTATTTATACAACTCCCCATAAATTTATTCGGATTAAATTAAAAACCCGATGAAAATAACTCCTGGGCCGGCCGGCCGGCTGCCGGCCTGACCAACCGGCCTGACCCTTTGAATTTGGGCCGGCTCTTGCAACTTCAATACTAAGCCCAATCTCATTCACTTCACTTGGGCCTTGTTGCTTCTCGTGATCCTTAGCTCTTTTGGTCTCTATTTTGAACTCCGAGCTCCTGCGCGAGCTCGAGCCTGGTTTCGTAGTCTCGAATCTCGGACTTGCTCCTAACGCCTCGGGTTTTGGCTCAAAACCACCAAAACCTCGCAAATGTAAGTAAAAGGCGTGATAGAGAAATATAACAAATAGCTCATAAAACTAGTAATGAATACGAGTAAATGCAGCTAAATGCGACTGAACCGGGGGCAAATAATGAATATAAATAACATGTATCAAACTCCCCCAAACCAAACCTTTGCTTGTCCTCAAGCAAACAGTGTCGGAGAAAATCAAAGTGACACGAACTAATCACGCTAGTATCTCAAAGTGGACGACCTATGCACATGAACATACAACCATAGCCTATTTCACCGAAATTAGAGCACAAGTCTCAACCATTCACACCACATCGCATTACTAGCCTCTAACGCTTCCGCAAAGTAAAACTGACGACATTTCAATTCAAGCAAGGCCAACCGTACGAACCACTTTCCAAACAACCAATCTTACCACATCATTCCATTTTTTTTTCTTTTCTTTGTTTTTTTTTTCTTTTGCGCAAACGTGGAGCATCCCTCGTATGTAGTACCGTTTAGCTTGACGTTCACTCGGTAAAAATCGCGCTCGGGTACACATATTTCCTTAAGGGTTACATTATTGCTCATACTCTCGGTCGCAACCAAATTCATGGCCACTGTGGTTAGTGGTTACTCAAATCAATGAGTCCCCTCCGAGAGCATCGAAGCATTGTTCCAACATAAATCAGATCTTTCCAATTAAACCACAAACCAACATACCAACATTCCACAAACCATTGCCAAGCTCGAATGTCAAAGTCGAAAGTAAACAAGCGAAAAGCGATAAGAATTAAGCAAATACAAGTGGGCTAGTGTTAAGGCTCATGATCTAGTAACAGGAAACAAACATATAGCGTAGCTACGACGATAGAAAGTCGACTCGGAGATACTAAAGATCAAAGTTAATGCACTAATCAAATCTCCAAACGTGACAAAACAGGACAAAGCAGACCAAAAAGACTCGTATTTTTGCAATTTTTTTTGAATTTTTCAATTTTTTGGGTTTTGGGTTTTTTTGGATTTTTATATAAATGCACACAAGAATAAAAAGAAAATGAACTAAATAAGCGCGAAAGAGCTTCCCTCCCCCAAACCAAATCACACATTGTCCTCAATGTAGAAAACAGCACAACCACAAAAGCAGAGGAAGACAAATAACATACGGGAGAAGGAAAATAAGAGCGAGGAGAAGGGGAAAGGGGTAAAGAGTGCTCACATTATAAAGTCGGAGCTCCCCCAAACCGAAGTAGAGCGTGGAGTGCGGCTAAAATCCACAAATATGCGTCCAATTCAGTCCAACGATGAAGTACTTCGGCATAGCACGCAAGAAGAAACAACTCGAAACAAGACCAGGGGCGGTCAGGACCGGCACTACGGGCCGGCACCCATTTTTCAATTTTTTTGCGTTTTTCCTCTGTTTCAAATTTCAGCTACGGCTCCGGTCCTGGCCCAGCAGCCGGTAGGCCGGCTGGGAGGCCTTCTCGTGAGCGTTCTCAACATAATAAGGACCCAAAAGTCCATGAATACCTGCGCGCTAAAAAACACAATAAAATACCCTCGTCCTCGCGCGCTCAATAAAAACCAAAAGTCATAGAAACTAAGCAAACCAAAGTACAAATGCTAATGAAAATACAACGTCATCGGGTTGCCTCCCGGAAGCGCTGGTTTATAGTCCCGCACGACTCTTCACGTCTTCAGAACTCATGTATAAGCAGGCCAAGGTCGTTGGCCATTCGCGACAGCTTCACTTGGCGAAACAGCAGATGATCGCCATAGTACTTCTCCAACTCGAGGCAGCTTAGCATAGTCCATCATCGTAGGTCCTCGATCACGAAATGGCTCGACTGTGGGCCCTCTGTCCCCATCACTAGCGTCGTAGACGTCAGCCTTCAGCAACTTCCTCTCCCCCAAACCATCCTTGCAGCCATCCTGTGAAGAACCTGCAAAAAGGGAAGAGACATGCAAAACCTCCAAAGTGTCTCCAGTAGAGTGAGACGGAGGTACAGAATCAATAGAATAAACTGACTCTAGACGCATAGGCGATCGTGGGGTATCAGAATGAGTGAAAGTGAGCTTTTCTCCCCCCACCTTAAAGGCTATCGTCCTGCTACCCACATCTATAACTGCACCAGCAGTGTGCAGAAAGGGTCTCCCCAGAATGATAGGAATGTAGGCATCCTCGGGCATATCTAAAACCACAAAGTCTACAGGGATAAAGAACTTTCCAACCTGTACAGGGACGTCGTGTAAGATACCCAAGGGACGCTTAACTGAGCGGTCAGCCATCTGCAAGGTAATGCTAGTGGGTTCTAAAGCTGACAGGCTCATCTTTTGGTAGAGAGAGTAGGGGAGGACACTGACGCTAGCTCCAAGGTCACATAAAGCGTTCTTAACCTGAAACCTACCTATAGAGCACGGGATAGAGAAAGTACCAGGGTCATTAAGCTTAGGAGGCTTACTACCCTGCAGCCTAGTACTAGCTTCCCCCACAAAGGCTACGGTCGACACGTCGTCTAACGTACGCTTACGAGCTAAAACATCTTTCAAAAACTTAGCGTACGCAGGAATTTGAGTCACAAGGTCAATAAAAGGGACGTTTACCTGAAGAGCCTTGATGACGTCGACGAACTTCCTGAACTTAGCCTCGGGCTCTGCACCTCGTTGACGACCAGGAAATGGAAGCTTAATCTGAATCGGGGGCGTTGAAGTTGCACCAGAAATAACAACCGAATCATCCTTCCTCGCGGACGAGTCCGGTAGGTTGGACGGCCTGCCGATCGGCCAGGCGAGCCGTTTTTCCCCTCGGATCAGCCACGTTTTCATCCCCCTCCTTCTCCTCTTCCTCCAAGTTCATAGGGTCACCGTACATTGACCCACTTCTCAACGTAATCGCACATGCCGTGTGATGCGGAGGGTTAGGAGGATTACCTTGAGGTGGAAGGGTACCCGGTTGTCGCGACGCTTGCGAAGCGGCGAGCTGCGCCCCTTGATTCTCCAACAGTTTAATCGCTGCGTCCTTAGCCTGCCCGTCCTTTTGCATCTACTGCAACATCATCTCCTGCGACTTCTGAACGGACAACGTTACTTGCGACATCTGCATCATCATGGCCTTCATCTCGGCCATAGGATCGGGTACCTGTGTAGGAGGGGGTGGTGGTGTGTAGACGGGTTTTTGGTAGTTAGCTGGGGGTGGTTGGAAATTTTTGTGAGGGGGTTGATAAGGGGCATTTTGTGGGGGTTGGGTGGTTGGGTTGAGGACATTCTGGTTACGGTAGGACAAGAGCGACCGATCATAACCCGGTTGATTCTGGTACGGCAGGTTTTGATTATAAGATTGGTAAGCGTAAACCTGCTCCTGGGGCGCAGCATACCCCGTAGAATAACCTGAATCGTGCCCCGCAATAGCATTAACTTGGGCACTCGACGAACCACTCCCCTGCATAGCATCAAACTTCCTATTCAGCTCAGAAAGTTGACTCATAACTGCACTTATGCTCTCACTTCCACGGTCGTTGTGTGCGGACCGTGAATTACCCCTAGGCTTTCCGAACTGGGCCGAATGGACAGCCATTTCCTCAATCGTTTGCCACGCTTTATCATCATCCGTGTTATTAGCAAATCGACCCCCCGCGGCCGAGTCAAGAATAGCGCGACTCTCAGCATACAACCCATTATAAAATGTCATAATAATCAACCAATCACCAAGTCCGTGATGCGGACATTCACGGATCAACCGTTTGTAACGGTCCCACGCTTCAGCAAATGTTTCATCAAAATGCTGTTGAAATCCTTGAATTTGACTACGGAGTTGGTTAGTCCGCTCTGGAGGATAGAACTTGCGATAGAAAGCAAGAGCTAGACTTGGCCAATCCGTAATTCCCGCATTCTTATCCAAACTGCGTGATCCAATCCCGCCCGATCACGTAAAGAAAAAGGGAATAGCATCTCCCTAATCTGGTTTTGAGTGATCCCATTCTGCTTAATCGTCGAGCAGTAGTCCGTAAAAACCTGCATGTGTTTCCCGGGATCCTCCGTAGGATTGCCGCCGAATTGATTACGCTCCACCAAAGTAAGAAAGCGGGCGAATCTCAAAATTACCCTGGACCGTATTTGGTATTGTGAAACCTTGCGGGATCGCCTCGGGCTTCGGCAACGAGTGACTATATAGTTTAGGCATAGTCACGCGCGGCGGAGAAGAAACTGGAGTAATAGGAGGTGTGTCCTCTTCGTAGGACGACTGCGCTGCACTAGACTCCAAATGCGACGCTTCCGCTATCTCACGTTCGTAGGTCTCAGCGATTTCTTTGAAGAAATTACGCGTCCGGCGGAAAGTACGCTCGAGTTCGAGGATCAAATGGTACTAAACCTGAAGGTGACCTGCGCATAAATAAACTACAAGAAAACGATGAGAAACGGCCTCAAGGAACTAGGTTCCTTGAGACTAAGGAGAAAAACCTGCAACTAAACAATAACTATAACTAACAAAGCCGTTTCCCCGGCAACGGCGCCAAAATTGACACAGCTAAGTCGTATCGCTGAAATCAAAATAAACCTAACAAACAACTAACAGCAGCTAGCGGCAAGCAGGATCGTATCCACAGAGAAACGGAGTAGTTTTAAGTTAAAGCAGACGAAAACAGGTTTAACTCAAGGTGTGAAAAAGGTTTGTTTTAAGCTAAACTAAAGCAAAAGCAAAGATGAATAGAAATATATAAGAGAAAAGATTAGGGCATCGGGTTCATTATAACAACGATTCAGGAACTCAAATTTATAAGACGGAAAAGATAAACTGTGCAAATGACTAGGTTTGTAAAACGCTCTCTCGAGTCAATTTTAGCCTTAAGCAAATTTAGCGGGCTCTCGCAACTTACTAAATTCAACTTATCAATCTCGCGTAAGTCTAGTTTTAACTCGGCTTTCGATCTTAAATCAAAACTTACTCAGGTTCAATTAAACTCAGACAAATCGTTGATCAGGCGAAATAATCCTAATTCAATTGGCATAAAACGCGTAGAAAAAAAATCTCAATTTATTCAACCAATTTAATCCTAAAACATGTTCCTGAACCAAATATCACAAATTCCCCTAAACCCTAATTAAAGAATTAGCTACTCATAATTAAAGGCAAAGGAAAATAGCATAAAGAAGACATAGCAAAGAACGAATAAAAGCAATTGAAATAAACCTGAAAACTTACGGAGTACCGACGGTTACAATTGAGTCAATCTTCAAACTAAACTAAAGCTTATGTGAAAGTTTATGTAAAAGAGAGAATAAACTAAGCAAACCTAAAAAGCAGTAAAATAAAACATAAAACTAAAGATGAGAGTTTTGTTTTCGAGCCTAGAGTATTTATACAACTCCCCATAAATTTATTCGGATTAAATTAAAAACCCGATGAAAATAACTCCTGGGCCGGCCGGCCGGCTGCCGGCCTGACCAACCGGCCTGACCCTTTGAATTTGGGCCGGCTCTTGCAACTTCAATACTAAGCCCAATCTCATTCACTTCACTTGGGCCTTGTTGCTTCTCGTGATCCTTAGCTCTTTTGGTCTCTATTTTGAACTCCGAGCTCCTGCGCGAGCTCGAGCCTGGTTTCGTAGTCTCGAATCTCGGACTTGCTCCTAACGCCTCGGGTTTTGGCTCAAAACCACCAAAACCTGCAAAATGTAAGTAAAAGGCAGCAGTAACGAGAAATATAACAAATAGCTCATAAAACTAGTAATGAATACGAGTAAATGCAGCTAAATGCGACTGAACCGGGGGCAAATAATGAATATAAATAACATGTATCAATAGGCTACCTCACCAAACCTTTCAAGTACTTCGTACGGTCCAACGTATTTAGGACTTAGCTTCCCTTTCAAACCGAAACGTCGAACCCATTTCATGGGTGATACTTTCAAGAAGACATGATCACCGACTTCGAACTCAATAGGTCGGCGATGTTTGTTCGCATACATCTTTTGGCGATCTTGTGCCGCTTGCAGGCGTTCACGAATGATTTTGATGTGTTCGATCTGGTCTTGAATAACCTCTGGTCCAGTGCCCACGTTGTCACTAGCATCGTCCCAACAGAATGGGCTACGACACTTTCTTCCGTAGAGTGCCTCGAATGGGGCACAACCCAAACTTGCATGGAAGCTATTGTTGTAGGAAAATTCAATCAGAGGTAGACTTTTCTGCCAATTTTCGTTGAATTCTAAAGCACATGCCCTGAGCATGTCCTCGAGCGTTTGGATGGTTCGCTCAGTTTGACCATCGGTCGCAGGATGGAAAGCGGTGCTCATCTTCAGTTGGCTCCCCAAGGCTGCTTGAAGTTTTTCCCAGAAGTGAGAGGTGAATCTCGGATCCCTATCCGATATAATGTCTAGCGGTACGCCATGTAATCGGATCACCTCCTTCTCATAGGCCTTAGCTAGCTCTTCAAGGCTCCAGGTGTCCTTTACTGGGAGAAAGTGGGCTGACTTTGTTAAGCGGTCCACTATCACCCAGATAGCATTATTTCCTCTGTGGGTCCTTGGTAAACCTGTTATGAAATCCATGGAAATGGAGTCCCATTTCCCTAATGGAATGTCCAACGGTTGTAGTAGTCCTCCGGGTCGTTGATGTTCAAACTTAACCTTTTGACAGATTAGGCATTTCGCAACGTATTCAGCAATCTCTGCTTTCATTCGGACCCACCAAAACTTCAGCTTTAAGTCTTGGTACATTTTATCGGATCCTGGATGTATGGAGTATCGTGTACTATGTGCCTCGTCAAGGATCCTCCTTTTTAACACTGGTACGTCGGGCACACACCACCTCCCCTTAAAATTTAAGCTTCCGTCAGGCTTTAACTCAAACCCTTCTCGGTTTCCTGAGGGAATCTCTCTCCTGATCTTCACGAGTTCCTCATCTTCCCATTGTAGAGCTCTAATCTCGTGAAATAACTCTGGCTCGGCGATCATTGCGTTTAAGCCGACATCATCAGACTGAACCAACTCTAAATTCATTCTTTTGAAGTCTCTGACGATACCAGCCGGAATTTCCCAGATGTTGTTAAGGGTATGCGTAGTCTTTCTACTCAGAGCGTCAGCAACGACGTTCGCCTTACCTTCGTGGTACAGTAGTTCAATCTTGTAGTCCTTGATTAGTTCTAACCACCGGCGTTGTCTCATGTTGAGTTCCTTCTGCGTGAAAATATATTTCAGGCTTTTGTGGTCCGTGTAGAACTTGATACTTACTCCATAGAGGTAATGACGCCAGATTTTCAAAGCAAACACCACGGCTGCTAATTCTAGGTCATGAGTTGGGTAGTTTCGTTCATGAACCTTTAACTGCCTTGATGCATAAGCAATGACCTTCCCTTGCTGCATCAGTACGCAACCCAGGCCATTTAGTGAGGCGTCACTGTAGACTTCATACTCGTCTCCATCCGTAGGGAGAGCTAAGACTGGTGCTGTGGTAAGCCTTGTCTTGAGTTCCTGGAATGCATTCTCGCACTCTTCGCTCCATATGAACTTGGATTCCTTCTGTAATAACTTGGTCATAGGTCGTGCTACCTTGGAGAAGTCTGGAACAAACCTTCTGTAGTATCCTGCCAATCCTAGGAAGCTGCGTATTTCAGTTATATTTGTGGGAGCCTTCCATTCTTTCACTGCGTCGATCTTTGCAGGATCTACCATCACTCCGTCCTTCGAGATGACGTGACCCAGGAATGCAACCTTATCGAGCCAAAACTCGCACTTGGAAAATTTAGCATACCACTTATATTCTCTTAGTATCCCCAAAATGATACGAAGGTGCTCCTCGTGTTCTGCCCCAGTTTTGGAATAAATCAGGATGTCGTCAATGAATACAACCACGCATATGTCTAAGTATTCGTGGAAGGTTCTGTTCATTTGATCCATGAACACTGCTGGTGCATTCGTCAATCCGAAAGGCATGACCTTAAACTCATAGTGACCATATCTGCTTCTGAAAGCAGTCTTCTGGATATCCTGTTCCCTTACTGCAATCTGATGGTAACCCGACCTTAGGTCGATCTTTGAAAATACTCCCGCGCCTTTCAATTGATCAAAAAGATCGTCGATTCTGGGTAAAGGGTAGCGGTTCTTAATGGTCACCTTGTTTAGTTCCCTGTAGTCGATGCAGAGTCTCATACTGCCATCCTTCTTTTTCACAAAGAGGACCGGTGCTCCCCAAGGTGAGACACTTGGTCTTATGAAACCCTTTTCAATCATTTCCTCTAGTTGTTTCTTCAATTCCTGCAGTTCTACCGGTGCCATCCTATAGGGTGCCTTTGAGATTGGGGCCGTGCCTGGCGCAAGGTCGATGGAGAACTCAACGTCACGTGCAGGTGGCAAGCCTGGTAAGTCGTCTGGGAAGACATCAGGAAATTCCCGTACTACGTGAATATCTCCGATGTTCACGCTTTCCTTGACTTCGTTGATGCTGCATAGGTACACTTGATGCCCTTTTCTTTCTAACCGTTGTAGCTGTAGTACGGAGATGATTTTCGCCCCCTTAATTGGCAAAGTCTTCTGGTACGTGACTCTAGTCCCTGTATGATACTTCAAGCGAATCTTTCGATCTCGGCACTCAAATATCGCATGGTATTTGGTTAACCAGTCGATACCAAGTATGACGTCGAATTCCGGCATGTCGAAAAGAATAAGGTCGGAAGGAAAGATTGTTTTATGAATGATGATTGGAGTTTCTTTGAAAATTTTGGAACATTTGAAGATTTTACCGTTTGGTAGAGATATATTTGCGTCGATTGATTCGGAATTTGTGAGATTAGCTTTTGAGACAAACTTAGCAGATATAAAGGACAATGATGCCCCAATGTCAAACAATACAACTGCGTTCACAGAGTTTATAAGAAAAATACCAGTGATGACGTCGGCCTCAGGTGACTCTTCTGCCTCAGCTTCGGTGAGGACATATACTCGACCTTGTACCACAACAGATTGTGGTACCCCTGCAACAGGAGCCGTGTTCAGGTTGTTGGGACATACATTCGACTTATGTCCTACCATCTTGCATTTGAAACAGGTAATTGGCAAAACCATTGCACTGCCTCCCCTCATGTAGTGCCTTGCGGCATATACGACAATTCCCCGGTACGGCCCTTGGTTGAGGAGCCCTTCCTGCAACCATAGCTCTCTCGTTGTTCCCAGCAGGAAGCCTGTTTTGGAACGCAGGCCTCTGGAAGTTTGGCCTCTGCTGGCTCGGGCGTTGATAGTTCGGCTTCTGAATGAAGCTCGACTGTGCCACAGATGGCACAAACATCTTCTTCTTCTTCTTCTTCTTCTTCTCCTCAGCCTTTTCCAACTCTAAGGAAGCCCACACACTGCATGCACGCTCGTATGCTGCGGCAAAAGTGGTGTAGGAGTTGCTGCTTAAGTGCGTACGCAGATCATTAGACATGTTGCGCAGGTACCTTTGAGTCATGGCCATCTCATTGGGAGCGATTGTAGTCCCAAACGTGGAAAGTCGTTGGAACTCCTCCGTGTACTCCTGGAGAGTCATGCCATCCATTCTCAGACTTATGAATTTCTCCTCCATCTGGCATCGGAGTTCATACCCGAAGTATCACTCCTTGATTTTTGTAGTGAATTCACCCCAGGTGAACGTGGTGTCAGGCTCATTGGTTCTGATCACGTTCCACCAACCATTCGCCTCTTCTTTCAGATAGAAGTCGGCGATGTTGACCCTCTCTTCTGGAGGTGTTCTGCTCAGATCCATGAGCTTTTTCATCTCCTCCAACCAGTTTGTGAGCTCCGTAGGATTGTTTGACCCTAAATATACTGGTGGGCGATGACGTGAGAATCGGTCGAACGCGCTCGGCTGATGTTGGCGGTTCGCGTTCTCCGTGGCTAATTCTGCTATACGGATTAGAGATTCCTCAGCCAGGATTTGTCTTTCTGCGTTAGTCATTGGAGGTGCAGCCATTCTGAAATAATTAAGACGTGAAGGAAATTATTAGCATTGCGAGAGATTAGAAGGCATGCTTATCATTGATAGAATTTATTCGAAATAAATGCAATAACGGCAGTTATGCATGTAAGCTCAGAAGTTTAGACACTTCATTCCATTGAAATGCATCTAGTGCATTTTCTGAGGAAGATAGTAAAAGGTAGAAGATGGTGAGTGTATTTTTATTGCATTGGTTATGAATTGATAGACGTCTTCACTCCATGCCGTCTGGTACTTCTTCAATGCTTCAATCCTCGGGAGTTTGAATTTTATTATTTAAATTTTATATCCGAGGATAGTTGTTAGTTTTAGTCAATCACTTCAGCAAATAGCAAGCAAACAAAAGTTAGAGTATTTTATTTTGAGGGAAGTAGTGCGTTATTTAAAAGTCCTTAGCCTATGGTCGGTCCTTAAGGTTTCTACCCATCCTCACACTTTAAAGCGATTTAAAGTTATTATTTAACTGATCTAATAAAAGAAAAATATAATTTATTATTCGATCCTATTAGTCTTGCGGGTTAACATATTAATATGTTTGTACCGCCCAGTTGTCTCTCGTTAGGTAAGCATAAATCGCATTAGGCAATTCATGTCACGGTCACGAGTCACTCGATAATTAATCAGAATAACCTGGTTTTTAGTCGACTTTAATTACTAAGGCGGAAATTAATTAAGTCTTAAACCAGCGTTATTAATTATACAAATAACCCAAAATATTACATCATCGTTTAAGAGTTGAATTGAACAACTCTAAATACGGAAGTTAAAAGAGTAAAGTGTTATATATTACAAATCTCTCAAAACGACTAAAAGTAAAGCATAAAAGCATTGCATGGCCCCGTTCAAAATCCAGCTTCCGGTCCATGATTATCCTGCACAATAAACTGTTGGGGGGATGCCCGCTGAGCGGACAGTGACTAGCTATGCTCATACTTACCCTCGATTTCAATTACTTTGGTTTAATATTATCGCTTTATAAACATAACATTATGATAAAACATAAACATGCTTAATACATATAGCATATAAAGACATATAAGTCATATTAAGCATGCGGTTTAAAGCGATAAATCATATAAGCATGATATTCAGTTATGAAAGCAAATAACAGATAATATCATAGCAATATTGTCACAGCATATCAACAGGATTACGAAGCGATATCAGATCGCAAACAAACATACCTATCGTATCATACTCATCATGCAGACTCGATTTACTTCAGAAATTTGTGGTCTTTAGTTTTCGAAGATGGTACACACTCATTCTCATTTAATCAAACAACAAACAACACATACTGCTTACGAGCCTGACCACTGAGTAGGCCATTGTACTCTAGTCGCTTGCATCTCACTACCATAGTGCAGCGGCTTACTCGACTCGTAAACCACGCCGAATACTATAGTACTTGCATCTCATCTTCTAGTGTTCGAAATGATTCGAACTTCAGATACAATCTCGTCAAGTGATCTGTACATGTGGTAAGAACGAATGCTAGTGTCGCGTCCAATAAAGACGAAACTCGGCAAGGAGACAGAACCGCAAAGCGCATAAGCACATAATGTCACGGTGGCCCTGGTAACTTTAGCGAAATAGGGGAATAAAACCCTAGTCTAGTACATGTACACTAGTATCCACTTTAAGAATGGGCTATGCTATTCATAGAGCACCTTAACTCTGGATAAAACGACTATTTCCTAAAGCCTGATACAAAAGCATTGGCATATTCATTATCTTGTACTGCGAATGTGCTATACGACTTAAGGCGTAGCGGCATGGGCGGGATGCTCTAAGCATATAATCTTTGTGGCTAAACCACACTATTCGGGATGACAATCGCAATAAGGCCGAGATAGTGGCGTCCGCTACAAGACTATCTTAACCCCACTTCACTCACGATTGACGTTCCCTTATCTGAGGCCCAAGCTTGACCTTTCATTTAACTTACTCCGCATTCATTATTTGTTTGATATTTACATATCACATGTTACTAGACTCTCCTAGTCTCATCGTCAAACATTTTATTTGAATTGTAGGTTTCATATGATCACATAACATATTCGTTTATTATTTGAAGTGTTGTTAATTATTAACGTTTTTAAGTTTCTATATTAATACGTTTATTAATATGTCCAATTTTATTTAAGTGTTTTTCAAAACACTTTAAGTCATTTACTTATTCATTTTCAATTTTCTATACTTAGTAAATTTTCAATAATTTTCAATATTTCAAATTTTGAAATTTGAAATATCTTTGAATTTTGAGACTTAACTTGTTTTACAAGTTTCGTAAATTTTTCACTATTCACTATTCACGTCTCGGGATTTGAAAAGATAACTTGTTCAACAAGTTACCTCAAATTCCATTAAAATAGGTTTTGGGACATTACTTGTTCAACAAGTTTCGTCCCGGGTACTATTCACCGTCTTGAAATTTGGAACGTTTACTTGCTTAACAAGTTTCGTCCCGAATTACTATTCATCGACACTATTCATGATTTTAGCTTAGTCATTAAGTTATAAAATATCTAAAATATCTAGATATTTTCTTAAGTCAAAAATCGTTAACTTAGTTGCTAAGTTTAAAATCTAGTTTTAAAAACGTTAAGTTCGGTTTGTAAAAAGTGATAATGATATTTATTTTAAACTGAGACTCAGTTAAATTTAGTCGTCTATTTACTAAAGTTAGTGATTTTCAATTTTAAAATAATGGTATCGTGGATGATTCATTTTAGTCCGTATGTCCAAGTTCAACAGTCCAATATTTACAAAGGCAGTAGCACACGATTTATTTCATTTTTATAACGGTTACTCATTTTTATCGGTTTATAATATTTTATTTCTAACTAAATCGATTTATACAAAAATTCATTTCTAACAACTATTTAACTTTAGTGACTTAGTGATATTTTCATTTTGATCAAATTTAGTCCATTTAAAATGAAAATGTCGTGTGGTTTATATATATATGTAAAAATTGATTTATTTCTTTTAATTTCTTAATTCAATTTATTAACTACTAATAAAATTATTTTAACAATAAACTAAAAAGTGATAAAAACAAAAATTAACCTTAAAATGGCAAGGATGCCGTGAGCAAGCTTAGTAGTGTTCTAAAATTTCATTTTTCGATTTTATCGGTTTTTAGCTTAAAGTCTTTATATTTTAATTATTCTAGTTATACCAAAATGATTTAAACTAAAATTAAACTTTACTAGAAATTTCATTAGACTAAAATTTAAGTTTAAATATAAAGTTAAATTTTCTAAATGTTTTCTAAATGTTTAAAGTTGATTTATAACATATAAATGATATTATATAAACTAATAACTAAACATAAACAAAAATTTTTAACAAACATAAAATCAAACAAAATCAAAGCATGCTAAACATATGAACATCACATGAAGACACATATGAACATCAAGAACACAACAACAAAGTTAAGAACACATTTTGCATATTTGACAACTTATAATCTATTTTCCTAATTTAATTCTTTTTACATGGTAACATCCATTTTAACCTAACTTAACCTAACATATTATTTACAAAAATCAAAAGTGAAAATTTAGGTAAAAATAAGAGAAATGCCGTGAAGAACATATACATGCATAAATTTTCATTTTCGATTTTTAATCACTTTAAACTCATTGTTAATATTTCACATAATTTTTATATATGATTACAACTTAAATAAAACATAACTAAACATAAAAATCATATGAACAAAAATTAAAAGTGCTAAAAATTAAATTAACTAAACATATGAACATTTTACTACAACTTAACTATTATCAATATTACTTATTTATTATCATTTTATTATACTCCACATAACAAACAAGTGCATACAAGTGATGTTTAACATGTTTTAACATAAGAATCATACTCATAAAACTTATAATAAAAATCAAATTAATTTTCAAAGAGGTTAATATGAGATATAGTTAGTCACCTCGATTTAGCAAGCTATTGATTATCCGGATCTATGATGTTATCAAGGTCAAGTTCTTCACCCGTATACCCGTCTTCACCTTCAAAAACCCGTAACAAAGTGAGCTCCAAGTACCAAAGAACAAGCTTAGAATACTAGTGAACTATTAGAGTAATATTTAAGGTTTTAATTTAAGAGTTTTAGGAGAAAAATGAAAGAAAAACAAAGGGAGTAAATGGAGTGAAATGGCTCGGCAAAATGGAGGAGAAATGGGTGAGTTTTTGACTTAGAGAATAATGAGGAAGGTGTAAGGAAATTTAGTTAAGTAATGTATAAGATAGGTTTTGTTTTTATGAAAATAATGCTTAATTAAAAAGGAATTATGACATCATAATTCCACTTGACATACTAGAGTGAAAAATGGAAGGTTCCCATGATATTTTTTTGGAAAAAAGTTTTTCACGAAATTAATCAGTTTTAAAAAGTCGGGTGTCAAAAGCGATAAAAGTCAATGTGTGCGCGTTTGACTATTTTTCAAAATGTTTCTACTTTTGAATTCTAAGATTAAAATATTTATTTTATTATTCAAAAATTTTCAAAAGTTTTAAAGAAGTCGAGAAATTTTACAAAATGAAAGTTTTGCAAAAATAGAGATTTTGGAAGGCTAAAAGGCTAAGATTTGATTTAAGATTTGAAATTAGAATTTGCTGGATAATAAATGCTTTAAATTAACACGGGGTGTTACACACGCCCTTCGTATTTGATGCATCAATTTAACAATGACTTTTGGACGACGAACTACACCCGTGTTGGAGCTAGTGTCCTCCACAGTTAGTGCAATAACATAAATAAATCTGTAAAGGTACACAGGGTACATTTTGTATTTATTCAGTTGATTAACGTTTATCGATAACGGTTGGCTTGCTAGATAAGTTTGACGTTATTGTCATACAGATGGCGGTGATCAACTGGTCCCTAAGAGTCACACCTAAAGGATGTGTTTGAGAGATGTGATTATTTCAGAAAATGATCATATCGATGCCTTACTTAATGACTAAACGGTTAGTCAAGTGTTGTTGACTAAAAGGTTAGTCAAATGTTACTAAAATGTTAGTCAAGTGTGATGATGTTACTGACTAAAATGTTAGTCAGTGTAATGGAAGTACGGCTATTTAATACAGATTAAATAATATTAGCTGAGACGAATTAAATGTAATTCGTGAATTGAATATGAAATGTTATATTTAATTATTGTGTATAATGCAAGCTAATTAAATATAAACCGTTATAGTTAATTAGCAAATTATGAATATAAGGATATTTATAATATATTATAGTCGGTCCATAGAGATGACACTAGGAATATAATGCATTATATAAAAAGCTAAAATGATCAAGAGAAAAGTGTCCAGATACATTCTGTCCCGATACACTCTTTTACTTGATCAATAAGTTTTTAATTTGAGGAGAATATATCTCCCCAAAATAACTAAAGGGGGCCGGCCTATTAGGGTTAATGGGGAGTATATTAGCTTTCCTAATTCTATTCTAATTCGACTCTAATTGATCCCTTATTCATTCACTTCTTCTACAACACAAAACCTTGAAAAGAAAAACAGTTTTCTCTCTAAAATTCTCTAGCAGTCAAAGGCATATCAAGAACACATCTTGGGTGAGATTATTAGGAGATACCATACTTTTGGTATTGATCTTAGGCCAAATTCATTAGGATTAAAGGTTAATTCTTGAATCTTTATACTTTTTATGCAATTTTGTCTTTTGACTTTAAATCTTATAAAGTTTTTCATTATAATCTTGTGATTTTAAAGGTCTATATACCGATATAAACCTACAAGTGGTATCAGAGACTTAGGGCACATGAAGTTTTTATAAGGTTTTCATAAAAATCGATTTTGTATGATTTTAAAACAAATTTGATAGGCACACGGTTTTGTTCTTCAGTTGGCCGATTTTTCCTACCAGTTGGTGAGGATACCGGAAAAAATGTGGATATCCCTTCTCGACGCCCCGCTCGCGCCCGCCCTCGTGTCATGGGGCGGAATGCGCGGCGCGGGAAAAAAAATGAATTTTGCAAGAAGCTCGCGGGTCGCCAGAGCTTCGCATTTTTGGTGCTTTGCTTGACTTAAACTCGCTCGAGCGTTCTTTTGTTTAGAGAGGGGGGATGTCATTGCATGTGGAGATAATAAAAAGAAATATAAAAATCCTTTTAAAACGTGTTTTTGGAGTCGCCACCAAATATTAAAGGAATTTGGAACCTATTCAACGCATCTTAAAATCATAAGACGCGAAGGTCTCAGATTTCAAGGTGCGTCGATACCTATCCTTCTGAGGCTATTGTGAAACCAGAGAGGATTCGGAGTGAGGTTACTTTTCGAAAGTTTTGACAAAATGTATTATGAAAATCAGAATCAAAAGCCTACGTAAAAGTAGTCTTTACTAATTTGAAAACAAATGCTTTAATTTCGATATTTGGGCTAATAGGACGCTACGTACAAATGCAAATGTATGACTCGATAAATATGTAAAATAAATGTAAGCCGTCAAAGCTATGACGATTTGCTATAGGAAATATACGTAAAATTACTAATTCATTGTATTTGAATTAATAACTAAACGTTATTCTCCGACTTGTGTTCAATTCTAAGATTTTGTAAAATCCTCGGTTTTGCATGTTTAAAAGACTATATGAAACGGTACAGTTAAATGTCGAATCCGTGTTTCAGTCGTAATTTAATGCATGAATCGAGAATTTGCATAATGTAAAAGTGGGTGTTTAATTTAGTGATTTTGAGTCGTTTGTTTATGCGATATTGGCGAGGTTTAGACGAATCTTTGATTCGAATTGCTACTAAACCGTATTGCGAATACGGGTTCGCTAATGCCAATATCGGGTGGGTTAAAGTAACCCTATAAGTCTCGAACGCCCCTTCGGGAGGTAAAATTTCTTTTACCTTTGAAATGCAAAGACGGTTTTTATAGTGGATTTTTATAAGTGCGAGAGGCTTTTTGTGAATATGAGTATCGATTTTAAATGTTGTTGTTGGTTGAATTGATGATTCGATTGTTGTTGTTCTTGTTGTCCGTTGTAAGTTTTGAACGAATAAGGCCTGCTATTTATAGAAAATGCTTCGTGTTTTAAGCCTAATTGATCAGAAAATCGCCAGAGAACAAGCGATTAAGTGAAAAATCGCCAGAATGTCAGAGGGGAGGGGGGAAAATCGCCAGAGGTCAGGCGATTTTCCTGAAAATCGCCACTATTCTGGCGATTTTATGGCCTTTTCTGACAGATTTGTAGCGCCGTATTTGTCAACGTAGGTGTGTAAGATGTAAGAGCAGGTTTGTCGTGCTGCTTTGATTTTGGGGCTGCAACATGATCAATTTGATCAAGTTGTTAACCAAGTTGATCAAGTTGTTAATCAACTTGGTTTTTGTTTCGATTTTCGTGTTTCGTGTTTCGTGTTTCGGTTTTTCGTCGTGTTTTTCGATCTTGGCTCGAAATAAAATAATATTGTAATGCATTATTTTACGACTCTGTGGGATTTTGTTTTGTAAGAATGTGACCCGGGACGCATTTTGGCCCGCTCGGGTGCTTGGGCCTTTTTATGTGTTTAGGGCCGTTTTTGTGTTCTTGGGCCATTTTTGTGAGGCGTCCTTGTGTCGTGTTTGTGTGTATTGTGTCGACTTACGATTAAAATGACTAAATTAATATTCATTTTTACGAAATATGCAAATTCAAAATTAATACGTTCAAAATGACTAAAATGTTTTAGACACTTATGTACCGTTTCGTCTCATTTTAAAACATGCATGAAAGTCCTTTTCGTCATCGGGTTTGCTTTTAGGGGGGTACGGATACGGGTATCTACAGAGCCCCCAGTTTGACTGAGCTTGGACTAAAGCGCTAGTCAAACTTAGAAGATAGTATCCGGACCATTACAGTCTCGATACTACCTGGCGACGCTAAGCATGTGTCTCGGGGAGAGACGAGGACTTAGTGTCGGGAATGCGGGGAGGGACGGCATGTTTAGGGACATGACGGTCCTGCATGTTTTAGGGCTTGCCGGCCTGCTGTTGTTTGGATGTGATTCAATGGCGTTTTGTGGCTTGGCCATCTCCTGCGTCTTGCGCGTCTGCTGTGTGCTTGCTTGTGTATCTGCGTTTTGATTTGAATGAAAGTGTGTATTTTGCTTTATGTGTATTTGAAAAATATACGTATTCAACTCGTGAGGAGTATACGTATTTTGATTTGTAACTCGTAAAGAGTGTTTTTGTTTTTGAAAATATACGCATTTAACTCGTGAGGAGTATACGTATTTTGATTTTGTAACTCGTAAAGAGTGTATTTGTTTTGAAAAATATACGTATTTAACTCGTGAGGAGTATACGTATTTTTGATTTTGTGACTCGTAAAGAGTGTATTTGTTTTGAAAATATACGTATTTAACTCGTGAGGAGTATACGTATTTTTGTTTTTGTGACTCGTAAAGAGTGTATTTGTTTTGAAAAATATACGTATTTAACTTGTGGGAAATATACGTATTTTTGATTTTGTGACTCGTAAAGAGTGTATTTGTTTTGAAAAGTATACGTATTTAACTCGTGAGAAATATACGTATTTTTGATTTTGTGACTCGTAAAGAGTGTATTTGTTTTGAAAAATATACGTATTTAACTTGTGGGAGATATACGTATTTTTGATTTTGTGACTCGTAAAGAGTGTATTTGTTTTGAAAATATACGTATTTAACTCGTGAGGAGTATACGTATTTTTGTTTTGTGACTCGTAAAGAGTGTATTTGTTTTGAAAATATACGTATTTAACTCGTGAGGAGTATACGTATTTTTGTTTTGTGACTCGTAAAGAGTGTATTTGTTTTGAAAATATACGTATTTAACTCGTGAGGAGTATACGTATTTTTGTTTTGTGACTCGTAAAGAGTGTATTTGTTTTGAAAAGTATACGTATTTAACTCGTGAGGAGTATACGTATTTTGTATTTTGTGACTCGTAAAGAGTGCATTTGTTTTGAAAAGTATACGTATTTAACTCGTGAGGAGTATACGTATTTTTGTTTTGTGACTCGTAAAGAGTGTATTTGTTTTGAAAATATACGTATTTAACTCGTGAGGAGTATACGTATTTTTGTTTTGTGACTCGTAAAGAGTGTATTTGTTTTGAAAATATACGTATTTAACTCGTGAGGAGTATACGTATTTTTGTTTTGTGACTCGTAAAGAGTGTATTTGTTTTGAAAAATATACGTATTGGACTCGTGAGGAGTATACGTATTTTTGATTTTGTGACTCGTAAAGAGTGTATTTGTTTTGAAAAGTATACGTATTTAACTCGTGAGGAGTATACGTATTTTGTATTTGTTTTGAAAAATATACGTATTCAACTCGTGAGGAGTATACGTATTTTGATGTTTTTGTGACTCGTAAAGAGCGTATCTGTTTTGTTATTTTGTAAAATTGGAACTCTCGGCTTGTAATGAGCATGCGTATTCTCGTGTTTTGCCATAGTAGTGCGTAAAAGAGTGAATTAATAGCGTAATGGACCGTAATAACCAGTCCAAACTAAAAATCGACTCGTGCCTAACCACTTAATCGCCAGAGGTCTGGCGATTTTGTGTGTGTATGTGCTTTTTTGTTCAAAAACACGGGTAGAAGAGGAGAAGAGCATAGCAGCCGAAACACAAACACACACACCTTCAAATCGAAAAACTCGTTCTCAGCGATTTCTCGACCAAAATTCGTGATTCCGCCTCCTACGATTCGCAATGGACCAAGGTATGCACTCAACCAAGTTGCTAATTCGTGTTTTGAAGTCGGTTTGAGTCGGTTTTAACTGAAAATTCGTTTTTTAGGGTTTATGTTAAACCGTCTTGCATGATTCGAATTTTATTGTCATTGTTGCTTGAAATTGATACTTGGGAGCATTAAGAGGCTTGTCTTGCTGTTGTTGACGATTGTATGTGAAAACCCGTGTATTAGGGCTGTTTTTAGTGTAGAAGGTCAAGGGCGTGTAGGTCATTTTTCGCTTTTGGTCTCGGAATACGCTCAAAATCTCAATGTAGGCTACCCATTAGTAGTATAATGCTTGGGTAAATTTGTTTTGTTGAAATTGTCGCGAAAGTCGGGTTTTGGGCACAAAACCGCAGTGTGAGGGTTTTATCGGGGTTTTGCTCTGTTTTTGTCGTGTAAAGCGACAATCGATTAACTTGGTTGTTTTGAAACGTCATTGTATGCTAATGACGAGGCCATGGGTATTTTGTGTGTGAAAAACGGTTTGAAAATCCGTAATTTTCGTGTGTTTTTGTATGGAGACGGTTTCTTGGGTCGAAATTTTTGGTTCCGAAACTTGTCGAAAACTTTTGTCTTGGGTCATGATGACTTGTATGGCGCATGGTTTGCTCATTTTTGTCGAGTATGCGTGATTTGGAGGTGTTTTGGAGCGTCTTGGAGTGTTTTTGCGTAGTTGAGCTAGGCTTCTTGAACTCGTCTTTCTTGCTCCTCGTGCTTCGAGTCTTGGATGTACTGTTATGTAAGTTGTTTGGGTTGGCTAAAGTGTTGGTTCGTGGGAGGTTAGGGCTTCTCTGGTCAAGAAAAGGCCATAAAAAGGTTGTTTTTGTAGTTTGTGCGCGTTTTACAAAAGCTATTCAGTCGAGGTGTTCGGGACATGATTTTTGTACGAAACTTTTTGTGGATGTTCGTTATGACTTGTACGTCGTATACGTGTCATGTACTGGGTATTTCTGTGTCTCTGCGTCATTTTAGCCTTATCTGTCAAAAATAAGCCTAAAGCGTATTTTTCTTGTCCTTTTCTTGGTCTTTTGTCATTTTGTACTTTCTAGCTCTTTGTATTGGTCGTGCATGACATATATATCGTATATGTGTCGTAATATACGCATTTCTGTATTCCTGCGTTGCTTCTGGCCTTGTCTGTCAAAAATAGGCCTAAACTTGCCTTTTTGCTGTTTCCTCTGCTTTTTCTTTGCTTTTGCGCATCCTTGCTCTTTGGTCTTGAACGTGCATGCCGTGTACATTGTGTAGGTGTTATAAAATATGTATTTTCGTGTCTCTGCTTCTTTTTAGCCTTTTCTGTCAAAGATAGGCCTGAGGCTCACCTTTTGCCGTTTTGCTTGATTTTTCTGTTCTTGTGCGTCCCTGTTTCTTGGACTAGATACGTATCAACGTAGATATCGCATCTGTGTCGTGAAATATGCATTTCTGTATTTCTTTTCGCTTTTTAGCCCTTTCTGTCAAAGATAGGCTTAAGGCTTGCTTTTCTGTTACCTTTGTGCACGTGCATCCTTCTGTTGGTCATGAACTTGCTTTAATTGAATTGCATTTTGTACCATCATACGGCTGCGTAGCTTAAGATTGTTCTTGAATCTATGTAGGTGACCCTGAGATGGTGATACCTACGACCAGTGCTATGCAGGATGTCATCGAGAACATTGACTTTAATGTTACCGGGGAGGAGCTTACTCCCATTTAAAGTGCGTCATCATTTAGCGACTTGAAGGTCCGTCTCGGTCGACTGTTCAAGACTCCTCCTATTTTGGCCAGGGAATGAGGTGCGGTCGCTTCGAGTCTCCTATGCCTTCTATTAGCGAGCATAAGCACTACCGTAGAGCCGACAGGCCTTTTGCCTGTGATACAGGCGTCTTTATAGACGATCGGAGTTACCGTGGGGCTCTTTGTGGAGTTACCTATGCCTTAGTTGGTGGGCGTGAGGCTCTTGTTGAGTTGCCTGGGCCTCACGCTAGCGAGCACTGGAGTTGGTTCTGCACCTTTGCAAGGTCCGTATGGGCGTGGGGTTCAGGATGCAGTGTCTGCCAGAAGCCGAGGTGGAGGTCGTGGAGGTGGTCGCAAGAATGATAGGCCTAGTAGGAAGCGCAAAGTGGATGCTGTTGCTGGAAATGCTGAGGGTGGCGTTCGGACACGTGGACGTCGCTCTGCTGAGGCTAGTGGCGTAGTGGCGAGATGAGGGTAGTAGTGTTGGTGTTTCTGACGAGGTGAGCTCTGGTGAGGCTGGAGATGATCCTGCTGTTGATAGGCCGAGACGTGGTCGTTCTCGACCGCTCGAGGATGCTTTTGTGAGTGATCCTGAGCCCGAGGAGGAGCTGGATGACGAGGAGCCTGTAGAGGTTGATCTTTGAGGCCGCAGAGGGTGATGTTGTGGGTAATGTTGGGGGTGATGCCACTTCTTTGGCCAGTGCCGTAGGTGGTGAGGTCAGTGCGATCTGGGCCGGCCACGCGCAAAATATGTTCATGGGCGTAGTTGATGAAATTTGGGCTTGAGGCCATCATTTCCTCATGGCCCGAGATCAGGCGAAGGTTGCCAAGGACTGGGATGGTGTAAGCTTAGTTTGGAACACCATGGAGCATTTGTCTACTCGGGTGAAGGTTGGCTTCAAGTTGGGAAATATGAGGACGTTCTCTGGTTTCCGTACTTGTATAGATGCTTTTAACAAGAAGTTGTCGCCCGAGTCGCGGAAAATAATCCTTAGCACGACCTTTGGTCCGTTGGTAACGAAGTGGAAGGAGGCGCGTAAGAAGAATGTGAATTCTCACCTTCGTACTTGGCGTTGCTAGATAGGTTTTGGGACACTACTAACACGTTCCATATGCCAGGGTACGAGGTGGGTATTACCTTCTCGTCCCTTGCGGTTGTTTCGGGGCTTCCTCATGGAGAGGAGATGATTGAGTGGGACAGAGTACGCCCTGCTATCTCGAGCCCTACGGTTGTTCGTTTGATCGAGGCGGTATTAGGTGCGCGAGGGATGAGAGGCACACTTTTCAGCCTCGGACATCATGGTTTGATGATTATTTTAAGGGCAAGGGAAAAGCAATTGGCGAAGTTAGTCATGAGCGTAATGCCGATTGTGGCTATGGTGGTTCACGCCGTCCACTCACTTTGGAGATAAAGGAGAGCGGGCGTCGACTGCCGTTTTGATGGCGCTGCGGGACTTGTCCAGATTGGGTGCCTTTGACTGGGTTACTCCTGCTATGGGTCTCCTGATCCGATTTTGCAGGGACGCAGTTCGTCCTGATCAGATCGATGATGGGTCCCAACCGTCTTTGGTCGGCCCTGGCTTGCTGATGGAGGTATGGTTGCTTTTTGTGATGCTTTGTTGTTTTATTTTGTTTTGCTTTCTCTTTTGTGACATATTTTTCGGCTTTATTGTAGTCCTGGTGCTACGCACACTTTCCGTCGTTGCTCCCTGCTAACTTTGCCGTGAAGGCGAAGTACCCTGCTTTTCATGCTTATGCAACGGCAAACAGGAAGGGTATTCGCTTGACCTATGACGATGCTCGCGTGAAGTTTAACGAGATGACCGTTGATAAGGTAAGAAAAGTTCGTATTTCTTATACGTCTTGCGTTTGTGCTTTTGCAGATGTTTATTCCTCTTCTTTTTTTGTAGTTTGTTCCCAACCCTTGGGCGAATTATGCGGATGTCCCTGCGTCAATTACGACTCGCTTTCTTTATTCGCGATACGCAGAGGTTGTACATCGCGACTCGGTATGATTCATCTTGGTTCTTAAGCGGCGTCTGTCATTTCGGACAATTAGGGATAAGTTTGTTGTGCACGAGGCCCTCCTAAGGTTACGTTACGTCTGCAGGCGCGGGATCTTTGATATTCGCCGCGATGTATATCACGAGGGTGAGTCGGAGTCCCTGTTGAGGCTAGATGAGGATTATCGTCATGGCGGCGCCTTGCTTTGGCGCTTCTTTGTCATTGAGGTTTGCTGTTGTTTTCGCTTTTTGCTTGTGCATGTCATTTGCTTAAAAAGCAAAAATTGATCGTGATTTTTGTATCTTGTAGCCACGTGACCCTGACCTTGAGGTCCAGCCTCCTCCTTTCTACGAGCTTGGATTTTGAGCATGATGGTGGTCATCGGCATTCGATACCACTACCGCAAAGACTTATCTGCGGTGGATCGACGGCATGGATAGTTGGAGCCCTCGGATAAAGCAGGTATGACTCATATTCTGTGTTTGCGTTTTATGTAGTATATAGCCCCCAGCTTGAGTAAGATTTTGTCCAAAAATCGTTAGTCAAGCTTTGTTGAAGCTGCTTTTGATCATAGCACCAGCTTGAGTGAGATTTTGTCCAAAAATCGTTAGTCGAACTTTGTTGAAGCTGTTTCTGATTATAGCCCCCAGTTTGAGTTAGATTTTGTCCAAAAATCGTTAGTCAAACTTGAAATGGAGCTGCTTTTGATTATAGCCCCCAGTTTGAGTTAGATTTTGTCCAAAAATCGTTAGTCAAACTTGAAATGAAGCTGCTTTTGATTATAGCCCCCAGTTTGAGTTAGATTTTGTCCAAAAATCGTTAGTCAAACTTGAAATGAAGCTGCTTTTGATTATAGCCCCCATTTTGAGTATATGAAGGTCGTATTTGTTTGTAGGTGGCCGTGGATGTCCACAAGAATTTATGGAGGGTAGCTAACCGGTGGCGCGTGGCCTTTAATGATAAAGCGGTTGCGCTTTGTAAGTCGCAGAAGTATGCGTCAGAGTTGCAGGCTGCGGTTGCGCAGAGTCAGATAGAGCTGGGGCGGGCCAGGGCTGAGGAGGCACGTCTGCGAGCGGAATTTGAGTTGCAGCGTGGCGAGCTAGGCAGCTCACCGTGCTCGGTTGACTCGTTCTTGCGCGGAGCTCGATCGTCGAGATCAAGCTAATTGATTTGGGATGTATGCTAGGATCGTAGGCTAATTTTTATGGATTTGTATGCATTTGGATATGTAGGAGTCCACGTGAGGTCCATTTTTGTGACTGCGGCTTGACGCAAAAAGGTCCTGTGACCCTGCGTGGGTGTTTTGGTATTTGGTCATATTTGCAGGAATTGTACGACGTTGATTTGCGTCCATGGCTTGACATGAGTAGGTTACGTGACCTCGTACGCGTGCTTTGATTATGTAGTAGGTGTATTTGTTGACTATGGTAAGCGCCCCTGTTGGCGTAGCTTTCGTGATTAATGATCATGCGTGCGGTGCCGGAAGCTTAATTGCTTACTTTGCCTCGTTTTGTAGTACGATCGCTTGTGTCGTCGTTTTCATTTGAAACCTTCGTGAAGCGTTCGCCTAGTGTTCCTGCAATTAGATTGTTAGTCGTAAAAAGAACACAAATCTCGATTGAGATTTTTCTGACCCGTAATAAGAGTATGCATACGTAAGATTTTTATAAAACATGCATTTTGAAGAAAATATTTTGAGTCCGTGAAAGACGCTTTTGACGCTCATAAAAATGTGAATTAAGAACGTCGTGTCTTATTGTGAGTTTGCGAAACATGACGATTGAATTTTGTGAGACCGTAAAAGGTGTTCCTGACGTTCGTAAAAACGCGAATTAAGAACGTCGTGCTTTAACGTAAGCTTACGAAATTTGACATTTGAACTGTGCGGAGTGTATGTGTAAAATAATAGTCGAAAGTCGATGATAAAATGACACAATACGACGTAGAGCCGGGTATCGAAACCGTAATTGATAATACGTGGTAAAAAGGAAAGTAAAAACAGCGGTCATAGGCTGTGAAAAGTGTTTTCTGCAACTCGTAGGCTGCAAGACGGTGCGCAGTCGTCGCATCAATGTCGGAAATGCATAGAAAATCGCCTGAATACCAACGATTTTCCCAAAAATCGCCAGAAATCAGGCGATTTAAGAGAAAATCGCCAGTCATCTGGCGATTTTAGTGTAAATCGCCTGATTTCGCGATTTTGGGTCGCTTTTGGCTTTTTGTTTTGATTTTTTGGTTAATCGCTGGTTCACTAGCGATTATATGTTGTGTTGTTGCCTCTCGAAGACGTTGCCTATAAGAAGGATGCTCATGTTTAGTTCATTCATCCATCTCCTCAATCACACTTCATATTACGTTTTAACTTGCCACTTCATTGCTCCTATAATAGTATTTATAATATCTCGGAGAGCGTTTTCTTTTTTGTGAGTAATGGTGCATTTGGAAGGTCTTGTGAGGATGGGGTGTGGTATGCTATCGGGTATCGAGAAGAGAGAAACCTTAGGGCCGTAGTGCAGGCGCGTTCCTAGGTTTAAGGCAGGTTCGGATGGAACCGGAGTTCCTGGATGCCTGTCTGCACTACTGGGACTTGGCGTACCACGTATTTCGCTTCCCTGATGGGGAAGTTTGCCCTCTGGTTGAGGAGTTTGCTGCCATCGGAGGTTGGACTCGCATTGTCACTCCAGTGTGTGTTCGCCAGGAGCTCGGGGACCAAAGGAATATGCAAAACTTCCTTAAGATGACGAGGCTCAAAGCGGAGGACCTGTTCTGGATGGGCGCTTGAATATGATCCGTCTTTGCCAAAAGTTCATGAATTATGATGATGGGAGCATTGGCGTGGTTGCTCGTAGGAGAGCTCTGGCTCTTTGCCTTGTGCACTGTTTCATGTTCCCCGATTCGGTGGACGGAATGGGATTTGGTGGCGCGTCTAGTATGCGTTGTCACGGCCAGATGGAGATGGGGTATAACCCTGCGGCTTTGATCTTGGCTGAGACGATCCTAGGCCTAGATGATCGGGCGTGTAATAGAGCGCATGCCTATCGTGGTTGTCCGGTCATTCTGCTGGTCTGGCTAATGGAGCGTCTGAACGTGCTGGGCGCTATCCCTTATGGCGCATCATATACGGCGGCTGGCGTGACCAGTCGTGGCCTGCGATGGAGGGGTCCTAATGGCCGGCCTAACGATTATTTTCCCACTTTTGTGAGAGCATCGGCTATCCGTTGGGTCGTGCCATGGTGGGAGGTTACCACTGTGACTGGCAGTGCGGTGGGCGATGGTCCCTCCGGAGTCATGCTATGCGGTTTTGACATTGGGGTGTTTATTCATCCTCTGAGAGTGAGAAGGCAAATGGGCTATGCCCAGTTCATCCCGGGGCAGGATACCGTGATCCAGGATTTGGTTGTACTCAATAACCAGATTACGGATGCATGGTCGCGAGGATGGCTTATGCGTCCCAGGTGGCAGGTGGCCGGGATACCGGCCACGGTGAGGGTTTCAAGGTCATATGTCCGGTGGACCACGGCGCCAACTACTCGCCAGAGGGCTCGCCTTCGCGCCATAGAGCAAAATGAGCCGCCGACGCCTGGCTTTCCACCCAAAGGCGCTTTGGCCGTGGAAGTAGGGAAGTTCGAGTTACGGAAGCGTCTCGTCACCACGGAGGCGGAGCTTAGTCAACCTTCGGCTTCATCATGGTTAATGCTCGATCCAGGATGGTAGTGATGGTGATCCTCATATGGGTTGAGTTCTCCTCCCCGTCAAGAATGTTATCTCAATGCTTGTTGTTAGTTGTTTGTTTGTTTTTGTATTCCCTAAACCCGAAGGTAATGCCGGATCATGTAATGCTTGTGTGTGCTAGTAGTGTAGTGCTTGTGCTCCCAATTGTAAAATCCAAATGTAAAATATTTCCTTCCCAAAGATAATAAAACAAGAAGTTTTCTTTTGTGCAACTTGCCTTGTTTTCTTTAAGATTGGAGACATGCGGATATATTTTTGTTTGAATTTTGTTGTGTTTGTCATACCCTTGAGGTATGTGATTTTGTGTTGAATGTACTGTGCTTTGAAAAGTCGCCTCGTATCCATGTAAATGGAATCAAGCCGCGTAGTTCGAAGTTGTATTATTTTGAATGCATGTTTAGGGCATGCCTGCCAGTAGAATTGTGTTTTGCTTTTGTGATGGATGTGCATGTTTAGGGGCATGTTACCAGTAGAATTTAATTACATGTTATAAATACATTGCAAGTGTTTCAAGGGTAGTATTTCTTCAGCTGGTCGAGATTTGTTGCCCGATTGAACTCCCTGACCGTCCAGATCAGTTAGTTTGACTGCTCCTCCTGCGTAGATTTCTTTGACGAGGGAAGGTCCGCCCGATTAGGTTTGAACTTTCCTCGTGGGTCAACAGGAGCCGGCGCGTACTGACTTCAATACCAGGTCTCCCACTTTTATGTTTCGTGGTCGAACTCGTTTGTTGAATGCTCTTTGTAGTCGTGCTTGATACATTCGCACAATGCTTAAGGAATTTAGCCTGCGTTCGTCTAGGAGCATGAGTTGCTCGTAACGTTCGCGAGCCCATTCTGCTTCTGGGATGCTACTTTCCATTAGTATCCGTAAAGATTTCATTTCGATCTCCACTGGTTGCACGGCTTCCATGCCATAGGTGAGAAAATAAGGCGTCATGCCTGTGGGTGTGCGTATGGTTGTGCGATATCCCCATAATGCGAATGGGATCTTGTTGGGCCAATCCCGACAACCGTCGATCATTTTCTCCAAGATGGTGACTATAGTTTTGTTTGCTGCTTCCACGGCTCCGTTGGTTTGGGGTCGGTAAGGAGAGGATCGGTGATGTTGTATGCTGTATTTGGCAAGTATGGCCTCTGCCTCGCCTTGAAAGTGTGAGCCTTGATCGCTTATAAACTCGTGCGGTATGCCGTATCGACATATGATGTTTGTTTGTATGAACTTGGCGACTTCCTTTGAGCCGAGGGTGCGGAAGGATGCTGCTTCTACCCATTTTGTGAAATAGTCGATCGCTACTAGTACGAAGCAGTGTCCTCCGGCTCCGATAGGGTGGACTTTGCCTATCACGTCAATGCCCCAAGTTGAGAAGGGCCATGGAGATGTGAGGCTGTAGAGGGGCGAAGGGGGTACATGTTGTATGTTACTGAATATTTGACAGTTATGGCAGTGTTTGACGTAATGAATGCAGTCTGCTTCCATGGTCGTCCAATACCACCCAAGTCGTAGGATTTGCTTGCATAGCGCTCTTGCATTCATGTGTGGACCGCATTCGCCATCGTGCACCTGGGCTATGATTTCCTGCCCTTTCTTGAAGTCCACACACATGAGCAGGGTACCTTGTGGCGTCTTTTTGAGTAGTTGTCCCATTTCGATGCAATTGGGGACGCAAGGAGTCTTATAGCCCTTTACCGCGCTTTGCCGGTGTCGGTGGATAAGAGTTGTGTGTTTTGTAGTTGAGTATTGCTTGGTACCATGGCTCGGTATGTTCTGCCTCGTCGATGTCTATGGTGTGGATGGATGCGGGCTCACCACGTCTCTCGTCGACAATGGGTAGTGTGTCAACATTCGGTGGGATGTTGAGAAGGGATGAAAGTTTTGACAAAGTCGTCGGCAAATTGATTTTCTTCCCTTGGGAGGTGGTAGAATTCTCACGCAATCAAATTACGTAAGGAGTGTTTGTATCTTTGCTTGGTATTTTGCGAGGGTTTCGTTCATGATTCGCCATGCCCCTGTTACTTGATTTATGATTAGGAAGGAGTCTCCGTGTACTCTGAGGTGTTTTATGTTGAGGGCCATGGCTGCTTGTAAGCCGTAAATGCAAGCTTCATATTCTGCTGCATTGTTGGTGACGTTAAAGTCGAGCTTGATTGAGATGGGTGTATGATCGCCGTTAGGGGATATTAGAAGTATTCCCACGCCATAGCCGCGGTAGTTTGAGGCTCCATCGAAGTAGAGTTGCCAGTACTCAGTTTCGACAGCGAAAATTCCATCATCGGGGAATGATGTTGTGTCAATTTTAGGTTGTTCAATGATGGCATTCTCTGCGAGAAAGTGCAAACGACTCTTCCCTTAATGACTTTCAAAGGTAAGTATTTGAGCTCATATTCTGCTAGCAGTAGCGTCCATCTGCCATGCGGCCGTTTAGTACTGGTTTTTCAAATAAGTACTTGAGTGGATCCATTAGGGAGTATACTCTGGTTGTGTGAGCGAGGAGGTAATGTCTAAGCTTTTTGGTGGCCCAGACTAGAGCGAGGCAGCTCTTCTCCACAGGCTCGTAGCGAGTCTCGTAGTCTTGGAACTTCTTGCTAATGTAGTAAATTGCTCTTTCTTCGTTGTTTACTTCCTGAGCGAGCATGGCGCCCATGGCGTTTGGCGTGGTTGTTAGGTAGAGTGAAAGAGGTAGATCTTTCTGGGTGGCATCGAGCAGGTGGATTAGTAGCGAGGTCTTGACTTTGTCGAATGCTTGTTGACGATTGTCGTCCCATTTTGTGTGTTCTTCCTTTTTCGACTTCTTGAAAATTGGTGCGCAAACCATTGTGAGCTTGCTAATGAACCGAGAAATATATTGGACTTGTCCCAAGAAACTCCTGATCTCATCAATGTTGCTTGGAGGTTTCATCTCTAGTATTGCTTTAATTTTGACAGGGTCGATCTACGATTCCACGTTGGCTTACGATGTGACCCAATAACTTGCCGACGTAACCCCAAAAGTGCATTTCTGTGGGTTGAGGCGCATTTTGTATTGCCTGATTCTGGTGAAGAACTTACGCAGGTTGGTGATGTGATCTTCCCTTTGCTTTGATTTTACAATCATGTCGTCAACATAGACCTCTACTTCTTTATGCATCATGTCATGTAGCAGAGTAGTTGCGGTACGTTGATAAGTGGCGCCTGCGTTAATGAGTCCGAAAGGCATGACAGTATAGCAGTACGTGCCCCAGGGTGTCACAAAGGTGGTCTTAGGCATGTCATCTGTTGCCATTTTGATTTGGTTGTAACCTGCATACCCATCCATGAATGACAGTAACGCGTGGTCGGCCGTGTTGTCTACAAGTATGTCCATGTGGGGCAATGGGAAATCATCTTTTGGGCAAGCCTTGTTAAGGTCGCGAAAGTCTGCACATACTCGTATCTTTCCATTTTTCTTCATAACTGGGACCATGTTTGATACCCAATCTGAGTATTCGATGACTTGGATGAAGCCTGCCTGTAGTTGCTTTTCGATCTCTTCTTTGACCATGAGGGACCATTCTGGCTTAATGCGGCGTAGTTTTTGCTTAATAGGTTTGGCACCTGGTTTGAGTGGGATGCGATGTTCTGCTATTTCGCGGTCAATGCCAGGCATGTCCTTGTAGGACCAAGCAAAGACGTCTTTGAATTCTGTGAGTAGTTCGGTGTACGCTGCTTTTTCTTCCATGCTTAAGGAAGCCCCCAGCTGTAGTTTTCGGGGTTCTTCAGGTGTTCCCACATCAATGATTGTTGTGTCTTCAATGATGGGGTCCTGTTCGGGTTTTGAAACGATACTTGCAATGTATTTATGCAATGCAATGTTATTATGCTTAACGTTATCGTGAGTATTAGAAAATGCAGTTTTTAAAGGAAAACAAGGCAAGTAGTAACTAGAAACGTTGTTATTATTGTTTTCAGCGATTTACATTTGAAGATAGCTCAGACGGAGGAGCTTTAGACAACTTTAGAGACTCTAGTTCTTTGTCTATGTCTATCACATCGGGCATATAGCCCTGAGGCTTGGTTGGGGTGAAAGACTTGAAGTGATGACGCGGGGCCTAAACTCTATGATGGATTTGTCGCCAGGGTCCTCTCCTTCGCTTCTCCCGAGTCGAGTTCTCGAAAGTGTAGCCTTCTCCCGTAGTGATTTTGAAAGTGCGACCACCTTGTCGATCCATTTAAGGGTTTTTGACCATCCGTCGTGCGTCTTCTCCTCAAACGGGACAATCAGGTCGGTGGGGTTAAAGCTGTGGTTGCGCAGGATGTCAGAAACGAGTTCAATCCCTGCAACGGTACAAGAGAAGTAGTCCTTGGGCATCTTGCTTGCGCCCTCTTTGACGAAGTATTTGTCTGTGAATATGTGATATGGCTCTATGCGAAAGTCACGACCTCTCTTACGGTCATTGAATGCTTGTTCCCCACGGGTAACTTCGTAGGACCATGGCACATAACCTAGGCCCATGGTAGGCCATTTGTTGTCGTTATCCTTTACATAGAGTGCTGTAATTTCCTCCTCGCGAGTCAATGTGCAGATGTCAAAGTCGAAATCAAAACCACAGGTGATGTCCGGGGTTTCGGTGCTTATTCTTGCAGTGTCATTGTCGAGCTTCTGCTGCAGTAGGGAAGCTCGGAAGTTCGAGGCATGGATGGTAACGACCTCGTCATCCAGGGGAAGCTTAACCTTTTGGTGTAAGCTTGAGGTGACTGCTTTGGTTGCATGGATCCAGGGTCTACCCAATAACATGTTGTATCTTTGGGGGTATGTCGATTATCTGAATTGGGTTCCCCTTATGACAGGTCCTGTCATGATAGGAAAAGAGATGGTCCCTTTTATGCTGCGGCGGGTACCGTCGTAAGCCCTGACCCCGTCTGCGCAGGGGATGAAGTCATTTTCCTTGATTCCTAGCTTTTTAGCTGTTTCTAAAGGTAGGACGTTGACTGCAGATCCGTTGTCGATGAGCACCTGACGGGTAGTGTCATGCCATGGCATTCCACATTGATGTAGAGTGCTAGGTTGTGCGTGCCTCCGAATGGCGGAGGTCTTTGTCGAGAAAGTGATGGCGCTAGCTTGCCATTCCACGGGTGATGTGGTGATTAGTTTTTCAGGTGACATCTCTGTTGTAATAGGGGTGACTGCAAAGCTTCGGTAGAGAGCTTCACGGTCCCAATGATTCTCTTAAGAGTCGCCAGATTGAGATATCCGCTTTTGTTTTTAGGAGTCGTTTTGAATTGAATCTCCAATTTCAGCGCGTATGTCTTTGGAGTGGCGCTTGACGATGCTATGTCGATGCAGTGATTGAGCAGTGCGATGAGCTGCGAGCGGAGCGTGGCTACTTGAGGTGATGGTGTAGTCATTGTGGGTGGTGTTGTAGCCTCGTTTATGGCTACGCCTTTGTTTTTGTCTTGGCTAGTTGTTTTTGATGGAAAACCTGGGGGTTCCAGCAGACTGGCCGAGGCTCAGTATGGACGGCCGGGCGAGTTAAGTAGGCTATCTCATCGTCACTATCAGACAACCTGATTGGGTATTTGTGGGGCATTTTCCCGTATATCCTTGTGGGTTTTCGATCTTCCTCTTCTTCTTCTTCTGGCGGGAATAGGTAACCCAGGTATTATGCAATGTGATTGTCCTCCTCATCGAATCGGCCCCGAATACCATTGATTTCGTGGTCTTTTCAGACGATCAGGTGAGAGCAGTCGAGGATGGGGTGTGTACCCACGAAGATGGCATGGGTGTGTAGAGGATTGAGCTGGTTCGAAGGTTTAGGACCTGGAGTAGGCTTCTCGATGGTATTGTCATGGATGAAATCTTGGATTATGTTCTTTAAACTAAGCATTGTTCAAGATCATGTCCTTTTCCCTGTGGAACTCACAAAGACGCATTCTCGATCCCATGACTTGGGCTTTTTATCCCGAGGAGGCTCGCTAGTAGGTCCCAGGAGTTGAAATGCGTTACGGCTCCTGAGCCTCTGAGAGCTTTAGAGTAAGTCATGTAGATTGGATCAAAGCTTCGTCGTGGTTTTGACGAAGCCTGACCCGCAGATGGGTATGACGCCTTAGGAGGAGGCGCGGTGTATTTCGTTGGTGTGGTGTAAGTTGGGGAAGGCGCTAGTTCTTCCAGAGCGTTAATGCAGTGAACTGGTTCTGCTTTGGTGACGGCTCGTGATGAGCTACCCTGGTAACCTCGGCTCGCAACCTTAGTCTTTTCCTTACGGAGGTCATCTTCGATTAATTGACCCACGGTACTGAGCGAAGCAAAACTGTCAAAGTTGCCGTAGCGCAAATGCTGTTGATATGCAGGGGTGAGATTATTAATGAACTTGGTGATCAGTTCTGCGTCTTTGGGACGGTTAGATATCTGGGCACTGAGTTTCTTCCAACGTGTGAGGTATTCACTGAAGCCTTCATTGTCCTTTTGTGACAGAACTTCCAGGGTACGTAGCGAGACTTGAGTATCGTTATTGTCGTGATACTGATTGTCGAACTGGACCGTGATTTCTTTGAAAGTAGTAATCTTGTGTGGGTCCAAGGCATAGAACCAGGCTCTAGGTTGTGCATCCAAAGAATGTGGGAATAGAGTAGCCCAGGCTGAGGGATCGACGCCCATGACGGCCATTTTAGCCTTGAAATCCTTGATGTGTACAAGCGGGCTTTCATGACCCTTGAAGATAGGGAGATCGCTGAGTGAGAGTTTAGCCGGTAGTAAGGACTTGACGCTTTTTGGGACATGTTCAGTTTCCTCATAAATGGAATATCCCTTCGAGTGGGTGAGGCGTTCTTCCATTGAACGAATTCTTTTAGCATTTCGTTCAGCCTCTTCAGCAAGGTACTTGGCATTCTTCTCGGCCTCGAGTTTCTGCATTGTGGCCATTTGTTCGATTGCAGCAGTGAGGCTAAGGATTTTGCTGTTGAGCTGTTGAACATGTTCTGCGGTAACCACTGACGGGGGAGGAGTTGGGATTCCTCCGACATTTTCTTCACTGTTAAGTGCCATGACCGTTCTAGGCTTTGATCTGTTATAAGTACGTTTCTTTGGAGGTGGCGGAGGGTTCAGATGACGGTCTTTGGTACGTCGCGTATCCAGGACTTTTTAGGGGGTGAACCTGCAGAGTCTCAAACCTTAGTGCCCTCCAAAAGAAAATAAAAGACTCAAAGAAAATCATTTATGTAGTAAAGCAAAAGTAAAAGCGTGGGAAGCGTGTGCAGGACTCGACTCGTGTTTTTAGCTTAAAAAGACACGGGAAGCTTTGAGGTAAGGATGCGTACGTGCGTCCCTATTCTCGATGTAAAGAAAAGTTTGTATGATCACGACCTGATTAACCCAAGTTGGCGGTATGTTGCCAGGGGTTTACCGTTAGATTGTGATGTAAAAAGGAATCAAACCGAAGTAGCGATAGGCTAGTCGACCTGAAGATGTTAAATTGGGTAAAGAGCGGCTGTTGTTCGCCTTTTACGTGTGACACAGTATGCCGAGATGTGATGACGATAAGTCACCCAACCTGACATGTAAATCAACAGATTCGCATTTGAACGAGTCCGTGTTTTGTTTATTTTTGAGAGAGATAGTTCGTTTAAATCGGGGTAACTAGAAAGTTACTCGACTTAGGGCTATCTCAAAAATGTAAAAGTGTTTGTTTAATTGAAATATCCGAAGTGAATTGACACCTTCGGGTTTTGCTTTGCGAAATGTTTTTGCGATAAATGTATTATGACGATACGTCAGTCGTATAATGCATTTATGTTTTGTAAAGGATCGAAAATGTAGTGATTATTTCCGATCGGTTTTGAATATCGTGGAGTAATGTTAGTCAGGCTCGGTTGACTATAGGTCAATGACCCTGACTGTTATGCTTAAAAGTATGCTTTTTTGAAAAATGTTTGAAAATGCACTTTCAAAATAGACGTCTTTTGAAAGTGTAATGCCATATGAAAATGTCTTTGCATGCATTTTGTTTGGAAGACGACCATAGCGAGGGTGCTATAGCTTTGGATTTGTACGTATAGACGCGGGTTTTTGGCTTTCAGGGTAAGGTTCCTTCCGGTCATTCCCGCAACGTTTGTGTAGAGTTATCCGCAAGATCACACACATCAGTGTGGATTCAATACTGGTCTAGAGCGCTCGAAGTTTGACTCGCTACGATTCACTTGTACTAATACCGCATTACTTGTGATCGTGGAAGGGTGAGAGATCGGCGTGTCAGAGTATACACGCTTAGGAAGCGTGTTTTTACTGGGCCGCCCTCGAAGGGTGTGGTTATGAATCAGGAGGATTCGACTCAAACGTACTATTGCCCAAATATCGAAAGCAGAAATGTTTTCAAAGTTTCAAGTTTCACTTCTTTATGTTTTTAAAATAAAATGAAAAGTTAATTTTCAAAATTAAAAAAAAACATGCTCTTCCCCAGCGGAGTCGCCAACTGAGGATACCGGAAAAATGTGGATATCCCTTCTCGACGCCCCGCTCGCGCCCGCCCTCGTGTCATGGGGCGGAATGCGCGGCGCGGGAAAAAAATGAATTTTGCAAGAAGCTCGCGGGTCGCCAGAGCTTCGCATTTTTGGTGCTTTGCTTGACTTAAACTCGCTCGAGCGTTCTTTTGTTTAGAGAGGGGGGATGTCATTGCATGTGGAGATAATAAAAAGAAATATAAAAATCCTTTTAAAACGTGTTTTTGGAGTCGCCACCAAATATTAAAGGAATTTGGAACCTATTCAACGCATCTTAAAATCATAAGACGCGAAGGTCTCAGATTTCAAGGTGCGTCGATACCTATCCTTCTGAGGCTATTGTGAAACCAGAGAGGATTCGGAGTGAGGTTACTTTTCGAAAGTTTTGACAAAATGTATTATGAAAACTGTAATCAAAAAGCCTACGTAAAAGTAGTCTTTACTAATTTGAAAACAAATGCTTTAATTTCGATATTTGGGCTAATAGGACGCTACGTACAAATGCAAATGTATGACTCGATAAATATGTAAAATAAATGTAAGCCGTCAAAGCTATGACGATTTGCTATAGGAAATATACGTAAAATTACTAATTCATTGTATTTGAATTAATAACTAAACGTTATTCTCCGACTTGTGTTCAATTCTAAGATTTTGTAAAACCCTCGGTTTTGCATGTTTAAAAGACTATATGAAACGGTACAGTTAAATGTCGAATCCGTGTTTCAGTCGTAATTTAATGCATGAATCGAGAATTTGCATAATGTAAAAGTGGGTGTTTAATTTAGTGATTTTGAGTCGTTTGTTTATGCGATATTGGCGAGGTTTAGACGAATCTTTGATTCGAATTGCTACAACCGTATTGCGAATACGGGTTCGCTAATGCCAATATCGGGTGGGTTAAAGTAACCCTATAAGTCTCGAACGCCCCTTCGGGAGGTAAAATTTCTTTTACCTTTGAAATGCAAAGACGGTTTTTATAGTGGATTTTTATAAGTGCGAGAGGCTTTTTGTGAATATGAGTATCGATTTTAAATGTTGTTGTTGGTTGAATTGATGATTCGATTGTTGTTGTTCTTGTTGTCCGTTGTAAGTTTTGAACGAATAAGGCCTGCTATTTATAGAAAATGCTTCGTGTTTTAAGCCTAATTGATCAGAAAATCGCCAGAGAACAAGCGATTAAGTGAAAAATCGCCAGAATGTCAGAGGGGAGGGGGGAAAATCGCCAGAGGTCAGGCGATTTTCCTGAAAATCGCCACTATTCTGGCGATTTTATGGCCTTTTCTGACAGATTTGTAGCGCCGTATTTGTCAACGTAGGTGTGTAAGATGTAAGAGCAGGTTTGTCGAGCTGCTTTGCTGATTTTTGGGGCTGCAACATGATCAATTTGATCAAGTTGTTAACCAAGTTGATCAAGTTGTTAATCAACTTGGTTTTTGTTTCGATTTTCGTGTTTCGTGTTTCGTGTTTCGGTTTTTCGTCGTGTTTTTCGATCTTGGCTCGAAATAAAATAATATTGTAATGCATTATTTTACGACTCTGTGGGATTTTGTTTTGTAAGAATGTGACCCGGGACGCATTTTGGCCCGCTCGGGTGCTTGGGCCTTTTTATGTGTTTAGGGCCGTTTTTGTGTTCTTGGGCCATTTTTGTGAGGCGTCCTTGTGTCGTGTTTGTGTGTATTGTGTCGACTTACGATTAAAATGACTAAATTAATATTCATTTTTACGAAATATGCAAATTCAAAATTAATACGTTCAAAATGACTAAAATGTTTTAGACACTTATGTACCGTTTCGTCTCATTTTAAAACATGCATGAAAGTCCTTTTCGTCATCGGGTTTGCTTTTAGGGGGGTACGGATACGGGTATCTACAGTTGGCCGTGTGGTTTTTATCCTATTTTGGCTTGTTTTGGTCTATTTGATTCATATTTATCAATGTTTTAAGATGTTAAAACGATTACATATGATTTTGAATGAGTTTTGATTTAATACCGATTGAATTAAAACATAAAAGGATCAATTCTTGTATGTTAATGAACATATTGTTATGCTATTCATTAGATCTTTCAGTTCATGATGTTTGAATTAAAAAGTTAATTTGAAAATCTTAAATCAATGTTTAATACGGATTAAAATTGAGTTAGTATCGGTCTAATCATTAGCATAATCGAATTAAATTAGTTTAATTCATTATTCATGTTGGCCGAAATTATTTAATTTGGTATATTTATTTTTATTTTGCCGTGTATATTTTATAAAAAAAAAAAAATCGGATTATTTAATTAATTTGGCCGAAAGTTTTTTATTTTTGGAAATTGTTGTTTTTTCAATTTTTGGTAATATTTGTTATAAAGATAATGAATATTATGTTATTATGAAAAAGTTCATAAAAAGTTGATACCAAATATTTTAAAAAGGTTTAAAATATTTTGTGACCTAATTTTTGTTATACTGATAATATAAATTTTGGATTATATTTTGATTAGAAGATATTATGAACAATTAAGGAATTGTTGCATAATTTTAATCATTTAAAAAGGGTGGTTTGGATTCAATCAATTCGTTTTGCATTGTTTTATTATGTTTAGTTGATGCTTTATATTTTTGTGAATGAATGTTTGAATGATGGTTTAATTTTACGCATTAATTTTGTACAAACGGTTGTAATTTACTAGTGTGGCCTTAGAAAATTATGTTTTCGTAATGAAGGAAACATAATTATGGTTGTACTTTGAGATCTCGTATCTCCCATCTTGTAATATTTTAATTTTTGGTATATTTTGAATTAGAATGTAAATAGGTTTATTTTTGTAATTCAAAAATGTAATTTTGAGAAGATTCAAGATTGAATATTCAAGATGGACTCCCACTTAAAGCCCAAGATGAAGAATGACGACAAGCTTAGGGTCCATGGATGGATTCCAATTTGTATTTGTCTTTATTTTCATAGGGATAGGCCACACTAGGTGTTTTTATTTTTGCGTTTTCTTTACCGTTTTTCATTGCATTCACGTTAGATAGTAGCATCATATTCCGCCTAAACTAAACCAAACCACCTAATATGCATGAAAATGGATCATATAGTTGCATCCTAGATCATAGACATACGGATGTCATTCGTCTAGGGCTATCACCTCAATTTGATCATTCACGTAAATGCTAGATATTTGTTCACTTAAAATGAATTAAATTGAGACGATGGGACCTTCCTCTATTCTAAAATTGAGATTAGTCTTTATAGGAAAAGCATGCTATGAGCCCCTTCTTCGTCGGTAGGCATGTAGGACCTTACTCTCCACATGACCTCTTCTACGTTGGGTAAGTAGTATGTGTTGACCTATTTTACCTCAACACTATAGTTCGAGTAATATCTCGTAGTTATAGTGGACTAATAGATAGGATTTACTGAAATCTATCGACCAAGAATTTTAACAGTAGAATTAGCCAAGAGGTTGGCTTATCAATTTAAAGAAATTGAGTCTTGGGATCATTTATATAATTCTCGAGGGAGGTCGGTTATATGAGTGCACGAGTCATTGCATTAAATCGTTATTGCTTTACGACTTAAATATTTAAAAACCATGATTTCTTATCTTCTCTCTTCTTCTTCTTTCTTTTCACAGTTTCAAATACGTTATATACAGATATAACTACTATAACAAATGGCTGTACGTACTGACGAACCAATGCCAAGTGCCACACTAGCTCGCGAATCATGGCTAAGAATGTTTATGGACAGCATGAATCAGTCTACTCGACTGAAGAGTGATGGGTCCAACTTCTCTGATTGGGAGGCTGTAGATACCCGTATCCGTACCCCCCAAAAACAAACCCGATGATGAAAAGGACTTTCATGCATGCTTTTAAAAGAGTCTAAACGGTACAAAAGTGTCTAAAACGTATTAGTCATTTTTAGCGTATTAATTTGGATTTGCATAATCATGAAAATGAATGTCAATTTTAGTCGTCATGAGCGTAACACAAGCACAATATAGGAACGTCTTATTAAGCCAAGCCACAAAAACAGCCCAACTAGCTACAAAACGGCCCAAAAATACAAAAACGACCCAAAAACGCACACTAACACAACACTCAAAACGGGCCAAAGTGCGTCCCGTGTCACATTTTCACAAAACAAAACTCCACGATACCATTAAATAATATAACCCAATATTATTTTATTTCAAGCCAAAACCGAAAAACACGACAAAAACCGAAACACGAAAACCGAAATTCGGACCAAAACAAAATGACTTAACCACTAAGATAATTACATCACAAAACACCATCATTACCCTATAATACGTCATTAACCAAATGGCGGCATAAACAGCCCACCAAAACAAAATAACAATCGCCAGTTGACAGGCGATTAAATTTCTAATCGCCTGTTAACAGGCGATTATTATTTTGTTTCATACCAGCCGCCTTTTTGATTTTTCTTGAAAAATATCTAACTCAAACAAAACTAAACGCCAGTGCACAGGCGATTTAATTTTGTGCACCCACAAAAACCACCCAAACTCTATAAATACCAACCCCCTTCATTCATTTTCAACACATCGGTTTTTAACACATATACACTATTCACGAAATCCACTCAAAAATACCGTCTTTACATTTTCGAAAGGTAAACATTTTACCTACTGAATTTGGGCGTTAGAGACTCGGTTTATGGGGTTACATTAACCCCAAACCCGATATTGGCACTAGCGAAGCCGTATACGTAATACGGTTGTAGCAATTCGGATTCATAATCCGTCTAAACCCCGCCAATATCGCATAAATAAACGACTCATTATCACTAAAGCAAACCGACGTCACTTTTATAATTATGCAAGTCCTCATTCATGCATTAAATAACGACTAGAATCACGGATTCAACACTAAATTGTACCGTTTCATAGAGTCTTTTAGCATGTCAAAACTGAGGGTTTTTCTCAGACAAACTCTAATACGAGGTCGGAAAATAACGTCTATAGTAATAATTTAGTCAATAAATTATTATTTAACGTACATTTCCTATAGCAATATGTCATTATTTTGACAATTTACATTATTTATGCATTTTAATCGAGTCATACTTATTCGCACTTGTATGTAGCGTGACTTTTAGCCCAAATATCGAAATTAAGCAAATGTTTTCAAATTAGTAGAGACTACTTTTTACGTAGGCTTTTGATTCTTTGTTTTCAAAATACACTTTGTCAAAACTTTCGAAAAGTAACCTCACTCCGAACCCCTTCTCTGGTTTCAAACCTCAGATAGATAGGTATCGACGCACCTTGAAATCTGAGACACTCGTGTCTTGTATTTCAAGACGCGTTGAATAGGTTCCGAATTCCTTTAATATTTGGTGGCGACTCCGAAAATACACTTTCAAAAAGGATTTTCTACTTTTCTTTTTGGTCACAAATTCATGCATTGATCTCCCCCATTTTTCTCAAAACTTCGCACTTTTTCCTGCGAGGCGCATTCCGCCCCGGCGCCCCCACACGGGGCGAGGGCGGGCGCGCGCAGGGCGTCGATAGGGACTAGCGATCACACATCTTTATTTTCCCGGTACCTTCAGCTGGCGACTCCGCTGGGGACGAACATGATTTTTATTATTTTTGAAAAACGAGTTTTTCTTTTATTTTAAAATCATAAAGAAGTGAAACTTGAAACTTTGAAAACATTTACGCTTTCGATATTTGGGCAAAAGTACGTTGAGTCGAATCCTCCTGATTCAAACCACACCCTTTGAGGAACGTCCCCCAGTAACTCTCGCTTCATAAGCGAGGTAACTCCGGACACCCTGTTCTCTCACCCCTCCACGATTGCAAGTACGGCATCCGTACAAACGATCGTGAACTACCAAACTCGACCGCCCTAGGGCCCGTCTTGAATTCACACCTAAGACGTGTGTAGTCTTGCGGGTGCCCCTACCTATACGTCACGGGAATGACCGGAGGGAACCTTACCCTATAAACCAAAAACCTGTGTTTATATGTACAAGTGTGAAGCTATAGTACCCTCACTATAGTAGTCTTTCAAAAACTTTCTGCATGTGAAAACTTTTCCTAGGCATTATACTTTTAAAATACGTCCATCTTTGAAATTGCTTTTTCAAACTTTTTTCAAAAAAGGTCATACTTTTGAAAACACGCCGTTAGGCTCTTTGACCTATAGTCATTTGAGTTTAATAAATAAAATGCCACTACATTTAAAACCGACCTAGGATAACCACTATATCCCAGGTCTTTTTCAAAACGTAGATGAATTATGCGACTGACGTATCGTCATAATACATTTATTGCTAAAGGTCTTTCACAAAGCGAAAACCCGAGTATGTCAATTCATTTCGGAGATTTTAAATGAAATTAACTTTTAGAACGTTAGAATTAGCTCTAAGTCGAGTGGCTCTTTAGTCATCCCGATTTAATCTTTTTCTCTCAAAAACAAAAAAACGCGGGCTGCGCTCGTTCAGATGCGAACCCGTTGATTTACTCTTTGAATCGAATGACTTATCGTCATTTTTGATTTAAATCCCTGAGTCACACGTAAAAGGCGAACAATTGATCGCCTTTTACCCAATTTTAACATCCTCAGGTCGGTTAGCCTATCGCTACTTCGGTCTGATCCTTTTTTATCATAATCCAATGTTAAACCCCTGGCAACATACCGCCAAACCGGGTCAATCAGATTATGATCATACAAATTTTCCTACCTCGAGAATAGGGACGTGTCAACACGCCTCTACCTCAAAAGCTTCCCGTGTCCTTTTAAAAGCTAAAAACACGAGTCAAGTCAAGTCACCCACTTTTTACACTTTTGCGTCTTCCTTTGGTCGTGAATGCGATTTTTCATTTGAGTCTTTTCCTTCTCTTTTAGAATCACTAAAGTTTTAAAAAACTTTGTCAGGTCCGCTCATTGAAAAACCCTGAACACCCGGCTCACGAGCACAAGATGAATTTCCGTTTCAACCTCGCGAATGATGAAACTGCCTTTCCACCACCTCCTCCGCTAATGACGATCACCGAACTGTGGATACCCATATCCGTACCCTCCCAAACAAAACCCTGTGATGTATCACGGACTTTTATTACGCATGCTTTAACGTTGACTTTTACGGTTCTAACTAATGTCGAATTCATTTTGAGTCGTTTTAAATGTTAAAATGTTTAGGTCGCTTCACATCACACTTAAATAAACGTTCATTTTGTCCATTTGGAGTCTAACTAGGTCCTTGTCCTGCTTCATTTGGCATGAGCTTCGCATTTGCACTACAATTAGCCCTTTTACATTAACAAGGTCTAATTCAGCATTCCTAAATTCCTAAATTTAGGCCCGGTAGCTAAAACCGCTATTTAGTCCCCTCTTACACAAAATACGGCTTCACGTCTTACCTTATTTCACAAAATCTATGCAAATACACCCTTTTCACATTTTCGGGTCTCGGGCCCAAAACCGAGCCCAAACCCACCTTTGGCCCGCACTCCAAAGCCCTCAACAACTCTCTAGAAGATCATACTCGAGATAGTTGGAGGTGTACCCGACTGACTCATTTTTCACCCTTTTTGAGTCATACGTACAAGTTCGAGGCTATGCACTCCATGGTCTTTTTCAAAACGAGCATTTGCATTCATATCTTCGAAAACTCGCTTAAACTTTTCAAAGATAAACGAACCTAACATCTAACAAACTAACACTTTTCAAACAAAACTATCGCGAATTTTTGAAACGAGCTTTCTTTTTCACTAACAAGCAAAAACCCGAGCAAGGATTAAAACCCAAGCTCGTGGATTTGATCATCTAAGTCATACGGCCTAGACTCCGTTTTTAACATCCTCGACTCGACTTGCTCGAGCCGAATCCATCCTCTTCTACACATCCGAACTCGAGCTTACCTCGGCAAATCACCGATATCAGCTCGATGGGTGCAAAGCAAAACCTTTTAACATCGAGACGAGATGTGCGCACACATCCTCGTCTCAAAAGCTTTCCTTTAGCTAAAACTTTTTCGAAAACCTCCTTTTTCAAGCTTAAAAAGAGTTTTCTTAACAAAGAAATGAGCTAGAATGAACACTTAAAATGAACGTTGGTCTAGTCACGTCACTAACGTGCAAATTTAACCCACACAACCTAATCCATTCTCAACACGCTCGACTCGCCTAGCTAATCGCTCTCGAGTCGAATCCTTCTCGCCCATCTAGGCTCGAGCCCTTAACGATGAACCGTTAGGTGGGCTCGACAAAGCTAACACCTTTTAACATCGAGACGAGATGTGCACACGCATCCTCGTCTCAAAAGCTTCCTATTAGCCAAACCTTGTCTAAAATCTCCTTTTTCAAGCTTAAAAGGTCTTCCTAAACAAAAATGAGCTAAAAATGAATGCTTAAAACGAACGTTGAATCTAATAGGACTAACTAGATACATGTCACACAAACCGATCCATTCTCAACATTCTCGACTCGACTAGCTAACCGTTCACGAGTCGAATCCTTTCCATGCGTCTAGGCTCGAGCCCTTAACGATGAACCGTTAACATGGGCTCGACGAATGCAAATCAAACACATTTCAACGTCGAGACAAGATCCGCACACGCGTTCTTGCCTCAAAGACTTCTTAGGCACAACATTTCTCCTAAAGCAATACACTCTCATTTTTGAAACAAGCTCTCTTCAAAAATCTCCTCACTTTTACAAAACAAGCAACACACTCTCATTTTTGAAATAAATTCTTTTCAAAATCTTCTTATTTTTACAAACCAAGCAAAACACACTGATGAGTCGTGTTTAGTATAGGTTAGCAGGGGCATTTTAGGCTTAGTTTAGAGCGTTTTCGGGTGATTAAATGAAGGTTTGTTTGATCTAGGATGAATTGGATTAAACCGTGGATGTATGGCGTTTTGTCATGTTTTGAACTTAGCTAAGGTGATCACAAGAGACGAGCAAGCAAGGAAGAAGCTTGGACAAGAAGAAGAAGCAGCAGAAGAGGGCAGAACACAAGCCGCGAGCGGCCCGCGACCAGTCCGCGACCACCCCGCGAGCAATCTATTTCGTGGGCTTCATTTTCCCGCTTTATTTTGTTGGGCTTTGTAAAAACTTCAGGAAAACTTAGCTTGAAGGTTTTCCTTAAAACGAGGATTACCATTCATTATCAGGGGACTTTTCATTTTTCATTTTCACATTACATTATCATCCACTTCTCTTCACTTTTATCTTGCTTAGTTTTAGATTTAGTCCTAGGTTTTAGCTTGGAAAATTGGGGGTTTGAAGATCGAACTTTCCATTCATTTTGTAACCGTCGGTATGAATAACTAATCTCTTTTCTCGGTTTAAGTAATTGAAACGGTTGGTTTTAATTGTGAGTTTGAAAGTTCTAGTCTTTGTTTTGATTATTGATTATTGCTCGGTTTGAATTATACTTGCGTAATTGATTTGTGATTGCTAGGTGTACAACTAGTCGTCTGATTCATTGCGTATTTGTTAGTTTTGTTAGTTGAACGGGATACGTTGATTAACTTAACGCTAGTAACAACTAGGTTTGATAATTGAACGGGATACGTTGATTTTTATTCCTAGGAGCGATTTTCATAACATCTAAAGTACAACTGGATTGTATGTGCTATTTGTTCCTTATCGATTCTCTTGTCGTTAAAGCTGCTAATTGATTAAATCTTGAACGGGATACGTTAAGGTTGTCTTTTGGTTAGGGTTAGTTAAGAACGGGATACGTTTTAATTAGCTAAACTTAAGGAGAATTAGAATTGTATGATTCACGATAAGGTAGTCAAAAGTATAAACTAGAACCGGATGACCGTGATCGATTAACTCTCGACCGTGGATTTTATCTTGAACCGAGATCCTTTTTATATCTTTTATTCCATTCCTTTATTTACTCTCTGCGTTTGCTTTATTTACTCTCTGCGTTCGCTTTAGTGATAGGTTTTTAGTTTAGTAAAACAACAAAACCCCCCTCTGTCACTCAGTTACTTTGTATTTGCTTTCATCTGCGCTTAGCTAGAATTCGATTAAGCCTTATTTCCCTGTGGTTCGACCCCTTACTTCCGCTTTACTATTTGTTTAGTATTAGGAATTAAGTGTTATAAATTGTTAATTTGCGGCATACGATTTTGGACCGTCAAATTTTGGCGCCGTTGCCGGGGAATTCTAGGCATTTAATTGTTTTCATTGTTTAGTGTAGTTGTATGCATAATACTCGTTCTACTAACCTGAACCTCGAGCCTTTTGACTCAGAGATTGAAAGAACACTTTTCAGGTTTAGGAGGAACGCAAGTGGTCAAGTCGTCGCCGTGCGAGGATCCCGAGGTAGACGTGCACTGAATACGCCTCGGACATTTCGGATATTTCAGATTTAAAGCGGCGAGATGGCCGCTCAAACCATTAAGCAACTTACAGCCCTGACCTTCGACAACAACCTTTATGTATCACCATCCCACCTCTCGAGGCTGGTGTTAACTTTGAGTTGAAGTCCTGCTCATTCATTTGCTACCTACATTCCATGGGTTGAACGCGAGGATCCGAACAAGCATTTGTCGGATTTTCACATTGTCCTGCTCCAAAGATGAAACTCCGGAGTTACCGATGAGCAATCAAGCTCGTGGCCTTCCGCTTCTCACCGAAGGACGCTGCGAGGGATTGGCTCTATTTTCTACCCACGGGTAGCATTGACACGTGGGTCAAGATGAAGAAGGCGTTTCTAGAGAAGTACTTTCCCGCCTCTCGTTCTTCACAATTGAAGAAAGAGATAAGTAACGCCGAACAACGAGACGGTGAAAGTATGTATGAGTATTGGGAGCGTTTCAAGAAGCTCTGTGGCACTTGTCCTTATCACGGGTACAAGGATCATGATCTCGTGATGTATTTCACGGGTGGTTTAAGCAAGGATGATGCTCGTATGCTCCATGCCGCTAGTGGAGGAGGTATTGCTAATAAAAACCCGGATGATGCGATGGCATTGATCACCGAGCTTGCTGAGAGCTCACGAGACTTTGACAGAAAGACCCCACGACGAGGGGTTAATGCCGTTGGTTCAAGTCATGCTTTGCTTGAGGAGAAGGTTGATAGCTTGGCGAATCTAGTCAAGGACTTGGTCATAGGTAAGAAATCGGTGATGGCTTGTGGTATTTGCTCTGCTGAGTCGCACAATAGTGAGAGTTGCCCACAAATGAGGGAGGAGACGCCTTATGAAGAGGTGAATGCTGCGGGATATATGGAGCCAAGCCAAAGGAAATGGGACCCCTATTCCAATACTTTCAATGCGGGATGGAAGGCTAACCCGGCCTTCCGATGGGGAAATACGCAAGGAAATCCCTCTCACGTTCAAGGTAATCCCTCTCATGTTCAAGGTAATCCGTCATATGCGCAAGGGCACCACGGCGGTCCACCACGAGGACAATACATGAATCGTCCTCAAAACCCGCCCCCGAATTCACAAGCTCCACCGAGTCCGCAAATGTCTACTGATGAGATGATTCGTGCTTTGGTAACCAACCAAGGTAACTTTCAAGCTAGCGTGGCTCAAAACCAATTGGAAACTAAGAATAGCATCAAGAATTTGGAGACGCAAATTGGGCAAATGGCCACTACTCTTAGTCGATTGGAAGCAAGGGATTCGACTGCGTTGCCTAGTCAAACGGTGGCAAACCCTAAGCCAAATGTGAGTGCCGTATCTCTGCGAAATGGAAGGCAATTGGAAGAGGTCGAGAAGGCCAAAAGGAAGCCCAAGGAGGCTAAGATCAACGAGGAAGAAGAAGAGATAGTGATCGTGGATGATGATCAAGCTACATTGAGCAAGGAGAAGGAGTCGGTTCCTTCACCTTCATTGCCCGTCGAGACGGAGGTACCATTTCCCGATGCACTAAGGAGGAAACATCATTTCGAGCACGACAAGGATATCTACGAGGTATTTCAAAAGTGCGAGGTAAACATTCCCCTTCTCAATCTTCTTAAGAGTATTCCTAAGTATGCTAAGTTTTTAAAAGAACTTTGTACGATCAAGAGGAATAACAAGCTAAAAGGGGCTAAGAAGGTCAAGGTGAGTGAACATGTTTCCGCTGTTTTTCAAAGAAAACTTCCTCCAAAATGTAATGATCCGGGCATGTTTACTATTCCTTGTACCATCGGTGACACTAAATTTGACAGAGCTATGTTAGATTTAGGTGCGTCGATAAATGTGCTTCCTTACTCTTTGTATCAATCTGTGAAACTAGGACCTTTGCATGCTACTAGCGTTATTATTCAACTTGCGGATAGGTCTAACGTGTATCCTAAAGGAGTTGTTGAGGATGTCCTAGTTTTGGTTGATGGTTTGATATTCCCTGCTGATTTCTATGTGCTTGATATGGAGCATGATTCTCATGCGGCTCCGATCCTTTTAGGTAGACCGTTCTTGAAAACTGCGAGTACAAAAATTGATGTGTCTACTGGTTCTTTGACTATGGAGTCTAATGGTCATGTGGTTAGCTTTAGTATTTATGATGCTATGAAATATCCTGTTGATCATCATGCTGTGAATTTTGTTGATGCCACTGACCCTCTTACGCAAGATTGTTTCAATCTTAGCGGGTGTGATGAGTTGCAGGTTGCTTTGGATAATAGTCTTGATGGGAAGGAGGTAGAATATGCTGTTTCTACTAACTTGCAGGAAGTTGTGGCTGAGCTGAACGATTACGGGAGACCTCTGTATGTCTCTCCACCATTGCCACTAACCCTTCCTACAGAGAGATTGTTCAGATGCATTTGTGCAGCACTGTAGTTGAGCTCAAGGCTTTACCGGAGCACTTGAAGTACATGTTCCTAGGTGAGGGAGATACTCTTCCCGTCATTATCTCCAGTAAGCTCACCGAGGAACAGGAAAAGAGATTGAAAGACGTTCTTGTGGAGAACAAGCTAGCGATTGGATGGACTATTGCCGACATCAAAGGCATAAGTCCAAGCACATGTATGCACCGGATCCTTCTTGAGGAGAATTCTAAGCCGGTGAGACAACCACAACGTCGATTGAATCCACCTATGATGGAGGTGGTAAAGAAAGAGGTTCTCAAGTTACTCCAGGTCGGAATGATCTATCCTATCTCGGATAGTCAATGGGTAAGCCCTACCCAAGTCGTTCCTAAGAAATCCGGGGTGACAGTGGTAGAGAATGACAAAGGTGAGCTTGTGCCTACTAGAGTACAAAATGGATGGCGCGTTTGTATCGATTATCGCCGTTTGAATACGGTGACGCGGAAAGATCACTTTCCCCTCCCCTTTATCGATCAAATGCTTGAACGACTTGCAGGTAAAGCTTACTATTGTTTCTTGGATGGCTACTCGGGCTACTTTCAAGTAGCCATTGCCCCTGAAGATCAAGAGAAGACCACGTTCACTTGTCCTTTTGGCACTTTTGCGTACCGACGCATGCCTTTCGGACTTTGCAATGCACCGGCCACCTTCCAAAGGTGTATGATGAGCATCTTTTCAGAGTATGTTGAGCGCTTCATTGAAGTGTTCATGGATGATTTTACGGTGCATGGTGATTCTTTTGACAGATGTTTGCACCACTTGTCTCTTGTTCTTAAACGTTGCATTGACACTAACCTTGTTTTAAATAGTGAAAAATGTCATTTTATGGTTGAACAGGGTATTGTTCTAGGACATGTGGTGTCATCTAGGGGTATTGAGGTGGATAAGGCAAAGATCGATACTATTTCGTCTTTGCCCTATCCTACTAACGTCCGTGAAGTTCGATCTTTTCTTGGTCATGCAGGTTTTTACCGCAGGTTCATTAAGGATTTTTCAAAGATCGCTTCACCCTTGTGCAAGCTGCTGCAGAAGGATACGGATTTCCATGTTGACAAGGCTTGCAAGGAAGCCTTTGATGCTTTGAAGAGTCGGCTTACTTCGGCCCCGATCATTCAAGCTCCGGATTGGTCTCTTCCATTCGAGATCATGTGTGACGCCAGTGACTATGCATTGGGAGCTGTGTTGGGCCAACGAGTAGGGAGAGTCTCTCATGTCATTCACTATGCCTCGATGACGTTGAATGAGGCCCAACGAAACTACACCACGACCGAGAAAGAGCTCCTAGCGGTTGTCTTTGCGCTAGAGAAATTCCGATCATACTTGCTAGGTACGAAGGTTGTAGTCTTTTCTGATCATGCGGCGTTGCGCTACTTGATGTCAAAAAAAGAAGCAAAACCGAGGTTGATTCGTTGGATCCTGCTATTGAGTGAATTTGACATCGAGGTGAAAGACAAGAAGGGCGCCGAGAACGTGGTCGCCGATCACTTGAGTAGGCTCGTGGATGTGGATGCTGCTCCTCACGCACACGTTCCGGTTAGAGGCGCCTTTCCTGATGAGACGTTATGGGCTATTAAAGCTATCGAGCCCTGGTATGCTAACTTGGTCAATTTTCTATGCTCATCGCGCTTTCCCTCTGGTTTTTCTAAATCACAGAAGGATAAGCTCAAGAGTGATGCCAAGTACTATGTGTGGGATGAGCCGTACTTGTGGAAGCACTGTTCTGATCAAATTATCCGAAGATGCGTGCCCGAGAATGAGATGACTTCAATACTCACTTTCTGTCATTCTCATGCTTGCGGAGGGCATTTTGGTGCAAAACGAACGGCGAGGAAGGTACTTGACTGTGGGTTCTATTGGCCCACTTTGTTTCGAGACGCTCATGTTTTCTGTCGAGCTTGTGATAATTGCCAAAGAGTTGGTAATATTTCTCGTCGCCACGAGATGCCGCAGATATGCATGCTTAATTGTGAGATATTTGATGTTTGGGGGATCGACTTTATGGGTCCTTTTCCGAGTTCACATGGGTATGAATACATTTTGCTTGCTGTTGATTACGTGTCTAAGTGGGTCGAGGCGATCCCCACTAAGACCGACGACGCGAAGGTGGTTGCTAAGTTTATCAAAGCGAACATTTTTGCGCGATTTGGAATGCCCAAGGTAATGATTAGCGATCGTGGAACTCATTTCGTGAATAAGACGATTGGTGCTTTACTCAAGAAGTACCACGTGACTCACAAAGTTTCAACCGCTTATCATCCTCAAACCAACGGTCAAGCCGAGGTGTCGAATCGAGAAGTGAAGTCGATTCTTGAGAAGACGGTGAATCCGGACCGCAAGGATTGGAGTGAGCGGCTAGATGATGCATTGTGGGCGTACCGTACGGCCTACAAAACTCCTATAGGTATGTCTCCTTACCGCTTAGTTTTCGGAAAATCATGTCATCTCCCGGTTGAGCTCGAGCATAAGGCATATTGGGCGATCAAAAGCTTCAATATGCACTTGGATGAAGCGGGAGTACATAGGAAGTTGCAGTTGCAGGAGCTCGAGGAGCTACGGTTGGAATCATATGAGAATGCCGCTACGTACAAGGAGAGAACTAAGGCGTGGCACGACAAGATGATCGTGAGAAAGGACTTAAAAGTCGGTCAAAAAGTCCTCCTATATCAGTCTCGCTTACGTCTCTTTCCAGGTAAGTTGAAGTCCCGTTGGGTCGGTCCTTATATTGTAGTCCATGTTTATGCTCATGGCGCTGTCGAGATCAAAGAACTAGGCACGAATAAGATTTTCAAGGTCAATGGGCAGCGTCTGAAGCCCTACTACGAAGGTGCCGATACTGAAGCCGTAGAGTCGATGGCACTCTACGATCCAATTTACGAGGACTAAGCTCGTATCCTTTCGTCGAGCGAACGACGTTAAACAAAAGCGCTGTCGGGGAGGCAACCCTTGATTTATCGTTTTATTTATGCATTTTAGTTTAGTTTCTGTTTATTTCGTTAACAGGTGCTCGTGACCGGTTTCTTAAATGTTTCAGGCTATTCGAGCTTAAGATTGAAGGACCGAAGCCCTTGACGTCTTTTGTAATTTTGTGATTTGAAGCCTTTGTAGTCGAGTGTGCTTGTTCTTTTATTTTCTTCAATGGGTGCTCGTAACGTTTTGTTCGTGTTTCAGGAATTTTAGCTCGAGAATCAAGCCCCGAAGACCCTTGTAGTCGAGTAGGTTCATCAGACCCTTATAGCAAAGCAGAGGTCGAGCTTCCTTATGGCATGAAAGAAAACACAGGAGGTCTTTCGGCAACGTCACATTTTGTTGCTGCTATATCAATCACACATGAAAGGAGGCTTTTGAAATGTCTTTGTTAAAAAAAAAAAAAAAAAAAAAAAAAAAAAAAAAAAGGGAGGCGAGCAGGCCGCGAGGTCATGGACGGGCAGCGGAAGAATGAACAGCGACAAGATATACTCCTTCTTTCCCTTCTTTCTCTTTCACTTTACCACCAAAAATACAAAAAAAAAAAAAAAAAAAAACAAAAAGAAACAAAGAGGAGAGAAGAGGAACGACGGAGAGCAACAACAACCACCACTCACCCCCACACCCGGAGTGCACCACCACCACCACGTCAGCCTTCACCTTTGCCGGAGCTCCGGTCACCACCCTCATTGTTCACAATTAGGGTTTGGTTCTTCTCTTCGATTTGAGATCGATTTTCGGTTGTGTTTGGGTCGATTTCGGCGTTCTAAACCTCTTTCAAGTAAGTTTCTATGGGTTCCCTTCCTCTATTCACTTGGGTGGTTGCATTTTGAGTTCGTTTTGGTGTACCTCCCCTTGAGCAAACCCTAATTTCTCCGAATTTTGGGGGTCTTGCTTTCTACTTCGATTTTGGGTCGATTCCGTCATCCACGCCCTATTTCAAGTACGTTTCACTCGATTTCACTACTATACTTACTTGGGTGGTTGATTTTGGTGTGAATCCGGTGTGATTTCGGTATAACCTAGCCCTTAATTCGTGGTAACCCTCTTCTCTTCGATTCCACTCTTTGATTTTGTTCGTTTTGAGTTAGCATTGTGCTTCAAGTGTGTTTAAAGGAGTTGGGATGCTTGATGTGGTTGAATTTGTGATTTGAACCGCTTTTTGAGTTGTTTTTGGGTGGTGTGCTGTTGGTTTTACTTGATTTTGTCTGGTTTTTGCTTGACTGTTGGGATTGTGTGGTTGTCCTTGCTGGAAATTCGCTGTTGCGAACATTGAGTTTGCGTTATCTTGTTGTGTATTGCATTTTGGCGCCTGATGGCTAACCCACGAGGTAAAAAAGCCGCTCACAAGGATACTACGGCCACGCCTCGGGCCTCGACATCCTCTTCCCGTCCTCCTAAGCGGCCCCGTAACGATTACATGGGATGCAACTTGAGTTCGGAGGAGCAAGTAATTTGGAAGCGGCTTACCATGCCTAAGCGTGACATTCTTGTCACGAAATTCTTTCATAAGCCGACCTTGGTAAAGCTTGGTTTGTTGGAGGCTGTGGAGGGACTCCTTACGCGCGCAGGGCTCCCGCATTTTGTTGACAGACACGCTCACACGTATAAGCGTCTTACTTTAGAGTTTCTCTCCACCTTGCTCTCTCCTGTTGATGATAATCCTCAAGTCATTTCCTTTCGTCTGCTCAACCGGGAGTATAGGATGTCGTATGCAGCGCTAGCAGAGGTGTTTGGGGTCGAGTTCCGCGAGGATATGCTTGTCGGGGAGGAACTTGAGCCCCGGGCGTTGTCTGAATTTTGGAGTACTATCACGGACCGCCCCATTCGAACGGGCTCGGAAAAGCCCACTCGCATCCCTCATCCTGGTCTTCGTTTGATTTACCGGGTCCTATCTATGGGATTTTTGGGGAAGGGTGAATCTACTCATATCCAACGCGCGGGGCTACAATTGCTTTACGATATGAACCCCGAGGACCCTGCTACTGTTGATTGGATATTCAAGTTTTTGAACAGTTGTGCGGAGACCCGCCGTGTAACGACAGGGAAGATTGCTTTAGGGGGAATGATCACCTTGATCGCTCTTAGTCAAGGTGAAAATTTGGCCGAGGAGTTTGCCCAGGTCGGACACCACGCGTTCTTGCCTTGCGAACTATGCGCACTGTCGTCCCAACTGCGAGGGGTGACGCTTATGTTTACCTGCTCGGGACCTCTGAAAAGGTCCCCTACCTTCGCCTTCCCCGCCCTGAGGGGCATGCTATTCCGATTGGCCCCACGAAGCGTCACTTATATATACCGCCGGATCCCCCTGAGATGGTGCGCATAGCTACGGCTACTGCTGCGTCGGATGATGATGAGGAAGAAGCTGCGGCAGAGGAGCAGGGCGCTCCTGAAGAGGGTGAACCGAGTCAGCCTCGAGCCTCCATGAGTGACCAATACTGGAGAGCCACTATGGAGGACAACATGGAGGAGCTGCGTGATGAGATGGGCTTTATTCGGGACCAGAACCTTGAGGCGTTGGCGCTGCAACGCTCGGTTGGTGACATGTACACGCAGCTGCATCCCGAGGTATATCATCCTCCTCCTCAAGCCGTTTATGATGCGATTGCGCAGCGCAATCAAGCGAGAGAAGCTCGTGCTGCGGAGCGTGTTCGCCGGTCCCGAAGTCGCTCGTGCTTCAGCGCGTGTTTCGGGTCCCCTTCTACTTAGTTCGGTATGTTTTCTCTCCTCCTTTTTCTTTGTATGTCCTGTCTCACAATGAGGACATTGTTCGGTTCAAGCGTGGGGGAGGGAACTCATCCGTATTGTATATATTTGTGTGTTTTTCTATTTGCTTTTGTTTATGTTTGAAAAAAAAAAAAAAAAAAAAAAAAAGAAGAAAAAATGAAAAAAGAAATAAAGTGAATCCCGCTAGGTGAAAACCCGAAAGGGCGCCTAGGCAAAATTGGGATATGTGGCCGAGGGCGGAGTGAAACCGCAAGGGCGGCACTCCGAGTAAAATGAAGAATCGAGATGCGTGCCACGAGAGTTAGAGTGAGGTAAATAAAGCTAGAGTGAAACCCGCAAGGGCGGGCACTCTAGGCAAAATGAGAGATTTAGGAAAAATTTGTTCTAATACTTCCAATCTTACCGGCGTGGCGACATAAGAAGGGTGACAAAGAAGGACGGAAGGGTAGGTTAGTGGTTACGGTGTGGAGTAATCGCGGTGCACGGAGTAGTAGGCACCTCTCTTGCGATTGGGTTTGACTTATTTCCGGAGTAGAGGCGTTTAGGAGCTTGCTTGTGTGGGTTGTTTGTGTCTGTGACATACGCCTTTTGTCACAGGAGAACGTTAGTAGCACAAGTAAGCCGGGCTAGGATGGAGAAATAAGGGGCGTAGTTGGGTTTCTGTCATCATTGTCACGTTTGTCGTTGAGTCGATGGGTATGCATTTCCTAGATTTTGAGGATTTCTGTCATTTTGATATGCGATTGAGTGAAAATGGCTACTACTCAAGCCATTCGAGGGAGTTGGAGGTTGGAATTTTGAGTGCGACTTGCTTTGTTTATGGATCTACCACGTTTCTTGAAAGCTAGTGAAGGTTTGAGGGGAATGGCGTTCCTTGAGTTTACTCGAGGACGAGCAAAAGCTTAAGCGTGGGAGAGTTTGATGAGTCGTGTTTAGTATAGGTTAGCAGGGGCATTTTAGGCTTAGTTTAGAGCGTTTTCGGGTGATTAAATGAAGGTTTGTTTGATCTAGGATGAATTGGATTAAACCGTGGATGTATGGCGTTTTGTCATGTTTTGAACTTAGCTAAGGTGATCACAAGAGACGAGCAAGCAAGGAAGAAGCTTGGACAAGAAGAAGAAGCAGCAGAAGAGGGCAGAACACAAGCCGCGAGCGGCCCGCGACCAGTCCGCGACCACCCCGCGAGCAATCTATTTCGTGGGCTTCATTTTCCCGCTTTATTTTGTTGGGCTTTGTAAAAACTTCAGGAAAACTTAGCTTGAAGGTTTTCCTTAAAACGAGGATTACCATTCATTATCAGGGGACTTTTCATTTTTCATTTTCACATTACATTATCATCCACTTCTCTTCACTTTTATCTTGCTTAGTTTTAGATTTAGTCCTAGGTTTTAGCTTGGAAAATTGGGGGTTTGAAGATCGAACTTTCCATTCATTTTGTAACCGTCGGTATGAATAACTAATCTCTTTTCTCGGTTTAAGTAATTGAAACGGTTGGTTTTAATTGTGAGTTTGAAAGTTCTAGTCTTTGTTTTGATTATTGATTATTGCTCGGTTTGAATTATACTTGCGTAATTGATTTGTGATTGCTAGGTGTACAACTAGTCGTCTGATTCATTGCGTATTTGTTAGTTTTGTTAGTTGAGCGGGATACGTTGATTAACTTCACGCTAGTAGCAACTAGGTTTGATAATTGAGCGGGATACGTTGATTTTTATTCCTAGGAGCGATTTTCATAACATCTAAAGTACAACTGGATTGTATGTGCTATTTGTTCCTTATCGATTCTCTTGTCGTTAAAGCTGCTAATTGATTAAATCTTGAACGGGATACGTTAAGGTTGTCTTTTGGTTAGGGTTAGTTAAGAACGGGATACGTTTTAATTAGCTAAACTTAAGGAGAATTAGAATTGTATGATTCACGATAAGGTAGTCAAAAGTATAAACTAGAACCGGATGACCGTGATCGATTAACTCTCGACCGTGGATTTTATCTTGAACCGAGATCCTTTTTATATCTTTTATTCCATTCCTTTATTTACTCTCTGCGTTTGCTTTATTTACTCTCTGCGTTCGCTTTAGTGATAGGTTTTTAGTTTAGTAAAACAACAAAACCCCCCTCTGTCACTCAGTTACTTTGTATTTGCTTTCATCTGCGCTTAGCTAGAATTCGATTAAGCCTTATTTCCCTGTGGTTCGACCCCTTACTTCCGCTTTACTATTTGTTTAGTATTAGGAATTAAGTGTTATAAATTGTTAATTTGCGGCATACGATTTTGGACCGTCACACACCCGTTTTTGAAATGAGTTCTTTTCAAAAATCTCCTCACTTCTGCAAAACAAATAACGACATTCTCTTTACAAATCTCTCTGGGCCAAACGGCCCAAAGTCGACTCGTTTCAGCAAAAATCGTCTTTTTCAAGCAAACAAAACCCGAGAATGGCCAAGCCCAATCTCGCGGACTTTTCATCAGACCAAATGATTCATAACCATCTTGGCCCAAATCCTCTTACAAACTACTTTCACAAAATCCTCATCACGTTTTTGATATAACCTTTTTCAAAAATCCTTCCTTCAAACCGAATGGCCCATAGTCAGGACGGTTTGATCTAGACAAACAGTCTCCTCAAAACACCTGAGAATAATCACTTTATTCTCGTGACATTCCAAAACATAAATGAACTACATGACCCGCACTCATTGTAACCCATTTATTACCAAACATTTTCAAACCCGAGAATGGACCTTTTCTTGAAAACAAATCCAGCAAAATAAACATTTTCGAAATCCATGATTCAAAATGGCCTACCGCCATTTTAATCCAAACATCTCTTTTCACAAAACAACAAAACCTAGGAATGAACTAGCATCATCCGCAAATCCTCACGGTTAGACCAAGTGGCTCATAGTCGCTTTAATCTAACCTCTTTCAAACCGAATGTATGAAAATGAGTATAACCGTCTTCATCACATTTTCAAACACCCTTGATTCGGACAAATTTATCGCCAATTCAATCGATTCACACTTTCACCGACAAGCCACTAACACGAGCTTATCGGATTTGATTTCAAAACGCCTTTTACATCGAGCCAAAATGTGACAACACATTTTGCTCAACAAAACATCCTGCTTTTCGCCGAAAACAAAACTTTTGCAAAATCAAAGACAAATCTAAGTATGCATGAGCCAAGTCCCGACGCGAGCATCAACCCCATCCGAGACATGTGCGTCTCAAGCACCCAGCGAAAAATCCATCAAGGCGCCACCGACGATCTCACGGATCTCCTCAAGAAATTCGAGTCTTTTCAATACGGGTCGAGTTTTTAAACATTGAGTCAATCTCTGTCAGTCTAGGACAATCGAGTCTTCGACGTATGACATTTTTAACAAATCGATAAAGGAATAAGTTTGCCTACAACCCAGCTTCCTTTTTACACACTTTTCCCATAAAAAACACAATTCTACACCAACATACATTGCATCCCAGGAACGGCTATCCTAAGGAGATCTAGGCCGGGTACGAAGGTCCAAGTCAACTAAATCAAAGACACAAAGACAAAGAAGGCTTCCGACGACTAAACACCTAAGGTTCACTAGTCTGCTTGTGGTCTACTACTCCGCTGCTTTTGGAGGAGGATCCATTAATTTGGAGCTCCACAGTGGTCATGAGTTTGATCGCGACCAAAAGTATGAGTATTCCTGGATCGCCCTCTGCGTACTCGATCGCGTGCCTAATAAGCAAACGAACTTGTCAGAGGAGCCCGGCGTGATAGACACACGATCACGAGTGACCACCGAGCCACAGGGTTTAGCAAGGTCCGAGCTCAAGCCCAAGCTACATAGGGCGTGGGATATTCTCAAACCAAACGGGAATACAAGGTACAAAGGTCAAAAACCAAAGTCACCAAAAAGCAAAAGTCTCAAAGCTCCGAACAAGGGCAAAACAACTAAGCAAAAGCTTAAGAAGTCAAAAGCTTAAGAAGTCAAAAAGCTTAAGAAGTCAACAAGCTTAGAAATCAATAAGCGGTAAAACCCCAAAGGCAAGAATCACCAAGCCAGAAACGAGTGGCCAGGTCCTTGAAATTCCAAATTGAAGACACAACAGAAGTAGCAAGCAACCAGCCTAGATCAACCAAGGAGAACTCACCCTTGGGATGCAACGTATCAAGGTCAAACACATAAACACCCCTTGGACCGGCGAGTCCTTAAACACGCACCTTTTCACAAAAACACCCCCTGGACCGGAGGGTCCCTAAACACGCACCTTTCCACAAAAACAAACCCACCTCCCAGACCGGTGGATCCTTAAACACGCACCTTTCCACATAAACACCTCATGCACGCCCTTAAACACCCCTTTCGGAACTACGCTAGGTTTGATTCCGTAACCCCGGATACGTAGGCCGCTCTCCCGAGCTCAACCAACCTTTTACAAAAATCCACAAAATATTCCTCGTCCAAAGCTTTCCATGCTAAGGATATGTCCACAAAAATTCACTAAGTTCAAAGGCAAACTATTTCTTTATCGAGGCGACTAAAACGAATTCGTCAAGGCAAAGTTGTCATAGGCTTAGGAGTAGTACTCTGCTTTTTGGTCTAACACTATTTTGCAGGAACAACAGCATCCCACCGCAGACAAGCAAGCACCACTGGGGGCTCCACCAACGCACGTGCTCCCGAACATGGCATCCATGCAACCGTCGAGTCTCAAATCACGCATACGATTCGTCTCTATTTTGCAAACTTTTCGGCATTTTAAGAATCGAGTCACACGTCGAGTCAATCCTCTTCCAATCAAACAATTTAGCGACATTTAAACCGCTCCTTTCAAAAACTCTCCAGTTTTCAAAACGCTCCCACGGAACGACACGCTTTTTCAAACTTACACGAGGCAATGCACCCTCAAATTAGGTAATCACCTTTCAAATTTAACTCAATACTCGAGTTAATACGAAAGCACTTTGCAATTCACTTTTTGCAAACACACCCTTTCGCAAACAAAATGTACCTTTCGAAAATGCATCTCAAATCCTTGAAATGCATCTCGAATCTTCGAAGTCTAAACTTTTCCAAAAATTTAACTCGGCACTCGAGTTAATACATTTTGAGAAACAGCATTCTTCGAATTTAACTCACTCGAGTTAACACATTTTAAGCAAAAGCTCTATCGAACTACGCCGGTTTGATTCCACATTCGTGAATCGTGGCGACTTACGCAAAGCACAACCGAATTTAGCACTACATCCCACTCCGTGTTGTCATGAGATTCCACCGACAACTGGGGGCTTTTCAACCTTTGCACTCAAGTGACCCTCTACGGTCTTCACAACTCTAGCTTGAACCTACAACGTCTAACACCCCTTCACCTTGCATGAAGCCTTACAAACGACATTTCTAGCATTCATTTTTAAAGCTCATTTCGACAACTAAAGTGAATCTTTTACAAAAATGATTTTTCAACAAAAAGCCTTTTAATCCAAACATCCCAATCGGGAATCATTTCACTTTCAAATCCAAGCCTACTAACTACGCAGGTACACGGAAGCACAACACAGCACGGAAGCGAAAGACGACGAAAGCAACTACAAGTTCAAGCCAAGCTACAACGAACAGTCATGTAAACAAGGGTTCACACAATCTTTATTACACAAGCATACTAATACAACTAAGGGTGAAGACGACGGTACTCGTCAAAGTCTACTGAACCCGAGCCACCTCAAAGACGACGACACACCGAATCGCTCGCTTCCGCCCACGCTACATTCTTCTCCATTTTGCCTTAATTTCAATCAAATTAAGCCAAACTACGGGGGAAATTGCAAAACCAAACGCCATACTCTTCACTTTGACTCAGTTTTCATTCAAAACTTAGTCAAACTCAAGGAGGTAATCCAAAAACACCTTTATCCTACTGCAACCCATAGCCTTTTACATAGTTTGACTATCGTTATATACCATAACTCAGTCAAACTGGGGGCTTACATACACCGGCACCATGACCAAGACAACTGGGGGCTGACGCTTCCTATCAAGGATCAAGCCTTTACAACATCAAACCTTACAACGAAAAATGGGATAATTTTTCGCATTTTTGACGACACCCTTGCTATGAATACCCACATCAACATAAGCATCTACGGTTGAGCGACACCTCCAGAACCGCTACAAACACGAGCATGCACGCTAAAAGCATAACACTTTCATGTGTGCATCAGACAAGCAACACTCGAACGTAGGTCCAAACACCAAGTACCCTAACATATCCAAGAAACATCCCAAGCACCATGCATTCCAAGTCCAAGAGACATGTATCATACGAATCCAAACGAATCGCAATGATACCACGTTTCATGGTCGAAGCAAGCGAAATTGAAGATCTCGAAAGGAAAATCGCGAGTTTGAATTTTTCCGGGTTCGAAACCGCGACATGTGCGAATGAGTTCAAGCTTGAAGTCGCCAATTGATGAGAGATTCCCCGGAAGAGTCACTAGTCTACAGGCAATTTCCAAAGCATGTTCCGTTCCACGTTTTCTCCTCATTTTTTCTTCATACACGCAAGCTTTCATGGTTAAGGCGTCACCTACAGTCCGCCACAAGCACTAGCACATACATTATGCGCTATGCCTTGGTTAAGGCGTCACCTACAGTCCGCCATACTCGTGTGCTAAGCATTTAATACACTGCATGTAAGCGGCTAAACACGAACACTCTTCACGAGTCCTTACACCCTCTTACACGTCCCTGTGGAGTATTACTTCCTCCCCATGGAGTCCACACACCTATACAGACATTTCCTACGGAGTCCAAGACATACCCTTCGACTTCTCCAGCAAATACTACACTAAGCACCTGCGCTCCTCGGCGAGACCCAGTTCAACATCAACAACGGCATCAGCAACGACAACGGCACTACCTTCTCCTCAACGAAAGACAATCATATGCAACTACGACTACATAGACACTCCTCGGTGAGCCCAAGCACAAGCACTCTGCAATATACACCTAACTCCAAGCACTTCACCCTACATAGACGCTCCTCGGCGAGTTCAAGCATCACACGGACGCTCTTTCACGAGACCTACACCTACACCTACACCTACATAAGCACCCCTACTCAATTATACACCTCACGCATACCCAAACATCTTACAAAGTACACATGCAATACGAAGACATTACAAGCACCAGCCCAGTCATCCGACGATACCAAGCATATACAACAGTACAACAAGCACGACGAAGACATCCAGCAGGCCGGCAGGCCCTTATAGCTTGCACGGACCGCCAAGTCCTTAAAATGCGCACGCCCCTCCCCGTTTCGCCCGGTTCGAAGTCCTCGTCTCACCCATGGACACATGCTTCGTTCCGCTGACTATATCGAGACTGTAATGGTCCGGATATAGTCGTGGAGTTTGACTAGCGCTCTAGTCCGAGCTCAGTCAAACTGGGGGCTCTGTGGATACCCATATCCGTACCCTCCCAAACAAAACCCTGTGATGTATCACGGACTTTTATTACGCATGCTTTAACGTTGACTTTTACGGTTCTAACTAATGTCGAATTCATTTTGAGTCGTTTTAAATGTTAAAATGTTTAGGTCGCTTCACATCACACTTAAATAAACGTTCATTTTGTCCATTTGGAGTCTAGCTAGGTCCTTGTCCTGCTTCATTTGGCATGAAGCTTAGATTTGCACTACAATTAGCCCTTTTACATTAACAAGGTCTAATTCAGCATTCCTAAATTCCTAAATTTAGGCCCGGTAGCTAAAACCGCTATTTAGTCCCCTCTTACACAAAATACGGCTTCACGTCTTACCTTATTTCACAAAATCTATGCAAATACACCCTTTTCACATTTTCGGGTCTCGGGCCCAAAACCGAGCCCAAACCCACCTTTGGCCCGCACTCCAAAGCCCTCAACAACTCTCTAGAAGATCATACTAGGCCTTCTTGGAGAACAAGCAAGGAGATTACAATCAATATTCCCAAGATTTAGCAATTCGGATTAAGGAAATACGAAATCTCGAAGTTAAAACCACACCAAAGAAACCGCATAAGCTTATGCGGCTCATGGTGCAAACCGCATAAGCCTATGCGGTTTGCCACCAAACCGCATAAGGCTATGCGGTTTCCCAGTAGCTTTTTCCCTGCTTTCCTATTTTCTCTCGGCTATTCTCCTATATATACAACCTACTTACGACCTATTCTCACAAGTTTTCCACACAAGAAAACCCTCTCTTCTCACAACCTCTCTTCTTAGTTTTAGTGCCCACACATGGGTCCCAAAAAATATACCGTCTAGCACGGTATACACCCAAATACATCCACAAAAGCCTCACGCACTCAAATCCTTGAGTTCAACACACCATCCCCTGTTGTATTCATCCTCCTTTAAGTTCGCGAAGCTCGCCCAGATCTGAGCGTCCGACCAGGTAGGTACCGATCCACTTGGATCAAAGCTTTTCTTATTTTCTATGGACTAACAAAGGGTCTACACTTTAGCGCCACCCCGCTTTGGCACCCAAATACGCTTGCACTCCAAGTGTTCTATTTACTTGCACACTCCATATCCGATGACACGCCAAAGTCGCATAAGCAACCGACCTTATAAAATAAACCAATGGACAATTGAATTTTATTTTATTTGCATGCATCTTGCACCTTCTTATTTTGCATTAAATCAACTTAAAACAATGAATTCGACCTTTAACTGAACCGTATTCGTTAACAAGTTAAACATGCTAAACTGAGGGTTTTAATCAATCTTTTTGCATCTGCATCTGCATTCTTTTACAAACTTATCGCACTTGTACGTAGCGATAACATTAGCTCAAATATCATCTTACAAGGATTGTTCTAGGTCGATGAGGCTATTTTTACATAGGCTTTTCTAAAAGGTTTTCATAAATCATTATTTGAATTAACTCTTTTTCTAAAGTACCCTCACCCCGAATCCAATCTGGTTTCACAAGCCTTAGATCTAGGGGTGTCGGCGTGCTCCAAAATCTAGGACATGTTTTTAACTTAGAACATGGTAGCAGGTTCCTATTTTCCGCGATAAATAGGTGGCGACTCCATAACAGTTCTTAAAGGTTTTTCCAACTTAATCTTTTTTAACTTTAAAATCCGCCCTTAAGCAAGACGCCGAGTTGGGTCCGATCCCGGGTTCCACACGAACACGTAAGGCTGCTCGACCACAAGGTAGCCAATCTCACCGCTTTGTTCGAACATCTGGCCGCCATGCAAAAGATCGAAACCGAGAAAAACACAAGACTATTCGCCGAAGAATCTGCTCGACACATCAAAAGAATCCGATCCCTGGAGGATGAAATTCACAAATACAAACTGGCCAAAACTTCAGATCATGGTCGCCAGATTAATGCTTCTCCCGCCGCAACAATGACTGGACCGTTTAAAGCTATAAACTCAAAGGCACTAGCAGCACAACCAGTATTCCTAGCACAGCCCACTCCTGCCTCACCCAGGTCATCATCAGTTGGACCATTTCCGTTGCAACAGCGACGAAGGTTCGACCCCCTCTTTATGTCCTACTCAAAGGCATTGGGAAAGCTCGTGAAGAAGGGCATTCTCCACCTTCCCAAACCCACCAGTGAACCACCTGAGGATAAGAAGCCGTTATCATGGCACGAGGACTCAGTCTTTGCGAGTTCCACAGGGAAAGGGACATGACACGAGAATCAAGCTCGCTTGAAGAACGTGATCCAAGACATGATCGACAATGAAACAATCGATAAGCCAAGCATAGCTCCTAAACCATCAGGCCAGCAGGACACCTCCCTTGCTCGCCCCATTTTCGTAGGAACTCATCCCATCCTCAATCACCCCCTCCTAGCTCCCGCAAGCGATCACGAGGTCAACGTCCTTTTCGACAGCATCAACAACAACGGTAGCAACATTGATCACATTCGCCTAGCTAGGACAAGGACAAAACCAGGGCACGAGGACAGGAAAGAAATTTCCACCCAGATCCCTCATCAACGTCCCCTCAGACCGTCCGACGGCCATGATAAAGCTCCACACCCCCAACGTCCGCATCAGTTTCCTTTAGATCTACAAATACCGCCGGGATTCCCTCCTAAACGCGATAGCAAAAGCAAGGATAGAGACATGATCGAAAATATGATTACCCCACCCATAGCGAACGGTCCTTCATATAACACAACATGGCGAGGTGCCAAGGAGATCCTTCCAGCACAACTCATTGACCGCATTGTTCGGGATTGGCTACCAGGTGCCATAACTTTCTCCCACGCCGATCTGCCGCCTTTTCAAGACCCACACAACCCAGCACTCTACATAACCGTAGAGTGTCGCAATATGGTGCTACCTGTCACCCTCATCGACAACGGCTCCGCAATCAACATCCTGCCCCTAACAACTGCCCTCAAACTAGGACTAAAGGAAAGTGATGTCACCCCTTGCTCCAACAGCATAAGAGCGTACGACGGTACGTCCCGCAGCATAGAAGGAATCATAACATTACTCATCATGACAGGTTCTGTTGAAACACGAACCGAGTTCCAGCTCATGAATATCCCTCCGACATATAACATGTTATTAGGAAGAACCTGGATTCACGCTACCGGAGCCATCACATCAACTCTGCACCAGAAAGTGAAGCTTCCCTGTTACAACGAAGTCATTACCATAAAGGCCTCAGATTTCCGAGCCGCCCTCCGACAACTGAAGCTCGAGGAAGGAGCCATCCAATCTGCCGGCGACTCAGGAAGTCCCAATTCAAGCACCTGCACCTAGAGTCTAGGGTCCCGCGTCATCATGACGCCAATTTTCTAGAAATCGGCTAGGTTACTCGATCATTTTCCTAACATAGTCAATTTAGCTAAAGAACTAGAGTCATTAAGGTTATCCAAAGCTCCCTCGTCTGAGCTATCTTCAAATGTAACCGCTTTTGATAACATTAATAACATGAAAGTTTTTTACTCTTTGCCTCATTTAAATTCTACTTTTCCTAATAATCGCGATAAATTTAAACCAAATAACATTGCATTATATAGATACATTGCAAGTATTGTCTCAAAACCCGAACAGGACCCCATTATTGTAGACACAACGACCATCAACATAGGAACACCCAAAGAGCCTCAAGAACTACAACTGGGGGCTTCCCTAAGCACGAAAGAAAGGGCCACATATACTAAGCTTCTCACAGAATTCAGGGACGTCTTCGCATGGTCATACAGAGACATGCCCGGCATCGACCGTGAGATAGCTGAACATCGCATCCCAATCAAGCAAGGTAGCGACGGCCAAGCGAAGCTCCGACGCATCGCCGTAATGGTCTCTCATGGTCAAAGAAGAGATCGAAAAGCAGCTACAAGCTGGGTTCATCCAAGTCATCGAATACCTAGACTGGGTCTCCAATATGGTACCGGTTATGAAGAAAAACGGCAAAATACGAGTATGTGCCGACTTAGGACCCGAACAAAGCCTCGCCAAAAGATGATTTCACTACCCCACATGGACATCCTAATCGACAACACAGACCACGCCATCGTCATTCATGGATGGATACGCGGGATACAACCAAATCAAAATGGCAGCAGACGATATGCCAAAAACCACCTTCGTAACCCCCTGGGGAACGTACTGCTACACGGTCATGCCATTTGGGCTCATAAATGCCGGCGCTACCTACTAACGCACTGCTACCACCTTGCTCCACGACATGATGCATAAGGAGGTTGAGGTATACGTCGACGACATGATTGTAAAGTCAAAAGGAAGGGACGACCACGTCACCAACCTCCGCAAGTTCTTCACCGTAATCGAGAAAGACGAAATGCGATTAAACCCACAGAAATGCACCTTTGGAGTCACATCAGGCAAGCTGCTAGGCCACATAGTAAGCCAGCGAGGGATCGAAGTAGACCCGACCAAAATCAAAGCAATAATGAGCATGAAGACGCCGAGCAACATCGACGAAATAAGGAGTTTCTTGGGACAAGTCCAATATATCTCCCGGTTCATCAGCAAGCTTACCATGATTTGCGAGCCAATCTTCAAAAAATTGAAGAGGGAAGAGCATACGAAGTGGGACGATGACTGCCAACAAGCGTTCGACAGAGTCAAGAGCTTACTTACAAACCCACCCATTCTGGTACCCCCACAAAAGGACTTGCCACTGTCGCTATACTTGACGACTACGCCAAACGCCATGGGTGCCATGCTCGCCCAAGAAGTCAACAACGAAGAACGGGCCATCTACTACATCAGCAAGAAGTTTCACGATTACGAAACTCGGTATGAACCAGTCGAGAAAAGCTGCCTCTCGCTGGTCTGGGCAACCAAAAAGCTCAGACACTACCTACTCACTAACACAACAAGAGTCTACTCCCTAATGGACCCCCTCAAATACCTATTTGAAAAACCAGTCCTGAACGGACGTATGGCCAGGTGGTCCCTGCTTCTTGCCGAGTATGAACTCAAGTACCTCCCTCTGAAAGTAATCAAAGGAAGGGCGGTTTCGGACTTCCTCGCAGAAAATGCAATCATCGAACAACCCATGATCGATACAATGTCATTTCCGGACGATGGGATCTTCGCCATAGAAAGGGAGTACTGGCAATTATACTTCGACGGAGCGTCAAAATACCGCGGCTATGGAGTCGGAATACTCCTAATATCCCCAAACGGCGATCATACTCCACTCTCAATCAAGCTCGACTTCAGTGTCACTAACAACGCCGCGAATCTGGCTTTGCATTTACGGCCTGCAAGCAGCCATCGCCCTCAAAATAAGGAACCTACGGGTGCATGGAGATTCATTCCTCATCATAAATCAAGTGACCGGGGCATGGAAGATCATGAGCGAAACTCTCACCAAATACCAAACAAAAGTACAAAAACTCCTAACCAACTTCGACTGCATCGAATTTTACCACCTCCCTAGGGAAGAAAACCAGTTTGCCGACGCTCTATCAAAACTCTCATCCCTCCTCAACATGCCACCAAACATGAAGTTACTACCCATCATCGTCGAAAGAGCGTGATTTAACCAAAGATACATCCATACCATTGACCTGGACGAAGCCGAAAGCGCATGAGCCGTGGTATCAAGCCATAATCAACTACAAAACAGACAACACTTACCCACCCGACACCGATAAACGCGGACAGAGGGCTACCAGACTCCTAGCTTCCCAATTTGTGCTAGAGATGGGACAATCACTCAAGAAGACACCACAAGGGACACTGCTCATATGTGTCGACTACAAGAAGGGGCAGGAAATCATCACGCAAGTCCACGATGGCGAATGCGGACCCCACATGAACGCTCGAGCACTCTGCAAACAGATTCTACGGCTAGGATGGTATTGGGCGACCATGGTAGCGGGCAGATCCAATCGTCAAGCACCGCCACAACCGCCAAATTTTCAAAGAATGTCCAACATGTACCACCTTCACCACTAAACAGCCTAACCTCACCCTGGCCCTTTTCAACCTGGGGCATCTACGTGATAGGTCAAGTCCACCCCATCTGAGCAGAGGTCACCGCCCCGTCTTTGGTGGCCATCGACTACTTCACTAAATGGGTAGAAGCGGCATCTTTTGAACCCTCGGCTCCCGAAAGAAGTCGCTAAGTTCATCCAGACGAACATCATATGCCGATATGGCATACCCCATGAGTACATCAGCGATCAAGGTTCGCACTTTCATCGCGAGACGGAAGCCATACTCACAAAATACAACATCCAAAGATCACAAATCCTCACCCTATCGACCCCAAACCAATGGAGCCGTTGAAGCGGCAAACAAGGCGATCGTCACCATACTCGAAAATGATCGACAACCGCAAAGATTGGCCCAACAAGATACCATATGCACTCACGGGGATACCGTACAACCATTCGAACCCCTACGGGCATGACCCCTATTTCTCACCTACGGCATGGAAGCCGCCCAACCAAATGAAAATAGAAATACAATCTCTACGCATACTAATGGAAAGTAGCATCCGAGAGCGAGAATGGGCCGTGAATGAGCAGATGCGAACAACTCATGCTCCTGGATGAACGCCGAATTTGCATTCCCCCGAGCACCGCATTTAATGTACCAAGCCCGACTACAACGAGCATTCAACAAACGAGTTAAGCCACGACACATAAAAGGAGGTGGTCTCGTACTAAAGTCAGTCCGGGCACCACTTCCAGACGACCCACGTGGAAAATTCAAACCTAATCAAGTGGCCCTACCTCGTCAAGGAGATCTACACGCGGGCAGTCAAACTAACCGAGCCTCGGCGGCCAAGAGTTCAACCTCGCCACAAATCTCAATCAACTCAAGAAATACTATCCCTAAAACCCCTTGCAATGTATCTCAGTAAATACAATTTCATAAAAACAATTCATGGACCTACAGGTCCTTAAACATGCTCATGGGCGGCATGCCCTAAACATGCATCCACCAAACACAATTCATGGACCGTGGGTCCTTAAACATGCTCATGGGCCGGCATGCCCCTACACGTGCACATTCACCACAGAAAGCAAACACAACTCATGGGCCGGTATGCCCCTAAACATACATTTCTCGAACTACGCCGGTTTGATTCCACTTTTACCGTAGATCGTGGCGACTTTGTAAAAAGCACAGCCGATATTCAACACAAAAATGACGCGTCCAAAGCTTAAAAAGGCTGAGGATATAGTCAACACAAAAACCATCTCATAACCCAATAGGTTAACATAAGGCGATATTCAACACAAAAATGACGCGTCTAAAGCTTAAAAAGGCCAAGGACATAGTCAACACAAAAATTCGTCTTTTAACCTAAGGGTGAAAAGAACGACATTCAACACAAAACGACAAACCCAAAGCTTAAAAAAGTCGAGGGAATAGTCAACAAAAAAATTTCCTAAAACAACAAAAACCATGCTTGCATTCTAAACCTTTGAAAAGAGATTAGAGCCAAGGAATTTCACACAAAATAACAAGCAAAATGAGGCGAAGTCGTAAATAAAAAACCTGATTTTTATTAATCTTAAAAAGAACGGTTACATTTTGGATTTTTCAAACATAGGAGCATAACTACGACCTTAGAAATACACTAACAAACACTATATATTACAATACGAGTCCCGGCATGTACATCGGGTTTAGGATATGTAATATATTACATAATACAACATAATATGAACATAATACTAACAAAGCACACATAAACTAAAACCAGGTTATTCTCCGAAGCAGACTCGAGACCTCTCCAGCTGGATAAAGGGAGCACCAACCCTCAACGCCAATGGCGATCCCCAACATTGCCATAACAACCTTGATCACCTGACCCTGGAATATGCCGACGGCCGAACACACTTTCATCGGCCAAGAGTAGCTCCGGACTCGAACCCTCGCCATCACCACCGATACGTCCAAGGTCGGCCGTCATGGCGGAACATCCGAGAAAGCCCGTTGAGCTCTGGGGCTCGGCGTGACCTCTTGTGGGGGCTCTGCGCAATGATCCACCTAGCATAGGCTCGTGATACCGAAGTGCGTCTAGGAGTGCCCGCCACAGGCCACCTGGGCGCGTAATCCATCCGCCGCCAGGCATCGGCTATGCCACTAGTCAACATAAGCATGCCTGCACCTTGGTGTCATGACCAGGAATGAATCTGCGCCCACCCTATCTGTCTCTCACTCGCACGGGATGGATGTAAACACCCATGTCAAATCCGCAGCGAGGACTCCAGACGAACCATCGCCAGCCTCACTTGCCGTCACATCAACTATTCCCCACCACGGTACCAACCAACGGATGGTCGATGACCTCACAAGTCCAGGGAAGTAATCGTCAGGGCGATGATGTGGATCCAGCCACCTAATATAACGCCTAGTCACGTCCCCAGCAGGGTGTGGCCCGGCAATATCACCTAGCACGCTCGGTAGCTCCATCAACCAGACCTGAATGATTAAGGGACACCCTCGATACGGGCTCGCCCTATTGCAGGCACGATCATCCAGACCCAGGATCGTCTCAGCTAGGATCACGACGGAAGGGTTACAGCCATACTCCATCTGTTGGACGACAGTGATTAGGCGAGGATCACCAAGCGCTCCCTCATACAAAGAATTAGGAAACATGTAACGGTGGACTAAGCAGAATGCCAACGCCCTTTTTCTGGCACCAAATGAGATCGTCTCATTTTCGCGGTTCATAAACCGCTTGCACAAGCGATAGAGGCTGATACGACTCCCAACAAATAACTCCTCTGTCTCCACACGAGTCATCTGAAGGTAGTTCTGCACGTGCCTCTTATACCCAGGCCCCGATCTAACGCACACAGGGATGTTAGTCCGCAACCAACCACCAATGGCTCCAAATTCCTCGACCAACGGACAGACCTCCCCACTAGGAAAACGGAAGACGTGGAAACTCAAGTCCCAATAGTCGAGACACGCATCCAGGAACTCGGGCTCCATTCGAAGCCGCCCTAGACCCAGGAGGACCCCGAAACCGCAATCTCTCAAGTCTTCCTCCTCCAGCCCCGATAAGGACGCACACCAACGGCGCAAGTTTCCTTCAAAATTCTCCATAACTCGACGAATGTTCCGTAAATATTCTGAATATTCTTGGAAAATCGAGAATAGAAGACGAGAGGATGAGTGAAATGAACTAACTTACCCCTCCTTTTATATAGCCGAGATTTGCAAAACGAAATACAACACAAAAACTTAAACGCTAGTGAACAAGCGATTAAAATAAATCAAAGAAAACCACAAAACAAAAATTTAATCGCCTGTAAACAGGCGATTAAAAATAAAATCGCCTGTTTACAGGCGATTTTCTTTTTCCTCCTGACAAAATTATTCGATTTCTTACACTTCTTACACACCTATACCCTAAAAAATTTAACTTATTACCCCATTTATCCTTTCTACCGACCTTGGACCTGTTTTTACGGTCCCGTCGCGTCGTCTCGATTTGCGTGATTGACTCCCGTCTTTCGTATTTTTCATTTCCACAAAATACAATAACCACACAAAAATGAAACACACAACACAAAATATGATTTTCGCATTCACAATTTTCGTCTCAAAACGTCGTTTTAGCTCAAACTTTTTGCTATGTCAAAAACGTCTTTTTCACGAGTCTAGAATATTTTCTAAAAAACCAGCATTTTTCAAAAACTCTTCATTTCGCATTTAATTTAGTCATTAGCGAGTCAGTCTCAATCGAGACGTATATATATGCTTTTACGACTAACAATGTTTTGCGAGTGCGGCTCGGCAAGCAAATACGCAAGGATTTCGGACGACTCACGACACGAATGAATTTTCGCAACAAGACAAAATAACCAAATTATACCCATAAACACCTACAAGTCCAAAAACCAACCAACCATAACAAATCACGATACATAAAGCGGGTACCAACAAATACTAATACTCATAATACAAGTCCGAAATATACAAGTCCAAGCCTACTACGGTGGTCACGGCCATTTGCAAGCGGCCGACGCAGGAATCAATCTCGGCCAGCGCCTATCCGACTCCCCTGCATCTGGCCCTCTAGCTCTACCGGGACCCTCGCCAACTCCTCGGCATGCGCGACCTCCATTTCGACGCGATCTCGCCCCTCCTCGTACGACCTGGCTAACTCAAGTCGCGCCTCGGCCGTCTCTCTCTGCGCCCTGTAGGCGTCCACCACCTTCTCATTCACGACCGCCCGCCACCGGTTTGCCGCCCGCCACAGCCTCCTGTGGACCTCAGCTGTCACCTGCAGCAATACGAGAAATCAATTTAGCTTTACGGGGCTCTGATCAAAACCTGCTTCAATAGAGTTTGACTAATGATTTTACAATAAAATCTTACTCAAACTGGGGGCTATAATCAAAAACCTGCTTCAACAGATTTTGACTAATGATTTTACAATAAAATCTTACTCAAACTGGGGGCTACAATCAAAAACCTGCTTCAACAGAGTTTGACTAATGATTTTACAATAAAATCTTACTCAAACTGGGGGCTATAATCAAAAACCTGCTTCAACAGAGTTTGAATACTGATTTTACAATAAAATCAAATTCAAACTGGGGGCTATATACTACATAATACTCATGCTGTACAAAGAGGAAGGTTAATACCTTTTTCACGCGCGGATCCCAACTCTCAAGGCCCGCATCGGTGACCACGGACAGACAAGGTCGCAAAGACGATCGAATGAGAGCAGCCCTCGTGAACAACCAGCAGGTCCTCAACGAACGGAGGAGGCTGGAACTCAAGATCAGGATCACGTCGCTACGAAACAAAAATAGGGTAAAATTTTTGCTTCCTAAAACCAAAACACATACAAGCAAAAGGGATAAACAAGCATACCTCGATCACAGCGTCAGCAAGGGCATGCTGTGCCCAAGTCACGTAATCCTCATCCCGCCGCAAAGAAGTGAGCCTGACCACCTCGTGATACACGTCCACGGCGCTCATTAGCGTCGGGCGTCTCAGTAAACAAACCGAGGGCGGAGGAGCAGTGCGATGAAGCCGCCGCGACCCGCTCACAGATGACGCTCACCCAGTGCCGATGGCCGTCCGAGTCTCGATGTCCCGCCGCCGCCCGTCAAGGGGACCAAAGCGGGCTGCAATCGACTCAGGGACGCCGGTAAACTTCCTCCAGGGATCGCGAACAAACTACAAAGCAAAACCAAATTATAAACCACAAAAACAAACACAAACCCGGAAACAAGCTACAAAAGACCAAAGTACAAAACACAATCACCCTTACCTTATCCCTCGTCATCCGGTTAGGCGCACACGAGCCGCGTCATAGTTGAGCGAATACCCCTCCGTTTCATTTGTCGGCGTCGCATGGAAAGCCGGTCTGCACCTGAAACGTGTCCGAGCGAGAGAAGGGAAGTGGCGTAGCACCAAGCCCTGTAAGCAAAGCGTAACACACGCGTTACAAAAGAAAAGCGACGAGACAACAAGATGCTGCGAAATCAAGCCTTACCTCCATCAGAAGACCAGGACCCACAAGCGACACATCCGACTTCTCGTCGATCCGGTCAGGGCGCACTGCATCCCTCAAGTAACGGATCAACAGCCCAAAAGCCGGAGTGACCCAGTCAAACTCACCTACGCGTGACATATCCGACAGCGCCATCAGCACAGCCGTCGACGCTCGCTCCCCCTTGTCGCCAAAGTGGGTGGCTGTCAGAAACCACCACAACCACAGCCGGGCCCTCTGCTCAGCGCTCGCTCGAGTAGACCCCTTCTTCTTCCTCTTCCCCTCGAAGAAGTCCGCAAACCATATAGTACGAGGCTGGAACGTGTGCTCCTCGTCCGTCCCGCACTTGACCCCGTCGCCAATCAGGCGCACGACTCGTGGGCTATCGATAGGAGGTCGCTCACGCCCCCAGTCAAGTACGCGCTCACCATGAGGCAACCCCGTGACAACTGCCCACGAGGAAGGAGTCACGCCAACCTCGTAACCAGGCATGTGGAAGGTGTTGGTCGTATCCCAAAACCTATCCAACAACGCCCGAAGTACAGTGAGGCGCGAGTTCACCCGCTTGCCCCGCACCTCCCTCCACTTCTGCACCAGGGGACCAAAAGCTGTCCCAAGCACTATGTCCCGCTCCTCCTGGGTGAGCCTACCCTCAAAGACGTCAAACACCGTCCGAAACCCAGAGAAGGTCCTCATCGAGCCTAACGGAAAGCCGACCTTCACCCGGATCGACAAGTGCTCCAAGGGACTCCAAACCAGAGTCACGCCGTCCCAGTCCAGGGCCACCTGCGACCACAAACGCGGACCATGAGGGTAGTCAGGCCTCGCGCCCAGCTCGTCGACCATCCCCATGAAAACCTCCGTTGCGGCCTCAAGAGCTGCCGCACTTGCATCCTGGGCATGACCCTCGGCCTCTGCCTCAGCCTCTGCCTCAGCCTCCGCATGGCCCCCAGCCTCAACCTCATCCTGAACCTGCTCCTGAGCGACCCTGAACGACCCGGCCACCGACCCGCGGCCCGCGGCGGCAGCGGCGAACTGGCGGCGTCGGCGGCTGGCGGCGGCGGCGCAGCGGCGGCCTCAATCTCGGCCTCGCCAGTGGCCTGTGCCGCAGCCTCGACAAGATCCTCATCCTCGTCACTCAAAGACCCCTCCGACTCAGGAGGATCCTCGTAACGGCTCCCCGGACCCCGAGCACGACCACGCCTCCGCGTGACCTCCACAGGGTCTCCCCCTGCTCCAACCTCCTCAGCAACACAGGCGACCTCGGCCGTCCGGTCACCACCTCTGCGGCGACACGAGCTCGGCGTCTCGGCTCTTTCTTTGCCCACACCAAAAGCCACATCCACCTTGCGCTTCTTCGGCCTCGGATTCCTCCGGCCGCGACCACGGCTTAACCTGGCCCCTCCAGAGCCGCAGCGCCTGAGCAACGCTGCGGGCCACGTCCTGCAAAGCCTCGCAGCACCACGACCTCTGCCTTGCCCCCCTCCTGGAGCCGCAGGCGTCCCTCCAGCATCGCTCCTGCGAAGACCCTGCAGCTACGCTCCGACCTCCACCACGGCCTCGCCCACGAACCTCAGACGTCTCCACAGCAGCGCCACGTCCACGCCCCTGCAAAGACTCTGAGACGACACCAGCCCGACCTCGCCACCAACAGAGACCTCGGCGGCCAAAGAAGACTCCACTACCGCTAGCATCACCGTAAGACCGCGTCCGCCAACGGCGGTCTCTCACGCATCACATTAGCGAAAAGCGGCGACTCGTCAAAGAACGTCACGACCCGCAACACTAACTGACGGCTCGGGACCACCGGGAACAGCACCATGTCCAAGGCCACTCGCAGAAGGCCCAGACGAAGCACTGACAGCACCGACACCACTAGCAGAAAAGGCAGGAGACTCCACAGCAGCGCCCTGAAACTCACTCCCTGGCGTCGTAGAAGCTCCAGGCGTCTGAGGAAAAGCTCTCAGCAAGTCCGACTGAGACGGACCATCGGAAACCTCCAAGGGCGCAGGCATACCCGAAGTAGGAGTATGCTCGTCCCTCAGAACGGTAAAGTCAACGCCGGCCAAAACCCGATCCATATCACTGGAAGTAGGTACTGAAGGCCTAGGATCACCTGCACAAGATTCAAAGGCATACTCAGAAAACGGCAACAGCAAATCATTCTAGAAAGATCAAGACAAAGCAGCAAAAAGCAAGCCATAGGCCCATTTTTGACAGATAAGGCCAAAACGGAGCAGAAGCACAGGAAACCAAAATCCATGAGACGTATACGATATATACGTCCTACTCAGTCAAGTTAAGAGCAAGCACGCGCAACAGCGATGAGAATTGGCCAAAACAGCAGAAAGCAGGCCTTTTTAACCCAAAAATAGCAGAAGAGGGAAAAACGCTACAGGAAGCCAGAAACCCATATTTGCTGACACAGACCCAACCCATAAATCACAATAAGCTTATGCAAAAAATTTCATGCGAAAACGATGTCCCGAACACCTCGACTGAATAGCTTTTACAAAACACCTCCAAACTACAAAAAGGCCTTTCCTTGACCATAACTCAACCCAAAAACCCCCCACTTCTCACAAAACAACCCCCTAGCCAACACAGACGACATACATTACCATACATCCCATGAGCAGGGCACGCAGCGAAAAGCGATTTTTGGTAACCTAGCCTAAACTACAAAAAACGCTCCAAAACACCTCCAAACAACACATTTCCTACAAAACAAGACCAAAAGTGTACCATACTAGCCATGACAACACAATACAGAGAATTCGGGCAAGTTTCGGAACCGAAAAATTTCGACCAAAATTTCGGCCCTTATACCAAATCACTCGAAAATCACGATTTTTCAGGCCGTTTTTCGCACACAAGCCACCCAAACCTTCACACTAGCACACTACAACATTTTCAAAATAACCAAGCCACTCGGGATCGCCTTACACTACAAAAACAGAGCACAAGCCCCGACTTTACCCCCTTCCACACGGTTTTTTACCCAAACGAACCACTTTTCGCGCCCATTTCAACAAAACGAACTCACCAACGTATTATACTACTAACGGGTAAGCTACACCGAAGTTTTGAGCCAATTCCGAGACATTTTCAAAAATGACCAAAATGCCCTCCAAGTCAAAATGCACGAAAATCGAGACCACAAGCCAGGTTTTCACACAACGACAGCAAGACAAGCAATGCAAGCACAATACCAACCATGGCTAACGTTTTCAAGCAAGGACGAGAGCTAAACTCGAATCAAACCGACATTTTCGACCCAAACCCTAGAAAACGGTATTTCGAGTTAAAACCGACTCAAACAAACTTCAAAACCCAAAAAACCAAGCGAGTTGGATACGTACCTTGGTCCATGATCAATTGTAGGAGTCGGAAAATCGATTTTTGATCAAGAAAATCGCCAAGACGAGTTTTAGAGGGTTTCGATTTTGTTTTTTATTTTCGGATGAAATGAATAAAGCTCCCCTCTCTTCCCCGATTTTTATACAAATTTACAAAACAAAAACAAAATCGCCAGTTTACTGGCGTTTTTATTTTTGTTTACGGGTTCCTATTTTTGTTTTGGGCTGGTTTTCCTCGGCCCAATACACTTTCAACCCATTTCGAACACGATTTCAACCCAACCAACAAAAACACGTAGCCTCCTCACGAGACGTTCATAAAAACCTAACCTTTTATGAGAAATACAAAAACACGTAACCTCCTCACGAGACGTTCATAAAAACCTAGCCCTTTTTATGAGAAACCAAAAACACGTAGCCTCCTTACGAGACGTTAAAATACAAAAACACGTAGCCTCCTCACGAGACGTTCATAAAAACCTAGCCCTTTTTATGAGAACCAAAAACACGTAACCTCCTCACGAGACGTTCATAAAAACCTAACTTTTTATGAGAAATACAAAAACGCGTAGCCTCCTTAAGAGACGTTCATAAAAACCTAGCCCTTTTTATGAGAAACCAAAACACGTAGCCTCCTCACGAGACGTTAAAATACAAAAACACGTAGCCTCCTCATGAGACGTTCATAAAAACCTAACCTTTTATGAGAAATACAAAAACACGTAGCCTCCTCACGAGACGTTCGTAAAAACCTAACCTTTTATGAGAAATACAAAAACACGTAGCCTCCTCACGAGACGTTCATAAAAACCTAACCCTTTTTTATCAGAAGAACGCGTAGCCTCCTTACGAGACGTTCACAAAAATCTAAACCACTCTTATAAACCAAACCCCAAAACGCGTAACCTCTTCTACGAGACGTCCAGCAAGGAAAGCAAAGCAAGGAGCGCAAGCCAGAAGCGCAAGCAAAGCAAAGGAGCGCAAGACAGAAGCGCAAGCAAAGCACAGCCAGGAGCGCAAGCAAAACACAGCCACCAGCGCAAGCCAGAAGCGCAAGCAAAGCAAAGGAGCACAAGCCAGAAGCGCAAGCAAAGCAAAGGAGCGCAAGCCAGAAGCGCAAGCAAAGCAAGGAGCACAAACGGAAACACAAGCAAGGCGCCAGCTGGGAGTACTCAGGCCACATGCAGGCTGACATGCCCTTAAACATGTAGGACCGTCATGTCCTTAAAAACATGTCGTCCCTCCCCGCATTTCCCGACGCTAAGTCCTCGTCTCTCCCATAAGACACATGCTTAGCGCCGCCAGGTAGTATCGAGACTGTAATGGTCCGGATACTATCTTTAAGTTTGACTAACGCTTTGTCCAAGCTCAGTCAAACTGGGGGCTCTGTAGATACCCGTATCCGTACCCCCCCAAAAACAAACCCGATGATGAAAAGGACTTTCATGCATGCTTTTAAAAGAGTCGAAACGGTACAAAAGTGTCTAAAACGTATTAGTCATTTTTAGCGTATTAATTTGGATTTGCATAATCATGAAAATGAATGTCAATTTTAGTCGTCATGAGCATAACACAAGCACAATATAGGAACGTCTTATTAAGCCAAGCCACAAAAACAGCCCAACTAGCTACAAAACGGCCCAAACTTACAAAAACGACCCAAAAACGCACACTAACACAACACTCAAAACGGGCCAAAGTGCGTCCCGTGTCACATTTTCACAAAACAAAACTCCACGATACCATTAAATAATATAACCCAATATTATTTTATTTCAAGCCAAAACCGAAAAACACGACAAAAACCGAAACACGAAAACCGAAATTCGGACCAAAACAAAATGACTTAACCGCTAAGATAATTACATCACAAAACACCATCATTACCCTATAATACGTCATTAACCAAATGGCGGCATAAACAGCCCACCAAAACAAAATAACAATCGCCAGTTGACAGGCGATTAAATTTCTAATCGCCTGTTAACAGGCGATTATTATTTTGTTTCATACCAGCCGCCTTTTTGATTTTTCTTAAAAAATATCCAACTCAAACAAAACTAAACGCCAGTGCACAGGCGATTTAATTTTGTGCACCCACAAAAACCACCCAAACTCTATAAATACCAACCCCCTTCATTCATTTTCAATACATCGGTTTTTAACACATATACACTATTCACGAAATCCACTCAAAAATACCGTCTTTACATTTTCGAAAGGTAAACATTTTACCTACGGGCTGGACGTTTGAGACTCGGATAATGGGGTTACATTAACCCCAAACCCGATATTGGCACTAGCGAAGCCGTATTCGTAATACGGTTGTAGCAATTCGGATTCATAATCCGTCTAAACCCCGCCAATATCGCATAAATAAACGACTCATTATCACTAAAGCAAACCGACGTCACTTTTATAATTATGCAAGTCCTCATTCATGCATTAAATAACGACTAGAATCACGGATCCAACACTAAATTGTACCGTTTCATAGAGTCTTTTAGCATGTCAAAAGCGAGGGTTTTTCCTGAAATTCTAATACGAGGTCGGAAAATAACGCTCTATAGAAATAATTTAGTCAATAAATTATTATTTAACGTACATTTCCTATAGCAATATGTCATTATTTTGACAATTTACATTATTTATGCATTTTAATCGAGTCATACTTATTCGCACTTGTACGTAGCGTGACTTTTAGCCCAAATATCGAAATTAAGCAAATGTTTTCAAATTAGTAGAGACTACTTTTTACGTAGGCTTTTTGATTGCTGTTTTCAAAATACACTTTGTCAAAACTTTGAAAAGTAACCTCACTCACGAACCCCTTCTCTGGTTTGAACCTCAGATAGATAGGTATCGACGCACCTTGAAATCTGAGACACTCGTGTCTTGTATTTCAAGACGCGTTGAATAGGTTCCAAATTCCTTTAATATTTGGTGGCGACTCCGAAAATACACTTTCAAAAAGGATTTTCTACTTTTCTTTTTGGTCACAAATTCATGCAATGATCTCCCCCATTTTTCTCAAAACTTCGCACTTTTTCCTGCGAGGCGCATTCCGCCCCGGCGCCCCCACACGGGGCGAGGGCGGGCGCGCGCAGGGCGTCGATAGGGACTAGCGATCACACATCTTTATTTTCCCGGTACCTTCAGAGGCCGCATTACGGAATGCTGCCATAGCTGACGGCAAGCTCAAGTACCTGACTGAGCCACTGCCGACTAAACCAGCTCCCGATGCAGGAGCAAATGAACTCTATCTTTACAATGATTTCATGATGGAGGCGGGTGCGATACAGAACGTACTCATCTATGCAATGGAATCCAATTTGCAAAGACGATTCATTACCCAGGGTGCAAACAAGATTTTCACCACCCTAACCAAAGAATTATCGAAAGCACCGAGAATCAAGAGTTACGAGTATACCACTCGTTTCTTTGAAGCTAGACTCCAGAAGGGCCAATCGGTTGGTCCACACCTTCTCGCCATGATCGAGAACGTTGAGAAATTGGAGGAGCTTGGTTGCAAGATCGATGAGAAGATCATCATTGATCGAGTGCTCCACTCTCTTCATGATGGGTATGCCCTCTTTAGGGCAAACTATTACATGAACGACATGCAGAAAAGTCTGCATGAACTACATTCACTCCTCGTACAAACGGAGAGTGATCTGAAGTTGAATGGGAGCATGAAACAAGATGTTCTCATGATTGTTAACAAGAAGGGTAAGGGTAAGGCTCCGGCTAACCTAGCTGTAGGTAAGCCAAAATTCAAGAAGCCAGTGGTTGCTAAGAGTGGGCCTGGTGAGTCTAGCGGTAGCTCACAAGGCAAGGCAAAAGCGAAGCAGACCATGGAGTGCCACCATTGCCACAAGTCTGGGCATTGGGCGTAATCGCTCCGTGTATCTTTGAGGACATTAAAGCAGGCCGCGTCATTCCTGTTGGTATGTCTTCTTTTATTCATATGATTGAGATTAACCATGCAAGTTTCGGAACTTGGGTACTTGATACTGGTTGTGGTTCTCATCTGTGCAATCATTTGCAGGGCCTAAGAAGCATCAAAACTCTGGCTAGAGGTGATGTAGACCTGCGAGTGGGGAATGGAGCAAGAGTTGCTGCCGTTTCAGTAGGAACATATGTAATCCAACTCCAGAGTGGATTTGAGTTATTTCTGAATAACTGTTACTATGTACCTAGTTTATCGAAAAACATTATTTCTGTATCCGTTCTTGATAAAGAAGGATTTTCATTTTTAATAAAGAATAATAGCTGTATTTTCTCTTTGAATGAAATGATTTATGGTAAAGCTGTTTCCATGAACGGAATTTATGTTTTAGATCAAACCACAGAAATCATGCATGTGAGTAACAAGAAAGCAAAGGTTGGTGACAAAGATCAAACCTATCTATGGCATTGCCGTATGGGACACATAAATGAGAAACGCGTGAAAAAGCTCATTGATAATGGGACAATCGCCCCATTTGACTATGAAACTTTTGGCACGTGTGAATCATGTCTTATAGGCAAAATGTCTCGAATTTCCTTCAAAGGTGTTGGAATGCGCGCTGCTGACCTATTAGGACTCATACATACTGATGTGTGCGGACCTATGTCAATCAACGCTAGAGATGGCTATAGGTATTTTATCACTTTCACGGACGATTTGAGTAGATATGGTTATGTCTACTTAATGAAGCATAAAAGTGAATCCTTCGACAAGTTCAAGGAATTCCAGAATAAGGTTGAGAACCAACTGGATAGAAAGATAAAAGCACTACGTTCAGATCGTGGTGGCGAATATCTTTCAACTGAGTTTGATCAACACCAGAAAGACCGCGGGATAGTACTACAGTTAACTCCACCCGGAACACCACAACTGAATGGTGTGTCCGAACGCAGGAATCGAACATTACTTGATATGGTTCGATCCATGATGAGTCACACGGTTGTACCTGACTCATTATGGGGTTATGCTCTTTTGTCAGCTGCTCTTATACTTAACCGAAGTCCGACTAAAGCTGTTGACAAGACTCCATATGAGTTATGGAAGGGAACTGTCCCTAACTTGTCCTTTATTCGGGTTTGGGGGTGCGAGGCTTATGTCAAGTGGAGACACGAGGATAAGCTCGGCCTGCGATCGGTCAAGACATACTTTATTGGTTATCCAAAAGGAATGTTTGGTCATTACTTCTATTCGCCTACCGAACACCGAGTTTTTGTTGCGGCTAGTGCGAAGTTCCTAGAGAAAGAGTTTCTCGAAGACAAGATAAGTAATAGAACCTTCGATCCGCTTGAGATTCTGAACCAACAACCGAAAGCAACCAATGGAGGAACCTGTTCCTTCTACGTCTGCTGCGGTTAATGTTCCCTTGGAACCCAGAAGGTCGGGTAGACTCTCCATTCCTCCAGATAGATACATCGGTATGGTTGAGGAGAATGGGAGAGACGACGTTTTACTCCTTGAGAGTAACGAACCCGTAACCTATAAAGGTGCCATGACGTGTTCTGACTCAAAGCTATGGCAAGAAGCCATGCAATCCGAGATGGACTCTATGTACGAGAACGATGTATGGGATCTGGTTGACTTACCTGATAAGGCTCGGCCTCTTCAGTGCAAATGGCTTTACAAGATAAAGCGATCTGTAGAAGGACAACCAGACATATACAAGGCACGACTAGTGGCAAAGGGTTTCACTCAAGTGCAAGGGTTGCACTATGATGAGATCTTTGCACCCGTAGTCATGCTTCGTTCCATTCGGATTCTCTTAGCGATCGCCGCATTTCATGACTATGAAATTTGGCAAATGGATGTGAAAACCGCCTTCTTAAACGGTTATTTGGAGGAGGAGTTTTACATGGTATAACCCGAAGGTTACATCGGTCCTAAAGATCCTAAGAAGGTTTGCAAGCTTAAGCGTTCCATCTATGGACTTAAGCAAGCTTCACGGAGTTGGAATCATCGCTTCGACCAAGTGATAAAGGAGAATGGATTCGCTCGATCGGTCGAGGAACCATGCCTATATATCAAGTCGAGTGGGAGCAAGATTGTCTTCCTAATACTGTACGTCGATGACATACTCTTGATTGGGAATGACATACCTCTCTTAACTTCGGTAAAGGTATGGTTAAAGAACCATTTCCAGATGAAAGATCTGGGTGAGGCACAACGCATTTTGGGGCTCCGTATCTATAGAGATTGATCACGACGGATGTTATCCCTCAGTCAGGAGTCTTATATAGATAAGATTCTTGAGAGGTTCAGCATGACCAACTCCAAGAAGGGGAACCTTCCAATGATCTCTGGAGTGCACTTGAGTAAAGCTCAAGCACCAAAGACATCGGAAGAGGTCGAGCGCATGAGTCGGATTCCATATGCATCAGCTATAGGATCGATCATGTATGCCATGATATGCACACGTCCGGACGTGGCATATGCATTGAGTATGACGAGCCGATACCAAGGCAATCCAGGTGAAGCACACTGGATGGCCGTAAAGAACATTCTTAAGTACCTACGGAGGACTAAAGATTGGGTATTGACTTATGGAGGAGACACTGAGCTATGCGCAATCGGTTACGCAGATGCTAGTTTCCAAACGGATCGAGATGACTCGAAGTCTCAATCTGGATTCGTTTTTACTCTAAATGGCGCTGCGGTCAGCTGGAAAAGCTCCAAACAAACAGTTATAGCAGATTCCACGACTGAGTCCGAGTACTATGCTGCTTCAGAGGCTGCAAAGGAAGCCATATGGATGCGTCAGTTCTTACAAGGACTAACAGTAGTTCCTAGTTCGAATGACCCGATCACCATCTATTGTGACAATAGTGGTGCCATCTTCCAAGCGAAGGAGCCGAAGTCCAGCAACAAGTCTCGGCACGTGCAAAGGAAGGCTCACATTGTAACAACCCGGTTTTTCGTGACTTAATTAAACTAAGGCGGAAATATTAATTAAGTACATATATTAAAAACTAGCTGTCATCATCTTACAACTCAGTATACATAATACGAGTTTAGAGAATAAACAGAGTATTCGATTACAATTTCTCACAAAATGGATTACAAAAGAAGGTAAACACTCCCCAGCATTCAATAGCGTTGGTCTCGGGGTACCTGCATTAATTTATTATCATTTTCTCGCACACTCTTTCGACACATGCAATTCTAAAACATATGCGATATAGAAAATAAATAAATAAGTAAAAACAAATAGCAAGTAGGCAAGCAAAACATATAAGGAATCATAATGATTCAAACATAAGCATACGTCAAATCGTATAATCATAAAACAGTCATTGATAATCATACTCAACAAGGCAATTTCGAACTCATGACAACGTCATTCAGGCAATAACCAATCAAACAAGGAAATACATCCTTCATACGTTAACTTATGAATGTTCGTTAGCGAGGCGGAAGCATGCAGACGTAAACCGCGCTATAGTAGACAGGGCCAACATAACTTGGACATGGCTGACATACTAGACGTCCGCGCAATAGCCGACAGGGCCAACATAACTTGGACATGGCTGACAGGCTAAGGATATCTAAGGTAGTAAGGAGGGCCAAATCCCTTGTCTAATGTATGCATACACCACTATAGATAGGATCGTATCATACTCGCCCTTCGAGTAAGTAGTCACCTAATAATTCGACTACCACCAGAGACGGGTACCCCCGGGTGGGGCTGGTTTTTCCAATTACCATCTATGGGCCCACGGAAATATCAAGTATGCCCCATCCCTGAGGTTGTATATACCGTGTCAAATAACGATTTAAAATCGATAATTTGCCTTGGGCAACTTTGGGAGGGAGCCCAAGTCCCCATAGACAACTACCTCATTAACTTCGAACTTAAGAGTCGCGACATGGCGAACAATCCAAGTATTTTATTCAAGTAGCTTATTTTCTCAATTTCTTATTTCTTCGTTCATTCGTATCATGTGGCAATTCTAAAACTTACAAATATCGTCGAACTTTGTATAATGAAATTTTAGTACTAGCAGTTCTTCAGGTAAACAGAACACATAGAAAACTTAAATATTTATTTTGAGTCCGTTTGTGAATTTTAAATATTTTTCACTATTCATTATTTTACTATTCATCGTATTTACTATTCATCATATTTACTATTCATCGTATTTACTATTCATCGTATTTACTATTCATCGTATTTTTATACGTATTCGTATCTTAGTATTTCGTATTTGTACGTATTTTTATACGTATGCGTATTTTTACACTTCGTATTTGTACGTATTTTTATAAGTACATGTATCCTTATACCTAGTATATTTTTCTATACTTAGTATTTATTATTATATTTTTATACTTAGTATTTTTACGTATTTTTATACGTATCCGTATTCTTATACTTAAGATATTTTATTTGATTAAGTTAAGTGATTTAGTTAATGTAACTAGATTATCTAATTATTTAATTTCTTTTTAATATCATATACTTAGCTTTTCCTTAGAAAAATTTAGATATTTTTCCTACGTGTCAAATTTATAATTGTATTCCTTAAGTACAATTCTAGCTCTAAAGTTGTTAAGTTCATTTCGTATTTAGTGATTTGTAATATTATTTTAAAAGTAAAACTCGGTTATATTTAGTCATATACTTAGCTAAATTTCTTTAACGATTTCTATTTTTAGCGAGGTTGTCGTAGTTCATTTTAAATAGTCCGTATGTCCAAATCCAAGTTTAAGCAAAGGTAGTAACACTCGACATTGTTCATTTTAATACATGTAACATTTATTTTTATCGGTTTCGTTGATTCTTTTTATTAACGATTCATTTTACAATCAAATATAAACCTAATTACTAATCAAATTTAGTGACTAAGTGACAAATTCATTTTGGCCAAAATTGGCCCAAAATAAAGAGAAATGCCGTAGCCTTATTAAATTTTAACTCATTTATTTCTTTTTTTGTTTTTATCATAATTCATTACTTTAACTAATTAAATTACTTAAGTGATAAAAATAAAAAGTGACCAAGTTTATTTTAGGTCCAATTTAAGCGTATATACCGTGGCCCTCTATATACTTGTGAAATTTATTTTTGTTTTCTAATTTATCGGTTTTTGACTTAAACTTTTTATATGCTAATTATTCAAATTATACTAAAGTGATTTAAACTAACTTGAAATTTTCACTAAACATTTTTATTACATTTATGAATAGTGATTTATGATACTTTATTTTTCTAACTTCTATATTTTAAAGATTTAGCTTATTTAACTTATATATTTAGTATTGTATTTATTCACTAATGGATTTAAACAACATTTAACTTTAACTTTATAAAAATTATGAATCAAACTAGTCATAAAAATGAAGAACACATGAATATGTGAAGAACACATATGATTTTCTAAAGAACATTTTTAACTCAAATTTTTATATTATCGTTTTATTTTGTCAAATTTTAATGCCAAGTCTAATTAACTTAGGATAATCATAATATGTTATTTAGAAAAATTAAAACTAAAAATAGGTCCAAATTTATAATAAAAACCGTGGCCTTGCTATATTATTCAAACATTTTATTTTTTTGATTTTTATTCTACTAATTCTATATCTTTTATTCTTTATATCATACATACATTAATCATAAGTGAAAATCATATAAAGACATTAACATTTAAAAATAAATCATTTCACACACAAAAATAACAACAATATTTCAAGCACAAACATACTTTAAAACATTTAAATTTCAAAACAATTTCATTTTAAGTCCAAAACATAAGCTAATTATATTTTCATATACATTCTATTCATAGTATTTTAAGCATGCAATTAACAAAAATTAAAAACGAAAATTTGAATAGAATAAGGGTGAATGCCGTGGGTTTTGTTAGTGAGCAATAAATATTATTTTTCGATTTTTATCTACTAATTTGTCATGCAATACTTAGGTGATAACTAAGTCATGCATGCACTCACAAAACAATTAGGTTTAGATGCTTAGCAAATATAGTGTGCGAGAGCACCTTGATTTGGTTAGTGAAATAAAATCCTAGCAATTACCGGGATCGATAATATGGTCGAAGATACTAAGATCGATGGCTCCACCTTGCTCCTCTTCTTTGGGTAGATTAGTACATAACAAATGAAAAATAAATCAAGTTAGTAATTATTTTAACTAAACTAAATAAAAACTTAAAGTGTAGTAACATTTTTATTTTTATGTGATGTGTAAATTTTAATTAATTTGATTTATGTTTCTTAAATAATTTCAAGTAAAAAGGGAAAGTGATTACTAATTAAAATGGTGGAGAAATGACTTAAGTGCTTAAGAAAATTTAAAGACAAGAATGAAAGTTTAAGGAAGAAATGAAATGAAGAGGATGAAGATCATAAGAATGTGGAGGATGAGGATGAGTTTGCTCTTACTAAAGTGTTTGAGTAGCTTTTTTATTTAGAGAGAAAAGGAAGACTTAGGAAATTTAGATGTGTTTGTGTGAAATGAAAGTAGTTGTAGTAAGATACTAGAGATGTGTAGTAATAAAATGAGTGTAGTAGTAGTGAATGTAGTAGTAGTGGATGTAGTATATGTGTAAGTTAGAGTGGAAAATTAAAGTAGTAGTAATTGTATACTTAGTAATGTATGGTGTGTGTGTTTAGTAGTTAGAGTGTATTTAAGTATGAACTAGGCAATTACAATTAAAGTTAACTAACTAAACTAAGTGATGATGAGAATTATGGATGTGTAAGGCATGCTTGTAAGAGGATTTGATGTGTGTAAGTAAGCAAAGAGCATGCTTGTGTAAGTGTATGATGTGTGTAAGTAAGGCAAAACAAGAATGGAAGAGACAATGTTTGTAGTAGTGAGCTAGGTTATTCGGCCAACATGAGTCAAGTGGTCCGATTTTTCGTCTTTTGAAATTTTCGATTTGCGCGCATGCGAAAAGTCTCGAAATAAAATATATGATCTTAAAATAGTGTTTCGAAATAAGATCGAAAATAAAAATGAAAATAATCTTCGAAGGGTGATCAAAACAAAAATTGAGTTCAAAGTCCTCGAAATTTTGATTAAAAATTTACTAATCTGAAATACATATTTTTTTTTAGTCGAAAGTTATCTATTTAAATAATTAAAATCAACCGTCAAAACGTTTATATTAGTTTAAATTAAGTTTGACTCGAAATTTCGATAGTTTTCAAAAGTGCTAGTTAAATGACATTGGAATAGTAGTTAGATGAAAAGCAAATATGATTTATTAAGAAATAAACAAAATGATTATGTTTTTAACTAAATTAGTTTCTTTGAAATTATTCTTTAATTAATTTAGTTTCATATTAAGTTTCTACATTATGTGTCATTGAATTTGGATGAGGATGTTTGGTGATTTAGTCACCTAATTAATTCGGCCAAGTGGGCCCCATTTGGCCTCGTTTTGCGCGCCGAAATTTGTCGTTGAAAAATTTATCGTCGATGCATCATTTTATTTATCGAGTTCAAATATATAAAAATAAAGTTCGAATTCGAAGTATATGAAAATAGTTTTAGTTCAGGTGCGAGAAAATTGTAGTGTTTGCAATTGTTGACATTAATTTTAACGACGAGAAAAATTATAAGGGTCCACTTTTATTTAAAAATCAAAAGTGTTCGAAATTGAATTTTATGAATAAAAGGTTTTACTTTTATCTTTGTGAATAGTAAACTAGGCTTGACCATTTTGAAATTTGAAAGACGATAAAAGTTTTGTGTTGACTTTTACAAAATTTTGAAATGTGTTTCTTTTTGAATTCTGAATATAATACAACATACTTTATTTTTCAAAATTTTTATATTTGAACTTAGGAAATTTAGTATTATTTGGCGAAAAAATTCAGTCGCATTTTTATTATAAGGAAAAAGAATGAATTTAATTTAAGGAATTAAATTCTTTTATAATATTGTGTTACAAAAACACGGGGTGTTACAATCCTACCCCCTTAAGAAAAGTTTCGTCCCCGAAACTTGGATAGAGTGGATAACTGCTCAAGGTTAAGCAAGGCAGTTAGAGAGAATATTGAGATTTTACAAATTTGGATAATAACATTTGATTTTGTTGGAATAAGACTTTTTGAAAAGTTTGAGTTTTCTAATTAATATAGAAACGTCGAATAGAGTAATAATATTGGAGAATAAAATCGTGTTTGATTTATTAATGAGATATTTAAATAAATATAGAAATGTTACCAGAATGTTATTTTTGAAAATGACGCGAAAGAGATTCACAAAAAGGTAGGGGCTAGAAGTTTTGTACGGAATTAAATGAAATTAAAGTAATAAGTGTTTTAAGAATAAACCGTTTATTTAAGTTTCAGAATAAATGTTAACCTTAAAACAGGTTGAAATAAAAACTTTTAAAATTTAGTTAAGGTTGGGGTATAATCAAATTATTATCCTACCCCCTTAAGAAGTTTTAAACGTATATACATAATATTATTATTGTTATTTTTATTGATCACATGCATAAGATATATAGCCTTAGGAAAATTGGCTTTTAGGGAAAATAGGTAAAAGTCGTAGTGATCATAAGGAAAATATGAGACTAAACGAAATTAAGGAAATTTAGGTTATCGTTGAATGATTAAATAAAATTTCTAGGGACTTATGGATAACCTTGTTGATATAGCTCATTTTCTTGAAATTATTATTATAATGTTATTAGATGAAACGGAAATGTTATAAGTTATAATTCGGGTAAGATTGAAAACTTATAATAATTGATGACGTAAAATAACTTTGTTGTATATATTTCTAAAAAGGAAGAAATAGTAGAAATAAAACAATTTCAATGATTTTAGAAATAAAGGAATGAAAAGTTTGAACCATGGAGTTTCAAAAGTATTTCAAATTACGTTACAAAGATTTTACGGAACAAGCAATAACTTTTTAAAGGTATATATTTTTTTTATAGAGATGTATGAAAACAATTTTTAGAAGTATGTATTAAGAGCTTGATAAGAATTTTAAATATAGGCGGTCGAGTCAAAATGAGATTGGAAAGGAAATTTGTGTAATGGATTGTAATCCGTACATTATTGTATTTTGAAGCACAAGAATTATTTTTACCCTTTGGTAGAGATATATTAGTTTTGATTTGTTTGGGGTTTATGGGTTTAGATCGTTTGACGAATTTTGAGGAAATAAAAGATAAAGAAGCTCTGTGACGAGCAAAATAAATGCTGGTACAGAATTAACTAAAAATTTACCGGTGATGACGTCGACATCGATACATTCTTCGACGCCTTCTTCTGACTCGGTCAAGACGTACACACGTCCTTGGACCTTCACGGCTGGCGGTGGTCCCGCGTTTGCCTTAGCAGCCGTACCCCTCGTTGGGCATTCATTAGACTTGTGCCCCACTACTTTACAGGTGAAGCACACCACTGGTTCTCGATTACAACGTTTCCCCGGGTGATTTGGCTGTCGACAGAACCGGCATTGATTTGCTTGGAAAGGCGGATTCCCGAGAAGTTGTTGGTTGGTCTTCGCGACGTACGCGGTGGGTTTCGATTGAAGTCTTGGGGTGCATTACGATTTACATTACGGTTATGCGAGCCACGATAACTCGGGCGACCATAGAGTGGTTTGTGAATGAAGCTAGCACTTGCTACAGGAGGGGTAAAGACTTTCTTTTTCTTTTTCTCTTCGGCTTCTCCCTTCTGGATCGATGCCCAAATACTCGTTGCCTTCTCATAGGCCTCAGCAAAGTTCTTACAGTTGAACCCGCTCATGTTTATCCTCAGACTGTTGGCCATGCCCCTTACGTAACGGGTTGCGAGTTCCTCCTCGTTAGATATTATTTTAGGAGCAAACTTAGATAGCTCCTGGTACTTCTCAGTGTATGCCTGCAGAGACATATCACCCTGGTTTAGGTTTCGAAATTCTTCCTCTTTCTCCCACCTCAATTCTTCTCCGAAGTACTTGTTTTCCAACAGTGATTTGAATTCACTCCAGTTGTAAATCCTCAGGGGAAAGGTGGATTTGATCAAGCGCCACCAACTGTTGGCTTCCCCTTTTAGGTAGTACGCTACCACATTCACCATCTCGTTAGGCGGTGCCTTGCTCAGCTCTAAAAGTTTTTCCATCTCCTCAACCCATTCTGTCAAGACGGTAGGGTTAACGGAGCCTGAGTATGTTTGGGGTCTATGCTTTGAAAACATTTCAAACGCGGACTGGTTGTTCCCGCCACCCTGGTGTTGGTACATATTTTGAGCAAGCTTTGTGATAGCATCTTCGAACCCCTTTCTCCTTACCTCCTCTTCGAGAAACTGTTGGTCGAGATTGTTGGGAATATTATTTGCAGCCATACTGAAAAATTTTACACTGTATGAATATTGAGTATTTCCAAAAGAGACATATTATAAAATAAAAGGTAAATGTTGGTTACATCGACTTTGAGTAGCAAAATGTATCTAATACATTTCTTAGGAAAATAACTGAAGGTAGAAGGTAGGGACAACGACTCCTAATAGTGCTATACAGAATCACTGAGGTTAGGTAGTTAAAATCTAGAGATTTTACAAAATGTTGTCCGTACTGATAGGTTACTAGATCATTCGGGTTTTAACCCGAGGGTGCGAATTCATCATCGCTGATCTCCTCTGACTCCTGGAAGGTGTCACCCTCAAAAATGGCTCGGACCGCAAGCCTGAGGTAACACTTGAAGAATTTCCATTCGTGGAAATTTCCTCCCAAGGCGGTAGTCGGTGCACGGACTCTGGTCCACCACAGGAATGGCTCTCCAGTGATGTATCCCTCCACTAGGCGTATCTTCCACTCCTCGCGAATTCCCGCAATGGAAAACTTCGTTTCCAACTCCTGTATCCTGGGCACGCAGTCGTAGCGATCTCCTGCGAAGTGACTAGGCTGACTCTGCTGGAAGGCTGCGTAAGCCTGTGCTCTCGCTGGGGTGTCTACCCCATTCATAGGTGCCACAGGGTGTGTCGGCATCTGGACTCTCAGTGCGCTCGTCTTCCAATATCCATCTTGCGCCATCTATAAAGGTTTTAAAGGAACGTGTCAAACAACAAAGTATTGTTTCGACGGAAGTACAATGGTTCTTAAAGGAGATTTTTTTTTAAGGTAATTGAGTTTGACAAGTCTGGCAAGTAAAATTTCGATAGGTTTAGCTATGGATTTAATAGGTGGTATTAATCCGCGTAGTCTGGTACTCCCTCGATGCTTCAATCCTTGTGATTTAAACTTACTATTTAGATTTTATATCCGAGGATAGTTGTTAGTTTTGTTAGTCACACCAGCAAGTAGCAAGTACGCGATAGTTAGTGTATTTTATTTTGAGGTAGTAGTTTGTTATTAAAATTCCTTAGCCTATGGTCGGTCCTTAAGGTTTCTACCCATCCTCACACTTTAAAGTGATCTAAGTTATTTATTTTAGCGATCTAAGATTTCTAATTCATTATTTGATCCTATAAGTCTATGCCTGACATATATATTAATATGTATGTCTGGCCCAGGTGTCGTCTCGCTAGATGAGATAACTTTAAGTTATTCACGGTCGCAAGACAGCTTTGATACCAACTGTAACAACCCGGTTTTTCGTGACTTAATTAAACTAAGGCGGAAATATTAATTAAGTACATATATTAAAAACCAGCTGTCATCATCTTACAACTCAGTATACATAATACGAGTTTAGAGAATAAACAGAGTATTCGATTACAATTTCTCTCAAAATGGATTACAAAAGAAGGTAAACACTCCCTAGCATTCAATAGCGTTGGTCTCGGGGTACCTGCATTAATTTATTATCATTTTCTCGCACACTCTTTCGACACATGCAATTCTAAAACATATGCGATATAGAAAATAAATAAATAAGTAAAAACAAATAGCAAGTAGGCAAGCAAAACATATAAGGAATCATAATGATTCAAACATAAGCATACGTCAAATCGTATAATCATAAAACAGTCATTGATAATCATACTCAACAAGGCAATTTCGAACTCATGACAACGTCATTCAGGCAATAACCAATCAAACAAGGAAATACATCCTTCATAATGCGTGACCTTATGAATGTTGGTTAGCGAGGCGGAAGCATGCAGCCGTAAACCGCGCTATAGTAGACAGGGCCAACATAACTTGGACATGGCTGACATACTAGACGTCCGCGCAATAGCCGACAGGGCCAACATAACTTGGACATGGCTGACAGGCTAAGGATATCTAAGGTAGTAAGGAGGGCCAAATCCATTGTCTAATGTATGCATACACCACTATAGATAGGATCGTATCATACTCGCCCTTCGAGTAAGTAGTCACCTAATAATTCGACTACCACCAGGGACGGGTACCCCAGGGTCAAGGTTTTCCAATTACCATCTATGGGCCCACGGAAATATCAAGTATGCCCCATCCCTGAGGTTGTATATACCGTGTCAAATAACGATTTAAAATCGATAATTTGCCTTGGGCAACTCTGGGAGGGAGCCCAAGTCCCCATAGACAGCTACCTCATTAACTTCGAATTCAAGAGTCGCGACATGGCGAACAATCCAAGTATTTTATTCAAGTAGCTTATTTTCTCAATTTCTTATTTCTTCGTTTATTCGTATCATGTGGCAATTCTAAAACATACAAATATCGTCGAACTTTGTATAATAAAATTTTAGTACTAGTGTGGATACCCATATCCGTACCCTCCCAAACAAAACCCTGTGATGTATCACGGACTTTTATTACGCATGCTTTAACGTTGACTTAAACGGTTCTAACTAATGTCGAATTCATTTTTGAGTCGTTTGAAATGTTAAAATGATTTAGGTCGCTTTACATCACACTTAAATAACTTTCATTTTGTCCATTTGGAGTCTAGCTAGGTCCTTGTCCCGCTTCATTTGGCATGAGCTTCGCATTTGCACTACAATTAGCCCTTTTACATTAACAAGGTCTAATTTAGTATTCCTAAATTCCTAAATTTAGGCCCGGTAGATAAAACCGGTATTTTGCCCCCTCTTACACAAAGTACGGCTTCACGTCTTACCTTATTTCACAAAAACTATGCAAATACACCCTTTTCATTTTTCCGGGTCTCGGGCCCGAAACCGAGCCCAAACCCAGCCTTTGGCCCGCACTCCAAAGCCCTAAGCATCACAAAATATCTCATAAATATCCTAGGGGTTTTCTTGAGCTTCACGTTCGAGATTATCTCGAAATCTTTCAAAGATACAATTCAGCCGAAACTAGGAAACTACACAAAAACCCGACCCTCGAACCGCATAAGCTTATGCGGTTTGGGTAGGAAACCGCATAAGCCTATGCGGTTTCCCCTGGCAACCGCATAAGGCTATGCGGTTCCTGGGCCTGTTTTTATCCCCGATTTCCTAATTTCTCCGAGGTTTTTAGTATATATACAGCCCTATACCTCGACCTCAAATCATACTTTTCAGATCACAATTTCACACACAATTCACAACACACAAATCCTCTTTCACAAAAGCCTCAAGCACTCAAATCCTTGAGTTCAACACACCATCCCGTGTTGAATTCATCCTCCTTTCAAGTTCAAGCGGCTCTGCCTGCATCTGAGCGTCAGGACAAGGTAGGTACCGATCCACTTGGATCAAAGCTTTTTCTTATTTTCTATGGACTAACAAAGGGGTCTACACTTTAGCGCCCCCCCGGCTTTGGCACCCAGCGCGCTTGCAATCCAAGTGTTCTATTTACTTCGGGTACACTCCATATCCGATGACACGCCAAAGTCGCATAAGCAACCGACCTTATAAAATAAACCAATGGACAATTGAACTTTATTTTATTTGCATGCATCTTGCACCTTCTTATTTTGCATTAAATCAACTTAAACAATGAATTCGACCTTTAACTGAACCGTATTCGTTAACAAGTTAAACATGCTAAACTGAGGGTTTTAATCAATCTTTTTGCATCTGCATCTGCACTCTTTTTACAACTTTATCGCACTTGTACGTAGCGATAACATTAGTTCAATTATCATCTTACAAGGATTGTTCTAGGTCAGTAGAGGCTATTTTTACATAGGCTTTTCTAAAAGGTTTTCATAAATCATTATTTGAATTAACTCTTTTTCTAAAGTACCCTCACCCCGAATCCAATCTGGTTTCATAGCCTTAGATCTAGGGGTGTCGGCGTGCTCCAAAATCTAGGACATGTTTTTTTAACTTAGAACATGGTAGCAGGTTCCTATTTTCCGCGATAAATAGGTGGCGACTCCATAACAGTTCTTAAAGGTTTTTCCAACTTAATCTTTTTTAACTTTAAAATCCGCCCTTAAGCAAGACGCCGAGTTGGGTCCCCTAACGGTTCCCTGTTCCACAGGTTTGGCGACTCATTTGAGAGATCTTATTTTTAAAACCAAAAACTAGCTTTTTCTTTTTAAAAAATAAAGAGGTGAAACTTGAAAGCCTTGAACAATCCTTGTAAACATATTTGAGCTATGCACATTCGTTTAGAGTCCATTCCTTTTGGAATCTAGGCACCCTTTGCACCCTCGAGAGGTGGTTCCCACATGCAGGCTTGTCCACTCGATAAAGCACATGCCGGCCTAGCTTTCCTCTCGCCTCCACGGCTGTCAGAACGGCTATCTCGACCGCCCCAGTGCTCCCTTCAGAAAACCTATCGCCCCGGCGTAAGGAAATGAAGGGGTTAAGTATCTGCCAAAGCGTACTCGAGGTAGTTGGAGGTGTACCCTGTAACACCCCCATTTAAGCCGGGCGGATCCCACCTAAATGACGGTGTTACGGGACCCGACTGAACGGGTCCATGGGCAGACACCTGTTAACTCAAGACAAAACACCTGAAATATAAATATATAACTGCAAGCGTAAAAGGCAACAAAAATCTACAACTGTCGCTCAGGCAGTGCCACGGCACGCAGGCCGGAAAAACTGTAAGTGATAAAACAAGAAAAGTCTACGGTGACAGCTAGACTCGGAACCGACTCCAGTGATCCCTCCTAGCACCCCCACTAGCAAGCAAGCGTCCGAGTACCTACGGGGTGGGGAAAACAACACAAAACACACAACAACCAAAACCCTAGTTAGCTTTTACCAAGACAGTTTAAAGAGTGCGTATGGAAATAAGACTCAACTACAAAAAGGCGGAGGAAAAATATGCCATAACCATTATAATTACATAAGTCTTGACAAAATAAGGTATTCCACGAATACTAACTCGGACGCATCTCATACAACGCAAAACCACAATCAAGTTGAGAACCCCCTTGTGTAATCTCCACACAAGGGACTTACCATATCGTCAACGCTCCACACCTCCTCCAACATATCATCTCCGATCATTGGGCCACACAGACCTCATAACATTGGGCCACACAGACCTCATAATATCGGGCCACACAGACCTCATAATATCGGGCCACACAGACCTCGTAATATCGGGCCACACAGACCTCGTAGTAATGGGCCACACAGACCTCGTAATAATGGGCCACACAGACCTCGTAATGATGGGCCACACAGACCTCGTAATGATGGGCCACACAGACCTCGTAATAATCTCGAGTACTGAACGTCATGCCAAGAGAACGGTTTGTACGCTACAAATATATACTTGTGTAACGAGGTAAAACATACAACATTCAAACTCAAGCTTATAACCATACCTGCCAACCACATTATCAAGACATAGCCCACTCATTCATTCTCAACATTGTAAATTCTCATTTATACCGCTTACGAAGTAGCCGCAAATAACAACATTCATACTCACAACCTACACGACATCCTACATACATCCATATACAAACATACATAATACCCACTTACACGATTAGCAACCTACACCTACACACATGATACACCTACACACATGACACACCTACACATACACCGACACAACTTACAACACACACACCATCATACACATACACACACACATACACATACACATACACAAACACGTACATACCCATTTACACACCCTACATTATCACCCTTAAATTCCTCAATTACTCATCTGTGCACATACATAAAACCTTAATCAAGACACTCCAAATACATACTCATACACAACGTGATCTATACACACATTCGCACACCCAATCAAGGCTAAGTAAGGTTTACAGTGATTTCAGTAAGAAAAGCGACAGATCAGCAGCCCACAAGACTCGGTTTACAGCAGGTTTTTGAGGTCATAAGTTTGGGGGGAAAAAAATGGGCAGCAACGGTACAAGCATCAGAGTAGCAGTTGGAGTAAGTTATAGCAAAGCGACAACAGGAAAGTCAACAATAACGACAGCCTATCACTCGACAAAGCCACAGCCCAACACGGCTGACATTCACATCAACACACGGCAGCAGAGGCCACCAAGAACAAAGCGGTAGTAACGATGAAATCGGCGAGGAAGGACCGGTAGAAACAAGGAAAAATAAACGGTATTAACAGTCCACACTCAGTCATCGATAACAACCCACATAGCCCTCTATTAGCAACACATACATACACATTCGACAAGTCAACACACAACCACACCTACTAGCTAAGTAAGGTTAAGCCCTTACCTTAAAGAGGAACAATTTGATTCTTTAGGACGAACACCAATTCACGCGGATTCTTCTACGAATTCTTCTCCTTGGGTTAAATTGGGTATGAGAGGATAGAGAAAGACGAGGGGAAGCAAACGGAACGAAAAACAACTGATTTGGTAGTCGGACGAAGAAAAACCGGTTGATACAAGGAGAGGAAGGTGTTTTACGGTGGAGATGAAGGGTGAGCTGTTGCTTGCTCTTTCAAATTGATCGATGATGATGATATAGAGTGGGTGAGGGAGAGTTATTTATTTGGGCTTATATTTAACTCATAATTATTTATTTTTGTTACCACTTGACTTAACTATATTAAGTAACTTCGAAAAATATTACCCGTATTATTAGATAAACCTCAAGTGTTATTATTATACGGAGTATAATATAGTATCGTATAAGAGGAACTTCAAATCTCATATATGGAAATACGGGGTATTAAAGTCTTCCCCCCTTAAAAGAATTTCGTCCCGAAATTCCTAACCATCCGTGAAAACAACAAAAAAAAAAAAAAATCACGCGCCTAAGCGCACACACCCAAAACCCATGGTCAAGGTAACATTTCACAAGCCATGATCATGTACTAAAGAAAGAATGGAAAATGCGCACTTTCTACCCCCTTATAGAAGAATTTCGCCTCGAAATTCTATCTGTTTACGGTAATAGGACCACACTAAAACTGACTATACTCGACGTATAGGACGGGTCTGCTCCACCCATGCCCGACCTAAAAACATCTCACTAATGTAGCTTATCAGGAATTGCTAAAACTCTCTAGCTTTACTCTTAACGTACTCTAACCCACTACACAGCAACCATATGTATAACATGACCTCATAACCTAACAACATAACCGCACAATCCATTACTTACTTTATGACACCTCCGAACAAGGTACCTGTCGAGTATCTCTACAAGTAACGCCTCACATGTAACAAAACCAATAATTTATCCATCTAAACCATCCCCAAGTTCGAGTTATTCCTAAATAATTTATAGCAATAAACAAAAATACGGAGTATTACAGTTGTAGAATGAATTGGCATACATTTTCCAAATAATTCACTCATAATACGTTTCTCACCAATCCCAAAGTCAAATGTATATACCTTATGTAACTGATCCCCTCGATCTTAAACATACACATCTCAGCTAAAACTCTTTATAATCTGAACTCATATTCGTAATGCTCGCAACAATTAACACACCTTCTCATAATACATTATATTCGTTTCCATTCAAACTCACGCTCCTACAACTTATACAACTATATTAACTTACTTCCATAGTTCGTCACCAACCATACCACACACATAGATATACTCAAGAATATTTACTTAATCTTTCTTTCTCATATTTACCTATGACTTGCTTAACTCAATTCTATTCAACATTCTTTAACTGAACCGTATAATCACAATAGTAGAGAAAACAGTAGTAAAGCGAGACTAAACGCGGCAACATCACAACAGCAACACGGCAACATTCTTAATATTATATATAGCTTATCTCACCTTAGCCTTATTAACACTTTTACTCGTTCCCACGAACCCTCTCACAATACCAGACTTATACCTTCACATTACTCTCATAGAGGTTAGCACGACAATTTCGAGCCATAATATACATGCGTTGAACAACCGTTAAGTAATACATTCTTCTTTGACTTTACTCGCAATAAAGACATTTGCCAAGCTCAACTTGTTGCACAAACTTACACATAAAATATACACACTGCCAAGGCTTTGCATCCTAACTCACACAACATTAACTAGACCGACAACACCATCGAATTCTGACCAAGACAATATCGGCCAGTAAGAACAACCAATTACGGCCACAATAATGATCCCAAACTCGCTAATCAATTACCGGCCAAAGACGGCAGATTACAAATGAGATGGCGGACATGATTCGAAATGGGCTGTCTCAACCACCACTACACAAAAACTACTACAACGAACATACGATGCCAGCTACACTCAACCTGGCAAAGAACGACAACATCAAATCTGGCGGTAGAAATTTTCAAAATAGAGCGACAAGAAAGAAATAAAGCAATGACCTATTCTCGGCAGAAAATCAACCCGGAAAATAAACCTCCAAACATCCGCATTCACCTCACAAAATTACAACTGCCACATACATCCAACTATTCACACTCACAAGTACACATATAATATCTAAGTAAGGTTTTACCCTTTCCTTGCGAAACGAAGCCAAAATAAACGAGTGCAAGAATGCAAAACGTCGCAAAGCCTTCTTCACCAGTTCCCACATTAAAAATAACGACAATATTATCAATTTCTACTAAAATCTTACCTACTCGACCATTAAAATTATTATTGATTCACTCACGAGTTCACTCTACTCAATTTATGTTGATTCTGTCCTCGATGCTCTATCTGTTCTCCCCTCTAACGTTCTCTTTCTTTTCGACCAGTTCACACACTGGTTGTCACCTTCTTATTTTCCTTCTGTTTATTATTACTCATGTTATTACATACACATCTATCTATACTCATACTAAATCTAACATATCTTCACAACTCTCACTTTTGTATTTTCGTTCGTCGTCACGACACACATTAATACCCACACTAACACTTCCTACAACACAACACTAAAACTCTCAACTCGACTCTTAACCGACCATCGCTGAAACGCACACATCTACAACCCTTCAAATGACATCACAATCCTATCACCAAGACTAAAATTGCAAAGAAGAAATGTAACACCTGTAGCAGACAAGAGAATGAAACGGCTTAGGCGTAGACACTAACAACAACAATAGGCACACTAACACTAGACAATAACGACAAATAGCAACAACCAAAGAGACGTGGTGGCGCAGGTAAGACGAAGAGTAAACAAAGCGGCACGCAGACACGCATGCACCAATACTCGGCATATACACTAGCGGACAACTACGCCAACAAATCACACATACTACCTCACTCCTACTTTATACACTTTTCAATTGACTCAATCCATAATTAAATTATTCATGACCCAAAGAAGTTTATAGATCATCAAACGACATTGTAAATCCTCATTCACATACTCATTCATATCTCGGCTGTTCATTCACCTTCTCACGACTATTCCTATACCATTTCGCTGCCCTATATTTCATATACAAACTCGACTACTGATCCGACCAGTTCTCTTATAACCAAGCTTACTCATGACATAAATACATCTCAAAACCAATATCACCATATTACATGCACACATATACATATTTGCGTTCACACACCAACACACACTCACACTTACAAACACTCGCATATATACATTTACCACGAGCAGAATCACACACACACTCGTTCATAGTCATCCCTACTGTTATGACCAGATTTTACACTACCCAGTATTGGCAGTGCTGGATAGATGTTGCGAATATGGTACAGAGCAGGACAGAAGAACAATGGCAGTTATAGCCCAGAACAGGTCAGAAGAGGTATGGCAGTTATAGCCCAGAACAGGTCAGAAGAGGCATGGCAGTTGTGGTCAGCAGAGGTCAACTATAGCGGTTACAAAGATCATGGGATAATGGAAGATATCATAGCTGAGCAGAAGTGGAGTCAATGGAAGTTATTTAACTACCTAAGATCATGGGTAGTTATTGGCATGCAGTTCTGCGGATCAGAATAGAAGTCATAATGGGAAGTTACAAGTCATGCATAGTGGGTAGTTATCCAACTACCTAAATTCATGAGATAGTGGCCCTAGATTTTAGGAGTTGTATTGTGAGCATTCTACCTATATATAGAGGCTCACTTAGTCATTTTTCGGGAGGTCTCTCATATGTTCTCTCATAGGTTTTTCTTATACTTTCACATAGAAGTACACATAAACGATGTATTAGCATTATTCGCTAGTTTCTCCTACGAAAATCATTCAATTGTAATCAAAAGCCTTGTAATCATCATGAGATTAATAAAAGAAGTCCTGGCTTGGTAGCCCGCAGTTTTCCCCATCTTCTTCTCGGGGTTTCTGCGTCATCAATCTCGTTGTCCCCTCAGTTCTGTTCGGAGTAGACTATGTTCTGTTCTGTTTCACAAACAGTACTAGTTGGCCCATCTTAGCTCTTTTTCACCCTTGTAGAGTTTTTACCAAAACAAATTGGCGCCCACCGTGGGGCATCTAGTTTATTGGTTTGTGAAACTCTCTTCTCAAAAATCCACAAAAAACACACTCTTGTCACGACCACATGGTTGACAAGACCCTTGAACAACTAGCACAATATTTGGAGAAATCTTGCTCAGGGATTGCTTCAATTCTACAAAAAAAGTTACAAGACTCAAAGAGAATTGAGTCACTCTTGAATCGAACGAGAACTCGGCTGATACTAGTGGTTACAACACAAGAATCAGGCCAGAATTGTCCTTGTCTTTCATCATAAAAAGAAAAGTTTTTTCCTATCATGATGGGGACAAAGGCTTTGAAGATCAACTCAAAGAGGACTCTCCTAGGAACCAGAAGCTTCTCCTAAGAAGAAGAAGGATCCTCCCCTTCGACGATTTTGCGGTTTTGAAGGATGTTCCGAAAAAATTCAACGTTCCATCAATTGAAGTTGTGCTATAGTACAGAACATCCTCAAGACCACGTTGCGCAATACAAATAGAGGACGCTCATAGTTCTTATTCCCAAAGATCTAAGGAAGAATTGCATGTGCAAAGGCTCCACTTCTGTAATGTCAGTCCTGAGCAATTCTGGGCTAATCTTTTCCGTCGTGTTCTGGACAATTTTTTCCACGCTTTGTAGATGGCATGTTAGGCAGTGATTGGCTGGGTAGGACCTCCGGTTTGTTTTGCTCCTCAGCTTTCAACTCTTGGAACCCTGGAGTAGGTGTGATAACTCCACTTGGAATGGGTGGAGGTTCCACGTTAGAACTACCAGCCAGAATAGCTTCCGTCGTTTGCTGGAGTAGTGCAGAGTTGAACAAAGAAAAGATCTCAATTCTGAACTGTGACAGTTCTGGGACTGTTCGTACTTACAAGCAAGGGTCGTCATACTTGAAGATGATGCCTTCAACAAACAGAACAGCGGAGTTTGTGTCAGAACAGGCCTAACAAGAAAGCTGGAAGTGGTCGTCAGCAGAACAGAATTGGTTCATACCGGAGACAAGAGTGAACGCATGTCCATTCATCCAGCCCTAAGATAAGAGCTTTTGAATTCTCTCTTGTTTTCCGTTCTAGATTGATAATCTCGATATTAGCAGTCTTGTATTCAGTTCTGGACTGATAATCTCGATATTAGCAGTCTTGTATTCAGTTCTGGACTGATAATCTCGATATTACCAGTCTTGTTTTCAGTTCTGGACTAGTAAACTCGATGTTAACAGTCTTGTTCTAGACTGATAATTTCGATATTAACGGTCTAGTTTTCAATTCTGGATTGACAATTTTGATATTAACATTCTTGTTATAGATTTTTCAGGATTGATTTCCAAGCTTGAGAGTCTTGTTATAGATGTTTCAGTTCTGGACGCTTGAAGGACACAACCAGTCTGCCTTGCGAAGGAATACGAACAAGGCGAAAAACCACAATCACAAGAGCCAAATCAATCTCCACCTTTTTCTCCTTACACTCATAAAGTTTATTATGCTAATGACGGTTCTAATATTTGTGGTTTGGCTTGTGTTACTGATGCGAAATGATAACTTAAGAAGAAATGATGTCGTCCCCAACAGAACTAAACAGAACTGAAAACTAGTGACTCTTGGTCAGGGAGATCGTCAAGGCAGTTCTGAATGGTTATGCTTGGTGTCTTGGAAGAAATGAGGATCAACCATGATAAACTCACTACAAATTATAACATGCTTGTGGATTCTACGGAGAGACCTAGGCCAACATACTTTGGGCAAAATTTCTCTACCTACAAAGGGAGTCTCTTCTCTTAGTTATTTTATTGATTTAATTTGATGACGTTGTGTATCTTGCTTGGTATGTTTTAATTCATAATATCATGCTCGTGCCTTCAACGTACCACTAATATGTCAAAACGTCAATCAAGTAGGGAATAATGATGATCAACGGAGAATGGCGGAATGCACAAGAGTGCTCTGAGAATAGGCTTGAAGCTATCATAGCAACAAATTCATTATATTGCAATCAAAGAAACAAGTCAGCGGATAGGTCGGACAAGGCAGGCGAGAGACGTCCTCAACCACTCCTGTTCTGGTGAGAAACTACTGGTAGGTTATGTGCAGGCGAGAATCAGGTATGACCTTGGTAGTTAACCTTTTTTACAGTCCAAAGTATCCTGTTTTGCGTAGACTCGCTTTGACAGGACTGGTATAAGTCATGTCCTGGTCCGGTCGCTCACAAGTCTGACGTTGGCCGGAAGTTCAAGTGCATGCGGTGGAGGCGCAAGAGATTTCCTCTAGAAAGGAAATAATTAACGACGAGGTTCAAAAGCTTCTAGACATGAAATGGTAAGAGAGGTAATGTATCTTGATTGGTTAACCATCGTAGTAATCATCCAACAAAAACATGGTATGTTTCAAGTGTTGATTATGTTTATTTAAGATAAAGTTTGCACATAGATTCTTTTCATCTACCCAATACTAATGTTGTGCTTGCCAAGATTTGAGGATACAAGTAGCTTACAATTGTGGATACTTTCATCAAGTCAATCGAATCGAAGTGTATCCTACTCATCAAAAGATGAATTTTATTTTTGCATAATATATTTTTAATTTATTCGCCTTACGCTTTGAGAGATGTAGGGGCAACCTACCAAGGTGGTAATTAGCACAATGTTGGAGTATTTTTATTGGGGACACAACGAAGGTGTACACATATGGTTTGGTGATGAGGTCCAAGAGTGTCAAAGATCACATTCGACGCTTGCAAGCATCCTTTTGTATTCTTGGAGAGATATAGCATGAAGTCCAATCTTGTCAAGCACTCATTTGGCGTTTCACCAAGGCAGTTCAAGGGACATTGTTGGAAGGAGTGGATCCGAAGTCAGCTCTGTGCAAATCAGAACTATTATTCAGTCCTGTGCAGATCATATTATCCAGTGCTGTGCAGATCAAACTATCCAGTGCTGTGCAGATCATACTAATTATCCGATTACGATCGATGAAAAGGATAATCTCACGATACCCCATATATTGTGCAAGTAAGAACCTCTTGGATCTTGAATAAGGTACACTCCTCAGGAAATATATATTTTTACTTAATTAATGTATATTACAAAGTTTAATCTTATTTTTAAGAATTATCATATTATTATGCGGACTAACTTTTCGATCAAGTCAGTCTTGAGAGAGTCCTGAACTGCAGGAGAATGGTTAAATGGTTTTGTGCAGATTATTATGTATAACATAAGTTGCAGGCCCAAGGCGCCATCAAGTCGAGAATCCTTGGCGATTTTGTGGCGAGTTTCAGTCCTGCTCTGGAAGAAAACTTCGACCTTGAAGTTACGGTCAAGAAAGAATATTAAAAGCTTGGACCATCTATCTTGATAGAGTTGCTAATGTCGAAAGCGGGATTGACGCGATCCTGTAATCGCCACAAGGGGACAAAATAGCCAAGGTTGTAAGTTGTGAAACTTATTACTGAGATCAGATTTTGACCTTGTCTTGATCTTGTGATCAGTTTTCTCACGTGTTGTTGCTTTCTTTCGGTTATCTTTTTAAATTTTGTTAGTGATTAATTATTTTTACAAATCGAGTTTTTCTAACGCTTGAAGATGATTGATTTTGCATGAGGTGTTTTTTCCAAATTTGCATGCTAACGGCTTTGAGCAAGAATTAGTCCTATAGTCTTGAGGACTCTACCGTTGGAAGAATTTCAAATTTTGCGAGAGGTAAACCATTGTTACAATGATCGGCCAAGTCGGGTTTGAATTTTTATCAATTGCAGTGCGGCGTCTATATATAAGTCTTAATGTTTACCTCTTCAATCTTGACCCTTTTTATTTCCTACCGTTATATTTTACGGTTGTTTCTCTTCTGCTCGTTGTGTTCTGAATTATCTTTTGAATTATTTCCTTGAGTTTGCTAAAAGCGTTTCCCTTGAGAAAACTAGGGGCATCTTTTGGGTCTTGGATTTTCATCTTTCAAGGCTATCGACTCACGAAGTTTTAGCAAGTCACTAGTCTTGACAAAGTCAAGATTCGCAAGTCATCATTTGGTCAAAGCAAGTCAACCCAACAAGTAGTATGAGGGTGATGGATTCATTGGTGCGTGGTCGAGCATGACATTCACGAAGTGATTGTCGGAAACAGGTTTGAATTTTCGTTGATTCGATCCGAATTTTAATCCCGATGCAGTACGTGTCTTGCGAAATTTTTATGTTGTCTTTGTAGCCGTTGCTTTTTAAGTTTATTTTTGCAGAGTGTTTTCAACCTTGTACCATCGTGATTGAACTCTGAGCAGTCTCATGTTGTTATTGCTCAAAGTTGCCGAAGTTGTTTCAAGAAAGGTTAAAGGTTATAATTTTTATGCGAGCTCACATGTTTTTGAGAGTATGTGGCAGGTGAAAATTCACTGTGTTAGAGATGACAAAAGAATGTCAAGATAGAGCTTTATGTTGAAGATTGTTGTCCTTGTTTTCTAAACTACAAAGAGGGGCACTGATGACACTAGAAAGTTGTCATTCGCTCCAGAACAGAACAGACGTTGTCGTTCGCTCCGAGAAGAAAGGCTGTCGTTCGCTCCCGAGAAGAGGCATTTGTCGTTTGCTCCGAAACGACGCTCTCGTTTGCCCTAGAGCGATGGTTGTCATTCGCCCTAGAAACGAGAAGAAGTCATCCGCTCCAAGGCGAGAAGATGTCGTTTGCTCCGAATAGAAAATTTGTACATATTTGAAACAGTGAAAGAGGTAATTTCGTTATTAAGGAGAGCAAAATCTAAAGGTACGCAATTCATCGCTTGTTGTTATTAATAATAAGTTGGACGTTAAGTTAAATGTATCAACCTTTATAGCTTTATAGCTTTTTATAGCTTTTTATAAGACATATTTCTTTCTTTCTAACTTGTTTATGTTCGTGAAGAAGTTATCTTTCCAGAATTGGTTATTCAAACACCAAGGTATGTCCTATGTATTCTAGATTCTAAAATTATTCTTTGTTCACTAACCTTGAAAACTTTGAACGAGTGTGAAATGCAGTAAAGATTACGTCGACCTCGTATCAAGGTGTTATATATGGTGAGAAGATTCAACAAGAATGTCAAAGTGAGAGCCCTTTGAGAAAGAGAATTATTTTAGAGAAATATATTCAAGAATGCAAGAGAAGTAGCATCAAACAAGTTTGCTCAAGTTGGAAAGGTCCTTACCTCGTTGACTCCATCATCGGTCAAGGGGCACATGAATTGGTAACTCTTGAGGGAAAGTTGATTCCAAAGCTTGGAAATCAACCAAACTCAAGCTCTATTTATTTAATTTCAATTAATTTATTTTACATATCGCTTTACTTTATATTATTTTATCATGAGAAAAACCATTGAATACATCAATGGCTAGTACTAACCAAGTTTTTACATTTTACAGCACTTTTCCAAAATCTCAAAGTATTCTCAATCTTGCTTATTATATATCAAAAGTTTCTTCATAATATTATACCAGGAATCTTGGAGCATATTATCTTGTGTTTACGGTCACGTTGCCGTTCTTGGAGCATATATTACCTTGGAGTATATTATCTTGTGTTTTGCGGTCTTGCGCTACACACTTTGAAGAATATTTTCTATTTTCTTGCACTATGCCGCCAACTTTGGAGTTCATCATAATGCTCTTGCAACCTTATCTTCTTTGCCTTTGGATTATATAAATATGGAAGCATCTTATTTTGATCCTAATTGCATCAAGTTCTATCATGTATCTTATTCTACTATTTTTGGTGCTCATTCTATGCAATCTTGATATTGGAGTTTTACCCTTGATCCTGGCGGATCTTCAGCACTCTTGAAGCCGGTTTTCCAGTCTTGAGTAGAGTTCTCAATCTTGAGCACGTTTATAGTTTTGAGCTCGTCCTCAGCATCTTTGGAGCTTGCCCTCCAGTATTGAGCCTAGTCCTTGGTCTCGAGCATATCGTCAGTCTTGGAGCCTAGACCTCCAGTCTTGTAAAAGTAGAGCCAATGTCCAATGGTATAGTCTAATTTTTATTTCTTGTTTTGCGGATTACAGTTTAATTACAAGAGAAAATATTTTTATTATCACAAATAATCCACTAAAAATCTAGTATGCCACATATTACAAATAAAGGAGTCTATCCTCCAGTCCTAGTCAGGAGTCTATCTTCCACATCTAATCAAGAGTTTATCCTTCAATTCTACTCAGGAGTTTATCCTCCGATTAAGTACGGAGTTTAACCTCCAATTAGAGCTTTGTCCTCAACATTTTGGAGTTACCCTTTGATTACGTAAGAATGGAACTTGTCTTCCAGTTTGAGCTTAGTCCTCGGCCTTGGCGGCCAGTCTGCGGTGGAGATCTTCCTCCGGACCACGGTGCGGCCAGATCTGCGGTGGAGATCTTCCTCCAGACCACGGTGCGGCCCGATCTGCAGAGCGGCCGATCTGCTTTGTAGAGGATGCGTCCTCGGATTGACGGACCAGGGCTTAGCGTAGTTAAGAGAGTCCTATAATATCCCTCAAGGTTAGCCATGATCATGCGTACATAAGTGCAGGGTGTACACTGCGAGGTTAGTGCATTCACGAGCAATAGAAGCGATAGAAGCGATAGCGACAATAGTGATTAAGTCCTTGGATCACCAAGGCTAATTACTTAACAGCAAAGCTGTCGAGCGGACTAGAAAAATGTCTTGCTCTGCAGACTAAGCAAAGGACCACGGTAACAGCAGTTAAGCCCTTTGGAAAGACATAAGGCACACATACGAAGAAGCCCTTTGAAAGATAAGGCATACACACGTAAAGCCCTTTGAGAGACAAGGCACAAAGTATTTAACCATCCTCGAGAAGGTTAAACAATAGTTCATACGATGCATTATCAAAAGACAAGCGAAGTATTCTACAGATCAAGTCACCATAAGTGTTGCACAATCTAATGGGTCTCAACTATCCCCAGATTTCACAACATATGGCTAGCCTTCCTTTTTAAGGTTAGGAAAGTCCAAAGCTCATATATACTAAGCGAACATCTCTTGTCCAACAAGTCATATCAAGGTTCAAACTCTCTTTGTTTCAAAGCAAGGTATAAGCCCTCGGTAAGCCTCACGATTATCTATTCGTGGTATGTTCAAGTTCAACTTACGATTTACTAGTCATCGCTACAGTGAAGCGATCAATCAGGTTTTAATTCTCTCCTACTTGATTTGAGCGTTGTCTCTTTGAATGTGGTACACAAGTCTTGCCGGATGCATAGTTGTTCAAAATTTTATAGCCGTTGTTTCTACTCTAGTCTGTTCTGTATAGAAGTGTTTATGCAGGATTGTTTCCTCAAGATTCTTTGAGCGCACTTGAGAAAACAAGGGGCATTTGTTATGACCAGATTTTACACTACCCAGTATTGGCAGTGCTGGATAGATGTTGCGAATATGGTACAGAGCAGGACAGAAGAACAATGGCAGTTATAGCCCAGAACAGGTCAGAAGAGGTATGGCAGTTATAGCCCAGAACAGGTCAGAAGAGGCATGGCAGTTGTGGTCAGCAGAGGTCAACTATAGCGGTTACAAAGATCATGGGATAATGGAAGATATCATAGCTGAGCAGAAGTGGAGTCAATGGAAGTTATTTAACTACCTAAGATCATGGGTAGTTATTGGCATGCAGTTCTGCGGATCAGAATAGAAGTCATAATGGGAAGTTACAAGTCATGCATAGTGGGTAGTTATCCAACTACCTAAATTCATGAGATAGTGGCCCTAGATTTTAGGAGTTGTATTGTGAGCATTCTACCTATATATAGAGGCTCACTTAGTCATTTTTCGAGTGGTCTCTCATATGTTCTCTCATAGGTTTTTCTTATACTTTCACATAGAAGTACACATAAACGATGTATTAGCATTATTCGCTAGTTTCTCCTACGAAAATCATTCAATTGTAATCAAAAGCCTTGTAATCATCATGAGATTAATAAAAGAAGTCCTGGCTTGGTAGCCCGCAGTTTTCCCCATCTTCTTCTCGGGGTTTCTGCGTCATCAATCTCGTTGTCCCCTCAGTTCTGTTCGGAGTAGACTATGTTCTGTTCTGTTTCACAAACAGTACTAGTTGGCCCATCTTAGCTCTTTTTCACCCTTGTAGAGTTTTTACCAAAACACCTACTAACCATACAGCAGCTATAAAACATCTCAGTTTAGTAAGTGACCAGTAACCTAATACGCTTCCTTACACTTCAAGACCACTCACCAAGGGTCCAAATACTTCATAACGCACTCATTGTCCACAGTCCACACTGACTCGTAACCATACCTTTTGGACATGGACTCAATTACTTTACATTTAAACTTGTGATAACGGAGGTCAAAATGTCCAATATTGCATCACGACGAGCAGCTAAATTACATTCTCATGACACCGAAAGTCCCAGCAATCACATTTCTATATTACTCACAAAACAACTCGAGCAATCCTACTTTTACAACGCAGTAAAACACATAATTAGTAGAACACAAGCGTAAACACATACAACGATGAAAGCCTATCATAAACTCGACCTAATTTTGGTACAAGACCGAGCTTAGGCCTCGACCTACCACCTAAAACATTTCGCAACAGCACTAATCCAGAGCAGCAGCAACACTTCCGAGCAACAGCCATACGGCCTAGCCAACCTCGCCGTACCATCGGTCAATCTTTGTCCCGAAACATTTCGCATTTGCAACGCTCTACACATTCGTATACCACACCAAACCAACCTACTTCAACTGAAAATCACGGCCAACAACAGCAGCCACACACCCCCACTCGTAACAATTCACCCTCAGCCTCACCTACACAGCACCGCACACATCTACTCAACAACAATAATTCTAAGCACAATAAAACCACCACGAGCAGAGCAAGAACAATACAACAGTAACTCAAAATGACAGCACACGTTGAGCAACTCACGAAAGCAGTAACGACGAAGAGACAACCACCAACAGCAGCAAAATAATGTAAGAACAGCAGCGCGACCAGTAGTAAAGACACGATGGGGCGACGACTCGATGTGAGCGACAAAAGCATAGCAAAGCACACTCGGTTGAGCGCACACACACTCACGATCAACACACACAACCCACACGCACACTAAGACCATACACACACGCGCACGCATCATCATCATCGTTTCATACTTTAAACGACACATAAACCAGACACACATACATTTATATCATCATAGCATATGTCGATAACAACAATGACACACGTCACAAATCACAAGGTAGCCATACACACTTCATGATTATAATCAAAACGTATAAGAAATCTAACAGAAGCATATATCGACACTCCTATTTAAGCATACATTTAACGTCAACAGAGAGTTCTTATAAGTACCAATATTATCAATCAAAATCAGTTATGACTATATATATATCTATGTATCAGCAACCAAAACCACAGTTCCCAAAATGCACATCACAGTGCCTCCAGTGACCATACGGTCCTAATCCCATCCTCCATCAACGATATCCAATAATGTACACGATATTATCAACGAGAACAAGATAACAAGAACAAGATAATGAAGCACAAGATAAAAGAAATGATAAAGAACAAAATATATCAATATGTGGCTTAAAGGGGAGGGTGGGCGGGGTCATTATAATATATAACCACTATATTTACTTGACCTGTACTGTTTACCGTTTTCTTGCCATGACGTTCCTCGTACTGATCCCACACCAAAGATCAACAACACCACCATATTATCTCCACAACTCCATAAATACTCCTCACGCCTCAACACGTCTCATCACCGTATCTCCATTCTCCATGATCACAAAACACAATCACAAACAAGACAATCATCAGCACGTCAACGCAACCCGACACACTTTACCCCCATTAACCACTTCAACTCATGGCTACCAAGCTCTCTAGGGACGTCTCCCACCCAGGGTTTCGGGACGTCTCCCTAACCCTGGTGTTGCTTGGATCACCAGTCATTTCCGTGGGGTTCATTTTAATTCCTATATTCATTTTAAGACACGACTGACCTAAGTTCATTTTAGGATTCATTTTAGGTTCATTTAATCAGGGTCGCCGCTCTGATACCAATTTGTAACACCCCCATTTAAGCCGGGCGGATCCCACCTAAATGACGGTGTTACGGGACCCGACTGAACGGGTCCATGGGCAGACACCTGTTAACTCAAGACAAAACACCTGAAATATAAATATATAACTGCAAGCGTAAAAGGCAACAAAAATCTACAACTGTCGCTCGAGGCGATTACCCACGACGCAGCTAGGAAAAAGCGTAAGTGATAAAACAAGAAAAGTCTCACGGTGGCAGCTAGACTGGGCAAACTCGGTGATCCCTCCTAGCACCCCCACTAGCAAGCATGCGTCCGAGTACCTACGGGGTGGGGAAAACAACACAAAACACACAACAACCAAAACCCTAGTTAGCTTTTACCAAGACAGTTTAAAGAGTGCGTATGGAAATAAGACTCAACTACAAAAAGGCGGAGGAAAAATATGCCATAACCATTATAATTACATAAGTCTTGACAAAATAAGGTATTCCACGAATACTAACTCGGACGCATCTCATACAACGCAAAACCACAATCAAGTTGAGAACCCCCTTGTGTAACCTCCACACAAGGGACTTACCATATCGTCAACGCTCCACACCTCCTCCAACATATCATCTCCGATCATTGGGCCACACAGACCTCATAACATTGGGCCACACAGACCTCATAATATCGGGCCACACAGACCTCATAATATCGGGCCACACAGACCTCGTAATATCGGGCCACACAGACCTCGTAGTAATGGGCCACACAGACCTCGTAATAATGGGCCACACAGACCTCGTAATGATGGGCCACACAGACCTCGTAATGATGGGCCACACAGACCTCGTAATAATCTCGAGTACTGAACGTCATGCCAAGAGAACGGTTTGTACGCTACAAATATATACTTGTGTAACGAGGTAAAACATACAACATTCAAACTCAAGCTTATAACCATACCTGCCAACCACATTATCAAGACATAGCTGTAACACCCCGTGTTTTTGAAACACATTTTTATAAAAGAATTTAATTCCTTAGATTAAATTCATCCTTTTTCCTTATAATAAAAATGCGACTGAATTTTTTTCGCTAAACATGTAACCCTCCATGTTCAGTTAAGCCTTTATAATTGCGCAAACCATTAATTAAACATCCTCGCTCACTTATTTTCCTAACACTTTATACTACAAGTTATTTTGCACCTAAATTAAAACCGTTTTTAATTACTTTGAATTTGAACTTTATTTTTACATTTTCAAACTCGATAAATCAAACAAAGAGTCTACAACAATTTTCTCAACAACAAATTTTGTACATGAATCGAGGCCACACATTGACTAAAAGCCCAAGCCACCTAAGTGTGATTAAGTCACCTAATCTTTTCCTAATCTACTTACTCATAATCCTAATCTCACCAAAAATGGTTAAGGCTTAATCAATTTTGATTAGTACTAACAAGACATACTATAATAATATAAAATTACTATTCCTTTTGATTTAACTAGCACTTTCACTAAAACTCGTTATAATGAGCCACACTTATTCAAAAGCTGATAAACTTTTTGGCGTTTGATCATAATGATTTAATTCGATAACATTCAATGAAAAAATATATATTTAGAGCAAATAAGATTTTATTTCAAAGTTTAGGATTCTAGACCCAATTTTTATTTTGAATTCTCTTCTCGTTTTCTTCATTTTTATTTTCGATCTTACTTCAAAACATTATTTTAAGATCATATATTTTATTTTGAGACTTTTCGCGTGCGCGCAAATCGAAAATTTGAAAAAACGAAAATCGAGCCAACTTGGCTCCTTGTGGCCGAGATATTTGGACAATGAGTCCAACATATCTTCTTCCATTTTCTTCCTTTCTCTTCCACTTTGTTCCCCCTTTACTAAGTTGTCTAATCCTCCTTACACCTCCTACATTTTCATCATGATATTCTAGCTTGTTTTTATTTAAAGATTATACAATATTAATACAAAACAAATACATGCAAATATACTACAAGTTACTAGTATACTTTCATTACTACTACTACTTTCATTCACACACAAACACAACTAAAAACACTCTAACATTTTCTCTCTAAATAAATCAAACTCAAGAACAAAGTAAGCATATTCATATGCAAACTCAAGAACACCATATGATCTTCATCCTCTTTAATTCCATTTTCTTCCTTAAGCTTTTATTTTCTTGTGTTTAATTTCCTTAAGCTCTTAAGTAAACTCTCCACCATTTTAACTTGTAATCATTTCCTCTTTTAACTTATAAATATTTAAGAACATAAGTCAAAACATATAAAATATAAACATCACCTAAACTAAAAACAATACTACACTTAAATTTTAGTAGTATAATTTAGCTAGCTAAAATGATTTACTAACTTTCTTATCTTCATTTTTATGTACTACTCCTAACCAAAGACGAGGAGCAAGGTGAAGCCATCGACTTGAGCATCTTTGACCATATAGTGGATCCGGATAATTGCTAGAAAAATCATACCGAGTAATTAAGGTGCCCCCGCACACTAGGTTTTAATTTTGTTAATCGCATGCTAGAAATGTCTATGTGTTATATTTATTGTGTATATGACCACCTAGCTTCATATGTTAAATTAGGAGACAAAAATCGAAAAATAAAATTGTTTGCTCACCTATATATACCCACGGCATTTCCCTTATTTTTCACCTAATTTTTCGTTTTAATTTTTGTAAATTGCATGCTTAAAATACTAACACTAGTATGTACATGAATATATAATTAGTTTTTGTTTAGGACTTAAAATGAAATTGTTATGAATTTAAATGTGTTAAAATGTTTTATTGTGTTATTGAAGTATTATTGTTATTAAGTATGATATAATGATTTTCTTTTGTATGTTAATGTTTGTAGTTGTTTTTCACTCATGATTAAGTATATATATGATATAGAATAAATTAGTTGTTGAATTAGAAGTATAAAAATCAAAAAAATCAAAATTTAGGAACATATATATATATACACGGTTTTCTTATTATTTTTGGACCAATTTTTAGTTTTAATTTTTCTAAATAACATATTAGGATTAGTTTAATTAAATTAGACTTGTATGAAAAATTTGAGAAAATTATATAAACATATAAAAATTTGACTAAATAATGTTCATATTAAAAGCATTAGTGTTCTTCACATATTCATGTGATCTTCATGTAGAAGACTAATTTTGATTCATAATTTTTATGAAGTTAAAGTTAAGTGTTGTTTTAATCCATTAGTGAATAAACACATAACTAAATCTATAAGTTAAATAAGCTAAATCTTAAAAATATAAAAGTTAGAAATTTAAAGTGAGTAAAATCACTATTCATAAATGAAATAAAATATTTAGTGAAAATCGTAAACTAGTTAAGTCACTTTAGTATGACTTAGAAAATTAGTATATAAAAACTTTAAGTCAAAATCGATTAAATTAGAAAACAAAATAAAAATGGATAAGTATAGAAGGGCCACGGTTTAGGGTTCAATTTTGGACCTAAAATGATTTTGTCACTTTTTATTTTTATCACTTAAGTAATTAAATTAGTTAAAGTAATGAAATATTAATAAAAACAAAAAAAGAAATAAATAGCTAAACTAAAATGGAGCCACGGTTTTACCTAAATAAGTGGGTCAATTTTGATCAAAATGAATTTGTCACTTAGTCATTAAAGTTGAATAGTAATTAGGATTATATTTGATTGTATAATAAATCGTTAATAAAAAGAATCAACGAAACCGATAAAAATAAACGTTACATGTATTAAAATGAATAATATCGTATGTTACTACCTATGCTTAGTTGTGGATATGGAGATATGGACTATTTAAAATGAACTACGACAAACTCGCTAAAATTTTGAAACCGCTTAAATTTTAGCTAAGTATACGACTAAATCTAAACCGAGTTTTACTTTTGAAATATCATTTAAATCACCAAGTATAAAAATGAACTTAACAACTTTGGTTTAAATATGTTTCAAAATCACTAAATACAATATGAACTTAACAAGTTCGATTAAAATATATTTCAAAATCACTAAGTACAAAACGAACTTAACGACTTTAAAACTAGAATTCTACACTTAGAAGAAAATAAGCTTAGTTTAGTAACTAAATAAAATACTAAGTATAAATATACGAATAAAATACTAAGTATAAATATACGAATAAAATACTAAGTATAAATATACGAATAAAATACTAAGTATAAATATACGAATAAAATACTAAGTATAAAAATACGTATAAATACGATGAATAGTAAATACGTGAATAGTAAAATCATTGAATAGTAAAAATATTTAAAACTTACGAACGGACTCAAAATAAATATTTAAGTTTTCTATGTGCTTCCGTTTACCTGAAGAACTGCTAGAACTAAATTTTCATTATACAAGTTCGCCGATAATAATTAGTATGAGTTGTCACTTGAGTAATATAAGAATGAGAAAATGATAAAGAAAGTAAGTGTGAATTACTCGGGTGTCTGCGATGTTAAACGCTATAGGGTCAGGGTTAGTAAGGTAGCCGCATATGGGGACACTATCATCGCTATTTGGTGCTAGTGGTAATCTAATGACTCTCCTAGTCTTTATTTAACGTGATTTTCGCCCTGGGTAGTGATTCGTTCACGGGCCCATATGAGGTAATTGGAAAATGACCATTCTATCCAGGGGATGCGTCGTAGTGTAATAGTCGTATCAATAGGGTAGTGTGTGCATGCAAAAGACAGGGGACTGAACCTCCTTATTACCTGCTTGATATCTTCAGCATTTAAAGTCAGTTGATGTGGCCAAAGCATTGTCGCTGCGTTAACATGCTATTTGTGTTAACGCATGTTTCCATCCTTGCTAGTTTGTTGGCTTATGGTCGTGTTTCATCTTAGATTATCCATGTTGTGTTAGATGTTAGGTAGTATCTTATGCTACTTAGTGTTTGATCGATGTATGCAGTCTGAGTAACTAGTGCACTTTGATGGCGGATCATATGGGTGATTTACCATGAGAGTACACCACCACTCTGTAGTCAAGACTCGCGAGTATATGTTGCTATATGAATAATTGAAAAGGGTCGACTACCCGAATGTGAATGAAATGATGATGATTTGCCTACATGATTATGAATTGTGATAATTTGATGATTAAATTGTTGTGTTATATGATTTGATAAGACCCGATGATTTAATTACCTTGTTGCATGAATCGCTTATGTTATGCTTATGAAGCGCATTATTGTATGTATATATGTGTTGTTTAGATTGTGTTGGGGAGAAAACACTAATAAAGGGATCAACGCAGTACCCAGGGACTTATATTGTCAAATGCTGGGGATGGTTTACCTCATTTTGTACTCCATTGTTTTGGAGAGATTTTGTAATCGAATATACACTCTGTTTATCTTAAACTCATATTATGTATATGGAGTTTGTAATATGATAACAGCTGGTTTTGTAATAAATAGACTTAATTAATTTTCCGCCTTAGTTTAATTAAAGTCACGAGAAACCGGGTTATTCTGATTGGTATCGAGCTGTCTTGCGGCCAGTGAGTGACTTAAAGTTATCTCATCTAGCGAGGCGACACACAGGCGGAACATTCATATCGTATGACTGGCAAAGACTTATAGGGTCTAATAATGAATTAGAAATCCTAGATCGCTAAAATAATAATATTAGAACGCTTTAAATGTGAGGATGGGTAGGAACATTAAGGACTGACCGACTAATCTTTTTGACTAACAAGTTCCCTATACTAACTTTACAAGAATCAAGACGTAAGAATCGAAGACAAGGCTGAAGCGCATGCAGAGAGACGTATCAAGAATCATGCTATCTGAGGCAGCTTCCAAGACGTCGGAGACTTCTTTAGCTTTAAAAATTCCTACAACCATCTATAACCGTTCTTTAATTATCCCCATCATTGCAACGCTTTTCAACTTTCAGACTTTCTAGATCACAAAATCTCTTGACATTTAATCTCTCCATGATTTTAGGATTTCCTTTTTACATTCTAAAATCCCTACTAATAAGGAGTCAATCTCGTAAAATTTTTACTTCTTCGAGACTTTTAATGTTCTGAATCGATAATCCTTTATAAATGACTCTGTAACTAATTTTCTTTTCTCTCAACTTCGTAGAATGTGTTCAACCTTATTCTACGAATTCATAAACTTCTTTCTTTTTACTTCAAACCCTCTTACCTTATTCAAATGCTGTTCATAATCTGAAGGCTAACCCTTATCAATTCTCAGACTCAACTCCATACCCCTTGAACATATATCTGAACTCTTATGTTATTTTCTGAGCTTGGTTTCTAACCCTCTGTCATAGTTCACTTCATTGAGAAGGAATTAGGAAGCTTTGTAACTTTTGATTTTAATATCTCTTTCAGAATGGCTGCAAACGGTATCCCAGACAATGACCTTAACCAACAATTCCTCGAAGAGGAGGCAAGAAGAAAAGGCTTCGAGGATGCAATCACAAAGATTGCTCAAGGCATGTACCAACATCAGGGTGGCGGAAACAACCAATCCGCATTTGAGAGGTTCTCAAAACACAGACCTCTACCATACTCAGGCTCCGTCAACCCTACCGTTCTGACTGAATGGATCGAAGAAATGGAGAAGCTGTTAGAGCTCAGTAAGACACCGCCTACAGAGAAGGTGAACGTGGTAGCTTACTACCTCAAGGGAGAAGCCAACAGCTGGTGGCGCTTGATCAGGTCCACCTTTCCCCTGAGGATATACAACTGGAGCGAGTTCAAACTGCTGCTAGAAAACAAGTACTTCGGAGAAGAGCTAAGATGGGAGATGGAAGAGAAATTCAGGAACTTAGATCAAGGTGATATGTCTCTGCAGGCATACACCGAGAAATATCAGGAGCTATCTAAGTTTGCTCCTAGAATATTAACGAACGAGGAGGAACTTCATGACCCGTTATGTAAGGGGCATGACTAACGACCTGAGGATAAACATGAGCGGGTTCAACTGTAAGAATTTTGCTGAGGCTTATGAGAAAGCAACGAGCATCTGGGCATCCATCCAGAAGGGAGTGGCTGAGGAGAAAAAGAAGAATAGGACTCTTACGCCTCCTGTGGCAAGTTCTAGTTTCATCCAGAAGCCGACCTTCCAACAAAGGAATTTCCAGAGGCCGAACTCCCAAAACAACAATTTCAACAAGCGGTTTACAACCGCAACAACAACAACTTGAACAATGGGAGGTCGACTACAAAGGTGGAAGAACCCGCCGCCGATTATGCGATCGGACAATTGCTATTTACATCCTGAGGCTCTACACCTGGAAAGCGGTACAGCGGATCCCCAATCGCCTGCTTTCTTACGCAATGAAGCGGGGCACAAATCTAACGCATGCCGAAGAAAGAAGCGATGGGAAGAAAGAACACGACCACTACCCGCAGTTAAGGTACAAGGGCGTGTTTACGTCTTGTCGAGTTTGACGAAGACATCGAGGGTCGCCCGACGTGAAGCGACTTTACGGGTAAATTCCTGGTTAACTCAGCACCTACCTTTATTTTATTCAACATAATTATGTCCTTGTCCTTCTTCTCGTCAAAGTAGTTAACAAGATCCAAACTGACAAAGACCTGAACAAATATTTACTAAGTTAGATTTTCATAAAACCCCTTTCTATTAAAATTTTTGAATTTTACCCAAAATACGACTTATAACATTTCCGTTCCATCTAATAACATTATAATATTAATTTTTAAGGGAATGAGCTATATCAACGAGGTTATCCATAATTCTCTAAAATTTTATTTAACCATTCAACGATAACCTATATTTCTTTTAACTTCATTAAAGCTCATATTCACCTTATGATCACTACGACTTTTACCTAATTTCCCTAATTGCCGTTTATTCCTAAGGCTATACATTCTATTTAAGTGGTCATTAAAAGTAACAATAAAAAAATATTATTAAGTACATAAGTCTGAAACTTCTTAAGGGGGTAGGACAATCTTCTGGTTTTACCCCAACCTTAATTTAATTTTAAAAAATTTTATATTCAGCTTATTTTAAGGTTAAATTTTATTTAAAATTTAAATAAGCGGTTTTATTCTTAAAGCGCTTATTATTTTAATTTCAATTAATTAAATACAAAACTTCTAGGCCCTACTCTTTTATAAATCTCTTTCGCGTCATTTTCAAAAATAACATTCCCGTAACATTTCTATATTTATCTAAATATCTCATTAATAAAACAAGCGTGGTTTTTACTCCAACATTTTCCCTCTATCCGACGCTTCGATACTAATTTGAAAACTCAAACTTTTCAACCAGTCTTATTCCAATAAAACCAAATATTATTATCCAAATGCGTAAAGCTCAATATTCTCTCTAACTGCCCTGTTCAACCTCGAGCAGTTATCCACTCTATCTAAGTTTGAGACTAAACTTTCTTAAAGAGTAGGATTGTAACACCCGTGTTTTGAAACACATTTTTATAAAAGAATTTAATTCCTTAGATTAAATTCATCCTTTTTCCTTATAATAAAAATGCGATTGAATTTTTTCGCTAAACATGTAACCCTCCATGTTCGTTAAGCCTTTATAATTGCATGAACCATTAATTAAACATCCTCGCTCACTTATTTTCCTAACACTTTATACTACAAGTTATTTTGCACCTAAATTAAAACCGTTTTTAATTACTTTGAATTTGAACTTTATTTTTACATTTTCAAACTCGATAAATCAAACAAAGAGTCTACAACAATTTTCTCAACAACAAATTTTGGCACGCAAATCGAGGTCAAACATTGACTAAAAGACCAAGCCACCTAAGTGTGATTAAGTCACCTAATCTTTTCCTAATCTACTTACTCATAATCCTAATCTCACCAAAAATGGTTAAGGCTTAATCAATTTTGATTAGTACTAACAAGACATACTATAATAATATAAAATTACTATTCCTTTTGATTTAACTAGCACTTTCACTAAAACTCGTTATAATGAGCCACACTTATTCAAAACTGATAAACTTTTTGACGTTTGATCATAATGATTTAATTCGATAACATTCAATGAAAAAAATATATATTTCGAGCAAATAAGATTTTATTTCAAAGTTTCGAGGATTCTAGACCCAATTTTTATTTTGAATTCTCTTCTACGTTTTTCTTCATTTTTATTTTCGATCTTACTTCAAAACATTATTTTAAGATCATATATTTTATTTTGAGACTTTTCGCGTCTTGAAATCGAAAATTTGAAAACAAAATCGAGCCAACTTGGCTCCTTGTGGCCGAGATATTTGGACAATGAGTCCAACATATCTTCTTCCATTTTTCTTCCTTTCTCTTCCACTTTGTTCCCCCTTTACTAAGTTGTCTAATCCTCCTTACACCTCCTACATTTTCATCATGATATTCTAGCTTGTTTTTATTTAAAGATTATACAATATTAATACAAAACAAATACATGCAAATATACTACAAGTTACTAGTATACTTTCATTACTACTACTACTTTCATTCACACACAAACACAACTAAAAACACTCTAACATTTTCTCTCTAAATAAATCAAACTCAAGAACAAAGTAAGCATATTCATATGCAAACTCAAGAACACCATATGATCTTCATCCTCTTTAATTCCATTTTTCTTCCTTAAGCTTTTATTTTCTTGTGTTTAATTTCCTTAAACTCTTAAGTAAACTCTCCACCATTTTAACTTGTAATCATTTCCTCTTTTAACTTATAAATATTTAAGAACATAAGTCAAAACATATAAAATATAAACATCACCTAAACTAAAAACAATACTACACTTAAATTTTAGTAGTATAATTTAGCTAGCTAAAATGATTTACTAACTTTCTTATCTTCATTTTTATGTACTACTCCTAACCAAAGACGAGGAGCAAGGTGAAGCCATCGACTTGAGCATCTTTGACCATATAGTGGATCCGGATAATTGCTAGAAAAATCATACCGAGTAATTAAGGTGCCCCCGCACACTAGGTTTTAATTTTGTTAATCGCATGCTAGAAATGTCTATGTGTTATATTTATTGTGTATATGACCACCTAGCTTCATATGTTAAATTAGGAGACAAAAATCGAAAAATAAAATTGTTTGCTCACCTATATATACCCACGGCATTTCCCTTATTTTTCACCTAATTTTTCGTTTTAATTTTTGTAAATTGCATGCTTAAAATACTAACACTAGTATGTACATGAATATATAATTAGTTTTTGTTTAGGACTTAAAATGAAATTGTTATGAATTTAAATGTGTTAAAATGTTTTATTGTGTTATTGAAGTATTATTGTTATTCGTATGATATAATGATTTTTCTTTTGTATGTTAATGTTTGTAGTTGTTTTTCACTCATGATTAAGTATATATATGATATAGAATAAATTAGTTGTTGAATTAGAAGTATAAAAATCAAAAAAATCAAAATTTAGGAACATATATATATATACACGGTTTTCTTATTATTTTTGGACCAATTTTTAGTTTTAATTTTTCTAAATAACATATTAGGATTAGTTTAATTAAATTAGACTTGTATGAAAAATTTGAGAAAATTATATAAACATATAAAAATTTGACTAAATAATGTTCATATTAAAAGCATTAGTGTTCTTCACATATTCATGTGATCTTCATGTAGAAGACTAATTTTGATTCATAATTTTTATGAAGTTAAAGTTAAGTGTTGTTTTAATCCATTAGTGAATAAACACATAACTAAATCTATAAGTTAAATAAGCTAAATCTTAAAAATATAAAAGTTAGAAATTTAAAGTGAGTAAAATCACTATTCATAAATGAAATAAAATATTTAGTGAAAATCGTAAACTAGTTAAGTCACTTTAGTATGACTTAGAAAATTAGTATATAAAAACTTTAAGTCAAAATCGATTAAATTAGAAAACAAAATAAAAATGGATAAGTATAGAAGGGCCACGGTTTAGGGTTCAATTTTGGACCTAAAATGATTTTGTCACTTTTTATTTTTATCACTTAAGTAATTAAATTAGTTAAAGTAATGAAATATTAATAAAAACAAAAAAAAGAAATAAATAGCTAAACTAAAATGGAGCCACGGTTTTACCTAAATAAGTGGGTCAATTTTGATCAAAATGAATTTGTCACTTAGTCATTAAAGTTGAATAGTAATTAGGATTATATTTGATTGTATAATAAATCGTTAATAAAAAGAATCAACGAAACCGATAAAAATAAACGTTACATGTATTAAAATGAATAATATCGTATGTTACTACCTATGCTTAGTTGTGGATATGGAGATATGGACTATTTAAAATGAACTACGACAAACTCGCTAAAATTTTGAAACCGCTTAAATTTTAGCTAAGTATACGACTAAATCTAAACCGAGTTTTACTTTTGAAATATCATTTAAATCACCAAGTATAAAAATGAACTTAACAACTTTGGTTTAAATATGTTTCAAAATCACTAAATACAATATGAACTTAACAAGTTCGATTAAAATATATTTCAAAATCACTAAGTACAAAACGAACTTAACGACTTTAAAACTAGAATTCTACACTTAGAAGAAAATAAGCTTAGTTTAGTAACTAAATAAAATACTAAGTATAAATATACGAATAAAATACTAAGTATAAATATACGAATAAAATACTAAGTATAAATATACGAATAAAATACTAAGTATAAATATACGAATAAAATACTAAGTATAAAAATACGTATAAATACGATGAATAGTAAATACGTGAATAGTAAAATACGTGAATAGTAAAAATATTTAAAACTTACGAACGGACTCAAAATAAATATTTAAGTTTTCTATGTGCTTCCGTTTACCTGAAGAACTGCTAGAACTAAATTTTCATTATACAAGTTCGCCGATAATAATTAGTATGAGTTGTCACTTGAGTAATATAAGAATGAGAAAATGATAAAGAAAGTAAGTGTGAATTACTCGGGTGTCTGCGATGTTAAACGCTATAGGGTCAGGGTTAGTAAGGTAGCCGCATATGGGGACACTATCATCGCTATTTGGTGCTAGTGGTAATCTAATGACTCTCCTAGTCTTTATTTAACGTGATTTTCGCCCTGGGTAGTGATTCGTTCACGGGCCCATATGAGGTAATTGGAAAATGACCATTCCCATCCGGGGGATCTGTCGTAGTGTAATAGTCGTACCAATAGGGTAGTGTGTGCATACAAAAGACAAGGGACTGATCCTCCTTATTACCTGCTTGATATCTTCAGCATTTAAAGTCCGTTGATGTGACCGGCACGCTGTCGCGCGTTAACATGCTATTTGTGTTAACGCATGTTTCCATCCTTGCTAGTTTGTTGGCTTATGGTCGTGTTTCATCTTAGATTATCCATGTTGTGTTAGATGTTAGGTAGCTGTATCTTATGCTACTTAGTGTTTGATCTGATGTCTGTCCGAGTAACTAGTGCACTTTGATGGCGGATCATATGGGTGATTTACCATGAGAGTACACCACCACTCTGTAGTCAAGACTCATGAGTATATGTTGCTATATGAATAATTGAAATGGGTCGACTACCCAGAATGTGAATGATATGATGATGATTTGCCTACATGATTAGGAATTGTGATAATTTGATGATTAAATTGTTGTGTTATATGATTTGATAAGACCTGATGCTTTACTTACCTTGTTGCATGAACTGCTTATGTTATGCTTATGAACTGCATTATTGTATGTATATATGTGTTGTTTAGATTGTGTTGGGGGAGAAAACACTAATAAAGGGACTGAACGCAGGTACCCCGAGGACTTATGTTGTCAAATGCTGGGGATGGTTTACCTCATTTTGTACTCCGTTGTTTTGGAGAGATTTTGTAATCGAACATACACTCTGTTTATCTTAAACTCATATTATGTATATGGAGTTTGTAATACGATAACAGCTGGTTTTGTAATAAATAGACTTAATTAATTTTCCGCCTTAGTTTAATTAAAGTCACGAAAAACCGGGTTGTTACAATAGCCCACTCATTCATTCTCAACATTGTAAATTCTCATTTATACCGCTTACGAAGTAGCCGCAAATAACAACATTCATACTCACAACCTACACGACATCCTACATACATCCATATACAAACATACATAATACCCACTTACACGATTAGCAACCTACACCTACACACATGATACACCTACACACATGACACACCTACACATACACCGACACAACTTACAACACACACACCATCATACACATACACACACACATACACATACACATACACAAACACGTACATACCCATTTACACACCCTACATTATCACCCTTAAATTCCTCAATTACTCATCTGTGCACATACATAAAACCTTAATCAAGACACTCCAAATACATACTCATACACAACGTGATCTATACACACATTCGCACACCCAATCAAGGCTAAGTAAGGTTTACAGTGATTTCAGTAAGAAAGCGATGCATCAAAGCCCACAAGACTCTAAGCATAAAGGTTTTGAGGTCATAAGTTTGGGGGAAAAAAAATGGGCAGCAACGGTACAAGCATCAGAGTAGCAGTTGGAGTAAGTTATAGCAAAGCGACAACAGGAAAGTCAACAATAACGACAGCCTATCACTCGACAAAGCCACAGCCCAACACGGCTGACATTCACATCAACACACGGCAGCAGAGGCCACCAAGAACAAAGCAGTAACGGTGAGAAATCGGCCGAGGAAGGGCCAGGTAGAAACAAGGAAAAATAAACGGTATTAACAGTCCACACTCAGTCATCGATAACAACCCACATAGCCCTCTATTAGCAACACATACATACACATTCGACAAGTCAACACACAACCACACCTACTAGCTAAGTAAGGTTAAGCCCTTACCTTAAAGAGGAACAATTTGATTCTTTAGGACGAACACCAATTCACGCGGATTCTTCTACGAATTCTTCTCCTTGGGTTAAATTGGGTATGAGAGGATAGAGAAAGACGAGGGGAAGCAAACGGAACGAAAAACAACTGATTTGGTAGTCGGACGAAGAAAAACCGGTTGATACAAGGAGAGGAAGGTGTTTTACGGTGGAGATGAAGGGTGAGCTGTTGCTTGCTCTTTCAAATTGATCGATGATGATGATATAGAGTGGGTGACGGAGAGTTATTTATTTGGGCTTATATTTAACTCATAATTATTTATTTTTGTTACCACTTGACTTAACTATATTAAGTAACTTCGAAAAATATTACCCGTATTATTAGATAAACCTCAAGTGTTATTATTATACGGAGTATAATATAGTATCGTATAAGAGGAACTTCAAATCTCATATATGGAAATACGGGGTATTACATACCCGACTGACTCATTTTTCACCCTTTTTGAGTCATACGTACAAGTTCGAGGCTATGCACTCTATGGTCATCTTTTTCAAAACAAGCATTTGCATTCATATCTTCGAAAACTCGCTTAAACGTTTCAAAGATAAATGAACCTAACATCTAACAAGCTAACACTTTTCAAACAAAACTCTCGCGAATTTTTGAAATAAACTTTTTCAAAATTTCCTTTTCACTAACAAGCAAAAACTCGAGCAAGGACTAAAACCCGAGCTCGTGGATTTCTATCCTCTAGGTCACACGGCCTAGACTCCGTTTTAACATCCTCGACTCGACTTGCGCGAGCCGAATCCTTCTCTTTTTACACATCCGACTCGAGCTCACCTCGGCAAATCACCGATATCAGTTCGACGGATGCAAAACAAAATCTTTTAACATCGAGACAAGATGCGCGCACGCATACTTGCCTCAAAAGCTTCCCTTAACAAAACCTTTTCGAAAATCTCCTTTTCCAAGCTTAAAAGGTCTTTCAAAACAACGAAATGAGCTAAAATGAACGCCTAGAATGAATGTGAGTCTAGTGGGTCGAGTCGTGTCGCTAACATGCAAAGTGTAATGCAGGCCTCAGCTGAATACTCACCATGAATCGCATCATCACCCCTTCCTTCAAACGCTCCTCAAAGATGGCTAACCTCAATAGACTGAGGACTCTCCGTGTCCGCGTTAATCAGCTCACCAAAGACATTGACAACTTGAAGGCCTTGCATCAACTTGAAGTTGCACGCTTAGAACAACGCTCCAAGGCCAACAAGCATGTCTCTCTTCATACTCTCATCACCCAACTCCAAAGAGACGAGGAAGATTTCACCCAATATCTCGTCCATTGAGAGGACTACTGCCCGAAGTTCAGACCCTCCACACGAAGACGAACTCATGTACACGTTTCTCGGTAGCTTACGACCCGAGTGGCGAAGACACTTTGATTACAGCGATGCCGAGAATTTCGAAGAACTCATTGAAATCGGCCTCGGAGCCCAAAGCAACCCCACAATTCATGACAACCCTGCAATCTTCCTCGGATCAGCACCCGTCATAGATTGCTCCTACTTGGTCACACCCACCAACAACCAAATCAACGGGGTCTGGTTTAGCGATGACGAAGAAGAAGAGTGGCCACCCACCAACAAAACGGTAGCCCAACTCTCAACTACTCCCTCCTCGAATAAAAACAAAAAGAACAAGAAGGGAAAGAAAAACAAGGGCAAACAGCCCGAAAACAAAGATCAAAAAGAAAAGGGCGAGCAGCCCGAGAAGGAAAACCAAGACGGGGTTTCACACCTCACTCGCTCTGGTCGTCCTTATCAGAACATCTTCACAGATGACCATGCCAGAAAAGCAATCATGCGGTAGAAAGGCAAGGCCGTAGCCCAAGAGGATAACCCTCTACAAGTACACCCTCCACCTCTACAATAATTCCACCACCAAACACGAGTGAGGTGCTTGAGCAACTTCGCTCGCCCAAAAGCCGATGTTTCCATCTGGGCCCTTTTACGAGACTCGGCGGAACATAGGAATGCATTCATCCGCGCTCTACAAATTGCATGCGCAGACGCTGAGATCTCTCCAGATCAAATGGTCAGCCATGTCACAAGAGATTGGTTACCAGGAGCTGTCACCTTCTCAAATGATGATCTCCCCGCATTCGGACCAAACCATAACCTCGCTCTATACATTAGCGTAGAGTGTATGAAGAAAACTTTGCCCGTGTCCCTTGTTGACAACGGATCTGCAGTCAATGTTCTACCATTGGCCACCGCACATCGCCTCGGCCTATCCGATAAAGACTTCACCCCGAGCATGGACGGAGTTAAAGCCTTCGACGGAACCCGACGTCACGTGAAAGGAACCATTTCTCTTCACGTACGCAGTGGTCCCATAGAAAGAAAAGTCGAGTTTCAAGTCATCGACATGACCCCTTCCTATAACATACTCCTGGGACGACCGTGGATTCACTCCACCAAGGCCGTAACTTCTACTCTACATCAAAAGGTTAAGATCCCTCTCAACGAGGAGATCATAACCTTAAATGCCTCAAACTTCCGAGCCCTTTTCGATACACCAAAAGAGCCTAATTCTGCCGAAATTGTGTGGTGAACATGCAGAAGACTTATGTGGTTTCGACTTCGAAGTCGGCGCTATCACACGTACACCAATCAAAACCTACAAACCTTTCAAAACAAAAAACAACAACAGCCTTTGGCTCACCATGGGTCTAGGCTACAAACCCAAGAACGGCGACCACGAGAAGATGGTTAAGGAAATTCAAAGGCGAAAGTCAACTCACAAGGTCACCCTCCGACCTTACATCCTCGACCTGAACGCATACTTCACCCCCGGAGGAATGGTCGACGGGAATACCTCCCTTCGAGACATCATCCATTCACCCGAAGCTTGTTTCTCTAGTGAGGCCGAGCCCAATACACTCAAGGCCTCACCGAGCACCAAAAACGAAGAAATTGTCTCCACGATCATGCGAGACCGTCACTTCGATCCTAACTTACTTATAGCCGACGCCACAGACAAAACCCTCAACGGATGGTATAAGACGCTGAAATGGACCGATGCACAGGGTCACCACTTCCAGCTTATCACCGGTGAGGGACCACTTTTCGACCATGTCACTAACCTCAAAGACAAGGACGAGAGTGATTCAACCTCAAGCAACTCAAGCAGCTCAAGCAGCTCGGTAAGACGTAAGACGATGAGGAAGAAGAAAAAATTCTTTTAGATTCTAATGCTCTTAGTGTCGGGTCATCTGTCGACCCATCTATCCTAGACTCTAGCTTTAGTTTAGATTTTCTCTTTACGGAGGCTAGCTCCAAGCAATTTTCTGATTTGTCGAATGATTCTCTTCAAAATAATGAAATGAATAAATTTGCTTACGCCTTGTCTCAAGCTAAAACAAATAACAAAATACAAACAAACAAAAATCAACAAGCAACAAACAACACACAAAATACAAAAGACACTAACTCATGCGAAAATGAACAAACAAATCAATCATTAAACAAATACATTGCAAACATTGTGCACCCAAAAACACAAGACCCTATCATCGAGGAAACCATAACCATAAACGTGGGAACCCCCGAAGAACCAAGGGAACTACAACTAGGTGCCTCACTAGACGAACACGAACGCACCCTTTTCACACAACTCCTAAGCGAATTCAAGGACGTATTCGCTTGGTCATACAAAGACATGCCCGGAATCGAACGAAGTATCGCCGAGCACCGCATCCCCATTAAACCTGGTTACAAACCCATCAAACAAAAGCTAAGAAGACTACGTCCCGAATGGTCACTTATGGTCAAGGAAGAAATCGAGAAACAACTACAAGGCGGTTTCATCCAAGTCATCGAGTATCCTGAATGGGTCTCAAACATGGTCCCAGTCCTGAAAAAGAATGGCAAAATTCGAGTATGCGTTGACTTTCGCGACTTGAACAAAGCTAGTCCCAAAGACGACTTTCCATTACCCCATGTGGACGTCCTAGTCGACAACACCGCCGATCACGCCCTCCTATCCTTCATGGACGGCTACGCAGGCTACAATCAAATCAAAATGTCACTCGAAGACATGGCAAAGACGGCCTTCATTACACCGTGGGGACATCTTCTTTACGCCATGCCCTTCGCCTTATCAATGCAAAGAACATACCAACGCACCGCTACAACCCTTTTACACGACATGATGCACAAAGAAGTCGAAGTTTACGTCGACGATATGATCGTGAAGTCAAAGGAGAGAAGTGGTCACATCACTAACCTCCGCAAGTTCTTCACTCGCCTACGACAATAAAAAATGCGCCTCAACCCCCAAAAATGTACTTTTGGAGTTAAATCCGGCAAACTACTAGGACATGTAGTGAGCCAAAGAGGCATCGAGGTCGACCCCTCGAAAGTCAAAGCAATCCTTGAAATGCGACCCCCGGAGAACCTCGACGAAATTCGAAGTTTCTTGGGCCAAATCCAATACATCTCGCGCTTCATCAGCAAACTCACCATGATATGTGAACCAGTTTTCAAGAAACTCAAGAAAACCGACCACGTTGAATGGGACGAAGAATGTCAAAAAGCATTTGACAAGGTTAAGGAATTGCTAACTAACCCACCAGTTCTACGACCACCCCAAGCGGATCTACCGCTATCCTTATACCTTACGACAACATCTACCGCCATGGGCGCCATGCTCGCTCAAGAAATAAACGGCGAAGAACATGCAATCTATTACATCAGCAAGAAATTTCTCGATTACGAAACTCGATATTCACCCGTCGAGAAGAGCTGTCTAGCTTTAGTGTGGTCATCCAAGAAACTCCGTCACTATATGCTAGCACACCAGACGAAGGTCTATTCCAAAATGGACCCCGTAAAGTACCTTTTCGAGAAACCCGTGCTTAACGGACGAATGGCGGATGGACATTGCTCCTTGCCGACCCGATCTTAAGCACGCACTTCAAAGCAATCAAGGGACGAGCAGTCTCCGATTTCCTAGCCGAAAACGAAATCAACGAAGAACCAATCATCGACACAACATCCCTTCCAGACGATGGGATCTACAACATCAACCAAGAACAATGGGAGTTATACTTCGATGGCTCCTCCAACTATCGAGGATGTGGAGTAGGAATACTTCTCATATCCCCAAATGGCGAACACACACCCTTATCAATCAAGCTAGATTTCGACGTAACTAACAACGCCGCAGAATACGAAGCATGCTTGCACGGCCTCCAAGCAGCGCTTGTACTCAACGCCCGCAATATAAGAGTCTATGGGGACTCCTCCCTCATAATCAACCAAGTATCCGGAGCATGGAAGATACTTAACGAAAACCTAGCACTATACCAAAACAAAATACAAGAGCTCATAAACGAATTCTATCACGTAGAATTCATACACCTCCCTCGCGAAGAAAACCAATTCGCCGACGCGTTATCCAAACTCGCGTCACTAATCAACATACCCCCGGGAATGGAAACGCTCCCCATTGTCGTGGAACGACGGAATGAACCCGCCTACATCTGTGACATTGAAACCGAGGAAGAACAAACCGTCCCTTGGTACCAAGCAATCATCAACTACAAAACAAACGGTGAATACCCACCAAACATTGACAAACGAGCCAAACGCGCCCTACGCCTGTTATCATCACAATTCGTGATGGAAATGGGCAAACTACTCAAAAAGACACCCCAAGGCACACTACTCTTGTGTGTCGATCACAAGAAGGGACACGATATCATGTCCCAAGTACACGATGGCGAGTGCGGACCACACATGAACGCACGAGCCATATGAAAACAAATCATAAGGCTAGGATGGTACTGGACAACCATGGAAGCCGATCAAGCAAAAATATGTCAAACATTGCCATAATTGCCAAATCTTTGCAAACGTACAACACATACCTCCTTCACCACTATACAGTTTAACCTCGCCATGGCCTTTCTCCACATGGGGGATTGACGTCATTGGCAAAGTACAACCCGTGGGGGCGGGAGGACACTGCTTCATCCTCGTGGCCATCGACTATTTCACCAAATGGGTCGAAGCCGCATCATACCGTACGCTAGGCACAAAAGAAGTTGCGAAATTCATACAAAACAACATCATTTGTCGTTACGGCATACCCCACGAATTCATAAGTGACCAAGGCACACACTCCCAAGGAGAGGTGGAACCACTCCTCCTCAAATACAAAATACAACGACACAAATCATCACCCTACCGACCACAAACTAACGGCGCGGTCGAGGCAAAGAACAAACCGTCGTATCAATCCTCAAAAAGATGATCGACACCTGCCACGACTGGCCCAACAAAATCCCATTTGCATTATGGGGATACCGCACAACAATCCGCACACCCCCAGGCATGACACCCTATTTCCTAACCTACGGGATGGAAGCCGCCCAACTGTAGAAATCGAGATGCAATCCCTTCAATTCTCATGGAAGCGGACATTCCTGGCCAGAATGGGCACGCGAACGATATGAACAACTCATCCTCTTAGACGAAAGACGGTTACATTCACTAAGTACAGTCCGAATGTATCAATCTCGCCTACAACGCGCCTACAACAAACGGGTCAAGCCACGAAACATCAAAGTGGGTGACCTAGTACTCAAATCAGTCCGAGCACCATTACCCGTCGACCCAAGAGGGAAATTCAAACCCAATTGGGCCGGACCGTACTTGGTCAAGGAAATCCTTCCCGGAGGAGCCGTGAAACTAACTGACCGTGACGGTCAGGACTTCCGCTTACCAACGAATCTTGATCAACTCAAGAAATACTACCCTTAAACACAAACACTTTTGCAATGCATTTCAAAACAAAACTCGCTCTCGCATGGGTGAACTACGCTCGGTTTGATTCCACGCACTGTGGATACGTAGGCAGCTTTGCAAAGAGCTCAACCGAATCACACGAACTACGCCGGTTTGATTCTCAGATTTAAAAGCGACACGTGAGGCCTTATCAAAAGCACAACCGAACTTTTTAGCACGCATGCCCAAAGCTTAAAAAGGTCAAGGGCGTTGTACTCACAAAAAGACACGCTCAAAGCTTAAAATGGTCAAGAGCACAGTCAACACAAAACAAAACAAAGATCCAAGTCCAAAGCTTAAAAAGGTCGAGGACTTAAGGACGGAACAAGTCAAACAAACAAATCCAAAGCTTAAAAAGGTCGAGGATTTTAAGACAAAGTATGAATGTTCGAAGCTTAAAAAGGTCGAGAACATTTAAAAACAAACAAAAGAAAGCAACGAGACAAGGCAAAAGCAAATTAATTCTATTTTATTACTTTATTTAGAATTTTTCGCAATTTAGAAATGAGCTAGGAACAAGCCTCCTTAGCCCTTTATTTGAATCTAAAAACATGTATTTAAATGAAGGAAACTTTCTAAACAAAACAAAGCAAACTACTCAAGTCATCTTCTGACGCTTCGGATTAGCCTCTTCATCTTCAAGGGGCCGCTCCGCCACAATCTTCGAACTCAGCACAGGGACAGATCTCTCAAAACCTGGGGGCTCGATCGGATCCTCGTCCTGATCAACTGGGGGCTCCTCGACCCTTGACCCTAGACGATCCCTAACGGTCACCTTCGGTCCAAGCCTCTCTCGCGCCGGTCTCGAAGAAGAAGCATCTGCACTAGCCGCACAAAGATCACCATAGTCCCTCCTTTCGCGCACCACCTCATACGCCAAGGAGGGCCTTGGCCCATTCTTCTCCCTCCTCCTTTGATTCTCCCGTTCCTGAGGATTATTGGAACGATACCACCGTGTATAGAAGTCGGTAACACGACTAGACTCTATATGCTCCGGAACAGCCCAAGTAACACGGTCCGACCATCCTCGGATCCAAGTATCAATCATTTGGTTGTTCAAAGACAACAACCCCTCCAACCCTGAGTATCCGCTCGGGTATGGTCTGCGTGGCCCGATCTGCCTCTTCAAGCGAAGAGGATGAATCCACACTCCTCGTTCAAACCCACACAACATCAACCCACGAGAAGCATTCGCAACAGACGGCGCCGTAATCGCCGTAATACCCCACCATGACACGTACCAACGAATGGAGCTCTCTTTGACGAACCACCGGTAGTAGTTTAGCGAACGCTCCCGAAGGTCAGCCCACTCCATCTTTCGCGACGTCGTGGCCGCAGCCTTGAAAACACTCCCAAGGGGGAGAGCTTTATACACACTTAGCCTCTCCATGAGCCAAACGTTGAGAATCCTAGCGCAACCCCTGTACGAGCTCAGACGATTAGCACAACGGTCGTCTAAACCCAGTATGGTCACCGCTAAGATCAACGCAGAAGGATCATATCCCCTTTCTATCTCTTCGACAACACGAGCATACCTCGCGTTCCCGAACACTCCATCTGGCATGGACCCCGCAAAACCATACCGATAAACCAAACAAAAAGCAAGGGCCCTCCGCCTAGAACGGTCCGAAATACTAGTATCAGCCTTATTCATGTATCGCTGACACAAAAGAAGCATGTTTACCTTGCCTCCCTCAAACAAACCTGCAGCATGAGCATTCGTCATCCCAAGGAAGTTTCGCAACATCCCGTTATAGCAAAGCTCACTCCGTACAACCACAGGAGTAGTCCGTTTCGACCACCCAGCAATTGCCGAGAACTCCTCCATCAAAGGACACACCTCTCCCCCGAGAAACCTAAAAACATGCAAACTAGGATCCCAATAATCTAAGCACGCATCAAGGAAGTCAAGATCGGCTTTCATTTGGCGAAAGCCAATAAAAACACCCGCACCATCATCATACACCGCCCTCTTCATTGCCGAACTTAAAGAAGAAGTCCACCTCTTCAAAAGAGCATCAAAATGCTCCTCCATTTTCTTGAATACAAAAAACTTTTATAAATATACCTAATATATTTATGAGAGCAAAAATCTAAAGAAAAGGAAAAGAAAAGAAAAGAAGTGTTTGTGAATGAAGATTATGGCACGCACCCCCTCTCCTTATATAGGAAAACAATGTCCGAAATATGGAAATACAGCGCTACCAGACAGACCAGCAAACCGCATGGCTCTATACGGTTTGCAACCCAAACCGCATAAGCCTATGCGGTTTACCCGACGAACCGCATAAGGCTATGCGGTTTCAGGGGCCGGTTTTTCTCAACTTTTCCTAATTTCGTCTTTCCTAAAACACTACAATCTACACCACCCTACGACATCCTCTTGTTGTTCCCCATACACCAGCATCACATTTCACTTTAGCATATACGATTCATACCACGAGTCCAAACACAAACATTTTCGACATTCATGCAGGCTCATTTTGCATTTAAAATGAACTTTTCACAAAAACATTTCAGCAATCTAAAATCAAACATCAAATGCATCCCACTCGGGAATCATATCATTTTTCAAACAAGCCTACCAAAACAGGTTTATCGACGACAATCAAGTCCAAGCCACAACAAGTTCAAAGTTCAAGCTACAACGACATGTACATAAAGGTTCATACAATCTTTATCACACAAATTCACTCGGGATGACGACGACGATACTCGTCAAACTCACGCCGAATCTGAGCCGTCTCAGCCCGGCTCTGACACGGTGGCGGCTGCTGCCCAAGCCATCCTCCACCTGTTGGCTATGCGCCATAGCTTCTTATGCGCCTCCTTAGCCACCTGTGATACACAACACAAAAACATTTCACATTTCTCTCCATTTTGCCTTAATTTCACTCAAATCAAGTCGAACTTAGGGGGGGAAATTTCAAATTAACAGCGCTCATCTCCATTCTGCCTTAATTTCACTCAAATTAAGACAAACTCGAAGGGGTAACACAAAAACACGACTCTCACAAGTTTGATCATCACTATAACTCATACCTCGATCAAACTGGGGGCTCACTCACATATACAAAGACAAAGATACATACCTTCTTCACCTTGCCCGTCCAGCTGTCCATTCCCGCGTCAGTAGTCACCGGCAAGTACGTCGGCAAAGTGAAGGTACGACGGACACCCGACTCGTCATACTCAACGGTGGTAGGAAAGTCGCCAGGCTGCTCCGCCATCTCCGGATCAAATTCCTACAAAACAAATACAAAACGCACACGTCAGGGAAATTTTTCGCAAAATTACCTTACGCACCCTCAAGAGAAGCAAGCATACCTCAATCGGCCCACAAGCAAGCCGAGACTCCGCAAAGTGGCTGTAGTCTTCCCCAGGACAGAGAAGGCTCACCGACTCTCCTTCCCCGTACAACGCCACCCGATCCTGAGCGGAAACTCCTCGCTCAAATTGGACCCTCGGCGGGTCCCTAGGCACCACCGGAGTTGGCCACCCTGCCTGAAAAGCCAAGCGCTCCCCAAGATACCAAACCGGCCCGCAGCGGCCGCTAAATACAGACGCTGGTCTCTCGTGATCGCAAACCTAGCGCCAATGCCCTCGGGGAATATTCCCCAGATCGCCCCACGGGAACGGTACGAACTACAATCAAAGACAAGACAAATACTCATAAATACAAATCCAATACAATCATTTTAAGTACACTCTATTTAAAATGGTTCAAGCACAAACCTGATCAAACTGCATCTGGTTCAGAAGCACCCGAACCTCGTCATACGACCGATTAAACGCGTACGGCCAGACGTGCCCAAGTACGCATCACGGGTACTCCTTCACGATCGTCACAAAGACGCGGGGAGCGAGAAAAGGAAAATGGCTAAGAATCCATGATCGCACACACAAGAAACAAAAACACGCATACAAACACGTTACAAAGACAAAGACAAAGAAAACAAACAAAGAATGCACCAAACAAAAACAGTAATTAACACGCACTCCATCAAGAATCCAGCGAGACTAAGGGCGGTCTCGACCCTCGATCCATGACCCGCGGTCTCACGGCATCCATGCGAACGAATGCACAGTCCCAAAGACGGCGTCACCCAGTCGAACGTCCCAATTGCATTCCAATCCAGGAGATGCATAAGGACCGATGTCGACGCCCGCTCGCCTTTATCGCCGGGCACACTACGGCGACAAACCACCACCCACATACGAGCATTCTGCTCGTCACTCCACTCCGAGGGGCCATACTCGGTCTTCCCCTCAAAGTACTCCAGGATATAGCTCGTCTTGAAAGTGTAAGGTGGAGCACCCTCGCAAATCACCTCCAAACCACCGCCGATCGTGATCGGGCCACACCCTCGTCCACAACGGACGGCGCAAACTCAAAGCTCATGTCACGGTCCCCGAACCCCGTCATGACAGCATACTCTGACAAGGTAATGCCGGCCTCGAAGCCGGGCAGATGGAACGTCGTCGTGGTATCCCAGTACCTGTCCAAGAAGGTCCTGATCAACATCAGGTTCGCCGTCTGCTTCTTCCTTGCAATCTCCCTCCAGTGGCCGAGCCAGCGGGCCAAAAGCACTCTGCGGCACCCAAGCTGCGCTCCAGCGCAAGCTTCTCCTCAAAAACACACATTACGGACGACACGCCCGAGAAAGTCCTCATCGAACCTTTCTGCCAACCCATCGTCGCTCGATAGGAAACGTGTCTCTCCGGAGCAAGTAGAAGGTTATGGCCATCCCAGCCCTTAGTGAACACCCTGTTCGCACGTGATTTTCGCAGCCTAGAGCTACTCGCCCTAGGCGCAACCTCCACAGCCTCCTCAGCAACATCCATCTCAGCCTCCAGCTCGTCCACAAACTCCTGAGCAAACGCATCCGCCTCCTCCTCCTCAAGATCAGGCGCAGGGACATGCCTCCCACGACCCCTACCTCGTGACTGCCCACGTCTCGTGGACAAATCACGAGGGTCGGCTTTCCTCTCGCTACGTGTACGCCTCAAACCACTCGAACTAGAGGCTCCCTCGGTCCTCGAGCTAGCACTCCTGTGGGATTTCGACCTCGTAACACGACTAGAATCCTCTCCTGCAACCAAACACAACCAATACATACAGCTATAATGCACGCAAGCATACAACTTGGCATACACATGCACAAATATACACAAATAATACACACATAATACATACACATCCTTTAACACATTACACCATACACCCTACGGAGCATTTTTAGGCCTAATTCATAATTAAGCCAAAAACCGTTCTCTACACTTCAAAATCACAACTTTATGGTTTCTACGCGCCATAATAGCCCCCAACAATAACCCATTACAAGCAATTGCATTTTGGTCACTCCGATCAAAAACCCCCAATTCGCCTTAATTACTCCGTATAACTACGACTTAAGACGGCGATTTGAAAGCCCTAACTCGACTTTTTCGCAAAACTAATGCTATAGGCATGCTATACTCGCTATGGGCATCCTACACCGAAGTTTAATTGAAATTCCGGGTCGGAAAATCCGGGTTCGTTTTCGGGCCCGAAACCTAATTTGGACGTTTTTCACACAAAGACGGTCCAAATCACAATCAATTCACACATACACGTTCACATGGCATAATGCAACACAATGACGTCAATTTCAAGCATTCAAACGGCAAATTTCAAGCAAAACTCGGGTTTTCATCCAAAACCCGTCTTTTCAACATTTCAAAGCAAAACTAGCTAATTACAACAACAAATAACGTAAAAGCAAGTTAAAATGGAGCAATACCTCGTTCCATAGCAAGGCAACGCAAGAAAAACGAGCAAAAACGGTTGAGAAATCGAAAAATGGTGTTTTTTAGAGTGAAAAACCGTAAATGAGTATAATGGCATACTCACGACATTTTCGAGCCTTATATAGCCCCTACAGCCAACTAGGGAAACCGCATAACCTTATGCGGTTTGCCCGATGAACCGCATAAGGCTATGCGGTTCCCGCCCCTGGTTTTTCCCGGTTTTTCTCGTTTTACGCCTACTTTTCGATTCCCAATTCATCCTAGCTCTAATGCAACTCCAAGTACGTCCCGTGCTTGGATCAAGGCGTCACCTACGATTACGCCATACGCCAGATATTAAGCATTTAATATACGGCATGTGTATACACGAACGCTCTTCACGAGCATTACATCATATTCCCCTCAACGGAAGGCAATCATATGCAACCACAACTACATAGTCACTCCTCGGCGAGCCCAAGCACAAGCACTCTGCAACATACACCTAACTCCAAGCACTTCACCCTACATAGACGCTCCTCGGCGAGTTCAAGCATTACACGGACGCTCTTTCACGAGACCTACACCTACACCTACATAAGCACCCCTACTCAATTATACACCTCACGCATACCCGAACATCTTACAAGTACATGCACCCCTGCACTTTAGCCCCTTATACACATGCAATACGAAGACATTACAAGCACCAGCACCAGACATCCGACGACACCAAACATATACAAAGGCACCAACAACGACAGTACAACAAGCACGACGAAGACATCAGCAGGCTGGCAGGCCCTTATAGCATGCACGGACCGCCAAGTCCTTAAAATGCGCACGCCCCTCCCCGTTTAGCCCGGTTCGAAGTCCTCGTCTCGCCCATGGACACATGCTTCGTTCCGCTGACTATATCGAGACTGTAATGGTCCGGATATGGTCGTGGAGTTTGACTAGCGCTCTAGTCCGAGCTCAGTCAAACTGGGGGCTCTGTGGATACCCATATCCGTACCCTCCCAAACAAAACCCTGTGATGTATCACGGACTTTTATTACGCATGCTTTAACGTTGACTTAAACGGTTCTAACTAATGTCGAATTCATTTTTGAGTCGTTTGAAATGTTAAAATGATTTAGGTCGCTTTACATCACACTTAAATAACTTTCATTTTGTCCATTTGGAGTCTAGCTAGGTCCTTGTCCTGCTTCATTTGGCATGAGCTTCGCATTTGCACTACAATTAGCCCTTTTACATTAACAAGGTCTAATTCAGCATTCCTAAATTCCTAAATTTAGGCCCGGTAGCTAAAACCGCTATTTAGCCCCCTCTTACACAAAATACGGCTTCACGTCTTACCTTATTTCACAAAAACTATGCAAATACACCCTTTTCATTTTTCTGGTCTCAAAACCGAAGCCCAAACTCCAGCCTTTGGCCCGCACTCCAAAGCCCTGCATCACAAAATATCTCAGAAATATCCCAGGGGTTTTCTTGAGCTTCACGTTCGAGATTATCTCTAAATCTTTCAAAGATACAATTCAGCCGAAACTAGGAAACTACACAAAAACCCGACCCTCGAACCGCATAAGCTTATGCTGTTTGGGTAGGAAACCGCATAAGCCTATGCGGTTTCCCTTCGGCAACCGTGATAAGGCTATGCGGTTCCTAGGCCTGCTTTTATCCCCGATTTCCTAATTTCTCCGAGGTTTTTAGTATATATACAAATTTCTATACCTCGACCTCAAATCATACTTTTCGGATCACAATTTCACACACAATTCACAACACACAAATCCTCTTTCACAAAAGCCTCAAGCACTCAAATCCTTGAGTTCAACACACCATCCCGTGTTGAATTCATCCTCCTTTCAAGTTCAAGAAGCGGCTCACCCAAATCAAGCGTCGGGACAAGGTGAGTCTGATCCACTTGGATCAAAGCTTTTTCTTATTTTCTATGGACTAACAAAGGGTCTACACTTTAGCGCCCCCACCCGCTTTGGCACCCAAATGCCCAATCCAAGTGTTCTATTTACTTCGGGTACACTCCATATCCGATAACACGCCAAAGTCGCATAAGCAACCGACCTTATAAAATAAACCAATGGACAATTGAACTTTATTTTATTTGCATGCATCTTGCACCTTCTTATTTCGCATTAAATCAACTTAAACAATGAATTCGACCTTTAACTGAACCGTATTCGTTAACAAGTTAAACATGCTAAACTGAGGGTTTTAATTAATCTTTTTGCATCTGCATCTGCACTCTTTTTACAACTTTATCGCACTTGTACGTAGCGATAACATTAGTTCAATTATCATCTTACAAGGATTGTTCTAGGTCAGTAGAGGCTATTTTTACATAGGCTTTTCTAAAAGGTTTTCATAAATCATTATTTGAATTAACTCTTTTTCTAAAGTACCCTCACCCCGAATCCAATCTGGTTTCATAGCCTTAGATCTAGGGGTGTCGGCGTGCTCCAAAATCTAGGACATGTTTTTTTAACTTAGAACATGGTAGCAGGTTCCTATTTTCCGCGATAAATAGGTGGCGACTCCATAACAGTTCTTAAAGGTTTTTCCAACTTAATCTTTTTTAACTTTAAAATCCGCCCTTAAGCAAGACGCCGAGTTGGGTCCCCCGAACGCGGTTCCCGGGTTCCACAACTAGCAGTTCTTCAGGTAAACAGAACACATAGAAAACTTAAATATTTATTTTGAGTCCGTTTGTGAATTTTAAATATTTTTCACTATTCATTATTTTACTATTCATCGTATTTACTATTCATCGTATTTACTATTCATTATATTTACTATTCATCGTATTTACTATTCATCGTATTTACTATTCATCGTATTTTTATACGTATTCGTATCTTAGTATTTCGTATTTGTACGTATTTTTATACGTATGCGTATTTTTACACTTCGTATTTGTACGTATTTTTATAAGTACATGTATCCTTATACCTAGTATATTTTTCTATACTTAGTATTTATTATTATATTTTTATACTTAGTATTTTTACGTATTTTTATACGTATCCGTATTCTTATACTTAAGATATTTTATTTGATTAAGTTAAGTGATTTAGTTAATGTAACTAGATTCTCTAATTATTTAATTTCTTTTTAATTTCATATACTTAGCTTTTCCTTAGAAAAATTTAGATATTTTTCCTACGTGTCAAATTTATAATTGTATTCCTTAAGTACAATTCTAGCTCCAAAGTTGTTAAGTTCATTTCGTATTTAGTGATTTGTAATATTATTTTAAAAGTAAAACTCGGTTATATTTAGTCATATACTTAGCTAAATTTCTTTAACGATTTCTATTTTTAGCGAGGTTGTCGTAGTTCATTTTAAATAGTCCGTATGTCCAAATCCAAGTTTAAGCAAAGGTAGTAACACTCGACATTGTTCATTTTAATACATGTAACATTTATTTTTATCGGTTTCGTTAATTCTTTTTATTAACGATTCATTTTACAATCAAATATAAACCTAATTACTAATCAAATTTAGTGACTAAGTGACAAATTCATTTTGACCAAAATTGGCCCAAAATAAAGAGAAATGCCGTAGCCTTATTAAATTTTAACTCATTTATTTCTTTTTTTGTTTTTATCATAATTCATTACTTTAACTAATTAAATTATTTAAGTGATAAAAATAAAAAGTGACCAAGTTTATTTTAGGTCCAATTTAAGCGTATATGCCGTGGCCCTCAATATACTTGTGAAATTTATTTTTGTTTTCTAATTTATCGGTTTTTGACTTAAACTTTTTATATGCTAATTATTCAAATTATACTAAAGTGATTTAAACTAACTTGAAATTTTCACTAAACATTTTTATTACATTTATGAATAGTGATTTATGATACTTTATTTTTCTAACTTCTATATTTTAAAGATTTAGCTTATTTAACTTATATATTTAGTATTGTATTTATTCACTAATGGATTTAAACAACATTTAACTTTAACTTTACAAAAATTATGAATCAAACTAGTCATAAAAATGAAGAACACATGAATATGTGAAAAACACATATGATTTTCTAAAGAACATTTTTAACTCAAATTTTTATATTATCGTTTTATTTTCTCAAATTTTAGTGCCAAGTCTAATTAACTTAGGATAATCATAATATGTTATTTAGAAAAATTAAAACTAAAAATAGGTCCAAATTTATAATAAAAACCGTGGCCTTGCTATATTATTCAAACATTTTATTTTTTTGATTTTTATTCTACTAATTCTATATCTTTTATTCTTTATATCATACATACATTAATCATAAGTGAAAATCATATAAAGACATTAACATTTAAAAATAAATCATTTCACACACAAAAATAACAACAATATTTCAAGCACAAACATACTTTAAAACATAAAAATATGGTCGAAGATACTAAGATCATAAGAATGTGGAGGATGAGGATGAGTTTGCTCTTACTAAAGTGTTTGAGTAGCTTTTTTATTTAGAGAGAAAAGGAAGACTTAGGAAATTTAGATGTGTTTGTGTGAAATGAAAGTAGTAGTAGTAAGATACTAGAGATGTGTAGTAATAAAATGAGTGTAGTAGTAGTGAATGTAGTAGTAGTGGATGTAGTATATGTGTAAATTAGAGTGGAAAATTAAAGTAGTAGTAATTGTATACTTAGTAATGTATGGTGTGTGTGTTTAGTAGTTAGAGTGTATTTAAGTATGAACTAGGCAATTACAATTAAAGTTAACTAACTAAACTAAGTGATGATGAGAATTATGGATGTGTAAGGCATGCTTGTAAGAGGATTTGATGTGTGTAAGTAAGCAAAGAGCATGCTTGTGTAAGTGTATGATGTGTGTAAGTAAGGCAAAGCAAGAATGGAAGAGACAATGTTTGTAGTAGTGAGCTAGGTAATTCGGCCAACATGAGTCAAGTGGTCCGATTTTTCGTCTTTTGAAATTTTCGATTTGCGCGCACGCGAAAAGTCTCGAAATAAAATATATGATCTTAAAATAGTGTTTCGAAATAAGATCGAAAATAAAAATGAAAATAATCTTCGAAGGGTGATCAAAACAAAAATTGAGTTCAAAGTCCTCGAAATTTTGATTAAAAATTTACTAATCCGAAATACATATTTTTTTTAGTCGAAAGTTATCGATTTAAATAATTAAAATCAACCGTTAAAACGTTTATCAGTTTAAATTAAGTTTGACTCGAAATTTCGATAGTTTTCAAAAGTGCTAGTTAAATGACATTGGAATAGTAGTTAGATGAAAAGCAAATATGATTTATTAAGAAATAAACAAAATGATTATGTTTTTAACTAAATTAGTTTCTTTGAAATTATTCTTTAATTAATTTAGTTTCATATTAAGTTTCTACATTATGTGTCATTGAATTTGGATGAGGATGTTTGGTGATTTAGTCACCTAATTAATTCGGCCAAGTGGGCCCCATTTGGCCTCGTTTTGCGCGCCGAAATTTGTCGTTGAAAAATTTATCGTCGATGCATCATTTTATTTATCGAGTTCAAATATATAAAAATAAAGTTCGAATACGAAGTATATAAAAATAGTTTTAGTTCAGGTGCGAGAAAATTGTAGTGTTTGCAATTGTTGACATTAATTTTAACGACGAGAAAAATTATAAGGGTCCACTTTTATTTAAAAATCAAAAGTGTTCGATATTGAATATTATGAATAAAAGGTTTTACTTTTATCTTTGTGAATAGTAAACTAGGCTTGACCATTTTGAAATTTGAAAGACGATAAAAGTTTTGTGTTGACTTTTACAAAATTTTGAAATGTGTTTCTTTTTGAATTCTGAATATAATACAACATACTTTATTTTTCAAAATTTTTATATTTGAACTTAGGAAATTTAGTATTATTTGGCGAAAAAATTCAGTCGCATTTTTATTATAAGGAAAAAGAATGAATTTAATTTAAGGAATTAAATTCTTTTATAATATTGTGTTACAAAAACACGGGGTGTTACACACATGATCCGAGATTACGTGGAGCAGAAGGAGATAGTGATTGACAAGATTGCTACGGATGATAACGTGGCAGATCCTCTCACTAAGCCGTTGAGACAAGATAAGCATGAAGGGCACGTTAAATCCATGGGAATTAAGCGTGTTCCTGAGTTGTATTAGTTGTTTGTATGGATTTGACACTTGTAATTTCCTAAAACTTCTAATAAAATCATCGTTTTGTTTTATATATTGTTTTTCATGAGGGTTGTACAGACAACGTTGAACACCTCAAAGTGAACTGAATTGCTATATATTTTGTTTTGGTCCGTGGTCGCCTACACGAGCTGATAACACTGGCAATTTTTTTGTGACGTCGATTGATGGTGGGTTCAACGAGCCATAAGTCAAACTGTTGACTGATCGACCACAGATGCGGGTATACTGAAATCGCGCAGGACAATTTTTGTGACGACTACATGGAGTTCTAAATGTTTCAGAACATTAGGTGCCGGGTCGTGGATAGGACATCCATAGTGTTCCTAGAGTCGATTCTTTTGACTATCGACTGTCTCTTGAGATTAAGGCAGATTTTGGGTGACTTTGGTTTCTTTCTCACGGTCGACCGTAACAGGAGGCCAAGTAGATTTTCACTGGGTCATTTCATGCTGCGCTTATATCTGCAGGATTCGAGTTGAGGAAAATATCCAACTTCTATCGAGTTATAATACTTTTTCTCAGGGCCACTCGAGGAGTCAGAATCGAAATGCATGGCCATGCTCGAATATTGATTCGTTTATCAGTTAAGTTACTCTCTAGTCGGGGAAACCACTCTTGATTCTGATCACTTGTGAACTACGACCTTTGAAAGTACAGACTTTGCAAATTGGTTTACATTGAGTGGCCTGGGAGAAATTTATTATGGATATGAGAATCGGTTATCGCACCTACATTTGTACCGACAAGTGGGAGATTGTTGGAGCTAGTGTCCTCCACAGTTAGTGCAATAACATAAATAAATCTCTAAAGGTACACAGGGTACATTTTGTATTTAATCAGTTGATTAACGTTTATCGATAACGGTTGGCTTGCTAGATAAGTTTGACGTTATTGTCATACAGATGGCGGTGATCAACTGGTCCCTAAGAGTCACACCTAAAGGATGTGTTTGAGAGATGTGATTATTTGAGAAAATGATCATATCGATGCCTTACTTAATGACTAAACGGTTAGTCAAGTGTTGTTGACTAAAAGGTTAGTCAAGTGTGACTAAAATGTTAGTCAAGTGTGATGATGTTACTGATTAAAATGTTAGTCAGTGTAATGGAGATACGGCTATTTAATACAGATTAAATAATATTAGCTGAGACGAATTAAATGTAATTCGTGAATTGAATATAAAATGTTATATTTAATTATTGTGTATAATGCAAGCTAATTAAATATAAACCGTTATAGTTAATTAGCAAATTATGAATATAAGGATATTTATAATATATTATAGTCGGTCCATACAGATGACACTAGGAATATAATGCATTATATAAAAAGCTAAAATGATCAAGAGAAAAGTGTCCAGATACATTCTGTCCCGATACACTCTTTTACTTGATCAATAAGTTATTAATTTGAGGAGAATATATCTCCCCAAAATAACTAAAGGGGGCCGGCCTATTAGGGTTAATGGGGAGTATATTAGCTTTCCTAATTCTCTTCTAATTCGACTCTAATTGATCCCTTATTCATTCACTTCTTCTACAACACAAAACCTTGAAAAGAAAAACAGTTTTCTCTCTAAAATTCTCTAGCAATCAAAGGCATATCAAGAACACATCTTGGGTGAGATTATTAGGAGATACTATACTTTTGGTATTGATCTTAGGCCAAATTCATTAGGATTAAAGGTTAATTCTTGAATCTTTATACTTTTTATGCAATTTTGTTTTATGACTTTAAATCTTATAAAGTTTTTCATTATAATCCTGTGATTTTAAAGGTCTATATACCGATATAAACCTACAACCCGTATGCCTAGCGTCATTCCTTGCTATAAAATGTGATAACATAATGCATTCATGCACGCTCGTTGTATTTGACGCATCAATTTAGAGCTTCACCGCGTATGTGGTATAAGCAACGATCATTTTAAATGAACAAACAAATTATTTTAAATGAACACCTAAGCAAATCCTCTCATTAAAGCATCAACACAACTAATTAATGAATTTCACATAAACTTGTACCGATTTCATTTGTTTTTGTAACAACCCGGATTATTTAAATAAAATTAAATACGATTTAAGAAGGTTTTATAAACGAATATGAAATAAAAGCCAACCACGGTGGCGGAAACTCAGTGCAATCTAGATCATCACTCACTAAAAAGAAACTAAAACAAACGATAAAGACCTTGAGGTCTAGCAACAGGGAGTAAATACTCTTACAATCCAAAATCAAAATAAAAGTCTAACAAAAACCGAATCATGTCTAACGATCAACATCCAAACAAAACCATGCTAGCTACGGGGTCATCCTCACAAGGCTTCTCACTTCACAACCCATCCTCGCGCATACTTACCGCAAAAACATGCAACAGCCACAGTCAATGGGGAGTAACTAGGTGCTCCCCAGTCATATTTCAACAAGACAAACATAACCAGCAGCACCACATGCACCTTACCTGGCCTATGCCTTATGATCAGAGTATAATCAACACAATCAACAACAACAAGGTACAACATGCATAATATTAACTCAAACGGTCATCAACAAAGTGACATTCAACAATCAACCAACGGAAGAGAAAGCACGGAGCACTGGGTGCAACAAACAGCACCCCGGGACCTACAAAAGTCCCAACCCTATGGCGGCACAATTGTCTAAGCTTGGCCAAACCCACCGCTACAAAATAGCGTCGACATACAAACCGCTACAAAACGGCAATTCAATAACCATAGTCTCAGAGCCGCTACAAAACAGTTGAGAACCCAAAGGGATCCGCCCTAAAAAGGACGTAGTACCCAGAAGGCGATATCCGTCCTACAAAAGACGTTGTAACTCCTCACGCACGTGTCCAACTGTCCACGTACGCACACTCATTTCAAGCATACAACCAATTCCAATACAACATCACGCACCATATCCTCTTTTACTCAACAATGATATAAGCAATTCCATTTTAACCAAACTCAACGTGAACCATAGTCAATAACGCAACAACAAGCTTAATACGGACTAATTTACAATATAACTTATACACACTCATAGTAAAGCCATTACCCAACTCAATTTACCATTTTTAAGCATCAAAACAGCATTATAGACAAGTACAAATGATCACACAACCTAAAACATGCTTCTAGACTCATATATATGAGGCCAACTCCAAAACCAATCATATTCAATCACAAACCAACATTACATGCCAAAGTTCACAACTTTACATACATACAAATATGTACAACAACCTAGGCAAAGTCTAGGGCCTCATACAAGTCGAAATATAGCTACGGCTACATTGAGTTACCTTATTCAAGCAAAGAATTCGAAATAGCCTTCCTCCTCGTCGATGTATATGGTGTCCTCCTCAGTTAGCTCTTATTCTCCTTTGGTTTAGGACACAAAACACACATACAACATAAGCACACAATCAATAACACATAAAATAACATAAAAACTAATAAAACTATGCTAAGAACGAAGTAAAAGCGAAGGTTTACCGAAAGGATTAAGAAAGAATGAACTAGGGTTAGAAAAGAGAGAAATTTGATGAACTTTAATGAAGAAATTATGAGAGAATTAATGGGGATTTAAGAGAGAGAAGAGAGGGTTTAGATGTTTTAGGGTGAGTTAATGAGAATTATGAGGAAATTAGGGCTTATTTAGAGTTAAGAAGCTGAGATTTTGAGTCCTAATTAATCACGGATTAAAGCGCATGAAAACACGAAAAAAGGCAGAGCGGCTCGCGCCTAGCTCACGCACGGGTCGCGCGCGGGTCGCGCCCTAGTCGCCTGGTGGTCACGGTTTTGGCCCTGTTTCTCTCGGATGACTTTTCCACATTCCCGCGAACACCTCAGCTCGCCCCTAGCTCGCCACTATCTCCCTGACCAGCTCCAACACTCTCTAACCATCTCCAAACTCCTCCAAACACTCACACACTCGACAACCTCCTCGGTGTACGTAACACCCGACTACACAACTAACTTCACAAGTTTAAGGAACGACTTTCTCGAGCTACAAATGAGAAATTCGCGTGAAATGAAATATGAATTTTAGCAAGATGAATTATATAATATATGAAAAGAGTCGTGGTGTTACAGTTTTCGTTTAAGCATGTGAAATTTGAGGGTTTTTAACATATTTTCAGATTTGAACAAGAGTTTGGAAAACGCCAGTGGTCTAACGATTCAAGCAATGAATCGCCTACAGTAAATCGTCAGGCAATTGACGATTGCTGCATCGCTTCTGCATTCATATTTTGGGTCTTACACGATGTATGCACGTAGCGGGTTATGTCTCAAACATTGAAACTAACAGATTCGTTTTTTGGGCTAATTGTTGATGCTTGTAAAATTAGGCATTTCTAAACAATTTTTACAAAACATTTGATAAATCGCTAGAAGAGTACCCTTACTCTGAATATAACTTTGGCTTCATAATAACTTTAGACGGATGGGTGTCAACATGTCTTTAACTCTAACATTCGTGTCTTAAAGCTTAAGACACGTATGTTGGTTCTGTAGTATCACAATACTTTTGGACATCTCCAAAAGTAGTTTTTCAAGGTCTTGACAATTAAATCTCTTAAACTTTAGTGCCTCTTGCACACACCCACGCATTATAGCAAGACGTCGAATGAGTTCGCACCATCGCGTGAGGCCTCGATACCCACGGAATTGAACATTATTCTTCCTGTGAAAAAGCGTTATTAAGAGTGATTTTTGATAAGTTTCATGTGACAGACAGACAGAGTCATTTAGCGTTACGTGGTAAATTAAACGATGGAAAGGAAATAAAATAAAGTGACGCAAGAAGGGTTTAGTTTTGACAATATATGTAAAGTTCAAGAGTATATTTTAGATTTAAAAAAATAATAATAAGGGGCACAACTAAAAAAAGCGAAAAACACCAATATATACGTATTTCCCGAAATAAAATACAAATTCTCCCATAAATGGGCTATATTCGTTGTAAATCTAAAACGGGTGTTGCTCAACTGTACCCGGTTTTTTCTCAGTTGTACCCTTTTTTGTCATTAATTTTCCATCCCCTACCCCTGCTTTCCCAATTTTTCTCTCTTCTCTTTCCACCAAAAAAAACCCTAAAACAACTTAAATCAACCAATTTCTTCTTCAATTCCTTATACAATTAATTCAATTCTTAACATATGAATCCTTGTGACGATATATTTAATGTAATTTACTTTTTTTTATTAATTTAATTTTTTTATCATTCATTGTTTGTTTATGTTTGTATGTTTTTGTTTTTTTATTTTTATTTTTTATGAACTATTTGGGTTATGTCATTTGTGGCGGCGGTGGTGGCTGTGGCGGCGGCAGTCGGGGGGGTGGGCTTGGCTGTGGGGGGGGTGGCAGTGGGTACGTGGTGGTTGTTTTTTTTTTTTTTTTTTTTTTTTTATTGTTTTTATGAATTAGGGTTGATGGTGGGGAAGAGACTGGCCATACTGTGGTGGTCAGGGTGTGGGTCAGCACGGCTACTGGTGGTGGGAGAGGGCTTGGCGGCAGTGGTGCGCAGTCGTGGTGTTGCGTGCTCAGGTTTGTTTTTTTTTTTTTTTTTGAATTAGGGTTTAGGTAGTGGTGGGTAGTGGTGGTGGACGGTGGTGGTGGGTGGGGCTGGGCCGGCGGTGGAGGGTGGCTAGGCCCTCGGTGGGGGGTGGCCAGGCGGGGGGGGGGGAGGCGGAGGGGGGGGAGGCGGGGGTGGTGGGTGGGCTGGTGGCCCGGTGGAGGGTGGCTAGGCGGTGGTGGGAGAGGGTGGTGGGAGAGGCGGTGGTGGGTGGTGGGTGGTGGTTGTTTAATAAAGGAGGGAGGATGAAGAGAGGAGAGAGAAGAGAGAAAATTAGGTTATCAAAAATGTGGGGAAGGAAATGAGGAGGGTATCGATGTCTTTTTCGGGTACAACTGAGAAAAAGCCGGGTACAGTTGAGCAATTACGATCTAAAACACAAGTATTTGAATAAAACAAAACTAAAATCCCTAGAAATTAACAAAAGGTTTGTTTTTATCTATTTAAATGTCTAACTTTTTAACCCGTTTTATACGTTTTATGAGAGACTAACTTACAAACTCATCACCACGTGAAAAATTTGATCTTTTGTTGAAAATATTGGATGTTTTGGGGAATCAAATAAGTAATTAGCAAAATAATTTCTCGGGTTTGTCAAATGGGTGTGAAATTTTGAGTCAATTGAGTATGAAAGAGAATAAATTAGTTAAGTTGGAAGTTTTACTTTTGCAAAATGTTTTAAATTAGAGTACTTGATCTTTTTTCCAACAATTGTTCGACTAAATTTCCAAAATTTAGTGTCGATGCTTGCACTATTTGAAGTACCATTATTTATCTTCCAATAAATTTGTTGGTTTTTTTGAAAGTGGTTTACTTGGTTGTGATAATTTAAGCTGCTTGAACGTGTCGAATAATGAGTTTTAAGGTAGTTTTCCTTCAATCTTTTTCGAAAAATTTGGAACGTCTTTACTTGGAGAGCAATAAATTTGAAGGTTTGAACCTTGTTAGTTTTGTCAATAATGTGCGTTTAAAGTTAGTGGAGTTGGCTTTTTTCCTTCAATAATTTCATCGGTACGATTCCGATTGAATTCGACTCTTGCGTGTTGGTCAAAACGTTCGACGTTTCTAGCAATAATTTGTCCGAGGTTTCGCCTATTTTTGTCTTCTTGAATATGTCGATGTTGCGAAAGATAAACCTCGTTTTTAACATGTTTGAGGGGAGTTTAATCGATTTCGTGTCTAGGGTTAGTAATTTGGAGGTTTTGTATTTGAGTTTCAACAAAATCTCTAGTAAAATCGCTCCTAAAATCTACGAAAACATGGGTTTGAAAGAGCTCTACCTACAAAATAACGTGTTTGAGGACGAAGACATGATAACCAAAGATAATGGTGAGTTTGGTAGTTTTTAAATAACGAAGACTTAAATAAAGTTGCTTTTAACAAAAACTGAAGTGCCAAATAAGTCTTCTCATCGGAAGTTTGACTTCATACGCCAGAATCCGATATTTGGTAGTTCATAACAAAAATTGAAAATAAAAGGTACTAGAAAAAAAAAATTAAAGGTACTATCTCACAAATGACTCAAAATAAAAGGTACCATCTGACAAAAAACCCAATGTCACATATTTTTTTCTCTTCCTATTTCTTCTTTTTTCGGGACATAAACGCAAACAAAGAAAATAATAAGTAATACCACGAGAAGGCGTAACAAAACATCTATGTTCGACTTCTTAACTAGAAAGTGAGTTTTTGAGTAGGTGGATATCAAAGTAATTTCGGGAAAATGACTTAGTCATTTGACGACGACAAACTGCAACATGAAACTCAGGTGGGTTGCCAGTCTTTACGGATGTCAAAAGTGTAATTGATCTCCAAGTAGCACTTGTTATCATCATCAACAAACTGCAGCACGATAGAAAACAATGTATCATTCACCCATAATGTATCCAACCTTACGAGACTCCGAGTGATGGGGAAACAAGAATTGACGATATCCAATGGTTGAGAGCGAATTACAAAGACATTTTCCCTCCAAAGCATGCAAAGGAGACGTAATTCAGTAAAGCACAAACATTAATCGTAACAAAATTATCTCAAGGTTAGAATTATAGATGTAGGACGAAGAGTATGAATAATATGATGTTGTGAATTGGTGACATGGGTGCTATTGTGTAAGGGTGGGAAGGTAAAAGTTTTCGGAAATGGGTCCTCTACTCCTCTAAAATGGGAGAGTCGACAATGCAGTCAGAGAGTTAAGAGTCGGCTATGTGCTTACACCACTGCAACAGCGGCGCATCATTTTTACTCTCATTAAAGTGACGAATATGCATAATTGTATGTATATTGAGTACTGACGTCTGACTTTTTTCGTTAGTCACGAATGTTTTCAAATATGTTCCCTATAGATTTTGTAACACATACTAATGCAAAAAACAAACAAACAAATATATTTTAAAGTACTCCGTAATATATAAAATGAAGATAAGATAAGACTGACCCTGGTTTTTGCAGTGTATGAACCGCGGGCGAAAAACCCAGCTGGGGTGGTTTCCTCGGGCATCTCGTGCGTGTAGGGCTCTGCCTGAGGGCTGAATGTTCCGAGCATCTCTTTGGTGCTATCAACTAAAGATAACATCGGTAATAAATGACAAAAGCTAATTATTAACTAGTTTTCTCGATTTAGGATATGACATTATATTATAGAGTATAAAATTGATCAGCAAATACCGAGGTCTTACCTTTCATGCCAGTTTTCCACACTGTATTGTTGTACTTAAGTCCAACTACAATGTTATGGTTAACATGGAATGTGAATCTTAGCTTGTAGGGGCTACCTTCTTTCAATGTAAACCATGTTCCGTTTGGTTTTCCGTCCTCCGGAATTGGAAGGAGAATGTCCGGTCTGTCCTGGGCCACGATAGCAAGGCTTAGGATCTTCACCTCTGGCTCAAGAGTTTCTGCATTAATAGATAACTTACTTCAAAACAAACGTTTCAAGGCATGTATGATTGTACCACATAGAAACTACAAAGCCTCACAGTTCAAGGCAAGTGCCTCCTCATGTACGCAAGGCTCACCATTTGTGCCATCATTGAAACAAATTTAATTAAAATTGCACGCGAGCAACTACACAATTACTCCGTAGTATTCTATCAATTCGATGCCATAAGACGATTACAAAATTCTAACTAACATGCTGCTACGAAACACATTACTAATCCGACAAAAATAGGATTGAAATTCAGAAAGCTTGATGACTACTCAGATATTGTGGAGTTCACAAGTGACATATGACAGATAATCAGAAGACATTATAAGGCCGAATTGTTGACAAATTTTCAAAAAAATTAAGGGACTGTTTTACATAAAAAGCTCTATATAAGATTTAATGGAACGGTGGCCAATTTATCTTACATTTATATTCATGTTTCATTTTATCACTTATTTGTGAACCAATATATTTTGGGATGGAGCAAATATTAACAATTTTTATATGACTGAATATGTTCTTATCAATACTTTAGCAAATATAACACACAATTATTTTTTCTTTATATGAATTTAAAAGTATTGAAAGATAATTTATATGAAGCATAACATTAATTTATATCTCTTCACACAATAGTAAGTTAAAGAAACGGTTCAATTAGATGGAGTAACATTTCATCGTATAAGAGGTACTTTTCATAGAATATGACACTCATAAGAGAATATAAATGGAGTGAAATTACCTCCAAGTTCATTAAAATCAACACTACCAAGAAGTTGCTCCTTCCACTTTCTCAAACTCTCATCATCCTACATTTCCAATATAACAATATATTCATCATCAAACTACTAAATCTCCAATATAACTATTAACTACACAAAAAGAAAGCCAACATTTCTAGCTAAATCATTTTCTCTATCATAAATTTTATAAACAAAATAATAACGTAAACAAACGATTGAGACCGAGGAAAAAAAAAACAATGAAACCTTATCCTTTTCAAAGGTCTCCTTGAGAGTGTATTGAGGACCCAAATCAAGTTTGCCTTCATAATCATCTTCTTCAACATCAGTTGCATTTAGAGAAGCCTCACTCATTTGCCTCTCAATTTTCTCCGTCTCATTTTCGTTTGTTTTGTTTGCTCCACTCTGTTCTCCAGCCTCATTGTTTTCCTCAAGTCCCATTTTCAATTTTAACTATTATTAATCACCAATTAAATCAATTCTTCAAATGATATTTGAAATTAAAGCATACCCATATAATAAAAATTGATTAATTAAGTACCCTTTTAAGGAAAACAATCAAAGATATGAATTGAGATTATGGTTATGTAAAGAGACAAAAAGTTTGAATTTGGATTTTATTTTGGAAAAGTAAACGTAAGAAAAATAATAATTAATCAAAAGGATTATAATTTATAAGTGTTTGTGTTTCATGTTTGTGTTACAAAGTTTGATTGTGTATTAAATGAAGTGATTAGAGAAAGAGATTAAAAAAAAAAAAGGAAGAAGTTGTTTTAGAAGGAAAGAAGTAATCAATAATTTTATTTTTCTTGGTAATAAAATGTTGTGGTGATGCGAAATGAACGAGACAAAACATAACAGAATGTGGAGAATTGCACTTCTTTATCCCTAGAAACATGCATTTTAAGGTTAAATTTGGTTGATTTTATTTTTGGATGAATTTACTTTTTAAGTTATTTTCATTCCACTACAAGAGTGCCTCAGAATTTAATAAAAATCCACGGAATTTTATTTTTTATTTGTTAAAGTCATTTAATAGAATAGGTTTTTGGAATTGATCTTATAAATATGTACCGATGTACGTGCTATGTATATTTTACAAAAGAGGAAAAAAATTAATAATGTCACGTTATTTTGACGGTATCCATTAATTATATGCAACCTCTTAAAAATATTTAGTTACAGCCGGATGTTCTAAAATGTCTTTTTAGGGCACATGTTAAGGTGAAAATATCACAACATTTAAATGATTATCCATGATATTGTTTCTTTAATTAGTGCCTTGTGTATCTCAATTAGTCTCTCTTAAGACCAACATACTCGTTTTAAGGTTCAAGACGGGTCAAATATGACCCGTTTTGGCCCATTAACCTTTTTTTTTTCTTTTTTTTTTTTCGAATTTTTTTAAGTCATATATTTTTTTATTTTTTTTTCTTTTTTTTTTTTCAACTTAACTCAGAAAGCGTAAAACAAACAAATTTTAAATAGTAACAATATTGAAAAAATTCGTAACATACTATATTATATTGATGACATATTGTCAAACATAAAAACATAATACATACTAGGAATATAAATTAATAATGTTTGGATCATAATATATTATGTTATCATTTATTAATGAATTGTTATCAAGTTTTTTATCATTTAATTGTCAAATATAAAAACATAACATACTAGGAATATAAATTAATAATGTTTGGATCATAATATATTATGTTATCATTTATTAATGAATTGTTATCAAGTTTTTTATCATTTAATATTAACCTATTTTGGTAACATATTATATAATTATGGTAACATATTAAACAATTATGTTAACATATTAAACAAATATTATGACAATATTTTCATATAATATGTTACCATTTTGGTCTACTTTGTTACCATTTTTAATTACCCTATAAATACGATTTTCGATAAAAGATTAAAAAATTTGTGTCTTAAAAAAAAATAAAAAAAAAAAAAGGAGAAATGGGTCATACCCGACCCCTTTTAAGCTTAAAACGGGTATGTTGGTCTTAAACAAGAATTTGTGTATCTTCTCTACGTATTTATAATTTGTATGTAATAAAACAATTTTTCACCATTATGGTGTCGTTGTATTTTTAACCATATTCATTATATTTTCATCATTTATTTTGCAAAACATAATATTTGGCTATTTATGCATCCTTTCTTATAGAGCTGGCAAAAAGTGACACGACACGAAAACACGACACGAACCCGACACGAAATAAATGGGTTTGGGTCACTATGTGATGACCTATATTTAAGTAAGTGGGTTGACACGAACCCGACACGAAATAAAAATAGGTAGGATTTGGGTCAAGCTTTCCAGACACGAATCTGACACGAATGACCTATTTAATTAAATGGGTTAAATGGGTAGGTTAACCCGATAACCCATTTAACCCATATATAATACTATTATACTTTTTTTTCCTCTGAAATTTAAAAATCAAAATAAAAGATTACGGAGTTACAAAATATTTCTTTCTTTAAAATTTTGATTTTGACTATAGAGTTATTTTTGGTGTTTTAATGCTTAAAAATTTTAAATGGGTTATACAGGTTTAATAGGTCAAACAGGTCGAGCGGGTTAAAATTTAACCTATATATATTTAAATGGGTTAAACAGGTCAAGTCAGGTCATTTAAATGATTATCCATGATATTGTTTCTTTAATTAGTGCCTTGTGTATCTCAATTAGTCTCTCTTAAGACCAACATACTCGTTTTAAGGTTCAAGACGGGTCAAATATGACCCGTTTTGGCCCATTAACCTTTTTTTTTTCTTTTTTTTTTTTCGAATTTTTTTAAGTCATATATTTTTTTATTTTTTTTTCTTTTTTTTTTTTTCAACTTAACTCAGAAAGCGTAAAACAAACAAATTTTAAATAGTAACAATATTGAAAAAATTCGTAACATACTATATTATATTGATGACATATTGTCAAACATAAAAACATAATACATACTAGGAATATAAATTAATAATGTTTGGATCATAATATATTATGTTATCATTTATTAATGAATTGTTATTAAGTTTTTTATCATTTAATTGTCAAATATAAAAACATAACATACTAGGAATATAAATTAATAATGTTTGGATCATAATATATTATGTTATCATTTATTAATGAATTGTTATCAAGTTTTTTATCATTTAATATTAACCTATTTTGGTAACATATTATATAATTATGGTAACATATTAAACAATTATGTTAACATATTAAACAAATATTATGACAATATTTTCATATAATATGTTACCATTTTGGTCTACTTTGTTACCATTTTTAATTACCCTATAAATACGATTTTCGATAAAAGATTAAAAAAAAAATTTGTGTCTTAAAAAAAAAATTAAAAAAAAAAAAAAAGGAGAAATGGGTCATACCCGACCCCTTTTAAGCTTAAAACGGGTATGTTGGTCTTAAACAAGAATTTGTGTATCTTCTCTACGTATTTATAATTTGTATGTAATAAAACAATTTTTCACCATTATGGTGTCGTTGTATTTTTAACCATATTCATTATATTTTCATCATTTATTTTGCAAAACATAATATTTGGCTATTTATGCATCCTTTCTTATAGAGCTGGCAAAAAGTGACACGACACGAAAACACGACACGAACCCGACACGAAATAAATGGGTTTGGGTCACTATGTGATGACCTATATTTAAGTAAGTGGGTTGACACTAACCCTAATACCTAAATAAAAATAGGTAGGATTTGGGTCAAGCTTTCCAGACACGAATCTGACACGAATGACCTATTTAATTAAATGGGTTAAATGGGTAGGTTAACCCGATAACCCATTTAACCCATATATAATACTATTATACTTTTTTTTCCTCTGAAATTTAAAAATCAAAATAAAAGATTACGGAGTTACAAAATATTTCTTTCTTTAAAATTTTGATTTTGACTATAGAGTTATTTTTGGTGTTTTAATGCTTAAAAATTTTAAATGGGTTATACAGGTTTAATAGGTCAAACAGGTCGAGCGGGTTAAAATTTAACCTATATATATTTAAATGGGTTAAACAGGTCAAGTCAGGTCATTTAAAATATAAACGGGTTGGGTTTGGGTCAAGCACTAATGACCAATTTATTAATTGGGTCGGGTTTGGGTTGAGGGGTGAGTGACCCATTTATACGTGACACGAACACGAATACGACACGACACGACCTGTTTGCCAGGTCTACTTTCTTATGGCACCTATTTTCTATGACCTGTTTTCCATAATTCCATGTATGTGAAAATGAAGTTACGACTAACTTTTATAAGACCATATTTATCAATGGTTTGTTGGCCCTAGGTTGTTACATTAAAATATTATATTTTTATTCTCAACCTAGTTTCAAAACCTACTTTACATTTTCAACCTTTATCAAGACCTACCTTTAACCACTTTAACCCAAACTTTTTCCTCTTACTTTTTAGATACCCCACCTAATAATTTAAATACTATTTTTATTAATTTTTATTTTAAAATCTATTTATTTTATGATGAAATTTTTTTTAAAAAAAAAACAATTACAATATAAAGGTCAATTTAATTAATATTAATATTAATATCTATATCTATATAATATATAAAAAAGCAAGTTGAAAGCAAGTTGAAAATGAAGAAGTGATTATATGATTGCCACATGTGTCTTTTTTATCTCTCATGTAACCATGTCATATATGACATGTCATTTGTAAAATAAAAAAATCAGCAAATTAATAAGGAGTTTATTGAATATTGAATGTGATTAATGGTATAACATTAAAGTGACATTTAATGTTGATCTATAAATGATTAATTTTTACTATTGATTGTTTTAAGATCTCAAGAAATTCCAATTTCTAAACGACAAATTATATTAATAATAATAGATAAAAATAAAAATATAGATATAAACAATACGATGAATTGGAGTGAGTACTGTTGCATTGATTGATCATATGTGAGGGAAGCTTAAAACTGCAAGTCATTGAAATGAATGTATCGTGGATAAAGATTTTAAAATTGTACAGTTGTACATTGATTAGAGGTTTAAACAATTTACGGCCGTATACTTTGTAATTAAATCTCTATATTTATGTAGTATTGTATTTTTTGCAGTCTTCCTATTTCCAAAATGTTTAAACTTTATTTATCTATAAATACAATAAAAAAAATTTCTAAATATTCCTATAGCAAATTGAATATGTTTATAATCACTAGATACAACCTTTGAGAACAATGAAGTACTAGATAAGTAATTTGTAAAATTGTGTACTCTAACCCAATTTATATTTTCTTCCCAGTTTTCTTTTCAGGTCCATTTTATTTGTTATTCTCATCTTCCTTTTGATCTACGGCTCTCATACTTTTGAACCCCCATTTATCCTCTACTTCTATTTTTCACCACAATTTATTTCTTCTTAATATCTATCCCAAAAAATGAATGAAATCGAAAGAACATATGAAATGGGAGGGAGTATAAAATATAATGTAATTTACTAATATATATACCAGTTCAATTCTTCTTAAAAATATTCTTAAAATAATTTCGTGCATTGCACGGGAACCAAAACTAGTTATTACTTAAAACACTACTACAACACGAAAATACATAAATAAAAATAGAAACAGTTATATTTCATATATTACGACTCACGATTGCCAAATTTTTGCCATATATGATCAATAAGATCATTTTTTAAACTGTTATGGGTCTCTCTATCCCGCAATTGTACTCGCCTTTGCATATAAGTAGATAGGCTTGTAACTTGTGTCGAGTATTGGAAAGGCTCACCACCGGTTCCGACATTTCTATCTTGTTGTGTTTGAAAATCTTCATCGAACTCAGTAGTGTCAAAATAGTTCTGATAGGTGTCTCGTTCATCTTCCACTATCATATTATGCATTATAATACAAGCCATCAGAATTTTGCCCATTATATTTTCATCCCAAATAAGACAAGGCCGTTTGATATAAGCAAACCGAGCTTGTAAAACTCCAAATGCACGTTCTAAATCTTTTCTAACGGCCTCTTGACATTGTGCAAATAACTTGTGCTTCTGAAGTTGTGGAGCAGTTATTGATTTCGCAAATGTAGCCCATGTAGGATATATACCATCAGTAAGATAATAACCCATATTGTATTCATTACCATTTACGGTGAAATTTACCTTGGGTGCTCGACCTTCTAAAAGGTCATTAAAAACTAGAGATCGTTGAAGCACATTAATATCATTAGATGAACCTGGGGTTCCAAAAAATGCATGCCATATCCACAAATCATATGATGCAACAGCTTCTAAGATGATTGTCGCCTTCTTATTTCTTCCAGCGTATTGTCCTGCCCAAGCGGTTGGACAATTTTTCCACTCCCAATGCATGCAATCGATGCTACCCATCATTCCAGGAAACCCTCGTTGTTCCCCTACGTGTAGTAACCTTGCCAAATCTTGTTCATTAGGCCTTCGCAAATATTGTTTACCAAAATTATTTATCACACCATCAACAAAGTGTGTTAAAGATTTTCTTATATTAGCGCCACTCATGCGCAAATATTCATCAATCGAGTCAGCCGAGGCTCCATAAGTTAAAACTCTTATTGTAGCAATGCACTTTTGTAATGACGAATGACTGCCTCTACCACTTGCATCAAAGCTTCTTTGAAAGAATTGATCACTTTCAGTAAGTGAATTAACCAAACGAATGAATACATGTTTTTGCATGCGAAATCTACGACGAAATATGTGAGCGGGATATACCGGGTCGTTAGCAAAATAGTCATTGAACAAACGTTCATGACCTTCTTCACGATTTCTTTCAATATATTGCCTATCGGCTCTAGGTTTTGGATTGGATGGTGTTGCTATTTTATGTAGATGAGAATTGAGAGCATTTTGAAACATGAGATCTAATTGCATATTTTGTTCATGCCATTGATTAAAATCGTCTAATCTCTGGCTAAGTGGAATTAATATGGAACTATCCGAGTCAGAACTCGAACGATCTAAACTTTCATCTGAGGACATTTTGAATTATTGAGAAAGATAAAGAAAAGATGTATGTGTGTGTAATTGTGTTTATAGTTGAGGAGTATTTATAATAAGGTTTATAATGTATTCTTGAAATATTAGATGTGTAGATGTAAATGCATCGAGATTACAAAAGCTATTGAATGTTGACAACACTATTGGACATTGACAACACAATGCATATATTGTAGTTAATAATTGAGGTAGACAATTGCATTTAAATGATAATTGACATAGAGAGATCAATGCTTTTATTGATGCATATTTGTTTGATTTAGACAATACATGTTTATTTTTAATGTTTGTTTATTTAAAATGTTTGTTTGATTTAGACAATACATGACAAAAGAAAACAAACTTAAACTAAAATATTTTAAAATTAACAAATTACAAGTGACTCAAAATAATACATAACAATCTAATACATTAATACTAAAAAATAATATACTAGAAGACCTCTACAACTATCAAATAAAAACATACATTTAACTAAAACATTTAACTAAAACATTTAATTCATTTATATAATTGTTTTTTGAGAATTCGCTTTTACTCTTCATCTTCTGGGCTCAAATCTTGTCTTCCTAACAAGGTGTTCAACAACATCTTATCAGTTCTTGTGTTGCGACCCTCCTCTTTTTGTTTCACAATCTCAAATCTTGCTTTCTCCATCTCAACCTCTAATTCAAGTTTCTTATACATGACTTCTATACCTTTAACTCTTGAAATTTGCATTTCATCAAGCTTAGAGCTAAACTCCGCGCTAAATGAAGAATTTGATACTACGGATTTATCTTTACGCTTTTTTTTGCCGCTTCCCTTCCCTCGGGACGACATTGCACAGATCCACCGATACTAACACTAGGAGAAGTTTCAGGGCATGACTCCTCAAATTCATTCACTCTTGATCTTTTAGAGCTCCCACTACTAATCGGCGTCATTTCTTCATTAGAATTAAGATTTATTTCTTCCTCGGTAATATTTTCGAAACTCCACTTTCGATTTTTAGACATAACATTTTTAAAGACCTTAAAATCGGTGTATTTGCTTCCATTATCATCTTCAAAAAGTTTTTGAGCATCAGCTTCCACATCGTCCTCGTTGGTTCCACTTCTTTTTGGCCGACTAATAACTGCCTTGTAACAAGAGATCCACTTATTGGCCATCTCATTTAATTTTCTAAATCGACACCTCAAAGCTTCTTCACCTCTAACACCGATTTCATCGGGATTTGCTACACGGGATTGATCATACATCTCTAGCACCTTTCCCCATCTTGTGAGTGTATTTTGATTTTTGCCAACAATTGCATTTGTGCTATAAAAACACCAAGCTGACATTAAGGCTATATCTTCCTTCTCGCGCCATGGTCTATTTTCTCCTCGCTTTTTTGGCTTTTTTTTTTGAGCTTCAGAAGGAGATGGTTGAATTTGCTCAAAAGGAATTTGAGTTAGATGTGGTGACCAAGCAGTCAGGTCTATATTATCGTAAACATTTTGATTATTTGGATGATTAGAAAAATTAAGACTACTTTGATTGCTCAAATTTTGTGAGCTATTTGGAGGAATTTGAGAGTTTGAAAAATTTGAAATATTTATATACTTAGGATTATCTTGAGAATTTAATAAATTTAGAAAACTTTTATCCATATTTTTTTTGTAAAATTGAGGTATTATTTGAATATATGTGTATATTTTTTTTTTTTTGGAGTTTTAGAGTTTTTAATATGATTTTTTAGATATATATATAAGAAATTAATTTGTGAAAAATAAAAAAAATAAAAGTGTGTAAAAATATGGCAAAATGGGTCTCTATTTATAGAGCATAAAAAAATAAGACCGTTGGTATAATATTTTTTTTTTTTTTCTAATGTGTAAATTTTAAATTATATACGTTATAAACTTTGCAACGGAAAAAAAAAAACCTGACCAATAGATGAGTGACACATGGCGCGCGCGTCAGAATTTCTGTCATTTTGCCTTGTGTCACTCATTTATTGATCCCTATTATTTCAGTTTTCCTTTTTTGTTTTAATTTATTTATTGTCCAATGTGCAATAGACATGTGTCACTTTGCCCAAAGGTTTTGTAGTAGGTTTACTAGGTTGACAGTAAACCTTATAAGTTGGGCAAATGCTTTTTTATTATTTTATTATTATTTATTATTGCCCTACTTTTTCCCCTACCCTTTAAACCACCGATAAACTTAGTCTAAAATACTAGTGTTTTGGTCGTGCTCCGCACAGTTATTATAAAGACAGTAGTTAATTGTTCTTTTTTTTTTTTATATATTCTTTTTTTTTTTTTTTTTTAAAGTATGATTTATAAATCATTTGACATAAAATTTTATATTCGTAGAGTTGTTTTTTGGATTGAGAGTGAATGTGACCTTGATTTCACTATCGTTTAAGTTGATTTTACTCCATCGTACAATTCTGTTATAATTTAAAGTGTATTACTAGGAACAATTATTTCTCTTATTTATTTTGATCATGAAGTATAATAATATTTATACACATAATAATAAAATGTACTCCCTCCATTCATATCCATTCACATCTCTTTCCTTTTTGGGCCATTCATATCCATTCACTACATTTCTATTTTGGGCCTATTATTAGTCATTAAGTGAAAATAAAACCACAACTTAAAACACAATTACCCACTAAACCATAACACAATTATTCACTAACCCAATTTATTAATGACCCAATCCATAACAGAATTATTCCAACATCACAATGTACTCCGTAACAAACTTTTCCCGGGTTTTTTTTTTCTTGGCCCAAATCTTCTCATTCATTCAATGAGGGTATCCAACTGTAAATTCACTAACCCAATTCTTCTCATTCATTCATGACCCAACTGTAAATTCCTCATTCATTCAATGAGGGTATCTAGATCATTCTTCTCCCTCAAACCCTAGCTCTCCCATCTCATTCACTCTCATTTCAGCGGCGCCTCTTTCTCTCTCCTCTCTCTCTCTCTCTCTCTCTCTCTCTCTCTCTCTCTCTTTCCCTCTCTCTTTCTCGATCCATTTTTTTTCCACTTACCACTGTATTCTGTTTGTTTTTTTTATCTAAAAAATTGCCCTTTCTTCTTCATCTCTTCATCAAACTATCAAAAAAAATAAATTCATCTTCACCATGAGTATCCCTCCTGATGTTTTCAATGAAGATAGTGAAGCTCAAAAAGATGATTCTGCATATGAAAGGTGTATTTGGGTTCCCGACACTGAAGATCAAGCGTCATTCAAATTTATTAATGGGGAGTATGTTATTCCTGATACTCCAGACCAAGATTTGGCACCGGTTGTGGAGGAGGTACCCGAGGAGATTGTCACGGCGGTTGAGGAGCCTGCTTTACGACCATGGTCGATTGATTATGATCTTCCGGAGAACCAGTTTGCGTTTGAGCTTTTATGTGATTTGTATCCTTGGTTCAGATCTTTGTGGCATGAAACGAAGGGGAGTAAACCTTAACTCTTTTTTAATTTCTGTTATTAAATCTATGTAAAAATTGATTGTCTACTATTTCGACTCTAGATCTGTTGTTTTTAATGTGGTTTATGGTTATATGCTGATGAGTCGTATTTAGTACCTATTAGGAGCGGTGATTTGAGCGCGTTTCGGAAGGTTTAAATGTGATTTTACGATGATTTTGTGACGTACGAGTGATTCGGTATTATTCGAGTTTGCGACGTTAAATTGTGTTTGGAAGTGTGTTAATTATGACGAGGACGAAGCGAGACGGAGTTTGGAGGAAGCTTGGATGAAGTTTTGTGTTATTGGCGACCAACATGCGGGCTTAAGGATGCGTGCCACTCACCGCAGAAAGAAGAAAAGAGCAGAACCTCGGCAGAACAAAATGGCGGGCGACGCGCGATCGACGCGCGACTGAGGCGCGACCAGAAGGCAGTCAACTGGCGAGGAAGACGCGGGAGAGTGGCTCGCGGAGCATTGATTTGTTTCCGTGTAGTTTTTGTTTGCTACTTTAAGGAAAGATTATTTTAATATTAAAAAAAAAGGCTAGACCTAGGGAGTAGACTACTTTTTTTCCAGCAGCTTTATTTTTGGTTATCCTTATTTAGTTTAGGATTCATTAGTCTATTCATGTAACACCCCGTGTTTTTATTACTACTAATTAAGTGTTTTAACTAAATTATTAACTTAAATTTTATATAATTTAACTTTTATTCAATTACTTTAAAAACGCGACTGAAAATTTTCGAGCGAACAAACCTTCTCAAGATATTTCTAATTAAACTTTCTTGATTTTATATTAACTTGTATTATATTTTTATTTCTAAAATACCTGTCGAAATAAAACTTTATTTTTGTTACCACTATTAGATTTTTATAAAATTGGATTATATTTTAAAAATCTTAACTTTCATAAAATTTAGTTTTTATAGAAATATTCTTTCAAATAAGCGTAGCGTTTGGAAATCTGTGAGACCGTAATAAAATTTGTTACTAATATTTTTATACACTATTTAAATTTTAAAATATAAGTTTAACGTTATAGAAAATAAAAATAGAATTACAACGAAATATACTATACTTAATATATTTTATAAAATATAAAGATTTATAAATAAGATCGAATGAAACAGAGCAAATCGGAAAAACAGACCCAAAAATACCCTCATGTATGTCGGTATCACCTCCCTCACTTAGACCCTATTTTTTTTTCCCAGATATTTTGTTCTTAAAACTTGACTCAAACCCTAACCCCCTCATTAGTTTACTGCCTCCTTCTTCTTCCCTCCTTATTCCATTTCTCTTTTCACTCCTCCATTAAACAACAATGATAACAACAACAAACACATAATAATAATAATAATAATAATAATAATAATAATAATAATAATAATAATAATAATAATAATAATAATAATAATAATAATAATAATAATAATAATAATAATAATAATAATAATAATAATAATAATAATAATAATAATAATAATAATAATAATAATAATAATAATAATAATAATAATAATAATAATAATAATAATAATAATAATAATAATAATAACAACACTAACAACACAACACCAGCGACAAACTTCAACCAACAACAACACCACCATTGTCAGACACCACCGGAGCACCGTACACCACCACCGGAGCTCACTGCCACCGTGGTCCCTCTCTCTCCCCTGCACGGTCAGCACCCCCACCGTGTCCTTCTCTTTTTCCTCTGTTTTTCCCCTGCTTTTCGACCACCATGTCGACCGCCTTACTCGCCGGAGCTGACAACCGCCAATAGCCACCTGCTCTCTCTCTCACTCTCCTCGGCCTTTTTCTTTTCAGCTCGCCGGAGCTCCGACCTCCGACCATGGCCATGCTCTATTTCCTCTTTCCCCTGCTTTTTCCCTGTTGTCTGTCGTGGTCTGTTTTCAGGTCACCGGAGTCGCACTCCGACCACGGTATATATCGCTACCGGTAAACTCCTCCTTCTCTTTCATTTTTTTTTTTCAGTTTACAATTCATCAAATTCAATCCTTGATTCTTTTAAGTTACTCCTGTGACTAACTACCCTCGACGTTCCGTTCAGTTTCAATCGTTTTCAGTTTGTCGATGAAATCGATTCAATTCTAATTTTTCCTTTTGTTTCGTGCGTGTTCTATTCGTTTTGTCGGGGACGGGATCAGACATGAAAACTTGGACGCTTGTCCTCGGTCTACTTGGCCTTCTTGGTGCTGTAACCATCATCTAGCCCCCCTTGGGTTTTGCTTCATTCAATGTCGATGTTTTGGAGAGTGATCACACATGGATGGAAACGGGTTAGTTTTGGGTCTTGGGTCGACAACATCGTGGATCCAGACGAGCTAAGAAAATTCGTACCGAGCTAACATAAGGTGCCCCCGCACACTAGTTTAATTTACGTATTTTAGAATATATAATTTTTGTGTTCATGTGATATTTAAATTATTTATGTGATTTGTGAATTTTGATTGTGTGTTATTTTTGTTATAATATAATGTTGAATTGAATTGTGAAATATGATTTTTGTGATAAAATGTTTTAGGTGAAAAATGTGTTGTTAAATTATTGTTGATTTTATATGGAATTTTATCATGTTGAAATTATATGTTATGTGTAGAGTATTAACCATGTTAATTATAATTATCACAAGTATAAAATGTGACTAAAATATTATTAAATTAACTTAAGTAAATAAATTAAATTTAAATAAAATAATTATAGTAATAAAATATTTATCGTCACTAAAAAGTACAAGTCAAAATATAACTAAAAATGAAGAATTTAATTTGAAGAGTATTAAGTTTAAATTAGGATTAAATCAATTTAAAAGTAAAGTTCATTTTTAATATACATAAAAGTTACTCGTATTAAATATCTAATATAAACAGTCGTATAAAAACTCATATATCTAATTTAATATGATAAGTACTTTAATTAAAAAAAAACTCTAATGTTTAAAATGAATTTAAACTATACTAAATAAGTATTTGCTTAAAATATCAAAACGAAATAAAGAACTTGAAACTTAAAATAAATTTAACTAAAACTATTACTAAATAAAGCTAAAAATTAGAATCACAAATAAAAATTAACTAAAAGGTAAATTGTTAATATCATAGTAATATATAAAGATCGACTAACAATTTACTCCCTCTATTTTTTCCATTTGGCCCTTTTTCATTTTTCACAATTATTAAGAAAAAGTGTAAAATGTGGGGTATGATGGAGAAAAAGGATGATAGTTTAATAATAAAAAAATTAGTTGTGAGTGAGAAAAAGTAGGGTATGTGAGAGAAAAAGTGGGATATATGAGGGAAAATGTTACTAAAAAGGGAAATGAAATTTAAATGAAAAAATTTCTTAAAAAGGGTATATGGGGCTAAATGGAAAGAATGGAGAGTACTAAGTAAATTTATAAAAAAATTATGAATAATGTATTTATATATATAAATACAAAACCTAACTAAAATTTAAACTATAAGGTTTATGACATTATAAAAAGTAATAAATGATTAAATTAATTACACTTAAGTGAATATTACTAAAATATAAATATTAATAATCTCACGATCAAGGTACCTAATCCTAAATACGACTACGTGAAAGTTACATAAATAAAATCGTATTAAGAAATTAAACCACCTAAAAGAAATTTAACTAAATGTCGATTAATTATATTTTATCAAAAATCTAACACTTGACAAATATCATTTAAGTAATATTTCTAAGGTTAAAATAAATGTTATGAATATTATGTAACTAAACACCTTCATTATTTATATTAACTATGAAGATATCAAATAATTATTATATTAAATGAAACTTGAAATATTTATATCACTAATTGTAAACATACTTAAGTTGAAATTTAAACGAAACTAAATCATTTAACTTAATCAAATAAAATACTTACACTTGAATAAAATAAATTAGTTACTTAAACCTATTTAAGTTACTCGAAATAAAGGACTTTAAAGTAAACTAAGTAACGAGAATAAATATTTAAAAGAAAATAATGAATAGTAACCGTCATGAATAGTAAATACGATAAATAGTAAATACGATGAATAGTAAAATAATGAATAGTGAAAATATTTAAAATTTACGAACGGACTTAAAATAAATATTTAAGTTGTTCTATGTGTTTCCGTTTACCTGAACAACTGTTAGAACTAAAATTTCATTATACAAGTTCGACGATGTTATAACTAATAAGAATTATAGCATGTGTTATGAATAATAAAAAAAGTAATGAATTAAGTGTTGAATACTTGATGTTACTGTTTTTCCTCACATGTATAGAATAATACGCACCTCTCATTTGAATTGCCCTTTCGATGACTTTACTTTGACCGTCCGCTCTAACTTGGGAACGCTAAGATTCTCTGCGGTTGTTTGGGTTGAATCCGATAGTGAGGAATTTATTCCTCATACTCGATATTCCTTCGACAACTTAGGATTTGAATCAAAAGGCACGGCCTGACATGAGATTATACCCTTCGATTATAACGTTGTATGATTAGTACTCGGGTGTCTGCGATGTTAAACATTATTAGAGTCAGGATTTGTAAGGTAGCCGCATATGGGGACACTGTCATCCTTTGGTATTGCCAGTGGTGATTTAATGACTCTCCTAGTCATTATTTAACGTGATTTTCGCCCTATGTATCGATTCGTTCACGGGCCCATATGAGGTAATTGGAAAATGACCATTCCCATCCGGGGAATCTGTCGTAGTGTAATAGTCGCACCAATAGGGTGGTGTATGCATACAAAAGACAAGGGACTGATCCTCCTTATTACCTGCTTGATATCTTTAGCTTGAATGACTTGTCCGTTGAATGTTTCCGGCCCTTCAGCTATTGCGCGGACGCTTATTAGGCCGCATGTTTCCATCCTTACTTATCAGTGATTCATAGTGGGTCTCATCTTAGATTATCCATGTTGCGTTAGATGTTAGGTAGCTATCACGTACGCTACTTAGTGTTTGATCTGATGTACGAGTCTGAGTAACTAGTGCACTTTGATAGCGAGTCATATGGGTGATTTACTATGAGAGTACACAAGCCACTCTGTAGTCAAGACTCGCGAGTATATGTTACTATATGAATAATTGAAAAGGGTCGACTACCCCGAATATGAATGATGTGATGATGATTTGCCTACATGATTATGAATTGAGATGATCTGATAATTTAATTGCCATGTTAAATGAACTGTTTTATATTATGCTTTATGAACTGCATTGCTATATGTATATTTATGTTGCTTAGTATGTGTGGGGGAGAAAACACTAATTATGGGACTGAATGCAGGTACCCCGAGGGCTTATGTTATCAAATGCTGGGGATGGGTTACCTTATTTTGTACTCCGTTGTTTTGGAGAGATTTATAATCGAACATACACTCTGTTTATCTTAAACTCATATTATGTATATGGAGTTTGTAGTACGATAACAGCTGGTTTTGTAATAAATAGACTTAATTAATTTTTCGCCTTAGTTTAATTAAAGTCACGAAAAACCAGGTTGTTACAGTTGGTATCAGAGCTGTCTTGCGACCGTGAGTAGCTTAAAGTTGTTGGGGTTAGTGTCCTCCACAGTTAGGGCAATAACATAAATAAATCTTTAAAGGTACACAGGGTACATTTCGTATTTAATCAGTTGATTAACGTTTATCAATAACGGTTGGCTTGCTAGATAAGTTTGACGTTATTGTCATACAGATGGCGGTGATCAACTGGTCCCTAAGAGTCACACCTAAAGGATGTGTTTGAGAGATGTGATTATTTGAGAAAATAATCATATCGATGCCTTATTTAATGACTAAATAGTTAGTCAGTGTTGTGGACTGAAAGGTCAGTCGGATATGACTAAGAGGTTAGTCAAATGTATTATTTAATAATGATTAAATGATATTAGATGAGAGGAATTAGCGATAATTAAGTAAATTGAATATAAAAGGTTATATTTAATTATTGCGTATAATGTAGACTAATAATTATAAGCAGTAATGATTAATTAGTAAATTATAAATATACGGATATTTATGATTAAATATAATATAAGGATATTATAATTACATTATATATTAAAAGCTAAAGAGTACTAATTAATTGGGTTTTGATAAACTTTTAATTAGATCGGGCTTTTAAATTTGGAAGTGGAAAAGTCCACTTTCACCCTATATTGGGACGTGTGGTTTAGTGTGGGAAGGAGAGTTGTTTTCTTCCTCTCTACTTAATCTAAACACTCTCCTAATCTCATCTAACCTAATTTTATAATTCACATAGCACACAACACAAAATTCCCTAAGAAAGAAAATCAGTTTTCTCTCTAAATTTCTAGCAACTCAAGGGCATATCAAGAACACATCTTGGGTGAGATTACTAGGAGATACCATATTTTTGGTATTGATCTTAGGCCAATTCTTAAGGATTAAAAGGTTAATTCTTATTCTTTTATTATGTTATGCAATTTTTGATTTATGACTTTAAATCTTGTAAAATTTTCATTATAATCCTGTGAATTAAAAGGTCTATATACGGATATAAACCTACAAGTGGTATCAGAGCCAGGTTACATGAAATTTTTATAAGGTTATCATAAAAATCGATTTTGTATAAATTTTAAACAAAATTATACCGAATTGATTAGTTTAATTGAATTGGCCAAATTGGATGTGTTATGTGATTTGGCCGTATGTTTGTTTTTCAATTTGGCCGTATTATTTAAAGTGATTTGGCCGTATGTTTGTTTTCCAATTTGGCCGTATTATTTAATTGTTTTGGCCGTGGGTTTTTATTGTTTTTTTTGGGTCCGTTTAATTCATAATTATCAATGTTTTAAGATGTTAAAACTATTTCATATGAATTTGTACAAGTTTTGATTTAATACTGATTGAATTAAAACATAAATGGATCAAATTTTATATGTTAATGAACATATCGTTTGCTATTCATTAGATCTATCGCTTTAAGTTTTTATTTTAAAAGGTTAAATTGAATCTCTTAAAATCAATGTTTAATACGGATTAAAATTGAGTCAGGATTGATCTACTAATTAGCATAATCGAATTAAATCAGTTTAATTCACTTTCTTATTGTTGGCCGATTTTAAAAATTCAATTTTGGTATGTTTTTCCTTTTGGGCCGAATTAAATTGTTTTTTTTTGGTAATTTTTAGTTTTGGGCCGATTTAAATTTTAAAATAAAAAAAAAATATTTTTTTAAAGGTTTTAAGATTTTGGCCGAAACTTTCAAAATTTATAAAAAAAAAAAAAAAAAAGGTAATTATTGAATTTGGCCGAATGTTTTCTTAATTTTTGGAAATTATTGATTTTACCAAATTTTATGTTATAATATAAAGATAATATATTTTGTGTTATTATGAAGCAGTTCATAATAAATATGATACCTAATATTTTAAAAGGGTTTAAAATATTCTATGAGATCTAATTTATGTTATAATGATAATATAAATTGATTTTGGATTATTTTTGATTAAAAGATATTATGAACAATTAAGGAATTGTTGCATAATTTTAATCATTTAAAGGGTGGTTTGGATATAATCAATTGTATGCATTGTTATTTTTATGTTTAGTTGATGCTATTTTTGAATGAATGAATGAATGGTTTTATTTTACGCATTAATTTTGTACAAACGGTTGTAATTTACTAGTGTGGCCTTAGAAAGTTGTGTTTTCGTAATGAAGGAAACACAATTTTGGTTGTATTTTTGAGATCTCGAATCTCCAATTTTGTAATATTTTTAATTTTGGCATATTTTGAATTAGAATGTAAATAGGTTTATTTTTGTAATTCAATATGTAATTTTGAGAAGATTCAAGATGAAGATTCAAGATGGACTCCCACTTAAAGCCCAATATGAAGAATGAAGACAAGCTTTAGGGTCCATGGATGGATTCCAAATTGTATCTTGTTTTTATTTTCATAGGGTTAGGCCACACTAGGTGTTTTTCATTTTTGCGTTTTACTTTACCGTTTTTATTGCATTCACGATAGTTAGTAGCATCATATTCCGCCTAAACTAAACCAAACCACCTAATTTGCATGAGATTGGATCATATAGTTGCATCCTAGATCATAGACATACGGATGTCACTTGTTTAGGGCTATCACCTCAATTTAATCATTCACGATAATGCTAGATATTAGTTCACTTAAAATGAATTAAAATGAGTTGATGGGATCTTCCTCTAAAACTGAAATTGAGAATTAGTCTTTATAAGTCGAACCACTATGAATCCCTTCTTCGTCGGTAGGCATAATATGACCCCTTCTACGTTGGGTAAGTAGTGGTTGTCGGCTTAGTTTATCTCAACATTATGATTCGAGTAATATCTCGAAGGTATGGTGGACTAATAGATAGGATTTACTGAAATCTATCGACCAAGAATTCTATCAGAAGAATTAGCTAAGCAGTTAGCTTATCAATTTAAAGAAATTGAGTCTTGGGATCGCTTATATAATTCTCGAGGGAGGTCAATTATATGAGTGCATAAGTCGTTGCATTAAAATGTTATTGTTTTGACTTAAATTTTAAAACAATGGTTTCTTATCTTCTCTCTTCTTCTTCTTTCTTTTCACAGTTTCGAATACGTTATATACAGATATAACTACTATAACAAATGGTCAGACGTCTTTGACGTGAACCAATGCCAAGTGCCACACTAATGCGCGAATCATGGCTTAGAATTTTCATGGGCAGCATGAATCAGTCTACTCGACTGAAGCATGATGGGTCCAACTTTTCTGATTGGGAGGCCGCATTACGGAATGCCGCCATCGCTGACGGTAAGCTCAAGTACTTGACTGAGCCAGTGCCGTCTATACCAGCTCCCGATGCAGAAGAAGCTGAAACTTTTGCTTATAACGATTTCATGATGGAAGCAGGTGCGTTACAAAACGTACTCATCTATGCAATGGAACCCAATTTGCAAAGACGTTTCATTACCCAAGGTGCAAACAAGATTTTCACCACCCTAACAAAAGAGTTCTCGAAAGCTCCGAGAATCAAAAGTTACGAGTACACCACTCGTTTCTTTGAAGCTAGACTCCAAAAGGGCCAACCGGTTGGTCCACACCTTCTCGCCATGATCGAGAACGTTGAGAAATTGGAGGAGCTTGGTTGCACGATCGATGAGAAGATCATCATTGATCGAGTGCTCCACTCTCTTCATGATGGGTATGCCCTCTTTAGGGCAAACTATTACATGAATGACATGCAGAAAAGTCTGCATGAACTGCATTCACTCCTCGTACAGACGGAGAGTGATCTGAAGTTGAGTGGGAGCACGAAGCAAGATGTTCTCATGATTGGGAACAAGAAGGGTAAGGGTAAGGCTCCGGCTAACCTAACTGTAGGGAAGCCAAAATTCAAGAAGCCAGTGGTTGCTAAGAGTGGGCCTGGTGAGTCTAGCGGTAGCTCACAAGGCAAGGCAAAAGCAAAGCAGAGCATGGAGTGCCACCATTGCCACAAGTCTGGGCATTGGAGGCGTAACTGTCCCGTGTATGCTGAGGACATAAAATCAGGCCGCGTCGCTCCTGTTGGTATGTCTTCTTTTATTCATATGATTGAGATTAACCATGCAAGTTACGGAACTTGGGTACTTGATCTTTGGATGTGGTTCTCATCGTGCAATCATTTGCGAGGGCCTAAGAAGCATCAAAACTACGGTAAGAGGTGATGTAGACTGCGAGTGGGGAATGGAGCAAGGGTTCTTTGCCGTTCGGTAGGGACATATGTAATCCAACTCCCAGTGGATTTGAGTTATTTACGAATAAGCATTACTATGTACCTAGTTTATCGAAAAACATTATTTACAGATCCGTTCTTGATAAAGAAGGATTTTCATTTTTAATAAAGGATAATAGCTGTATTTTCTCTTTGAATGAAATGATTTATGGTAAAGCTGTTTCCATGAACGGAATTTATGTTTTAGATCAAACCACAGAAATCATGCATGTGAGTAACAAGAAAGCAAAGGTTGGTGACAAAGATCAAACGTATTTATGGCATTGCCGAATGGGACACATAAATGAGAAACGCGTGAAAAAGCTCATTGATAATGGGACAATAGCCCCATTTGACTATGAAACTTTTGGCACGTGCGAATCATGTCTTATAGGCAAAATGTCTCGAATTTCCTTCAAAGGTGTTGGAATGCGCTGCTGACCTATTAGGACTCATACATACTGATGTGTGCGGACCTATGTCAATCAACGCTAGAGACGGCTATAGGTATTTCATCACTTTCACGGACGATTTGAGTAGATATGGACATGTCTACTTAATGAAGCATAAAAGTGAGTCCTTTGACAAGTTCAAGGAATTCCAGAATAAGGTTGAGAACCAACTGGATAGAAAGATAAAGCACTACGTTCAGATCGTGGTGGCGAATATCTTTCAACTGAGTTTGATCAACACACGAAAGACCAGCGGGATAGTATTACGATTAACTCCACCCTAACACCACAATCGAATGGTGTGTCCGAACGCAGAATCGAACATTACTTGATATGGTTCGATCCATGATGAGTCACACGGTTGTACGACTCATTATGGGGCTATGCTCTTTGTCACCGCTTTACACTTAATCAAGTCCGACTAAAGTCATGACAAGACTCCATACGAGTTATGGAAGGGAGCGGTCCCTAACTTGTCCTTTATTCGGGTTTGGGGTGCGAGGCTTATGTCAAGTGGAGACACGAAGATAAGCTCGCCCGCGATCGGTCAAGACATACTTTATTGGTTATCCAAAAGGAATGTTTGGTCATTACTTCTATTCGCCTCACAGAACAGAGTTTTTGTTGCGGCTAGTGCGGCGTTCTTAGAGAAAGAGTTTCTCGAAGACAAGAGAGGTAATAGAACCTTCGATCTGTCGGAGATTCCAGAACCAACAATCGAGCAACCAATGGAGGAAACTGTTCTTCTTCGTCTGCTGCGGTTAATGTCCCTTTGGAACCCAGGAGGTCGGGTAGACTCTCCATTCCTCCAGATCGATATATCGGTATTGTCGAGGAGAATGGGAGAGACGACGTTTTACTCCTTGAGAGTAACGAACCTGTAACCTATAAAGGTGCCATGACATGTTCCGACTCAAAGCTTTGGCAAGAAGCCATGCAATCCGAGATGGACTCGATGTACGAGAACAATGTATGGGATCTGGTTGACTTACCTGATAAGGCTAGGCCTCTTCAGTGCAAATGGCTTTACAAGATAAAGCGATCTGTAGAAGGACAACCAGATATATACAAGGCACGACTAGTGGCAAAGGGTTTCACTCAAGTGCAAGGGTTGCACTATGATGAGATTTTTGCACCCGTAGTCATGCTTCGTTCCATTCGGATTCTCTTAGCGATCGCCGTTTCATAACTATGAAATTTGGCAAATGGATGTGAAACCCGCCTTCTTAAACGGTTATTTGGAGGAGGAGTGGTACATGGTACAACCCGAAGGTTACATCGATCCTAGAGATCCTAAGAAAGTTTGCAAGCTTAGGCGTTCCATTTATGGACTTAAGCAAGCTTCACGGAGTTGGAATCATCGCCGACCAAGTGATAAAGGAGAATGGATTCACTCGATCGGTCGAGGAACCATGCCTATATATCAAGTCGAGTGGGAGCAAGATTGTCTTCCTAATGCGTGACGTCGATGACATACTCTTGATTGGGAATGACATACCTCTCTTAACCGGTAAAAGTATGGTTAAAGAACCATTTACGGATGAAAGATCCGGGTGAGGCACAACGTATTTTGGGGCTCCGTATCTATAGAGATAGATCCACGACGGATGTTATCCCTCGATCGAGTCTTATATAGATAAGATTCTTGAGAGGTTCGGCATGACCAACTCCAAGAAGGGAACCTTCCAATGATCTCGGTGCACTTGAGTAAAGCTCAAGCACCAAAGACATCGGAAGAGGTCGTGCGCATGAGTCGGATTCCATATGCTTCGGCAATAGGATCGATCATGTATGCCATGACATGCACACGTCCAGACGTGGCATATGCATTGAGTATGACGAGCCGATACCAAGGCAATCCAGGTGAAGCACACTGGATGGCCGTAAAGAACATTCTTAAGTACCTACGGAGGACTAAAGATTGGGTATTGACTTATGGTGGAGACACTGGGCTATGCGCAACCATTTACGCAGACGCTAGTTTCCAGACGGATCGAGATGACTCGAAGTCTCAATCTGGATTCGTTTTTACTCTAAATAAGGCTGCCAATTCACCGGAAAAGCTCCAAACAAAGCGATTATAAGCGGATTCAACGATCGAGTCCGAGTACTATCTTTCGGAGGTCGCGAAGGAAGCTATATGGATGCGTCAGTTCTTACAAGGACTAACTGTAGTTCCGAGTTCGAATGACCCGATCACCATCTATTGTGACAATAGTGGTGCCATCTTCCAAGCGAAGGAGCCCAAGTCCAGCAACAAGTCTCGGCACGTGCAAAGGAAGGCTCACATGATCCGGGATTACGTGGAGCAGAAGGAGATAGTGGTTGACAAGATTGCTACGGATGATAACATAGCAGATCCTCTCACTAAGCCGTTGAGACAAGATAAGCATGAAGGGCACGTTAAATCCATGGGAATTAAGCGTGTTCCTGAGTTGTATTAGTAGTTTGTAAGGATTTGACACTTGTATTTCCTAAAACTTCTAATAAAATCATCGTTTTGTTATATATATTGTTTTTCATGAGGGTTGTGCAGACAACGTTGAACACCTCAAAGTGAACTGAATTGCTTTATATTTTGTTTTGGTCCGTGATCGCCTACACGAGCTGATAACTCTGGCAATCATTTTGTGACGTCGATTGATGGTGGGTTCAACGAGCCATAAGTCAAACTGTTGACTGATCGATCACAGATGCGGGTTTACTGAAATCGCGCAGGACAATTTTGTGACGACTACATGGAGTCCTAAATGTTTCAGAACATTAGGTGCCTGGTCGTGGATAGGACCTCCATAGTGTTCCTAGAGTCGATTCTTTTGACTATCGACTGTCTCTTGAGATTAAGGCAGATTTTGGGTGACTTTGGTTTCTTTCTCACGGTCGGCCCAGTACCAGGAGGCCAAGCAGATTTTCACTGGGTCATTTCATGCTGCGCTTACATCTGCAGGATTCGAGTTGAGGGAAATATCCAAACTTCTATCGAGTTATAATATTTATTCTCAGGGCCACTCGAGGAGCTGTAACTGAAAATGCATGGCCATGCTCGAATATTGATTCGTTTATCAGTTAAGTTACTCTCTAGTCGGGGAAACCACTCTTGATACTGATCGCTTGTGAACTACGACCTTTGAAAGTCTGCACTTTGCAAATTGGTTTACATTGAGTGGGAGAAATTTATTGTGGATATGAGAATCGGTTATCGCACCTACACTTGTACGGACAAGTGGGAGATTGTTGGGGTTAGTGTCCTCCACAGTTAGGGCAATAACATAAATAAATCTCTAAAGGTACACAGGGTACATTTCGTATTTAATCAGTTGATTAACGTTTATCAATAACGGTTGGCTTGCTAGATAAGTTTGACGTTATTGTCATACAGATGGCGGTGATCAACTGGTCCCTAAGAGTCACACCTAAAGGATGTGTTTGAGAGATGTGATTATTTGAGAAAATAATCATATCGATGCCTTATTTAATGACTAAATAGTTAGTCAGTGTTGTGGACTGAAAGGTCAGTCGGATATGACTAAGAGGTTAGTCAAATGTATTATTTAATAATGATTAAATGATATTAGATGAGAGGAATTAGCAGTAATTCGTAAATTGAATATAAAAGGTTATATTTAATTATTGCGTATAATGTAGACTAATTAATTATAAGCAGTAATGATTAATTAGTAAATTATAAATATACGGATATTTATGATTAAATATAATATAAGGATATTATAATTACATTATATATTAAAAGCTAAAGAGTACTAATTAATTGGGTTTTGATAAACTTTTAATTAGATCGGGCTTTTAAATTTGGAAGTGAAAAAGTCCACTTTCACCCTATATTGGGACGTGTGGTTTAGTGTGGGAAGGAGAGTTGTTTTCTTCCTCTCTACTTAATCTAAACACTCTCCTAATCTCATCTAACCTAATTTTATAATTCACATAGCACACAACACAAAATTCCCTAAGAAAGAAAATCAGTTTTCTCTCTAAATTTCTAGCAACTCAAGGGCATATCAAGAACACATCTTGGGTGAGATTACTAGGAGATACCATATTTTTGGTATTGATCTTAGGCCAATTCTTAAGGATTAAAAGGTTAGTTCTTATTCTTTTATTATGTTATGCAATTTTTGATTTATGACTTTAAATCTTGTAAAATTTTCATTATAATCCTGTGAATTAAAAGGTCTATATACGGATATAAACCTACAAAAGTTATCTCATCTAGCGAGACGACACCTGGGCCAGACATACATACTTATATATATGTCAGGCATAGACTTATAGGATCAAATAATGAATTAGAAATCCTAGATCGCTAAAATAATAATCTTAGAACGCGTTAAAAGAGAGATTGGGTCGAAACATTAAGGACTGACCTACTAATCTTTTTGACTAACAAGTCCCTTATACTAACTTTACAAGAATCAAGACGTAAGAATCGAAGGCAAGACTAAAGCGCATGCAGAGAGACGTATCAAGAATCATGCTATCTGAGGCAGCTTCCAAGACGTCGGAGACTTCTTTAGCTTTAAAAATTCCTACAACCATCTATAACCGTTCTTTAATTATCCCCATCATTGCAACGCTTTTCAACTTTCAGACTTTCTAGATCATAAAATCTCTTGACATTTAATCTCTCCATGATTTTAGAATTTCCTTTTTACATTCTAAAATCCCTACTAATAAGGAGTCAATCTCGTAAAATTTTAACTTCTTCGAGACTTTTGATGTTCTGAATCAATAATCCTTTATAAATGACTCTGTAAACTAATTTTCTTTTCTCTCAACTTCGTAGAATGTGTTCAACCTTACTCTACGAATTCATAAACTTCTTTCTCTTTATTTCAAACCTTCTAACCTTATTCGTACTGTTCATAGTACCGAAGGCTAACCCTTATCAATTCTTAGACTCAACTCCATACCCCTTGAACATATATCTGAACTCTTATGTTATTTTCTGAGCTTGGTTTCTAACCCTCTGTCATAGTTCACTTCATTGAGAAGGAACTAGGAAGCTTTGTAACTTTTGATTTTAATATTCTTTTTCAGAATGGCTGCAAACGGTATTCCCAACAATGACCTTGACCATCAGTTCCTCGAAGAGGAGGCAAGAAGAAGAGGGTTCGAGGACGCAATCGTTAAGATTGCTCAGAACACACACCAATATCAGGGTGGCGGTAATAACCAATCCGCGTTTGAGAGGTTCTCAAAACATAGACCTCATCCGTACTCAAAGTTCTCGGCCAACCCTACCGATTACGATTGAATGGATTGAAGAAATGGAGAAGTTGTTGGAGCTCAGTAAGACACCGCCTACAGAGAAGGTGAATGTGGTAGCTTACTACCTGAAGGGAAAGGCCAACAGCTGGTGGCGCTTAATCCGATCCACTTTTCCCCTGAGGATTTACAATTGGAGTGAATTTAAGTTACTTCTCGAGAACAAATACTTCGGGGAGGAGTTAAGGTGGGAGAAGGAGGAGGAATTCCGGAACTTACACCAGGGTGATATGTCTCTGCAGGCATACACCGAGAAATACCAAGAATTATCCAAGTTTGCCCCTAGAATAATATCCAACGAGGAAGAACTCGCAACCCGTTATGTAAGGGGCATGGATAACAATCTGAGGATAAACATGAGCGGGTTCAACTGTAAGAACTTTGCTGAGGCGTACGAAAAAGCGACAAGTATCTGGGCCTCCATCCAGAAGGGAGTGGCTGAGGAGAAAAAGAAGAATAAGACTCTTACGCCTCCTGTGGCAAGTTCTAGTTTTATCCAGAAGCCGAATTTCCAACAGAGGAGTTTTCAGAGGCCGAACTTTCAAAATAGGAATTTCAACAAGCCAGTTTATAACCGTGACAACAATCCGAGTCGAGGAGGTTGACTTGGCGTTAGAAGGGCTCCGCCGAAAGTGTACCTTTGAACAAGTGTCGCTTCGTCACAAAGCTATACACCACGAGAAGCGGTCTGACGGATCGCCCGATCGTGCTTCTTTTGCAATGTTGAGGGACACAAATCTACCATGTGCCCAAAGAAAGGGAGGGGAGCAAGGATGAACACGGGACCGCTACCCGCAGTTAAGGTACAAGGACGTGTTTACGTCTTGTCGGAGATTGACGAAGACACCGAGGATTACCCTGACATAGACGCCATCACGGGTAAATTTCTAGTTAACTCAGTACCTACCTTGATTTTTATTCGATATTGGAGCATCATGTTCTTAAAATTTTAAATACCTTTCGAACTGGTCCTATTTATCGCAATTTTTCTCTCGTCAAAATATACTTACATATATCGTATTTCCTCTTTATATAACCCCTTATTATAAATTTCGAATCATATCCTAAATATAATTTATAACATTTCCGTTTCATCTAATAACATTATAATAACAATTTAAAGAAAATAAGCTATATCAACAAGGTTATCCATAATTCTCTAAACATTTTATTTAATCATTCAACGATAACCTGTATTTCTCTTAAATTTCAATAAAGCTCATATTCTCTGCGTGACCACTACGACTTTTATCCATTTTCCCTAATTGCCGTTCTTTTCCTAAAGGCTATATATCTTGATTGGGTGGCCATTAAAAGTAACAATAATAATATTAGATATATACGTTTAAAACTTCTTAAGGGGGTAGGACTATAATTTGACTATATTAAAGTCCTACTAAAATCTGAAATTTCTTATTACAATCTATTTTAAGGATAACATTTATTCTCAAAACTAAATAAATTGTTTTTATTCTTAAAACTCTTACTAGTTTTGATTTAATTTAATTCCGTACAAAACTTCTAGGCCCTACCTTTTTGAAAACCTTTTTCTCGCTGATTTTGAAAACGACAATGCAGCAACTTTTAGATATTAATTCGAAAAAGAATTATTTATAATTTGGAATTATTAAATCCTTCAATAATTCCTTCTAAAGAGACCTTGCCTAATCAAAAGCAATGTTCATATTCAATTTCCAAAATTCTCGGCATTCCCTCTGACTGCCTCGTTTTATCTTGATCTGTTATCCTCTCTATCCAAGTTTCGGGGACGAAACTTTTCTTAGGGGGGTAGGATTGTAACACCCCGTGTTTTTATTACTACTAATTAAGTGTTTTAACTAAATTATTAACTTAAATTTTATATAATTTAACTTTTATTCAATTACTTTAAAAACGCGACTGAAAATTTTCGAGCGAACAAACCTTCTCAAGATATTTCTAATTAAACTTTCTTGATTTTATATTAACTTGTATTATATTTTTATTTCTAAAATACCTGTCGAAATAAAACTTTATTTTTGTTACCACTATTAGATTTTTATAAAATTGGATTATATTTTAAAAATCTTAACTTTCATAAAATTTAGTTTTTATAGAAATATTCTTTCAAATAAGCGTAGCGTTTGGAAATCTGTGAGACCGTAATAAAATTTGTTACTAATATTTTTATACACTATTTAAATTTTAAAATATAAGTTTAACGTTATAGAAAATAAAAATAGAATTACAACGAAATATACTATACTTAATATATTTTATAAAATATAAAGATTTATAAATAAGATCGAATGAAACAGAGCAAATCGGAAAAACAGACCCAAAAATACCCTCATGTATGTCGGTATCACCTCCCTCACTTAGACCCTTTTTTTTTTTTTTCCCAGATATTTTGTTCTTAAAACTTGACTCAAACCCTAACCCCCTCATTAGTTTACTGCCTCCTTCTTCTTCCCTCCTTATTCCATTTCTCTTTTCACTCCTCCATTAAACAACAATGATAACAACAACAAACACATAATAATAATAATAATAATAATAATAATAATAATAATAATAATAATAATAATAATAATAATAATAATAATAATAATAATAATAATAATAAGCAGCAACACCCAACAATAACAACGAACAACACCAACGGCAACAAACTCAACCAACAACACCACCGCTGCCGTCGTACACCACCGGAGCACCGTACACCACCACCGGAGCTCACTGCCACCGTGGTCCCTCTCTGCTCCCCGCGGTCGGCGCCCCACCGTGTCCTTCTCTTTTTTCCTCTGTTTTCCCCGCACCCCGACCACCATGTCGACCGCCTTACTCGCCGGAGTGACAAACCGCCATAGCCACCGCTTCTCTCTCACTCTCTCGGCCTTTTTCTTTTAATTTCGGCTCATGAGACTCCGACCTCCGACCATGGCCATGCTCTATTTCCTCTTTCCCCTGCTTTTTCCCTGTTGTCATGCGTAGGTAGTGCATTTTCGTCACCGGAGTCGCACTCCGACCACGGTATATATCGCTACCGGTAAACTCCTCCTTCTCTTTCATTTTTTTTTTTTCAGTTTACAATTCATCAAATTCAATCCTTGATTCTTTTAAGTTACTCCTGTGACTAACTACCCTCGACGTTCCGTTCAGTTTCAATCGTTTTCAGTTTGTCGATGAAATCGATTCAATTCTAATTTTTCCTTTTGTTTCGTGCGTGTTCTATTCGTTTTGTCGGGGACGGGATCGGACATGAAAACTTGGACGCTTGTCCTCGGTCTACTTGGCCTTCTTGGTGCTGTAACCATCATCTAGCCCCCCTTGGGTTTTGCTTCATTCAATGTCGATGTTTTGGAGAGTGATCACACATGGATGGAAACGGGTTAGTTTTGGGTCTTGGGTCGACAACATCGTGGATCCAGACGAGCTAAGAAAATTCGTACCGAGCTAACATAAGGTGCCCCCGCACACTAGTTTAATTTACGTATTTTAGAATATATAATTTTTGTGTTCATGTGATATTTAAATTATTTATGTGATTTGTGAATTTTGATTGTGTGTTATTTTTGTTATAATATAATGTTGAATTGAATTGTGAAATATGATTTTTGTGATAAAATGTTTTAGGTGAAAAATGTGTTGTTAAATTATTGTTGATTTTATATGGAATTTTATCATGTTGAAATTATATGTTATGTGTAGAGTATTAACCATGTTAATTATAATTATCACAAGTATAAAATGTGACTAAAATATTATTAAATTAACTTAAGTAAATAAATTAAATTTAAATAAAATAATTATAGTAATAAAATATTTATCGTCACTAAAAAGTACAAGTCAAAATATAACTAAAAATGAAGAATTTAATTTGAAGAGTATTAAGTTTAAATTAGGATTAAATCAATTTAAAAGTAAAGTTCATTTTTAATATACATAAAAGTTACTCGTATTAAATATCTAATATAAACAGTCGTATAAAAACTCATATATCTAATTTAATATGATAAGTACTTTAATTAAAAAAAAACTCTAATGTTTAAAATGAACTTAAACTATACTAAATAAGTATTTGCTTAAAATATCAAAACGAAATAAAGAACTTGAAACTTAAAATAAATTTAACTAAAACTATTACTAAATAAAGCTAAAAATTAGAATCACAAATAAAAATTAACTAAAAGGTAAATTGTTAATATCATAGTAATATATAAAGATCGACTAACAATTTACTCCCTCTATTTTTTCCATTTGGCCCTTTTTCATTTTTCACAATTATTAAGAAAAAGTGTAAAATGTGGGGTATGATGGAGAAAAAGGATGATAGTTTAATAATAAAAAAATTAGTTGTGAGTGAGAAAAAGTAGGGTATGTGAGAGAAAAAGTGGGATATATGAGGGAAAATGTTACTAAAAAGGGAAATGGGGCTAAATGAAAAAAATTTCTTAAAAGGGTATATGGGGCTAAATGGAAAGAATGGAGGGAGTACTAAGTAAAGTTATATAAAAATTATGAATAATGTATTTATATATATAAATACAAAACCTAACTAAAATTTAAACTATAAGGTTTATGACATTATAAAAAGTAATAAATGATTAAATTAATTACACTTAAGTGAATATTACTAAAATATAAATATTAATAATCTCACGATCAAGTTACCTAATCCCCTCATACGACTACGTGAAAGTTACATAAATAAAATCGTATTAAGAAATTAAACCACCTAAAAGAAATTTAACTAAATGTCAGTTAATTATATTTTATCAAAAATCTAACACTTGACAAATATCATTTAAGTAATATTTCTAAGGTTAAAATAAATGTTATGAATATTATGTAACTAAACACCTTCATTATTTATATTAACTATGAAGATATCAAATAATTATTATATTAAATGAAACTTGAAATATTTATATCACTAATTGTAAACATACTTAAGTTGAAATTTAAACGAAACTAAATCATTTAACTTAATCAAATAAAATACTTACACTTGAATAAAATAAATTAGTTACTTAAACCTATTTAAGTTACTCGAAATAAAGGACTTTAAAGTAAACTAAGTAACGAGAATAAATATTTAAAAGAAAATAATGAATAGTAACCGTCATGAATAGTAAATACGATGAATAGTAAATACGATGAATAGTAAAATAATGAATAGTGAAAATATTTAAAATTTACGAACGGACTTAAAATAAATATTTAAGTTGTTCTATGTGTTTCCGTTTACCTGAACAACTGTTAGAACTAAAATTTCATTATACAAGTTCGACGATGTTATAACTAATAAGAATTATAGCATGTGTTATGAATAATAAAAAAAGTAATGAATTAAGTGTTGAATACTTGATGTTACTGTTTTTCCTCACATGTATAGAATAATACGCACCTCTCATTTGAATTGCCCTTTCGATGACTTTACTTTGACCGTCCGCTCTAACTTGGGAACGCTAAGATTCTCTGCGGTTGTTTGGGTTGAATCCGATAGTGAGGAATTTATTCCTCATACTCGATATTCCTTCGACAACTTAGGATTTGAATCAAAAGGCACTACCGACATGAGATTATACCCTTCGATTATAACGTTGTATGATTAGTACTCGGGTGTCTGCGATGTTAAACATTATTAGAGTCAGGATTTGTAAGGTAGCCGCATATGGGGACACTGTCATCCTTTGGTATTGCCAGTGGTGATTTAATGACTCTCCTAGTCATTATTTAACGTGATTTTAAGCCCTATGTATCGATTCGTTCACGGGCCCATATGAGGTAATTGGAAAATGATCATTCCCATCCGGGGAATCTGTCGTAGTGTAATAGTCGCACCAATAGGGTGGTGTATGCATACAAAAGACAAGGGACTGATCCTCCTTATTACCTGCTGATATCTTTAGCTTGAATGACTTGTCCGTTGAATGTTTCCGGCCCTTCAGCTATTGCGCGGACGCTTATTAGGCCGCATGTTTCCATCCTTACTTATCAGTGATTCATAGTGGGTCTCATCTTAGATTATCCATGTTGCGTTAGATGTTAGGTAGCTATCACGTACGCTACTTAGTGTTTGATCTGATGTACGAGTCTGAGTAACTAGTGCACTTTGATAGCGAGTCATATGGGTGATTTACTATGAGAGTACACAAGCCACTCTGTAGTCAAGACTCGCGAGTATATGTTACTATATGAATAATTGAAAAGGGTCGACTACCCCGAATATGAATGATGTGATGATGATTTGCCTACATGATTATGAATTGAGATGATCTGATAATTTAATTGCCATGTTAAATGAACTGTTTTATATTATGCTTTATGAACTGCATTGCTATATGTATATTTATGTTGCTTAGTATGTGTGGGGGAGAAAACACTAATTATGGGACTGAATGCAGGTACCCCGAGGGCTTATGTTATCAAATGCTGGGGATGGGTTACCTTATTTTGTACTCCGTTGTTTTGGAGAGATTTATAATCGAACATACACTCTGTTTATCTTAAACTCATATTATGTATATGGAGTTTGTAGTACGATAACAGCTGGTTTTGTAATAAATAGACTTAATTAATTTTCCGCCTTAGTTTAATTAAAGTCACGAAAAACCAGGTTGTTACAATTCATGAGTTTATTGAGAGGTTTATTATTTTCATAAGTTTTAGAATTAATTAGTTTTCATTAGTTCTAATTAGTTTTATTTCTCTCTAATAATTTCTTGGGATTCTCTCTCAAGACCATGTGTAACTAAACTCCATATTCTTGATACGATCGATTGAAGCGTCGGTAATTAATCCGTGAGATTATCTATTTCTCTACTTTTCTTTGAGTATTATTTAATTCCTTGTTCTTATTATTATTGATTTTAATCTTGATTAGGGTGTACAACTAATTAGGGTTATTATTAATTAATTTGCTAGATTTGATTATTGGCTCAGTTTGCTTTATTAATCTTATCGCGGTAGCAATTGTGATTGATTTATTGTACTCCGTTTGTCGTGAATTAATCATAAAGTGAATTAATCATAAAAGGAATTGAATTTGTGACTCGAGTATTAACCGCGTTGTTAATATTAGTCATCTTTATTGATTCTCGTGCTAATTCTTCTATAGACTTGAACTTAATTCGCGTGATTTGGGTTAGTCTTAGAAAGGGTAATTTAGGGCATCCGTTTTGACCTAGTTACTGACTTAAGAGAGAGTACGTTAGTTGATATAATTGAACTGTATTGACTTTCACAATAAAGTGCTCAGGATTAATAGATTAGTTGTTTTCAGTGATCAGAGATTTTATCGTTCGTGGATTTCGTTTCGTGTTAAGTATTTCGCTCTAGATTTATTATTTAGTTTATTGCTTTTATATTTTAGTAGTTAGTTATTAATCAATCAAAACCCCACTTTTAATCCGGTTACTTTTCTCTGCATTATTCTACACATTAATTAGCTTAGTACTTCTCTGTGGGTTCGACCCTTACTTCCACTATATTGCTATTTTAGTAGTTAGTCGAGTAAGTGATTATAAATTTACTTTGACGGCATACGACTTTAAGCCCGTCAAATTTTGGCGCCGTTGCCGGGGAATTAGGCGTTAATTGTTTTTATTGTTTAGTGTAGTTGTATGCATAATACCCGTTCTACTAACTTGAACCTCGAGCCTTTTGACTCAGAGATTGAAAGAACCATTTTCAAGTTTAGGAAGAACAAGAGTGGACAAATCGTTGTCGTGCAGGATCCTGAGGTAGACGTACCTGAATATGCCTCGGACTTCTCGGATTCTTCTAACGAGAGTGACGTGATGGCAGAACAATCGATTAAACAACTTACAGCTCCGGATCTCACTAGTCAACCATTGTGCATCACCATCCCACCTCTCGCGGCTGGTGTTAACTTCGAGTTGAAATCCGGGCTCATTCATCTGTTACCCGCATTCCATGGGTTAAACGGCGAGGATCCGAACAAGCATTTGTCGGATTTTCACATTGTGTGCTCAAGCATGAAACCTGCTGGAGTTACTGACGAGCAACTGAAGCTCAGGGCCTTCCCGTTCTCACTGAAGGACGCTGCGAGGGATTGGCTTTACTATTTACCCACGGGTAGCATCGACACGTGGATAAAGATGAAGAGAGCGTTCCTAGAGAAGTACTTTCCCGCCTCTCGTTCCTCACAATTGAAGAAGGAGATAAGCAACGCTGAACAACGAGACGGTGAAAGTATGTACGAGTATTGGGAACGTTTCAAGAAGTTATGCGGCACTTGTCCTTATCACGGGTATAAGAATTATGATCTCGTTATGTACTTCACTGGTGGCTTGAGTAAAGATGATGCTCGTATGCTCCATGCGGCTAGTGGAGGAGGCATTGCTAATAAAAACCCGAATGATGCGATAGCGTTGATCACAGAGCTTGCTGAGAGCTCAAGGGACTTTGACAGGAAGGCCTCACGACGAGGGGTTAATGCAGTCGGTTCGAGCCATAGCCACCTCGAGGAGAAGGTAGATAACTTTACATCTCTAGTCAAGGACTTGGTAGTGAGTAGAAAGTCGGTGATGGCTTGCGGTATTTGCTCTTCTCCAGCACATCCTAGTGAGCATTGCCCGCAAATGCAAGAGGGACCAATTGAGGATGTGAATGCTATCAAGTACATGGAGCCGTCTCAACGCAAATGGGATGTAACACCCGGTGTTGTCCGAGGTTATTCGGGTCGGGTTCCCCGTTGAAGTGGTCCATGTGTTGGCTCAAGTGACATAGTGCTTAAAAGGATTGTAAGTACTACTCATATCAACAAGATGCATCTTCTTTTCTGGTGGCTCATCTTAAGAATTCTTCAGTTAAGCGTGCTTGCTGGAGAGTAGTCTTAGGATGGGTGACCTCCTGGGAAGTTCTCAGGATGCGCACGAGTGAGGACAAAGTGCGCTAGAAAGGGCCCGTGTTGGTCTGTGGGCGATGTACGCAGCCTGGCGAGCTACCGTGAATGACATTCCGGCCTTTGGTTGGGGCCGGGGAGTTACATGGGACCCATACTCTAATACGTTCAATCCTGGTTGGAAGGCTAATCCGGCTTTTCGATGGGGTGACAATCAAAATAACCCACAACATGCTCAAGGTAACCAATCCGGTCCACCCCGTGGTCAGTACATGCTTCGTCCACCGAACCCACCACCTAGCTCACAACCTCCTCCAAGCTCATCAATGTCCACTGAAGAAATGATTTGTGCTCTCGCTGTTAGTGTCACTCAAAACCAACAAGAGACAAAGAGTAGCATTCGAAATCTAGAGAATCAGGTGAGCCAAATGGCGGTTGCCATTAGTCGGTTGGAGGCGAGGGACTCCGGGAAACTGCCGAGTCAAACTGTACCTCCTAAAGAAAATGTGAGTGCTGTTTCGTTGAGAAACGGGAGACAATTGGAGGAGGTGGAGAAGAAAAAGAAGAAGAAGGTAGTGGATGATTCGGCGGTCCGTGAAGAGATGGAGATTGAGATCACAGAAGATGAAGGCAAGATAGGTGACGGTCCATTACCAGTATATGAACCGGAAGTTCCTTTTCCCGACGCTCTTAAGTCCACACGGAAGATCGAGAAGGACAAGGACGTCTACGAGACATTCCGTAACTGTGAGGTAAATATTCCACTTTTGAATTTGCTTAAAATTGTACCTCGTTATGCTAAGTTTTTGAAAGAAATTTGTACCCTTAAGAGGAAGAAGAGTGAACCTAAGGGTAAGGGGTCCAAGGGTAACGTGAGTGAATATGTTTCAGCTTTGTTTCAGAAGAAGGTACCCCCTAAATGTGGAGACCCCGGTATGTTTTCGATTCCTTGCACCATAGGAGACCTTAGGATTGAAAAGGCCATGTTAGATTTAGGAGCGTCGATTAATGTCATTCCTTTTTCCGTCTATGAGACTTTAAAACTTGGACCTTTGAGGGACACTAATGTGGTGATTCAATTAGCTGATAGATCTAGTGTCAATCCTAAAGGGGTGGTGGAAAATGTTATGGTGAAAGTAGATAAATTAGTCTTCCCGGCTGATTTCTATGTTTTGGACATGAAAAGTGAGGTAGATGTCATCCCCGTTCTGTTGGGTAGACCGTTTTTAAAGACTGCAGGTAACCTAAGGGATCACTCACTATGGAATTTGATGGGACGGTAGTTAAGTTTTTGATTGCTAATCCTATATCTGATTCTAATAATGTTCACTCACTATGTGCTCTTGATGTTACTAACCATCCTCCTAAGTGCCGGAAAGTTAAATATCCGAGCAAGCCTGTTTCTAGTGTGCAGGTTCCCTCTACTAAATCACAAAAGCTTGTGATCTTATGGAACCATCGCAAAGATGCGGAGAAAAACCAAGGTAAGCTTGAAACTTGGTATGATAAGCTGGTTAATCGAAAGAGTTTGGTTAAAGGCTCGCAAGTAATTCATGTTAAATCTAGCCTTCGATCATATCCATTCTCTTCAAAGGTAAGCTGAGGTAATAATTTCTTTCCCTACTCTAAAAGTCGGGTGATTCATCACTCCGCGAGATGTCGAGCCAACGACGTTAAACAAAGGCGCTTTCGGGAGGCAACCCGCGGTTTGTTGAAAAAAAAAAAAAAAAAAAAAAAAAAAAAAAAAAAAAAATTCATCGGAACATCCTTGAGCTCCGGTGATGGAGTAGGCGTCATGAGTGGTGGAACTGATGGTGAGATCGTTGTGGACACCTTGTCTATACGATCGAATTGACTTGGTTTGGAGTAGGGGAGCTCACGCTACTACACATGAGCTAGGAGTTTGTATGGCTTTTGTCGACACTATATGTGTAGTGCTTTCATGACACTTTCATTCAAGCGTGGGGGAGGAGGTGAGGCGTGTGGTTGGACTATGTCTACGGTATCGTTGGATGCTTGATGGTTTGGTGAAGTCTTTTGGCGCGGTTTATCTTGGTGAGGTATGTTCGTCCTCCCTCCATTTCTAGTGTCCTTTGCAACATTGAGGACAATGTTTCATTCAAGCGTGGGGGAGGAGAATCGTTTCGATTGTATTGTATTGTAAAGTGTGCTTTTGTTTATGTTAAAAAAAATAATAAGGGTTATAAAAAAAAAAAAAAAGCGAAAAAATGAAAAAGAAAAAAAAAGAGAAAAAAAAAAAAAGAAATAAAGTGAATCCCGGCTAGGTGAAAACCCGAAAGGGCGCTTAGGCAAAATTGGGATATGTGGCCGAGGGCGGAGTGAAACCCACAAGGGTGGGCACTCCGAGTAAAATGAAGAAACGAGTTGCGTGCCACGAGAGTTAGAGTGAGGTGAATAAGCTAGAGTGAAACCCGCAAGGGCGGGCACTCTAGGCAAAATGAGAGATTTAGGAATAAAATGCTTTTAATACTTCCAAATATTCGGCGTGGCGACATAAGAAGGGTGACAAAGAAGGTCGGAAGGGTAGGTTAGTGGCTACGGTGAGGAGTAATCGCGGTGCGCGGAGTTGTAGGCACTCCTCTTGCGATTGAGTTTGATTTGTCTTACGGAGTAGAGGCGTTTAGGAGCTTACTTGTGTGGGTTGTATTGTTTTGACACGCGCTTTGTGTCATTGGAGGTCATTAGTAGCACAAGTGAGCCGAGTTAGGTTGGAGAAATAAGGGGCGTAGCTGTGTTTTGAGTCACCATGTATTCATTGTTAGTCGTCGAGTCGAGAGGGTTTAGTAATCCCCATTTTGAGAGTGTGAGTATGTGAGTTAAGCGTGAATGGCTATCGCTTAAGCCATTAGAGGGAGTTGGAGATGGAGTGAGAGTACGACGTGTTTAGTCTCGAGTCCGCTGCGTCCTATTGAGCTAGTGTTGGTTTGGGTTGTATGGTGTCCGTAGAGTTTACTCGAGGACGAGCAAAAGCTTAAGCGTGGGGGAATTTGATGAGTCGTATTTAGTACCTATTAGGAGCGGTGATTTGAGCACGTTTCGGAAGGTTTAAATGTGATTTTACGATGATTTTGTGACGTACGAGTGATTCGGTATTATTCGAGTTTGCGACGTTAAATTGTGTTTGGAAGTGTGTTAATTATGACGAGGACGAAGCGAGACGGAGTTTGGAGGAAGCTTGGATGAAGTTTTGTGTTATTGGCGACCAACATGCGGGCTTAAGGATGCGTGCCACTCACCGCAGAAAGAAGAAAAGAGCAGAAACACGGCAGAACAAAATAGCGGGCGACGCGCGATCGACGCGCGACTGAGGCGCGACCAGAAGGCAGTCAACTGGCGAGGAAGACGCGGGAGAGTGGCTCGCGGAGCATTGATTTGTTTCCGTGTAGTTTTTGTTTGCTACTTTAAGGAAAGATTATTTTAATATTAAAAAAAAAAGGCTAGACCTAGGGAGTAGACTACTTTTTTTCCAGCAGCTTTATTTTTGGTTATCCTTATTTAGTTTAGGATTCATTAGTCTATTCATGAGTTTATTGAGAGGTTTATTATTTTCATAAGTTTTAGAATTAATTAGTTTTCATTAGTTCTAATTAGTTTTATTTCTCTCTAATAATTTCTTGGGATTCTCTCTCAAGACCATGTGTAACTAAACTCCATATTCTTGATACGATCGATTGAAGCGTCGGTAATTAATCCGTGAGATTATCTATTTCTCTACTTTTCTTTGAGTATTATTTAATTCCTTGTTCTTATTATTATTGATTTTAATCTTGATTAGGGTGTACAACTAATTAGGGTTATTATTAATTAATTTGCTAGATTTGATTATTGGCTCAGTTTGCTTTATTAATCTTATCGCGGTAGCAATTGTGATTGATTTATTGTACTCCGTTTGTCATGAATTAATCATAAAAGGAATTGAATTTGTGACTCGAGTATTAACCGCGTTGTTAATATTAGTCATCTTTATTGATTCTCGTGCTAATTCTTCTATAGACTTGAACTTAATTCGCGTGATTTGGGTTAGTCTTAGAAAGGGTAATTTAGGGCATCCGTTTTGACCTAGTTAGTGACTTAAGAGAGAGTACGTTAGTTGATATAATTGAACTGTATTGACTTTCACAATAAAGTGCTCAGGATTAATAGATTAATTGTTTTCAGTGATCAGAGATTTTATCGTTCGTGGATTTCGTTTCGTGTTAAGTATTTCGCTCTAGATTTATTATTTAGTTTATTGCTTTTATATTTTAGTAGTTAGTTATTAATCAATCAAAAGCCCCCTTTTAATCCGGTTACTTTTCTCTGCATTATTCTACACATTAATTAGCTTAGTCCTTCTCTGTGGGTTCGACCCTTACTTCCACCATATTGCTATTTTAGTAGTTAGTCGAGTAAGTGATTATAAATTTACTTTGACGGCATACGACTTTAAGCCCGTCATATGCATGATGATTTTGTAAAAAGGAGTAGTCTATGTTGATGATTTAACTTTGTTTCATGGTATTTTTTGTAGATCTGATATTTTTGTTGCCGCTTAATTTTTTCGTATGTTGATGATATTTTTTTTGATGATTTAAGTTTAATTTTTTCTTATTTAACTTTAATTTTTTCGTTTTTTTTTGTAGATCTGATAATTTTTTCGTATTTTTTGTACTCTATGTTGATGATTTAACTTTAATTTTTTCGTATGTTGATAATTTTTGTAGTCTATGTTGATGTTATTTTTGTTGCTGATTGAATGTGTTTCATTGTTGATGATTTACTCCGTAATTTTTTCGTATGTTGCTGTTAGTTTGTGCAGTAAATGTTTTTTTCGAATTTCAGTGAATTTGAGCTGTTGTTAATTGTAAATTTCAGTGTTTCATTGTCAAGTAAATTGGTGTTAATTGCTGTTAGTGTTTCATTGTCGACTTTGTATAAATTTCCCCTACTGTTGATGTCTGTTTGGCTTAGATTCGTTGTTTTCATTGTCGACTTTCTATAATTTAACGTTGATTTTGTTTAAACAAGTTGCTTTTGGTCATGATATTGATAAATTTCAGTGTATTTAATGTAGATTTCAATTCGTAATTAGTTTCGCATTACTGTTGATGTTTGTTTCTGTAACACCCCGTGTTAATTTAATTCATTAATTAGCCATCAATTTCTAATTTCAAACCTTAAATCATTTCCTAAGCCTTTTACCTTACAAAATCACAATTTTTGCAAAACTTTCGTTTTGTAAAATTTCTCGACTTCTTTAATACTTTTTAAAATTTTTGAATAATGAAATAAATATTTTAATCTTAGAATTCAAAAGTAGAAAAACTTAGAAAAATAGTCAAACGCACATACTTTGACTTTTATCGGTTTTGACGCCCGACTTTTTAAAACTGACCAAATTCGTGAAAAACATTTTAAAACACAAATTAAACATTTTCTTAATCAAATAGTGTAGGAGACTTTTTCCAACCAATTAGAATTTAGGTGTTTCCTAATTTCTTTTAAAATTAAACTTTAATTACTAACTTTAATATCTAATTCTTTTAACCTAATTTCATTACAACTTTTTCATTATTTTCACAAGTGTAAAACTCACCCATTTTCATCCAAAAAGGCCGGCCACTTTGCTCTCATTTCTCCCTTTCTTTTTCTTTCATTTTTACTCTAAAACATCCTAAATAAAACCCTAAATATTACTCTAATACTTACTAGTATTATTTAGCTAATTAGTGGGTATTCAAGCTTACTATCCCGGGTTTATTTTTGAAGGTGAAGACGAGTACTTGGGTGAAGATTTTAACCTAGATAATATCATTGACCCGGATAACCTCTAGCTCGCCAAACCGAGGTGACCAACTATGTCTTATATTATCTTTTTAGTAAATTAATTTGTTTTGTTATTATAATTTTATGAGTATGATTTTTATGTTAAATATGTTAAACATCATGATTGTGTGCTTGTATGTTTATGTGTTGTATAATAAAATGATAATAACTAAATAATATACTAAATAGATTATTGTAGTGATATGTTCATATGTGTAGTTATATTTATTTTGAGCATTTTTAATTATGTTTCATATGATTTTTATGTTTAGTTATGTTTTAATTAAGTAGTAGTATCATATAAAAATTATGTGGAATTTTAACAATGAGTTAAAGTGATTAAAAATCAAAAATATAAATATATACAAACATATACATTCACACGACATTTTCTATTTTTTTTTAATATATTTTCACTTTTAATTTTTGTAAATTATGTGTAGTGTTAAGTTAGTATAAAATAGATGTTCCTATGAAAAAAAAACTAAATTAGGAAAACAAATTATAAATTATTAAAATCGAAATTAGTGTTCTTGAGCTTTAATATGATCTTCATGTGTGTTCTTGATTTATTCATGTTGATGTTCATCATTCTTGCTCATTTTGATCTTATTATATTTTGTGTTTGTTAATAATTTATGTTTATGTTTAGTTATTGTTTTATATATCACTTAGTATTATACTATAAATCAACTAAAACATTATAAAACATTTAGATTAAAAAGTTAGAAATTTAAAGTGTTGAAAAACACTATTCATAATTATAAATAAAAGTTTTAGTAAATTTCATTTTAGTTTAAATCGTTTTAGTATAATTAGAATAATTAAAATATAAAGACTTTAAGTTAAAAACCGATAAAATCGAAAAAATGAAAATTTAGGACCACTATGAGCTAGCTCACGGCATCCCTATATTTTTAGGTTAAAAACACTTTTTAGTTTATTGTTAATATAATTTAATTATTAGTTAATAAGTTAGATTTAAGAAATTAAAAGAAATAAATCAATTTGACACATATATCATATCACACGACATCACCATTATAAATTGACTAAATTTGACCAAAATGAAATTATCACTAAGTCACTAAAGTTAAATAGTAATTAGAATTGAATTTTAGTATAAACCGATTTAGTTATAAATGAAATATTATAACCGATAAAAATATGTAACCATTATAAAAATGAACTAAATCGTGTGTTACTGCCTTTGCTATTTGGACTGTTGATCTTGGACTTACGGACATAAATGAATCATCCACGATACTATTATTTTTAAAATGAAAATCGCTAAATTTAGTTAATAGACGACTAAATTTAACTAAGTCTCATTTTAAAATAAATGTCATTATCACTTTTTACAAATTGAACTTAACATTTTTAAAACTAATATTTTAAAATGAAAATCATTATCACTTTTTACAAATTGAACTTAACAATTTTAAAACTAATATTTTAAAATGAATATCATTATCACTTTTTACAAACCGAACTTAACGTTTTTAAAACTAGACTTTTAGAATATTTTCAAAACTCACTAAGTACAAAACGAACTTAACGACTTTGAAACTAGAAATTTATACTTAGAAAATAAAAGGGGTTTAGTTTATTTCCTAAAATATCTTAAGTATAAATACCTAAAATATCTTAAGTATAGATATACGTATAAATATAGAAAATACGTACAAGTATAAGAATACGTACAAGTATAAGAATACGTATAAGTATAAAAATACATTTAAAATACGAAGTATAAAAATACGAATACGTATAAAAATACGTATAGAATACGAAGTATAAAAATACGAAATACGTATAAAAATACGTATAAAATACGGTGAATAGTGAATAGTGAATAGTGAATAGTGAATAGTGAAATACTGAAAATAATTGAAAATTTTACTAAGTATAAAAAAATTTAAAATGAATAAGTAAATAACTTAAAGTGCTTTGAAAAACACTTAAATAAAATTTGGACATACTAATAAACGATTAAATTTAAAATCTTGAAAACGTTAATAATTAACAACACTTCAAATAATAAACGAATGTGTTATGTGATCATATGAAACCTACAAATACTTAAACGTTTGACGCTGAGACTAGGAGAGTCTAGTAACATGTGATATGGAATATCAAATAAATAATGAATATTGAGTAAGTTAAATAAAAGGTCAAGCTTGGGCCTCAGATATGAAAACGTCAATCGTAAGTGAAGTGGGTTTAAGATAGTCTTGTGGCGGTCGCCATTGCCGGACAAGATAATGAATATGCCAAGGCTTTTGTCTCAGGCTTTAGGAAATAGTCGTTTTATCCTGAGTTAAGGTGCTCTATGATTAGCATAGCCCATTCTTAAATTGGATACTAGTGTACATGTACTAGACTAGGGTTTTATTCCCCTATTTCGCTAAAGTTACCAGGGCATCCGTGCCGATTTGGGCGATTATAGCGGTGGTCTCCTTGCCGTGTTTCGTTCTTAGTGGGCGCGACACTTGCATTCGTTCTTACCCTGCGTAAAGATTACTTGACGAGATTGTGTAACACCCCGTGTTATTTTAACACAATTTGATAAAAGAATTTAATTCCTTAAATTAAATTCATCCTTTTTCTTTATTATAAAAATGCGTCTGAATTTTTTTCGCCAAATGATATTAAATTTGCCTAAGTACAAATTTAAAAATTTTGAAAAATAAAGTTTGTCCTATTATCTTCAGAATTGAAAAAGGAACACATTTCAAAATTTTATAAAAATGAACACTTATACTTTTCCCGTCTCTGAAATTCGGGTCAACAATTTCAAACACGCAAATCAAAAATCAAATATCTTATCCTCTTCCATTTTGGAAAAGCAAACTTCACAACTAACTTTTAATAAAAATATAATCATTTTGTTTAATTTTTAATAAATTATATTATATTAAAATCTAATTACTATTCCTTTTCTATTAAACTAGCTTTTTTCTAAAATGTCGAAATTCTAAGTTATACTTAATTTAAATTGATAAACGTTTTGACGTTTGATTATAATTATTTAAATCTATAACATTCAACCAAAAAAATAAATATTTCGACCTAGGACTTTTTATTCAAAATTTCGAGGATTAAGATCCGATTTTTATATTTAGTACCTTTTGAAAATTAGTTTTATTTTTATTTCCGATTTTATTTCAAAATACTATTTTAAGATCATATCTTTTATTTCGAGACCTTTCGCGATCGCGCAAATCGAAAATTTCGAGAAATGAGAATCGAGCCCGAAAAATTGACTTTTGACTTTCCTTAGTCAAGGTTATCCACTTCCATTTTTCTTACACATTACTTACACCATTATATTTATCATCATCACTTTTATTTTATTTTGTATTTATATTTAAAGTTATACTTAATAATAATACATAAATACAAAATACGATACTACTACTTTAATACGACCATTTTCATTTCCGTCACTTTTAAAATTTTTCTAAAGTAGTAAATAAAATATTTTAGTCTTAAATTTATAAAATGGATACTTTTCAGAAAATCGCCAAAACAGCACATTTTAACTTTTACCGTTTTTCTTACCCGAATTATTTCGTAACGCGTTTTTCGAGAACGAGATATTTTAAAATATCGGGGGGACAAACTATTCACTCAAATAGTAACAAAGACTTTTCTAACCAATAAGAATAAAGATGTTCCCTAATTTCATTATAATTAAACATTATTTTCATTAAAAACAAAACATATCCTAATTACTTAATCTAGTTTTTCACTCTAACTTTCCTCATTATTTTGGAGAGCAAAAATCACATTGTATTCTCTCCAAAATGTCGAGCCATCTCCCTCTCTTTTCTCTCTTTTATTTTTTCCATTTTTCTTCCTAAAACCTCTAAAATAAAACCTTAATAATATTTCTAATAAATCCTAAGTATTCTAAGTTCCTTAGTGGGTATTTGAAGCTAACATTCATGGATTATTTGGGTGGAAAACTTGGGTAATATGGGTGAAGGAATATCCGATCTAAAATTTATTTTAGATCCTCGACGATTAACATCCTATTTAAGGTGACTAACTATATCTCATATTAGCCTCTTTGAAAATTAATTTGATTTTTATTATAAGTTTTATGAGTATGATTCTTATGTTAAAATATGTTTAAACATCATTTATGTGTGCTTGGATGATATGTGAAGTATAATAAAATGATAATAAATAAGTAATATTGATAATAGTTAAGTTGTAGTATTATGTTCATATGTTTAGTTAATTTAATTTTGAGCATTTTTAATTATGATTCATATGATTTTTGTGTTTAGTTATGTTTTAGTTATGTTGTAGTTGTATGTAAAAATTATGTGAAATAATAACAATGAGTTTAAAGTGATTAAAATCGAAAATGAAAATTTATACATATACATACAAACTCACGGCATTTCCCTTTTATTTTAATAAATTTTCACTTTTAATTTTTGTAAATAATATGTTAGAATAAGTTAGTTAAAATGGATGTTACCATATGAAAAGAATTAATTTAGGAAAATAAATTATAAGTTATTAAAATAAAAAATGGTGTTCTTGAGCTTTACTTTGATCTTCATACTTGTTCATATGATATTCATGTTGATGTTCATCATTGTTGTTCATTTTGATTATGTTTTATATTATGTTTGTTTATAATTTGTGTTTATGTTTAGTTATTGTTTTATATATCACTTAGTATTATACTATAAATCAACTAAAACATTATAAATCATTTAGATTAAAAAGTTAGAAATTTAAAGTGTTGAAAAACACTATTCCTAATTATAAATAAAAGTTTAGTAAATTTCATTTTAGTTTAAACCGTTTTAGTATAATTAGAATAATTAAAATATAAAGACTTTAAGCTAAAAACCGATAAAATCGAAAAATGAAAATTTGGAAACTACTACTACTTGCTCACGGCATCCTTGCCATTTTAAAGTTAATTTTTGTTTTTATCACTTTTTAGTTTATTGTTAATATAATTTAATTATTAGTTAATAAGTTAGATTTAAGAAATTAAAAGAAATAAATCAATTTTGAAATAAATATTAGACCACACGACATATCTATTTTAAATGGACTAAATTTGATCAAAATGAAATTATCACTAAGTCACTAAAGTTTAATAGTTATTAGAATTGAAATATTATATAAATCGATTTAGTTATAAATGAAATATTATAAACCGATAAAAATATGTAAATCAAGTATAAAAATGAACTAAATCGTATAACTCTGCCTTAGCATATTGGACTGTTGAACTTGGACATACGGACTAAAATGAATCATCCACGTTACTATTATTTTAAAAAATGAAAATCGCTAAATTTAGTTAATAGACGACTAAAATAACTAAGTTTCATTTTAAAATAAATATCATTATCACTTTTTATAAAACGAACTTAACGTTTTTAAAACTAGATTTTAAACTTAGTAACTAAGTTAGATTTTTGATATTTTCAGATATTTTAGATATTTTTAGATATTTTTAGATATTTTTAAATATCTAGATATTTTAGATATTTTTAGATATTTTTAGATATTTTTAAATATCTAGATATTTTAGATATTTTTTTAGATATTTTTAGATATTTTTAAATATCTAGATATTTTCAAAAAAATCTTGAATAGTGAATAGTGAAATATTGAAAATAATTGAAAATTTTACTAAGTATAGAAAATTGAAAATGAATAAGTAAATGACTTAAAGTGTTTTGAAAAACACTTAAATAAAATTGGATATACTAATAAACATATCATTATAGAAACTTGAAAATGTTAATAATTAACAAACACTTCAAATAATAAACGAATATGTTATGTGATCATATGAAACCTACAATTCAAATTAAACGTTTGACGATGAGACTAGGAGAGTCTAGTAACATGTGATATGTAAATATCAAATAAATAATGAATATTGAGTAAGTTAAATTAAAGGTCAAGCTTGGGCCTCAGATAAGGGAACGTCAATCGTGAGTGAAGTGGGGTTAAGATAGTCTTGTGCGGATACCACTATCTCGGCCCTCTGGCGTTGGCTATGTCGAATGGTGTGGTTTAAGCCGGCAGAATTATTGCTTAGCATCCTCCCCGTCAGATTCGCCTTAAGTCGTATAGCCAAAGCCGTACAAGATAAAGAATATGCCAATGCTTTTGTATCAGGCTTTAGGAAATAGTCGTTTTATCCAGAGTTAAGGTGCTCTATGATTAGCATAGCCTATTCTTAAAGTGGATATTAGTGTATGCATACTAGACTAGGGTTTTATTCCCCTATTTCGCTAAAGTTACCAGGTATCCGTCTTGGGTTGGGCGATTATAGCGGTGGTCTCCTTGCCGTGTTTAGTTCTTGAGTGGGCGCGACACTTGCATTCGTTCTTACCACGTATACGGATCACTTGGCGAGATTGTATCTCAAGTTCGAATCATTTCGAACACAAGAGGATGAGATGCAAGTATTATAGTATTGGGCGTGGTTTACGAGTCGAGTAAGCCTCTGCACTATGGAAGTGAGATGCAATCGATCAGAGTACAAAGGCCTACTCGATTAGTCGGGCTCGTAAGCGGTATGTGTTGTTTGTTGTATGATTAAATGAGAGCGAGTGTGTACCATCTTGAAAATTAAAGACCACAACTTTACGAATTGAATCAGTGCATGAGGAGAATGATAAGATACGTATGTTTGATTGCGATCCGATATCGCCTTGTAATGCTATTGAATTATTGTGATACTATTGCTATGCTATTATATGCTATTTGCCTTCATACACAGTATCATGCTTATATGATTTATCGCTTTAAACCGCATGCTTCTTATGACTTATATATCTTTATATGCTATATGTATTAAGCATGTTTATGTTTTATCATAATGTTATGTTTATAAAGCGATAATATTAAACCAAAGTAATTGAAATCGAGGGTAAGAATGAGCATAGCTAGTCCATCACTTCGTGAGCATCCCCCATCGATTTATTGTGCAGACGTTAGTGGACCAGGAGTGGGTTTTGGATGGAGCCACGAGGCGTTTTTATTGCTTTTCCTTAGTTGTTCCGAGAGAGATGTAATATATATAACGCTACTCTTTTGAATTTCCGTATTTAGAGTTGTTTTATTCAACTCTTAAACGACGATGTAATATTTTGGGTTATTGTATAGTTAATAACGCTGGTTTAAGACTTAATTAATTTCCGCCTTAGTAATTAAAGTCGACTAAAAACCAGGTTATTCTGATTAGTATCGGTGACTTCGTGGCCAAGTAACATAAATGGCCTAGTACGATTTATGCTTACCTAACGAGAGACACCTGGGCCAGACATTCATATTGTATGTCAGGCATAGACTAATAGGATCAAATAATAAATTAGATTTTTCTTTTATTAGATCACTTAAATAATAACTTGAAATCGCTTTAAAGTGTGAGGATGGGTAGAAACCTTAAGGACCGACCATAGGCTTAGTACTTTTAAATAACGAACTACTTCCCTCTAAATAAAATACACTAACTATCGTATGCTTGCTACTTGCTGATGTGACTAACTAAAACTAACAACTATCCTCGGATATAAAATCTATATAATAAATTTAATTCTCGAAGATCGAAGCCTTTAATCAAATACATGACGACAAGACCTCAAACGCAGCAAATGGACGCATCAAGAACTCACTACTGACTAGACGTTCAAGATCCTGAAGATTTCTGTCGCAGAGAAGATTTCTACAACTTCATTTAATTATCCTCTTAAACTAAAATTCTTATTTCGTTTTCTTTTATAAATTTTAACCTCCTTAACCTTTTCCTTCTAACTCTCAATTTTCCTAAACCTATAATTTCTAATAACTACTTCTCAAATGAACTTTCATCCCTCTTCCTTAATCTCGCAAAATGATTTCGTTTTTGCTGGTCAATTCCTTAAGCTCCTTTTAATTCATTCTCAAAAAAAAAAAAAAAAAAAAAAAAAAAAAAAAAAAAAAAATATTATCTTTTCAAACTATTAAACTTACTATGTTTCCCAAAATTTATTAATCTCGTAAATTTATAACTTCTAATTACCTTCTAAAATTAACATTTTTGTTTCCCGTTTAAAATATATTTGATACTTATTCAATTATCTCTTAAAACTTTATTTCGTAATCTCAAATATCTTCGAAATTATTTTGTTTTAAATCATATATTCTTTATCTCATTTACAATCGAATTTGATTATTTTAAATTTTTGAACTTATCAATACCTATTCCAAATTCTCAACTTTTAAAATGAATTTTTATCTTTTCTACTTAAACTTGATAAATACGTTTAAAAATTTCTTAAGGGGGTAGGACAAAAAAATATGATGGTTTTTAAAAATCATTGATTAAAGTTTAAGATTTAAAATCTTTATTTCAATCTACTTTAAACTTTATACCTATTTCTAAATTTAAATGAATTTGCTTTTACTTTTAAAATACTTATAGTTTTATTTAATTTAATTCCGTACAAAACTTCTAGGCCCCACCTTTTTGAAAATCCCTTGGAATCGATTTCAAAATAATAATCTAGCAATATTCCTATATTATTTCAAAATATATCATTTGTAAATATAAAGCGGTTATAGCTTACAATCTTTCAACTTTATCTAACACCTTTATAATATTTCAGAAATTCAAACTTTTTGAAAAGTCTTATTCTACCAAAATAAAATGTTATTATCGAAACTTGTAAGATCTTGTTATCTTCTCTAACTGCCTAGTCTAACTGCGAGCAGATATCCACTCTATTCAAGTTTCGGGACGAAACTTTTCTTAAGAGGGTAGGTTTATAACACCGTGTTATTTTAACACAATTTGATAAAAGAATTTAATTCCTTAAATTAAATTCATCCTTTTTCTTTATTATAAAAATGCGTCTCAATTTTTTTTTCGCCAAATGATATTAAATTTGCCTAAGTACAAATTTAAAAATTTTGAAAAATAAAGTTTGTCCTATTATCTTCAGAATTGAAAAAGGAACACATTTCAAAATTTTATAAAAATGAACACTTATACTTTTCCCGTCTCTGAAATTCGGGTCAACAATTTCAAACACGCAAATCAAAAATCAAATATCTTATCCTCTTCCATTTTGGAAAAGCAAACTTCACAACTAACTTTTAATAAAAATATAATCATTTTGTTTAATTTTTAATAAATTATATTATATTAAAATCTAATTACTATTCCTTTTCTATTAAACTAGCTTTTTTCTAAAATGTCGAAATTCTAAGTTATACTTAATTTAAATTGATATACGTTTTGACGTTTGATTATAATTATTTAAATCTATAACATTCAACCAAAAAAATAAATATTTCGACCTAGGACTTTTATTCAAAATTTGAGGATTAAGATCAGATTTTTATATTTAGTACCTTTTGAAAATTAGTTTTATTTTTATTTAGATTTTATTTCAAAATACTATTTTAAGATCATATCTTTTATTTCGAGACCTTTTCATGATCGACAAGAATCGAAAATTTCGAGAAATGAGAATCGAGCCCGAAAAATTGACTTTTGACTTTCCTTAGTCAAGGTTATCCACTTCCATTTTTCTTACACATTACTTACACCATTATATTTATCATCATCACTTTTATTTTATTTTGTATTTATATTTAAAGTTATACTTAATAATAATACATAAATACAAAATACGATACTACTACTTTAATACGACCATTTTCATTTCCGTCACTTTTAAAATTTTTCTAAAGTAGTAAATAAAATATTTTAGTCTTAAATTTATAAAATGGATACTTTTCAGAAAATCGCCAAAACAGCACATTTTAACTTTTACCGTTTTTCTTACCCGAATTATTTCAGAATGCTGCGTTTTCGAGAACGAGATATTTTAAAATATCGGGGGGACAAACTATTCACTCAAATAGTAACAAAGACTTTTCTAACCAATAAGAATAAAGATGTTCCCTAATTTCATTATAATTAAACATTATTTTCATTAAAAACAAAACATATCCTAATTACTTAATCTAGTTTTTCACTCTAACTTTCCTCATTATTTTGGAGAGCAAAAATCACATTGTATTCTCTCCACAATGTCGGGCCATCTCCTCTCTTTTCTCTCTTTTATTTTTTCCATTTTTCTTCCTAAAACCTCTAAAATAAAACCTTAATAATATTTCTAATAAATCCTAAGTATTCTAAGTTCCTTAGTGGGTATTTGAAGCTAACATTCATGGATTATTTGGGTGGAAAACTTGGGTAATATGGGTGAAGGAATATCCGATCTAAAATTTATTTTAGATCCTCGACGATTAACATCCTATTTAAGGTGACTAACTATATCTCATATTAGCCTCTTTGAAAATTAATTTGATTTTTATTATAAGTTTTATGAGTATGATTCTTATGTTAAAATATGTTTAAACATCATTTATGTGTGCTTGGATGATATGTGAAGTATAATAAAATGATAATAAATAAGTAATATTGATAATAGTTAAGTTGTAGTATTATGTTCATATGTTTAGTTAATTTAATTTTGAGCATTTTTAATTATGATTCATATGATTTTTGTGTTTAGTTATGTTTTAGTTATGTTGTAGTTGTATGTAAAAATTATGTGAAATAATAACAATGAGTTTAAAGTGATTAAAATCGAAAATGAAAATTTATACATATACATACAAACTCACGGCATTTCCCTTTTATTTTAATAAATTTTCACTTTTAATTTTTGTAAATAATATGTTAGAATAAGTTAGTTAAAATGGATGTTACCATATGAAAAGAATTAATTTAGGAAAATAAATTATAAGTTATTAAAATCAAAAATGGTGTTCTTGAGCTTTACTTTGATCTTCATACTTGTTCATATGATATTCATGTTGATGTTCATCATTGTTGTTCATTTTGATTATGTTTTATATTATGTTTGTTTATAATTTGTGTTTATGTTTAGTTATTGTTTTATATATCACTTAGTATTATACTATAAATCAACTAAAACATTATAAATCATTTAGATTAAAAAGTTAGAAATTTAAAGTGTTGAAAAACACTATTCCTAATTATAAATAAAAGTTTAGTAAATTTCATTTTAGTTTAAACCGTTTTAGTATAATTAGAATAATTAAAATATAAAGACTTTAAGCTAAAAACCGATAAAATCGAAAAATGAAAATTTGGAAACTACTACTACTTGCTCACGGCATCCTTGCCATTTTAAAGTTAATTTTTGTTTTTATCACTTTTTAGTTTATTGTTAATATAATTTAATTATTAGTTAATAAGTTAGATTTAAGAAATTAAAAGAAATAAATCAATTTTGAAATAAATATTAGACCACACGACATATCTATTTTAAATGGACTAAATTTGATCAAAATGAAATTATCACTAAGTCACTAAAGTTTAATAGTTATTAGAATTGAAATATTATATAAATCGATTTAGTTATAAATGAAATATTATAAACCGATAAAAATATGTAACCGTTATAAAAATGAACTAAATCGTGTGCTACCGCCTTTGCATATTGGACTGTTGAACTTGGACATACGGACTAAAATGAATCATCCACGTTACTATTATTTTAAAAAATGAAAATCGCTAAATTTAGTTAATAGACGACTAAAATAACTAAGTTTCATTTTAAAATAAATATCATTATCACTTTTTATAAAACGAACTTAACGTTTTTAAAACTAGATTTTAAACTTAGTAACTAAGTTAGATTTTTGATATTTTCAGATATTTTAGATATTTTTAGATATTTTTAGATATTTTTAAATATCTAGATATTTTAGATATTTTTAGATATTTTTAGATATTTTTAAATATCTAGATATTTTAGATATTTTTTTAGATATTTTTAGATATTTTTAAATATCTAGATATTTTCAAAAAAATCTTGAATAGTGAATAGTGAAATATTGAAAATAATTGAAAATTTTACTAAGTATAGAAAATTGAAAATGAATAAGTAAATGACTTAAAGTGTTTTGAAAAACACTTAAATAAAATTGGATATACTAATAAACATATCATTATAGAAACTTGAAAATGTTAATAATTAACAAACACTTCAAATAATAAACGAATATGTTATGTGATCATATGAAACCTCTGATTCAAATTAAGCGTTTGTGATGAGACTAGGAGAGTCTAGTAACATGTGATATGTAAATATCAAATAAATAATGAATATTGAGTAAGTTAAATTAAAGGTCAAGCTTGGGCCTCGGATAAGGAGCGTCGATCGTGAGTGAAGTGGGGTTAAGATAGTCTTGTCGCGGATACCACTATCTCGGCCCTCTGGCGTTGGCTATGTCGAATAGTGTGGTTTAAGCCGTGGAATTATTGCTTAGCATCCTGCCCATGCCGTTACGCCTTAAGTCGTATAGCCAAAGCCGTACAAGATAAAGAATATGCCAATGCTTTTGTATCAGGCTTTAGGAAATAGTCGTTTTATCCAGAGTTAAGGTGCTCTATGATTAGCATAGCCTATTCTTAAAGTGGATATTAGTGTATGCATACTAGACTAGGGTTTTATTCCCCTATTTCGCTAAAGTTACCAGGTATCCGTCTTGGATTTGGCGATTATAGCGGTGGTCTCCTTGCCGTGTTTCGTTCTTAGTGGGCGCGACACTTGCATTCGTTCTTACCACATGTACAGATCACTTGACGAGATTGTATCTGAAGTTCGAATCATTTCGAACACTAGAGGATGAGATGCAAGTATTATAGTATTCGGCGTGGTTTACGAGTCGAGTAAGCCTCTGCACTATGGAAGTGAGATGCAATCGATCAGAGTACAAAGGCCTACTCAGTGGTCAGGCTCGTAAGCAGTATGTGTTGTTTGTTGTATGATTAAATGAGAACGAGTGTGTACCATCTTCGAAAATTAAAGACCACAACTTTCTGAATTGAATCGAGTCTGCATGAGGAGAATGATAAGATACGTATGTTTGATTGCGATCCGATATCGCCTTGTAATGCTATTGAATTATTGTGATACTATTGCTATGCTATTATATGCTATTTGCCTTCATACCTGAGTATCATGCTTATATGATTTATCGCTTTAAACCGCATGCTTCTTATGACTTATATATCTTTATATGCTATATGTATTAAGCATGTTTATGTTTTATCATAATGTTATGTTTATAAAGCGATAATATTAAACCAAAGTAATTGAAATCGAGGGTAAGTATGAGCATAGCTAGTCACTGTCCGCTCAGCGGGCATCCCCCCATCAGTTTATTGTGCAGGACGTTCGTGGACCAGGAGCTGGGTTTTGGATGGAGCCACGAGACGTTTTTATTGCTTTTCCTTAGTTGTTCCGAGAGAGATGTAATATATATAACGCTACTCTTTTGAATTTCCGTATTTAGAGTTGTTTTATTCAACTCTTAAACGACGATGTAATATTTTGGGTTATTGTATAGTTAATAACGCTGGTTTAAGACTTAATTAATTTCCGCCTTAGTAATTAAAGTCGACTAAAAACCAGGTTGTTACAGATTGTATCTGAAGTTCGAATCATTTCGAACACTAGAGGATGAGATGCAAGTATTATAGTATTCGGCGTGGTTTACGAGTCGAGTAAGCCGCTGCACTATGGTAGTGAGATGCAAGCGACTAGAGTACAATGGCCTACTCAGTGGTCAGGCTCGTAAGCAGTATGTGTTGTGTGTTGTTTGATTAAATGAGAACGAGTGTGTACCATCTTCGAAAATTAAAGACCACAAGTTTCTGAAGTGAATCGAGTCTGCATGATGAGAACAATACGATACGTATGTATGTATGCGATCTGATATCGCTTTGTAATCTTGCTGATATGTTGTGATACTATGGCTATGATATTATATGTTATTTGCTTTCATAACTGAATATCATGCTTATATGATTTATCGCTTTAACCGCATGCTTATTATGACATATATGTCTTTACATGCTAATTGTATTAAGCATGTTTATGTTTTATCATAATGTTATGTTTATAAAGCGATAATATTAAACCAAAGTAATTGAAATCGAGGGTAAGTATGGCATAGCTAGTCCTTTGTCAGCTCGGGCATCCCCCATCGATTTATCGTGCAGGGTAATCATGGGCCGGAAGCTGGATTTTGGACGGGGCCATGCAACGTTTTTACGCTTTACTTTATGTCATTTGCGAGAGATTTGTAATATATAAGACGCTACTCTTTTAAATTTCCGTACACAAAGTTGTTTTATTCAACTCTTGAATTACGATGTAACATTTTGGGTTTTATGTATAATTAATAACGCTGGTTTAAGACTTAATTAATTTCCGCCTTAGTAATTAAAGTCGACGAAAAACCAGGTTATTCTGATTGGTATCAAAGCTGACTCGTGACCGTAACATAAATGGCCTAATGCGATTTATGCTTACCTAACGAGAGACACCTGGGCCAGACATTCATATTGTATGTCAGGCATAGACTAATAGGATTAAATAATAAATTAGATTTTTTCTTTTATTAGATCACTTAAATAATAAACTTTAAATCGCTTTAAAGTGTGAGGATGGGTAGAAATCTTAAGGACTGACCATAGACTAAGGACCTTTAAATAACGAACTACTTCCCTCAAAATAAAATACACTAACTATCGTGTGCTTGCTACTTGCTGATGTGACTAACAAGACTAACAACTATCCTCGGATATAAAATCTAAATAATAATTCAACTCCTGAGGATTGAAGCATAGAAGAAGTACCAGACGGCACGGAGTGAGGACATCTGTTAAATTCGTAACCATTTCCACAAAAATACATTCTCCCTCTCTCCTACCTTTTGTATCCTTCCTAAGAAAATGTACTAGTTACATTTTAAAATCTTAAAACCGATGTAACCCAACAAATACATCTCAAATGGAATAAAATACCTAACTTCTGTGCTTACTTGCATAACTGCTGTTATTGCATTTATTTTTCAAATAAATTCTATCAATGATAAGCATGCCTTCTAACCTCTCAATGCTAATAAATCTCTTCGCTTTCTTAACTCTTGCAGAATGGCTGCTCCACAAATGACTAACGAAGAACGAACAATTCTAGCCGAGGAATCTTTAATCCGTATAGCAGAAATAGCCACGGACAACGCAAACTGCCAACATCATCCAAGCGCGTTTGACCGCATTTCCCGTCATCGTCCACCAACATACTCGGGTTCTAATGACCCTATCGACCTCACAAATTGGTTGGAGGAAATGAAGAAACTCATGGATCTGGCTAGAACGCCTCCAGAGGATAGAGTCAACATTGCCGCCTATTACCTAAAGGAAGAGGCAAATGGTAGTGGAGCGTGGTCGACCAATGAACCCGACACTACGTTCACCAGTACGAATTTATTGAGAAGATTAAGGGAAATATTTCGTATGAACTCGATGCGAGAAGAGGCAGTTCATAAGTCTCAAGATGGGAGACATGACACTCCAAGAGTACACAAAGGAATTTCAAAAGCTGGCCAAATTCGGGGCTACGGTTGCTCCCAACGAGAGAGCAATGACTCAGAGGTATCTGCGCAATATGTCCAATAGTATGTGTACCTACATGAGCACGGGCACCTACACTACTGTCGCTGCAGCATATGAACGCGCGTGTAGTGTGTGGGCATCCTTAGAATTGGAAAAGGCTGAAGAGAAGCAGAAGCAGAAGAAGAAGGTGTTTGCGCCGTCGGTGGCACAGTCGAGCTACATCCAGAAACCGAGCTACCAGCGTCCCAATCAGCAGAGGCCAAATTTCCAGAGGCCTGCGTTCCAAAACAGGCTTCCTGCTGGGAATAATCAGAGAGCAATGGTTGCAGGAAGGGCTCCTCAACCAAGGGCCTTACCGGGGAATTGTCACATGTGTGGCAAGGCTTCTCATGAAGGGAAACAGTGTAATGGGCAACCAATTACCTGTTACCGGTGTAAGAAAATAGGGCACAAGGCAAATGTATGCCCCAACAACCTAAACGCGGCACCTATTACGGGAGTACCACAATCTGTGGTAGTGCAGGTCGGTATATGTCCTCACAGGCCGAGGCGGAGGAGTCACCCGAGGTCGGCGTCATCACTGGTATTTTTCTTATAAACTCTGTGAACGCTATCGTTTTGTTTGACACGGGGGCATCATTGTCCTTTATATCTTCTAAGTTTGTTTCAAAGGCTAATCTCACAAAATCCGAATCAATCAACGCAAATATTTCATTACCAAACGGAAAAGTTTTCAAATGCTCCAAAATTTTCAAAGAAACTCCAATTACAATTCATAAAACAATCTTTCCTTCCGACCTTATTCTTTTCGACATGCCGGAGTTCGACGTCATTCTGGGGATCGACTGGTTGACTAAATACCATGCCATGTTCGAGTGCCGAGACCGGAAAATTTGCTTGAAGCATCCCACGGGGGCTATGGTCACGTATCAGAAGACTTCGCCAATTAAGGGGGCGAAAATCATCTCTGTGCTACAACTACAAAAGTTGGAGAGAAAAGGGCATCAAGTGTACCTATGCAGCATTAACGAAGTAAAGGAAAGTGTGAACATTGCAGATATTCACATAGTACGGGAATTCCCCGACGTTTTTCCAGACGACTTACCAGGCTTGCCACCTGCACGTGACGTTGAATTCTCTATCGACCTTGTGCCAGGCACGGCCCCAATCTCAAAGGCACCCTATAGGATGGCACCGGTAGAACTACAGGAATTGAAGAAACAACTAGAGGAAATGATTGAAAAGGGTTTCATACGACCAAGTGTCTCGCCTTGGGGAGCACCGGTTCTTTTCGTGAAAAAGAAGGATGGCAGTATGAGACTCTGTATCGACTACAGGGAATTAAACAAAGTGACCATTAAGAACCGCTACCCTATGCCCAGAATCAACGATCTCTTTGATCAATTGAAGGGCGCGGGAGTATTTTCAAAGATCGACCTAAGGTCGGGTTACCATCAGATTGCGGTAAGAGAACAGGACATCCGTAAGACCGCTGTAAGCATATGGTCACTATTTAATTTAAAGTCATGCCCTTCGGTTTAACCAACGCACCAGCAGTGTTCATGGATCAAATGAACAGAACCTTCCACGAGTATTTGGACATCTGCGTGGTGGTTTTCATTGACGATATCCTGATTTATTCCAAGACTGGGGCAGAACACGAGGAACATCTCCGTGTTATTCTGGGAATACTGAGGAAATATAAGTGGTATGCTAAGTTTTCTAAGTGCGAGTTTTGGCTTGAAAAGGTAGCAATCCTGGGTCACGTCATCTCGAAAGAAGGAGTGATGGTGGATCCTGTAAAAGAATGGAAGGCTCCCACAAATATAACTGAGATACGCAGCTTCCTAGGTTTGGCAGGATACTACAGAAGATTCGTCCCAGACTTCTCTAAGGTAGCACGACCGATGACTAAGTTACTACAGAAGGAGTCCAAGTTCATTTGGAGCGACGAGTGCGAGAATGCGTTCCAGGAACTTAAGACAAGACTTACCACGGCACCCGTCTTAGCTCTTCCTACGGATGGAGACGAATATGAAGTCTACAGTGACGCCTCACTGAATGGCCTGGGTTGCGTACTGATGCAACAGGGGAAGGTCATTGCTTATGCATCAAGGCAATTGAAGGTTCATGAGCGAAACTACCCAACTCATGACCTAGAATTAGCAGCTGTGGTGTTTGCCTTGAAAATCTGGCGTCATTACCTCTACGGAGTAAGTATCAAGTTCTACACAGACCACAAGAGCCTGAAATACATTTTCACACAGAAGGAACTCAACATGAGACAACGCCGGTGGTTAGAACTGATCAAGGACTACAAGATTGAGCTACTGTACCACGAGGGTAAGGCGAACATCGTTGCTGACGCTCTGAGTAGAAAGACTACGCATACCCTTAGCAACATTTGAGAGATTCCGGCTGGTATTGTCAGAGACTTCAAGAGAATGAACTTGGAGTTGGTTCAGTCTGACGATGCTGATTTGAACGCAATGATCGCAGAGACGGAGTTATATCACGAGATTAGAGCTCTACAATGGGAGGATGAAGAGCTTGTTAAGATCAGACGAGAAATTCCTTCAGGAAACCGAGAGGGTTTTGAAATTAAACCTGACGGAAGTTTGAGATTCAAAGAAAGGTGGTGTGTGCCCGACGTACTAGTGTTAAAGAGAAAGATCCTTGACGAGGCACATAGTACACGATACTCCATACATCCAGGTTCTGATAAGATGTACCAAGATTTAAAGCTGAGGTTCTGGTGGGTAGGAATGAAAGCAGAGATCGCCGAGTACGTTGCAAAGTGTCTAATCTGCCAGAAGGTGAAATTCGAGCATCAACGACCTGGGGGACTACTACAACCCTTGGACATTCCATTGGGAAAGTGGGACTCCATTTCCATGGATTTCATAACGGGTTTACCGAGGACTCACAGGGGAAATAATGCGATCTGGGTTATAGTGGACCGCTTAACTAAGTCGGCCCATTTTCTACCAATCAAGGACACTTGGAGCCTTGAGGAGCTAGCTAAGGCTTATGAGAAGGGGGTGATGCGATTACACCTGCGTACCATTAGACATTATCTCGGACAGGATCCGAGATTCACCTCATTTTTGGGACAAGCTCAGCGGCATTGGGAAGCCAATCTAAGATGAGCACCGCTTTCCACCTGCGACCAGATGGTCAAAGCGAGCGAACTATCCAAGCGGTCGAGGACATGCTCGGGGCATGTGCTTTAGAATTCAACGAGTGGGAGAAAAGTCTACCTTTGATTGAATTCTCCTACAACAATAGCTTTCATGCAAGCTTAGGTTGTGCCCCATTTGAGGCACTCTACGGGAGGAAGTGTCGTAGCCCAGTCTGTTGGGACGATGCTAGTGATAACGTGGGTACTGGACCAGAGGTTATTCAAGACCAGATTGAACACATCAAAATCATTCGTGAACTACTACAAGCGGCCCAGGACCGTCAGAAGATGTATGCTAACAAGCATCGCCGACCTATTGAATTCAAAGTCGGCGATCATGTGTTCTTGAAAGTATCACCCATGAAGAATTCAAGCGTTTCGGTTTGAAAGGAAAATTGAGTCCTAAATACGTGGGACCATATGAGATAACCGACAGAATTGGTGAGGTAGCCTATCGCCTAGCATTACCACCCAATTTGTCGAAGGTTCACAACGTGTTTCACGTTTCCCAACTGAGACGATACAGGAGTGACCCAAGTCATATCATTACTCCTGACGTGATCGCAGTTGAGCCTAATTTGCTATACTCCGAGAGACCTGTCAAGATTCTAGCGCGAGAAACCAAGAGGTTGAGGAGGAAGACGGTTCCCTTAGTGAAGGTGCTATGGAAGGGTCAATTGACCGAACAAGCAACTTGGGAGACTGAGTCCTCTATGAAGGAGAAATACCCCGAGCTGTTTATCTCAGGTGAAAATCCTATTCTTCATTCAAGTTTCGGGACGAAACTTTTCTAAGGGGGGAGGTTTGTAACACCCCGTGTTAATTTAATTCATTAATTAGCCATCAATTTCTAATTTCAAACCTTAAATCATTTCCTAAGCCTTTAACCTTACAAAATCACAATTTTTGCAAAACTTTCGTTTTGTAAAATTTCTCGACTTCTTTAATACTTTTTAAAATTTTTGAATAATGAAATAAATATTTTAATCTTAGAATTCAAAAGTAGAAAAACTTAGAAAAATAGTCAAACGCACATACTTTGACTTTTATCGGTTTTTGACGCCTTGAGCTTTTAAAAGCTGACCAAATTAAGTGAAAAACATTTTAAAACACAAATTAAACATTTTCTTAATCAAATAGTGTAGGAGACTTTTTCCAACCAATTAGAATTTAGGTGTTTCCTAATTTCTTTTAAAATTAAACTTTAATTACTAACTTTAATATCTAATTCTTTTAACCTAATTTCATTACAACTTTTTCATTATTTTCACAAGTGTAAAACTCACCCATTTTCATCCAAAAAGGCCGGCCACTTTGCTCTCATTTCTCCCTTTGTTTTTCTTTCATTTTTACTCTAAAACATCCTAAATAAAACCCTAAATATTACTCTAATACTTACTAGTATTATTTAGCTAATTAGTAGGTATTCAAGCTTACTATCCCGGGTTTATTTTTGAAGGTGAAGACGAGTACTTGGGTGAAGATTTTAACCTAGATAATATCATTGACCCGGATAACCTCTAGCTCGCCAAACCGAGGTGACTAACTATGTCTTATATTATCTTTTTAGTAAATTAATTTGTTTTGTTATTATAATTTTATGAGTATGATTTTTATGTTAAATATGTTAAACATCATGATTGTGTGCTTGTATGTTTATGTGTTGTATAATAAAATGATAATAACTAAATAATATACTAAATAGATTATTGTAGTGATATGTTCATATGTGTAGTTATATTTATTTTGAGCATTTTTAATTATGTTTCATATGATTTTTATGTTTAGTTATGTTTTAATTAAGTAGTAGTATCATATAAAAATTATGTGGAATTTTAACAATGAGTTAAAGTGATTAAAAATCAAAAATATAAATATATACAAACATATACATTCACACGACATTTTCTATTTTTTTTTAATATATTTTCACTTTTAATTTTTTTAAATTATGTGTAGTGTTAAGTTAGTATAAAATAGATGTTCCTATGAAAAAAAAACTAAATTAGGAAAACAAATTATAAATTATTAAAATCGAAATTAGTGTTCTTGAGCTTTAATATGATCTTCATGTGTGTTCTTGATTTATTCATGTTGATGTTCATCATTCTTGCTCATTTTGATCTTATTATATTTTGTGTTTGTTAATAATTTATGTTTATGTTTAGTTATTGTTTTATATATCACTTAGTATTATACTATAAATCAACTAAAACATTATAAAACATTTAGATTAAAAAGTTAGAAATTTAAAGTGTTGAAAAACACTATTCATAATTATAAATAAAAGTTTTAGTAAATTTCATTTTAGTTTAAATCGTTTTAGTATAATTAGAATAATTAAAATATAAAGACTTTAAGTTAAAAACCGATAAAATCGAAAAAATGAAAATTTAGGACCACTATGAGCTAGCTCACGGCATCCCTATATTTTTAGGTTAAAAATTGTTTTATCACTTTTTAGTTTATTGTTAATATAATTTAATTATTAGTTAATAAGTTAGATTTAAGAAATTAAAAGAAATAAATCAATGTGACACATATATCATATCACACGATATCACCATTATAAATTGACTAAATTTGACCAAAATGAAATTATCACTAAGTCACTAAAGTTAAATAGTAATTAGAATTGAATTTTAGTATAAACCGATTTAGTTATAAATGAAATATTATAAATCGATAAAAATATGTAACCATTATAAAAATGAACTAAATCGTGTGTTACTGCCTTTGCTATTTGGACTGTTGATCCACGATACTATTATTTTTAAAATGAAAATCGCTAAATTTAGTTAATAGACGACTAAATTTAACTAAGTCTCATTTTAAAATAAATGTCATTATCACTTTTTACAAATTGAACTTAACATTTTTAAAACTAATATTTTAAAATGAAAATCATTATCACTTTTTACAAATTGAACTTAACAATTTTAAAACTAATATTTTAAAATGAATATCATTATCACTTTTTACAAACCGAACTTAACGTTTTTAAAACTAGACTTTTAGAATATTTTCAAAACTCACTAAGTACAAAACGAACTTAACGACTTTGAAACTAGAAATTTATACTTAGTAAAAAAAAGGGGTTTAGTTTATTTCCTAAAATATCTTAAGTATAAATACCTAAAATATCTTAAGTATAGAAATACGTATAAATATAGAAAATACGTACAAGTATAAGAATACGTACAAGTATAAGAATACGTATAAGTATAAAAATACATTTAAAATACGAAGTATAAAAATACGAATACGTATAAAAATACGTATAGAATACGAAGTATAAAAATACGAAATACGTATAAAAATACGTATAAAATACGGTGAATAGTGAATAGTGAATAGTGAATAGTGAATAGTGAAATACTGAAAATAATTGAAAATTTTACTAAGTATAAAAAAATTTAAAATGAATAAGTAAATAACTTAAAGTGCTTTGAAAAACACTTAAATAAAATTTGGACATACTAATAAACGATTAAATTTAAAATCTTGAAAACGTTAATAATTAACAACACTTCAAATAATAAACGAATGTGTTATGTGATCATATGAAACCTACAAATACTTAAGCGTTTGTGTGAGACTAGGAGAGTCTAGTAACATGTGATATGGAATATCAAATAAATAATGAATATTGAGTAAGTTAAATAAAGGTCAAGCTTGGGCCTCGGATATGAAAGCGTCGATCGTAAGTGAAGTGGGTTTAAGATAGTCTTGTGGCGGTCGCCATTCTTGGGACAAGATAATGAATATGCGAGGCTTTTGTCTCAGCTTTAGGAAATAGTCGTTTTATCCCGAGTTAAGGTCTTTCATGATTAGCATAGCCCGTTCTTAAATTGGATACTAGTGTACATGTACTAGACTAGGGTTTTATTCCCTATTTCGCTAAAGTTACCAGGGCATCCGTGCGATTTGGCGATTATAGCGGTGGTCTCCTTGCCGTGTTTAGTTCTTAGTGGTAGCGACACTTGCATTCGTTCTTACCTGCGTAAAGATTACTTGACGAGATTGTATCGAAGTTGAATCATTTGAACACTAGAGGATGAGATGCAAGTATTATAGTATTGGCGTGGTTTACGAGTCGAGTAAGTATTGCACTATGGTAGTGAGATCTGGCGACTAGAGTACAATGGCCTACTCGATTGGTCAGGCTCGTAGCGATATGTGTTGTGTGTTGTTTGATTAAATGAGAGCAGTGTGTACCATCTTGAAAATTAAAGACCACAAGTTTACGAGTGAATCGAGTCTACATGATGAGAACAATACGATGCATTATGTATGTATGCGATCCGATATCGCTTTGTAATCTTCTTTGATATGTTGTGATACTATGGCTATGATATTATATGTTATTTGCTTTCATAATGAATATCATGCTTATATGATTTATCGCTTTAACCGCATGCTTATTATGACATATATGTCTTTACATGCTAATTGTATTAAGCATGTTTATGTTTTATCATAATGTTATGTTTATAAAGCGATAATATTAAACCAAAGTAATGGCAATCGAGGGTAAGTATGCGCACAGCTAGTCATGTCATTCGTGAGCATCCCCCATCGATTTATTGTGCGGGGTAATCATGGACGGAAGTGGATTTTGGACGGGGCCATGCAACGTTTTTACGCTTTACTTTATGTCATTTGCGAGAGATTTGTAATATATAAGACGCTACTCTTTTAAATTTCCGTACACAGAGTTATTTTATTCAACTCTTGAATTACGATGTAACATTTTGGGTTTTATGTATAATTAATAACGCTGGTTTAAGACTTAATTAATTTCCGCCTTAGTAATTAAAGTCAACGAAAAACCAGGTTGTTACAGTTTCGCTTACATTCTGTGATGCTTGAATTTCTTATTGACTTGGTAAATTTCACTATACTGAATTTCATACAGTTGCTGTTTCTGGTGCAAGTACTTCATGCTATTGTTGTCAATTGCAGCTTTGTTTGATGATGATATACTACTGTTGATGATTTACTTATCGTATTAAAAAAGTTGTAGTGGTTTGGGGATGATTTACCATTGAATTTCAGCTTTGTTTTCTGCTGATTTACTACTGTTGATGTATTCTGGTTTCTTAATTGGTTTTGTTTTGGATTAAATATAATGCGTAAAGGCTCACAACAAATCGATGATATTAAACCTTAATGGTTTGAGAGGAGTTGTGATTACAATGTCATTTACACATCAGAAAACTGATTTCGTATTTCTTCAAAATTGATTTAAATTGTCTTAATTTGACGCAACCTTATTGGTCAATTTTTATTAAATAGCGGTTTATCGTTCACAACTCAATGAAATAAATCCATGCTATGGTTTGAGGGTTGTGATTTTTCTTGTTCTTAAATTGACACCAATATTGTGATGGCTCAATTTGACATTTTAAATCTGAACAACTCGATGATATGAATCCAAAGTGGTTTGAGAGTTGTTCCAAACCTAGTCATTACGTTGCCAAATGTACACTTATCTAGTGATGGCTCAGTTTGATGGACACGTATTTGGGTTATGTCGGAGGCGTTAATTAACGTCGTCACATTAACCTAAATATTTGAGACGCCTCAATTTGAAGCAACCTTATAGGTGTAAACATATATTGGTGACGATATTGACTTCATCAATTCAATGATATAATTCCATATTGGTATGAGAATTGATAAAATAAATTCACAACTTAAATTAAAGTTCGTCCATTATAATTTCTTCCAAAATGTTGCAATTTTTATGTCGTGGTTACACCTTAAACAAACACTAACACAATAGTGATATGTTTATGTTGTAAACACAACTACAAAAGTCGATATTAAAGACTAGTACACCTATTTCTATTACATAATCAAACATTAAGATGGTAACCTAAATCATCAATGATTTTCTCAATTCCACTAGTTTCTCCTATTTCAATCAACATTTCCATACACTCTTTCACAATAGTATGATTCACACTTAAGTTTGTTGGAAGTAAACCTTGTTGTTGTAGACGATCTTTGCTCATATGTGGGACTGAAAAATTGTTATGACCCTTTGCCTTCATAATCTCCACCATGACTGATTGTAGAGTTAAGAATATTTTATTTAGCTTCGTAGGACAATAATCAACGTAAGCTTTCTCCATGGCCCCAACTAATTCATCCACATTAGTAGCTGAAATTTCAGTCTGTAGAGATTGTATAGCTCTAAAAAAACCTAAATCATTTGTGTTAAGCTCGGGGGAATTTGGTGGTTGAAAAACTAATTCGATATTGAAAGCGAGTCTTACATTTGCCGCTTTTCTAAAATCAGGGTCGTCGTTTGTGAAGTGGGGTCTTGCATTGTCTTGTTGTATGAGTATGTGTTTCTTTGCTTGTTGATGGCCATTTAAGCTTTAATAGGCTGGAATTACTTTCTCGATGATACATTGTTTCGTGACTTGCTTTGTGGCCAGGTCAATCGATTTGGTTTCCATTGTCCCCGCTGCCCGATTCTTGCTACTTCTTTGAGCTGGTTGTTCAATTGTGAAAGGAAATATTCCAATTTTACCATCGAATAGTAACTCACCCCCGTCACCATAGACGGGTCTACTGACGGCACACAAGAACATTACTTTAATCATAAACCGCTTTGATTTGCAAGCGCGGTAGGGCGGTTCTTCGCCATCAACAAGGTAGTATTTCTGATTTACTCTAGAGAGGTAGAACCACTTCTCATCAATGTGTATCACATTTGTCATATCTTTGAAGTGTATGTTGACTCCTTCACCTTCACTTCTTTGATGAATCTGTTTCTTTGGACCTCAAGTGAATTGAGGCAGAATTTTATTCGGTTAATCTTGTTTACATCCGTTAATAACGGATGTAATGGACTCTAATGCGGCTTAAGTCGGCCTTCAACAACGCATTTATGTACTGTTCCGACAGCAACTTTAGAGTGTTTTGCAATGCGTTCCATCGAGCTTCTTTCCGCGAATTTTAGAGACTTAATGAACTCGATATTTGGCAGCACTCTTTTCTTGTTTTTATTTCCGTATCGCTTGCTTTTAACGTCGAGACTTCCTGCTAATTGACTAGTTTGTGCTCTTTTCCAGATTTCGGTGATTGTCGTTCGGTGCACATTCCATTTCGCAGCTGCCTCGTTCACCGTACCTCATACCAGATGTCCGTCATTGCATTTCTCCAACATGAAGGTTGCGACATCCCGCCTTTGGATTTCAGAAAGGCATCTGTTTTGACGTTCGACATTCATATTTTTTTTTTTTGTAATTTAAAATTTTGGACTGTATATGGACTGTAATTGGACTGGACTTTTTTTTTATTTTGGTGTTTGGCTGGTTTTTTTTCGAGTTTTTCAGATTGTTTGACAAATCTAAAATAAACTGAACTGGTGTAGTCAGTTTGTAGGAACTACTTTTTGTGGTTCCATTTTTTGGATGTAGGAGTTGTTTAGGAAATTGTTTTAAATTGAAAAGAGTAAAGGAAACATAAATAATGCAGTTTTCAGTCATAAAATGGCTTTTATACTGCTGTAAGTGATACAAATAGAGTCACACTTAAAGTTGGAGGGAAAATTAATAAATTCGAAATTTTGGTGTTGGAGGGAAAAAATATCTGAGGAAATTGAATTTGGAGGGAGTTGTTATCAGCCTTTCGTTTGTTTTAATCACCCAAACAGTCTGCATTATTAGTTGTTGTTATCAGCCACTTGTTTGTTTTAATCAGCCACTTGGTCCCCTTAATTGGCATGACATCATCTTTTCTTAATAGTTGTGTTAATACATCATGTTGGGAATGGATGTGAATGGAGGGAGTAATGCGTAATACACTACAACATTTTCAAAGAATATTTTATATTTACATAGCTTGATAGCTCATTTTATCAAGTCAACTTTATTTAATTACTTAATGTTATACGGAGTGTTAGGCCCAAAATACCCTCATAGGCCCAAGGTACAAAGCAAAGGCCCAAGTCAAGGAGAGGAAAAAAGGTCAACAAAAGTTAAGGCCCAAGAATGGTGCGGTCCAGGGAAGTCAAGGTCAAAGGTATGATGGGCCGAGGACAAACAAGATCCAAGTAGAAGAAGCCCACAAAGGAGAAGCAAGATGACGTTGGAAGCTTAAACTATGTCAACACCAGCTCAACTACATTCAAGGCGTGATTCTGATACTCCCAGGCGTTCTGGGAGAGAGAAAGGTGGAAGAAGTTATTGAGCAGCGAGAATCAAGGGAGCATTAACAGCCAAACCTAGCCGTTATTTGGAGCCTATAAAAGGAAGATAGCATCATCATTGGAAGGGACTAATCAACTACTGCATAACTTATACTCGATACTCTAAATTCACTGAAACTTACTCTCGATTAGATACTCGTGGTCTGGAACCTCTGACCGTTCTGTACGTTCTGTCCGAATCATAGTGCAAATCCTCTCCTAGCTTGGTGCCCATGGTTTTTCCCTTACTTCTAAGGGTTTCTCCCACGTAAACAATTTCGTGTGTCTTTTCTTTGTTTGCATTATTTTACCTTTCGTCATTTCCAACATACAATCAACCTCGACATTCACAAAATACATTTAAAGGAAAATACTAATAAACCCAAAATCTAAATACGATTAGAGTGAGAAAATCACCCCGAACAGTTTGGCGCCGTCTGTGGGGATATTAGTTTATTAATCCACAAAAACCTTCTTCACATCCATAAAACAAAACTCTCTCACGTTCACAAGAATCAGAGATGGCAGATCAGAACGTAGAGATCATCTAGAAACTCCAGCAAGACTTGGAGCAGGCCAGACAAGCTGCGGAGCAGGCCAAACAGGTTGCGGACCAAGCGCAGGTAGAAGCTGCACACTCAAAGGAAGCTGAGGCTGCGCTAAAAAAGCAATTGCACGCATCCTCAAAGACAAAAGCCTCACGATCTCGGATCCAACCAGGTACACCAATCTCTGATGTAATCAAGAGAATTGACTTTTCTATCATTTCTCCTGGTGCAGGGTCCAAGGTAACTCCTGAGAATTCTGGAGGAATTCCCAACGATGACGCTGCAGCAGATGATGGCCACCCAGAGCAGCCAGAACAGCCTGAGGATCCAGAGGCGATTACAGCTGCACAGGTGATGCAGTACATGATGCACGAGATGGGAAAACTTTCTGAGCTGGGGCGCAAAGTTCCAGGACTTCCACCACCAATAGAGACGGCTACGCCCAAGAGCTATGCAGACTCACCCTTCGACGACTGCATAGCAATGGTAGAGATGCCCAAGAAGTATACTCCACCCAACCTGAAGCTCTATGATGGGACAACAGACCCACAGGAGCAAGTAGCTCAGTACAGGCAGCGCATGTTTAATGCTGCCATACCCATGGAGAAGCGTGAGGCGTGCATGTGCAAGAGTTTCGGATCAACACTGATCGGACCAGCCCTGCAGTGGTACATCAACCTGCCCGTCAGAAGCATCAAAACTTTCGCAGAGTTGATCAACCTCTTCGCTCGATTCGGCCAAATAGAATCTTTGGAGCAGCAGACCGATGATCTCATGCAGGATCATCCAGGAAGAGGACGAGTCGCTCAGAGACTTCCTGCACCGTTTCAACAAGGAGAAAGTGTCTATCCCGCAATGCGATATCGGAACAGCTATCGAAGCCTTTAGGCAAGGTCTGGTAAGAGATTCTACCCTTTATGTTGAACTAACCGGTTACCCCCTGTTCTACTTTTGAGGATGTGCAGGCCAAGACCTTAGCTCAGATTAGGGTAGAAGAGGACCAGCAGTTCAGGTCACGCTACCAGGACAACGAGAGGACCTCGCGCAAACCACCAGCTCAGCGTGGGAACAACAGGTCCGCTCCATACCAGAGACCGGCCAGGAAAGAGACTCACGCTGTGGAGGATCAAACAGAGCAATCCAGGATACCTCCACCAATATCAGAGTACTGCTTCTCGGTAGACTCTCCAGGACTCATCTGCAAGATGTACAAGCTAGGAGCAGCGGTCAGGTGGCCCAAACCAAACGAGAAACCGAATCCCAGGAGGGATACGACCAAGTGGTGCGAGTACCATGCAGATATTGGCCATACAACCGAAGAATGCATAGCTCTAAAGAGGGAGGTGGCACATCTGCTCAAGAACGGATACTTGAAGGACATCCTGCCCGGAAATAGAAGGTCAAAGGAGGAACGCGAACAACCTAGAGATCAACCACCCCCTTTGACCCATGAGGTAAAATTCATTTCTGGTGGTTCTGATATTTGTGGACTAACCTACTCTGCTGCCAAGCGTGTAGCTGTGGAGAATAGGCAGAGACCCCGAGCAGGACAGCTAGAGTCTATCCAGCCTGTCACCTTCGATGAATCAGATCTGGAAGGGGTGCATGGACCACATCATGATGGACTAGTGATCAAGCTACAGATTAGTACCTGTCTGGTCAGACGAGTACTGGTAGATGGTGGCAGTTCTGTCAATATCATAATGATGAGTGCGCTGGAAGAAATGGGGCTGAAGGAGTCTGATGTTACGAAGAGGTCCAGCGTCTTGGTTGGCTTCAGCGGAGAGACGAAGCACAGCTTGGTCGAGATCACTTTGCCTACATATGTTAAAGGAGTGACCTCGTTCGAGAAGTATTGTGTTATAGACTCCTTGTCCTCATACAATGTCATATTGGGTCGCCCATGGATCCACAACCTCAAGGCGGTGCCTTCCACATATCATCAATGCGTCAAGATCCCAACCAAGTGGGGGACAGCGGTAAAGGCGAACAGCAGGCGGCCCGGGAGTGTTCTGAGGCGACCACGAAACCCTCACCGCTAGGTAAGTCCCTTGCATAGCAATTAAAGCATCCTGCCAGGAATGTCGAGAATCCTGCTCTATGCATGCAGACAGAAGAAGTGGTTTTAACGCAGGACAGACCTGACAGGAAAGTTCTGATTGGCTCTGATGCTCCAGAGATAATTAGGCCCGCCTTGATTGACTTCTTAAAAAGTAAGGAGCACTGTTTTGCCTGGTCCCATCGTGATATGACTGGGATAAGTCCTGATGTTATTTCTCATAAGTTAAATATTGACCCTCGTATCAAGCCTGTTAAGCAGAAACGCAGGAAATTCGCCCCAGAACGGAATGAGATCGTGAACGAAAAAGTGCAGAAACTGCTAGACATGGACATGATAAAAGAGGTGATGTATCCTGAATGGCTGGCAAACGTGGTCGTGGTGCAGAAAAAGAACGGAAAGTGGAGAGTCTGTGTGGACTACACGGATCTGAATAAAGCGTGTCCGAAAGATTGTTTTCCTCTGCCCCACATAGATGCCATGGTGGATACAACTTGTAGATACCCGTATCCGTACCCCCCCCCCCCCCCCCAAAAAAAAAACAAACCCGATGACGAAAAGGACTTTCATGCATGTTTTAAAATGAGACGAAACGGTACATAAGTGTCTAAAACATTTAGTCATTTTTAACGTATTAAATTGAATTTGCATATTTCGTAAAAATGAATATTAATTTAGTCATTTTAATCGTAAGTCGACACAATACTGAAGGTACCGGGAAAAAATCTTTTCCTTTTGGGAAAACCTATCGGCGCCTGTGGCGCTTGAGCCTCGCCGTCTTGAGTGCGAGAGGCGGAGATCGCCTCGCAGGAAAAAGGTGCGAAGTTTTGTAAAAATGGGGGAGATCATTGCATGAATTTGTGACCAAAAAAGAAAGGTAGAAAATCCTTTTTGAAAATATATTTTCGGAGTCGCCACCAAATATTAAAGGAATTTGGAACCTATTCAACGCGTCTTGAAATACAAGACACGAGTGTCTCAGATTTCAAGGTGCGTCGATACTATCAATCTGAGGTTTGAAACCAGAGAAGGGGTTCGAGTGAGGTTACTTTTGAAAGTTTTGACAAAATGAGTTTTGAAAACAAGAATCAAAAAGCCTACATAAGAGTAGTCTCTACTAATTTGAAAACACTTGCTTAATTTCGATATTTGGGCTAAAAGTCACGCTACGTACAAGTGCGAATAAACATGACTTCGATTAAAATGCATAAATAATGTAAATTGTCAAAATAATGACATATTGCTATAGGAAATGTGCGTTAAATAATAATTTATTCACTAAATTATTACTATAGACGTTATTTTCCGACCTCGTATTAGAATTTGTGAAAAACCCTCAGTTTTGACATGCTAAAAGACTCTATGAAACGGTACAATTTAGTGTTGGATCCGTGATTCTAGTCGTTATTTAATGCATGAATGAGGACTTGCATAATTATAAAAGTGACGTCGGTTTGCTTTAGTGATAATGGGTCGTTTATTTATGCGATATTGGCGGGGTTTAGACGGATTATGAATCCGAATTGCTACAACCGTATTATGAATACGGCTTCGCTAGTGCCAATATCGGGTTTGGGGTTAATGTAACCCCATTGTCCGAGTCTCAAACGTCTGGCAGTAGGTAAAATGTTTACCTTTCGAAAATGTAAAGACGGTATTTTTGAGTGGATTTTGTGAATAGTGTATAAGTGCTAAAAACCGGGTATTGAAAATGAATGAAGTGGGTTGGTATTTATAGAGTTTTGGTGGTTTCTGTGGGATAACAAAACTTAATCGCCTGTATACAGGCGTTTAAGTTTGCTTGAGTTGGATATTTTTAAAGAAAAATAAAAAAGGCGGCTATATGGGAGAAGTTTATAATCGCTGTTAGCAGCGATTAGAAACTTAATCGCTGTCCTGGCGATTCTTTTTGTTTTGGTGGGTTGTTTTATGCCGCCATTTGGTTTTTTGGATGTTTTGATTAAGTAATGATTATGTTTTGTTGTTTACTTATGGGCTAAGTATTTGCTCAGTTTTGGTCCGAATTTCGCTTTTCGTGTTTCGGTTTTGTCGTGTTTTAGTTTTGGCTTGAAATAAAATAATATTAAGGTATATTATTTTATGGTTTTAAATAAGTTTAATTTTGTGAAAATGTGACACGGGACGCACTTTGGCCCGCTTTATGTGTTGTGTTGGTGTGCGTTTTGGGTCGCTTTTGTAAGTTTGGGCCGTTTGTAGCTAGTTGAAATTTGTTTTGTGGCTTGGCTTAATAAGGCGTTCCTATATTGTGCTCGTGTTACGCTCATGATGACTAAAAATTGACATTCATTTTCATGATTATGCAAATCCAAATTAATACGCTAAAAATGACTAATACGTTTTAGACACTTTTGTACCGTTTCGACTCTTTTAAAAGCATGCATGAAAGTCCTTTTCATCATCGGGTTTGTTTTTGGGGGGTACGGATATGGGTATCTACAGAGCCCCCAGTTTGATTGAGCTTGGACAAAGCGTTAATCAAACTTAAAGATAGTATCCGGACCATTATAGTCTCGATACTACCTGGCGGCGCTAAGCATGTGTCTTATGGGGGAGACGAGGACTTAGCGGCGGGAAGGGCGGGGAGGGACGACATGTTTTTAAGGACATGACGGTCCTACATGTTTAAGGGCATGTCAGCCTGCATGTGGCCTGAGTACTCCCAGCTGGCGCCTTGCTTGTGTTCCCGCTTGTGCTCATTGCTTTGCTTTGCTGGCGCTTCTGGCTTGGGCTTCTGGCTTTGCTTGCGCTTCTGGCTTGCGCTCCTTTGCTTTGCTTGCGCTTCTGGCTTGCGCTCGTTTGCTTTGCTCGTGACTTACGGCTTGCGCTCCTTGCTCTGCTTTCCTTCTGCCGGACGTCTCGTGAAGAAGAGGTTCTGGCGTTTTGGGGTTTGGTTTATAAGAGTGGTTTAGATTTTTGTGAGCGTCTCGTAAGGAGGCTACGTGTTTTCTCATAAAGGTTAGGTTTTTATGAACGTCTCGTGAGGAGGTTACGCGTTTTTGTATTTCTCATTAAAAGGGTTAGGTTTTTATGAGCGTCTCGTGAGGAGGTTCTGGCGTTTTGGTTCTCATAAAAAGGGCTAGGTTTTTATGAACGTCTCGTGAGGAGGCTACGTGTTTTTTTTGTGGTTCTCATAAAAAGGGCTAGGTTTTTATGAACGTCTCGTGAGGAGGCTACGTGTTTTTGTATTTTTAACGTCTCGTAAGGAGGCTACGTGTTTTTCTCATAAAAAGTTAGGTTTTTATGAACGTCTCGTGAGGAGGCTACGTGTTTTTCTCATAAAAAGTTAGGTTTTTATGAACGTCTCGTGAGGAGGCTACGTGTTTTTCTCATAAAAGGTTAGGTTTTTATGAACGTCTCGCGAGGAGGCTACGTGTTTTTCTCATAAAAAGTTAGGTTTTTATGAACGTCTGGTGAGGAGGCTACGTGTTTTTCTCATAAAAGGTTAGGTTTTTATGAACGTCTCGCGAGGAGGCTACGTGTTTTTCTCATAAAAAGTTAGGTTTTTATGAACGTCTCGTGAGGAGGTTACGTGTTTTTTTGGTTCTCATAAAAAGGGCTAGGTTTTTATGAACGTCTCGTGAGGAGGCTACGTGTTTTTGTATTTTTAACGTCTCGTAAGGAGGCTACGTGTTTTTCTCATAAAAAGTTAGGTTTTTATGAACGTCTCGTGAGGAGGTTACGTGTTTTCTCATAAAAGTTAGGTTTTATGAGCGTCTCGTGAGGAGGCTACGTGTTTTTCTCATAAAAGGTTAGGTTTTATGAGCGTCTCGCGAGGAGGCTACGTGTTTTGGTTCTCATAAAAAGGGCTAGGTTTTTATGAGCGTCTCGTGAGGAGGCTCGTGTTTTCTCATAAAAGTTAGGTTTTTATGAGCGTCTCGTGAGGAGGCTCACGTGTTTTTGTTGGTTGGGTTGAAATCGTGTTTAAAAATGGGTTGGAAGGTGTATTGGGCGAGGAAATGGCCCAAAACCAAACAGAACCCATGAAACAAAATAAAATCGCCAAAGGCTGGCGATTTTGTTTTGTTTTGTGAATTTGTATAAAAATCGGGAAGAGAGGGAGTCTTATTCATTTCATCCAAATTAAAAACAAAATCGAAACCCTCTAAAACTCGTCTTGGCGATTTTCTTGATCAAAAATCGATTTTTCGACTCCTACAATTCATCATGGACCAAGGTGCGTATCCAACTCGCTTGGTTTTTCGGTTTTGAAGTTTGTTTGAGCTCGGTTTTAACTCGAAATCTGGATTTTCTAGGGTTTGGGTCGAAAATGTCGTTTTGATTCTAGTTTAGCTCTCGTCCTTGCTTGAAAACGTTAGCCATGGTTGGTATTGTGCTTGCATTGCTTGTCTTCTTTGTCGTTGTGTGAAAACCCGGCTTGTGGTCTCGATTTTAAATGCGTTTTGGCTCGGAGGGTATTTTGGTCATTTTTGAAAATGTCTCAAATGGCTCAAAACTCGATGTAGCTTACCCATTAGTAGTATAACGTGTTGGTGAGTTTGGTTTGTTGAAATTCATGCGAAAAACGGTTCGTTTGGGGTGAAACCGTATGAAAGGGGGTTAAGTCGGGGCTTGTGCTCGGTTTTTGTAGCGTAAGGCGATCCCGAGTGGCTTGGTTATTTTGAAAGTGTTGTAGTATGCCTGTGTGGAGGTTTGGGTGGCTTGTGTGCGAAGAACGGCTCGAAAAACGTCATTTTCGTGCGTTTTGGTATAAGGGCCGATTTTGGTTGAAATTTTCCGGTTCCGAAACTTGCCCGAATTCTCTGTATTGTGTTTTCATGGCTAGTATGGTACACTTTTGGTCTTATTTTGTAGGAAATGTGTTGCTTGGGGGTGTTTTGGAGCGTTTTTTGTAGTTTAGGCTAGGTTTCCAAAAGTCGCCTTACCTCGCTTTAGTGCCTGCTCATGGAATGTATGGTAATGTATGTCGTCTGTGTTGGCTAGGGGGTTGTTTTGTGGGAAGTGGGGCTTTTTGGGTTGAGTTATGGTCAAGAAAAGGCCGTTTTTGTAGTTTGGAGGTGTTTTGTAAAAGCTATTCAGTCGAGGTGTTCGGGACATCGTTTTCGCATGAAATTTTTTGCATGAGCTTATTGTGATTTATGGGTTGGGTTTGTGTCAGCAAATATGGGTTTCTGGCTTTCTGTAGCGTTTTTCCCTCTTCTGCTATTTTTGGTTTAAAAAGGCCTGCTTTCTGCGGTTTTGGCCAATTCTCTGCTGCTTTTGTGCGTGCTTGCTCTTAACTTGGTCGAGTAGGGCGTATATATCGTGATCGTCTCATGGATTTTGGCCTCCTGCGCTTCGCTCTGTTTTGGCCTTATCTCATCAAAAATGGGCCTATGGCTTGCTTTCTTTGCTTTGTCTTGATCTTTCTAGAATGATTTCTTTGTTAGTTTTACGAGTATGTCTTTGAATCTTGTGCAGGTGATCCTACGCCTCCAGCGCCTACTTCCAGTGACATGGATCGGGTATTGGCTGGAGTTGACTTTCTTTGATGCAGGCGAGCGCTCCTGCCGAGGATACTGCGCCCTTGGAGGTTTCAAACGGTCCGTCTCGATCGGACTGGCCGAGAGCTTTTCCTCCGACGCCAGGTTTCTACGACGCCAGGGAGTGAGTTCCAGGGAGTGCCGCTGCGAGTCTCCTACTTTTTCGCTAGTGGTGCTAGTCTTTGTTGGTGCGTCGCTGGGCTTTACGCTAGTGGCCTGGGGCGTAGTCTTTCTCGTGGTCCTGAGCCGATTAGTGGTGTGGGTCGTGGCGTTCTTTGCCAGTCGCGCTTTTTGGTAATGTGATGCGTGAGGAGGCGAGTCGTTGGCGGACGCGTCTTACGGTGGCGCTCGCGGTAGTGGGTTCTTCTTGGGTCGTCGAGGTCTCTGTTGGTGGCCGAGGTCGAGGCCAGTGTCGTCGCAGTCTTTGCGAGCGCGGGCGTGGCGGCCTTTGTGGAGACGTCTGAGGCTCTGAGGGCCGTGGCGGAGGTCGGGCGTAGGCTGCGGGAGGTCTCTGCAGGGGCGTGGCGTGGCGGTCTTGGAGGGCGCTGTAGCTCAAGAGGGCGGCGAAGGTCGTGGTCTTCTGCTGCGAGGGGCCCGCGAGGCGTGGCGCAGCGTTGCCAGGGCGCTGCGGCTCCTGGAGGGCCAGGTTAGAAGGTCGTGGTCGCGGTCGGAGGAACGAGGCAGCGCAAGGTGGATGTAACCAGGTGAGAGGCGTGAGGCCAGCGTCGAGCTTCGTGTTCTTCTGAGGGTGGTGGCCGGGACGAGGCCGAGGTCGCCGGTGTTATTGAGAGGTTGGGCGAGAGCTCCGTGGAGGTTCCGTGAGGCGTGGTCGTGCTCGAGTCGAGGAGCCGTTCACGAGGACACACCAGTCGGAGGAGTCTTCGAGTGGCGAGGAGGGTTCTGACGAGGCCCGTGGTGAGTGGTCGAGGTTGAGGCTGGCCGAGGCTGCCCGTAATCTTCTTCCAGCCTTCTTGTATTTGCTCGATTCTTCTTGTCATTCTTTGCCAGTCTTTGCCTTTGTGGCCGGGGTCAGTTGAGGGCCATGCTCGGGGAAGCGAGTTCGGGATGAGGCTGAGGCTGAGGCAGAGGCTGAGGTGAGGCTGAGGGCGAGGCTGAGGGCGAGGCCCAGGATGCAGGTGCGGCAAGTCTTGAGGCCGCGACCGAGGTTTTCATGGGGATGGTTGGCGAGCAGGGCGCGAGGCGTGTCTATCCTCACGGTCAGCGCTTGTAGTCCTGGTGGCCTTGGGTGGGATGGCGTGACTTTGGTTTGGAGTCCCTTGGAGCATTTGTCGATCCGAGTGAAGGTCGACTTCCGTTAGGCTCGATGAGGACCTTCTGCGGGTTCCGGGCGGTGTTTGGCGTTTTTGAGGTAGGCTTACCCGGGAGGAGTGGGACATAGTGCTTGGGGCGACTTTCGGTCCCTTGGTGCGAGAGTGGAGAGGAGGTGCAGCGGCGGGTGAACTCTCGCGCCTCACCGCACTTAGGCGTTGTTGGATAGGTTTTGGGATCGACCAACACCTTCCACATGCCTGGTTCTGAGTTGGCGTGACTCTTTCTTCGTGGGCAACACATTGGGTGCCTCATGGCGAAGGGTGTACTTGATCGGGGCGTGAGCGACCTCCTATTGATAGCCCACAGTGTCGTGCGCTGATTAGCGGCGACGGTTAAGTCTGCGGGAAGGGCGAGGAGTACACGTTTGACCTCGTGCGATATGGTTTCTTGACTTCTTCGAGGAGGAGGAAGAAGAAAGAGTCTACTCGGCGGCGAAAGCGAGGGGGCTGTGGTTGTGGTGGTTTCACTGGCGGCCACCCACTTTGGCGACGAGGGGAAGCGGCGTCGGCACTGTTGATGGCGCTGTCGGACATGTCACGCCTAGGTGACTTTGGTGGGTGACTCACTGCTCTGGGTCTGTTGATCAGATTACCTGAGGGCCTTGATGCGCCTGATCGGATTAACGAGATTCGGATGTGTCTTGTGGGCCTGGTCTTGATGGAGGTAAGGTTCGATTTTGTAGTTTTTGTTGTTTTGTTTACGCTTTTCTTACATAACGTGTATTTTGTTTGCTTGCGAGGCTTGGTGCTATGCTCACTTCCCTCTGCTCCGGACACGTTCGGTGGCGGCTACATACCCGCTTTCCATGCGTATCACGACAATGGTCGGAGGGTGTTGGCCTGAACTATGACGCGGCTCGTGTGCGCTTCAGCGGGATGGCGATGGATAAGGTAAGGGTGATCGTGCTTTGTATTTTGGTCTTTTTGTAGCTTGTTTTGGGTTTGTTTTTGTGGTTTATAATTTGGTTTTGTTTTGTAGTTTGTTCGCGACCCTTGAGGAATTTCTGGCGTTCCTCAAGCGATTGCAGCTCGCTTTGGTCCCCTTGACAGCGGCGGTGTACATTGAGACCAGTGCGGATCGTCTTGGTTCTTGGTGACGTCTGTCTGCTTGAGCAGTCGTGGCGGCTTCATCGTACTGCTCCTCCGCCCTCGGTTTTGTTAGTGGAGACGCCGACGCTAATGGCGTCGTGGCGTGTATCACGAGGGTGAGTCAGACTCGCTTCTTTGCGGCGGGATGAGGATTACGTGACTTGGGCACAGCGTACCCTAGCGATCTTTGTGATCGAGGTATGCTTGTTTATCCCTTTTGCTTGTATGTGTTTTGGTTTTAGGAAGCAAAAATTTATCCTATTTTTGTTTTGTAGCGACGTGACCCTGACCTTGAGTTCCAGCCTCCTCCGTTCGTTGAGGACCTCCTGGTTGTTCACGAAAATTTGCTCTCGTTCGATCGTCTTTATGACCTTCCCCTGTCTGTGGTCAGCGATCACGGGTCTTGAGAGGTGGGATCATGGCGTGAGAAAGGTATTCACTTTCTTCTTTATCTGACATGAGTGTTATGTAGTATATAGCCCCCAGTTTGAGTAAGATTTTAGTGTAAAATCATTTGTCAAACTCTGTCGAAGCAGGTTTTTGATTATAGCCCCCAGTTTGAGTAAGATTTTAGTGTAAAATCATTAGTCAAACTCTGTCGAAGCAGGTTTTTGGAGTATAGCCCCGAGCTAAATTGATTTCTCGCATTGTTGCGGTGGACGGTGAGGTCCACGAGGTGTGGCGGGCGACAACCGATGGCGCGCGGTTGTGAATGTGAAGGTTGTTGGCGCTGCAGGCGCGAGAAGACGCCGAGGCGCCGACGAGTTAGCCAGTCGGTGAAGAGGCGAGATCGCGGGCGAGGTTGGAGGTTCATCTGCAGGAGTGGCGAGGTCCCAGGCAGCCGGAGGTCGATATCGGAGCCTGGATAGGGCACGCGTCGAGATTGATTCCTGCGTCTTTGTCTTGCAGCGTTGTGACCAGTCGTAGTAGGCTTGGACTTGTATATTTCAGACTTGTATTATGAGTATTAGTATTTGTTGGTAACGGTTTATGTATCAGGATTTGTTATGGTTGGTTGGTTTTTTGGACTTGTAGGTGTTTATGGGTATAATTTGGTTATTTTGTCTTGTTGCGAAAAATGCATTCCTGCGTCGTAGCCGGGTCTGAAATCCTTGCGTATTTGCTTGCCGAGCGTACCTGCAAAACATTGTTAGTCGTGAAAGCATATATATACGTCTCGATTGAGGCTGACTCGCTAATGACCAAATTAAATCACGAAATGAAGAGTTTTTGAAAAATCCTGGTTTAGAACATATTCGAGACTCGGGGAAAGGCCGTTTTTGACATAGCAAAAATTTGAGCTAAAAGCGGCGTTTTGAGGCGAAAATTGTGAATCTGAAAATCATATTTTGTGTTGGGTTAAATTTTTGTGTGATTATTGTGTTTTGAAAAATCTGAAAGAGCGAGTCAATTACGCAAATCGAGGCAATAGCGACGGGATCGTAAGCGTCAGTTGGAGGTCGGTAAAAATAGTGTAGGGTAATAAGTTAAAAAATTTTTGGGTGTAGGTGTGTAGAAGTGTAAGAAATCGAATAATTTTGTCGAGAAAAGAAAAGAAAATCGCACGTAAGCAAAGCGATTTCATTTTTGTCCTTTGTTCTGACGATTAGAATTTTGTTTTGTGGTTTTTGTTTGATTTATTTTAATCGCTTGTTCACCAGTTTAAGTTTTTGTGTTGTATTTAGTCTTGCAAATTTTGGCTATAAAAGGAGGGCTAAATTAGTTCATTTCACTCATCCTCTCGTCTTCTATTCTCGATTTTCCAAAAATATTCGAATATTTCACGGAACATTCTTGAGTTATGGAGAGTTTTGAAGGAAACTTGCGTCGTTGGTGTGCGTCCTTGTCGGGGTTTGGAAGAGGAAGACTTGAAAGATTGCGGTTTTGGGGTCCTCCTGGGTCTAGGCGGCTTGAATGGAGCCCGAGTTCCTGGATCGTGTCTCGACTATTGGGACTTGAGTTTCCACGTTTCAGTTTTCCTAGTGGGGAGTGCATCAGTTGGTCGAAATTTGGAAGCCATTGGTGGTTGGTTGCGAACTAACATTCAGGTGTGCGTTAGATCGGCCTGGATATAAGAGGCACGCGTGCGTAACTACCTTGATGACTCGTGTGGAGCAGAGGAGTTATTTGTTGGGAGTCGTGCTCGGCCTCTATCGGCTTATGCGGTTTATGAGCCGCGAAAATGAGACGATCTCCTTTGGTGCCAGAAAAAGGCGTTGGCATTACGCTTAGTCCACCGTTACATGTTTCCTAATTCTTGGTATGAGGGCGCTTGGTGATCTCGCCTAATCACCGTCGTTCAAGAGATGGAGTATGGTTGTAACCGCCGCGCGTGATCCTGGCCGAGGCGATCCTGAGTGCGGATGATCGTGCTGCAATAGGCGAGCCGTATCGAGGTGTCCCTTAATCCTTCAGCCAGTGCGGTTGATGGAGCGGTTGGCGTGCTAGGTGATATTGCCGGGTCACATCCTGCTGGGGGCGTGACTAGTCGTTATATTAGGTGGCGGATCCACATCATCGCCATGCGGCGATTACTTCCACTGGACTTGTGGGGTCATCGACCATTCGTTGGTTGAATGCGGTGGTGGGGAATAGTTGATGTGACGGCAAGTGAGGGTGGCGATGGTTCGTCTGGAGTCCTCGCTGCGGATTCGACATGGGTGTTTACATCCATCCCGTGCGGTGAGGAGGCGGATAGGGTGGCACGCGATTCGTTCCTGGTCATGACACCAAGGTGCAGGCATGCTTATGTTGACTAGTGGCATGGCCGATGGTCGGGCGGCGGATGGATTACGCGCCCTAGGTGGCTGTGGCGGGTACTCCTAGGGCGACTTAGGTATCACGAGCCTACGCTAGGTGGGTGATTGCGCAGAGCCCCCACAAGAGGTCACGCCTTCCGAGCCCTGAGAGCTCAGCGGGCTTTCTCGGATGTCCCTTATGACGGCCAGGCCTTGGGCGTATCGGTGGTGATGGCGAGGGTTCGAGTCCGGAGCTACTCGGCCAGATGAAAGTGTGTTCGTGTCGGCATATTCCAGGTCGGTGATCAAGGTTGTTATGGCAATGTTGGGGATCGCCATTGGGGTTGAGGGTTGGTGCTCCTTTATCCGGTGGAGAGGTCTCGAAGTCGGCTTGAGTAACCTGGTTTTAGTTTATGTGTGCTTTGTTAGTATTATGTTCATATTATGTTGTATTATGTAATATATTACCTATCCTAAACCCGATGTACATGCCGGGACTCGTATTGTAATATATAGTGTTTGTTAGTGTATTTCTAAGGTCGTAGTTATGCTCCTATGTTTGAAAAATCCAAAATGTAACCGTTCTTTTTAAGATTAATAAAAATCGAGGTTTTTATTTACGACTCTGCCTCATTTTGCTTGTTATTTTGTGTGAAATTCCTTGGCTCTAATCTTTTTTCAAAGGTTTAGAATGCAAGCATTTTTTTTGTTGACTATTCCCTCGACTTTTTTAAGCTTTGGGTTTGTCGTTTTGTGTTGAATGTCGTTCTTTTTACCCTTAGGTTAAAAAAAAAATGAATTTTTGTGTTGGCTATGTCCTTGGCCTTTTTAAGCTTTAGTCGCGTCATTTTTGTGTTGAATATCGCCTTATGTTAACCCATTAGGTTATGAGACGGTTTTTGTGTTGACTATATCCTCAGCCTTTTTAAGCTTTGGAGGCGTCATTTTTGTGTTGAATATCGGTTGTGCTTTTTACAAAGCTGCCTATGTATCCACGAAAAGTGGAATCAAACCGGCGTAGTTCGAGAATGTATGTTTAAGGGCATACCGGCCCATGAATTGTGTTTGCTTTTTTGTGGTGAATCTGCACGTTTAGGGGCATGCCGGCCCATGAGCATGTTTAAGGACCTGCCGGTCCATGAATTGTGTTTGGTGGATGCATGTTTAGGGGCATGCCGGCCCATGAATTGTGTTTGCTTATGGAATGTGCACGTTTAAGGGCATGCCGGCCCATGAGCATGTTTAAGGACCTGCCGGTCCATGAATTGCTTTTGATTTTTGTGGAGAGAAAGAGCAGGTTTAGGGGCATCTTGACCATGAGCATGTTTAAGGACTCGAGGTCCATGAATTGTTTTTATAAAATTGTATTTTACAGATACATTGCAAGGGGTTTTTAGGGGTAGTATTTCTTGAGTTGATCGAGGTTTGTGGCGAGGTTGAACTCTTGGCCGTCGAGGTCGGTTAGTTTGGCTGCTCCGCCCGTGAAGATTTCCTTGACGAGGTAGGGTCCAGCCCAGTTAGGCTTGAATTTTCCTCGTGGGTCGACTGGAAGTGGTGCCCGGACTGATTTTAGTACGAGATCACCTACTTTTATGTGTCGTGGCTTAACTCGTTTGTTGAATGCTCGTTGTAGTCGGGCTTGGTACATTCGTACGGTGCTCAGGGAATGCAGCCGGCGTTCATCCAGGAGCATGAGTTGTTCGTACCGTTCACGGGCCCATTCTGCTTCTGGGATGCTACTTTCCATTAGTATGCGTAGAGATTGTATTTCTATTTCCACTGGTTGGACGGCTTCCATGCCGTAGGTGAGGAAATAGGGGGTCATGCCCGTAGGGGTTCGGATGGTAATCACGGTATCCCAGTGCATATGGTATTTTGTTAGGCCAATCTTTGCATTTGTCGATCATTTTTTGAGTATGGTGACGCATCGTTTTGTTTCTTTGCCAACGGCTCCATTGGTTTGGGGTCGATAGGGTGAGGATTTGTGATCTTTGGATGTTGTATTTTGTGAGTATGGCTTCGGTCTCGCGTTAAAAGTGCGAACCTTGATCGCCGATGAACTCGTGGGGTATGCCATACCGGCATATGATGTTCGTCTGGATGAACTTGGCGACTTCCTTGGAGCCAAGGGTCCGAAAAGACGCTGCTTCTACCCATTTAGTGAAGTAGTCGATGGCCACCGGCCGCAGCGGTGACCTCACTGCTCAGATGGGGTGGACTTTTCCTATCCCGGCGATGCCCCAGGTTGAGATGAGCCAGGGTGAGATTAGGCTGTATAGTGGTGAAGGTGGTACATGTTGGACGTTGCTGAAAATTTGGCAGTGGTGGCAATGCTTGGCGTATTGGATCTGATGCCTTCCATGGTCGTCAATACCATCCTAGCGGTAGGATTTGTTTGCGAGTGCTCGGCGTTCATGTGGGGTCCGCGTTCGCCATCATGGACTTGCGTGGCGATTTCTCGCCCTTCTTGTAGTCGACACATATGAGCGGTGTCCCTTGTGGTGTCTTCTTGAGTAGTTGTCCCATCTAGCATAAATTGGGAAGGCTAAGTCCCGATAGCCCTCTGTCCGGTTTATCGATTGTCGGGTGGGTAGGTCTTTGTCTGCTTTGTAGTTGATTATGGCTTGATACCAAGGCTCAATGCGCTCGGCTTCATCTAGGTCGATGGCATGGATGTATCTTTGGTTAAATCACGTCTTTCGCCGATGATGGGTAGTAATTTCATGTTTGGTGGCATGTTGAGGAGGGATGAGAGTTTTGTCAAAGCGTCGGCAAACTGGTTTTCTTCCCTAGGGAGGTGGTAAAATTCGACGCAGTCGAAGTTGGGTAGGAGGTTTTGTACTTTTGTTTGGTATTTGGTGAGGCTTTCGCTCATGATCCTCCATGCTCCGGTCACTTGATTTATGATGAGGAATGAGTCTCCATGCACTCGTAGGTTCCTTATCTTGAGGGCAATGGCTGCTTGTAGGCCGTAAATGCAGGCTTCGTATTCTGCGGCGTTGTTCGTGACACTGAAGTCGAGCTTGATTGAGAGTGGAGTATGATCGCCGTTTGGGGATATTAGGAGTATTCCGACTCCATAGCCGCGGTAGTTTGACGCTCCGTCAAAGTATAATTGCCAGTATTCCTTTTCTATGGCAAAGATTCCTTCGTCAGGTAGAGACGTTGTGTCGATCATGGGATGTTCGACGATGGCGTTTTCTGCAAGGAAGTCGGAAACTGCTCTTCCCTTGATTACTTTCAGGGGGAGGTACTTGAGTTCATACTCGGCGAGAAGCAGAGTCCACCTGGCCATGCGTCCGTTCAGGACTGGTTTTTCAAATAGGTATTTGAGGGGGTCCATTAGGGAGTAGACTCTTGTAGTGCTGGTGAGTAGGTAGTGTCTGAGCTTTTTGGTTGCCCAGACTAGCGAGGCAGCTTTTCTCGCCTGGTTCATACCGAGTTTCGTAATCGTGAAACTTCTTGCTGATGTAGTAGATGGCCCGTTCTTCGTTGTCGACTTCTTGGGCGAGCATGGCACCCATGGCGTTTGGCGTAGTCGTTAAGTATAGTGACAGTGGCAAGTCTTTTTGTGGGGGTACCCGAGCGGGGTTAAATAGCGAGGCTCTTGACTTTGTCGAGCGCTTGTTGGCGATCATCGTCCCACTTCGTATGCTCTTCCTTCTTCAATTTTTTGAAGATTGGCTCATGAATCATGGTAAGCTGGCGATGAATCGGAGATATATTGGACTTGTCCCAAGAAACTCCTTATTTAAATCGATGTTGCTCAGCGTCTTCATGCTCATTATTGCTCGATTTTGGTCGGGTCTACTTGATCCTCGGCGGCTTACTATGTGGCCTAGCGGTTTGCACGATGTGACTCCAAAGGTGCATTTACGTGGGTTTAATCGCATTTTGTCTTTGCTGATTACGGTGAAGAACTTGCGGAGGTTGGTGGCGTGGTCGTCCGCTTCCTTTTGACTTTACAATCATGTCGTCAACGTATACCTCGACCTCCTTATGCATCATGTCGTGGAGTAAGGTGGTAGCGATGCGTTGGTAAGTAGCGCTGGCATTTATGAGCCCAAATGGCATGGCGTAGCGATATGTTCCCAGGGGTTCTGAAGGTGGTTTTGGCATGTCGTCTGCCGCCATTTTGATTTGGTTGTATCCGCGTATCCATCCATGAATAGCCGATGGCGTGGTCTGCGTGTTGTCGATTAGGATGTCCATGTGGGGTAGTGGGAAATCATCTTTTAGGCGAGCTTTGTTCAGTCCTAAGTCGCGCATACTCGTATTTTTGCCGCTTTTTCTTCATAACTTAGGTACCATATTGGAGACCCGATCGAGTATTCGATGACTTGGATGAACCCGACTTGTAAGCTTTGTTTTCGATTTCTTCCTTGACCATGAGAGACCATTACGGCTTGATGCGTCGGAGTTTACCTTGGCCGTGCTACCTTGCTTGATCGGGATGCGATGTTCACTATCTCACGGTCGATCTGCCGCATGTCTCTGTATGACCATGCGAAGACGTCCCTGAATTACGTGAGAAGCTTAGTATATGTGGCCCTTTCGTCTCAAGGCTCAGGGAAGCCCCCTTGTAGTTCTTGAGCCTCTTCGGTGTTCCTATGTTGATGGTCGTTGTGTCTTCAATAATGGGGTCCTGTTCGGGTTTTGAGACAATACTTGCAATGTATCTATATAATGCAATGTTATTTAGCTTAAATTTATCGCGATTATTAGGAAAAGTAGAGTTTAAATGAGGCAAAGAGTAACCAAAAACTTTCATGTTATTAATGTTATCAAAAGCGGTTACATTTGAAGATAGCTCAGACGAGGGAGCTTTGGACAACCTTAATGACTCTAGCTACAGACTAAGTCTTACTACATTAGGAAAATGATCGAGTAACCTAGCCGATTTTTAGAAAATTGGCGTCATGATGACGCAGGACCCTAGACTCTAGGTGCAGGTGCTTGAATTGGGACTTCCCTGGGCACTGGTAGATTGGGTGGCATTTTCTTCAAGCTTCAGCTGATGGAGGGCGGCTCGGAAATCTGAGGCTTCTATGGTGATAACCTCGTTGTAAAAAGGGATTTTAACCTTATGGAGGAGAGTTGATGTTATGGCCCGATGGCGTGAATCCATGTCCTTCCCAGTAACATATTATGCAGGGGATGTCCACGAGTTGGAATTCGGTTTTTGTCTTGATGAATCTGTCATGATGGGTAGTGATATGACACCTTCTATCTTTGCGAGGCACCGTAAATGCGCTCTTATGTTGTTGGAGCGAGGGTGACATCACTTTCTTTTAGTCCTAGCTTGAGAGGCGAGTTGTTAGAGAGCGGGATGTTGATTCATGAGCCGTTGTCGATGAGGGTGACAGGTAGCACCATATTGCGACACTCTACGGTTATGTAGAGTGCTGGGTTGTGTGGGTCTTGAAAGGGCGGCAGATCTGCGTGGGAAAAAGTTATGGCACCTGGTAGCCAATCCCGGATAATCACGGCCAATGAGTTGTCTTGGGAGGATCTCCTTGGTATCTCGCCATGTTGTGTTAAAGGAAGAAATTTGTTGGTTATGGGTAGGTTAGTCATATCCTTGACTATGCTCTCGTCTTTGCTTGTGCGTTTGGGAGGAATCCGGCGGTATTTGTAGGTTTAAGGAGGCGTCACGGGCGTTGATGAGGATTTGGGTGAAAATGTCCTTAGGTCCTCGTGTCTTGGTTTTGTTCTCGCCCCAGCTCGTGAATGTAATCAATGTTGCTACCGTTATCGTTGATCTTTGTCGAAAAGGACGTTGACCTCGTGATCGCTTGCGGGAGCCAGGAGGGGGTGATTGAGGATGGGATGAGCTCCTACGAAAATGGGGTGAGTAAGGGAGGTGTCGTGCAGGCCTGATGATTTAGGAGCTATGCTTGGTTTATCGATTGTTTCATTGTCGATCATGTCTTGGATTACGTTCTTGGCGGAAGCTTGAGTTCTCGTGTCATGTCCCTTTCCCTGTGGAATTCGCGATCTGAGTCCTCGTGCCATGATAACGGCTTCTTATCCTCAGGTGGTACAGTGGTGGGTTTGGGAAGATGGAGAATGTTCCTCTTCACGAGCTTCTCTAATGCTTTCGAGTAGGACATAAAGAGGGGGTCGAACCTTCGTCGCTGTTGCAACGGAAATGGTCCAACTGATGATGACCTGGGTGAGGCAGGAATGGGTTGTGCGAGGAATCTTTGGTCGTGCCGCTAGTGCCTTGAGTTTATAGCGTCAAACGGTCGATCATTGTTGCGATGGGAGAAGCATTTGCCTGGCGGCCATGATCTCAAGTTTTGGCTAGCTTGTATTTGTGAATTTCATCCTCCAGGATCGGATTCTTTTGATGTGTCGAGCGGATTCTTCGGCGAATAGTCTTGCGTTCTTCTCGGTTTCGATCTTTTGCATGGCGGCGAGATGTTCGAACAAAGCGGTGAGATTGGCTACCTTGTGGTCGAGCAGCCTTACGTGTTCGGTGATCGTCATTAGTGGAGGAGGCGGTGGAAAGGCAGTTTCATCATTCGCGAGGTTGAAACGGAAATTCATCTTGTGCTTGCGAGCCGGGTGTTCGGGGTTTTTCAATGAGTGGACCTGACAAAGTTTTCAAATCTTTAGTGATTCTAAAATAGAAGGAAAAGACTCGAATGAAAAATCACATTCACGACCAAAGGAAGACACAAAAAGCGTAAAAAGTGGGTGACTCGACTTGACTCGTGTTTTTAGCTTTTAAAAGGACACGGGAAGCTTTTTGAGATAGAGGAGTGTTAACGGGTCCACTGTTCTCGAGGTAGGAAAATTTGTATGATCATAATCTGATTAACCCAATTTGGCGGTATGTTGCCAGGGGTTTATCATTGGATTACGATAAAAAAGGATCAGACCGAAGTAGCGATAGGCTAACCGACCTGAGGATGTTAAAATTGGGTAGAAGGTGATCAATTGTTCACCTTCTACGTGTGACTCAGGGTTTTAAATCAAAAATGACGATAAGTCACTTGATTCAAAGAGTAAATCAACGGGTCCGCATCCTGAGCGAGCCGCGTTTTTCGTTTGAGAGAAAAGGATTAAAATCGGGATGACTAAAGAGTCACTCGATTTAGAGCTAATTCTAATGTTCTAAAAGTTAATTTCATTTAAAATCTCCGAAATGAATTGACATATTCGGGTTTTTGCTTTGTGAAAGACCTTTTAGCAATAAATGTATTATGACGATACATCAGTCGCATAATTCATTTACGTTTTGAAAAAGACCTGGGATATAGTGGTTATCCTAGGTCGGTTTTAAATGTAGCGGCATTTTATTTATTAAACTCAAATGACTATAGGTCAAAGAGCCTAACGGCGTGTTTTCAAAAGTATGACCTTTTTTGAAAAAAGTTTGAAAAAGCAATTTCAAAGATGGACGTATTTTAAAAGTATAATGCCTAGGAAAAGTTTTTACATGCAGAACGTTTTGAAAGACTACTATAGTGAGGGTACTATATAGCTTCACACTTGTACATATAAACACAGGTTTTTGGTTTATAGGGTAAGGTTCCCTCCGGCCATTCCCGTGACGTTTAGGTAGGGGCACCCGCAAGACTACACACGTCTTAGGTGTGAATTCAAGACGGGCCCTAGAGCGCTCGAAGTTTGGTAGTTCACGATCGTTTATGCGGATGCCGTACTTGTAATCGTGGAGGGTGAGAGAGCAGTGTGTCCGAGTTACCTCGCTTATGGCGAGAGTTCTTGAGGCCGTTCCTCAAAGGGTGTGGTTTGAATCAGGAGGATTCGACTCAACGTATTTTTGCCCAAATATCGAAAGCGTAAATGTTTTCAAAGTTTCAAGCTTCACTTCTTTATGATTTTAAAATAAAAGAAAAACTAGTTTTTCAAAAATAATAAAAATCATGCTCGTCCCGTGAGTCGCCCGGTGAATCAGGGAAAAAATCTTTTCCTTTTGGGAAAACCTATCGGCATACTGCGGCTTGAGCCTCGCCCGTCTTGGCCTTGCGAAGGCGAGAATAAGCCTCGCAGGAAAAAGGTGCGAAGTTTTGTAAAAATGGGGGAGATCATTGCATGAATTTGTGACCAAAAAAGAAAGGTAGAAAATCCTTTTTGAAAATGTATTTTCGGAGTCGCCACCAAATATTATTGGAACCTATTCAACGCGTCTTGAAATACAAGACACGAGTGTCTCAGATTTCAAGGTGCGTCGATACCTATCTTTAAGGGATCGGATCCCATTCACTAATCAAATATTAGTGTAAATCAAATTACTCTAATTTGATTTAGCAAGATCTATGTAGTACAAATTTACATTGTTAACAAGTTTAGAAATTTATACCTTTCTCTTAAAGGAAATAAGGGCACAAAACTAGAACTCCTTTCTAGTTTTGTTTGTTGAATACAAGCTTAGGATGATCCTCCAAAACCGAGTTTCCAACAAGGAAACCTCCTTTGAGATGCACCCAAAAACACACTCCAAAAACACTAAGTATTTTGATCTAGAAACACTTAGTATTTAACTTGATATTATGAGATATTATTATCACTACTAACTCTTAGTAATGTTACAATAATATGAATATAAGATTTAGAGAAAATATGAGAGAAAGGAGAGAAAATGCATGAATACTTTTTCTCTCAAGGCCTTGTATTTTTATAAGCAAAAACAAAAAGGAAGTGTGTTGTGCACACTTGAAGGGGGCCGGCCACTTTGGTCCAAAAGAGGAGAGAAAGAGCTTTGTCTTAAGTAGAAAAATCTTATGCATTGTAATGATTATGTTTACACATGCATTTACAAATATAAGAAAACAAAACAAATAAAAACAAATGGAAGCTCTTCCACTTGCACTATTTAGACTGATCCATGTGACCTTATGTGGGTCCATTTTGTTTTCAATATTTGTCCCACAAAAGATATAATTTATCACTTAATTATCTAATATAATAAAGTGTAAATTAATTAAACTCTTCCTTAATATACATGTACACTTACACATATATTAAAAATGTACTTTTACTAATCTCATTAGTAAAATATACGTAATTAGTGAATTAACGTTTAATCACCAATTCCCATCTCCTCTAATAATTTTATCGATATAAAATTAAATCATCCGAGTTCACAACTCGATTTCTCTCTAAATTAATACACCGACTAACCGTTAGACAAATTATCAAGTCACTAATATAATCGTATCTCATACAATTAATTAGCTTAAATATTTGAAGTATGTTCCTTTAGGTGTGACTTAAAGGGATCAATTGATCATCGTAGTTTTCACGACAATAACGTCAAACTCTAGTCACCAATCGTTATTGATTTACGTTAATCAATTGACTATAATACGAGGATTATCCCCATGTATTCCTTAATTGAGATTTATTAAGTAATCGCACTATTGTGGAGGACACATACTCCAACAATCTCCCACTTGTCCGAGACAAGTTGTGCATTACCAATTCTCATGTCCGCTTTCACATCTCCCACTCGATGCAAAGGTGTCTTCAGGTGTCGTACTTGCATCCCGAGATATATATATCGTGAGTGGTTTCTCGATAAGGAGAGTAGGTATGCGACCGGGAATCTACCGTAGATTCTTACCGGCGTGGCCACGCATTTTCAATGACTACTCCTCGAGTGGCCCAAAGATGTTTTACTGACGAGGGTGGACATTTCCCCTTCCACTCGATTGTCTTTGTATAATGCAGATCACCATGACCCCAAAGATGCCCTTATAACCCCCTTTCACGGCATGGCTTAGGACAAAAATGAAAGTCACTCGGAAGCGCAGGCTCGGACAATCGGCTCGGTCAAAGAATCGACTCAAAGGAATACTATAGAATTCCCACCACGACCAGGTTTCAATCTCATTGAAAAGGAATTCTATAAGCGTCCACTGCCCAAGCGAGTGTTCTTCACGATGCTGTCTATGCAAACGATCGATCATCACATATGACCCTATGGTGTTGAACCCACCATCGATCGACTTGCAATCTAGTCTCTCGGAGGCGTCACCTCATATGAGCCTAGGGACCAAATACTTAGTTTATTCCGTTCACTTGAATATGTTCAAAGTTGTCACACAAATATTCGGATAAACAAAGTATGCATTCAATAATGACTTTAAGATAAAACACTGAATGTTATTTTCATATATGTAATAAGATACATCGTTCAATTACATATTCTGAAACTAAAGGAAATCGGCATACTTGCAACCCCATAGGCGGTGTCGCGCGTCATGCTTAGCCCTCGAAGAGGCTTGGTTAAAGGATCGGCTGATATTATCGTGCATCCCCAAACTTACAAATATCTATTTCCTTCCTTTCCACATTATCTCTAATAACGTGGTATTTCCTCAAAACGTGTCTAGACTTGTTGCTAGACTTGGGCTCCTTCGTTTGGAAAATAGCCCCACTGATATCGCAATAAAGCGATGTGAGGATCCGCGCACTAGGGACTACTCTTAGTCCATCCAAGAATTGCCGAATCCACACGACTTCTTTAGCGACTTCAGATGTCTTTGCCAAATACTCGACTTAGTCGTAGAATCGCGGTGACACTCTGTTTGAAGCTCTTCCAACAAACATCTCCTCCATTCAACATAAAGACATAGCCGGATTGGGATTTCAGATCATCCCCATCGGTTTGGAAACTTGCATCCGTGTAACCCTTTACACGTAGCTCAAGTTCTCCTCCAAACACTAGAAACGAATCCTTAGTTCTTCTCAAGTACTTAAGGATGGTCTTCACATTATCCGGTGACTCTCAGGGATTAGCTTGATCAAGCTCGTCATGCTCAAGGCGGCGACATCGGGACGAGTGCACATCATAGCATCCATGATTGAACCAACGGCGGAAGCATAAGGGATCAATTTCATGCGTTCAATTTCCGCAGGAGTCTTACGACATTGAGATTTCTTCAATGTTATTCCTACACTCATCGGAAGAAAGCCTCTCTTGGAGTCTTTCATATTGAACCTATCAAGAATCTTATCAATATAAGTTTCTTGACTCAGTGCTAGTATCCTCTTGGATCTATCTCTATAGATCAGGATACCCAAGATGCGTTATTGCCTCTCCCAAGTCCTTCATTTGGAAATGGTTTCCCAATTCCACCTTTACCGAGTTTAGACTTGGAACATCATTTCCAATTAGTAGTATGTCATCCACATACAAAACAAGGAAGGTTACTTTACTCCCACTAAACTTCATGTACAAACAAGGTTCCTCGGCACTTCGAGCGAATCCATGTTGTTTGATAACATGATCGAATCTATGATTCCAACTCCTCGATGCTTGCTTAAGACCATAAATGGATCTCTTAAGCTTGCATACTTTCTTAGGGTTGGATGTGTCTATAAAACCTTCAGGTTGTGTCATAAACACTTCCTCTTCTAGAATCCCATTCAAGAAGGCGGTTTTAACATCCATTTGCCATATTTCATAGTCATGAAATGCGGCAACCGCTAAGATTATCCTTATGGATCGAAGCATAGCAACTGGTGCAAAGGTTTCATCATAATGAATACCTTGGACTTGTGAAAAGCCCTTTGCCACCAATCTAGCTTTGTAAACATCAATATGTTTATCTATGCCGAGTTTGATTTTGAATATCCATTTACACTGAAGGGGTCGCGCTCCTTCGTAAATCTACCAAGTCCCAAACTTGGTTCTCGTACATAGAATCCATCTCGGATTTCATGGCCTCAAGCCATTGTTCGGAGTTGGGGCTACTAATAAGCGCCTTGTAGGTTGAGGGTTAGTTGCTTTCGAATAACAACAAATCACCCTCCTCCTCGATGTTCTGAGGTAAGCAGTCAGGTTGTTGACTAACTCTTCCCGACCTCCTAGGGATTATAACCGTGTCGACGACGAGAGCGGTTTCCTCATTTTACTGTCTCGGTTTGTGGCTCTTGAACTTCATCAAGTTCAAATTTTCTCCCCACTGTTTCTTAGAAATAAATTCATTTTCTAGGAAAGCGGCATCACGAGCCACAAACACTTTGTTCTCGTGAGGGTTGTAGAAGTAATAACCACAGGTTTCCTTAGGATAACCTACAAATAGACATTTGTCGGACCTTGGAAGCGAGTTTATCGTCAGTTTATTCTTGACGAATGCCTCACATCCCCAAATTCTCATGAATGACAAATAGGGAACCGTTCCCATCCATATCTCATATGGAGTCTTATTGGCCGCTTTAGTCGGACTTGATTTAGTGAAAATACAGAGATAATAGCGCCAAAGCCCCAAAATGATCCAGAAGCTCGGTTTGACTCATCATAGACCGAACCATGTCAAGCAAAGTTCGGTTTCTCCTTTCTGCAACACCATTTAATTGTGGTGTGCGGGAGGAAGTCCATTGTGATATTATACCACAATTCTTAAGATGTGAATCAAACTCATTACTTAGATATTCGCCACCACGATCCGATCGTAGTGCTTTTATCCTTTTGTTTAATTGGTTCTCAACCTCATTTTGAAATTCTTTAAATTTCTCAAAAGCATCACTTTTATGCCTTATTAAGTAGACATAACCATATCTACTTAAGTCATCGGTAAAAGTAATGAAGTAATGATATCCTCCTCTAGCGGTGATGTTTAATGGACCACACACATCGGTATGTATGAGTCCTAAAACCTCACTTGCTCGTGTCCCTTTACCACTAAAGGGTTGACGAGTCATCTTGCCTAAAAGGCAAGCTTCGCATGTACCATATGATTCGCAATCAAATGGCTTGAGAACCTTGGTCTCAACAAGTCTCTTAATGCGTCTTTCGTTTATGTGACCTAAACGACAATGCCAAAGGTAGGATTTGTTTGATTCATTCGTTTTAAGCCTCTTGTTCTCAACATGATAGACATCATTAACATCATTTAAAACATAAATACCTCCAATTGAAATAGCTTCACCATAAACCATTTCATTAAAAGAAAAAGTACAACGGTTGTTCTTAATCTCAAAACAAAAGCCTTCCGCATCTAGTACGGAGACGGAGATAATGTTTTTAGTTAGAGTTGGTACAAAATAACAGTTATTTAAATGCAACTCTAAACCACTAGCAAGAGAGAGTACAAAAGTTCCCACGGAAACGGCCGCTACTCTAGCTCCATTGCCCATGCGGAGATCTACATCACCCTTGGCTAGGGCCGCACGCGTTTCTCATCCCCCAAATGATTACAAAGGTGAGATCCACATCCAGGTATCCAATACCCATGTAGAAATGCAAGCATGATTGATGTCAATCATATAGAGATTAGAAGGAATACCTTTGGATGTCGCGCATCCATTCTTGAGATCCTTCTTATACTTGAGACAATTGCGCATCCAATGACTCCACCTCATTGCAATATTTGCAAGTGTCTTTGAGGGTCTTCCCTTGTTGATCTTGGGCTTAGGCTTATGTGGAACACCTTCCACAATAGCCTTTCCCCTTACCCTTGCCAATGTTAGATGGCCCCTTTTTGGCCACCTTTCCCTTCTTCACTCCCAAGTTCATGTTCTTCATTTTCATGGAGAGAACATCTTTCTTCTCCACCTCATTCACTTCCATATCCCTCTCGGCTTGGACCAAGAGTGCATGAAGTTCATGGTAACTCTTATCCATGTTGTTCATGTTATAGTTTACTCTAAAGTGAGCAAACTTGTTAGGAAGAGAATGGAGGATGCGGTTGATCGCAAGAGCCTTGGGTATAGCACACTCTTGGCGGCTCAAGAGTGTCTATTTGCTCAATCATTTTGAGCACATGAGGACCAACTTTTGGTTCCTCTCAAGCTTTGCATCGAAAAACCGAACCAGCGGCTTCATAAAGCCTTATTTGCGGTGCTTTGGAGAACATGGTTGTCACTCAGTGAATATCGCATATGCACTCTTTTGAGTAACCATTCGGAGTTTGAGAGCGGGTGACATGGACCAAATTAAGGCGTTTTCACGTCATTGTCCATTTTCACATACTCATCATAAGCGGCACGCAGCCGCCACGGATCGAGAAAGTGGGTTGGCGGGTGGTTGATCGGTAAGGTGCTTGAGCACATTGTCGGATGTAGCGGCGCCCTTCATTGTCGAATCCCATTCGACGAAGTTGCTACCGTCATCCTTGAGGATACACTTATCCATCACGGTTCGCAACCATGAATCTTTGCCCAAAATAGTAGCGGGGAGTTGATGATGATGATGCCATTGCGATAAACGATTCTACAATAAATATGAGGAAATATATAAGCATACATTGTTCATTTATAACATTTGCTAAAACTCATTTTTAAAACAAATGTCCATTTATATAATGATCTCCCACGAAATTATATAAATGATTCCAAGACTCGTTTTCCATATAAAATTAGACATCTCATGTTTCCTTTTATATAAAAACGATAAGTCAACACTTGACTAATTCTACACTAGAATGCTTGGTTGATGATTTTCTTTAAAATGCATCTTTTAGCCCCAAATAACTCTTATTCGGTTGAGTCCAAACCAAATTAGCACGGGACTTCCTCCCACTACTTACCCATGGTAACAAGGTTCCACGTTGCGGAGGTCCTCACGAACATGGGGTTCATAGTCGCTACATTTGGAAAGGCTTAATCTCAATTCATTTTTGTTAAAATGTGGGTGATCTTGTCAATTTTTAGTCATTTAAATTCTTTATAAGTGAACTAATTTAAGAATGGCGATCTAAAAAAGACAATCGGAGTGGGATAACGTGGCATGCATGGCGATTTTGGCATGTGAGCGGAATATATAAGCAAACAAACAAGCAAAGCAAGCATAAACCTAGTATGGCCACCTAAAATAATTAAAATACAAGGAGTTACAAATTGGAAACCAACTCCTTTGGTCCCTCTTCATAATGGATCTCATCCAAGGCTCCCCTTTGCAAGCTTTAGAACTCTTCTAAGGCTCCAAGTCGATCTCCATCAGGTCTTGATTTACAAATAGTTCTGAAGTATGATTTACAAATGAATACATAGCAATCCTATTATACATTTATAAATGAAATAAACTATTAAAAATTACAAACCCGATACGAGATCGCATTTAATCTGAAACCACCACGATATTCCCTTTCATTACGGGCAATATCGGTAAAAATATAACAAACTATGGCCATAGTAGTAAGAATAAACATTCATTCAAATAATAAACATTCATCCAAACATGCATAATGTAAAGCTTATAAATAAAAACATGCCAAAATCGCCCTAAACAATAATCGCATTAACTTGTTTAAAACCGATCTCATTTTTAATCGATTAATCTTATATTAATCAACAATGCTTAAAACACCTTTTAAGCTTGAACTAAAACTTCTAAACTGATTTTAGAACACCCAACATTAGTTTATACTAACTTAAGGTGATATTAGTTCATAAACTTGGTCATTTGCTAATTAGAAGTACTTTAATCATAACCTTTTTATGAACAAAGATTTATAAAATCAAAATAAAATAAAATAAAATTATTTTTATTTTGAAAAAATTTTGTATATTCTGGAACACTTCCAAAATATCAGAAAAGAAAAGTTTGGCCAGAAAATATTTACGAATTATTTTATATAAAATAACATACGATTTCATCGATTTTAACTCATAAAATCAAGAAAACGTCTAAAACAGTGAGGTAAAATCCCAAATTTATACGAGAGCATCCGCATAATGTGTAAAAATATTGGTATAAATTTCATGTCCAGAAAACAAAATTTACTATATTTTTGGACATAAAATGCAAACCATACCGATTTTAAACAAAAATATGAATAAATATTCAAAACTCAAAATCTGACTTTGAAAATTTACATGCAGAATGTATAAATATGAAACATCACTGTGTAAAACTTTCGTGACCAAATTCGAACTACAACTATTTATAGTAATTATTTTAGCCAAAAACACACTTTTTGACTCGGTTTTGTATAAAAATCATTTAAATTAGCAAAAAAATTCCAAAAATTACGAAATTTGACCAGAAACTTCATGAGACCAGAAACTTTGCATGCAATAAAAATCTCGTGTTAAAACCATTTTTAACACTATTTTCGGATTTTATGTTATTTATTCTCAATAAATACATAAAACTCCAAAAACAACAAAATAAATTTGTAACTACAAGCCTTGGCTCAGATACCACTTTAAGGGATCGGATCCCATTCACTAATCAAATATTAGTGTAAATCAAATTACTCTAATTTGATTTAGCAAGATCTATGTAGTACAAATTTACATTGTTAACAAGTTTAGAAATTTATACCTTTCTCTTAAAGGAAATAAGGGCACAAAACTAGAACTCCTTTCTAGTTTTGTTTGTTGAATACAAGCTTAGGATGATCCTCCAAAACCGAGTTTCCAACAAGGAAACCTCCTTTGAGATGCACCCAAAAACACTAAGTATTTTGATCTAGAAACACTTAGTATTTAACTTGATATTATGAGATATTATTATCACTACTAACTCTTAGTAATGTTACAATAATATGAATATAAGATTTAGAGAGAATATGAGAGAAAGGAGAGAAAATGCATGAATACTTTTTCTCTCAAGGCCTTGTATTTTTATAAGCAAAAACAAAAAGGAAGTGTGTTGTGCACACTTGAAGGGGGCCGGCCACTTTGGTCCAAAAGAGGAGAGAAAGAGCTTTGTCTTGGGTAGAAAAATCTTATGCATTGTAATGATTATGTTTACACATGCATTTACAAATATAAGAAAACAAAACAAATAAAAACAAATGGAAGCTCTTCCACTTGCTCTATTTGGACGGTCCATGTGACCTTATGTGGGTCCATTTTGTTTTCAATATTTGTCCCACAAAAGATATAATTTATCACTTAATTATCTAATAATATAAAGTGTAAATTAATTAAACTCTTCCTTAATATACATGTACACTTACACATATATTAAAAATGTACTTTTACTAATCTCATTAGTAAAATATACGTAATTAGTGAATTAACGTTTAATCACCAATTCCCATCTCCTCTAATAATTTTATCGATATAAAATTAAATCATCCGAGTTCACAACTCGATTTCTCTCTAAATTAATACAGACTAGCAACCGTTAGTCAAATTATCAAGTCACTAATATAATCGTATCTCATACAATTAATTAGCTTAAATATTTGAAGTATGTTCCTTTAGGTGTGACTTAAAGGGATCAATTGATCACCGCCGTTTTCACGACAATAACGTCAAACTCTAGTCAGCCAATCGTTATTGATTTACGTTAATCAATTGACTATAATACAGGATTATCCCCATGTATTCCTTAATTGAGATTTATTAAGTAATCGCACTATTGTGGAGGACACATACTCCAACACTATCAATCTGAGGTTTGAAACCAGAGAAGGGGTTCGGAGTGAGGTTACTTTTCGAAAGTTTTGACAAAATGAGTTTTGAAAACAGTAATCAAAAAGCCTACATAAGAGTAGTCTCTACTAATTTGAAAACACTTGCTTAATTTCGATATTTGGGCTAAAAGTCACGCTACGTACAAGTGCGAATAAATATGACTCGATTAAAATGCATAAATAATGTAAATTGTCAAAATAATGACATATTGCTATAGGAAATGTACGTTAAATAATAATTTATTGACTAAATTATTACTATAGACGTTATTTTCCGACCTCGTATTAGAATTTGTGAAAAACCCTCAGTTTTGACATGCTAAAAGACTCTATGAAACGGTACAATTTAGTGTTGGATCCGTGATTCTAGTCGTTATTTAATGCATGAATGAGGACTTGCATAATTATAAAAGTGACGTCGGTTTGCTTTAGTGATAATGGGTCGTTTATTTATGCGATATTGGCGGGGTTTAGACGGATTATGAATCCGAATTGCTACAACCGTATTATGAATACGGCTTCGCTAGTGCCAATATCGGGTTTGGGGTTAATGTAACCCCATTGTCCGAGTCTCAAACGTCTAGCCCGTAGGTAAAATGTTTACCTTTCGAAAATGTAAAGACGGTATTTTTGAGTGGATTTTGTGAATAGTGTATAAGTGCTAAAAACCGGGTATTGAAAATAAATGAAGTGGGTTGGTATTTATAGAGTTTTGGTGGTTTCTGTGGGATAACAAAACTTAATCGCTTTATACAAAGCGTTTAAGTTCTTGAGTTGGATATTTTTAAAGAAAAATCAAAAGGCGGTGTATGGGAGAAGTTTATAATCGCTTTGTTAACAGCGATTAGAAACTTAATCGCTGTCCACAGCGATTCTTTTGTTTTGGTGGGTTGTTTTATGCCGCCATTTGGTTTTGGATGTTTGATTAAGTAATGATTATGTTTTGTTGTTTACTTATGGGCTAAGTATTTGCTCAGTTTTGGTCCGAATATCGGCTTTCGTGTTTCGGTTTTTGTCGTGTTTTTCGGTTTTGGCACGAAATAAAATAATATTAAGGTATATTATTTTATGGTTTTGTAAAGTTTAATTTTGTGAAATTGTGACACGGGACGCACTTTGGCCCGTTTATGTGTTGTGTTGGTGTGCGTTTTGGAGTCGTTTTGTAAGTTTGGGCCGTTTGTAGCTAGTTGAAATTTGTTTTGTGGTTTGGCTTAATAAGACGTTCCTATATTGTGCTCGTGTTACGCTCATGATGACTAAAAATTGACATTCATTTTCATGATTATGCAAATCCAAATTAATACGCTAAAAATGACTAATACGTTTTAGACACTTTTGTACCGTTTCGACTCTTTTAAAAGCATGCATGAAAGTCCTTTTCATCATCGGGTTTGTTTTTGGGGGGGGTACGGATACGGGTATCTACAAATATGCACAAGCACGACACAAAGACGCCTCACGAAAATGGCCCGAGAACACAAAAACGACCCAAACACACAAGAGCGGCCCAAAACACGCAAGAAGGCCCAAACACGAAAGCGGACCAAAGCGGCGTTCGAGTCACATTCTTACGAAACAAAATCCCACAAGGTCGTAAAATAATGCATTACAATATTATTTTACTTCGAGCCAAGATCGAAAAACACGACGAAAAACCGAAACACGAAACATGAAACACGAAAATCGAACCAAATATCAAGTTGATTGATCAACTTGTATCAATTATACGTACCAAAGGCCTCAAAAGTCAATCAACTCGCCAAATACATCTTACACACCTACGATAACGTGTACGGCGCTACAAATCTGTGAGAGAGGAGGCTGAAAATCGCCAGAATACTGGTGATTTTCATGAAAATCGCCAGTCTTCTGGCGATTTTCCCCCTCCCCTCTGACATTCTGGCGATTTTGTGAGTAATCGTTGGTTCTCTGGCGATTTTCTGAGCAACTAGGCATAAAACACGAAGCATTTGCTATAAATAGCAGCCCTTATTCGATCAAAAACAACAAGAATTACAACAACATCATCCTCTCTAAACACATTCTCTTCTTCCACACAAATCAATACTCATACTCACACAAAGCCTCTCGCACTTATAAATCTCCACTTTAAAAACCGTCTTCGCATTTCAAGGTAAAGAAATTTTACCTTCAGATTGGACGTCCAAGACTTATAGGGTTACCTTAACCCACCCCGATATTGGCATTAACGAACCCGTATTCGCAATACAATTGTAGTAATTCGAATCGAAAGATTCGTCTAAACCCCGCCAATATCGCATAAACAAACGACTCAAAATCGCTAAATTAAAAATCATTTTTACATTATGCAAATTCTCGATTCATGCATTAAATTACGACTAAAACACGTATTCGACATTTAACTGTACCGTTTCATATAGTCTTTTAAACATGCAAAACCGAGGGTTTTACAAAATCTTAGAATTGAACACAAGTCGGAGAACAACGTTTAGTTATTAATTCAAATACAATGAATTAGTAATTTTACGTATATTTCCTATAACAAATCGTCATGGTTTTGACGGCTTACATTTATTTTACATATTTGTCGAGTCACATATTTGCATTTGTACGTAGCATCCTATTAGCCCAAATATCGAAATTAAAGCATTTGTTTTCAAATTAGTAAAGACTACTTTTACGTAGGCTTTTTTATTACAGTTTTCATAATACATTTTGTCAAAACTTTCGAAAAGTAACCTCACTCCGAATCCTCTCTGGTTTCACAATAACCTCAGATGGATAGGTATCGACGCACCTTGAAATCTGAGACATCCGTGTCTTATATTTTAAGACGCGTTGAATAGGTTCCAAATTCCTTTAATATTTGCTGGCGACTCCAAAAATACATTTCAAAAAAGGATTTTATACCTCTTTTGTCACAATTACATGCAATGACATTCCCCCATTAAGCAAAAGAACGCACGAGCGGGCCAAGCAACTAAAAAGGCGAAGCTCCCGCGAGCGAGCTTCTTGCAAAATTCATTTTTCCCGCGCCGTGCATTCCGCCCCATGACACATTTTTCGAGGGCGGGCGTGAGCGGGGCGTCGAGAAGGGATCACCTCTAAATCCGGTATCCTCAGTTGCCGACTCCGCTGGGGATGAGCATGTTTTTTATTTTATTTTATTTATTTTGAAAATTAGCTTTTCAATTTTTTTTTTTTTTTAAAAAAAAAACATAAAGAAGTGAAACTTGAAACTTTGAAAACATTTCTGCTTTCGATATTTGGGCAATAGTACGTTTGAGTCGAATCCTCCTGATTCATAACCACACCCTTCGAGGGACGGCCCCAAGTAAAAACTCGTTTCCTAAACGAGTATACTCTGGACACGTCGATCTCTCACCCTTCCACGATCACAAGTATGACATCCGTACAAGTGAATCGTAGCAGTCAAACTCGAACGCTCTAGACCCCGTACTGAATCCACACTGATGTGTGTGATCTTGCGGATAACTCTACACAAACGTTGCGGGAATGACCGGAAGGAACCTTACCCTGAAAGCCAAAAACCCGCATCTATACGTACAAATCCAAAGCTATAGCACCCTCGCTATGGTCGTCTTCTAAACAAATGCATGCAAAAACATTTCAAAGGCACATTACGTATGTTTTGAAAATACATTTTCAAATATTTTCCAAAAGAGGCATACCTTTTAAGCATACTGTCGGGATCATTGGCCTATAGTCAACTAAACCTGACAAACAACACATCACGATGTTCAAAACCGATCGGAAATAATCACTACATTTCCTATCCTTTACAAAACATAAATGCATTATACGACTGACGTATCGTCATAATACATTTATCGCAAAAAAACATTTCGCAAAGCAAAACCCGAAAATGTCAATTCATTTCAGATATTTCAATAAGACAAACACCTTTACATTTTTGAGATAGCTCTGAGTCGAGTGACTTGCTAGTCATCCCGACTCAAACAAACTATCTCTCTCAAAAATGAACAAAACGCGGGCCCGTTCAAACATGAACCCGTTGATTTACATGTCAGGTCTGGTGATTTATCGTCATTATGGCCCGATATCCTGTGTCGCACATAAAAGGCGGACAACAGCCGCTTTTTACCCAATTTAACATCTTCAGGCCAACTAGCCTATCGCTAATTCGGTTTGATTCCTTTTTACATCACGATTTAACGATAAACCCCTGGCTACATACCGCTAACTTGGGTTAATCAGGTTGTGATCATACAAACTTTATTTACTTCGAGGCCAGGGACGTGCCAACGCATCCTTACCTCAAAAGCTTCCCGTGTCTTTTAAGCTAAAAACACGAGTCGAGTCCTGCACACGCTTTCATGCTTTCACCTTTTCTTTACTACAAATACGACCTGTCTTTGAGTCTTTTATTTTTGGAGGTCACTAAGGTTTGAAACTCTGGCAGGTTCATTTCCCTAAAAAGCCCTGGATACGCGACGAACTAAAGACCGTCATCTGAATCCTCCACCACCTCCAAAGAAACGTACCTACAACAGATCAAAGCCAAGAACTGTCATGGCACTTAACAGTGAAGTAAATGTCGAGGGAACCACAACTCCTCCCCCATCAGTGGTTACCGCAGAACATGTTCAACAGCTCAACAGCAAGATCCTTAGTCTCACTGCTGCAATCGAGCAGATGGCCACTATGCAGAAACTTGAGGCCGAGAAAAATGCCAAATACCTTGCTGAAGAGGCTGAACGAAATGCTAAAAGAATTTGTTCAATGGAAGAACGTCTCACTAACTCAAAGGGGTATTCCATTTATGAGGAAACTGAACACGTCCCGAAAAGTGTCAAGTCCTTGCTACCAGCCAAGCTCTCACTCAGTGATCTCCCCATCTACAAGGGTCATGAAAGTCCGCTTGTGCATATCAAGGATTTCAAGGCTAAAATGGCCGTCATGGGCGTCGATCCCTCAGCCTGTGCTACTCTATTCCCGCATTCTCTGGATGCACAACCTAGAGCCTGGTTCTATGCCTTGGACCCACACAAGGTTACTACCTTCAAAGAGATCACGGTCGATTAAATGATCGGTATCATGACAATAACGATACTCAAGTCTCGCTACGTACTCTGGAAGTTCTTGCACAAAAGGACAATGAAGGTTTTACTGAATACCTTACCCGCCGGAAGAAACTTAGTGCCTAGATACCAAACCGTCCTAAGGATACGGAATTGATCACCAAGTTTATCAACAACCTAACCCCTGCATATCAACAACATTTGCGTTATGGCAACTTTGACAATTTCTTTTCGCTCAGCGCTGTGGGTGAACTAATCGAAGCTGATCTCCGCAAAGAAAAGCTAACCAAGGCTACAGGTCGAGGTTACCAAGGCAGCTCATCACGAGCCGTCACTAAAGCTGAACTAGTCCACTGCATCAATGCCTTGGAAGCACTAGCGGCCTCCCCAACACCAACAAAATACACTGCGGCCTCCTAAGGCGTCGTACTCATCTGCAGGGCAGACTTCGTCAAAGCCACGACGAAACTTTGACCCAATCTACATGACTTACTCCAAGGCACTGCAAAGGCTTGTGAGCCGAAATGTGCTTCAACTCCTAGGACCTACTAACGAGCCTCCTCAGGACAAAAAGCCTAAATCATGGGATAAAATGCCTACTGTGAGTTCCACAGAGGAAAGGGACACGACACCGAGCAATGCTTCCGCCTGAAAAACATAGTTCAAGACCTGATCGATGACAATACCATCGAGAAACCTTCGCCGGGTCCTAAACCCTCAAACCAACTCAACCCCCTGCATACCCACGCCATCTTCGTAGGAACACACCCCATCCTCGACTGTTCTCACCTGATTGTCTCAAACGACCACGAAATCAATGGTATCTGGGATAGTTCTGATGAGGAAGATAATCGGATAGACAATAACGACTACCTTTTCCCTCCAGAAGAAGAGGAAGAAGAAGATCAACGGCCCACGGGGATATACGACAAAGTGCCCCGCAAATAGAAGATCAACGGCCCACGGGGATATACGGGAAAGTGCCCCGCAAATACCCGATCAGATTGTCCGACAGCGACGATGAGATAGCCTACTTAACACGCTCCGGTCGCCCATACAGAGCCTCACTGAGTCTACTTGAACCCCCGGGTTTCCCGTCAAAAATAACTAGCCAGGACAAAAACAAGGGTATAGTCATAAACGAGGTAACGCCACCGCCCGCAATGACTACGCCACCGCCTACGGTGACTACACCCACACCTACAATTACTACACTAATTCAACCGCATGGCGACGTAGCATCGCCAAGCGCCACTCTCGGCACCTATGCGAAATTGGAGACTCGATTCGGTAAACGACCCCTCGAAAACAAAAGCGGATATCTCAATCTGGCACTCTAAGGAATCACTAGAACACCGCGGGCCCTTTATCGAGCCCTGCAAATCACCCCTATGACAACGAAATGTCACCCAAAAACTCATCGGCCCACACCACTCGTGAATGGCAAGCCAACGCCATCACCTTCTCTGACAAAGACCTCCCGCCGTTCGGAGGCACGCATAACCTAGCACTCTACATAAACGTAGAATGCCATGGCATGACACTACCCGTCGTCCTCATCGACAATTTTCCGCGATCAACGTCACGCCTTTAAAACGACTAAAAAGCTAGGAATCAAGGAAAATGACTTCATTCCCTGTGCCGATGGCGTCAGAGCCTACGATGTTACCCGCCGCAGCATAAAAGGCACTATTTCCTTTCCTATCATGACGAGGACTGTCGCAAGGAAAGCCCAATTCCAGGATAATCGACATACCCCTGATACAACATATTATTGGGTAGACCCTAGATCCATGCGACCAGCGATCACCTCAAGCTTACACCAAAAGTTAAGCTTCCCACCTGGACGACAGTCGTCACCATCCATGCTTCAAACTTCCGAGCTTCCTACGTGAAGCTCGATAATGACACTGCAAGAATAAGCACCGAAATCCCAGACATCACATGTGGTTTTGATTTCGACTTTGACATCTGCACATTGACTCGCGAGGAGAAAATCGCAGCGCTCTATGTGAAGGATAACGATAACAAATGGCCAACCATGGGCCTAGGTTATGTACCATGGTCCTACGAAGTTACCCGTGGGGAACAGGCATTCAAAGACCGTAAAAGATGTCGTGACTTTCACATGGAACCATATCACATCTTCACTGACCAATACTTCGTCAAGGAGGGTGTGGGAAAAATGCCTAGAGACTTCTTTTCATGCACCATCGCCGGGATCGAACTCGTCTCCGACATCCTGCGTAACCACAGCTTTAACCCCACCGACCTGATTGTCCCATTTGAGGAAAAGACGCATGACGGATGGTCAAAGACTCTTCAATGGACCGATGAGCAAGGTCGCACTTTCAAAATCACTACTGGAGAAGGCTACACCTTCGAAAATTCTGACTCTGAAGAAAACGAAGACAAGGATCCTGACAACAAATCTATCATAGAGTTTAGACTCCCGCGTCGTCACTTCAAGTCTTTCACCCCCACTAAACCTCCAGGCTATATTCCTGATGTGATAGATATAGACAAAGAACTAGAGTCTCTAAGGTTGTCCAACGCTCCCCTGTCTGAGCTATCTTCAAATGTAACTGCTTTTGAAAACAATAATAATAACAACGTTTCTGGTTACTACTTGCCTTGTTTTCCTTTAAAATCTGCATTTTCCAATGCTGGCGATAACATTAAACAAAACAACATTGCATTATATAAATACATTGAAAACATCGTTTCAAAACCCGAGCAAGCCCCCATTATCGAGGATACAACAATCGTCGATATAGGAGCACCTGAAGAACCTCGAAAACTACAGCTAGGAGCTTCCTTAAGCATGGAAGAAAAAGCTACATACATCGAGCTACTCACAGAATTCAAAGACGTCTTCGCATGGTCCTACAAGGACATGCCCGGCATTGACCGCGAAATAGCCGAACACCGCATCCCACTCAAACCAAAGCCAAGCACATTAAACAAAAACTCCGCCGTATTAAACCAGAATGGTCTCTCATGGTCAAGGAAGAGATCGAAAAGCAACTACAAGCGGGTTTTATCCAAGTCATCGAATACTCAGACTGGGTATCAAACATGGTCCCAGTCATGAAGAAAAATGGAAAGATCTGGTATGCGCGGACTTTCGGGACCTAAACAAGGCTTGCCCCAAAGGCGATTTCCCAGCGCCTCATGGACATACTTGTGGACAACAACTGCGATCACGCGTTACTATCATTCATGGATGGATCGCGAGGATACAACCAAATCAAAGCGGCTGACAGGCGACATGTCTAAAACCACCTTTGTAACACCACCTGGGCACATCTTGCTATCTTGTCATGCCTTTCGGACTCATTAACGCAGGCGCCACCTATCAACGTACCGCCACTACCCTGCTACACGACATGATGCATAAGGAAGTAGAGGTCTATGTCGACGATATGATTATAAAATCAAAGCAAAGGGAGGATCACATTACCAATCTCCGTAAATTCTTCACCAGAATCAGGCAATACAAAATGCGACTGAACCCACAGAAATGCACTTTTGGGGTTACATCAGGCAAGTTATTGGGTTACATTGTAAGCCAACGTGGAATCGAGATCGACCCTGTCAAAATCAAGGCCATAATGGAGATGAAACCTCCAATCAACATTGATGAGATCAGGAGTTTCTTGGGACAAGTCCAATACATCTCTCGATTCATTAGCAAGCTCAGGATGGTCTGCGAACCAATTTTCAAGAAGTTAAAAAAGGAAGAACACACAAAATGGGACGACAACTGTCAACGAGCATTCGACAAAGTCAAGACCCTACTCACCAATCCACCTGTTCTGGTACCACCCCAGAAAGATCTACCTCTTTCGCTCTGCACGGCGACTACACCCAAGCGCCATGGGCGCCATGCTCGCCAGGAGGTTAACAACGAAGAAAGAGCAATCTACTACATTAGCAAGAAATTCCAAGATTATGAGACTCGCTACGAACTGTGGAAAAGAGTGTCTCGCTCTGGTCTGAGCCACCAAAAAGCTCGAGGCATTACCTCTCGCGCACACTGACCAGGGTTTATTCCTTAATGGACCCACTCAAATACTTGTTTGAAAAGCCCGATGATAAGCGGTAGTATGGCGGATGGACACTACTGCTAGCCGAGTATGAACTCAAATACATGCCTTTGAAAGTCATTAAGGGTAGAGCTGTTTCAGATTTTCTCGCAGAGAATGCTATCATCGAACAACCTAAAGTTGACACAACGTCATTCCCTGACGATGGAATTTTCGCTATCGAAACTGAGTACTGGCAACTCTACTTCGATGGAGCCTCAAACTACCGCGGCTACGGCGTAGGAATACTTATAATATCTCCTAATGGCGATCATACACCCATCTCAATCAAGCTCGACTTTAACGTCACCAACAATGCCGCAGAGTATGAAACCTGCATTTACGGCTTATGACGACCATGGCCCTCAACATAAAGCACCTACGAGTGCATGGAGACTCCTTCCTCATCATAAATCAAGTGACAGGAGCATGAAAAATCATGAACGAAACCCTCGCAAAATACCAAGCAAAAATACAAACACTCCTGACAGAGTTCGACTGCATAGAATTCTATCACCTCCCAAGGGAAGAAAACCAATTTGCCGACACACTGTCAAAGCTTTCATCCCTTCTCAACATGCCACCAAATGTTGACACACTACCCATTGTCGTCGAGAGACGTGGTGAGCCCGTATACATCCACACCATTGACATCGACGAAGCAGAACAAACAGAGCCATGGTACCAAGCCATACTTGACTACAAAACAAGCAATTCTTATCCTCCCGACACCGACAAACGCTTTAAAAGAGCCATTAGACTCCTTGCCTCCCAGTTCGTACTTGAAATGGGACAGTTACTCAAAAAGACACCCCAAGGCGCTCTACTCATGTGTGTCGATTATAAGAAAGGGCAGGAAATCATTGCCCAAGTACACGATGGCGAATGTGGCCCACACATGAACGCAAGAGCCCTATGCAAGCAAATCTTACGACTAGGATGGTATTGGACGACCATGGAAGCAGACTGCATTTACTATGTCAAACACTGTCATAATTGTCAAATATTCAGTAATGTGCAACACATACCTCCTTTACCACTATACAGCCTCACGTCTCCATGGCCCTTTTCAACTTGGGGCATTGACGTGATAGGCAAAATCCATCCCATCGGAGCAGGAGGACAACGCCCGTACTAGTAGCAATCGACTATTTCACAAAGTGGGTAGAAGCGGCGTATTTTCGCTCCCTCGGCTCAAAAGCGGTGGCCAAATTCATACAAACAAACATCATATGCCGTCGGCATACCGCACGCAGTTTATAAGCGATCAAGGTTCACATTTTCAAAGCGGCGAAGCCATACTCGCCAAATATAACATACAACATCACAGATCCTCCTCATACCGACGCCAAACCAGCGGGCCGTGGAAGCGAAAAATAAAGCGTAGTCACCATCCTGGAAAATGATCGGCGGTTGTGGATCGCCCAACAAAATTCCATTTGCAATATGGGGTATCGCGCGACCATACGCACACCCACGGGCATGGCGCCTTACTTTTCTCACCTACGGCATGGAAGCCGTACAACGTAGAAATCGAAATGAAATCCCTACGAATCTTGATGGAAAGTAGCATCCCGAAGCGAGAATGGGCTCGCGAGCGCTACGAGCAGCGATGCTTCTAGATGAGCGAGCTAAATTCCTTAAGCATTGTGCGAATGTACCAAGCACGACTACAAAGAGCATTCATGGCGAATTCGACCACGAAACATAAAAGTGGGAGATCTAGTGTTGAAAGTCGATCTGTGCAGCGCCACTTCACATTGACCCGCGAGGAAAGTTCAAACCAAAGCGGTGGACCTTACCTGCGTCAAAGAAATCTACACAGAGGAAGCGGTCAAATTAACTGACCTGACAGGTCGGAGTTCAATCAGACACCAATCTCGACCCACTAAAGAAGTACTACCCTTGAAACACTTGCAATGTATTTATAACATGTAATTAAAGCGCAATTTCCGCAGTAAGCATGCCCTAAACATGCACACACATCACAAAAAGCAAAACACAACTCAGAACTACGCAGGCTTGATTCCATTCATATGGATCGTGGCGACTTTTCAAAAGCACAGCCGACATTCAACACAAAACAACATGCCCAAGACACCCGAGGTTAAGGGTATAACCAACAAAATTCAAAAATACAAGTCTTTAATTTTAAAAGGAAGAAAGGCAAGTCACATACAAAGAACTTTCGTTTTATTATAAAAAGCAAAGCAGTACAGTTTGGATTTTCCTAGTCGGGAGCCTCACCAAACACTACAACCCTACCAACATTACAAAACCCGGCATGACCTTCGGGCTTTGGGGAATTAAAAACAAAAAAGGGAAAACAACAAGCATACAACCAGTGACCAGACAACAGCACAAGCAGACATCATTCTTCACAACTGAGAGAAAGGAGGGCTCAACCCATATGCGGGGCACGATCGCTACCATCCTGGCCCGGAGCATTAACCATGATGAAGCCAAGATGACTGAGCTCCCTCTCCATGGACGCCGTGACTCCCAGGCTTTCGAGCTCCGCGATTTCCGCGACCAAAACGTACTGGATCAAAGGCTGACGTCGGCGGTGGCTCATTTTGCTCTATAGCACGAAGGCGGGCCCTCTGACGAGTAGTTGTGGCCGTCGTCCACCGGATATACGGCCTCGAAACCCTCACCGTGGCCGGTATCCCTGCCACCTGCCACCGGGGACGCATAATCCATCCTCGCGACCATGCATCAGTGATCTGGTTATTAAGTACAACCAGATCCTGGATCGTGGTGTCCTGACCTGGGATGAACTGGGCATAGCCCATTTGCCTCCTCACCCTCAGGGGGTGGATAAACACCCCAATGTCAAAACCGCATAGCATGACCCCGGAAGGACCATCGCCAACCGCACTGCCCGTCACGGAGGTAACCTCCCACCATGGCACAACCCAACGAATGGACGACGCCCGCACAAAGGTGGAGAAGTAATCATGAGGACGGCCATTGGGGCCCATCCACCTCAAACCCCGACTCGTTACGCCTGCCGCCGTGTAGGATACACCGTAGGGGATGTCTCCAAGTACGCTCAAACGCTCCATCAGCCAGACCTGCAAAATGAGAGGACAACCACGATAGGCATGCGCTCTATTACACGCCCGATCATCTAGGCCTAGGATCGTCTCCGCCAGGATCCGCGCCGCAGGGTTGTAGCCCATCTCCATCTGCTGCACAACGCAGACCAAACGTGCCTCGCCAAACCCCATCCCGTCCACTGAATCGGGGAACATGAAACAGTGCACAAGGCAAAGGGCCAGGGTTCTCCTGCGACCAACAGCGCCAATGTGCCCATTATCATAATCCATGAATCGCTGGCAAAGTCGGATGATATTCACGCGCCCATCTAGGAACAAGTCCTCCGTCTCGGGCCTCGTCATCATAAGAAAGTTTTGCATGGTTCTCTGATAACCAAGCTTCTGACGAACACACACTAGAGTAACAGTGCGGGTCCAACCTCCGATGGCAGCAAATTCCTCGACCAAGGGACAAACTTCCTCGTCAGGGAAGTGAAATACATGGTAAGCCAGGTCCCAGTAATACAGACAGGCATCCAGGAACTCAGGCTCCATCCGAACCTGCCTTAAACCTAGGAAAATGCCCAGGCCACAGCCCCTGAGATTCCTTTTCTCGATTCCCGACAGCATAGCACACCATACTCTCACAAGTCCCTCCAAATGCTCCATTACTCACAAAAAAGGACAACGCTCTGCGGGATATTATGAACACTATTACAATACGAGTAATGAAATTGCAAAGTAAGACGTGTATGATGTATGATTGAGGGATGGAGGAATGAACTAACACGAGCATTCTTCTTATAGGCAACGTCTTCAAGAGGCAACGACACGAAGTACAATCGCTAGTAAACCAGCGATTAGCCAAAAAATCAAAACAAAAAGCAGAAAAACAACAAAAAATCGCCAGAAAACTGGCGATTTACACAAAAATCGCCAGATAACTGGCGATTTTCACATAAATCGCCTGTTTTCTGGCGATTTTGGTGAGAATCGTAGGTATACGGGCGATTTTCGGTAGTTTTCTGACATTGATGCGACGACTGCGCACCGTCTTGCAGCCTACGAGTTGCAGAGAAACTTTTACAGCCTACGCACCGCTGTCTCTCATTTTTACGGCGTATTATCGATTACGTCTTATTTACCGACTTTACGTCGTATTGTGTCATTTTATCATCGATTTTCGACTATTATTTTGCACATACATTTCACAAAATTAAAATCGTCGCATTTCATAACCTTACGTTAAAGCACGACGTTCTTAATTCACATTTTTACGAACGTCAAAAACACCTTTTACGGTCTCACAAAATTTAATCGTCACATTTCGTAAGCTTGCGTTAACGCACGACGTTCTTAATTCGCATTTTTACGAACGTCAAAAACACCTTTTACGGTCTCATAAAATTTAATCGTCTCATTTTCACGAACTTATATTAAAGCATGACGTGCTTAAATTCACATTTTTACGAACGTCAAAAAGCGTCTTTTACGGACTCAAAATATTTTTCTCAAAACGGCATATTTTGTACAAATATTTTAAGCATGCATACTTTTATTACGAATAAGAAAATATCAATCGAGATTTGTATTCTTTTTACGACTAACAGTCTAATGCAGGAATGCAAAATGAGCAAGTCACGGGGGCTTCAAACACAAACGACGACACAAATGGTCATACTACAAAACGAGGCAAGATAGCCAACAAGGATCATGGCACCTCACACATGATCATCAATCGCAAAAGCTACGCCAGCAAGGGCGTTTACCATAATCAAAAAGTAAACCTGCTACATGTCCAGAGCACGCCTACGAGGTCGCGGAACATACTCGCATCAAGCCATGGCCACAAATCAACGTCATACGACTCCTACAAACACGACCATACAAAATACCAAAGCACGCACACGAGGTCACAGGGCCTTCTCGCGTCAAGCCGCGGTCACAAAATTGACCTCGCGCGAACTCCTACACGCCTACATATACAACCACATGCAAAATACAACCACAAAATAAACCATGTCCATAAAATAAGCCAACAATCCTAGCATACATCCCAAATCAACTAGCTTGATCTCGACGACTAAGCTCTGCGCGCAGTGAATCAATCTCAGCACGACAAGCAGCTAACTCCTGCTCACGTTGAGTCCTCGAAGCCCGAGCCCGCCCTAACTCTATCTGACTCTGCGCAAGTGCCCCCTGCAAGTCGGTCACATACTTCTCAGCCTTGCAAAGCGCGACCGCTTTATCATTCAACGCCACTCGCCAACGGTTGGCCAGTCTCCATAGATTCTTGTGGACATCGAGAGTCACCTGCAAACAAATACGGCCTTCATATACTCAAACTGGGGGCTATAATCAAAAGCAGCTTCAACAAAGTTTGATTAGCGATTTTAGGACAAAATCTAACTCAAACTGGGGGCTATAATCAAAAGCAGTTTCATTCGAGTTTTGTTTTGGTAAAAACTTAATAAGTATGAAAAAAGTGAAAAGTGGATCAACTAGTACTATTTGCGGAACAGAACAGAACTGAGCTATATGGGACAGAACTAAGGACACAGGATTTGATGACGCCTTGAAGCCAGAAGAAGATGGGGAAAACTGCGGGCTACCAAGCCAGGAGTACTTTTATTAATATCAGAGTTGGGGTTACAGAATACAACTGTGAGAGTTTGATCACTTCTGTAGCAGATATACAGAACTGACTATGTTTTGTCGTAGTATAATTTTCGAGTGCTTAAGTATGCTAATGAGAGTAAAAAGATGAATGAAAATGTACAAATGAGCCTCTATATATAGGCAAAGCTAGCTGAGAAGTAGTTCCTATTTTCTAGGGCACGTTTCCATGACTTCCACTATCTTTGGCGGTTAATTAACTTCCATTGACTCCACTTCTGCTCAGCTATGATATCTTCCATTATCCCATGATCTTTGTAACCGTCATAGTTGACCTCTGCTGACCATAACTGCCATGCCTCTTCTGACCTATTCTGGGCTATAACTGCTATTGCTCTTCTTTCCTGCTCTGTACCGTATTTACAGTGTCTATCCAGAACTGCCAATTCTGGGTAGTGTAAAATTAGGTCATAACAAATGCCCCTTGTTTTCTCAAGTGTAGTGTTCAGCAATCTTGAGGAAACAATCACTAGTGGAAAAAACCCCTATAGTGTCGGTGCTATAGTGTCGGTTTTCAAGGAAATAACACTAAATGTTCAAAGGAAGATATATGGTGGCGGTTTAAGTTAAAAACGACACAAAAAGGTAGAGTATTTGTGGCGGTTGTAAAATAAACCGCCACAATAGATGTTTTGGTGGCGGTTTTAAGTAAAACCGACATTATATGTTATAACATATGGTGGCGGTTTAAGTTAAAAACGACACAAAAAGGTAGAGTATTTGTGGCGGTTGTAAAATAAACCGCCACAATAGATGTTTTGGTGGCGGTTTTATGTAAAACCGACATTATATGTTAAACCTATGGTGGTGGTTGTAAAAGAAACCGACACTATGGTCAAAACACACCCACAAATAAAACACTCAACTCTTGCGCGCTTCATTTCTATCTCAGCTCAAAAACAACACACACAAATAAAACACTCTCAACAAAACCCACACAAACACTCTCTCTCAAAAACCTCAGCTCCGGCCACCACCTCAACGTTTAATCCGTCTCAGCTCACCACCGCACGTCTCAACAACCGCACGTCTTAGCTCCGGCCACCACCTCAACGTTTATGTGTTGATTTCACTCGATTGAATCTTTGGTAAATTACTAAATTAGGGTTTATTTGGGCATTGTTGATTTCGACTCAATTGAAACACTTTATTTGATTGAAATTTCTGAATTAGGGTTTGTTTATGTGTGTTCAATTATTTGAGGTTCAATTAGGGTTTGTTTCTGAATTAGGATTGTTTATGTGTGTTCAATTATTTGAGGTTCAATTAGGGATTATTTGTGTGCTCAATTGTTTCTCGTTTTGCTATCTCGTTTATTAGTGTGTCTATCTCGTTTACAATACAAATCCTTAGTTAATGTTGATTTATTGGAAATTCAGGGTTTTGATTTGATTTTGTTTCATTTCTATGATGTGTTTGAAGTGTTTTGTTTGTTACATTGCTGAAAAATATACTCTCTGATAATGAGCTTTATGATTTATGTACGAATCATGATAATTTTTACTCTATCTGATGAAATTGTTTAACTTGTTACTGATAAATTTTAGTACTTTGTAAAGTGAAATTAGCTGTTGAAGCTGTATATCTCTGTGATGTTTGGAATTCAGTGCAATGTAAAGTGAAGATGGGTTACTTTCTATCAGAAAATTCCTTGACTTGCATATTCTCTAATGACTGTTGTGATTGTGGTTTTGCTGTTTTGTCTGTCAATTTATTGTCCTCTGAACGATATGTCGATTTTTTCATTGAAAGAACTATTTTGGGATTAAGCCTTTGATGATGTTGTTGTTTTTGTAAGGTTGTAGTTATGGAGATTTCGAGTAATGTGTAATGCTTCTGTTCTGGGTTTTCTGTCTTGATATTTGGTTCGGTAGTCCTGAATCTCCCAACTGTGGTGCTAATTTTATGAAATTTGTTTTGAATATAATTTTTGTCTGTTTGTTTGTTTCATCTAAAGCTGACGGTGATAATTTAGTTGTAGTTTATGGTTAAATTTTTGAGAAGCAATTGACTTTTTTTTTTACTTAGTTCAACAAGTCAGATTGTTTTTTGTTTTCCTTCTTTTCTCTACCACTGTAAATAAATCAAATAATCAGCGTCATTTGGACTTTGGTTTTGTATGATACGTAGTACTCCGTAAAAGTGAATTTCAAGTGTGTTTTTGCTGCTTCTTCAATATGAAGTCCAAATGGTTTGTGATTATCCCGAAACCTTCTGGAGTGTTTGTCTTGTATCAACCACGTTGTTCTATGTCTGTTTTCAGGTTAAATGCTGGCAAATCAGATGACACACTAAGGCTCCACAAGCTGCTGGAACAATCCACACTGATTTTGAGCGAGGGTTTATCTGTGCTGAGGTAACTAACTTCGTTTAAGCAAGGCCTAAAGTGTTTAGTCTTTTTTCACCCGTTTGTGTGCTTATTTTTTGTGAAGTAAATTCGATTTGGTGAGCCTTGTGAACGTGTTGGGTAGTGATGATAACATATACGTGCTCGATGTTGGTCTTCTGGTAGTAGCTCGATGTTGGTCTTCTTCACTTAAGTTCAATTCATTCTGGTTCGGTTTAGCTCTACAAAGTCCTAAAGATCGTGAATTTAGATGTTGTTTCTACATTTTTAGTCTTGAACTCTTAATATTTTCTCCTAGATAATGTCTGTGAAAGCCTTTCTTCAAAATTTCACCTTGTTTCAGTTTTGGTGATGCATTGTTAATTTGTTTCTGCAATTGCGGCAGTAATTGTCTTCATGGGCATGTTTTTCTTACGTTCGTGTCTTAGAACCTTATGTTCTGTTGTCATTTTCCTGTCTTTATTATCCAATCTCGATTTATGTCTCACTAACCTTTGTCTTGGGATCTCCTCAAATGCCCCTTTTTGCCTGTCTTCTATTTTTTGTGTAATCCTCAGAGTTCTTAATTTAGCTATGTAATCCAATATCCAAACTTTCGACTTTGATAAGCAATGCAGTTACGTATGTCCTATTTGCCTTAAAACTTTGGGCTAATTCTTTGATCGATGACTGTCCTCATGATTATTCTCAAACTAGGTTTATACGAAAAAGCTCATCGGACTCAACCGAGTAGAAAAGGAAAATTATTGGTTTCTGTATGATTTGAAATTGAAGGAATAGGGTTGTGGTCATATTCGTTAAATCCTGAATGCCTTGAATCCAATTGTTCTCTTTACTTCTCCAATCTACGTTCCTTGTGTGAATAAATTGCTGTAATAGCTCGAGTTCATTCAATTGATGCATATTTATGCCTAATGACATTAACTTGAACACTTGGTTGATGCAAAATTCTAGGGAGTCCCGTATGAATATTTGCCTAAGCGTGATAAGCCTAGACGTGTGGGGCAGTATTTTTCTAGCTGGATTATAAAGCCTGGTGAGAATTTCCAACCATTTATTTGGCATATACTTTGTTCTATATGTTAACTCCGTGTTAATAAATCGTAACTAGATATGTTTTCAACTGCGTTGCTTCGAGGTGGAAAAGTACGCTAGACAACCGCCAAGTTTTATGTACTTAAGCTTTATTCGCTTTTTTTGTCGTGAATAGTTTCACCTTCATCACTTCATCTACACTCGTTTCTACCGAGTCGACATCCTAGAAGATCCCTTTGTCGCGTTAAATAGTGCAATCTTCTACGATCTTTAAATATGGACCACCGTACAAATGGAAGTTCCACGTTTAGTGGTGCTCAGAGAAGATATTATGACGGAGAATCGTGAAAAACGTAAAATGGCAGCAACAAAGTAATACGTAGTTCTTTGTTGAAATCTTAGTCCGTATAATATTACGATCCTCTCTTTGATCTTATTGGGACTCTTGTTTTGAGCTCTTGTTAATCGCTCTTGTTTGGGCTACATGTTCTTTGTTTTTTTAAATTTAAAATTGCCCGCTTGCAATTTCTTACATGATCTCATTTAAACTTTTTGCAGGTGCATTATATTATACCCAAGGTGACGATATGTGTAGGTGATTTTAAAGAGTTTAACCAGCTCAAACCAGGTTGTTTGTAGGTGTAGTGTAATAGAGAGCTGGCTTAGTTAATTCAGTCTAACTTGTTTTTGTGATAGTTACACTATTATTTATGTGTATTTGATCTACATTGATAGCATTGACGTTTTCTTATCATATATGCATTTATATTAGTACCTTGGGAGATTGTGGTTATATATGTTTGCATTTTTTTGTTTGGATATTGTGAATTGATGTTTGTAGGAATTACGAATATATATGTTTAAATATATTTTTTTTAAAAAAAAAAAAATCCATTGTGGCGGTTGCAAAAGCGACATAATAGACAACTTTCATTAGATCTATAGTGGCGGTTTTAACAAAAACAGTCATTTTATTTAACCTTTTTGGTGTCGGTTTATAATAAAACCGCCATTGTATATTTAATCTATAGTGGCGGTTCTAACTCAAACCGCCATTGTATATGTAGTCTATGGTGGCGTTTTTAACTCAAACCGCCATTGTATGTGTAGTCTATGGTGGCGTTTTTAACTCAAACCGCCATTGTATGTGTAGTCTATGGTGGCGTTTTTAACTCAAACCGCCATTGTATGTGTAGTCTATGGTGTCAGTTTGTTTACAAACCGCCATTGTATGTGTAGTCTATGGTGTCGGTTTGTCTAAAAACCGCCATTGTATGTTCATTCTATGGTGGCGGTTTTTTTAACCGACACGAATAATTTATACGTCCCCCATTTATACGTCGTACCAAAACCGCCACAATAGGGTCCTTTGAACCGCCACTATTGGTGTTTTTTCCACTAGTGAATCCTGTACAAACACTTCTATACAGAACAGACTAGAGCAGAGGTAACGGCTATAGAATTTGAACAACAATTATGTACTTAGCCAGACTTGTGCACAATATTCAAAGAGATAACGTTTAAACTAGAGGTAGGTGAGAATTAAAACCTGATTTGACTCCTGAACAGTAGCAACGGCTAACTCTGGGCTGTTTTAAATTTTACCAACGGTAACATCCTAAACCCACTTGAACTCTTTTACCTTTGCATATAAATAGGAGCCTCCAGTAATTTCTCGAGAACTCACCTTGCTAAACTTTCGCTTTTACCTTCTACTGTTCATCATCTTCCTCCTTTGTTGTTTCAATCATCAAATCAAATCAAAATCATCTGAAAATCATGGCTGAACAAGTGATAGATCTTGAGAAACCTGAGATCACTGAAATCATGTTTAGCGATTGTAAATTCATCAAAGGTGATTCCTTTGATGATGAAACCAAGAATACTATTTCTCAATCAATAATCAAACATTTGAAAGATCATGAGATTGTGCCTTCATCGGCTGTTATCTTCGTTCCCTGTGATGACTATGTCACAGCTTCTTGGACCTGTCCAGGATGGGTCTGCATCTATGAGTTTCCACTTTAGAAATTTGGTTTGAGAATCCCCTGCAACTCCTGGATGAGTGGGGTTCTCTCTTCGATGAAGCTTGCGCCTTGTCAAATAATGCCAAGCATGTGGAAGATTGTCTGTTTAGTCGACAAGCTCTGTACAAAGCGCAGTTCTTCTGGCAACGATCGCGAGGATCAGCGTTTGTCTGTGAGGCCCAGGTCGTGGAGATTTATCTTCCTGATCGAGAAAGGGCGTAACAACTTAGTGGAGCACCCGGACATTGGGGATGATAAAGACTGGAAGGCTGGTTTCTGTTCAAGAGTGACACTCTTCAATGACGGTTGTTTGGATTACCCTATTGCTGAGAGGGGTAAGCCACTTCTGTTTCAACTTTGTTGTTTCTAGTTTTTCTATTCTGTGCTGGGCTGATGGTTTTCTATGTTTATCTTTCTAGCGGATTCCTGGCTCCCCGAGCACAGTGAGGAGTCCAAGGCCAGGATTGCTGCTTTTATGGCTTTGCCCCTTCTGGAGAGGACTTGGTCTGAGGGGGATAACAAGACGTGTTTTCCTACTTTCTGTAGGCCACCAAGTAGGGCTGTAAAGGTTCATGTGCCTATGGTTTCTGCCATCAAGGGTAAGTTTCTCAACTGCTCTTTTGATTGGGTCTGGTCTAGTATGATTTGGATCTGTAGTTCTAAGATGCATGTGGTTTTATGCTAGGTGAATCCTCTAGGCCAATTACCAGGGGTAGGCTGAATCCTGCCTTCCTACAAGAGAAAATGGATGCTATTCGGTGGGGTCCAGATGTAAAACCCCAATTCATTCCCACCGGTATTGCTATTCCTACTCCGGGATCTAAGGAGTTGAAGATTGAGGAGCCTAGCAAGGAAAAGGCTCAAACTGAAGCAGTAAAGCACACACCAGACAAAAAATCAAAAAAGAGAAAGGTTGAGGAGGTTGAAGGGTTGTCACTACCAGGGACATTTCATCAAAGACGCCATCAACAAAGCGTAGAAAAAATAATCCAACAAGCGACTAAGGGGTCAACCAGGACCTGATCAGGGTTGGCACCAGCTGACCTGGCGTTTAGAGTCACTCACTCTGCTCTGCAGGTAATAACCTGATACACTTCTAGTACAAATTCTCATGATAATTCTACCACTATTGTACCTTACACCATTACATTTGCAGACTCTTGACTGTATCTCAAGTTTGGGGCACATAATTTCCACTTACGGGGATCGTGTGGCTATGATTTGGAGGACCGGTTGCTCACGAAAGAGCAAGCCTCTGAACTTGGAGAAAGCTCTGACGGTATGAAGGCGCATTTGAAAAAGCCGGTGCTTCTTTGCCAAGTTCTGAGGAGAGTCCGCCTCGTTGAGGTCGAGAGAATGAGAATCTCGGTAGCGTGTTCGGGAGCTTGAGGGCCAACTCGAACCAGGAGACTGATCTGGCGCTGTTTTACACAGCCCAGACCAGAATTCAGATGATGCGTGCCTCGAGTCCGGCGTGAGGAGTGGGATATTGATCTTCTTGTGGAGAAATTTAAACTTGACTCTTCCCAGGCGTACCCGGTTCGAGGAGAGGAAGCTTGGTGGCAGCGATCGGAAGAGAGCTCTGCGGTGACTGGTGGTCTTTGGCGAAGATGCCAGTGATGACAATCCTTCAAGAAGAAGAAGAATGAAAAACAATTATTCTTGTGAACATTTTGTGTAAATTCAAACAATTTGCTATTCGTGGTCTGGCCTGGACTTGTATGTCCAGGTCTGTAAATATTCTGTGAACTTACATGCATTTGCTTCTGTGGTACTTTTGCTTAGTCTGCAGAGCAAGACATTTTTCTAGTCTGCTCTGACAGATTCGGTTATTTAGTTAGCCTTGGTGGTCCAAGGACTTAACTACTATCATTTCTGTTACTTCTATTGCTTCTATTGTTCTGTGAATGTACTAACCTCGCAGGTGTACACCCCAGACTTATGTATGCATGATCATGGCTTACCTTAAGGGATATTATAGGACTCTCTTAACGGCGGTCAAGCCTGGTCCGTCAATCCAGGGACGCATCCTCCACAGCGGGGGTGCTCTGCCGAGGATTAGTTTGTGGGTGACCGGAGGAAGATCTCCCTTTGTAGGATCTTGCTCAAGGCTGAGGACTAAGCTCAAGTCTGGAAGACAAGTTCCAAGAGACTGGGGACTAGGCCCAGAACTGGAGGTTGAACTCCCTGAGTAGAACTGGAGGATAGACTCCTTAACAAATCTGGAGGATAAACTCCATTACTTGTAATATGTAGCGTATTATTTTTACTTTGATTTTATTTGTGATAGATATTTACTTTTGAATCAAAGTTGTAATCTGCAAAACTTAGAAATAAAGTTAAACTACACCATTGGAATTCAATGGTTTTTATTGAATGGGAATTGCAATATTTACAAAAAACAATTAAAGAGTGCAGAATTGAAATTACAGAGTTGAGAGTACAGAATTGAAAATACCGTATTAACAAAGATAGAGTTTGAGGTTGGTTGCGTTCCATGCTCTAGGAATCAACTCTCCCTCCAGAGTTACCAATCTATAGGCTCCTTGGCCTACAACTGAGTCAATCAAGTATGGTCATTCCCAGACTGGGGCTAGCTTCCCTGCAGACTTCTCCTTTGTGTTTTCAAATACCTTCCTCAGAACTAAATCTCCTTCTCTGAAAACTCTAGCCTTGACATGCTTGTTGAAAGTCCTGGCCACATTCTGCTGGTAAGCTGCTAATCTTATCCTGGCTGCATCTCTTAGTTCCTCTGCAAAATCAAGACTGGAGGACAACAACTCTGGGTTAGCTTCTAAGTTGTTCAGACCATACCTTGCTGTTGGAACAGACACTTCTGCTAGAATCACCGCTTCACAACCATACACCAAAGAGAATGGAGTCTGTCCTGTGGAATTCTTTGGTGTAGTTCTGTCAGCCCACAGAACTAAAGGTAGCTCTTCTGCCCATCTCCCTCGTCGTCTCTTCAGCTTCTTCTTCAAGGTTTTGATGATAATCTTGTTGCTAGATTCTGCCTGACCATTACACTGGGGATATCTTGGTGCAAAAGTAAGCAGTTCAATATTCCAGGTTGCACAGAACTCCCTAGTCTTGTTCCCTACGAACTGTGTACCATTGTCACACACAATCTGGCTTGGAATCCCAAATCTGCAAATGATGTTCCTTTTGATAAATGAGATGACTTCTTTTTCTGTTACACTTCTGAATGCTTCTGCTTCAATCCACTTCGAAAAGTAATCAGTCATTGCCAACATAAAGACCTTCTGTCCTGGAGCCATTGGAAGCTTTCCAACTATGTCCATGCCCCATTTCATGAAAGGCCATGGTGCAGAAATAGGGTGTAGGACCTCAGCTGGTTGGTGAATTATTGGAGAATGCTTTTGACATGCTTCACATTTGCTTGCGTACTCCACAGCCTCCTTTCTCATAGTTGGCCAGAAGTAACCAAATCTGAGAGCTTTCTTTGGCGGACTTCTTCGACACTATGGTTGCCACAATCTCCTTCGTAACTCTTCCCGAGCAGTTAAGCCTGGCACAGTTCCGGACAACGCAAATATGGACTGACATAGACTTCTTGAGCGGTAACATCATTAATCAAGACATACCTCGAGGCTTTAAGCCGAAAAGCTCACGGCCTCAAGTCCTGCGGGGTAAAACACCATCTCTAAGAAAAGCATAAAAAGGTGCGATCGAGGCGACAGAGTGGGGGTAGACGAGGTTGAGCAGGATCAGACTTCTCTATAGAAGGTCTGAGGAGGTGTACTATAGGAATCCTGTCCAGGTCTGCAGGTTTGAAACTAGAGCCAAGACTAGCTAGAGAGTCTGCCTGTGAGTTCTGGTCTCTAGGGATCTGGTCAATCCTAAACTGGTCAAACTTCGAAACCAGGGTTCTAACCTTCTCAAGGTAGAGCAACATCTTAGAATCTTTGGCCGCAAAAGAACCATTAATTTGATTAACAATAAGTAAAGAATCGCTTTTTACCTCCAAATTCTTGACACCAAGACCAATACAGACCATCAAACCTGCGATTAATGCCTCGTACTCTGCCTCATTGTTGGTTGTCTGAAATTCTGGCCAACTGACACTGGGCTAGTATGTCCCCTTGTGGCGATTTCAGGATAATGCCCAGACCGTAACCTCGACATTAGTTGCTCCATCGATATCTGACACCAGGTTTCTCCTTTCTCGCCTGTGTGAGTTTCAACACTTCCATAGCACCATTTCCCTCCAGGGTCGCACTCAAATCGGCCCACAAAATCGCCAAGGCTTGTGACTTTATTGTCGCTCGGGTTCATAATCGATGTCGTGCGTCTTGAGCCGCACGGAGACCACTTAGCCATTCTCCCAGGCGATTCGTGCTTTCTCAAGACTGACTTAACTGGAAGGTTAGTTCTAACACAGATATGATGACTCTCAAAATAAGGTCTAAGCTTGGTAGTCGACATAATTAAGGCAAGAACATACCTTTCCAGAAGAGAATACCTGGTTTCAGCATCTAGCAAGCTCTAACTCACGTAGTATATTGATATCGCAAACCATCCGCTTCCCGACCGAGCGCACTTCTTGAATGCTCGTGGTAGCGGTGCAGAGACTTAGCGGTTCTTTCTCTTCTGGTCTGGATAGCAGTGGTGGGGTTGACAGGTAACTCTTCAGATCCTGGAATGCTTCCTCGTGCTTCTCGCTCCATTCAAACTCTTTATTCTTCTTCAGCATATCATAGAAGGGCTTGCACCTTTCTGAGGACCTAGAAATGAACCTGTTCAGAGCTGCTACTCTCCCTGTCAACTTCTGGATATCTTTCACAGATCTGGGGGGCTCCAGATCTAGGATTGCCTTTATCTGTTCTGGACTTGCTTCAATTCCTCTTCTGGTGACCAAGTAGCCTAGGAATTTTCCAGAAGACACTCCAAAGTTGCACTTTGTTGGATTCAGCTTCATATTGAACTTGTCCAGAATTGCAAACGCTTGCTCTAGGTGCTTCACATGATCTTTAGCATCCTTAGACTTTACCACCATATCATCGATATAAACTTCCATTGTGTCCCCAATTAGATCTTTGAACATCATGTTGACTAGCCTTTGGTAGGTGGCCCCAGCATTCCTGAGTCCAAAGGGCATGGCGGTGTAACAGTAGATTCCACGGTCTGTCATGAATGACGTTCCTTCCTGGTCTGGAGGATACATCTTGATCTGGTTAAAACCACTTGAGGCGTCCATGAAGGTCAGAACCTCATGGCCAGCAGTCTTGTCCACCATGGCATCAATGTGAGGAAGAGGGAAAGGATCCTTGGGACACGCTTTGTTCAGATCTGTGTAGTCAACACAGACTCTCCACTTTCCATTCTTCTTCTGCACAACAACCACATTATCCAACCAATCAGGATACATTACCTCTCTTACCATATTCATGTCCAACAGCTTCTGGACTTCTTCATTGATTATAGCATTTCTCTCTGGCGCAAACTTCCTGCGTTTTTGGTGCACTGGTCTGTACTTAGGATCAATGTTGAGCTTGTGCGTGATAACGTCGGGGTGATTCGATCATGTCAAAGTGGCTCCATGCAAAACTTGATTTCTTAGACTTGAACCGATCGGATCGGATCGATCTTGGATGGTACATCACCGCCTACTAACACTTTCTTTTCTCGGGCAGCTCTGGTCTACACTGATCTGGTCCATCTCCAATCCTCGACTTTTACGGTTCCACTACCGACTTGACTGGTTTACGTAATTGCTATGCGAGAGTTTTGTTGGTGGCGGGAGGCTTCAAGGTCGCTCTGTAGCATTCTGCGCGATCGCTTTCTCCCTTGATCACCAGAACTCCCCATTGAGTTGGGACCTTCACACATTGATGGTAAGTAGACGCCACAGCCTTGAGATTGTGGATCCAAGGCCTGCCTAACAAAACATTATACGAGGTCATAGAATCAATAACATTAAACTTCTCAAAAGAAGAAACTCCCTGGGCGTAGGTGGGAAGCGAGATCTCTCCCAAGGTGTGCTTGGTCTCGCCACTGAATCCTACAAGAACATTAGAGTTCTTGGTCAGCTTATCCTGGCCTATACCCATTTCCTTCAATGCATCCAACATGATCAGGTTCACGTAATCGCCCCATCAACCGTAACTTCGGCGTACAAGGGTGCTTCCAATCTGCAACTTGATCACCAGGCTATCATGGTGCAGAACTGGGATGCCTTCACAATCTTCATGATCAAAAGTGACAACTTCCCAATTCTTCTCTACTCTGGTTGGAGGTTGCATCTTCTCTTGCTTTGCTATCCTCTTGGCTGCAGAATAGGTCAAGCCACAAATGTCAGAACCACCATTAATAAATTTTACCTCGTGTGTGTAGGGTGGAGGATTTGGCGGCTTTTCTGACTCCTGTCCCCTGGACTCCTGGGATCTGGCGCTTTCAGTTCTAGCCTGATTCCTCTGGACTGGTCTGATGATGTCCTTCAGACGTCCAGTTCTGAGCTGGTAGGATATCTCCTTCTTGAAGGCGTAGCAGTCTTCTGTGATGTGGCCGATGCCTCCATGGTACTCACAATACTTGTTTGGATTTCTGTTTGGATTTGGATTATCATTCCTCTTGGGCCATCTTGCAGCATTCCCAAAGCTCTCCAGCTTTGCTATCAACTGTGGAACCTCCACACCGAGGCTAGCGATATCAAGGGAGTCATCGAATTGACTGTCTCGTAACCGACGGCATGCACTTGTGTTACGGGTGGCTCTTTGTATGGTGCTGGCCTGCTGCAGGTGCGTCCACTATCGGCCTTCCTGTTCACCTTCTCATACCCGTAACTATCACGCCTCTTTGAAAGCATCCTCTTCAAGTCTGATCTGGGCCAAGGTCTTTGCCGCACATCTTCAAAAGTAACACAAGGATACTTGGTTAGTTCACGATAAAGTTCGAATTGACCACCAAACCTTGCCTATAAGCCTGGATAGCGGTTGCAGCGTCACGATTGGGAATGGAGATCTTCTCCTTGTTGAATCTCACGGAGATAGTCTCGTAGGGATTCATCTTTCTTCTGTACAATTGCATGCGGATCACTTGTTTGCTTTTCAAACTTCCTGCTGCTATGGCGGGCAACAAAGACATTCACAAGATTAGCAAACGATTTAATAGTACCATTAGGAATATTGACAAACCATTGCGAGCTAGTCCGGCCAGTAGGGAACCAAAGCCTTTGCACATGCGAGCTTCTCGTACTCTTTGGGCTGAACCGTGTACATCCTCCGCTTGTCTTGAGCAACGTGGTCCTGTGGATCTCTGTACCATCATACGTTTCATCCTGGAACACTGAACTTCTTTGGGATGTCCTGCATGGTTATAGCCTCATTGAATGGTGAATCTGCATAACACTCTTGGGAAGCCTCCTCGATTAGTACTTTGGAACTCCTGGGATTTTTGCAACCTTGTCATGTAACTTCTGGAGTTCTTGCATCATCATGAGGGTAAAGTTGAACTTCCTCTTGCCCTTCCTTTTGTCAGCATTCTCGGATGATTCTTCCGCATCTTCGCGACCCAGGAGTTGGTCTTGAGATCTTCATCCTCGTCAGTTAGAGAAATCTATTCTCTTGATTATAGAACTCAAGGATGCCCCAGTGTCCGATCTTTGAAATCGCCCTTAGCAGAATCCAACTTAGTTTTCAGAACAGACTCTGTCTCCTTCAGTCTTGCATTCTCTTCTGAGATTTGCTGAATCTTGGACTGCGCATCTTGTAACTCCTTGGACAATTCCTCCAAAGTTCTATCAGCCATTTTGAATATGGAAAAGGTAATTTTTGTGAGATTTTTGTGAGAAAAGTTACGCAAATTAATAAACTAGTTGCCCCACGGTGGGCGCCAATTTGTTTTGGTAAAAACTTAATAAGTATGAAAAAAGTGAAAAGTGGATCAACTAGTACTATTTGCGGAACAAAACAGAACTGAGCTATATGGGACAGAACTAAGGACACAGGATTTGATGACGCAGAAGCCCCGAGAAGAAGATGGGGAAAACTGCGGGCTACCAAGCCAGGAGTACTTTTATTAATATCAGAGTTGGGGTTCTGAGAATCACAAGCTGTGAGAGTTTGATCACTTACATAGCGGATATACTGAGCCCGACTATGTTTTGTCGTAGTATAATTTTCGAGTGCTTAAGTATGCTAATGAGAGTAAAAAGATGAATGAAAATGTACAAATGAGCCTCTATATATAGGCAAAGCTAGCTGAGAAGTAGTTCCTATTTTCTAGGGCACGTTTCCATGACTTCCACTATCTTTGGTGGTTAATTAACTTTCATTGACTCCACTTCTGCTCAGCTATGATATCTTCCATTATCCTATGATCTTTGTAACCGTCATAGTTGACCTCTACTGACCATAACTTCCATGCCTCTTCTGACCTATTCTGGGCTATAACTGCTATTGCTTTTCTTTCCTGCTCTGTACCGTATTTACAGTGTCTATCCAGAACTGCCAATTCTGGGTAGTGTAAAATCTGGTCATAACAAGTTTGATTAGTGCTTTTAGGACAAGATCTAACTCAAACTGGGGGGCTATAATCAAAGGCCGCTTCATTCGAGTTTGACTAGCGATTTTAGGACAAAATCTAACTCAAACTGGGGGCTATAATCAAACGCAGCTCCAGCAAAGTTTGACTAACGATTTTACCTCAAAATCTAACTCAAACTGGGGGCTATATACTACATAAAACGCAAGCATAGAAGACAAGTCATACCTGCTTCACCCGAGGGCTCCAACCATCCATACCAGTCGACCACCACGAGATAAGCACCGGCGATGCGATCAATGCCGACGACCACCATCATGCTCAAAATCCAAACCCTCATAGAACGGAGGAGGCCGGACCTCAAGGTCGTGGTCACGTGGCTACAAGATACAAAATCGCGGTCAATTTTGCTTTTGAACAAGAAAATATATACTAAACAAATGCAAAAACAAAAATACACCTCAATCACGGCAGCGCCAAAGCAAAGCGCGCCACGCGACGTATAGTCCTCATCTAGCCTCAACAGGGACTCAGAGCTCACCCTCGTGATATATGTCGCGCGAATATCGACATCGGGCGCCTATCTGAAGAGGACCTTAGGAGGGGCCACAGCACAACAAACTCGCCCACTGGCGTGTGGCGACAGACGCTCGCCTAAAAACCAGTACGAGTCATACTGAGTCGCAATGTACAACCTCTGTGTATCGCATAGAGCAAAGCGAGTCGCAATCGATGCAGGGACATTCTCGTATTTTGCCCAAGGGTTACGAACAAACTACAAAAACAAGAAATGAATCAAGATTCGCAAACGCAAGCAAAGCATGAACACAAAGCATAAAAAGAATACAGACTCCTTTTACCTTATCAACGGTCATCTCGTTGAACCGCACTCGAGCAGCATCATAAGTCAAGCGAATACCCTTCCTATTTGCCGTCGCATAGGCATGAAAAGCAGGATACTTCGCCTTCACGACAAATTTGTCAGGAAGCAGGGACGGAAAATGAGAATAACACCAGGACTGCAGAAAAACAGAAAATACATCACCAAAAGAGGAAATAATAAGCGACGAAGCAATAAGACACCACAAAAAGGAGAGAGCAAAGCAATCATACCTCCATCAGCAGGCCAGGGCCAACCAAGGACGGTTGGGACCCATCATCGACCTGATCGACGAATCAAGGCCCCTACAAAATCTAATCAAGAGACCCATGGCAGGAGTCACCCAGTCAAAATCACCCAACCTAGACAAGTTCCTCAACGCCATTAAAACAGCAGTCGACCCCCGCTCGCCTTTATCCCCAAAATGAGTGGCCGACAGAAGCCACCATAGCCACAGCCGAGCATTCTGCTCGTGACTCACCTCACTCACCTGCTTTTTCCCATGGCCTTTGAAGTAATCATCAATCCATGACGTCCGAGGCTGAAATGTGTTCCGCTCGTCCCTCGCAAATCTAATACCGCCTCCAATCAAACGAACAACCGTTGCACTAGAGATAGCAGGACGCGCTTTGTCCCACGCAATCACCTCCTCTCCGTGAGGAACCCCGAAACAATCGCAAGAGACGAGAAAGTAATGCCAACCTCGTATCCAGGCATATGGAAGGTATTAGTGGTATCCCAAAATCTGTCTAGCAACGCTCGAAGTACAGAAAGATGAGAATTCACATTCTTCTTACGCGCCTCCCTCCACTTCGTCACCAACGGATCAAAAGCCGTGCCGAGGATTATCTTCTGCGATTCAGGGGACAACTTCTGGTTAAAAGCATCCATGACAGTGCGGAAACCAGAGAAGGTCCTCATAATACCCAACTTGAAGCCAACCTTCACCCGAGTAGACAGGTGCCCCAACGGGTTCCAAACTAAGCTCACACCGTCCCAATCCTTGGCAACATTTGCCCACAATCTCGGCCCATGGGGAAATGATGGCCTCAAGCCTAGCTCATCAACCACGCCCATAAACATATCTTGCGCAGCAGCCGGCCCAACATCAGCCCCATCAACGCCACCTCCAACATCACCTGCAACCTCACCTCCGACTGCAGCCTCAGCCGCGTCATCCGCAACCTGCTCATCATCCTCCTGCTCCTCCTCGGGCTCAGGAACATCCTCAAAAGCAATCTCAAGTCGACGGGGAGGACCTCGTCTTGGCTTATCAACAACAGGATCATCTCCAGACTCGTCAGAACTCACCTCACCAGAAATGTCAGCACTACTATCCTCACCTCGCTCACAACTACCACTAGCCTCTGCTGCGCGACGACCACGCGTCCGAACACCACCCTCAGCACTACTAGCAACATCTACTACTTTACGCTTCCTACTAGGCCTATCATTCTTACATCCACCCCCACGACCTCTACCTCGGCCTTTCCCGACTGACACCGGTGGCTCAGGAACCCCACTTCCACGCCCAACACCTGGCAAAGGTGCAGAACCGACTCCACGCTCGCCAACAGAAGGCCTAGGTCGCTCAGCAGCCCCACGCTCACCAACAGGCGGAGGTAACTCCACAGCAGGCCACGGTCCCGCCGATCGTCTACTGCAGTGCGCCTACATCGCCCAATGTAAGGCCCTGTCGGCCCCACGGTAGTACTGTGATCACTGACAGAAGGCATAGGAGACTCCGGAACAGCTCCCTGTACCTCGTTCCCTGGCGTCAAAGCGGGAGGAGTCTTGAACAAATCAGACTGAGACGGACCTTCAGAACTCGCTAAGTGATGACGCAACTCGGAAATTGGTGTACACTCTTCCCCTGTAGGAGCGAAATTAATACTATCAATGACATCCTGCATAGCACTAGTCGTAGGTATCACGATCTCAGGATCACCTGCACGAGTTCGAGAAATATTTTTAAGCAACGCAGTAACGTGATAAGACAAAATACAATTCAGACAAAGCAAGTTCATGACCAACGGAAGAATGCACATGTGCAAAGGCAACAAAAAAACAAGCTTCAGGCCTATCTTTGACAGAAAAGGCTAAAAAGGAACAGAAATACAGAGATACATATTTCATGACACAGATGCAATATCTACGTCATACACATTTGATCCAAGGAACAAGGATGCACAAAGACAGAGAAAAAGTCAAGCAGAACAGCAAAAAGCAAGCTCCAAGCCTATCTTTGACAGAAAAAGCTAAAGCGAAGCAGAGACGCGAAAATGCATATTTAATGACACATATACAATGCACACGGCATACACGTTCAATTCCAAAGAGCAAGAATACGCAAAAGCAAAGGAAAAGCAGACGAAACAGCAAAAAACAAGCTTCAGGCCTGTTTTTGACAGGTAAAGCCAAAGCAACGCAGGAGTACAGGAATGCGCATATTATGACACGTATACGATATATACGTCATACACAACCTATGCAAAGAACTAGAAAATGTCCTTCTCAACAAAAAAAACCAAGCAAAACAACAGAAAATACGCTTTAGGCCTATTTTTGACAGATAAGGCTAAAATGGCGCAGAGACACAGAAATACCCCATTCACGACACATATACGACATACAAGTCATAATAAACACCCACAAAAAGTTTCGTACAGAAATTATGTCCCGAACACCTCGACTGAATAGTTTTTGCAAAACACACACGAGCTACAAGAACGGCCTTTTCATGGCCTTTCCTTGACCAAAGAAACCCTGACTTCCCACGAAACAACACCCTAGCCAGCCCAAGCAACACGCATGATAACACATCCAAGACACGAAGCACGAGAAGCAAGAAAAACGACTTCAAGAAGCCTAGCTTAACTACGCAAAAACACTCCAAAAACACCCCGAAACACCGCCAAATGACGCACGCTCATCAAAACTAAGCAAGTCATGCACCATACAAGTCATCACAACCCAAGACGAAAGTTTTCGACAAGTTTCGGAACCGTAAACTTCAACCCAAAAAACGTCTCCCACATAAAAACACACGAAAATCACGGATTTCCAAACCGTTTTTCACAAACAAGTCACCCAAAGCCTCGTCACTAGCATACAAGAACGTTTCAAAAACAACAAGGCCACTCGGAATCGTCTCACACGACAAAAGCAGAGCACAACCACCAAAAACACCCCCTTTACACGGTTTTTCACCCAAAAAATCCACCTTTCACGCCTATTTCAACGAAACAAGTTTACCCGTGCATTATACTACTAATGGGTAACCTACATTGAAACTTTGAGCATGTTTCGAGACAAAAACGAAAAAATGACCAAAATGCCCTTGACCTTCTACACGAAAAACAGCCCCAAGACACGGGTTTTGCGCATACAATCATCAACAATAGCAAGACAAGCCTCTTAATGCTCTCAAGTATCGTTTTCAAGCAACGATAATGGCAAAATTCGAATCATGCAAAGCGGTTTAACATAAACCCTAAAAAACGAATTTTCAGTTAAAACCGACTCAAACCGACTTCAAAACCCGAAATAGCAACTTGATTGAGTGCATACCTTGGTCCATTGCGAATCGTAGGAGGCGGAATCACGAATTTTGGTTGAAAAATCTCCAAGAACGAGTTTTTTCGATTAAGTTGTGTTTGTGTTTTGTTTTTCGGCTGCTCACAAACCTTCCCCCTTCCCGTGTTTTTGAGCAAAATTGCACACACACACTAAATCGCCAGACCTCTGGCGATTTTATGGTCAGGCACGGGTCTATTTTTAGTTTGGACTGGTTACTATGGTCCATTACGCTATTAATCCGTTCTTTTACGCCTTGTTATGAGGAAAACACAAGAATACACGCGCTCGTTACAAAGTCGAAAGTCCAATTTCACAAAGTAATAACACATATACACTCTTTACGAGTTATGAATCAAAATACGTATACTCCTCACGAGTTAAATACGTATATTTTTCAAAACAAATACACTCTTTACGAATTACAAATCAAAAAACGTATACTCCTCACGAGTTCAATACGTATATTTTTCAAAACACATACATTCTTTACAAGCTAAGTTACAAAACAAAATACGTATACTCCTCACGAGTTCAATACGTATATTTTTCAAAAACAAATACACTATTTACGAGTTACAAATCAAAATACGTATACTCCTCACGAGTTAAATACGTATAATTTTTCAAAACAAATACACTCTGTACGAGTTACAAATCAAAATACGTATACGCCTCACGAGTTAAATACGTATAATTTTCAAAAACAAATACACTCTTCACGAGTTACAAATCAAAATACGTATACTCCCCACGAGTTAAATACGTATATTTTTCAAAACACATACATTCTGTACGAGTTACAAATCAAAATACGTATACGCCTCACGAGTTAAATACGTATAATTTTCAAAAACAAATACACTCTTCACGAGTTACAAATCAAAATACGTATACACCCCACGAGTTAAATACGTATATTTTTCAAAACACATACATTCTTTACAAGTTACAAATCAAAATACGTATACTCCTCACGAGTTCAAAACGTATATTTTTCAAAAACAAATACACTTTTTACGAGTTACAAATCAAAATACGTATACTCCTCACAAGTTCAATACGTATATTTTTCAAAAACAAATACACTCTTTACGAGTTACAAATCAAAATACGTATACTCCTCACGAGTTCAATACGTATATTTTTCAAAACACATACGCTCTTTGCGAGTTGCAAATCAAAATACGTATACTCCTCACGAGTTCAATACGTATATTTTTCAAAACACATACACTCTTTACGAGTTGCAAATCAAAATATGCATACTCCTCACGAGTTAAATACGTATAATCCTCAAAAGCAAATACAGTCTTTACGAGTTACAAATCAAAATACGTATACTCCTCACGAGTTAAATACGTATATTTTTCAAAACAAATACACTCTTTACAAGTTACAAATCAAAATACGTATACTCCTCACGAGTTAAAAACGTATATTTTTCAAAACAAATACACTTTTTACAAGTCACAAATCAAAATACGTATACTCTGTTGGGGTTAGTGTCCTCCACAGTTAGTGCATTAACATAAATAAATCTCTAAAGGTACACAGGGTACATTTTGTATTTAATCAGTTGATTAACGTTTATCGATAACGGTTGGCTTGCTAGATAAGTTTGACGTTATTGTCATACAGATGGCAGTGATCAACTGGTCCCTAAGAGTCACACCTAAAGGATGTGTTTGAGAGATGTGGTTATTTGAGAAAATAATCATATCGATGCCTTATTTAATGACTAAATGGTTAGTCTGTGTTGTGGACTAAAAGGTTAGTCAGTGTGATGATGGTACTGACTAAAATGTTAGTTAGTAAAATGGTAATCCGGCTATTTAATACAGATTAAATAATATTAGCTGAGACGAATTAAATGTAATTCGTAAATTGAATATAAAATGTTATATTTAATTATTGTGTATAATGCAAGCTAATTAGATATAAACCGTTAAAATTAATTAGTAAATTATAAATATAAGGATATTTATAATATATTATAGTCGGTCCATACAGATGACACTAGTAATATATTGCATTATATTGTAAGCTAAAATGACCAAGAGAAAAGTGTCCAGATACATTCTGACCCGATACACTTTTCATCTTGATCAATAAGTTAAGTATTTGAGGAGAATTATATCTCCCCAAAATACAAAAGAGGCCGGCCACCATTAGGAGTATGAGAGGAGATTTGGTTCTTATATAATTCCTTAATTCATTCCTAATTCATTACTTCTTCTACAATACAAAAACTTAAGAAAGGAAATCAGTTTTCTCTCTAATTTTTCTAGCAATTCAAGGGCATATCTTAGACTCATCTTGGGTGAGATAATTAGGAGATACATAGCTTTGGTATTGTTCTTAGGCCGTATTTCAAGGATTAAGAGGTTAATTCTTGATACTTTATACTTTGTTATGCAATTCTATTTTATGACTTTAAATCTTATAAAGTTTTTCATTATAATCCTGTGATTTTAAAGGTCTATATACCGATATAAACCTACAAGTGGTATCAGAGACTTAGGGCACATGAAATTTTTATAAGGTTTTCATAAAAATCGATTTTGTATAATTTTAAATTGTTTTTGATCTTGGCCGTGTGTTATTGTTGATTATGCCGAGATGTTTTGTCAAATTTTTGGCTTGATTTGGTCTTTTTGATTCATATTTATCAATGTTTTAAGATGTTAAAACTATAATATATGATTTTGTATAGGTTTTAATTTAATACCGATTGAATTAAAACTTAAAAGGACCAAATTTGTGTATGTTAATGAACATATCATGTTGTTAATCATTAGATCTACAATTTTAAGATGTTTAATCTAAAAAGTTATTTTGAATCTCTTAAGTCAATGTTTAATACGGATTAAAATTGAGTTTGTATCGATCTAATCATTAGCATAATCGAATTAAATCAGTTTAATTCATTAATTTCCATATTGGCCGAATTATTTTATTTTTGATAAAAAAATTTTTTTAAATTGGCCGAGAGTTTCAATTTTAAAATAAAAAAAAAAAATTATTTTGGTATTTTAATTTGATTTGGCCGAAAGTTTTGTTTATTTTTTGGAAATTTGTTGCTTTTCAATTTTTGGTAATATTTGTTATAAAGATAATGAATATTATGTTATTATGAAAAAGTTCATAAAATTTGATACCAAATATTTTAAAAAAGGTTTAAAATATTTTGTGACCTAATTTATGTTATACTGATAATATAAATTTTGGATTATATTTTGATTAAAAGATATTATGAACAATAAAGGAATTGTTGCATAATTTTAATCATTTCAAAAGGGTGGTTTGGATTTAATCAATTCGTTTTGCATTGATTTTATTATGTTTAGTTGATGCTTTATTTTTGTGAATGAATGTTTGAATGAATGGTTTAATTTTACGCATTAATTTTGTACAAACGGTTGTAATTTACTAGTGTGGCCTTAGAAGATTGTGTTTTCGTAATGAAGGAAACACAATTTTGGTTGTATTTTTGAGATCTCGAATCTCCCATCTTGTAATATTTTAATTTATGGCAAATTTTGAATTAGAATGTAAATAGGTTTATTTTGTAATTCAAAATGTAATTATTGAGAAGATTCAAGATGAACTCCCACTTGAAGCCCAAGATGAAGAATGAAGACAAGCTTAGGGTCCATGGAGGATTCCAATTTGTATTTGTCTTTATTTTCATAGGGATAGGCCACACTAGGTGTTTTTCCTTTTTGCGTTTTCTTTACCGTTTTTCATTGCATTCACGTTAGTAGCATCATATTCCGCCTAAACTAAACCAAACCACCTAATATGCATGAAAATGGATCATATAGTTGCATCTTTTTCATAGACATACGGATGTCATTCGTTTAGGGCTATCACCTCAAATAAATCATTTACATAAATGCTAGATATTTGTTCACTTAAAATGAATTAAAATGAGATGATGGGACCTTCCTCTAATTCTAAAATTGAGATTAGTCTTTATAGGAAAAGCATGCTATGAGCCCCTTCTTCGTCGGTAGGCATGTAGGACCTTACTCTCCACATGACCCCTTCTACGTTGGGTAAGTAGTATGCGTTGACCTATTTTACCTCAACACTATAGTTCGAGTAATATCTCGTAGTTATGGTGGACTATTAGATAGGATTTACTGAAATCTATCGACCAAGAATTCTAACAATGGGAATTAGCCAAGAGGTTGGCTTATCAATTTAAAGAAATTGAGTCTTGGGATCGCTTATATAATTCTCGAGGGAGGTCGATTATATGAGTGCACGAGTCATTGCATTAAAACGTTATTGCTTTATGACTTAAACTTTTAAAACTATGATTTCTTATCTTCTCTCTTCTTCTTCTTTCTTTTCACAGTTCGAATCGTTATATCTGAGATATAACCACTATAACTAATGGTCATGCGTGAAGGTGCAGGAAAAATCTTTTCCTTTTGGGAAAACCTATCGGCGCCTGAAGCGCCCGACTCGCCCGTCTTGAGTGGCGAGAGGCGAATGCGCCGCAGAAAAAGGGGTGCGGTTTTGTAAAAGGGGAGATCATTGCATGAATTTGTGACCAAAAAGAAAAGTAGAAAATCCTTTTTGAAAATGTATTTTCTGAGTCGCCACCAAATATTAAAGGAATTTGGAACCTATTCAACGCTGGCGTCTTGAAATACAAGACACGAGTGTCTCAGATTTCAAGGTGCGTCGATACCTATCAACTGAGGTTTGAAACCAGAGAAGGGGTTGAGTTGAGGTTACTTTTCAAAGTTTTGACAAAATGAGTTTTGAAAAGCAGAATCAAAAAGCCTACATAAGAGTAGTCTCTACTAATTTGAAAACACTTGCTTAATTTCGATATTTGGGCTAAAAGTCACGCTACGTCAAGTGCGAATAAACATGACTCGATTAAAATGCATAAATAATGTAAATTGTCAAAATAATGACATATTGCTATAGGAAATGTCGTTAAATAATAATTTATTAACTAAATTATTACTATAGGCGTTATTTTCCGACCTCGTATTAGAATTTGTGAAAAACCCTCGCTTTGACATGCTAAAAGACTCTATGAAGCGGTACAATTTAGTGTTGGATCCGTGATTCTAGTCGATTATTTAATGCATGAATGAGGACTTGCATAATTATAAAAGTGACGTCGGTTTGCTTTAGTGATAATGAGTCGTTTATTTATGCGATATTGGCGGGTTTAGACGGATTATGAATCAGATTGCTACAAATATTACATTTAATACGGCTTCGCTAGTGCCAATATCGGGTTTGGGGTTAATGTAACCCCATTGTCCGAAGTCTCAAACGTCTAGCCCGTAGGTAAAATGTTTACCTTTCGAAAATGTAAAGACGGTATTTTTGAGTGGATTTTGTGAATAGTGTATAAGTGCTAAAAGCAGGGTATTGAAAATGAATGAAGTGGGTTGGTATTTATAGAGTTTTGGTGGTTTCGTGGGATAACAAAACTTAATCGCTGTATCTGGCGTTTAAGTTTGCTTGAGTTGGATATTTTTAAAGAAAAATCAAAAAGCGGTGTATGGGAGAAGTTTATAATCGCTGTTAACAGCGATTAGAAACTTAATCGCTATCCACAGGCGATTCTTTTTGTTTTGGTGGGTTGTTTTGTGCCGCCATTTGGTTTTTGGATGTTTTGATTAAGTAATGATTATGTTTTGTTGTTTACTTATGGGCTAAGTATTTGCTCGATTTGGTCCGAATTTCGGTTTTAGTGTTTGGTTTTGTCGTGTTTTTCGGTTTTGGCTCGCAATAAAATAATATTAAGGTATATCATTTTATGGTTTTGCAAAGTTGAATTTGTGTAAATGTGTCACGGGGCCTTACTTTGGCCCGCTTTATGTGTTGTGTTGGTGTGCGTTTTTGGGTCGCTTTTGTAAGTTTGGGCGTTTGTAGCTAGTTGAAATTTGTTTTTGTGGCTTGGCTTAATATGCCGTTCCTATATTGTGCTCGTGTTACGCTCATGATGACTAAAAATTGACATTCATTTTCATGATTATGCAAATCCAAATTAATACGCTAAAAATGACTAATACGTTTTAGACACTTTTGTACCGTTTCGACTCTTTTAAAAGCATGCATGAAAGTCCTTTTCATCATCGGGTTTGTTTTTGGGGGGTACGGATACGGGTATCTCTGAGCCCCAGTTTGACTGAGCTTGGACAAAGCGTTAATCAAACTTAAAGATAGTATCCGGACCATTATAGTCTCGATACTACCTGGCGGCGCTAAGCATGTGTCTTATGGGAGAGACGAGGACTTAGCGTCGGGAAATGCGGGGAGGGACGACATGTTTTTAAGGACATGACGGTCCTACATGTTTAAGGGCATGTCAGCCTGCATGTGGCCTGAGTACTCCCAGCTGGCGCCTTGCTTGTGTTTCCGTTTGTGCTCCTTGCTTTGCTTGCGCTTCTGGCTTGCGCTCCTTCGCTTTGCTTGCGCTTCTGGCTTGCGCTCCTTTGCTTTGCTTGCGCTTCTGGCTTGCGCTCCTTTGCTTTGCTTGCGCTTCTGGCTTGCGCTCCTTTGCTTTGCTTACGCCGGCTTGCGCTCCTTTGCTTTGCTCGCTTACGGCTTGCGCTCCTTGCTCTGCTTTCCTTCTTTGGACGTCTCGTAGAAGAGGTTCTGGCGTTTTTGGGGTTTGGTTTATAAGAGTGGTTTAGATTTTTGTGAACGTCTCGTAAGGAGGCTACGTGTTTTTCTCATAAAAGGTTAGGTTTTTATGAACGTCTCGTGAGGAGGTTACGTGTTTTTGTATTTCTCATAAAAAGGGTTAGGTTTTTATGAACGTCTCGTGAGGAGGTTACGTGTTTCTTGTGGTTCTCATAAAAAGGGCTAGGTTTTTATGAACGTCTCGTGAGGAGGCTACGTGTTTTTGTATTTTTAACGTCTCGTAAGGAGGCTACGTGTTTTTCTCATAAAAAGTTAGGTTTTTATGAACGTCTCGTGAGGAGGTTACGTGTTTTTCTCATAAAAAGTTAGGTTTTTATGAACGTCTCGTGAGGAGGCTACGTGTTTTTCTCATAAAAGGTTAGGTTTTTATGAACGTCTCGCGAGGAGGCTACGTGTTTTTCTCATAAAAGTTAGGTTTTTATGAACGTCTCGTGAGGAGGCTACGTGTTTTTCTCATAAAAGGTTAGGTTTTTATGAACGTCTCGTGAGGAGGCTACGTGTTTTTCTCATAAAAGGTTAGGTTTTTATGAACGTCTCGCGAGGAGGCTACGTGTTTTTGGTTCTCATAAAAAGGGCTAGGTTTTTATGAACGTCTCGTGAGGAGGCTACGTGTTTTTTGTGGTTCTCATAAAAAGGGCTAGGTTTTTATGAACGTCTCGTGAGGAGGCTACGTGTTTTTTGTGGTTCTCATAAAAAGGGCTAGGTTTTTATGAACGTCTCGTGAGGAGGCTACGTGTTTTTCTCATAAAAGGTTAGGTTTTTATGAACGTCTCGCGAGGAGGCTACGTGTTTTTCTCATAAAAAGTTAGGTTTTTATGAACGTCTCGTGAGGAGGTTACGTGTTTTTTGTGGTTCTCATAAAAAGGGCTAGGTTTTTATGAACGTCTCGTGAGGAGGCTACGTGTTTTTCTCATAAAAAGTTAGGTTTTTATGAACGTCTCGTGAGGAGGCTACGTGTTTGGGTTGAAATCGTGTTTAAAAATGGGTTGGAAGGTGTATTGGGCCGAGGAAATGGCCCAAAACCAAACAGAAACCCATGAAACAAAAATAAAATCACCAGTAAACTGGCGATTTTGTTTTTGTTTTGTGAATTTGTATAAAAATCGGGGAAGAGAGGGGAGTCTTATTCATTTCATCCGAAATTAAAAAACAAAATCGAAACCCTCTAAAACTCGTCTTGGCGATTTTCTTGATCAAGAATCGATTTTTCGACTCCTACAATTCATCATGGACCAAGGTACGTATCCAACTCGCTTGGTTTTTCGGGTTTTGAAGTTTGTTTGAGTCGGTTTTAACTCGAAATACCGTTTTCTAGGGTTTAGGTCGAAAATGTCGGTTTGATTCTAGTTTAGCTCTCGTCCTTGCTTGAAAACGTTAGCCATGGTTGGTATTGTGCTTGCATTGCTTGTCTTCTTTGTCGTTGTGTGAAAACCGGCTTGTGGTCTCGATTTTAAATGCGTTTTGACTCGGAGGGTATTTTGGTCATTTTGAAAATGTCTCAAAATGGCTCAAAACTCGGTGTAGCTTAACCAATTAGTAGTATAACGTGTTGGTGAGTTTGGTTTGTTGAAATTCATGCGAAAAAGCGGTTCGTTTGGGGTGAAACCGTATGAAAGGGTTAAGTCGGGGCTTGTGCTCTGTTTTTGTAGCGTAAAGCGATCCCGAGTGGCTTGGTTATTTTGAAAGTGTTGTAGTATGCCCGTGTGGAGGTTTGGGTGGCTTGTGTCTGAAGAACGGCTCGAAAAACGTCATTTTCGTATGCGTTTTGGTATAAGGGCCGATTTTGGTTGAAATTTTCCTATTCAGAAACTTGCCGAATTCTCTGTATTGTGTTTTCATGGCTAGTATGGTACACTTTTGGTCTTGTTTTTGTAGGAAATGTGTTGCTTGGGGGTGTTTTGGAGCGTTTTTTGTAGTTTAGGCTAGGTTTCCAAAAGTCGCTTTTCCTCGCTTTTCGTGCCCCGTTCATGGAATGTATGGTAATGTATGTCGTCTGTGTTGGCTAGGGGGTTGTTTTGTGGGAAGTGGGGCTTTTTGGGTTGAGTTATGGTCAAGAAAAGGCCGTTTTTGGAGGTAGTTTGGAGGTGTTTTGTAAAAGCTATTCAGTCGAGGTGTTCGGGACATCGTTTTCGCATGAAATTTTTTGCATGAGCTTATTGTGATTTATGGGTTGGGTTTGTGTCAGCAAATATGGGTTCTCGCTTTACGTAGCGTTTTCCCTCTTCGCTATTTTTGGTTTAAAAGGCACGCTTTTCTGCTGTTTTGGCCAATTCTCTGCTGCTTTTGCGCGTGCTTGCTCTTAACTTGGCTGAGTAGGACGTATATATCATATACGTCTCATGGATTTTGGCCTCTGTATAGCCTGCTCCGTTTGGCCTTATCTGTCAAAAATGGGCCTATGGCTTGCTTTTTCTTTGCTTTGTCTTGATCTTTCTAGAATGATTTCTTTGCTTAGTTTTACGAGTATGTCTTTGAATCTTGTGCGAGGATCCCACGCCTCGGCGCCTACTTCGATGACATGGATCGGGTATTGGTGGAGTTGACTTTGTCTTCGAGGCGAGCACACTCTGCCGGGGATGCTGCGCCCTTGGAGGTTTCCGACGGTCCGTCTCAGTCGGACCTGCTGAGAGCTTTTCCTCCGACGCCAGGGTTTCTACGACGCCAGGGAGTGAGTTCCAGTCTTGCCGTGGAGTCTCCGACCTTTTACGCTAGTGGTGCTAGTCTTTGTTGGTGCGTCGCTGGGCTTTCTGCTAGTGGCCTGGGGCGTGGTCTTTGTTTACGGTGGTCTGAGCCTTGATTAGTGGTGTGGAGTCGTGGCGTTCTTTGCTTAAGTCGCTTTGCTTTTTGGTAATGTGATGCGTGAGAGGCCGTGGTTGGCGGGCCTTGATCTTCTGGTGGCGCTAAGCGGTAGTGGGCTTTCTTCTTAGGGTCGTCGAGGTCTCTCTGTTGGTGGCCAGAGTCGGACCAGTGTCGTCCCAGAGTCTTTGTGTAACACCCCGTGTTATTTTAACACAATATGATAAAAGAATTTAATTCCTCAAATTAAATTCATCCTTTTCCTTATAATAAAAATGCGTCTGAATTTTTTTCGCTAAATGATACTAAAATTTCTTAAGTCCAAATTTAAAATTTTGAAAAATAAAGTTTGTTGTAAAAGAAACACATTTCAAATTTTTATAAAAATGAACACTTATAATTTTCCCGTCTTTAAAATTTGGATCAACAATTTCAAAGACGCAAATCAAAGTCAAGCCACTTTATATTTTTTCATAAATCACGTACAATACAATTACACATCAAAAATGTAATTATTTTGATTATTATTTAATAAATAATATTATATTAATATATAATTACTATTCATTTTCTATTAAATTAGCTTATTTCTAAAATGTCGAAATTCTAAGTTATACTTAATTTAAACTGATAAACTTTTTGACGTTTGTTTATAATTCTTTAAATCTATAACATTCAACGAAAAAAATAAGCATTTCGACCTAGTAAAATTTTATTCAAAAATTTTGAGGATTATGATCCGATTTTTATTTTTAGTACCTTTTGAAAATTATTTTTATTTTCAATTCCGATTTTACTTTAAAACACTATTTTAGGATCGTATCATTTATTTGAGACTTTTAGCGTCTTGTATGAATCGAAAATTTCAAAAACGAAAATCGAGCCCGAAAATTTGACTTTTGACTTTTGGACACCAAAAATCAAATTCTATCCTCTTCCATAATTTCTTACACAAAATCAAATTTTCTTACAACTTTAAAATTTTCATCATCATTTTTATTTTTATGTATTTAAATTTAAAGTTTATACTTTTAATAAAAATACTTATACAAATACAAAACTACTACTTTAATACTACAATTTTCATTTCCGTCACTTTTAAATATTTTCTTTAGTAGTAAATAAAATATTTTAGTCTTAAAATATTAAAGTAGAGATATTTCGAAAATTTGTCAAACGCATGACCTTTAACTTTTATCGCTTTTGGCCTTGAGCTTTTAAACCCGTTTTGTTTCGTAAAAACTTTTTAAAAAATATCAAGGGGACATTTTCTTTTCCAAATAGTGTCAAAGACTTTTTAAACCAATTAGAAATTAGATGTTCCCTAATTTCATTATAATTAAACATTATTTATTAAATAAAACCAACTTTATTCTAAATTCATTTAACCTAATATTATTACTAGTGTTCCCTCTTTATTTCACAAGTGTAAAACTCACACATTTGCCTCAACAATGTCGAGCCACTTACCCTCCATTTCTCTCTTTTATTTTTTCCATTTTTCTTCCTAAAACCTTTAAAATAAAAGCCTTAATATTATTCTAATAAATCCTAAGTAATTCTAGTTATATTAGTGGGTATTAGGAGCTAACTTGCATGGATTATATGGGTGAAAAACTTGGGTATTTTGGGTGAAGAAAAATCCGATCTAAAATTTATTTTAGATCCCGACGATTAACATCCTAATAAGGTGACTAGCTTTGTCTTGTATTATCTTTTTAGTAAATTAATTTGTTTTGTTATTATAATTTTATGAGTATGATTTTTATGTTAAATATGTTAAACATCATGATTGTGTGCTTATATGTTTAGGTGAAGTATAATAAAATGATAATAAATAAGTTATGTTGATAATAGATTATTGTAGTAAATATTCACATGTTTAGTTTAATTCATTTTTGAGCATTTTTAATTTATATTCATATGATTTTTATGTTTATTTATGTTTTAGTGAAGTAGTAATGTTATATAAAAATTATGTGAAATATTAGAAATGAGTTTAAAGTGATTAAAATCGAAAAAAAAAATATATATATATACATACATTCACACGGCATTTACTCTTTTTTTTAATATATTTTCACTTTTAATTTTTGTAAATTATATGTAGTATTAAGTTAGTATAAAATAGATGTTCCTATAAAAAAAAACTAAATTAGGAAAACGAATTATAAATTATTAAAATCGAAATAAGTGTTCTTGAGTTGTTCTTGAGTTCTTCATGTGTGTTCTTATTTTCTCCATGTTGATGTTCATCTTTATTACTTATTTTGATCTTATTTTGATTTATGTTTGTTAATAATTTATGTTTATGTTTAGTTATTGTTTATATATATTGTTAGTATTATACTATAAATCAACTTAAACATTATAAATCATTTAGATTAAAAAGTTAGAAAATTAAAGTGTTGAAAAACACTATTCATAAATATAAATGAAATTGTTAGTAAATTTCATTATAGTTTAAATCGTTTTAGTTTAATTAGAATAGTTAAAATATAAAGACTTTAAACTAAAAACCGATAAAATCGAAAAATGAAATTTTAGAACATACTATACATGCTCACGGCATTCTTCTTAATTTTAGGGTTAAAATTGTTTTTATCACTTTTTAGTTTAATTGTTAAAATAATTTAATTATTAGTTAATAAGTTAGATTTAAGAAATTAAAAGAAATAAATCAATTTTTGTATTATATATGTTGTACACGGCATTTTCATTTTTAATTGACTAAATTTGACTAAAATGAAATTATCACTAAGTCACTAAAGTTAAATAGTAATTAGAATTGAATTTTTGTATAAATTGTTTTAGTTATAAATGAAATACGATAAACCGATAAAAATATGTAAAGATTATAAAATGAACTAAATCGTAATATTCTTGCCTTTGCTATTTGGACTGTTGATTTTGGACATACGGACTATAAATGAATCATCCACGATACTATCATTAACTTAAATAGATAGACGACTAAATTTAACTGAGTCTCGTTTTAAAATAAATAACATTGATCACCTTTTATAAACCGAACTTAACGTTTTTAAAACTAGAATTTTAGAATATTTTCATAAATGACTAAATACAAAATGAACTTAACGTTTTTAAAACTAGACTTTAGAATATTTTCAAAAATCGCCTAAGTACAAAACGAACCTAACGACTTTGAAACTAGAATTTTGTACTTAACAAATAAAAAGAGATTTTTAGTTTATACTTAGGAAATGAAGAGATTTAGTATTATACTAAAATACCTTAAGTATAAAAATAAGTATAAATATAAAATACGTACAAGTATAAGAATACGTATAAGTATAAAAATACGAATACGTATAAAATACTAAGTATAAAGATGCGTATAAATACGATGAATAGTGAAAAGTGAATAGTAAAATATTGAAAATAATTGAAAATTTTACTAAGTATAGAAAATTTAAAATGAAGAAGTAAATAACCTAAAGTGTTTGAAAAACACATAAATAAAATTGGACATACTAATAAACGTTTGATTTAGAAACTTGAAAACATTAATAATTAACAAAACTTCAAATAATAAGCGAGCGTGTTATGTGATCATATGAAACCTACAAATACTTAAACGTTTGACGCTGAGACTAGGAGAGTCTAGTAACATGTGATATGTAAATATCAAATAAATAATAAATCTTGAGTAAGTTAAATAAAAGGTCAAGCTTGGGCCCCAGTTATGAAACCGTCTATCGTAAGTGAAGTGGGGTTAAGATAGTCTTGTGCGGATACCACTATCTCGGTCTCTGGCTTGGGTTATATCGAATAGTGTGGTTTAAGCCCGGACCTTATTGCTTAGTGCATCCTGCCCGTCTTGAATTCGCGCCTTAAGTCGTATAGCCAATGCCGTACAAGATAATGAAAAATTCAACTCTTAGTGGGTCAGGCTTTAGGAAATAGTCGTTTTATCCTGAGTTAAGGTGCTCTATGAATAGCATAGCCTATTCTTAAATTGGATATTAGTGTATGCATACTAGACTAGGGTTTTATTCCCCTATTTCGCTAAAGTTACCAGGGCCACTGTGACATTATGTGCTTATGCGCTTTGCGGTTTTGTCTCCTTGCCGTGTTTCGTTCTTAGTGGGCGCGACACTTGCATTCGCTCTTACCCTGCGTAAAGATTACTTGACGAGATTGTATCTGAAGTTCGAATCATTTCGAACACTAGAGGATGAGATGCAAGTATTATAGTATTCGGCGTGGTTTACGAGTCGAGTAAGCCTCTGCACTATGGAAGTGAGATGCAATCGATCAGAGTACAAGGGCCTACTCAGTGGTCAGGCTCGTAAGCAGTATGTGTTGTTTGTTGTCTGATTAAATGAGAACGAGTGTGTACCATCTTCGAAAATTAAAGACCACAACTTTCTGAAATGAATCGAGTCTGTATGATGATAATGTTACAATACGTATGTTTGTTGCGATCCGATATCGCTTTGTAATCCTGCTGTGTATCTATGATACAAATGATATGATATTATCTGTTATCTGCTTTCCTAATTGAATAGCATGCCTATATGATTTATCGTTTTAAATCGCATGTTTATTATGACTAATATGTCTTTACATGCTATATGTTTTAAGCATGTTTATCGTTTTATCATACTATTATAGTTATAAAGCGATAGTAATAAACCAAAGTAATTGAAATCGAGGGTAAGTATGAGCATAGCTAGTCACTGTCCGCTCAGCGGGCATCCCCCCAATAGTTTATTGTGCAGGACGATCGTGGATCAGGAGCTGGATTTTGGACGGGGCCACGAGACGTTTTTACGCTTTACTTTTGTTGCTTTTGAGAGATATGTAATATATTTAACGCTACTCTTTTAAAGTACCGTATTTAGAGTTGTTTCATTCAACTCTTGAACGATGGTTGTAATATTTGGGTTTATGTATAATTAATAACGCTGGTTTAAGACTTAATTAATTTCCGCCTTAGTAATTAAAGTCGACGAAAAACCAGGTTGTTACAGTTGGTATCAAAGCTGACTCGTGACCGTAACAAAAATGGCCTAATGCGATTTATGCTTACCTAACGAGAGACACCTGGGCCAGACATTCATATTGTATGTCAGGCATAGACTAATAGGATCAAATAATGAATTAGATTTTTCTTTTATTAGATCACTTAAATAATAACTTGAAATCGCTTTAAAGTGTGAGGATGGGTAGAAACCTTAAGGACCGACCATAGGCTTAGGATTTTTAAATAACGAACTACTTCCCTCAAATAAAATACACTAACCATCGTATGCTTGCTACTTGCTGATGTGACTAACTAAAACTAACAACTATCCTCGGATATAAAATCTAAGTAATAAATTTAATTCTCGAAGAACGAAGCCATTGATCGAATGCATGACGACAAGACCTCAAGCGCAACAATTGGACACGTCAAGACTCATACAACTTGAAGGGACATTCAAGACTTCGAAGACTTCCATTGCATTGAAGGATTTCTACAACTTCATCTAATTATCCTCTTTAACTAAAATTCTTATTTCGTTCTCTTTTAAAAATTTCAACCTCTTAAACCTTTACTTCTAAAATTCTAATTTCCTAAACCTATAATTTCTAATAACTATTTCTCAAATGAATTTTCATTCCTATTCCTTAATCTCGCAAAATGCTTTCACTTTTCCTTTTCAATTTCGTAAATTTCTTTAAAATTATTCTCAAAGACCCTTGAAACTTTACTATTTTTCGAACTATTAAACCTACTATCTTTCCAAAATGTATTAATCTTCATAAATTTATAATTCCTAATTACTTTCTATAAATAACTATCATGTTTTCCCTTTAAAATATCTTTTAAACTTATTCATCCAATTCTAAAATTTAATTTCGTGATTTTAAATATCTTTAAAATTATTTTGTTTCAAATCATATATTCTTTACCTTATATACTTTTGAATTTGATTATTTTCAAATTTTTGAACTTATCAATACGATTTCCAAATTTTCAACCTTTAAAATGAATCTTTAGCTTTTCTTTTGAACTTGATAAATATGTTTAAAATTTTCTTAAGGGGGTAGGACAAAATTTGATGATTTAAAATCATTGATTAAAATTATTCAAAATCATTATTTCAACCAACTATAAACTGTATATTTAATTTCAAATAAAATTATAATTTGTTTATTTTAAAACCCTTATAATTTTAACTTAAATTAATTCCGTACGAAAACTTCTAGGCCCCGCCTTGTTGAAAATCTCTTTGAAGTCGATTTTAGAAAATAACAATCTAGCAACATTTCTGTATTAATTCAAAATATTTTATTTACAAATATAAAATGTTTATATCTTTTAATCTTCTCACTCTATCTAACACCTTTATAATAATTCAGAAATTCAAAGTTTTTGAAAAGTCTTATTCTACCAAAATAAAATGTCATTATCGAAACTTGTACAATTTTAATATTCTCTCTAACTGCATTGCCCAACTGCAAGTAGTTATCCACTCTATTCAAGTTTCGGGACGAAACTTTTCTTAAGGGGGTAGGTTTGTAACACCCCGTGTTATTTTAACACAATATGATAAAAGAATTTAATTCCTCAAATTAAATTCATCCTTTTCCTTATAATAAAAATGCGTCTGAATTTTTTTCGCTAAATGATACTAAAATTTCTTAAGTCCAAATTTAAAATTTTGAAAAATAAAGTTTGTTGTAAAAGAAACACATTTCAAATTTTTATAAAAATGAACACTTATAATTTTCCCGTCTTTAAAATTCGGATCAACAATTTCAAAGACGCAAATCAAAGTCAAGCCACTTTATATTTTTTCATAAATCACGTACAATACAATTACACATCAAAAATGTAATTATTTTGATTATTATTTAATAAATAATATTATATTAATATATAATTACTATTCATTTTCTATTAAACTAGCTTATTTCTAAAATGTCGAAATTCTAAGTTATACTTAATTTAAACTGATAAACTTTTTGACGTTTGTTTATAATTCTTTAAATCTATAACATTCAACGAAAAAAATAAGTATTTCGACCTAGTAAAATTTTATTCAAAAATTTTGAGGATTATGATCCGATTTTTATTTTTAGTACCTTTTGAAAATTATTTTTATTTTTAATTCCGATTTTACTTTAAAACACTATTTTAGGATCGTATCATTTATTTCAAGACTTTTCGCGTGCGCGCAAATCGAAAATTTCAAAAACGAAAATCGAGCCCGAAAATTTGACTTTTGACTTTTGGACACCAAAAATCAAATTCTATCCTCTTCCATAATTTCTTACACAAAATCAAATTTTCTTACAACTTTAAAATTTTCATCATCATTTTTATTTTTATGTATTTAAATTTAAAGTTTATACTTTTAATAAAAATACTTATACAAATACAAAACTACTACTTTAATACTACAATTTTCATTTCCGTCACTTTTAAATATTTTCTTTAGTAGTAAATAAAATATTTTAGTCTTAAAATATTAAAGTAGAGATATTTCGAAAATTTGTCAAACGCGCAACCTTTAACTTTTATCGCTTTTGACGCCCGACTTTTTAAACCCGATTTATTTCGTAAAAACTTTTTAAAAAATATCAAGGGGACATTTTCTTTTCCAAATAGTGTCAAAGACTTTTTAAACCAATTAGAAATTAGATGTTCCCTAATTTCATTATAATTAAACATTATTTATTAAATAAAACCAACTTTATTCTAAATTCATTTAACCTAATATTATTACTAGTGTTCCCTCTTTATTTCACAAGTGTAAAACTCACACATTTGCCTCAACAATGTCGAGCCACTTACCCTCCATTTCTCTCTTTTATTTTTTCCATTTTTCTTCCTAAAACCTTTAAAATAAAAGCGTTAATATTATTCTAATAAATCCTAAGTAATTCTAGTTATATTAGTGGGTATTAGGAGCTAACTTGCATGGATTATATGGGTGAAAAACTTGGGTATTTTGGGTGAAGAAAAATCCGATCTAAAATTTATTTTAGATCCCGACGATTAACATCCTAATAAGGTGACTAGCTTTGTCTTGTATTATCTTTTTAGTAAATTAATTTGTTTTGTTATTATAATTTTATGAGTATGATTTTTATGTTAAATATGTTAAACATCATGATTGTGTGCTTATATGTTTAGGTGAAGTATAATAAAATGATAATAAATAAGTTATGTTGATAATAGATTATTGTAGTAAATATTCACATGTTTAGTTTAATTCATTTTTGAGCATTTTTAATTTATATTCATATGATTTTTATGTTTATTTATGTTTTAGTGAAGTAGTAATGTTATATAAAAATTATGTGAAATATTAGAAATGAGTTTAAAGTGATTAAAATCGAAAATAAAAATATATATATATACATACATTCACACGGCATTTACTCTTTTTTTTAATATATTTTCACTTTTAATTTTTGTAAATTATATGTAGTATTAAGTTAGTATAAAATAGATGTTCCTATAAAAAAAAACTAAATTAGGAAAACGAATTATAAATTATTAAAATCGAAATAAGTGTTCTTGAGTTGTTCTTGAGTTCTTCATGTGTGTTCTTATTTTCTCCATGTTGATGTTCATCTTTATTACTCATTTTGATCTTATTTTGATTTATGTTTGTTAATAATTTATGTTTATGTTTAGTTATTGTTTATATATATTGTTAGTATTATACTATAAATCAACTTAAACATTATAAATCATTTAGATTAAAAAGTTAGAAAATTAAAGTGTTGAAAAACACTATTCATAAATATAAATGAAATTGTTAGTAAATTTCATTATAGTTTAAATCGTTTTAGTTTAATTAGAATAGTTAAAATATAAAGACTTTAAACTAAAAACCGATAAAATCGAAAAATGAAATTTTAGAACATACTATACATGCTCACGGCATTCTTCTTAATTTTAGGGTTAAAATTGTTTTTATCACTTTTTAGTTTAATTGTTAAAATAATTTAATTATTAGTTAATAAGTTAGATTTAAGAAATTAAAAGAAATAAATCAATTTTTGTATTATATATGTTGTACACGGCATTTTCATTTTTAATTGACTAAATTTGACTAAAATGAAATTATCACTAAGTCACTAAAGTTAAATAGTAATTAGAATTGAATTTTTGTATAAATTGTTTTAGTTATAAATGAAATACGATAAACCGATAAAAATATGTAACCGTTATAAAAATGAACTAAATCGTATTCTTGCCTTTCTTTGCTATTTGGACTGTTGATTTTGGACATACGGACTATAAATGAATCATCCACGATACTATCATTAACTTAAATAGATAGGCACTAAATTTAAGCGAGTCTCGTTTTAAAATAAATAACATTGATCACCTTTTATAAACCGAACTTAACGTTTTTAAAACTAGAATTTTAGAATATTTTCATAAATGACTAAATACAAAATGAACTTAACGTTTTTAAAACTAGACTTTAGAATATTTTCAAAAATCGCCTAAGTACAAAACGAACCTAACGACTTTGAAACTAGAATTTTGTACTTAACAAATAAAAAGAGATTTTTAGTTTATACTTAGGAAATGAAGAGATTTAGTATTATACTAAAATACCTTAAGTATAAAAATAAGTATAAATATAAAATACGTACAAGTATAAGAATACGTATAAGTATAAAAATACGAATACGTATAAAATACTAAGTATAAAGATGCGTATAAATACGATGAATAGTGAAAAGTGAATAGTAAAATATTGAAAATAATTGAAAATTTTACTAAGTATAGAAAATTTAAAATGAAGAAGTAAATAACCTAAAGTGTTTGAAAAACACATAAATAAAATTGGACATACTAATAAACGTTTCAATTTAGAAACTTGAAAACATTAATAATTAACAAAACTTCAAATAATAAACGAACGTGTTATGTGATCATATGAAACCTACAAATACTTAAACGTTTGACGCTGAGACTAGGAGAGTCTAGTAACATGTGATATGTAAATATCAAATAAATAATAAATCATGAGTAAGTTAAATAAAAGGTCAAGCTTGGGCCTCAGTTATGAAAACGTCAATCGTAAGTGAAGTGGGGTTAAGATAGTCTTGTGCGGATACCACTATCTCGGTCTCTGGCTTGGGTCATATCGAATAGTGTGGTTTAAGCCGGCAGCCTTATTGCTTAGTGCATCCTGCCCATGCCGTTACGCCTTAAGTCGTATAGCCAATGCCGTACAAGATAATGAAAAATTCAACTCTTAGTGGGTCAGGCTTTAGGAAATAGTCGTTTTATCCTGAGTTAAGGTGCTCTATGAATAGCATAGCCTATTCTTAAATTGGATATTAGTGTATGCATACTAGACTAGGGTTTTATTCCCCTATTTCGCTAAAGTTACCAGGGCCACCGTGACATTATGTGCTTATGCGGTCTGCGGTTCTGTCCCCTTGCCGTGTTTCGTTCTTAGTGGGCGCGACACTTGCATTCGCTCTTACCCTGCGTAAAGATTACTTGACGAGATTGTATCTGAAGTTCGAATCATTTCGAACACTAGAGGATGAGATGCAAGTATTATAGTATTCGGCGTGGTTTACGAGTCGAGTAAGCCTCTGCACTATGGAAGTGAGATGCAATCGATCAGTACAAGGGCCTACTCGATTGGTCGGGCTCGTAGCGTATGTGTTGTTTGTTGTCTGATTAAATGAGAACGAGTGTGTACCATCTTCGAAAATTAAAGACCACAACTTTCTGAAATGAATCGAGTCTGTATGATGATAATGTTACAATACGTATGTTTGTTGCGATCCGATATCGCTTTGTAATCCTGCTGTGTATCTATGATACAAATGATATGATATTATCTGTTATCTGCTTTCCTAATTGAATAGCATGCCTATATGATTTATCGTTTTAAATCGCATGTTTATTATGACTAATATGTCTTTACATGCTATATGTTTTAAGCATGTTTATCGTTTTATCATACTATTATAGTTATAAAGCGATAGTAATAAACCAAAGTAATTGAAATCGAGGGTAAGTATTGTAGATACCCGTATCCGTACCCCCCAAAAACAAACCCGATGATGAAAAGGACTTTCATACATGCTTTTAAAAGAGTCGAAACGGTACAAAAGTGTCTAAAACGTATTAGTCATTTTTAGCGTATTAATTTGGACTTGCATAATCATGAAAGTAAATGTCAATTTTAGTCATCATGAGCGTAACACGAGCACAATATAGGAACGTCTTATTAAGCCAAGCCACAAAACAAATTTCAACTAGCTACAAACGGCCCAAACTTACAAAAGCGACCCTAAACGCACACTAACCACGACACTCAAAGCGGGCCAAAGTGCGTCCGTGTCACATTTTCAAAAAGTTAGGTTTTATGAAACCATAAAATAATATAAGCTAATATTATTTTATTTCGAATGCCAAAGCCGAAAAACACGACAAAAACCAAGCACTAAAACCAAATTCGGACTAAAATCGAACAAATACTTAACCCTAAGTAAACAACAAAACATAATCATTACCTAATCAAACCGTCAAAAACCAAAAGGCGGCATAAAACATTACCAAAACAAAAATCTAATCGCCAAGAACAGCGATTAAAAACCAAATCGCCAGTTCTTGGCGATTAAGTTTTCTCTCTCCAACCTTGGTTCTTTTATTTCATTTAGTAATTGCATTGAAACATAGTCGCATGCTCACTGGCGATTAAGTTTTGTCCCTGCACAGTAACCAGCCAAACTCTATAAATACCAACCCATTTCATCCATTTTCAAATACCCGGTTTTAGCACTTACACACTATTCACGAAATCCACTCAAAAATACCGTCTTTACATTTTCGAAAGGTAAACATTTTACCTACGGGCTGGACGTTTGAGACTCGGATAATGGGGTTACATTAACCCCAAACCCGATATTGGCACTAGCGGCCGTATTAAATACTTGTTGTAGCAATTCAGTTCATAATCCGTCTAAACCCCGCCAATATCGCATAAATAAACGACTCATTATCACTAAAGCAAACCGACGTCACTTTTATAATTACGCAAGTCCTCATTCATGCATTAAATAACGACTAGAATCACGGATCCAACACTAAATTGTACCGTTTCATAGAGTCTTTTAGCATGTCAAACCTGAGGGTTTTTCACAAATTCTAATACGAGATTGGAAAATAACGTCTATAGTAATAATTTAGTCAATAAATTATTATTTAACGTACATTTCCTATAGCAATATGTCATTATTTTGACAATTTACATTATTTATGCATTTTAATCGAGTCATACTTATTCGCACTTGTACGTAGCGTCATTTTAGCCCAAATATCGAAATTAAGCAAATGTTTTCAAATTAGTAGAGACTACTCTTATGTAGGCTTTTTGATTACGGTTTTCAAAACTTATTTTGTCAAGACTTTCAAAAGTAACCTCACTCAGAATCCCTTCTCTGGTTTCAAACCTCAGTTGATAGGTATCGACGCACCTTGAAATCCGAGACACTCGTGTCTTGTATTTCAAGACGCGTTTGAATAGGTTCCAAATTCCTTTAATATTTGTAGCCACTCCGAAAATACACTTTCAAAAAGGATTTTCTACTTTTCTTTTTGGTCACAAATTCATGCAATGATCTCCCCCCTTTTTCTCAAAACTTCGCACCCTTTCTGCGAGGCGTTCCGCTTCCGGCGCCCCAAGACTGCGAGATCGGCTAGTGAGCGTCGATAGGTCTATCCACCTTCCCGGTACCTTCAGTTGGCGACTCCGCTGGGGACGAGCATGATTTTTATTATTTTTGAAAAACTAGTTTTTCTTTATTTTAAAATCATAAAGAAGTGAAGCTTGAAACTTTGAAAACATTTACGCTTTCGATATTTGGGCAAAAATCGTTGAGTCGAATCCTCCTGATTCAAACCACACCCTTTGAGGAACGGCCCTGATAACTCTCGCTCATAAGCGAGGTAACTCCGACACACTGCTCTCTCACCCTCCACGATTACAAGTACGGCATCCGTACAAGCGATCGTAACTACCAAACTCGAACGCTCTAGGGCCCGTCTTGAATGCACACCTAAGGCGTGTGTAGTCTTGCGGGTGCCCCTACCCAAACGTCATGAATGGCCAGGAGGAACCTTACCCTATAAACCAAAAACCTGTGTTTATATGTACAAGTGCGAAGCTATAGTACTCTCACTATAGTAGTCTTTCAAAAAAGCTTTCTGCATGCAAAAACTCCTCCTAGGCATTATACTTTTAAAATACGTCCATCTTTGAAATTGCTTTTTCAAACTTTTTTCAAAAAAGGTCATACTTTTAAAAAACACGCCGTTAGGCTCTTTGACCCATAGTCATTTGAGTTTGATAAATAAAATGCCAGTGCATTTAAAACCGATCCAGGATAATCACTAGATCCCCGATCTTTTTCAAAACGTAAATGAATTATGCGACTGACGTATCGTCATAATACATTTATTGCAAAAAAATTTCATAGAGCAAAAACCCGACAATGTCAATGCATTTCGGAGATTTTAAATGAAATTAACTTTTAGAACATTAGAATTAGCTCTAAGTCGAGTGACTCTTTAGTCATCCCGATTTAATCTTTTTCTCTCAAAAACAAAAAAACGCGGGCTCGTTCACATGCGGACCCGTTGATTTACTCTTTGAATCGAGTGACTTATTGTCATTTTCGATTTAGATCCCTGAGTCACACGTAAAAGGTGAACAATTGATCACCTTTTACCCAATTTTAACATCCTCAGGTCGACTAGCCTATCGCTACTTCGGTCTGATCCTTTTTATCATAATCCAATGATAAACCCCTGGCAACATACCGCCAAACTGGGTTAATCTGATTATGATCATACAAATTTTCTTACCTCGAGAATAGGGACGTGTTAACACGCCTCTATCTCAAAAAGCTTCCCGTGTCCTTTTAAAAGCTAAAAACACGAGTCAAGTCGAGTCACCCACTTTTTACGCTTTTGTGTCTTCCTTTGGTCGTGAATGTGATTTTTCATTCGAGTCTTTTCCTTCTATTTTAGAATCACTAAAGATTTGAAAACTTTGTCAGGTCCGCTCATTGAAAAACCACGGATACGCCGACAGACTAAGAACCGCTCACTTAAACCCACCTCCGCCTCAAAGAAGCGCTCCTACAACAGATCAAAACCAAAACCTGTCATGGCTTTTCAACACGACGAAGGTTTCGAGGACCACCACCACCCCCAGAGGTAATCGCCAACAAGTCCGACACCAATGATAGGATAGCTAGCCTCACTACGACGATCGAGCAAATGGCTATCATGCAAAAGTTCGAGAGAAAACGCCGCGATGCGCTGGCGAGGAATCCGAGCGGGGCAAAGGATTCAACCATGGAAGAACGTCTCACGAACTCAAGGGGTTACTCCATACACCAAGAGAACGAGCACATCCCAAAGAGCGTCGGATCCATGCTACCGGACAAGTTAGCACTTAGCGATCTTCCCGTCTTCAAAGGTCACGAAGCCCGCTTCGTTCACGTCAAGGCTTTCAAAGCTAAAATGGCCATCATGGGCGTCGAACCCTGCATGGGCTACCTTATTCCCTCACTCATTGGACGCGCGACCCAGTGGCATGGTTCTACGCTCTAGAACCACATAAAGCGGGTAGTTTCGAGGACATAACGATTCGCGTTCGATCTACAATCTGGGACAACAATGATATCCAAGTCTCACTACGTACATTGGAGGTCGACCCGGAAGGACAATGAAGGATTTCACCGAGTACGCTACCTTTGGAAGAAGGCGTGTGCTCAAATACCTAACCGCCCAAGGGACACCGATCGATTACTAAGTTCATCAACAACCTTACCCCGCATACCAACAACACCTACGATATGGGAATTTCGACAACTTCTCAACCCTCGGCGTCGTCGGCGAGCTCATCGAGGGCGACCTTCGTAGGAAAATAGGAATAAGAGTGCGGTCGCGGATATCAAGGGAGCTCATCTCGAGCCACCACCAAAGTCGAGCCCATCCATGCCATCAACGCCTTTGGGCGGCGTTAGAGGCACCACCGGTTTTTACGACACCACCAAGACCTGCCATGCCTCCGCCAAAGGCATCATACTCACCTCCTGGTCCCGCTTCATTGAAAGCGCGACGAAACTTTGGCCCAATATACATGACTTACTCAAAGGCACTACGAAGCTTGTGGCGTAATGTACTTCAACTCATAGGACCTACTAGCGAGCCTCCCTGACAAGAAGCCAAAATCGTGGGATCGTAACGCATCTGCGAATTCCACAGAGGAAAGGGAGCACGACAGAGCAATGCTTCCGCCTGAAGAACATAGTTCAGGACTTGATCGACGACAATACCATCGTAAAGCCCAGCCCAAGTCCTAAGCCTTCAAACCAGCTCAACCCTCTACATAACCATGCTATATTCACAGAAGCACACCCTATCATCGACTGCTCCAAAATGATAGTCTCAGATAATCACGAAGTCAACGGCATCCGAATGCTTACGAGGATGAAGCCGACAATGATGACACCCGTGATATGTCTCCGGGATGAGCCCTACGAAGAGGAAACTCAACCCCATCTACGCCAGGCAAGTATGGGGAGCTATGTCACAAGTACCCTTTTAGGCTATCGGACAGTGATGACGAAGTAGCCTACTTAACACGTTCTGGACGTCCGTACCAAGCTTCTCTAAAGTTACTTGAACCTCAAAGCCACCCGCCAAGGTTGACTGCTCAAGAGAAGAACAAGGGAATAATCATAGACGAGGATACGCCGCCTACTTCGCCTACCTCCACAACCCCACCTACAAGCATCGGCTCCCACGCCGTCGGCCACCAAAGTGTCATTACGACACCAATCTCGCACTGTCTTGCCAGGTCAACAAGGTAGCATCATCAAGTGCTACCCCAACACCCTTACCCCCACCAAATCGGAGACACGCTCCATAAACACTCAACAAGACGGCGGACATTTCAATCTGGGCACTCTTAAGGGACTCAATGGGACATCGTGAAGCCTCTACCAAGCATTACAGTCACCCCAATGACATCTGAAATGTCTCCGCAGAAGCTTATCGGTAACATTACGCGCGAATGGCCAGCCAACGCCGTCACCTTCTCGGATAAAGACCTCCCTCCATTCGGTGGCACACATAACCTACCTCTCTACATCAACGCGTGGAATGCCACGGCATGACATTACCGATCGTCCTCATCGACAATGGATCCGCGATCAATGTCTTGCCCCTTGAGACACCGACGGGGATTAAGGAAAACGACTTCATCCCGGGTATGCCAGGACGGCGTCGGGGCCTCACGATGGAACACGTCGCGGCATAAAGGGAACCATCTCCTTCCCCATTATGACGGGACCCGATCATGAGAAAGCGAATTTCAAATCATCGACATACCCCTACCTACAACATGCTACTAGGTAGACCACGGATCCACGCTACCAAGGCCGTCGCCTCAACCCCTGCATCAAAAGGTCGGGATACCTGGATGACGAGATGCGTCACCATCGACGCCCTCGAACTTTCGAGCTACCCTCAGCAAAGAAAAGCCAATGATAGTATCGCGAGAGATAAATGCCGATCCAAATTGACGACATATGTGGGTTCGACTTCGACTTCAACATCGTACTCGACCGTGAGAAGAAATCGCTACACTCTACGCCAAGGACGACGATAACAAATGGCCCACCATGGGTCTATCTTACGTACCATGGTCATACGAAGTCTCTCAAGGTTGGGAATCATACAATGATCGCAAGAAATATCATGATTTCCACATGCAACCATACCACATCCTCCCCAGCAACTACTTCGTCAATGAGGGCACCAAGAAGATTCCTAAGAACACAACCACGCACACCATTCACGGATTGATCTCATTTCCGACATCGTGCGCAACAACAACTTTAACCCTACCAACCTGATCATCCCTTACGAAGAAAAAACACACGACGGATGGTCAAAAACCCTCGAATGGACCGACGAACAAGGCCGCACTTTCAAGATAACCACAGGTCAAGGCTACGCCTTCGAAGATTCCGACTCCGACGAAGATGAAGACAACACCCCCAACAAAAAGACTGTCTTGAAGTTTAAACTCCCTCGTCGTCATTTCAAGTCTCTTACCCCAACTAAGCCCCCGGGCTACTTCCCTGACATAGTTAATTTAGCTAAAGAACTAGAGTCATTAAAGTTGTCCAAAGCTCCCTCGTTTGAGCTATCTTCAAATGTAACCGCTTTTGATAACATTAATAACATGAAAGTTTTTGGTTACTCTTTGCCTCATTTAAACTCTACTTTTCCTAATAATCGCGATAAATCTAAACTAAATAAAATTGCATTATATAGATACATTGCAAGTATTGTCTCAAAACCCGAACAGGACCCAATTATTGAAGACACAACAACCATCAACATAGGAACGCCCGAAGAGCCTCAAGAACTACAGCTGGGGGCTTCCCTAAGCACGGAAGAAAGGGCCACCTATACCAAGCTCCTCGCAGAGTTTAAGGACGTCTTTGCCTGGTCATATAAGGACATGCCCGGCATAGACCGCGAGATAGCTGAGCACCGCATCCCGATCAAACAAGGTAGCAGACCGGTCAAGCAGAAGCTCCGACGCATCAAGCCAGAATGGTCTCTCATGGTCAAGGAAGAGATCGAGAAGCAGCTACAAGCTGGTTTCATCCAAGTCATCGAATACTCAGACTGGGTCTCCAATATGGTGCCAGTTATGAAGAAAAACGGCAAAATACGAGTATGTGCCGACTTCCGGGACCTGAACAAAGCCTGCCCAAAAGATGATTTCCCACTACCCCACATGGACATCCTAATCGACAACACAGCAGACCACGCCTTACTGTCATTTATGGATGGATACGCGGGATACAACCAAATCAAAATGGCAGCAGACGACATGCCAAAAACCACCTTCGTAACCCCCTGGGGAACATACTGCTACACAGTCATGCCGTTCGGGCTCATAAATGCCGGCGCTACTTACCAACGCACTGCTACCACCTTACTCCACGACATGATGCATAGGAGGTTGAGGTATACATCGACGACATGATCGTAAAATCAAAAGAAAGGGATGACCACATCACAAATCTTCTAAGTTCTTCACCCGAATCAGGCGATAAGATGCGATTGAACCCACAGAAATGCACCTTTGGGGTCACGTCAGGCAAATTGTTAGGCCACATAGTGAGCCAGCGCGGGATCGAAATAGACCCGACCAAAATCAAAGCAATAATGGGCATGAAGACACCGTGCAACATCGACGAAATAAGGAGTTTCTTGGGACAAGTCCAATACATCTCCAGGTTCATCAGCAAGCTCACCATGATCTGTGAACCAATCTTCAAAAAGTTGAAGAAGGAGGAACATACGAAGTGGGACGATGACTGCCAGCAAGCATTCGACAAAGTCAAAAGCCTGCTCACAAACCCACCTGTTCTTGTACCCCCACAAAAAGACTTGCCACTGTCACTATACTTAACGACTACGTCAAACGCCATGGGTGCCATGCTCGCCCAAGAAGTCAACAACGAAGAACGGGCCATCTACTACATCAGCAAAAAGTTTCACGACTACGAAACCCGGTATGAACCAGTCGAGAAAAGCTGCCTCTCACCGGTCCGCAACCAAAAAGCTCAGGCACTACCTCCTCACTAGCACAACAAGAGTCTATTCCCTAATGGACCCCCTCAAATACCTGTTTGAAAAACCAGTCCTGAACGGACGCATGGCCAGGTGGACTCGCTTACCATGCCGAGTGCGAACTCAAGTACCTCCCTCCGAAAGTAATCAAAGGAAGAAGCGGTTTGGACTTCCTCGCAGAAAATGCTATCATCGAACAAATGCGATGATCGATACAATGTCATTTCCGGACGATGGGATCTTCGCCATAGAAAAGGAGTAATCGCAATTATACTTCGACGGGCGTCAAACTCACCGGCTATGGAGTGAATACTCCTAATATCCCCAAACGGCGATCATACTCCACTCTCAATCAAGCTCGACTTGATTGTCACGAACAACGCCATGAGTACGAGGCTCGCATTTATGGCTGCGACGACCATCACTCTCAAGATAAAGAACCTACGGGTACATAGAGATTCATTCCTCATCATAAATCAAGTGACGGGGGCATGGAAGATCATGAGCGAAACCCTCACCAAATACCAAGCAAAAGTGCAAAAACTCCTAGCCAACTTCGACTGCATTGAGTTCTATCACCTCCCAAGGGAAGAAAACCAGTTTGCCGACGCACTGTCAAAACTCTCATCCCTCCTGAACATGCCACCAGACATGAAGTTACTACCCATCATCGTCGAAAGACGTAACGAACCAGCATACATCCATACCATTGACCTGGACGAAGCCGAGCGCATGAGCCTTGGTATCAAGCTATACTCAACTACAAAACAGACAACACCTACCCACCCGACACCGATAAACGCGGGCAGAGGGCTATCAGACTCCTAGCTTCCCAATTTGTGCTAGAGATGGGACAACTACTCAAGAAGACACCACAAGGGACACTGCTCATATGTGTCGACTACAAGAAGGGGCAGGAAATCGTCACGCAAGTCCATGATGGCGAATGCGGACCCCACATGAACGCTCGAGCACTCTGCAAACAAGTCCTACGGCTAGGATGGTATTGGACGACCATGGAAGCAGACTGTATCCAATACGTCAAGCATTGCCACAACTGCCAAATTTTCAGCAACGTCCAACATGTACCACCTTCACCACTATACAAACTCTAACCTCACCTGGCCCTTTTTAACCTGGGGCATCGGCGTGATAGGAAAAGTCCACCCCATCTGAGCAGGAGGTCACCTGTTTGCGTCTTTGGTAGCCATCGACTACTTCTCTAAATGGGTAGAAGCAGCGTCTTTTCGGACCCTTGGCACCAAGGAAGTCGCCAAGTTCATCCAGACGAACATCATATGCCGATATGGCATACCCCACGAGTTCATCAGCGATCAAGGTTCACACTTTCAACGCGAGACCGAAGCCATACTCACAAAATACAACATCCAAAGATCACAAATCCTCACCCTATCGACCCCAAACCAATGGAGCCGTTGAGCGAGAAACAAGGCGGTCGTCACCATACTTGAGAAGATGATCGGCGGTGCAAAGATCGCCTAACAAAATACCATATGCACTGGGGATACCGCATTACCATCCGAACCCCTACGGGCATGACCCCTATTTCCTCACCTACGGCATGGAAGCCGCCCAACCAAATGGAAATAGAAATACAATCTCTGCAAGCATACTAATGGAAAGTAGCATCCCGTGCGGGAATGGGCCCGTGAGCGATGCATTTAACAACTCATGCTCCTGGATGAACGCCGACTACATTCCCCGAGCACCGCATTTAATGTACCAAGCCCGACTACAACGAGCATTCAACAAACGAGTTAAGCCACGACACATAAAGTAGGTGATCTCGTACTAAAGTCGATCAGAGCACCACTTCCGGTCGACCCACGAGGAAAATTCAAGCCTAATCGGCTGGACCTTACCTCGTCGAGGAAATCTTCACAAAGGCGGGCTTGATCAAACTAACCGAGCCTCGGCGGCCAAGAGTTCAACCTCGCCACAAACCTCGATCAACTCAAGAAATACTACCCCTAAAAACCGCTTGCAATGTATCAGAGAATACAAATTTTATAGAAAGCGATTTATGGGCCGGCGAGGTCCTTAAACATGCTCATGGACCGCGAGTCCTTAAACATGCTCATGGGCGAGCATGCCCCTAAAGCGCTTTTTCTTTCCACAAAATCAAACACAATTCATGGACCGTGAGTCCTTAAACATGCTCATGGTAGCATGCCCCTAAAACTGCTTTTTCTTTCCACAAAAATCAAACACAATTCATGGACCGGCAGGTCCTTAAACATGCTCATGGGCCGGCATGCCCCTAAAACTGCTCTTTCTCTCTACAAAAATCAAAAACACAACTCATGGGCCGGCATGCCCCTAAACATGCATCCACCAAACACAATTCATGGACCGGCAGGTCCTTAAACATGCTCATGGGCCGGCATGCCCCTAAACATGCACATTCACCACAAAAAAAAAAAAAAAAAAAAAAAAAAAAAGCAAACACAACTCTTGGGCCGGTATGCCCTTAAACATACATTCTCGAACTACGCCGGTTTGATTCCACTTTTCGTGGATACGTAGGCAGCTTTGCAAAAAGCGCAACCGATATTCAACACAAAATGACACGTCAAAGCTTCAAAAGGCAAGGACATAGTCAACCCAAAAATTCGTCTTTTAGACCTGAAGGGTTAAAAGGACGATATTCAACACAAAAATGACGCGTCTAAAGCTTAAAAAGGCCAAGGACATAGTCAACACAAAAATTCGTTTTTTAACCTAAGGGTAAAAAGAACGACATTCAACACAAAACGACAAACCCAAAGCTTAAAAAGGTCGAGGGAATAGTCAACAAAATGCTTGCTTTCTAAACCTTTGAAAAAGATTAGAACCAAGGAATTTCACACAAAATAACAAACAAAATGAAAGTGAGTCGTAAATAAAAACACGATTTTTATTAATCTTAAAAAGAACTGATGCGTTTTGGATTTTTCAAACATAGGAGCATAACTACGACCTTAGAAATACACTAACAAACACTATATATTACAATACGAGTCCCGGCATGTACATCGGGTTTAGGATAGGTAATATATTACATAATACAACATAATATGAACATAATACTAACAAAGCACACATAAACTAAAACCAGGTTACTCTCCAAAACCGACTCGAGACCCCTCCAGCTGAATAAAGGGAGCACCAACCCTCAACCCCAATGGCGATCCCCAACATTGCCATAACAACCTTGATCACCTGACCCTGGAATATGCCGACGGCCGAACACACTTTCATCGGCCGAGAGTAGCTCCGGACTCGAACCCTCGCCATCACCACCGATACGTCCAAGGTCGACCGGGTCATAAACAGACATATGAGAAAGCCCGTTGAGCTCTAGGGCTCGAAGGCGTGACCTCTTGTGGGGGCTCTGCGCAATAGTCCACCTAGCATAGGCTCGTGATACCTGAGTCGTCCTAGGAGTACCCGCCACAGGCCACCTAGGGCGCGTAATCCATCCGCTCACCCAGGCATCGGCTATGCCACTAGTCAACATAAGCATGCCCTGCACCTTGGTGTCATGACCAGGAATGAACTGTGCCCACCCCATCTGTCTCCTCACTCGCACGGGATGGATGTAAACACCCATGTCGAATCCGCAAAGGAGGACTCCAGACGAACCATCGCCAGCCTCACTTGCCGTCACATCAACTATTCCCCACCACGGTACCAACCAACGAATGGTCGACGACCCCACAAGTCCAGGGAAGTAATCGTCAGGGCGATGATGTGGATCCAGCCACCTAATATAACGACTAGTCACGTCCCCAGCAGGATGTGACCCAGCAATATCGCCTAGCACGCTCAACCGCTCCATCAACCAGACCTGAAGGATTAAGGGACACCCTCGATACGGGCTCGCCCTATTGCAGGCACGATCATTCAGACCCAGGATCGTCTCAGCTAGGATCACGGCGGAAGGGTTACAGCCATACTCCATCTCTTGAACGACAGTGATTAGGCGAGGATCACCAAGCGCTCCCTCATACAAAGAATTAGGAAACATGTAACGGTGGACTAAGCAGAATGCCAACGCCCTTTTTCTGGCACCAAAGGAGATCGTCTCATTTTCGCGGTTCATGAGCCGCTTGCACAGCGATAGAGGCGATACGACTCCCGACAAATAACTCCTCTGTCTCCACACGAGTCATCGAAGGTAGTTACGCACGTGCCTCTTATATCCAGGCCGATCTAACGCACACTGAATGTTAGTTCGCAACCAACCACCAATGGCCCCAAATTCCTCAACCAACGGACACACCTCCCACTAGGAAAGCGGAAGCGTGGAAACTCAAGTCCCGATAGTCGAGACACGCATCCAGGAACTCGGGCTCCATTCAAGCCGCCTAAACCCAGGAGGACCCCAAACCGCAATCTTTCAAGTCTTCCTCTTCCAAATTGATAAGGACGCACACCAACGACGCAAGTTTCCTTCAAAACTCTCCATAACTCGGCCGAATGTTAGTAAATATTACGAATATTTTTGGAAAATCGAGAATAGAAAACGAGAGGATGAGTGAAATGAACTAACTTAGCCCTCCTTTTATAGCCAGAGATTTGCAAGGCGAAATACAACACAAAAACTTAAACGCTAGTGAACAAGCGATTAAAATAAATCAAACAAAAACCACAAAATAAAATTCTAATCGCCTGTAAACAGGCGATTAAAAATCAAATCGCCTGTTTAAAGGCGATTTTCTTTTTCTTTTCTGACAGAATTATTCGATTTCTTACACTTCTTACACACCTACACCCAAAATTTTTTAACCTATTACCCCTATTACTTTTCTACCGACCTCCAACCTATTTTTACGGTCCCGTCGCGTCGTCTCGATTTCATGTGATCAATTCCGTGTATTTAAGTATTCTTCATTTTTCACAAAACACAATAATCACACAAAATTAAACACAACACAAAATATGATTTTCGCATTCACAATTTTCGTCTCAAAAGCGTCGTTTTAGCTCGCATTTTACTATGTCAAAAACGTCTTTTCTGAGTCTAAAATATGTCCTAACCAAAGATTTTTCAAAAACTCTTCATTTTGCATTTAATTGAGTCATTAGCGAGTCAGTCTCAATCGAGGCGTATATATATGCTTTCACGACTAACAATGTTTTGCAGTGCGCTCGGCAAGCAAATACGCAAGGATTTGAGACGACTCTGACGACGAGGAATGCATTTTTTCGCAACAAGACAAAATAACCAAATTATACCCATAAACACCCACGAGTCCAAAAATCAACCAACCATAACAAGTCCTAATACATAAACCAATACAAGCAGAAAATAATATTCATAATACAAAGTCCAAAATATACAAAGTCCAAGCCTACTACGGTGGTCACGACGCCGCAAGACAAAGACGCAGGAATCAATCTCAAAGACGTGCTCTATCCGGCTCCCACCGTGATATCGACCCTCGGCTCTGCCGGGACCTCGCCAGGCTCCTCGGCATGCGCGGCCTCCATTTCGACGCGATCTCGCCTCCTCACCCGACCCTGGCTAACTCAAGGCGGCGCCTCGGCCGTCTCGCCTGCGCCTATGAGCATCAACAACTTTATCGTTCACGACCAGCGCCACCGGTTCGCGCTTTGCGAGCCTCACTGTGGACCTCGGTGTCACACCGCCGCAAAGCGAGGAATACATTTAGCTTTCCAACTGGGGCTATAATCAAAAAACACCTTGACAGAGTTTGACTAATGATTTTACACTAAAATCTTACTCAAACCGGGGCTATAATCAAAAACTCGTTTCAACAGAGTTTGATTAATGATTTTACAATAAAATCTTATTCAAACGGGGGCTATATACTACATAATACTCATCTTTGTACAAAGAGAAGGGTTAATACCTTTCTCACGCGCGGATCCCACCTCTCAAGACGCGTCGGTGACCCTGGACATGGAAAGCGGCGTACGATCGAATGAGCGACCACTCGTGAACAACGGCCAGTCCTCAGCGAGCGGAGGAGGTGGAACTCAAGGTCGTGGTCACGTCGCTACAAAACAAAAATAGGATAAATTTTTGCTTCACGGAACCAAAGCAGATACAAGCGAAAAGGATAATCAAGCATACCTCGATCACAACACAAGAAGGGCACGCTGCGGCCCAAGTCACGTAATCCTCATCCCGCCGCAGAAGTCGGAGCCTGACTCACCGTGATACACGTCCACGACGCTCATTAGCGTCGGGCGTCTCCACTTAACAAAACCGAGGGCGAGGAGTTGTGCGATGAAGCCGCCGCGACCGTCTGCGCAGACAGACGCTTCTCCCAAGTACCGGTCTGGCCGTCGGGTCTCGATGTACGCCCGCCGTCCGTCAAGGGGACCAAAGCGGCTGCGCGTCAGGAACGCCGGTAAAATTCCTCAAGGGTCGCGAACAAAGCGCAAAACAAAACCAAATTATAAAAAACAAACACAAACCCAAAAACAAGCTACAAGAAGACCAAAATACAAAACACGACCGCCTTACCTTATCCATCGTCATCCGGGTTAGGCGTGCGAGCCGCGTCATAGTTCAGGCCAATACCCCTCCGATCCGCCGTCGCATACGCATGGAAAGCCGGGTATGTAGCCGTCACCTTGAACGTGTCCGGGAGCAGAGAGGGGAAGTGAGCATAGCACCAAGCCTGCGAGCAAACAAAACACACGTTACAGGAGAAAAGCAGAAACAAAACAACAAAAACTACAAAAGTCGAACCCTACCTCCATCAGAAGACCAGGGCCCACAAGCGACACATCCGAATCCTCGTCAATCGATCGGGCGCCGCTGCGTCCCTCGTAATGGATCAGCGGACCCAGGCGAGAGTCACCCAGTCAAAGTCACCTAGGCGTGACATGTCTGACAGCGCCATCAACACAGCCGTCGACGCTCGCTCCCCCTTGTCGCCAAAGTGGGTGGCCGTCAGGAACCACCACAACCACAGCCGGGCCCTCTGCTCAGCGCTCGCTCGAGTAGACCCTTTCTTCTTCCTCCTCCCCTCGAAGAAGTCAGCAAACCATATCGTGCGGTGAAAGCGTGTGCTCCTCGTCCTTCCCGCACTTAACCCCGTCGCCAATCAGGCGCACGACTCGTGGGCTATCAATAGGAGGTCGCTCACGCCCCCAGTCAAGTACACCCTCGCCATGAGGCAGCCCCGTAACAGCTGCCCACGAAGAAAGAGTCACGCCAACCTCGTAACCAGGCATGTGGAAGGTGTTGGTCGTATCCCAAAACCTATCCAACAACGCCCTAAAATGCGGTGGCGCGAGTTCACCCGCTTGCCCCGCACCTCCCTCCACTTCTGCACCAAGGGACCGAAAGCTGTCCCAAGCACTATGTCCCGCTCCTCCTGGGTGAGCCTACCCTCAAAGACGTCAAACACCGTCCGAAACCCAGAGAAGGTCCTCATCGAGCCTAACGGACAGCCGACCTTCACCCGGATCGACAAGTGCTCCAAGCGACTCCAAACCAGAGTCACGCCGTCCCAGTCCAGGGCCACCTGCGACCACAAGCGCGGACCGTGAGGGTAGTCAGGCCTCGCGCCCAGCTCGTCAACCATCCCCATGAAAACCTCGGTCGCGGCCTCCAGACTTGCCGCACCTGCATCCTGGGCCGCGCCCTCAGCCTCACCCTCAGCCTCACCCTCAGCCTCTACCTCAGCCTCAGGATCATCCTGAACCTGCTCCTGAGCATGGCCCTGAAACTGACCCCCGGCCACAAAGGCAGCCCCCGCAGTAGCGACAAAGAAGAATCGAGCATCGCTGCCAGCAAAGCAAAGCAGCCGCGGCAGCCTCAGCAGTCTCAACCTCGACAGCCACCTCAGCCACAGTCTCGTCAGGAACCCCCTCCTCGTCACTCGAAGACTCCTCCGACCCGGAAGTGTCCTCATAACGGCTCCCCGGACCCCGAGCACGACCACGCCTCCGCGGAACCGCCACGGGAGCTCCCCCCTCTCCAACCTCCTCAAAAACACCGGCGACCTCAGCCTCGTCCCGGTCACCACCCTCGGCAGCAACACGAGCTCGACGCCTCGGCCTGCTGCTGCCCTCACCAGAAGCCACATCCACCTTGCGCTTCTTCGGCCTCGGGTTCCTCCGACCGCGACCACGGCCTCTAACTCGACCCCTACAGGAGCCACAGCGTCCTCCAAAGACAGCCCACGGCCACGTCCTGCGAGAGACCCTGCAGCCTACGCCCGACCTGCGCCACGGCCTCCCCCAGGACCCTCAGACGACTCCACAGCAGCGCCACGTCCACGCCCCTGCAAAGACTCTGGGAGGACACCCTGGGCCTGACCTCGACCACCAACAGAGACCTCGGCGACCCTAAGCGGCCCACTACCGCTTAGCGTCACCGTAAGACCGCGTCCCGCCAACGACCGGTCTCCTCACGCACTACATTAGCGAAAAAGCGGCGACTTCGGCGTAACGCCACGACCCACACCACTAACGGTGGCTCAGACCACCGGAACAAAGACCACGCCCCAGGCCACTAGCGAAAGCCCAGCGACGCACCAACCGGCACTAGCACCACTAGCGAGAAAAAGGCCGGAGACTCCACACGGCACCACTCAAGCTCACTCCTGGCGTCGTAGAAGCTCCAGCGCCTGAGGAAAAGCTCTCAAAGAAGTCCGACCGAGACGGACCTTGAAGCCTCCAAAGGCGCAGTACACCGAAGTAGGAGTATGCTCGTCCTCGAACGATAAAGTCAACGCCCGCCAAAACCCGATCCATGTCATCGAAGTAGGCGCTGAGGCCTAGGATCACCTGCACAAGATTCAAAGACATACTCGAGGAAGCGGCAAAGAAATCATTCTAGAAAGATCAAGGCGAAGCGACAAAAAGCAAGCCATAGGCCCATTTTTGTGAGATAAGGCCAAAGCGGAGGCGAAGCACGAAACCGAAATCCATGAGGCATTATCGATATATACGTCCTACTCGATCAAGTTAAGAGCAAGCACGCCCAAAAGCGAAAGAATTGGCCAAAAGCAGTGAAGCAGGCCTTTTTAAACCAAAAATAGCGAGAGGGAAAACGCTACAAGCCGAGAAACCCACATTTCTTGACACAAACCCAACCCACAAATCACAATAAGCTCATGCAAAAATTTCATGCGAAACGATGTCCCTAACACCTCGGTGAATAGCTTTTACAAAACACCTCCAAACTACAAAAGCGACCTTTACTTGACCATAACTCAACCCAAAAGCCCCACTTCTCACAAAACAACCCCTAGCCAACACAGACAACATACATTACCTTACATTCCATTAACGGGGCACGAAAAGCGAGGAAAAGCGACTTTTGGAAACCTAGCCTAAACTACAAAAAACGCTCCAAAACACCTCCAAACAACACATTTCCTACAAAACAAGACCAAAAGTGTACCATACTAGCCATGAAAACACAATACAAAGAATTCGGGCAAGTTTCGGGACCGAAAAATTTCGACCAAAATCGGCCCTTATACCAAAACACACGAAAATTACGGTTTTTCAGGCCGTTTTTCGCACACAAGCCACCCAAACCTATACCCTAGCATACTACAACACTTCCAAAACAACCAAGCCAATCGGGATCGTTTTAAGTAACGAAAACAGAGCACAAGCCCCGACTTAACCCCCTTTCATACGGTTTCACCCCAAACGAACCGTTTTTCGCATGAATTTCAACGAACCGAGCTCACCAACGCGTTATACTGCTAATGGGTAAGCTACACTGAAGTTTTGAGCCATTTTCAAGACGTTTTCAAAAATGACCAAAATGCCCTCCGAGTCGAAACGCACGAAAATCGAGGCCACAAGTCGGGTTTTCACGCAACGACAGCAAGACAAGCGAGGTAAGCACTATACTAGCCATGACGAACGTTTTCAAGCCAAGACAAGAGCTAAACTCGAATCAAACCGACATTTTCGACCCAAACCCTAGAAAACGGTATTTCGAGTTAAAACCGACTCAAACCAAATTCAAAACACGAAAAACCAAGTGAGTTGAGTACGTACCTTGGTCCATGACGAATTATAGGAGTCGGAAAATCGATTTTTGATCAAGAAAATCGCCAAGACGAGTTTTAGAGGTTTTCGATTTAGTTTTTATTTTTCGGATAAAATAAACCAACCTCTCTCCTTTCCCGTGTTTTAAACAAAAAACGCCAAACAAATTTCTAATCGCCTGTTTACAGGCGATTATATTTTTGTTCTATGGGTTTCAGCTTTGTTTTGAAATTTGTTTTCCTCGGCCCATTACACTTTCAACCCGTTTCAAGCACAATTTCAACCCAATACGAAAGACACGTAGCCTCCTCACGAGACGTTCATAAAAACCTAACCTTTTATGAGAAAAACACGTAGCCTCCTCACGAGACGTTCATAAAAACCTAACCTTTTATGAGAAAAACACGTAGCCTCCTCACGAGACGTTCAAATCCAAAAACACGTAGCCTCCTCACGAGACGTTCAAAAAAACCTAACCTTTTATGAGAAAAACACGTAGCCTCCTCACGAGACGTTCAAATCCAAAAACACGTAACCTCCTCACGAGACGTTCATAAAAACCTAACCTTTTATGAGAAAAACACGTAGCCTCCTCACGAGACGTTCAAATCCAAAAACACGTAACCTCCTCACGAGACGTTCATAAAAACCTAACCTTTTATGAGAAAAACACGTAGCCTCCTCACGAGACGTTCAAATCCAAAAACCTCCTCACGAGACGTTCATAAAAACCTAACCTTTTATGAGAAAAACACGTAGCCTCCTCACGAGACGTTCAAATCCAAAAACACGTAACCTCCTCACGAGACGTTCATAAAAACCTAACCTTTTATGAGAAAAACACGTAGCCTCCTCACGAGACGTTCATAAAAACCTAACCTTTTATGAGAAAAACACGTAGCCTCCTCACGAGACGTTCATAAAAACCTAACCTTTTATGAGAAAAACACGTAACCTCCTCACGAGATGTTCATAAAAACCTAACCTTTTATGAGAAAAACACGTAGCCTCCTCACGAGGCGTTCTCATAAAAACCTAACCTTTTATGAGAAAACACGTAGCCACCTCACGAGCCGTTCATAAAAACCTATCCTTTTATGAGAAAAACACGTAACCTCCCCACGAGACGTTCATAAAAACCTAACCTTTTATGAGAAAAACACGTAGCCTCCTCACGAGACGTTCATAAAAACCTAACCTTTTATGAGAAAAACACGTAGCCTCCTCACGAGACGTTCATAAAAACCTAACCTTTTATGAGAAAAACACGTAGCCTCCTCACGAGACATTCAAATCCAAAAACACGTAACCTCCTCACGAGACGTTCATAAAAACCTAACCTTTTATGAGAAAAACACGTAGCCTCCTCACAAGACGTTCAAATCCAAAAACACGTAACCTCCTCACGAGTCGTTCATAAAAACCTAACCTTTTATGAGAAAAACACGTAGCCTCCTCACGAGACGTTCAAATCCAAAAACACGTAACCTCCTCACGAGACGTTCATAAAAACCTAACCTTTTATGAGAAAAACACGTAGCCTCCTCACGAGACGTTCAAATCTAAAAACACGTAACCTCCTCACGAGACGTTCATAAAAACCTAACCTTTTATGAGAAAAACACGTAGCCTCCTCACGAGACGTTCAAATCCAAAAGCGCGTAACCTCCTCACGAGGCGTTCATAAAAACCTAACCTTTTATGAGAAAAACACGTAGCCTCCTCACGAGGCGTTCATAAAACCTAACCTTTTATGAGAAAAACACGTAGCCTCCTCACGAGGCGTTCATAAAAACCTAACCTTTATGAGAAAAACACGTAGCCTCCTCACGAGGCGTTCATAAAAACCTAACCTTTTATGAGAAAAACACGTAGCCTCCTCACGAGGCGTTCATAAAAACCTAACCCTTTTTATGAGAAATCTGAACGCCGTAACCTGCGCTCTGAGGCGACCAACAAGAAGCGCAAGCAAAGCAAAGGAGCGCAAGCGGCGCCAAGCAAAGCAAAGGAGCGCAAGCTTGGCGCAAGCAAAACAAAGGAGCGCAAGCCGGCGCAAGCAAAGCAAAGGAGCGCAAGCCAGAAGCGCAAGCAAAGCAAGGAGCACAAACGGAAACACAAGCAAGGCGCCAGCTGGGAGTACTCAGGCCACATGCAGGCTGACATGCCCTTAAACATGTAAGACCGTCATGTCCTTAAAAACATGTCGTCCCTCCTCGCATTTCCGACGCTAAGTCCTCGTCTCTCCCATAAGACACATGCTTAGCGCCGCCAGTAGTATCGAGGCTGTAATGGTCCTGATACTATCTTTAAGTTTGACTAACGCTTTGTCCGAAGCTCGAGTCAAACTGGGGCTCTGTAGTTACCGTATCCGTACCCCAAAAACAAACCCGATGATGAAAAGGACTTTCATACATGCTTTTAAATGAGTCAAAGCGGTACAAAAGTGTCTAAAACGTATTAGTCATTTTTAGCGTATTAATTTGGACTTGCATAATCATGAAAGTAAATGTCAATTTTAGTCATCATGAGCGTAACACGAGCACAATATAGGAACGGCTTATTAAGCCAAGCCACAAAAACAAATTTCAACTAGCTACAAAGCGGCCCAAACTTACAAAAGCGACCTAAAACGCACACTAACCACGACACTCAAAGCGGGCCAAAGTGCGTCCGTGTCACATTTTCAAAAGTTAGGTTTTATGAAACCATAAAATAATATAACCTAATATTATTTTATTTCAGGCCAAAACCGAAAAACACGACAAAAACCGAAGCACGAAAACCGAAATTCGGACCAAAACTGAACAAATACTTAACCCCTAAGTAAACAACAAAACATAATCATTACCTAATCAAACCGTCAAAAACCAAAAGGCGGCATAAAACAGCCCACCAAAACAAAAATCTAATCGCCAGTAAACAGGCGATTAAAAACCAAATCGCCAGTTTACTGGCGATTAAGTTTTCCTCTCCCAACCTTGGTTCTTTTATTTCATTTGGCGGCTGCATTGAAACATAATCGCATGCTCACTGGCGATTAAGTTTTGTCCCTGCACAGAAACCAGCCAAACTCTATAAATACCAACCCATTTCATCCATTTTCAAATACCCGGTTTTAGCACTTACACACTATTCACGAAATCCACTCAAAAATACCGTCTTTACATTTTCGAAAGGTAAACATTTTACCTACGGGCTGGACGTTTGAGACTCGGATAATGGGGTTACATTAACCCCAAACCCGATATTGGCACTAAGCGGCCGTATTCGTAATACGGCCAGTAGCAATTGATTCATAATCCGTCTAAACCCCGCCAATATCGCATAAATAAACGACTCATTATCACTAAAGCAAACCGACGTCACTTTTATAATTACGCAAGTCCTCATTCATGCATTAAATAACGACTAGAATCACGGATCCAACACTAAATTGTACCGTTTCATAGAGTCTTTTAGCATGTCAAAACTGAGGGTTTTTCACAAATTCTAATACGAGATTGGAAAATAACGTCTATAGTAATAATTTAGTCAATAAATTATTATTTAACGTACATTTCCTATAGCAATATGTCATTATTTTGACAATTTACATTATTTATGCATTTTAATCGAGTCATACTTATTCGCACTTGTACGTAGCGTCATTTTAGCCCAAATATCGAAATTAAGCAAATGTTTTCAAATTAGTAGAGACTACTCTTATGTAGGCTTTTTGATTACGGTTTTCAAAACTTATTTTGTCAAGACTTTCGAAAAGTAACCTCACTCCGAATCCCTTCTCTGGTTTCAAACCTCAGATTGATAGGTATCGACGCACCTTGAAATCCGAGACACTCGTGTCTTGTATTTCAAGACGCGTTGAATAGGTTCCAAATTCCTTTAATATTTGGTGGCGACTCCGAAAATACACTTTCAAAAAGGATTTTCTACTTTTCTTTTTGGTCACAAATTCATGCAATGATCTCCCCCATTTTCTCAAAACTTCGCACCCTTTCTGCGAGGCGCATTCCGCTTCCGGCGCCAACGTGGGCGAGACGAGGCCAGCGTCGATAGGTCTATCCACCTTCCCTACCTTCGGTTGGCGACTCATTGAGGACGAGCATGATTTTTATTATTTTTGAAAAACTAGTTTTTCTTTTATTTTAAAATCATAAAGAAGTGAAGCTTGAAACTTTGAAAACATTTACGCTTTCGATATTTGGGCAAAAATCGTTGAGTCGAATCCTCTGATTCAAACCACACCGCTTTGAGGAACGGCCCCGGTAACTCTCGCCATAAGCGAGGTAACTCCGGACACCTTTGTTCTCTCACCCTCCACGATTACAAGTACGGCATCCGTACAAGCGATCGTAACAGTCAAACTCGAGCGCTCTAGGGCCGTCTTGAATGCACACCTAAGGCGTGTGTAGTCTTGCGGGTGCCCTACCCAAACGTCAGCGGGAATGACCGGAGGGAACCTTACCCTATAAACCAAAAACCTGTGTTTATATGTACAAGTGCGAAGCTATAGTACCCTCACTATAGTAGTCTTTCAAAAAAGCTTTCTGCATGCAAAAACTCCTCCTAGGCATTATACTTTTAAAATACGTCCATCTTTGAAATTGCTTTTTCAAACTTTTTTCAAAAAAGGTCATACTTTTAAAAAACACGCCGTTAGGCTCTTTGACCCATAGTCATTTGAGTTTGATAAATAAAATGCCAGTGCATTTAAAACCGATCCAGGATAATCACTAGGTCCCCGATCTATTTCAAACCGTAAGTGAATTATGCACCGACGTATCGTCATAATACATTTATTGCAAAAATTTCATAGAGCAAAACCCGACAATGTCAATGCATTTTGAGATTTTAAATGAAATTAACTTTTAGAACATTAGAATTAGCTCTAAGTCGAGTGACTCTTTAGTCATCCCGATTTACTCTTTTTCTCTCAAAACATAAAAGCTCGGCCTCGTTCGCATGCGTGCCCGTTGATTTACTCTTTGAATCGAGTGACTTATTGTCATTTTCGATTTAGATCCCTGAGTCACACGTAAAAGGTGAACAATTGATCACCTTTTACCCAATTTTAACATCCTCAGTCGACTAGCCCTATCGCTACTTCGATCTGATCCTTTTTATCATAATCCAATGATAAACCCCTGGCAACATACCGCCGGGTTAATCGATTATGATCATACAAATTTTCTTACCTCGAGAATAGGGGCGTGTTAACACGCCTCTATCTCACAAAGCTTTCCGTCTCCTTTTAAAAGCTAATAACACGAGTCAAGTCGAGTCACCCACTTCTTACGCTTTTGTGTCTTCCTTTGGTCGTGAATGTGATTTTTCATTCGAGTCTTTTCCTTCTATTTTAGAATCACTAAAGATTTGAAAACTTTGTCAGGTCCGCTCATTGAAAAACCCTGGATACGCTGATTTAACTAAGAACCGCCACTTAAACCCACCTCCGCTCCAAAGAAAGCGCTCCACAACAGATCAAAACCAAAACCTGTCATGGCCTTTCAACACGACGAAGGTTTCGGAGGACCACCACCCCCCCAGAGGTAACTGCCGAACAAGTCCGACAGCTCAATGATAGGATAGCTAGCCTCACTCGACGATCGAACAAATGGCTATCATGCAAAAGTTGACGAGAGAAAAAGCAGCGTCGCTGGCGAGGAATCGAGCGGAGCGAAAGGATTCGAACCATGGAAGAACGTCTCACGAACTCAAGGGGTTACTCCATACACCAAGAGAACGAGCACATCCCAAAGAACGTCGGATCCATGCTACCAGGACAAGTTAGCACTTAGCGATCTTCCGTCTTGAAAGGTCACGAAAGCCGCTCGTTCACGCGTCAAGGCTTTCAAAGCTAAAATGGCCATCATGGGCGTCGAACCCCCTGCATGGGCTACCTTATTCCCTCACTCATTGGGCCAGCGCAACCCAGGGCATGGTTCTACGCTCTAGAACCACATAAAGCGGGTAGTTTCGAGGACATATGATTGCGTTCGATCTACAATCTGGGACAACAATGATATCCAAGTCTCACTCGTGCATTGGAGGTCGACCCGGAAGGACAATGAAGGATTTCACCAGTACCTTACGCCTTTGGAAGAAGGCGTGTGCTCAAATACCTAACCGCCCAAGGGACACCGATCCGATTACTAAGTTCAACAACAACCTTACCCCGCGTACCAACAACACCTACGATATGGGAATTTCGACAACTTCTCAACCCTCGGCGTCGTCGGCGAGCTCATCGAGGGCGACCTTCGTAGAAAATAGGAATAAGAGTGCGGTCGCGGATATCAAGGGAGCTCATCTCGAGCCACCACCAAAGTCGAGCCCATCCATGCCATCAACGCCTTTGGGCGCGTTAGAGGCACCACCGGTTTCTGACACCACCAAGACCTGCCATGCCTCCGCCAAAGGCATCATACTCACCTCCTGGTCCCGGTTCAATGAAAGCGCGACGAAACTTTGACCCAATATACATGACTTACTCAAAGGCACTACAGAAGCTTGTGAGCCGTAATGTACTTCAACTCATAGGACCTACTAGCGAGCCTCCCCCGGACAAGAAGCCAAAATCGTGGGATCAGAAGCATACTGCGAATTCCACAGAGGAAAGGGGCACGACACCGAGCAATGCTTCCGCCTGAAGAACATAGTTCAGGACTTGATCGACGACAATACCATCGTAAAGCCCAGCCCAAGTCCTAAGCCTTCAAACCAGCTCAACCCTCTACATAACCATGCTATATTCACAGAAGCACACCCTATCATCGACTGCTCCAAAATGATAGTCTCAGATGATCACGAAGTCAACGGCATCTGGAATGCTTCTGAGGATGAAGCCGACAATGATGACACCCGCATATGTCTCCAGGATGAGCCCTACGAAGAGGAAACTCAACCCCATCGGCCGCCAGGCAAGTATGGAGAGCTATGTCACAAGTACCCATTTAGGCTATCGGACAGTGATGACGAAGTAGCCTACTTAACACGTTCTGGACGTCCGTACCAAGCTTCTCTAAAGTTACTTGAACCTCAAAGCCACCCGCCAAGGTTGACTGCTCAAGAGAAGAACAAGGGAATAATCATAGACGAGGATACGCCGCCTCCTTCGCCTACCTCCACACCCCCCCCTACAAGCATCGCTCCCACGCCGTCAGCCACCAAAGTGACATTACCTGACACCAATCCTGTACCTGTCTTGCCAGTCAACAAGGTAGCATCACCAAGTCCTACCCCAACACCCTTACCCCCACGAAATCGGAGACACGCTCCATAAGCGGCTCAACAAGGCAGCGGACATTTGATCTGGCGGCTCTTAAGGGACTCGATGGGACATCGTGAAGCCCTCTACCAAGCATTACAGTCACCCCAATGACATCGGAAATGTCTCCCGCAGAAGCTTATCGGTAACATTACGCGAATGGCAAGCCAACGCCGTCACCTTCTCGATAAAGACCTCCCTCCATTCGGTGGCACACACATAACCTACCTCTACATCAACGTGGAATGCCACGGCATGACATTACCGATCGTCCTCATCGACAATGGATCATGATCAATGTCTTGCCCTTCGAGAGCGGCCGGAAAATCGGGATTAAGGAAAAGCGACTTCATCCGGGTATGCGGACGGCGTCGGGGCCTCACGATGGAACACGTCGCGGCATAAAGGGAACCATCTCCTTCCCATTATAGCGGGACCGGTCATGAGAGAAACCGATTTCAAATCATCGACATACCCTACCTACAACATGCTACTAGGTAGACCACGGATCCACGCTACCAAGGCCGCTACCTCAACCTGCATCAAAGGTCAGGATACCTCTGGATGACGAGATCGTCACCATCGACGCCTCGAACTTTCGAGCTACCCTCAGCAGCAAAAAGCCAAATGATAGTACTGCAGAGATAAATGCCGATCCAGCCGACGACATATGTGGGTTCGACTTCGACTTCAACATCTGTACTCTGACCCGTAGAGAAGAAATCGCTACACTCTACGCCAAGGACGACGATAACAAATGGCCCACCATGGGTCTATCTTACGTACCATGGTCATACGAAGTCTCTCAAGGTTGGGAATCATACAATGATCGCAAGAAATATCATGATTTCCACATGCAACCATACCACATCCTCCCCAGCAACTACTTCGTCAAAGAGGGCACCAGCAAGATTCCTAAGAACACAACCACGTACACCATTGCCGGGATTGATCTCATTTCCGACATCGTGCGCAACAACAACTTTAACCCTACCAACCTGATCATCCCTTACGAAGAAAAAACACCCGACGGATGGTCAAAACCCTCGAATGGGCCAAGCGAACAAGGCCGCACTTTCAAGATAACCACGAGGTCAAGGCTACGCCTTGAAGATTCCGACTCAAGCGAAGATGAAGACAACACCCCCAACAAAAAGACTGTCTTGAAGTTTAAACTCCCTCGTCGTCATTTCAAGTCTCTTACCCCAACTAAGCCCCCGGGCTACTTCCCTGACATAGTTAATTTAGCTAAAGAACTAGAGTCATTAAAGTTGTCCAAAGCTCCCTCGTTTGAGCTATCTTCAAATGTAACCGCTTTTGATAACATTAATAACATGAAAGTTTTTGGTTACTCTTTGCCTCATTTAAACTCTACTTTTCCTAATAATCGCGATAAATCTAAACTAAATAAAATTGCATTATATAGATACATTGCAAGTATTGTCTCAAAACCGAGCAGGACCCGATTATTGAAGACACAACAACCATCAACATAGGAACGCAGAAGAGCCTCAAGAACTACGGTGGGGGCTTCCTAAGCCACGGAAGAAAGGGCCACCTATACCAAGCTCCTCGCGAGTTTAAGGGCGTCTTTGCCTGGTCATATAAGGACATGCGGCATAGACCATGAGATAAATGAGCAACCGCGTCCCGATCAAACAAGGTAGCGGCCGGTCAAGCAAAAGCTCCGTGCATCAAGCGAATGGTCTCTCATGGTCAAGGAAGAGATCGAGAAGCGACTACTGGCTGGTTTCATCCAAGTCATCGAATACTCGGGTGGGTCTCGATATGGTGCTTGGGTTATGAAGAAAAAGCGGCAAAATACGGTATGTGCCGACTTAGGGACTGAACAAAGCTTGCCCAAAGATGATTTCCCACTACCCACATGGACATCCTAATCGACAACACAGAGACCACGCCTTCTGTCATTTATGGATGGATCGCGGGATACAACCAAATCAAAATGGCGGCCAGACGACATGCCAAAAACCACCTTCGTAACCCACTGGGAACATCTTGCTACAGTCATGCCGTTTGGGCTCATAAATGCCGCTACTTACCAACGCCTTTGCTACCACCTTACTCCACGACATGATGCATAAGGAGGTTGAGGTATACGTCGGCGACATGATCGTAAAATCAAAAGAAAGGGATGACCACATCACAAATCTTGAAGTTCTTCACCGAATCGAGCGATCAAGATGCGATTGAACCCACGAAATGCACCTTTGGGGTCACGTCAGGCAAATTGTTAGGCCACATAGTGAGCAGTAGCGGGATCGAAATGGGCAGGCCAAAATCAAAGCAATAATGGGCATGAAGACACCGTGCAACATCGGCGAAATAAGGAGTTTCTTGGGACAAGTCAATACATCTCCAGGTTCATCGGCAAGCTCACCATGATCGTGAACCAATCTTCAAAAAGTTGAAGAAGGAGGAACATACGAAGTGGGACGATGTCTGCCAGCAAGCATTCGACAAAGTCAAAGGCCTGCTCACAAACCCACCTGATCTTGTACCCCCACAAAAGACTTGCACATCAGCTTATACTTAACGACCACGCCAAACGCCATGGGTGCCATGCTCGCCAAGAAGTCAACAACGAAGAGCGGGCCATCTACTACATCGGCAAAAAGTTTCCACGACTACGAAACCGGTATGAACGGTCGAGAAAAGGCGCCTCTCACCGATGCAGGCAACCAAAAAGCTCGAGCACTACCTCCTCACTAGCACAACAAGAGTCTATTCCCTAATGGACCCCCTCAAATACCTATTTGAAAAACCAGTCCTGAACGGACGCATGGCCCGGTGGACTCTGCTTCTCGCCGAGTACGAACTCAAGTACCTCCCTCTGAAAGTAATCAAAGGAAGAGCGGTTTCAGACTTCCTCGCGAGAAAATGCTATCATCGAGCGACCCATGATCGATACAATGTCATTCGGACGATGGGATCTTCGCCATAGAAAAGAATGCGGCAATTATACTTGACGGGCGTCAAACTACAGGGGCTATGGAGTGGAATACTCTAATATCCCCAAACGGCGATCATACTCCACTCTCAATCAAGCTCGACTTGATTGTCACGAACAACGCCTTGAGTCACGAGGCTGCATTTATAACTGCGGCGACCATCACTCTCAAGATAAAGAACCTACGGGTACATGGAGATTCATTCCTCATCATAAATCAAGTGGCGAGGCATGGAAGATCATGGCGAAACCCTCACCAAATACCAAGCAAAAGTACAAAAACTCCTAGCCAACCCATTTGCATTGAGTTCTATCACCTCCCGAGGAAGAAAACCGGTTCTTGACCTTTGTCAAAACTCTCATCCCTCTGAACATGCCACGGACATGAGATTACTACCCATCATCGTCGAAAGGCGTGGCGAACGACATACATCCATACCATTGACCTGGGCCGGCGAAGCGAGGCGAGCCTTGGTATCGGCTATAATCAACTACAAAGCAGGACAACACCTACCCCACGGAGCAGATAAACGTGGGACGAGAGGGCTATCAGGCTCCTAGCTTCCCGATTTGTGCTAGAGATGGGACAACTACTCAAGAAGACACCACAAGGGACACTTTGCTCATATGTGTCGACTACGAAGAAGGCGAGAAATCGTCACGCAAGTCCATGATGGCGAATCACGGACCCCACATGAGCGCTCGAGCACTCTGCAAACAAGTCCTACGGCTAGGATGGTATTGGGCGACCATGGAGGCGGCCCGTATCCAATACGTCAAGCATTGCCACAAGCGCCAAATTTTACGAACGTCGACATGTACCACCTTCACCACTATCTGACCTAACCTCACCTGGCCCTTTTCAACCTGGGGCATCGGCGTGATAGGAAAAGTCCACCCCATCGGGCGAGGAGGTCAACGTTTACGTCTTTGGTAGCCATCGACTACTTCACTAAATGGGTAAGCGGCGTCTTTTCGGACCCTTGGCTCCAAGGAAGTCGCCAAGTTCATCCAGGCGAACATCATATGCGATATGGCATACCCACGCAGTTCATCGGCGATCAAGGTTCACACTTTCAACGAGGCCGAAGCCATACTCACAAAATACAACATCCGGCATCACAAATCCTCACCCTATCGACCCCCGAACCAATGGAGCCGTTGAAGCGGCAAACAAGGCGGTCGTCACCATACTTGAGAAGATGATCGGCGGTGCAAAGATTGGCCTAACAAAATACCATATGCACTGCGGGGATACCGTACTACCATCAGAACCCCTACGGGCATGACCCCTATTTCTCACCTCTGGCATGGGCCGTCAACGATGGAAATAGAAATACAATCTCTGCGCATACTAATGGAAAGTAGCATCCCGAAGCGAGAATGGGCCGTGGCGGTGCGAACAACTCATGCTCCTGGATGAGCGCCGACTACATTCCACGAGCAAATGCAGAATGTACCAAGCGAGCTACAACGAGCATTCAACAAGCGAGTTAAGCCCACGACACATAAAAGTAGGTGATCTCGTACTAAAGTCAGTCCGAGCACCACTTCCAGTCGACCCACGAGGAAAATTCAAGCCTAACTGGGCTGGACCTTACCTCGTCAAGGAAATGTTCACGGGCGGGCGATCAAACTAACCGACTCGGCGGCCAAGAGTTCAACCTCGCCCACAAACCTCGATCAACTCAAGAAATACTACCCCTAAAAACCGCTTGCAATGTATACATAGAATACAAATTTTATAGAAAGCAGTTTATGGGCCGTGAGTCCTTAAACATGCTCATGGGCCGTGAGGTCCTTAAACATGCTCATGGGCGGCATGCCCCTAAAGCTGCTTTTCTTTCCACAAAATCAAACACAATTCATGGGCCAGCGGGTCCTTAAACATGCTCATGGGCCGGCATGCCCCTAAAACTGCTTTTTCTTTCCACAAAAATCAAACACAATTCATGGACCGGCAGGTCCTTAACCGTGGCCATGCGCCGGCATGCCCCTAAAGCTGCTCTTTCTCTCTACAAAAAGCAAAAACACAACCCATGGGCCGGCATGCCCCTAACCATGCATCCACCAAGCGCAATTCATGGGCCAGCGAGGTCCTTAAACATGCTCATGGGCGGCATGCCCTAAACATGCACATTCACCACAAAAAAAAAAAAAAAAAAAAAAAAGCAAACACAACTCTTGGGCGGTATGCCCTTAAACATACATTCTCGAACTCTGGCAGGTTTGATTCCACTTTTCGTGGATCGTGGCGACTTTGCAAAAAGCGCAACCGATATTCAACACAAAAATGACACGTCAAGCTTAAAAAGGCAAGGACATAGTCAACACAAAAATTCGTCTTTTAGACCTGAAGGGTTAAAGGGCGATATTCAACACAAAAATAGCGCGTCTAAAGCTTAAAAGGCCAAGGACATAGTCAACACAAAAATTCGTTTTTAACCTAAGGGTAAAAGAGCGACATTCAACACAAAACGACAAACCCAAAGCTTAAAAAAGGTCGAGGGAATAGTCAACAAAAATGCTTGCTTTCTAAACCTTTGAAAAAGATTAGAACCAAGGAATTTCACACAAAATAACAAACAAAATAAGGCAGAGTCGTAAATAAAACACGATTTTATTAATCTTAAAAAGAACGGTTACGTTTTGGATTTTTCAAACATAGGAGCATAACTACGACCTTAGAAATACACTAACAAACACTATATATTACAATACGAGTCCCGGCATGTACATCGGGTTTAGGATAGGTAATATATTACATAATACAACATAATATGAACATAATACTAACAAAGCACACATAAACTAAAACCAGGTTACTCTCCAAAACCGACTCGAGACCCCTCCAGCTGAATAAAGGGAGCACCAACCCTCAACCCCAATGGCGATCCCCAACATTGCCATAACAACCTTGATCACCTGACCCTGGAATATGCCGACGGCCGAACACACTTTCATCGGCCGAGAGTAGCTCCGGACTCGAACCCTCGCCATCACCACCGTCGTCCAAGGTCGGCGGGTCATAAGCGGACATATGAGAAAGCCCGTTGAGCTCTAGGGCTCGAAGGCGTGACCTCTTGTGGGGGCTCTGCGCAATAGTCCACCTAGCATAGGCTCGTGATACCTGAGTCGTCCTAGGAGTACCCGCCACAGGCCACCTAGGGCGCGTAATCCATCCACTCACCCAGGCATCGGCTATGCCACTAGTCAACATAAGCATGCCCTGCACCTTGGTGTCATGACCAGGAATGAACTGTGCCCACCCCATCTGTCTCCTCACTCGCACGGGATGGATGTAAACACCCATGTCGAATCCGCAAAGGAGGACTCCAGACGAACCATCGCCAGCCTCACTTGCCGTCACATCAACTATTCCCCACCACGGTACCAACCAACGAATGGTCGACGACCCCACAAGTCCAGGGAAGTAATCGTCAGGGCGATGATGTGGATCCAGCCACCTAATATAACGACTAGTCACGTCCCCAGCAGGATGTGACCCAGCAATATCGCCTAGCACGCTCAACCGCTCCATCAACCAGACCTGAAGGATTAAGGGACACCCTCGATACGGGCTCGCCCTATTGCAGGCACGATCATTCAGACCCAGGATCGTCTCAGCTAGGATCACGGCGGAAGGGTTACAGCCATACTCCATCTCTTGAGCAGCGGTGATTAGGCGAGATCACCAAGCGCTCCCTCATACAAAGAATTAGGAAACATGTAACGGTGGACTAAGCAGAATGCCAACGCCCTTTTTCTGGCACCAAAGGAGATCGTCTCATTTTCGCGGTTCATAAACCGCTTGCACAAGCGATAGAGGCGTCGACTCCCGTCAAATCACTCCTCTGTCTCCACACGAGTCATCTGAAGGTAGTTCTGCACGTGCCTCTTATATCCAGGCCCCGATCTAACGCACACGGGAATGTTAGTTCGCAACCAACCACCAATGGCCCCAAATTCCTCAACCAACGGACACACCTCCCCACTAGGAAAACGGAAAACGTGGAAACTCAAGTCCCAATAGTCGAGACACGCATCCAGGAACTCGGGCTCCATTCGAAGCCGCCCTAAACCCAGGAGGACCACAAAACCGCAATCTTTCAAGTCTTCCTCTTCGGCCAGATAAGGGCCACACCAACGACGCAAGTTTCCTTCAAAACTCTCCATAACTCGGCCAGATGTTAAAGTAAATATTACGAATATTTTTGGAAAATCGAGAATAGAAGACGAGAGGATGAGTGAAATGAACTAACTTAGCCCTCCTTTTATAGCCGAGATTTGCAAGACGAAATACAACACAAAAACTTAAACGCTAGTGAACAAGCGATTAAAATAAATCAAACAAAAACCACAAAATAAAATTCTAATCGCCTGTAAACAGGCGATTAAAAATCAAATCGCCTGTTTACAGGCGATTTTCTTTTTCTTTTCTGACAGAATTATTCGATTTCTTACACTTCTTACACACCTACACCCAAAAATTTTTAACCTATTACCCCTATTACTTTTCTACCGACCTCCAACCTATTTTTACGGTCCCGTCGCGTCGTCTCGATTTGCGTGATCAATTCCCGTATTTCGTATTCTTCATTTTTCACAAAACACAATAATCACACAAAAATTAAACACAACACAAAATATGATTTTCGCATTCACAATTTTCGTCTCAAAACGTCGTTTTAGCTCGCATTTTTACTATGTCAAAAAACGTCTTTTTACGAGTCTAAAATATGTCCTAACCAGCATTTTTCAAAAAACTCTTCATTTTGCATTTAATTCAGTCATTAGCGAGTCAGTCTCAATCGAGACGTATATATATGCTTTCACGACTAACAATGTTTTGCGAGTGCGGCTCGGCAAGCAAATACGCAAGGATTTCAGACCCGGCTACGACGCAGGAATGCATTTTTCGCAACAAGACAAAATAACCAAATTATACCCATAAACACCCACGAGTCCAAAAAATCAACCAACCATAACAAGTCCTAATACATAAACCAATACAAACAGAAAATAATATTCATAATACAAAGTCCAAAATATACAAAGTCCAAGCCTACTACGGTGGTCACGGCCATTGCAAGGCGACGCGCGGAATCAATCTCGGCCGTGCCACTATCCGGCTCCCCGCATCTTGACCCTCGGCTCTGCCGGGACCCTCGCCGGCTCCTCGGCATGCGCGACCTCATTTCGACGCGATCTCGCCCCTCCTCGACCACGACCCTGGCTAACTCAAGGCGGCGCCTCGGCGTCTCGCCTGCGCCTATGAGCATCAACAACTTTATCGTTCACGGCCCATGCCGGTTAGCGCTTTGCGAGCCTCCTGTGGACCTCACCGTCACCGCCACAAAAGCGAGGAATACATTTAGCTTTCCAACTGGGGCTATAATCAAAAACAGCTTGACGAGTTTGACTAATGATTTTACACTAAAATCTTACTCAAAGCGAGGGCTATAATCAAAAACACCTTCAACAGAGTTTGATTAATGATTTTACAATAAAATCTTATTCAAACTGGGGCTATATACTACATAATACTCATCTTTGTACAAAGAAGGGTTAATACCTTTCTCACGCGCGGATCCCACCTCTTAAGACGCGCCGGTTACCCACAGGACATGGAAGGCGGCGTACGATCGAATGAGAGCGACCCTGCGTGAACAACCGGCCAGTCCTCAGCGAGCGGAGGAAGGTGGAACTCAAGGTCGAAGTCACGTCGCTACAAAACAAAAATAGGATAAATTTTTGCTTCCTGGAACCAAAACGATACAAGCGAAAAGGATAATCAAGCATACCTCGATCACGCAGCGTCGGCGAGGCATCTTGTGCCCAAGTCACGTAATCCTCATCCCGCCGCGGCGAGTCGGACTCACCCTCGTGATACACGTCCACGGCGCTCATTAGCGTCGGGCGTCTCCTGAACAAAACCGAGGGCGGAGGAAGCGAGTCACGATGAAGCCGCCGCGACCGTCTGCAGACAGACGCTTCCCAAGTACCCGATCTGAGCCGTCTGGTCTCGATGTACCGCCGTCCGAGGGACCAAAGCGAGTCGCAATCGTCGGAGGAACGCCAGTAAAATTCCTCAAGGGTCGCGAACAAAGCGCAAAACAAAACCAAATTATAAAAACAAACACAAACCCAAAAACAAGCTACAAGAAGACCAAAATACAAAACACGACCGCCACACCTTATCCATCGTCATCCCGGGTTAGGCGTACGAGCCGCGTCATAGTTCGAGCCAATACCCCTCCGATCCGTAGTCGCATACGCATGGAAAGCGGGTATGTAGGCGTCACCTTGAGCGTGTCCGGGAGGCGAGAGAGGAAGTGAGCATAGCACGAGCCTGCGAGCAAACAAAACACACGTTCTGAGGAGAAGCGAAACAAAACAACAAAAACTACAAAAGTCGAACCCTACCTCCATCGAAGACCGGGGCCCTGGCGACACATCAGAATCCTCGTCAATCGATCGGGCGCCTTTGCGTCCCTCGGTAACGGATCAGCGGACCAGGCGAGAGTCACCCGGTCAAAGTCACCTGGCGTGACATGTCCGACAGCGCCATCAACACGGTAGTCGGCCTTCGCTCCCCCTTGTCGCCAAAGTGGGTGGCCGTCAGGAACCACCACAACCACAGCCGGGCCCTCTGCTCAGCGCTCGCTCGAGTAGACCCCTTCTTCTTCCTCCTCCCCTCGAAGAAGTCGTGAAACCATATCGTGCGGTGAAAGCGTGTGCTCCTCGTCCTTCCGCACTTAACCCCGTCGCGATCGCGCCGCGACTGCGTGGGCTATCAATAGGAGGTCGCTCACGCCCCAGTCAAGTACACCCTCGCCATGGCGGCCAGTGCTGTTGCCCACGAAGAAAAAGTCACGCCAACCTCGTAACCAGGCATGTGGAAGGTGTTGGTCGTATCCCAAAACCTATCCAACAACGCCCTAAGCACAGTGAGGCGCGCGTTCACCGCTTGCCCGCACCTCCCTCATACGCACCAAGGACCGAAAGGCATCCCCGAGCACTATGTCGCTCCTCCTGGGTGAGCCTACCCTCAAAGGCGTCAAACAAGTCAGAAACCCGCAGAAAGGTCCTCATCGAGCCTAACGAGCCGACCTTCACCGGATCGACAAGTGCTCAGCGACTCAGGCAGTCACGCCGTCCCGATCCAGGGGCCTGCGACCACAACGCGGGCCGTGAGGATAGTCGAGCCTCGCGCCCGGCTCGTCAACCATCCCCATGAAAACCTCGGTCGCGGCCTCCAGACTTGCCGCACCTGCATCCTGGGCCGCGCCCTCAGCCTCACCCTCAGCCTCACCCTCAGCCTCTACCTCAGCCTCAGGATCATCCTGAACCTGCTCCTGAGCATGGCCTGGCCCGACCCGGCCACTGGCGGCCCATGATAGCGGCAACAAAGCGAGCATCGTCGGCGGCGGCTGGCGGCGGCAGCCGCGGCAGCCTCAGCAGTCTCAACCTCGACAGCCACCTCAGCCACAGTCTCGTCAGGAACCCCCTCCTCGTCACTCGGAGACTCCTCAGGCCGGAAGTGTCCTCATGCGGCTCCGGACCCGAAGCACGACCACGCCTCGCGGAATCGCCACGAGAGCTCCCTCTCTCAACCTCCCCAAAAACACCGGCGACCTCAGCCTCGTCCCGGTCACCACCCTCGGCAGCAACACGAGCTCGACGCCTCGGCCTGCCGCTGCCCTCACCAGAAGCCACATCCACCTTGCGCTTCTTCGGCCTCAGGTTCCTCCGACCGCGACCACGGCCTCTAACCTGACCCCCTCTAGGAGCCACAGGCGTCCCTCCAAAGCCACGGCCGGCCACGTCCTGCGAGACCCTGCAGCTACGCCCCGACCTCCGCCACGGCCTCCCCCAGGAGCCTCAGACGTCTCCACAGCAGCGCCACGTCCACGCCCCTGCAAAGACTCTGGGAGGACACCCTGGGCCTGACCTCGACCACCAACAGGAGACCTCGACGACCCGGCGGCCACCGCTACGTGGCGTCACGAAGACCGCGTCCGCTCAGCGGCGGTCTCTCACGTACCACGTGAAAAACAAAGCGACTCGGCGACGCGTCACGACCCACACCACTAACTGGTGGCTCAGGACCACCGGAAACAGCACCACGTCCCAGGCCACTAGCAGAAAGCCCAGGCGACGCACCAACGGCACTAGCACCACTAGCAGAAAAGGCCGGAGACTCCACAGCGGCACCCTGAAGCTCACTCCCTGGCGTCGTAGAAGCTCGAGCGTCGAGGAAAAGCTCTCGGCAAGTCCGGTGAGACGGACCTTGAAGCCTCCAGCGCGAGCGTACACGGTAGGGTATGCTCGTCCCTCGAACGATAAAGTCAACGCCGCCAAAACCCGATCCATGTCACTTTGGAAGTAGCGCTGGAGGCCTAGGATCACCTGCACAAGATTCAAAGACATACTCGGAAACGGCAGCAAAGAAATCATTACAGAAAGATCAAGGACGAAGCGGCAAAAAAGCAAGCCATAGGCCCATTTTTGTGAGATAAGGCCAAAGCGGAGCGAAGCCACGAAACCGAAATCCATGAGGCGATATCGATATATCGTCCTACTCAATCAAGTTAAGAGCAAGCATGCCCAAAAGCGGCAAAGAATTGGCCAAAGCAATGAAGCGAGGCCTTTTAAACCAAAAATAGCGTAAGAGGGAAAACGCCACAGAAAGCCGAAACCCACATTTCTTGACCTGAGCCCAACCCATAAATCACAATAAGCTCATGCAAAAATTTCATGCAGCGATGTCCGAACACCTCGGTGAATAGCTTTTACAAAACACCTCCAAACTACAAAAGCGACCTTTACTTGACCATAACTCAACCCAAAAGCCCCACTTCTCACAAAACAACCCCTAGCCAACACGGACAACATACATTACCTTACATTCCATTAACGGGGCACGAAAAGCGAGGAAAAGCGACTTTTGGAAACCTAGCCTAAACTACAAAAAACGCTCCAAAACACCTCCAAACAACACATTTCCTACAAAACAAGACCAAAAGTGTACCATACTAGCCATGAAAACACAATACAAAGAATTCGGGCAAGTTTGGGCAGAAAAATTTCGACCAAAATCGGACCTTATACCAAAACACACGAAAATTACGGTTTTTCAGGCCGTTTTTCACACACAAGCCACCCAAACCTATACCCTAGCATACTACAACACTTCCAAAACAACCAAGCCAATCGGGATCGTTTTAAGTAATGAAAGCAGAGCACAAGCCAGGCTTAACCCCTTTCATACGGTTTCACCCCAAACGAACCGTTTTTAGCATGAATTTCAACGAACCGAGCTCACCAACGCGTTATCTTTGCTAATGGGTAAGCTACACTGAAGTTTCGAGCCATTTCCAAGACGTCTTCAAAAATGACCAAAATGCCCTCCGAGTCGAAACGCACGAAAATCGAGGCCACAAGTCGGGTTTTCACGCAACGACAGCAAGACAAGCGAGGTAAGCACTATACTAGCCATGACGAACGTTTTCAAGCCAAGACAAGAGCTAAACTCGAATCAAAGCGAGCATTTTCGACCCAAACCTAGAAAGCGGTATTTGAGTTAAAAGCGAGCTCAAACCAAATTCAAAACACGAAAAACCAAGTGAGTTTAGTACGTACCTTGGTCCATGACGAATTATAGGAGTCGGAAAATCGATTTTTGATCAAGAAAATCGCCAAGACGAGTTTTAGAGGTTTTCGATTTAGTTTTTATTTTTCGGATAAAATAAACCAACCTCTCTCCTTTCAGTGTTTTAAACAAAAAGCGCCAAACAAATTTCTAATCGCCGTTTACGGCGATTATATTTGTTCTATGGGTTTCACTTTGTTTTGTTTGTTTTCCTCGGCCCATTACACTTTCAACCCGTTTCAAGCACAATTTCAACCCAATACGAAAGACACGTAGCCTCCTCACGAGACGTTCATAAAAACCTAACCTTTTATGAGAAAAACACGTAGCCTCCTCACGAGACGTTCATAAAAACCTAACCTTTTATGAGAAAAACACGTAGCCTCCTCACGAGACGTTCAAATCCAAAAACACGTAGCCTCCACACGAGACGTTCATAAAAACCTAACCTTTTATGAGAAAAACACGTAGCCTCCTCACGAGACGTTCAAATCCAAAAACACGTAACCTCCTCACGAGACGTTCATAAAAACCTAACCTTTTATGAGAAAAACACGTAGCCCCCTCACGAGACGTTCAAATCCAAAAACACGTAACCTCCTCACGAGACGTTCATAAAAACCTAACCTTTTATGAGAAAAACACGTAGCCTCCTCACGAGACGTTCAAATCCAAAAACACGTAACCTCCTCACGAGGCGTTCATAAAAACCTAACCTTTTATGAGAAAAACACGTAGCCTCCTCACGAGGCGTTCATAAAAACCTAACCTTTTATGAGAAAAACACGTAGCCTCCTCACGAGGCGTTCATAAAAACCTAACCTTTTATGAGAAAAACACGTAACCTCCTCACGAGACGTTCATAAAAACCTAACCCTTTTTATAAGAACCACAAAAAACACGTAGCCTCCTCCCGAGACGTTCGTAAAAACCTAACCTTTTATGAGAAAAACGCGTAGCCTCCTCCCGAGACGTTCATAAAAACCTAACTTTTTATGAGAAAAGCACGTAGCCTCCTCACGAGACGTTCATAAAAACCTAACCTTTTATGAGAAAAACGCGTAACCTCCTCCCGAGACGTTCATAAAAACCTAACTTTTCATGAGAAAAACACGTAGCCTCCTCACGAGACGTTCATAAAAACCTAACCTTTTATGAGAAAAGCACGTAGCCTCCTCACGAGACGTTAAAATACAAAAACACGTAACCTCCTCACGAGACGTTCATAAAAACCTAGCCCTTTTTATGAGAAAAACACGTAGCCTCCTCACAAGGCGTTCAAATCCAAAAACACGTAACCTCCTCACGAGGCGTTCATAAAAACCTAACCTTTTATGAGAAAAACACGTAGCCTCCTCACGAGGCGTTCAAATCCAAAAACACGTAACCTCCTCACGAGGCGTTCATAAAAACCTAACCTTTTATGAGAAAAACACGTAGCCTCCTCACGAGGCGTTCAAATCCAAAAACACGTAACCTCCTCACGAGGCGTTCATAAAAACCTAACCTTTTATGAGAAAAACACGTAGCCTCCTCACGAGGCGTTCAAATCCAAAAACACGTAACCTCCTCACGAGGCGTTCATAAAAACCTAACCTTTTATGAGAAAAACACGTAGCCTCCTCACGGGGCGTTCATAAAAACCTAACCTTTTATGAGAAAAACACGTAGCCTCCTCACGAGACGTTCATAAAAACCTAACCTTTTATGAGAAAAACACGTAGCCTCCTCACGAGACGTTCATAAAAACCTAACCTTTTATGAGAAAAACACGTAGCCTCCTCACGAGACGTTCATAAAAACCTAACCTTTTATGAGAAAAACACGTAGCCTCCTCACGAGACGTTCATAAAAACCTAACCCTTTTTATGAGAAATACAGAAACGCGTAACCTCTGCTACGAGACGACCAACAAGAAGCGCAAGCAAAGCAAAGGAGCGCAAGCCAGAAGCGCAAGCAAAGCAAAGGAGCGCAAGCCAGAAGCGCAAGCAAAACAAAGGAGCGCAAGCCAGAAGCGCAAGCAAAGCAAAGGAGCGCAAGCCAGAAGCGCAAGCAAAGCAAGGAGCACAAACGGAAACACAAGCAAGGCGCCAGCTGGGAGTACTCAGGCCACATGCAGGCTGACATGCCCTTAAACATGTAGGACCGTCATGTCCTTAAAAACATCTTTAAGTTTGACTAACGCTTTAAGTTTGACTAACGCTTTGTCCGAGCTGTAATGGTCCGGATACTATCTTTAAGTTTGACTAACGCTTTGTCCGAGCTCAGTCAAACTGGGGGCTCTGTAGATACCCGTATCCGTACCCCCCAAAAACAAACCCGATGATGAAAAGGACTTTCATACATGCTTTTAAAAGAGTCGAAACGGTACAAAAGTGTCTAAAACGTATTAGTCATTTTTAGCGTATTAATTTGGACTTGCATAATCATGAAAGTAAATGTCAATTTTAGTCATCATGAGCGTAACACGAGCACAATATAGGAACGTCTTATTAAGCCAAGCCACAAAAACAGCCCAACTAGCTACAAAACGGCCCAAACTTACAAAAAAAGCGACCTAAAGCACACTAACACGACACTCAAAAGCGGGCCAAAGTGCGTCCGTGTCACATTTTCAAAAAGTTAGGTTTTATGAAACCATAAAATAATATAACCTAATATTATTTTATTTCAGACCAAAACCGAAAAACACGACAAAATCCGTAGCACGAAAACCGAAATTCGGACCAAAACTGAACAAATACTTAACCCCTAAGTAAACAACAAAACATAATCATTACCTAATCAAACCGTCAATAACCAAAAGGCGGCATAAAGCATTACCAAAACAAAAATCTAATCGCCAAGAACAGCGATTAAAAACCAAATCGCGAGTTTACTGGCGATTAAGTTTCCCTCTCCCAACCTTGGTTCTTTTATTTCATTTGGCGGCTGCATTGAAACATAATCGCATGCTCACTGGCGATTAAGTTTTGTCCCTGCACAGAAACCAGCCAAACTCTATAAATACCAACCCATTTCATCCATTTTCAAATACGGTTTTAGCACTTACACACTATTCACGAAATCCACTCAAAAATACCGTCTTTACATTTTGAAAGGTAAACATTTTACCGACGGGCTGGACGTTTGAGACTCGGATAATGGGGTTACATTAACCCCAAACCCGATATAGGCACTAGCGAAGCCGTATTCGTAATTCGGTTGTAGCGGTCAGTTCATAATCCGTCTAAACCCCGCCAATATCGCATAAATAAACGACTCATTATCACTAAAGCAAACCGACGTCACTTTTATAATTACGCAAGTCCTCATTCATGCATTAAATAACGACTAGAATCACGGATCCAACACTAAATTGTGCGGTTTCATAGAGTCTTTTAGCATGTCAAAGCGAGGGTTTTTCACAAATTCTAATACGAGATTGGAAAATAACGTCTATAGTAATAATTTAGTCAATAAATTATTATTTAACGACATTTCCTATAGCAATATGTCATTATTTTGACAATTTACATTATTTATGCATTTTAATCGAGTCATACTTATTCGCACTTGTACGTAGCGTCATTTTAGCCCAAATATCGAAATTAAGCAAATGTTTTCAAATTAGTAGAGACTACTCTTATGTAGGCTTATTGATTACGGTTTTCAAAACTTATTTAGACAAGACTTTCGAAACGTAACCTCGCTCAGAATCCGCTTCTGCGGATTCAATCCTCAGATTGATAGGTATCGACGCACCATGAAATCCGAGACACTCGTGTCTTGTATTTCAAGACGCGTTGAATAGGTTCCAAATTCCTTTAATATTTGGTGGCGACTCCGAAAATACACTTTCAAAAAGGATTTTCTACTTTTCTTTTTGGTCACAAATTCATGCAATGATCTTCCCCATTTTTCTCAAAACTTCACCCTTTCCTGCGAGGCGATTCCGCTTCGGCCCCCGCAGACGGGCGAGATCGGCGCTAGCGTAGGCGTCGATAGGTCTATCCACCTTCCCGGTACCTTCAAGTATGAGCATAGCTAGTCACTGTCCGCTCAGCGGGCATCCCCCCAATAGTTTATTGTGCAGGACGATCGTGGATCAGGAGCTGGATTTTGGATGGGGCCACGAGACGTTTTTACGCTTTACTTTTGTTGCTTTTGAGAGATATGTAATATATTTAACGCTACTCTTTTAAAGTACCGTATTTAGAGTTGTTTCATTCAACTCTTGAACGATGGTTGTAATATTTGGGTTTATGTATAATTAATAACGCTGGTTTAAGACTTAATTAATTTCCGCCTTAGTAATTAAAGTCGACGAAAAACCAGGTTGTTACACTTTGCAGGGGCGCGGACGTGGCGCTGCTGTGGAGACGTCTGAGGCTCCTGGGGGGAGGCCGTGGCGGAGGTCGGGGCGTAGCTGCAGGGTCTCTGCAGGGGCGTGGCCGTGGCGGTGCTGGAGGGCGCTGTGGCTCGGAAGGCCGAGGCGGTCGTGGTCTTTGCGGGGGCTTCGCAGGGCGTGGCCGCAGCGTTGCCGAGGCGCCTGCGCTCTGGAAGGGGCCAGGTTAGAGGCCGTGGTCGCGGACGGAGGAATCCGAGGCCGAAGAAGCGCAAGGTGGATGTGGCTTCTGGTGAGGGCAGCAGCAGGCCGAGGCGTCGAGCTCGTGTTGCTGCCGAGGGTGGTGACCGGGACGAGGCTGAGGTCGCCGGTGTTGTTGAGGAGGTTGGAGCAGGGGGAGCTCCCGTGGAGGTCCCGCGGAGGCGTGGTCGTGCTCGGGGTCCGGGGAGCCGTTACGAGGACACTTCCGAGTCGGAGGAGTCTTCGAGTGACGAGGGGGTTGCTGACGAGACTGTGGCTGAGGTGGCTGTCGAGGTTGAGATCGGCCCAGGCCGCCGAGCCGCTGCCGCCAGCTTCTTGGCCGACGCCGATTCTTCTTTGTCGGCTAACTGCGGGGCTTTGTGGCCGAGAGTCGTTCAGCCATGCTCGGGAGCGAGTTCGGGAGAGGCTGAGGGAGAGGCTGAGGGTGAGGCTGAGGGCGAGGCACAGGATGCGGGTGCGGCAAGTCTTGAGGCTGCGACCGAGGTTTTCATGGGGATGGTTGACGAGTTGGGCGCGAGGCCTGACTATCCTCACGGTCCGCGCTTGTGGTCACAGGTGGCCTTGGACTGGGATGGCGTGACTTTGGTTTGGAGTCCCTTGGAGCATTTGTCGATCCGAGTGAAGGTCGGCTTCCCGTTAGGCTCGATGAGGACCTTCTCTGGGTTCCTGACGGTGTTTGGCGTTTTGAGGTAGGCTTACCCAGAGGAGCGGGACATAGTGCTTGGGACGCTTTCGGTCCCTCGTGCGAGTGGAGGGAGGTGCGGGCAGCGGGTGAACTCGCACCTCACCGTACTTAGGCGTTGTTGGATAGGTTTTGGGATCGACCAACACCTTCCACATGCCTGGTTACGAGGTTGGCGTGACTCTTTCTTCGTGGGCGTTATTCAGGTCGCCTCATGGCGGTGTACTTGATCGGGGCGTGGCGACCTCCTATTGATAGCCCACGAGTCGTGCGCTGATTGGCGACGGGGTTAAGTCTTGGGAAGGGCGAGGAGCACACGTTTGACCTAAATGCGATATGGTTTCTTGACTTCTTCGAGGGGAGGAGGAAGAAGAAAGGGTCTACTCGGCGGCGCCGGCGGAGGGTCTTGTGGTTGTGGTGGTTCCCGACGGCCACCCACTTTGGCGACAAGGGGAGCGAAAGCGCCGACTACCGTGTTGATGGCGCTGTCGGACATGTCACGCCTAGGTGACTTTGACCGTGACTCTCGCTCTGGTCCGCTGATCCGATTACCTGAGGGCCTTGATGCGGCCTGATCGGATTGACGAGGATTCGGATGTGTCGCTTGTGGGCCCTGGTCTTCTGATGGAGGTAAGGTTCGATTTTTGTAGTTTTTGTTGTTTTGTTTCTGCTTTTCTTCTGTAACGTGTGTTTTGTTTGCTTGCAGGCTTGGTGCTATGCTCACTTCCCCTCTCTGCTCCCGGACACGTTCCAGGTGACGGCTACATACCCGGCTTTCCATGCGTATGCGACAGCGGATCGGAGGGGTATTGGCCTGAACTATGACGCGGCTCGTGTACGCTTCAACGGGATGACGATGGATAAGGTAAGGGTGATCGTGTTTTGTATTTTGGTCTTTTTGTAGCTTGTTTTTGTGGTTTATAATTTGGTTTTGTTTTGTAGTTTGTTCGCGACCCTTGGAGGAATTTTACCGGCGTTCCTCCGACGATTGCAGCTCGCTTTGGTCCCCTTGACAGGCGGCGGGTGGACATTGTGACCCGATGCGGATCGTGATCGGTTCTTGGAAATGGCGTCTGTCTGCAGACGGTCGCGGCGGCTTCATCGTACCTGCTCCTCCGCCCTCGGTTTTGTTCGTGGAGACGCCCGACGCTAATGAGCGTCGTGACGTGTATCACGAGGGTGAGTCCGACTCCTTGCTGCGGCGGGATGAGGATTACGTGACTTGGGCACAGCATGCCCTTGCTGATGCTGTGATCGAGGTATGCTTGTTTATCCCTTTTGCTTGTATGTGTTTTGGTTTTAGGAAGCAAAAATTTATCCTATTTTTGTTTTGTAGCGACGTGACCCTGACCTTGAGTTCCAGCCTCCTCCGTTCGTTGAGGACCTGCTGGTTGTTCACGAGGGCTGCTCTCATTCGATCGTGCTGCAGCCTTCCCTGTCTGTGGTCACTGATGCGGGTCTTGAGAGGTGGGATCCGCGCGTGAGAAAGGTATTCACTTTCTTCTTTGTACAGCATGAGTGTTATGTAGTATATAGCCCCCAGTTTGAGTAAGATTTTGGTGTAAAATCATTAGTCAAACTCTGTCGAAGCAGGTTTTTGATTATAGCCCCCAGTTTGAGTAAGATTTTAGTGTAAAATCATTAGTCAAACTCTGTCGAAGCAGGTTTTTGATTATAGCCCCCAGTTTGAGTAAGATTTTAGTGTAAAATCATTAGTCGAACTCGACCAGCAGGTTTTTGAGTATAGCCCCCAGAAAGCTAAATTGATTTCTCGCATTGTTGCAGGTGACAGCTGAGGTCCACAGGAGGCTGTGGCGGGCGGCCAACCGATGGCGGGCGGTTGTGAATGAGAAAGGTTGTTGGCGCTGCGAGTGGCGCAGGGCGAGACTCGCCGAGGCGCGACTTGAGTTAGCCAGGTCGTGGTGAGGAGGCGAGATCGCGGTCGAAATGGAGGTCGCGTGATGCCGGCGAGTCGCGAGGGTCCCAGAGCCGAGGGTCGATATGCGTGAGCTGGATAAGGCACGTGCTGAGATTGATTCCCTGCGTGCTGTCTTGCAGCGTCGTGACCAGTCGTAGTAGGCTTGGACTTGTATATTTCAGACTTGTATTATGAGTATTAGTATTTGTTGGTAACGGTTTATGTATCGAGATTTGTTATGGTTGGTTGGTTTTTGGACTTGTAGGTGTTTATGGGTATAATTTGGTTATTTTGTCTTGTTCGCGAAAAATGCATTCTGCGTCGTGGCGGTCTGAAATCCTTGCGTATTTGCTTGCCGAGCGTACCTGCAAAACATTGTTAGTCGTGAAAGCATATATATACGTCTCGATTGAGACTGACTCGCTAATGACTGGATTAAAAGCGAAATGAAGAGTTTTTGAAAATCTTTGGTTTAGAAAATATTCTAGACTTCGTGGAAAGACGCGTTTTGACATAGCAAAAATTTGAGCTAAAACGACGTTTTGAGACGAAAATTGTGAATGCGAAAATCATATTTTGTGTTGGGTTAAATTTTTGTGTGATTATTGTGTTTTGAAAAATACGAAAGACGGGAGGCAATTACGCAAATCGAGACGACGCGACGGGATCGTAACGCGTCAGATTAGGAGGTCGGTAAAAATAGTGTAGGGGTAATAAGTTAAAAAAATTTTGGGTGTAGGTGTGTAAGAAGTGTAAGAAATCGAATAATTTTGTCAGAAAAGAAAAATAAAATCGCCTGTAAACAGGCGATTTCATTTTTAATCGCCTGTTTACAGGCGATTAGAATTTTGTTTTGTGGTTTTTGTTTGATTTATTTTAATCGCTTGTTCACCAGCGTTTAAGTTTTGTGTTGTATTTCGCCTTGCAAATTTTGGCTATAAAAGGAGGGCTAAGTTAGTTCATTTCACTCATCCTCTCGTCTTCTATTCTCGATTTTCCAAAAATATTCGTAATATTTACTTAACATTCGTCGAGTTATGGAGAGTTTTGAAGGAAACTTGCGTCGTTGGTGTGCGTCCTTGTCGTTTGGAAGAGGAAGACTTGAAAGATTGCGGTTTTGGGGTCCTCCTGGGTCTAGGGCGGCTTCGAATGGAGCCCGAGTTCCTGGATGCGTGTCTCGACTATTGGGACTTGAGTTTCCACGTTTTCCGTTTTCCTAGTGGGGAGGTCTGTCCGTTGGTCGAGGAATTTGGAGCCATTGGTGGTTGGTTGCGAACTAACATTCCCGTGTGCGTTAGATCGGGGCCTGGATATAAGAGGCACGTGCAGAACTACCTTCAGATGACTCGTGTGGAGACAGAGGAGTTATTTGTTGGGAGTCGTATCAGCCTCTATCGCTTGTGCAAGCGGTTTATGAACCGCGAAAATGAGACGATCTCCTTTGGTGCCAGAAAAAAAGGCGTTGGCATTCTGCTTAGTCCACCGTTACATGTTTCCTAATTCTTTGTATGAGGGAGCGCTTGGTGATCCTCGCCTAATCACTGTCGTTCAAGAGATGGAGTATGGCTGTAACCCTTCCGCCGTGATCCTAGCTGAGACGATCCTGGGTCTGGATGATCGTGCCTGCAATAGGGCGAGCCCGTATCGAGGGTGTCCCTTAATCCTTCAGTGCCGTTGATGGAGCGGTTGAGCGTGCTAGGTGATATTCTTTGGGTCACATCCTGTTTGGGGCGTGACTAGTCGTTATATTAGGTGGTCGGATCCACATCATCGCCCGACGATTACTTCCCTGGACTTGTGGGGTCATCGACCATTCGTTGGTTGGTACCGTGGTGGGAATAGTTGATGTGACGGCAAGTGAGGTGGCGATGGTTCGTCTGGAGTCCTCGCTTCGGATTCGACATGGGTGTTTACATCCATCCCGTGCGAGCAGGAGACAGATAGGGTGGGCACAGCCATTCCTGGTCATGACACCAAGGTGCGGGGCATGCTTATGTTGACTAGTGGCATAGCCGATGCCTGGCGGCGGATGGATTACGCGCCCTAGGTGGCCTGTGGCGGGTACTCCCAGACGACTCGGGTATCACGAGCCTATGCTAGGTGGATCATTGCGCAGAGCCCCACAAGAGGTCACGCCCGAGCCCTGAGAGCTCAACCGCTTTCTCGGATGTGCCGCTTATGACCGTGACCTTGGGCGTATCGGTGGTGATGGCGAGGGTTCGAGTCCGAGCTACTCTCTACCGATGAAAGTGTGTTCGTAGTCGGCATATTCCAGGTCGGTGATCAAGGTTGTTATGGCAATGTTGGGGATCGCCATTGGGGTTGAGGGTTGGTGCTCCCTTTATCCAGCTGGAGAGGTCTCGAGTCGGCTTCGGAGAGTAACCTGGTTTTAGTTTATGTGTGCTTTGTTAGTATTATGTTCATATTATGTTGTATTATGTAATATATTACCTATCCTAAACCCGATGTACATGCCGGGACTCGTATTGTAATATATAGTGTTTGTTAGTGTATTTCTAAGGTCGTAGTTATGCTCCTATGTTTGAAAAATCCAAAATGTAACCGTTCTTTTTAAGATTAATAAAAATCAGGTTTTTATTTACGACTCTGCCTCATTTTGCTTGTTATTTTGTGTGAAATTCTTTGGCTCTAATCTTTTTTCAAAGGTTTAGAATGCAAGCATGGTTTTTGTTGTTTTTAGGAATTTTTTTTTTGTTGACTATTCCCTCGACTTTTTTAAGCTTTGGGTTTGTCGTTTTGTGTTGAATGTCGTTCTTTTTACCCTTAGGTTAAAAAACGAATTTTTGTGTTGACTATGTCCTTGGCCTTTTTAAGCTTTAGACGCGTCATTTTTGTGTTGAATATCGCCTTATGTTAACCCATTAGGTTATGAGACGGTTTTTGTGTTGACTATATCCTCAGCCTTTTTAAGCTTTGGAGGCATCATTTTTGTGTTGAATATCGCCTTATGTTAACCCATTAGGTTATGAGACGGTTTTTGTGTTGACTATATCCTCAGCCTTTTTAAGCTTTGGAGGCGTCATTTTTGTGTTGAATATCGGTTGTGCTTTTACAAAGTCAGCCTCGTATCCACGAAAAGTGGAACCAAACCGCGTAGTTCGAGAATGTATGTTTAAGGGCATACCGCCCATGAGTTGTGTTTGCTTTTTGTGGTGAATGTGCACGTTTAGGGGCATGCCGGCCCATGAGCATGTTTAAGGACCTGCCGGTCCATGAATTGTGTTTGGTGGATGCATGTTTAGGGGCATGTCGGCCCATGAATTGTGTTTGCTTATGGAATGTGCACGTTTAAGGGCATGCCTACCATGAGCATGTTTAAGGACCCGCCGTCCATGAATTGCTTTTGATTTTTGTGGAGAGAAAGAGCGGTGTTTAGGGCATGCCTACCATGAGCATGTTTAAGGACTGCTTAGGTCCATTGAATTGTTTTTATAAAATTGTATTTTACAGATACATTGCAAGGGGTTTTTTAGGGGTAGTATTTCTTGAGTTGATCGAGGTTTGTGGCGAGGTTGAACTCTTGGCCGTCGAGGTCGGTTAGTTTGACTGCTCCGCCCGTGAAGATTTCCTTGACGAGGTAGGAGTCCACCGATTAGGCTTGAATTTTCCTCGTGGAGTCGACCGAAGTGGTGCCAGATCGATTTTAATGCGAGATCACCTACTTTTATGTGTCGTGGCTTAACTCGTTTGTTGAATGCTCGTTGTAGTCGGGCTTGGTACATTAAATGCGGTGCTCGTGGAATGCAATGGCGTTCATCCAGGAGCATGAGTTGTTAAATGCATTTCACGGGCCCATTCTCGCTTACGGGATGCTACTTTCCATTAGTATCACGAAGAGATTGTATTTCTATTTCCATCGGTTGGGCGGCTTCCATGCCGTAGGTGAGGAAATAGGGGTCATGCCCGTAGGGGTTCGGATGGTAGTACGGTATCCCAGTGCATATGGTATTTTGTTAGCCAATCTTTGCAATTGTCGATCATTTTTTCGAGTATGGTGACCACCGCTTTGTTTGTCGCTTCAACGGCTCCATTGGTTTGGGGTCGATAGGGCAGGATTTGTGATGCTGGATGTTGTATTTTGTGAGTATGGCTTTGGTCTCGCGTTGAAAGTGCGAACCTTGATCGCTGATGAACTCGTGGGGTATGCCATATCGGCATATGATGTTCGTCTGGATGAACTTGGCGACTTCCTTGGAGCCAAGGGTCCGAAAAAGGCCGCTTCTACCCATTTAGTGAAGTAGTCGATGGCCACCAAGACGAAACAGCTGACCTCCTGCTCAGATGGGGTGGACTTTTCCTATCACGCCGATGCCCCAGGTTGAAAAAGGGCCAGGGTGAGGTTAGCCGTATAGTGGTGAAGGTGGTACATGTTGGGCGTTCTTTGAAAATTTGGCGGTTGTGGCAATGCTTGACGTATTGGATACGATGCCGCTTCCATGGTCGCCCAATACCATCCTAGCCAGTAGGATTTGTTTGCGAGTGCTCGGCGTTCATGTGGGGTCCGCATTCGCCATCATGGACTTGCGTGACGATTTCCTCGCCGCTTCTTGTAGTCGACACATATGAGCGGTGTCCCTTGTGGTGTCTTCTTGAGTAGTTGTCCCATCTCTAGCACAAATTGGGAAGCTAGAGTCCGATAGCCCTCTGTCCGCGTTTATCGATTGTCGGGTGGGTAGGTGTTGTCTGCTTTGTAGTTGATTATGGCTTGATACCAAGGCTCATGCGCTCGGCTTCATCTAGGTCGATGGCATGGATGTATCTTTGGTTCGCCACGCCTTTCGGCGATGATGGGTAGTAATTTCATGTTTGGTGGCATGTTGAGGAGGGATGAGAGTTTTGACAAAGCGTCAAGAACCGGTTTTCTTCCTAGGGAGGTGGTAAAATTCGACCTTGATCGAAAGTTGGTTAGGAGTTTTTGTACTTTTGGTTGGTATTTGGTGAGGGTTTCGCTCATGATCCTCCTTGCTCCGGTCACTTGATTTATGATGAGGTATGAGTCTCCATGCACTCGGAGGTTCCTTATCTTGAGGGCAATGGTCAGCCTTGTGGCCGTAAATGCAAGCTTCAGATTCTCGCGTAGTTCGTGACACTGAAGTCGAGCTTGATTGAGAGTGGAGTATGATCGCCGTTTGGGGATATTAGGAGTATTCCGACTCCATAGCCGCGGTAGTTTGACGCTCCGTCAAAGTATAATTGCCAGTATTCCTTTTCTATGGCAAAGATTCCTTCGTCGGTAGAGAGCGTTGTGTCGATCATGGGATGTTCGACGATGGCGTTTCGCAAGGAAGTCGAGCCGCTTCTTCCCTTGATTACTTTCGGAGGTACTTGAGTTCATACTCGGCGAAGCGTAGTCCACCTGCCATGCGTCCGTTCAGCACTGGTTTTTCAAATAGGTATTTGAGGGGGTCCATTAGGGAGTAGACTCTTGTAGTGCTGGTGAGTAGGTAGTGTCTGAGCTTTTTGGTTGCCCAGACTAGCGAGAGGCAGCTTTTCTCGACTGGTTCATACCGAGTTTCGTAATCGTGAAACTTCTTGCTGATGTAGTAGATGGCCCGTTCTTCGTTGTCGACTTCTTGGCGAGCATGGCACCCATGGCGGTTGGCGTGGTCGTTAAGTCTAGTGACAGTGGCAAGTCGTTTTGTGGGGGTACCAGAACGGGGGGGTTCGTAAGCAGGCTCTTGACTTTGTCGAACGCTTGTTGGCAGTCATCGTCCCACTTCGTATGCTCTTCCTTCTTCAATTTTTTGAAGATTGGCTCGCAAATCATGGTAAGCTTGCTGATGAATCGGGAGATATATTGGACTTGTCCCAAGAAACTCCTTATTTAAATCGATGTTGCTCGGCGTCTTCATGCTCATTATTGCTCGATTTTGGCCTGCCCACTTGATCCCTCGCCGCTTACTATGTGGCCTAGCAGTTTGCCTGATGTGACTCCAAAGGTGCATTTCTGTGGGTTTAATCGCATTTTGTACTGCCTGATTCTGGTGAAGAACTTGCGGAGGTTGGTGACGTGGTCTCCTTTTGACTTTACAATCATGTCGTCAACGTATACCTCGACCTCCTTATGCATCATGTCGTGGAGTAAGGTGGTAGCAGTGCGTTGGTAAGTAGCCTTGGCATTTATGAGCCCAAATGGCATGGATCAGATAGCAGATGTTCCCCAGGGGGTTACGAAGGTGGTTTTTGGCATGTCGTCTGCTGCCATTTTGATTTGGTTGTATCCCGCGTATCCATCCATGAATGACAGTAAGGCGTGGTCTGCTGTGTTGTCGATTAGGATGTCCATGTGGGGTAGTGGGAAATCATCTTTTGGGCAGGCTTTGTTCAGGTCCCGGAAGTCGGCACATACTCGTATTTTGCCGTTTTTCTTCATAACCTGCCATATTGGAGACCCGGTCGAGTATTCGATGACTTGGATGAACCCAGCTTGTAGCTGCTTTTCGATCTCTTCCTTGACCATGAGAGACCATTCTGGCTTGATGCGTCGGAGTTTCTGCTTGACCAGTCTGCTACCTTGCTTGATCGGGATGCGATGTTCAGCTATCTCACGGTCGATGCCGGGCATGTCTCTGTATGACCATGCGAAGACGACCCTGAATTCTGTGAGAAACTTAGTATATGTGGCCCTTTCGTCTCGCTCAGGGAAGCCCCGCTGTAGTTCTTGAGCCTCTTCGGTGTTCCTATGTTGATGGTCGTTGTGTCTTCAATAATGGGGTCCTGTTCGGGATTGGAGACAATACTTGCAATGTATCTATATAATGCAATGTTATTTAGCTTAAATTTATCGCGATTATTAGGAAAAGTAGAGTTTAAATGAGGCAAAGAGTAACCAAAAACTTTCATGTTATTAATGTTATCAAAAGCGGTTACATTTGAAGATAGCTCAGACGAGGGAGCTTTGGACAACCTTAATGACTCTAGCTCTGTACTAAGACTTACTACATTAGGAAAATGATCGAGTAACCTAGCCGATTTTTAGAAAATTGGCGTCATGATGACGCAGGACCCTAGACTCTAGGTGCAGGTGCTTGAATTGGGACTTCCTGGGCCGGTAGATTGGGTGGCATTTTCTTCAAGCTTGGTGATGGAGGCGGCTCGGAAATCTGAGGCTTCTATGGTGATAACCTCGTTGTAAAAAGGGATTTTAACCTTCTGGTGGAGAGTTGATGTTATGGCCCCGGTAGCGTGAATCCATGTCCTTCCTAGTAACATATTGTACGCCGGGGGGATGTCCATGAGTTGGAATTCGGTTTTTGTCTTGATGAATCCTGTCATGATGGGTAGTGATATGACACCTTCTATGCTGCGCGAGGTACCGTCGTACGCTCTTATGTTGTTGGAGCAAGGGGTGACATCACTTTCTTTTAGTCCTAGCTTGAGGGCAGTTGTTAGGGGCAGGATGTTGATTGCGGAGCCGTTATCGATGAGGGTGACAGGTAGCACCATATTGCGACACTCTACGGTTATGTAGAGTGCTGGGTTGTGTGGGTCTTGAAAGGGCGGCAGATCTGCGTGGGAAAAAGTTATGGCACCTGGTAGCCAATCCCGGATAATGCGGCCAATGAGTTGTGCTGGGAGGATCTCCTTGGTATCTCGCCATGTTGTGTTAAAGGAAAGGCTGTTGGTTATGGGTAGGTTAGTCATATCCTTGACTATGCTCTCGTCTTTGCTTGTGCGTTTGGGAGGGAATCCCGGCGGTATTTGTAGGTTTAAGGGAGACTGATGCGGACGTTGATGAGGGATTTGGGTGAAAATTTCCTTCCGGTCCTCGTGTCTTGGTTTTGTTCTCGTCCTAGCTCGGCGAATGTAATCAATGTTGCTACCGTTGTCGTTGATGCTGTCGAAAAGGACGTTGACCTCGTGATCGCTTGCGGGAGCCAGGAGGGGGTGATTGAGGATGGGATGAGCTCCTACGAAAATGGGGTGAGTAAGGGAGGTGTCGTGCAGGCCTGATGATTTAGGAGCTATGCTTGGTTTATCGATTGTTTCATTGTCGATCATGTCTTGGATTACGTTCTTCAAGCGGAAACAGTTCTCCGTGTCATGTCCCTTTCCCCTGTGGAATTCGCAGTACGAGTCCTCGTGCCATGATAACGGCTTCTTATCCTCAGGTGGTACAGTGGTGGGTTTGGGAAGATGGAGAATGTTCCTCTTCACGAGCTTCTCTAATGCTTTCGAGTAGGACATAAAGAGGGGGTCGAACCTTCGTCGCTGTTGCAACGGAAATGGTCCAACTGATGATGACCTGGGTGAGGCAGGAATGGGCTGTGCTAGGAATACTGGTCGTGCCGCTAGTGCCTTCGAGTTTATAGCGTCAAACGGTCCAGTCATTGTTGCAGTGGGAGAAGCATTTGCCTGGCGGCCATGATCTGAAGTTTTGGCTAGCTTGTATTTGTGAATTTCATCCTCCAGGGATCGGATTCTTTTGATGTGTCGAGCGGATTCTTCGGCGAATAGTCTTGCGTTCTTCTCGGTTTCGATCTTTTGCATGGCGGCGAGATGTTCGAACAAAGCGGTGAGATTGGCTACCTTGTGGTCGAGCAGCCTTACGTGTTCGGTGATCGTCATTAGTGGAGGAGGCGGTGGAAAGGCAGTTTCATCATTCGCGAGGTTGAAACGGAAATTCATCTTGTGCTTGCGAGCCGGGTGTTCGGGGTTTTTCAATGAGTGGACCTGACAAAGTTTTCAAATCTTTAGTGATTCTAAAATAGAAGGAAAAAGACTTCGAATGAAAAATCACATTCCACGACCAAAGGAAGACACAAAAGCGTAAAAAGTGGGTGACTACGACTTGCCTCGTGTTTTTAGCTTTTTAAAAGGACACGGGAAGCTTTTGAGATAGAGGCGCGTTAACACGTCCCTGTTCTCGAGGTAGGAAAAATTTGCATGATCATAATCAGATTAACCCAATTTGGCGGTATGTTGCCAGGGGTTTATCATTGGATTACGATAAAAAGGATCAGGCAAAGTAGCGATAGGCTAGCACCGACCGAGGATGTTAAAATTAGGTAAAGGTGATCAATTGTTCGCCTTCTCGTGTGACTCGTGGTTTTAAATCAAAAATGACGATAAGTCACTTGATTCAAAGAGTAAATCAGCGAAATCACGAGCAGGCCGGCGTTTTTCGTTTTTGAGAGAAAAGGATTAAAATCGGGATGACTAAAGAGTCACTCGATTTAGAGCTAATTCTAATGTTCTAAAAGTTAATTTCATTTAAAATCTCCGAAATGAATTGACATATTCGGGTTTTTGCTTTGTGAAAGACCTTTTAGCAATAAATGTATTATGACGATACGTCAGTCGCATAATTCATTTACGTTTTGAAAAAGACCTGGGATATAGTGGTTATCCTAGGTCGGTTTTAAATGTAGCGGCATTTTATTTATTAAACTCAAATGACTATAGGTCAAAGAGCCTAACGGCGTGTTTTCAAAAGTATGACCTTTTTTGAAAAAAGTTTGAAAAAGCAATTTCAAAGATGGACGTATTTTTAAAAGTATAATGCCTAGGAAAAGTTTTTACATGCGAGCGTTTTGAAAGACTACTATAGTGAGGGTACTATATAGCTTCACACTTGTACATATAAACCACAGGTTTTTGGTTTATAGGGTAAGGTTCCCTCCGCCATTCAGTGACGTTTAGGTAGGGGCACCCGCAAGACTACACACGTCTTAGGTGTGAATTCAAGACGGGCCCTAGGCGTTCGAGTTTGACTGGTGGCGATCGTTTGTCACGGATGCCGTACTTGTAATCGTGGAGGGTGAGAGAGCGGTGTGTCAGGAGTTACCTCGCTTATGAAGCGAGGATTCTTGAGGGCCGTTCCTCAAAGGGTGTGGTTTGAATCGGGAGGATTCGACTCAGCGTATTTTTGCCCAAATATCGAAAGCGTAAATGTTTTCAAAGTTTCAAGCTTCACTTCTTTATGATTTTAAAATAAAAGAAAAACTAGTTTTTCAAAAATAATAAAAATCATGCTCGTCCCCAGCGGAGTCGCCAGCTGAAGGTACCGGGGAAAAATCTTTTCCTTTTGGGAAAACCTATCGGCGCCTGTACTGCGAGCCTCGCCGTGCGCATGGGGCGCGAATGCGCCTCGCGAGAAAAAGGGGTGCGGTTTTGTAAAAAGGGGAGATCTTTGCATGAATTTGTGACCAAAAAGAAAAGTAGAAAATCCTTTTTGAAAATGTATTTTCGGAGTCGCCACCAAATATTAAAGGAATTTGGAACCTATTCAACGCGTCTTGAAATACAAGACACGAGTGTCTCAGATTTCAAGGTGCGTCGATACCTATCAATCTGAGGTTTGAAACCAGAGAAGGGTTTCTGAGTGAGGTTACTTTTCAAAGTTTTGACAAAATGAGTTTTGAAAGCAAGAATCAAAAAGCCTACATAAGAGTAGTCTCTACTAATTTGAAAACACTTGCTTAATTTCGATATTTGGGCTAAAAGTCACGCTCGTCATAAGTGCGAATAAACATGACTCGATTAAAATGCATAAATAATGTAAATTGTCAAAATAATGACATATTGCTATAGGAAATGTCGTTAAATAATAATTTATTAACTAAATTATTACTATAGACGTTATTTTCCGACCTCGTATTAGAATTTGTGAAAAACCCTCGGTTTGACATGCTTTAAAAGACTCTACATGAAGCAGTACAATTTAGTGTTGGATCCGTGATTCTAGTCGTTATTTAATGCATGAATGAGGACTTGCATAATTATAAAAGTGACGTCGGTTTGCTTTAGTGATAATGAGTCGTTTATTTATGCGATATTGGCGGGGTTTAGACGGATTATGAATCCGAATTGCTACAACCAGACATTTAATACGGCCGCTAGTGCCAATATCGGGTTTGGGGTTAATGTAACCCCATTGTCCGAGTCTCAAACGTCTAGCCCGTAGGTAAAATGTTTACCTTTCGAAAATGTAAAGACGGTATTTTTGAGTGGATTTTGTGAATAGTGTATAAGTGCTAAAAACCGGGTATTGAAAATGAATGAAGTGGGTTGGTATTTATAGAGTTTTGGTGGTTTCTGTGGGATAACAAAACTTAATCGCCTGTATACAGGCGTTTAAGTTTGCTTGAGTTGGATATTTTTAAAGAAAAATCAAAAAGGCGGCTGTATGGGAGAAGTTTATAATCGCCTGTTAACAGGCGATTAGAAACTTAATCGCCTGTCCACAGGCGATTCTTTTTTTGTTTTGGTGGGTTGTTTTGTGCCGCCATTTGGTTTTTTGGATGCTTTGATTAAGTAATGATTATGTTTTGTTGTTTACTTATGGGCTAAGTATTTGCTCAGTTTTGATCCGAATTTCGGTTTTCGTGTTTCGGTTTTTGTCGTGTTTTTCGGTTTTGGCTCGAAATAAAATAATATTAAGGTATATTATTTTATGGTTTTGTAAAGTTTAATTTTGTGAAAATGTGACACGGGACGCACTTTGGCCCGTTTTATGTGTTGTGTTGGTGTGCGTTTTTGGGTCGTTTTTGTAAATTTGGGCCGTTTTGTAGCTAGTTGGGCTGTTTTTGTGGCTTGGCTTAATAAGACGTTCCTATATTGTGCTCGTGTTACGCTCATGATGACTAAAAATTGACATTCATTTTCATGATTATGCAAATCCAAATTAATACGCTAAAAATGACTAATACGTTTTAGACACTTTTGTACCGTTTCGACTCTTTTAAAAGCATGCATGAAAGTCCTTTTCATCATCGGGTTTGTTTTTGGGGGGTACGGATACGGGTATCTACAGTACGTACTGACGAACCAATGCCAAGTGCTACACTAGATCGCGAATCATGGCTTAGAATTTTTATGGGCAGCATGAATCAGTCTACTCGACTGAAGCATGATGGGTCCAATTTTTTCTCGATTGGGAGGCGCATTACGGAATGCCGCCATCGCCGACGTAAGCTCAAGTACTTGATCGAGCCATCGCCGGCTAAACCACTCCGATGTAGAGAGCAAATGAACTCTATCTTTTCAATGTTTTCATGATGGAGGCGGGTGCGATACATAACGTACTCATCTATTCAATGGAATCCAATTTGCAAAGAAGGTTCATAACCCAGGGTGCAAACAAGATTTTCACCACCCTAACAAAAGAGTTCTCGAAAGCTCCGAGAATCAAGAGTTACGAGTATACCACTCGTTTCTTTGAAGATAGACTCCAAAAGGGCCAACCGGTTGGTCCACACCTTCTCGCCATGATCGAGAACGTTGAGAAATTGGAGGAGCTTGGTTGCAAGATCGATGAGAAGATCATCATTGATCGAGTGCTCCACTCTCTTCATGATGGGTATGCCCTCTTTAGGGCAAACTATTACATGAATGACATGCAGAAAAGTCTGCATGAACTACATTCACTCCTCGTACAGACGGAGAGTGATCTGAAGTTGAGTGGGAGCATGAAATAAGATGTTCTCATGATTGGCAACAAGAAGGGTAAGGGTAAGGCTCCGGCTAACCTAGTTGTAGGTAAGCCAAAATTCAAGAAGCCAGTGGTTGCTAAGAGTGGGCCTGGTGAGTCTAGCGGTAGCTCACAAGGCAAGGCAAAAGCGAAGCAGACCATGGAGTGCCACCATTGCCACAAGTCTGGGCATTGGAGGCGTAACTGTCCCGTGTATGCAGAGGACATTAAGGCAGGCCGCGTCGTTCCTGTTGGTATGTCTTCTTTTATTCATATGATTGAGATTAACCATGCAAGCATCAAAACTCTGGCAAGAGGTGATGTAGACCTGCGAGTGGGGAATGGCGCAAGAGTTGCTGCCGTTTCAGTAGGAACATATGTAATCCAACTCCCGAGCGGATTTGAGTTATTTCTGAATAACTGTTACTATGCACCTAGTTTATCTAAAAACATTATTTCTGTATCCGTTCCTGATAAAGAAGGATTTTCATTTTTAATAAAGGATAATGGCTGTATTTTCTCTTTGAATGAAATGATTTATGGTAAAGCTGTTTCCATGAACGGAATTTATGTTTTAGATCAAACCACAGAAATCATGCATGTGAGTAACAAGAAAGCAAAGGTTGGTGACAAAGATCAAACCTATCTATGGCATTGCCGTATGGGACACATAAATGAGAAACGCGTGAAAAAGCTCATTGATAGTGGGACAATAGCCCCATTTGACTATGAAACTTTTAGCACGTGTGAATCATGTCTTATAGGCAAAATGTCTCGAATTTCCTTCAAAGGTGTTGGAATACGCGCTGCTGACCTATTAGGACTCATACATACTGATGTGTGCGGACCTATGTCAATCAACGCTAGAGATGGCTATAGGTATTTTATTACTTTCACGGACGATTTGAGTAGATATGGTTGTGTCTACTTAATGAAGCATAAAAGTGAGTCCTTCGACAAGTTCAAGGAATTCCAGAATAAGATTGAGAACCAGCTGGATAGAAAGATAAAAGCACTACGTTCAGATCGTGGTGGCGAATATCTTTCAACTGAGTTTGATCAACACCTGAAAGACCGCGGGATAGTACTACAGTTAACTCCACCCGGAACACCGCAACAGAATGGTGTGTCCGAACGCAGGAATCGAACATTGCTTGATATGGTTCGATCCATGATGAGTCACACGGTTGTACCTGACTCATTGTGGGGTTATGCTCTTTTGTCAGCTGCTCTTATACTTAACCGAAGTCCGACTAAAGCTGTTGACAAGACTCCATACGAGTTATGGAAGGGAACAGTCCCTAACTTGTCCTTTATTCGGGTTTGGGGGTGCGAGGCTTATGTCAAGTGGAGACACGAGGATAAGCTCGGCCCGCGATCGGTCAAGACATACTTTATTGGTTATCCAAAAGGAATGTTTGGTCATTACTTCTATTCGCCAACCGAACAACGAGTTTTTGTTGCGGCTAGTGCGAAGTTCTTAGAGAAAGAGTTTCTCGAGGACAAGAGAAGTAATAGAACCTTCGATCTGTCGGAGATTCCTGAACCAACAACCGAGCAACCAATGGAGGAAGCTGTTCCTTCTTCGTCTGCTGCGGTTAATGTCCCTTTGGAACCCAGGAGGTCGGGTAGACTCTCCATTCCTCCAGATAGATACATCGGTATGGTTGAGGAGAATGGGAGAGACGACGTTTTACTCCTTGAGAGTAACGATCCGTAACCTATAAAGGTGCCATGACGTGTTCTTACTCAAAGCTATGGCAAGAAGCCATGCAATCCGAAATGGACTCGATGTACGAGAACAATGTATAGGATCTGGTTGACTTACTTGATAAGGCTAGGCCTCTTCAGTGCAAATGGCTTTACAAGATAAAGCGATCTGTAGAAGGACAACCAGATATAAACAAGGCTCGACTAGTGGCAAAGGGTTTCACTCAAGTGCAAGGGTTGCACTATGATGAGATCTTTGCACCCGTAGTCATGCTTCGTTCCATTCGGATTCTCTTAGCGATCGCCGCATTTCATGACTATGAAATTTGGCAAATGGATGTGAAAACCGCCTTCTTAAACGGTTATTTGGAGGAGGAGTTGTACATGGTACAACTCGAAGGTTACACTGATCCTGAAAATCCTAAGAAAGTTTTCAAGCTTAAGCGTTCCATCTATGGACTTAAGCAAGCTTCACGGAGTTGGAATCATCGCTTCGACCAAGTGATAAAGGAGAATGGATTCACTCGATCAGTCGAGGAACCATGCCTATATATCAAGTCGAGTGGGAGCAAGATTGTCTTCCTAATACTGTACGTCGATGACATACTCATGATTGGGAATGACATACCTCTCTTAACTTCGGTAAAAGTATGGTTAAAGAACCATTTCCAGATGAAAGATCTGGGTGAGGCACAACGTATTTTGGGGCTCCGTATCTATAGAGATAGATCACGACGGATGTTATCCCTCAGTCAGGAGGCTTATATAGATAAGATTCTTGAGAGGTTCAAAGATGACCAACTCCAAGAAGGGGAACCTTCCAATGATCTCTAGAGTGCACTTGAGTAAAGCTCAAACACCAAAGACATCGGAAGAGGTCGAGCGCATGAGTCGGATTCCATATGCATCAGCTATAGGATCGATCATGTATGCCATGATATGCACACGTCCGGACGTGGCATATGCATTGAGTATGACGAGCCGATACCAAGGCAATCCAGGTGAAGCACACTGGATGGCCGTAAAGAACATTCTTAAGTACCTACGGAGGACTAAAGATTGGGTATTGACTTATGGAGGAGACACTAAGCTATCTTGCGCACCGATTCTGTGATGCTAGTTTCCAAACGGATCGAGATGACTCGAAGTCTCAATCAGGATTCGTTTTTACTCTAAATGGCGCTGCGGTCAGCTGGAAAAGCTCCAAACAAACAGTTATAGCAGATTCCACGACTGAGTCCGAGTACTATGCTGCTTCAGAGGCTGCGAAGGAAGCTATATGGATGCGTCGATTACAAGGACTAACTGTAGTTCCAAGTTCGAATGACCCGATCACCATCTATTGCGACAATAGTGGTGCCATCTTCCAGGCAAAGGAGCCGAAGTCCAGCAACAAGTCTCGGCACGTGCAAAGGAAGGCTCACATGATCCGGGATTACGTGGAGCAGAAGGAGATAGTGATTGACAAGATTGCTACGGATGATAACATAGCAGATCCTCTCACTAAACCGTTGAGACAAGATAAGCATGAAGGGCACGTTAAATCCATGGGAATTAAGCGTGTCCCTGAGTTGTATTAGTTGTTTGTATGGATTAAACACGTGTATTTTTCCTAAAACTTCTAATAAAATCATCGTTTTGTTTTATATATTGTTTTTCATGATGGTTGTGCAGACAACGTTGAACACCTCAAAGTGAACTGAATTGCTTTATATTTTGTTTTGGCCCGTGATCGCCTACACGAGCTGATAACTCAGGCGATTATTTTGTGACGTCGATTGATGGTGGGTTCAACAAGCCATAAGTCAAACTGTTGACTTATCGATCACAGATGCGGGTTTACTGAAATCGCGCAGGACAGTTTTTGTGACGACTACATGGAGTCCTAAATGTTTCAGAACATTAGGTGCCTGGTCGTGGATAGGACATCCATAGTGTTCCTAGAGTCGATTCTTTTGACTATCGACTGTCTCTTGAGATTAAAACAGATTTTGGGTGACTTTGGTTTCTTTCTCACGGTCGACCGTAACAGGAGGCTAAGTAGATTGTCACTGGGTCATTTCATGCTGCGCTTACATCTGCAAGATTCGAGTTGAGGAAAATATCCAACTTCTATCAAGTTATAATATTTTTTCTCAGGGCCACTCGAGGAGCTGTAACTGAAAATGCATGGCCATGCTCGAATATTGATTCGTTTATCAGTTAAGTTACTCTCTAGTCGGGGAAACCACTCTTGATTCTGATCACCTGTGAACTACGACCTTTGAAAGTACGGACTTTGCAAATTGGTTTACATTGAGTGGGAGAAATTTATTATGGATATGAGAATCGGTTATCGCACCTACACTTGTACGGACAAGTGGGAGATTGTTGGGGTTAGTGTCCTCCACAGTTAGTGCAATAACATAAATAAATCTCTAAAGGTACACAGGGTACATTTTGTATTTAATCAGTTGATTAACGTTTATCGATAACGGTTGGCTTGCTAGATAAGTTTGACGTTATTGTCATACAGATGGCGGTGATCAACTGGTCCCTAAGAGTCACACCTAAAGGATGTGTTTGAGAGATGTGGTTATTTGAGAAAATAATCATATCGATGCCTTATTTAATGACTAAATGGTTAGTTTGTGTTGTGGACTAAAAGGTTAGTCAGTGTGATGATGGTACTGACTAAAATGCTAGTTAGTAAAATGGTAATCCGGCTATTTAATACAGATTAAATAATATTAGCTGAGACGAATTAAATGTAATTCGTAAATTGAATATAAAATGTTATATTTAATTATTGTGTATAATGCAAGCTAATTAGATATAAACCGTTATAATTAATTAGTAAATTATAAATATAAGGATATTTATAATATATTATAGTCGGTCCATTCAGATGACACTAGTAATATATTGCATTATATTGTAAGCTAAAATGACCAAGAGAAAAGTGTCCAGATACAGTCTGACCCGATACACTTTTCATCTTGATCAATAAGTTAAGTATTTGAGGAGAATAATATCTCCCCAAAATACAAAAGAGGCCGGCCACTATTAGGAGAATAAGAGGAGATTTGGTTCTTATATAATTCCTTAATTCATTCCTAGTTCATTACTTCTTCCACAACACAAAACCTTGAGAAAAAAAAAAAATCAGTTTTCTCTCTAATTTTCTAGCAATCTCAAAGGCATATCTTAATATCATCTTGGGTGTTACAATTAGGAGATACCATAGCTTTGGTATTGTTCTTAGGCCGTATTTCAAGGATTAAGAGGTTAATTCTTGATACTTTATACTTTGTTATGCAATTCTATTTTATGACTTTAAATCTTATAAAGTTTTTCATTATAATCATGTGATTTTAAAGGTCTATATACCGATATAAACCTACATACTCCTCACGAGTTCAATACGTATATTTTTCAAATGCATACACTTTTTACAAAAACAAAATACGCAACAAGAGCACAGGGACGCAGATTTCTTCGCATATCAAGAATGCAAACACCCATGCCCTCTGCGAAAGAGGAAGTCAAAACACAGATACACAAGCAAGCATGCAACAAGCACACTGTAGACGCAGGAGATGGCCTAGCTACATCCAAGCAACAACAGGCTGGCATGCCCTTAAACAAGCAGGACCGTCATGTCCTTAAACATGCCGTCCCCCCCCCCCCCCCCCCCCGCATTCCCGACACTAACTCCTCGTCTCTCCCCGAGACACATACTTAGCATCGCCAGGTAGTATTGAGACTATAATGGTCCGGATACTATCTTCTAAGTTTGACTAGCGCTTTAGTCCAAGCTCATTAGCGGGGGCTCTGTAGATACCAGTATCAGTGCCCACCCCCAAAAAAAAAAAAAAAAAAAAAACCCGATGGCGAAAAGGACTTTCATGCATGTTTTAAAATGAGACGAAATGGTACATAAGTGTCTAAAACATTTAGTCATTTTTAACGTATTAAATTGAATTTGCATATTTCGTAAAAATGAATATTAATTTAGTCATTTTAATCGTAAGTCGACACAATACGCACAAGCACGACACAAAGACGCCTCATAAAAATGGCCCAAGAACACAAAAACGACCCAAACACACAAGAACGGCCCAAAACACGCAAGAAGGCCCAAACACACGAAACGGACCAAAACGCGTTCCAAGTCACATTCTTACAAAACAAAATCCCACAAGGTCGTAAAATAATGCATTACAATATTATTTTACTTCGAGCCAAGATCGAAAAACACGACGAAAAACCGAAACACGAAACACGAAAATCGAACCAAAAATCAAGTTGATTGATCAACTTGTATCAATTATACGTACCAAAGGCCTCAAAAGTCAATCAACTCGCCAAATACATCTTACACACCTACGATAACGTGTACGGCGCTACAAATTTGTCAGAGAGGAGGCTGAAAATCGCCAGAATACTGGCGATTTTCATGAAAATCGCCAGTCTTCTGGCGATTTTCATGAAAATCGCCAGTCTTCTGGCGATTTTCCCCCTCCCCTCTGACATTCTGGCGATTTTATGAGTAATCGTTGGTTCTCTGGCGATTTTCTGAGCAACTAAGCATAAAACACGAAGCATTTGCTATAAATAGCAGCCCTTATTCGATCAAAAACAACAAGAATTACAACAACATCATCCTCTCTCAACACATTCTCTTCTTCCACACAAATCAATACTCATACTCACACAAAGCCTCTCGCACTTATAAATCTCCACTTTAAAAACCGTCTTCGCATTTCAAGGTAAAGAAATTTTACCTTCAGATTGGACGTCCGAGACTTATAGGGTTACCTTAACCCACCCCGATATTGGCATTAACGAACCCGTATTCTCAATACGATTGTAGTAATTCGAATCGAAAGATTCGTCTAAACCCCGCCAATATCGCATAAACAAACGACTCAAAATCGCTAAATTAAACACCATTTTTACATTATGCAAATTCTCGATTCATGCATTAAATTACGACTAAAACACGGATTCGACATTTAACTGTACCGTTTCATATAGTCTTTTAAACATGCAAAACCGAGGGTTTTACAAAATCTTAGAATTGAACAGAAGTCGGAGAACAACGTTTAGTTATTAATTCAAATACAATGAATTAGTAATTTTACGTATATTTCCTATAACAAATCGTCATGGTTTTGACGGCTTACATTTATTTTACATATTTGTCGAGTCACATATTTGCATTTGTACGTAGCGTCCTATTAGCCCAAATATCAAAATTAAAGCATTTGTTTTCAAATTAGTAAAGACTACTTTTACGTAGGCTTTTTTATTACAGTTTTCATAATACATTTTCTTAAAACTTTCGAAAAGTAACCTCACTCCGAATCCTCTCTGGTTTCACAATAACCTCAGATGGATAGGTATCGACGCACCTTGAAATCTGAGACATCCGTGTCTTATATTTTAAGACGCGTTGAGTAGGTTCCAAATTCCTTTAATATTTGGTGGCGACTCCAAAAATACATTTCAAAAAAGGATTTTATACCTCTTTTGTCACAATTACATGCAATGACATTCCCCCATTAAGCAAAAGAACGCACGAGCGGGCCAAGCAACTAAAAAGGCAAAGCTCCCGCGAGCCAGCTTCTTGCAAAATTCATTTTTCCCGCACCGTGCATTCCGCCCCATGACACATTTTTCGAGGGCGGGCGCGAGCGGGGCGTCGAGAAGGGATCACCTCTAAATCCGGTATCCTCACAACTGCAGGGCACGAAGTCCTGACCTTCATGGACGCAGCAAGTGGATTTAATCAGATCAGGATGCACCCTCCAGACCAGGAGAACACGACGTTCATGACCACCAGAGGAATCTACTGCTACAAGGCTATGCCCTTTGGTGTGAAGAATGCAGGTGCAACATATTAAAGGCTGGTAAACATGATGTTCAAATATCAGATTGGAGATACCATGGAGGTCTACATTGACGACATGGTGGTCAAGTCAAAAAGAGCTGAAGATCATATCCGTGACTTGACCGTGGCGTTTGAGATTCTCGAAAAGTATAATATGAAATTACAACCTACTCAATGTACTTTTCGTGTGACCGCAGGAAAATTATTAGGTTACATGGTGACGAAAAGAGGGATAGAGGCCAGTCCTGAGCAGATTAAAGCAATCATGAATTTGGCGTCCCCCCAGAACCCGAAGGATGTACAGAAATTAACGGGCAGAGTTGCAGCTCTGAACAGGTTCATATCTAGATCTTCAGAGAAGTGCAAACCATTCTATGATATGCTAAGGAAAAACAAGCAATTTTTTGGAAAAACGAGCATGAAGAAGCATTTCAAGAGTTGAAAAGTTACTTATCATCAGCTCCGTTGCTATCGAAACCTGAGCCAGGAGAGCGTGGTCGTGTATCACATGTGACGGAATTTTTCTGTAAGTCTTTGTCTGGTCGGAAGAACCGAAGGGGAAGCAAGATCCCGTGTATTATGTAAGTAAAAGTCTGTTGGACGCTGAAACAAGGTACACAGTTGTAGAAAAATTTGTTTTAGCGTTAACGGTAGCTTGTACCAAGTTACGTCCTTATTTTGAATCTCATCATGTTATCGTACGCACTAATGTTCCTGTCAAGTCTATATTGTGTAAGCCAGAACTTTCAGGAAGAATGTCTAAGTGGTCAGTCAAGTTGAGCACGTACGATATATCCTATGAGCCCAGGACAGCAATCAAGTCTCAAGCCTTAGCAGATTTTGTGGCTGATTTCACTCCCACACTGAACGAGCAGGCTGCCCAGGAAGTGTTACAACTGACAGAGAACCAGGGTGTATGGGAACTCTGGACAGACGGTTCAGCAAATGTTAGGGGGACAGGACTAGGTGTGGTCCTGAAATAGCCACAGGGGGACAAGATAGTCCAGGCCATGTCATGTGAGTTCAGGACAACCAACAACGAGGCTGAAGATGAAGCCTTGATAGAAGGTCTGAACGTGTGCCTAGATATGGGTGTACGTGATGTAAAGGTAAAGATAGACTCTTTGTTGGTAACCAACCAGATCAACGGTATGTATGCGGCTAAGGATTCTAAGATGGTAGCTTACCTTGATTTGGTAAAATCTCTTTTTGAAAAATTTAATAATATTTCTGTTGAGCAATTGCCCAGGGATCAGAACGTACAGGCTGATGCTCTGGCCAACATCGGTTCAGCATTTGAACCACAAACGCTGGACAGCATTCCTATTGTGCATGTCCTAGAACCAGCTATCCAAAAGGTGCAGCCAGTCTGTAAGAATACAGTACAAGCAGCTCAGAGCTGGACAAAACCGTATTATGAATGGTTACTTCAAGATAAACTACTTGATGACAAAATTGAAGCTAGAGAATTCAAAATCAAAGCCTCTAGATACACAATTATTCAAGGCGTATTGTTCAAAAGATCTTTCAATGGACTCTATCTTCGGTGCTTAGAACCTGACCAGGTCAGGACTGTCATGTCAAAAATTCATGATGGACAGTGTGGGAACCACACAGGTGGCAGAAGTTTTGCTAACAAAGTATTGCGAATGGGTTACTATTGGCCAACCTTGAAGTTGGATTGTGCACAGTATACGCTAAAGTGTGACGCCTGCCAGAAACATGCTCTAGTCATCCATCAGCCCTCACAGGAACTGCACTCAATCTCAGCTCCGTGGCCATTCATGAAGTGTGGCATGGACATAGTTGGGAAACTACCAGTAGCTCCAGGTCAGAAGGTCTACATGCTAGCCATGACTGACTATTTCTCAAAATGGATAGAAGCAGACTCATACAAGAACGTGACTGAAAAGGAAGTGATGGCTTTCATCAAGAAGAACATCATCAGCAGATACAGTATTCCTTCAGAGATCGTGTGCGATAACGGACTTCAGTTCGTGGGGAACAAGACTAGGGATTATTGCAAACGGTGGAACATAAACCTGGTAACCTCGGCGCCACGATATCCACAAGCAAACGGACAGGCTGAGTCTAGCAATAAGGTGGTGATGAACAGCATAAAGAAGAAGCTAATGGAAAAACAAGGAAGGTGGGCTGAAGAACTACCTCTGGTGCTGTGGGCTGACAAAACCACACCGAAGAGGGCTACAGGGCAGACACCATATTCGATGGTCTACGGCTGTGAGGTAGTCTTGCCAGTCGAAGTGCAAGTACCAACTACCAGGTATGGTCTGAACACAACTACTGAGAATTCGGACTTATTGTGTGATAATCTTGACATAGTTTAGGAGCTGAGAGATCTGGCGGCAATAAGGATGGCTGCATACCAGCAGTCAGTAGCTAAGAGTGACAACAAGAACGTCAGGACACGAATGTTCAGGACAGGAGACCTTGTCCTGAGGAAAGTGTTCCAGAACACACGGGATAGAGCTGGAGGAAAGCTAGCACCTACATGGGAAGGACCTTATCTAATCGATTCAGTGGTTGGTAAGGGTTCATACAGGCTGCAGACCCTGGATGGCAAAATGATTCCAAGAGCGTGGAATGCACTACATCTTAAGCTATACCATATGTGAAATTTCTACTTTGAACAAACAAACCTGGTAAGATACTCATTCTCTATCTTCAAATAATTTCTTACTTATATCAAAATCATTGCTGACTTGAGCGTCGGAGGGCCGTTGGCTAAACAACAATGGTCAGTCCTGACCCACATCTGTGCTGACAGGCTAAGCAGAGAAGACTTGCAGAACAGACAGGCAGAGTAGATCAGCGCAGCAGTACAGCGAAACACAAAAACAAATCAAATACAAAAAGAAGGGCAGCAGCCCCAGCACGACTGCAAAAACGAGATAGGGATGTAATGTCCGTAAAGAGAACTCCAAGGTGTGGTCGCCTAAACTTTCTAAACGCATGCATGCTACATAACAAAGTCAAAAAAAAAAATGTGCGCACCAAAACTAAAGCAAAACACACAGAAATTACATAGACAGTCATGGCATAACCAAAACATGTCAAATTCACCCACCATGGCCACCCATGGTGAACAATACGAGATAAGTATAAAACGAACGCAAAGTTAAAGTATTTACAGTCCAGAATACGAGGGGCAAACCCCCCCCCCCCCCCCCCCCCGGGAAATTGTCTTGCAAAACGTACCCAAAACAAGTTCAAATTAACAAGAGCAAATTTCATTCTCGGCCCCTGAGGCCGCCTCACCTTTTTCTTCTGCTGCTGCTGTCTCCATAGGTACTGACGCCTCCGTCTCTTGACCCTCCTGCGCTGGCTGTGCTAAAGAGGCTTCACCTTCATCCATGAACTCTCCAGGAAACATACCCTTGAACGTCTCCAGTTCAGTCTCCAGATCCCACTTAGCCCGCTCTTCAGGAGGTGCGCTCATCATGTCAACCCTGGTCCTGAGGGTCCAGTAAGCACTCAGGTCATTCACTTCCTGAGCATTCTTGGCTTGCAGTTCCCTCAGCGCCTTCAGTTCAGTGGTCAGTTTCATGTTGACAGTATCCAAGTCAAGGCACCTGTTCATATTGTTCTCCGCCAGACGCCTGTACTTGTCCATAGCCTTCCTGACTGTTTCCAGCTCGCCTCTGAAGGATTCCATCGTGTCGTGAGCCATCTTATGTTGGCTCTCAGCGTTCTGGCGACGAGCTTCGAGGTTGCGGACACAGCAGGCCAGGTTGGCCACAATGTTCACCGGCTACGAGAAGTAGAAGTGGGGAGTTTAAGATAAGAAACATACGAAACTGGTAAGTTAAAAAGCGTGAAGAAGTACTTCCTACCTGAACAGCACAGGTGGAGAGTTGGCGAGAAAGGGAGACAGGTTCAGTTTGGTCCAAATCCATGGGGTGTTGAGAGGCGAAGTTTTCCATCAAACTCTTCGCAATGGTAGCATCAGCACTTAGGTACTCAGTCAGCAGGGGAATCCGCAGTTCACCAGTAGAAGGGGTCGACTTTTCCATCTTCGTCTTCTTCTTCATGTCAGGACTGGAGGCAGGGTAGCAGGACTCTGGCCACTTCCTTTTTTCAAGGGCAGCAGTTACTCTTTGACCAGAGAGCTGCACATCAACACGCGCCCTGGCAATCCTGGCCTGCACCTCATCCAGAGCAGGACGAGTGCTGCCAGTAAGCCAAGGGACTACAAACAAAAAGACAAAGCAATAGACAAGCTAAGTTAGATTCAAAACAAGCGATTTTGTAAAAATCAAAGAACAAGTGAAGTTAAAATATTGGTTACCTTTGGAAGACCCAGAGCTACCGCCAGGAACAGGCCTTGTAAACTTGATCTGGGGACGGGCCCTAGTCACTCTCAGCTCAGGCAGTGCAGGTGCAGAACTGACAGGGGGAATGTTCAAAGGCTCACTATCAGTAGCCTCAACGCTCTCCTCAGCCTCTTACCCCTGGTCATCGTCGCCCACCACTGGGCTGGAACAGGTTCATGGCCCAGACAAGCAGGCCACGCCCTCTCCTCCTCCGCAAGGCTCAAGAAAGCCTCAATTCTCTTTGTCGAAGCAGCATCATCAGGATGCAAAATCCAATCAGAAACTACGCACAAAGAGTCAAAACAAAAATCCAATCAGAAACCCAGGTCCTACGCTGTCACTCTACACGAATAAGAAGAATGATGCCCAGCCCTTATCATCTCCGGTGTCCATATGAGTGATCAACGGGGGACATTCATCTCTAACCCTCAACAAAATCCTATTCTTCTTGTGGGTCCTCAAATGATAGCAGTTGCGTAGGTCTCGAAGAAGGAACTCTATGTGATGTTTCTTGCATACAGCATCGATTGCGTGGACCAACTTCCAGGTCGACGGCATGACCTGGCAAGGAGGGACTTGCAAGGTTTTAAGAAATTCCGTCATCAATGGACAGAAGGGCAGGGTGGCCCCAAAGCGAAATGCGACTTCGTACATCGCAAACCAACCAGGGCATGTCCAATCGGCCATAACCCAGTCGACAGCAGGACTCCAGACGACGGCGGTCGCCGGATGTTTTCCTTCTGTCTTCAAGCGATCACCGATGAGGTTGTCCAGTTGGTTCCGACGACCGACGTCATCGGGAATTAGATTCGTGGCGGTGAAGGTACAACCATCATGGACGATTGATGCGTGAGCCATGGCAGAGTTAGGGTTTTTTTACGATTTTTGGTGAGAGATCAGAAGAGGGAAGGTGAGAAGATTTGGAAAGATTTTGTGATTTTCAAAATGAGCAAATAAGGAAAATAAGGAAGTTAGACTCAATTATGGCGCGAATATATAGGGGACAATAGGGCGACTGGAACGTCCCATCACCTGCGAAAAAGCTGCAGCCCACGTCATTAATTATGACTGGCAACGCTACAACTTCCAATAAGGGCTGACTTCCAGCCCAGAACGTGGAGAACACCAGGATTTGTCTGCTCAGCCAGTTCTGGACGGACGAGCCTGGGCCTCTGAACAGAAAAGCATTTCCTCGACTTCAGCCTGAGCCTGGCAGTTGAGGAAATGGGGGGCAAATGTTAGGCCCAAAATACCCTCATGGGCCCAAGGTACAAAGCAAAGGCCCAAGTCAAGGAGAGGTAAAATGGTCAACAAAAGTCAAGGCCCAAGAACGGTGCGGTCCAGGGAAGTCAAGGTCAAAGGTATGATGGGCCGAGGACAAACAAGATCCAAGCAGAAGAAGCCCACAAAGGAGAAGCAAGATGACGTTGGATGCTTAAACTATGTCAACACCAGCTCAGCTACATTTAAGGCAGCAGTTAAAATACTCCCAGACGTTACAGGAGAGAAAGGTGGAAGAAGTTATTGAGCAGCGAGAATCAAGGGAGCATTAACAGCCAAACCTAGCCGTTATTTGGAGCCTACAAAAGGAAGATAGCATCATCATTGGAAGGGACTAATCAACTACTGCATAACTTATACTCGATACTCTAAATTCACTGAAACTTACTCTCGATTAGATACTCGTGGTCTGGAACCTTTGACCGTTCTGTACGTTCTGTCCGAATCATAGTGCAAATCCTCTCCTGGCTTGGTGCCCGTGGTTTTTCCCTTACTTCTAAGGGTTTTTCCCACGTAAACAATTTCTTGTGTCTTTTCTTTGTTTGCATTATTTTACCTTTCGTCATTTCCAACATACAATCAACCTCGACATTCACAAAATACATTTAAAGGATAATACTAATAAACCCAAAATCTAAATACGATTAGAGTGAGAAAATCACCCCGAACACGGAGTATCTTATAAGACTATAGATGATGTAAGCCCTTTCGTATATTTATATTAGGTAAACATTCGAAATAGAAGTTGTTTCGGGTACAACGTTACGGAAACTAAGTACACAAACTAATTTAATACAAATGAATTTAAACAATAATGTCCCGTGAAGATCTTCTGCTGCTTGAACGCTGGCAAACTTCCTCTCGGCTTGAAACACTCAACAAACCTAGCCCCGGGGGTTTCAGGGAAAGACCCACCGACGCTCAAGTCAGTTTATGAGGAGTAAATAAATTTAGAGAGAGAAAGTAATAAACCTTTTTAGTGAGTTGTTTGTGTTATATGTGGATGAACGTATTTTAGGGTTTCATTTCTTATTTATACTTATACCTGATTTGTCCTCTAGTGGTTTAGGACCGTACAGTACGGCCTTGGAGGTTACTTCTCTGCACGGTGTGGTCGTCATGCCTCCAAGACCCGGGGGGATGTCAGGGGGTCCTTGGTCCATGAATTTCCCCCGTCCTTTAACCTACCCGGCCCGATATAATACATGCTGCGATAACTCACCCCTAACAACTGCCCCTATACAGAGGAAGCTTGGGGCTTGTCTTGTATGCATCCCTCAAACTTGGGAGAGTTATCCTTCCTGGGTATTTGGACTTGAATGCTCTCTTTCTTTCCCTGCCTCGAGCTTGCGAGCCATGATCCCATTATGTGTGAAAGCGGTGTACACAGTTCGCCTCACGGTTTTGGCGCAATTTTCGAATTTCAAACAAAAACGAAGCGACGTTTAGGCTCCCTTGAACGACACGTGTCGCGCTGTGAACACGAGAGCGCTGTTCACTACTTTGCCTATAAATACCCTACTATTTCTGCCTTATTTCCTCTTTTTTACTTCACACAAACATTTCGCTCTCAAAAAAACTTCTCTAAACTCTTTAAATCATCTGCTTCGATCACCACTTTCTTGTCCCGTTTGCTCTTCTGACCGCTTCTGTACTCTAGTGAAAGGTAATCTCCATCCTCGGATTTTAATTTCAAAAATTTCCGGTCGTATATTAGAGAACCATGAGTGCGTCTGCTGACTTCTCATAGAAACGCCTCGGATTATAACGTAGTAACTGATTCTAAGGTAGAAATAGAAATATAAGAGTTGGTAGATACCCGGGAGGCCGGGAGTAACGGATGTGGAGGCCCAGGCCGGGCCTTCCCACGTGAGAACATTAGAGACGGCGATATTTCAGAGGCCTATGGACACCAGGATAGATTTTACCTATCGAGATTTCCTGAACATGAACAACTGTCCTGAGGTCTTTGCTGCGCATTACCACTTGCCCCCGGGTTGGGAGTTCGTGGTTCCGAGGCAGCATAAACATGTAGTTAGCCCTCCAGATCTTCACACGTCAGTTTACATAAAAAACTTGGAGCACTGGTTTCGATTTTCCCTTCTTCATCTGTTTATTGAGGAGGTTCTTACGCGAGCCAATCTGACCATCTGCCAAATTACTGCCTTCGAGATAAGGACCATCATCGCCTTTGCTTGGACTTGCTTGTATATGGGTTTCCTCTTTCGGTGAATTTATTTCGCCGCCTTCATCCTTTTTGCCCCTGCACCCTAACGATGACCGGGTGGTGGTCCCTGGTGACTGAGACTGGGTACTTAACCCACTTTCCGGTTCTTACTTCGATGAAGGGGTGAAACCTCAGATGGTTGTATGGTAAGTCTCCGGTGTCGTTCAATCATCCTCGCCGTTTTCACGATGACGTGAGGGGTCATCTGGAGACGCGTGTCGAGTGGGTCCCGGGGAAGATTCTCCCGGCAAAAAATGTCCCTTTGACGAGGGAAGAATCTGAGGACCGTTAACTACTTCAAGGTTGTTAAGGTTGGCAAGAAGCAAGCTATTGCCCACGAACTGGTTACCTCCCGCGGAGACTATCACTCAGGATAAATTCTTGAGTTTGGTAGGCCTAGTCCTGGCCCTTCAGCCAGGTTTGCAGGGGTCGGGTGGCCGTGCGCTTATCGTTACATTCGCTATATTTGTGTTTTCCGTTTTTGTTTTATCTAGACCCGAGATTCTTCTTTGCGGGTTTGTTGCAGGTTCTTTGGGCTACCTGTCAGAGGAGGATCTTGCTGCTTTAGGGCTACCTGTCAGAGGAGGATCAGCCTCAGCACGACTACAAAAACAGGACAGGGAGTAATGTCTGTTAAGGGAGCCCCAAGGTGTGGTCCCCTAAACTCTCAAACGCATGCATGCTACTTGACTAACTCAAAATAAAATTTGTGCATGCGCACCAAAAACAAAAGACAAGACAAAAAAGACTCATGACATATTCACAAAAAAACAAAAAAAAACAAAACATAGCCACTACAGCCATCTATGGTATCCTGGCAGTTACAAAGACAAAATCAGTTTACAAGTTTACGCATGTCCAAATAAGGGGCATACCCCCAACATACTTAATGTTCCAAATTAAGAAATCAAACTCCCCTGCAGGACTCACGCAATCAGACTCCCCACGATCTCACACTTAGTCCTGCCTAGCTTGGATACCATCCTACTCTGCAGTCCTGGTCTGGCACCTTTCGGCGATCTGGCTTTGCTAAGTTCAAACCGTGAGTCGCATACTAAACTCTTACAAGCTCTGACCCGTGGGATCGACTCCAATGAAGAACCAATCAAGCATATTGAAACTCAAAGATCAGAACGCTGACCTCGCCTCCAAAGACAACCAGGCGACCTTGATCTCCAAGATCGACGATACTATCCTGGTGGCAGTCAATCTTGAAGCATGGGAATACATTTCCTCACTTCTGGGCCAGGCCAGGAGCCTGAGGAAATGGGGGGCAAATGTTGGGACCAAAATATTCACATGGTCCAATAGTCTAAACAAAACAACTAGGCCCAAGTCAGGAGGAGGAAAGACAAACAAGCCCAAAGTAAATACGGCCCAAGAGAAAGTTAATCAAACCCGAGTCAAGAAGTAAATTGCAGTTGATAAATTCATGGGAGAGATTGAATAAGTAAACTAACAACTGCCTACATTTTAGGAAGTGTGGAGAAGAGTCAGCAACTACCTACTGCTGCAGGAGAGAAAATGAAGGAAACCTGGTCCACTTACCCAACTAAAAAGGAGGAATGTAACACTCCATGTTATTTTAACACAATATTATAAAAGAATTTAATTCCTTAAATTAAATTCATCCTTTTTTCCTTATAATAAAAATGCGTCTAAATTTTTTTCGTCACATAATATTAAATTTCTTAAGTCCGGATTTAAAATTTTTAAAAAAAATTAAACAAAATATACTATCCTTAGAATTCAAAAAGAAACACATTTCAAAAAGTTATGAAAAGCAACCACAAGACTAATATCGTCTTTCAAATTTCAAAAAAGTTAAGTCAAGTTAACTATTCATAAAAATAAAAGTACAAGCTTTTATCCATAAGGAAAATTTAACATGAATAAACCAACCTATCAGTGATCTTCCATTAATAAACCAACCTTTTGATTAACCCTTAATAAACCAACATTTGCACCTCATCTTCCATTATTATACTATCTCGATTTTAAACTTGTCATTTTGGGAAAAACGAAAACTATAACTCACATGCATATTTTTATCCAATTATTGATGTTATAGAGAAAAGGAAGAGAAAACATGTGATCTTGACCCTTAAATAATCGATTAAAAATGAAGATAGTATAATATTGGAAGATAGGATGCAAAGGTTGGTTTATTGAGAGTTAATCAAAAGAGTGGTTTATTTATGGAAGATCACCAATAGGTTGGTTTATTCATGTGAAATTTTCCTATCCATAAAATTCAATTTCGAACAATTTTCATTTTCGAATAAAAATGGACCCTTATTTCTTTCTCGTCTTTGAAATTCAAGTCAACGATTCCAAACACGCAAATGAAGGCCAAAAGTGTCCGGTCCGAAGGTGGTGACTAAGTCATCTTATTCTCTTCCATTCTTTTTGTAAAGTAAACTTAACTTCTCAAATTTTTATTTAATTCTTAATCATTTTGTTTTATTATTAAGACATTACTTTTTATATCAAATTACTATTTCATTTCTATTTAACTAACTCTTTTCTAAATTATCGAAATTATAAGTAATCCCTAATTTAAGTTAATTAACTTTTTGACGATTAAATATAAATCTTTAAACCAAAAACATTCAACGAAAAACGTATAAATTTTGACTAAGGAAAATTCTATTCGAAATTTCAAGAATTAAAACCCGATTTTGTTTTAGTGCCCTTTCGAAAATTATTTTTATTTTTGTTTTCGATTTTACTTCAAAACACTATTTTAGGATCATATCTTTTATTTCAAAACTTTCTGCGATCGTGCAAATCGAAAATTTCGAAAACGAAAATCGAGCTCGAAAAATAAACCTTTGACCCGTGAGATTTGGAAACCAAAGTCAAAATTCTATCCTCTACCATTTTTCTTTACTTACACAAATCCAATTTTACTTACACATCTAATTAGTCATCATCATTTTACTACACAGTAATACATACATACATACAAAATACATTAGTAATACAATGTTACTACCATTTCTTTTCCACACAAACACTTACAAATATTTCATAAAATCATTTTAAAATTCATATCTAAAATAAAATGAAATTTAATAGTATAATTCAATTTTTATAGAAATTATAATCTTACGATCATTTAAAATCACTTTTAGCGAAAACTTTCGTTTTGAAAATTTTATCGACGTTCCTTAACTTTTATATATTTTCATGAATAGTAAATAAAATATTTTAGTTTTAGATTTTCAAAATAGATATTTTTCAGAAAATCGTCAAAATAGCACACTTTAACTTTTACCGTCTTTCTTGCCCGATTTATTTCGTAACGCGTTTTTCGAGAAACGAAACATTTTAAAAACATCAGGGAGACAAATTCTTAGCCAAATAGTGATGTGGACTTTTGTGTCCAAATGTGATCATTATGCTTTAATTAGATTTTAATTAAACTTTAATTAAATTAAAAACCTAACCTTATCACCAAAATTCATTTAACCTAATTAGTCTAACTTACATCATAAGTTTCAAAGAGCAAAATCAACTCATTATTCTCCTCAAAATGTCGTGGCTATTGCTCCCATTTTCTCTCTTTTATTTTCTTCCATTTTTCCTCCAAAAACAACTTAAATAAAACCTATAATATTCTCTTAATAATTCGTTAGTGTTCATAGTTCATAGATGAGTTTTTGGAGCTAACTTTCTTGGGTTATTTTGGGTGAAGACATTCCGATCTAAAATTTATTTTAGATCCCCGACGATTAACCATCTAATTTAAGGTGCCCCCGCACAAACCTAATTTTGCGTTATTTAATTAGGCTTATATTTTGGTGTGGATAATAAATATTTTCTTGTAATATGCATATTTGTTTATGTGCTTCTATGTGTGTTTGTCATGTTTAGTAAGATGATAATAAGTAATAAAATGATAATAACTAATAATAATGATAGTATACTTTATAGGTTTCATTTTTGCATCATATTGTTCTTCCTTTTATTCATACACTTTAAATTGTTGATTACATGTTTTGTTTATGTTTTATGAGTTTTAAATATATCTATATATAAGTTTATATGTGAAATTATGTTAAATATTAACTATGAGTTTGAAGTGAAGAAAAATCGAAAAAATAAATTTTGTGTAACATGTTAAAGGCCACGGCATTTCCACTCTTTTTGGGTCAATTTTTCTTTTTAAATTTTTGTAAATAATTTGTTATGTTAAGTTAGGATAAAATGGTTGTCAATATGTTATAAAAATTAATTTAGGAAAATATATTATAAATAGTTAAATGTGCAAATGTGTTCTTGATGTGTTTTGATGTTCACATGTTCTTCTTGGTGTTCTTGAGTTCTTCATGTGTTCTTGATAAGTTAGCATATTTTGTTCATAATGTTTTTATGTTTGTTGTTATTTATTGTTTTAATTCACTAGTAATTATTTATAATACTAAATATATAACTTAAACAATCTAAATCTTTAAGTTTTAAAAGTTAGAAATTTAAAGTGTTGAAAAAAACTATTCATAAATATAATAAAATATTTAGTGAAATTTACAACTTAGTTTAAATCACTTTAGTATAATTAGAATAATTAGAATATAAAAACTTTAAGCTAAAAACCGATAAAAATCGAAAAATGAAAATTGGACCATGACCTTTAAAGGCCACGACATTCATGGTAGATTTAGGTTCAAAATTATTTTATCACTTTTATTTTATCACTAAAATAAGTTTATTAGTTAGTTAATAAGTTAAAATTGAAAGTGAAAAGAAATAAAGGAATTATAATATATTTTAACACCACACGACATTCCTAATTAAAATGGACCTAATTTGATCAAAATGAAATTATCACTAAGTCACTAAAGATAAATAGTTATTAGAATTGAATTTTTGGTTAAATCGATTAAAATTTGTCACCAATATAAAAATGAATGAAATCGTGTGCTACTACCTTTGCATAATATTGGACTGTTGGACTTAGACTATACGGACTAAATGAACAAACCACGACACTATCTTAAAAAATGAAAATCGCTAAATTTAGTTAAATAGATGAGTAAATTTAACTAAGTATCATTTTAAAATAAATAGTCTAAATCACTTTTTACAAACTGAAACTAACAACTTTAACACTAGAAAGTTTACTTAGCAATTAAGTCACGATTTTAGACTTAGAAAATATTTAGATATTTTAATAACTTAGTAACAAATATTGAATATGAATAGTGACCGATGAATAGTAACCCGGGACGAAACTTGTTAAACAAGTAACGTCCCAAAAGTTTAAGAACTCATTATAAGTAGAATTAGAGGTAACTTGTTGAACAAGTGATCTTTTAAAATCCCGAGACGTGAATAGTGAAAAATTCACGAAACTTGTTAAACAAGTTACTTCTCAAAATTCGAAGATACTTCAAATTTCAAAATTTGATATTGTAAATAATTGAAAATTTAACTAAGTATAGAGAATGGAAAATGAATAATGTAAATAACTAAAGTGTTTCGAAAAACACTTAAATAAAATTGGACATACTAATAAGCGTAACAACTTAAAGACTTAAAAGTATTTATAATCAACCACACTTCAAATTATAAACGAACATGTTATGTGATCATATGAAACCGAATACTAAATTTAAACGTTTGACGATACGATTAGGAGAGTCTAGTAACATGTGATAAAATATCAAATAAAATAATAAATCATGAGTAAGTTAAAGAACATGTCAAAAGCTTGAGCCTCCGTTATGAAAACGTCAATCGTGAGTGAAGTGGGGTTAAGATAGTCTTGATACGGATACCACTATCTCGGTCTCTGACGTTGGTGTAACAACCTGGTTTTTCGTGACTTTAATTAAACTAAGGCGGAAAATTAATTAAGTCTAAATATTACAAACCAGCTGTTATCGTCTTACAAACTCAGTATATATGATACGAGTTTAGAGATAGAACAGAGTATTTGGATTACAAATTCTCTCAAAAACGTACAAAATAAATAAGGTAAACTCTCCCCAGCTTTCATTGGCATTGGTCTCGGGGTACCTGCATTAAACTCTCATCATTTTCCCGCACACTCTTTCGACACATGCAATTCTAAAGCAATATGCAGTATAAATAATGAATAATAAATAAGTAAAAACAATTAGCAAATAGACAGGTAAAACACGTAAAGAGATCAAGATGATTCAGACATGAGTATAAATCCAATCATATATTATACAACACTTCCAAATACTCATTCTCAGCAAGTCGTAATCTAATACTCACAAAATCCAATCATCGTACAATAATCAATCAAACAAGACAAGGAAATACATTCAACATGTGATAACAAATGATCCTTCGTTAGTAAGGCGGAAGCATGCAGACATAATCCGCGCGATAGCCATCAGGGCCAACATAACTTGGACGTGACTGACAAGCTAAAGATATCTAAGGTAGTAAGGACGGCCATATCCCTTGTCTAATGTATGCATACACCACTATAGATAGAATCGTAGCATACTCGCTATTCAAATATGTATTCACCTAATAATTCGACTACCACTGTGAGACTGCCGGTTGGTCGGATTTTCCAATTACCGTAGTATGGGCTCACGGAGATATCAATGATGCCCCATCCTCGAGGTTGTATATCCCGCACCAAATAATACTCTAGAAAAATATTAGATCGCCTTTAGCAACACAGTGAGGAGCTAAAGTCCCCATAGACGGCTACCTCGTTAACTTCAATTTCAAGAGTCGCATCATGGCGAACAATCCAAGTATTTTATTCAGGTAATTCAATTCTCTTTCTCAATTTCTTATTCCCCATTTAATCGTAACAAGAATTATTTCTAAAGCATAAATGTATCGACAAACTTTATATAATGAAATTTTAGTTTCTAATAGTTCTTGAGATAATGTATCACAAAGAAAAGCTTAAATAATTATTTTGAGTCTGTTTATAAAATTTAAATATTTTTCACTATTCATTATTTTACTATTCACCGTATTTACTATTCACCGTATTTACTATTCATCGTATTTACTATTCATCGTATTTACTATTCATCATATTATTATATGTATTCGTATTTTAGTATTTCGTATTTGTACGTATTTCTATACTTTGTATTTTATTCGTATTATATACGTATATGTATCTTATACTTTAGCATACATATTTTTATACTTAGTATCCTTATATTTTTGATATTTGATTTAAGTACAAATCAAGTGTTATTTCCTAAGTACAAAGATCTAGTTTTAAAGTCGTTAAGTTCGTTTTGTACATAGTGGTTTTAAATAACAATTCGAAAGTAAAAACTCGATTTTATTTAGCCATGTATTTAACTAATATTTTAGCGGTTCCCATTTTTAGTGAGGGTGTCGTAGTTCATTTTAATTAGTCCATATGTCCATCTCCAAATTTAAGCATAGGTAGTAACACTCGACGTTGTTCATTTTAATTCGTGTAACGTTTATTTTTTTATCGGTTTAGTTGATTCTTTTTTTTATTAACGGTTCATTAAACAATCTAATATAGTCCTAATTACAAAACGAATTTAGTGACTAAGTGATAAATTCATTTTGACCAAAATTGACTAAAATAAAGTGAAATGCCGAGAGGTTATATAGGTTAGTTTATTTTTTTTTTTTTTTTTTTGTTTTTATTTATAAATCATTACTTTAACTAATTAAGTTATTTAAGTGGTAAAAATAAAAAGTAATAAATTCATTTTAGGTCCAAAATATACTCCAAAACCGTGGCCCTTTACACTTGTAGTATTTTATTTTCGTTTTCTAATTTTTCGGTTTTGACTTAAAGTTTTTATATACTAATTCTTTAAATTATACTAAAGTGATTTAACTAGTTTAACATCTTCACTAACATTTTATTATATTTATGAATAGTGTTATTTACTCACTTTAAATTTTTAACTTTTATATTTTGATGATTTAGTCTATTTAACTTATATGACTTTTATTAATATTTTTCACTAATGTCTTTAACTAGAAATAAAATAACACTTTTAATTATTTGAATTAAATTAGTCTTTTGAATTGAAGAACACTTTGAATATGTGAAGAACTTTTATATTTTTCATATGAACCTTAATTAGTTCAATTTTTATATGTTTATAAAATTTTCTCAAATTTTTCCTACAAGTCCCTTTTAACTAAACTAATCCTAATATGTTATTTAGAAAAATTAAAACTCAAATTTTGTCCATTTAAAATCAAAATGCCGTGAATATGTATTATTATGTTTAAAAATTTTATTTTTGATTTTTATTCTTCTAATTCCACAACTAATTTACTTTATATAATTTATACTTTTTATATGAGTGAAAACATATACAAATATTAACATACAAAAATAAAATCATTGTACACACAAAGTAACAACAATACACTCAAGAACACAATACTTTAAATATAATCAAATTTCATAACAATTTCATTTAAGTCCTAAACATAAACTAATTATATTTTCATAACCATTTTATTCATAGTATTTTAAGCATGCAATTAACAAAAATTAAAACGAAAAATTTAGTGAAAAATAAAGGGAATGTCGTGTGATGTTAGTGTATTACACTAATGTTATTTTTCGATTTTTGTCTCCTAATTTAACATGTGAAATACTAGGTGATAAAATAAATCATACATGCATCATAAACAATAACAAATAAACAATTTCGAGGCGCTTATCATATAAGTGTGCGGGAAGCACCTTAGGTTAAGTTAGTTGAAATGCTCCTAGCAATTGTCGGGGTCGACGATGTGATCGAATTGGCTCAAGTCGACACTTCCTCCTTGCTCCTCTTCTTTGGTAGATTAGTACATAAAAATATAAATAACAAGTTAGTAATCTATTTTAAAACTAAACTAACCATACTAGCCATTTTTAATGTGTAGTAGTATTTTAGGTTTAGGTGTTGTTTTAAATTCTTTACTACATTGATTTATGTTCATGCTCATTCATAAATTTAAAAAGGAAATGAGTACTAAATATAAATGGTGAGGCATTAATTAAAATGTTCTAGTGAATTTTAAACAATAAAAAGAAAGTTTAAGGGAAGAAAATGAGGAGGAAGAAAATGGAGTTCATGTGTTCATGAGGATGAACAAGCTTACTATGTTTCTTGAGGATGAGTTTAGATTTAGAGAGAAAAGAAGTTTAAGACTTAGGAAAATTTGAGGTGTGTTTGTTGTGTGTGTAAACCGTATGGAGGAGTAGTATAGTAGTAGTGGTTGTGTTTTGTTTATCAAAAGGTTTAAGTGTGTGAATGCTTTAGGGTTTAGTTGTATAAAGCATGTGGTGATGATGTAGTAGTGTAGGAGTGTAAGAGTCTTAGGGTGGCTTGACTAAGAGGACTTGACAAGGTGGTAAAGTGTAGACAAGGATGGCAAAGCAAGCACATGAGCATGTTTGGTGTGTGTGTGGGTTTGTACGTATAAGTGTAGTAGTAGTAATATAGTTGTAGTATTTTGTCTTGGTAGTAAGTTAAGTAGGTAGTATGTGAATGCAAATGATCATCAAGTTGAAATAAAGCAAGTCATTAGACAAGTCTTAGGATGATGTATGTTAAACTAGGGTGGCAAGACACTTGACAAGTGAGTAAAATGAGGAAGAAAAATGGAAAGCAAATCTTGAGTCTTGTATCAAGACTAACACGGCTCAAGTGGATCCAAGTTGGGTCGATTTTTGTTTCTCAAATTCTTCGATTTACGCGTACGCGAAAAGTCCCAAAATAAAATATATAGTCTTAGAATAATATTTAGAAGAAAGATCGAAAATAAAAATGAAATTAAAACTCAAAATGAAATCAAAATAAAAATTGGGTACTAGCTCCTCGTAATTTTGAAATAAAACTTTACTTGGTCGAAATATATATTTTTTTTGTTGAGTGTTATCGATTTAAATCATTATACTCAAACGTCAAAAAGTTTATCAGTTTTGACCTAGTGTGTTTCGTTATTTCGAGTTTTAGTGAAAGTGTAAGTTAAATAAAAAGAGAATAGTAATTTGATAATATTATAATATGTTTTGTTCGTAATAATCAAAATAATTAAGTCTTAACTTACCTTTGTTAGTTTTAGATTATGAGTAGGTTTGAAAAGATTAGATGATTAAATCATCTTAAAGTGGCTCGGCAATTTGGGTCAACATTGACCTCGATTTGCGTGCCGGAATTTGTCGTTGAGAAATGTGTCGAGGATTCATCATTTGATTTATCGAGTTTGAATATGAAAGAATAAAGTTCAAATTCAAAGTAATTCAAAATGGTTTTAGTTTAGGTGCTAGGAAGCGTAATGTGTTGTTTTAAGAAAATAGTTGAGCTAGATTGTCTAATTATTGATTTCCTAATTATGATTAGCTTAAATTAACACGGGGTGTTACAATCCTCCCCCTTAAAGAAGTTTCGTCCCCGAAACTTAAAGTAATCTAGGTAGTTATGGTTACCTGGCTAATGCGCTTCTGTATTTTTCCTTCATCGACGCCTCGGTCTCCCACGCTGTTGCTCGCCTTAGGTCTTGTCCCTCCAGAGAACCTTGACCAATGGTATCGACTTGCGTCGTAGAACTTGGTCTCTCTCGAAGAATTTCCACTGGTTTCTCCGAGTAAAGCATGTTAGGTTCGATGGCAATCCCATCGGGCGTAACAATGTGACTCGGATCAGAACGATACCTTCGTAGCGGAGATACGTGATAAACGTTGTGTACCCTTGACAAGTTAGGAGGTAGAGCAAGTCGATACGCCACCTCTCCGATTCGCTCAAGTATCTCATAGGTCCAATATACTTAGGGCTTAGTTTCCGCTTAACCCAAATCGCCTTACTCCTTTCATGGGTGACACCTTTAAGAGAACTTTATCTCCGCCGTTGAACTCAATGGGTCGACGATGCTCGTTTGCATACTTCTTCCGCGGCCTTGAGCCGCTTGTAGTCGTTCTCGGATGATCTTGATGTGCTCAATTTGATCTTGTATTACACGGGGTCCAGCCCCACGTTGTCACTAGCGTCATCCCAACACACGAGTCGCGACATTTTCTCCGTGATAGTGCTTCAAAAGGAGCACACCCTGCATCAGCGTGATGACTGTTGTTGTATGAGAATTCGATGAGAGGTAAACTCTTTTCCCGATTCACGTTGAATTCCATCGTGCGCTCTTAACATGTCCTCCGATTAATACGGATAGTTCGCTCTGTCTGACCGTCAGTTGCTGGATGAAAAGCCGTACTCATCTTTAACTTACTACCCAAAGCCTCTTGCAGTTTATTCCAGAAATGTGATGTAAATCTTGCGTCCCTGTCTGATATGATGTCGAGGGGAACGCCATGTAGTCGTATAATTTCCTTCTCGTAAGCTTTGGCTAGTTCTTCCAATCCCCAAGTCTCCTTGATTGGAACAAAATGGGCCGCTTTAGTTAGGCGGTCCACAATAACCCATATTGCATCTTTGCCGCTTGATGTCCTCGGTAATCCCATTATAAGTCCATGGATATGGAATCCCACTTTCCTTGAGGAATTTCCAACGGTTGGAGCAGTCCTCCTGGTCTCTGGTGCTCGAATTTTACTTTCTGGCAAATCATACATCTAGCCACGTACTCGGCGATCTCCGCCTTCATCCTTATCCACCAGAAGCGTAATTTCAGGTCTTTGTACATCTTATCTGAGCCGGGATGTACTGAGTAGCGGGTGCTATGTGCTTCATCAAGGATTTTGCGTTTCAAATCTTCATTGTTAGGTATACACCATCTACCATTGAAGCGTAGGCTCCCATCAGTGTAGATCTCGAACCCTTCTGTTCCCTCTGATGGAATCTTTTCTCTAATCTCTAGCAGAGCCGGGTCTTCCCACTGTAGTACTCGAATGTCATGATATAATTCTGGTTCGACCGACATTGCATTTAGGTCAGCGTCATCCGATTATACTAGATCTAAGCTCAGTCTTTTCAGATCCTGGACGATGTCTGAGGGAATTTCCCAAATGTTGTTCAGAGTATGTGTCGCCTTACGACTCGGCGCTCGGCCGACCACATTAGCCTTTCCTCGTGGTATAATAACTCAATCTTGTAATCCTTGATCGGTTCAACCATCTTATTGCCTCATATTTAATTCCCTCTGGGTAAATATGTACTTCAAGCTCTTGTGATCGGTATAGAATTTGATACTGACCCCATAGAGATAATGACGCCAAATTTTTAGTGCAAACACGACCGCCGCAAGTTCAAGGTCGTGAGTTGGGTAATTCCTTTCATGTACTTTGAGTTGTCTGGATGCGTATGCTATTACTTTCCCTTGTTGCATCAAGACGCAACCCAAACCATTCAGTGATGCGTCACTGTACACTTCATACTCATCACCATCGGTTGGTAAGGTTAACACTGGTGCTGTTGTAAGCCTCGTCTTAAGCTCTTGGAACGCCTTCTCGCAGTCATTGTAACACCCCGTGTTTTTGTAACACAATTTTATAAAAGAATTTAATTCCTTAAATTAAATTCAACCTTTTTCCTTATAATAAAAATGCGACTGAATTTTTTTCGCTAAACATGTAACACTCCATGTCAAGTTAAGCCTATTATAGTTGCGCAAATCATTAATTCACAATCTCGCCCAATATTTTTCTAACACAATGCGCTACAACTTTTATCGTACCTAAACTAAAACCATTTTGATACACTTCGAATTTGAACTTTATTCTTTCATATTCGAACTCGATAAATCAAACAAAGAATCTACGACAATTTTCTCAACGATAAATTTTGGCACGCAAATCGAGGTCAAACATTGACTAAATGACCAAGCTACCTAATTGTGATTAAGTCACCTAATCTTTCCTTAAATATACTTACTCATAATCCAAATCTAATTAAAGTAGTTTAAGCTTAACCATTTGATTAATACAAACAAGTCTTATTTAATTATTATAAATTACTATTTCGTTTTGATTTAGTTGACGCTTTCGCTAAAAATCAAAATAATGAATCACACTAAGTCTAAACTGATAAACTTTTTGACGTTTAGTTATTATGATTTATTTCCATAACATTCAACGAAAAAAATATATATTTCGATCAAGTAAGATTTTATTTCAAAGTTACGAGGAGCTAGTACCCAATTTTTATTTTGATTTCGTTTTGAGTTTTATTTTCACTTTTATTTTCGATCTTACTTCTAAACATTATTTTAAGACTATATATTTCATTTCGAGACTTTTCGCGTACGCGCAAATCGAAAATTTCAAAAACGAAAAATCGGGACAAGTGCATGTATGTTGGCCGAGTTCTTTGAGCTCTCAAGGGTCAAGTTATCCTCTTCCATTTTCTTCCTACTTTACTACCATGTCTAATCCACTTACACCTCCTATATTTTCATCATCACTTCTAGCTAAATTAAATTTAAAGATTATACAAACTAAATACACAAATACACACTACAAGTTACTAGTATACATTTTATACATACTACACATTTCATTACACAACAAACACCTAAATTTTCCTAAGTCTTTTCTCTCTAAATAAAACCATCTCAAGAACACAAGTAAGCAATATTCAAGCAACCTCAAGAACACCACTTGAATCTTCATCTTCTTCCTCCTTATTTTCCTTCCTTAAACTTTCTTTTTATTGTTTTAAATTTATTAGAACACTTAAAATAATTCCTCACCATTTATATTTAGTACTCGTTTCCTTTCTTTTTACATACAATTAAATATGAACATAAATCAAAATCATTTAAATTCTAAACATCACCTAAACTAAAAACAATACTACACTTAAATTTTGTTAGTATAGTTTAGATAGCTAAATGATTTGCTAACTTTCTCATTTTCATTTTTATGTACCACTCTAATCAAAGACGAGGAGCAAGGTGGAGCCATCGATCTAAGTGTCTTTGACCACATAGTGGATCCGGATAATTGCTAGAAAAAAATCATACCGAGTTAATTTAAGGTGCTTCCCGCACACTTATGTGATAAGCGCCTCGTACTTGATTTTATTGTTTTTGATTTGTATGTATGATGTTTTATATCACCTAGTGTTCACATGTTAAATTAGGAAACGAAAATCGGAAAATAACATTTGAGCAACACATACATATCACACGGCCTAACCCTAATTTTTCGTTTAATTTTTCGTTTTAATTTTTGTAAATTGCATGCTTAAAATACTTGTAATGAAATGGACATGAAAATATAATTAGTTTATGTTTAGGACTTAAAATGAATTTGTTATGAATTTAAATGTTTTAAAAGTATTTATGTGTGTTCTTGAGTTTTTGTTGATGTTCTTGTGTTTGAATGATTTTACTTATGTATGTTAATGTTTGTATATGATTTTCACTTTTGTTAAATGTATAAATGATTTAAGTAAATTAGTTGTTGAATTAGAAGTATAAAAATCAAAAATCAAAAATCATAAACATATATACATATACACGGCTATATTGAAATAAATGGACCAATTTTTAGTTTTAATTTTTCTAAATAACATATTATGATTAGTTTAGGTAAATTAGACTTGTATGAAAAATTTGAGAAAATTATATAAACATATGAAAATTTGACTAATTAATAATCATATGAATATATTAGAGTTCTTCATTTGTTCAAGTGTTCTTCATTTATATAATTAGTTTGATTTATAATTTTTATAAGTTTTAGTTATTTGTTGTTTCTTTTTACTAGTTTAAATCACCTTAGATTAATTTGATTAATTATTATATAAAAACTTTAAGTCAAAAACCGATAAAATTAGAAAAGCGAAAAATAAATTGTGTAAGTATAGAAGGCCACTGTTTTGAGGGTTATTTTAGACCTAAAATGAATTTGTCACTTTTTAATTTTATCACTTAAGAAATTAAAATAGTTAAAGTAATGATTTATTAATAAAAACAACAAAAGAAATAAATAGCAAATATAAATAAAGGCACACGGCATCTATGTTATTTTTGGGTCAATTTTGGTCAAAATGAATTTATCACTTAATCACTAAAATTGATTTATAAGTAGGATTATATTAGATTGTATAATGAACCGTTAATAAAAAGAATCAACTAAACCGATAAAAATAAACGTTATACGTATTAAAATGAACCTTGTCGAGTGCTACTACCTATGCTTAAATTTGAATATGGACATACGGACTATTTAAAATGAACTACGACAACCTCACTAAAATTTGAAACCGTTAAAATTTTAGTTAAGTATACGACTAAATTTAACCGAGTTTTGCTTTTGAAATATCATTTAAAATCACTAAGTACAAATGAACTTAACAACTTTGATTAAAATATATTTCAAAATCACTAAATACAAAATGAACTTAACGTTTTTAAAACTAGTCTTTTAAATATTTTCAAGAATCGCTAAAGTACAAAACGAACCTAACGATTTTGAAACTAGAATTCTATACTTAGAAAATAAAACTTGATTTTTGTACTTAAGTAAAATATCATAAACATAAAGGATACTAAGTATTAAAAAAAAATATATACTAAGCATGGACAAAATACTAATAAATATAAAATACATGTACGTATAAAAATACGTATAAATACGAAGTATAAGAATACGCATACGTATAAAAATACGTACAAATACGAAATACGAAAATACGAATACGAATAAAAATACGATGAATAGTAAAATACGATGAATAGTAAATACGATGAATAGTAAATACGGTGAATAGTAAAATAATGAATAGTGAAAATATTTAAAATTTACGAACGGACTCAAAATAAATCATTAAGTCTTTCTATGTGTTTTGTTTATCTGAAGAACTGCTAGAACTAAAATTTCATTATACAAAGTTAGACGATATATTTAAGTTACAGAATTGCCACCTAATTTGAATGAACGAGGAAATAAGAAATTAAGAAATGAACTACTTGAATAAAATACTTGGATTGTTCGCCATGTCGCGACTCTTGAATTCGAAGTTAATGAGGTAGCCGTCTATGGGGACTTTGGCTCCTCCCGGAGTTGCTAAAGCGATCTAATATTTTTATATAAAGTATTATTTCGGTGGGATATACAACCTCGGGGATGGGGCATGATTGATATCTCCGTGAGCCCATACTACGGTGATTGGAAACTCCACCACCCGGTACCCGCCTAAGGTGATAGTCGTATTATTAGGTGACTACTTACTCGAGGGCGAGTATGATCTGAACCTATCTATAGTGGTGTATGCATACATTAGACTCGGATTTGGTCAGTCCTTATCGCTTTAGGTATCCTTAGCTTTGCTCGAACATCGCCCGCTTTGTTAAATACGACCGCTATTGCGCGGACGTCTAGTATGTCAGCCACGTCCAATCTGTTTGGCCCTGTCCACTGTTGTATAGTGTGTCAGACACGTCCAATCTGTTTGGCCCTGTCTACTATTGCGAAATTACGTCTGCATGCTTCCGCCTCGCTAATGAACTTTACTAGTTAATATATGTTTGAATGTATTTCCTTGTCTTGTTTGATTGATTATTGTTGATGATTTGAATTTATGAGTGTTGGAATATGACTGCTGAGAATGATTATTTGAGAGTGTTGTACAATATGTGATTGGTTTTATACTCATGTCTGAATAATCTTGATTTCTTTATGTGCTTTACCTGACTACTTGCTAATTGTTTTTACTTATTTATTATTCATTATTTATACTGCATATTGCTTTAGAAATTGCATGTATCGAAAGAGTGTGCGGGAAAATGATGAGAGTTTAATGCAGGTACCCCGAGACTACCGCTATTGAATGCAGGGGATGGTTTATCTTTATTTTGTACTCCTTTTTGAGAGATTGTAATCAAATAACTCTGTTTATCTTAAACTCATATTATGTATATAGAGTTTGTAATACGATAACAGCTGGTTTTGTAATATATAGACTTAATTAATTTTCCGCCTTAGTTTAATTAAAGTCACAAAAAACCGGGTTATTCTGATTGGTATCGAGTGTCTTGCGACCGTGAATGACTTAAAGTTATCTCACATAGCGAGACGACACCTGGGCCAGACATTCATATCGTATGTCAGGCATAGACTAATAGGATCAAATAATGAATTAGAAATCTTAGATCGCTAAAATAATAACTTAGATCACTTTAAATTGTGAGGATGGGTAGAAACTTTAAGTACCGACCATACGCTAAAATCTTCTTAAATAAACGAGCTACTAACCTAAAAATGTAACACCCCGTGTTTTTATAGCAAAATATTATGAAAGAATTTGATTCCTTAAATTAAATTCATCCTTTTTCCTTATAATAAAAATGCGACTGAATTTTTTTCGCTAAACATGTAACACTCCATGTTAAGTTAAGCCTTTATAATTGCGCAAATCATTAATTAAACATCCTCGCTCACTTATTTCCCTAACACATTATACTACAAGTTATGTTGCACCTAAATTAAAACCGTTTTGAATTACTTTGAATTTGAACTTTATTTTTACATTTTCAAACTCGATAAATCAAACAAAGAATCCTCGACAATTTTCTCAACGACAAATTTTGGCACGCAAATCGAGGTCAAACGTTGACCAAATGGCCAAGCCACCTAAATGTGATTAAGTCACCTAATCTTTTCTTAAATATACTTAATCATAACCCAAACCTAATTAAAGTAGTTTAAGCTTAATCATTTTGATTATTACTAACAAAACATATAATAATAATATCAAATTACTATTCCATTTTGATTTAACTTACACTTTCACTAAAACTCGATCTATTGAGTTACCCTAAGCCTAAACCGTAAACTTTTTGACGTTTAAGCATAATGATTTAATTCAAGAACATTCCACAAAAAAATATATATTTCGATCAAACAAGATTTTATTTCAAAGTTTGAGGATCCTAGAGCCAATTTTTGTTTTGATCACCCTTCAACGCTTTCTTCATTTTTATTTTTGATCTTACTTGAACCATTATTTTAAGACTATATATTTTATTTCGAGACTTTTAGTGCAAATCGAAAATTTCAAAAACGAAAATCGAGCCACTTGTTTGTCAAGTAGGCCGAAATTTTGGGACCTTACTTGGTCCAACCTTAGCCTCTTCCATTCTTCACTTCTCTTACACCACCATGTCTCCTTTTTGCACCATGTCAAGTCCTTCTTACACACACCTAAGACTTACACTCCTATATTACTTTCATCATCACTTTTAATTACATTTAAATTTAATGTTTTATACAACTAAATACACAAACACATTCACACCTTATATTACATTACTAGTATACATGCATACTACTACTACTTCTACATAAACTTACAACATAAAAACAAAACAACAACAACTACTACTACTACATACATCACACGCACAAAACAAATACAAACACAACCAAAACTTAGCTTATTTTCTCTCTAAATAAAACCAACCCAAGAACACTTGTAAGAACAAACTCATCCTCAAGCTCAAGATCCTTCATGATCTTCATCTTCTTCCTCATGATTTTTCTTCTTAAACATTTAATTCCTTGTTTTAAATTCACTTAAGCTCCTTAAATACTTCTTCACTACTTATAGTTATAAATCACTTCCTCTTTTACTTACAATTAATTAAGAACATAAATCAAAATTTATAAAATATAAACATCACCTAAATATAAAACACTACTACACTTTAAAATTTTAGTATAGTTAGTTTAGTTTTAAAATCAACTACTAACTTGTTTATTTACATTCTTATGTACTTATCTTAACCAAAGACGAGGAGCAAGGTGGAGGAGTCGATCTAAGCCAGTTTGATCATATCATTGATCCCGACAACTGCTAGGATCATTTTCATTAACCTAACTAAGGTGCTTCCCGCACACTTATGTGATAAGCGCCTCGAATTTGATTATATGTTATTGTTTTTGATGCATGTATGTTTTATCTTTATCACCTAGTAATCACATGTTAAATTAGAAGACAAAAATCGAAAAATAACATTAGTGAAACACTAACATGACCCACGGCCAACCCCTTGATTTTTGTCTAATTTTTCGTTTTAATTTTTGTAAATTGCATGCTTAAAATACTTATAATGAAATGAACATGAAAATATAATTAGTTTATGTTTAGGACTTAAGATGAATTTGTTATGAATTTAAATGTTATAATGTATTTATATGTGTTCTTGAACTTTTATGTTATTCATGTGTTTAAATGATTTTTACTTATGTGTGTTAATGTTTGTTTATGATTTTTACATATGTTAAATATATAAATAACATAAAGTAAATTAGTTATTGAATTAGAAGTATAAAAATCAAAAATCAAAATTTATGAGTATATATACATATACACTCAGCATACATGAATTATATGGACCAATTTTTAGTTTTAATTTTTCTAAATAACATATTATGATTAGTATAGTTAAATTAGACTTGTATGGAAAATTTGAGAAAATTATATAAACATATAAAAATTTGACTAAGTTGAGTTCATATGAAAAATATTAAAGTTCATCATACATTCATGTGTTCTTCTTTTAGGTGACTAGTTTGATCCAAAATAATTATAAGTTTTATTTTATTTGTTGTTTAAATCCACTAGTAAACAAATAAGATACTAATTATATAAGTTAAATAAGCTAAATCTCAAAAATGAAAAGATAGAATTTTAAAGTGAGTAAAATCACTATTCATAATTGAAATAAAATGATTAGTGAAAATCGTAAACTAGTTAAGTCACGTTAGAATAACTTGAATAAATTAGTATATAAAAACTTTAAGTCAAAAACCGATAAAATTAGAAAACGAAAATAAATTGTGTAAGTATAGAAGGCCACGGTTTTGGGCTGAAATTTTGACCTAAAATAATCTTGTCACTTTTTATTTTTATCACTTAGATAAATTAATTAGTTAAAGTAATGATTTATTAATAAAAACAAAAAAGAAAATAAATGTTTAACCTAGGTTGAGTACCACGGTTTTACCATCAAAAATGGGTCAATTTTGGTCAAAATGAATTTATCACTTAATCACTAAAATTGATTTATAAGTAGGATTATATTAGATTGTATAATGAACCGTTAATAAAAAGAATCAACTAAACCGATAAAAATAAACGTTACACGTATTAAAATGAACCTTGTCGAGTGCTACTACCTATGCTTAAATTTGGATATGGACATACGGACTATTTAAAATGAACTACGACAACCTCGCTAAAAATGGAAACCGCTAAAAGATTAGTTAAGTATATGACTAAATAAAACCGAGTTTCACTTCTAAAAATGTTATTTAAAATCACCAAGTACAAAATGAACTTAACAACTTTGACTCTAGAATTTTGTACTTAGATTATATTAAGTTTTGTTTCCGAAATCATTTTTCAAATCACTAAATACAAAACGAACCTAACAACTTTAAAACTAGAATTTTACCCTTAGTAAATAAAAAGCTTAGTTTTATTTTCCAAAATATCCTTAGTATAAAAAAAAATGTATAAGAGTATAAAAATACTAAGTATAAATAAAGTCAAGTAATAAATACTAAGTATAAAGAAAATAAAATAATAAATACTAAGTATAAGAATACATATACGTATAAAATACGAATAAAATACGAAGTATAAAAATACGCAAACGTATAAAAATACGTACAAATACGAGGAATAGTAAATACGGTGAATAGTAAATACGATGAATAGTAAATATGATGAATAGTAAATACGATGAATAGTAAAATAATGAATAGTAAAAATATTTAAAATTTACAGACGAACTCCAAATAATTAACTAAGTCTTTCTATGTGTTTTGTTTATCTGAAGAACTGCTAGAACTAAAATTTCATTATACAAAGTTAGACGATATATTTTAGTTCTGAAATTTACCACCTATTTTGAATGAGCGAGAAATAAGAAATTAAGAAATGAACTACTTGAATAAAATACTTGGATTGTTCGCCACGTCGCGACTCTTGAATTGAAGTTAATGAGGTAGTGTCTATGGGGACTTTGGCTCCCTCCCGAGTTGCTAAAGGCGATCTAATATTTTTGTATAAAGTATTATTTGGTCTGGGATATACAACCTCGTGGATGGGGCATGATTGATATCTCCGTGAGCCCATACTACAAGAATGGTGGAAACTCCACCACCCGGTACCCGCTTAAGGTGATAGTCGAATTATTAGGTGACTACTTACTCGAGGGCGAGTATGATCTGCACCTATCTATAGTGGTGTATGCATACATTAGCTCCGGGATTTGGCTGTCCTTAACGCTTTAGGTATCCTTAGCCTGATCAGGCACGTCCGCTTTGTTATTACTGACCGCTATTGCGCCGGACGTCTAGTATGTCGACCACGTCAACTGTTTGGCCCTGTCCACTAGGATTTAGTGTGTCAGACACGTCCAATCTGTTTGGCCCTGTCTACTATTGCGAAATTACGTCTGCATGCTTCCGCCTCGCTAATGAACTTTCACTAGTTAACATATGTTGAATGTATTTCCTTGTTTGTTTGATGATTATCGGAATGACTTGGTTGAGTATTGGAATGTGATTTTGTTGAGTATGATTGTTTGTGAGCGTGGGTTGTTATTTGATTGGTTTATACTCCTATTGAATCATCATGATCTCCTTATGTGTTTTAATTGCATACTTGCTATTTGTTTTCCTTGTTTATTTATTATTCATTAATTATACTGCATATTGCTTTAGAAATTGCATGTATCGAAAGAGTGTGCGGGAAAATGATGAGAATTTAATGCAGGTACCCCGAGACTACCGCTATTGAATGCAGGGGATGGTTTATCTTTATTTTGAACTCCTTTTTGAGAGAATGTAATCGAATAACTCTGGTTATCTTAAACTCGTATTATGTATATGGAGTTTGTAATAATACGACAAATTTGGTTTTGTAATATATAGACTTAATTAATTTTCCGCCTTAGTTTAATTAAAGTCACTAAAAACCGGGTTATTCTGATTAGTATCAAAGTCTGTCTTCATGACCGTGAATGACTTAAAGTTATCTCACATAGCGAGGCGACACACAGGCAGACATTCATATCGTATGTCGCAAAGACTTAGAGGATCAAATAATAAATTAGAAATCTCTAGATCACTAAAAATAATAACTTAGATCATTAAAAATGTGAGAAGGGGTAGAATCTTAAGGACCGACCTAATAATAATAAGCTAGTTAGGCGAGCGTTAGAATCGTACTTTTATAATTCTTTTACTTGCTATTTGCTCTATGGCTAACCTGTTTGACTAACAAATCTCTCATGCTAACGTTACTTCAAAAACGAGTCTTATAAATCAAAGTCAAGACGACGAGAATTCAAGTGCAACAAATGGGCCTTAGCGAGATTTATGTGGAGCGAGAAGACATTCAAGACTTGAAGAGTTACATTGAACTAAAAGTGTTCCTACAACCATATCAAACCGTTCTTGAATTGTCACCATCATTTCAACGCTTTTCAATTCTCATTTTCTAAATCATAAAAATTTCCTGACATCTAATCTTTCCATGATTTTAAGATAGAGTCAACTCAATGATTTATCAATCTCGTAAAATTTTTAATTCTTAGGAACGATTGATATTCTAAATCAGTGATTCCCTTCGTAAACTGGTCTTCTTTTCCCTCAATTTAGTAGAATGGTTTCAACCTTACTCTACGATTTCATAAACTTCTTCCTCACTTTTGTCAATTCTCAGACTCAACTCCATATCCCTCGAGCATATACCTGAACTCTTATGTTATTTTCTGAGCTTGGTTTCTAACCCTCCGTCATAGTTCACTTCATCGAGAAGGAATTAGAAAGCTTTGTAACTTTTGATTTTGGTATTTTCTGAATGGTCGGTATCCCAGGACAATGACCTTAACCAACAATTCCTCGAAGAGAGGCAAGAAGAAAAGGCTTCGAGGATGCAATCACAAAGATTGCTCAAGGCATGTACCAACATCAGGGTGGCGGAAACAACCAATCCGCATTTGAGAGGTTCTCAAAACACAGACCTCAACCATACTCAGGCTCCGTCAATCCTACTGTCTTGACAGAATGGATTGAGGAAATGGAGAAGCTTTTGGAACTAAGCAAGACGCCACCTAATGAAAAGGTGAATGTAGTAGCGTACTACTTGAAAGGGGAGGCCAATAGCTGGTGGCGCCTAATCAGATCCACGTTCCCCCTAAGGATCTATAACTGGAGCGAGTTCAAACTGCTGCTAGAAAACAAGTACTTCGGAGAAGAGCTAAAATGGGAGATGGAAGAGAAATTCAGGAACTTAGATCAAGGTGATATGTCTCTGCAGGCATACACCGAAAGGTATCAGGAGCTATCTAAGTTTGCTCCTAGAATATTAACTAACGAGGAGGAACTCGCAACTCGTTATGTAAGGGGCATGACTAATGATCTGAGGATAAACATGAGCGGGTTCAATCAGAAGAACTTTGCCGAGGCCTACGAAAAGGCAACAAGTATCTGGGCGTCAATCCAGAAGGGAGAAGCCGAGGAGAAAAAGAAAAAGAAGGTTTTTACTCCTCCTGTGACGAGTGCTAGCTTCATTCAGAAACCACCTTATGGCCGCTCGAGTTATCAGGGTTCAGACAACCGTAATAAGAACCAGGGCAGATCCCAGTACTTTAACCGAAACCCCACCACATACGTTCCAAGGAACAATCAACAAATTCCTGAGGCTTCGACCTTACAGCCAAGCCAGTGTCGTCGCTGCCGACAACCGATTCACCCAGGAAAACAATGTAATGGAGAACCAGTAGTGTGTTTTTCCTGCAATGTAGTGGGGCACAAGTCAAATGAATGCCCAAAGAAGGGTACGATTACAAAGGCAAACGCGGGACCACAGCCAGCCGTGAAGGTTCAAGGGCGTGTGTACATTTTGACCGAATCGGAAGAGGGTGCTGAAGACGTTATCGATGTTGACAACATCACTGGTAAAAGTCCTAGTTAACTCTATACTTACTTTTATTTTACTCAATAAAGGAGACTCACTATATTTTGTTTCCTCCAATTTTATTTAACAAATCAAACTCACAAGTCACAAGCAAATCAAGACCAATCTACCCCTACCGAAGGGCAAGATATGTCTTGTTTTTTCAAAATACGATAATGTAAGAATTACAATCCATCACACAAATTTCCTTTACGACCTCCTATATTTAAAATTCTTATCAATCTCTTAGTATATACTTCAAAAGTTTGTTTTCATACGTTCTCTATAAAGGTATTTTTGAAAATTTACTGCTCGTTCTGTAAAATCTTTGTAACGTAATTGTTAAATGCTTTTGAGACTTCATGTTTCAAACCCTTCATCCCTTTATTTCTAAAATCATCAAAATTGTTTTAATTCAACTTTTTCTTCTATTTTAGAAATATATTCAACAAGTTATTTTCGCGTTAGCCATTATTATAAATTTTCAATCTTACCCGAAACATGACCTATAACATTTCTGTTTCGCCTAGTAACATTATAATAACAATTCTAAGAAAATGAGCTATGTCAACCGGGTTATCCATAATTCTCTAAAATTTTATTTAACCATTCAACGATAACCAATATTTCCCTAATTTCAATAAAGCTCATATTCTCCTCGTGACTACTACGACTTTTATCCATTTTCCCTCATTGCCGTCCCTTTTCCTAAGGCTATATATTTTATTTAAGTGGTCATTAAAAGTAACGATAATAATATTAGATATATACGTTTAAAGTTTCTTAAGGGGGTAGGCCTATATTTTGACTATATTAAAGTCCTACTAAAATCTGAAATTTCTTATTTTCAAACTATTTTATGGTTAACACGTATTCTCAAAACTAAATAAGTTATTTTTGTTCCTAAGACTCTTAATATTTTAACTTCATTTAATCCGTACAAAACTTCTAGACCCTACCTTTTTGTGAACCTCTTTCATGTCATTTTCAGAAATAACATTCTAGTAACATTCTATACTTATTTAAATACCTCATTTATAAAACAAGCGCGATTTTATTTTCCAATATTTTCCCTCTATCCGACGCTTCGATACTAATTTGAAAACTCAAACTTTTCAACAAGTCTTATTCCAATAAAACCAAATATTATTATCCAAATGCGTAAATCTCAATATTCTCTCTAACTGCCTTGTTCAACCTCGAGCAGTTATCCACTCTATCCAAGTTTCGGGGACGAAACTTTTCTTAAGGGGGTAGGATTGTAACACCCCGTGTTTTTATAGCAAAATATTATGAAAGAATTTGATTCCTTAAATTAAATTCATCCTTTTTCCTTATAATAAAAATGCGACTGAATTTTTTTCGCTAAACATGTAACACTCCATGTTAAGTTAAGCCTTTATAATTGCGCAAATCATTAATTAAACATCCTCGCTCACTTATTTCCCTAACACATTATACTACAAGTTATTTTGCACCTAAATTAAAACCGTTTTGAATTACTTTGAATTTGAACTTTATTTTTACATTTTCAAACTCGATAAATCAAACAAAGAATCCTCGACAATTTTCTCAACGACAAATTTTCTGACGCAAATCGAGGTCAAACGTTGACCAAATGGCCAAGCCACCTAAATGTGATTAAGTCACCTAATCTTTTCTTAAATATACTTAATCATAACCCAAACCTAATTAAAGTAGTTTAAGCTTAATCATTTTGATTATTACTAACAAAACATATAATAATAATATCAAATTACTATTCCATTTTGATTTAACTAACACTTTCACTAAAACTCGATCTATTGAGTTACCCTAAGCCTAAACTGGTAAACTTTTTGACGTTTAAGCATAATGATTTAATTCAGAAACATTCCACAAAAATAATATATATTTCGATCAAACAAGATTTTATTTCAAAGTTTCGAGGATCCTAGAGCCAATTTTTGTTTTGATCACCCTTCAACGTTTTTCTTCATTTTTATTTTTGATCTTACTTCGAACCATTATTTTAAGACTATATATTTTATTTCGAGACTTTTCGCGTCTTGTATAATCTAAAATTTCAAAACGAAAAATCGAGCCACTTGTTTGTCAAGTAGTAGAAATTTTGGGACCTTACTTGGTCCAACCTTAGCCTCTTCCATTCTTCACTTCTCTTACACCACCATGTCTCCTTTTTGCACCATGTCAAGTCCTTCTTACACACACCTAAGACTTACACTCCTATATTACTTTCATCATCACTTTTAATTACATTTAAATTTAATGTTTTATACAACTAAATACACAAACACATTCACACCTTATATTACATTACTAGTATACATGCATACTACTACTACTTCTACATAAACTTACAACATAAAAACAAAACAACAACTACTACTACTACTACATACATCACACTACAAAACAAATACAAACACAACCAAAACTTAGCTTATTTTCTCTCTAAATAAAACCAACCCAAGAACACTTGTAAGAACAAACTCATCCTCAAGCTCAAGATCCTTCATGATCTTCATCTTCTTCCTCATGATTTTTCTTCTTAAACATTTAATTCCTTGTTTTAAATTCACTTAAGCTCCTTAAATACTTCTTCACTACTTATAGTTATAAATCACTTCCTCTTTTACTTACAATTAATTAAGAACATAAATCAAAATTTATAAAATATAAACATCACCTAAATATAAAACACTACTACACTTTAAAATTTTAGTATAGTTAGTTTAGTTTTAAAATCAACTACTAACTTGTTTATTTACATTCTTATGTACTTATCTTAACCAAAGACGAGGAGCAAGGTGGAGGAGTCGATCTAAGCCAGTTTGATCATATCATTGAACCCGACAACTGCTAGGATCATTTTCATTAACCTAACTAAGGTGCTTCCCGCACACTTATGTGATAAGCGCCTCGAATTTGATTATATGTTATTGTTTTTGATGCATGTATGTTTTATCTTTATCACCTAGTAATCACATGTTAAATTAGAAGACAAAAATCGAAAAATAACATTAGTGAAACACTAACATGACCCACGGCCAACCCCTTGATTTTTGTCTAATTTTTCGTTTTAATTTTTGTAAATTGCATGCTTAAAATACTTATAATGAAATGAACATGAAAATATAATTAGTTTATGTTTAGGACTTAAGATGAATTTGTTATGAATTTAAATGTTATAATGTATTTATATGTGTTCTTGAACTTTTATGTTATTCATGTGTTTAAATGATTTTTACTTATGTGTGTTAATGTTTGTTTATGATTTTTACATATGTTAAATATATAAATAACATAAAGTAAATTAGTTATTGAATTAGAAGTATAAAAATCAAAAATCAAAATTTATGAGTATATATACATATACACGGCATACATGAATTATATGGACCAATTTTTAGTTTTAATTTTTCTAAATAACATATTATGATTAGTATAGTTAAATTAGACTTGTATGGAAAATTTGAGAAAATTATATAAACATATAAAAATTTGACTAAGTTGAGTTCATATGAAAAATATTAAAGTTCATCATACATTCATGTGTTCTTCTTTTAGGTGACTAGTTTGATCCAAAATAATTATAAGTTTTATTTTATTTGTTGTTTAAATCCACTAGTAAACAAATAAGATACTAATTATATAAGTTAAATAAGCTAAATCTCAATAATGAAAAAGATAGAAATTTAAAGTGAGTAAAATCACTATTCATAATTGAAATAAAATGATTAGTGAAAATCGTAAACTAGTTAAGTCACGTTAGAATAACTTGAATAAATTAGTATATAAAAACTTTAAGTCAAAAACCGATAAAATTAGAAAACGAAAATAAATTGTGTAAGTATAGAAGGCCACGGTTTTGGGCTGAAATTTTGACCTAAAATAATCTTGTCACTTTTTATTTTTATCACTTAGATAAATTAATTAGTTAAAGTAATGATTTATTAATAAAAACAAAAAAGAAAATAAATGTTTAACCTAGGTTGAGTACCACGGTTTTACCATCAAAAATGGGTCAATTTTGGTCAAAATGAATTTATCACTTAATCACTAAAATTGATTTATAAGTAGGATTATATTAGATTGTATAATGAAGATTAATAAAAAGAATCAACTAAAGCGATAAAAATAAAGCGTTACACGTATTAAAATGAACCTTGTCGAGTGCTACTACCTATGCTTAAATTTGGATATGGACATACGGACTATTTAAAATGAACTACGACAACCTCGCTAAAAATGGAAACCGCTAAAAGATTAGTTAAGTATATGACTAAATAAAACCGAGTTTCACTTCTAAAAATGTTATTTAAAATCACCAAGTACAAAATGAACTTAACAACTTTGACTCTAGAATTTTGTACTTAGATTATATTAAGTTTTGTTTCCGAAATCATTTTTCAAATCACTAAATACAAAACGAACCTAACAACTTTAAAACTAGAATTTTACCCTTAGTAAATAAAAAGCTTAGTTTTATTTTCCAAAATATCCTTAGTATAAAAAAAAATGTATAAGAGTATAAAAATACTAAGTATAAATAAAGTCAAGTAATAAATACTAAGTATAAAGAAAATAAAATAATAAATACTAAGTATAAGAATACATATACGTATAAAATACGAATAAAATACGAAGTATAAAAATACGCAAACGTATAAAAATACGTACAAATACGAGGAATAGTAAATACGAGGAATAGTAAATACGGTGAATAGTAAATACGATGAATAGTAAATATGATGAATAGTAAATACGATGAATAGTAAAATAATGAATAGTAAAAATATTTAAAATTTGCTGCATTTAACTCCAAATAATTAACTAAGTCTTTCTATGTGTTTTGTTTATCTGAAGAACTGCTAGAACTAAAATTTCATTATACAAAGTTAGACGATATATTTTAGTTACAGAATTGCCACCTATTTTGAATGAACGAGGAAATAAGAAATTAAGAAATGAACTACTTGAATAAAATACTTGGATTGTTAAGCCATGTCGCGACTCTTGAATTGAAGTTAATGAGGTAGGCATACATGGGGACTTTGGCTCCTCCCGAGTTGCTAAAAGCGATCTAATATTTTTATATAAAGTATTATTTAGGTCTGGGATATACAACCTCACGGATGGGGCATGATTGATATCTCCGTGAGCCCATACTACAAGAATGGTGGAAACTCCAGCCACCCGGGTACCCGCCTAAGGTGATAGTCGTATTATTAGGTGACTACTTACTCGAGGGCGAGTATGATCTGAACCTATCTATAGTGGTGTATGCATACATTAGACTCTGGATTTGGTCAGTCCTTATCGCTTTAGGTATCCTTAGCTGTTCGAACACGTCCGCTTTGTTCGCCCGACCGCTATTGCGGACGTCTAGTATGTCGACCACGTCCAACTGTTTGGCCCTGTCACTAGGATTTAGTGTGTCGGACACGCCCAATCTGTTTGGCCCTGTCTACTATTGCGAAATTACGTCTGCATGCTTCCGCCTCGCTAATGAACTTTCACTAGTTAACATATGTTGAATGTATTTCCTTGTTTGTTTGATGATTATCGGAATGACTTGGTTGAGTATTGGAATGTGATTTTGTTGAGTATGATTGTTTGTGAGCGTGGGTTGTTATTTGATTGGTTTATACTCGTATTGAATCATCATGATCTCCTTATGTGTTTTAATTGCATACTTGCTATTTGTTTTCCTTGTTTATTTACTATTCATTAATTATACTGCATATTGCTTTAGAAATTGCATGTATCGAAAGAGTGTGCGGGAAAATGATGAGAATTTAATGCAGGTACCCCGAGACTACCGCTATTGAATGCAGGGGATGGTTTATCTTTATTTTGAACTCCTTTTTGAGAGAATGTAATCGAATAACTCTGGTTATCTTAAACTCGTATTATGTATATGGAGTTTGTAATACGATAACAGCTGGTTTTGTAATATATAGACTTAATTAATTTTCCGCCTTAGTTTAATTAAAGTCACGAAAAACCGGGTTGTTACAAAAAATAAAATACGCTAACCATCGTATGCTTGCTACTTGCTGATGTGACTGACTAAAACTAACAACTAGCCTAGAATATAAAATCGATTTAATAAACTTAACTCTCGAGAAGTGAAACGCTGAAGGAGTACCAGGCTATACGATGTAGGGACATCTACTAAATCCTTAACCAAATTCACTAATAAAATCCTTAAACCCTTGTTAATCCTGTTTTCGTTCAATCAAAAATTTATATTCTCTTAATAGCCATTTTATTTTCGTTCAAACAATATTCTTGTTGTTTGACTCCTTCCCTTAAAATCCCTTGTAGATGTCATCAACCGGCGATTCACCAGTATCACGGCGAGAGCGGGAAGAGGGCAATCGCTCGAAATTAAGCCATTGCGCCCTCGTGCTTTCATACTTCCTGCGCCAGGTTACTCAGACTTGCATGGGTGACCTGCCAGGATCGATGCTTACAGGATTTTCTTAGGAGATCCCTCGCGCACATTCGCAGGAGACCATGACACCTGCTGGTTTTGGTTATGTGAAATGGAGGCGAAGTTCGTTGAGGCGGGAGTTCATGAAGAGTGGAAAGTACGTTTAACCGAGAGGTTCCTCAGAGGCGAAGCTTTCCATTGGTGGTTTACAGTACGCCACCTGTCTACAGTTCGAGGGGGAAAGTTCCACGGGTGGAATTTCTTCAAATGCGGCCTCAGGCTTGCATGCCGTGCCATTACTCAGGGACATACTTTTGATGATGAGCAGGAGGTCAGCGATGCAGAGTCCTCAAACGGGCTCTAGAGCCTTTTAGCCTTATGAACTACTAGTACGGATAACATTTTGTAAAATCTCTAGATTTTAACTACCTAACCTCAGTGATTCTGTATGACACTATTAGGAGTCGTTATCCCTACCTTCCACTTTCAGTTATCTTTCTGGGAAATGTATCGGATTGCTTCTGCTACTCAGAATCGATGTAACCAACTTTTACCTTGTATTCTATGTTATGCCTCTTTTAGAACTACTCAAATTCATACAGTTTAATATTTTCAGAATGGCTGCAAACGGTATCCCAGACAATGACCTTAACCAACAATTCCTCGAAGAGGAGGCAAGAAGAAAAGGCTTCGAGGATGCAATCACAAAGATTGCTCAAGGCATGTACCAACATCAGGGTGGCGGAAACAACCAATCCGCATTTGAGAGGTTCTCAAAACATAGACCTCAACCATACTCAGGCTCAAAATCGATCCTCTTTGTCTTGTGGAATGGATTGAGGAAATGGAGAAGCTTTTGGAACTAAGCAAGACGCCACCTAATGAAAAGGTGAATGTAGTAGCGTACTACTTGAAAGGGAGGCCAATAGGCTGGTGGCGCCTAATCGGATCCACGTTCCCCTAAGGATCTATAATTGGGCGAGTTCAAGACTCTATTGGAGAATAAATACTTTGGGAGGAACTAAAATGGGATAAGGAAGAAGAGTTAGAAACTTGAACCAAGGTGATATGTCTCTGCAAGCATACAGAAAAGTATCGAGTTATCCAAATTTGCTCCCAAGATAATAACTAACGAGGAGGAACTTCATGACAGTGCGTAAGAGGTATGACTTACGGTGCGAGGGCGAACATGAGCGGATTCAATCAGAAGAACTTTGCAGAGGCCTCACTAAAAGCAACAAGTATTTGGGCCTCGATCCGAGAAGGGAGAAGTCGAAGAGAAAAAGAAAAAGAAGGTTTTCACTCCTCCCTGGCAAGTGCTAGCTTCATTCGAGAAGCCATTCTATGGTCGCCCGAGCTATCGAGTTCGCACAACCGCCAATAAGAACCAGGGCGCATCCCAAGATTTCAACCGAAACCCCACCACATTCGCCGCATGAACAACCAACAAATTCCTGGGCTCCGACTTTACAACCAAGCGATTAGTCGTAGATGCCGACAAGCGACCCACCCAGGAAACAAATGTAATGGAGAACCGTGGTATGTTTTCTGCAATGTAGTGGGACACAAGTCAAATGAATGCCCAAGGAAGGTGCGATTACAAAGGCAAACGCGGGACCACCGCCAGCCGTGAAGGTTCAAGGGCGTGTGTACCTTTTAACCGAATCGGAAGAGGGTGCTGAAGACGTTATCGATGTTGACGACATCACCGGTAAAATTCCTAGTTAACTCTATACTTACATTTATTTTACTCAATAAAGGAGACTCACTATATTTTGTTTCCTCCAATTTTATTAAACAAATCAAACTCACAAGTCACAAGCAAATCAAAACCAATCTACCCCTACCGAAGGGCAAGATATGTCTTGTTTTTCAAAATACGATAATGTAAGAATTACAATCCATCACACAAATTTCCTTTACGACCTCCTATATTTAAAATTCTTATCAATCTCTTAGTATATACTTCAAAAGTTTGTTTTCATACGTTCTCTATAAAGATATTTTTGAAAATTTACTGCTCGTTCTGTAAAATCTTTGTAACGTAATTTTTAAATGCTTTTGAGACTTCATGGTTCAAACTTTTCATCCCTTTATTTCTAAAATCATCAAAATTGTTTTAATTCTACTTTTTCTTCTATTTTAGAAATATATTCAACAAGTTATTTTCGCGTTAGCCATTATTATAAATTTTCAATCTTACCCGAAACATGACCTATAACATTTACATTTACTTTAGTAACATTATAATAACAATTCTAAGAAAATGAGCTATGTCAACCGGGTTATCCATAATTCTCTAAAATTTTATTTAACCATTCAACGATAACCAATATTTTCTTAATTTCATTAAGGCTCATATTCTCCTCATGACCACTACGATTTTTATCCATTTTCCCTAATTGCCGTTCTTTTCCTAAAGGCTATATATCTTGATTGAGTGGCCATTAAAAGTAACAATAATAATATTAGGTATATACGTTTAAAGCTTCTTAAGGGGGTAGGACTATATTTTGACTATATTAAAGTCCTACTAAAATCTGAAAATTCTTATTTTCAAACTATTTTATGGTTAACACGTATTCTCAAAACTAAATAAGTTATTTTTATTCCTAAGACTCTTAATATTTTAACTTCATTTAAATCCGTACAAAACTTCTAGACCCTACCTTTTTGTGAGCCTCCTTCGCGTCATTTTCAGAAATAACATTCTAGTAACATTTCTATACTTATTTAAATACCTCATTTATAAAACAAGCGCGATTTTATTCTCCAATATTTTCCCTCTATCCGACGCTTCGATACTAATTTGAAAACTCAAACTTTTCAACAAGTCTTATTCCAATAAAACCAAATATTATTATCCAAATGCGTAAATCTCAATATTCTCTCTAACTTGCCTTGTTCAACCTCGAGCGTTATCCATTTATCCAAGTTTCTGGACGAAACTTTTCTTAGGGGTAGGATTGTAACACCCTCCAGTGTTTTTGTAACACCATTTAATAAAAGAATTTAATTCCTTAATTTAATTTCAACCTTTTTCCTTATAATAAAAATGCGACTGAATTTTTTTCGCTAAACATGTAACACTCCATGTCAAGTTAAGCCTATTATAGTTGCGCAAATCATTAATTCAACAATCTCGCCCAATATTTTTCTAACACAATGCGCTACAACTTTTATCGTACCTAAACTAAAACCATTTTGATACACTTCGAATTTGAACTTTATTCTTTCATATTCGAACTCGATAAATCAAACAAAGAAACTACGACAATTTTCTCAACGACAAATTTTGGCACGCAAATCGAGGTCAAACATTGACTAAATGACCAAGCTACCTAATTGTGATTAAGTCACCTAATCTTTCCTTAAATATACTTACTCATAATCCAAATCTAATTAAAGTAGTTTAAGCTTAACCATTTGATTAATACAAACAAGTCTTATTTAATTATTATAAATTACTATTTCGTTTTGATTTAGTTGACGCTTTCGCTAAAAATCAAAATAATGAATCACACTAAGTCTAAACTGATAAACTTTTTGACGTTTAGTTATTATGATTTATTTCCATAACATTCAACGAAAAAAATATATATTTCGATCAAGTAAGATTTTATTTCAAAGTTACGAGGAGCTAGTACCCAATTTTTATTTTGATTTCGTTTTGAGTTTTATTTTCACTTTTATTTTCGATCTTACTTCTAAACATTATTTTAAGACTATATATTTCATTTCGAGACTTTTCGCGTACGCGCAAATCGAAAATTTCAAAAACGAAAAATCGGGACAAGTGCATGTATGTTGGCCGAGTTCTTTGAGCTCTCAAGGGTCAAGTTATCCTCTTCCATTTTATTCCTACTTTACTACCATGTCTAATCCACTTACACCTCCTATATTTTCATCATCACTTCTAGCTAAATTAAATTTAAAGATTATACAAACTAAATACACAAATACACACTACAAGTTACTAGTATACATTTTATACATACTACACATTTCATTACACAACAAACACCTAAATTTTCCTAAGTCTTTTCTCTCTAAATAAAACCATCTCAAGAACACAAGTAAGCAATATTCATGCAACCTCAAGAACACCACTTGAATCTTCATCTTCTTCCTCCTTATTTTCCTTCCTTAAACTTTCTTTTTATTGTTTTAAATTTATTAGAACACTTAAAATAATTCCTCACCATTTATATTTAGTACTCGTTTCCTTTCTTTTTACATACAATTAAATATGAACATAAATCAAAATCATTTAAATTCTAAACATCACCTAAACTAAAAACAATACTACACTTAAATTTTGTTAGTATAGTTTAGATAGCTAAATGATTTGCTAACTTTCTCATTTTCATTTTTATGTACCACTCTAATCAAAGACGAGGAGCAAGGTGGAGCCATCGATCTAAGTGTCTTTGACCACATAGTGGATCCGGATAATTGCTAGAAAAAAATCATACCGAAAGTTAATTTAAGGTGCTTCCGCACACTTATGTGATAAGCGCCTCGTACTTGATTTTATTGTTTTTGATTTGTATGTATGATGTTTTATATCACCTAGTGTTCACATGTTAAATTAGGAAACGAAAATCGGAAAATAACATTTGAGCAACACATACATATCACACGGCCTAACCCTAATTTTTCGTTTAATTTTTCGTTTTAATTTTTGTAAATTGCATGCTTAAAATACTTGTAATGAAATGGACATGAAAATATAATTAGTTTATGTTTAGGACTTAAAATGAATTTGTTATGAATTTAAATGTTTTAAAAGTATTTATGTGTGTTCTTGAGTTTTTGTTGATGTTCTTGTGTTTGAATGATTTTACTTATGTATGTTAATGTTTGTATATGATTTTCACTTTTGTTAAATGTATAAATGATTTAAGTAAATTAGTTGTTGAATTAGAAGTATAAAAATCAAAAATCAAAAATCATAAACATATATACATATACACGGCTATATTGAAATAAATGGACCAATTTTTAGTTTTAATTTTTCTAAATAACATATTATGATTAGTTTAGGTAAATTAGACTTGTATGAAAAATTTGAGAAAATTATATAAACATATGAAAATTTGACTAATTAATAATCATATGAAAAATATTAGAGTTCTTCATTTGTTCAAGTGTTCTTCATTTATATAATTAGTTTGATTTATAATTTTTATAAGTTTTAGTTATTTGTTGTTTCTTTTTACTAGTTTAAATCACCTTAGATTAATTTGATTAATTATTATATAAAAACTTTAAGTCAAAAACCGATAAAATTAGAAAACGAAAATAAATTGTGTAAGTATAGAAGGCCACGGTTTTGAGGGTTATTTTAGACCTAAAATGAATTTGTCACTTTTTAATTTTATCACTTAAGAAATTAAAATAGTTAAAGTAATGATTTATTAATAAAAACAACAAAAGAAATAAATAGCAAATATAAATAAAGGCACACGGCATCTATGTTATTTTTGGGTCAATTTTGGTCAAAATGAATTTATCACTTAATCACTAAAATTGATTTATAAGTAGGATTATATTAGATTGTATAATGAGCAGATTAATAAAAAGAATCAACTAAACCGATAAAAATAAACGTTATACGTATTAAAATGAACCTTGTCGAGTGCTACTACCTATGCTTAAATTTGAATATGGACATACGGACTATTTAAAATGAACTACGACAACCTCACTAAAATTTGAAACCGTTAAAATTTTAGTTAAGTATACGACTAAATTTAACCGAGTTTTGCTTTTGAAATATCATTTAAAATCACTAAGTACAAATGAACTTAACAACTTTGATTAAAATATATTTCAAAATCACTAAATACAAAATGAACTTAACGTTTTTAAAACTAGACTTTTAAATATTTTCAAGAATCGCTAAAGTACAAAACGAACCTAACGATTTTGAAACTAGAATTCTATACTTAGAAAATAAAACTTGATTTTTGTACTTAAGTAAAATATCATAAACATAAAGGATACTAAGTATTAAAAAAAAAATATATACTAAGCATGGACAAAATACTAATAAATATAAAATACATGTACGTATAAAAATACGTATAAATACGAAGTATAAGAATACATACATTATAAAAATACGTACAAATACGAAATACGAAAATCACGAATACGAATAAAAATACGATGAATAGTAAAATACGATGAATAGTAAAAATCGATGAATAGTAAATCGATGAATAGTAAATACTATGAATAGTAAAATAATGAATAGTGAAAATATTTAAAATTCTGAGAACGGACTCAAAATAAATCATTAAGTCTTTCTATGTGTTTTGTTTATCTGAAGAACTAGAACTAAAATTTCATTATACAAAGTTAGGCGATATATTTAAGTTCTGAAATTGCCACCTAATTTGAATGAACGAGGAAATAAGAAATTAAGAAATGAACTACTTGAATAAAATACTTGGATTGTTCGCCATGTCGCGACTCTTGAATTGAAGTTAATGAGGTAGCCGTCTATGGGGACTTTGGCTCCTCCCGAGTTGCTAAAGGCGATCTAATATTTTTATATAAAGTATTATTTCGGTCTTGGGATATACAACCTCGGGGATGGGGCATGATTGATATCTCCGTGAGCCCATACTACGGTAATTGGAAACTCCACCACCCGGGGTACCCGCCTAAGGTGATAGTCGTATTATTAGGTGACTACTTACTCGAGGGCAGTATGATCTGAACCTATCTATAGTGGTGTATGCATACATTAGACTCTGGATTTGGCCGCCCTTATCGCTTTAGGTATCCTTAGCCTGTTCAGACACGTCCGCTTTGTTCGGCCCTGACCGCTATTGCGCGGACGTCTAGTATGTCGACCACGCCCAACTGCTTGGCCCTGGCCCATCGTTGTATAGTGTCGCATACGCCCAATCTGTTTGGCCCTGTCTACTATTGCGAAATTACGTCTGCATGCTTCCGCCTCGCTAATGAACTTTCACTAGTTAATATATGTTTGAATGTATTTCCTTGTCTTGTTTGATTGATTATTGTTGATGATTTGAATTTATGAGTGTTGGAATATGACTGCTGAGAATGATTATTTGAGAGTGTTGTACAATATGTGATTGGTTTTATACTCATGTCTGAATAATCTTGATTTCTTTATGTGCTTTACCCGACTACTTGCTAATTGTTTTACTTATTTATTATTCATTATTTATACCGCATATTGCTTTAGAAATTGCATGTATCGAAAGAGTGTCTTGAGGAAAATGATGAGAGTTTAATGCAGTACCGAGACTACCGCTATTGAATCTGCAGGGATGGTTTATCTTTATTTTGTACTCCTTTTTGAGAGATTGTAATCAAATAACTCTGTTTATCTTAAACTCATATTATGTATATAGAGTTTGTAATACGATAACAAATTTGGTTTTGTAATATATAGACTTAATTAATTTTCCGCCTTAGTTTAATTAAAGTCACTTAAAAACCTAAGTTATTCTGATCATCGCCCATACTGAACTTCGATTCCTTTTTGTAGCGCTTTGGTCATCAGTAGGAGCTACTTTTGAGAAGTCGTGAACAAACCTCCTATAATAGCCAGCCAATCCTAGGAAACTCCTGACTTCAGTGACTGTCTTTGATGCTACCCATTCTTTAACAGCCTCTATCTTTGCTGGGTCCACCATTACACCCTCCTTGGAGATTACGTGGCCTAGAACGACACTTGGTCTAGCCAAAATTCACACTTTGAAAATTTAGCATACCATTTATGATCCTCGGGATGTTCGTGGATGATGTGTAAGTGTTCTGCGTGTTCGCTTTATCCTTGGAGTAGATCGTAATGTCGTCAATGAACACGACAACGCAGATGTCGAGATATTCGTGAAAGGTCCTGCTCATTTGGTCCATAAACACCGGGCGTTGGTAAGGCCGAACGGCATTACTTTGAACTCGTAATGTCCGTACCTTGATCTGAAAGCAGTCTTTTGTATATCCTCTTTGCGAACCGCAATCTGATGGTATCCTGACCTTAGGTCAATCTTGGAGAAGACTCGCTCCTTTGAGTGGTCAAAGAGATCGTCTATCCTAGGCGGAGGATAACGATTCTTGATTGTCACTTTGTTCAATTCTCGTGAATCGATCACAGTCTCATACTCCCATCCTTCTTCTTAACGAAATACCTGCACCCTAAGGTGAGACACTCGGCCTTATGAATCCTAACTCAATCATTTCCTCCAACCTTCTTGAGTTCCCGGAGCTCAACAGTGCCATCCTCGCACGGTGCCTTTGATATAGGTGCCGTGCCCTGGTATGAGGTCAATAGAGAATTCGACGCCTCGCAAGTGCGAGGCATACCCAGAATACATCCGAAATACCTCTGGGTATTCGTTCACGATTGGGATGTCTTCAATGCGCAATTTATCTTCAACTTTGGTAATGTTACAAAAATATACTTGGTGTCCCTTTCTCTCCATACTCTGTTGTTTTAAAACGGACACCGCCACCCCTTTTTCCTTTTCAAACTCTGATATGATACTTCCTTCCCTTGATTAGTTTTCAGTGTAATTTTCTGATCGAGGCATTTGAACGTTGCATTATGACGAGCCAACCAATTCATACCCAAAATTACATCGAACTCGGGAAGGTCAAACAACACTAGATCTGACAGAAAGTCTGTGTTGTGAATTGAAATCTTTACATTGTTATATCTTGAAGAACAAGAAATGTTTTTACCGTCAGGTAGTGATATGTTAGCTTTGATTTGCGTAGGATTTGTGAGTTTGGATTGTTTGATAAACTTTGAGGATATAAAAGATAAGGAAGCTCCTGTATCGAATAAAATAAACGCAGGTACAGAGTTAACCAGAAATTTACCGGTGAGAACGTCAACATCGATAACATCATCAGTGCCCTCTTCAGACTCGGTCAGGACGTACACACGTCCTTGAACCCTAACAGCTGGCGGTGGTCCCGCATTTGCTTTGGCAGCCGTACCCTTCTTTGGGCACTCGTTTGACTTGTGCCCCACAACCTTGCAGGAAAAGCACACTACTGGTTCCCCGTTGCAACGCTTCCCCGGGTGTATTGGTTGCCTGCAGAAACGGCACTGATTTGCCTGGAATGGCGGAGGTCCGGGAAGTTGTTGATTGTTCCTTGCAACGAAAGTCGTAGGGTTGCGATTGTAGTTCTGAGCCTGCTCCGGTTTCGACACGATTGTCCTGGTTCGAAACCCGTGACCAAACATGGGTTTATGGATAAAGCGGCACTCGCCACGAGGGGCGTGAACGCCTTCTTCTTCTTCTTCTCCTCGCCTTCCCTCTTACGGATGGGTGCCCGGATACACGTTGCCTTTTTCAGAGGCTTCAAAGTTCTTACAAATTAACCCGCTCATGTTTATCCTCGGGTTATTGTCCATGCCTCGTGACGTAACGAGTTGCGAGTTCCTCCTCGCTAGTCAATATCTTAGGAGCAAACTTGGGCCCTCCCGATATTTTTCTGTAAGCTTGTAGGGACATTTCACCTGGGTTAGATTCTGAACTCTTCTTCTTTTTCCCACTTCAATTCTTCCCAAAGTACTTGTTTTCCAACATGGTCTTAAACTCACCCAGCTTATAGAGCCTTAGGGGAATTGGGCTTTGATCAGCGCCACCAACTATTTGCCTCTCCCTTCAAATAGTACGCTACTCGCTCACCATTTCGCTCGGTGGTGTCTTGCTTAGTTCTAGCAACTTCTCCATTTCTTCGATCCATTCTCACAAGACCGTGGGGTTGATGAACTGTAATATGTTTGAGGTCGGTGTTTGGAGAATTTTTCAAATGCGGTGATTGTTCCCGCCACCATGATTTTGGTACATATTACGAGCAATTTTGTAATTGCATCTTCGAATCCTTTCCTCCTCGCTTCTTCCTCAGCAAAATGTTGGGCGAAGTTTGGGTCAGCCATGTTGTTTATGTTGTTTGCATCCATTCTGAAAAATATTAAGCCGTATGAATTTTGAGAAAAGAGGCATATTGTAGAATACAAGGTAAAATACATTTCATTGATAATGTAAAAGGGTTACATCAAAAAGTTACCAAGCCTCCTAATACATTCCCTATGAAATGAACTAAGGTAAGAACTCAGATACAAAGTTCAGCAAAATAACATAATAGTTTAGATACATTCTCAAGAGATATGAAATTGGGTCGAGAATGACAAAAGGTTTGCCCTAGATTCTAAGCAAATTTTGAGTAGTGGTATTCTTTTTCTGAGAAGTTATGTTTATACTTCACAGCATAAGACATGTCGCTCAAACCGAGCTTGAAGTCATCCCAGCTCAGGTAGTATTCACCCTCGCGTACAGCTGGGGATCGTACTCGTAACCACCAAGCCTTGGCCTCTCCATCAAGGCAAACAGCAGCAAATGAGGTTTTCCATTCCTCCGGTACCGAATGTTCTTGGAACTTTGCACTCATGTGCCTGGTCCAAGTGTACAGGGTATCTCTATTTCCCTCAAAGGCGTTTGGATCGCTCCTCATGAATGCCTCGACCGCGTCGGCCTTCCTCGAAGATCGGCGGTGTAACAACCTGGTTTTTAGTCGACTTTAATTACTAAGGCGGAAGTTAATTAAGTCTTAAACCAGCGTCATTAATTATACATAAACCCAAAATATTACAACATCGTTCAAGAGTTGAATAAAACAACTCTAAATACGGAATTTAAAAGAGTATGGTGTTATATATTACATATCTCTCGAAATACAACAAAAGTAAAGTATAAACACGTCTTGTGGCCCCGTCCAAAATCCAGCTCTCGGTCCACGATCTTCCTGCACAATAAACTATTGGGGGGATGCCCGCTGAGCGGACAGTGACTAGCTATGCTCATACTTACCCTCGATTTCAATTACTTTGGTTTATTACTATCGCTTTATAACTATAATAGTATGATAAAACGATAAACATGCTTAAAACATATAGCATGTAAAGACATATTAATCATAATAAACATGCGATTTAAAACGATAGATCATATAGGCATGCTATTCAATTAGGAAAGCAGATAACAGATAATCTCATATCATTTGTATCATAGATACACAGCAGGATTACAAAGCGATATCGGATCGCAACAACATACGTATTGTAACATTCCTCGTCATGCACTCGATTCAATTCGTAAGATTGTGGTCTTTAATTTTCGAAGATGGTACACACTCGTTCTCAATTAATCATACAACAAACAACACATACCGCTACGAGCCTGACCACCGAAGTAGGCCTTTGTACTGATCGATTGCATCTCACTTCCATAGTGCGAGGCTTACTCGACTCGTAAACCACGCCGAATACTATAATACTTGCATCTCATCTTCTAGTGTTCAAATGATTCAACTTCAGATACAATCTCGTCAAGTGATCTTTACATGTGGCAAGAACGAATGCTAGTGTCGCGTCCAATAAAGGCGAAACACGGCAAGGAGACGAATCAGTAAAGCGCATATGCACATAATGTTCACGGTGGCCCGATAACTTTAGCGAAATAGAGTGAATTAAACCCTAGTCTAGTACATGTACATTAGTATCCACGTTAAGAATGGGCCACGCTATTCGTAGAGCACCTTAACTCCAGATAAAACGACCATTTCCTAAAGCCTGTGGCAAAAACCATGGCATATTCAATTATCTTGTCCCAAGAATGGCGCATCGCGATAAGACTATCTTAAACCCCACTTCACTCACGATTGACGTTCCCTTATCTGAGGCCCAAGCTTGACCTTTTATTTAAACTTACTCAAGATTTAATATTTATTTGATATTACATATCACATGTTACTAGACTCTCCTAGTCTCAGCGTCAAACGTTTAAGTATTTGTAGGTTTCATATGATCACATAACACGTTCGTTTATTATTTGAAGTGTTGTTAATTATTAATGTTTTCAAGTTTCTAAATTGAAACGTTTAATAGTATGTCCAATTTTATTTATGTGTTTTTCAAACACTTTAGGTCATTTACTTCTTCATTTTAAATTTTCTATCCTTAGTAAAATTTTCAATTATTTTCAGTATTTCACTATTCATCGTATTTTACTATTGATCGTATTTACTATTCATTGTATTTACTATTCATCTTATTTACTATTCATCGTATTTACTATTCATCGTATTTACTATTCACCGTATTTTATATGTATTTTTATACGTATTCGTATTTTTATACCTCGTATTTTATATGTATTTTTATACTTATACTTATTATTTTTTTTTTATACTTAAGGTATTTTAGTATAATACTAATCTTGTTTTTATTTTCTAAGTACAAATTTTTAGTTTCAAAGTCGTTAGGTTCGTTTTGTACTTAGTGATTTTTGTAAATATTTTAACAGTTTAGTTTTAAAAACGTTAAGTTCGTTTTGTACTTAGTGATTTTTGAAAATATCTAAAAGTCTAGTTTTAAAAACGTTAAGTTCATTTTGTAATTAGTGATTTGTGAAAATATTTTAAAATGTAAGACTCGGTTAAATTTAGTCGCTCTATTTATTTAAGTTAGTGATAGTATCGTGGATGATTCATTTATAGTCCGTATGTCCAAGTTCAACAATCCAATAGCAAAGGTAGTAGCACACGATTTAATTCATTTTTATACGGTTACTCATTTTTTTATCGGTTTAACATAATTCATTTATAATCAAAACGATTTATACAAAAATTCAATTCTAATTACTATTTAACTTTAGTGACTTAGTGATAATTTCATTTTGGTCAAATTTAGTCAATAAAAATTAAAAATGTCGTGTAGAACATATATAATACAAAATTAATTCTATTTCTTTTAATTTCTTAATTCAATTTATTAACTACTTATTAAATTATTTTAACAATTAAACTAAAAAGTGATAAAAACAAATTTAATCCTAAAAACAATAAGGAGGCCGTGGCTAAGTAGTATAGGGTTCTAAATTTTCATTTTTCGATTTTATCGGTTTTTAACTTAAAGTCTTTATATTTTAATTATCCTAATTATACTAAAATGATTTAAACTAAAATGAAATTTACTAAACTTTTATTTATAATTATGAATAGTGTTTTTCAACACTTTAAATTTCTAACTTTTTAATCTAAATGATTTGTAATGTTTAAGTTGTTTTATAGTATACTACTAAGTAATATGTAAAACAATAACTAATCATAAACACAAATCATTAACAAACATAAATTAAAACATAATCAAAATGAGTAAACATGATGAACATCAACATGAAGATGCTAAGAACACACATGAAGATCATAATAAAACTCAAGAACACATATTTTGATTTTAACAACTTATAATTTATTTTCCTAATTTAATTCTTTTTACATGGTAGCATCCTTTTTAACTTACTTATTCTAACATATTATTTACAAAAATTAAAAGTGAAAATATATTAAAATAAAAGGGGAATGTCGTGTAGAAGCATGTATGTATATATATTTTTATTTTTCATTTTTAATCACTTTAAACTCATTTCCAATATTTCACATAATTTTTATATATAACTACTACTCAATTAAAACATAACTAAACATAGAAATCATGTGAACATAAATTAAAAATGCCCAAAAATAAATTAACTATACATGGTATCATTTTACTACAACTAATCTATTATCAATATAACTTATTTATTATCATTTTATTATACTTCACCTAAACATACAAGCACACAATCATGATGTTTAACATATTTAACATAAAAATCATACTCATAAAATTATAATAACAAAACAAACTAATTTACTAAAAAGATAATATAAGACATAGTTAGTCACCTCGGTTTAGGATGTTAATCGTCGGGGATCTAAAATAAATTTTAGATCGGATTTTCTTCACCCATATTACCCAAGTTATTCACCCAAATAATCCATGAAATTAGCTCCTAAAATACCCACTAATGAACTTAGAACACTTAGGAATTATTAAGATAATATTATAGGTTTTTATTTAGTGTTTTAGGAAGAAAAATGGAAGAAAATAAAAGAGAGAAAAGGGGTTAGGGGGCACGACATTTTGGGGAGGCAAGGAGTGAATTTTGCACTTAGAAATAATGTGGACAAGTTGTAAAAATATTAGGTTAAATGCTTTAGGTTTTGTTTTGATTTTAATTAGAAAATAATGTTTTATTTAATTAAATTATGACTCATAAAAATCAAGTTGATGCACTTGACTCCTTTAGAAGCTTCCCATTGATATTTTGATGTTAAAAAGTTTTTCACGAAATTAATCAGTTTTAAAAAAGTCGGGTGTCAAAAGCGATAAAAGTTAAAAAGTGCTGTTTTGACGATTTTATGAAAAGTACTCATTTTATAAATTTAAGACTAAAATATTTTATTTACTACTTTAGAAAAATTTTAAAAGTGACGGAAATGAAAATAGTAATATTAAAGTAGTAGTATTGAATTTGTATTTATTTTTATTAAAAGTATAAGCTTTAAATTTAAATACAAAATAAAATAAAAGTAATGATGATAAATAATAATGTGTAAGTAAACTTTAATTTTGTGTAAGAAAAATGGAAGATGATAGAATTTGACTTTGATGACCAAAAGTCAAAAGTCAAACTTTCGGGCTCGATTCTCGTTTCTCGAAATTTTCGATTTGCGCGATCGCAGAAAGTTTCAAAATAAGGAATATGATCTTAAAATAGTGTTTTGAAATAAAATCGGAATTAAAAATAAAACTAATTTTCAAAAGGTACTAAATATAAAAAAATCGGATCTTAACCCTCGAGATTTTGATTAAAATTTTACTAGGTCGAAATACTTATTTTTTTTCGTTGAATGTTATAGATTTTAAGAATTATAAACAAACGTCAAAAAGTTAATCAATTTAAAGTAAGTGTGACTTCAAATTTCGACAATTTAGAAAAAGCTAGTTTAATGAAAATGAAATAGTAATTAGATTTTAATATAATATGATTTATTAAAAATTAATCAAAATGATTATATTTTTATTAAAAGTTAGATGTGAAGTTTGCTTTTCCAAAATGGAAGAGGATAAGATATTTGATTTTTAATTTGCGTGTTTGAAATTGTTGACCCGAATTTCAGAGACGGGAAAAGTATAAGTGTTCATTTTTATAAAATTTTAAAATGTGTTTCTTTTTCAATTCTGAAGATAATAGGACAAACTTTATTTTTCAAAATTTTTAAATTTGTACTTAGGAAAATTTATTATTATTTGGCGAAAAAGTTTTAGTCGCATTTTTATTATATGGAAAAAGGATGAATTTAATTTGAGGAATTAAATTCTTTTATCATATTGTGTTAAAATAGCACGGGGTGTTACAAACCTACCCCCTTAAGAAAAGTTTCGTCCCGAAACTTGGATAGAGTCGATAACTACTCGAAGTTAGGCAAGGCAGTTAGAGAGGATAACAAGTTTTAACAGATTTCGATAATGACTTTTTATTTTGGTGGAATAAGAGTTTCCCAAATGTTTGAATGTTTGAATTATTGTAAAGATGTTAGATAGAGTGAGAAGATTGAAAGTTATAATCGTTTTATATTTTCAAATGGGATATTTTGAATTAATACAGAAATATTGCTAGATTATTATTTTTGAAATCGATTCCAAAGGGATTTTCAAAAAGGTGGGACCTGGAAGTTTTGTACGGGATTAAATTAAATAAAACTATAAGTATTTTAAAAGTAAAAGCAATTTCATTTAAATTTAGAAATAGGGATAAAGTTTAAAGTAAGTTGAAATAAAGATTTTAAATTCTTAAACTTTAATCAACGATTTTAAAATCATAATATTTTGTCCTACCCCCTTAAGAAACTTTTAAACATATTTATCAAGTTCAAGATAAAAGATAAAAATTTTCGTTTTAGAGGTTGAGAAATTTGGAAAAAGTATTGATAAGTTTAAAATTTTGAAAATAACTAACTTTGATAGTATATAAGGTAAAGAATATGCGATTTAAAACCAAATAATTTCGAAGGCATTAAAATCACGAAATAAAATTTTAGAATTAATTGAATAAGTTTTCAGAGATATTTTCAAAGGGAAACATTTAAGTAAATTTTTGAAGATAATTAGGAATTATAAATTTACGAAGTTTTGTAACTTTTTAAAAGAGATAGTAAGTTTAAGAGATTTAAAATGTAATAAAGTTTGAAGGTTTTTGAGAATCAATCAAAAGAAGTTTAAGGAATTGACAAGCAAAATGAAATCATTTTGCGAGGTTAAAGAATAGGAATGAAAGTTCATTTGAAAAGAAGTTATTAGGAATTTTAGATTTAGAAAATTAGAGAGTTAGAAGGAAAAGGTTAAAGAGGTTAAAAATTTTTTTTTTTTTAAAGGAGAACCAAATAAAAATTTGTGTTAAGAGGATAATTAGATGGAGTTGTAGAAATCTTCTCCGCGACAGAAATCTTTGAGATCTTGAACGTCTCATCAGTAGTAAGGTTCTTGATGCGTCCATTTGCTGCGTTTGAGGTCTTGTCGTCATGTATTTCATTAAAGGCTTCGATCTTCGAGATTTAAACTTATTACTTAGATTTTATATCCGAGGATAGTTGTTAGTTTTAGTTAGTCACATCAGCAAGTAGCAAGCAAACGATTGTTAGGGTATTTTATTTTGAGGGCAGTAGTTCGTTATTTAAAAGTCCTTAGCCTATGGTCGGTCCTTAAGGTTTCTACCCATCCTCACACTTTAAAGCGATTTCAAATTATTATTTAAGTGATCTAATAAAAGAAAAATCTAATTTATTATTTGATCCTATAAGTCTATGCCTGACATACAATATGAATGTCCGGCCCAGGTGTCTCTCGCTAGATGAAATAACTATTAAGTTACTCACGGTCGCAAGACAGCTTTGATACCAACTGTAACAACCTGGTTTTTAGTCGACTTTAATTACTAAGGCGGAAGTTAATTAAGTCTTAAACCAGCGTCATTAATTATACATAAACCCAAAATATTACAACATCGTTCAAGAGTTGAATAAAACAACTCTAAATACGGAATTTAAAAGAGTATGGTGTTATATATTACATATCTCTCGAAATACAACAAAAGTAAAGTATAAACACGTCTTGTGGCCCCGTCCAAAATCCAACTCTCGGTCCACGATCTTCCTGCACAATAAACTATTGGGGGGATGCCCGCTGAGCGGACAGTGACTAGCTATGCTCATACTTACCCTCGATTTCAATTACTTTGGTTTATTACTATCGCTTTATAACTATAATAGTATGATAAAACGATAAACATGCTTAAAACATATAGCATGTAAAGACATATTAATCATAATAAACATGCGATTTAAAACGATAGATCATATAGGCATGCTATTCAATTAGGAAAGCAGATAACAGATAATATCATATCATTTGTATCATAGATACACAGCAGGATTACAAAGCGATATCGGATCGCAACAACATACGTATTGTAACATTCTCGTCATGCACTGATTCAATTCAAGATTGTGGTCTTTAATTTTCAAGATGGTACACACTGCTCTCAATTAATCATACAACAAACAACACATACCGCTACGAGCCCGACTAATCGAGTAGGCCTTTGTTCTCTGATCGATTGCATCTCACTTCCATAGTGCAGAGGCTTACTCGACTCATAAACCACGCCGAATACTATAATACTTGCATCTCATCTTCTAGTGTTCGAAATGATTCGAACTTCAGATACAATCTCGTCAAGTGATCTTTACATGTGGCAAGAACGAATGCTAGTGTCGCGTCCAATAAAGACGAAACACGGCAAGGAGACAGAACCGTAAAGCGCATATGCACATAATGTTACGGTGGCCCTGATAACTTTAGCGAAATAGAGTGAATTAAACCCTAGTCTAGTACATGTACATTAGTATCCACGTTAAGAATGGGCCACGCTATTCGTAGAGCACCTTAACTCCAGATAAAACGACCATTTCCTAAAGCCTGTGGCAAAAACCATGGCATATTCAATTATCTTGTCCGGCAATGGCGACCGCGACAAGACTATCTTAAACCCCACTTCACTCACGATTGACGTTCCCTTATCTGAGGCCCAAGCTTGACCTTTTATTTAAACTTACTCAAGATTTAATATTTATTTGATATTACATATCACATGTTACTAGACTCTCCTAATCTCAGCGTCAAACGTTTAAGTATTTGTAGGTTTCATATGATCACATAACACGTTCGTTTATTATTTGAAGTGTTGTTAATTATTAATGTTTTCAAGTTTCTAAATTGAAACGTTTAATAGTATGTCCAATTTTATTTATGTGTTTTTCAAACACTTTAGGTCATTTACTTCTTCATTTTAAATTTTCTATCCTTAGTAAAATTTTCAATTATTTTCAGTATTTCACTATTCATCGTATTTTACTATTCATCGTATTTACTATTCATTGTATTTACTATTCATCTTATTTACTATTCATCGTATTTACTATTCATCGTATTTACTATTCACCGTATTTTATATGTATTTTTATACGTATTCGTATTTTTATACCTCGTATTTTATATGTATTTTTATACTTATACTTATTATTTTTTTTTTATACTTAAGGTATTTTAGTATAATACTAATCTTGTTTTTATTTTCTAAGTACAAATTTTTAGTTTCAAAGTCGTTAGGTTCGTTTTGTACTTAGTGATTTTTGTAAATATTTTAACAGTTTAGTTTTAAAAACGTTAAGTTCGTTTTGTACTTAGTGATTTTTGAAAATATCTAAAAGTCTAGTTTTAAAAACGTTAAGTTCATTTTGTAATTAGTGATTTGTGAAAATATTTTAAAATGTAAGACTCGGTTAAATTTAGTCGTCTATTTATTTAAGTTAGTGATAGTATCGTGGATGATTCATTTATAGTCCGTATGTCCAAGTTCAACAATCCAATAGCAAAGGTAGTAGCACACGATTTAATTCATTTTTATACGGTTACTCATTTTTTTATCGGTTTAACATAATTCATTTATAATCAAAACGATTTATACAAAAATTCAATTCTAATTACTATTTAACTTTAGTGACTTAGTGATAATTTCATTTTGGTCAAATTTAGTCAATAAAAATTAAAAATGTCGTGTAGAACATATATAATACAAAATTAATTCTATTTCTTTTAATTTCTTAATTCAATTTATTAACTACTAATTAAATTATTTTAACAATTAAACTAAAAAGTGATAAAAACAAATTTAATCCTAAAAACAATAAGGAGGCCGTGGCTAAGTAGTATAGGGTTCTAAATTTTCATTTTTCGATTTTATCGGTTTTTAACTTAAAGTCTTTATATTTTAATTATCCTAATTATACTAAAACGATTTAAACTAAAATGAAATTTACTAAACTTTTATTTATAATTATGAATAGTGTTTTTCAACACTTTAAATTTCTAACTTTTTAATCTAAATGATTTGTAATGTTTAAGTTGTTTTATAGTATACTACTAAGTAATATGTAAAACAATAACTAATCATAAACACAAATCATTAACAAACATAAATTAAAACATAATCAAAATGAGTAAACATGATGAACATCAACATGAAGATGCTAAGAACACACATGAAGATCATAATAAAACTCAAGAACACATATTTTGATTTTAACAACTTATAATTTATTTCCTAATTTAATTCTTTTTACATGGTAGCATCCTTTTTAACTTACTTATTCTAACATATTATTTACAAAAATTAAAAGTGAAAATATATTAAAATAAAAGGGGAATGTCGTGTAGAAGCATGTATGTATATATATTTTTATTTTTCATTTTTAATCACTTTAAACTCATTTCCAATATTTCACATAATTTTTATATATAACTACTACTCAATTAAAACATAACTAAACATAGAAATCATGTGAACATAAATTAAAAATGCCCAAAAATAAATTAACTATACATGGTATCATTTTACTACAACTAATCTATTATCAATATAACTTATTTATTATCATTTTATTATACTTCACCTAAACATACAAGCACACAATCATGATGTTTAACATATTTAACATAAAAATCATACTCATAAAATTATAATAACAAAACAAACTAATTTACTAAAAAGATAATATAAGACATAGTTAGTCACCTCGGTTTAGGATGTTAATCGTCGGGGATCTAAAATAAATTTTAGATCGGATTTTCTTCACCCATATTACCCATGTTATTCACCCAAATAATCCATGAAATTAGCTCCTAAAATACCCACTAATGAACTTAGAACACTTAGGAATTATTAAGATAATATTATAGGTTTTTATTTAGTGTTTTAGGAAGAAAAATGGAAGAAAATAAAAGAGAGAAAAGGGGTTAGGGGGCACGACATTTTGGGGAGGCAAGGAGTGAATTTTGCACTTAGAAATAATGTGGACAAGTTGTAAAAATATTAGGTTAAATGCTTTAGGTTTTGTTTTGATTTTAATTAGAAAATAATATTTTATTTAATTAAATTATGACTCATAAAAATCAAGTTGATGCACTTGACTCCTTTAGAAGCTTCCCATTGATATTTTGATGTTAAAAAGTTTTTCAAGAAATTAATCAGTTTTAAAAAAGTCGGGTGTCAAAAGCGATAAAAGTTAAAAAGTGCTGTTTTGACGATTTTATGAAAAGTACTCATTTTATAAATTTAAGACTAAAATATTTTATTTACTACTTTAGAAAAATTTTAAAAGTGACGGAAATGAAAATGGTAATATTAAAGTAGTAGTATTGAATTTGTATTTATTTTTATTAAAAGTATAAGCTTTAAATTTAAATACAAAATAAAATAAAAGTAATGATGATAAATAATAATGTGTAAGTAAACTTTAATTTTGTGTAAGAAAAATGGAAGATGATAGAATTTGACTTTGATGACCAAAAGTCAAAAGTCAAACTTTCTGCTCGATTCTCGCTTTCTAAATTTTCGATTTCTTGTGATCATGAAAGTTTCAAAATAAGGAATATGATCTTAAAATAGTGTTTTGAAATAAAATCGGAATTAAAAATAAAACTAATTTTCAAAAGGTACTAAATATAAAAAAATCGGATCTTAACCCTCGAGATTTTGATTAAAATTTTACTAGGTCGAAATACTTATTTTTTTTTCGTTGAATGTTATAGATTTTAAGAATTATAAACAAACGTCAAAAAGTTAATCAATTTAAAGTAAGTGTGACTTCAAATTTCGACAATTTAGAAAAAGCTAGTTTAATGAAAATGAAATAGTAATTAGATTTTAATATAATATGATTTATTAAAAATTAATCAAAATGATTATATTTTTATTAAAAGTTAGATGTGAAGTTTGCTTTTCCAAAATGGAAGAGGATAAGATATTTGATTTTTAATTTGCGTGTTTGAAATTGTTGACCCGAATTTCAGAGACGGGAAAAGTATAAGTGTTCATTTTTATAAAATTTTAAAATGTGTTTCTTTTTCAATTCTGAAGATAATAGGACAAACTTTATTTTTCAAAATTTTTAAATTTGTACTTAGGAAAATTTATTATTATTTGGCGAAAAAGTTTTAGTCGCATTTTTATTATATGGAAAAAGGATGAATTTAATTTGAGGAATTAAATTCTTTTATCATATTGTGTTAAAATAACACGGGGTGTTACAGGCGGAGGTGATCAGGAGTTAGATGCTCCACGTATGGAGTTTTGAGTGCCCTGGTCTTCCAGTCAATCCTTGAATTTTCCAAGTTGTGCATTTTCTTCCACGCCTTCCTCTGTTGTGACAAGAAATGCTGGACAATTTCTCTTACGAGCTTTCTCATCTCGGTCTATTTCGCGAACTCCTTGTCGCGCTGAAGTCATATCTGAAATAAGTGGGGGATATAACTTAGTTGAGGTTTTGAATTCACATATATGTATGCAGAATTTAAAATGAACGAGTTATGAAAAGCACACGACTTGGTAGCAACATAACGTCTCCATATACATATAAGCATATGGGTAAAATATTACATTCGAGGAAATATAATACATAGGTCCACACAACGTTACATCCGAATGAAAATCCATAGCCGTTAAGAAAAGATGACGACATTAAGGTCGTTCTTAAGATAGTTTAAAGTCGATTACATGTTTTTTACTAATTGGAGTCAAATGACCCTACATATGATTTGAGACCCTTAGAAGTCTCCCCGAGATGAGGTCTCTCTCCCATATGATTGGAGGTATCATGGCATTCTCTGGCATTGGAGGATAGTCGTGTTTATATTCTTGATCCATCAAGTTCTCGAGTAATACGTCATGTTCCATCCACCCTGGTGGTTGCACCTCTCTCAGAAGTGGGTCTGGGTGATACATGCGATCTATATATAGATCGTAATCCAGGAGTAGTCGCCATCCTAGTGGTGCCCAAAACTCGTCGTATGGGTGGAAGCTCTCAATCAGCGTCAGGCCTAAGCCAATGCCCTTTGTGTGGTAGGGTCTGCTCGTCGTGATCCCATTGGCTTCCACGTATTGCTCTATGACATGGGACTGGCCATGTATATATGCATCTAGGGGCATCATCGGTGGGCGTCGTGGTAGATTGTTACGGGAGTAACTGAAGGACGTCATCCTAAGGGCCTTTGTCAGACTAGAGTTAGCCACAGAGCAATTAGCAAGTAGAAGAATTGTAAAAGTACGATTCTAACGCTCGCCTAACTAGTTTATTATTATTAGGTCCGTCCTTAAGATTCTACCCCTTCTCACATTTTTAATGATCTAAGTTATTATTCTTAGTGATCTAGAGATTTCTAATTTATTATTTGATCCTATAAGTCTATGCCTGACATACGATATGAATAAACTGCCTGTGTGTCGTCTCGCTATGTGAGATAACTTTAAGTCATTCACGGTCGCAAGACAGCTTTGATACCAACTGTAACAACCTGGTTTTTCGTGACTTTAATTAAACTAAGGCGGAAAATTAATTAAGTCTAAATATTACAAACCAGCAGTTATCGTCTTACAAACTCAGTATATATGATACGAGTTTAGAGATAGAACAGAGTATTTGGATTACAAATTCTCTCAAAAACATACAAAATAAATAAGGTAAACTCTCCCCAGCTTTCATTGGCATTGGTCTCGGGGTACCTGCATTAAACTCTCATCATTTTCCCGCACACTCTTTCGACACATGCAATTCTAAAGCAATATGCAGTATAAATAATGAATAATAAATAAGTAAAAACAATTAGCAAATAGACAGGTAAAACACGTAAAGAGATCAAGATGATTCAGATATGAGTATAAATCCAATCACATATTATACAACACTGCCAAATACTCATTCTCAGCAAGTCGTAATCTAATACTCACAAAATAGAATCATCGTACAATAATCAATCAAACAAGACAAGGAAATACATTCAACATGTGATAACAAATGATCCTTCGTTAGTAAGGCGGAAGCATGCAGACATAATCCGCGCGATAGCCATCGAGACCAACATAACTTGGGCGTGGTCGACAAGCTAAAGATATCTAAGGTAGTAAGGACGGCCATATCCCTTGTCTAATGTATGCATACACCACTATAGATAGGATCGTAGCATACTCGCTATTCAAATATGTATTCACCTAATAATTCGACTACCACCAGAGACGGGTACCCCCGGTTGGGGCTGGATTTTCCAATTACCGTAGTATGGGCTCACGGAGATATCAATGATGCCCCATCCCTGAGGTTGTATATCCCGCACCGAAATAATACTCTAGAAAAATATTTGATCGCCTTTAGCAACACAGGGAGGGAGCTAAAGTCCCCATAGACGGCTACCTCGTTAACTTCGAATTTCAAGAGTCGCAACATGGCGAACAATCCAAGTATTTTATTCAGGTAATTCAATTCTCTTTCTCAATTTCTTATTCCCCATTTAATCGTAACAAGAATTATTTCTAAAGCATAAATGTATCGTCAAACTTTATATAATGAAATTTTAGTTTCTAATAGCTTCTTGAGATAATGTAATACTAAGAAAAGCTTAAATAATTATTTTGAGTCTGTTTATAAAATTTAAATATTTTTCACTATTCATTATTTTACTATTCACCGTATTTACTATTCACCGTATTTACTATTCATCGTATTTACTATTCATCATATTATTATATGTATTCGTATTTTAGTATTTCGTATTTGTACGTATTTCTATACTTTGTATTTTATTCGTATTATATACGTATATGTATCTTATACTTTAGCATACATATTTTTATACTTAGTATCCTTATGTTTTTGATATTTGATTTAAGTACAAATCAAGTTTTATTTCCTAAGTACAAAGATCTAGTTTTAAAGTCGTTAAGTTCGTTTTGTACATAGTGGTTTTAAATAACAATTCGAAAGTAAAAACTCGATTTTATTTAGCCATGTATTTAACTAATATTTTAGCGGTTCCCATTTTTAGTGAGGGTGTCGTAGTTCATTTTAATTAGTCCATATGTCCATCTCCAAATTTAAGCATAGGTAGTAACACTCGACGTTGTTCATTTTAATTCGTGTAACGTTTATTTTTTTATCGGTTTAGTTGATTCTTTTTTTTATTAACGGTTCATTAAACAATCTAATATAGTCCTAATTACAAAACGAATTTAGTGACTAAGTGATAAATTCATTTTGACCAAAATAGACTAAAATAAAGTGAAATGCCGAGAGGTTATATAGGTTAGTTTATTTAATTTTTTTTTTTTTGTTTTTATTTATAAATCATTACTTTAACTAATTAAATTATTTAAGTGGTAAAAATAAAAAGTGATAAATTCATTTTAGGTCCAAAATATACTCCAAAACCGTGGCCCTTTACACTTGTAGTATTTTATTTTCGTTTTCTAATTTTTCGGTTTTGACTTAAAGTTTTTATATACTAATTCTTTAAATTATACTAAAGTGATTTAACTAGTTTAACATCTTCACTATCATCTTATTATATTTATGAATAGTGTTATTTACTCACTTTAAATTTTTAACTTTTATATTTTGATGATTTAGTCTATTTAACTTATATGACTTTTATTAATATTTTTCACTAATGTCTTTAAACTAGAAATAAAATAACACTTTTAATTATTTGAATTAAATTAGTCTTTTGAATTGAAGAACACTTTGAATATGTGAAGAACTTTTATATTTTTCATATGAACCTTAATTAGTTCAATTTTTATATGTTTATAAAATTTTCTCAAATTTTTCCTACAAGTCCCTTTTAACTAAACTAATCCTAATATGTTATTTAGAAAAATTAAAACTCAAATTTTGTCCATTTAAAATCAAAATGCCGTGAATATGTATTATTATGTTTAAAAATTTTATTTTTGATTTTTATTCTTCTAATTCCACAACTAATTTACTTTATATAATTTATACTTTTTATATGAGTGAAAACATATACAAATATTAACATACAAAAATAAAATCATTGTACACACAAAGTAACAACAATACACTCAAGAACACAATACTTTAAATATAATCAAATTTCATAACAATTTCATTTTAAGTCCTAAACATAAACTAATTATATTTTCATAACCATTTTATTCATAGTATTTTAAGCATGCAATTAACAAAATTTAAAATGAAAAATTTAGTGAAAAATAAAGGGAATGCCGTGTGATGTTAGTGTATTACACTAATGTTATTTTTCGATTTTTGTCTCCTAATTTAACATGTGAAATACTAGGTGATAAAATAAATCATACATGCATCATAAACAATAACAAATAAACAATTTCGAGGCGCTTATCATATAAGTGTGCTGGAAGCACCTTAGGTTAAGTTAGTTGAAATGCTCCTAGCAATTAATTGGAATTGACGATGTGATCGAATTGGCTCAAGTCGACACTTCCTCCTTGCTCCTCTTCTTTGGTAGATTAGTACATAAAAATATAAATAACAAGTTAGTAATCTATTTTAAAACTAAACTAACCATACTAGCCATTTTTAATGTGTAGTAGTATTTTAGGTTTAGGTGTTGTTTTAAATTCTTTACTACATTGATTTATGTTCATGCTCATTCATAAATTTAAAAAGGAAATGAGTACTAAATATAAATGGTGAGGCATTAATTAAAATGTTCTAGTGAATTTTAAACAATAAAAAGAAAGTTTAAGGGAAGAAAATGAGGAGGAAGAAAATGGAGTTCATGTGTTCATGAGGATGAACAAGCTTACTATGTTTCTTGAGGATGAGTTTAGATTTAGAGAGAAAAGAAGTTTAAGACTTAGGAAAATTTGAGGTGTGTTTGTTGTGTGTGTAAACCGTATGGAGTAGTAGTATAGTAGTAGTGGTTGTGTTTTGTTTATCAAGTGGTTTAAGTGTGTGAATGCTTTAGGGTTTAGTTGTATAAAGCATGTGGCACTACAAGAAAAACGAAATCGGGCGACTGAATTTGTCGACTAAAATTTATAGTCGCCAAATTGGCGACCAATATAAAAATCGGGCGACTAAATATGGTCGCCAAATTTGGCGACCACACCATTTTCAAATTTTTTTATCACCAAATCAAGGATCGAAAGAACACGATGGCGATCAGTTTGATCGCCATTTGGCGACCAAAATTAAGGCAGTCGCCAATTTTGGTCATTTTTTTTTTAATTCACTCGCACAACTTCCCCCTTTATTCAATCTTTTTTTACTCTCTTACCCAAAAACTAAAACCCCAATTCATCACCACCACCCTTACCACCCCACTCTTCGCCGCCGGCCACCGCCGCCGTCACCGTCGCCGCCACCAGCGCCTTCCCCAGTTGCTTGCCACCGTCACCACCGCCGCCACCTAATCCCCTATTTAATTTAGGTATTTTTTTTTTTTAAATTTATAACTTAAATTTTGTTTAATTAGTGATTAAAGTTAGAAGTTTTGATGTTGACTTTGTTTGTTGTTATATGTTGTATGTGTTGTGTTTAATTAATTTGTTGAACATATGATTTTAGTTGAAATTTTGTAGTTAGGGTTTTTTAATTTTTGTTTGTAATGGTTTAATTAGTAATGGTAGTAGTGTTGAATTAGTAATGGTAGTAGTGTTGAATTAGTAATTAGTAATGGTAGTAGTGTTGAACATATGATTTTAGTTAGGGTTTTTTGATTTTTGTTTGTAATGGTAGTAGTGTTGAATTAGTAATGGTTTAATTTAGTAATGGTTTAATAATGTTAGGGTTTTAGTGTTGAATTAGTTGTAGTTGAATTGATTTTACTTAATGTTTTAAAGTTCAATTAGTTGTAGTTGAATTGATTTTACTTAGTTTTTAAAGTTTTTAGAGTTTCAAGTTAGTGTTTTGAATTGAAATTATAGTTGAATTATTGATTTTACTTAATTGATTTTACTTAGTTATTGTTGTAAAGATAGCATGAATTGTTAGTATATAATGTTAGTATTGTGAGTATGATTGAAGTTAGTATATAATGTTAGTATTATTAGTATGATTGAAGTTAGTATGAATTGTTGTATGATAAGTTTATAATGTTAGTATTGTTAATTAGTAGGATTGAAGTTACTATATTAGGCGACTACACACTATAATGTTAGTATTGTTAGTAGTATTGTAGATTTTGTGTTAAATTAATTAGTGTTACATATGGTTTTAATTTGGTGTTACATATGTTATTGTGAGGTTAGTATGGTTAATTTCAAATTGTATTGGGTTAAGGTTATTATCACTAAAGTTAACATGTATTTTTGTTGAAGTTAGTATATATTGCTAGTATTGTATGAATTGAAATTAAAGGTTATTATCACCCCCTGAAACATCGACATAGGGTAGTTCCCCCGCGTGAACATACATTTTTGGCTCTTTTAGTGACTCCATGGCAATGACTATGCCACCATGACTTTGTGACTGGCCTTGAAGTGAATTGTGTTACAATGGTCGTGCTCGTGCCTACAATGTTGTCTTGTTTAAATGTGAGTGGAAGGATAATTCCACGGCGGGAATGAGAGTTCATGAGCGTTATAAGTTGGTAGAAGTGAATCATACTCGTACATACTCTAAGTATGACCCATTTATACTTGCACATCAAGCACAACAAGTGTATTACGCTTCTTATCCATCGACAACAAATGATAAAAATCAAAAGCAATGGTGGGGAGTTTTTAAGACAAAGGCACGATCACATTATGATACATCGTTTTTTCAAGAGGACCTTGTATCGAACGAAACACTTTTGTGTCCACTTGATGAAAATCTTTACGAAATTCAGAATGAAAATGATCAAGATGATATGGAGGAAGAGGAAGAGGAAGAGGATGAGGATGACGGAGAACATGACTATGAGAATGATGAAAATGTAGATGATTATGAGGACAATGTGGAGGATGAGGATGCCGAGAACGTTGATAGTGATGAGATAGATGATGAGGACGACTTATTTGGTAGTGACGAAGAAGATGACGAAGAAGATGACGAGGATGACGAGGATGGCGACGATATATAAATGGGTAATTGTTATGTAAATGTGTAATTGTTATATGTAATGTTATATAAATATGTAAATATTGTTATATGTTGCAATTATTTTAGTCTTAGTATGTAATTGTTATATGTTATTAATATCTACTAACTTTTTAAATGTATTCAGGTGTATTGCAAATGTCTGGATCAGGTAGTGGTACTCGTGGAGGTCGTGGAAACCGTACATCGAAGAAAGGTGGATGTAGTTCCGGCCCCATCGCCAGCTCGATCGAGGAAGAGGAGCAAGAAATGGAGGTAGACTTGACTGAGAACGATCAAACGTCCAATGATGCTTCGAACAACGAACGGCGAGTTCGACGACCTGAGTCAGAGGTTCCTAAAACGGACAGTGGTAGGTTTAAACTAGATCCTAGGGACTTATGGTAAGTTTTTACATTATAAAAAAAGTACTCATTTCTAATTATTTCAATTTATTTGTTTTAATTTTATGGTTTCAATGTTTAGGTTTAATGAAGATAGGATCGTTCGAGCTTGTACAAGAAGTACCCATTCTAAAATGGATCGAGGGTACACCTGTTGGTCGCAAGCTTCAAAAGCACAGAAGGAAGAGTGGTTTAATATCTTCCGAGTATGTTACTTTATATAGTAACTTGATTTTTTTAGATACATATTTAATTATTAAATATGGACTAACTTTTTTTTTGTAGCAAAAATGTCAATGGCCTGAAAATCTAGAATATTTGGTGCGTGAGAGGTACAATGAAACGTGCCAACGACGATTGAAAGATAACATGCATAAGGTGGCTATGAGGAAGAAAGAACCCGAGTACATGAAAGGTATAAATTACAATATATATAAACGTTTCATATCTATTACAATTAAATTACATATTTATGTAATCTTAAACCATGATGGTAGGTGCTCCTTTCCAAACTTTGTTGAAACATCGCGAGACTCCTAAATTTAGAGCAAGATCCGCCCGAGCAAAAGTCAATAAGCGTCGAGGAGACAAAGACGCGGTGGTGGAGCCGACACATTTCGGTGGTTCACAATCATTCTATAAGCGTGTAAAAGAGTGGGTGAGTGGATAACTTATTTTTGTTTTTAAGTTTAATAATTTGAATGGAACATTAGTATGTACTCCGTATATTCTAATGCATGACTCATTTGTTTTCAATCGTAGGCGGGCAAGAAAGGCGGTGAATTGCCAACCGTGCCCGAACTATTCCTTGAGACCAGGTCCAAATTGACTGATAAGGGTGATAGGAATTTTGTTACTCAAAAAGATGCCGACTTATATGTAAGTTACTCCGTATATAAGTATTATTGATTTTACTTTGTGTATTTTTTAACTATGTATGTTTAAAATTGTTCGGTTTAAATACTGTAGGGAAAGTTCGAGGAGGCCGTCCAAAACAATCCCTCTAGTAATCCTAATGAAATTTGGTACGATTTAGTGAAAGGATACCAAAAGGGGAGCGTTTATGGAACGGGATCTGCTGCCCCGATTTTCTACGAACCGCCTCGTGGACGTCAATCCTCGATGAGTAAACAAAGTTACGTGCCGGGGATGGTGTCTCAACTCCAAACTCAACTTCAAAAGGAGCGAGAACAAAATGCCGCCCGTGACGAGCAAATGCGACAAATGCAAGAGCAAATTAAATTGATGCAAACCCTTTTTGCCTCTTGTAACCCGGGGTTTACTCCAGAAAATCCGGATCCTCGTGATCCTAACAATGGAGGTGGTAGTGGTGCAGCGTCTAGTTTTATGGTATCATAAACCTTTTAGTAATTAGTGACGGATATGTATATAACAGTTTGAATGACTAACGGTATTTTCTGTGGACAAAGTAGTATGATGGTAAATGAAGCTAGTATTATTGTTATTGTTGTTGTATTGGTTGAATGATTATTGTTGTCGTGTTGGTTGAAATTTGTTTGATAATGCAGGATTTGGAGAGTGCAAAATACCACTTTTCTTCCTATATAAACAGAGATTTGGCGACCGAAATATGGCTTTGGAGACTACATGTTGGTCGCCAAACGTGAGAAAAAAAAAAAAAATTGAACAGAATTTTGGCGACTGAAAAGTGGATTTGGAGACCACTTTTTGGTCGCCAAATTTGAGGAAAAAAAAAAAAAATAGAACAGAACTTTGGCGACTGAAAAGTGGATTTGGAGACCACTTTTTGGTCGCCAAATTTGAAAAAAAAAAAAAAAAAAAAAAAAATTCGAACCGAGTTTTGGCGACTGAAAAGTGGATTTGGAGACCACTTTTTGGTCGCCAATTTGGCGACCAAAAGTATTTTGGTCGCCAAATTTGTTTGTTTGTCGACTGAGTTGTGGTCGCCAATTTTGGCGACTGATTTCACTTTCAGTCGCCAAAATGTTGTTTTTGCGACTAGTTTTGGTCGCCAAAATTTGGCGACCGAAATTAGTCGCCAGATTTTTTTTTGGCGACCAGGCTGGGCGACTAATTTTTGGCGACTAATTTCAGTCGCCTTTTGTATTTGGCGACTGAATTTAGTCGCCAATTGTGGTCGCCCGATAACTGATTTCTTGTAGTGTGGTGATGATGTAGTAGTGTAGGAGTGTAAAAGTCTTAGGGTGGCTTGACTAAGAGGACTTGACAAGGTGGTAAAGTGTAGACAAGGATGGCAAAGCAAGCACATGAGCATGTTTGGTGTGTGTGTGGGTTTGTACGTATAAATGTAGTAGTAGTAATATAGTTGTAGTATTTTGTCTTGGTAGTAAGTTAAGTAGGTAGTATGTGAATGCAAATGATCATCAAGTTGAAATAAAGCAAGTCATTAGACAAGTCTTAGGATGATGTATGTTAAACTAGGGTGGCAAGACACTTGACAAGTGAGTAAAATGAGGAAGAAAAATGGAAAGCAAATCTTGAGTCTTGTATCAAGACTAACACGGCTCAAGTGGATCCAAGTTGGAGTCGATTTTGTTTCTCAAATTCTTGATTTACGTCTGTGAAAAGTCCCAAAATAAAATATATAGTCTTAGAATAATATTTAGAAGAAAGATCGAAAATAAAAATGAAATTAAAACTCAAAATGAAATCAAAATAAAAATTGGGTACTAGCTCCTCGTAATTTTGAAATAAAACTTTACTTGGTCGAAATATATATATTTTTTTTTGTTGAGTGTTATCGATTTAAATCATTATACTCAAACGTCAAAAAGTTTATCAGTTTTGACCTAGTGTGTTTCGTTATTTCGAGTTTTAGTGAAAGTGTAAGTTAAATAAAAAGAGAATAGTAATTTGATAATATTATAATATGTTTTGTTAGTAATAATCAAAATGATTAAGTCTTAACTAACCTTTGTTAGTTTTAGATTATGAGTAGGTTTGAAAAGATTAGATGATTAAATCATCTTAAAGTGGCTCGGCAATTTGGGTCAACATTGACCTCGATTTGCGTGCCGGAATTTATCGTTGAGAAATGTGTCGAGGATTCATCATTTGATTTATCGAGTTTGAATATGAAAGAATAAAGTTCAAATTCAAAGTAATTCAAAATGGTTTTAGTTTAGGTGCTAGGAAGCGTAATGTGTTGTTTTAAGAAAATAGTTGAGCTAGATTGTCTAATTATTGATTTCCTAATTATGATTAGCTTAAATTAACACGGGGTGTTACAGTTGGTCATCCCGAATAGTGTGGTTTTCAAGCCGGCAGCATTGCTTAGTCATCCTGCCCATGCCTTTGCGCCTTAAGTCGCACTGCCTAAGCCGTACAAGATAATGAATATGCCAACTCTTTTGGGTCTGTCTCTAGGAAGTAGTCGCTTTATTCAGAGTTAAGGTGCTCTATGAATAACATGGCTCATTCTTAAAGTGAATATTAGAATATGCATATTAGACTAGGGTTAATTCCCCTATTTCGCTAGAGGTATTAGGGCACCCGCGACCTTATGGATTTGGCTCTTGTATGCGGTTTTGTCTCCTTGCCGCGTTTTGTTCTTAGTGGGCGCGACAGTTGCATTCGTTCTTGTCACATGTAAAGATCACCTTGACGGGATTGTAACTGAAGTTCGAATCATTTCGAACACTAGAAGATGAGATGCAAGTACTATAGTATTCGGCGAGGTTTACGAGTCGAGTAAGTCGCTGCACTATTTTAGTGAGATGCAAGCGATCAGAGTACAAAGGCCTACTCAGTGGTCAGGCTCGTAAGCAGTATGTGTTGATTGAATTAAATGAAAGTGAGTCAAAATGTCTTTAAAAATTAAAGACCACAAATTTCTGAAATGAATCGAGTCAGCATGAATGTGAATGATATAGTATGTCTAATAGTTTTGCGATCTGATATTGGCTCGTAATTCTTTTGAATGCTTACGATATTGTTGTTATGAATTTACTTGTTAATTGCATTATAACTATATGTCATGTTTTAATTGTTTTATAATTGTATGTCATGCTTATATGATTTATCGCTTTAAATCGCATGCTTATTATAACCTGAATTATAACTTGAGAAATGTTATTATTTGCTACATGCAACATTCATTATATTGTTTATTACGCACATTTGATATGAGCCTAATGATGGCCAAGGAGAAATCACGGTTATGTGCGGGATTGTAGACGCTAATAAGGGTTCACTTTAGGTACCCCGAGATCATTACCGAGCAGCATGGGGGGGGGGGGGGGGAGGGATTTCATATTTTTATTTCGATTATTGAGAGAATGTAATAAGACTTTATTCTTAGAATCTCGTTTTAGTGACCATGTTTATCTATAACTCTGATTATGTATTTTGAGTTGTAATACGATAACATCCGGTTTTGGAATATAAAGTACTTAATTAATATTACCGCCTTGTTTAATTAAATCACGAAAAGCCGGGTTGTTACAAGGAAGTTGACCTAGACTCAAGGAAAGAGGTTGAAGACATTTTTGAAGACCATATAAAAGGAGTATCACACAATAGAAGATACATAAGAATTCACACTACAACAATTTACACAACATATTTACTCAACAAAAACACTCATATTTCATACTCATTTAATCTCGAATTTTTGTCCTCAGAACTTCAGTCTCAGTAACTTCGTCTCCTGTCAGAACTTTTGTCAGACCATAATGGCGAAATCCTCTCCGACTTAGTGCGCTGGTTTTTCCCTACTTTCATAGGGTTTTTCCCACGCAAACAAACCTTGTGTCATTGGTTTTTTTAGCATTATTTTTGTTCTATTCATATACAATCACCTTAAAACCTAAATCACATAAAAAAAGATAATACTAGTCAACCTATCGAAATAACTCGACCGTGTGAGAAAATCAGCCCGAACATTTGATATGAGATTAAATTTATAAGTCTTTCCGTTGATAGCAGAGCGAGTAATCGCTTCTGTCTTGCTCGTTTTGTGATCTTTAATTTGTTTTGATTCCGTCTGGTTTTGTGATCTTCAATTTTAACATTTGTTTTGATAATCACTTGTTTGCTCATATTTTTCTTTATCAGTGAACACAATAAACGTTAAAATATTAAATTTTAAATTATAAATAAATTATCTTTTCTATAATTTGTCAGTAATATCTATAATTTTATTCAAAATATAAGACAGATTGTTCTTCTATATTCATTGTACTATCAGTAGTATACCAAGAAAAAAAAAAAAAAAAAGAAAAAAAAAAAATATTAACCATTCACAATATAATTTTGTTATTACCAATATAAGAAGCTAGAATATACATAGACACAAGAGGTCTGCAGACACTAATTAACATAACAGAAGACTAACTTTTTCAAACCAAAAAAAAAAAAATAAGAAAAAAAAACCCCACAACAACGTGGGTTGAATTTCCTACATCAAAATTGCATAACGCATACTATCACTTACCATAAGATGATCAATTTCTGAAGTTCTAACAATATGACTAGTAACCCACATACTATCTGCCCCATTATTCCCATGGTGATAACAAAAGCAAGACAGCACCGAAAACGGGATCCGAAAAATGGTTGAAATGACCGAGACCCCAGCCCTGACTGGCCGGGTTCCGGTGCTTTGACGAGCGTATATAGAAATTTCGGCCCCATCGGGGTCCTGGAACATGGCTTCGTCGGCCACTTTAGGGCTCTTTCTTTTTGCCAAACAGTTTCGTCTAAGAGAGTCGAATGTACGCAACATTTTTAGTTAGGGAATTTTAGGAAAAAGGAATAATACTAAAAATAATAGTAATATGGTAATAGTAATATATGGGTGTGGATTTAATTTGGTTGTGAAAGTGGGAGTATGTAGTGGGAATAAAGAAAGTATGAATAGAAATTATAGTAAAAGTTGGTTGTGGTTTTTAATATGAAGAGGGAGTGATTGTGGGTATTTAAATGAGGTTTGGGTTAATTGGCAAGTTGGGGAATGGTGGGTCGTTTATTTGCTACTTGCCTTAGTGCTTGTGAGTGTTGGGATGACTATCAAACAAAGTTTGGTAGGTCAATGACTCAATGCTTGGTATACATTGTAAAGGCATGTGTTATGTACTTTCCCTAAACATAACAACACAAAATCTTATTTAAATCTTATTTAAGACGACTATATCCGTCTCAAATTAAAACGGATCAAATATTATAAATAAGACAAAACACAAGTGGATAGAAAATATATAATAGATTTGTCTTTGAAGTGCAAATAAAAGATTATTTCATCCGTCTTAGGCTTAAGACGGATACCTCGTCTTAAGTGAGACTTATTGACATAACCATTGGTTACCTCTTATTATTAGAGGTGGCTTTTGACTCTATGAGAGAAAACATCCAAATTCAATATATATTGTCTTCAATGCAGCGGTTTAATCACGTTTTTCCACATAAATATTATGTTTTTTTTTTTTTAAGAAAATATACACTATGAAAGTTATTTTTATATTAAGTGTTAATATATATTTTTATAATTTTAACAAAATTTCTTACCTTTGCCCAATTGACAATCAAAGTTTTAGAAATTTGATAAGGAAAAGTAAACACTTGACACTTTCAGAGAGAAAGCTGAAGTGTACGAAAATGAGAAAGATAAAAATAAGCGATAGAGGAAGTTTACATATATTAAAAAGATAGAAATAAATACCTGTTGTCACGTCACATCAGATTTGTTCTCATGGACAGATAAAAGTATTGAAATAATGTCTATATTTTTTTTTTTTAGAAACCCAAACCAGGTAAAAATTAATCAGAACTACTGTCATGAACTCGTACAGGGAGCTCGTCAAGCCACTAAGTCTTTCTTATCACAATCGGAGAGACGTGCGCTAAATCATGAGCAACCTTATTGTACATAATACTAGTAAAAGAAAAAACGACCTTAATGTCTATATTGATTAGTGGCCTGGTTTAAAATTTTGTTATGCACTTTGTATGCATATGAAGCTGCTAATTCTGACCTAATCCGAGTGATCTGACCTGATAAAATACAAAAATATTGCTACTCGAACTGATTGTTTGGACTGCCCCCACCACCTTATCGATATATTGTCTAGTGCCAAACCGCATAGATTTGGTTTGAGGCATCCAAAAGACCCCTTAAAAATAAGGTAGATAATATCTTTATAAAGTAGGTGAAATTCTCTTAACTCACCGATATGTGACTTAAATTGTAATCCCCAACACTGACCCAACCCAAGAAGACAACGACCCATAACTCGACACGACTTAATAATTAGTTACCCTTCTCCGGCCCAAACCGCACCCGATGACTATCTGATCCTGTACCACCCGAATAGATTAATGACCCATTAATTTTTAAGCTTAACATTGATTAATTTGAAAGCCAATTAGTGCTTAGTTTGATAACTTTTACGGACTACTTAATATGAAATAACTAAATCAAATAACGATCGAAATACTACTTTTATTGGCTAAAACTTGAAATAATTCGATAAAGTGGTATACACCTGATAATAATTAGACTCATACCTGACTCAACCCGACCCGATAAATCATTGACTCGGCTCAACGACTCGAACCAAACCTTGGCTCCATTTGAAAGGGCAGATTGACTCTTTATAAACGAACTCGATACGACCTGACTCAACTTGACTCAATGTAGACCCGACCGGACCGACCTGATTGCCGCCTCCAAATTATTAATAGAGTAAGATAAAAAAAAATGATAATAAAAAAAATATTACAGTATCAACAAAACTAAAAAAAATTTAGGCACATCATTTTTAAATGCCTTCTAAACGTCTTTACTTACTCGTGAACATTATCTATCCGATGTAGGATTAATTGTTAACTTTCATATTTTCTAAACATGATTTCAAAAACTTTTATTTTTTCTATTTTTTTTTTTTCTAATTTCCAACTTTTTTAAACAATTCGTTTAAATTTACGGTCAAAACCTCATATTTTCTATAATAAATATTTGTTCTGATTTAAAAAAAACATTGAATTCTCACTTCAAAATTTTTATATTTTTTGTTTATGTTTCATATATAAGTATGATGAAAAAAAATCGCAAAGAATGTTTCATATATAAGAGTCCAACGACGTTAAATCCTACTCCGTATATATTGGTGTGTTGGAATTATGATCCAAAATATTTTATAATATTAGCCAAATGTTCGTTTCCAAGTCGATAGATAATGGCTAAAATGGTTCCACATAATTGTTGGGACCAGAAATCTGGCTGGTCCAGGATCCACGGACAGAACAAAGACCCAGGCTAGGAGAGGAGAGGACAAAATGGGCCATGCCCAACAAAAGAAGAAGTTACTATGAGCAAGTCCAAGAGTCAGTAGAAAACCTAGAAGGAGTCGTTGAAGACTCAGTCAAGGCGCATAAATAGGGCCCTGAAGATAGGAACCGCTGAGATAATTCAGAAGAGAAGTTACCTACAAAGGGGGAAAGAAACGTTGGAGCTGAAGACACTATATAAGGAGAAGAAATCCAGAAGAAAGGCAACACACAAGACGGCATACAATTCAATACACAACTCTCAAGCATTCAGCCAACATTTTACTTTTTCGCTCAGTTGTACTCAGAACTAGTCTGTCCAGAGTCAACCTTGATTCCCCCAGACATCAGATTTCATGTCCCAGAACTAGTGCAATACCTCTCCTGACTTAGTGCCCGTGGTTTTTCCCTTAACATTTAAGGGTTTTTCCCACGTAAACATATTGTGTGTCTTGCCCCATTTTTATCACTTTTCTTTACGTATAAATTCAATAACTCTAATCGCCATTAAAATCAACTGAAGGATAATACTAGTAGACCCATTTTTCCTAAAATGAACCGTGTGAGAAAATCACCCCGAAAAGATTGGCGCCGTCTGTGGGGATACTAGTTTATTAATCCTACAAACTATCTCAAGCCAGCACAAGTCCAGCCAAGCGTGAAAGATGGAGGATCCAAATGCAGAAGCCATCCTCAAGCTCCAGCAAGAATCGGCAGTCGAGCAAGCGGCCAGAAGATGCCAAGGCGTAGGTCGCAAGATCGGCGAGGCTAAAGTCATCCTGAAAAAGCAGCTGGAGACTTCTGCCAAGAAGAAAACTTCAGGATCCAGGATCCAGCCAGGTACGCCATTCTCAGATGTGATTAAGAAAATTGACTTCTCTGTTTTCTCTTCTGCAGGATCAAACGACAACCCACACACCATTGGGGAGGATCCAGTGAATGATGCTGCAGGTGGAGATGGTGACCCGAAAGCACCAGAAGGAGTCACTGCAGGCCAGGTCATGCAGTACATGATGATGGAGGTCTAGAAACTCTTAGAATTGGTGCGAAAAGTTCCAGGACTTCCACCACCCATAGAAGAAGCAACACCAGAGAGCTACGCTGATTCACCCTTTGCTGACTGCATTGCAATGGTGGAGATGCCAAAGAAGTACACACCGCCCAGCCTCAAGCTCTATGATGGAACAGCTGATCCTTTGGAACATGTGACTCAGTATAAACAGAGGATGTTCAATGCCACAATTCCAGCAGAGAAGAGGGAGGCTTGTATGTGCAAGAGTTTTGGGTCAACCTTAACTAGTCCAGCCCTACAGTGGTACATCAATCTGCCAATCAGGAGCATTAAGACCTTCGTAGAGCTGATCAACCTCTTCAATGTCCAGTTCGCTAACAGCAGAATGTTGGAGAAGCAGACTAGTGACTTGTACAGGGTTATTCAGAACGAGAACGAGTCTCTGAGGGACTTCTTGCATCGCTTTAACAAGGAGAAAGTATCCATCCCACGATGTGACATCGGCACAGCCATAGAGGCCTTCAGGCAAGGTTTGGTAAGGGATTCTGAGCTTTATGTTGAACTAACCCGTTATCCTTGCTCTACCTTTGAGAAAGTGTAGGCCAAGGCTCTGGCCCAGATCAGGATAGAAGAGGACCAGCAGTTCAGATCACACTACCAGGACCAAGGCAGGACTGAACGCAAAGCTACCACCCAGCGGTATAGCAACAACCGACCTGGTCCATACAGAGGCCAACCAGGAAAGAGGCGAATGCCGTGGATGAACAGATGGATGCACCCAGGGTTCCACCACCAGTGTCGAATCGCTTCTCAGAGATCTGCCAGGGTGATCCGCAAGATAAACAAGTTAAGTCGGTCGGCCGATGGCCAAAACCAAGCGAGAAACCAAATCCCAGACGAGATACAACCAAGTGGTGTGAGTACCATGCTGATATAGGACATACCACAAAGGACTGCATAGCCCTCAGAAGAGAAGTTGCTCACCTGCTGAAGAATGGTCACTTGAAGGACATCCTGCCCAGAAACAGGAGGACTAAGGATGAGCGAGATGAGCCAAGAGATCCACCACCACCTATGACTCATGAGGTAAAGTTTATTTCTGGAGGTTCTGATATTTGTGGACTGACCTATTCTACTGCGAAGCGTGTGGCTGTGGAGAACAGGCAACGACCACCAGCAGGACAACCAGACTCAGCCCAGGAGATAGTGTTCGATGAATAAGACCTTCAAGGGGTACATGGGCCACATCATGATGGACTGGTAATCAAGATACAGATTGGGACCTGCATGGTCAGACGAGTCCTAGTAGACGGTGGCAGCTCAGTCAACATAATAATGATGGAGGCACTGGAAGCTATGGGACTGAAAGAGTCGGATGTAACAAAGAAGTCCAGTGTCCTGGTAGGGTTCAGCGGAGAAACGAAGGACAGCCTAGGAGAGATCACACTGCCAACATACGTGGAGGGAGTTACATCTTTCGAGAAGTTCTGCGTCATAGACTGCCTGTCCTCATACAACGTGATCCTAGGGCGACCTTGGATCCACAACCTCAAAGCTGTACCTTCAACGTAACATCAGTGCATCAAAATTCCTACAAAGTGGGGGACAACAACGGTAAGGGGAGAGCAACAGACAGCACAGGAGTGTTACAGGACAACCCTGAAACCTCCTAGTCCAGGTAAGTCCCTCGCATAGCAATTAAAGCAGCTTGTCAGGACGATTGAGAATCCTGTCCTACGCATGGAGACAGAGGAAATTGTTTTGACAAAGGAGAAGCCTGACAGGAAAGTTCTGATTGGTTCTGATGCTTCAGAGGTAATCAGACCTGCTCTAATTGACTTTCTGAGGAATAAGGAGCATTGTTTTGCTTGGTCTCATTTTGATATGACTGGTATTAGTTCCGATGTTATTACTCATAAATTGAATATTGACCCAAGCTTTAAGCCTGTGAAGCAGAAACGCAGGAAGTTTGCACCAAAACGTGATGAAATCGTAAACGAAGAGGTACAGAAGTTGTTGGACGTGGATATGATCAAGGAAGTAATGTACGCAGACTGGCTAGAAAATGTGGTCGTGGTCCAGAAGAAGAATGGCAAATGGAGAGTCTGTGTAGACTATACAGACTTAAACAAGGCCTGTCCAAAAGATTCCTTCCCACTACCACACATAGACGCCATGGTGGATGCCACTGCAGGGCACGAAGTACTGACATTCATGGATGCAACAAGTGGATTCAACCAAATTAGGATGCACCCCTCAGACCAGGAGCATACAGCATTCATGACCAGCAGAGGAATTTATTGCTACAAGGCAATGCCTTTTGGTTTGAAGAACGCGGGTGCAACATATCAAAGGCTGGTGAGTATGATGTTCAAGGACCTGGAAAAGGCATTCGAGATTCTGGAGAAATATAATACTCCGTATGAAATTGAATCCTACTAAATGCACCTTTGGTGTCACTGCAGGAAAATTCTTAGGCTACATGGTGATAAAGAGGGGCATAGAAGCTAGTCAAGAGCAGATCTCAGCAATAATCAACTTAAAGTCTTCCCAGAACTCAAAGGATGTCTAAACCGGTGGCGAGTAGCAAATAATAAAGTTCATCTCCGTGTCTTCGAAGATGTAAACCATTCTACGATCTTCCAAGGAAGAACAAGCAATTCAACTGGGGGTAGAGCATGAAAGAGCATTCCAGGACTTGAAAATATATTTATCATCAGCCCCCCTTTGCCAGAACCAGGAGAGTCGTTGGTGGTATACCTGTCCGTAACGGAAAATTCTGTAAGTGCAGTCCTAGTGAGAGAACCAGATGGACAGCAATATCCTGTATACTATGTAAGCAAGAGTCTACTAGATGCTGAGACCAGGTATTTTGTATTAGAAAAGTTTGTTCTAGCCTTGACGGTTGCTTGTACCAAGTTACGTCCATATTTTGAGGCGCGTCATATTATTGTTCGTACTAATGTCCCTGTAAAGTCAGTACTGTGTAGACCAGAACTTTTAGGATGCATGTCGAAGTGGTCAGTCAAGTTAAGCACCTATGATTTGTCATATGTGCCCAGAACAACAATCAAATCTCAGGTATTGGCAGACTTTGTAGCTGACTTCACTCCCACGCTAGAGTAACAGGTTATAAAGGAGATTTTCCATCTGGACCAGAAACAACAGACCTGGGAGCTCTGGACAGATAGCTCAGCCAACATCAGGGGAACTGGACTAGGCGTGGTCCTGAAATCACCACAGGGGGACAAGATAGTACAAGCCGTATCCTGTGAATTCAGGACTACCAACAACGAGGCTGAGTATGAAGCATTGATTGCAGGACTAAACGTATGTGTGAACATGGGAATTCGTAATCTGAAGGTAAAAATAGACTCCTTGTTAGTAGCCAACCAAATCAACGGTACGTACGCTGCTAAAAATTCTAAGATGATTGCATATCTTGATTTGGTGAAAAATATTTTTCAAAAGTTTACTAACATTGAGGTTGATGCTCTAGCCAACATTGGATCAGCATTCGAGCCTCATACTTTGGACAATATACCAATCATGCACATCCTGGAACCAGCAATCCAGAAAGTACAGCCAGTCCTTCTGAACACAATCCAAGCAACTCAGAGCTGGACCAAACCATACTACGAATGGCTGGTCCAGGGCAAACTACCACAAGACTGAATTGAGGCAAGGGCATTCAGAATCAAAGCATCTAGGTACACAATCATAAAAGGCGAGCTATTCAGAAGGTCCTTCAACGGGCTCTACCTACGCTGCCTGGAGCCTAACCAGGTCATGACTGTGCTATCAGAAATCCACGACGGTCATTGTGGAAACCACACAGGTAGCAGAAGCATGACCAACAAAATATTACGAATGGGTTATTACTGGCCCACGATGAAAGCAGACAGTATCCAATATGCCACGTAGTCTGACGCTTGCCAGAAGCATGGACCAGAGATACATCAGCCCTCACAAGAGCTACATTCAATATCAGCACCATGGCCGTTCATGAAATGTGGTATGGATTTAGTAGGCAAATTGTCAGTTGCTCCATGCCAAAAGGTGTTCATGCTTGCGATGACAGACTACTTCTCCAAGTGGATAGAGGCAGATGCATACAAAAACGTGACTGAAAAAGAAGTAATTGCTTTCATAAGGAAAAACATAATCAGCAGGTATGGGATCCCCTCATAAATAGTATGTGACAATGGACTCCAATTTGTTGGAAACAAGACAAGAGACTTCTGCAAGAAGTGGAACATCAACTTGGTAACATCAGCACCAAGATATCCTCAAGCAAATGGACAAGCTGAGTCCAACAACAAGATTGTAATCAATTGCATGAAGAAGAAGCTGATGGAGAAGCAAGGTAGATGGGTTGAAGAACTGCCACTGGTACTGTGGGCAGACAGAACTACACCAAAGAGAGCAACAGGACAAACGCCATATTCAATGGTCTATGGATGCGAAGCAGTACTTCCAGTAGAAGTACACGTTCCAACAATCAGGTATGGTCTAAACACGGTTTTTGAGAATAATGAACTACTTTGTGATAGCCTTGATGCAGCCCAGGAACTCAGAGATCTTGTAACAACCCGAATTTTTCAATAAATTAAAATAAAGAAATAAAAGGATCTTAAAGCGAAAATGAAAATAAAATGAAGACCACGGTGGCGGAAACACCATGTAATCCGAGTCGTCACTCACTTAACCAACTAAACGACGATCAAAAGGTAGGCCTTGAGGCCTAGAAGTCGGGAGTAAATACCCCTTACAAATCCAGCTCCAAAAATGAAAGTAAGACAACAATAATAAATCTAAACATCCTAACAAGTCTAATCCAAAATCACTTCAAGGCTAGCTATAGGTCATCCTCACGGCATCCTCACTTGATAAACCCGATCCCGCGCTAACCTGCCACAAAGAATGTAACAGCCACAATCAGTGGGGAGTAACTAGGTGCTCCCCAGTCATATTTCAACATAATAAACGTAGTAAACAATGTATACAAGCTCACCTGGCCTACGACCTATAATCAGAGTACAAAACAACCGACAATAAAAAGAACAACAACATCAAACAACACGACACAACCACCACAACCACACGGCTCATCCAACACACTCACCATGCGTCACCAACAACCTTCCCTACTCAACCCAACTCGTAACCAATCAATACAAGCGCAAGAGTAAGCGCAGAGCACTAGGTGAAGCAACAAGAATCACCCCGAGTGAAGCAACAAGAATCACTCAACCCCATGGCAGAACAGCAACAAGAAGTTCCTCAAACTCATTAGTCTAAATTTGGCCAAATCCCACCGAGCAACAAGAACGGTGACGACATATATCAAATCATAGTCTCTAACCATAACAGGTTGAGAACCCATAATAGCTCTAACTAAGCAACAAGAATAGTTGATGGGACTATGGGCGGTATCCGTCCAAACTTGGACGTCGTAGCTCCTCACATACGTGCCAGAACAGTACACGCATGCAAACTTAACTCAAGCATAAGCAACATGATCAAACCAACCATCAAACCAACTCCAATGCCATCAATACAACAGTTACAACCATTAAAGCAAACCAAGTAACCCCAATTCATATCATATCTCAACAAAACATAATTATAACAAAGGTAAACATGCTTAACAATATACCAACTCATAATCCATATCATATGAATCATCCTTTACTCGCCACACCAATATATATTATCCATCTTAAACTCAACTACAACATAACTGACCCCTTCTTGTAACCATTCTCAACACTAACCATAATCAACATATTAAATACGGAGTAATAACCATAAGAACTTAAGAGTAGCCATAATGAACCATTATAATTCCCAAAATTGCCATCTTTAATCAACTTAATAACAATATAGCCCCAATTCATTATAATAAACATCCCAATTCATGTTCTTAGAAACAATAGTGTGAGACTAATTCAATTTAGACCAAAGATCATAACTTCACAACACAACCAACCCCAAAGATCATAGCTTTACAATCACAACATAATCAAATCATCCCCAATCAATCATATGGTCTCACACAAGTTAAAATATGTCTAGGGCTACACCTAGTTACCTCTTCCAAACAAGCGAAAGAAAAACACAGTTTTCAACCCTTCTGTCCAGACGCGATAACAGACGATCCAGAGCTTCAAATGAAAAACTGAACAATGAAAAGGTAGCCCCAAGAGTCAGGAACATGCTCACAAAAGTTCGGCAAAATCGGACGGTCGGACCTCCGGCGATCTTCAGTTTAGTGAACCTGGGTCAGAGAAATCTGAACTTGCGGTTTTCTCTCCAATTCTCTCCTATTGATTAGGGCACACATAAATCATACAATACATAAGAACAACACAATAAACACATATAATAATAAAACCTACAAACATAAACTTAAAGATGAAGAATTTACCAAAGAGAATTGAAGAGAAAAGATGAGGAGATGATTTGGGTTTGATTAGAGGATTGTTGGGACCAGAAAACCAGGCTGGTCCAGGACCCTCGGTCAGGTCCAGACAAGTTCAGAATCCACAGTCAGGTCCAGGACTTGATGTCGGCGCAAGCGATGCAGATGCATGTAACAAAGGTGCAGGTCAGGAGAGGAAAAGTAAAGATGGGCCAAGCCCAACAAAAGAGAAGTAAGATATTAAGAGGCAAGAGCCCAAGGATACAACAGCAACCCTAAAAGAGGACGTTGGAGGACTTGGTCAAGCAGCAGAAACAAAGCCTAGAAGATAGGAACCGCTGGAGAGATCGTTGGAGGAGTTGGCTACAAAGGAGGAAACGAATGTTGGGCCCAAGGGACTATAAAAGAAAGAGAATTCAGAAGAGAAGGGGATCACAAGTCACACAACTCAAGCATACTTCACTCTACGCTGTTCACAAGCAACCAAACACTACATAATTATTTTACGTTCTTATTGTATTATTTTGTACCAGTTGGTCCAGACTCTGTATTTCCTGAACCAAAACTACTACAAATCCTCTCCTGGCTTGGTACCCGTGGTTTTCCCTTAACACTTAAGGGTTTTTCCCACCTAAACATATCGTGTGTCTTGTATCGTTTTTTGTTTTTCTTTACGTTCTCAACTCAATTACACCAATCACAATAAAACAAGATAAAAGGATAGTACTTGTTAGGCCCAAAATACCCACATGGGTCCAATGAACAAAACAAAGGCCCAAGTCAAGGAGAGGAAAAAGGTCAACAAAAGTCAAGGCCCAAATACGGTGTGGTCAAAGAAGGTCAACGCTGAAGGTGAAATGGGCCAGGGTCGAGTAAAGTCCAAATGAAGAAAGCCCAAGAGAAGAATGGAAGAAAGACGTTGTAAGCATTCAAATTAGTCAAGTAATGTGACTCGGCTACACTCGAGGCGATTCTTTCACTCAGCGTTCTGAGAGAGAAACAAGGAGGGAGTTAATGGCTGGCGAGAATCAAGGAAGCAATTAAACCCTAAGATGACCGTTGTGTGAAGACTATAAAAGGAAGAGAGCATGATCAATGGAGACTACGGAAAAACTACGGAAAATACCATACTAAAACACTCTAGAACTCTGATTATTACTCACGATTGTGTACTTGTAGTCTGAAAGTTCTGTACGTTCTGAGCGTTCTGTCCGAATTATAGTACAAATCCTCTCCTGGCTTGGTGCCCGTGGTTTTTCCCTTATTTCTAAGGGTTTTTTCCTACGCAAACGATTTCGTGTGTCTTTTCTTTATTTGCATTGTTTTATTTTTTCGTTGTTTCCAACACATATAATCTACCTCGATATTCTAAAACACATAAAAAGGATAATACTAATAGACCCAAAATCTAAATACGACTAGAGTGAGAAAATCACCCCGAACAGTTTGGCGCCGTCTGTGGGGATATTAGTTTATTAATCCACAAAAAACTTTCTTTATATCCATAAAACAACCCTCACACCGCTCAGAAGAATCAGAGATGGCAGATCAGCACGCAGAACTTCTCTTGAAAATCCAGGCAGAACTGGAACAAGCCAAGCAAGCAGCGTTGGAAGCCCAGCAGGCTGCGGCAAATGCCCAGGCAGAAACCACACGCGCAAAGGAAGCTGAAGCAGAGCTGAAAAAGCAATTGGACATGACCTCCAAAGCAAAAGCTTCAAGATCTCGGATCCAACCAGGTACGCCTATCTCTGATGTGATCAAGCGAATTGACTTCTCTATTTTCTCTCTCGTGCGGGATCGCCCAAGACGCCAGGTGAATGTCACGAGGAAACTCCAGAGGATAACGCCGGCAGTAACCCCCGAGCATCCGTAATGCCGGAAGATCCTGGCGATAACAAATGCACAGTGATGCAATACATGATGCACGAGATGGGAAAGCTCTCGAGTTGCCGCAAAGTTCCAGGACTTCCACCACCTATAGAGACGACCACGCCCAGTGCTATGCAGACTCCCCCTTCGATGATTGCATAGCAATGGTGGAAATGCCAAAGAAGTTCACTCCGCCAAATCTGAAGCTCTATGATGGGACCTCAGACCCTCAGGAGCATGTGGCTCAGTACAGGCAGCGCATGTTCAATGCAGCCATTCCCATGGATAAACGTGAAGCGTGCATGTGTAAGAGTTTTGGTTCAACGCTGACCGGACCAGCCCTGCAGTGGTATATCAACCTACCTGTCAGAAGCATCAGGACCTTCACTGAGTTGATCAACCTCTTCAACGTTCGCTTGCCGCCAGTAGAATCTTTGGAGAAGCGCATCAAATGATCCGCATAAGATCATCTAGGAGGAGGGTGAATCGCTCAGGGATTTCCTGCACCGATTCAACAAGGAGAAAGTGTCTATTCCGCGATGTGACATCGGAACAGCAATCGAGGCCTTCAGGCAAGGTCTGGTAAGGGATTCTACCCTTTATATAGAACTAACCCGTTATCCCTGTTCTACCTTTGAGGATGTGCAGGCCAAGACGTTAGCTCAGATCAGGGTAGAAGAGGACCAGCAGTTCAGGTCACGCTACCAGGATAACGACAGGACATCACGCAAAGCCCCAGCTCAGCGTGGAAACAACAGGCCAGCTCCGTACCAGAGACCGACCAGGAAAGAGACTAACGCTGTGGAGGAGCAGGCAGAGCAGCCCAGGGTACCACCACCAATATCAGAGTACTGTTTCTCAGTAGACTCTTCAGGACTCCTTTGCAAGCTGGACAAGCTGGGAACAGCGGTCAGGTGGCCCAAGGCGAACGAGAAACCAAACCCCAGGAGGGATTCAACCAAGTGGTGTGAATATCATGCAGATATAGGCCATACAACAGAAGAATGCATAGCTCTGAGGAGAGAGGTGGCACATCTGCTCAAAAATGGATACCTGAAAGATATCCTGCCAGGGAACAGACGATCAAAGGAAGAACGTGAACAGCCTAAGGATCAACCACCCCCTGTGACACATGAGGTAAAATTCATTTCTGGTGGTTCTGATATTTGTGGGCTGACCTATTCTGCTGCCAAGCGTGTAGCCGTGGAGAAACGGCGAGACCCCGGCGGCCAGGCAGAGTCTATCCAGCCTGTTACCTTTGATGAGTCAGATCTGCAAGGAGTGCATGGGCCACACCACAATGGGCTAGTGATCAAGCTGCAGATTGGAACCTGTTTGGTCAGACGAATTCTGGTGGATGGTGGCAGTTCAGTCAATATCGTAATGATGAGCGCGCTGGAAGGAATGGGGCTGATGGAGTCAGATGTCACAAAGAGGTCCAGTGTCTTGGTTGGCTTCAGTGGAGAAACAAAACATAGCTTGGGAGAAATCACTTTGCCAACATACGTCGAAGGGGTGACCTCATTCGAGAAATATTGTGCGATAGACTCTTTGTCCTCATACAACGTCATATTGGACCGTCCGTGGATCCACAACATCAAGGCGGTACCTTCCACATATCATCAATGCGTCAAAATCCCAACCAAGTGGGGGACAAGATTGAAGTGGCGAGCAACAGATCGCCAGAGAGTGTTACAGATACCTGAAACCCTCCAGCCCAGGTAAGTCCCTTGCATAGCAATTAAAGCAACCTGTCAGGAATGTCGAGAATCCTGTCCCCTGCATGGAGACAGATGAAGTGGTTTTAACGCAGACGGACTGACAGAAAGTTCGATTGGCTCGATGCTCCGTAGATAATCGTGCCCGCTTTGATTGACTTTCTAAAGAGTAAGAACCTTTGTTTTGCCTGGTCCCATCGTGATATGGTAGGATCACCACGATGTTATTTCTCATAAGTTAAATATTGACCTCGTATCAAGCCCGCCAGCGTAAACGCAGAAATTCGCTCCAGAACGAAATGAGATCGTGAACGAAGAAGTGCAGAAGCTGCTGGACATGGACATGATAAAAGAGGTGATGTATCCTGAGTGGCTGGCGAATGTGGTTGTGGTACAGAAAAAGAACGAAAAATGGAGAGTCTGTGTGGACTACACAGATTTGAACAAAGCATGTCCGAAAGATTGTTTTCCTCTGCCCCACATAGATGCCATGGTGGATGCAACTGCGGGACACGAAGTCCTGACCTTTATGGACGCAGCAAGCGGATTTAATCAGATCAGGATGCACCCTCCAGACCAGGAGAACACAGCGTTCATGACCACCAGAGGAACCTATTGCTACAAAGCTATGCCCTTTGGCCTGAAGAATGCAGGTGCAACTTACCAAAGGCTGGTAAACATGATGTTCAAGGATCAGATTGGAGACTGTATGGAGGTCTACATCGACGACATGGTGGTCAAGTCAAAGAAAGCTGAGGATCATATCCGTGACCTGGCCGTGGCATTCGAAATTCTTGAGAAATATAATATGAAGTTACAGCCTACTAAGTGTACTTTTGGTGTGACCGCAGGGAAATTCTTAGGGTACATGGTGACGAAAAGAGGGATAGAGGCCAGTCCTGAGCAGATTAAAGCAGTCATGAATTTGGCGTCCCCCCAGAACCCAAAAGATGTACAGAAGTTGACAGGCAGAGTAGCAGCTCTGAACAGGTTTATATCCAGGTCCTCAGAAAGATGCAGACCATTCTATGATATGCTGAGGAAGAATAAGAAGTTTGCATGGGAGGACGAGCATGAAAAAGCGTTCCAAGAATTGAAAAGCTACTTGTCATCTGCTCCATTGCTATCAAAACCTGAACCTGGGGAGCCGCTGGTTGTGTATCTGTCTGTGACGGAATTTTCTGTAAGTGCTGTCCTGGTTAGAGAACCTGAAGGGGAGCAGCATCCTGTGTATTATGTAAGTAAAAGTCTGTTAGATGCTGAAACCAGGTACACAGTTATGGAAAAGTTTGTTTTAGCATTAACGGTAGCTTGCACAAAGTTACGTCCTTACTTTGAATCTCATCATATTATTGTACGTACTAATGTTCCTGTCAAGTCTGTGTTGTCTAAGCCAGAACTTTCAGGGAGAATGTCTAAGTGGTCGGTTAAGTTGAGCACATATGACATATCTTATGAGTCCAGGACAGCGATCAAATCCCAGGCGTTAGCAGATTTTGTGGCTGATTTCACTCCCACACTATGCGAGCAAGCTGCAAAAGAAGTCTTACAACTGACAGAGGACACAGGTGTGTGGGAACTCTGGACAGACGGTTCAGCCAATGTCAGGGGGACAGGATTAGGTGTGGTCCTAAAATCGCCACAGGGGGACAAGATAGTCCAGGCAATGTCATGTGAGTTCAGGACTACCAACAACGAGGCTGAGTATGAGGCCTTGATCGCAGGTTTGAACGTATGCTTGGATATGGGTGTGCGAGATGTAAAGGTAAAGTTAGACTCTTTGTTGGTGACTAACCAGATCAATGGTATGTATGCGGCTAAGGATTCTAAGATGGTAGCTTACCTTGATTTGGTAAAATCAATTTTTGAAAAATTTAACAGTTTTACTGTTGAGCAAGTACCCAGGGATCAGAACGTACAGGCTGATGCTCTGGCCAACATAGGTTCAGCTTTTGAACCACAAACGATGGATAGCATTCCTATCATACATATCCTGGAACCAGCTATACAAAAGGTGCAGCCAGTCTGCCAGAACACAGTACAAGCAGCTCAGAGCTGGACAAAACCGTATTATGAGTGGTTACTCCACGACAAGTTACCAGATAACAAAATTGAAGCTAGAGCATTCAAAATTAAAGCCTCTAGATACACGATTATTCAAGGCGTATTGTTCAAAAGATCTTTCAATGGACTCTACCTTCGATGTTTGGAGCCTGACCAGGTCAGGACAGTCATGTCAGAGATTCATGATGGTCAATGTGGAAACCACACAGGTGGCAGAAGTCTGGCAAACAAAGTCTTACGAATGGGTTACTATTGGCCAACCCTGAAGTTGGATTGTGCACAGTATACGTTAAAATGTGACGCCTGCCAGAAGCATGCTCCAGTCATCCATCAGCCTTCATAGGAGTACCACCCCATCTCAGCTCCGTGGCCATTCATGAAGTGGGGTATGGACATCGTTGGGAAACTACCAGTAGCTCCAGGCCAGAAAGTCTACATGTTAGCCATGATTGACTATTTCTCAAAGTGGATAGAAGCAGACTCATACAAAAACGTGACTGAAAAGGAAGTCATAGCTTTCATCAAGAAGAACATCATCAGCAGGTATGGGATCCCTTCAGAAATTGTGTGTGACAATGGACTTCAGTTTGTGGGAAACAAGACTATGGACTACTGCAAGCAATGGAACATAAACCTGGTAACCTCGGCGCCACGATATCCACAAGCAAACGGTCAGGCTGAGTCTAGCAACAAGGTGGTCATCAACTGCATAAAGAAGAAGCTGATGGAGAAGCAAGGAAGGTGGGCTGAAGAGTTACCTCTGGTGCTGTGGGCTGATAGAACCACACCGAAGAGGGCTACAGGACAGACTCCATATTCAATGGTCTACGGCTGTGAGGCAGTCCTGCCAGTAGAAGTGCAAGTACCAACCACCAGGTATGGTCTGAACACAGCTACGGAAAATCCAGACTTATTATGTGATAGTCTTGATACAGTTCAAGAGCTGAGAGATCTGGCGGCAATAAGGCTGGCTGCGTACCAGCAGTCAGTGGCTAGGAGTTACAACAAAAACGTCAGGCTGCGGGTGTTCAGGACAGGAGACCTAGTCCTGAGGAAGGTGTTCCAGAACACGCGAGACAGAGCTGCAGGGAAGCTAGCGCCTACATGGGAAGGACCTTATCTCATCAACTCAGTGGTGGGTAAGGGTTCATACAGACTACAGACCCTGGATGGTAAGATGATTCCAAGAGCATGGAACGCGTTACATCTTAGGCTATATCATATGTAAAGGCTCTTCACACAGCTGGTAAGATACTCATATTCTAGCTTCAATTGATTTCCAACTTTTGTCAAAATCATTACTGACTTGAGCGTCGGAGGGCCGTTGGCTAAACGCCAACGGTCAGTCCTGACCCACATCTGTGCAGACAGGTTAGGCAGAGCAGAGTTCCAGAACAGACAGGGAGAACAGATCAATGCAAGCAGTACAACAGAACAGACTAACAAATCAAATACAAAGAAAGGCTTCAGCCCCTGAACGACTGCAAAAACGGGACAGGGATGTAGTGTCCGTGAAGAGAACTCCAAGGTGTGGTCGCCTAAACTTTCTAAACGCATGCATGCTACATAACAAAGTCAAAACACATTTGTGCGCACCAAAACAAACACAAAGCAAACACAGACAAGCATAAGCATTCATAGCATAACCAAAACGTGAGATACTTACCCACCATGGCCACCCATGGTGAATATCACGACATAAGTCTAAACCAAAACAAGAGCTAAGTTATTTACAGACCAAATACGAGGGGCATACCCCCCGGCAAATTGTCTTCCAAAACGAAGCCAGAATAAGTTTAATTTTCAGCCCCAGGGGCTGTCTCACCCTTACCTTCCCCTGCTGTTGCTTCCTCAGGTACCACTGCTGCTGCCTCCTGGACCTCCTGCGCTGGCGGGGCTGAAGAAGTTTCCCCTTCATCCATGAATTCACCAGGGAACATTCCCTTGAATGTCTCCAGCTCAGTCTCCAGATCCCACTTGGCTCGTTCCTCAGGAGGTGCACTCATCATGTCAACCCTGGTCTTTAGCGTCCAATAGGCACTCAGGGCATTCACCTCCTGAGCGTGCTTAACTCTTTGTTCCTCAAAGATTTTAAGCTCAGAGACCAGCTTTGTGTTAATGGTTTCCAGGTCAAGGCACCTACCCATATTGTTCTCAGCCATAAGCATGTACTTGTCCATAGCCTTCCTGAGTGTCTCCACTTCACGTCTGAAAGATTCCACCGTTTCGTGAGCCATCTTGTGTTGATTCTCAGCATTCAAACGACGAGCTTCAAGATTAGGAATACGACAGCCCAGGTTAGCCGCCAGGTTCACCAGCTTGAAAGAAAAAGAGTCAAGAGTTAGCATTGGGAAGCGTGAGGTGAGTGAGGGTAAGAGCACATAGTGGACATCCTGTACCTGGACAGCGCAAGTGGAAAGCTGGCGAGAGAGTGTGACGGGGTCGGAATGATTCAGCACCACAGAGTGTTCAGAAACGAAGTCCTCTACCAGACTCGTTGCGATAGCAGTGTCAGGGTTCAGGTATTCAGACAGCAGGGGGATATGTAATTCACCAGTTGAGGAGGCGGGTCTATCTGTGGAAGCAGGTCTTTCCATCTTCATCTTCTTCGTCGTCTCAGGGCTGGGGGCAGACGGAGGACAGCAGCTACTCTCTGGCCACTTCCTTTTGTCAAGGGCAGCAGTCACCCTCTGGCCAGAGAGCTTCAGATCCGCACGTGCCCTGGCAATCCTGGCCTGAACCTCGTCTACAGCAGGACGAGTGCTACCGGCAAGCCAAGGAACTGCGAAAGAAAGGACAAGGCAGTGTAAAGAATAGACAAATTCAAAACAGATGTTCATGTAAAAACCAAAGATTGAATAAAGTAGTGATTTTACTTACCTTTAGATCCAGAACTTCCACCAGGCACAGGTTTGGTAAACCTGATCTGGGGGCGGGCTCTGGTTGCCCTCATCTCAGGCAGCGGCGGCGCATAACTCACAGGAGGAATGTTCAGAGGCTCACTATCAGTGACCTCCACACTGTCTTCCGCCTCAGATCCTTGGTCTCCTGCCACAGGAGCCGGCACAAGTTCGTGGCCCAGACAAGTGGGCCATGCCCTTTCATCTTCAGACAGGCTCAGGAAAGCTTCAATCCTCTTTGCGGAGGCGGCATCGTCAGGGTGTGAAGCCCAGTCAGAAACTGGGTACACAAACAAAACAAAAAATCAAAGACCACAACAAAAGATACAGATCTGGGAAAAAGCAAAGCAAAAGTTAAGCAAAATCCTTACTTGCTCCCTTCACAACAAACTCTGGGGCTTCAAACCCAGACCCTATGCTATCACTCTTCACAAACATGAAGAATGATGCCCAGCCTTTATCATCCCCAATATCCATTCTAGCAATCAGGGGAGGACACCCGTCTCTAATCCTCAGAAGTATCCTGTTCTTTTTATGAGTACGAAGATGGTAACAATTGCGCAAATCACGGAGGAGAAACTCGATGTGGTGTTTTTTGCATACAGCGTCAATAGCGTGGATCAGCTTCCACGTTGAAGGCATGACCTGACAAGGGGGGACTTGCAAAGTTTTCAGAAATTCGGTCATCAAAGGACAGAAGGGAAGGGTGGCCCCAAATCGAAACGCGACCTCATACATCGCGAACCAGCCTGGACAAGTCCAGTCAGCCATGATTTCTTCATCGGCGGGGCTCCAAATGATGGCAGTCGTCGGAAGTTTCCCTTCCGCCTTTAGACGATCGCCAATGAGGTTATCCAACTGGTTTCGTTTCCCGACGGCGTCAGGAATCAGATTTGTAGCCACAAAAGTGTGACCATCGTGGGTAATAGAAGACTTAGCCATGGGAAAGCTGGGGTTTTTCGACGGTTTTTAGAACGAAATAGAGAAGGAGAAAGGAGAGGCTTTTTGGGGAAAGGTTTTCTAAATTTTTTGAAATATAAAAAAGTGATAAATAAGGAAGTGGGGCTTAATTATGGCGCGAATAAATAGGGGACATTAGGGCGACTCAAACGTCCCATCTATCCAATAAAGCTGCACCCACGTCATAATGACTAGCAGCGCTACAACTTCCCATAAGGGCTGACTTTCAGCCCAGAGCGTAGAGAACGCCAGGTTCTGTCTGGACAGCCAGTCCAGGATGGACAAGCCTGGACCTCTGGACAGAAAAACATTTCCTCGACTTCAGCCTGAGCCTGGCAGTTGAGGAAATGGGGGGCAAATGTTAGGCCCAAAACACCCACATGGGTCCAATGAACAAAACAAAGGCCCAAGTCAAGGAGAGGAAAAAGGTCAACAAAAGTCAAGGCCCAAATACGGTGTGGTCAAAGAAGGTCAACGCTGAAGGTCAAATGGGCCAGGGTCGAGTAAAGTCCAAATGAAGAAAGCCCAAGAGAAGAAAGGAAGAAAGACGTTGTAAGCATTCAACTTAGTCAAGTAACAGCTCAGCTACACTCAAGGGGGCAGTTACTCACTCAGGCGTTACAGAGAGAAACAAGGAGGGAGTTAATGGCTGGCGAGAATCAAGGAAGCAATTAAACCCTAAGATGACCGTTGTGTGAAGACTATAAAAGGAAGAGAGCATGATCAATGGAGACTACAGAAAAACTACGGAAAATACCATACTAAAACACTCTAGAACTCTGATTATTACTCACGATTGTGTACTTGTAGTCTGAAAGTTCGGTACGTTCTGAGCGTTCTGTCCGAATTATAGTACAAATCCTCTCCTGGCTTGGTGCCCGTGGTTTTTCCCTTATTTCTAAGGGTTTTTTCCTACGCAAACGATTTCGTGTGTCTTTTCTTTATTTGCATTGTTTTATTTTTTCGTTGTTTCCAACACATATAATCTACCTCGATATTCTAAAACACATAAAAAGGATAATACTAATAGACCCAAAATCTAAATACGACTAGAGTGAGAAAATCACCCCGAACAGTTTGGCGCCGTCTGTGGGGATATTAGTTTATTAATCCACAAAAAACTTTCTTTATATCCATAAAACAACCCTCACACCGCTCAAGAAGAATCAGAGATGGCAGATCAGCACGCAGAACTTCTCTTGAAACTCCAGGCGGAATTGAAACAAGCCAAGCAAGCAGCGTTGGAAGCCCAGCAGGCTGCGGCGAATGCCCAGGCAGAAACCGCACGCGCAAAGGAAGCCGAAGCAGAGCTGAAAAAGCAATTGGACATAACCTCCAAAGCAAAAGCTTCAAGATCTCGGATCCAACCAGGTACGCCTATCTCTGATGTGATCAAGCGAATTGACTTCTCTATTTTCTCTTCTGGTGCAGGATCGTCCAAGACGCCTCAGGTGAATGCTGCTGAGGAAACTCCAGAGGAGAACGCTGCTGCAGGCAACCCCCCAGAGCATCCAGAACAGCCAGAAGATCCTGAGGCGATAACAGCTGCACAGGTGATGCAATACATGATGCACGAGATGGGAAAGCTCTCAGAGTTGGTACGCAAAGTTCCAGGACTTCCACCACCTATAGAGACAGCCACGCCAGAGTGCTATGCAGACTCCCCCTTCGATGATTGCATAGCAATGGTGGAAATACCAGTTGGTCCAGACTCTGTATTTCCTGAACCAAAACTACTACAAATCCTCTCCTGGCTTGGTACCCGTGGTTTTCCCTTAACACTTAAGGGTTTTTCCCACGTAAACATATCGTGTGTCTTGTATCGTTTTTTGTTTTTCTTTACGTTCTCAACTCAATTACACCAATCACAATAAAACAAGATAAAAGGATAGTACTTGTTAGGCCCAAAACACCCACATGGGTCCAATGAACAAAACAAAGGCCCAAGTCAAGGAGAGGAAAAAGGTCAACAAAAGTCAAGGCCCAAATACGGTGTGGTCAAAGAAGGTCAACGCTGAAGGTCAAATGGGCCAGGGTCGAGTAAAGTCCAAATGAAGAAAGCCCAAGAGAAGAAAGGAAGAAAGACGTTGTAAGCATTCAACTTAGTCAAGTAACAGCTCAGCTACACTCAAGGGGGCAGTTACTCACTCAGGCGTTACAGAGAGAAACAAGGAGGGAGTTAATGGCTGGCGAGAATCAAGGAAGCAATTAAACCCTAAGATGACCGTTGTGTGAAGACTATAAAAGGAAGAGAGCATGATCAATGGAGACTACAGAAAAACTACGGAAAATACCATACTAAAACACTCTAGAACTCTGATTATTACTCACGATTGTGTACTTGTAGTCTGAAAGTTCTGTACGTTCTGAGCGTTCTGTCCGAATTATAGTACAAATCCTCTCCTGGCTTGGTGCCCGTGGTTTTTCCCTTATTTCTAAGGGTTTTTCCCACGCAAACGATTTCGTGTGTCTTTTCTTTATTTGCATTGTTTTATTTTTTCGTTGTTTCCAACACATATAATCTACCTCGATATTCTAAAACACATAAAAAGGATAATACTAATAGACCCAAAATCTAAATACGACTAGAGTGAGAAAATCACCCCGAACAGTTTGGCGCCGTCTGTGGGGATATTAGTTTATTAATCCACAAAAAACTTTCTTTATATCCATAAAACAACCCTCACACCGCTCAAGAAGAATCAGAGATGGCAGATCAGCACGCAGAACTTCTCTTGAAACTCCAGGCGGAATTGAAACAGGCCAAGCAAGCAGCGTTGGAAGCCCAGCAGGCTGCGGCGAATGCCCAGGCAGAAACCGCGCAGCGCCAAAGGAAGCGGCGGTGAAAAAGCAATTGGACATAACCTCCAAAGCAAAAGCTTCAAGATCTCGGATCCAACCAGTGCGCCTATCTACGATGTGATCAGCGAATTGACTTCTATTTTCTCTTACAGTGCGGGATCGTCCAAGACGCCTCGGTGAATGTCTTTGAAACTCCAGGAGGAGAACGCCGCTGCGACCCCCGAGCATCCGAGCGGCCAGAAGATCCCGAGGCGATAACGGTACCGCGGTGATGCAATACATGATGCACGAGATGGGAAAGCTCTCAGAGTTGGTACGCAAAGTTCCAGGACTTCCACCACCTATAGAGACAGCCACGCCAGAGTGCTATGCAGACTCCCCCTTCGATGATTGCATAGCAATGGTGGAAATACCAGTTGGTCCGGACTGTATTCCTGAACCAAAACTACTACAAATCCTCTCCTGGCTTGGTACCCGTGGTTTTCCCTTAACACTTAAGGGTTTTTCCCACGTAAACATATCGTGTGTCTTGTATCGTTTTTTGTTTTTCTTTACGTTCTCAACTCAATTACACCAATCACAATAAACAAGATAAAAGGATAGTACTTGTTAGGCCCAAAACACCCACATAGGTCCAATGAACAAAACAAAGGCCCAAGTCAAGGAGAGGAAAAAGGTCAACAAAAGTCAAGGCCCAAATACGGTGTGGTCAAAGAAGGTCAACGCTGGAGGTCAAATGGGCCAGGGTCGAGTAAAGTCCAAATGAAGAAAGCCCAAGAGAAGAAAGGAAGAAAGACGTTGTAAGCATTCAACTTAGTCAAGTAACAGCTCAGCTACACTCAAGGGGGCAGTTACTCACTCAGGCGTTACAGAGAGAAACAAGGAGGGAGTTAATGGCTGGCGAGAATCAAGGAAGCAATTAAACCCTAAGACGACCGTTGTGTGAAGACTATAAAAGGAAGAGAGCATGATCAATGGAGACTACGGAAAAACTACGGAAAATACCATACTAAAACACTCTAGAACTCTGATTATTACTCACGATTGTGTACTTGTAGTCTGAAAGTTACATGCGTTACGGCGTTCTGTCCGAATTATAGTACAAATCCTCTCCTGGCTTGGTGCCCGTGGTTTTTCCCTTATTTCTATGGGTTTTTTCCTACGCAAACGATTTCGTGTGTCTTTTCTTTATTTGCATTGTTTTATTTTTTCGTTGTTTCCAACACATATAATCTACCTCGATATTCTAAAACACATAAAAAGGATAATACTAATAGACCCAAAATCTAAATACGACTAGAGTGGGAAAATCACCCCGAACAGTTTGGCGCCGTCTGTGGGGATATTAGTTTATTAATCCACAAAAAACTTTCTTTATATCCATAAAACAACCCTCACACCGCTCAAGAAGAATCAGAGATGGCAGATCAGCACGCAGAACTTCTCTTGAAACTCCAGGCGGAATTGAAACAAGCCAAGCAAGCAGCGTTGGAAGCCCAGCAGGCTGCGGCGAATGCCCAGGCAGAAACCACACGCGCAAAGGAAGCCGAAGCAGAGCTGAAAAAGCAATTGGACATAACCTCCAAAGCAAAAGCTTCAAGATCTTGGATCCAACCAGGTACGCCTATCTCTGATGTGATCAAGCGAATTGACTTCTCTATTTTCTCTTCTGGTGCAGGATCGTCCAAGACGCCTCAGGTGAATGCTGCTGAGGAAACTCCTGAGGAGAACGCTGCTGCAGGCAACCCCCCAGAGCATCCAGAACAGCCAGAAGATCCTGAGGCGATAACAGCTGCACAGGTGATGCAATACATGATGCACGAGATGGGAAAGCTCTCAGAGTTGGTGCATAAAGTTCCAGGACTTCCACCACCTATAGAGACAAACACGCCCAGTGCTATCACAGACTCCCCTTCGATGATTGCATAGCAATGGTGGAAATACCGATTAGTCCGGACTCAGATTTCCTGAACCAAAACTACTACAAATCCTCTCCTGGCTTGGTACCCGTGGTTTTCCCTTAACACTTAAGGGTTTTTCCCACGTAAACATATCGTGTGTCTTGTATCGTTTTTTGTTTTTCTTTACGTTCTCAACTCAATTACACCAATCACAATAAAACAAGATAAAAGGATAGTGCTTGTTAGGCCCAAAAAACCCACATGGGTCCAATGAACAAAACAAAGGCCCAAGTCAAGGAGAGGAAAAAGGTCAACAAAAGTCAAGGCCCAAATACGGTGTGGTCAAAGAAGGTCAACGCTGAAGGTCAAATGGGCCAGGGTCTAGTAAAGTCCAAATGAAGAAAGCCCAAGAGAAGAAAGGAAGAAAGACGTTGTAAGAATTCAACTTAGTCAAGTAACAAACTCATTTACACTCGAGGCGATTCTTTCACTCAGCGTTCTGAGAGAGAAACAAGGAGGGAGTTAATGGCTGGCGAGAATCAAGGAAGCAATTAAACCCTAAGATGACCGTTGTGTGAAGACTATAAAAGGAAGATAGCATGATCAATGGAGACTACGGAAAAACTACGGAAAATACCATACTAAAACACTCTAGAACTGTGATTATTACTCACGATTGTGTACTTGTAGTCTGAAAGTTCTGTACGTTTTGAGCGTTCTGTCCGAATTATAGTACAAATCCTCTCCTGGCTTGGTGCCCGTGGTTTTTCCCTTATTTCTAAGGGTTTTTCCCACGCAAACGATTTCGTGTGTCTTTTCTTTATTTGCATTGTTTTATTTTTTCGTTGTTTCCAACACATATAATCTACCTCGATATTCTAAAACACATAAAAAGGATAATACTAATAGACCCAAAATCTAAATACGACTAGAGTGAGAAAATCACCCCGAACAGTACTAGTAGATCCACAATAACTAAATCAAACCGTGTGAGAAAATCACCCCGAACAGATTGGCGCCGTCTGTGGGGATACTAGTTTATTAATCCTACAAAACATTCCAAGTCGACAAGTCCAACCAGCTTGAAAGATGGAAGGCACCAGCGCAGAAGTCATGCAGAAACTCCAGGAGGAACTGCAACAAGCCAAGCAGGCTGCAGAAGAAGCCAAGGCGAGGCCGCAGGTCGAAGGAGGTCAAGGCCGTCTCAAGAAACAACAGAGACCTCTGCCCAGAAGAAAGCATCAGGATCCAGGATCCCTCCAGGTACTCCTTTTTCTAATATGATCAAACAACTTGACTTCTCTACTTTCTCTTCTGCAGGATTAAAGGGATCAAAAGGTGACCCGCTCAATGTGGACGAGGATCCAGAGAACAACGCTGCAGATGGAGGTGGTGACCCAAAAACACCAGAAGGAATCAGTGCAGGCCAGGTCATGCAGTACATGATGATGGAGATGCAGAAGCTCTCAGAGTTGGTGCAGAAGGTTCCAGGGCTTCCACCACCCATAGAGGAAGCAACACCAGGGAGCTACGCTGATTCACCCTTCGACGACTGCATTGCAATGGTGGAGATGCCGAAGAAGTACACAGCGCCTAACCTGAAACTCTACGATGGGACAGCAGATCCTCTAGAACACGTGGCTCAGTACAAGCAGAGGATGTTCAACATGGCTATCCCAACAGAGAAGAGGGAGGCCTGCATGTGCAAGAGCTTTGGTTCAACCCTGACTGGTCCAGCGCTGCAGTGGTACATCAACCTGCCAATCAAGAGCATCAAGACCTTTGCGGAGCTGATCAACCTCTTCAACGTCCAGTTCGCCAGTAGCAGATTGTTGGAGAAGCAGACCAGTGACCTGTACCGAGTCATTCAGAACGAGAACGAGTCTTTGAGGGACTTCTTGCATCGCTTCAACAAGGAGAAAGTGTCCATCCCTCGATGTGACATCGGCACGGCCATTGAGGCCTTCAGGCAAGGTTTGGTTAGAGATTCTGATCTTTATGTTGAACTAACTCGCTACCCTTGTTCTACCTTTGAGGATGTGCAGGCTAAGGCTCTGGCCCAGATCAGGGTGGAGGAGGACCAGCAGTTCAGGGCACGATATCAGGACCAGGGCAGAGCTGAACGAAAAGTCACCACCCAGAGGCACAGCAACAGCAGGCCTAGTCCATATCAGAGGCCAACCAGGAGGGAGGAAAACGCCGTGGATGAACAGACTGACGCACCCAGGGTTCCACCTCCAGTTTCAGAGTGTTGTTTCTCCGTGGATATGCCAGGACTGATCCACAAGATGGACAAGCAAGGCTCAGCAGTCAGATGGCCAAAAGCAAGCGAGAAACCCAATCCAAGGCGAGACACAACCAAGTGGTGTGAGTACCATTCTGATATAGGATACACCACGGAGGACTGTATAGCCCTCAGAAGGGAAGTTGCTCATCTGCTAAAGAATGGTCACCTAAAGGACATCCTGCCCAGAAACAGAAGGAACAAAGACGAGCGAGATCAGCCTAGAGATCTTCCACCACCACCACCAACAACACATGAGGTAAAATTCATCTCAGGTGGTTCAGATATTTGTGGACTAACATATTCTGCTGCGAAGCGTGTGGCTGTGGAGAACAGGCAACGACAACCAGCAGGACAACCAGGTTGAGCCCAGGAGATTGTGTTCGATGAGTCAGATCTTCAAGGAGTGCATGGGCCTCACCATGATGGTTTGGTGATCAAGATCCAGATTGGGACCTGCATAGTCAGACGAGTCCTGGTAGATGGTGGCAGTTCAGTCAATATCTTAATGATGGAGGCACTGGAAGCCATGGGTCTGAAAGATTCAGATGTGACGAAGAAGTCCAGCGTCTTAGTAGGATTCAGTGGAGAGACAAAGCACAGCCTGGGAGAGATCACACTGCCAACCTACGTGGAAGGAGTCACTTCGCCGAGAAGTTACGTGTCATCGACCGCTTATCCTCATACAACGTGATCCTGGGCGACCACGGATCCCACAACCTCAAGGTCGTTCCTTGACGTACCACCCGGTGTGTCAAGATTCCAACAAAGTGGGGGGGCGACAAAGGTCGAGAGGAGAGCAACAAACAGCACAGGAGTGTTACAGGACAGCCCTGAAACCTCCTAGTCCAGGTAAGTCCCTCGCATAGCAATTAAAGCAGCCTGCCAGGTCTGTTGAAAATCCTGTCCCACGTATGGAGACAGAAGAGATTGTTTTAGCAAAGGAAAGACCTGACAGGAAGGTTCTGGTTGGTTCTGAGGCTCCAGAGGTAATCAGACCTGTTCTAATTGACTTTTTGAGGAAGAAAGAGCATTGTTTTGCGTGGTCCAATTTTGATATGACTGGCATAAGTTCTGATGTTATTACGCATAAGTTAAATATTGACCCAAGTTTTAAGCCTGTAAAGCAGAAACGCAGGAAGTTTGCACCTGAGCACAATGAGATTGTGAACCAAGATGTACAGAAGTTACTGGACATGGACATGATCAAAGAAGTAATGTACTCAGACTGGCTGGCAAATGTAGTGGTGGTCCAAAAAAGAATGGCAAGTGGAGAGTATGCGTGGATTACACGGACCTGAACAAGGCATGCCCAAAGGATTCCTTCCCACTACCACACATAGACGCCATGGTAGATGCCACAGCAGGACATGAGGTTCTGACAGTCATGGACGCAGCAAGTGGATTCAACCAGATCAGAATGCACCCCCCAGACCAGGAGCATACAGCATTCATGACCAACAGAGGAATCTACTGCTACAAAGCAATGCCTTTTGGACTAAAGAATGCAGGTGCAACATATCAAAGGCTAGTGAACATGATGTTAAAGGACCAGATTGGAGATACAATGGAGGTCTACATTCATGATATGGTATTGAAGTCAAAGAAACCTGAGGATCACGTCCAGGACCTGGAAAAGGCATTTGAGATTCTGGAGAAGTATAATATGAAATTAAACCCTACTAAATGCACCTTCGGCGTCACTGCAGGAAAATTCTTGGGCTACATGGTGACAAAAAGAGGTATAGAAGCTAGTCCAGAGCAGATCTCAGCAATAATAAATTTAAAGTCTCCCCAGAACTCAAAGGATGTCCAGAAGCTGACGGGCAGAGTAGCAGCGCTGAACAGATTCATCTCCAGGTCATCTGAAAGATGCAAGCCATTCTACGACCTTTTGAGAAAGAACAAGCGATTCAACCGGGGATGTAACATGAGAAAGCATTCCAGGACCTGGCGCATTTTATCATCAGCCCCACTTCTATCCAAGCCAGAACCAGGGGAATCTCTGGTCCTGTATTTGTCTGTAACAGAAGCCTCTGTAAGTGCAGTGCTGGTGAGAGAACCAGATGGGCGTGACACCACAGTATATTATGTAAGTAAGAGTCTTACGGATCTTTGAAACCAGGTATTACGTATTGGAAAAATTTGTTTTGACTTTAATGATTGCTTGTACCAAGTTACGCCCTTATTTTGAGGCGCATCATATTATCATTCGTACTAATGTTCCTGTGAGATCAGTACTATGTAGACCAGAACTTTCAGGTCGTATGTCAAAATGGCCAGTAAAGTTGAGCACCTATGATCTATCCTGTGAGCCCAGAACAGCAATCAAGTCTCAAGCTCTAGCTGACTTTGTGGTCGACTTCACTCCCTTTGGAGGAGCAAGTGACAAAGGAGATCTTTCATCTGGACCGAAGCTTGCAGACACAGGAACTGACCAGACGGCTCGGTAATATCGAAGTCTTGGACTAGGTGTGGTCCTGAAGTCACCACAGGGGGACAAGATAGTACAGGCTGTATCCTGTGAATTCAGGACTACCAACAATGAAGCTGAGTATGAGGCACTGATAGCAGGACTGAACGTATGTCTGGACATGAGGATCTAAAATCTGAAGGTAAAGATAGACTCTTTGCTAGTAGCAAACCAAATCAATGGTACGTATGCTGCTAAAGACTCTAAGATGATTGCATATCTTGATTTGGTCAAAAATCTTTTTCAAAAGTTTACTAACGTTGAGGTTGAGCAAGTCCCTAGAGATCAGAATGTACAGGCGGATGCTCTGGCTAACATTGGATCAGCATTTGAACCTCGTGCTCTGGACAGTATACCAATTGTACACATCTTGGAACCAGCAGTCCCGAAAGTCCAGCCAGTCCTGCAAAACACAGTCCAAGCTACCCAGAGCTGGACCAAACCATACTATGAATTGCTGGTCCAGGGCAAACTGCCACAGGACAGAATTGAAGCAAGAGCGTTCAGAATCAAGGCATCCAGATATACAATCATACAAGGCATACTATTCAGAAGGTCCTTCAACGGGCTCTATCTACGTTGCCTAGAACCTGAATGTCGGAGACGATCTTGTCAGAAATACATGATGGACATTGTGGAAACCACACAGGTGGTAGAAGCATGACCAATAAAATATTGCGAATGGGTTATTATTGGCCCACAATGAAGACAGACAGCATTCAATATGCTACAAAGTGTGACGCCTGCCAAAAGCACGGTCGTAAATACATCGACCGCATTAACTGCACTCAATATCAGCGCCATGGCCATTCATGAAATGGGGCATGGACTTAGTTGGCAAGCTGCCAGTTGCTCCAGGGCAGAAGGTCTTCATGCTTGCAATGATAGATTACTTTTCCAAATGGATAGAGGCAGATGCATACAAGAACATCATCAGCAGGTATGGGATCCCTTCAGAGATAGTATGTGACAATGGACTCGCATTCGTGGGAAACAAGACCAGAGATTTCTGTACAAGGTGGAACATCAACTTGGTAACATCTGCACCAAGGTATCCTCAAGCAAATGGGCAGGCTGAGTCCAGCAACAAAATTGTGATCAATTGCATCAAAAAGAAGCTGATGGAGAAACAAGGAAGATGGGTCGAAGAACTGCCGCTGGTACTATGGGCAGACAGGACCACCCCAAAGAGAGCAACAGGACAGACGCCATACTCAATGGTCTATGGATGTAAAGCAGTACTCCAAGTAGAAGTACACGTTCCAACAATCAGGTATGGACTGAACACAGTTTCTGAGAATAACGAGCTACTTTGTGACAGTCTAGATACAGCCCAGGAGTTCAGGGACTTAGCAGCAGTAAGGCTGGCGGCCTACCAACAATCTGTGGCCCGAAGCTACAACAAAAATGTAAGGATACGAGTGTTCAGGACAGGGGACCTGGTCCTGAGAAAAGTATTTCAGAACACAAGGGGCGAGTGCGAGCAGTAGCCCCTGACACAGGAAGGACCATACCTAATTGACTCAGCAGTGGGAAAAGGCTCCTACAGACTTCAGACTCTGGAAGGAGACATGATCCCAAGACCTTGGAATGCACTCCATCTCAAGCTCTACCACATGTAGAGTGCTCTGAACCAAGACATCTGGTAACCCACAAAACTCAAAACTTTTCCTTTACAAATTATCCTATATAACTATACTGACTTGAGCGTCGGAGGGCCGTTGGCTAACGCCAACGGTCAGTCCTGACCCTCTTTCTGTGCAGACAAAGCAGTACAGACATCTGGACCAGATCAGAACCAAAAACAAAAACAAAGCAAAAGAAGGGCATCAGCCCCAGTACGACTGCAACAACGGGACAGGGAGTAATGTCCGTTAAGGGAGCCCCAAAGTGTAAGTCGCCTAAATTGTCAAACGCATGCATGCTACTTTACAAAGTTCACAACAAATTATATGCGCATCATAACAAAAACAAAACATAACATAACATAACATAACATAACATAACATAACATAGATAGCAAAAGGGTGTCAAAAGTCAGAACCTAATAACCCATGCCAGCACATGGATGCAAATGTCAAAACAGAAAACAAGTCTAAATAATTACAGGCCAAATGTTACAGGGGACATTCCCCCCTGACAAATTCAAAGTTGTTCAAAAAACCAATAACAAAAACCAAAGTTCAGTTAACTCCATCACGAGACTCACCCGTTCGCTCAGCATGTTCTCCTGCAGGATCAGCATTGGAAGGCCCAGCAATGTCAACCCTAGCACCTGGACGATGGTATCCCTGCACTGGTTGCGCCAGAAGTTACTTGACCGCTCGGAATAGGCTCCCAGAAGCAATTTGCTGAAAGTGGCAATCTCAGCAGATAGGTCCCAAGCGGCACGAGCTTCAGGACTGGCGTTCATCATTTCAATCCGGGTGCGAAGTGTGTAAAACACACTCAGTGCATCAAAGGCGCATTGTCTTTGACTAGCATCAGCCCTTAGTTCCTCAATGTCCTGGGTCAACTTCGCAATAAGGGTATCCTGCTGCTGGACCCTCTCAAAGTTGGTCTTATTCAAGGTGACCATCCTCTGCCATAGCGATAGGCGACTCTCAAGCTCCTTCTTAGCGGCCACGGGGGAAGAACGAAGTGCTTCATTCTCAGCCTCAGCTTTGCCCCTACCACTCTCCAGAATTGGCACGGTAGAACCTAGGCTAGCCGACATGTTTAACAACTACAATACAAACGGCAGAACAGAAACTCATAAGCAAGTCCAAAACAAATTTGGATAAAACCAAAATCATAAAAGTGCAGACACTGAGCACGCTGACCCACCATCTTATGCGCCCGGTAGCGCGGGATCGAGGCGATGGAGTCTGACAAGACAGTGGCAAAGGATTCGCTCAGGGATTTCCCCAAGGAAACGTACTTAGACTGATTTTGAGAATGCAGAGGCACCAGCAGTGCAGGATTCATCTGGGGACCCTTCCCCTTTTTTCTCTTCTTCTGGTCCGGGCTAGGCTCAGAAGGCACAGCTGCCACGGCTGATCTGGACAGAACCCCCTCTGGTGCCTTCCTCTTGGAAGACTCAGAGGCAAGGGCAGCTTGACTCACAACAGGCGTAGAGCTACTGCCAGTTTTCAGGGCCTCACGAGCCTGTGCAATCCGAGCAGCGATAGCATCCATGGGCAGGAAGGGTTTCTTGCTGGATCCAGAGGCTGGGAACATAGCAGGAAACAGGTCACGAAGGAAGGGTAAATGTATCAATTCATGAGTCAGGGAAAATATGTCAGTACCAGTAGCAGTGCTGGGCACAGAACTCTGGCTTGAACCAGGGATTTTCAGAGGGGGCAAGGTGGAATGGTGATGTGTCATATATTTGCGTACTTATAGCCCCCTATTCGCGAGCTTTACTTTGCGTTTCCCGTGCTTTTTTATGCGTTTCGGCCCCTATTTCTCTTCGTTTTTGATCTGCTGCGTTTTTGTGTTTATTTTGTAGGTTAGAGAAGCTATTTGGAGTTTAGGATGCTTGTCGGGAAGTTTCGTGAAGTTTCGTTGAGTTTCGTGAAGTTTCGTTGAGTTTCGTGAAGTTTTGAGGTGATTTGAGTTGGTTCCGTTGCGTTTCGCTTGCGTGCGCGCCTCGTTTCACTAAATGAAGGTGTCCCGGGACCTTGGGATGGGATTTGAAGCTTGCATTATCATCCTAAGACTCGTCGCTACTCATGAGCCTCGTCCCTAAGCCTTGGGACGACAAAAAAGCAAAAATAAGCTAAGTACAAGAAAGGGCCAAAAGTGGATCAAAGCTGAACATCACGGGATGAGTGTCCCGTAGCTTAGGGACCTGTTTTAGCCTTGTCCCGGTCGGGATGGCTGTCCCGGACCCCAGGGACGGCTTCCGACTTCTCGTGTGCTTGAATTGTTTCGTCTATTTGAAGGGGTTAAACATTATATTTTAAATGCAGAAATTTTTCTGACATTTCTAGGACTCTTAGAACTTCATTCTCTCCAAAAATTAGGGTTAGATTAATTTTCCTTCTTGTATTTTCAATTCCCGACTCAAGTACGTTGTTTTGATCATCCTATTTCGGTATTGTTGTCTTTGTTCTTGCACTTTCTCTTTGAATTTCTGATTGGTTTTTGTTTATACTTCTCTTATTTGTTTGTCAATTCGTTATATATCATTGTTGATCATGTTTTCATCCTTCTCTTTTGCTCTTGTTGTTAAATTCGTCATGAGTGAGTAGCTTATCATCTAGGGAGAAGGGTGAAGCATGGGTGTTGGTTTTGGTTGTATTTGATGATCTCTTGAGTTAGGTTTTGTGCTTGCTTTGTTTAGTCCTTGCTTGATTATCCTCATTGATTCCTTGATCACGTTTTAGCGAGTATCTAGCACCCTTGAACTTAAGAACGAAAGCCTAGTTCTAGGGTAGGCGCGAGACTAAACAATAGGACCCTCGTTTGTAAGTTGCGAGAGCCCGCATCCGAGACCTAGAGGAAGCTTAAGACCGAGAGGACGAGCTTAACCCTTAGCATGTGCGATTCCTTACTCATCCCGATCATCATCCTTGAGCTTGACTTACCCATTGCCTAGCCCGACTCCCTAGAACTTTCCCTTAAGTTAAACCCCTTTTATTTCCTTACTCTAGCTTTAGTAAACCAAACAACATTCGAATCGACTAAGACTTGAAACGCTCCACAAGTAACCTACAATTACAACAATCTCCTTGTGGATTTCGACCCCGACTTACCCTAGCTACCCCTTAGGTTTGTCAGGATTATTTTTGATTAGGTGAGTGCGACTAAGCCTATCAAATTTTGGCGCCGTTGCCGGGGAGACGGCATTGTTTTTTGTTTGTTACTTGTTTCTAGTCTTTTGTTTTTCCATAGGTCACTTTCTTTCTTCCCCATGACATGACAATCTTTGATTTCCCGCAATATGAGTACGAACCATTTCATAAGTACATTGTTCGATTTAATAGTTATATTGGTTCGTATGGTCTTTATTGTTCTGATTGGGAGAAGGTTTTTATTATTAGCTCGGGTATGAACTATGAGTCTCACAACTTCATTCACTACGTGAGCAATGGTCAAATTCCCTACATGCCCGACTTTGCGATTTGGGACCTCTTTTGGGATATCACGCGTGAAGCCCTTTTATGCGAGATTAAGGCTGACTTCCAAGACGTTCTTGTTACGTTCAAGAAATTAATTGAGGAAATGAAAGATGATTATGAGTCTTATGAATGTTCCCCCGCTCCTTGTGATTATACCTATTCGTCTCAAACTTGTGCTTTAACTAGCTCACATGCATCCTTGTACGATGATAATTTGTTTGATGACGATGGTTATGAGCCTGTGCATGATTCACTAGTGGAAAAAACCCCTATAGTGGCGGTGCTATAATGTCGGTTTTAATAGAAATGACACTAAATGTTCAAAGAAAGATATATTGTGTCGGTTTAAGTTAAAAACGACACAAAAAGGTAGAGTATTTGTGGCGGTTGTAAAAAAAACCGCCACAATAGATGTTTTGGTGGCGGTTTTAAGTAAAACCGACATTATATGTTATAACATATGGTGGCGGTTCTAAGTGAAACCGACATTATTTGGCAAAATAAATGAACATACGGTGGCGGTTCTAAGTGAAACCGACACTATAGAGTATAGACAAAACATACGGTGGCGGTTCTAAGTGAAAGCGAGCACTATAGAGTGAACAAAAAACAAATACACTCAGCTCCTCCATTAATTTTATCACTCTCAAAACAAAACACACCACAAACAAAACACTCGCTACCTGAAACACACACAACCTCAACGTCACCGTCACAACGCCACCATCTCAACAACCTCACGTCTCCGGCCACCACCCCAACGTCACCGTCTGGCGTTTTGCCTTCCTTTCTCCGGCCACCACCTCAACGTCACGTGTCTTTATGATAGATTGATTGATTGATTCCGATGTTCCGGCCACCACCTCAAATCTCCTTTCTCCTCATCACCATCACCATCACCATCACCATCAACATCATCATCGTTGTCATTATCATCATCACTCGTCGTCCTCTGCTCTAGTTCACCATCAGTCATCGTTGTCGTTTATTGTTGTCCTCGGTTTGGGTGTTGGTACATTGCCGTTCTCTTCATTCCTGCCACGTCCTCAACCTTAGGCTTCAATCCATCGTCTTTTTAGCAAGTCTCAACCATATAACCCGAGTATTGAAGGTATTCAGCCCTTCGATTTTGTTTTCGTGCGTTTTGACCTAGAAATTTGGGTTTTTCATTTTTTAGTCGATTTCAATGATTCAAAGTATTGATTAGCTAGTACTAGACTAATAATTGATGGTTATTTCATGAATTGTAGAGTTTGTTTTCGTGAGGTGATGATTTTGACGTTTTGGGCGGTTTGAGCTCGAGTTTGCAGATTAAGCGAGGTAAGGCTTAACCTTACCTAGTCCGGTATGTTGTGTTTTGTGCGTGCTTTGTAGCTGTGTGTATATGACTCTACCCTAGGTGTGTGTGTCTCGATGTGTCCGTGTGTGAAATGAGCCCGTATTGAGCTGTAAAAGGATGGCTGTGAACGAATGAAGCTACTGTCGGTCTTTACTGCTGCTACTGCGTGTATTATTACCACTGCCTTATTGTTGCCGCGAGTTGCTGCTACTGCTTGCGGTCCGTCTTGTTTCTGCTGGGTGATTTGATTTCATTGTGTGTCTTATGACTGTGTGGTGTGAGTGAATGAGAACCGAGTAAAGTGTGTATGTGCAGGTAAGGTATTTGAGAGGTAGCGATTAATACAACTGCGTTGGCTGCTGTTGGTGTTATCTTGCGGTTGTGGTGTAAATTTGGGGCTGCTTTGACAGCCGTTAGTTGGGAAGTTTGATAATTTTGCAATCAATCAAAATTTACCCTAAAATCAATCAAACTTATTGTGTTTTGTTAGTTAAATTTTGATTAATTTTATTTATTTAAGTTGATCCTGACCACTATTAGGTGTCCTGCAACCATTAGAAAGTGGCAACATTTACAGCAAATTACTCCCTATATGATTCATGACATATTCTAAGTTTCTAACATATATGATATATGAAGACACAGTTTAATTAAGCATGAAATCATACAAACTTTATATAATAAGATTTCATTTTGAAAAATAAATGCAGGGTTCTTCTCCGGAATCGAAAAAGGAGGAAACTTTGAATTGGGTTCTTCCACATTTCACAGATCGTTATTGATCTTGTTAACTTATGTTTCCTAATCATATTTAACTTTGCTACTTTTCTTTGTCACTATGTAGTCGAGGCGTTCGTTTCCTACTCTGAAGAGACCGTCGACATTCTTTGTCGCGATGCAGTAGTCTCCCTCGTTAGTGTTTCGTATTTCCTTTGTCGGGTTCTTTGGTCCTTCTACCATCCGATGAGTATCTGACGTTTGGTTGGCAAATGTATGTTTTCAGGAGTTGTTTGGCTCTCTTTAGCTATGTCTTTAGTTGTGCGTAAATCGAATCGGTTTAAGCGTTTCACGTGTACTTGGTGGATTTACGTGTTTGTCTTGATAAGCTGTTTTGAGCGTCGAGTTGTTAGCTAAGCAAGAAGAAGTCGAGGTTTTAGAATTCGTGAAATGGCCAAAGTGAGTGCAATCGCTTTTTATCGTTTCTGTTAAACTTCTTTGCCAAAGAGATTCAGGTAAGTCGAGGTTTTAGGTGTTATCTTGCGGTTGTGTGAGTGAATGAGAACCGAGTAAAGTGTGTATGTGCAGGTAAGCATGGGTGAAGGTATCCGCTCTTGAACTGGAGATTAATGCAGCTATGCGGGATCTTGAATGTGAGAGACGAAGACTGAAAGGCGCTAGAGAAAAAATCATGCTTCGGTAGGATCTCAGACCATCATTTCCCTGCTTTCCTTTCCTTTGCTCATACTTGGAATAATTTCCACACTGCGTATTCTTTTTTGCTGTTTCCAATAACTTGATTCTCTAAATCTGTATTGCTTATGAATTGTACTCCGTATCATGTATCGTATTTCACATGTGGTATGCACATCTTTGTTGTTAAGTTTTATCTTTGTGTTAATGCTCATCTGTGCGAGGAAAGCATAATTTACAAATTTTCATTTGTGACGGTTTGGTTGTATGAATATTATCTTTAGACCTCTCACATGATTGGTAGTTGTGCTCTTTATTTGTTTGTTTTTGGCGAGTATGATTTGTTTTGTCTCACAAGAGACCAACTATTTGTATTTTTGTATCATGATATGATGAATTTGAACGGAGTGCGTAACTTTATGTTCATGTTGATAGTTTTTCTTCATGAAATCATCAATTAACTAATATTGTTGTGTTTTGTTGCTTATCAGTCATGTTGAAGCCATAGATGAGACCATCTCAGTCGCTACTGCATTTGCTGGTCATCAAGAAGGTAAGAGAACAACTGAACAAGTGTTCTAAAACCTTTAATCCTTTAATGAAATTAATGGCATATATTTGTGACTACTTTATTACTTGGATAAGTCGCTAGCCAAAATGCTTTGGTGTATTTTAGACGCGCCCTTCTGCATTTTAATGTCCGCACCTTTGTTAGCTTAATATGAGTTCAAAGCTGATACTGCCCTCTTTAGCGTCTTTAGCGTTTTTCACTACCTGAAGATATGCCCTTTTTTACGACCTAATAATGTCATCACAGCCTTTTTATTGTATTGCGCATGTTATTAATACCTTAAGGTAGATTGTGTTGCGCATGTTATTAATACTTTAACTTTAGCAACAATATGAATGACTGTTGAGTATTATTTGACTCGAATAGGACGGTCGTATAGACTTTCAAGAGTTTGCTGCAATGATGAAGAAAGGCGATGCAGGAGAGGGCGGAAGAACAATGAGAGGAAACCTGAATTTCAACTTAGTGCAGGCCGTGTTTGAGATCATTTATACTCTTAGATATATCGAGCTTGTATTGAGATTTTATTCCTCATATTGGAGGATGTGTAAGCTTGTGACACATTGATTCAATAAAATTAGGATTTTTGTTTCAATTTCTAGGTATTACGAATATTGGCAACAAAATAATTAAATATATGTTTTTTAAAAAAAAACAAAATCCGACACAATAGACAACTTTCATTAGATCTATAGTGGCGGTTTTAACCAAAACAGTCATTTTATTTAACCTTTTTGGTGTCGGTTTATAATAAAACCGCCATTGTATGTCTAATCTATAGTGGCGGTTCTAACTCAAACCGCCATTGTATGTGTAGTCTATGGTGGCGTTTTTTACTCAAACCGCCATTGTATGTGTAGTCTATGGTGGCGTTTTTAACTCAAACCGCCATTGTATGTGTAGTTTATGGTGGCGTTTTTAACTCAAACCGCCATTGTATGTGTAGTCTATGGTGTCGGTTTCTTTAAAATCGCCATTATATGTGCAGTCTATGGTGTCGGTTTGTTTAAAAACCGCCATTGTATGTTCATTCTATGGTGGCGGTTTTTTGAACCGACACGAATAGTTTATACGTCCCCCATTTATACGTCGTACCAAAACCGCCACAATAGGGTCCTTTGAACCGCCACTATTGGGGTTTTTTCCACTAGTGATTGTGAAATGTCTAATCCGCTTGAGGTGATTGTGAATGACACTCCTGAACCTGAACCGACTTGTCCCCTCGTTGATGCGTCTATTGAGTCTGTTTCCATTGGATCCTTGTCCGAGGATCCTTTGGCGGTCTTACAGTGTAATGAGAATGACGCAGGTGACTCAAAGTCGTGGAGCGCTGAAGTCAATGAGTTGGAAGCGCTCTTATATGCAGATGAAGACAAGGCTTCCATTCCCACGGACGAGACGAATCGCGGGGAAAACACTTTTGCTCCCGAGGTTCACATTTTCGATGTCACAAAGGAGTCCTCTTTTAATGGCTTTGACGAGTTTTTAAGTCCCTCTATTGCGAGCGGATGTATTGTATTTGTTACCAAAGTGCTCCAAAACAATTTTCGTAGACTCATTTATATGTTGAGTCGATCAATAGTCGCAATTTTATATAAATGTATTTCATTGTGGTGCTACATTTGCTTTTGTTTAGCACATGAGCAGGTTTTTGATCGGCTACTACGAGCTTTGGTCGCAATAATGGTTGGCTTTGCTGCAAGCCAATCAATTGATGATCGCCGATTGGATGAAGTTGGTGACGGTAACGGGTTCGTGTCTGAAGCGGCCCGTGTTTGGTGGTACTTCTAGTACCCGTGCTGCGCCCCATTTTGAAGCTGGTTTGGAAGGGTGCTTCTTTTCTAAATATTGTAAGTACGTTTTCTTTTCACTAGTCTCTGTTTTTCTCCCTTATATTATGGTTCCCGTGTTGATGTGCTTTTAGACACATTGGGGACAATGTGTTGTCTGGTTTGGGGGGAGGAACGCTTTGCTTTTCATTTTTGCGTTTTCTTTTTCGTTTTTCATTTTCCACAAACTTCAAAAATCCAAAAAAATCTCAAAAATCTCAAAAAAATACACAAAAATCAGAAAATTTCAAGAAATCCAAAAATACGTATCCCGAATCGTTGTTGCGAGCTTGTTTTTACCTTATTCTTTCCCGACATCCCTTCCCTTCTATGCTTTTGGCTTTGGCATGATTTATAATGTTGGATTAGCACTACGGGGATGTTGAGACGCTTGTAGATGATGGCATGCTTGACTTGTTGGCTTTATCATTCACAGACTTTAGCTACTCTTTTTGTGAGGTTTTGAGCCTCCTGCGGCCGGTTCATCTATCCCGGTCCCCGTGCTTTGATTGTGAGTAGTTCTCCTCGTGGGGTACGTAATATTAACACGCATAAGTGTGGCCCTGTGGAACCCGGGATCGGACCCAACTCGGCGTCTTGCTTAAGGGCGGATTTTAAAGTTAAAAAAGATTAAGTTGGAAAAACCTTTAAGAACTGTTATGGAGTCGCCACCTATTTATCGCGGAAAATAGGAACCTGCTACCATGTTCTAAGTTAAAAACATGTTCTTAGATTTTGGAGCACGCCGACACCCCTAGATCTAAGGCTTGTGAAACCAGATTGGATTAGGGTGAGGTACTTTAGAAAAAGAGTTATTCAAATAATGATTTATGAAAACCTTTTAGAAAAGCCTATGTAAAAATAGCCTCTACTGACCTAGAACAATCCTTGTAAGATGATATTTGAGCTAATGTTATCGCTACGTACAAGTGCGATAAGAATGTAAAAGAATGCAGATCTGGATGCAAAGATTGATTAAAACCCTCGATTTAGCATGTTTAACTTGTTAACGAATACGGTTCAGTTAAAGGTCGAATTCATTGTTTAAGTTGATTTTAATGCAAAAGGAAAGGGTGCAAGATGCATGCAAATAAAATAAAGTTCAATTGTCCATTGGTTTATTTTATAAGGTCGATTGCTTATGCGACTTTGGCGTGTCATCGGATATGGAGTGTGCGAAGTAATAAGAACACTTGGAAGGCAAAGCGCTCGGGTGCCAAAGCCGAGCGCTAGAGTGTAGACCCCTTTGTTAGTCCATAGAAAATAAGAAAAGCTTTGATCCAAGTGGATCGGTACCTACCTTGTCCTGACGCTTGGATCTGGCGAGCTTAGCTTCTTGAACTTAAAGGAGGATGAATTCAACACGGGATGGTGTGTTGAACTCAAGGATTTGAGTGCTTGAGGCTTTTGTGAGAGGATTTGTGTATTGTGAGAGAGAGAGATGTATTCTGATTGCAAATTGTGTGTGAAAGATGTGTTATGAGGTCGGGTATAGGGCTCTATATATACTAAAAACCTCGGAGAAATTAGGAAAGCAGGGAATAAAAGCAGTAGAGGAACCGCATAGGCTTATGCGGTTGCGAGGCAAACCGCATAAGCTTATGCGGTTTCCCCTCAAACCGCATAAAATTTGTGCGGTTTGGAGGTGTGGTCTAGGCCTAATTTCCTAGTTTCGGTTTGTGAAATCTTTGAAAGATTACGTGATAATTTGGGCGTGTGGCTCAAGAAAGCGGCTAGGATAATCCTGAGATATTTTGTGGTGTTCGTGGCTTTGGAGTGCGGGCCAAAGGCTTGGGTTTGGGCTCAGTTTGAACCGAGACCAGGAAAAATGAAAAAGGGTGTATTTGCATAGATTTGTGAAATAAGCTAAGACGTGAAGCTGTATTTTGTGTAAGAGGGGACTAAATAGCGGTTTTAGCTACCGGGCCTAAATTTAGGAATTTAGGAATGCTGAATTAGACCTTGTTAATGTAAAAGGGCTAATTGTAGTGCAAATCTGACTCATGCCAAATGAAGCAGGACGAGGACCAAGCTAGACTCCAAATGGACAAAATGAACGTTTATTTAAGTGCGATGTGAAGCGACCTAAACATTTTAACATTTAAAACGACTCAAAATGAATTCGACATTAGTTAGAACCGTATAAGTCAACGTTAGACATGCGTAATAAAAGTCCGTGTTACATCACAGGGTTTTGTTTGGGAGGAATACGGATATGGGTATCCACAGCCCCAGTTTGGTGAGCTCGGACTAGAGCGCTAGTCAAACTCCACGACCATATCCGGACCATTACAGTCTCGATATGATCAGCGGAACGAAGCATGTGTCCATGGGTGAGACGAGGACTTCGAACCGGGCTAAACGGGGCGGGACGTGCGCATTTTAAGGACTTGGCGGTCCGTGCATATTATAAGGGCCTGCCGGCCTGCAGAGTGTCTTCGTCGTGCTTGTTGCCGTTTGTTGGTGCCTTTGCGTGTGCTTGGTATCGTCGTCTTGTACATGTTGGGTATCGTATAGTGCTGCTGCTTGTAGCGTCTTCGTATGGTCTCGTGAAAGAGCGCATGTGCTGCAATGCGTGGGGGCTAAAGTGCAAGGTGCATATGCTTGTAAGATGTTTGGATAAGTGCTAGTGTAGGTCTCGTGAAAGAGCGTCTGTGTAATGCTTGTGCTTGAACTCGCCGAGGAGCGTCTATGTAGAGTGAAATGCTTGGAGTTAGGTGTATATCGCGGAGTGCTTGTGCTTGGGCTCGCCGAGGAGTGTCTATGTAGTCGTAGTTGCATATGATTGCCTTCCGTTGAGGAGAAAATGATGTAATGCTCGTGAAGAGCGTTAGGTATACCTTACATCGTATATTAAATGCTTAATATACGCGTATGGCGGGTTGTGAGTGATGCCTTGACCCAAGCACGGGACGTACTTGGAGTTGTATAGGGGCTAAAATGAATTAGGAATCGAAAAGTAGGCGTAAAACGAGAAAAAACCGAGAAAAACCACAGGCTGTAACCGCATAGCCTTATGCGGTTCACGGGGCAAACCGCATAAGGTTATGCGGTTTGCCTTAGTGGCAGTTGGGGGCTATATAACACGAGTGAGGCCGTGAGTGAGGTTCATAACTCATTTTCGGTTTCTAACTCAAAAAAACGTCATTTTTCGATTTCTCAACCGTTTTTGCTCATTTTTCTTGCGTTGCTTTGCTATGGAACGAGGTAATGCTCCATTTTAACTTGCTTTCACGTTATTTGTCGTTGTAATTAGGTAGTTTTGCCTTGAAATGTTGAAAAGACGGGTTTTGAATGAAAACCCGAGTTTTGCTTGAAATTTGCCGTTTGAATGCTTGAAATTGACGTCATTGTGTTGCATTATGCCATGCGAACGTGTATGTGTGAATTGATTGTGATTTAGACCGTCTTTGTGTGAAAAACGTCCAAATTAGGTTTCGGGCCCGAAAACGAACCCGGATTTTCCGACCCGGAATTTCAATTAAACTTCGGTGTAGGATGCCCATAGCGAGTATAGCATGCCTATAACGTTAGTTTTGCGAAAAAGTCGAGTTAAGGCTTTCAAATCGCCGTCTTAAGTCGTAGTTATACGGAGTAATTAGGGCGAATTGGGGGTTTTTGATCGGAATGACCAAAATGCAATTGCTTGTAATGGGTTGTTGTTGGGGGCTATTATGGCGTGTAGAAACCATAAAGTTGTAATTTTGAAGTGTAGAGAACGGTTTTCGGCTTAATTATGAATTAGGCCTAAAAATGCTCTGTAGGGCGTATAGTGTAATGTGTTAAGGGATGTATATGTATTATGTGCGTATTATTTGTGTGTATTTGAGTATGTGTATGCCAAGTTGTATACTTGCATGTATTATAGCTGTATGTAATGGTTGTGTTTGGTTGCAGGGGAAGGTTCTAGCCGTGTTACGAGATCGAGATCTCGCAAGAGTGCTAGCTCGAGGACTGAGGGAGCCTCTAGCTCGAGTAACTTGAGGCGCACTCGTAGTGAGAGGGAATCTGACCCTCGTGATCTGCCCACGAGGCGGGTCGATCACGCAGGTAGAGTCGTGGGAGAAATGTTCTGTCTTGCGATCCTCGAGGACGAGCTTGCTCAAGAGGCAGTGGATGGTGGAAGCCGAGATGGAGGTTGCTGAGGAGGAGGTTGAGGAGGTTGCGCCTAGGGCGAGTAGCTCTAGGCCGCGAAAGTCACGTGCGAACAGGGCTTTCGCGAAGGGTTGGGATGGCCACAACCTTCTGCTTGCTCCGGAGAGACATGTTTCCTATCGAGCGACGATGGGTTGGGATAAGGGCCCAATGAGGACTTTCTCGGGCGTCTCGTCCGCAATGTGTGCTTTTGAGGAGAGGCTTCACGAGGCGCAAGCTTGGGTGTTGCGTAGTGCTTTTGGCCCGTTGGTTGGCCATTGGAGGGAGATTGCGAGGAAGAAGCAGACGGCGAACCTGATGTTGATCAGGGCCTTCATGGATAGGTATTGGGACACCACGACGACGTTCCATATGCCCGGCTTTGAGGCCGGCATTACCTTGTCTGAGTACGCGGTCATAACGGGGCTGCCGTTTGGGGATCGCGACATGGATTTTGAGTTTGCGCCGTCCGTTGTGGACGAGGTTGTGACTGCCGCGGTTGGCGGTGGTTTGGAGGTGATTTGTGAGGGTGCGCCCCCCTATACCTTCAAGACGAGTTATATCTTGGAGTATTTTGAGGGGAAGACCGAGTATGGCCCCTCGGAGTGGAGCGACGAGCAGAATGCTCGTATGTGGTTGTGGTGGTTTGTGGCCGCGTGTACTTGGCGACAAGGGTGGCGGGCATCGACATCGGTCCTTATGCATCTCCTGGATTGGAATGCAATTGGGGCGTTGGTAGGTGACGCCGCCTCGGGCTTGTGCATTCGTTTACGCATGGATCTTTGTGAGACCGCGGGTCATGGATCGAGGGTCGCGACTGTCCTTAGTCGCGCCTGGCTTCTTGATGGAGGTACGTATTGATTTCGTTTTTGTCTTAGGTGCATTGTTGTTTTGTTTTCGTCGTCTTTGCCTTTGTAACATGTTTTTGTTTCTTGTGTGCAGTCGTGGATTCTTAGCCACTTTCCTTTTCTGCTTCCCCACATCTTTGTCGCGGATCGTGAGGAGTACCCGTGATGCGTGCACTGGGAGTGCGATGTAATCTTTGCATTTAATCGGGTCGTATGACGATGTTAGGGATCGTCTGAACCGAATGCGATTTGATGAGGTTTGTGCTTGAATCATTTTAAATAGAGTGTACTTAAAATGATTGTATTGTATCTGTATTTGTGAGCGTGTTTGTCTTGTCTTTGTTTGTAGTTCGTGCCGTTCCCGTGGGGCCAGTACAGGGACATTCCTGAGGGCATTGGGGCTAGGTTTGCGGTGCGAGAGACCCAGCGCCTATACATAGCGACGCCGTATGGATCGGTTTGGTACCTTGGAGAGCGTTTGGTCTTTCAGGCAGGGTGGCCAGCTCCGGTGGTGCCTAAGGATCCGCCGAGGGTCCTGTTCGAGCGAGGGGTTTCTGCTCAGGATCGTGTAGCGTTGTATGGAGAGGGAGAGTCAGTGAGCCTCCTCTGTCCTGGGGAAGACTATGCCCATTTTGCTGAGTCTCGGCTTGCTTGTGGGCCGATTGAGGTATGTGTGCTTCGGTGTTTGGGGGTGCGTAGGGTAATTTTTGCGAAAAATTTCCCTGACGTGACGTGTGCGTTTTGTATTTGTTTTGCAGGAGTTTGATCCCGAGATGGCAGAGCAGCCTGATGACTTCCCTACTACTATCGAGTATGATGACTCGGGCGTCCGTCGTACCTTTGTTCTGCCGACGTACTTGCCGGTGACTACTGACGCGGGCATGGACAGCTGGACGAGCAAGGTGAAGAAGGTATGTACTTGTGTGATTGTATGTATGTGTATAAGCCCCCAGTTTGATCGAGGTATGAAGTATATCGATGATCAAACTTGTGAGAGTCGTTTTTTGTGTTATCCCCTTCTGTTTGGTTTAATTTGGGTGAAATTAAGGTAAAGTGGGGTGGACTGCGTTTGTTTTGAAATTTCCCCCCTAAGTTTGACTTAATTTGAGTGAAATTAAGGCAAAATGGAGAAAAGTGTGAACTGTGTTTGTGTTGTGTTTCACAGGGGGCTAAAGGGGCGCATAAGGAGCTATGGCGTATAGCCAACAGTGGAGGATGGCTTGGTGACGAGCAGGCTCGGTTGTGTAAGCCAGTGAGACGGCTCAGATTAGGCGTGAGTTCGACGAGTATAGGCGCCGTCACCCCGAGTAAATTTGTGTATTTAAAGATTGTATGAACCTTTATGTACATGTCGTTGTAGCTTGAACTTTGAACTTGTTGCAGTAGCTTGAACTTCGTCGGTAAACCTGTTTGGTGGGCTTGTTTGAAGAAATGATATGATTCCCGAGTGGGATGCGTTGATGTTCATTTTAGATTGTGAAAATGTTTTGCAAAAAGTTCATTTTAAATGCGAAATGAGCTCGTGTGAATGCGAAAAATGTTATGCGTTGACTCGTGGTAAGAATCGGAATTGCTAAAGTGAAGCGTGATGTTGATGTATGGGGAACAACGAAAGAATGTCGTAGCCCAAAGTAGGTTGTAGTGTTTTAGGAAAGACGAAATTAGGAAAATTTTGAGAAAAACCAGCCCCTGAAACCGCATAGGCTTATGCGGTTGCAAGGGAAAACCGCATAGGCTTATGCGGTTTGGTGTGCAAACCGCATAGAGCCATGCGGTTTCTTTGGCTTTGCTAAGTATTTGTATTTCCATATTTCGGATATTGTTTTCCTATATAAGGAGAGGGGGTGCGTGCCATAATCTTCATTCACATTCACTTCTCTTCTTTGTGCTTTTGCTTTGCTTTCACAAATATATTGGGTATATTTATAAAAGTTTTTTTTTGTGTCCAAGAAAATGGAGGAGCATTTTGATGCTCTTTTGAAGAGGTGGACGTCTTCCTTGAGTTCGGGGATGAAGAAGGCGGTGTATGATGACGGTGCGGGTGTATTTATTGGCTTTCGTCAAATGAAAGTCGATGTAGACTTCCTTGATTCGTGCTTAGATTATTGGGATCCTAGCTTGCATGTTTTTAGGTTTCCCGGGGGAGAGGTGTGCCCTTTGATGGAGGAGTTCTCGGCCATTGCTGGATGGTCGAAACGGACTACTCCTGTGGTCGTGAGGAGTGAGCTTTGTTATAACGGGATGTTGCGAAACTACCTTGGGATGACAAACGCTCATGCCGCGGAGTTTGTTTGAGGGAGGCAAGGTAAACATGCTTCTCTTGTGTCAACGATATATGAATAAAGGCGATACTAGTATTTCTGACCGTTCTAGGCGGAGGGCCCTTGCTTTTGTTTGGTTCATCGCTATGCTTTGCGGGGTCCATGCCGGATGGTGTGTTCGGGAGCGAGGTATGCTCGTGTTGTCGAAGAGATGGAGAGGGACATGATCCTTCTGCGTTGATCCTAGCGGAGACTATCTTTGGGCTTAGGCGGCCGCTATGCTAATCGTGCGAGCTCGTGCACAGGGTTGCGCTAGGATTCTCAACGTTTGGCTCATGGAGAGGCTGAGTGTGTATAGAGCTCTTCCCCTTGGAAGTGTCTTCAAGGCGGCGGGGACGACGTCTCGGAAGATGGATTGGGCTAACCCTCGGGAGCGTTCGCTAAACTACTACCGGTGGTTTGTGAAGGAGAGCAGCATTCGTTGGTATGTTTCGTGGTGGGGTATTACGGAGGTAACGGCACCGTCGGTGGCGAACGCGGCTCGCGGGTTGATGTTGTGCGGGTTTGAACGGGGCGTATGGATTCATCCTCTTCGCTTGAAGAGGCAAATCGGACTTCTTGAACTATTAGGATCGGGATCACGCAGGTTGGAGGGGTTGTTGTCTTAAACAACCAGATGATTGATGCTTGGATCCGAGGGTGGTCGGATCGTGTTACTTGGGCTGTGCCGGAGCATATAGAGTCTAGTCATGTTACGGACTTCTATACACGGTGGTACCGTTCCAATGATCCTAAGGAACGTGAGAATCAAAGGAGGAGGGAAAAGAATGGGCCAAGGCTCTCCTTGGCGAAAGGAGGGACTATGGTGATCTTTGTACTGTTGGTGCAGGTGTTTCTTCTTCGAGATCGGCGCGGGAAAGGCTTGGACCGAAGGTGACCGTTAAAGATCGCCTAGGGCCAAGGATCGAGGAGCCCCCAGTTGAGCAGGATGAGGATCCGATCGAGCCCCCAGGTTTTGAGAGATCTACTCCCGTCCTTAGGTCGAAAGTTGTGGCGGATCGGCCTCTTGAAGATGAAGAGGTCAACCCGAAGCGTCAGAAAAAGACTTGAGTAGTTTGTTTTGTTTAGTTTAGAAAGATTCCTTTATTTAAATACATGTTTTAGATTTGAATAAAGGGCTAAGGAGGCTTGTTCCTAGCTCCTTTCTAAATTGCGGAAAATTCTAAATAAAGTAATAAAATAGAATTGATTTGCTTTTGTCTTGTCTCGTTGTTTTCTTTGTTTTGTTTTCAAATGTTCTCGACCTTTTTAAGCTTCGAACACTTGTATTTTGTCTCAAATCCTCGACCTTTTTAAGCTTTGGACTTGTGCGTTTTGAATTGTTTTGTCTTAAATCCTCGACCTTTTTAAGCTTTGGATTCGTTTGTTTGACTTGTTCCGTCTTTAAGTCCTCGACCTTTTTAAGCTTTGGACTTGGATTTGTGTTTTGTTTTGTGTTGACTGTGCTCTCGACCTTTTTAAGCTTTGAGCGTGTCATTTTGTGAGTGCAAAACCCTCGACCTTTTTAAGCTTTGGGCATGCGTGCTAGAAAAAGTTCGGTTGTACTTTTGACAAGCTGCCTACGTATCTGCGTTTTGAATACAGAATCAAACCGGCGTAGTTCGTGTGATTCGGTTGAGCTCTTTGCAAAGCTGCCTACGTATCCACAGTGCGTGGAATCAAACCGAGCGTAGTTCACTCATGCGAGAGCGAGTTTTGTCCTTTTTGTGAAGTACATTGCAAATTTGTTTAAGGGTAGTATTTCTTGAGTTGATCAAGATTTGTTGGTAGTCGGAAGTCTTGACCGTCAAGGTCAGTTAACGTTACTGCTCCTCCGGGAAGGATGTCCTTGACCAAGTACGGCCCGGCCCAATTGGGTTTGAATTTCCCCCTTGGGTCGACTGGTAATGGTGCTCGGACGGATTTGAGTACTAGGTCACCCACTTTAATGTTTCGTGGTTTGACCCGTTTGTTGTAGGCGAGATTGATACATTCGGACTGTACTTAGTGAATGTAGTCGTCTTTCGTCTAGGAGAATGAGTTGTTCGTAGCGTTCGCGTGCCCATTCGGCTTCAGGAATGTCTGCTTCCATGAGGATCCGAAGGGATTGCATTTCGATTTCTACGGGTTGAACGGCTTCCATTCCGTAGGTTAGGAAATAGGGTGTCATGCCTGTGGGCGTGCGGATTGTGGTGCGATATCCCCATAATGCAAATGGGATTTTGTGGGGCCAGTCGTGGCAGGTGTCGATCATCTTTTTAAGGATTGATACGACGGTTTTGTTTGCTGCCTCAACTGCGCCGTTGGTTTGCGGTCGATAGGGTGATGACTTGTGTCGTTGTATTTTGTATTTGAGAAGAAGTGGCTCGACTTCCCCTTGAAAGTGCGTGCCTTGGTCACTAATGAACTCGTGTGGTATGCCATAGCGACAAATGATGTTGTTTTGTATGAATTTTGCGACTTCTTTTGTGCCTAGCTTGCGGTACGATGCGGCTTCGACCCATTTGGTGAAATAGTCGATGGCCACGAGGATGAAGCAGTGTCCTCCTGCTCCTACGGGTTGTACTTTGCCAATGACGTCAATTCCCCATGTGGAGAAGGGCCATGGCGAGGTTAAACTGTATAGTGGTGAAGGAGGGATGTGTTGTACGTTCGCGAAGATTTGGCAATTATGACAATGTTTGACATATTTTGCGCAGTCGGCTTCCATGGTTGTCCAGTACCATCCTAGCCTTATGATTTGTTTGCACATGGCTCGTGCGTTCATGTGTGGTCCGCACTCGCCATCGTGTACTTGGGACATGATTTCGTGTCCTTTCTTGTGGTCGACGCCTGAAGTGTACCTTGAGGCGTCTTTTTGAGTAACTTTCCCATTTCCGGCCGCAATTGTGATGATAATAGGCGTAGGGCTCGCTTGGCCCGTTTAGCCGGTGTTTGGCGGGTATTCGCCGTTTGTTTTGTAGTTGATGATTGCTTGGTACCAAGGGTCGGTTTGTTCTTCCTCGGTTTCGATGTCACAGATGTATGCGGGTTCGTTTCGTCTTTCCACGACAATGGGTAGAGTTTCCATCCCCGGGGGTATGTTGATTAGTGACGCGAGGTTGGATAACGCGTCGGCGGGTGGTTTTCTTCGCGTGGGAGGTGTATGAATTCTACGTGGTAGAATTCGTTTATGAGCTCTTGTATTTTGTTTTGGTATAATGCTAGGTTTTCGTTAAGTATCTTCCATGCTCCGGACACTTGGTTGATTATGAGGGAGGAGTCCCCATAGACTCTTATGTTGCGGGCGTTGAGTACAAGCGCTGCTTGGAGGCCGTGCAAGCATGCTTCGTATTCCGCGGCGTTGTTTGTTACGTCGAAGTCCAGTTTAATGGATAAGGGTGTGTGTTCGCCATTCGGGGATATGAGAAGTATTCCTACTCCACATCCTCGATAGTTGGAGGAGCCATCGAAGTATAACTCCCATTGTTCTTGGTCGATGTTGTAAATCCCGTCGTCTGGAAGGGATGTGGTGTCTATGATTGGTTGCTCGGTGATTGCGTTTTCGGCTAGGAAATCGGAGACTGCTCGTCCCTTAATTGCTTTGAGGGGTACATATTTAAGGTCGAATTCGGCTAGGAGCAATGTCCATCTGGCCATTCGTCCGTTAGGTACAGGTTTCTTGAAGAGGTATTTTACGGGGTCCATTGTGGAATATACCCTTGTTTGATGTGCTAGCATATAGTGACGGAGTTTTTTGGATGACCATACTAAAGCTAGGCAACTCTTCTCGACGGGTGAGTATCGAGTTTCGTAATCGAGAAACTTTTTACTGATGTAGTAGATTGCGCGTTCTTCGCCGTTTACTTCTTGAGCGAGCATGGCGCCCATGGCGGTGGGTGTTGTTGTAAGGTATAAGGATAAGGGTAAACCTTCTTGGGGTGGTCGTAGAACCGGCGGGTTAGTTAGCAGTTCTTTGACCTTGTCAAATGCCTTTTGACATTCCTCGTCCCATTCAACGTGGTCGGTTTTCTTGAGCTTCTTGAAAACTGGTTCACATATCATGGTGAGTTTGCTGATGAAGCGTGAGATGTATTGGATTTGGCCTAAGAAACTTCGAATCTCGTCGAGGTTCTTCGGGGTTGCATTTCGAGGATTGCTTTGACTTTCGAGGGGTCGACCTCGATGCCTCTTTGGCTCACTACGTGTCCTAGTAGTTTACCGGATTTAACTCCAAAAGTACATTTTTGGGGGTTGAGGCGCATTTTGTATTGCCGTAGGCGAACGAAGAACTTGCGGAGGTTAGTGATGTGACCACTTCTCTCCTTTGATTTTACGATCATATCGTCGACGTAAACTTCGACTTCTTTGTGCATCATGTCGTGTAAAAGGGTTGTAGCGGTGCGTTGGTATGTAGCACCAGCATTGATTAGGCCGAAGGGCATAACTGTATAGCAGTATGTCCCCCACGGTGTAATGAAGGCCGTCTTTGCCATGTCTTCAAGTGACATTTTGATTTGATTGTAGCCTGCGTAGCCGTCCATGAAGGATAGGAGGGCGTGGTCGGCGGTGTTGTTGACTAGGACGTCCACGTGGGGTAATGGAAAGTCATCTTTGGGACTAGCTTTGTTCAAGTCGCGAAAGTCAACGCATACTCGAATTTTGCCATTCTTTTTCAGGACCGGGACCATGTTTGAGACCCATTCAGGATACTCGATGACTTGGATGAAACCGGCTTGTAGTTGTTTTTCGATTTCTTCCTTAACCATAAGGGACCATTCGGGACGTAGTCTTCTTAGCTTTTGCCTGATGGGTTTGTAACCGGGTTTGATGGGGATGCGGTGCTCGACGATGCTTCGTTCGATGCCGGGCATGTCTTTGTATGACCAAGCGAATACGTCCTTGAATTCGCTTAGGAGTTGTGTAAATTGGGTGCGCTCGTGTTCGTCTAGTGAGGCTCCTAGTTGTAGTTCCCTTGGTTCTTCGGGGGTTCCCACGTTTATGGTTATGGTTTCCTCGATGATAGGGTCTTGTGTTTTGGGAGAAACAATGTTTGCAATGTATTTGTTTAGAGATTGTTCATTTTTATCGCATGAGTTAGTGTTGTTTGTTGCTTGTTGATTGTTAGATGTTTGTGCTTTGTTGTTTGTTTTAGCTTGAGACAAGGCGTAAGCAAATTTATTCATTTCATTATTTTGAGAAGAATTATTCGACAATTCAGAAAATTGCTTGGAGCTAGCCTCCGTAAAAAGAAAGTCTAAACTAAAGCTAGAGTCTAGGATAGATGGGTCGACAGATGACCCGACACTTAGAGCATTAGAAGTTAAAAGAATTTCTTCTTCTTCTTCTTCGTCTTCGCTGTTTGAGGAGCTGCTTGAGCTGCTTGAGTTGCTTGAGGTGCTTGAGTTGCTTGGGGTGCTTGAGTTGCTTGGGGTGCTTGAGTTGCTTGGGGTGCTTGCTTCTTTGTTTTTGAGGTTGGTGATGTGGTCGAAAAGTGGTCCTTCACCGGTGATAAGCTGAAAATGGTGGCCTTGTGCATCGGTCCACTTCAGCGTTTTATACCATCCATTAAGGGTTTTATCAGTGGCGTCGGCTATCAGTTGGTTAGGGTCGAAACGTCGATCACGCATAATAGTGGCGACGATCTCTTCATTTTTGATGCCCGGTGGGGTCCGAGGTGCATTATGCTCGACCTCACTAGAGTAGCAGGCTTCGGATGTATGGATGAGGTCTCGAAGGGAGGTATTTCCGTCGACTTTTCCTCCTGGGGTGAAATATGCGTCTAAGTCAAGGATGTAAGGTCGTAGGGTAACCTTGTGGGTTGACTTTCGTTTTTGGACTTCTTTGACCATTCGCTCTTGGTCACCGTCCTTGGATTTGTAGCCTAGGGCCATGGTGAGCCAAAGGCTATTGTTGTTTGATGGTTTGGAGGGTTTGGAGGTTTTGATTGGGGCCGCAGCGTGATGGCGCCAACTTCAAGTCGAAACCACATAAGTCTTCTTGGGTTCACCCACAATTTGGCGGTGGGCTCTTTTGGTGTATCGAAAGGGCTCGGAAGTTTGAGGCATTCAAGGTTATGACTTCCTCATTGAGAGGGATCTTAACCTTTTGATGTAGAGTAGAATTCTGACCTTGGTGGAGTGAACCCATGGTCGTCCTAGGAGTATGTTATAGGAAGGGGTCATGTCGATGACTTGAAACTCGACTTTTCTTTCTATGGGACCAGTGCGTATGTGAAGAGAAATGGTCCCTTTCACGTGACGCGTCGGGTTCGTCGAAAGCTTTGACTCAGATCCATGCTTGGGGTGAAGTCTTTGTCGGATAGGCGAGAGCGGTGTGCGGTGGCCAATGGTAGAACATTGATCGCAGAGCCGTTATCAACAAGGGACACGGCAAAGTTTTCTTCATACATTCAACGCTGATGTATAGGGCGAGGTTGTGGTTTGATCCAAATGCGGGGAGATCGTCGTTTGAGAAGGTGATAGCCCCCGGTAACCAATCCCTAGTGACATGGCTGACCATTTGATCTGGGGAGATCTCAGCGTCTGCACATGCTATTTGTAGAGCGCGGATGAATGCATTCCTATGTTCAGCTGAGTCTCGTAAAAGGGCCCAGATGGAAACATCGGCTTTTGTGCGAGCGAGTTGCTTTTGAAGCACCTCACTCGTGTTTGGTGGTGGGATTGCTGTGGATGTAGAGGGTGTGCTTGTGGAAGGAGCGTCTTCCTGGAGTACGGCCTTGCCTTTCTCAGCCGCAGTTGCTTTTCTGGCATGTTCATCTGTGAAAATATTTTGATAAGGACGACCAGAGCGTGTGAGGTGTGAAACCTCGTCTTGGTTTTCCATCTCGGGCTGCTTGCCCTTTTGCTCTTGATCTTTACTTTCGGACTGCTCGCCCTTTTCTTTTTGATCTTTGCTTTCGGACTGCTTGCCCTTCTTTTTCTTTCCCTTTTTGTTGCTTTTGTTTTTATTCGAGGAAGAAGTAGTCGAGAGTTGAGCTACCGTTTTGTTAGTGGGTGGCCACTCTTCGTCTTCGTCATCACTGAACCAGACCCCATTGATTTGGTTGTTGGTGGGTGTGACCAAGTAGGAGCAATCCATGACGGTCTTGATCAGGAAGATTGCCGGATTGTCATAGATTGTGGGGTTGCTTTGGGCTCAGGGCAATTTCAATGAGTTCTTCGAAATTCGGCGTCACCAGTAATCAAAATGTTTTTCGCCACTCGGGTCGTAGGCTACAGAAATGTGTACATGAGTTCGTCTTCGTGCGGAGGATTCGGAACCCGAGCAAGTAATCCTCTCCAACGGACGAGATATTGGGTAAAATCTTCTTCGTCCTTTTGGAGTTGGGTGACGAGAGTGTGGAGGGAGACATGCTTGTCGGCCTTGGAGCGTTGTTCCAAACGTGCAACTTCGAATTGATGCAAGGCCTTCAAGTTGTCAATGTTTTTGGTGAGCTGATCAATGCGGTGACGGAGGGTTTTCAGCTTGTTGAGGTTAGCCATCTTTGAGGAGCGTTTGAAGGAAGGGGTGATGATGCGATTCATGGTGAGTAATCAGCTGAGGCCTGCATTTCACTTTGCATTAGTGACACGACTCGACCCACTAGACTCACATTCATTTTAGGCATTCATTTTAGCTCATTTCTTTGTTTAGAAAGACCTTTTATGTTTGAAAAGAGGAGATTTTCGAAAAAGGTTTTGCTAGAGGAAGCTTTTGAGGCGAGGATGCGTGCGCGCATCTCGTCTCGATGTTAAAACGTTTTGCTTTGCACCCGTCGAACTGATGTCGGTGATTTGCCGAGGTGAGCTCGAGTCGGATGTGTAAAAGAAGAAGGATTCGGCTCGAGAGTGATTAGCAAGTCGAACCGAGGATGTTAAATGTAGAACCTAGGCCGTATGACCTAGGGGATTGAAATCCACGAGCTCGGGCTTTAATCCTTGCTCGGGTTTTTGCTTGTTAGTGAAAAAGGGAGGTTTTGAAAAGGCTTGTTTCAAAAATTCGCGATAGTTTTGTTTGAAAAGGTGTTAGATGTTAGGTTCATTTATCTTTGAAACGTTTAGGCGAGTTTTCGAAGATATGAATGCATATGCTCGTTTCGAAAAAGACCATGGGGTGCATGGCCTCGAACTTGTACGTATGACTCAAAAAGGGTGAAAAATGAGTCAGTCGGGTACACCTCCAACTACCTCGAGTACGCTTTGGCAGATACTTAACCCCTCTATTTCCTTACGCCGGAGCGATAGGTTTTCTAGAGAACCTTTGGGCGGTCGAGATAATCGTTCTGACAAGCCGTGGAGGGGAGAGAGGAAAGTTAGTCCTGCACGTGCTTTATCGAGTGGACAAGCCTGCGTGTTGGAACCACCTCTCAAGGGTGTAAAGGGTGCCTAGATTCCAAAAGGAATGGACTCTAAACGAATGTGCATAGCTCAAATATGTATACTTGGATTGTTCAAGGCTTTCAAGTTTCACCTCCTTATTTTTAAAAAGAAAAAGCTAGTTTTAAGTTTTAAAAATAAGATCTCCCCAGCGGAGTCGCCAAACTGTGGAACCCGGGATCGGACCCAACTCGGCGTCTTGCTTAAGGGCGGATTTTAAAGTTAAAAAAGATTAAGTTGGAAAAACCTTTAAGAACTGTTATGGAGTCGCCACCTATTTATCGCGGAAAATAGGAACCTGCTACCATGTTCTAAGTTAAAAACATGTTCTTAGATTTTGGAGCACGCCGACACCCCTAGATCTAAGGCTTGTGAAACCAGATTGGATTCGGGGTGAGGGTACTTTAGAAAAAGAGTTATTCAAATAATGATTTATGAAAACCTTTTAGAAAAGCCTATGTAAAAATAGCCTCTACTGACCTAGAACAATCCTTGTAAGATGATATTTGAGCTAATGTTATCGCTACGTACAAGTGCGATAAGAATGTAAAAGAATGCAGATGCAGATGCAAAAAGATTGATTAAAACCCTCAGTTTAGCATGTTTAACTTGTTAACGAATACGGTTCAGTTAAAGGTCGAATTCATTGTTTAAGTTGATTTTAATGCAAAAGGAAAGGGTGCAAGATGCATGCAAATAAAATAAAGTTCAATTGTCCATTGGTTTATTTTATAAGGTCGGTTGCTTATGCGACTTTGGCGTGTCATCGGATATGGAGTGTACCCGAAGTAATAAGAACACTTGGAAGGCAAGCGCGCTCGGGTGCCAAAGCCGGGGGGGGAGGGGGGGGGGGCCCGCTAGAGTGTAGACCCCTTTGTTAGTCCATAGAAAATAAGAAAAAGCTTTGATCCAAGTGGATCGGTACCTACCTTGTCCTGACACTTCAGATCTGGGCAGAGCTTCGCTTCTTGAACTTAAAAGGAGGATGAATTCAACACGGGATGGTGTGTTGAACTCAAGGATTTGAGTGCTTGAGGCTTTTGTGAGAGAGGATTTGTGTATTGTGAGAGAGAGAGATGTATTCTGATTGCAAATTGTGTGTGAAAGATGTGTTATGAGGTCGGGTATAGGGCTCTATATATACTAAAAACCTCGGAGAAATTAGGAAAGCAGGGAATAAAAACAGGCCGAGGAACCGCATAGGCTTATGCGGTTGCCAGGGCAAACCGCATAAGCTTATGCGGTTTCCCCTCAACCGCATAAAGTGTGCGGTTTGGAGGTGTGGTTCTAGGCCTAATTTCCTAGTTTGGTTTGTGAAATCTTTGAAAGATTACGTGATAATTTGGACGTGTGGCTCAAGAAAACAGCTAGGATAATCCTGAGATATTTTGTGGTGTTCAGGGCTTTGGAGTGCGGGCCAAAGGCTTGGGTTTGGGCTCGGTTTCGGGCCCGAGACCCGGAAAAATGAAAAAGGGTGTATTTGCATAGATTTGTGAAATAAGCTAAGACGTGAAGCTGTATTTTGTGTAAGAGGGGGCTAAATAGCGGTTTTAGCTACCGGGCCTAAATTTAGGAATTTAGGAATGCTGAATTAGACCTTGTTAATGTAAAAGGGCTAATTGTAGTGCAAATGCGAAGCTCATGCCAAATGAAGCAGGACGAGGACCTAGCTAGACTCCAAATGGACAAAATGAACGTTTATTTAAGTGTGATGTGATGCGACCTAAACATTTTAACATTTAAAACGACTCAAAATGAATTCGACATTAGTTAGAACCGTATAAGTCAACGTTAAAGCATGCGTAATAAAAGTCCGTGTTACATCACAGGGTTTTGTTTGGGAGGGTACGGATATGGGTATCCACAGGCCCCTATCCCGTGTTTCCCACGATTCTGTCACTTGTTTTGCATATGAGGCTATAGTCGATTTCATATTATTCACCTTGTTCTTGCATTGCTTTTATCCTCTCATATATGATCCTTTACCCCCTTTTCCACTTGAGTTTGCTAGCTACATTGCCAAATAGCCTACCCTAGCCTAGCTAGTGACCGCTTTTGCTTACTCTTGTGCTCGTTCTTTGGGTTGTGATCATTGCTGCGACTTGCTGATGTCGTATGCTTGAGTGTTGGTGAATATGTGTCGGGATTGCTGTTTCCCCGACCTTGATGAGGTTTTCCGCAACTATGTGAGTGTGCTCTTTGCTCAAAAAGAAAAAAGAAACAAAAATCAGAAAAATTCAAACACAACACAAAAAAACATAAAATACAAAAAGAAAGAAAGTGTGTGCACAAAAAAGTAAGAACTTGTTGTTGTTGTTGCATGAGTGAGCACTTGTAATCATTTGTTTTGTTGCGATGATGTGTAGAGGAGACCGATACGCTGTTTTCGGTCCGTTTTCCATGAGAGTTGGGTTCTTTGTTGGTTGGACGAGCACTTGAGTAGTATTAGTGGTTTCTAGTGGCTTTAGCTCCACGATTCCATAATCCATTTGTCCACCTTCCTACCCTTACCCTCTCTTTGTCCTTTACACACCTCCTATCTTATGTAAGCCCTCATGTTTGTATCGTTTTGTGACATTATTGTGTACGGGAATACGAGATTTGGTCCACATTAGATTGCGGGCGTGCTTCTACTAGTCGAGTAGGTGAGTGTCATCACATATATCACCTTGATCATCATTTGTGCTAGAGTGGAAACCGCAAGAGGTCCGTCATTTGATTGCTAGAGAGCCTTTGTTTAAGCCATGCTATTCATTCGGCGCCGTCTTGTAAATCTCATCCGTTAGCTTGCTATTTCCATACGTCCCATGTTGCTTCGGGATCGATTGCCATTTGCTTGAGCTGCTTGCGGTTTGGTGATTGTTCGGGGAAGTTTCTTTTGCTCGCTTTGTCCTCTATTTTCTGTCATGCTTTGTTGCTTGAGGACAAGCAATGGTCCGGTTTGGGGGAGTTTGATGTGTCATATATTTGCGTACTTATAGCCCCCTATTCGCGAGCTTTACTTTGCGTTTCCCGTGCTTTTTCATGCGTTTCGGCCCCTATTTCTCTTCGTTTTGGCTCTGCTGCGTTTTTGTATTTATTTTATAGGTTAGAGCAGCTATTTGGAGTTTAGGATGCTTGTCGGGAAGTTTCGTGAAGTTTCGTTGAGTTTCGTGAAGTTTCGTTGAGTTCCGTGAAGTTTCGTTGAGTTTCGTGAAGTTTTGAGGTGATTTGAGTTGGTTCCGTTGCGTTTCGCTTGCGTACGAGTCTCGTTTCACTAAATGAAGGTGTCTCGGGACCTTGGGACGGGATTTGAAGCTTGCATTATCATCCTAAGACTCGTCCCTACTCATGAGCCTCGTCCCTAAGCCTTGGGACGACAAAAAAGCAAAAATAAGCTAAGTACAAGAAAGGGCCAAAAGTGGATCAAAGCTGAACATCACGGGATGAGTGTCCCGTAGCTTAGGGACCTGTTTTAGCCTGGTCCCGGTCGGGATGGCTGTCACGGACCCCAGGGACGGCTTCCGACTTCTCGTGTGCTTGAATTGTTTCGTCTATTTGAAGGGGATAAACATTATATTTTCGTCTGAAATTTTTACAGCATTTCTAGGACTCTTAGAACTTCATTCTCTCCAAAAATTAGGGTTAGATTAATTTTCCTTCTTGTATTTTCAATTCCCGACTCAAGTACGTTGTTTTGATCATCCTATTTCGGTATTGTTGTCTTTGTTCTTGCACTTTCTCTTTGAATTTCTGATTGGTTTTTGTTTATACTTCTCTTATTTGTTTGTCAATTCGTTATATATCATTGTTGATCATGTTTTCATCCTTCTCTTTTGCTCTTGTTGTTAAATTCGTCATGAGTGAGTAGTTTATCATCTAGGGAGAAGGGTGAAGCATGGGTGTTGGTTTTGGTTGTATTTGATGATCTCTTGAGTTAGGTTTTGTGCTTGCTTTGTTTAGTCCTTGCTTGATTGTCCTCATTGATTCTTTGATCACGTTTTAGCGAGTATCTAGCACCCTTGAACTTAAGAACGAAAGCCTAGTTCTAGGGTAGGCGCGAGACTAAACAATAGGACCCTCGTTTGTAAGTTGCGAGAGCCCGCATCCGAGACCTAGAGGAAGCTTAAGACCGGGAGGACGAGCTTAACCCTTAGCATGTGCGATTCCTTACTCATCCCGATCATCATCCCTGACCTTGACTTACCCATTGCCTAGCCCGACTCCCTAGACCTTTCCCTTTAGTTAAACCCCTTTTATTTCCTTACTCTAGCTTTAGTAAACCAAACAACATTCGAATCGACTAAGAGTTGAAACGCTCCCCAAGTAACCTACAATTGCAACCATCTCCTTGTGGATTTCGACCCCGACTTACCCTAGCTACCCCTTAGGTTTGTCAGGATTATTTTTGATTAGGTGAGTGCGACTAAGCCTATCAAATGGCCACCAGCCCCAGCATGTATAGAGCTCAAAGGGGTCACATGGATGGGCGTCTGGTCAAGTATGCCTGCACCACTCCCACCAGCGACCTCGCTTACGGATTTCTCGCCTTCTTCGGGCACAAACTCCTCCTTAGCATCATCCTTTGTTTCCTCTTCGTCCTCTTCACTCTCACCAGCATCACCATCATGCTGCTCCACTTTAGGAACAGGAACAACTTCAACAACATCATCATCATCATCGGGATTCATACACTTGGGCCAGGCCCTCTTATCAGCCGGCAACCGTAGGAACGCCTCAATCCTCCTCCTTGACTCAGGGTCATCAGGAGTAGGGATCCAGTCAGAAACTACAGATGATCCAGAACAAAATCAAGCAAAGGACAAAGAGAAACATACAGAAGCAAAAAGGCACGAAGTTCAGAACACATACCAGTCCCTTTCAACGAGAATTCAGGCACCCAGACATTGGGGCCCAAAGAGCTGCTCTTGATGAACATATAGTAACTGGTCCAATTTCTTTCGTCACCTACGTCTAAACGATTGATGAGGGGCTGACACCTGTCCCTCAAGCGAAATAGAACTCTCTTCTTCTTGTGCATACGCAGGTGGTACACATTCCTGATGTCAGCCAACTGAATTTCAACTCCATATCTCCGGCAGAGGGACTCGACCCCATGGATCAATCGCCAGACGGAGGGCATCACTTGGCAAGGAGGCACTTGAACAGAGCTCAAGAATGAACTCATCAATGGACAAAGCGGAAAGGTTGCACCAAACTTAAAAGAAGACTCGAAAATCGAGAACCGGCCAGGACTGACCCAATCCACCCTGACATCCCTGGTGTCAGGGGCCCAAACTTCAGTACTCTCAGGAATTTTACCTTCCTCTTTGAGCCTTGTTTCAACTCCCTGAGCGAGTAGATTTGGGTAGATGTTTACATCTTTGATCAGATCCGTCGCACGAAAGACGGAGCCGCCATAGGAGTAGGTAAGAGCTGTAGACGGACCAACATCATTGCGAGCCATGGTCGAAGTTGAAGGAGGAAGAAAGGGAGCTAGGGTTTTTGCAAATTATTTTGGGGGTTTTACGAAGGTTTTTGGGTGCAAAACAAATGAAATCAAAGAAAATAAAGTAGAGAGAGAAAGAGACGTGTTGGGGTATTTATAGTGTGAGATCAAAAGGAAGTTGAGTGGTTTTTTACAAAAATAAACGCGCGAAGAGATGTGATGTGACCCATGACAGACGTGCGCAGGCATTTGTAGATACCCGTATCCGTACCCCCCCAAAAACAAACCCGATGACGAAAAGGACTTTCATGCATGTTTTAAAATGAGACGAAACGGTACATAAGTGTCTAAAACATTTTAGTCATTTTTAACGTATTAATTTTGAATTTGCATACTTCGTAAAAATGAATATTAATTTTGTCATTTTAAATCGTAAGTTGATGAGGCTAAAGTCGTGGTCACCTATCAAAATAAACCTAACAAACAACTAACAGCAGCTAGTGGTAAGCAGGGTCGAATCCACAGAGAGAAGGACGTAGTCAAAGGATCGCTTAGTTAAGAAAGGTCGATCTCAAGGTAGCAAAAGTGGGTGTTGTGTAGAACTAGACTAAGAACGACAAGTAAAATGATATAAAAGATATAAGAGAGGGAGATTAGGGCATCGGGGTCATGTGACATCGATTCAAGAACTAACTCAAAAGGGATTATCAATCAATTGAAATCATGCAAGCGATTAGGTTTTAGAAAACGCTCTCTCGAGTCAATTTTAACCTTAAGCAAATTTAGCGGGCTCTCGCTACGTACTAAATTCAACTTATCAAATACGCGTGGGTCTAGTTTCAATTCGGCTTTCGATCTTAAACTGAAACAACCTAAATTCAATTCAATAAAGGCGTCCCTAAATTCAATTGATAATTAAAACGCGCAGGAAGAAATCAATTGCATAAATTCAATCAACATAAACGATTAAAACATGTTCTGAATCAATATCACAATCACCCTAAACCCTAATCTAGAATTAGCTAGACATGGAAAGGGGAAGAAACAAAGCAATTGATAAATATAAACATAACGAAATAGAATAAGAACAATGAAATTAAACCTGGAGTAATTCGGTAATTGCAACGTAAAAGATCGAGTCTTGCAAGATCAATTAAAGCTAAACCTAGAGTTTATGAGTTTAAAAGGAGAGAAAAGCTATTCTAAAACCTAGGCTGAAATTCTAATCTAAAACATAAATGAAAAGACCTAACTCGAGCTCTATTTATAGGCCACGAAGATCCGGAGGAAACAGGGCCCAGAACCGATCGGTTCGGGTCCAAACCGATCGGTTTGGTGGTGGAACCGATCGGTTCCCATGTGAACCGATAGGTTCTAAGCGGGTCAGAAAGTTCCAGCAAGCTTAAGCCTTGATTCATGTATCCGGAACCTATAGGTTTGCTCTGAACCTATAGGTTTGACGTCCCAACACATAGTATGACTTCTGAATCGACTCTCGAGCTACGTCACGACGTCACGATACTCGGTAATGCTCCATTTGACTCAGGTTTTAGCTCAGGACCGCCAAAACCTGCAAAATACACACGAGGAACAACAGTATCGCAATATAAAGCAAATAGCTACTAAAATACTAATGAAATCGAGTAAGTGCGAGCTAAATGCAACTATATCGGGGGAATAAAAGCTATATAAATGACATGTATCATAAGTCGACACAATACTCACAAGCACGACACAAAGACGTCTCACAAAAATGACCCAAAAACACAAAAGCAATTCAAACACACAAAAACATCCCAAAACACACATGAGGGCCCAAACACACGAAGCGGACCAAAACGCGTCCCGTGTTACATTTTTACGAAACAAAATCCCACAAGGTCGTAAAATAATATATTACAATATTATTTTATTTCGAGCCAAAATCGAAAAACACGACGAAAAACCGAAACACGAAATACGAAACACAAAAACCGAGCCAAAGAAAACCAACTTGTGCCAAGTTGATTGTCAACTTGCACCAAGTTGATGAAACAAAGCCCAAAAGTCAGCCAAACTGCTCGACAAACCTTACACACCTACGATAACGTGTATACGAAATACGGCGCTACAAAATCTGTCAGAGAGGAGGCTGAAAATCGCCAGAATACTGGCGATTTTCATGAAAATCGCCAGTCTTCTGGCGATTTTCCCCCTCCCCTCTGACATCCTGGCGATTTTGTGAGTAATCGTTGGTTGTCTGGCGATTTTCTGAACAACTAGGCATAAAACACGAAGCATTTGCTATAAATAGCAGCCCTTATTCGATCAAAAAAATCATCAATCTTACACATAATCGACACACAACAATTACAACAACAAATATCAATAACAACACTTACAACCAATTCAACTCCATATAATACTAATACACATATATAAAGCCTCTCGCACTTATAAGCTTCCGCTTAAAAAACCGTCTTTGCATTTCAAGGTAAAGAAATTTTACCTTCCGATTGGACGTTCGAGACTTACAGGGTTACCTTAACCCACCCCGATATTGGCATTAACGAACTCGTATTCGTAATACGATTGTAGTAATTCGAATCGAAAGATTCGTCTAAACCTCGCCAATATCGCATAAACAAACGACTCAAAATCACTAAATTAAACACCACTTTTACATTATGCAAATTCTCGATTCATGCATTAAATTACGACTAAAACACGGATTCGACATTTAACTGTACCGTTTCATATAGTCTTTTAAACATGCAAAACCGAGGGTTTTATAAAATCTTAGAATTGAACACAAGTCGGAGAATAGCGTTTATTTATTAATTCAAATACAATGAATTAGTGATTTTACGTATATTTCCTATAGCAAATCGTCATAGCTTTGACGGCTTACATTTATTTTACATATTTGTCGAGTCATATATTTGCATTTGTACGTAGCGTCCTATTAGCCCAAAATATCGAAATTAAAGCATTTGTTTTCAAATTAGTAAAGACTACTTTTACGTAGGCTTTTTTTTAATATAGTTTTCATAATACATTTTGTCAAAACTTTCGAAAAGTAACCTCACTCCGAATCCTCTCTGGTTTCACAATAACCTCAGACGGATAGGTATCGACGCACCTTGAAATCTGAGACACCCGTGTCTTATATTTTAAGACGCGTCAAATAGGTTCCAAATTCCTTTAATATTTGGTGGCGACTCCAAAAATACATTTCAAAAGGATTTTTATACTTCTTTTTGTCACAATCACATGCAATGACATTCCCCCATTAAGCAAAAGAACGCTCGAGCGAGCCAAGCCCTAAAAAGCGAAGCTCCCGCGAGCGACCTTCTTGCAAAATACATTTTTTCCCGCGCCGTGCATTCTGCCCCATGACACATTTCTCGAGGGCGGGCGCGAGCGGGGCGTCGAGAAGGGATCACCTCCAAGTCCGGTATCCTCAGTTGGCGACTCCGCTGGGGACGAGCATGTTTTTTTTTTTTGTTTTTTTAATTTTGAAAATTAGCTTTTCATTTTATTTAAAAAAAAAAAAAAAAACATAAAGAAGTGAAACTTGAAACTTTGAAAATATTTCTGCTTTCGATATTTGGGCAATAGTACGTTTGAGTCGAATCCTCCTGATTCATAACCACACCCTTCGAGGGACGGCCCCAAGTAAGAACTCGTTTCCTAAGCGAGTATACTCTGGACACGTCGATCTCTCACCCTTCCACGATCACAAGTACGGCATCAATACAAGTGAATCGTAGCAGTCAAACTCGAACGCTCTAGACCCCGTATTGAATCCACACTGATGTGTGTGATCTTGCGGATAACTCTTCACAAACGTTGCGGGAATGACCGGAAGGAACCTTACCCTGAAAGCCAAAAACCCGCGTCTATACGTACAAATCCAAAGCTATAGCACCCTCGCTATGGTCGTCTTCTAAACAAATGCACGCAAAAACATTTCAAAGGCACATTACGTCTGTTTTGAAAATACATTTTCAAACATTTTCCAAAAGAGGCATACCTTTTAAGCATACTGTCGGGATCATTGGCCTATAGTCAACTGAACCTGACAAACAACACATCACGATGTTCAAAACCGATCAAAAATAATCACTACATTTCCTGTCCTTTATAAAACATAAATGCATTATACGACTGACGTATCGTCATAATACATTTATCGCAAAAATATTTCGCAAAGCAAAACCCGAAAATGTCAATTCATTTCGGATATTTCAATAAGACAAACACCTTTACATTTTTGAGATAGCTCTGAGTTGAGTGACTTGCTAGTCACCCAGACTCAAACAAACTATCTCTCTCAAAAATAAACAAAACGCGGGCCCGTTCAAACATGAACCCGTTGATTTACATGTCAGGTCTTGTGATTTATCGTCATTATGGCCCGATATCCTATGTCGCACATAAAAGGAGGACAATAGCCGCTTTTTACCCAATTTAACATCTTCAGGCCAACTAGCCTATCGCTACTTCGGTTTGATTCCTTTTTACATCACGATTTAACGATAAACCCTTGGCAACATACCGCTAACTTGGGTTAATCAGGTTGTGATCATACAAACTTTATTTACTTCAAGGCTGGGGACGCGCCAACGCATCCTTACCTCAAAAACTTCCCGTGTCTTTTAAGCAAAAAACACGAGTCAAGTCCTGCACACGCTTTTCACACTTTCTACCTTTTCTTTACTACAAATGCGACCTTTCTTTGAGTCTTTTATTTTCTTTTAGGAGGTCACTAAGGTTTGAAACTCTGGCAGGTTCATTTCCCTAAAAAGCCCTGGATACGCGACGAACTAAAGACCGTCATCTGAATCCTCCACCACCTCCAAAGAAACGTACCTACAACAGATCAAAGCCAAGAACTGTCATGGCACTTAACAATGAAGAAAATGTCGGAGGAACCACTTCTCCTCCCCCATCAGTGGTTACCGCAGAACATGTTCAACAGCTCAACAGCAAGATCCTTAGTCTCACTGCTGCAATCGAGCAGATGGCAACTATGCAGAAACTTGAGGCCGAGAAAAATGCCAAATACCTTGCTGAAGAGGCTGAACGAAATGCTAAAAGAATCCGTTCAATGGAAGAACATCTCACTAACTCAAAGGGGTATTCCATTTATGAGGAAACTGAACACGTCCTGAAAAGTGTCAAGTCCTTGCTACCAGCCAAGCTCTCACTCAGTGATCTCCCCATCTTCAAGGGTCATGAAAGTCCGCTTGTGCATATCAAGGATTTCAAGGCTAAAATGGCCGTCATGGGCGTCGATCCCTCAGCCTGGGCTACTCTATTCCCGCATTCTCTGGATGCACAACCTAGAGCCTGGTTCTATGCCTTGGACCCACACAAGGTTACTACCTTCAAAGAAATCACAGTCCAGTTCGACAATCAGTATCATGACAATAACGATACTCAAGTCTCGCTACGTACTCTGGAAGTTCTTGCACAAAAGGACAATGAAGGTTTTACTGAATACCTTACATTTGGAAGAAACTCGATTGCCCAAATACCCAACCGCCCTAAGGATACACTGATCACCCGGTTTATCAACAACCTAACCCTCAGATATCAACAAAGATTTGCGTTATGGCAACTTTGACAATTTCTCTTCACTCGGCTGTGGGTGAATTAATCAAGATGATCTCCGCAAAGAAAACTAACCAAGGCCACGTGCCGAGGTTACTGTGGCAAATTTCATCACGAGCCGTCACTAAAGCTGAACCAGTCCACTGCATCAACGCCTTGGAAGCACTAGCGGCCTCCCCAACACCAACAAAATACACTGCGCCTCCTCCTAAGGCGTCGTACTCATCTGCAGGGCAGACTTCGTCAAAGCCACGACGAAACTTTGACCCAATCTACATGACTTACTCCAAGGCACTGCAAAGGCTTGTGAGCCGAAATGTGCTTCAACTCCTAGGACCTACTAGCGAGCCTCCTCAGGACAAAAAGCCTAAATCATGGGATCAAAATGCCTACTGTGAGTTCCACAGAGGAAAAGGACACGACACCGAACAATGCTTCCGCCTGAAAAACATAGTTCAAGACCTGATCGATGACAATACCATCGAGAAACCTTCTCCGGGTCCTAAACCCTCAAACCAACTCAACCCCCTGCATACCCACGCCATCTTCGTAGGTACACACCCCATCCTCGACTGTTCTCACCTAATTGTCTCAAGCGACCACGAAATCAATGGTATCTGGGATAGTTCTGACGAGGAAGATAATCGGATAGACAATAATGGCTACCTTTTCCCTCCAGAAGAAGAGGAAGAAGAAGATCAACGGCCCACAGGGATATACGGGAAAATGCCCCGCAAATACCCGATCAGGTTGTCCGACAGCGACGACGAGATAGCCTACTTAACACGCTCTGGTCGTCCGTACAGAGCCTCACTGAGTTTACTTGAACCCCCGGGTTTCCCATCAAAAACAACTAGCCAAGACAAAAACAAAAGTACCATCACGGACAAGGCAACAGCTACGCCACCCCCTCTAGTCACTACACCTATTCCTGCAATTACTACACCAATCCAACCGCAAACTGACGTCGCATCGTCAAGCGCCACTCCAGCACCTACGCCTGAAATTGGAGACTCAATTCAAAAACAGCTCCTCAGGACAAAAGCAGATATCTCAATCTGGCAGCTCCTAAGGGAATCACTAGAACACCGCGGAGCCCTTTATCGAGCCCTGCAAGTCACTCCTATGACAACAGAAATGTCACCTGAAAAACTCATCAGCCACATCACTCGTGAATGGCAAGCCAACGCCATCACTTTCTCTGACAAAGACCTCCCGCCGTTCGGAGGCACGCACAACCTAGCACTCTACATAAACGTAGAATGCCATGGCATGACACTACCCGTCGTCCTCATCGACAACGGATCCGCAGTCAACGTCCTGCCCTTAGAAACAACTAAAAAGCTAGGAATCAAGGAAAGTGACTTCATCCCCTGGCAGCATTTGCTGCCGTAGCTTACGACTGCATTCGCCAAGAAGATAAAAGGAACTATTTCCCTTCCTATCATGACAGGACCTGTCATAAGGGAAACTGAATTCCAGATAATCGACATACCCCCTGCATACAACATGTTATTGGGTAGACCCTGGATCCATGCAACCAAAGCAGTCACCTCAAGCTTACACCAAAAAGTTAAGCTTCCCCTGGACGACAAGATCGTCACCATCCACGCTTCAAACTTCCGAGCTTCCCTACAGCAGTAGAAGCTCGATAATGACACTGCAAAAATAAGCACCGAAACCCCAGACATCACCTGTGGTTTTGATTTCGACTTTGACATCTGCACATTGACTCGCGAAGAGGAAATTGTAGCACTCTATGTGAAGGATAACGATAACAAATGGCCAACCAATGGCCTAGGTTATGTACCATGGTCCTACGAAGTTACCCGTGGAGAACAAGCATTCAAAGACCGCAAAAGGTGTCGCGACTTTCACATGGAGCCATATCACATCTTCACTGACAAATACTTCGTTAAGGAGTGTATGAGCGAAATGCCCAGAGACTTCTTCTCATGCACTATCGCTGGGATCGAACTCGTCTCCGACATCCTGCGCAACCACAACTTTAACCCCACCGACCTGATCGTCACGTTTGAGGAAAAGACGCACGACGGATGGTCAAAGACTCTTCAGTGGACCGATGAGCAAGGTCGCACTTTCAAAATCACTACTGGAGAAGGCTACACCTTCGAAAACTCTGACTCTGAAGAAAACGAGGACGAGGATCCTGACAACAAATCTATCATAGAGTTTAGGCTCCCGCGCCGTCACTTCAAGTCTTTCACCCCAACTAAGCCTCCAGGCTATATTCCTGATGTGATAGACATAGACAAAGAACTAGAGTCTCTAAGGTTGTCCAAAGCTCCCCTGTCTGAGCTATCTTCAAATGTAACTGCTTTTGAAAACAATAATAATAACAACGTTTCTGGTTACTGCTTGCCTTGTTTTCCTTTAAAATCTGCATTTTCTAATGCTTGCGATAACATTAAACAAAACAACATTGCATTATATAAATACATTGCAAACATCGTTTCAAAACCCGAGCAAGACCCCATTATCGAGGATACAACAATCGTCGATATAGGAACACCTGAAGAACCTCGAAAATTACAGCTAGGAGCATCCTTGAGCATGGAAGAAAAAGCTACATACATCAAGCTACTCACAGAATTCAAAGACGTCTTCGCATGGTCCTACAAGGACATGCCCGGCATTGACCGCGAAATAGCCGAACACCGCATCCCACTCAAACCAGGTGCCAAGCCTGTTAAACAAAAACTCCGCCGTATTAAACCAGAATGGTCTCTCATGGTCAAGGAAGAGATCGAAAAGCAACTACAAGCAGGTTTTATCCAAGTCATCGAATACTCAGACTGGGTATCAAACATGGTCCCAGTCGTGAAGAAAAATGGAAAGATACGAGTATGCGCAGACTTTCGGGACCTAAACAAGGCTTGCCCCAAAGACGATTTCCCACTGCCTCACATGGACATACTTGTGGACAACACTGCTGATCACGCATTACTATCATTCATGGATGGATACGCAGGATACAACCAAATCAAAATGGCGACATTTACATGTCTAAAACCACCTTTGTAACACCTGGGGCACATCTTGCTATAATCGCCATGCCTTTCGGACTCATTAACGCAGGCGCCACCTATCAACGTACCGCCACTACCCTGCTACACGACATGATGCATAAGGAAGTAGAGGTCTATGTCGACGATATGATTGTAAAATCAAAGCAAAGGGAGGATCACATTACCAACCTTCGTAAATTCTTCACCAGAATCAGGCATTACAAAATGCGACTAAACCCACAGAAATGCACTTTTGGGGTTACATCAGGCAAGTTATTGGGTCACATTGTAAGCCAACGTGGAATTGAGATCGACCCTGTCAAAATCAAGGCCATAAAGGAGATGAAACCTCCAAACAACATTGACGAAATCAGGAGTTTCTTGGGACAAGTCCAATACATCTCTCGATTCATTAGCAAGCTCACGATGGTCTACGAACCAATTTTCAAGAAGCTAAAAAAGGCAGAACACACAATATGGGACGACAACTGTCAACAAGCATTCGACAAAGTCAAAACCCTACTCACCAACCCACCTGTTCTGGTACCACCCCAGAAAGATCTACCTCTTTCGCTCTACCTGACGAGTACACCAAACGCCATGGGCGCCATGCTCGCCCAGGAGGTTAACAACGAAGAAAGAGCAATCTACTACATTAGCAAGAAATTCCAAGATTATGAGACTCGCTACGAACCTGTGGAAAAGAGCTGTCTCGCTCTAGTCTGGGCCACCAAAAAGCTCAGGCACTACCTCCTCGCGCACACAACCAGGGTTTATTCCTTAATGGATCCACTCAAATACTTGTTTGAAAAGCCAGTATTAAACGGCCGTGTGGCCAGATGGACACTACTGCTAGCAGAGTATGAACTCAAATACCTGCCTTTGAAAGTCATTAAGGGTAGAGCTGTTTCAGATTTTCTCGCAGATAATGCTATCATTGAACAACCTAAAGTGGACACAACATCATTCCCTGACGACGGAATTTTCGCTATCGAAACTGAGTACTGGCAACTCTACTTTGATGGAGCCTCAAACTACCGCGGCTACGGCGTAGAAATACTTCTAATATCTCCTAATGGCGATCATACACCCATCTCAATCAAGCTCGACTTTAACGTCACCAACAATGCCGCAGAGTATGAAGCCTGCATTTACGGCTTGCAAGCAGCCATGGCCCTCAACATGAAGCACCTACAAGTGCATGGAGACTCCTTCCTCATCATAAATCAAGTGACAGGAGCATGGAAAATCATGAACGAAACCCTCGCGAAATACCAAGCAAAAATACACACACTCCTGACAGAGTTCGACTGCATAGAATTCTATCACCTCCCAAGGGAAGAAAACCAGTTTGCCGACGCACTGTCAAAGCTTTCATCCCTTCTCAACATGCCACCAAATGTTGACACACTACCCATTGTCGTCGAGAGACGTGGTGAGCCCGCATACATCCACACCATTGACATCGACGAAGCAGAACAAACAGAGCCATGGTACCAAGCCATACTTGACTACAAAACAAGCAATTCTTATCCTCCCGACACCGACAAACGCGGTAAAAGAGCCATTAGACTCCTTGCCTCCCAGTTCATACTAGAAATGAGACAGTTACTCAAAAAGACACCCCAAGGCGCTCTACTCATGTGTGTCGATTACAAGAAAGGGCAGGAAATCATTGCCCAAGTACACGATGGCGAATGTGGCCCACACATGAACGCAAGAGCCCTGTGCAAGAAATCTTACGACTAGGATGGTATTGGACGACCATGGAAGCAGACTGCATTCACTATGTCAAACACTGCCATAATTGTCAAATATTTAGTAACGTGCAACACGTACCTCCTTCACCACTATACAGCCTCACGTCTCCATGGCCCTTTTCAACTTGGGGCATTGACGTGATAGGCAAAATCCATCCCATCGGAGCAGGAGGACACTGCTTCGTACTAGTAGCAATCGACTATTTCACAAAGTGGGTAGAAGCGGCGTCTTTTCGCACCCTCGGCTCAAAAGAGGTTGCCAAATTCATACAAACAAACATCATATGCCGATACGGCATACCGCACGAGTTTATAAGCGATCAAGGTTCACATTTTCAAGGCGAAGCAGAAGCCATACTCGCCAAATATAACATACAACATCACAGATCCTCCCCTTACCGACCCCAAACCAACGGAGCCGTGGAAGCAGCAAATAAAACTGTAGTCACCATCCTGGAGAAAATGATCGACAGTTGTCGGGACTGGCCCAACAAAATTCCATTTGCACTATGGGGGTATCGCACAACCATACGCACACCCACAGGCATGACGCCTTACTTTCTCACCTACGGCATGGAAGCCGTACAACCTGTAGAAATCGAAATGAAATCCCTACGAATACTGATGGAAAGTAGCATCCCAGAAGCAGAATGGGCTCGCGAACGCTACGAGCAACTGATGCTCCTAGACGAACGCAGGCTAAATTCCTTAAGCATTGTGCGAATGTACCAAGCACGACTACAAAGAGCATTCAACAAGCGAATTCGACCACGAAACATAAAAGTGGGAGATCTAGTGTTGAAGTCAGTACGCGCGCCACTTCCTGTTGACCCGCGAGGAAAGTTCAAACCAAACTGGGCTGGACCTTACCTCGTCAAAGAAATCTACACAGGAGGAGCGGTCAAATTAATCGACAGACGGTCAGGAGTTCAATCGGGCCACCAATCTCGACCAGCTAAAGAAGTACTACCCTTGAAACACTTGCAATGTATTTATAACATGTAATTAAACACAATTTCACGGGCCGGCATGCCCCTAAACATGCACACACATCACAAAAAACAAAACACAACTCCGAACTACGCCGGCTTGATTCCATTCATATGGATACGTAGGCAGCTTTTCGAAAGCACAGCCGACATTCAACACAAAAATCACATACCCCAAAGCACCCGAGGTTAAAGGTATAACCAACAAAATTCAAAAATACAAGTCTTTAATTTTAAAAGGAAGAAAGGCAAGTCATATACAAAGAACTTTCGTTTTATTATAAAAAGCAAAGCAGTACAATTTGGATTTTCCTAGTCGGGAGCCTCGCCAAACACTACAACCCCTACCAACATTACAAAACCTGGCATGACCTTCGGGCTTTAGGGAATTAAAAACAAAAAAGGAAAACAACAAGCATACAACCAGTAACCAGACAACAGCACAAGCAGACATCATTCTTCACGACTGAGAGTAAGGAGGGCTCAACCCGTATGCGGGGCACGATCGCTACCATCATGGCCCGGAGCGTTAATCATGATGAAGCCAAGATGACTGAGCTCCGCCTCCATGGACGCTGCGCTCCCGGAGCTCGAGCTCCCACGACTTCCGCGACCAAAACGTACTGGATCAAAGGCCGACGTCGGCGGTGGCTCATTTTGCTCTATAGCTCGAAGGCGGGCCCTCTGGCGAGTAGTTGGTGCCGTAGTCCACCGGATGTACGACCTCGAAACTCTCACCGTGGCCGGTATCCCTGCCACCTGCCACCGGGGACGCAGGACCCATCCTCGCGACCATGCATTGGTAATTTGGTTATTAAGCACAACCAAATCCTGGATCGTGGTGTCCTGCCCTGGGATGAACTGGGCATAGCCCATTTACCTCCTCACCCTCAGGGGGTGAATAAACACCCCAATGTCAAAACCGCATAGCATGACTCCGGAAGGACCATCGCCAACCGCACTGCCCGTCACAGAGGTAACCTCCCACCATGGCACAACCCAACGAATAGCCGACGCCCTCACAAAGGTGGAGACGTAATCATGAGGACGGCCATTGAGACCCATCCACCTCAGGCCCCGGCCGGATTACGCTGCCGCCAGTGTAGATATCTGTAGTAAGGGATGGCTCCAAGTACGCTAAAACGTTCCATCAGCCAGACTTGCAAAATGAGGGGACAACCACGATAGGCATGCGCTCTATTATACGCCCGATCATCTAGGCCTAAGATCGTCTCCGCCAGGATCAGCGCCGCAGGGTTGTATCCCATCTCCATCTGCTGCACAACGCAGACCAAACGCGCCTCGCCAAACCCCATCCCGTCCACTGAATCGGGGAACATGAAACAGTGCACAAGACAAAGGGCCAGGGCTCTCCTGCGAGCAACAGCGCCAATGTGCCCATTATCATAATCCATGAACCGCTGGCAAAGTCGGATGATATTCAAGCGCCCATCTAGGAACAAGTCCTCCGTCTCGGGCCTCGTCATCTTAAGAAAATTTTGCATGGTTCTCTGATAACCAAGCTCCTGACGAACACACACTGGAGTAACAGTGCGGGCCAACCTCCGATGGCAGGAAATTCCTCGACCAAGGGACAAACTTCCCCGTCAGGGAAGCGAAATACATGGTAAGCCAGGTCCCGATGTCTACGCACAGCATCCGAACTCAGGCTCCATCCGAACCTGCCTTAAACCTAGGAAAATGCCCAGGCCACAGCCCCTGAGATTCCTTTTCTCGATTCCCGACAGCATAGCACACCATACTCTCACAAGTCCTTCCAAATGCTCCATTACTCACAAAAAGGACAACGCTCTGCGAGATATTATGAATACTATTACAATGCGAGTAATGAAATTGCAAAGTAAGACGTAGTATGGTGTGTGATTGAGGGATGGAGGAATGAACTAACACGAGCATCCTTCTTATAGGCAACGTCTTCAAGAGGCAACGACACGAAGTACAATCGCTAGTAAACCAGTGATTAGCCAAAAAATCAAAACAAAAAGCAGAAAAACAACAAAAAAATCGCCAGTTTCTGGCGATTTACACAAAAATCGCCAGATAACTGGCGATTTTCACATAAATCGCCTGTTTTCTGGCGATTTTGGTGAGAATCGTTGGTATACAGGCGATTTTCCGTAGTTTTCTGACATTGATGCAACGACTGCGCACTGTCTTGCAGCCTACGAGTTGCAGAAGAACTTTTAAAGCCTACTGTGGATACCCATATCCGTACCCTCCCACACAAAACCCTGTGATGTAACACGGACTTTTATTACGCATGCTTTAACGTTGACTTAAACGGTTCTAACTAATGTCGAATTCATTTTGAGTCGTTTTAAATGTTAAAATGATTTAGGTCGCTTCACATCACACTTACATAAACGTTCATTTTGTCCATTTGGAGTCCAAATAGGTCCCCGTCTCCGCTTCATTTGGCATGAGCCGCATTTGCACTACAATTAGCCCTTTTACATTAACAAGGTCTAATTCAAGATTCCTAAATTCCTAAATTTAGGCCCTGGCTAAATCTTCCCTTTGGCCCCTCTTACACAAAATTCGGCTTCACGCCTTACCTTATTTCACAAAACTATGCAAATACACCCTTTTCATTTTTCCGGTCTCGGGCAAACTGAAGCCTAAACCCACCTTTGGCCCGCACTCCAAAGCCCTGAACATCACAAAATATCTCAGAAATATCCTAGGGGTTTTCTTGAGCTTCACGTTTGAGATTATCTCGAAATCTTTCAAGGATATAATTCAACCGAAACTAGGAAACTAGGCTAAAACCACACCCTCAAACCGCATAGCCTTATGCGGTTTGGGGAGGCAACCGCATAAGGCTATGCGGTTCCTAGGCCTGTTTTTATCCCCGGATTTCCTATTTCTCCGAGGTTTTTATTATATATACACCCATATAACCTGACCTCGAAATCACAATTCAGAACCAGAAAACACAATTTACAACCAAAATACATCTTTCACACACAATTTCTCACATCTTGCACCCTTCTACAAAACACTCACAAAGCCTCAAGCACTCAAATCCTTGAGTTCAACACACCATCCCGTGTTGAATTCATCCTCCTTTTAAGTTCAAGAAGCGAAGCTCTGCCCAGATCTGAAGTGTCAGGACAAGGTAGGTACCGATCCACTTGGATCAAAGCTTTTTCTTATTTTCTATGGACTAACAAAGGGGTCTACACTTTAGCGCCCCGGCTTTGGCACCCAAATACGCTTGCACTCCAAGTGTTCTATTTACTTCGGGTACACTCCATATCCGATGACACGCCAAAGTTGCAAAAGCAACCGACCTTATAAAATAAACCAATGGACAATTGAATTTTATTTTATTTGCATGCATCTTGCACCTTCTTATTTTGCATTAAATCAACTTAAACAATGAATTCGACCTTTAACTGAACCGTATTCGTTAACAAGTTAAACATGCTAAACTGAGGGTTTTAATCAATCTTTTGCATCCAGCATTCTTTTACAAACTTATCGCACTTGTACGTAGCGATAACATTAGCTCAAATATCATCTCACAAGGATTGTTCTAGGTCAGTAGAGGCTATTTTTACATAGGCTTTTCTAAAAGGTTTTCATAAATCATTATTTGAATTAACTCTTTTTCTAAAGTACCCTCACCTCGAATCCAATCTGGTTTCACAAGCCTTAGATCTAGGGGTGTCGGCGTGCTCCAAAATCTAGGACATGTTTTTAACTTAGAACATGGTAGCAGGTTCCTAATTTCCGCGATAATTAGGTGGTGACTCCATACGCTTCTTAAAGGTTTTTCCAACTTAATCTTTTTAACTTTAAAATCCGCCCTTAAGCAAGGCAAGAGTTGGGTCCCTCGACGCGGTTCCCGGGTTCCACAGTTTGGCGACTCCGCTGGGGACATCTTATTTTTAAAACTTAAAACTAGCTTTTTCTTTTTAAAAATAAAGAGGTGAAACTTGAAAGCCTTGAACAATCCAAGTATACATATTTGAGCTATGCACATTCGTTTAGAGTCCATTCCTTTTGGAATCTAGGCACCCTTTGCACCCTCGAGAGGTGGTTCCCACATGCATGCTTGTACACTCGATAAAGCACATGCCGGACTAGCTTTCCTCTCGCCCCTTCACGGCTTGCCGTAAACGGCTATCTCGACCGCCCCAGTGCTCCCTTCAGAAAACCTATCGCGCCGGCGTAAGGAAATGAAGGGGTTAAGTATCTGCCAAAGCGTACTCGAGGTAGTTGGAGGTGTACCCGACAGACTCATTTTCACCCCTTTTGAGTCATACGTACAAGTTCGAGGCTATGCACTCCATGGTCTTTTTCAAAACAAGCATTTGCATTCATATCTTCGAAAACTCGCTTAAACGTTTCAAAGATAAACGAACCTAACATCTAACAAACTAACACCTTTTCAAACAAAACTATCGCGAATTTTTGAAACAAGCTTTTTCAAAAGTTCCTTTTTCACTAACAAGCAAAAACCCGAGCAAGGATTAAAACCCGAGCTCGTGGATTTCAATCCTCTAGGTCATACGGCCTAGACTCTGTTTTTAACATCCTCGACTCGACTTGCTCGAGCCGAATCCATCCTCTTTTACACATCCGACTCGAGCTCACCTCGGCAAATCGCCGACACTAGTTCGACGGGTGCAAACAAAACTTTTAACATTGAGACGAGATGTGCGCACACATCCTCGTCTCAAAAGCTTTCCTTTAGCTAAAACTTTTTCGAAAACCTCCTTTTTCAAGCTTAAAAAGAGTTTTCTTAACAAAGAAATGAGCTAGAATGAACACTTAAAATGAACGTTGGTCTAGTCATGTCACTAACGTGCAAATTTAACCCACACAACCTAATCCATTCTCAACACGCTCGACTCGCCTAGCTAACCGTTCACGAGTCGAATCCTTTCCATGCATCTAGGCTCGAGCCCTTAACGATGAACCGTTAACATGGGCTCGACGAATGCATATCAAACACATTCCAACGTCGAGACAAGATCCGCACACGCGTTCTTGCCTCAAAGACTTCTTAGGCACAACATTGCTCCTAAAGCAATACACTCTCATTTTTGAAACAAGCTCTCTTCAAAAATCTCCTCACTTTTACAAAACAAGCAACACACTCTCATTTTTGGAATAAATTCTTTTCAAAATCTTCTTATTTTTACAAACCAAGCAAAACACACCCGTTTTTGAAATGAGCTCTTTTCAAAAATCTCCTCACTTCTGCAAAACAAATAACGACATTCTCTTTACAAATATCTTTGGGCCAAACGGCCCAATGTCGACTGCTTCAAAGAAAATCGCCTCTTTCAAGCAAACAAAACCCGAGAATGGCCAAGCCCAATCTCGCGGACTTTCATCGCACGAATGATTCATAACCATCTTGGCCCAAATCCTCTTACAAACTACTTTCACAAAATCCTCATCACGTTTTTGAAATAACCTTTTTCAAAAATCCTTCCTTCAAACCGATTGGCCCATAGTCAGGACGGTTTGATCTAGACAAACAGTCTCCTCAAAACACCCGAGAATAATCACTTTATTCTCGTGACATTCCAAAACATAAATGAACTACATGACCCGCACTCATTGTAACCCTTTTATTACCAAACATTTTCAAACACGAGAATGGACCTTTTCTTGAAACCAAATCTAGCAAAATAAACATTTTGAAATCCATGATTCAAAATGGCCTACCGCCATTTTAATCCAAACATCTCTTTTCACAAGACAACAAAACCTAGGAATGAACTAGCATCATCCCAAGAATCCTTCACTGCTAGACCAAGTGGCTCATAGTCACTTTAATCTAACTCTCTTCAAATCAATGTATGAAAACAAGTATAACCGTCTTCATCACATTTTCATTCCCTTGATTCGGATAGCCTATCGCCACTCCAATCGATTCACACTCTCACCGACAAGCCACTAACACGAGCTTATCTGATTTGATTTCAAACGCTTTACATCGAGCCAAAATGTGACAACACATTTTGCTCAACAAAACATCCTGCTACGAAAACAAAACTTTTGCAAAATCAAAGACAAATCTAAGTATGCATGAGCCAAGTCCCGACGCGAGCATCAACCCTATCCGAGACATGTGCGTCTCGAGCACCCAAATAAGAATCCATCAAGGCGCCACCGACGATCTCACGGATCTCCTCAAGAAATTCGAGTCTTTTCAATACGGTCGAAGTTTTAAACATTGAGTCAAACTCCGATCTAGGGCAATCGAGTCTTCGACGTCACGACATTTTTAACAAATCGATAAAGGAATAAGTTTGCCTACAACCCACCTTCCTTTTTACACATTTTTCCCATAAAAACACAATCCTACACCAACATACATTGCATCCCAGAACAACTATCCTAGGAGATCTAGGCCTGCACGAAGGTCCAAGTCAACTAAGTCAAGGACACAAAGACAAGAAAGCTCCGACGACTAAACACCTAAGGTTCACTAGTCCGCCAGGTCTACTACTCCACGCTTTTGGAGGTGGATCCATTTATTTGGAGCTCCACAGTGGTCATGAATTTGATCGCGACCAAAAGTACGAGTATTCCTGGATCGTCCTCCGCGTACTCGATCGCGTGCCTAATAAGCAAACAAACTTGTCAGAGGAGCCCGGCGTGATAGACACACGATCACAAGTGACCACCGAGCCACAGGGTTTTAGCAGGGTCCGAGCTCAAGCCCAAGCCATACAGGGCGTGGGATATTCTCAAACCAAACGGGAATACAAGGTACAAAGGCCAAAAACCAAAGTCACCAAAAAGCAAAAGTCTCAAAAGCTCCGGAACAAGGGGCAAAACAACTAAGCAAAAGCTTAAGAAGTCAAAAAGCTTAGGAAGTCAACAAGCTTAGAAATCAATAAGCAAGGGGCCGAAACCCCAAAGGCAAGAAGTACCGAAGCCCAGAAACGAGTGGCTAGGTCCTTGAAATTCCAAATTGAAGACAAGACAGAAGTAGCAAGCAACCAGCCTAGATCAACTAAGGAGAACCCACCCTTAGGATGCAATGTATCAAGGTCAAACACATAAACACCCCTTGGACCGGCGGGTCCCTAAACACGCACCTTTCCACAAAAACAAACCCACATCCCAGACCGGTGGATCCTTAAACACGCACCTTTCCACATAAACACCTTATGCACGCCCTTAAACACCCCTTTCGGAACTACGCTAGGTTTGATTCCGTAACCACGGATACGTAGGCCGCTCTCCCGAACTCAACCAACCTTTTACAAAAATCCACAAAATATTCCCCGTCCAAAGCTTTCCATGCTAAGGATGTGTCCACAAAAATTCACAAAGTTCAAAGGCAAACTATTTCTTTATCGAGGCGACTAAAACGAATTAAATCGAGGCAAAGTTGTCATAGACTTAGGAGTAGTACTCGCTTTTGGTCTAACACTGCTTTGCAGAACAACAAAGATCCCACCGCAGACAAGCAAGCACCACTGGGGGCTCCACCAACGCACGTGTTCCCGAATATGGCATCCATGCAACCGTCGAGTCTCAAATCACGCATACGATTCGTCTCTATTTTGCAAACTTTCCGGCATTTTAAGCATCGAGTCACACGTCGAGTCAATCCTCTTCCAATCAAACAATTTAGCGACATTTAAGCCGCTCCTTTCAAAAACTCTCCAGTCTTCAAAACGTTCCCACGGAACGACGCGCTTTTTCAAACTTACACGAGGCAATGCACCCTCAAATTAGCTAATCACCTTTCAAAATTAACCCAATAGTCGAGTTAATATGAAAGCACTTTGCAATTCACTTTTTGCAAACACACCCTTTCGCAATCAGAATGTATCTTTCGAAAATGCATCTCAAATCTTTGAAATGCATCTCGAATCTTCGAAGTCTAAACTTTTCCAAAAATTTAACTCGCCACTCGAGTTAATACATTTTGAGTAACAGCATTCTTCGAATTTAACTCACTCGAGTTAACACATTTTAAGCAAAAGCTCTATCGAACTACGCCGGTTTGATTCCACGTTCAGGATACGTGGCGACTTTACGCAAAGCACAACCGAACCTAGCACTACACCCCACTCCGTGTTGAGATTCTACCGAATTCTCATCCTCGACAACTGGGGGCTTTTCAACCTTTGCACTCAAATGACCCTCCACGGTCTTCACAACTCTAGCTTAAATTCACAACGTCAAACACTCTTTCATCTTGCATGAAGCCTTACAACCGACATTTCAAGCGTTCATTTTTAAAGCTCATTTCGACAACTAAAATGAATCTTTCACTAAAATGATTTTTCAACAAAAACATTTTAATCCAAACATCCCAATCGTGAATCATTTCACTTTCAAACCCAAGCCTACTAACTATACAGGTCCACGGAAGCACAATACAGCACGGAAGCGAAAGGGTGTGTTTGCCAAGCTACAACAAACGGTCATGTAATTCACCAGGACAACTAAGGGCGAAGACGACGGTAATCCAAACACCATGCTCTTCACTTTGACTCAGTTTTCACTCAAAACTTAGTCAAACTCGAGGGGGTTATCCAAAAAACTCCTCCTACCAATGCACATCCTGCACCCCACTCAAAACTTAGTCAAACTCGAGGGGGTAATCCGAAAACACCCTTTATCCTAATGCAACCCATAGCCTTTTACATAGTTTGACTATCGTTATACACCATAACTCAGTCAAACTGGGGGCTCATATACACCGGCACCATGACCAAGACAACTGGGGGCTCACGCTTCCTATCAAGTATCAAACCTTTACAACGAAAAATGGGATAATTTTTCGCATTTTTGAAGACACCCTTGCTATAAATACCCACATCAACATACGCATCTACGGTTGAGCGACACCTCCAGAACCGCTACAAACATGAACATGCACACTAAAAGCATAACACTTTCATGTGTGCATCAGACAAGCAACACCCGAACGTAGGTCCAAGCACCAAGCACCCTAACATATCCAAGAAACATCCCAAGCACCATGCATTCCAAGTCCAAGAGACATGTATCATACGAATCCAAGCGAATCGCAATGATACCACGTCTCATGGTCGAAGCAAGCGAAATTGAAGATCTCGAAAGGAAAATCGCGAGTTCGAATATTTCCGGATTTGAAACCGCGACATGTGCGAATGAGTTCACGCTTGAAGTCGCCAATTGATAAGGGATTCCCCGGAAGAGTCACTAGTCTACAGGCAATTTCCAGAGCATGTTTTGTTCCAAGTTTTCTCCTCATTTTTCTTCATACACGCAAGCTTTCATGGTTAAGGCGTCACATAAAGTCCACCACATGCGCTAGCATATCCTGCTATGCCTTGGTTAAGGCGTCACCTACAGTCCGCCATACGCGTGTATTAAGCCTTTAATACACGGTACAGAAGCAGAAACACGAACACTCTCCACGAGTCCTTACACCCCCTTTTACACCCTCTTACACGGAGCCCACACACCTGTACAGACATTTCCCACGGAGTCCAAGACATATCCTTCGACTTCCCTAGCAAATACACCTCTACAAAACATCCTGAACGAGTCATCCTTCAACTTCGGAGCATAAACACCAAGCGTCTACATCAGCACATCCAACAAGTCCAAGCAATTACACGGAGCAGTACACATGAGCACATACACCTTCCTCGGTCCATAATTCCCGGCGAATATACACCTGCACCCCTTACAAGACGAAACATCCTGAACGAGTCATCCTTCAACTTCGGAGCATAAACACCAAGCGTCTACATCAGCACATCCAACAAGTCCAAGCAATTACACGGAGCAGTACACATGAGCACATACACCTTCCTCGGTCCATAATTCCCGGCGAATATACACCTGCACCCCTTACAAGACGAAACACCATCATTCTTCCACAAGATCAAAACAACAACAACTGTACCTACGCTCCTCGGCGAGACCATACTTATACACCCTTCCCGGCAGACTAGTACTTCTCCAGCAGATACCACACTAAGCACCTGCACTCCTCGGCGTGATCCAAAGACGACATCAAGAACGGCATCAAGATCGCGAACGGTGATCAAGATCAACGACGGCATCAAAGACAAGCAACAAGATCAAAGATCAACGACAGATCAGACAAGCAACGACATCAAGAACACGACGACGGAAGGCACTCGCAGGGCCCAGCCCTTACAGTATGCACAAACCGCGACGCCCTTAAAATGCGCACGCCCCTCCCTCGCTTAGCCCTGCTCAAGTCCTCGCCTCACCCTTGGACACATGCTTGCTCACCGATCAGACGAGACCGTAATGGTCCTGGATATGGTCGTGGAGTTTGACTAGCGCTCTAGTCCGAGCTCGATCAAACCTGGGGCTCTGTGGATACCCATATCCGCATTCCTCCCACACAAAACCCTGTGATGTAACACGGACTTTTATTACGCATGCTTTAACGTTGACTTAAACGGTTCTAACTAATGTCGAATTCATTTTGAGTCGTTTTAAATGTTAAAATGATTTAGGTCGCTTCACATCACACTTACATAAACGTTCATTTTGTCCATTTGGAGTCCAGCTAGGTCCCTGTCCTGCTTCATTTGGCATGAGCTTCGCATTTGCACTACAATTAGCCCTTTTACATTAACAAGGTCTAATTCAGCATTCCTAAATTCCTAAATTCAGGCCCGGTGGCTAAATCTTCCCTTTGGCCCCCTCTTACACAAAATACGGCTTCACGTCTTACCTTATTTCACAAAAACTATGCAAATACACCCTTTTCATTTTTCTGGTCTCTGCCCAAACTGAAGCCCAAACCCAGCCTTTGGCCCGCACTCCAAAGGCCTGAACATCACAAAATATCTCAGAAATATCCTAGGGCTTTTCTTGAACTTCACGTTTGAGATTATCTCGAAATCTTTTAAGGATATAATTCAACCGAAACTAGGAAACTAGGCTAAAACCACACCCTCAAACCGCATAGCCTTATGCGGTTTGGGGAGGCAACCGCATAAGCCTATGCGGTTTGCCCTAGCAACCGCATAAGGCTATGCGGTTTGCCCTAGCAACCGCATAAGGCTATGCGGTTCCTAGGCCTGTTTTTATCCCCGGATTTCCTATTTCTCCGAGGTTTTTAGTATATATACACCCATATACCCTGACCTCGAAATCACAATTCAGAACCAGAAAACACAATTTACAACCAAAATACATCTTTCACACACAATTTCTTACATCTTGCACCCTTCTACAAAACACTCACAAAGCCTCAAGCACTCAAATCCTTGAGTTCAACACACCATCCCGTGTTGAATTCATCCTCCTTTTAAGTTCAAGAAGCGAAGCTCTGCCCAGATCTGAAGCGTCAGGACAAGGTAGGTACCGATCCACTTGGATCAAAGCTTTTTCTTATTTTCTATGGACTAACAAAGGGGTCTACACTTTAGCCCCCAGGCTTTGGCACCCAGTAGCTTGCACTCCAAGTGTTCTATTTACTTGGTACACTCCATATCCGATGACACGCCAAAGTCGCATAAGCAACCGACCTTATAAAATAAACCAATGGACAATTGAATTTTATTTTATTTGCATGCATCTTGCACCTTCTTATTTTGCATTAAATCAACTTAAACAATGAATTCGACCTTTAACTGAACCGTATTCGTTAACAAGTTAAACATGCTAAACTGAGGGTTTTAATCAATCTTTTTGCATCTGCATCTGCATTCTTTTACAAACTTATCGCACTTGTACGTAGCGATAACATTAGCTCAAATATCATCTCACAAGGATTGTTGTAGGTCAGTAGAGGCTATTTTTACATAGGCTTTTCTAAAAGGTTTTCATAAATCATTATTTGAATTAACTCTTTTTCTAAAGTACCCTCACCCCGAATCCAATCTGGTTTCACAAGCCTTAGATCTAGGGGTGTCGGCGTGCTCCAAAATCTAGGACATGTTTTTAACTTAGAACATGGTACCAGGTTCCTAATTTCCGCGATAATTAGGTGGCGACTCCATAACAGTTCTTAAAGGTTTTTCCAACTTAATCTTTTTTAACTTTAAAATCCGCCCTTAAGCAAGACGCCGAGTTGGGTCCCTCGACGCGGTTCCCGGGTTCCACACCTACGCACCGCTGTCTCTCATTTTTACGGCGTATTATCGATTACGTCTTCGCTACCCGGCTTTACGTCGTATTGTGTCATTTTATCATCGATTTTCAACTATTATTTTGCACATACATTTCACAAAATTCAAATCGTCGCATTTCGTAACCTTACGTTAAAGCACGACGTTCTTAATTCACATTTTTTCGAACGTCAAAAACACCTTTTACGATCTCACAAAATTTAATCGTCACATTTCGTAAGCTTGCTTTAACGCACGACGTTCTTAATTCGCATTTTTACGAACGTCAAAACACCTTCTACGGTCTCACAAAATTTAATCGTCTCATTTTCACGAACTTATAATAAAGCACGACGTTCTTAATTCACATTTTTACGAACGTCAAAAACACCTTTTACGGTCTCACAAAATTCAACCGTCACGTTTCGCAAGCTTACATACAAACACGACGTTCTTCATTCACATTTCTATGAGCGTCAAAAGCATCTTTTACGGACTCAAAGTATTTTCCTCAAAACTGCATATTTCACATATTTCAAACATACATACTCTTACTGCGAGTAAGACTATCTCAATCGAGATATGTTTTCTTTTCACGACTAACCATTTAATGCAGGAACACCGAATAAGCAGGTCACAAGGACTTCAAAAGCAAAGCAAGGGCACGAGCAGTCATGCTACAAAACGAGGCAAAATAATCGGCAAGATTTATGACGCCGCACGCATAATCATTAATCACGAAAACTACGCCAACAGGGCGCTTACCATAGTCAACAGATACACCTGATACATAATCAAGGCACGCGTACGAGGTCACGTTGCCAACTCGTGTCAAGCCATGGACACGAATCAACGCCATACGACCCCTACAACTACAACCGTACAAAACATCCAAGGTACACACAAGAAGTCACAAAGCCTACTCGCGTCAAGCCGCGGTCACAAAATTAACCTGATACGAGATCCTACATATCCACGTACGTTCGAATATGACCACAAAATAAAACAAGTCCATAAAATAAGCCAATGTCCTAGCATACATCCCAAATCAATTAGCTTGGTCTCGACGACTGAGCTCCGCACGCAACGAATCTACCTGAGCACGATAATCGGCCAACTCTTGCTCACGCCGGACCTCGAACTCCGCCTGCAGACAAGCCTCCGCAGCCCGAGCCCGCCCTAACTCTATCTGACTCTGCACAAGTGCACCCTGCAAGTCGGTCACATACTTCTCAGCCTTGCAAAGCGCGACCGCTTTATCATTCAACGCCACTCGCCAACGGTTGGCCATTCTCCATAAATTCTTGTGGACATCGAGAGCCACCTGCAAACAAATACGGCCTTCATATACTCAAACTGGGGGCTATAATCAAAAGCAGCTTCAACAAAGTTTGATTAGCGATTTTAGGACAAAATCTAACTCAAACTGGGGGCTATAATCAAAAGCAGCTTCAACAAAGTTTGATTAGCGATTTTAGGACAAAATCTAACTCAAACTGGGGGCTATAATCAAAAGCAGCTTCATTCGTGTTTGATTAGCGATTTTAGGACAAAATCTAACTCAAACAGGGGGCTATAATCCAACGAAGCTCCAGCAAAGTTTGACTAACGATTTTACCTCAAAATCTAACTCAAACTGGGGGCTATATACTACATAACACGCAAGCATAGAAGACAAGTCATACCTGCTTCACCCGAGGGCTCCAACCATCCATACCAGCGTCAGCCACCGCAGATAAGCATCAAGGCAAGACGATCAATGCCGACACCCACCATCATGCTCAAAATCCAAACCCTCATAGAACGGAGGAGGCTGGACCTCAAGGTCAGGGTCACGTGGCTACAAGATACAAAAATCACGGTCAATTTTTGCTTTTTGAACAAGCAAATATATACGAAACAAATGCAAAAACAAAAATACACCTCAATCACGGCAGGCGCCAAAGCAAGGCGCGCCCACGACGTATAGTCCTCATCTAGCCTCAACAGGGACTCCGACTCACCCACGTGATATACGCGGCGAATATCAAGATCGGGCGCCCAGACGAAGAGGACCTTAGGAGGGGCCACAGCACAACAAACTCGCTTCCTAGCCGTGCAGGCCGACAAACGCTCGCCTAAAAACCAGTACGAGTCATACTGAGTCGCAATGTACAACCTCTGTGTATCGCGTAGAGCAAAGCGAGTCGCAATCGATGCAGGGACATTCTCGTATTTTGCCCAAGGGTTACGAACAAACTACAAAAACAAGAAATGAATCAAGATTCGCAAACGCAAGCAAAGCATGAACACAAAGCATAAAAAGAATACAGACTCCTTTTACCTTATCAACGGTCATCTCGTTGAACCGCACTCGAGCAGCATCATAAGTCAAGCGAATACCCTTCCTATTTGCCGTCGCATAAGCATGAAAAGCAGGGTACTTCGCCTTCACGGCAAATTTGTCAGGAAGCAGCGACGGGAAATGAGCATAACACCAGGACTGCGGAAAAACAGAAAATACATCACCAAAGGAGGAAATAACAAGCGACGAAGCAATAAGACACCACAAAAAGGAGAGAGCAAAGCAATCATACCTCCATCAGCAGGCCAGGGCCAACCAAGGACGGTTGGGACCCATCATCGACCTGATCAGGACGAACTGCGTCCCTACAAAATCTAATCAAGAGACCCATGGCAGGAGTCACCCAGTCAAAATCACCCAACCTAGACAAGTTCCTCAACGCCATTAAAACAGCAGTCGACGCCCGCTCGCCTTTATCCCCAAAATGAGTGGTCGACAGAAACCACCATAGCCACAACCGAGCATTCTGCTCGTGACTCACCTCACTCACCTGCTTCTTCCCATGGCCTTTGAAGTAATCATCAATCCATGACGTCCGAGGCTGAAATGTGTTCCGCTCGTCCCTCGCACATCTAATACCGCCTCCAATCAAACGAACAACCGTTGCACTAGAGATAGCAGGACGCGCTTTGTCCCACGCAATCACCTCCTCTCCGTGAGGAAGCCCCGAAACAATCGCAAGAGACGAGAAAGTAATGCCAACCTCGTATCCAGGCATATGGAAGGTATTAGTGGTATCCCAAAATCTGTCTAGCAACGCTCGAAGCACAGAAAGATGAGAATTCACATTCTTCTTACGCGCCTCCCTCCACTTCGTCACCAGCGGACCAAAAGCCGTGCCGAGGATTATCTTCTGCGATTCGGGAGACAACTTCTGGTTAAAAGCATCCATGACAGTGCGGAAACCATAGAAGGTCCTCATAATACCCAATTTGAAGCCAACCTTCACCCGAGTAGACAGATGCTCCAACGGGTTCTAAACTAAGCTCACACCGTCCCAATCCTTGGCAACATTTGCCCACAATCTCGGCCCATGGGGAAATGATGGCCTCAAGCCTAGCTCATCAACTACGCCCATAAACATATCTTGCGCAGCAGCCGGCCCAACATCAACACCATCAATGCCACCTCCAACATCACCTGCAACCTCACCTCCGGCTGCAGCCTCAGCCGCGTCATCCGCAACCTGCTCATCATCCTCCTGCTCCTCCTCGGGCTCAGGAACATCCTCAAAAGCATTCTCAAGTCGACGGGGAGGATCTCGTCTTGGATTATCAACAACAGGATCATCTCCAGACTCGTCAGAACTCACCTCACCAGAAATGCCAGCACTACTACCCTCACCTCGCTCACAACTACCACTAGCCTCTGCTGCGCGACGACCACGCGTCCGAACACCACCCTCAGCACTACTAGCAACAGCAGCTACTTTACGCTTCCTACTAAGCCTATCATTCTTACGTCCACCCCCACGACCTCTACCTCGGCCTTTCCCGACGGACACCGGTGGCTCAGGAACCCCACTTCCACGCCCAACACCTTGCAAAGGTGCAGAACCAACTCCACGCTCGCCAACGGAAGGCCTAGGTCGCTCAGCAGCAGCCCCACGCTCACCAACAGAAGGCATAGGTAACTCCACAGCAGACCCCGCAGTAACTCCAGTCGTCTCTACCGTACGCCCTACATCGCCAACAGAAGGCCCTGTCGGCCCCACGGTAGTAGTAGTACGATCACTGACAGAAGGCATAGGAGACTCCGGAACAGCTCCCTGTACCTCGTTCCCTGGCGTCAAAGCGGAAGGAGTCTTGAACAAATCAGACTGAGACGGACCTTCAGAACTCACTAAGTGATGACGCAGCTCGAAAATTGGTGTACGCTCTTCCCCTGTAGGAGCGAAATTAATACTATCGATGACATCCTGCATGGCACTAGTCGTAGGTATCACGATCTCAGGGCCACCTACGCAAATTCAAGAAATGCTCTTAAGCAACGCAGCAATATGATAAGACAAAAATACGATTCAGACAAAACAAGTTCATGACCAACAGAAGAATGCACATGTACAAAGGCAACAGAAAAACAAGCTTCAGGCCTATCTTTGACAGAAAAGGCTGAAAAGGAACAGAAATACAGAGATACATATTTCATGACACAGATGCAATATCTACGTCATACACATTTAATCCAAGGAACAAGGTGTGGATACCCATATCCGTACCCTCCCAAACAAAACCCTGTGATGTATCACGGACTTTTATTACGCATGCTTTAACGTTGACTTTTACGGTTCTAACTAATGTCGAATTCATTTTGAGTCGTTTTAAATGTTAAAATGTTTTAGGTCGCTTCACATCACACTTAAATAAACGTTCATTTTGTCCATTTGGAGTCTAGCTAGGTCCTTGTCCTGCTTCATTTGGCATGAGCTTCGCATTTGCACTACAATTGGCCCTTTTACATTAACAAGGTCTGATTCAGCATTCCTAAATTTCTAAATTTAGGCCCGGTAGCTAAAACCGCTATTTAGCCCCCTCTTACACAAAATACGGCTTCACGTCTTACCTTATTTCACAAAAACTATGCAAATACACCTTTTTCATTTTTTCTGTCTCGGCCGGCAAACTGAAGCCTAAACCCAAATTTCTTTGGCCCGCACTCCAAAGCCCTAAGCATCACAAAATATCTCACAAATATCCCAGCACTTTTCTTGAGCTACACGTTGAGATTATCACGAAATCTTTCAAAGATTTAATACAATCAAACTTGAGCGGACCTAAAACCAGACCCCAAACCGCATAAGCTTATGCGGTTTGAGGGGAACCGCATAAGCCTATCACGGTTTCCCCAGGCAACCGCATAAGGCTATGCGGTTCCTAGGCCTGTTTTTATCCCGGATTTCCTAATTTCTCCGAGGTTTTTAGTATATATACACCCCTATACCCAACCTCGAGAATCATCTTTCACAACCATAATACATCTCTTACACCACAAATTCTCATCTTACACCCTTTCACATCCACAAAAGCCTCACGCACTCAAATCTTTGAGTTCAACACATCATCCCGTGTTGAATTCACCCTCCTTTCAAGTTCAAGAAGCGAAGCTCTGCCCAGATCTGAAGCGTCAGGACAAGGTAGGTACCGATCCACTTGGATCAAAGCTTTTTCTTATTTTCTATGGACTAACAAAGGGGTCTACACTTTAGCGCCCCCCCCGGCTTTGGCACCCAGCGCGCTTGCACTCCAAGTGTTCTATTTACTTCGGGTACACTCCATATCCGATGACACGCCAAAGTCGCATAAGCAACCGACCTTATAAAATAAACCAATGGACAATTGAACTTTATTTTATTTGCATGCATCTTGCACCTTCTTATTTTGCATTAAAATCAACTTAAACAATGAATTCGACCTTTAACTGAACCGTTTTCGTTAACAAGTTAAACATGCTAAACTGAGGGTTTTAATCAATCTTTTTGCATCTGCAATCTGCATTCTTTTACAAACTTATCGCACTTGTACGTAGCGATAACATTAGCTCAAATATCATCTTATAAGGATTGTTCTAGGTCGATGAGGCTATTTTTACATAGGCTTTTCTAAAAGGTTTTCATAAATCATTATTTGAATTAACTCTTTTTCTAAAGTACCCTCACCCCGAATCCAATCTGGTTTCACAAGCCTTAGATCTAGGGGTGTCGGCGTGCTCCAAAATCTAGGACATGTTTTTAGCTTAGAACATGGTAGCAGGTTCCAATTTTCCGCGATAAATAGGTGGCGACTCCATAACAGTTCTTAAAGGTTTTTCCAACTTAATCTTTTTTAACTTTAAAATCCGCCCTTAAGCAAGACGCCGAGTTGGGGTCCCTCCCGGGTTCCACAGTTTGGCGACTCCGCTGGGGAGGTTTTATTTTTAAAACCAAAAACTAGCTTTTTCTTTTTAAAAATAAAGAGGTGAAACTTGAAAGCCTTGAACAATCCAAGTATACATATTTGAGCTATGCACATTCGTTTAGAGTCCATTCCTTTTGGAATCTAGGCACCCTTTGCACCCTCGAGAGGTGGTTCCCACATACAGGCTTGTCCACTCGATAAAGCACATGCCGGACTAGCTTTCCTCTCGCCCCTCCACGGCTTGCCGTAAACGGCTATCTCGACCGCCCCAGTGCTCCCTTCAAAAAACCTATCGCCCCGGCGTAAGGAAATGAAGGGGTTAAGTATCTGCCAAAGCGTACTCGAGGTAGTTGGAGGTGTACCCGACCAACTCATTTTTCACCCTTTTTGAGTCATACGTACAAGTTCGAGGCTATGCACTCCATGGTCTTTTTCAAAACGAGCATTTGCATTCACATCTTCGAAAACTCGCTTAAACGTTTCAAAGATAAATGAACCTAACATCTAACAAGCTAACACTTTTCAAACAAAACTATCGCGAATTTTTGAAATAAACTTTTTCAAAATTTCCTTTTTCACTAACAAGCAAAAACCCGAGCAAGGAATAAAACCCGAGCTCGCGGATTTCAATCCTCTAGGTCACACGGCCTAGACTCCACTTTTAACATCCTCGACTCGACTTGTTAACCACTCTCGAGTCGAATCCTTTCTCTTTTACACATCCGAACTCGAGCTCACCTCGGCAAATCACCGATATCAGCTCGATGGGTGCCAAGCAAAACCTTTTAACATCGAGACGAGATGTGCGCACACATCCTCGTCTCAAAAGCTTTCCTTTAGCTAAAACTTTTTCGAAAACCTCCTTTTTCAAGCTTAAAAAGAGTTTTCTTAACAAAGAAATGAGCTAGAATGAACACTTAAAATGAACGTTGGTCTAGTCACGTCACTAACGTGCAAATTTAACCCACACAACCTAATCCATTCTCAACACGCTCGACTCGCCTAGCTAATCGCTCTCGAGTCGAATCCTTCTCGCTCATCTAGGCTCGAGCCCTTAACGATGAACCGTTAGGTGGGCTCGACAAAGCTAACACCTTTTAACATCGAGACGAGATGTGCACACGCATCCTCGTCTCAAAAGCTTCCTATTAGCCAAACCTTGTCTAAAATCTCCTTTTTCAAGCTTAAAAGGTCTTCCTAAACAAAAATGAGCTAAAAATGAACGCTTAAAACGAACGTTGAATCTAATAGGACTAACTAGATACATGTCACACAAACCGATCCATTCTCAACATACTCGACTCGACTAGCTAACCGTTCACGAGTCGAATCCTTTCCATGCATCTAGGCTCGAGCCCTTAACGATGAACCGTTAACATGGGCTCGACGAATGCAAATCAAACACATTTCAACGTCGAGACAAGATCCGCACACGCCGTCTTGCCTCAAAGACTTCTTAGGCACAACATTGCTCCTAAAGCAATACACTCTCATTTTTGAAACAAGCTCTCTTCAAAAATCTCCTCACTTTTACAAAACAAGCAACACACTCTCATTTTTGAAATAAATTCTTTTCAAAATCTTCTTATTTTTACAAACCAAGCAAAACACACCCGCTTTTGAAATGAGCTCTTTTCAAAAATCTCCTCACTCCTCGCAAAACAAATAATCGACATTCTCTTTAGGCCAAACGGCCCAAAGTCGACTCGTTCAAAGAAAATTGTCTTTTTCAAGCAAACAAAACCCGAGAATGGCCAAGCCCAATCTCGCGGACTTTTCATCAGACCAAATGATTCATAACCATCTTGGCCTAAATCCTCTTACAAACTACTTTCACAAAATCCTCAACACGTTTTTGAAATAACCTTTTTCAAAAAATCCTTCCTTCGAACCGAATGGCCCATAGTCAGGACGGTTTGATCTAGACAAACAGTCTCCTCAAAACACCCGAGAATAATCACTTTATTCTCGTGACATTCCGAAACATAAATGAAATACATGACCCGCACTCATTGTAACCCATTTATTACCAAACATTTTCAAACCCGAGAATGGACCTTTTCTTGAAAACAAATCCAGGAAAATAAACATTTTCAAAATCCATGATTCAAAATGGCCTACCGCCATTTTAATCCAAACATCTCTTTTCACAAGACAACAAAACCTAGGAATGAACTAGCATCATCCCGAAAATCATTCACGGTTAGACCAAGTGGCTCATAGTCGCTTTAATCTAACCCTATTTCAAACCGAATGTATGAAAACGAGTATAACCGTCTTCATCACATCTTCAAACACCCTTGATTCGGATAGCCTATCGCCACTCCGAATCGATTCACACTTTCACCGACAAGCCACTAACACGAGCTTATTGGATTTGATTTCAAAACGCTTTTTACATCAAGCCAAAATGTGACAACACATTTTGCTCAACAAAACATCCTGCTTTTCGCCGAAAACAAAACTTTTGCAAAATCGAAGACAAATCTATGTTTGCATGAGCCAAGTCCCGACGCGAGCATCAACCCCATCCGAGACATGTGCGTCTCGAGCACCCAGCGAAGAATCCATCAAGGCGCCGCCGACGATCTCACGGATCTCCTCAAGAAATTCGAGTCTTTTCAATACGGGTCGAGTTTTTAAACATTGAATCAATCTCTGACAGTCTAGGGCAATCGAGTCTTCGACGTACGACATTTTTAACAAATCGATTAAGGAATAAGTTTGCCTACAACCCAGCTTCCTTTTTACACACTTTTCCCATAAAAAACACAATTCTACACCAACATACATTGCATCCCAGGAACAACTATCCTAGGGAGATCTAGGCCGGGTACGAAGGTCCAAGTCAACAACTAAATCAAAAACAAAGACAAGAAAGCTTCCGACGACTAAACACCTAAGGTTCACTAGTCTGCTTGTGGTCTACTACTCATTTGCTTTTGGAGGAGGATCCATTAACTCGAGCTCCACAAAGGTCATCAATTTGATCGCGACCAAAAGTACGAGTATTCCTGGATCGCCCTCCGCGTACTTGCTCGCGTGCCTAATAGGCAAACGAACTTGTCAAAGGAGCCCGGCGGAATAGACACACGATCACATGTGACCACCGGGCCGCCGTGTTAAGCAAGGTCCGAGCTCAAGCCCAAGCCACACAGGGCGTGAGATATTCTCAAACCAAACGGGGATACAAGGAACAAAGATCAAAAAAAAAAAAAAAAAAAAGCAAAAGGACTCAAAGCTCCGGAACAAGGGGCAAAACAACTAAGCAAAAAGCTTAAGAAGTCGAAAGCTTAAGAAGTCAAAAGCTTAAGAAGTCAAAAACTCAAAAAGCTTAAGAAGTCAACAAGCTTAGAAATCAATAAGCGAGGGGCCGAAACCCCAAAAGCAAGAAGTACCAAAGCCCAGAAACGAGTGGCCAGGTCCTTGAAATTCCAAATTGAAGACACAACAGAAGTAGCAAGCAACCAGCCTAGATCAACTAAGGAGAACCCACCCTTAGGATGCAATGTATCAAGGTCAAACACATAAACACCCCTTGGACCGGCGGGTCCCTAAACACGCACCTTTCCACAAAAACAAACCCACCTCCTGGACCGGCGGGTCCCTAAACACGCGCCTTTCCACATAAACACCTCATGCACGCCCTTAAACACCCCTTTCGGAACTACGCTAGGTTTGATTCCGTAACCACGGATACGTAGGCCGCTCTCCCGAGCTCAACCAACCTTTTACAAAAATCCACAAAATATTCCTCGTCCAAAGCTTTCCATGCTAAGGATGTGTCCACAAAAATTCACAAAGCTCAAAGGCAAACTATTTCTTTATCGAGGCGACTAAAACGAATTCGTCAAGGCAAAGTTGTCATAGACTTAGGAGTAGTACTCTGCTTTTTGGTCTAACACTGTTTTGCAGAACAACAAAGATCCCACCTCGCATAAGCAAGCACCACCTGGGCTCCACCAACGCACGTGTTCCCGAATATGGCAACCATGCAACCGCCGAGTCTCAAATCACGATACGATTCGCTCTCTATTTTGCAAACTTTTCGGCATTTTAAGCATCGAGTCACACGCCGAGTCAATCCTCTTCCAATCAAACAATTTAGCGACATTTAAACCGCTCCTTTCAAAACTCTCCAGCTTTCAAAACGCTCCCACGGGCGACGCGCTTTCAAACTTACACGAGGCAATGCACCTCAAATTAGCTAATCACCTTTCAAAATTAACCCAATACTCGAGTTAATATGAAAGCACTTTGCAATTCACTTTTGCAAACACACCCTTTCGCAAACAAAATGTACCTTCGAAAATGCATCTCAAATCCTTAAAATGCATCTCGAATCTTCAAGTCTAAGCTTTTCCAAAAATTTAACTCTCGGCACTCAAGTTAATACATTTTGAGAAACAAGATTCTTCGAATTTAACTCACTCGAGTTAACACATTTTAAGCAAAAGCTCTTTCGAACTACGCCGGTTTGATTCCACGTTCAGGATACGAGGCGACTCACGCAAAGCACAACCGAACCTAGCACTACACCCCACTCCGTGTTGAGATTCTACCGATTCTCATCCTCGACAACCGGGGCTTTTCAACCTTTGCACTCAAATGACCCTCCACGGTCTTCACAACTCTAGCTCAAGCTCACAACGCCAAAACGCTTTTTCATCTTGCATGAAGCCTTAAACCGACATTTCAAATGTTCATTTTTAAAGCTCATTTCGACAACTAAATGAATCTTTCACAAAAGATTTTTCAACAAAAACATTTTCATCCAAACATCCCAATCGGAATCATTTCGCTTTTCAAACCTAGCTTACTAACACTACAGACTGAGATACTAAATGTAAACAAGGGTTCACACAATCCTTATTACACAAGCATACTAATACAACTAATGGTGAAGACGGCAGTGCTGGCCAAAGTCTATCAACCCAAGCCACCTCAAAGACGACTGACGATATAATTGAATCGCTCGCTTCCACCCACGCTACATTCTTCTCCATTTTGCCTTAATTTCAATCAAATTAAGCCAAACTACGGGGGAAATTTCAAAACCAAACACCATACTCTTCACTTTGACTCAGTTTTCATTCAAAACTTAGTCAAACTCGAGGGGGTAATCCAAAAACTCCTCCTCCTGATACACGCCCTATACTTTGACTCAGTTTTCATACAAAACTTAGTCAAACTCAAGGGGGTAATCCAAAAACACCTTTATCCTACTGCAACCCATAGCCTTTTACATAGTTTGACTATCGTTATATACCATAACTCAGTCAAACTGGGGGCTCACATACACCGACACCATAACTCAGTCAAACTGGGGGCTGACGCTTCCTATCAAGAATTAAACCTTTACAACGAAATATGGGATACCATAACTCAGTCAAACTGGGGGCTGACGCTTCCTATCAAGAATTAAACCTTTACAACGAAAAATGGGATAATTTTTCGCATTTTTGAAGACACCCTTGCTATAAGCATCTACGGTTGAGCGACACCTCCAGAACCGCTACAAACATGAACATGCACACTAAAAGCATAACACTTTCATGTGTGCATCAGACAAGCAACACCCGAACGTAGCTCCAAGCACCAAACACCCTAACACATCCAAGAAACGTCCCGTACGTCCAAACATCAAGCCACTCATACAATCCCAAGCACCTACACCCCAAGTCTGAGAGATGAGTATCACGTGAATCCAAACGAACCACCAGATACCACGTCTCATGGTCGAAGCAAGCGAAATTGAAGATCTCGAAAGGAAAATCGCGAGTTCGAATATTTCCGGATTTGAAACCGCGACATGTGCGAATGAGTTCACGCTTGAAGTCGCCAATTGATAAGGGATTCCCCGGAAGAGTCACTAGTCTACAGGCAATTTCCAGAGCATGTCTTGTTCCACGTTTTCCCCTCATTTTTCTTCATACACGCAAGCTTTCATGGTTAAGGCGTCACCTAAAGTCCGCCACAAGCACTAGCACATACATTATGCGCTATGCCTTGGTTAAGGCGTCACCTACAGTCCACCATACTCGTGTGCTAAGCATTTAATACACTGCATGTAAGCGGCTAAACACGTACATTCTTCACGAGTCCTTACACCCTCTTACACGTCCCTGTGGAGTATTACTTCCTCCCCATGGAGTCCACACACCTATACAGACATTTCCCACGGAGTCCAAGACATATCCTTCAACTTCCCCAACAAATCACTAACCTTCGCCGTAGCAGATACACCTCTACAAAGCATCCTGAACGAGTCATCCTTCAACTTCGGAGCATAAACACCAAGCGTCTACATCAGCACATCCAACAAGTCCAAGCAATTACACGGAGCAGTATACATGAGCACATACACCTTCCTCGGTTCATAATTCCCGGCGAATATACACCTGCACCCCTTACAAGACGAAACACCATCATTCTTCCACAAGATCAAACAACCACAACTACACCTACGCTCCTCGGCGAGACCATACATATACACCCTTCCCTAGCAAACTAGTACTTCTCCAAAGAAATACTACACTAAGCACTGCGCTTCCTCGGCGACCCGGGCTCAACATCAATAACGGCATCGGCATAAGCGGCGGCATCGAATAACGGCGTCGGCAAAGGCATCAAAGAACGACAGACTACCTTCTCCTCAACGGAAGACAATCATATGCAACTACGACTACATAGACACTCCTCGGCGAGCCCAAGCACAAACACTCTGCAATATACACCTAACTCCAAGCATTTCACTCTACATAGACGCTCCTCGGCGAGTTCAAGCACAAGTATTTCGCGAAACACATTCGAACACAAGCATTACACGGACGCTCTTTCACGAGACCTACACTAACACCTACATGAACACCCCTACTCAATTACACACCTCACACATACCCAAACATCTTACAAGCACCTGCACCCCTGCACTTCAGCCCCTTATACACATGCAACACAAAGATATCACAAGCACCAGCACTAGGCATCCGACAATACCAAGCACACACAAAGGCAACGACAGTACAACAAGCACGACGAAGACATCCAGCAGGCCGGCAGGCCCTTATAGCATGCACGGACCGTCACGTCCTTAAAATGCGCACGCCCCTCCCTGTTTAGCCCGGTTCGAAGTCCTCGTCTCACCCATGGACACATGCTTCGTTCCGCTGAATATATCGAGACTGTAATGGTCCGGATATGGTCGTAGGAGTTTGACTAGCGCTCTAGTCCGAGCTCAGTCAAACTGGGGGCTCTGTGGATACCCATATCCGTACCCTCCCAAACAAAACCCTGTGATGTATCACGGACTTTTATTACGCATGCTTTAACGTTGACTTTTACGGTTCTAACTAATGTCGAATTCATTTTGAGTCGTTTTAAATGTTAAAATGTTTTAGGTCGCTTCACATCACACTTAAATAAACGTTCATTTTGTCCATTTGGAGTCTAGCTAGGTCCTTGTCCAGCTTCATTTGGCATGAGCTTCGCATTTGCACTACAATTGGCCCTTTTACATTAACAAGGTCTCGATTCAAAGATTCCTAAATTCCTAAATTTAGGCTCGGTAGCTAAAACCGCTATTTAGCCCTCTTACACAAAATACGGCTTCACGCCTTACCTTATTTCACAAAAACTATGCAAATACACCCTTTTCATTTTTCCGGTCTCAGTTCAAACCAGCCCAAACCCAAATTTTGGGCCCGCACTCCAAAGCTCTAAGCATCACAAAATATCTCACAAATATCCCAAAGACTTTTCTTGAGATACACGTTCGAGATTATCACGAAATCTTTCAAAGATTTAATACAACCGAAACTTGGAAAGCAGACCTAAAACCAGACCCCCAAACCGCATAACCTTATGCGGTTTGAGGGGGGGACCGCATAAGCCTATGCGGTTTCCCCAGGCAACCGCATAAGGCTATGCAGTTCCAGCCTGCTTTATCCCCGATTTCCTAATTTCTCCGAGGTTTTTAGTATATATACACCCCTATACCCAACCTCGAAGGATCATCTTTCACAACCATAATACATCTCTTACACCACAAATTCTCATCTTACACCCTTTCACATCCACAAAAGCCTCACGCACTCAAATCTTTGAGTTCAACACATCATCCCGTGTTGAATTCACCCTCCTTTCAAGTTCAAGAAGCGAAGCTCTGCCCAGATCTGAAGCATCAGGACAAGGTAGGTGCCGATCCACTTGGATCAAAGCTTTTTCTTATTTTCTATGGACTAACAAAGTGGTCTACACTTTAGCGCCCAGGCTTTGGCACCCAAATAGCGTTTGCACTCCAAGTGTTCTATTTACTTCGGGTACACTCCATATCCGATGACACGCCAAAGTCGCATAAGCAACCGACCTTATAAAATAAACCAATGGACAATTGAACTTTATTTTATTTGCATGCATCTTGCACCTTCTTATTTTGCATTAAAATCAACTTAAACAATGAATTCGACCTTTAATCAACTGCTTTTTCGTTAACAAGTTAAACATGCTAAACTGAGGGTTTTAATCAATCTTTTTGCATCTGCATCTGCATTCTTTTACAAACTTATCGCACTTGTACGTAGCGATAACATTAGCTCAAATATCATCTTACAAGGATTGTTCTAGGTCAGTAGAGGCTATTTTTACATAGGCTTTTCTAAAAGGTTTTCATAAATCATTATTTGAATTAACTCTTTTTCTAAAGTACCCTCACCCCGAATCCAATCTGGTTTCACAAGCCTTAGATCTAGGAGTGTCGGCGTGCTCCAAAATCTAGGACATGTTTTTAGCTTAGAACATGGTAGCAGGTTCCTATTTTCCGCGATAAATAGGTGGCGACTCCATAACAGTTCTTAAAGGTTTTTTCAACTTAATCTTTTTTAACTTTAAAATCCGCCCTTAAGCAAGACGCCGAGTTGGGGTCCCTCCCGGGTTCCACACAAGGATGCGCAAAGACAGAGAAAAGTCAAGCAGAACAGCCAAAAAGCAAGCTCCAGGCCTATATTTGACAGAAAAAGCTAAAACAAAGCAGAGACGCAAAAATGCATATTTTATGACACATATACGATGTAAACGGCATGCACGTTCAAGACCAAAGAGCAAGGATACGCAAAAGCAAAAAAAAAAAAAAAAAAAAAAAAAAACAGAGGAAACAGCAAAAAAGCAAGCTTTAGGTCTATTCTTGACAGACAAGGCCAAAACAACGCAGGAGTACAGGAATGCGCATATTATGACACGTATACGATGTATACGTCATACACAACCTATGAAAAGAACTAGATAATGCCCTTCTCAACAAAAAACCAAGCAAAACAACAGAAAATACGCTTTAGGCTTATTCTTGACAGATAAGGCTAAAACGGCGCAGAGACACAGAAATACCCAATTCGTGACACGTATACGACATACAAGTCATAATGAACACCCACAAAAAGTTTCGTATAAAAAACATGTCCCGAACACCTCGACTGAATAGCTTTTGTAAAAAACGCACGCAAGCTACAAAGACAGCCTTTTCACGACCATTTCCTGGCCAATGAAGCCCTGACTTCCCACGAAACAACACCCTAGCCAACCCAAGCAACACGCATGACAACACTTCCAAGACTCGAAGCACGAGAAGCAAGAAAAACGACTTCAAGAAGCCTAGTTTAACTACGCAAAAACACCACAAAAACACCCCGAAACACCTCCAAATGACGCATGGTCAGCAAAACTAAACAAGTCATACCCCATACAAGTCATCACGACCCAAGGCGAAAGTTTTCGACAAGTTTCGGAACCGAAAATTTCAACCCAAAAACCGTCTCCCACACAAAAACACACGAAAATCACAGATGTTCAAACCGTTTTTCACACACAAGTCACCCAAAGCCTCGTCACTAGCATACAAGGACGTTTCAAAAGCAACAAGGCCACTCAAGATCGTCTCACACGACAAAAACAAAGTACAACCACCAAAAACACCCTCTTTACACGGTTTTCAACCCAAAACACCCGCTTTTCGCGCCTATTTCAACGAAACAAATTTACCCGTGCATTATACTACTAATGGGTAACCTACATTGAAACTTTGAGCATGTTTCGAGACAAAAATGAAAAATGACCAAAATGCCCTTGACCTTCTACACGAAAAACAGCCCCAAGACACGGGTTTTTCACATACAATCATCAACAATAGCAAGACAAGCCTCTTAATACTCTCAAGCATCGATTTCAAGCAACAATGATGGCAAAATTCGAATCATGCAAAGCGGTTTAACATAAACCCTAAAAAACGAATTTTCAGTTAAAACCGACTCAAACCAACTTCAAAACACGAAATAGCAACTTGATTGAGTGCATACCTTGGTCCATTGCGAATCGTAGGAAGCAGAATCACGAATTTTGGCTGAAAAATCGCCAAGAACGAGCTTTTTGATTAAAGTGTGTTTGTGTGTTGTTTTTCGGCTGTTTGCAAAACCCTCCCCTTCCCGTGTTTTTAGTTTGGACTGGTTACTGTGGTCCATTACACTATTAATCCGCTCTTTTACGCCTTGTTATGAGAAAAACACAAGAATACACGCGCTCGTTACAAGTCGAGAACCTAATAATAACACATATACACTCTTTACGAGTTACAAATTACAAATACGTATACTCCTCACGAGTTAAATACGTATATTTTACAAAACAAATACACTCTTTACGAGTCACAAATCAAAATACGTACACTCCTCACGAGTTAAATACGTATACTTTTCAAAACAAATACACTCTTTACGAGTCACAAATCAAAATACGTATACTCCTCACGAGTTAAATACGTATACTTTTCAAAACAAATACACTCTTTACGAGTCACAAATCAAAATACGTATACTCCTCACGAGTTAAATACGTATATTTTTCAAAACAAATACACTCTTTACGAGTCACAAATCAAAATACGTATACTTCTCACGAGTTAAATACGTATATTTTTCAAAACAAATACACTCTTTACGAGTCACAAATCAAAATACGTATACTCCTCACGAGCTAAATACGTGTATTTTCCAAAACAAATACACTCTTTACGAGTCACAAATCAAAATACGTATACTCCTCACGAGTTAAATACGTATACTTTTCAAAACAAATACACTCTCTACGAGTCAAAAATCAAAAATACGTATACTCCTCACGAGTTCAATACGTATATTTTTCAAAACACACACATTCTTTACAAAGTCAAAATCACAAATACGTATACTCCTTACGAGTTAAATACGTATATTTTTCAAAACACATACATTCTTTACAAATTCAAAATCACAAATATGTATACTCCTTACGAGTTAAATACGTATATTTTTCAAAACAAATACACTCTCTACGAGTCAAAAATCAAAAATACGTATACTCCTCACGAGTTCAATACGTATATTTTTCAAAACACACACATTCTTTACAAAGTCAAAATCACAAATACGTATACTCCTTACGAGTTAAATACGTATATTTTCAAAACACATACATTCTTTACAAATTCAAAATCACAAATACGTATACTCCTTACGAGTTAAATACGTATATTTTTCAAAACAAATACACTCTTTACGAGTCACAAATCAAAATACGTATACTCTTCACGAGTTAAATATGTATATTTTTCAAAAACAAATACACTCTTTACGAGTTACAAATCGAAATACGTATACTCCTCACGAGTTAAATACGTATAATTTTCAAACACAGACACTCTTTACGAGTCAAAAATCAAAAATACGTATACTCCTCACGAGTCAAATACGTATATCTTTCAAATGCATACGAAACAAAAACAAAATACGCACTTTTATTTCAAATAAAAACGCAGAAACACGATTTCCTTTCATGAAGCAAGAACGCAGACACCCATGCTCTCTGCGGAAGAGAAAGTCAAAACACAAATACACAAGCAAGCACGCAGCAGACACGCAAGACGCAGAAGATGGCCAAGCTACAAAACGCCATCAAATGACATCCAAACAACAGCAGGCCAGCAAGCCCTTAAACATGCAGGACCGTCATGTCCTTAAACATGCCGTCCCTCCCCGCATTCCCGACACTAAGTCCTCATCTCTCCCCGAGACACATACTTAGCGTCGCCAGGTAGTATCGAGACTGTAATGGTCCGGATACTATCTTTTAAAGTATTGACTAGCGCTTTAGTCCAAGCTCAGTCAAACTGGGGGCTCTGTATGTAACACCCCGTGTTATTTTAACACAATATGATAAAAGAATTTAATTCCTCAAATTAAATTCATCCTTTTTTCATATAATAAAAATGCGACTTAAATTTTTCGCCAAATAATACAAAATTTTCCTAAGTACAAATTTCTAAATTTTGAAAAATAAAGTTTGTTGTATTATCTTTAGAATTGAAAAAGAAACACATTTCAAAATTTTATAAAAATCAACACGAAATTAATATCGCCTTTCAAAATTCAAAAATGTTAAGTTATGTTTACTATTCATAAAAATATATGTAAAACCTTTTATTCATAAAATTCAATTTCGAACATTTTTCATTTTCGAATAAAAATGAACCTTTATACTTTCCCCGTCTCTGAAATTCGGGTCAACAATTTCAAACACGCAAATCAAAAATCAAACAATCTTATCCTCTTCCATTTTCTTACACTAGTCTACATTTTCACTTACACCTTTATTTTAGTCATCATCATTTTTATTTTGTATTTAAATTTAAAATTTATAACTTTAATAAAAATACTTATACAAATACAATACTACTACTTTAATACTACCATTTTCATTTCCATGACTTTTAAATATTTCCTTCAATAATAAATAAAATATTTTAGTCTTAAATTTATAAAATGAATACTTTTCAGAAAATCGCCAAAACAGCACATTTTAACTTTTATCGCTTTTGACGCCCGACTTTTTAAAACTGATTAATTTCGTGAAAAACATTTTAAAACATTCAAGGGAACATTTTTAGCACCAAATCGTAATGGAGACCATACTAACCAATTAGAATCAATGTGTTCCCTAATATCTTTTAATTAAACTTTAAATAAAACTAAAACTAAATACTTAACACCTAAGTTATTCTAACTTATCCTACAAGTATTACAAAGAGCAAAATCAACTCATCATCCTCTCCATAATGTCGTGCCATGCTCCTCATTTTCTCTCTTTTATTTTCTTTCTTTTTTCTTCCAAAATCCTCTAAAATAAAACGCTTAATAATATTCGAATAAATCTTTAGTGTTCTAGTTAATTAGGGGGTCTTTTAAGAGCTAACTTGCAAGGATTTTTGGGTGAAGTTAATGGGTTTTATGGGTGAAGAAAATTCCGATCTAAAATTTATTTTAGATCCTCGACGATTAATTAACATCCGATTTAAGGTGACTAGTTATATCTCATATTAGCCTCTTTGTAAATTAATTTGATTTTTATTATAAGTTTTATGAGTATGATTTTATGTTCAAAATATGATAAACATCATTTATGTGTATGTGTTTGTTATGTGAAGTATAATAAAATGATAATAAATAAGTATTATTGATAATAGATAAATTGTAGTTATATGATAATATGTTTAGTTAAATTAATTTTGAGCATTTTTAATTATGATTCATATGATTTTTATGTTTAGTTATGTTTTAGTTATGTTGTAGTTATATATAAAAATTGTGTTAAGTTTTTACAATGAGTTTAAAGTGATTAAAAATCGAAAATGTAAACTTATACATATATACTACTCCTCACGGTTTTCCTTAATTTTTTAAATAAATTTTCACTTTTAATTTTTGTAAATAATATGTTAGATTAAGTTAGTTAAAATGGATGTTGTTGTGTGAAAAAATTTAAATTAGAAAAATAATGTATAAGTTGTTAAATATGCTTTTGTGTTCTTAACTTGTTATTTGTGTTCTTGATGTTCTTGAAAATGTTCATGTGTGTTCATCTTTGTTACTCACTTTGATTTTGCTTTCTTTTATGTTTGTTAATAATTTGTGTTTATGTTTAGTTATTGTTTTATATATTGTTAGTATTATGTTATAAATCAACTTAAAACATTATAAATCATTAAGATTAAAAAGTTAGAAATTTAAAGTGTTGAAAAACACTATTCATAAATATAAATGAAATTTTTAGTAAATTTCATTTTAGTTTAAATCGTTCTAGTATAATTAGAATAATTAAATTATAAAGACTTTAAGCTAAAAACCGTTAAAATCGAAAAATGAAAATTTGGATACCACCATGACTAGCTCACGGCATTCCCATGTATTTTGGGTTAAAAATCGTTTTTATCACTTTTTAGTTTATTGTTAAAATAATTTAATTATTAGTTAATAAGTTAGAATTAAGAAATTAAAAGAAATAAATCAATTTTGACATATTTATAATACTACACGACATTCTTAAGTAAAGTAGACTAAATTTGATCAAAATGAAAATATCACTAAGTCACTAAAGTTTAATAGTTATTAGAATTGAAATTTTGTATAAATCGATTTAGTTATAAATGAAATATATTAAACCGATAAAAATGGTTAACCGTTATAAAAATGAACTAAATCGTGTGCTACCGCCTTTGCACTTGGACTGTTGAACTTGGACATACGGACTAAAATGAATCATCCACGATACTATTATTTTAAAATGAAAATCACTAACTTTAGTAAATAGACGACTAAATTTAACTGAGTCTCATTTTAAAATAAATATCATTGATCACTTTTTTTACAAACCGAACTTAACGTTTTTAAAACTAGACTTTTAAAATATTTTCACAAATCACTAAATACAAAACGAACCTAACGACTTTGAAACTAGAGATTTGTACTTAGGAAATAAAAAGGTTTAGTTTTATACCTAAAATATCTTAAGTATAAATTCGAAGTATACAAATACGAACACGTATAAAATACGTATAAAATACGAAGTATAAAAATACGAATACGTATAAAAATACGTATAAAATACGATGAATAGTGAATAATGAATAGTGAAAAGTGAATAGTGAAAAGTGAATAGTGAAAAATTTACGAAACTTGTAAAACAAGTTACGTCTCAAAATTCAAAGATATTTCAAATCTCAAAATTTGAAATATTGGAAAAAAATTGAAAATTTTACTAAGTATAGAAAATTGAAAAGGAATAAGTAAATGACTTAAAGTGTTTGAAAAACACTTAAATAAAATTGGACATACTAATAAACGTATTAATATAGGAACCTAAAAACGTTAATAATTAACAACACATCAAATAATAAACGAACGTGTTATGTGATCATGTGAAACCTACAATTCAAATAAAACGTTTGACGCTGAGACTAGGAGAGTCTAGTAACATGTGATATGTAAATATCGAATAAATAATGAATATTGAGTAAGTTAAATGAAAGGTCAAGCTTGGGCCTCAGATAAGGGAACGTCAATCGTGAGTGAAGTGGGGTTAAGATAGTCTTGTAGCGGACGCCACTATCTCGGTCTCTGACGTTGGTCATCCCGGTTAGTGTGGTTCAGCCGGTAGCATTATGTGCTTATGCGCTCTACCCATGCCGTTACGCCTTAAGTCGTATAGCCTGTTCCGTACAAGATAATGAATATGCCAATCCTTTTGGATCAGGCTTTAGGAAATAGTCGTTTTATCCAGAGTTAAGGTGCTCTATGAATAGCAAAGCCTACTCTTAACGTGGATATTAGTGTACATGTACTAGATTAGGGTTTTATTCCCCTATTTCGCTAAAGTTATCAGGGCCACCGTGACATTATGTGCTTATGCGCTTTGCGGTTCTGTCTCCTTGCCGAGTTTCGTCTTTATTGGACGCGACACTAGCATTCGCTCTTGCCACATGTACAGATCACTTGACGAGATTGTATCTGAAGTTCGAATCATTTCGAACACTAGAAGATGAGATGCAAGTACTATAGTATTCGGCGTGGTTTACGAGTCGAGTAAGCTGCTGCACTATGGTAGTGAGATGCAAGCGACTAGAGTACAATAGCCTACTCAGTGGTCAAGCTCGTAAGCAGTATGTGTTGTCTGTTGTATGATTAATTGAGAACGAGTGTGTACCATCTTCGAAAACTAAAGACCACAAATTTCTGAAATGAATCGAGTCTGCATGATCTGAATGATACAATACGTATGCTTGTTTGCGATCTGATATCGCTTCGTAATCCTTTTGAATTATTGTGATGATATTATCAGTTAATTGCTTTTATAACTGATATCATGCCTATATGATTTATCGCTTTAAATCGCATGCTTATTATGACTTATATATCTTTATATGCTATATGTATTAAGCACGTTTATCGTTTTATCATACTATTATAGTTATAAAGCGATAGTAATAAACCAAAGTAATTGAAATCGAGGGTAAGTATGAGCATAGCTAGTCACTGTCTGCTCAGCGGGCATCCCCCCAACAGTTTATTGTGCAGGAAAAGCGTGGGCCGGTTTGCTTGGATTTTGGGACGGGACCAGCTTATATTTATCGCTTTACCTTAGTTTGTTTGCGAGAGAAATGTAATATATACAACAATACTTTTTTTTTAATTTCCGTATTTAGAGTTGTTTTATTCAACTCTTAAACGATGATGTACTTTTGGGTTATTTGTATAATTAATAACACTGGTTTAAGACTTAATTAATTTCCGCCTTAGTAATTAAAGTCGACTAAAAACCAGGTTGTTATACTGTAGATACCCGTATGCGTACCCCCCCCCCCCCCCCCCCAAAAAAAAAAACAAACCCGATGACGAAAAGGACTTTCATGCATGTTTTAAAATGAGACGAAACGGTACATAAGTGTCTAAAACATTTTAGTCATTTTTAACGTATTAATTTTGACTTTGCATACTTCGTAAAAATGAATATTAATTTAGTCATTTTAAATCGTAAGTCGACACAATACGCACAAGCACGACACAAAGACGTCTCACAAAAATGGCCCAAAAACAGAAAAGCAATTCAAACACACAAAAACGTCCCAAAACACACAAGAGGGCCCAAACACACGAAGTGGACCAAAACGCGTCCCGTGTCACATTTTTACGAAACAAAATCCCACAAGGTCGTAAAATAATATATTACAATATTATTTTATTTCGAGCCAAAATCGAAAAACACGACGAAAAACCGAAACACGAAATACGAAACACAAAAACAGAGCCAAAGAAAACCAACTTGTGCCAAGTTGATTGTCAACTTGCACCAAGTTGATGAAACAAAGCCCAAAAGTCAGCCAAACTGCTCGACAAACCTTACACACCTACGATAACGTGTATACGAAATACGGCGCTACAAAATCTGTCAGAGAGGAGGCTGAAAATCGCCAGAATACTGGCGATTTTCATGAAAATCGCCAGTCTTCTGGCGATTTTCCCCCTCCCCTCTGACATTCTGGCGATTTTGTGAGTAATCGTTGGTTCTCTGGCGTTTTTCTGAACAACTAGGCATAAAACACGAAGCATTTGCTAAATAGCAGCCCTTATTCGATCAAAAAAATCATCAATCTTACACATAATCGACACACAACAATTACAACAACGAATATCAATAACAACACTTACAACCAATTCAACTCCATATAATACTAATACACATATATAAAGCCTCTCGCACTTATAAGCTTCCGCTTAAAAAACCGTCTTTGCATTTCAAGGTAAAGAAATTTTACCTTCCGATTGGACGTTCGAGACTTACAGGGTTACCTTAACCCACCCCGATATTGGCATTAACGAACTCGTATTCGTAATACGATTGTAGTAATTCGAATCGAAAGATTCGTCTAAACCTCGCCAATATCGCATAAACAAACGACTCAAAATCACTAAATTAAACACCACTTTTACATTATGAAAATTCTCGATTCATGCATTAAATTACGACTAAAACACGGATTCGCCATTTAACTGTACCGTTTCATATAGTCTTTTAAACATGCAAAACCGAGGGTTTTATAAAATCTTAGAATTGAACACAAGTCGGAGAATAACGTTTATTTATTAATTCAAATACAATGAATTAGTGATTTTACGTATATTTCCTATAGCAAATCGTCATAGCTTTGACGGCTTACATTTATTTTACATATTTGTCGAGTCATATATTTGCATTTGTACGTAGCGTCCTGTTTTGGTAAAAACTTAACAAGTATGAAAATGGTGAAAAGTGGATCAACTAGTACTATTTGCGGAACAGAACAGAACTGAGCTAAATGGGACAGAACTAAGGACACAGGGATTTGATGACGCAGAAGCCCCGAGAAGAAGATGGGGAAAACTGCGGGCTACCAAGCCAGGAGTACTTTTATTAATATCAGAGTTGGGGTTACAGAGTACAACTGTGAGAATGATCACTTCTGTAGTAATTCGTACAGAACTGAGTATAATTATCGTATTGTGATTATCTAGTGCTTAAGTATGCTAGTGAGAGTAAAAAGATGAATGAAAATGTACAAATGAGCCTCTATATATAGGCAAAGCTAGCTGAGAATTAGTTCTTATTTTCTAGGGCACGTTTCCATGACTTCCATTATCTTTGGCGGTTGAATAACTTCCATTGACTCCACGCATTATACCTTTCGGTGATTACTTCCATTATCCCATTATCTTTGTAACCGCTATAGTTGACCTCCTCTGACCATAACTGCCATGCCTCTTCTGACCCGTTCTGGGCTATAACTGCCATTTGTTCTTCTATCCTGCTCTGTACCATATTCTTGACGTCTATCCAGAACTGCCAGTTCTGGGTAGTGGAAAATCTGGTCATAACAAATGCCCCTTGTTTTCTCAAGTGCAGTATTCAGCAAACTTGAGGAAACAATCCTGTACAAACAGTTCTATACAGAACAGACTAGAATGGAGACAACAACTATAAAATTCGAATCAACTATGCATTTAACCAAACTTGTGTACCACATTCAAAGGGATAACGTTTAAATTTTAAGTAGGTGAGCATTTGAAACTGATTTGACTCTTAAACAGTAGCAACGGCTAACTCTGGGCTGTTTCGAATTTTACTAACGGTAAAATCCTAATCCCACTTGAACTCTTTTACCCTTGAATATAAATAGGAGCCTCCAGTAATTTCTCGAGAACTCACCTTGCCAACTTTCGTTTTTACCTTCTACTGTTCATCATCTTCCTCTTTTGTTATTTCAATCATCAAATCAAATCAAAATCATCTGAAAAATCATGGCTGAACAAGTGATAGATCTTGAGAAACCTGAGATCACTGAGATCATGTTTGGCGATTGTAAGTTCATCAAAGGTGATTCCTTTGATGACGAAACCAAGAACACTCTTTCTCAATCAATCATCAAACATTTGAAAGATCATGAGATCGTGCCTTCATCGGCTGTTATCTTCGTTCCCTGTGATGATTATGTCACAGCTTCTTGGACCTGTCCAGGATGGGTCTGCATCTATGAGTTCCCTTCGTGGTGATCCGGGATCCCCTGCAACTCCTGGATGAGTGGGGTACTCTCTTCGATGAAGCTTGCCCCTTGTCAAATAATGCCAAGCATGTGGAAAATTATCTGTTTGGTCGACAAACTCTGCACAAAGCACAGGCTGCTGCTGACAGTGCAGGATCTGAAAAACGTTTATTCTGTGAGGGCCCAAGGTCGTGGGAGATTTATCTTCCGGATCAGAAAGGGCCAGAACAACTTAGTAGAGCACCCAGACATTGGGGATGACAAAGACTGGAAGACTGGTTTCCTGTTTCTGAAGAGTGACACTCTTCAGAATGACGGTTGTTTGGATTACCCTATTGCTGAGAGGGGTAAGCCACTTCTGTTTCAACTTTGTTGTTTCTAGTTTTTCTATTCTGTGCTGGGCTGATGGTTTTCTATGTTTATCTTTCTAGCGGATTCCTGGCTCCCCGAGCACAGTGAGGAGTCTAAGGCCAGGATTGCTGCTTTTATGGCTTGACCCCTTCTGGAGAGGACTTGGTCTGAGGGGGATAACAAGACGTGTTTCCCTACTTTCTGCAGGCCACCATGTAGGGCTGTAAAGGTTCATGTGCCTATGGTTTCTGCCATCAAGGGTAAGTTTCTCAACTATTCTTTTGATTAGGTCTGGTCTAGTATGATTTGGATCTGTAGTTCTAAGATGTATGTGGTCTTATGCTAGGTGAATCTTCTAGGCCAATTACTAGGGGTAGGCTGAATCCTGCCCTCCTTCAAGAGAAAATGGATGCTATTCTGGCTGGGGGTCCAGATGTAAAACCCCAATTCATTCCTACCGGTGTTGCTATTCCTACTCCAGGATTTAAGGAGTTGAAGATTGAGGAGCCTAGCAAGGGAAAGGCTCAAGCTGAAACAGTGAAGGACACACCAGACAAAAAATCAAAGAAGAGAAAGGTTGAGGAGGTTGAAGGGTTGTCACTATCGTGACATTTACATTAAAGACGCCATCAACAAAGTAGAGAAAAATAATCCAACAAGCGACTAAGAGGGTCAACCCAGACCTGATCAGGGTTGGCACCACGAACTGGCGTTTAGAGCCACTCACTCGCTCTGCAGTAATAACCTGATATACTTCTAGTACAAATTCTCATGATAATTCTACCACTATTGTACCTTACACCATTACATTTGCGGACTCTTGGCGTATCTCGAGTTTGGGGCACATAATTTCCACTTACGGGGATCGCGTGGCTATTTGGAAGACCAGGTTGCTCTGAAAGAGCAAGCCTGTCTGAACTTGGAGAAAGCTCTGGGCGGTATGAAGGCGGTGAAAAAGCCAAGGTCGCTGCCGCCAAGTTCGAGGAGAAACTGGCCTCATTGAGGTCAGAAAACGAGAGCCTCCAGGCGCGTGTTCAAGAGCTTGAGGGACAGCTCCAGAACCAAGAGACTGATCTGGCGATGTTTTACACAGCCCAGACCAGAATTCAGATGATGCGTGCCTCTGAGTCCGAGCGTGAGGAGTGGGATATTGATCTTCTTTGTGGAGAACTTTAAACAGCTCTTCCCAGCGCATGCAGTTCGGGAGAGGAAACACCGCATCGATCGGGAAGAGAGCTCTGCGGTGGTGACTGGTGGTCTTGGCGAAGATGCCTGTGTGATGACAATCCTTCTGAAGAAGAAGAAGAATGAAAAACAATTACTCTTGTGAACATTTTGTGTAAATTCAAACAATTTGCTATCTGTGGTCTGGCCTGGACTTGTATGTCCAGGTCTGTAAATATTCTGTGAACTTCTGTCTGTTGCTACTGTGGAACTTTTGCTTAGTCTGCAGAGCAAGACATTTTTCTAGTCTGCTCTGACAGATTCGGTTACTTAGTATTTAGTCAGCCTTGGTGGTGTAACACCCCGTCTTTTGTTAACACTAAATAATTATTTTAACTAAATTATTAAATTAAATTTTATATAATTTATCTTTTTATCCCTTTGTTCAGAAAACGCGGCTGAAAAATTTCGTTCAAATAAATTTCACAATATTTTTGAAATTAAAAACTCCTTAAATATTTATATTAATTTGTATTATATTTTTATTTCCAAAATACTTGTCAAACTAAATTTCGATTCAATTACTTTTATTAAACTTAATGTATTTGCATTTCATCTTAAAAATTATTATTAATGGAACGAAATATAATTTTATCAAAATATATCTTACGAATAAGCAAGCCTTTTGAAAATATGTGAGACCGTAACACAATTTATAACTGTCAACTTTTATATATTTATATTTTCGAACTATAAATTTTATAATATGAATAATGGAATTAAAATTTAAAACAAATAATTTAAAGTATAATATATTTTATTAAATATAAAGATTTATAAATAAGAGCGAATGAAACAGAGCAAATCGGAAAAACAGACCCAAATGTCTACCATGTATGTCGACATACGGAGTACTACTCAACCCTCATCCACTCCTTTTCTTTTCAGATATTTTCTTTATCTTCTTCCTCACTCTTCCTCTATAAAGTAAAAAGAAAATAAAATAAAAGCAAACAAAACACAACACAACATCAAACAACAACAACAAACGACTCTCAACAACAACAGCACAAAAACCGACAACAACAACTACAACAAACACCACCAGCCTCGCCTGCCACCGCCATGGCTGCCGTCGACCACCATCATCACCGTGGTGGCCCTGCCCCCTGTTTTCGGCCACCATGGCCATGGTCATCGAGCCGCCATTAATGGCGAGCTCGAGCTCGTGCTCTGCCACCTTCGTTCATCACCACCATCGTCATCACTCCTTCCTTTGTTTTATTTTCGTTGCCGGAGAAGCACACCACCGCCACCACCTGAAACCATCGCCGCCGCCGGAGCCACCACCGTGTCTCTCCTCTGCCTCGCCCTGCTACTCTCCCCTATTCTCTTTTCCTTTGCCTTGCTCTGCCCCACCGTGAGACACCACGACCGTCACCACCGTGCACCACCACCAAAGGCGCCACCTCAGAACACCGTGCTCCTCACCACCGCCATTGATAGCCGCCTCCTCGAGCTCCCTCCTTCTCCTTCCCCTGTTTTTCTGCTCTACTTTCTCGGCCCTGTTTCAGCTCCGACCACCGGAGTACTTTACTCACCGGAGTCAAGTCCGACCACCACTCACACCGTCTTTGTTTAGCCTCCGATTGGTGAGCCCCTTTCTATTCCCATTTTACGATTTCTGATTGTTTTCGGTTTCGATTTTATTTTGTCGATCAATTAATTATCGACTTGATTCTTACTTCTTGTTTTCCGTTCGTTTGTGTTTGAAATGTCGCGTCAATTGTCGAGACCGTCGTGAGCTGTGGAGCTGCCTCCTCGGCTTGGCCTTGTTTTTCTGACCACCGTGACCAATGTGGGTCACTATGGTTGTCGCCTTTATTTTCACCTCCATTTATTTTGGTGAGCTCCTTTCAATTGTTGATTAAACATTTTCTGTCCTTTATTCTATCAACTTGATTTCGCTTTCTGCTAATTCACTTTTCTCCCTCACCTTTACGATCAACTTGTTCCTGTCAATCTTTGAGCTCTTACTCGAGGTCGTCACGCTATTTTCATACTTGGAAAGCAATTCAATCGGGTTTTATTTGGAGGCCTCTGTTCGTGAGCCTAATTTAGGTGACTCAATTCTTCCTCAAAAGCTCTAACATAAACGTTTTGGTTTTATTCTAATTAATTTGTTATTAAAAGTGAGCTAGTATGCATTAGACACGTATGAGTCCCGTTTCAGTTTAATTTGATAACTTTGTATGATTCGCTATAGTATGAAATTGGGTGTTAATTTTAGTTATAATATAATGTTGAATTGAATTATGAAATATGATATTTATATGATTTTGTGAAATTATATTTTGGGTGAAAATGTGTTGTGAATTATTGTTGAATTATATGTAATATTATCATGTTAAAATTATTTGTTATGTGTAAATTAAAATATATAAAGTTTATGTATCACAAGTATAAAATAAGACTAAAAATATTATTAACCGACTTAAGTAAATAAACTTAATAAATATAAAACCATTCATAGTCGTAAAAATATTTGTCGTCACTAAAAAGTTAAATCGAAATATAACTAAAAATGAAGAATTAAGTTAAAAGAGTATTAAGTGAAATTAGTATTTAAATAAGTTTAAAGGTAAAAACATAAGTTAATTGCTACTCGTTGTTAGGCACAAATTTTCCGGCCCAGTTTGGGCCTGTCACAAGAATAAGATTTTGCTCGGGACCACGAGCATCGCAGGCCCTGGCGAGGATCTAGAGTATTTCGAGGATCCAGACGGCGCAGAACCCTGACCGTGCAAGACCCTCCAGGAGCCCCACCTAGCCCAGGACCCTGAACATTTCAGGACCCTGGGCAGGACCCTGGGCACGCACAGGACCCTCAGGAGTCTCACCAACGGATCTATCTCAATTGTAACGGAAAGTCAAAGCAGTTGCGAGAAAGGGGGAAGCTATCCAACGGAAGGAGCAATTAAAGCCTATTTAATAGGGGGCCACGACAGTTATGGAAGGGGGGAATACTAGGAGAAAAATCAGCAAGACTTCAACTATAAAAGGCCAGCTAGGGTTCAAGACAAGGCATTCAACTTCATTCCACATTCAGCAACTTTATTCAGCATCCAACAACTATACCACAACATACCACAGCATTCAAACACTCCAAACACACTTTGCAGCAAATACTTAGTATCATTCAGCAAGTCTTGTACAAAGTAACGTGCCTTAGCACCAAAATCTTGTAATAATTCTTTGAATAGTGGATAGTTGGTGGGACAAGAGCTTCCCCGCGCGGTTGTTTCCCACATCGGGTTTTCCGCGTAACCAAAAAACCTTCGTGTCTTATTTCGTTTTCGTCGTTTCTTTTTCTTGAGTTCTCGTTACTATTCTTAGTTTGGCATACGATAAGGTCGCTTTAACCCCAACACAATAAATTAAGCTTTGGTAAATTTTTTGCCAAAACATTTGGCGCCGTCTGTGGGGAATTGCGATCAATTTTGTAGCCAGATTCATTTCATCGTCTAGCAATCATGTCGAGCAACGTCAGTCAAGGATCAAGCGGCGCACCGGTGGTGTCCAGCGCAGGACACTCCTCAGCAGCCGGCGCAGGGTCCTCAACCGCCCTGGCGTCCTCAACCCAGATGGTGTCCACCGCTGCGGCCACTACCCAGCCAGGGTGTGTCACGAGGTCCCCCACACCAGCGGCTGCACCCGCGGGAGTCCCTAGGTCGCCCTCTTCAGCGTCCGGAAGACCGCCACCAACAAGCACCGGAGGATTTGGAATGCCCGCAGGATGGCTGCCAGAGTCCACATCAGGCTCCTTGGGACGATCCAACATCCAGCCTCAGGATCCGCTCCACACCCTTATGAGGAGCATGGAGTCGCTGTCCAGGGTTATGGACCAAATACGCAGAGGAGGCGAGGAAACCGCTAGGAGGTTGCAGGCCCTGGAGTCCAAGGTTCAGCGTAGAGGCACCGGAACCACATCCTCAGGAGCCGACCACGGCTGCAGGCCCGATGAAGAGTCCTCAGAACCTGCATTACTGGCTAGATCTCGGTGGAGTGACCCCAGCCCCCTCAGTGTACCAGGACCCTGGGGGCACTACCACTGACACCTCTTTCAACCTTGGCAGCCGGCAGCCAAACTCAGGTAACCTCTTGACCGGCAACCTATTCGGATCTAACCCACCTCTCTTGACAGGTACTCTAGAACAGAGCCCGTATGAGCGACTTCTGATCGGGCCAGAATCGCAGACTGCCGTCATGACTCACTGCGGGCACCCCAATGCAAGACCAAAGATAGGAGGAATGCGCCCTCCTCATGATGCGAGGGTCCCCGACCAAAGACAGGTCTCGATTAACGCCGCGGAGCAAGAATGCAGAGCTCAGAGCATGATCACCAGGATCCCAGGATGCCTGTGCCGATGGAGAGAGCGAAGAAGCAGACATCTATGCCGATTCGCTTCGTGGACAAAGATCTCACATACTAATGTTAGAAGGGCTTCACTTCCCGCCATGACGCCAGACGACGGGACCTCAGATCCTCAGGACCATGTGAACCAAGACAAACAAGATGATGGTGGTCGCAGCCTGGGGCCTTAAAAGAGGTTTGCATGTGTAAAGGTTTTGGCTCCACTCTAACCGGAGCCGCCTCGAGTGGTTCGTCAACCTCCCCAACAGATCGGGCCACTTCATTTGCGGACCTGGTCAACTTGTTCCAAAGAAGATTCAGATGCAAAGAGAAACCCGAGAGCGCACTATGACTGCATCAAGTGCAGGAGGTCGAGAGCCTACCGTAGATTTCCTCAATAGGTTCAACAAAGAAAAGATCTCAATTCCCAATTGTGACGTGCTGACCGCCATTGAGGCTTTCCGTCAAGGCCTTCACCAGGACTCAGAGTTGTACCAGGAGTTGACTAAGTACCCTTGCTTAACCTTTGAAGAAGTACAAGCAAAAACATTGGCCTCCATAAGGTTGGAGGAAGACGAGAAAGCATGGAGAGACTCCTATGAAATCAAGCATGTTAGCAGAAAAGCTCAACAAGACAGGAAAGTTGGACGGTCCAAGCCATACGACAGATCCTCCTTCCAATAAGGCTCAGGTTCCTTCCAGGTCCCTCTCAGGGTCCTGTCAGGCCCCTCCCAACACTCTTTTAGCCGTTTTGCATGGCCTCCACATTCATAAATGCGGAAACCATGCAGGGGGCAAGGACACACAACAAGATTACTACTCGTCAGCTTGGCGCTGCACCTCAAAACGGTGTTTTATTTTGAGGGCCTCGACGCCCACCTAAACATTACGTCCTCAATAGGTTTTACTCATTTCGTTTTTTGAACCGTGTTTTTCCGCTTTAAAACTTTTTCATTCTTTTCCCAGGTTGCAAATTTTTCTTATGTTCTTCTTTAGAAACCTTTAATTTACCCTTTCAATTGTTTTGAAAGTTATTTTGCGTTTCGCTGCTGAGATACCCTGAGGATCCTGAGACCTGAGGACCCTGATGTACTCTCAGGATCCTGGCGTGCCCTCATCATTCTGAGGTACCCTCAGCAGGTTTTATTGGTTATTTTTCCGTGAAAGTTCTTTAATCCGCTTTGAATCATTTTAAAAGTATTTCTGCAGTTTACATTCATGATTTGTTTAAAACCCTTTGCCCTTTTAAAGATTCTTATTTAAAGCTCATTTTTATATACAAAAATATTTGAATCATCTCAAGGAGCTTCCGAAGCTTCACTCCTTCATAAGGTATCGACCCCTGGGGTCACAAGGGGCGCCTCTACGTTTATCCTCCTTGAGAGGACTTCGTGCGCGTGGCAACAGGGGACAAACGTTTACCCGTTCCGGACATCTCAGATTCCAGGGACATCTCAGATTCCAGGGCCACCACAGTCACCACTACGAGGCTCGGCATCGGGGATAAACATGACCCCACTTGGACATTAAGACTCCAGGCCGGCACTAAGTCGACTCTAAAAGCATGCACACAAAACTAACGCGCGCGCTACAATCGAACGTAACCAAAGCATGTATGGCCACCATGACTTTCCGTCATCATACTCAAGGTCCCTTGCAGCAAAGGACCCTGAGCACATATGTTTAGCAAGAAGGGAAGTCCGCCTAATAAGCTTGATAGATTATTCACATGTTTCGAGTCGCATTAGCTAGGTGTTTCTAGCTGATCCATGTTTACATTGTCGCTTTCACCCTTGCGGTATTGTTTCCTCTGTTTCAGGTCCTCAATCGCTACAGCATCCTCGGCAGGCGCCTCAACTGTCCCTGGCCCATATAGTCGGGGGCATCAGGAACGACCCAAATACTTGCAGCAGCTCTTTCGCCATATCAGCAACCTCCGCTCTGTGTCATTGTTGCCTACCCAAGAAGGGAAAGAAAACAGTCCGCCAATCCACCAAGTATCAAGCACGAACAAAATCGAAGCAGCCGAAGTACGTCCAAAGTTGAAATATGAGGGAGTCACGCAAAGCAATCTGAGAATGAAAATTCACCTTTCGAGTCGAGACCTCCTGGCGTAAATTTTGGGGGCAAATGTTAGGCACAAATTTTCCGGCCCGATTTACCTGTCGGCGATTACCTTGCTCAGGACCCTGAGCATCGCAGGGCCCTGGGCAGGATCTAGAGTATTTCGAAGGTCCAGACGGCACAGAACCCTGACCGCGCAAGACCCTCCAGGAGCACCACCTAGCCCAGGACCCTGAACATTTCAGGACCCTGGGCAGGACCCTGGGCACAGGACCCTCAGGAGTCTCACCAACGGATCTATCTCAATTGTAACGGAAAGTCAAAGCAGTTGCGAGAAAGGGGGAAGTTATCCAACGGAATGAGCAATTAAAGCCTATTTAAGAGGGGGCCACGACAGTTATGGAAGGGGGGAATACTAGGAGAAAAATCAGCAAGACTTCAACTATAAAAGGCCAGCTAGGGTTCAAGACAAGGCATTCAACTTCATTCCACATTCAGCAACTTTATTCAGCATCCAACAACTATACCACAACATACCACAGCATTCAAACACTCCAAACACACTTTGCAGCAAATACTTAGTATCATTCAGCAAGTCTTGTACAAAGTAACGTGCCTTAGCACCAAAATCTTGTAATAATTCTTTGAATAGTGGATAGTTGGTGGGACAAGAGCTTCCCCCCGCGGTCGTTTCCCACATCGGGTTTTCCGCGTAACCAAAAAACCTTCGTGTCTTATTTCGTTTTCGTCGTTTCTTTTTCTTGAGTTCTCGTTACTATTCTTAGTTTGGCATACGATAAGGTCGCTTTAACCCCAACACAATAAATTAAGCTTTGGTAAATTTTTTGCCAAAACACTCGTATAAAAATTTCTAATATAAATAGTTATATAAAATGTCATATATCACATTTAATATAAAGATTACCTTGTTAAAATTATAAAGTGTACAATGAACTTAAAATATACTAAATAAGTATTTGGTTAAAATAATAAAAAGAAATTGGGTACTTTAAAACTTAAAATGAATCTAAGTAAAACTATTATTGAATAAAGTTAATAATTAGTATCACAAATAAGAATTTACAAAAAGGTGAATTGTTAAGATCATATAAAGATCGACTAAAAATTTACTAAGTAAAGTTATATAAAAATTATGAATGATATATTTATATATATAAATACAAAACCTAACTAAAATTGAAACTATAAAGTGTATGACATTATAAAAAGTTATGAAAAATTAAATAAATTAAACTTAAGTGAATGGTACTAAAATATAAATATTAATAATCTCACGTATTAAGTCACCTAATACGACTACGTAAAAGTTACATAAATAAAATCAATTCAGAAATTAGGCCACCTAAACGAATAGTTCCTAAATGTCATTATATTAGATTTTATTAAAAATACTAAAGTTTGCTAAGTATCATTAAGATACTTTTACAAGTTAAAATAAATGTTAAAACTACTAAATCACTAAACACTTTACAATTTAAATAAAAGGAAGAAATAAATGTGAGTTATAAATGCAATTCAATTATTTATATTACTAATCACTAATCTACTTTAATTTACTTAAAGTTTAAATGAAACTAAATCATACTTAATCGAACTATTATTAGATTACTAAAATACAAAATAAAAATACGTATAAATACAAAGTATAAGAATACACACAAGTATAAAAATACACATAAGTATAAACACAGAATGGTTTAACTTACTTAAAAATCTAAATGTAATACAAAAAAATAAAATAAGAATCAATAAAATAGCAAAGTTTTAACAATTACTTAAAATAAACATAAATAAAATAATAAGTGGGCATGTTAAGAAGAATATCAATATATACTTCAAATAAAATACCTTACTTGCTCTGTTTATATGAGATCATGTGGTACGTTATATTTAATTATAAAAGTTTGACGATATATTTAAGTTTCCGAATTGTCACTTGATTTGAATAAACGAGGAAATAAGAATTGAGAAAAACGAGCTACTTGAATAAAATACTAGGATTGTTCGCCATGTTGCGACTCTTGAAATTCGAAGTTAACGAGGTAGCTGTATATGGGGACTTGGGCTCCCTCCCAGAGTTGCCCAAGGCGATTAACGATCTTGAGATTTCTTTTTTCGCGAGTATCAACCTCAGGGATGGGGCATACTTGATATTACCGTGGGCCCATATATCAGTAATTGGAAACGCCAACCCCATCCGGGGGTACCCGTCTCTGGTGATAGTCGAACTCTTTCGTCGGTGATACCTTTTGAATAGCGAATAAGTATGATCCTCGATAGGTAGTGTATGCATACATTAGACAAGGGATTGAATCATCCTTATTACCTTAGATATCTTTGAGCCTGGCAGTCATGTCCAAGTGATGTTGGCCCTGCCGGCTACTGCGCGGATTATGTCTGCATGCTTCCGCCTTACTAACGAAGATTCATTTGTTATCACATGTTGAATGTATTTCCTTGTTTTGATTGTTTATTGTCTGAGTGACGTTGTCCTTGAGTTGAGATTGCTTTGTTTAGTATGATTATCGAGAAATGTTTTATGACTATATGATTTGACGTATGTTCATATTTGAATTATCATGATTCCTTATATTTTTTTGCTTGTCTACTTGCAATGTGTTTTATTTATTCATTTTCTATATTGCATATGTTTAGAATTGCATGATTGTTCACGACTATGTGTTTATTAATTGATTTCGGCTTATGCATATATCTTGATTTCCATAATTTAGGTTTTATATATATATATTATATTAACTGAGATAATAGTCATGTTTATTTATTGTGATTCTATAAATTGAAATGTTTTAAGTTTTGTTTATCATGTTGGATGAGATTTAAATATCTATATGTGAGAACTGATATTATATGCTAATTGTCCAATTTTATCGAAATATGCTTCTTTGAGTTATACGCGTTTAGTGCTGCCAAGTTACTTTTAATCATAGGTTAAATAAACCAAAACTGTGGTTTAGAGGTTGTTGGTTAGAACAGTCACTTCCCGCCTCTGAGCGGGAGATCCTCCTATTTTCTGTTTTTGTCTCCGTTGCAGGAAATTCTCGAGACTCAGGATTATCGGGACGATTAGGATGTTTCGTTTGTATTCGTTGAGAGATTGTAATATATATTTGTATCCTATGCCATTTGAATGTAATTTAATTAACATCCGGCATGTATTAGACTTAATTAATTTTCCGCCTTAGTTTAATTAAGTCACGAAAAACCGGGTTGTTACAGGTGGTCCAAGGGCTTAACTACTATCGTTTCTGTTGCTTCTATTGCTTCTATTGTTCTGTGAATGTACTAACCTCGCAGGTGTACACCCCAGACTTATGTACGCATGATCATGGCTTACCTTAAGGGATATTATAGGACATCTCTTAACGGCGGCTAAGCCCTGGTCCGTCAATCCGAGGACGCATCCTCTACAAGCGGATCGCCGCTCTGCAGAGGCCGTGACTGCGTGGACTGGAGGAAGATCTCCACCGCAGGATCGGCGCTCAAGGCCGAGGACTAAGCTCAAATCTAGAAGACAAGTTCCTAGAAATTTGGGGACCAAGCCCCAGGCTGGAGGTTTCACTCCCTGAGTAGAACTGGAGGATGAACTCCTAAACAAGTCTGGAGGATAAACTCCTTTATTTGTAATATGTAGCGTACTATATTTACTTTATTTTTATTTGTGATAGATAGAAAATATTTACTTCTGAACCAAAGTTGTGATCTGCAAAACTTAGAAATAAAGTCAAACTATACCATTGGAGTTCAATGGTTTTTATTGAATAAAAATTGCAATTAAATATTCACAAAAAACTTGAAAATGCAGAATCGAAAATACAGAATTGAAAATACCATATTAACAAAGATAGAGTTTGAGGTTGGTTGCATTCCATGCTCTAGGAATCAACTCCCCCTCCAGAGTTACCAATCTATAAGCTCCTTGGCCTACAACAGAATCAATCAAGTATAGTCCTTCCCAGACTGGGGCTAGCTTTCCTGCAGACTTTTCCTTTGTGTTTTCAAATACTTTCCTCAGAACTAAATCTCCTTCTCTGAAAACTCTGGCCTTGACATGCTTGTTGAAAGTCCTGGCCACATTCTCGCCGTAAGTCGCTAACCTTATCCTGGTTGTATCTCTTAGTTCCTCTGCAAAATCAAGACTGGAAGACAACAACTCTGGGTTAGCTTCTAAACTGCTCGAGACCATACCTTCTTTGTTGGAGCAGACACTCTTTGGAATCACCGCTTCACAACCATACACCAAAGAGAAGGCAGTGCATCTGTAGAAGTCTTTGGTGTAGTTCTCACCCCACGTAACTAAAGGTAGCTCTTCTGCCCATCTCCCTCGTCGTCTCTTCAGCTTCTTTTTTAGGACCTTGATGACAATCTTGTTGCTAGATTCTGCCTGGCCATTACACTGAGGATATCTTGGTGCAGAAGTAAGCAGTTCAATATTCCAGGCTGCACAGAATTCTCTGGTCTTGTTCCTCTGACGTGTACCATTGTCACATACGATCTGGCTTGGAATTCCAAATCTGCAAATGATGTTCCTCTTGATAAACGAAATGACTTCCTTTTCTGTTACACTTCTGAACGCTTCAGCCTCAATCCACTTCGAAAAGTAGTCTGTCATTGCCAACATAAACACCTTCTGTCCTGGAGCCATTGGAAGCTTTCCAACTATGTCCATGCCCCACTTCATGAAAGGCCATGGTGCAGAAATAGGGTGTAGGACTTCAGCTGGTTGGTGAATCATTGGAGAATGCTTTTGACATGCTTCACATTTGCAAAGAACAACAGTTTCACAAAACATTAATAACAGTTTCACCACCGTAGCCAGCTTACCAATATTTGTCAACTTAATTGAACTTGACTCTATATATACATATATATATATATATATATATATATATATATATATATATATATATATATATATATATATATAGAATTAGGATCATTAGAGTACACAAAAAAATTAGAGTCCTAGAGTCCAAATTTCGGCCATCGAAAAAAATGAAATTCCAACGAAAAAAATGAAATTGTTGATTTTGCCTACGGTTGGACTCCACGGCCTGACCTACTGCCCCACACCTTTTTTGAGATTTAATCTCAGCCGTTGATCATCACAATCTAATGGCTTAGATTAGGACTCTAGGACTTTATTCTATATGTGGACTCTATATAACCTACCTCTATATATATATATATATATATATATAGAAACAAGATCAATTAAGTTGACAAATATTGGTACGCTGGCTACGGTGGTGAAACTGTTATTAATATTTTGTGAAACTGTTGTTCTTTGTAAATGAAACTGTATTTACTGTATTTCTCTCTTTATTAGTCTGGTATTAAATTTACAGTTTCATTTACAAAGAACAACAGTTTCACAAAACATTAATAACAGTTTCACCACCGTAGCCAGCTTACCAATATTTGTCAACTTAATTGAACTTGACTCTATATATATATATATATATATATATATATATATATATATATATATATATATATATATATATATATATATATATATATAGTTTATAATGAGTCCCTTATATATTTTGAGTCCGTGAGTCCCATTTTAAGCCTTTAGATCACAAAAATGGAGGGCTGAGATTAAATCTCAGGGAAAAAAAGTGCAGGCAGTCCAGGCCATTGCAGTCAACAGCAAACAGCGATTCACGTTTTTAATGTAACATTTCAAACTCACAGATTTCATTTTTATTAGATTCTGATTTAGTTTTTTGATGCAGTAGTTTCGAATTTTTTATGTGGGACTCACGGACTCAAATTTTTTGAGGGACTTAGTTTAACCTAATTATATATATATATATATATATATATATATATATATATATATATATATATATATATAGAAATAGGATCATATGAGACCATTCCCTTAAAATAAGACCGTCCCGCGATTATAGACCGTCCGATCTAACAAAATCAACGGCTTAGATTAGATGAGATCTTCCTTCACCTCCCTACTCCTATAAATACCCTCAAATTCAACCTCTCACCTTCAGCTGATTAAATTTCTTTCTCTCTCTACTTTCTCTCTCTTCTAACTCTCTCACGCATCTTCATTCTTCTTTCACTAAATCAAAATCATAATTCACGATTTTTTTTGACCTAATCTACTCTCTCTCCTCAGTTAATTTGACGTGATAATTTACTCAATTTGTCGTCAAAATTCACCGAATTTGATCTCAAAATTGACAGAATTCGATGTCAAAATCCACCGAAGTTGAACGTGTAAGTGTTTTAATTGATCTATTCTTCGCATATTAGATCAATTTTGATCTCATGAATTGACAGAATTCGATGTTAAAATTCATGAAACTGTTGTCAGTGTTGTAATTGATTTCATTTTCCTCTGTTTTTCGCATATTAGAGGAATTTCGTATTTCTATTGTAATTGTTGTAATTGATCAATTTTTCACTTTAATTGTTTACTTATTGTGTAATTAATCGTTTTAATTTTTATTTCATTGTCGCATGTTTGTTTTAAATTTGTTTCGCTGCTTATTCTTCTCAATTTTCCTCCGTTTTTCGCAATTTTAATCAATTTTCGATTTGAATTGTAAGTGTTGTAATTGATCAATTTTTCAGTTTAATTGTTCAGTTATTGTGTAATTGATCGTTTGAATTGTAATTTTATTGTTGCAGGTTCGTTTTGAAGTTGAAACTATGATTGTTTCACAACCTCAGAACGATGACACAATTTCTGGTAATTTTTTTGAATATTTTCTGATCAATTTTTTTGTTGTTATAATAACGCCAAAATTTGTTTCTGTAATAGAATTTTCAAATGTTTCTCCATTGTATAATGCATTCATCTTCTTTGCTAGATTGTTTTTGCTTTTGTTTTTGTTGTTATAATGCATGTTTCTTCATTGTCTGTTGTTATAATAACATCTTAAACTGTTATTGTAATACATGTTTCACAAATGTCTACTTTTCGTAGAAACAAAATGTTATAATAACAATGTTACATGATATAATAACAATGTTGTATGTTATAATAACAATGTTACCTGTTATAACAACAATGTTGTATGTTATAATAACAATGTTATATGTTAAAAAAACAATGTTGTATGTTATAATAATTTGATTATTTCTTTATTGTCATAGGTTCTAAATCAGGACAATCTGTCCCTCTCACACCAACAAAACAATCAGTTTCTTCTATACCAGGCCAGTACCCATTGGTTTTGTCGCATACACCTGGCGGTAGTGAAGTATGGGTTAGGAGAGTAGAACGTCAGTTTATGCCTTCCGTTGGTAAGGTCTTTCCTTCACTGGATGAGGCTGTTTCATTCTATAGAGCTTATGCTTTTGCATGTGGTTTTACTCCTCGATTGTACACTTCCAGACTTCGTAAAGGTCATGTTTTGAAAAATAAGATTCTTGTGTGTAATCGTCAAGGTTTTAGAGATAATCCTCAGAAACTTCGTGATCCTTCATGTGTTGAGTCGAAAAAAGTAAGACGCAGGAGAGTTAAAATTACAAGTGTTGGATGTAAGGCTTGTATAAATTTTTGCTTGGTTGATGGAGCCTTTACAGTTGTGGAGTTTCATGAGTCACATAACCATCGACTTTTCTCAGCTAATGAGAGAGATTTTGAAAAGGTGTCGAGAAATCTTACCCTTTTCCACAAGCAGCAGATCGTGGATCATTTGAAATTGAATATTGGTGCGTCGAAAAGTTTCAGAATCTGTAAAGAATATGTCAATGGTTATTCGAATGTTGGTGCTTAGAGCTGTCAAAATCTGACCCGACCCGGTAAACCGCCCGAAACCGACCTGAAAATAACCCGAAATAAACCTTCTTTTTTTACCCGAAGCCAAAAACGACCCGAACCCGAAACGAGCCGAAAAAAATGGGTCATAACCCGACCCGTAGCGGGTTAACCCGTTAAGTTAAGAAATTTACGTTCCAAGATAGAAAATATCAATATCAAATTTTTTTATTTTTTTTTTCACCTGAAATTTTTTATTTTAAATTAATTTTAAATATTTCACACTAACCAAACTATTCATAATTGACAATTTTCACTTAAATATAATATTTATTATTTGATAATTGTATAAACAATCATACTCCGTAGTAATGATGTTTGTTAGTTGCATTGGACATTGCAAATTATGATTTGAGACATCTTAAATCACTATTTACGAAATTTTGAAACAAAATTACATGTGGAGAATAAGTGAAAAAATGTGGAAAAAAATATGATACTATAAGTCGGTAATTCGGGGTAACATGATACATGAAGACACAACTTGGACTCTACAAGTACGGATCAAAATCTTCATTGTTATATTTTATTGTTTTACTTTATAATTTAAAGTGTTTAATATCCACATCAGCTTATAATTAATAAGCCGTATGTTATACGTAAATATTGACTTAATAATTACACGTCTATATATACTTATTTTGAAATATTATCAATTTTTAACTTATAATTCAATTTTTTTTTTTTCTATTGTATCACCAATTAAAGTATTTTTTTCTTAGTGAAAACTAAACCGTTATTCAAAAAACGAAAAAAGAAAATATCGATAAAGGGGCGTTAATTAACCCGTATTTTGACCCTAACCCGACCTGGAACCCGTATACACCCGACCCGTATATTACCCGAACCCAAAATACACCCGACCCGTATGTTACCCGGTTTATGGTTATCCGAACCCGAAACCCGCCCGACCGACCTGTTTGACAGGTCTATTGGTGCTTCATTATTAGATTTTAAAAATTTCCAGCGAGATATCAAGTGTTTTATTGGAGAAAAGGATGCTCAACTCTTTATCGATCGCTTTCAAATGATGTCTGATAGTAAAAGGGGTTTTTTCTTCTCGTATCATGTCGATGATTCGACAAGTTTGTCCAGGGTGTTTTGGTCTGATGCTGAAGCAATTAGGAACTACTCTCTCTTTGGCGATGCAATTAGTTTTGACCCTACTTATGGCACTAATAAATACTCTATGGTATTCACTCCTTTCACCGGTGTAGATCACCACAAGAAGTCTGTCTTTTTTGGTGCTTGTTTGCTACCAAATGAGGATGAGAATTCGTTCAGATGGTGTTTTGAGAAATTCTTGGAAGCAATGGGCCAAAAAGAACCTCAAATTATAATCACAGACCAAGATCCAAAGAATTAAAAAAGTCATGCAATCTGTTTTTGTAAAAGCTCGTCACCGTTTTTGTATCTGGCACATTATGGAGAAACTAAACGATAAAGTTGGTTCCTCTATTTGTCGTGATACAGACTTCTTGAGCGGTGCATTCTATTGTATGGGATCTTTGAGTTAGACCGTCGATTTTGAGGAAAAGTGGATTCAAGTTATCAATGATTTTGAGATGGGTGATCACTCTTGGTTGTCTTCGATGTTTTCTCTGAGGCAGTTTTGGATCCCTGCTTATCATCGAGATTTAGCCATGGGTTGCATTTTGAGAACGACCCAAAGGTCAGAAAGTCAGAATTCTTTCTTCAAGCGGTATGAGAACCATTTTGGTACCCTTGTTGAGTTTTGGATGAGGTTTCAAACTGCTCTTGACCAACAACGATACTCTCAAAGGTGTGCTGATAATGACAGCGACCACGCGTTGCCTATTCTGATTAGCCCTTTGCCGTTGGAGTTGCATGCTTCCCGTGTGTACACACATCCGATATTTTATGAATTTCAAGAAGAAGTTAAAGCCTCAATATCTTCTTGTAGTGTTGCGGGCTTTACAAAGAATAATGAGGAGGAGAGGATGGATGTTGAAGACGCTGAACGGAATAAGACATATCAGGTTTTATTTAATGTCGCAACTAAGGACGCAAGCTGCACATGTAAACTTTTCGAAAGGAAAGGTATTCTTTGTAGGCATGTTATTTGGGTGTTGTGGAACCCGGGATCGGACCCAACTCGGCGTCTTGCTTAAGGGCGGATTTTAAAGTTAAAAAAGATTAAGTTGGAAAAACCTTTAAGAACTGTTATGGAGTCGCCACCTATTTATCGCGGAAAATAGGAACCTGCTACCATGTTCTAAGTTAAAAACATGTTCTTAGATTTTGGAGTACGCCGACACCCCTAGATCTAAGGCTTGTGAAACCAGATTGGATTCAAAGTGAGGTACTTTAGAAAAAGAGTTAATTCAAATAAAGATTTATGAAAACCTTTTAGAAAAGCCTATGTAAAAATAGCCTCTACTGACCTAGAACAATCCTTGTAAGATGATATTTGAGCTAATGTTATCGCTACGTACAAGTGCGATAAAGTTTGTAAAAGAATGCAGATCTGAGATACAAAGATTGATTAAAACCCTCGCTTTAGCATGTTTAACTTGTTAACGAATACGGTTCGATTAAAGGTCGAATTCATTGTTTAAGTTGATTTTAATGCAAAATAAGAAGGTGCAAGATGCATGCAAATAAAATAAAGTTCAATTGTCCATTGGTTTTATTTTATAAGGTCGATGCTTATGCGACTTTGGCGTGTCATCGGATATGGAGTGTATCCAAGTAATAAGAACACTTGGAAGGCAAGCGCTCGGGTGCCAAAGCCTGGGGCGCTAGAGTGTAGACCCCTTTGTTAGTCCATAGAAAATAAGAAAAAGCTTTGATCCAAGTGGATCGGTACCTACCTTGTCCCGACGCTCAGATCCGGGCGAGCTTCGCTTCTTGAACTTGAAAGGAGGATGAATTCAACACGGGATGGTGTGTTGAACCCAAGGATTTGAGTGCTTGAGGCTTTTGTGGAAGAGGATTTGTGTGTTGTGAATTGTGTGTGAAATTGTGATCTGAAAGTCTGTTTGAATGTCGAGGTATAGAATTTGTATATATACTAAAAACCTCGGAGAAATTAGGAAATAAGGGGATAAAAACAAGCCTAGGAACCGCATAGCCTTATGCGGTTGCCTGGGGAAACCGCATAAGCTTATGCGGTTCTCACCTCAAACCGCATAAGGTTATGCGGTTTGGGGGGCTGGTTCTAGGTCTACTTTCCAAGTTTCGGTTGCATTGAATCTTTGAAAGATCATGAGATAATCTCGAACGTGAAGCTCAAGGAAAGTCTTTGGGATATTTGTGAGATATTTTGTGATGCTTAGGGCTTTGGAGTGCGGGCCAAAGGTGGGTTTAGGCTTCGGTTTTGAACTAGAGACCCGAAAAAATGAAAAGGGTGTATTTGCATAGTTTTTGTGAAATAAGGTAAGACGTGAAGTTGTATTTTGTGTAAGAGGGGGCTAAATAGCGGTTTTAGCTACCGGGCCTAAATTTAGGAATTTAGGAATGCTGAATCAGACCTTGTTAATGTAAAAGGACTAATTGTAGTGCAAATGCGAAGCTCATGCCAAATGAAGCAGGACAAGGACCTATCTAGACTCCAAATGGACAAAATGAACGTTATTTAAATGCGATGTAAGGTGACCTAAATCATTTTAACATTTAAAACGACTCAAAATGAATTCGACATTAGTTAGAACCGTATAAGTCAACGTTAAAGCATGCGTAATAAAAGTCCGTGATACATCACAGGGTTTTGTTTGGGAGGGTACGGATATGGGTATCCACAGAGCCCCCGCTTGGTGAGCTCGGACTAGAGCGCTAGTCAAACTCCACGACCATATCCCACCATTACGCCTCGATATAGTCGGTGAACGAAGCATGTGTCCATGGGTGAGACGAGGACTTGACAGGGCTAGCGGGGAGGGGCGTGCGCATTTTTAGGACTTGGCGGTCCGTGCATGCTATAAGGGCCTGCCGCCCTGCCGGATGTCTTCGTCGTGCTTGTTGTCGTTTGTTGGTGCCTTTGCGTGTGCGTGCAATGTCAAATGCACAGTCTTTGGTGCTTGTAATGTCTTCGTATTGCATGTGTATAAGGGGCTGGAGTGCAGGGTGTATATGCTTGTAGGATGTTTGGGTAGGTGTAGGTGTAGGTCTCGTGAAAGAGCGTCTGTGTAATGCTTGCGCTTGAACTCGCCGAGGAGCGTCTATGTGGATTGAAATGCTTGGAGTTAGGTGTATGTTGCAGAGTGCATGTGCTTGGGCTCGCCGAGGAGTGCCTATGTAGTTGTAATTGCATATGGTTGTCTTCCGTAGAACATGATGTAATGCTCGTGAAGAGCGTTTGGGCTTCTGCTTCTGTACCGTACATTAAATGCTTAATATACGCGTATGGCGGACTGTAGGTGATGCCTTAACCCAAGCACGGGACGTACTTGGAGTTGTATTGGGGCTAAAATGAATTAGGAATCGAAAAGTAGGCGTAAAACGAGATAAACCCGAGAAAAACCACAGGCAGGAACCGCATAAGCTTATGCGGTTCAGGGGATAAACCGCATAAGCCTATGCGGTTTCCCCTGTTGGCTGTAGGGGGTTATAAAGGCACGAGTTGAGCCGTGGCTATGCTTCACTCATCACTTACGGTTTCCAACTCATAAAAACGTCATTTTTCGATTTCTCAACCGTTTTTACTCGTTTTTCTTGCGTTGCCTTGCTATGGAACGAGGTATTGCTCCATTTTAACTTGCTTTTGAGTTATTTGTTGTTGTAATTAGCTAGTTTTGCCTTGAAATGTTGAAAAGACGGGTTTTGAATGAAAACCCGAGTTTTGCTCGAAATTTGCCGTTTGAATGCTTGAAATTGACGTCGTTGTGTTGCATTATGTCATGTGAACGTGTATGTGTGAATTGATTGTGATTTAGACCGTCTTTGTGTGAAAAACGTCCAAATTAGGTTTCGGGCCCGAAAACGAACCCGGATTTTCCGACCCGGAATTTCAATTAAACTTCGGTGTAGGATGTCCATAGCGAGTATAGCATGCCTATAGCGTTAGTTTTGCGAAAAAGTCGAGTTAAGGCTTTCAAATCGCCGTCTTAAGTCGTAGTTTTACGGAGTAATTAAGGCGAATTGGGGGTTTTTGATCGAGGTGACCAAAATGCAATTGCTTGTAATGGGTTGTTGTTGGGGACTATTATGGCGCATAGAAACCATAAAGTTGTAATTTTGAAAAGTAGAAAACGGTTTTCGGCTTAATTGTGAATTAGGCCTGAAAATGCTCTGTAGGGGGGTATAGTGCAATGTGTGTAAGGAATGTATTTGTATTATGTGTGTATACTATTTGCGTGTATTATAGTTGTATGTATTTGCTGTATTTGGTTGCAGGAGAGGGTTCTGGTCGTGTTACGAGATCGAGATCTCGTAAGAGTGCTAGCTCGAGGACTGAGGGAGCCTCTAGCTCGAGTAGCTTGAGGCGTACACGTAGCGAGAGGAGGTCGATCCTCGGGACACGCCCACGAGGCGTGGTCGATCACGCAGGTAGAGCCGGTGGGAGGAATGTCCCTGTGCGTGATCCTGAGGAGGAGGCGGATGCGTTTGCTCAGGCGTTTGTAGACGAGTTGGAGGCTGAGATGGATGTTGCTGAGGCGCAGGCTGAGGAGGTTGAGGAGGTTGCACCTAGGGCAAGTAGCTCTAGGCCGCGGAAATCACGTGTGAACAGGGCTTTCGCGAAGGGTTGGGATGGCCACAACCTTTTGCTTGCTCCGGAGAGACATGTTTCCTATCGGCGGCGATGGGTTGGGATAAGGGCCCAATGAGGACTTTCGGGCGCCTCGTCTGCGATGTGTGCTTTTGAGGAGAAGCTTACGCCGCGAGCGCAGTCTTGGGTGTTGCGCAGTGCTTTTGGCCCGTTGGTCGGCCATTGGAGGGAGATTGCGAGGAAGGAAGCGGAGGCTTAACCCGATGTTGATCGAGCCTTCTGGGCGGTATTGGGACACCACGACGACGTTCCATATGCCCGGCTTTGAGGCCGGCATTACCTTGTCCTGGGTATCTTTGTCATGGCGGGAGTTCTGGATTTGGGGACCGCGACATGGATTTTGACTTTGCGCCGTCCGTTGTGGACGAGGTTGTGACCAACGCGGTTGGCGGTGGTTTGGAGGTGATTTGTGCGGGCGCGCCCCCCTATACTTTCAAGACGAGCTATATCTTGGAGTATTTTGAGGGGAAGACCGAGTATGGCCCCTGAAGTGGAGCGGCGAGCGTAATGCTCGTATGTGGTTGTGGTGGTTCGTGGCCGCGTGTACTTGGCGACAGGGTGAGCGGGCATCGACATCGGTTCTTATGCATCTCCTGGATTGGGATGCGATTGGGACGTTTGACTGGGTGACGCCGTCTCTGGGCTTGTGCATTCGCTTCTGCATGGATGCCGTGAGACCGCGGGTCATGGATGGAGGTTCGCGACTGTCCTTGGTCGCGCCTGGCTTCTTGATGGAGGTATGTATTGATTTTGTTTTTGTATCAGGTGCATTGTTGTTTATTTGTCTTTGTTGTCTTTGTAACGTGTTCTCGTTTCTTGTTTTTGTATGTGCAGTCGTGGATTCTTAGCCACTTCCCTTTTTTGCTCCCCCCGCATGCTGTGAGGATCGTGAGGGAGTACCCGTGATGCGATGCTTGGGGTACGTGTAATCGTGCGGCGTTCAACTGGTCGTATGATGATGTTAGGGATCGTCTGAACCGGATGCGGTTTGATGAGGTTTGTGCTTGAACCATTTTAAATAGGGTGTACTTAAAATGATTGTATTTTGTATTTGTGAGCGTGTTCTGTTTGCTTTGTAGTTCGTGCCGTTCCCGTGGGGCCAGTACAGGGGTATTCCTGAGGGCATTGGGGCTAGGTTTGCGGTGCGAGAGACCCAGCGCCTATACATAGCGACACCGTATGGATCGGTTTGGTACCTTGGAGAGCGTTTGGTCTTTCAGGCAGGTGGCCACTCGGAAGTGTTTGGCGATCCGCCGAGGGTCCTGTTTGGCGGGGTTTCGCCAGATCGCGTGGCGTTGTATGGAGAGGGAGAGTCAGTGAGCCTCCTTTGTCCTGGGGAAGATTATGCCCATTTTGCTCAGTCTCGGCTTGCTTGTGGGCCGATTGAGGTATGTGTGTGTCGGTGTTTGCGAAAAATTTCCCTGACGTGTGCGTTTTGTATTTGTTTTGCAGGAGTTTGATCCCGAGATGGCAGAGCAGCCTGACGACTTCCCTACTACCATCGAGTATGATGACTCGGGCGTCCGTCGTACCTTTGTTCTGCCGACGTACTTGCCGGTGACTACTGATGCGGGCATGGACAGCTGGACGAGCAAGGTGAAGAAGGTATGTTCTTGTGTGGTTGTATAAGCCCCCAGTTTGATCGAGATATGAAGTATATCGATGATCAAACTTGTGAGAGTCGTTTTTTGTGTTACCCTTTCCAGTTTGGTTTAATTTGGGTGAAATTAAGGTAAAGTGGGGTTGACTGTGTTTGTTTTGAAATTTCCCCCCTAAGTTTGACTTAATTTGAGTGAAATTAAGGCAAAATGGAGAAAAGTGTGAATTGTGTTCGTGTTGTGTTTCAGGTGGCTAAGGAGGCGCATAAGAAACTATGGCGTATAGCCAACAGGTGGAGGATGGCTTGGGCCGAGCAGACAGCTCAGTTGTGTCGCCGAAGCCGAGACTGGCTCAGTCGGCGTGAGTTTGACGAGTATCGGCGCCGTCATCCCGAGTGAATTTGTGTACTTAAAGATTGTATGAACCTTTATGTACATGTCGTTGTAGCTTGATTAGTGAACGTTGTTGTTGTAGCTTGGATTTCGTCGGTTGAATTTGATTGCCGTCGATAAACCTGTTTGGTTGGCTTGTTTTGAAGAAATGATATGATTCCCGAGTGGGATGCGTTGATGTTCATTTTAGATTGTGAAAATGTTTTGTGAAAAGTTCATTTTAAATGCGAAATGAGCTCGTATGAATGCGAAAAATGTTATGTGTTGACTCGTGGTAAGAATCGGAGTTGCTAAAGTGAAGTGTAATGTTGATGTATGGGGAACAACGAAAGAGTGTCGTAGCCCAAGGTAGCTTGTAGTGTTCTAGGAAAGACGAAATTAGGAAAATTTTAAGAAAAACCATCCCTTGAAACCGCATAGGCTTATGCGGTTGCAAGGGAAAACCGCATAGGCTTATGCGGTTTGGTGTCTTGAACGCATAGAGCCATGCGGTTTGTTGGGTATTTAGCCATTTGTATTTCCATATTTCGGATATTGTTTTCCTATATAAGGAGAGGGGGTGCGTGCCTAATCTTCATTCACAATCACTTCTCTTCTTTGTGCTTTTGCTTTAGGATTTTGCTTTCACAAATATATTAGGTATATTTATAAAAGTTTTTTTTTGTCCAAGAAAATGGAGGAGCATTTTGATGCTCTTTTGAAGAGGTGGACGTCTTCCTTGAGTTCGGGGATGAAGAAGGCGGTGTATGATGATGGTGCGGGTGTATTTATCGGCTTTCGTCAAATGAAAGTCGATCTAGACTTCCTTGATTCGTGCTTAGATTATTGGGATCCTAGCTTGCATGTGTTTAGGTTTCCCGGGGGAGAGGTGTGCCCTTTGATGGAGGAGTTCTCGGCCATTGCCGGATGGTCGAAACGGACTACTCCTGTGGTCGTGAAGAGTGAGCTTTGTTATAACGGGATGTTGCGAAACTTCCTTGGGATGACGGACGCTCATGCTGCAGGTTTGTTTGAGGGAGGCAAGGTAAACATGCTTCTCTTGTGTCGACGATATATGAATAAGGCTGATACTAGTATTTCGGACCGTTCTAGGCGGAGGGCCCTCGCTTTTTGTTTGGTTCATCGTTATGCTTTTGCGGGGTCCATGCCAGATGGGGTGTTCGGGAACGCGAGGTATGCTCGTGTTGTCGAAGAGATGGAGCGAGGACATGATCCTTCTGCGTTGATCCTAGCGGAGACCATACTGGGCTTAGGCGGCCAGATTATCTTTGATCGTCTGAGCTTGCGAGGGTTGCGCTAGGATTCTCAACGTTGGCTCATGGAGAGGCCGAGTGTGTATAGAGCTCTTCCCCTGGAGGTGTCTTCAAGGCGCGGGACGGCGTCTCGGAAGATGGATTGGGCTAACCCTCGGGGCGTTCGCTAAACTACTACCGGTGGTTTGTGAAGGAGAGCGGCGATTCGTTGGTATGTTTCGTGGTGGGGCATTACGGAGGTAACTTGGCGACCGTCGGTGGCGAACGCGGCTCATGGGTTGATGTTGTGCGAGGTTTGAGCAGGCGTATGGATTCATCCTCTTCGCTTGAAGAGGCAAATTGGGCTTGCTCAAACCATTCCGGATCAGGATACGCAGGTTGGAGGGGTTGTTGTCCTAAACAACCAGATGATTGATGCTTGGATCCGAGGGTGGTCGGATCGTGTTACTTGGGCTGTGCCGGAGCATATAGAGTCTACTCGTGTCACGGATTTCTATACGCGTTGGTGTCATTCCAAGGATTCTCGTGAACGGGAGAATCAGAGGAGGAGAGAGAAAAATGGGCCAAGGCCCTCCTTGTTGCACGAAGTAGTGCGTGACAGGAGGGATTATGGTGATCTCTGTGTTGTTGATGCAGGTGCTTCTACTTCGAGACCGGCGCGGGAAAGGCTTGGGCCGAAGGTGACCGTTAAAGATCGCCTAGGGCCAAGGACCGAGGAGCCCCCAGTTGAGCAAGATGAGGATCCGGTCGAGCCCCCAGGTTTTGAGAGATCTACTCCCGTCCTTAGGTCGAAAGTTGTGGCGGATCGGCCTCTTGGAGATGAAGAGGTTAACCCAAAGCGTCAGAAAAGGACTTGAGTAGTTTGTTTTGCTTAGTTTAGAAAGATTCCTTTATTTAAATATATGTTTTAGATTCGAATAAAGGGCTAAGGAGGCTTGTTCCTAGCTCCTTTCTAAGTTGCGGAAAATTCTAAATGAAGTAATAAAATAGAATTAATTTGCTTTTGCCTTGTCTCGTTGCCTTCTTTTGTTTGTTTTTTTAAATGTTCGCGACCTTTTTAAGCTTCGAACACTTGCATTTTGTCTCAAATCCTCGACCTTTTTAAGCTTTGGATTGCTTTAAACCCTCGACCTTTTTAAGCTTTGGATTCGTTTGTTTGACTTGTTCCGTTTTTAAGTCCTCGACCTTTTTAAGCTTTGGACTTGTGCGTTTTGAATTGTTTTGTCTTAAATCCTCGACCTTTTTAAGCTTCGGACTTGGATTTGTGTTTTATTTTTGTGTTGACTGTGCTCTTGACTTTTTTAAGCTTTGAGCGTGTCTTTTTGTGAGTGCAACGCCCTTGACCTTTTTAAGCTTTGGGCATGCGTGCTAGAAAAGGTTCGGTTGTACTCTTGACAAGTTGCCTACGATTCGCTTTTGAATACGTAATCAAACCGGCGTAGTTCGTGTGATTCGGTTGAGCTCTTTCGCAAAGTCGCCTCGTATCCACAGTGCGTGGAATCAAACCGAGCGTAGTTCACTCATGCGGGAGTGAGTTTTGTTTTGAAAATTTGCAGAAACGTTTGTGTTTTAGGGGTAGTATTTCTTGAGTTGATCAAGATTTGTTGGTAATCGGAAGTCTTGACCGTCAAGGTCAGTTAGTTTCACGGCTCCTCAGGAAGGATTTCTTTGACCAAATGCGGTCCGCCCAATTGGGTTTGAATTTTCCTCTTGGGTCGACCGTAATGGTGCTCGGATCGATTTGAGTACTAGGTCGCCCACCTTGATGTTTCGTGGCTTGACCCGCTTGTTGTAAGCGCGTTGTAGGCGAGATTGATACATTCGACCGCATTTAGTGAATGTAACCGTCTTTCGTCTAAGAGGATGAGTTGTTATTCGTATCGTTCGCGTGCCCATTCGGCCTCGTGAATGTCTGCTTCCATGAGAATTCGAAGGATTGCATCTCGATTTCTACGGGTTGAGCGGCTTCCATCCCGTAGGTTAGGAAATAAGTGTCATGCCCGTGGGTGTGCGGATTGTGGTGCGATATCCCCATAATGCAAATGGGATTTTGTTGGGCGGTCGTGGCAGGTGTCGATCATCTTTTGAGGATTGATACGACGGTTTTGTTCTTTGCCTCGGCCGCTACCGTTAGTTTGTGGTCGGTAGGGTGATGATTTGTGTCGTTGTATCTTGTATTTGAGGAGAAGTGGTTCGACCTCTCCTTGGAAATGTGTGCCTTGGTCGCTTATGAATTCGTGGGGTATGCCGTAGCGACAAATGATGTTGTTTTGTATGAATTTCGCAACTTCTTTTGTGCCTAGCGTACGGTATGATGCGGCTTCGACCCATTTGGTGAAATAGTCGATGGCCACGAGGATGAAGCAGTGTCCTCCTGCTCCTACGGGTTGAACTTTGCCTATGACGTCGATCCCCCATGTGGAGAAAGGCCATGGCGAGGTTAAACTGTATAGTGGTGAAGGAGGTATGTGTTGTACGTTTGCAAAGATTTGACAATTATGGCAATGTTTGACATATTTTGCGCAGTCGGCTTCCATGGTTGTCCAGTACCATCCTAGCCTTATGATTTGTTTGCACATGGCTCGTGCGTTCATGTGTGGTCCGCATTCGCCATCGTGTACTTGGGACATAATCTCGTGTCCCTTTTTGTGGTCGACGCACAAGTAGTGTGCCTTGGGGTGTCTTTTGAGTAGTTTGCCCATTTCCATCACGAATTGTGATGATAACAGGCGTAGGGCGCGTTTGGCTCGTTTGTCAATGTTTGGTGGGTATTCACCGTTTGTTTTGTAGTTGATGATTGCTTGGTACTAAGGGTCGGTTTGCTCTTCCTCGGTTTCAATGTCACATATGTAGGCGGGTTCGTTCCGTCGTTCTACGACAATGGGGCGTTCCATCCCAGGGTATGTTGATTAGTGACGCGAGTTTGGATAGCCAGCGTCGGCGGTGGTTTTCTTCGGCGTGGGAGGTGTATGAATTCTCATTGATAGAATTCGTTTATGAGCTCTTGTATTTTGTTTTGGTATAACGCTAGGTTTTCATTAAGTATCTTCCATGCTCAGGATACTTGGTTGATTATGAGGAGAGTCCCCATAGACTCTTATATTCTTGGGCGTCGAGTACAAGCGGCGCTTGGAGACCGTGCAAGCATGCTTCGTATTCGCGGCGTTGTTTGTAACGTCAAAGTCTAGTTTGATCGACCAGGTGTGTGTTCGCCATTCGGGGATATGAGAAGTATTCCTACTCCACATCCTCGATAGTTGGAGGAGCCATCAAGTATAACTCCCATTGTTCTTGGTTGATGTTGTAGATCCCATCGTGCGGAAGGGATGTTGTGTCGATGATTGGTTCTTCGTCGATTGCATTTTCGGCTAGGAAATCGAGCGCTCGTCCCTTGATTGCTTTGAGGTGCGTGCATTTAAGATCGAATTCGGCTAGGAGCAATGTCCATCGGCCATTCGTCCGGGTTAGGCACGGGTTTCTCGAAGAGGTACTTTACGGGTCCATTTTGGAATAGACCTTCGTTTGGTGTGCTAGCATATAATGACGGAGTTTCTTGGATGACCACACTAAGGCTAGACAACTCTTCTCGACGGGTGAATATCGAAGTTTAGAATCGAGAAATTTCTTGCTTATGTAGTAGATTGCGTGTTCTTCGCCGTTTATTTCTTGGCGAGCATGGCGCCCATGGCGGTAGGTGTGGTTGTAAGGTATAAGGATAGCGGTAAATCCGCTTGGGGTGGTCGTAGAAGCGGTGGGTTAGTTAGCAATTCCTTGACCTTGTCAAATGCTTCTTGACATTAAATTCGTCCCATTCAACGTGGTCGGTTTTCACGAGTTTCTTGAAAAGCGGTTCACATATCATGGTGAGTTTGCTAATGAAGCGAGATGTATTGGATTTGGCCCAAGAAACTTGAATTTCGTCGAGGTTCTCCAGGTCGCATTTCTAGGATTGCTTTGACTTTTGAGGGTCGACCTCGATGCCTCTTTGGCTCACCACGTGTCCTAGTAGTTTCTGGGATTTAACTCCAAAAGTACATTTTGGGGTTGAGGCGCATTTTGTATTGTCGTGGCGAGTGAAGAACTTGCGGAGGTTAGTGATGTGACCACTCCTCTCCTTTGACTTTACGATCATATCGTCGGCGTAAACCGACTTCTTTGTGCATCATGTCGTAAAAGGGTTGTAGCGGTGCGTTGGTATGTAGCGCCCGGCATTGATTAAGTAGAAGGGCATAAGCGTATGTGATATGTCCCCACGATTGTAATGAAGGCCGTTTTTGCCATGTCTTCGCAAGCCATTTTGATTTGATTGTAACCTGCGTAGCCGTCCATGAAGGATAGGAGGGCGTGGTCGGCGGTGTTGTCGTCTAGGACGTCCACATGGGGGAATGGAAAGTCATCTTTAGGACTAGCTTTGTTCAAATCGCGAAAGTCAACGCATACTCGAATTTTGCCATTCTTTTTCAGGAGTGGGACCATGTTTGAGACCCATTCAGATACTCGATGACTTGGATGAAAGCAGAGCTTGTAGGCTTCTCGATTTCTTCCTTAACCATAAGGGACCATTCGGGCGTAGTCTTCTTAGCTTTTGCTTGGCGGGTTTATGCTTGGGTTTGATGGGGATGCGGTGCTCGGCGATGCTTCGTTCGATGCCGGGCACGTCTTTGTATGACCAAGCGAATACGTCCTTGAATTCGCCTAGGAGTTGTGTAAATTAGAGTGCGCTCGTGTTCGTCTAGTGAGGCTCCTAGTTGTAGTTCTCTTGGTTCTTGAGGTTCCCACGTATATGGGTATGGTTTCCTCGATGATAGGGTCTTGTGTTTTTGGGTGTACAAGGTTTGCAATGTATTTGTTTAACGATTCACTTTCGCATGAGTTAGTGTCTTTTGTATTTTGTGTGTTGTTTGTTGTTTGTTGATTGTCATTTGTTTGTACTTTGTTGTTTGTTTTAACTTGAGACAAGGCGTAAGCAAATTTATTCATTTCATTATTTTGAGAAGAATTATTCGACAATGATTGAAAATTGCTTGGAGCTAGCCTCAGTAAAAGAAAGTCTAAACTAAAGCTAGAATCTAGGATAGATGGGTCGACAGGTGACGAGCACTAAGAGCATTAGAATCTAAAAGAGTTTCTTCTTCTTCATCGTCTTCCGTGTCGTTGGAGATGCTTGAGCTGCTTGAGCTGCTTGAGGTGCTTGAGTTGCTTGGGGTGCTTGAGTTGCTTGAGTTGTGATGTAAATTGCTTCGTTGCTGGAGGAAGGTGTGGTTTTCCTCCGAGGCTTCTTGATTTTTCCTTGATCGATAAGATTTTGGATGGCGTGTTTGAGTTTGAGACAACTTTGAGTGCTATGTCCCATGCCTCGGTGGTATGCACAGAAGGCGCTGGGATCCCATGATTTTGATTTCTTTCTCATGGGTGGCTCGCTAATAGGTCCGATGGGTGTGAGGTAGTCTTTTGCGATCAACTTTTGTAATGCCACAGCGTAGGGCATGTAGAGTTTGTCGAAGTTCCTTGTAGAGCCGTGCGAGTTGTGTGCTTTTCGTCCCCTAAGAGTGCGTTCTCGAAGGGTGTTTCGGTAGGCGGGATCCTCATAGCTAGACGTGAGATCCTTTTCAATGCGAGTGCCAATTTTGATGAGATGTTCGAAGTTCTGAGCGTGGCAGAAGTGAAAGTAGTATCGCCAGGCGGGTCGTAGGCTGAAGAGGAAAGTGGACATGAGTTCATCTTCGTGCGGGTGATTCGGTACTCGGGAAAGTAACTTCCTCCATCCCATAAGATGTTTGTGAAACCTTCATTGTCTTTACGACGAAAAGCTTCGAGGGTGTCGGCGAGGCCGGGTTGCTAAGTTCTTTTTGGACCACGACGTTCCAAGCGTTCGACCGTGAAGCGATCTGCAGTTCTTTAGGTGATCGATGTCTTTGCAAGCCGATTGATGTGACTCATCACTTCGCTCGGTCAGTAGTCAGATATTCGTCGTCTTCGCCATCGCAGACCGGATGAGACCGCATTAACTTGGTCGTCGGAGGGAGTGATTAGGTAGGAGCAGTCTAGAATAGGAATTGATCCCACGAAGATTGCATGGTTTCCAAGCGGGGTCTCGTTGATTGAAGGATTGTGGGGTTGAGATGGCTTCTTTGAGCTTTCCTTGATCAATTAGATCTTGGATAGCGTTCTTGAGCCTAAAACCATCCTCGGTGTCCTGCCCCTTGCCTCGCTGGTATGCACAGAAGGCATTGGGGTTCCAAGACTTGGGCTTCTTGTCTTCGGGGGGCTCGCTAGTAGGCCCGATCGGTTGTAGATAGTTTTTCTCGACCAACCTTTGAAATGCTTTGGAGTAAGACATAAAGAGAGGGTCGAAGTTTCTCTTGGCCTTAGGAGGCGGCGAGAAGGCGGTTCGAAGGCGTCGAGGGTGTCATCATCAAGGTTCACAAGCAGTGCGATTTTAAATCGTTCTTGGCCGTAGCGGGAGGACTTAGAGGAGCTCCTTGATATGCATGACCGGTGTATTTAGCCATGGTGCGATCCTAAGGTCATCTTCGATTTGAGTCTGACCTTAGTTAGTTCTTTGAAGTTACGAATGTTCTTTGTACCTCATGTAAAATTGATACACGGGTCGCGAGGTTATTTATAAACTTGATGCGAGCTCGTCCTCGCGAGGGCGGTTGGGGATTTGTCTTTCGGCTTCTTCCAACGAGTAAGATAGTCGGTGAAGCCTTCATTGTCCTTTTGAGATAGGACCTCTAAGGTGCGAATTGAGACTTGAGTGTCTTCATTGTCTCGATACTGTCTGTCGAACTCCACTGTGAGTTCTTCAAAGGTGGGGACCCGTTGTGGGTCGAGTGAGTAGAACCATGTCTTGGGCACTGCTGCTAGAGAGTGCGGGAAGAGAGTTAGCCAATGCTTAGCGTCGACTCCTTTGATGGCCATTTGGGACTTGAAAGCTCGGATGTGGATGATCGGGCTCTCATGTCCTTGGAAGACAGGAAGGTCGCTAAGGGCGAGCTTGTTAGGGAGTTCATCCTTGATGCTAGTAGGCACGTTTTCATTTTCCTTGTGGATGGAGTAAGTGCTCGAGACATAGAGCCTTTCTTCCATGGCTTGGAGTTTCTTGGCGTGCCTATCGGCCTCTTCTTTGATTTTGGCTTCCATTCGTTCTACCTCAGTGGTGTGGGTGGCCAGAAGCCTCTCAAGGTCGTGATCGACTTTGTGACTTAGTCACGAGTGCGGTAACCGTCATTCTTGCCGGCCTTTTGCCGGGTGTAGGTTCGTTTCTTGTATGGGATTACTAGGCGGTTCTTAGTACGACGAGTATCCAGCTGAGGCCTGCATTTCACTTTGTACATTAGCGACACGACTCGACCCACTAGACTCATATTCATTTTAGGCATTCATTTTAGCTCATTTCATTGTTTAGAAAGACCTTTTAAGCTTGAAAAAGGAGGTTTTCGAAAAGGTTTTTGCTAAGGGAAGCTTTTGAGGCGAGGATGCGTGCGCACATCTCGTCTCGATGTTAAAACGTTTTGCTTTGCACCCGTCGAACTGATATCGGCGATTTACCGAGGTGAGCTCGAGTCGGATGTGTAAAAGAAGAAGGATTCGGCTCGAGAGTGATTAGCAAGTCGAACCGAAGATGTTAAATGTAGAGACTAGGCCTGTGTGACCTAGAGGATTGAAATCCGCGAGCTTGGGTTTTATCCCTTGCTCGGGTTTTTGCTTGTTAGTGAAAAAGGGAATTTTGAAAAAGTTTATTTCAAAAAATCGCGATAGTTTTGTTTGAAAAGTGTTAGTTTGTTAGATTCATTTATCTTTGAAACGTTTAAGCGAGTTTTCGAAGATATGAATGCATATGCTCGTTTCGAAAAAGACCATGGGGTGCATAGCCTCGAACTTGTACGTATGACTCAAAAAGGGTGAAAAATGAGTCAGTCGGGTACACCTCCAACTACCTCGAGTGCAGCTTTGGCGGATACTTAACCCCTTCATTTCCTTCTGGCCAGGCGATAGGTTTCTGAAGGGAACCTTTGGCGGTCGAGATAATCGTTCTGACGGCAAGCCGTGGAGGGGAGAGAGGAAAGTTAGTCCTGCACGTGCTTTATCGAGTGGACAAGCCTGCGTGTTGGAACCACCTCTCAAGGGTGCAAAGGGTGCCTAGATTCCAAAAGGAATGGACTCTAAACGAATGTGCATAGCTCAAATATGTATACTTGGATTGTTCAAGGATTTCAAGTTTCACCTCTTTATTTTTAAAAAGAAAAAGCTAGTTTTAAGTTTTAAAAAATAAGATGTCCCCAGTGGAGTCGCCAAACTGTGGAACCCGGGATCGGACCCAACTCGGCGTCTTGCTTAAGGGCGGATTTTAAAGTTAAAAAAGATTAAGTTGGAAAAACCTTTAAGAACTGTTATGGAGTCGCCACCTATTTATCGCGGAAAATAGGAACCTGCTACCATGTTCTAAGTTAAAAACATGTTCTTAGATTTTGGAGTACGCCGACACCCCTAGATCTAAGGCTTGTGAAACCAGATTGGATTCGGGGTGAGGGTACTTTAGAAAAAGAGTTAATTCAAATAAAGATTTATGAAAACCTTTTAGAAAAGCCTATGTAAAAATAGCCTCTACTGACCTAGAACAATCCTTGTAAGATGATATTTGAGCTAATGTTATCGCTACGTACAAGTGCGATAAAGTTTGTAAAAGAATGCAGATGCAGATGCAAAAAGATTGATTAAAACCCTCAGTTTAGCATGTTTAACTTGTTAACGAATACGGTTCAGTTAAAGGTCGAATTCATTGTTTAAGTTGATTTTAATGCAAAATAAGAAGGTGCAAGATGCATGCAAATAAAATAAAGTTCAATTGTCCATTGGTTTATTTTATAAGGTCGATTCTTATGCGACTTTGGCGTGTCATCGGATATGGAGTGTATCCAAGTAATAAGAACACTTGGAAGGCAAGCGCTCGGGTGCCAAAGCGGCGCTAGAGTGTAGACCCCTTTGTTAGTCCATAGAAAATAAGAAAAGCTTTGATCCAAGTGGATCGGTACCTACCTTGTCCTGGACGCTTGAGATCTGAGGCGAGCTTCGCTTCTTGAACTTGAAAGGAGGATGAATTCAACACGGGATGGTGTGTTGTACCCAAGGATTTGAGTGCTTGAGGCTTTTGTGGAAGAGGATTTGTGTGTTGTGAATTGTGTGTGAAATTGTGATCTGAAAGTACATTTGAATGTCGAGGTATAGAGTGTATATATACTAAAAACCTCGGAGAAATTAGGAAATAAGGGGATAAAAACAAGCCTAGGAACCGCATAGCCTTATGCGGTTGCCTGGGGAAACCGCATAAGCTTATGCGGTTCTCACCTCAAACCGCATAAGGTTATGCGGTTTGGGGGGCTGGTTCTAGGTCTACTTTCCAAGTTTCGGTTGCATTGAATCTTTGAAAGATCATGAGATAATCTCGAACGTGAAGCTCAAGAAAAGTCTTTGGGATATTTGTGAGATATTTTGTGATGCTTAGGGCTTTGGAGTGCGGGCCAAAGGTGGGTTTAGGCTTCGGTTTGAACTGAGACCGAGAAAAATGAAAAGGGTGTATTTGCATAGTTTTTGTGAAATAAGGTAAGGCGTGAAGTTGTATTTTGTGTAAGAGGGCTAAATAGCGGTTTTAGCTACAGGGCCTAAATTTAGGAATTTAGGAATCTTTGAATCAGACCTTGTTAATGTAAAAGGACTAATTGTAGTGCAAATGCGAAGCTCATGCCAAATGAAGCAGGACAAGGACCTATCTAGACTCCAAATGGACAAAATGAACGTTATTTAAATGCGATGTAAGGTGACCTAAATCATTTTAACATTTAAAACGACTCAAAATGAATTCGACATTAGTTAGAACCGTATAAGTCAACGTTAAAGCATGCGTAATAAAAGTCCGTGATACATCACAGGGTTTTGTTTGGGAGGGTACGGATATGGGTATCCACAGGTGTACTCAGGTAAGCGTTTCCAAAGCATACCGGAAAAGTACATTCTAAGTCGTTGGACAAAGAATGCGAAGCAACAGCTTCTGTTTGATGCTGACGGGAATGTAGTTGAGGATAACGACCCTAATCCTCAAACTCACTTGGCCAAGCTTTGGTCTGAAATTCATGCTACTGTGAGCATTTTGAAAACCTTGCCTGATATTCATACGCAAGAGTTTTGTGGTTTTCTTGTGCAGTTTAGAGAAGGAATTTGTCCAAAGGCTCAAGAGCTGACCAAAGAGCAAGAGCTGGAGATGTTGCTTGGATGTTCGTCTACATCAACTATTTCAATTCTTCCACCGAGTAAATCAAATAATAAGGGCAGCGGAAAAAGATTAATATCTACAAAGGCTCAATGTATCGAAAAAGCAGAGAAGGCGAAGAGGCTATGTGCTTACTGCAAAGAAATGGGAAGTCACGATCGAAGAAATTGCGCTGTTCGTATTGCTGATGAGACTGCTGCCAAAAAGAAAAAACAATCGACTCGTATATTATAGTAACATTGTTATTGTAATAAACAAATTTTCGTATAAATACTTTTGTCTTTCAATTAGTTAATTTGTGTCACTATTTGACTGTGGTTTGTTTTGGTTGCGAGTTACTTCGGTTCAATGTTTTTCGGATAATGGTTCAGGTCATATGAATTAATTTTTATTCAGGTCAGTGTTGGTCATGGTTTTAGAATTAGTTGTTGTCTGTTGTTTTATTGTTATATTCAACCTTTTTGTGTGTGTCGATTTTCATTATAATGTTTTTTAAAAATTACACGCAGGAGTTGACTTATAATGAAAATAAATGTCGATTTTCATTATAAGTCACATACAATTTTCTTTTTGTGTGTGTCGATTTTCAAATAGTTACAAATAGTCTGACCAAAATATATTATAATAACAATGTTATAGTAACAAATAGTCTGACCAAAACATATTAAAATAAGTCAACTCTTACATTATAGTAACAATGTTATTATAATAAACATCCTAGACTTTACATCAACTATCCTCTGACCAAAATATATTTTCTCTTTGGCTTTTCCTTTTGGAGATTGTCGCTTTTACTTTTTCATTTTAAAATTTAAATCAGTTGCGAAAATAAATAGTTGTTACAATATGGTTGTTATTGTAACAACTTTCAATTTTGTGTTAGTTATCTTGATTTAGTCATATACATTGTCCTTTTTCACTTTTTTGGAGATTATTGTTTCTTTAACTTTTACGTTTTCGTAAGTCTAGATGAAAACAACATTATAATATCATAACCATAATTCCAATATGATACTTCTGTTATGATAACAATTCTAATATTATAATACTAAAATAAGTCTACATTAAAAAAAATTACAATACCAAAATGATTAAACTGTTATAATATCGACATTATAATACTAATGCGTTAGACATTAAACGGATTCTGAGTACTGAGTTTTTGTTCAACCTTCAGTTATCCTCTTAGCAAAATAGAATTTTCTAACAAAAGAAACTATTCCAACAAACATGCAAACAATATAATGGATCACTTCTACACCTGTTTGTTTACTCCTATCTTTACACGATGAACTGGGATCTCCGAAGTCGGTGGCTTAACTGTTTCTTTCTTTTTTTCTCATTAAGAGAATTTTGATATTTCTTCAACGCCCTTCTTTTTGTGTCGACGTCTTTCACGATAGTCTTTTTCTTCACCTTGAACTCGTCAATCTTCACCAACAAGTCAGCTCTTAACTCATTTATGTCAGCCAACATCAATGCAGCAACAGCTTCAGCAGAATATTCACGTCGGCGTAACTTGCCTCCTATTCTTGACTCATAAAGTTCACCTTCATAGCATATCATATGCATCAACAAAAACAACCCCGACTCTTCATCATTTCGCTCTCTTTGCTGCCATTTGAAAGCAACATTCACCACCGGAAAATTGAGTATGTCAGCCGCACTTTCGTCTTTCTTTCCTTCCAAGTAGTCACTCATTACGTTAGCCTGAAAAAATTCAAACATTGAGATTTTTTTTTTTAATTACAACACACACTTCATATATATTCATTTATAAGAAACGAAGCTTCGAAGTATCCATAGCTTACCACCAACTTTGCGAGTTTGTACACCTCACATGTCTCCCACTTTTCATATGACTGGTTATCGAGGACCTCAATTTTCTTGGCCTTAAAGTTAACACAGACACAACAGTAATGAGATTGGATCTGAATAGGAACAAAAATAATGTCTGCATTGAAGTTGCAAGGTATGGTATTCTTCTGAATGAACTCATCCCATATTTGAACCAACTCATTCATTTCATCCTCATTCTGACTTTCCAGCTCAAGCATCCGAAGAATATTCTTCTATATATAATCACAATAAATCAAAGTCAGTTAAATACACTCATTGCATTTGCATACTATTATGTCAATACAAAACATATTATAAGTGGGAATTTAATAACAACATACCATATGTCCGATTCCAAAGAACAATAAAGTGACCTCGCCTTTTTCACTGTGTGCTATATCATTCAACAGAAGAGCCCAACAGTCAACCACACTGTTGTTAAGATGCTTTGTCGGTAGCACTGAGACCATGTCTTCTCTTGTTAAGCTTCGGAAACCTCTGTAGGTTACCAGCGTTTCACTAATTGAAAACGAAAACACAAATCAAAATAAGATTTTGTATACAGTTAACAAGGATCTTTATAAACAACTATGTTCCAAACACAAGACTTTGAATACAGTTACAGACAATTTAGGTTTTAATAACAAGTACGAAACATTACCTTAGGTTTAGATAGTCGTCATCGAAAAATGCATAGTCCGCTGCCTCCCTTCTTGTCAGCAACATTTCAGACAACAACAACAGATTTCCTCGCATAAAGTTCGAAATCATGACAGCATCCTTGTCAGGTTTACCACAATTCAGTGTACATCCTATACCATCGGATGTCCCCTTCACCCGGCTACCAAGAACTGACAAAGGTGATGTTTTTTCATTCGACTTTTCGTAAGTCTTCACTGGTGTTTCTGGGATTGTTGTGTTGTCTACCTCAGCATCTTTATTAGACTTCTTTTCTTTTTCTTTCTTCTTCTTTGATTCCTTGCTTTTCTTCACGCTTTTGTTTTTCAACTCCATCTGCTCGTCTCCAGTTTGCTGCTCCTCTTCGGGTTGTTTTTCTTCTTGAACTCGTCTCTCTGCTTCACGCTTTTTGATCTGTTCCGCAGCCTCTTCGGCCTTACGTTTTCTTTCCTCCACAAGCAACGGAAGCAACTCTGCCTTGTTTTTTTTAAAACCATCAACTGCCTCTAATAACTCATTTCTACAGCCATTCATGTCACTTAGCACAAGTGTTGCTAAGATCTCAGCGCGATAGAGGACTCTACGTTCTTCTACAGCAAGATCGGCATCGAATGTGTCCCCCACAAAGAACATCATATGCATCATTAGGAAACAACCACAATCATTATTTGGTTCTTCAGATGTCCATTTGAATAAGGGGGCTTTCAAGTCAAAATAAGCTACTTCGTGACCCTTTTCAATGTCGTTTTTGACTAGAGTCATTCCCATCACCGAAGCCTAAAACATGAAGTGACACAATTTTTTATTTCTGTGATAATAAAATTAGTTATGCATGAATTATTTTAAACATGATTTTACTTACAGCAACATATGCCATTAAAGCGTAATCATTGCTATTGTCATCGGCATGAGGTTTGTTGTCTAGGTAATGGACCGTCTTTGTCAAGAAATCAACACATATACAAAAGTAATGGGTGTGTAGCGATGAGGAATAAAAATCGGAAAAAATAAACACAGTGATAACTAAGATTAGTGTTTTAATAACAAAACCATATGATTTAGTAACAAATATTACTGTTATAGTAACAAAAACGAATGATTTAATAACTAAGAAGTCTTTTATAACTCACCAAATCTGCATCTAAATCCAAAGGATGCTTGCAACACTCACTCCACATTTCGAATGCTTTGATTATCTCCGCACGTAACTCATCTATGTCTTTCTGATTCTCTGCGACCATTAATTTTAGTAAAGGATCCTGCAAAAATCAGTACAATAAATTAAATAAATCCATTTACATTTGTTAAAACCAAAAATGATAGGAGCGCTGCAAAGTAGCGTACGTTGTGAGTCAATCCAAAGTATATTCTTGAAGGGTCATTCTTCACTTGTTTCTGATGTATCAGCTCATTCATCATTATTGCCCAACATTCAACGACCGGAGAAGATATTAAACGGTCTTGTCGTAGAGACAGCGCATCTTTCCTTGACAAAAAATGATATAACCCGTACGTAGCAACTCTCTCCCTGTGTATTAATTAAAAAAAAAAACAACAGAAATGGTTATATAGAAACTCTAATAAGCTTTACAAATTTAATTTACAGTTTTAGAAATAGAAACTAGAAACTTACGCTATAGAGTAATTGTCATCGTCTAAGAGACAGTAATCAATAGTCTCTTTTCTAAGCTCAACCACCGGCTCCATTAACTTTTGACATTCAATCAGCTGTTCAGATGCAACTAACGAATCTGGAACTGGACTTCCACAGTCCAAAGTACACCCATAACACGGATTTACTACACGCATCCAATCCTCCTTAATTGGTGAATGCAGCAAATAATTGTCGATCTCATGTTGAGGTGGAGGTTGAACAGTGGCAGCGTTTGGTTGGCCGTTGTTTTGGGGATTATCGGTTCCATGCCAGACAATATCATCCGTTATGTCATTTGGCTCGGAGTCACCTCTTGACAAATCAACCAAAACCTCTGAAACAATTTTGGTTGAGATATCATCTGGCCCACTCATGTTCTCATTGTTCTCTTCGGTGACATGTTTATCCACCGGACTTGTATACCTCTCGTTCAAAGTTCTTTGCAGCTGCGTCATTAGCCCTTCCAATATATCGAATGACGGCATGCCATCGATTCTGCAAAAGCTTTGGTTTCTTTCGTTCTTCGAACCACTTCATCCAAGTACAAGTGATAAAGTGGATCCCTGAAGAACTGCTGGGTTGGGGATAAAATGACTGAAGCTTGTCCACCATTAGCTCTCATAGCTATCTTCGAATTGAATTCGTTCATCCTCTTCACATTTCGAGCATGAAAAAGATCCGAATCTCTTTTCATCTCCAAAAATATTAAATGCAGATCCTTAAATTGAAAAGAAAAAATAAAATTATATTTTACTTTTAATATTAATTAATGTAGTTAGAAAATTACACTACAATACTATTATTAACAGTATTTTAGTACAAAAACAGAAAAAGTATGATCGTAATAACAGTATGAATACAAAAAGCAGATAATAAAGCAAAAACAAATACATAATGTTATAATAACAAAAACAGAAAAAAGTATGATCGTAATAACAGTATTAACCACTAACAATACTTACATCAATCGCTTTTTTCCTTAACTCGTCATCTGATTCGATGCCTGGTGGTAGCTCCACGATTATGTGCCTCTTCTCAGCATCACCTTCTCTTTGATTCTGTTGTGCACGAGGCACATTTTCTTCCTCCACTGCACAAACAATTTTTGATTTGTGTTGTTATAATAATTAAAGTTGAATGATTAATTACTAAGCATAATAATAAAACATTAAAAAGAATATATAAATGCAGATTAGGCTCGTTAAGACAGATGGGGTAAAGAGTTTTCGTCATTACCCCTTTCCCAATTGATCCTAGCTTTCTTTCTTTGTGTACCCTCTCGGACAGCTTCTCATCAGACCAGTGTTTGATGAGAGGTAACTCGGTACTTTCAACTACACCATTAAATTCCATTCTGTGCATATAGGTTAGCATCAACACTAAAATGCACCCACCCAAATATTTCGAACCATCTTTAAATGATGCAATGCCTCCCAAAAACTGCTCACACACATACTTTGACCAATTGTATTCTTTGATTTTTTCGACATCCTCAACTGCCTTCAATAACTTGAAGTCAAGGCAGTGATTTGATGTCGGAGAAAGAAATGTGGACATAGAATATAGAACAAACATCTTCTTAAAATCATCACCATCATCAGTTGTTTGTTGAAGGCATCTAGACACATCACTGAGTTTTATGCTCTGATTTGTGCCACCAATCCCAAATTTTACACGCCATTCCTCCTTGAGGTTGTCACTTGGGGTTGCTTTGCAATGCCCTGTTGGAATTACTTCAACATCCTCTCCAACTCTTGGGAGTAAGAAAATATCATAGACGTCGTCTTTAGTGATCTTAAATTCCTTCCCCTTTGAGATTTTGAGAATGCCGGTTCTTTCATTGAGGGCATCAATAAGCCAAGGGAGAATGGCTTTTGGAATTGTTTTTATTTTGAGTTCTAGTAGTCCACCAAATCCAATATCTCTTACTGACTGCTTTTGCTTCTCATTTAGTTTTTCAATAATCTCGACCAATGTCTGTGATCGACATTTCGCTGTGAAACACTCAGGTCTGTAACAGAAATCATAGTAAAAAACTTAATAATATACTTAATAATTATAGAAAATGTTATTAAAACTATCTGAAATGTATTAAAATAATAAGAAATGTTATTAAAACAAATTAAGAATGCAAAAACTATCAGATAAATAACAAATTCAGGTTGCAAAATGCAATAGCACATGTTATGAAAACTATCATATTATTAAAACAAATGTTATTAAAACAATCAGAAATGTTATTAAAACAAAACAAAATGTTATTAAAACAATCAGAAATGTTATTAAAACTACATAAATAGATGCTTACATTTCTTTTTTCACAGTTGTAATCTTTGGTTTAAACTCCTTCATCTTAGTTGGCATTTTCTTGACATTTGACCTTGGTGGTGTTTTACTTTTTTCAGATTCTGAAGGTGTTCGTGCTGATAATTTTCGTAACTTGGCTTTTTGAGATCCACTTTTTTCTTCTGCAGAAACTGGGTTTGATTTCCTGGCATACAAAACAACACATTGGATGCCGTTTAGTTATCAGATACGGATGCCATTTAGTTATAATAACAAGAAACGTGTTATAATAACAAAGTAATCTGTTATAATAACAAACAATTTGTGTTATAATAAAAACAATTTGTGTTATGATAACAAAGTAATCTGTTATTATAACACATTTACTTTATAATCACATATATTCTATATCAAGAACCAATTTCCGTTATAATAACAAACAATTTGTGTTATGATAACAAGAAACGTCTATGTTCATACAATAACGCATCAAAATACATAAAATAAAATGAAACGAAGAAAAAAAGCAGACAAAATCAACACATAATTTCAGATTTGATCATAATTTCAGATTTAATCACCACAAATTTGAAACCGTAATTTTCGAAATTAAAACATCAAATACAAAATCGAAATGAACACAAAAAACGCAAAACATCAAAATTAAGATGAAAAACGAAGAAAAACAAACAAAATCAACACATAATCAAACGAAATCAACATACCAAAAATTTGAAACCCTAATTTTCGCAATTAAAAAATCAAGCATCAAATTACAATAACATCTAGTTAAAACGCAATTTCATTACAAAATCAAGACGAAAAACTAAGAAAATTGAGGATAATACATCAAAATCAACAAAAAAACAAACAAAAATCAACAAATAAACGAACAAAAACAACAAGAGTAATGTAATAAAACGTTGTTAAAGAAGTAATTTACCTCTTCATTATTGTTGAAAACCTGAAATAATCGATCGATTTATGTCCCTTTTGTTCGATTTCTGTAGTAAAATAAGTGTTTTTTTTGAGAGATAGAAGAAGGGGTTTAAGAGAGAGAGAGTTTTAGAGAGAGAGTGTTTTTTTTCAACTGAAGGAAGAAGGAAGGGGGAAGGGGGAAGGTCATTCGCGCGCGTAGGTTGAGCTGGTTTCATTAATGACGTGGCTTCATCTCAGCCCTTAGATCGCCTCTCATCTGACGGTCCAGATTCGCGGGACGGTCTCATTTTAAGAGGTGGTCTCATAGGATCCTCACTGTATATATATATATATATATATATATATATATATATATATATATATATATATATATGTAGATATAGGGTTAAGATCCTGCGTAAGAATACCACCTTACTTAAATCTGCATTTAATTAATAGATACACAAATCTGTGTATTGGGTACACAAATCTGTATGTTGGATACACAAATTTGGGCATTAGATACACAGAAAAACGAGTTAAATACACAAAAATTACTACTAAATTATGTGTTTTAATTTATATTTTTTTACGATAAATTGGATACACAAAACTATAACTCGGATATACAAAAAACGAGTTTAGTTACACGAAAATATAACTCTGATTCATGAAAAGGTTATGTAAATACAAATTATACTTTCTTAAATATTTAGATTTATCAACTTCTAATTTGTATAACATCAAAAAATACAAGGTACACAAAATTTGGACTTAGGTACACAAAATTACGATTTAGGTACATAGATCTACACCTTAAAACAGTCCAAAACTCCGACCAACTCCGCGTTCATGTACCACCACCTCCACCACCTTGAAAATGACCCAAAACTCCATAGATCTACAATTTTTTAAAATTAAATTGTAGATCTACAATAAAAAAGAACTAAATTTCAAAAATCTAACCGTCGATTACTAACGTTAACGAAGGGATAGATGAGCGTAAGCAGGATGCCGACAATGGTAGAAGGCGGCGAATAAAAGACAAGACGACGAAGTTCGAGCTCGAGCTCGCCGTCAATGGCGGCTCCGATAGCAAGTGGGACACCGGTCGATTACTAACGTTTTTTTGAAGGAGGGAGTAAGTGCTTCAGTGACGTCGACGACGTCACTGAAGCACTTACCCCCTCCTTCAAAATTTGAGAGATATATATATAGGGTTGAGTTCCGGTAAGAACCAGGGGCGGAGCCAGGATTAAAATACAGCAAGGGCCAAATTTATAAAGTTCGCAAAATTATATGTCCATAGTTGGATACTATTAAAATTTGAGAGATATCTATACTAATACCTATTAAAATGGTTTAAAAATAATATTCCGTAAAAGAGTATAAAAATAATTACAAACTAAGTTTAACAATGCCTAAATATATACCATACTGTAAGAGTAATTAGACGTACATTGGTCTCCCTAAGCCGTAAAAATTATTGTTAATGAATGAAGTAGATTACTAGTGGGTGAACTCAAAATTTAAAATCATATGAAATTGGTTACAATGTAACTATTACGATAAATCAAATTATACACATACTGATGATTTAGGTAATATATAACTTCTTTTAAAAACAAAATTAAAAAATTAATCTTAAAAGACTTTTTCGGTTGGAGACAACGAAAAAATAACTAAAATAACAAAATTAAAGTATTTTCTTGAATCCAATGTAAAAAAGAGATTCATATATTAACTACGGATAAATTTTAAAGAAAAAAAAGAACAAATGAATAATAATAATAATAATAATAATAATAATAATAATAATAATAATAATAATAATAATAATAATAATAATAATAATAATAATAATAATAATTATAATAATAATAATAATAATAATAATAATAATAATAATAATAATAATAACAAGAGTATGTATATAGATATTTGTTTTTAAAATAGCAAAGAAAATTAAAATAAGTCACAGGAAAAAGGTAAAAATAAAATAGAAAGAAAAAAGAAAAGATAAACAAAAATTGGGCATAATAGGCTTCGAACCCACAGCCTACCACTAGCTAGATGAAACTCTAACCAACTAAGCAACTTGAAACAATTGATACTCTTACAACTAAAACTTATTTATCCAGATTTTCCCTTGGGCCAAGGCCCATATGGCCTTTGGCCCAGCTCCGCCCCTGGTAAGAACACTACCTTTGGTAAGAACGGTAAGAACAGTTAAAGTACATTATAAATATACGTAAAATACATTCGTTTAACACATAAAGTACATTTTGTGAGGTACATGATAAATATATATAAGGTACAATTAAAAATTAAGAGTTAAATTTGAATTTTTTGGGTAAATTTCAAGTTCAAAATTAAAATGTATTTTTAGTATAGTTAAAATGTACCTTAAAATTTGAAAGAAATTTTCAATTTAATGACAATTTACCTTCTAAATCTTAAAATGCGTATCAACTATTATTCATGACTAACCCACACGTTAAATTTAAAATGTATCTTATGTATATTAATAATGTATTTTGACTGTTCTTACCGTTCTTACCAAAAGGACTGTTCTTATCTGATTTTATCCCTATATATATATATATATATATATATATATATATATATATATTAGAAATGTCTTGTCAAACTGATTTAAAATTAAATTAAATTAGACACGAACTAAAAATAAAATATATTAAATTGTTTGCAAATTGTAAAATTACATAATCAACATACGTTAAATATTTAAAACTTAGCTAATCATTGTCATCTGAACTATTAGCTTCACTATCATCGTCATTAGGTAACAGTTCTCCAACTTCTTCTTCATCCTCATCCGTGTCATCCTCAAACTCGTCACATTGCTCATCTTCTGTCGAGTCTTCCTCAATGGGCTCATCTTCGTCTGCAATAAATTCAGTCATGTCATTCTCGTTCTCAGTCATGTCAGTCTCGTTCTCATCATCCTGATTATGACCGATAGGAATACTACTGCCATCATCTTCATCGTCGACATTAAGGGCTGATAACTCTGGTGGATCTGTACCTCCTGATAAGCATTATCCTCCGCGGAGGCATCAACGATCAACTTCGCTTTCGTTTTGAAGACAACTCTCCACTGCTCTTTGTCTCTCTTAAGACTTGGATATGGTGCATAACACATTTGCTCAACTTGATATGATAACACAAAAGGATCGTACGTTGCGTATTTTCTACCACGATGAACTTCAACTATTTTGTACTCCTTGTGTATATTCATACCACGTTCTGAGTTGTCAAGCCAATCACATTTGAACAAAATAGTCTTGTAGAGCTGCTTTGATCCAACATATTTCAACTCAATCACCTCCTCAAGACTTCCATAATAGTCAGCACCATCAACAGAGGTTACACATACTCCATTGTTTATTGTACTTTTCTCTATGTCGGTGCGACTATTGAACGTTCTGAAGTTGTACCCATTGATTGAGTATCGCTTCCAAGTTTCGACTTCCCTTGAAGGGCCAACTGCTAACGCCTTCTGTAGATCGTCTTTCAAAAACGGCTCCTAATGAAGAAATGATTACGCTTGTTTTGTTACACAATTTTATACACTTTATAGGTAAAATATTAATAACTATTATGTCACTGTATATAGTACTTACTTGCTGCTTGAACCACATAGGATATTCGTTACTGAACTTACTCCAAACATCAGCCAACGGAGTTCCAGGGTGTTGTAGAAGGATAAAACTCTCAAACATCCTACATAATAACATTACTTTACAATACTTGTTTGTTAATTATAAAAAAAAAAAAAAGTTATAAATATTTATTCACGTTAATTATACACTTACAGTTCATAAGGCTTAAGGATCTCACAATTAGACAACACGTATTTATGTGCACAATTGTATTCTTTTTCATCCAGAAATCGAGTGCGACACTTTCCAGTCGTTCTTCCACCATGGTCAGTAAACAGTTCTGGTAGTTGTTCGTCAACATCGGAACGTCGTCGACTGGATCCAATGTCTAGATCTCGCACGTTGGTGTCCACATACTCTTTATAATAAACGGAACAGAAATTTGAAATTTCTTCCAACAAAAACGCATTGCCTATGGATCCTTCAACATGTGCCTTATTCCCAATTTTTCGTTTCAAGTGATTAAGAAACCTTTCAAATGGATACATCCATCGATATTGGACTGGACCGCCCACTCTAAGCTCGTAAGGCAAATGAACTAGGATATGTTCCATCGAGTTGAAAAACGAAGGTGGGAAGATTTTTTCCAACTTGCATAATATTTCCGGTATATTATCCCCAAGACGATGTACATCGGAAATTGAAACTGTAGTGGCACACAAGTCCCGAAAAAATTGACTTATCTCCGTTAAAGCTTTCCATTCGTTCTTTGGAATCAATTATTTAAGAGCAACCGGTAACAACCGCTCCATAAACACGTGACAGTCATGACTTTTCATGCCACGGAGGCTGAAGTTTTTATTGTCAACACATCTACTTAGATCCGATGCATGCCCGTCTGGAGACTTTAGCTTCATAAGCCACTCGCAAAGAACCTTTCTCCGCTGCTTATCTAGGACAAACTTAGGATCAGAGCGCTTTCGACAATGAGTCGTCAAATCTGCCTTTGCTTTAGGACCATAACATGTCTTACTCTTGTCGTCCATAATTGTGTTAATTGTCTGCTCAAAAAAGTTCTTCTCAATGTGCATGACATCTAAGTTATGACGAATTAACAACGTTTTCCAATAAGGAAGGTCCCACAATATACTCCGTTTCCACCATCCCAACATTCTAGCTTTCAAAGCCTTCAATTGAGCTTCACTTGCATCAACAACAGAGGGTAGAGGTTCCACAATTTTCCAGACTTCGTCCCCAGACAACAATTGTGGTCGGGCATCAAGTTCCACGGGTTTTTTCTTCAAAAAACTTTTATCCTTACGATACGGGTGGTCGGGCATCAAGTAATTTGTTTTTTTTTTGAAAAAACGTGTAGTCATAGGTAACTTCTTATCTCTCCAACCTAAACCCATCTTTGAATGACCAATATCACTACCAAATAATTACATTTATTTATGTAATGGTAAAAATTTCGGTAGCAATTCGCATCAGTTCTCCAGATACACAAATAAATTGAGTTTCCTCAAAATATATGTATCCGGAGAACATCTGCTTAAAAATTGCCACCGAAATTTTTACTATCACATAAACAAATGTAACTATTTGTCACCTAAGTGATATTAATCATTCAAAGACAGTCCCAAAAATGGGGACTATTCGAGAATTACTCCTAATGAATAATTCTCGAATGGGTATACTACGGTCAACGCAAAAATTTTGGATTTAAATCATTTTTATAAAATACATAACTTTAACAAAATACACAATCACATTATGTCATACTATACCCAACACATTAATAATTATCTACCAATGGCTCTAAAATCACCACATATGAACCTATCAGTGGCTTTACAATTCTCTAAAATAACCTAACAATGGCTCTACAGTTCTCTAAAATAACTTAACAATCACTCTATAACACACTACTACAAAATAAGGCAAAAACAACACGTAAAAACCGTTATTTATAACAAAAATATCCGTTGTTTCCTTGGCCGTTGTTTAAAGTTAAAAACAACACAAAAGAAATAGCAAATCCGTTTTTTATAATAAATAAAACGGTTGTATAAATCCGTTTTTTATAATTAAATAAAACGGATTTTCCTTTCAATCCGTTTTATAAAACACAGTTTATAAAACTAATTTTCAATAACCCGTTTTATATTCTGAATTATATAAAACGGATTTTTGACAAATCCGTTTTATATAAGCCAATATATAAAACGGTTGTTTTAAATACCGTTTTATATATTGTTTTTTAATATGGTTATTTGTGAAATATGTTTTATATGTCATATTTTATAAAACGGGTTTGAAAAATACCGTTTTATATTCTACATTTTATAAAACGCATATGGTACAAATCCGTTTTATATAATTCAATATATAAAACGGTTATTTTACAAACCGTTTTATATATTGAATTTTATAAAATGGTTATTTGTGATATCCGTTTTATATGTTATATTTTATAAAACGGATTTTATAATGTAGTTGTTTTATAAAATCCTTATTAATATACCTATTTAATATTTTACCCGTTATTATAATAATAAAAACCGTTTTATTTAATCAAAGTTGTTTTTAAAAATATTACTTTTGAATAACGGTTTTAAATTGTAGACCGTTTTTTTTAAATCTGTTAAAAAAAAAAAAAAATAATTTCCCGCCAATACGACGAAACAAAATATTATTGCTGCAGAATATCCAAACCACACATTCAATATACGTCACAATCACAATCCCTTAAAACACAATATATACATACAACAAAGCGAGATCATTTACTCTCATCATCACCTAATAAGGGATCTTCCTCAGGATGGTTAAGCACATAATTTGCCCACAAATCTCGAATTTCGTCAATTTCCGAGTTCTTGTATGTTTTAGTGCCCGGCTTTTTAGCGACATACTACAGAAAAAAAAAAAGAAAAAAAAATTAACATATAGTTTACGTATGAGCAGTAATGATAGCCATATCATAAATAACTATTGGGAGCTTAACAATTTGATATATGTACTCACCCGTGCTGCTAGTGATCTATATCTTTGCGACATAATTTCATACATAAACCGACACACATAATATCCGCATTGTATGTTATCTGGTTGGCGAGGAACCTAAAATAATAACATATAATAACAAACAATCAATTATTGAAGTTATAGTCTTAATTGAAAAAAATTAAAAATAGTTGACACTATATATATTAGTTTTTATGTTTTTAACATGCATACCTCGGACACAGTAATAAACGTAGGGCTAAGATTGGATTCCATCACTTGTGCCAATGGATCCCGAGACCTTTTTACCGCATAAGCACTGAAAAATATAATCAATTAACGTCATCAATTCACCATGTATTAACGTCATCAATTCATCAATTCACCATCATAACAAACACTTCCATAATCAAACATGGCCTTTAATCTTTCCCTTAAACAAAAACCATAAGCCACCGTCATCATTACACCAAGCAAAACAAAAATAAAACAACGTCAACAAATCTGACCATCATCATTACACCATCATCATCACTGCCAACGCCGACCAAAACATCAAGCAAACCGAGCAAAATTCAACCCAAAAGCCGACCAAAATTTTGACCAAAAACCCGACTAATACTTGGTCCAAAACAGTCCAGAAAATTTGACCCAAACTCAGCCAAACACCGACCCAAAAAGGCAACTTTAAACGACCAAAAAACGGTCCGATAATCATGGATAATATAGCAATATTAATAATAAAGTTATGTAAATATGAACTTACACATTCACCATGTCCCGAAAATTTTCGGTTGGCCCTCCAGCACATGAATCGAACCAATAGACTTTTTTCTCACAAAAAGCCGCCAATACCCAATGTTCCCTACATATTACCACATGCATTATATTTAGGAAAAAATATCGGCGGTCACATGAACTAATTAATAATATAATCATATATATATTCTTACGTACCCGTCCTCATTATAAGGGGCGAACATAATTTTTTTGCCTTTATTCAGGTTGTCGGCTATGTGGTTTGTTCGATCATCGTCATTGAGTCCGATAATATCTGTGACAACATGTACAGACACATAAAGCGTGAATCATCATAAGGAAGATTCTTTTAAGCCTATGTACAGTATAAGTACCTACACTAACGTTAATTTAAAAAATATATATATATATATATATATATATACATATATATATATATATATACATATATATATATATATATACATATATATATATATATATACATATATATATATATATATATATATATATATATATATATATATATATATATATATATATATATATATATATATATATATATATATATATATATATATATATATATATATATATATATATATATATATATATATATATATATATATATATATATATAAACAATTTAAATATTGTAATAACGGACGTAACATAATTTTTGACATTAAAATAAGTAATCAAATAACTCACTTGATCCAGACGTTTATATGTTGAGCGTCAATTTTTTCAAGGCCGGACCATTCAAGTAGAGATTCGGCATCCAAAAATGAAACTTCTTTTCTTCCTGTGATTTCCTTTGAGAGAGAAATCTGAGTAATACTCTCGTCCTTAAAGTTAGCAACCGCTTTTTTGTACAATCTTTTCATTGCCTCAGATCTGAACACATTTTCTTTAAACTTCTTTGTTCTAAATCTAGAAGGTAAAGAAGCGATGATCTGCTTGGTGATCGATTTCGGCTCCGCAGCATTAACGTTTGAGCCAACGTTCTACGTTACGAATAACGAAATAATTAATAACCGTCATTAAAATAATAAATAATAAGATATAAATATTAGCTAATTGATAATTAATTAATATATATACATGTACGTACCGCATCAGTAAATAGAGCCTTTACTACATTCTTTGAAGATGTACTTTCATTCATTGCAACAATATATGAATTAGGTACCTGCAAAAGTTAATGAATAAAGTCGATTAAGGCCGCCCCCTTATTTTCTTTAACGCAATAGTAGTATGTTCAAATAGTAGTATGTGTTCGGTAAATACATCGACACTATCTTCAATAGGAGTAATAGTTGTATGTTCGACCAGCTTGTCCTTCTTTAACGCCGCCCCCTCATTTTCTTTCTTTTCCTATAACAGTAGAAAATATATAATTTTCACACATTAATTAACAAGAATTTTTAATAGGACCAATAGTAGTATGTTAAGTAAATACCTCGACACTATCTTTAATAGGAGCAATAGTAGTATGTTCGACCTGCTTGTCTTTCTTTAACGCCGCCCCCTCATTTTCTTTCTTTTCCTATAACAGTAGAAAATATATAATTTTCACACATTAATTAACAAGAATTTTTGTTCTGAGTAAATAAAATAAATTACCTTGTCAGCGGCTTGTGGAGGCACGACCACTTGAAGAGGATGAACATGAAACTCAAAGCCATCGGACAAACGACCTTAAGGCATCCCTTAACGTCACCAACTCATCATTGACCGGGACCGGCAGTGGAATTTTTCCACATCCTTCCTCTACAAGCCGTGTGATCATAACTTTTAAGTGACCATTTTGTAGAGGTATGCCGTGAACAAGCACCGCTTCGTCCGGGTTACGGTAGAACGCTAGTCCTCCCGCAACATTGACGTTACCAAACAGTCCTCCCCCTCGTGGGAGAGTTAGTAAACAACCGTACGTCTCCCCCTATATTTATATTTTGAATATTGACTAGCTAAATACAAACATTTCAATATAATTAATATAAAATTTCGATCGCTAACCTGATTCCAAGTTGGTACAGTGTATTTCGGTGTAGAGAATTCACTTATAGACGCATCCTTGCTAACAACCTCATCACCCTCTGCTACTTGGGAGCGATTAACTTCATTCACCTCATGTACGCCTAGCGACGCATCCTTGCTAACAACCTAATAAATAAATAAATAAATATATATATATATATGATGTAGTTTGTTATATTTATTATAAATTCAAAATTGATATAAAAAGAAATTACTAAGTTTTATAATATACTTAACCTCGTCATCTTTTGTGCCGTAGTAACTTCAAATCGTCTTCTTGTTGTTCCCTGTCGCCCATTGCTTAATCTTACTAACTTCCTCGGGATCGAGCTTACCACCCTCGTACATTTTAACAAGCATTTGAGCCATTTGCATCATTTGAACCTGAAACAAATAAAGTTTATCAATAATATATAGCCGTTAATTAATAAGGAATAATTTAATTTCGATTACCTTATCATCGGTATTGTTATTGGTTTTTTTTTTTTTGGCCGTCTTCCCAAAAACCTTAGTCACTCCCCTAGATTTCGGCATACCTAACAAACGACCCGAGTGATCACCTCCATTACTTGCCTTGGCTAGAATGTCCTCTTGGCCTTTAGGTGTCCACTCCCCTACTTCGACCTCTTTAACTACATTATCCTATATTCAAAGAAAAAATTAGCCATGCAAATATGTTAATAATTAAAAAAATAACATATATTTTAACCTTATAGAGCCTTATTCTTCCAGTCGGTCATAGAGTTCACATGATGACTATTAGTTATAATATACTTTAACCTTATACTCTGACCTCGTGCGAACGCCTCAATGGCTCTCTTGCGAGCCTTTTCTTTTTCGGTCCATTGTGAAATTTTTTTATGACGAGGAAGCCACATCTACTACAATATATAGCAATTCAACCACAACTAACAAATTTTTATGCCAACGCCTTAAACAAATCTCCACAATCAAAATAAAGGCCATTAAAACAACAACAATATATATACATGGCATCACCATAGCCGACCAAAACGACAAGCAAACCGAGCAAAATTCAACCCAAAAGCCGACCAAAAAATTTGACCAAAAACCCGACCAATTTTGACCAAAAACCCGGCCAAAAACCCGACCAACTTATAGAACAACATATATATGAATTTATACAACATATATATATATATACAAATACACACACATATATATGAATATAAACAAGCATATATGAATACAACACATACGGAGTATACATTATGAATACATATATATATATATACAATAACTAACACACACGGAGTAGCTAGAAATTAATCTTTCCCTCGGAAAAAAAATAAAATAATAACACATACGGAGTATGTAACACCCCGTGTTAATTTAATTCATATCTTAGCCATCAGATTCTAATTTCAAACCCTAAATCGAATCTTAGCCTTTTTACCTTTCAAAATCACAATTTTTGCAAAACTTTCGTTTTGTAAAATTTATCGACTTCTTTAAAACTTTTTAAAAATTTTGAATAATGAAATTTATATTTTAGTCTTAAAATTCAAAAGTAGAAGTATTTCGAAAAGTCATCAAACGCGCACACTTTAACTTTTATCGCTTTTGACGCCCGACTTTTTAAAACTGACCAAATTCGTGAAAAACATTTTAAAACACAAATTAGACATTTACTTAACCAAATAGTGTAGGAGACTTTTCCAACCAATTAGAATTTAGGTGTTTCCTAATTTCATTTAAAATTAAACTTTAATTTACTAACTTTATTTTCTAATTCTTTTAACCTAATTTCCTACCACTTGTTTCATTATTTTCTAAGTGCAAAATACACCCTTATTCTCCTCCATTTTGTCGAGCAACTACCCTCCTTTTCTCCCTTTGATTTTCTTCCATTTTATTACAAAAACCTCTTAAATAAAAACACTAATATTATTCTAATAATCTCTAGCATATTTTAGCTAATTAGTGGGTATTTGGAGCTTAATATTTACGGGTTTTATTTGAAGGTGAAGACGGGTACTTGGGTGAAGACTTAGACTTGGATAACATCGTTGATCCGGACAACCAATAAGCTTACCGATTAAGGTGACTAGCCTTGTCTTATTTTAACCTCTTTGTAAATTAAATTGTTTTATTACTATAATTTTATGAGTATGAAAATTATGTTAAATATGTTAAACATCACATGAGTGCACTTGTATGATTATGTGTTGTATAATAAAATGATAATAACTAAATAATATGTTAAATAGATTATTGTAGTATTATGTTCATAGGTTTAGTTAAATTATTTTGAGCATTTTTAATTATTGTGTATATGATTTTTATGTTTAGTTATGTTTTATTTAAGTAGTAGTCATATATAAAAATTATGTGAAATATTAACAATGAGTTTAAAGTGATTAAAATCGAAAATGAAAATTTATACACATATATACATATACACGGCATTTCCCATTTTTTTTAATATATTTTCACTTTTAATTTTTTTAAATAATATGTTAGATTAAGTTAGTTAAAATAGATGTATTCATGTAAAAAAAATTAAATTAGGAAAATAAATTATAAGTTGTTAAAATCAAAAATGGTGTTCTTGAGCTTTATTTTGATCTTCTTATGTGTTCATGTGTTCTTCATGTTGATGTTCATCATTATTGTTCATTTTGATTTTGTTTTATGTTATGTTTGTTAATATTTTGTGTTTATGTTTAGTTATTGTGTTATATATTGTTAGTATTATAATATAAATCCACTTAAAACATTATAAATCATTTAGAATAAAAAGTTAGAAATTTAAAGTGTTGAAAAACACTATTCATAAATGTAAATGAAAATTTTAGTAAATTTCATTTTAGTTTAAACCGTTTTAGTATAATTAGAATAATTAAAATATAAGGACTCTAAGCTAAAAACCGATAAAATCGAAAAATGAAAATTTGAACATCCACCTATGTTGCTCACGGCATTTTTGATGTTTTTAGGTTAAATTTTGCTTTTATCACTTTTTAGTTTAATTGTTAAAATAATTTAATTAGTAGTTAATAAATTGAATTAAGAAATTAAAAGAAATAAATTGATTTTGATACATATATAAGTTACACGACATACATGGTTAAAATGGATTAAATTTGACTAAAATGTAATCATCACTAAGTCACTAAAGTTAAATAGTAGTTAGAATTGAATTTTTGTATAAATCGATTTAGTTAGAAATGAAATATTATAAACCGATAAAAATATGTAACCGTTATAAAAATGTACTAAATCGTGTGTTACTGCCTTTGCAAATATTGGACTGTTGGTCTTGGACATACGGACTAAATGAACCAACCACGACACTATTATTTTAAAAATAAAAATCGCTAAATGTAGTTAATAGACGACTAAATTTAACTGAGCCTCATTTTAAAATGAATATCATTATCACTTTTTACAAGTCGAACTTAACATTTTTAAAACTAAAATTTTAAAATGAATATCATTATCACTTTTTACAAACCGAACTTAACGTTTTTAAAACTAGACTTTTAAAATATTTTCAAAAATCACTAAGTACAAAACGAACTTAACGACTTTAAAACTAGAAATTTATACTTAGAAAATAAAAGAGTTTAGTTTATTACCTAAAATGTCTTAAGTATAAATACCTAAAATATCTTAAGTATAAATACCTAAAATATCTTAAGTATAAAAATACGTATAAATATAGAAATACGTACAAGTATAAGAATACGTACAAGTATAAGAATACGTATAAGTATAAAAATACGTATAAATTACGAAGTATAAAAATACGAATACGTATAAAATACGGTGAATAGTGAATAGTGAATAGTGAAAAATGAATAGTGAAGTACTGAAAATAATTGAAAATTTTACTAAGTATAGAAAATTGAAAATGAATAAGTAAATAACTTAAAGTGTTTTGAAAAACACTTAAATAAAATTGGACATACTAATAAACGTTTCAAAATAGAAAACTTAAAAACGTTAATAATTAACAACACTTCAAATAATAAACGAATATGTTATGTGATCATATGAAACCAAATACAAATACTTAAACGTTTGTGATGAGGTAGGAGAGTCTAGTAACATGTGATATGTAATATCAAATAAATAATAAACATTGAGTAAGTTAAATAAAAGGTCAAACGCTTGAGCCTCCGATATGAAAACGTCAATCGTAAGTGAAGTGGGGTTAAGATAGTCTTGTGCGGATACCACTATCTCGATCTCTGGCTTGGGTCATATCGAATAGTGTGGTTTAAGCCGGCAGCCTTATTGCTTAGTGCATCCTGCCCATGCCGTTACGCCTTAAGTCGTATAGCCAAGGCCGTACAAGATAATGAATATGCCAACTCTTAGTGGGTCAGGCTTTAGGAAATAGTCGTTTTATCCAGAGTTAAGGTGCTCTATGAATAGCATAGCCTATTCTTAAAGTGGATATTAGTGTATGCATACTAGACTAGGGTTTTATTCCCCTATTTCGCTAAAGTTACCAGGGCCACCGTGACATTATGTGCTTATGCGCTGCCATTCTGTCTCCTTGCCGTGTTTCATTCTTAGTGGCGCGACACTTTCATTCGTTCTTACCTGCGTAAAGATTACTTGACGAGATTGTATCGAAGTTCAATCATTTCGAACACTAGAAGATGAGATGCAAGTACTATAGTATTCGGCGTGGTTTACGAGTCGAGTAAGCCGCTGCACTATGGTAGTGAGATGCAAGCGACTAGAGTACAATGGCCTACTCAGTGGTCAGGCTCGTAAGCAGTATGTGTTGTCTGTTGTATGATTATTTGAGAACGAGTGTGTACCATCTTCGAAAACTAAAGACCACAACTTTCTGAATTGAATCGAGTCTGCATGAGGAGAATGATACGATATGTATGTTTGATTGCGATCCGATATCGCCTTGTTATGTTATTGAATCATTGTGATACTATTGCTATGCTATTATATGCTATTTGCCTTCATAATTGAATATCATGCTTATATGATTTATCGCTTTAAACCGCATGCTTATTATGACTTATATGTCTTTATATGCTATATGAAATAAGCATGTTTATGTTTTTATCATAATGTTATGTTTATAAAGCGATAATATTAAACCAAAGTAATTGAAATCGAGGGTAAGTATGAGCATAGCTAGTCACTGTCCGCTCAGCGGGCATCCCCCCATCAGTTTATTGTGCAGGATAACCGTGGACCAGGAGCTAGATTTTGGATGGGCCACGAGACGTTTTTACGCATTACTTTTCGTTATTTACGAGAGATTGTAATATATAACCTATACTCTTTTATTTCCGTACTTAGAGTTGATTATTCAACTCTTGAACGATGTTTGTAACATTTGGGTTTTTATGTATAATTAATGACGCTGGTTTAAGACTTAATTAATTTCCGCTTTAGTAATTAAAGTCGACTAAAAACCAGGTTGTTACAGAGTATACATTGTGATGTATATATATATATATATATATATATAGATATATATATATATATATAATATATATATATACATATATCTATATATATATATATATATATATATATAGAGATAAGATCTTTCAAGCCCTAAGTTTTGAGAAAGTCATTGAGTCCAGACATCCGCTTTGAGATTTTAACACAAAAATTTGAGATTTTAACACAAAAATTTAGAACTGCAAAATTTCAGAATATTTGAGATTTTTAACAATGTTAAAATCTCAAATTTTCTGGAATTCTGCAATCTCAAATTTTTGTGTTAAAATCTCAAATTTTTGTGTTAAAATCTCAAAGCGGATTCAGGACTCAATGACTTTCTCTAATAAGTTGGCCTTAAAAGATCTTATCTCTATATATATATATCTATATATATATATATATCTATATATATATATATATCTATATATATATATATATACATAACATTGTTACATACAACACACAACAACATACGGATTCGGGTCGGGTCGGGTTCGGGTTCGGGTTATACGGGTCGGGTCAAAATACGGGTCGGGTCAATACGGGTTCGGCTCAAATACGGGTCGGGTCGGGTTCGGCCTGCTTCGGTTTGGTCAATATACGGGTCAAAAATACGTTTTTCGCGCCTTTTTATTTATTATTTTTTAAATTAAAAAAATTCTTTTATTTTTATTTTACATTATGTACATAGTTTATTGTACATATGTAATACTAAAGTTGATATATATTCATTTTTGTGATTTATAAAATTAAAATAGTCTATTTATGAATATATTCATAATATTTCAATCATAATTTTCATTATCATTTTGATATTCCAACTTATAATATTGAGGTTGTAATAATTCTTAATATTAAATTATTTTTTTTCATGAAATATTAATTTTGTAGGTTCAAAAAATCTTGTTACACAAAATTACACTTGACCCATCGGGTCGAACGGGTCGGGCGGGTCTTGACCCTAAATTAACGGGTCATTTCGGGTTCGGGTCATTTCGGGTCACGGGTCAAATTTTACGGGTCTTGACCCTAAAAAAACGGGTCGGGTCGGGTCGGTTTTTCGGGTCGGGTCGAAATTTGACAGGTCTACATTATCATCAACACTACATATACCACAACAACAACAACAACATCAACAACGTACAACACATAACAACAACAATATATAACTAATAATTATTTGTATGTACAACAACAATAACAAAATATTATCAAATAAAAACGAACCTTTTCAAAAAAAATTGGTTAATATATGGAGCAAATTGATGAAAAATTTCGAAAATTTTAAGTATAGTGTTGAAGAATAATATTTAGGAATAAGGAAGAAGATGAAGTTATTTTGAATGAATGAAAAAAAAACCCTTGAACTACTAATACGGTCATTTAAGCCCAGTTTTGTTTTTAAATTCTGGATTAACATTTAATAAAACGGATTTTAAGCAAATCCGTTTTAAAAGAATATAAATAAAACGGTTAATATTTAAAAAAAACCCTTGAACTACTAATATATACGGTCATTTAAGCCCATTTTTTATTTTAAATTCAGTTTAACATTTAATAAAACAGATTTTAAGCAAATCTGTTGTAAAAAAAATATATAAAACGGTTAATATGTAAAATCCGTTTTATTTAAGAGATTTCCAAATTACAATAACTAATTGACAATAAATTGATTAAAAGGCATTTAAAACGGATTTTTATTAAAACCCGTTGTTTTTATATATTAGAAAAATATAAACGGATTTTTGTTGTATCCATTTTATTTAGTAAAATCAAATAAAACTGATTTAGGTAATAACCGTTTTATTTGATTTAATTACAAAAAACGAAACTTTTTTAATCCCGTTGTTTTTATATATTAGAAAAATAAAACGGATTTGTGTTGTATCCGTTTTAATTAGTAAAATCAAATAAAACGGATTTAGTTTATAACCGTTTTATTTGATTTAATAAAAAAAAAACCGCAAGACTGCTAGGATCAAATAATAAATTAGATTTTTTTTATTTATATCACTTAAATAATAACTTGAAATCGCTTTAAAGTGTGAGAATGGGTAGAAACCTTAAGGACCGACCATAGACTAAGGACTTTTAAAATAACGAACTACTTCCCTCAAAATAAAATACACTAACTATCGTATGCTTGCTACTTGCTGAGTTGGCTAACTAAAACTAACAATTATCCTCGGATATAAAATCTAAATAATAAATTTAATTCTCGGAGATGGAAGCATCGAAGGAAGTACCAGACGGCACGGAGTGAAGACATCTGTTAAACTCATAAACAATTCCACAAAAATACACTATCTACCTTCTATCTTTTGTTACCTCCTAAGAGGTGTACAAGATACATTCCAGCAATTTCATTCTAATGGAATGAAATATCTAACTTCTGTGCTTACTTGCATGACTGCTGTTATCGCATTTATTTCGAATGAAATTCTATCTATGTCAAAGCATGCTTCCTAACACCTTGCAATGCTAATAAATTTCTTCGCTTCCTTATTCTTTCGTAATGGTCATAGCTCGATGACTAACGAGGAACGACAAATGCAGGCCGAGGAATCTTTGATTCGTTTGGCTGAAATAGCCACTGAAAATGCAAACCGCCAACATCATCCAAGCTCCTTCGACCGATTCTCACGTCATCGCCCACCAGCATACTTAGGGTCAAACAACCCTATCGACCTCACGAACTGGCTGGAGGAGATGAAAAAACTCATGGACCTGAGCAGGACACCTCCTGAGGATAGGGTCAACATCGCCGCTTATTATTTGAAAGAGGAGGCGAATGATTGGTGGAACGTGATAAGGGCCAACGAGCCTGACACTACGTTCACATGGTACGAGTTCACAGCGAAAATCAAGGAGAAGTACTTTGGGTATGAGCTTCGGTGTCAGAAGGAAGAGGAGTTCATAGGTCTTAAGATGGAAGACATGACACTCCAGGAATACACCGAGAAATTTCAACGGCTGGCCAAATTTGGGGCTGCGATCGCTCCCAACGAAAGGGCCATGACACAGAGGTATCTGCGCAATATGTCCAACACTATGCGTACCTACCTAAGTACCAACACCTACACTACTCTTCTTGCCGCGGCGTATGAGCAGCGTGTAGCATATGGGCCTCTCTAGAGTTGGAAAAGGTGAAGAAGAAGAAGAAGAAGGTGTTTGTGCCTTCCAGTATCACGCCGAGCTTCATTCGTGGCCAGAACTACCAACGCCGAATCGCCAGAGGCCAAATTTTCGAGGCCTGCGTTCCAAAACGTAGTCCCCGCTGGGAACAATGAGAGAGCCATGGTTGCGGGAAGGGCTCCTCAACCTAGAGCACTTAGGAAATTGTCGTATGTGTCCTGCAAGGCACTACATGAGGGTAGGCAGCGGTAACCCGGCCACCGATTACACCGCTACAAATGCAAGAAGGTTGGGCACAAGGCGAGCGTGATGCCACGACAACCTGAACTGGCGCCGATTGCGGGTGTACCACAACTGTGGTGGTGCGAGGTCGAGTTTATGTCCTCACGGAAGGCTGAGGCGGAGGAATCACCGAGGCCGACGCGTCATTCTTGGTATTTTTCTTGTAAACTCTGTGAACGCTATGGTTTTGTTTGACACTGGGGCATCATTGTCCTTTATATCTTCTAAATTTGTCTCTAAAGCTAATCTCACAAAATTTGAATCAATCAATGCAAACATTTCTCTACCTAATGGTAAAACTCTCAAATGTTCCAAAATATTCAAAGAAACTCCAATCACCATTCACAAAACAATTTTTCCTTCCGACCTTATTCTTTTCGACATGCCGGAGTTCGACGTCATACTTGGTATTGATTGGTTGGCTAAACACCATGCAATATTCGAGTGCCGAGATCGGAAAATTCGCTTGAAGCATCCTACGGGGACTAGAGTCACGTATCAGAACACTTCGCCAATTAAGGGGGCGAAAATCATATCTGTGCTGCAACTACAACGGTTAGAAAGAAAAGGGCATCAAGTGTACCTATGCAGCATCAGCGAAGTAAAGAAGAGCGTGAACATTGAAGATATTCACGTAGTACGGGAATTCCCTGACGTTTTCCCTGACGAATTGCCAGGCTTGCGACCTGCACGTGATGTCGAGTTCTCTATCGACCTTGCGCCAGGCACGGCCCCAATCTCAAAGGCACCCTATAGGATGGCACCGGTGGAGCTGCAGGAATTGAAGAAACAACTAGAGGAAATGATTGAGAAGGGATTCATAAGACCGAGTGTCTCACCCTGGGGAGCGCCGGTCCTCTTTGTGAAAAAGAAGGACGGCAGTATGAGACTCTGCATCGACTACAGGGAATTGAACAAGGTAACCATAAAAAATCGCTACCCTTTGCCAAGAATCGACGACCTTTTTGATCAACTGAAAGGAGCGGGGGTGTTTTTTAAGATCGACCTGAGGTCAGGTTACCATCAGATTGCAGTGAGAGAATCAGACATCCAAAAGACTGCTTTTAGAAGCAGATACGATCATTATGAGTTTAAGGTCATGCCTTTCGGGTTGACAAACGCACCAGCGGTGTTCATGGATCAAATGAACAGAACCTTCCACGAATACTTGGACATATGCGTGGTTGTATTTATCGACGACATTCTGATTTACTCAAAGACCGGAGCGGAACACGAGGAACACCTCCGTATTATTCTAGGAATACTTAGGGAATATAAGTGGTATGCAAAATTTTCCAAGTGCGAGTTTTGGCTCGAGAAAGTAGCATTCCTGGGTCACGTCATCTCAAAGGATGGTGTGATGGTAGATCCTGCAAAGATCGACGCAGTGAAAGAATGGAAGGCTCCTACAAACATAACTGAGATACGCAGCTTCCTGGGATTAGCAGGATACTACAGAAGGTTTGTTCCAGACTTCTCCAAGGTAGCACGACCTATGACCAAGTTATTACAGAAAGAATCCAAGTTCATATGGAGCGAAGAGTGCGAGAATGCATTCCAGGAACTCAAGACAAGGCTTACCACCGCACCAGTCTTAGCTCTCCCTACGGATGGAGACGAGTATGAAGTCTACAGTGACGCCTCACTGAATGGCCTGGGTTGCGTACTGATGCAACAGGGGAAGGTTATTACTTATGCATCAAGGCAATTGAAGGTACATGAGCGAAACTACCCAACTCATGACCTAGAATTAGCAGCTGTGGTGTTTGCTTTGAAAATCTGGCGTCATTACCTCTACGGAGTGAGTATCAAGTTTTACACTGACCACAAGAGCCTGAAATATATATTCACGCAGAAGGAACTCAACATGAGACAACGTCGGTGGTTAGAACTGATCAAGGACTACAAGATTGAACTACTGTACCACGAGGGTAAGGCGAACGTCGTTGCTGACGCTCTGAGTAGAAAGACTACGCATACCCTTAGCAACATCTGGGAAATTAAATTTGGTATCGTCAGAGACTTCAAAAGAATGAATTTAGAGTTGGTTCAGTCTGATGATGCCGACTTAAACGCAATGATCGCAGAGCCGGAGTTATATCACGAGATTAGAGCTTTACAATGGGAAGATGAAGAGCTTGTGAAGATCAGAAGGGAAATTCCTTCAGGAAACCGAGAAGGGTTTGAGATTAAACCTGACGGGAGTTTGAGATTCAAAGAAAGGTGGTGTGTGCCTGACGTACCGGTGTTGAAAAGAAAGATCCTCGACGAGGCACATAGTACACGATACTCCATACATCCTGGATCTGACAAAATGTACCAAGACTTAAAGCTGAAGTTTTGGTGGGTCCGAATGAAAGCAGAGATTGCTGAATACGTTGCGAAGTGCCTAATCTGCCAAAAGGTGAAGTTTGAACATCAACGACCTGGAGGATTACTACAACCCTTGGACATTCCAATGGGGAAATGGGATTCCATTTCCATGGATTTCATAATGGGTTTACCAAGGACTCATAAAGGAAATAATGCAATTTGGGTAATAGTGGACCGCCTGACCAAATCAGCCCACTTCCTACCAATCAAAGACACTTGGAGCCTTGAAGAGCTAGCTAAGGCTTATGAGAAGGAGGTGGTTCGACTACACGGTGTACCGCTAGACATCATCTCGGACAGGGATCCGAAATTCACCTCTCACTTTTGGGACAAGCTCCAAGCAGCATTGGGAAGCCAACAGAAGATGAGCACAGCTTTCCACCCTGCGACTGATGGTCAAACTGAGCGAACTATCCAAACGGTTGAAGACATGCTCAGGGCATGTGCTTTAGAATTCAACGAGAACTGGGAGAAAATTCTACCTTTGATTGAATTCTCCTACAACAATAGCTTCCATGCTAGTTTGGGTTGTGCTCCATTCGAGGCACTATACGGGAGAAAGTGTCGTAGCCCAGTCTGTTGGGACGATGCTAGTGACAACGTGGGAACTGGACCACAGGTTATACAAGACCAGATTGAGCACATCAAGATCATCCGTGAACGACTACAAGCGGCCCAGGACCGCCAGAAGATGTATGCCAACAAACATCGCCGACCTATTGAGTTCGAAGTCGGCGATCATGTATTCTTGAAGGTATCACCTATGAAAGGGGTCCGACGTTTCGGGTTGAAAGGAAAGTTGAGTCCTAAATACGTAGGACCATATGAGATAACCGACAGAATTGGCGAGGTAGCTTATCGCCTAGCACTACCACCCAATTTGTCGAAAGTTCACAACGTATTTCACGTATCCCAACTGAGGCGATACAGGAGTGACCCATGCCATGTCATTACTCCAGACGTGATCGCAGTTGAGCCTAACCTGCTATATTCCGATAGGCCAGTCAAGATCTTAGCACGAGAAACCAAGAGGTTGAGGCGGAAGACGGTTCCCTTAGTGAAGGTGCTATGGAAGGGTCAATTGACCGAACAAGCAACTTGGGAGACCGAGGCCTCCATGAAGGAGAAATACCCCGAGCTGTTTATCTCAGGTGAAAATCCTATCCTTCATTCAAGTTTCGGGACGAAACTTTTCTAAGGGGGGGAGGTTTGTAACACCCCGTGTTAATTTAATTCATATCTTAGCCATCAGATTCTAATTTCAAACCCTAAATCGAATCTTAGCCTTTTTACCTTTCAAAATCACAATTTTTGCAAAACTTTCGTTTTGTAAAATTTATCGACTTCTTTAAAACTTTTTAAAATTTTTGAATAATGAAATTTATATTTTAGTCTTAAAATTCAAAAGTAGAAGTATTTCGAAAAATCATCAAACGCGCACACTTTAACTTTTATCGCTTTTGACGCCCGACTTTTTAAAACTGACCAAATTCGTGAAAAACATTTTAAAACACAAATTGAACATTTACTTAACCAAATAGTGTAGGAGACTTTTCCAACCAATTAGAATTTAGGTGTTTCCTAATTTCATTTAAAATTAAACTTTATTTACTAACTTTATTTTCTAATTCCTTTAACCTAAATTATTACAACTTGTTTCATTATTTCCTAAGTGCAAAACACACCCTACTTCCTCTCCATTTGGCCGAGCAACATCACCCATTTTCTCTCTTTGATTTTCTTCCATTTAATTACAAAAACCTCTTAAATAAAAACACTAATATTATTCTAATAATCTCTAGTATATTTTAGCTAATTAGTGGGTATTTGGAGCTTATTATTTACGGGTTTATTTGAAGGTGAAGACGGGTACTTGGGTGAAGACTTAGACTTGGATAACATCGTTGATCCGGACAACCAATAAGCTTACCGATTAAGGTGACTAGCCTTGTCTTATTTTAACCTCTTTGTAAATTAAATTGTTTTATTACTATAATTTTATGAGTATGAAAATTATGTTAAATATGTTAAACATCACATGAGTGCACTTGTATGATTATGTGTTGTATAATAAAATGATAATAACTAAATAATATGTTAAATAGATTATTGTAGTATTATGTTCATAGGTTTAGTTAAATTATTTTGAGAATTTTTAATTATTGTGTATATGATTTTTATGTTTAGTTATGTTTTATTTAAGTAGTAGTCATATATAAAAATTATGTGAAATATTAACAATGAGTTTAAAGTGATTAAAATCGAAAATGAAAATTTATACACATATATACATATACACGGCATTTCCCATTTTTTTTTAATATATTTTCACTTTTAATTTTTGTAAATAATATGTTAGATTAAGTTAGTTAAAATAGATGTATTCATGTAAAAAAAATTAAATTAGTAAAATAAATTATAAGTTGTTAAAATCAAAAATGGTGTTCTTGAGCTTTATTTTGATCTTCTTATGTGTTCATGTGTTCTTCATGTTGATGTTCATCATTATTGTTCATTTTGATTTTGTTTTATGTTATGTTTGTTAATATTTTGTGTTTATGTTTAGTTATTGTGTTATATATTGTTAGTATTATAATATAAATCCACTTAAAACATTATAAATCATTTAGAATAAAAAGTTAGAAATTTAAAGTGTTGAAAAACACTATTCATAAATGTAAATGAAAATTTTAGTAAATTTCATTTTAGTTTAAACCGTTTTAGTATAATTAGAATAATTAAAATATAAGGACTCTAAGCTAAAAACCGATAAAATCGAAAAATGAAAGTTTGAACATCCACCTATGTTGCTCACGGCATTTTTGATGTTTTTAGGTTAAATTTTGCTTTTATCACTTTTTAGTTTAATTGTTAAAATAATTTAATTAGTAGTTAATAAATTGAATTAAGAAATTAAAAGAAATAAATTGATTTTGATACATATATAAGTCACACGACATACATGGTTAAAATGGATTAAATTTGACTAAAATGAAATCATCACTAAGTCACTAAAGTTAAATAGTAGTTAGAATTGAATTTTTGTATAAATCGATTTAGTTAGAAATGAAATATTATAAACCGATAAAAATATGTAACCGTTATAAAAATGAACTAAATCGTGTGTTACTGCCTTTGCAAATATTGGACTGTTGGTCTTGGACATACGGACTAAATGAACCAACCACGACACTATTATTTTAAAAATAAAAATCGCTAAATTTAGTTAATAGACGACTAAATTTAACTGAGCCTCATTTTAAAATGAATATCATTATCACTTTTTACAAGTCGAACTTAACATTTTTAAAACTAGAATTTTAAAATGAATATCATTATCACTTTTTACAAACCGAACTTAACGTTTTTAAAACTAGACTTTTAAAATATTTTCAAAAATCACTAAGTACAAAACGAATTTAACGACTTTAAAACTAGAAATTTATACTTTGAAAATAAAAGAGTTTAGTTTATTACCTAAAATGTCTTAAGTATAAATACCTAAAATATCTTAAGTATAAATACCTAAAATATCTTAAGTATAAAAATACGTATAAATATAGAAATACGTACAAGTATAAGAATACGTACAAGTATAAGAATGCGTACAAGTATAAGAATACGTATAAGTATAAAAATACGTATAAAATACGAAGTATAAAAATACGAATACGTATAAAAATACGTATAAAATACGGTGAATAGTGAATAGTGAATAGTGAATAGTGAAAAATGAATAGTGAAGTACTGAAAATAATTGAAAATTTTACTAAGTATAGAAAATTGAAAATGAATAAGTAAATAACTTAAAGTGTTTTGAAAAACACTTAAATAAAATTGGACATACTAATAAACGTTTCAATATAGAAAACTTAAAAATGTTAATAATTAACAACACTTCAAATAATAAACGAATATGTTATGTGATCATATGAAACCAAATACAAATACTTAAACGTTTGACGATGAGACTAGGAGAGTCTAGAAACATGTGATATGTAATATCAAATAAATAATAAACATTGAGTAAGTTAAATAAAAGGTCAAACGCTTGAGCCTCCGATATGAAAACGTCAATCGTAAGTGAAGTGGGGTTAAGATAGTCTTGTGCGGATACCACTATCTCGATCTCTGGCTTGGGTCATATCGAATAGTGTGGTTTAAGCCAGACCTTATTGCTTAGTGCATCCGCCCGTGCCGTTCGCCTTAAGTCGTATAGCCAAGGCCGTACAAGATAATGAATATGCCAGCTCTTAGTGGAGTGGGGCTTTAGGAAATAGTCGTTTTATCCGTAGTTAAGGTGCTCTATGAATAGCATAGCCTATTCTTAAATTGGATATTAGTGTATGCATACTAGACTAGGGTTTTATTCCCTATTTCGCTAAAGTTACCAGGGCCACCGTGACATTATGTGCTTATGCGCTTTGGCGGATTCTGTCTCCTTGCCGTGTTTCGCTTTTTAGTGGGCGCGACACTTGCATTCGTTCTTACCTGCGTAAAGATTACTTGACGAGATTGTATCACGAAGTTCGAATCATTTGAACACTAGAAGATGAGATGCAAGTACTATAGTATTCGGCGTGGTTTACGAGTCGAGTAAGCCACGCACTATGGTAGTGAGATGCAAGCGACTAGAGTACAATAGCCTACTCAGTGGTCAGGCTCGTAAGCAGTATGTGTTGTCTGTTGTATGATTATTTGAGAACGAGTGTGTACCATCTTCGAAAACTAAAGACCACAACTTTCTGAATTGAATCGAGTCTGCATGAGGAGAATGATACGATATGTATGTTTGATTGCGATCCGATATCGCCTTGTTATGTTATTGAATCATTGTGATACTATTGCTATGCTATTATATGCTATTTGCCTTCATAATTGAATATCATGCTTATATGATTTATCGCTTTAAACCGCATGCTTATTATGACTTATATGTCTTTATATGCTATATGAAATAAGCATGTTTATGTTTTTATCATAATGTTATGTTTATAAAGCGATAATATTAAACCAAAGTAATTGAAATCGAGGGTAAGTATGAGCATAGCTAGTCACTGTCCGCTCAGCGGGCATTCCCCCCATCAGTTTATTGTGCAGGATAACCGTGGACCAGGAGCTAGATTTTGGATGGGCCGTGAGACGTTTTTACGCATTACTTTTCGTTATTTACGAGAGATTGTAATATATAACCTATACTCTTTTATTTCCGTACTTAGAGTTGATTATTCAACTCTTGAACGATGTTTGTAACATTTGGGTTTTTATGTACTCCCTCCGTCCCGGTCATTTGTTTACACTTTCTATTTTAGGGTGTACGGGTCATTTGTTTACATTTCTATAAATGGTCGTGGGCCCATACTACTTTAACCAATTACATCTATTAGTTTCTATAAAGTGGGCCCTTTATTGTACTTTTCTTATTATTTTATTGGTTTTTTCTTTATCCCTCTCATCACATTAATAAACGTGTATAAAGTAAATGTAAACAAATCACCGAAACGGAGGGAGTATAATTAATGACGCTGGTTTAAGACTTAATTAATTTCCGCTTTAGTAATTAAAGTCGACTAAAAACCAGGTTGTTACAGAGTATACATTGTGATGTATATATATATATATATAGAATTAAGTTCTTTAGAGTCCACATATTTTTTAGAGTCCTAGAGTCCAGTTTTTGATTTGAAATTCTAACCAAATAAATCGAAATTTTAACAAAAAAAATGGAATTCCAAAAATTTGAAATTCCAAAAACATTGGAATTCCAAATTTTTCTGGAATTCCTGGAATTTTTGGAATTTCAAATTTTTGGGTTAAAATTTCAATTATTTTGGTTAAAATTTCAAATCGTAAAAGTGGACTCTAGGACTCTAAAAAATATGTGGACTCTATATATATATATATATATATATATATATATATATATATATATATATATATATATATAGATTAGGGATCCTGTACGAACTCCCCTTATAATACGAACTGCATTTAACTCAATACCCAACCCTCGGATCGAGTAAAATCAACGACTAATATTAGAACCAAAAACACTCCTCTTCCTTTTCATTTCAATCCCGGACCACTAAACAGACATTACTTCACCACCACCGCCACCTCCACCTCCACCTCACCACCTACCATCGACGGCGGCCGCCCACGGCGGTGTCCAATCTTACGTCGGAGATCACTGGTTGTCGCGTCCACCATTTCGGTTTCTTCGGTATGATCTGACTCTTTTTCGATCTATTTTCGTTTTACTTCCATTTTCTCATTTTAATTCCCCATTTCAATTGGTGGCCACTTATTATTTCTTCCAAATTTTTCATCTTTTTTATGCTGGGTTGTTTCAGTTCATCGATTTTATAGTTCCATCATTTTTAATTTTGTTTATTGTTGAAATAATATGTCGGATTCAATGTGTGTTCCATCATTTTTAATTTGGTGGTAAATTTGCAGGCCATGTTCATGCTTTTGACATTGATTATATCATGTTTTATGATTCAATGAAATGGGTGTTTTTATTATATTCTAGATACACTAAAATATGTGTTTCCGGAGTAGTATTTTGTTTGTCTAGAGTACTAATCTATGTATCTAGGTTGTTTTTACAGCAAGTTCAAATGGACGAGTGGGGAAAAGAGGAAGGAGTACTAACACAAAAATGGGCCGATATTTAATTTACCACCACCACCGTAGCATCATTTTCCGAGTTCCAAGACCCACAATATCATGATTATCTGTGTTCAGTCCTGCAGAAGTTCGGAAATGCAGGTAATACCGTAATATGGCTGTTTGTGTCCATGAACTTCTCGTGTAATAGACTCCAAACTTATGGTCTCGTTTTTTCACATCTCGAGTTAGGACACCACCAGTGGGAAGAAAGGCGAATTTTTTTATAATGTATTGTGTGATGTAATTGTGAATTGTCCATGGATGAAAGTGAGGTTAGGAGTGTTTTAAAGGCTTCTTTTACGTATTGTTCAGGTAATGGCAACCATAGTGAATGAATGGCGGTGTCCAGCACTAGTTGACAGATTATAATAGCGGGTGGATACTTGAATGCTAACCCTGGATATATATTTAATTATGCTAGATACACATATATGGTCAAGTGCGTCTTATGTACCTAGAGTAGTGTTTCATGTATCTCGAGTACTATTTTGTGTTTCTCAAGGTTTTGCAGCTTGTGACAACATACGTGACTGGAGGTTAGCAACCATGGAAGACCAAAAGGTATGATGATTGTAGTCGGCTTTACTGAACCGTTTTAGCCCTCCAAAGAGTTGATGGTAAAACTTTTAACAATGAGCCACATGTATTTTTTAAGTTGCAGCAGTAGGAGTAAGTAGAAATAAGTGGCAATGGATTAAGCTAGACTCAAGTGAGCTTTATTATGGCATTTGTCAGCCTTCCTAACAACTTATCACTCAATGTTAATCCCAAAGTAGTGTTGTTGTAAGGTCAAACGTCATGTTTGTGCTGTCCTCATCGCTTTTGTCTATTTCAAAGCTTTATTTTAATATGGTGTAAATAGGGTGTTTGTATGGGATGAGTATGATATTAGTTGGTGGTGCACAATGGTCCTGTTGTTTGGTGCCTGATTGGTGGTGCTGGGACCACTGATAGTGGTCGGTGCTGCTCGTGGTGGATTTTATTCATGTCTAATTGATTAATATACAAAATATGACTTCACGGTTATATATTCTGGAGACACTAGACTGCGTTTGTGGATTGTTATTTTGTGTACTCGAGTATGATCCATGTACTGTGATATTGAACTTTTTTTTTCTTGTGTACAGCTATGTATTCTTGTTTGCCGATTTGACTTACTACCGTAACATGGTGGATTTGGAGATAAGGACGCTTGTTTTGAGTAAGCTGTGGAATGTACTTGAGCCACGACCAAGTGGTCATTTTGAACATTTCCTAATTTTCCAGAAACAATTTTTTTCTAACATCATAATGGTTTTCCGATCATGTTGTTTATTGTAATATATTGGTGTTTAGTTTTTAGAGGTAATACGACAAGAGATCGGTTGTTTTATTGTAATATATTGGTGTTTAGTATCTTTAGATCTCTTGTCTCATCTTTAGATCATATTGTTTTATTGTAATATATTGGTGTTTAGTTGTAGTCTTGTAATGGAAGACTTTAAAATATTTGTGTGTTATTTAGCGGTTGTTGAGGTACATTTAATAATTGTTGAGGTAACGCCATTTTGTAAGCTAATTTGATTGTACGATTATTCAACAAAATTCATGTAACTAGAAGGGAAATTCATGTAACTAGAAGGGAAATTCATGTAACTAGAATCATATACCTATGTATACACACGCCCAATTCAGAAGTTTCAGCCCAACTCTTAATACGCAAATTCAGGCCAATTATCCTCAGTTCCACACTCTTACCACTTAGCACATGGTTGCCTACATGAGGTGCACGGTACTACTTAACTTGTACGGTATACTTGGGTACTTTGTTCCAAATAATTGTTGGCACACATTTAGTACGTGGAACCAAGCCCAATCCCAATTTCACTTTGGAGTCCAGCCCAAGTCCAATAAAGACAATAAAACCTGTCGCTAAACTCATAATAAGCGTAACCACAATGGGAAAATTACTGTAACTAGAGGGGAAATTACTGTAACTACAGGGGTAATTAATGTAACTAGAGGGGAAATAATTGTAACTAGAGGGGAAATTCATGTAACTAGAGGGAAATTAACGAATAATTGTTCCTACTAGTTTCAACAACGTTTACAAAGCAATTTACATTTTTTCCAAAAATTGTATGATTATTCGTACTACTTTTCGAAAAATAATGTATGTTATTATATAAGAGACAAAATGATATTATTATTTTTTTGTACACGTGGGAAAACAATGTAACTAAATTATTGTAACTAGAGGGGAAATTACTGTTACTAGAGGGGAAATTCATGTAACTGCAACGAAATAAAGTGTAACTAGAGGTGAAATTGTTGTAACTAGAGGTGAAATTGTTGTAACTAGAGGGAAAATTCATGTAACTAGAGGGAAAATTCATGTAACTAGAAGGAGAGGAGATCATCTGTCCCATTTGGTGTCCCGTTACTTAATAAAGTAATAAATCCCTAGTTTATATAATTATTTATTCATTAATCTTTTATAATTAATGAGATTTATTACCATATGTAGTAATGGGACACCAAGTGGGACATAAAAATGGGACAGAAAATCCGCTCTCAACTAGAAGGGAAATTCATGTAACTAGAAGAGAATTTACTGTAACTAGAAGGGAAATTCTACGCTATTGTCTGCTTTTTCTTTTTTTTTTTTTTTTTTTTTTTTTTTTTAAAAGTTGTCTCACAAAAGCCCACCATAGAAAATTAGAAAAGCCCATCATAGAAAATTAGAAATATATCTCACAAAAGCCCACCATAGAAAATTAGAAATATGAAATGAACGAACCATAAAATTTTTAATCAAAATATTATTAATTTATTATTGAACACTGTAACTAAACCAAAATTGTAACTAGGTGTACAAACTACAACCGTAAAAAATGTAACTAAACCAAAATAGGTGTACAAATAAGAAAATGTGGAGTTAAGAACAAAATAGCTTTGAATGAAACTAGAGGAGAAATTCATGTAACTAGAGGGGAAATTCATGTAACTAGAGGGGAAATTCATGTAACTAGAGGGGAAATTCATGTAACTAGAACAAAATAAAGTGTAACTAGAAAATGTGATGCTTATTTCAACATACTACAAGGGAAAAGTGATGCTTGACTCATAATAAGTGTAACCACAAAGGGAAAAACAATGCAACTAGGACGATAAAACCTGTAGCTACACTCATAATAAGCGTAACCACAAAGCCGAAACAATTCATAATTACTAGAGGGAAAATAACTGTAACTAGAGCGGAAATTCAAGTAACTAGATGGGAAATTCATGTAACTAGAGGGAAAATAACCGTAACTAGAGGGGAAATTCATGTAACTAGAGGGGAAATTCATGAAACTAGAACAAAATAAAGTGTAACTAGAGGGAGAATTCATGTAACTAGAGGGGAAATTACTGTAACTAGAAGGGAAATTCATGTAACTAGAGGGGAAATTCATGTTACTCGAGGGGAAATTACTGTAACTAGAACAAAATAACCGTAACTAGAGAGGAAATTCATGTAACTAGAGGGGAAATTCAAGTAACTAGATGGGAAATTCATGTAACTAGAGGGAAAATAACCGTAACTAGAGGGGAAATTCATGTAACTAGAGGGGAAATTCATGAAACTAGAACAAAATAAAGTGTAATTAGAGGGGGAATTCATGTAACTAGAGGGGAAATTACTGTAACTAGAAGGAAAATTCATGTAACTAGAGGGGAAATTCATGTTACTCGAGGGGAAATTACTGTAACTAGAACAAAATAACCGTAACTAGAGGGGAAATTCATGTAATTAGAGTGGAAATTCATGTAACTAGAACAAAATAAAGTGTAACTAGAAAATGTGATGCTTATTTCAACATACTACAAAATTAGTAGAAAGTGTAACTAGAACAAAATAACTGTAACTAGAGGGGAAATTCATGTAACTAGATGGGAAATTCATGTAACTAGAGGGAAAATTACTGTAACTAGAAGGGAAATTCATGTAACTAGAGGGAAAATTCATGTAACTCGAGGGGAAAGTGATGCTTGACTCATATTTCAAAATACTACAAGGGAAAAGTGATGCTTAACTCATAATAAGTGTAACCACAAAGGGAAAAATAATGTAACTAGGACGATAAAACCTGTAGCTACACTCATTATAAGCGTAACCACAAAGCCGAAACAATTCATAATTACTAGAGGGAAAATAAATGTAACTAGAGGTGAAATTCAAGTAACTAGAGGGAAAAGAACTATAACTAGATGGGAAAATAACTGTAACTAGAGGGAAAATAACTGTAACTAGATGGGAAATTCATGTAACTAGAGTTAAAAACAATGTACGTACAGCGGAAAAGAAAACTTAATAAATAATATTAGAGTGGAAATTCATGTAACTAGAGTTAAAGTTGAGTTTCAAAATGACAGCGATTTTAGAAAAATGAAGCTACTAAAATACAAAGTACAATAAATAATATTTAAATAAAATAAATGCTCAAATTAGAAAACTTAATAAAAGAAGGTTTAGGATAACAAAGAGGTTTTGATCAAAAGTGGATGCAGTAGATAAGTGTCAGTCATTTCAAATTTGATTGAGTAAAAAGCCATAAAAATGTATTGATGCGTTTAAAAATGAATGGAAAAGTAAAACCATACTGATTAAAATTTTTCCTCAACATAGTTACAAAATAAAAAAGTACAAGAAGGACAAACACACCATTGTAGCACAAATATACAAAAATAGGTTTTGTTAATAGAACTGACTGAAAACATTCTTGAAATAAAAGAGTTTAGAAATTCTTTCAGCACGATCTATTGAAAAAGATAAGCATGAAGGTAATAAGAGATTTTATTGGGTAAAACGAAACTCAAACTGTAATCACGAGCTGATAGTTTTAAAACAACTGTATAATAAGATCAAGAACTAGAAGGACATACAAAGGACAAGTGTAGCTAACAAGCTAAAAATACGTCCCTACGAATACGGTGGGTGACTTAGATTAAGAGCTTCCGCTGCGTGCTCTGATGGTAGGACCACACATTCGCAATTCGGCTTCAAGTTTTTGCTCCAGCTGATCAATCAGTACGACTCAAAGACTTTAAGAGTTAAATCTCTAGGCTTTTCAAAAGATTTGAGGAAGAAGGAAGGTTTTACATGCGAATAATCAAATGATCAAAGTTGAAGAAACGAATAAATCGAAAAGTTAAGACAAGAGATCGTCAAGGCATAAATAGACTAAAATTTTCGATAAAACTGAACTCTCAAATGAATAACATTAAAAAGCTAGGGTCATAAAAGTGTATTAAAACGCAATGCAAAATACTCCTTTTTTGTCGATATTAAAAATGAAGGCTAACATGATTTGATAAGAAAATAGAAGTATAAAGGATTTAGTTTAGAATGGTGAGTATGATGAAAGCAAAGAAACCAAGTAGTACATAAGAAAGCAATTGTCAGGGTGAAACATTTTGAAATAAAGAAATACATTTAAAAACGACGATTAAACCAAAACAAAAGATTTTAAAGACTATTTTAGAGGCAGGACTAGTAAATTTTTAATGTAGAGATTTATCGAGTCGACACCCGACCTCGCATGACTCCATCATCCCTGTACCTGCATCCAAAGTAAACGTATGATCTAATGGTGGGAATCCTAAGACCACCATTCACACAACTACTCATACATATGCACAAATAACGCAGACCCCCTAATGTGTCTACCCAACACTCTCACTCGGTGTTCAAGGTCAAATCCAACTCACTCACCTAAGAGAGTTGGGAGCGTATTCGCTCTGATACCAACTGTAACAACCCGGATTTTCCAATAAATTAAAATAAAGAAATAAAAGGATCTTAAAAAGAAAATGAAAATAAAATGAAGACCACGGTGGCGGAAACACCGTGTAATCCGAGTCGTCACTCACTTAACCAACTAAACAACGATAAAAAGGTAGGCCTTTAGGCCTAGAAGTGGGGAGTAAATACCCCTTACAAATCCAGCTCCAAAAATGAAAGTAAGACAACAATAATAAATCTAAACATCCTAACAAGTCTAATCCAAAATCACTTCAAGGCTAGCTATAGGTCATCCTCACGGCATCCTCACTTGATAAACCCGATCCCGCGCTAACCTGCCACAAAGAATGTAACAGCCACAATCAGTGGGGAGTAACTAGGTGCTCCCCAGTAATATTTCAACATAACAAACGTAGTAAACAATGTATACAAGCTCACCTGGCCTACGACCTATAATCAGAGTACAAAACAACCGACAATAAAAAGAACAACAACATCAAACAACACGGCACAACCACCACAACCACACGGCTCATCCAACACACTCACCATGCGTCACCAACAACCTTCCCTACTCAACCCAACCCGTAACCAATCAATACAAGCGCAAGAGTAAGCGCATAGCACTAGGTGAAGCAACAAGAATCACCCCGAGTGAAGCAACAAGAATCACTCAACCCTATGGCGGAACAGCAACAAGAAGTTCCTCAAACTCATTAGTCTAAATTTGGCCAAATCTCACCGAGCAACAAGAACGGTGACGACATATATCAAACCATATCTCTAACCATCACTACAAGAATATCTATTACGGGCTACCGCTAATTGTCGACTGAATAAAGTAGTCGCCAAATGGCGACCGAAATATTGAGCGGGCGACTGAAATTAGTCGACGATAGGCGACTAGGAGGCGACTAACAAAAAAAAAGGCGGGCGACCAACATCGGTCGCCAAATCGGTCCACTATTGTTTTTAAAATGTATACATATTATTACGCCGGAATTTGTTTAATATTTGGTTTTATACGTAGAATTCGTGCACTTGGAACCCGGTTCTTGAGCATTTAGTCCGTGCAAAGTACGAGCAAACGTGTCAAAAACGCTTCAAGGACAACATGTATAAGGCTGTCAAAAGAAAGAAGAAGCCCGCATTCATGAATGGTAATAAAACTAACTTTAATAAATATGAGGTTATAAATTTTATATTCGGAGTTTGTTGTTTGGTTTTATTTAGTTGTCGCCATATTTTTCCTTGTAGATGTTGCGTTCAACGACTTGCTGAAGTTAAGAGACACGCCGGAATTTGTAAAGAAATCCAAACAAGCGGCGTTGAATATTAGGGGAGGAGATCCAAATGCGCGTGTCGAGCGAAGTTACTATAGAGGATCGCAGAGCTGCCTTGATCGTGCACAAGACCTACAAAAAGTAAGTTTTAATATATCGTTCACATAATCCAATAATAGTATGATTGTGTATATTTAAATTAATAATTGTTGCCGTTTTTTGGACTAAAGGCAAACAAAGGACAAGCGGCAACCGCGTTTGACATTTTTTTGGACACGCACGCCAAAAAAGACGAGGAAGGCAACTTGCATTTCGCGAGAAAGAAAGACTCGGAAAAATATGTAAGGAATTGTTGGTCGTAATGAGATTTATAATCTTTTTAATTTGTTGTAATTAAATAGCATAATTGATTTGCTTTTTGGTAGATGGCGTATATGAAGCGAGTGGAGGAGGAGCCTGAAACCCGACCCGATCAAATTTGGTTGGAAGGGAATGAAGGGTTTAAAAAAGGGGCGGTTTATGGAGTCGGCAACGCAGCCGAGTATATTTACGAGAAGAGAAACCGCAGATTATCGACAGTGAGCGACTCCATGTACACGTCGGGTATTGTAAGAAAATTAGAAGATCGCGTCGCCAATCAAGATGAACGCCTTTCTGCTCAAGACGAGGAGCACTGGTTGATGAGGGAACAATTGCAGCGGATGCAGACCTTTTTTGGGCAGTGTAATCTGGGGATTGGTCCGCAGTTTCCTGACCCTAGAGACCCTCATGGTGGTGGCCCGAGTAGTGGAGCATCTGTTGGGTTTCAAGTGTAGTGATGTTAGTGATGTTGAACATGTTTACCTGAAAATGTATGGGATTGGTTCTGCATGTACGAAACTTGATTTCTCTTTGAAAATGTTGAATTTGTATGGTTGGTTATACTGTTGAAATTGTATGGGTTGGTTATACCATTGAATTTGCAGGTTTACTGAGTTTGGTAAAACGTGAAAACGTGGAAACGAGAAAAAAACCAGTGGGCAGGCGACTGAAATTTAAAGATGGCGACCGAGTATTGGTCGTCAACTCTAAAAAAAAAAAAAAAAAACAGAAACTGGGCGACTGCTGGCAACCGACTAACCGTCGCCATCGTCAAAACATGGCGACCGAAGTCGGTCGCCAAACTCCATACGAAATAAAAAAAACAGAGCGTGGGCGACTGCTGGCGACCGACTAACCGTCGCCATAGTCAAAACATGGCGACCGAAGTCGGTCGCCAAGGTCCATACGAAAAAAAAAAAAACAGTACGTGGGCGACTGGTGGCGACCGACTCACGGTCGCCTAGTACGACACCTGGCGACCGAAGTCGGTCGCCCACACCATTAAATTAAAAAAAAAACGGTGGAACTTGGCGACCGAAGTCGGTCGCCCGCCCCCTTGTTGGCGACTGTTTTGTCAGTCGCCAATATTTGGCGACTGAAATCGGTCGCCCGACCTCAAAAAAAGGCGACTGAGCCTCGCTACCGCTGTCTGGCGATCGTAGTCGGGCCGCCTACTGCTTTAGCGATCGCTGTGGAGTCGCCTTTGCGGTCGCCCGTTAAAGATTTTCTTGTAGTGCATAACAGGTTGAGAACCCATAATAGCTCTAACTAAGAAACAAGAATAGTCGAGGGGACTATGGGCGGTATCCGTCCAAACTAGGGGACCATTCTCAACACTAACCATAATCAACATATTAAATACGGAGTAATAACCATAAGAACTCAAGAGTAGCCATAATGAACCATTATAATTCCTAAAATTACCATCTTTAATCAAATTAATAACAATATAGCCCAAATTCATTATAACAAACATCCCAATTCATGTTCTTAGAAACAATAGTATGAGACTAATTCAATTTAGACCAAAGATCATAACTTCACAACACAACCAACCCCAAAGATCATAGCTTTACATTCACAACATAATCAAATCATCCCCAATCAATCATATGGTCTCACACAAGTTAAAATATGTCTAGGGCTACACCTAGTTACCTCTTCCAAACAAGCGAAAGAAAAACACAGTTTTCAACCCTTCTGTCCAGACGCGATAACAGATGATCCAGAGCTTCAAATGAAACACTGAACGGTGAAAAGGTAGCCCCAAGAGTCAGGAACATGCTCACAAAAGTTCGGCAAAATCGGACGGTCGGATCTCCGGCGATCTTCAGTTTAGTGAACCTGGGTCAGAGAAATCTGAACTTGTGGTTTTCTCTCCAATTCTCTCCTATTGATTAGGGCACACATAAATCATATAATACATAAGAACAACACAATAAACACATATAATAATAAAACCTACAAACATAAACTTAAAGATGAAGAATTTACCAAAGAGAATTGAAGAGAAAAGATGAGGAGATGATTTGGGTTTGATTAGAGGATGAATTGAATGAATTTATGTGATGATTTAATGAGGGTTAATGAGAGATTGAAGAGAGAGAAGAGAGAATAATGATGTTGAGGATGAAAAGCAGCTAATAAATCATAGGGAAATTCTACGGTGTACCCTCCAACTTTTTCATTTTCTACCGTGTACCCCTCTTTTTTTAGCCATACACAGTGTACCCCTTAACTTCATTAGTAACTATAAACCGTGACCTTCTTACAATTTAACGTTAAATAGGCGCTAATTTTGAACGTTTAAGAGGTGACATGGCACCTTTTTGCTGACTTGGAAAATGACGTGTAAATCCCAAATAAAATCAACCTGTTTAATTTATTTTGAACCCAGCAACAAAACCCTTTCACTTCCTCTGTTCTTCCCCCCTATTTCACACAATCTAGGTTCAACGATAAATAACAAAAACTCCGTACAGAGTTTCATCTAGTCTTCAAGAAACTCAATCGCTAATTTTGCTCATGCTAATGCCGCAACTAGAAAGCTACCATGAGTCACAAGTCAACTCTCTCTCTTTTCTTTTTCAGCAAAAAAACGGAGAAAACTTCAAAAGAATGACGTTCACGCTACACCACTTCGCTAGACAAAAAGTTCCTTGCCATCAGAACTGAAAATTTCGGAGGTACAAGAGCTAAGAGGCGAGACGCATTAGCTCAACTAAATTACAATTATAAGTCAAACATCAACATCCTCTGCGCTATATATATTCCACCAAAAACCCGAGAAAACCCTAAATGAATGCCATCCACACTACATTACGTCACTACATAGCAACTCCTCATCACCTAAACTAAAAAAATTCGGAGGCAAAAGAAACCTAAGAAAGCGTAAAACTTTCGACCTAATTTCCTCCACACTACATTACTCCGATAATCAACCGCAAATCAACGAGCAAATTGCAGCACAAAACACAAAACCTAACACACTTCAATAGTCAACAACACCATCACTTCGTAATTACGTTACACAACCTACAACTTCGTATCGCACTCGATAAAAGCTAATTTATCCGCATTCACCATAACCTGCTTCAGTCTAAACATCAATGCCGCAAAAATTCCGCCAAAAATTCACTGTAACTTCGCTTTAGTTTCATTATAATCCATACAAAACACAGAATTACAGCACAATTCTCATGAACAAAAACCCTACCGCATCTTCTACAAGATTCGTTGTTGAATTGAAGCCCTTCAATTGGTTTGTTTCTCCAAGAGGAATAAGTCGACATTAATAGATTGTAACACCCCGTGTTTTTTTATAGCAAAATATTATGAAAGAATTTAATTCCTTAAATTAAATTCATCCTTTTTCCTTATCATAAAAATGCGACTGAATTTTTTTCGCTAAACATGTAACACACCATGTCAAGTTAAGCCCATTATAATTGCGCAAATCATTAATTAAACAATCTCGCCCAATATTTTTCTAACACAATGCGCTACAACTTTTATCGTACCTAAATTAAAACCATTTTTAATTACTTTGAATTTGAACTTTATTTTTACATATTCAAATTCGATAAATCAAATGATGAATCCTCGACAAATTTCTCAACGACAAATTTCGGCACGCAAATCGAGGTCAATGTTGACCAAAATGGCCGAGCCATCTTAAGGTGATTAAATCACCTAATCTCTTTTCAATTATACTTACTCATAATCCAAAGCTAACAAATTAGTTAAGACTTAATCATTTTTGATTATTACTAACAAAACATATAATAATAATATCCAATTACTATTTCATTTCGATTTAACTAACACTTTCACTGAAACTCGAAATAATGAGTTACACTAATCCTAAACTGATAAACTTTTTGACGTTTGAGTATAATGATTTAAATCGATAACATTCAATGAAAAAAAATATATATTTCGACCAAATAAAATTTTATTTCAAAGTTACGCGGAGCTAGTACCCAAATTTTGTTTTGATTTCGTTTTGAGTTTTATTTCCACTTCTATTTTCGATCTTATTTCTAAACATTATTTTAGAACTATACATTTTATTTCGAGGCTTTTCACGCGCGCGTAAATCGAAAATTTCAAAAACGAAAATCGAGGCACACTTTGACCAAAGAGGCCGGCCTCCTTAGGCTCACATGCCCCATGTGTTTCTCTTCCACTTTGTCTATGCTTTAACAACTAGTCTCATCACTTCAAGCCACCCTAAGACTCATGCCACCCTACATTAGACATCATCACACTTAGCCTTTAATTTAAATGATAATAAAACTAAACCTATAACACATTCACACATTACACAAAATAAACTACAACTACTACTACCTTACTACAACACACACGCACAACACAACACAAACACAACAATTATCATACAACTACTACTACTACTCGGTTTTCTTACCCACACACAACAAACACTTAAACTTCTTTTCTCCCAAAATCAAAACTCATACTCAAAGGACTTTGTAAGCTATCTTCATCCTCAACAAGAACATGAAGAACACCATTACTTCTATTTCTTCCTCCTTTAAATTATTTATGTCTTTAGCTTTAAACCTTTTTAAACACATAAATAAATCTTCCACTAAATATTTTAGTAGTCACATCCTCTTTGTACTTAGATTTATCTAAGATTGTAAATCAAACTATATAAAATACAAACATCATCTAACCATAAAATACCACTACACTTTAAATTCTAGTTTAGTTAGTTTAGTCTTTAAAAATAATTTACTAACTTTCTTATTTTCTTGTTATGTACTAATCTACCAAAGAAGAGGAGCAAGGTGGGAACGTCGACTTGAGCCAATTCGATCACATCATCGACCCCGACAATTGCTAGGAGCATTTCAATTAACCTAACCTAAGGTGCTCCCGCACACTATATTTGCTAAGCACTTACACCTAATTGATTATATGTTATGTTTGAGTGTGTGTATGAATTAGTATATCACCTTAGAAATTGCATGACTAATTACAAGGCAAAAATCAAAAAAATAAAATTTGTGTAGCATTTAAAAAAACACACGGCCACCCTTAAATTTTCTCACTAAATTTTTCGTTTAATTTTTGTAAATTGCATGCTTAAAATACTAAGACTAATATGTACATGAAAATATAATTAGTTTGTGTTTTAGACTTAAAATGAAATTACTATTAAATTTGATTGTTTTTAAAGTATGTGTGTTCTTGAAGTATTATTGTTTCCTTGTGTTCAAAATGATTTTACTTTGTAATTTTCACACATGTTAAATATATAAATGATATAGAGTAAATTTGTAACACCCCGTGTTAATTTAATTCATTAATTAGCCATCAATTTCTAATTTCAAAGCCTAAATCAAATCCTAAGCCTTTTAGCCTTCAAAATCACAATTTTTGCTAAACTTTCATTTTGTAAAATTTATCGACTTCTTTAACACTTTTGGAAATTTTTGAATAATGAAATAAATAATTTAGTCTTAGAATTTAAAAGTAGAAATATTTCGAAAAATCGTCAAACGCGCACACATTAACTTTTATCGCTTTTGACGCCCGACTTTTTAAAACTGACCAAATTCGAGGAAAACATTTTAAAACACAAATTAGACATATTTAATGCATGAATAGTAATATGGACTTAGTGTGTTGATGATGGAGAGGATGAGGTATTATTTCATTTAATTAAACATTAGTTTTCTAATTAAAATCAACTTTAACACCTAAATTACTTAACCTAAATTATCACAACTTGTTCCCACATTTCACAAGTGTAAAAACAAGCCCCTTGAAGCTCCAAAACAGCCGTGATATCTCCCTCCATTTCTTCTTTCATTTTCTTCCATTTTTATTCCTAAAACACATTAAATTAAAACCCTAATATTACTCTAATATTACACTAGTGTTTCTAGACATTCTTGGGTATTTGGAGCTCATTATTTACGGGTTTATTTGAAGGTGAAGACGGGTTCTTGGGTGAAGACTTAGACCTTGATAACCTCATCGATCCGGAAAACCTTTAGCTTGCCGATCATAGGTGACTAACTATGTCTTATATTATCTTTTTAGTAAATTAATTTGTTTTGTTATTCTAATTTTATAATTATGATTTTTGTGTTAAATATGTTAAACATCATGTTTATATGCTTGTATGTTTATGTGTTGAATAAATAATGATAATAACTAAATATATAGTTTACTAGTAATGTTGTAGTAAAATGATATCATGTTTAGCTAAATTGATTTTGAGCATTTTTAATTATGTTTCATATGATTTTTGTGTTTGTTTATGTTTTATTTAAGTAGTAATGTTATATAAAAATTATGTGAAATATTAAAAATGAGTTTAAAGTGATTAAAATCGAAAATGAAAATTTATATATATATACTACATATACACGGCATTTCTTAATTTTTTTAATATATTTTCACTTTTAATTTTTGTAAATTATATGTAGTGTTAAGTTAGTATAAAATAGATGTTCCTATGAAAAAAAAAACTAAATTAGGAAAACAAATTATAAATTATTAAAATCGAAATTAGTGTTCTTGAGTTGTTCTTGAGTTCTTCATGTGTGTTCTTGATTTATTCATGTGGATGTTCATACTTGTTACTCATTTTGATTTCATTTTAATTTATGTTTGTTAATAATTTATGTTTATGTTTAGTTATTGTTTTATATATCACTTAGTATTATACTATAAATCAACTAAAACATTATAAATCATTTAGATTAAAAAGTTAGAAAATTAAAGTGTTGAAAAACACTATTCACAAAAACAAATGAAATTGTTAGTAAATTTCATTTTAGTTTAAATCGTTTTAGTATAATTAGAATAATTAAATTATAAAGACTTTAAGCTAAAAACCGTTAAAATCAAAAAAATGAAATTTAGAATACTAGTATACATGCTCACGGCATTTTGGACATTTTTAATGTTAAAATTGTTTTTTATCACTTTTTAGTTTAATTGTTAAAATAATTTAATTAGTAGTTAATAAATAGAATAAAGAAATTAAAAGAAATAAACCAATTTTGTAACATATAGATATACCACACGACATTACCTTTTAAATTGACTAAATTTGACCAAAATGAAATTATCACTAAGTCACTAAAGTTGAATAGTAATTAGAATTGAATTTTTGTATAAGTCGTTTTAATTATAAATGAATTATGTTAAACCGATAAAAATGGGTAACCGTTATAAAAATGAATTAAATCGTGTGTTACTACCTTTGCTATTGGATTTTTGAACTTGGACATACGGACTATAAATGAATCATCCACGACACTATTATCTTTTAAAATGAAAATCGCTAAATTTAGTTAATAGACGACTAAATTTAACTAAGTCTCAATTTAAAATGAATACCATTATCACTTTTTTTACAAAATGAACTTAACGTTTTTAAAAAACTGTGATTTTCGAATATTTCCATAAATGACTAAATACATACCGAACTTAACATTTTTAAAACTAGACTTTAGAATATTTTCAAAAATCGCCTAAGTACAAAACGAACCTAACGATTTTGAAACTAAAAATTTGTACTTAGAAAATAAAAACAAGATTAGTATTATACTAAAATACCTTAAGTATAAAAAAAATAATAATAAGTATAAGTATAAAAAAATACATATAGAATACGAAGTATAAAAATACGAATACGTATAAAAATACGTATAAAATACGGTGAATAGTAAATACGATGAATAGTAAATACAATGAATAGTAAATACGATGAATAGTAAAATACGATGAATAGTGAAAAGTGAATAGTGAAATACTGAAAATAATTGAAAATTTTACTAAGTATAGAAAATTGAAAATGAATAAGTAATTAACTTAAGGTGTTTGAAAAACACTTAAATAAAATTGGATATATTAATAAACATATCAAATTAGAAATCTAAAAACGTTAATAATTAACAACGCTTCAAATAATAAACGAATGTGTTATGTGATCATATGAAACCTACAATTCAAATTAAACGTTTGACGATGAGACTAGAAGAGTCTAGTAACATGTGATATGTAATATCAAATAAATAATAAATCATGAGTATGTTTAAATAAAAGGTCAAGCTTGGGCCTCAGATAAGGGAACGTCAATCGTGAGTGAAGTGGGGTTAAGATAGTCTTGTGCGGATACCACTATCTCGGTCTCTGGCTTGGGTCATATCGAATAGTGTGGTTTAAGCCAGAAATTTTATTGCTTAGTGCATCCCCGCCCATGCCGTTACGCTTAAGTCGATAGCCAAGGCCGCATAAGATAATGAAAATTCAACTCTTAGTGGGTCGCTTTAGGAAATAGTCGTTTTATCCTGAGTTAAGGTGCTCTATGAATAGCATAGCCTATTCTTAAATTGGATATTAGTGTATGCATACTAGACTAGGGTTTTATTCCCCTATTTCGCTAAAGTTACCAGGGCCACCGTGACATTATGTGCTTATGCGCTTTGCGGTTCTGTCTCCTTGCCGTGTTTCGTTCTTAGTGGGCGCGACACTTGCATTCGTTCTTGCCACATGTAAAGATCACTTGACGAGATTGTATGTGAAGTTCGAATCATTTCGAACACTAGAGGATGAGATGCAAGTATTATAGTATTCGGCGTGGTTTACGAGTCGAGTAAGCCTCTGCACTATGGAAGTGAGATGCAATCGATCAGAGTACAAAGGCCTACTCGATTAGTCGGGCTCGTAGCGGTATGTGTTGTTTGTTGTATGATTAATTGAGAACGAGTGTGTACCATCTTCGAAAATTAAAGACCACAATCTTCTGAATTGAATCGAGTCTGTATGACGAGAATGTTACAATACGTATGTTTGTTGCGATCCGATATCGCTTTGTAATCCTGCTGTGTATCTATGATACAAATGATATGATATTATCTGTTATCTGCTTTCCTAATTGAATAGCATGCCTATATGATTTATCGTTTTAAATCGCATGTTTATTATGACTAATATATCTTTACATGCTATATGTTCTAAGCATGTTTATCGTTTTATCATACTATTATAGTTATAAAGCGATAGTAATAAACCAAAGTAATTGAAATCGAGGGTAAGTATGAGCATAGCTAGTCACCGTCTGGCCAATGAGCATCCCCAATAGTTTATTGTGCAGGAAGATCGTGGACCGAGAGCTGGATTTTGGACGGGGCCACAAGACGTGTTTATACTTTACTTTTGTTGTATTTCGAGAGATATGTAATATATAACACCATACTCTTTTAAATTCCGTATTTAGAGTTGTTTTATTCAACTCTTGAACGATGTTGTAATATTTTGGGTTTATGTATAATTAATGACGCTGGTTTAAGACTTAATTAATTTCCGCCTTAGTAATTAAAGTCGACTAAAAACCAGGTTGTTACAAAATTAGTTATTGAATTAGAAGTATAAAAATCAAAGGATAAAATTTTGAACACACATATACATCACACGACATTCTTGAAATAAATGGACCAATTTTTAGTTTTAATTTTTCTAAATAACATATTATGATTAGTTTAGTTAAAATGGACTTGTAGGAAAAATTTTAGAAAATTATATAAACGTATAAAAATTGGACTAATTAGGGTTCATATGAAAAATATAAGAGTCCTTCACACATTCAAGTGTCTTTATTTAAATGACTAGTTTGATTTCAAAATAATTAAAAGTTTATTTTATTTTTAGTTTAAAAGTCATTAGTGAAAAGTTACAATAATAGTCATATAAGTTAAATAGACTAAATCATCAAAATATAAAAGTTAGAAACTTAAAGTGAGAAGATAACACTATTCATAAATAAAATAAAATGTTAGTGAAAATTTTAAACTAGTTAAATCATCTTTAGTGTAATTTAAAGAATTAGTATATAAAAACTTTAAGTCAAAAACCGATAAAATTAGAAAACGAAAATAAATGGTGCAAGTATGAGTAGCCACGGCCTTAGGGCTATTTTTGAACTAAAAATGATTTTTGTCACTTTTATTTTTATCACTTAAGTAAATTTATTAGTTAAAATAATGAATTGTTAATAAAAACAAAAAAATAAACAAATAGTCAATATAATAAAAGGCTACGGCATTTCCCTTTGTAATGGGTCAATTTTAGTCAAAATGAATTTGTCACTTAGTCACTAAAATTGATTAGTAATTAGGATTATACTAGATTGTATAATGAATCATTAATAAAAAGAATCAACGAAACCGATAAAAATAAACGTTACACGTATTAAAATGAATAATGTCGAGTGTTACTACCTTTGCTTAAATTTGGATGTGGATATACGGACTATTTAAAATGGACTACGACAACCTCGCTAAAAATGGAAACCGCTAAAATGTTAGTTAAGTATATGACTAAATTTAATCGAGTTTTATTTTTGAAATATTATTTAAAATCACCAAGTACAAAATGAATTTAACAGCTTTGAAACTAGGATTTTGTACTTAAGTTTAAAACGAGTTTTACTTCCGAAATGATTTTTCAAATCACTAAATACAAAACGAACCTAACGACTTTAAAACTAGAACTTTATAAAAAGGTTGTTTTGTAAAAATATCCTTAAGTATAAAGAAATGTATAAAGTATAAAAAAATTACTAAGTATAACAATATCATAATAAAATACTAAGTATAAGAATACATGTACGTATAAAAATACGTATAAATACGAAGTATAAGAATACGCATACGTATAAAAATACGTATAAATACGAAGTATAAAAATACGTACAAATACGAAATATGAAAATACAAATACGTATAAAAATACGGTGAATAGTAAATACGATGAATAGTAAATACAATGAATAGTAAAATACGGTGAATAGTAAAATAATGAATAGTGAAAATATTTAAAATTTACGAACGAACTCAAAATAAATATTTATGTGTTTCTATTTGTTCTGTTTATCTGAAGAATTGCTAGAATTACAATTTCATTATACAAAGTTCGACGATATATTTAAGTTTTGAGAATGACATATGATACGATTGAACAAGGAAATAAGAATAAGAAAATAAGCTACTTGAATAAAATACTTGGATTGTTCGCCATGTCGCGACTCTTGAATTCGAAGTTAATGAGGTAGCTGTCTATGGGGACTTGGACTCCCTCCCAGAGTTGCCCAAGGCAATTAACGATCTTGAGATTGTTATTGGCACGGTATATACAACCTCAGGGATGGGGCAACATTGATATTTCCGTGGGCCCATAGATAGTAATTGGAAAAGCCCGGCCCGAGAGTGCAGATCTCTGGTGGTAGTCGAATTATTAGGTGACTACTTACTCGAGGGCGAGTATGATACGATCCTATCTATAGTGGTGTATGCATACATTAGACAAGGGATTTAGCGGTCCTTACTACCTTAGATATCCTTAGTCTGTCAGCCATGTCCAAGTTATGTTGGCCCTGTCGACTATTGCGCGGACTCTAGTATGTCAGCCATGTCCAAGTTATGTTGGCCCTGTCTACTATTGCGTTGTTTAAAGTCTGCATGATTCCGCCTCGCTAACGAACATTCATTAGTTAACGTATGTTTGAATGCATTTCCTTGTCTTGATTGATTATTGTCTGAATGACTTGATTTCCTGAGCATTGAAGTACAATTTATTGAGAATGATTATCTATGAGTGTTGTTATGTTACGTGAATGGATTTATACTCATGTTTGAATCATCATGCTTTCCTTATGTGTTGCATGCCTAATTGCTATTTGTTTTTATTTATTTATTTCCTTTATATAATGTATATGTTTTAGAATTGCATGTGTCGAAAGAGTGTTGCGGGAAAATGATAATATATAAAAACGCAGGTACCCCGAGACCAACGCTTTTGAATGCTGGGGAGAGTTTACCTTTATTTTGTACTCCTTTTTGAGAGATTGTAATCAAACAACTCTGTTTATCTTAAACTCATATTATGTATATAGAGTTTGTAATACGATAACAGCTGGTTTTGTAATATATAGACTTAATTAATTTTCCGCCTTAGTTTAATTAAAGTCACAAAAAACCGGGTTATTACATAGATGTTGAGGGAGAAATTAATTTTAGAGGAAAAAAAATGAGGATGAAGGAGCACTAAGAAAAGAATGAAGGAAATGAGGTTGGATTAAATAGAAGAAAGAAAAGGAGGGAAAATGAAAGAATTTGGAGGGAAGACTTAAAATTTATGGAGGGAAATGAAAAGTGTGTGTTCAAATCCAAGTCAGCAACTCAAACACACGTTAAATATGCCAAGTCACTCGTGAAGTTAACGGAGTTAGTGTTAAATTGTAATAAGGTCACGGTTTATAGCTACTAATGAAGTTAAGGGGTACACTGTGTAAGGCTAAAAAAAGAGGGGTACACGGTAGAAAATGAAAAAGTTGGAGGGTACACCGTAGAATTTCCCTAAATCATATTAGGGTTAAGGGGAGTTTAGGTATTAAAAGGATTTTGTGCAAAACAATTAAAACAAACTCGAAATGACTTATTCGGGAAAACACACCAGAACCGGTCGGTTCGGAGCTGAACCGATCGGTTCAACTTGAAATTTTGGCAGTTGCGACGGCGTCGAAAAAATACGCAGTTTAGCCTGTTGAATCGCCTGAATCGGAGTCCATATGAGGAAATGACATCGTTTTTAAGTTCTGACTACGGCCTCGCTTATTCCACGTGTCAAGTGAACCGACTTTCTCGCGCCAAAAATGAGAAAATCAAGAGAAATGAAATACGAATATTATTGAGACGAATAATTAATATTAGGAAAAGTCGGGGTGTTACAGATCTGGCAGCAGTAAGATTAGCAGCCTACCAGTAGTCTGTAGCCCGAACTTACAACAAAAACGTGAAACTACGAATGTTCAGGACAAGAGATCTGGTCCTAAGAAAAGTGTTCTAGAACACAAGAGACGTTGCAGGCAAACTGGCCCCAACCTGGGAAGGGTCATACCTTATCGATTCAGCAGTAAGAAAAGGCTCTTATAGACTACAGACCCTAGAAGGAGAAATGATCCCAAGACCTTGGAACACACTTCACCTCAAGCTATATCATATGTAAAGTATCTTGGACCAAGACATCTGGTAATCCACCAAACTCAAAACTTTACTTCTTAAAAATTATCCTATATTACCATATTGACTTGAGCGTCGGAGGGCCGTTGGCAAAACGCCAACGGTCAGTCCTAACCCCTTTCTTGTGCAGACAAACCAAACAGAGCAGACACCAAGACCAGATCAGAACCACAACACAGAAAGACAGATAAAGCAAAGCCTAGGGCCCCAGCCCCAACACGACTACAACAACGGGACAGGGAGTAAAATCCGTTAAGAGAGCCCCAAAGTGTAAGTCGCCTAAACTACGCATGCATACTACTTCACAAAATCCACAACAAAAAATAATGCGCATCATAGCAGAACATAAAGCAAAAGATTATCAGAGTTAGACCATGCATATACATGGACAAAGAGTTCAAACAAACACAAAGTCAAAAGATTTACAAACCAAAAGTCTACAGGGGACATTCCACCCCTGGCAAAATCTGAAATATTGTTTAAAAAACCAACACCAAAGACAAAGTTCAATTGATTCCTTCATCAGAATCACCTACCTTCTCCACTTCTTCTTCTCCAGGTGCAGCATTAGATGGCCCAGCAACATCAACAGCGGCAGTGGTACCTTCTCCTCCAGTAGCCCCTGCTTCAGAATCAGGACCAGCAGCACCAGGCTGTGCAGCGGAGGTGACTTCAGCTTCCTCGATCGGCTCCCCGGGAAACATCCGCTTGGAAGTAGCTATCTCAGCAGACAGGTCCCAGGCAGCACGTTCTTCAGGGCTGGTGTTCATCATATCGATCCTGGTACGCAGGGTCTAGAATGCACTCAGATCCGCCACCACCGCCTCGTGCTTGCCAGCATCAGCCCTCAGTAGCATTGAAGTTATCCTGTTGCTGAATCCTTTTGTAATTAGCCTTGTCCAAGATGACCAGCTTCTCGTAGCGAAAGCTAACACTCTCAAGCTCCTTCTTAGTAGCCTCCAGGGAAGAGCGTAGTGCCTCGTTCTCAGTTTCAGCTTTACCCCGACCACTCTCCAGCATGGGGACAGTAGAACCAAGACTCGCCGACATGTTCAGAAGCTACAACACAAACAACAAAACTAAAATCAGGACCACATTTGGGAAAGAAATCTGAACATAAACTGGAACCACAGAGAGAGTACGAACTTGAGCACAGCAGCCCACCATTTTATACGCCAGGCGTGTGGGGTCTAGGGTAGCTGGTGCAGAGAATAGTCCAGCAAAGGACTCACTCAGAGACTTCCCCAAAGATACGTACTCAGACTGATTCTGAGCGTACAGTGGAACTTGCAGCATAGGGTTCATTTGCGGACTCTTGCCCTTCTTCCTCTTCTTCTGGTCAAGACTGGGCTCAGAGGGTTCTGCCACCTTGCTTGCTCTAGTCAGGGCCCCTTCTGGCGCCTTCCTCTTGGAGGACTCAGAGATGGGGGCAGCCTGACTCATGGTGGGGGAGGGCCACTTCCAGCCTTCACAGCTTCTCGAACCTGGGCAATTCTCGCGGCAACAGCATCCTTCGCAAGGAACGGCTTCTTACTGGATCCAGAAACTGGGGACATAGCACGAAATAAGTTACGGAGAAATGGTAGGTGTATCAGCTCATGGGTCAAGGAAAACATACTAGTGGCAATACTAGGTACAAAACTGTGGGTAGAACCAGGAATCTTCAGTGGGGGCAAGGTGGTGGTGCCACCAGCCCCAGGTAGTACAAAATTCAATGGAGTCACATGAATGGGCATCTGGTCAGACATACCCAAGCTACTTTCACCAGGAACTTCACTCAACGACTTATCATCTTCTTCATTCTTAGCCTCCTCTTCCTCGACATTCTCCTCGTCGTCTTCTTCACTCTCACCTTCATCGTTCCCCTCCACCTCAGGAGTAGGAACGACCTCGACAACGTCTTCGTCATCATCATCATCAGGGTTCATGCATTTGGGCCAAGCCCTCTTCTTCACAGACAGCTTCAAGAAGGCCTCAACTCTCTTCTTGGAGTCAGGATCGTCAGGGGTAGGGACCCAATCAGAAACTACAACCAATTCACGACAAGACTAAGTAAAAAACAAAGAAGTACATGCAAAATCAAATACAGAGAAGTTCAGAACACATACCAGACCCCTTAATGGAGAATTCAGGCGCCCAAATATTAGGGCCCAGAGAATCGCTCTTGACAAACATATAATAACTGGTCCAGCCCTTGTCATCACCCACGTCAAGGCGGGTGATAAGGGGCTAACACCTGTCCCTCAAACGGACCTGAACCCTTATCTTCTTGTGCATTCTTAGATGGTATTTATTCCTTAGGTCAGCTAACTGAATGTCGACCCTATACTTCCGGCAAAGGGAGTCAACCCCGTGGATCAGCCTCCAGACAGATGGCATTACTTGGCAGAGGGGGACTTGAACAGTACAAAGAAACAGGTTCATCAACGGACAAAGTGGAAAGGTAGCACCAAACCTGAAGGAAGACTCAAAGATCGAGAACCAGCCGGGGCATACCCAATCTACCCTGACCTCCTTACAGTCTGGGGCCCAAACCACCGCGCTCTCAGGAAGTTTACCTTCCTCTTTTAGCCGTTGTTCCACCTCTTGCGACAGCAGATTAGGGTAAATGTTTAAATCGGCGATCAAGTTTGTAGGTTGGAAGACAAAACCATCGTAAGTGTAAGTGACAGCAGTGGAAGGACCAACTTCGTAACGTGCCATGATTTGATCGAAGAAAGAAGAAGAACTAGGGTTTTGGCATATCGATTTGGGGATTTTTAGGTACAAAACAAAGAAAACAAGATAAAGGGAATGAAATAGGGGGAAAGAGAGAAGCAGTTGAGTGTATTTATAGAGAGAGATTGAGAAGAATTTGAGTGGGTTTACAAAATAAAACGCGCGAAGAGACGTGATGTAACCCATGTGTGGAACCCGGGATCGGACCCAACTCGGCGTCTTGCTTAAGGGCGGATTTTAAAGTTAAAAAAGATTAAGTTGGAAAAACCTTTAAGAACTGTTATGGAGTCGCCACCTATTTATCGCGGAAAATAGGAACCTGCTACCATGTTCTAAGTTAAAAACATGTCCTAGATTTTGGAGCACGCCGACACCCCTAGATCTAAGGCTTGTGAAACCAGATTGGATTCAAGGAGGGTACTTTAGAAAAAGAGTAAATTCAAATAATGATTTATGAAAACCTTTTAGAAAAGCCTATGTAAAAATAGCCTCTACTGACCTAGAACAATCCTTGTAAGATGATATTTGAGCTAATGTTATCGCTACGTACAAGTGCGATAAGTTTGTAAAAGAATGCAGATGCAGATGCAAAAAGATTGATTAAAACCCTCAGTTTAGCATGTTTAACTTGTTAACGAATACGGTTCAGTTAAAGGTCGAATTCATTGTTTAAGTTGATTTTAAATGCAAAACAGAAAGGGTGCAAGATGCATACAAATAAAATAAAGTTCAATTGTCCATTGATTTATTTTAAAAGGTCGGTTGCTTATGCGACTTTGGCGTGTCATCGGATATGGAGTGTACCCGAAGTAATAAGAACACTTGGAAGGCAAGCGCGCTCGGGTGCCAAAGCCGGGGGGGGGCGCTAAAGTGTAGACCCCTTTGTTAGTCCATAGAAAATAAGAAAAAGCTTTGATCCAAGTGGATCGGTACCTACCTTGTCCTGACGCTTCAGATCTGGGCAGAGCTTCGCTTCTTGAACTTGAAAGGAGGGTGAATTCAACACGGGATGGTGTGTTGAACTCAAGGATTTGAGTGCGTGAGGCTTTGAGGGTGTTTAGAAGTGTGTAAGATGTGAAATCTGATGATAAATTGTGTGTTATGAGGTCGGGTATAGGGCTCTATATATACTAAAAACCTCGGAGAAATTAGGAAAGCAGGGAATAAAAACAAGCGAGGAACCGCATAGGCTTATGCGGTTGCAGGCAAACCGCATAAGCTTATGCGGTTTTCCCTCCAAACCGCATAAGGCTGTGCGGTTTGGAGGTGTGGTTTTTTGCCTAATTTCCTAGTTTCGGTTTGTCGGAAACATTGTAAGGTTACGTGATAATTTGGACGTGGGGGTCAAGAAAACAAATAGGATAATCCTGAGATATTTTGTGGTGTTCAGGGCTTTGGAGTGCGGGCCAAAGGCTTGGGTTTGGGCTCGGTTTCGGGCCCGAGACCCGGAAAAATGAAAAGGGGTGTATTTGCATAGATTTGTGAAATAAGCTAAGACGTGAAGCTGTATTTTGTGTAAGAGGGGGCTAAATAGCGGTTTTAGCTACCGGGCCTAAATTTAGGAATTTAGGAATGCTGAATTAGACCTTGCTAATGTAAAAGGGCCAATTGTAGTGCAAATGCGAAGCTCATGCCAAATGAAGCAGGACAAGGACCTAGCTAGACTCCGAATGGACAAAATGAACGTTATTTAAGTGTGATGTGATGCGACCTAAACCATTTAACATTTCAAACGACTCAAAATGAATTCGACATTAGTTAGAACCGTATAAGTCAACGTTAAAGCATGCGTAATAAAAGTCCGTGATACATCACAGGGTTTTGTTGGGATGGTACGGATATGGGTATCCACAGAGCCCCCAGTTTGACTGAGCTCGGACTAGAGCGCTAGTCAAACTCCACGACCATATCCCACCATTACGCCTCGATCGGCCAATGAACGAAGCATGTGTCCATGGGTGAGACGAGGACTTGAACCAAGCTAAGCGGGAGGGGCGTGCGCATTTTAAGGACTTGGCGGTCCGTGCATGCTATTAGGGCCTGCCGGCCTGCAGAGTGTCTTCGTCGTGCTTGTTGTACTGTCGTTGGTGCCTTTGCGTGTGCTTGGTATCGTCGGATGCCTGGGGCTGCTGCTTGTAATGTCTTCGTATTGCATGTATATAAGGGGCTAAAGTGCAGGGGTGCATGTGCTTGTAAGATGTTTGGATAAGTGCTAGTGTAGGCCTCGTGAAAGGGCGTCTGTGTAATGCTTGTGCTTGAACTCGCCAAGGAGCGTCTATGTAGAGTGAAATGCTTGGAGTTAGGTGTATATTGCGGAGTGCTTGTGCTTGGGCTCGCCGAGGAGTGTCTATGTAGTTGTAGTTGCATATGGTTGCCTTCCGTGATGGAGAAAAATGATGTAATGCTCGTGAAGAGCGTTCGTGTATACTCGCATCGTATATTAAATGCTTAATATCTGGCGTATGGCGGAGCTGAGGGCGTCTGACCCAAGCACGGGACGTACTTGGAGTTGCATTTGAGCTAAAATGAATTAGGAATCGAAAAGTAGGCGTAAAACGAGAAAAACCCGAGAAAAACCAGGGGCATGAACCGCATAGCCTTATGCGGTTCGTTGGGCAAACCGCATAAGGTTATGCGGTTTCCCTAGTTGGCTGCTGGGGGCTTATATAACACGAGCAAACCGTGAGTGAAGCTCATTGTATCATTTCGGTTTTTCAACTCAAAAAACGTCATTTTTCGATTTCTCAACCGTTTTTGCTTGTTTTTCTTGTGTTGCTTTGCTATGGAACGAGGTAATGCTCCATTTTAACTTGCTTTTACGTTATTTGTCGTTGTAATTAGCTAGTTTTGCCTTGAAATATTGAAGAGACGGGTTTTGAATAAAAACCCGAGTTTTGCTTGAAATTTGCCGTTTGAATGCTTGAAATTGACGTCATTGTGTTGTATTATGCCATGCGAACGTGTATGTGTGAATTGATTGTGATTTAGACCGTCTTTGTGTGAAAAACGTCCAAATTAGGTTTCGGGCCCGAAAACGAACCCGGATTTTCCGACCCGGAATTTCAATTAAACTTCGGTGTAGGATGCCCATAGCGAGTATAGCATGCCTATAACGTTAGTTTTGCGAAAAAGTCGAGTTAGGGCCTTCAAATCGCCGTCTTAAGTCGTAGTTATACGGAGTAATTAAGGCGAATTGGGGGTTTTTGATCGGAGTGACCAAAATGCAATTGCTTGTAATGGGTTGTTGTTGGGGACTATTATGGCGCGTAGAAACCATAAAGTTGTGATTTTGAAATGCAGAGAACGGTTTTCGGCTTAATTGTGAATTAGGCCTAAAAATGCTCTGTAGGGCGTATAGTGTAATGTGTTGAGGGATGTATATGTATTATGTGAGTATTATTTGTGTGTATTTGAGTATGTGTATGTATTATAGTTGTATGTGTTGGTTGTGTTTGGTTGCAGGGGAAGGTTCTAGTCGTGTTACGAGATCGAGATCTCGTAAGAGTGCTAGCTCGAGGACTGAGGGAGCCTCTAGCTCGAGTAACTTGAGGCGCACTCGTAGTGAGAGGGAAGCTGACCCTCGTGATCTGCCGACGAGACGTGGTCAGTCACGAGGTAGGGGCCGTGGGAGAAATGTTCCTGTGCGCGATCCTGAGGACGAGCTTGCTCAAGAGCTGGTGGATGAGCTGGAAGCCGAGATGGAGGTTGCTGAGGAGGTCGAGGAGGTCGAGGAGGTCGCGCCTAGGGCGAGCAGCTCTAGGCCGCGAAAGTCACGCGCGAACAGGGCTTTCGCGAAGGGTTGGGATGGCCACAACCTTCTCCTTGCTCCGGAGAGACATGTTTCCTATCGAGCGACGATGGGTTGGGATAAGGGCCCGATGAGGACTTTCTCGGGCGTCTCGTCCGCAATGTGTGCTTTTGAGGAGAGGCTTCCGCCGAGGGCGCAAGCTTGGGTGTTGCGTAGTGCTTTTGGCCCGTTGGTTGGCCATTGGAGGAGATTGCGAGGAAGAAGCGGCAGGCGAACCTGATGTTGATCAGGGCCTCCTTGGATAGGTATTGGGACACCACGACGACGTTCCATATGCCCGGCTTTGAGGCCGGCATTACCTTGTCTGAGTACGCGGTCATAACGGGGCTGCCGTTTGGGGATCGCGACATGGATTTTGAGTTTGCGCCGTCCGTTGTGGACGAGGTTGTGACCGCCGCGGTTGGCGGTGGTTTGGAGGTGATTTGTGAGGTGCGCCCCTATACCTTCAAGACGAGCTATATCTTGGAGTATTTTGAGGAAGACCGAGTATGGCCCTCTGAGTGGAGCGACGCAGCGTAATGCTCGTATGTGGTTGTGGTGGTTTGTGGCGCTGCGGTACTTGGCGACAAGGGTGGCGAAGGCATCGACATCGGTCCTTATGCATCTCCTGGATTGGAATGCAATTGGGACGTTGGTAGGTGACGCCGCCTCCGGGCTTGTGCATTCGTTTACGCATGGATGCTTTGTGAGACCGCGAATTAGTGGATCGGGGTCGCGATCGCCTTAGTCGCGCCTGGCTTCTTGATGGAGGTACGTATTGATTTCGTTTTTGTCTTAGGTGCATTGTTGTTCATTTTTGTTGTCTTTGCCTTTATTTTTGTTTCTTGTGTGCAGTCGTGGATTCTTAGCCACTTTCCTTTTCTGCTTCCCCCACATGCTGTGCGGATCGTGAGGGAGTACCCGGCCAGACGCATTGGGGTACGCGTAACCGCAGTCTTTGCATTTAATTGGTCGTATGATGATGTTAGGGATCGTCTGAACCGAATGCGATTTGATGAGGTTTGTGCTTGAACCATTTTAAATAGAGTGTACTTAAAATGATTGTATTGTATCTGTATTTGTGAGCGTGTTTGTCTTGTCTTTGTTTGTAGTTCGTGCCATTCCCGTGGGGCCAGTACAGGGATATTCCTGAGGGCATTGGGGCTAGGTTTGCGGTGCGAGAGACCCAGCGCCTATACATAGCGACGCCGTATGGATCGGTTTGGTACCTTGGAGAGCGTTTGGTCTTTCAGCAGGTAGCTTGACTCGGTGGTGCCTAAGGATCCGCCGAGGGCCCTGTTTGAGCGAGGGGTTCCTGCTCAGGATCGTGTAGCGTTGTATGGAGAGGGAGAGTCAGTGAGCCTCCTCTGTGCTGGGGAAGACTATGCCCATTTTGCTCAGTCTCGGCTTGCTTGTGGGCGATTGAGGTATGTGTGTGCCGGTGTTTGGGGTGCGTAGGTAATTTTGCGAAAAATTTCCACTGGCGTGTGCGTTTGTATTTGTTTTGCAGAGTTTGATTAGAGATGGCGAGCGTACCGATGACTTCCCTACTACTATCGAGTATGATGACTTCGGGCGTCCGTCGTACCTTTGTTCTGCCGACGTACTTGCGGTGACTACCGACGCGCATGGATAGGCCGGACGAGCAAGGTGAAGAAGGTATGTACTTGTGTGATTGTATGTATGTGTATAAGCCCCCAGTTTGATCGAGGTATGAAGTATATCGATGATCAAACTTGTGAGAGTCGTTTTTTGTGTTACCCCCTCCAGTTTGGTTTAATTTGGGTGAAATTAAGGTAAAGTGGGGTTGACTGCGTTTGTTTTGAAATTTCCCCCCTAAGTTTGACTTAATTTGAGTGAAATTAAGGCAAAATGGAGAAAAGTGTGAACTGTGTTTGTGTTGTGTTTCACAGGTGGCGAAGGAGGCGCATAAGAAGCTATGGCGTATAGCCAACAGGTGGAGGATGGCTTGGGCTGAGCAGACTCGGTTGTGTCGAGCCGAGCTGAGACGGCTCAGATTCGGCGTGAGTTCGACGAGTATCGGCGCCGTCACCCCGAGTGAATTTGTGTATTTAAAGATTGTATGAACCTTTATGTACATGTCGTTGTAGCTTGAACTTTGAACTTGTTGCAGTAGCTTGAACTTCGTCGGTAAACCTGTTTGGTGGGCTTGGTTGAAGAAATGATATGATTCCCGAGTGGGATGCGTTGATGTTCATTTTAGATTGTGAAAATGTTTTGCAAAAAGTTCATTTTAAGTGCGAAATGAGCTCGTGTGAATGCGAAAAATGTTATGCGTTGACTCGTGGTAGGAATCGGAATTGCTAAAGTGAAGCGTGATGTTGATGTATGGGGAACAACGAAAGAATGTCGTAGCCCAAAGTAGGTTGTAGTGTTTTAGGAAAGACGAAATTAGGAAAATTTTGAGAAAAACCAGCCCCTGAAACCGCATAGGCTTATGCGGTTGCAGGGGAAAACCGCATAGGCTTATGCGGTTTGGTGTGCAAACCGCATAGAGCCATGCGGTTTCTTGCTTTATTTAGCTTTGTATTTCCGTATTTCGGATATTGTTTTCCTATATAAGGAGTGGGGGTGCGTGCCATAATATTCATTCACAATCACTTCTCTTCTTTGTGCTTTTGCTTTAGGATTTTGCTTTCACAAATATATTGGGTATATTTATAGAAGTTTTTTTTTTTGTGTCCAAGAAAATGGAGGAGCATTTTGATGCTCTTTTGAAGAGGTGGACGTCTTCCTTGAGTTCGGCAATGAAGAAGGCGGTGTATGATGACGGTGCGGGTGTATTTATTGGCTTTCGTCAAATGAAAGTCGATGTAGACTTCCTTGATTCGTGCTTAGATTATTGGGATCCTAGCTTGCATGTTTTTAGGTTTCCCGGGGGAGAGGTGTGCCCTTTGATGGAGGAGTTCTCGGCCATTGCTGGATGGTCGAAACGGACTACTCCCGTGGTCGTAAGGAGTGAGCTTTGTTACAACCCGGATGTTGCGAAACTTCCTTGGGATGACAAACGCTCATGCTTTGCGAGTTTGTTTGAGGGAGGCAAGGTAAACATGCTTCTCTTGTGTCAACGATATATGAATAAGGCCGATACTAGTATTTCGGACCGCTCTAGCGGAGGGCCCTTGCTTTTGTTTGGTTCATCGTTATGCTTTGCGGGGTCCATGCCGGATGGAGTGTTCGGGAACGCGAGGTATGCTCGTGTTGTCGAAGAGATGGAGAGGGACATGATCCTTCGCGTTGATCCTGGCGGAGACCATATCGGGCTTAGACGCATCGCTATGCTAATCGCCCGAGCTCGTGCAGGTTGCGCTAGGATTCTCAACGCTTGGCTCATGGAGAGGCTAAGTGTGTATAAAGCTCTTCCCTTGGAAGTGTCTTCAAGGCGCGGGGACGGCGTCGCGGAAGATGGAGTGGGTGATCCTCTGAGGCGTTCGCGAAACTACTACCGGTGGTTTGTGAAGGAGAGCAGCATTCGTTGGTATGTTTCGTGGTGGGGTATTACGGAGGTAACGGCACCGTCGGTGGCGAACGCGGCTCGCGGGTTGATGTTGTGCGGGTTTGAACGGGGTGTATGGATTCATCCTCTTCGCTTGAAGAGGCAAGTCGGGCTAGCGCAGACTATTCCGGATCGTGAATACGCAGGTTGGAGGGTTGTTGTCCTAAACAACCGGATGATTGATGCTTGGATCCGAGGGTGGCCTGATCGTGTTACTTGGGTTGTCAGGCCGAGCATATAGAGACTACTCGTGTCACGGATTTCTATACGCGTTGGTGTCATTCCAAGGATTCTCGTGAACGGGAGAATCAGAGGAGGAGAGAGAAGAATGGGCCAAAGCCCTCCTTGTTGCATGAAGTAGTGCGTGACAGGAGGGATTATAGTGATCTCTGTGTTGTTGATGCCGGTGCTTCTAGTTCGAGACCGGTGCGGGAGAGACTTGGACCGAAAGTGACTGTTAAAGATCGCCTAGGGCCAAGGATCGAGGAGCCCCCAGTCGAGCAGGATGAGGATCCGATCGAGCCCCCAGGTTTTGAGAGGTCTACTCCCGTCCTTAGGTCGAAAGTTGTGGCGGATCGGCCTCTTGAAGATGAAGAGGTCAACCCGAAGCGTCAGAAAAAGACTTGAGTAGTTTGTTTTGTTTAGTTTAGAAAGATTCCTTTATTTAAATACATGTTTTAGATTTGAATAAAGGGCTAAGGAGGCTTGTTCCTAGCTCCTTTCTAAATTGCGGAAAATTCTAAATGAAGTAATAAAATAGAATTAATTTGCTTTTGACTTGTCTCGTTGCTTTCTTTGTTTTGTTTTGAAATGTTCTCGACCTTTTTAAGCTTCGAACACTTGCATTTTGTCTCCAATCCTCGACCTTTTTAAACTTTGGACTTGTGCGTTTTGAATTGTTTTGCCTTAAATCCTCGACCTTTTTAAGCTTTGGATTCGTTTGTTTGACTTGTTCCGTCTTTAAGTCCTCGACCTTTTTAAGCTTTGGACTTGGATTCGTGTTTTGTTTTGTGTTGACTGTGCTCTCGACTTTTTTAAGCTTTGAGCGTGTCTTTTTGTGAGTGCAACGCCCTTGACCTTTTTAAGCTTTGGGCATGCGTGCTAGAAAAGGTTCGGTCGTGCTTTTGATAAGCTGCCTACGTATCTGCGTTTTGAATACAGAATCAAACCGGCGTAGTTCGTGTGATTCGGTTGAGCTCTTTGCAAAGCTGCCTACGTATCCACAGTGCGTGGAATCAAACCGAGCGTAGTTCATTCATGCGAGAGCGAGTTTTGTCCTTTTTGTGAAGTACATTGCAAATTTGTTTAAGGGTAGTATTTCTTGAGTTGATCAAGATTTGTTGGCAGTCGGAAGTCTTGACCGTCAAGGTCAGTTAGTTTCACGGCTCCTCCGGGAAGGATTTCCTTGACCAAGTACGGTCCGGCCCAATTGGGTTTGAATTTCCCCTTGTGTCGACTGGTAATGGTGCTCGGACTGATTTGAGTACTAGGTCACCCACTTTAATGTTTCGTGGTTTGACCCGTTTGTTGTAGGCGCGTTGTAGGCGAGATTGATACATTCGGACTGTACTTAGTGAATGTAGTCGTCTTTCGTCTAAGAGAATGAGTTGTTCGTAGCGTTCGCGTGCCCATTCGGCTTCAGGAATGTCTGCTTCCATGAGGATCCGAAGGGATTGCATTTCGATTTCTACGGGTTGAACGGCTTCCATTCCGTAGGTTAGGAAATAGGGTGTCATGCCTGTGGGTGTGCGGATTGTGGTGCGATATCCCCATAATGCGAATGGGATTTTGTGGGGCCAGTCGTGGCAGGTGTCGATCATCTTTTTAAGGATTGATCTGACGGTTTTGTTTCTTTGCCTCAAGCTGCCGCGGTTGGTTTCTTGATCGATAGGGTGATGACTTGTGTCGTTGTATTTTGTATTTGAGAAGAAGTGGTTCGACTTCTCCTTGAAAGTGCGTGCCTTGGTCACTAATGAACTCGTGTGGTATGCCATAGCGACAAATGATGTTGTTTTGTATGAATTTTGCGACTTCTTTTGTGCCTAGCTTGCGGTACGATGCGGCTTCGACCCATTTGGTGAAATAGTCGATGGCCACGAGGATGAAGCAGTGTCCTCCTGCTCCTACGGGTTGTACTTTGCCGATGACGTCGATGCCCCACGTGGAGAAGGGCCATGGTGATGTTAAACTGTATAGCGGTGAAGGTGGTATGTGTTGTATGTTCGCGAAGATTTGGCAATTATGACAATGTTTGACATATTTTGCGCAGTCGGCTTCCATGGTTGTCCAGTATCATCCTAGCCTTATGATTTGTTTGCACATGGCTCGTGCGTTCATGTGTGGTCCGCACTCGCCATCGTGTACTTGGGACATGATTTCGTGTCCTTTCTTGTGGTCGACGCACAAGAGAAGTGTACCTTGAGGCGTCTTTTTGAGTAACTTTCCCATTTCCAGCACGAATTGTGATGATAATAGGCGTAGGGTTCGCTTGGCCCGTTTGTCGGTGTTTGGCGGGTATTCGCCGTTTGTTTTGTAGTTGATGATTGCTTGGTACCAAGGGTCGGTTTGTTCTTCCTCGGTTTCGATGTCACAGATGTATGCGGGTTCGTTTCGTCTTTCCACGACAATGGGTAGAGTTTCCATCCCCGGGGGTATGTTGATTAGGGACGCGAGTTTGGATAGCGCGTCGGCGAATTGGTTTTCTTCGCGTGGGAGGTGTATGAATTCTATGTGGTAGAATTCGTTTATGAGCTCTTGTATTTTGTTTTGGTATAATGCTAGGTTTTCGTTAAGTATCTTCCATGCTCCGGACACTTGGTTGATTATGAGGGAGGAGTCCCCATAGACTCTTATGTTGCGGGCGTTGAGTACAAGCGCTGCTTGGAGACCGTGCAAGCATGCTTCGTATTCTGCTGCATTGTTTGTTACGTCGAAGTCCAGTTTAATGGATAAGGGTGTGTGTTCGCCATTTGGGGATATGAGAAGTATTCCTACTCCGCAACCTCGATAGTTGGATGAACCATCGAAGTATAATTCCCATTGTTCTTGGTCGATGTTGTAAATCCCGTCGTCTGGAAGGGATGTGGTGTCTATGATTGGTTGCTCGGTGATTGCATTTTCGGCTAGAAAATCGGAGACTGCTCGTCCCTTAATTGCTTTGAGGGGTACGTACTTAAGGTCGAATTCGGCTAGGAGCAATGTCCATCTGGCCATTCGTCCGTTAGGTACAGGTTTCTCGAAGAGGTATTTTACGGGATCCATTGTGGAATATACCCTTGTTTGGTGTGCTAGCATATAGTGACGGAGTTTTTTGGATGACCATACTAAGGCTAGGCAACTCTTCTCGACGGGTGAGTATCGAGTTTCGTGTCGAGAAATTTCTTCGATGTAGTAGATTGCGCGTTCTTCGTCGTTCACTTCTTGAGCGAGCATGGCGCCCATGGCGGTGGGTGTTGTTGTAAGGTATAAGGATAAGGGTAAACCTTCTTGGGGTGGTCGTAGAACCGGGCGTTAGTTAGCAATTCTTTGACCTTGTCAAATGCTTTTTGACATTCCTCGTCCCATTCAACGTGGTCGGTTTTCTTGAGCTTCTTGAAAACCGCTCACATATCATGGTGAGTTCTTTGATGAAGCGTGAGATGTATTGGATTTGGCCTAGAAACTTGAATCTCGCCGAGGTTCTTCTGGGGTTGCATTTCGAGGATTGCTTCGACTTTCGAGGGGTCGACCTCGATGCCTCTTTATTTCACTACGTGTCCTAGTAGTTTGCCTGATTTAACTCCAAAAGTACATTTTTGGGGATTCAAGCATTTTGTATTGCAGTAGGCGAGTGAAGAATTTGCGGAGGTTGGTGATATGATCGCTCGCTTTCCTTTGATTTTACGATCATATCGTCGACGTAGACTTCGACTTCTTTGTGCATCATGTCGTAAAAGGGTTGTAGCGGTGCGTTGGTATGTAGCGCCAAAGATTGATTAGGCCGAAGGGCATAAGCGTATGTGATATGTCCCCACTGTAATGAAGGCCGTCTTTGCCATGTCTTCAAGTGACATTTTGATTTGATTGTAGCTGCGTGGCCGTCCATGAAGGATAGGAGGCGTGGTCGGCGGTGTTGTCGACTAGGGCGCCCACATGGGGTAATGGAAAGTCATCTTTGGGACTAGCTTTGTTCAAGTCGCGAAAGTCAACGATACTCGAATTTTGCCATTCTTTTTCAGGACTGGGACCATGTTCGAGACCCATTCAGGATATTCGATGACTTGGATAAAACCGGCTTGTAGTTGTTTTTCGATTTCTTCCTTGACCATAAGGGACCATTCGGGACGTAGTCTTCTTAGCTTTTGCTTGATGGGTTTGTAACCGGGTTTGATGGGGATGCGGTGCTCGGCGGTGCTTCGTTCGATGCTCGCATGTCTTTGTATGACCAGCGAATCGTCCTTGAATTCGCTTAGGAGTTGTGTAAATTGGGTGCGCTCGTGTTCGTCTAGTGAGGCTCCTAGTTGTAGTTCCCTTGGTTCTTCGGGGGTTCCCACGTTTATGGTTATGGTTTCCTCGATGATAGGGTCCTGTGTTTTGGGAGAGACAATGTTTGCAATGTATTTGTTTAGAGATTGTTCATTTTTATCGCATGAGTTAGTGCCTTTTGTATTTTGTGTGTTGTTTGTTGCTTGTTGATTGTTAGATGTTTGTGCTTTGTTGTTTGTTTTAGCTTGAGACAAGGCGTAAGCAAATTTATTCATTTCATTATTTTGAGAAGAATTATTCGACAACTCAGAAAATTGCTTGGAGCTAGCCTCCGTAAAAAGAAAGTCTAAACTAAAGCTAGAGTCTAGGATAGATGGGTCGACAGATGACCCGACACTTAGAGCATTAGAAGTTAAAAGAATTTCTTCTTCTTCTTTTTCGTCTTCGCTGTTTGAGGAGCTGCTTGAGCTGCTTGAGTTGCTTGAGGTGCTTGAGTTGCTTGGGGTGCTTGAGTTGCTTGGGGTGCTTGAGTTGCTTGGGGTGCTTGCCTCTTTGTTTTTGAGGTTGGTGATGTGGTCGAAAAGTGGTCCTTCACCGGTGATAAGCTGGAAGTGATGACCTTGTCGTCGATCCATTTCGGCGCTTTATACCATCCATTAAGGGTTTTATCGGTGGCGTCGAGCTGCTCGGTTGGTTAGGGTCGAAACGTCGATCACGCATGATAGTGGCGGCGATCTCTTCATTTTGATGCCCGTGAGGTCCGAGGTGCATTATGCTCGACCTCACCAGAGTAGCGAGCCGGATGTGTGGATGAGGTCTCGAAGGGAGGTATTTCCGCCGACTTTTCCTCCTGGGGTGAAATATGCGTCTAAGTCAAGGATGTAAGGTCGTAGGGTAACCTTGTGGGTTGACTTTCGTTTTGGACTTCTTTGACCATTCGCTCTTGGTCACCGATCCTTGGGTTTGTAGCCTAGGCCCATGGTGAGCCAAAGGCTATTGTTGTTTGTTGTTTTGAAGGGTTTGTAGGTTTTGATTGGTGTCTGCAGCGTGATGGCGCCAACTTCAAGTCGAAACCACATAAGTCTTCTGCGGGTTCACCCACAATTTGGCAGTGGGCTCTTTGGTGTATCGAAAGGGCTCGGAAGTTTGAGGCAACCAAGGTTAGGATTTCCTCGTTGAGAGGGATCTTAACCTTTTGATGTAGAGAAGAAGTTACGGCCTTGGTGGTGTGAATCCATGGTCGTCCCAGGAGTAGGTTAAAGCAAGGGGTCATGTCGATGACTTGAAACTCGACTTTTCATTCTATGGGACCACTGCGTATGTGAAGAGAAATGGTTCCTTTCACGTGACGTCGGGTTCCGTCGAAAGCTTTGACTCCGTCCATGCTTGGGGTGAAGTCTTTGTCGGATAGGCGGAGACGGTGTGCGGTGGCCAATGGTAGAACATTGACTGCAGAGCCGTTATCAACAAGGGACACGGGCAAAGTTTTCTTCATACATTCAACGCTGATGTATAGGGCGAGGTTGTGGTTTGATCCAAATGCGGGGAGATCGTCGTTTGAGAAGGTGATAGCCCCCGGTAACCAATCCCTAGTGACATGGCTGACCATTTGATCTGGGGAGATCTCAGTGTCTGCGCATGCTATTTGTAGAGCGCGGATGAATGCATTCCTATGTTCAGCTGAGTCTCGTAGAAGGGCCCAGATTGAAACATCGGCTTTTGTGCGAGTGAGTTGCTTTTGGAGCACTTCACTCGTGTTTGGTGGTGGGATTCTTTGTGGATGTAGAGGTGTGCTTGTGGAAGGAGCGTCTTCCTGAGTACGGCCTTGCCTTTCTCGGCCAGCTGCTTTTCTCTCGCATGTTCATCTGTGAAAAATATTTTGATAAGGACGACCAGAGCGTGTGAGGTGTGAAACCTCGTCTTGGTTTTCCTTCTCGGGCTGCTTGCCCTTTTCTTCTTGATCTTTACTTTCGGACTGCTCGCCCTTTTCTTTTTGATCTTTGCTTTCGGACTGCTTGCCCTTCTTTTTCTTTCCCTTCTTGTTGCTTTTGTTTTTATTCGAGGAAGAAGTAGTCGAGAGTTGAGCTACCGTTTTGTTAGTGGGTGGCCACTCTTCGTCTTCGTCATCACTGAACCAGACCCCATTGATTTGGTTGTTGGTGGGTGTGACCAAGTAGGAGCAATCCATGACGGGTGCTGATCCGAGGAAGATTGCCGGATTGTCATAGATTGTGGGGTTGCTTTGGGCTCCGAGGGCAATTTCAATGAGTTCTTCGAAATTCTCGGCGTCGCCGTAATCAAAATGTTTTCGCCACTCGGGTCGTAGGATACCGAGAAATGTGTACATGAGTTCGTCTTCGTGCGGAGGATTCGGAACCCGAGCAAGTAATCCTCTCCAACGGACGAGATATTGGGTGAAATCTTCCTCGTCCCTTTGGAGTTGGGTGACGAGAGTGTGGAGGGAGACATGCTTGTCGGCCTTGGAGCGTTGTTCCAAGCGTGCAACTTCGAATTGATGCAAGGCCTTCAAGTTGTCGATGTTTTTGATGAGCTGATCAATGCGGCGACGGAGGGTTTTCAGCTTGTTGAGGTTAGCCATCTTTGAGGAGCGTTTGAAGGAAGGGGTGATGATGCGATTCATGGTGAGTATCCAGCTGAGGCCTGCATCTCACTTTGCATTAGCGACACGACTCGACCCACTAGACTCACATTCATTTTAGCTCATTTCTTTGTTTAGAAAGACATTTTAAGTTTGAAAAAGAGGAGATTTTCGAAAAAGGTTTTGCTAGAGGAAGCTTTTGAGGCGAGGATGCGTGCGCGCGTCTCGTCTCGATGTTAAAACGTTTTGCTTTGCACCCGTCGAACTGATGTCGGTTATTTACCGAGGTGAGCTCGAGTCGGATGTGTAAAAGAGAAAGGATTCGGCTCGAGAGTGATTAGCAAGTCGAACCGAGGATGTTAAATGTAGAACCTAGGCCGTGTGACCTAGAGGATTGAAAGCCACGAGCTCGGGTTTTAGTCCTTGCTTGGGTTTTTGCTTGTTAGTGAAAAAGGAAGTTTTGAAAAAGCTCGTTTCAAAAATTCGCGATAGTTTTGTTTGAAAAGGTGTTAGATGTTAGGTTCATTTATCTTTGAAACGTTTAGGCGAGTTTTCGAAGATATGAATGCATATGCTTGTTTTGAAAAGGGACCATGGAGTGCATGGCCTCGAACTTGTACGTATGACTCAAAAAGGGTGAAAAATGAGTCAGTCGGGTACACCTCCAACTACCTCGAGTACGCTTTGGCAGATACTTAACCCCTCTATTTCCTTACGCCGGAGCGATAGGTTTTCTAGAGGGAGCACTGGGGCGGTCGAGATAATCGTGTACGGCAAGCCGTGGAGGGGAGAGAGGAAAGTTAGTCCCTGCGTGCTTTATCGAGTGGACAAGCCTGCGTGTTGGAACCACCTCTCAAGGGTGTAAAGGGTGCCTAGATTCCAAAAGGAATGGACTCTAAACGAATGTGCATAGCTCAAATATGTATACTAGGATTGTTCAAGGCTTTCAAGTTTCACCTCCTTATTTTTAAAAAGAAAAAGCTAGTTTTAAGTTTTTTAAAAATAAGATCTCCCCAGCGGAGTCGCCAAACTGTGGAACCCGGGATCGGACCCAACTCGGCGTCTTGCTTAAGGGCGGATTTTAAAGTTAAAAAAGATTAAGTTGGAAAAACCTTTAAGAACTGTTATGGGGTCGCCACCTATTTATCGCGGAAAATCACCACTGGCTCACATGTTCTAAGTTAAAAACATGTCCTAGATTTTGGAGCACGCCGACACCCCTAGATCTAAGGCTTGTGAAACCAGATTGGATTCGGGGTGAGGGTACTTTAGAAAAAGAGTTAATTCAAATAATGATTTATGAAAACCTTTTAGAAAAGCCTATGTAAAAATAGCCTCTACTGACCTAGAACAATCCTTGTAAGATGATATTTGAGCTAATGTTATCGCTACGTACAAGTGCGATAAGTTTGTAAAAGAATGCAGATCTGGATGCAAAAGATTGATTAAATCCCTCAGTTTAGCATGTTTAACTTGTTAACGAATACGGTTCAGTTAAAGGTCGAATTCATTGTTTAAGTTGATTTTAAATGCAAAACAGAAAGGGTGCAAGATGCATACAAATAAAATAAAGTTCAATTGTCCATTGATTTATTTTAAAAGGTTGGTTGCTTATGCGACTTTGGCGTGTCATCGGATATGGAGTGTACCCGAAGTAATAAGAACACTTGGAAGGCAAGCGCGCTCGGGTGCCAAAGCCGGGGGGGGGCGCTAAAGTGTAGACCCCTTTGTTAGTCCATAGAAAATAAGAAAAAGCTTTGATCCAAGTGGATCGGTACCTACCTTGTCCTGGCGGCAGATCTGAGGCGAGTAGCTTCTTGAACTTGAAAGGAGGATGAATTCAACACGGGATGGTGTGTTGAACTCAAGGATTTGAGTGCGTGAGGCTTTGAGGGTGTTTAGAAGTGTGTAAGATGTGAAATCTGATGATAAATTGTGTGTTATGAGGTCGGGTATAGGGCTCTATATATACTAAAAACCTCGGAGAAATTAGGAAAGCAGGGAATAAAAACAAGCCGAGGAACCGCATAGGCTTATGCGGTTGCCAGGGCAAACCGCATAAGCTTATGCGGTTTCCCCTCCAAACCGCATAAGGCTGTGCGGTTTGGAGGTGTGGTTCTAGGCCTAATTTCCTAGTTTCGGTTTGACGAAATCTTTGAAAGATTACGTGATAATTTGGACGTGTGGCTCAAGAAAACAGCTAGGATAATCCTGAGATATTTTGTGGTGTTCAGGGCTTTGGAGTGCGGGCCAAAGGCTTGAGTTTGGGCTCGGTTTCGGGCCCGAGACCCGGAAAAATGAAAAGGGGTGTATTTGCATAGATTTGTGAAATAAGCTAAGACGTGAAGCTGTATTTTGTGTAAGAGGGGGCTAAATAGCGGTTTTAGCTACCGGGCCTAAATTTAGGAATTTAGGAATGCTGAATTAGACCTTGCTAATGTAAAAGGGCCAATTGTAGTACAAATGCGAAGCTCATGCCAAATGAAGCAGGACAAGGACCTAGCTAGACTCCGAATGGACAAAATGAACGTTATTTAAGTGTGATGTGATGCGACCTAAACCATTTAACATTTCAAACGACTCAAAATGAATTCGACATTAGTTAGAACCGTATAAGTCAACGTTAAAGCATGCGTAATAAAAGTCCGTGATACATCACAGGGTTTTGTTGGGAGGGTACGGATATGGGTATCCACACCATGACTGACGTGCGCCGTACTTTGAGCGCCAAAATAAGGTGCAAATTTCCACGAAAAAGCAATTGCCCCATTAATTGCAAGGCACAGGTCTCAGGACCAAAGATGCAGCAAAACGAAGAAGCCTAGACCAGGTTCACCCCTGGGCCAGGACAGGAAACAGGAACATCTCCTCACCCCCAGTTCAGGACTGAAGGGTAAGGAGAAGGGGGACAACTGTTGGGACCAGAACTCTGGCAGGTCCAGGATCCACGGACAGAACAAAGACCCAGGCCAGGAGAGGAGAGGACAAAATGGGCCAGGCCCAACAAAAGGAAAAGTTACTATGAGCATGTCCAAGAGACAGCAGAAAACCTAGAAGGAGTCGTTGAAGACTCAGTCAAGGCGCAGAAATAGGGCCCTGAAGATAGGAACCGCTGAGAGAATTCAGAAGAGAAGTTACCTACAAAGGGGGAAAGAAACGTTGGAGCTGAAGACACTATATAAGGAGAATAAATCCAGAAGAAAGGCAACACACAAGACGGCATACAATTCAATACACAACTCTCAAGCATTCAGCCAACATTTTACTTTTTCGCTCAGTTGTACTCAGAAATAGTCTGTCCAGAGTCAGCCCTGATTTTGTCCAGATACTGTATTTCTTGTCCCAGAACTAGTGCAATACCTCTCTTGGCTTGGTGCCCGTGGTTTTTCCCTTAACATTTAAGGGTTTTTTCCACGTAAACATATTGTGTGTCTTGGCCCATTTTTATCACTTTTCTTTACGTATAAATTCAATAACTCTAATCGCCATTAAAATCAACTAAAGGATAATACTAGCAGACCCATTTTTCAATAACTAAAGGGTAAGGTAGTGATATAAAACAAGGAATACAACCATTAATTAGATTAGTTTGTTGTTGTAACTCTTATATATAAGCTAGTTATTTTTAATATTAATTTGAGCAAGTTTATGATAATAACTTGTTCCTTTTTTCTCGTAATTTAACTCTCCTTAAAAAAAATTCTACACTACATTAGCCTGATTAAAAATACGAATAAGCTATAAGATTAAGCTCAAATAGTTGAAAATTATAATATCGATAAAGCTATGATTGGAATTAAATAATTTATCCTTTCTTTTTCTCCCATTGGTAAATACGTAATCTTCAAGACATCGCTTTGGCCACTTTGTTTGCATTTACATTTTATTGTTTGGGTTTTGTCATCTATACTCGTGCTTTTCACTTTTTTGAATTGTATCTCTGCGTTTGTCGTATTACCAGTTCTACACTTAACCTTATGCAGTTAGTCCAAAATGGTATCAAGCAAGAGTAAGCAGTTAAATTTCGCCGTTAGTTTTGTTTAATATAAATTTTCACGCTTTAAGTTTTGTTTCATATAAATTTTTGCCCTTTTTAAAATATTTTCCTCCATCTTTTCTCATTAATTACCTTACTTCACCCTTCATTATTTTTCAGACATTATTGCTTCTTATATTTTCTTATATTTAATTGTTGGGCCCAAATTTTACAGCCCAGATTTGACCCAGAGCATCGCAAGGAACGAGGCAGCACAGGACCCTGGACAACCAGGGCCCTCAGGAAACCCACCAACGGTTTTATCCCAATTACAACGGGCAGTAAGAGCAGTTGCGAGATTGAAGGAGCAACACAACAGAAGAGGACATTGAAGCCTACTCAACAGGAGAAAATTGGGAGACCACAGCGGCAATCAAGAGGAGAGAAAATAGGAGCAAAATGAGGGGGAAGCTACAGTATAAAAAAGGAGCACTAGGGTTCAAAGGAAGGGCATTCAACATTCAGCAATTATTTTACAACATTCTAAGCACTCTTCAAGCATTTTTCAGCAACTCTTAGTATTTTCTGCAGCAATTTCACACAAACATACGTGCTTTAGCACAAAAACCTTGTAATCCTCCATTGAATATAGTGGAAAGTTGGTGGGACAAGAGCTTCCCCCCGCGGTCGTTTCCCAAATCGGGTTTTCCGCGTAACCAAAAAACCTTCGTGTCTTACTTTACTTTCTTCATCTTTTTTCCTTAAGTTTTCGTTTACGAGTCTTAGTTCGGCATACGATTAGGTCGCTTTAACCCCAAACTCCTTGAATTTAACCTTGGTAAATTTTTTACCAAAACATTTTGGCGCCGTCTGTGGGGAATAGCGGTCATCTTTTGTAGCCAGACTCATTTCTTCGTCCAGCAGTCATGTCAACCAACGTTTGAGCAGTGCGCCAGCGGTATCCAGCGCAAGGCGCTCTCCAGCAATGGCCTCAGGATTCTCAACTGCCCTAGCGTCCTCAACTCGAGTGGCTCCAACCACCGCAACTGCTACCAAGTTAGGGCGTGCCACGAGATCCCCTACGCCGGTGGCACCAACCGCAGGAGTCCCTAGGTCACCTTTTGAGCGTCCGGAGGACCACCGCCAGCAAGTACCGGAGGATTTGGGATGCCCCCGGGATGGTTGCCAGAGTCCACAGGAGGCTCCCTGGGACGATCCCTCACTCAGTCTCAGGTTCCACTCCATACCCTCATGAGGAGTATCGATTCGCTGTCCAGGGTTATGGACCAAGTGCGCAAAGGAAGCGAGGAAACCATCTGGAGGGTGCAGGCCCTGGAGTCGAAGGTCCAACGCGGGGACATCGGAGCAGCGCTCTCAGGACCCAGCCATGAAGGTACAGGCCCAGCAGGAGAATCCTGCAGGAACTGTTACCCAGCTGGATCTAGGAGGGGTGACCCTAGCGCTCTCAGCGTACCAGGACCGTGGAGCCACCGCCATCGACACCTCCCTTAGCCTTGGCAGCCAGCAGCCAAGCTCAGATAACCTCGTATCCAGCAGCTTGTTCGGGACTAACACTCCTCTCTTGACAGGTACGCCAGAGCAGAACCTGGAAGGAGCAGCTTTTGGATCAGTCGTGACTGCAGCACCACTGTTCGCGGACCCGGCTTAGGGGCACCCCAGCGGCATCAGCATAGGAGGAATGCCCCCTCCTCATGACGCTAGGGTCTAGACCAGCACAGGGGCCAGCAACGCCGTGGAGCAGCTGCTGTAGGAGCTCAGGAGCATGATCGCCAAGATCCCAGGGATGCCCAGGCCTATGGAGAGAGCAGTAGCAGACAGCTATGCTGACTCACCTTTCGTTGATAGTATCTCCCATACTAATGTTCCAAAGTGCTTCAGTCCTCCCACCATGACGTTGTATGACGGGACGTCAGATCCTCAGGACCATGTGAACCATTACAAACAGAAGATAATGGGGGTCACGGCCACAGGGTCCCTGAAGGAAGCTTGCATGTGCAAGGGCTTTGGCTACACCCTCACAGGGGCCGCCCTGGAATGGTTGTTGGCATCCCAAATCGGTCCATCACCTCCTTCGCCGGGTAGTCAACGCCATCGGCCGCCAGCTCGCGGCCAGCAGAAGCTGCAGGCGGACCGGCGACACATGCACTTTGGTGCAAAAAACTGGAGAGTCAACGAGAGATTTCCTCAACCGCTTCAATAAAGAAAAGATCCCAATCCCCCGCTGCGACGTTGCAACCGCCATAGAAGCCTTCGCTTCAATAAAGAAAAGATCCCAATCCCCCGTTGCGACGTTGCAACCGCCATAGAAGCCTTTCACCAGGGGCTCTAGGAGGATTCAGACCTTTACAGGGACCTGACGAAGTACCTGTGCCTGACGTTCGAGGAGGTGCAAGCAAAGGCAATGGCGGCAATCAGGCTCGAGGAGGATGCAGCATCCAGAAAGAGGACTCGTGACAGCACCTCCAGGAAGTCCACCACCGACCTCAGAAACGAGAGATCCAGGCCGTACGAGAGACTCTCAGTCAACAAGGTTTTAGGGGTGATGGACTGAAGGAGCAACGAGAATCTCCCCCCTAAGGTACGTGAGTACAAATTCACTACTAGTATTGAATGTTTGCTCAAATATTTGCAGGAACTCAGAGACAAAGTCAGATGGCCTCGGAAGAGCCCTACTAACGGGGATTCCAGCAGGAAAGACCCAAGCAGGAGGTGTGCATTCTATGATGACATCGGGCACAACACCGAGGAATGCATAGCCCTGAGGAGGGAGCTGAAGTATCTCCAGGACAAGGGACACCTCGATCACATCCTGCCGAGAGATTCCAGGTCCGGCAAGGTGGGGTCAGCAGATCAGGTCCTCCTGTCTCCTCCTCCACTCTTGATGGGGCTAAGTCGTATCACCTCAATCAAAAATAATCCTACAAAACTACTAACTGGTAGCTAGTGGTAGTAGGGTATCGTATCCACAGAGAGAGGATTAAGTTCTGCTAAACCTGAAGGGATTCTAGATTACTACGGAGTTTTTAAGATGAATTAAAGACTAAACTAAAATAACTAAAACTAAGACTAAGACTAAAAACTAAGACTAAGAAGGGTGTAAAGCAGTAATAAGGAAATTCTAGGGTCTCAGGTTCACGATGTCAGAAAACGTAACAAGCACAGAATCATGTAAGTTCACAGTTAATTATGCTATGGAAACGACTACTCCTCTCGGATGATAATTGATGTGTCATATATTTACGTACTTTTAGCCCCTTGTTCACGAGCTTTACTTTGCGTTTCCCGTGCTTTTACTTGCGTTTCGCTTCCTATTTCTCTCCGTTTTGGCCCTGCTGCGTTTTTGTGTCTATTTTGTAGGTAAACACGCTAATTTGGAGTTTAGGATGCTGGTCGGGAAGTCTCGTGAAGTTTCGTGAAGTTTTGAAGTGTTTCGAGTTGGTTTCGTGCCGTTTCGGTTGCGCACGAGCCACGTTTCGATGTATCGAGTTGGTTTCGTGCCGTTTCGGTTGCGCACGAGCCACGTTTCGATGTATGAAGGTGTCCCGGGACCATGGGACGGGATTTGAAGCTCAAATTATTATCCTAGACCTCGTCCCTACTCATGAGCCTCGTCCCTATACCTTGGGACGACAAATATTGCAAAAGAAACTAAGTACAAGCAGGAGCAAAAAAGAGGAAGAAAGCTGTAACCCACGGGACAAAGGTGGTCCCGGTCGGGATAAATGTGGTCCCGGACGGGACAAGCTTCCCGGACCCCAGGGACGGGTCTTGACTCTTCGTGTGTGGTACGTGTCGTTAGGCGTACTCAAATTAATACTTATAAAACCGTTACTATCCGTTTAAAATACTCAATTTACGTAATATAGGGTAGTAAGGTGTCGATCCCACGGAGAGGCGAGTGCTATAGTCTGCTAGCTTACACTACGTAACTACAAATTATACAATACTTATGGGGGGTTCATTTAGGTTGTTCAAATTATAAATTATAAATAAATTACTAATATAGAAAATAAATTACAAGTTTGAGACAAAAACCAATTTTAGCCCAAATATGAGATATTCGACCTTTCAACCACAATTTACGCACTTAGTTCAGTTAACTCGAATTCACTTTATCTGGTTAATGTTAAGAACCTCGATAGCGAAATTCCCCTTGAACCCCTCTTATACAATTTAGTTTAGACTAAATTGACTTTAGGTGTTGTTGTTTCGAACTAGGCTAAAACTACTCTTACAATTCAAATTCTCGACCATGTATCGCAACGCTCAAAAATTCAAATATGTAGCTTTAAGAACGATTAACCCACGCTTACTATTACGATTAGACGTCAAATTAAACGTGACCAAATTATACCTCCTAACCACGATTCAGCTATGTCGCAAGTCCAAATTATGATTAGTTGCTACTTTTAGTATATAATTTAGAGTAGCCCAAATTCTATACTTGGCTATAATCTACACCCTAATACAAGAATAGTAGCACTCAAGATTAGAGAGTAAATTTAGGAAATTTCACACAAGTATAATTCGATAAATAAAGCAAATTCGAAATTAACTCAAACTGATCTGTTATCAAATTGTCACATAATCAGTCAATTGATCGAACATTCTCGAGTACAATCGAAAACTGAAATTACAAGTAAAATAAAGGGAAAGAATAGAGAAGAACATGAGAATATCACCCTGAAAATCGCGGCTCAAAGTCGGTGGCGAACCTCGAGAAAGCCCCAAATTTCCGACCTCCTTATGGCGTAGATAGCTACCCACTCGGACTCGTTCTCACTCGACCCAAATCCCTCGATTTCACTTCGAATTTCACTCTCAATTCACTCGATTCCTATCTTTTTCGATGTTTTTGTCTACCCAAAATTAGAGTACAATTGGGGTTTTTATAGGAAGACATGAAAACTAAAAAACTTCTCACAACTGATAAAATAATTGCTATTAACTCACTGATTAATTGTGTCTTCAATTCGATCCTTGATATTGGGCGTTACAAGCTCCATGGGTTACCGACGATCCAGCTTCGTCTTTGTTGTTGTGCTTCTAACGTTTCTTTGTTGCTCCTCATACTGGATTTTTCTTCTTTTTTTCTAATTTTCATTTTGTGTTTTTTTGTCTTGCTATGTGTGTTCCTCGTAGCACACATGGACCTTTTGTTTCATTTTCTTACTTGCTTTGATTAATTACATTATAAATCCAACTCGACTTAATTTGGGACTGAAAGTGCACTTGGGCTTCGACTTGCATTTGGACCGATCACCTTGCACATTAAAAATAGATAAAATAATAATATTTAGTCCAAAATTAATATTCAAGCAATTTAAGCTCATATTTATTAAAAGTATATAATAAAGCTCAATTTATACGAAAGTCGACACTAAGAATATAAAAATAGCGACTAAAAATATAACAAATTAAGCGCTTATCAAATTCCCCCACACTTAGACTATTGTCGCCCTCGACAATCACAGAACAGGAGCGTTAAATCAATGGCATTCTTAACTTTTTTGGACCAAACTAAATAAAGAGTACCCGACGCGATTTAAAACATTTTGGAAATTATTTTGCTAGAACATAAGAATCTGAAATTAGTTTAATATGAAGCATATACGGTGAAATTTCTCCTCCACTACAAACTATTCTACTGATTAATAAAACAACAAAACACGTCACGAACGCTTTCAATTGAAATCTTAGACAAACATAAGATTTTTCAGACTCGATCCATCTACCCTTTCTCAACTGCAAAAATCGACTCAAAGATGGTGGGTTTTAGCCAATATTAAGGTCCTGGGGAAAGGGGATACTTTCGGTACTTTAGTATTACCACCGCAGTACTAGGATCGTTCTCCCGGTTACCGTCAAGTGTACTCGATACTTCGGATTATTTTTTCCTTTTTCATTTCATTTGCTTTTTTTCTTTTTTTCACTTTTATATCATTTTTTTTCTTTTTTTCTTTTTTTTTTTTCATCGAAGTCGAGTAATCTCCTTGAAAGTCCATTAAAGGAGTCACCTCGAAAGTATTTGCAAAAACAAGACCGGCTTACACCCCACACAACTTAAAGTAATAAACAAGTGATCAAGATAAAATGGACGAGTGCTATTATATATAGTTCGTTTGCAATTTCAATATAAAAGAGACTCGAAACGTATCATGTTGAGAAATTAATCAATCCAAGTTTAATAGGGAGAAGAAATTTACGTGTACACGACTTCAAAGAAATTTTTTACTTATGTTCGAATCGTCACTAGAAAGAGCATTTTTTCCAAAAATTATAAAATTAAAGCTTATCGCCGGGCTCTTTAATTCAGTAGGTCCTTAAAAGTCCAAAATAATCACAATTTTCAGAAAATTTCGGCAGCATCTCCCCTAAAAATGGCTAAATCCAAAATTTTAATGTCTGCAAAATTCATCAAATAACCTTAACCAATTCAACAGAGCTCAGTACTACTAACCCAACTCCATAATCATCACAAATGCATTCTTTTTAAACAACATTCTACAATTATCATTCCCTCCCCCACACTTACTTCGGACGTTGTCCTCAATGGCACTTAACATCGAAATACATAAAAGCATTGCGTGTAAAATAAAATGAGAGAGAAAGAAGACACTTAGCTGGTTATATTTGTAGTGACAGGTAGCAGGCATTATTCAACTGTCACAGTTTCGTAGAATAGTGTTATTTGTGATATGCGCTCCTAGAAGTATTTGATCTATGACAGTAGCTTGAAGTCGTAGTCCCAGCTCCAATTTCTTTACTTTGTATCGTCTTGCACGTCCTCACCTTGAAAGTATTAACCCGAACCACTCGAACTTATATAGCAGCCTGCAAAATAGATGACTAGGCAAGACAAGTGAAATCTGACAGAAAGGCGAAATACCTATAATAATGAGCTGATTTTTATTTATGTTTCCTAATTTTTTTTGTATTTTTGATTTTTCTTATTTTTTTGTGGCCGACACTATAAACATCCCCCTACAAAGGCTCCGAACTCGGGGAGGCACTTAAGCCGACTCGACTCGTAAAGGTAAAACAAACAAAACAGAAAAAAAAAAATAGAAATATACATATGGAGAAGAATACAATCATAATCAATATAGGATAGGCAAATAAGAATATCAAATTGTTTGCAAATATCAGATCAGTGCATCATCGTTCAGTCAAAGTAGTTCATTTTTTTTCGTAATTTTGACAGCCAAGTAACAACAGTGAGCAAATATCACAAAACGTACAACAGAACCAGGGGATATTTGTCAAGTGTAGACGAAGATCAGAAGGTTTAAAACACAAAAACACACACACTAGGGATGAACTAATTAGCACGGATGATGATAGACAAATTAGAAAGTAAGTTTGACATTAAAGCAATATTAAGCTGCTACAACAAGATTACATTCAGTATTCAGAGCTTGCAATATTGGACACAACAAATCAATAGGAAATGTCACAGCCAAAATTTGTAACAGCTAAAAGATCTACTATAAAATACTCCTACAACAATAACACAACTATAGACTATATTTACATGAACAATCAATTAAAACCAATTAAAAGCCTTCACTTCTATCTATTCAATTGCAGCGTCACGAAATTAAACTTCTAGGATCAAACTCATAAAACTAAAATCATTCAGTAGTACATTTTTTCCTCTTTTCAACTAAGAAACAACATCCAACAATTCTCACAAAATGTACAGCAAAAATCAAGAGGTACTTGTTAGGTTAATACGAAAATTAAAAAGCTGTCCTAAACTAAATTGCACACAGCAGACATGGAACTAACTAGCACGGCTGACAGAAATGTCAATTAGAAAATACATTTGACAGAGTACAATTGAGCTGTTGCAATCAGATTTAATAGGTTATTGCACACAGAAGAATAGTACGTATGAAATGTCACAGCCAAGCAACCTTAATGTGCTATATATTATTCATACAACAATAAAATTACTAGATTATTATTACATGTACTCAACCACAACACTAACAAAATGGCATTTAAGGATTGTCACAGTGAATAATATTCCATATGAGTGTAAACTAAGCTGACACAATGCACAAATATAAAGAAATCAACCTCCCCGGCAACGGCGCCAAAATTTGGTACGTGTCGTTAGGCGTACTCAAATTAATACTTATAAAACCGTTACTATCCGTTTAAAATACTCAATTTACGTAATATAGGGTAGTAAGGTGTCGATCCCACGGAGAGGCGAGTGCTATAGTCTGCTAGCTTACACTACGTAACTACAAATTATACAATACTTATGGGGGGTTCATTTAGGTTGTTCAGATTATAAATTATAAATAAATTACTAATATAGAAAATAAATTACAAGTTTGAGACAAAAACCAATTTTAGCCCAAATATGAGATATTCGACCTTTCAACCACAATTTACGCACTTAGTTCAGTTAACTCGAATTCACTTTATCTGGTTAATGTTAAGAACCTCGATAGCGAAATTCCCCTTGAACCCCTCTTATACAATTTAGTTTAGACTAAATTGACTTTAGGTGTTCTTGTTTCGAACTAGGCCAAAACTACTCTTACAATTCAAATTCTCGACCATGTATCGCAACGCTCAAAAATTCAAATATGTAGCTTTAAGAACGATTAACCCACGCTTACTAAAACGATTAGACGTCAAATTAAACGTGACCAAATTATACCTCCTAACCACGATTTAGCTATGTCGCAAGTCCAAATTATGATTAGTTGCTACTTTTAGTATATAATTTAGAGTAGCCCAAATTCTATACTTAGCTATAATCTACACCCTAATACAAGAATAGTAGCACTCAAGATTAGAGAGTAAATTTAGGAAATTTCACACAAGTATAATTCGATAAATAAAGCAAATTCGAAATTAACTCAAACTGATCTGTTATCAAATTGTCACATAATCAGTCAATTGATCGAACATTCTCGAGTACAATCGAAAACTGAAATTACAAGTAAAATAAAGGGAAAGAATAGAGAAGAACATGAGAATATCACCCTGAAAATCGCGGCTCAAAGTCGGTGGCGAACCTCGAGAAAGCCCCAAATTTCCGACCTCCTTATGGCGTAGATAGCTACCCACTCGGACTCGTTCTCACTCGACCCAAATCCCTCGATTTCACTTCGAATTTCACTCTCAATTCACTCGATTCCTATCTTTTTCGATGTTTTTGTCTACCCAAAATTAGAGTACAATTGGGGTTTTTATAGGAAGACATGAAAACTAAAAAACTTCTCACAACTGATAAAATAATTGCTATTAACTCACTGATTAATTGTGTCTTCAATTCGATCCTTGATATTGGGCGTTACAAGCTCCATGGGTTACCGACGATCCAGCTTCGTCTTTGTTGTTGTGCTTCTAACGTTTCTTTGTTGCTCCTCATACTGGATTTTTCTTCTTTTTTTCTAATTTTCATTTTGTGTTTTTTTGTCTTGCTGTGTGTGTTCCTCGTAGCACACATGGACCTTTTGTTTCCTTTTCTTACTTGCTTTGATTAATTACATTATAAATCCAACTCGACTTAATTTGGGACTGAAAGTGCACTTGGGCTTCGACTTGCATTTGGACCGATCACCTTGCACATTAAAAATAGATAAAATAATAATATTTAGTCCAAAATTAATATTCAAGCAATTTAAGCTCATATTTATTAAAAGTATATAATAAAGCTCAATTTATACGAAAGACGACACTAAGAATATAAAAATAGCGACTAAAAATATAACAAATTAAGCGCTTATCAGTGTGCTTAAATTACGTCGTCTATTTGAAGGGGTTAAACATCATATCTTTGCACGAAATTTTCTGAGTATTCTTAGGACTCTCTACACTAGTTTCTCTCCAAAACTTAGGGTTTAAATAATTTTCCTTCTTGTAATTTCAATTCCCGACTCGAGTACGTTGTTTTGATCATCCTATTTCGGTTTTGTTGCTTGAATTCATCTATTTCTTCTTGGATTTCTGATTAGGTATTGTTATATATTTCTCTCCTTTGTTTATCATTTCATCTTATATCATTGTTGATCATGTTTTCATCCATTGTTATTGCTTTTGTTGTCATTTTCGCTATGTGTGAGTAGTTCATCATCTAGGGTTGAAGGGTGATCACGGGTGAGTAGTCTTGGATGATTTTGGTGATGTTTTGATGAGGGTTTCGTTTGTGACTCTGGTTATCTTGTTGTGTTTGTGTTCGTTGATCCTTTGGCCAAGGTTTTGCGAGCGTTTGCCACCCTTAGACTTAAGACCAAAAGCCTAGTTTAAGGTAGGGCACGAGACTAACCATTAGGACCCTCACTTGTAAGTTGCGAGAGCCCGCATTTGAGACCTAGAGGACGCTTAGGACCGAGAGGCCAAGCCTATTCCTTAGCACATGCGATTCCCGACTCATTTCGGTCACCATCCTTTATCCTTGCTTTACCCTTGCTATCCTCGATTCCCTAGACCTTTTTCCCCTAAGTTTAAACCCTTACTCTTTTGCTCTAGTGTTTAGTAACCAAACCATATTCGAACCGAGACTAGAATCACTCAAAATAACCAACATTACGACCATCTCCCTGTGGATTTCGACCCGACTTACCCTAGCTACCCTAGTGTTGAGTTTGGCATTATTTTTGATTAGGCGAGTGCGACTAAACCTATCAAATTTTGGCGCCGTTGCCGGGGAGACGGCTTTTGTTTTTGTTGTTTATTTGGTTCTTGTCTTATTATTACTCTTGTCTCAAGGAACCTCAATTCCTTGAGGCCGCTTCTTACGTCTACTCTAGTGTTGTGCATGCCCAGGCAAACGCGTACGTCTCAAAAAGGCTTGGCAATTGAGTTTGACCCGGAGCCGGAGCGTACATTTCTTAGGCGCAAGAACTTGCTAAGGGACTTGGAAGCTGTTACTTCCCCTTCTACTTCAGTTGCACCAAACTGGATAAGCTCATTTTAGCTCATTTTGAGGCTTGGGCTTACTTGGGTCCTATGGCTCGAGCCATGGCTTAATTTGTCACCATTAGGGTCAAACCAAGTGAAATGTACAAAAGAAGAACAAAGGAAATCAGCCCACACAAGGAAAGCAACAACCTAGGCCATGAACCATGAAGCCTATCTTGACATGTCGGTAGAGATTGTAACATAACTCCAAATCTACGCATCCAATTGAGGTGAAACCACTTTCATATGAAAGCTAGCTCAAAGAGCTTTCATTGGACATATGGTTGGCTATCTGGTTCAAAGGGAGATGAAAGTTATGACCTCTACAAGTCAGGGGTCAGATTGTGAAACTTCAGCCCAAAGGAGGATTCGACATGTCCGTACTAAAAGTTGCTTATCGTGAGCTCTAGGCAATAGTTTTGGGTGATTCTTTTTGCATTGGTCAAATACCTTTCCAATGACATATCATGGTCCTTCTAATTCAACGTGAGCATGAAATGGTGAAGCGTACAAGTCACTTCAATCTCAGGAAATCCGGTTAGAAACTGTTTTGGGGTTAATGAGCAATGCACTTGTCCTACCTTCTCCTCCTTGGGTGAGATCACTTAGGGACCATTTTGAAGTCTTCCCATGAGCCTAGGGCTCACATGGGACGTGCCAATACTAAGAGGGACCAAGGAGATCAGCTGAAATTCAATTCAAACAACAAGCTCAACTTTAGATGCAAGTCACTATCAATAAAGAGCCTTTCTACTTTATATCCTTTTCCACTTTATATTGTTGTTGTTTGTATGCTAAAATCAGATTAGAAGGGGCCTTGAACCAAGTACACCTTTCTCTCCAAGATTTAAATCTTGACCTTTGGATCTCTACCTAATGCAAGGGTGTAGATGGCCTCAAGTGTCATTGTCTACTTTATACTTTAGTTGTTAAGTTGTGATCAGATTTTGTAAGGCTAATAGGGCCGAGTATTTGGCTGAATTTTTAGAGCCTTTTGTAGCCCTTAGATCATGTGTTAGATGTGTGGTTAAGATTAGAAGCTTGGCCTATATAACCCAAGCTAAAGCCATTGTAAATTTTCAGATTTGAATGAAAAGAAAACCCTAGAGTTTGAGTTGAGTTTCCTTCATTATTCTCTTAGCTTAGTGCTTGAGTTAGTGAGTTTATGATTAATTAGTGGCTTTGTGCTTGATTAATCAAAACCTAAATCTATTACTTTGTGTTTAGATTTAGTTCTATCTTTATGTTTTTCATTTACCACAAAAATCAGAAAATTTATCCCAAAAAAACAACACCTTGGCCGAAATATTCATCACCAACACAAATCGATTTTAGTTAGTCTCTTGAGTGAAATCAACCCCCATAGGTTTCACTCCAAATTGGTTATCAAAGCTTTGGTTAGAAAACACAAGTTCTATCCTTGTGTTAGTTATATTTTCGGTCCATACATCAAAGATCCAAACTTTGTTTTACAAAATCAGTTTTTGTTTTTTTTGTTTCTAAGTTTCATTGAGTCTTTCTTTTCCTTTTAGTTCTACAATTTTTTCCTATGGTTCTTCACATGAAACCCCTAGAGTTGAGTCGGTTTTTGAGTCCATGGAAAGAGTTGGGAAGGAGTTAGAAGACAAGGTGGCTAGAATGAGGGGGAACTATGTCGGTTTTGGTATGGGTAAGGGGCTGACCACTTTACTTGACCCTCCTACTAAAACACAACCCTATGAGCCACCAAAGAGAGCCAAAGTTGTTGAGCCAACCTCTTCTCCTAAACCACTAACCCTAGACCAAAGGGAGGCGATTGACCCTAGCCACAAAAAAACCATCACCCTCAAAAAATGTTGTCAATGTCAAGGATATGGTCACAATGCCAAGGAATGTCCCACAAAGAATACCTGGAACTTGTGTGAGATTGTTCCTTGGGGGGGAGATGAGATCCTTGTTTGTAAGGACGAGGAAAATGAGGAACTTGCTAGTGAGGATGGAGAGGATGAGAAACAAAATGAAATTGAGGTGGAGGTTGAGTCGTGTGATTTGGTCATGGGTGGATTGAGCTCTACCCAAGAGGCTCCTAAGACTCAAAGTGAGGAACTAGCCTTGCCTTCACAAAAACATCCTAAACCTCTCAAGCTAAGTTGGTTAGACAAGGAGGCCGAGCTTAGGGAGAAATCTGATGAGGGTTTGTGTGACAAGGTTTTGAATGATGTACTTGAGAAGGGTACTTGTCATCCCCTCCTTGATGAGCCTTGTGAACCATGGGACTATGAAGGCGATTTAGTCCATGGTGGGAAAGATAGCAACTACATCTTTAAGGTTGGATGGGAGGAGGTAGAAGCAAATCAAGGGTTGAAAGTTGTTAAGAGTGCACCCATCCAATTTCCCAAGGGTGATCCGAAAATTCAAGAGGAGAGCATGGAATACAATCTCAAGGATGTGGATGAGCTTGATACTATGAGATGTTTAGCTAATGTCAAGAAGAAGATGCTAATGTGGAATGTCATGTTTCGTGCAAGAAGAAGGTCAAGAGGATTCTTGAAATGGAAATTCAAATGGGGAGCTTAGTCAAGAACATCCCTAATACACTAGGTAGGAATCAAGAAGAGGAGCTCAAGCAAATGTTAAGAACCCCAAGGATTTGAGGACAAATCCTTTTGAAGAAGAGGAGATTGCACCAAAATGGATAAACTCATTTTAGCTCATTTTGAGGCTTGGGCTTACTTGGGTCCTATGGCTCGAGCCATGGCTTAATTTGTCACCATTAGGGTCAAACCAAGTGAAATGTACAAAAGTAGAACAAAGGAAATCAGCCCACACAAGGAAAGCAACAACCTAGGCCATGAACCATGAAGCCTATCTTGACATGTCGGTAGAGATTGTAACATAACTCCAAATCTACGCATCCAATTGAGGTGAAACCACTTTCATATGAAAGCTAGCTCAAAGAGCTTTCATTTAAAATATGGTTGGCTATCTGGTTCAAAGGGAGATGAGAGTTATGACCTCTACAAGTCAGGGGTCAGATTGTGAAACTTCAGCCCAAAGGAGGATTCGACATGTCCGTACTAAAAGTTGCATATCTTGAGCTCTAGGCAATATGTTTGGGTGATTCTTTTTGCATTGGATAGCCAACTCAAATACCTTTCCAATGACATATCATGGTCCTTCTAATTCAACGTGAGCATGAAATGGTGAAGCGTACAAGTCACTTCAATCTCAGGAAATCCGGTTAGAAACTGTTTTGGGGTTAATGAGCAATGCACTTGTCCTACCTTCTCCTCCTTGGGTGAGCTCACTTAGGGACCATTTTGAAGTCTTCCCATGAGCCTATGGCTCACATGGGACGTGCCAATACTAAGAGGGACCAAGGAGATTAGCTGAAATTCAATTCAAACAACAAGCTCAACTTTAGATGCAAGTCACTATCAATAAAGAGCCTTTCTACTTTATGTCCTTTTCCACTTTATATTGTTGTTGTTTGTATGCTAAAATCATATTAGAAGGGGCCTTGAACCAAGTACACCTTGCTCTCCAAGATTTAAATCTTGACCTTTGGATCTCTACCTAATGCAAGGGTATAGATGGCCTCAAGTGTCATTGTCTACTTTATACTTTAGTTGTTAAGTTGTGATCAGATTTTGTAAGGCCAATAGGGCCGAGTATTTGGCTGAATTTTTAGAGTCTTTTGTAGCCCTTAGATCATGTGTTAGATGTGTGGTTAAGATTAGAAGCTTGGCCTATATAAGCCAAGCTAAAGCCATTGTAAATTTTCAGATTTGAATGAAAAGAAAACCCTAGAGTTTGAGTTGAGTTTCCTTCATTATTCTCTTAGCTTAGTGCTTGAGTTAGTGAGTTTATGATTAATTAGTGGCTTTGTGCTTGATTAATCAAAACCTAAATCTATTACTTTGTGTTTAGATTTAGTTCTATCTTTATGTTTTTCATTTACCACAAAAATCAGAAAATTTATCCCAAAAAAACAACACCTTGGCCGAAATATTCATCACTAACACAAATCGATTTTAGTTAGTCTCTTGAGTGAAATCAACCCCCATAGGTTTCACTCCATCAGTTCACACCGTACCTACACCCGAAACAAAGAAAATGGTGAAGCTTTCGGATCACTCAAAGCCAACCGCCGCTCAAATTCCTACGGGCAATGCTATGCCCAACATAGCGGCTAACAACTTTGACGTTAAGCCGGCATTTATAAACCTTATTGAGCGTAGTCAATTTGGAGGGAGCCCCGGTGAGGACCCAAAGCTCCACATTCAAAATTTTTGTGATTATTGCTCCACAATCAAACAAACCGGAGTGACCCAAGATCAAATTAGGGAGATGCTCTTCCTGTTTTCCCTCCGAGACAAAGCAAAGTTGTGGCTAAATTCATTAAACCGGGTAGCTCTTGCGATCACCGATTGGAACTCTCTTGTGCTTGCATTCTATCAAAAGTACTTTCCTCCGGAAAAGACCGCAATGCTAAGGAGCCAAATCACGAGCTTTAGGCAAAGGGGAGATGAGTCTCTCTTTGATGCGTGGGAGCGGTATAAGGATTTGCAACGCCAATGTCCTCATCATGGCATGGACAAGTGGTTCATTGTTATGCAATTCTATAATGGTCTTTACAATGAGTCACGCCAAGTGCTTGACTCGGCGGCGAATGGTCGATTTGACAACATTGACGTGGATGAGGCTATGGATACGATTGAGGCCATGTCAATCCACAACGCGCAATACGGTAGCTCTAGGAACATTCCTAGGAGCGGAGGTAAGAATGATGGTGACGCGGTGGCCATGCTTAGCGCGAAAATGGATGCTATGACCGCCATGATGTGTGAAATGAGAGCGAGCGGTAGTTCCTCATCAGCGGGTGGACAAACGGTAGCGGCTATGGATACTTCCAATGATCCCACGTGTGGCTCGTGTGGCGTTTCCGGTCATTCTTCCTTAGAATGCCGAGGTATGTATCCCGTTCATGCTTTTCAATCTCAACAAAATAACCCGTACTCTAACTACTACAATGAGGGCTACAAAAACCACCCGAATTTGAGCTACAAAAGCCAAAACGTCTTGAATCCCTCACCACAACAACCACAATACCAAAACAACCCACAAAATTTCAGCTACAATAATCCTCGACCTTACAACCCACCGGGCTTCAATCGCCCCAATTTTCAACCACAAAATGCTCCGCCACCGATACAAGCCGCTCCGGTCCCCGATCCTATGAGTGAAATGCGAGCCATGATGATGCAAATGGCTAAGACGCAAGAGACAATGATGGCTTAAATGCAAAAGAGCGATCAAGCGAAGGACGCGACCATCAAAATGCTCGAGACACAAATGGCTCAACTTGCTTCCTCTAGCTCTCAACGGAAGCCGGGTTCTCTTCCGTCGCAAGGCACGCAACCGCAACAACATGAGTTGATCAATGCCATTTCCTTGCGAAGTGGCACGAGCTATGACGGTCCTCCTATGCCTACCTATGATGCCCCTCCCGCTAAGGTGGTAAGTGAGGTAGATCCTTCTCTTTTTGCTAATGACTATAGTGTGCCTAGTAATGATGTTGCAGGTACAAAGAGCAATGGAGCGAGCACGAGTGGAAGCACAAGTGGTGAGCTGGCCGTGAGTGGGCATGGTGGTGGTGCAGCCGTGACTCCCACAGGAGGGCAGGCCGTAGGTGTAGAGGCCAAGAGGGCCGAGAAGACCAAGGAGCAAGCACAGAGCATGTCGAACGAGCCGCCAATTCAAATCAAGTTACCATTTCCGAGCCGAGTGGTAAAGTCAAAGCTAGACACACAGTTCGGTAAGTTCATGGAAGTAGTGAAGGATTTGAAGGTAACTGTTCCTTTCACTGAACTTGTCACACAAGTCCCTGCTTACGCAAAATTTTTAAAAGACATCCTTACTCGTAAACGATCTTTCAATGAGGTCGAGACTGTCGCTTTTACTGCTGAATGCAGTGCTCTTTTACAAAACCAGTCTCCTCCTAAGCTAAAAGATCCTGGTAGTTTCTCCATACCTTGCACGATTGGTACAGTTTCGATTTCTAACGCTTTATGTGATTTAGGTGCAAGTGTAAGCGTTATGCCTTACTCCGTATGCGAGAAGCTCAACATGGGGCCTTTAATGGTTACGAATATTACGCTCCAAATGGCGGATCGTTCTGTCAAACGCCCTCTAGGCGTTTTGGAGGACATTCCTGTCAAAGTTGGTAAGTTTTTCATCCCCGTTGACTTTATCGTTCTTGACATGGACGAGGACTCCCAAATTCCTATTATCTTGGGTCGGCCTTTCTTGCACACTGCTGGTGCAATCATTGACGTTAAGAACGGCAAGTTAACGTTGGATGTTGGAGGTGATTTGATAACTTTTGACCTGTCGTACGCTTTAAAGCGTCCTATGTTGGAGGAACATGTCTTTGCTTTGGATGTTATTGATGATTGTGTAGACGAGCACTTACCTCGGGTCCTCGAGAGGGACCCTCTTGAGGCCATTCTTTGCTGTGGTTTGCATGCAGACGATCTAGGGAGGATGGATGAGGGTATAGCTGTGATTAAAGACGACCTGCATGCTGTTGCGAGTGTTGATGGCCGAGCTGGAAATGATGGCCGAGCTAATGGTGGAGATGGAGTGGATGATGAGGATGGATACGACGATGAAGAGGATGATGGAAGTGGGTTCATCTACGACGAGACCCACGGATGGTGGTACTTCTAGTACCCGTTGCTACCTCCCCCCCCCCCCCCCCCCCCGTTTGAAGTCGGTTTGGGGGGACGTTTTGCTTTGTATATAGCATGTATGTACTTTGTTCTTTTGAGACTTTTGCGTGTTTTTCTCCCTTATTTTAAGGTCCCTGGTTGATGTGCTTTAGGACACATTGGGGACAATGTGTTGTTTGGTTTGGGGGGAGAAACGCTTTGCTTCGCTTTGCTTTTTATTTTTGCGTTTTCTTTTTCGTTTTTCATTTTCCAAAAAATACAAAATCCAAAAAAAATCAGAAAAATTTCAAAAATCACAAAAAAAATCAAGAAATTTCTCAAAAAAATACCAAAAATACGTATCCCGAATCGTTGTTTGCGAGCTGTTTTTACCTTGAGACTTTCCCGACATCCCTTCCCTTGTTTGCTTTGAGCTTTGGCATGTTTCTTATTGTTTGGATTAGCGCTACGGGGATGTTTTGACGCTTGCGGATGATGGCGTGCTTTTACTTTGTTGGCTTTATCATTTCACGGACTATAACTACTCTTATTGTGAGGTTTTTAGCCTCCTGAGGCCGGTTCATCTATCCCGGTTCCCGTGCTTTATTGTGAGTAGTTCTCCTCGTGGGGTGCGTAACATTAACGCGCATAAGTGTGGCCCCTATCCCGTGTTCCCCGCGATTTTGTCACATGTTTTGCATATGAGGCTTTAGTTGATTTCATTTCATTCACCTTGTTCTTGCATGATTTTTATCCTCTCATATATGATCCTTTTACCCTTCTCCCTTATCCACATGAGTTTGCTAGCTACATTGCCATATAGCCTACCCTAGCCTAGCTAGTTACCGCTTTTGCTTACTCTTGTGCTTGTCCTACGGGTTGTGATCGTTGCTATGACTTGCTGACGTCGTTTGCTTGGAGAGTTGGTGATTATGAGTCGGGATTGCTGTTTCCCCGACCTTTGATGAGGTTTTCCGCAACTTGTGAGTGTGCTCTTTGCTCAAGAAAAAAAAAAGAAACACAAAAATCTGAAAAAAAGGAACTCAACACACAAAAATACAAAAAGAAAAGAAGAATGTGTGCATAAAATGAAGAAGTTGTTGTTGTTATTACATGAGTGAGCACTTGTATTCGATTTCTATGTTGCGTTGATGTGTAGAGGAGACCGATATGCTGCTTTCGGTCCACTTATATTGAGAGTTGGGTTCTGTTTGGTTGGACGAGCACTTGAGTACTACGAGTGGTTTCTAGTGGCTTAGCTCCACGATTCCATAAACTATTTGTCCACCTTTATGCCCTTACCCTCTCTTTGGCCTTTACACACCTCTTATCCTATGTAAGTCCTCATGTTTGGTTCGTTTTGTGACATTATGCGTGTACGGGAATGCGAGATTTGGTCCACATTAGATTGCGGGCGTGCTTCCACTAGTCGAGTAGGTGAGTGTCATCACATATATCACCTTGTTCATCATTTGTGCTAGAGTGGAAACCGCGAGAGGTCCGTGATTTGATTGCTAGAGAGCCGTTGTTTAAGCCATGCTATTCATTCTGCGCCGTCTTGTAATTCTCATCCGTTAGCTTGCTATTTCCATGCGTCCCATGTTGCTTCGGGATTGATTGCCATTTGCTTAAGCTACTTGCGGTTTGGTGATTGTTGGGGAAGTTTTCTTTTGCTCGCTTTGTCCTCTATTTTTTGTCATGCTTTGTTGCTTGAGGACAAGCAATGGTTCGGTTTGGGGGAGTTTGATGTGTCATATATTTACGTACTTTTAGCCCCTTGTTCACGAGCTTTACTTTGCGTTTCCCGTGCTTTTACTTGCGTTTCGCTTCCTATTTCTCTCCGTTTTGGCCCTGCTGCGTTTTTGTGTCTATTTTGTAGGTAAACGCGCTAATTTGGAGTTTAGGATGCTGGTCGGGAAGTCTCGTGAAGTTTCGTGAAGTTTTGAAGTGTTTCGAGTTGGTTTCGTGCCGTTTCGGTTGCGCACGAGCCACGTTTCGATGTATGAAGGTGTACCGGGACCATGGGACAGGATTTGAAGCTCAAATTATCATCCTAGACCTCGTCCCTACTCATGAGCCTCGTCCCTATGCCTTGGGACGACAAATGTTGCAAAAGAAACTAAGTACAAGAAGGAGCAAAAAAGAGGAAGAAAGCTGTAACCCACGGGACAAAGGTGGTCCCGGTCGAGATAAATGTGGTCCCGGACGGGACAAGCTTCCCGGACCCCAGGGACGGGTCTTGACTCTTCGTGTGCTTAAATTACATCGTCTATTTTAAGGGGTTAAACATCATATCTTTGCACGAAATTTTCTGAGCATTCTTAGGACTCTCTAAACTAGTTTCTCTCCAAAACTTAGGGTTTAAATAATTTTCCTTCTTGTAATTTCAATTCCCGACTCGAGTACGTTGTTTTGATCATCCTATTTCGGTTTTGTTGCTTGAATTCATCTTGTTCTTCTTGGATTTCTGATTAGGTATTGTTATATATTTCTCTCCTTTGTTTATTATTTCATCTTATATCATTGTTGATCATGTTTTCATCCTTGTTATTGCTTTTGTTGTCATTTTCGCTATGTGTGAGTAGTTCATCATCTAGGGTTGAAGGGTGATCATGGGTGAGTAGTCTTGGATGATTTTGGTGATGTTTTGATGAGGGTTTCATTTGTGTCTCTGGTTATCTTGTTGTGTTTGTGTTCGTTGATCCTTTGGCCAAGGTTTTGCGAGCGTTTGCCACCCTTAGACTTAAGACCGAAAGCCTAGTTTAAGGTAGGGCACGAGACTAACCATTAGGACCCTCACTTGTAAGTTGCGAGATCCCGCATTTGAGACCTAGAGGACGCTTAGGACCGAGAGGCCAAGCCTATTCCTTAGCACATGCGATTCCCGACTCATTTCTGTCACCATCCTTTATCCTTGCTTTACCCTTGCTATCCCCGATTCCCTAGACCTTTTTCCCCTAAGTTTAAACCCTTACTCTTTTGCTCTAGTGTTTAGTAACCAAACCATATTCGAACCGAGACTAGAATCACTCAAAATAACCAACATTACGACCATCTCCCTGTGGATTTCGACCCGACTTACCCTAGCTACCCTAGTGTTGAGTTTGGCATTATTTTTGATTAGGCGAGTGCGACTAAACCTATCAATAATCTACCCTAGAGTTCAACTAACGGGGTCTCGCAACTTATTAGTTTACTCTACCTATTGCAAGCAAGTCTAACCCAAACCAGGCTTTCGATCTTAGGTTCAGGTTTCCAAGATTAATTAACTAATTGTGGCCAACAATCAATCAATCATAATAGAAGCATGCAAGGAAGGCTAGCAATGATTAACAACAATCAAACAATCATCTGACTACGCAATTGTGGACAAGGGAATTTGATCCACGCGATGTTTTATTTCAAAAACATTTTTGATTTGAAAAGAGTCGCCACTAAATTTTTAGGTGGAATTTAGAAACCAATTTTAGAGAAAATGAGTTCGTGTGAGTTTACGTGTTAGGAAGTTTAAAAGAATTTCATTAATTTAATGCCTAACCCCGCCCGTCGTAAAGACGGTCTCTACTAAATAAAACCATGGCTATTATGAGTACACATGCGGATATGCAAACAACGTTTTAACCCTAAATAAAATACATCCGTTCTATGTCGTTTAATGCACAAATAATTTCGTCGAAGTTATTTAACATGGGTTCATTTACTATTCTAGCAAACAAAGAAACGAAACAGAAATACTTACCGACAGCATAAGATAGATTAACAAACGTTAGCGGCAGACGAAAATAAAATAAATAAGCATGACTACACGTGAACTAGCATGATAGACTAACATAAATAATTAAACACTACACACGAATATAGAGAAATGACCGACAAACGCACCCAAACGTGTAAATTAATACGCAGCTAAATAATCATGCAAGCATACGCGAACTGTAGCAAATAAGCACAAACGAGCGTACAAATCATTAATCAAATTCCACTAAATAAACTCGCGGGCATATACAAACAAACGTACGAGTTAGTGACCCAGTACAACTAAATACATACAAACGTGAGCAATTAATCATGGATGCAGCTAGCAATCAACCAATGTCTACACAAGCAAGTGCCTAAAGAAAAACAAATAAATACATATAAACATAAAAGATAGTAGAAGTACACACTAACACGTACATATGTACAAAAGCCTAACTAATCAAATCTACGCACACATAGGCAAATAACATACATACTTAAACACCTCATACGAAACCTAGACCATATAAACCTATAAACGAAACGAAACTAGCAACAACAGAACCGTGCACACTTTACATGATCAACGAGACTAAACGCCATGCGAACGCTAAACGATGAAATAAGATTACGAAAATTAAACTAACGCACAAATATGAATTACAAGTCTGAGCAAACATGACAGATCAATTTTTCCTAGGCAATTAACGCAACTTAAACATGAATAAAATCCAGTTATATAATAAGTTAACGAACTAATCAAACTAACGAGGACACTACGATCATTTTACACAAGGAAATCGAGTATGAATACTAAGCAAACAAGGGACACAATCCATCCATACATATATGTGGAAGCATGCGAGGAATATAAACCTAAAACGAGCAAGGAACGTAACAAATACAATGACAAACAATGAAGCGACAGAGAGCAATAAAAACGACAGAGGGCAATAAAAAGCGATAAAAACAATAATTTAAATAAAGTAAAGTGAGTATTTTGCACCCTCAACTTACATGTATCGTTGACCAAATATCCGAGTCATAATCGATTGTAAGATTTTATCCCGAGGGGCCGTCGTCGACGAAAACCAATTGTAAATCCGTAACTTTGAGTAAAACTGACAGCGATTTTCAAAAGCTTGTAACTTATTCGTTTCTCAACGAAATTTCGAACCGAAAGATGTTTTAGAATCGTGGTAAAGTGAAATTTAAGATTCTGTAAAGAAATCAGAGTGACTATAGTGTTTTCAACACGAAAACGAAGGTAGAAGGGGTGATAGTTGAATGAAAATCAGAAAATTGTGCCCTGTTTTTCACACGACTATCTCCACTTCTTTTGAGGCTTTTTGAGGGCTTTTTGTGACTTGATATTGTGTGTGTATCCTGTATATTTCGTGTGTTTGAATGCTTATGGCGGGTGTGTATATATAGTGACAGAAGGTAGGGTTTTAAGGAGGAAAAGAGCAGCTTTTCCCCTCTCTTCGAGAGCTGCTGTTCAAGGCTAGTCTTAGGGTTTTGCAAGGTGTTTTCTTGAGGATTAAGCAAGGATAAATGGGTAGGAAGATCAGGTATGGGTTTTTGTTTGCGGGCACAAGTTTGTCAGTGAAACGAATCGAGTTTTGGCCCGAATTTGGGCTGCTCAAAACAGAGCACGGGATGAGGGTTTGGGGCTGCTGTAAGACGAGTTTTTTGAGTGTGTTTTGGTCTGATCAATCAAAGGAGAGAGTGGGTAGAAAGGGTAGGATAGTTAGGATACAGGTTTGGGTCATGGGTAGGCGAATAAGAGTCGGGTTTGGGTCAAATAAGAGTGATTTTGGGGCCTATGAGGTCTTTGCGGATCAGCTCTGTCTTGGGCTACGTTTTGGCTGGTTGAGGTGGGTTTTGGTCATGGTTTTGGGCTGGCTTAAGCTCGGGTATGTGGGGAAGAGTGTGGGTAAAAGAGGCCTCGAAATTCGTGTTGAAACGGGCTCAAAATCGCTCTTAAAATCGAGCTCAAAACAAGCTTTAAACTTGCTTTTAAGAAAACGAATTCATCGAAAACGATTTAATAAAAAAGGTTTAAAGGCACGAGAAATGACTTTTCAAGTCAAATATCAAATTTATGAAAGCGATTTTTCAAATCGAAAAACTTAAAATGATTTTTCAAATCGAAATATTTTATTTTCAATAAAACAAACTTGTGGCAAATAAATTTTGACAGAAATAAATTTACCCTGTTAAACATTAATTTAAATATCTTTTAAATTAATAAAACATTATGTCGACGACGCTCGACTTACATCGTAAAACGAACTCAAATAAATGACACGAAATACATGTTGTCCTATCATCATTGGGTGTTTGTCGGGTTTTCTATAAATTTCCATATCGACAGATACGGGTATCTACAGCAATCATCACATCGATTCCCCTAAACCCTAGATTAGGATTTAGCTAATCGCAATTGAAATTAAACTAAGGAAATCAATAAAAAACATGGTAAATAAATTAAGAACAATTAGAATAAAACCTGAAATAAATCTTGAAATAAAGATTAAATCCTTCAAACTAACTAATTATTGAGAGTTTTAGAGAGAATTTTAGAAAGATAAAATAACTAAGACTAAACTAATCTAAGACCTAAACTAAAACCTAAAAATAAAGCATGAAAATAAATTAAAGCCTCCGAAGAATAATTCGTCCTAAGAGTATTTATATACAACTTTCCAAAAAAAATAATTGTATCGTTCTATTTTTATTATTTTGACCTAGACCCCAAAACTCGGGCCTTTCTAAAACCGGAATTAAAATACGTACTTGCCCGCCAGGGCACAAAGGTCGCCCGCCCGGGCACCTTGAATCGACATAGATATTTGCCGCATAGAGTTTTCCGCCCGCCCGGGCATAAAGTCTGCCCGCCCGGGTGCCTTGCTACGGCATTTCGACACCAATTTGAGCAACTATTTTTAGGCTTGAGGCATGCCATGTGTCGTTAGCGTCTTTTATTTTTATCTCGAGCTCCCGTATAAACTCGAGCTTGGTCTTGAGGTCCCGGTACTCGTACGTGCTCCACTCAACTCGGGTTTTGGCTCAGGACCGCCAAAACCTTCAAAATATAAACGGGAACAGCAGTACCGCAATATAAAGCAAATAGCTCGTAAAACAATAATAATCTCAACTAAAAGTAAGCTAAATGCAACTAAATCAGGGGCATATAATCTATATAAAATGCACACATCAACTCTATACAAAGATTGCGAACGTGATAATGGGAGGCTCGGAGCTGTGCGGATTGACTTACTCCGCAGCCAAGAGGCGAGCCAGGAGCTGCAAGGGAGAGAGGCCAACATCCTCAGCCAGGGTGAACCATCACAACCTACCTACCGTGACGTTCGATGAAGAGGACACAGAAAACACTCCAGAGGAGCATCATGACGCTCTGATCATCACCCTGTCCATAGGAAACTGCCTGGTGAAGAGGATCCTGGTAGATACCGGAAGCTCAGTCAACCTGATCATGCCGCACTCGCTAAAGGACATGAGTTTCAGTGAGAAGGACCTGGTCAAGAAGCAGGTTCCTCTAGTGGGCTTCAGCGGCTAGACGGCGCATTCCTTGGGAGGGATCACCATTCCAACCTTCGCAGGGGGCATCAACAAGTAGGTAAAATACTTGGTTATTGATTGCGAGTCATCTTATAATGTTATCCTTGGCAGGCCCTGGATCTACGAGATGAGAGTTGTACCTGTAGGGATCTCATCCCAATCACTAATCAAATATTAGTGTAAATCAAATTACTCTAATTTGATTTAGCAAGATCTATGTAGTACAAATTCACTTTGTTTACAAGATTAGAAATTTATACCTTTCTTTAAAGGAAAATTAGGGCACAAAACTAGAACTCCTTTCTAGTTTTGTTTCTTGAGTATAAGCTTAGGATGATCCTCCAAAACCGAGTTTCCAAATAAGGAAACCTCTTTTGAGATACACCCAAGAACAACTCCAAAAATACTAAGGATTTTGATCTAGAAATCACTTAGTAATACTTGATAATATGTGATAATATTAATATTACTAACTCTTAGTAATACTAGTATAAAATGTGTATTAAGTTTTCTAGAGAGAAAATGAGATTAGAGATAGAGAGAAAAATGCTTGAATGATCCTCATTCACCCATGGCCTTGTATTTTATAACAAAACAAAAGCAATGGAAGTGTGTTGGATACTGAAAGGGGGCCGGCCACTTTAGCATGCAAGAGGGGAAGAGCTTTTTCACATTGTAAAGAACAATAGCTAGTATTGTAATCATTGTGTTAGAGCATGCATGTGAAGTACAAGAGCTAAAGACAAAAGAGAATCTTATTCTCCCTCTTCCCTTGCTTTGGACGGTTTTAGGGCCCCTCTTATGGGTCCAATTTGTTTTCAATATTTGTCTCACAAATACTTATAATTTATCACTTAATCATCTAATATGATAAAGTACAAATTATCAAATTGAACTCACAACTCTTCTTTAACATATATGTACACTTACGCATATATATATTCAAGAATCGTACTTTTACTAATCTCATTAGTAAAATATACATGATTAGTGAATTAACAGTTAATCACTAATTCCCATCTCCTCAAATAATTTTATCGATATAAAATTAAATCATTCGAGTTCACAACTCGATTTCTCTCTAAATTAATACACTGACTAACCGTTAGTCGATTTATCAAGTTACTAATTTAATCGTATCTCATACAACTAATTAGCTTAAATATTTGGAGTACGTTCCTTTAGGTGTGACTTAAAGGGATCAATTGATTACCGCCGTTCTCACGACAATAACGTCAAACTCTAGTCAGCCAACCGTTATTGATATACGTTAATCAATTGACAATAATACAGGATTATCCCCATGTATTCCTTAATTGAGATTTATTAAGTAATCGCACTATTGTGGAGGACACTTACTCCAACAATCTCCCACTTGTCCGAGACAAGTTGTGCATTACCAATTCTCATGTCCGTTTCACATCTCCCACTCGATGCAAGGTGTCTTACAGGTCGTACTTGCATCCTGAGATATATATCGTGAGTGGTTTCCTCGATAAGGAGAGTAGGCCTGACCGGGAATCTACCGTAGATTCTTACCGAGCGTGGCTAACGCATTTTCGCGACTACTCCTCGAGTGGCCCAAAGATGTTTTACCCTCGACAAGGGTGGACATTTCCTTCCACTCGATTATCTTGTATAATGCAGATCACCATGACCCCAAAGATGCCCTTATAACCCCTTTCACGGCATGGCTTAGGACAAAAATGAAAGTCACTCTGAAACCGCACCGACTGCATAATCGCCTCAAATAAAGAATCGACTCAAAGGAATACTATAGAAATTCCCACCACGACCAGGTTTCAATCTCATTGAAAAGGAATTCTATAAGCGTCACTGCCCGACAGAGTGTTTTCACAGTCTGTCTATGCAAACGATCAGTCATCTCGTATGACCCTATGGTGTTGAACCCAACATCGATCGACTTGCAATCTAGTCTCTCCGAGACGTCACCTCATATGAGAGACTAGGGACCGAATACTTAGTTTATACCGTTCACTTGAATACGTTCAAAGTTGTCACACAATTATTAGGATAAACAAAGTATGCATTCATAATGGCTTAAGATAAAAACAATGAATGTTATTTTCATATATGTAATAGGATACATCATTCGATTACATATTACGAAACTAAAGGAAATCTGGCATACGCCGCAACCCCATGGAGGCGGTGTGCGCGTCATGCTTAGCCCTCGAAAGAGGCTTGGTTAAAGGATCAGCGATATTATCGTCTGTCCCAACCTTACAAATATCTATTTCCTTCCTTTCCACATTATCTCTAATAACGTGGTATTTCCTCAAAACGTGTCTAGACTTGTTACTAGACTTGGGCTCCTTCGCTTGGAAAATAGCCCCACTGTTATCACAATAAACAAAGGACAGATCCACGGCACTAGGGACTACTCTTAGTCCATCCAAGAATTGCCGAATCCACACAGCTTCTTTAGCAGCTTCAGATGCCGCCAAATATTCAGCTTCCGTTGTAGAATCCGCAGTGACACTCTGTTTGAAGCTCTTCCAACAAACAGCTCCTCCATTCAACATAAAGACATAGCCGGATTGGGATTTTAGATCATCCCCATCGGTTTGGAAACTTGCATCCGTGTAACCCTTTACACGTAGCTCAAGTTCTCCTCCAAACACAAGAAACGAATCCTTAGTTCTTCTCAAGTACTTAAGGATGTTCTTTACAGCTATCCAGTGACTCTCACCGGGATTAGCTTGATACCGGCTCGTCATGCTCAAAGCGAAAGCGACATCGGGACGAGTGCACATCATAGGATACATGATTGATCCTACAGCGGAAGCATAAGGGATAAATTTCATGCGTTCAATTTCCGCAGGAGTCGTAGGACATTGAGATTTCTTCAATGTTATTCCTACACTCATTGGAAGAAAGCCTCTCTTGGAGTCTTTCATATTGAACCTATCAAGAATCTTATCAATATAAGTTTCTTGACTCAATGCTAGTATCCTCTTGGATCTATCTCTATAGATCCGGATACCCAAGATGCGTTGTGCCTCTCCCAAGTCCTTCATTTGGAAATGGTTTCCCAATTCCTCCTTTACCGAGTTCAGGCTTGGAATATCATTTCCAATCAATAGTATGTCATCCACATACAAAACAAGGAAAGTCACCTTGCTCCCACTAAACTTCATGTACAAACAAGGTTCCTCGGCACTTCGAGCGAATCCATGTTGTTTGATAACATGATCGAATCTGTAATTCCAACTCCTCGATGCTTGCTTAAGACCATAAATGGATCTTTTAAGCTTGCATACTTTCTTAGGGTTGGATGTATCTGTAAAACCTTCAGGTTGTGTCATAAACACTTCCTCTTCTAGAATCCCATTCAAGAAGGCGGTTTTTACATCCATTTGCCATATTTCATAGTCATGAAACGCGGCAACCGCTAAGATTATCCTTATGGATCGAAGCATTGCAACCGGTGAAAAGGTTTCATCATAATGAATACCTTGGACTTGTGAAAAGCCCTTTGCCACCAATCTAGCTTTGTAAACATCTATATGTTTATCTATGCCGAGTTTGATTTTGAATATCCATTTACACTGAAGGGGTCTCACTCCTTCAGGTAAATCTACCAAGTCCCAAACTTGGTTCTCGTACATAGAATCCATTTCGGATTTCATGGCCTCAAGCCATTGTTCGGAGTTGGGGCTACTTATAGCGGCCTTGTAGGTTGAGGGTTCGTTGCTTTCGAATAACAACAAATCACCCTCCTCCTCGATGTTACCGAGGTAGCGGTCAGGTTGATGACTAATTCTTCCTGACCTCCTAGGGATTATAACCGTGTCAGAAGACGAGGGAACAGTTTCCTCATTTTCTGTCTCGGTTTGTGGCTCTTGAACTTCATCAAGTTCAAATTTTCTCCCACTCTGTTCTTTAGAAATAATTCATTTTCTAGAAAAACAGCATCACGAGCCACAAATACTTTGTTCTCGTGAGGGTTGTAGAAGTAATAACCACAGGTTTTCTTAGGATAACCTACAAATAGACATTTGTCAGACCTTGGAGCGAGTTTATCGTCAGTTTTATTCTTGACGAATGCCTCACATCCCCAAATTCTCATGAATGACAAATAGGGAACCGTTCCCGTCCATATCTCATATGGAGTCTTATTGGCCGCTTTAGTCGGACTTCGATTTAGTGAGAAAACAGCAGATAACAATGCAAAGCCCCAAAATGAACCAGGAAGCTCAGTTTGACTCATCATAGACCGAACCATGTCAAGCAAAGTTCGGTTTCTCCTTTCTGCAACACCATTCAATTGTGGTGTGCCCGGAGGAGTCCATTGTGATATTATACCACAATTCTTAAGATGTGAATCAAACTCATTACTTAGATATTCGCCACCACGATCGGATCGTAGTGCTTTTATCCTTTTGTTTAATTGGTTCTCAACCTCATTTTGAAATTCTTTAAATTTCTCAAAAGCATCACTTTTATGCCTTATTAAGTAGACATAACCATATCTACTTAAGTCATCGGTAAAAGTAATGAAGTAATGATATCCTCCTCTAGCGGTGATGTTTAATGGACCACACACATCGGTATGTATGAGTCCTAAAACTTCACTTGCTCGTGTCCCTTTACCACTAAAGGGTTGACGAGTCATCTTGCCTAAGAGGCAAGATTCGCATGTACCATATGATTCGTAATCAAATGGTTTGAGAACCTTGGTCGCAACAAGTCTCTTTATGCGTTTGTCATTTATGTGACCTAAACGACAATGCCAAAGGTAGGATTTGTTTGATTCATTCATTTTGAGCCTCTTGTTCTCGACATGATAAACATCATTAACATCATTTAAAACATAAATACCTCCAATTGAAATAGCTTCACCATAAACCATTTCATTAAATGAAAAAGTACAACGGTTGTTCTTAATCACAAAACAAAAGCCTTCCGCATCTAAAACGGAGACGGAGATAATGTTTTTCGTTAGAGTTGGTACAAAATAACAGATATTCAAAAGCAACTCTAATCCACTAGCAAGAGCGAGTACAAAAGTTCCCACGGAAACGGCCGCTACTCTAGCTCCATTGCCCATGCGGAGATCTACATCACCCTTGGTTAGAGCTCGCACGTTTCTCATCCCCTGCAAATGATTACAAAGGTGAGATCCACATCCGGTATCCAATACCCATGTAGAAATGCAAGCACGATTGATGTCTATCATATAGAGATTAGAAGGAAGAATACCTTTGGATGTCGCACATCCATCTTTCAAGTCCTTCTTGTACTTGGGACAATTGCGCTTCCAATGACCCACTTCATTGCAATACTCGCAAGTGTCATTGAGAGGTTTTCCTTTGTTGATCTTGGGCTTCGGCTTATGTGGAACACCTTCCACAATAGCCTTGCCCTTACCCTTGCCTTTGACGGATGGCGTTTTCTTAGCCACCTTCCCCTTCTTAACTCCAAGAGACATGTTCTTCATTTTCATGGAGAGAACATCTTTCCTCTCCACCTCATTCACTTCCATATCCCTCTCGGCTTGGACCAAGAGAGCATGAAGTTCATGGTAACTCTTATCCATGTTGTTCATGTTATAGTTTACTCGAAAATGAGCAAACTTATTAGGAAGAGAGTGAAGAATGCGGTTAATCGCAAGAGCTTTGGGTATAGCACACTCTTGACGCTCAAGAGTGTCTATTTGCTCAATCATTTTGAGCACATGAGGACCAACTTTTTGGTTCCTCTCAAGCTTTGCATCGAAAAACCGCACCGCGGCTTCATAAAGCCTTATTTGCGGTGCTTTGGAGAACATGGTTGTCACTCGAGTGAATATCTCATATGCACTCTTTTGTGTGACAAATCGGAGTTTGAGAGTGGGTGCCATGGACCAAATCAAGACGTTTTTCACGTCATTGTCCACTTTCACATGCTCATCATAGGCGGCTCGTGCCGCCCCGGATCGAGATGTGGGTTCGGCGGGGTGTGGATCGGTAAGGTGTTTGAGCACATTGTCGGATGTAGCGGCGCCCCTCATTGTCGAATCCCATTCGACAAAGTTGCTACCGTCATCCTTGAGGATACACTTATCCATCACGGTTCGCAACCATGAATCTTTGCCCAAAATGGGCGCGGGAGTTGATGATGATGATGCCATTGCGATTTGAAATAAATGATTCTACAACAAATATGAGGAAATATATAAGCATTCATTGTTCATTTATAACATTTGCTAAAACGGTTTTAAAACAAATGTCCATTTATATAACGATCTCCCACGAAATTATATAAATGATTCCAAGACTCGTTTTCCATATAAAATTAGACATCTCATGTTTCCTTTTATATGAAAACGATAAGTCAACACTTGACTAATTCTACACTAGAATGCTTGGTTGATGATTTTCTTTAAAATGCATCCATTAGCCCCAAATAACTCTTATTTGGTTGAGTCCAAACCAAATTAGCATGGGACTTCCTCCCACTACTTACCCATGGTAACAAGGTTCCACGTCGCAGAGGTCCTTACGAACATGGGGTTCATAGTCGCTATATTTGGAAAGGCTTGATCTCAATTCATTTTGATAAATAATGTGGGTGATCTTGTCAATTTTAGTCATAAAATTCTTTATAAGTGAACTAATTTAGGAATCGTGACTTAAATCGACAATCGTAGTGGGATATCGTGGCATGCATGGCGATTTTGGCATGTGTGCGGAAAATAAGCAATCAAACAAGCATAAGCATAAACCTAGTATGGCCACCTAAAAGTAATTAAAAATACAAGGAGTTACAAATTGGAAACCAACTCCTTTGGTCCCTCTTCATATGGACTTGATCCAAGCTCCTCCTTGCAAGCTTTAGAACTCCTCTAAGGCTCCATGTCGATCTCCATCGCCGGTCATCGGATTACAAATAGTTACAAGTATGATTTACAAATGAATACATAGCAACCCTATTATACATTTATAAATGAAATTAACTATTAAAATTACAAACCGGCGATACGAGATCGCATTTAATTACATACCCACACGATATTCCCTTTCATTACGAGTAATATCGGTAAAAAAATATAACAAACTATGGCCATACTAGTAAGAACAAACATTCATTCAATAATAAACATTCATCCAAACATGCATAATGTAAAGCTTATAAATAAAAACATGCCAAAATCGCCTTAAACAATAATCGCATTAATTCGTTTCAAACCGATCTCATTTTTAATCGATTAATCTCATATTAATCAATAATGCTTAAAAAACCTTTTAAGCTTGAACCAAAACTTCTAAACTGATTTAGAACACTCAAAATTAGTTTTCACTAATTCATGGTGATTTTAGTTCATAAACATGGTCATTTGCTAATTAGTTCTAGCTTTAATCATAACTATTTATGAATAAAGCTTTTAAAAAATCAAAATAAAATAAAATAAAATCATTTTTATTTTGACAAAAATTTATATAGTCTGGAACACTTCCAAAATATCAGAAATGAAAAGTTTGGTCAGACAATATTTACGAATTATTTTATATAAAATAACATACGATTTCATCGATTTTATCTCATAAAATCAAGAAAACATCTAAAACAGTGAGGACAAATCCCAAATTTATACGAAAGCATCCTCATAATGTGTAAAAATAGTGGTATAAATTTCATGTCCAGAAAACAACGTTTACTATGTTTTTGGACATAAAATGCATATCATACCGATTTTAAACAAAATATGAATAAATATTCAAAACTCAAAATCTAACTTTGAAAATTTACATGTATAATGTATAAATATGAAATATCACTGTGTAAAAATTTCGTGACCAGATTCCAAATATAACTATTTATAGTAATTATTTTAGCCAAAAACTCATTTTTTGACTCGGTTTTGTATAAAAATAATTTTAATTAGCAAACAAATTTCAAAAATTACGAAATTTGACCAGTAACTTCATGAGACCAAAAAATTTGCATGAAATAAAAATCTCGTGTTACAACAACTTTTAACACCATGTTCGGATTTTATCATATTTATTCTCAATAAATATATAAAACTTCAAAAACAACAAAATAAATTTGTAACTACAAGCCTTGGCTTTGATACCACTTGTAGGGATCTCATCCCAATCACTAATCAAATATTAGTGTAAATCAAATTACTCTAATTTGATTTAGCAAGATCTATGTAGTACAAATTCACTTTGTTTACAAGATTAGAAATTTATACCTTTCTTTAAAGGGAAATTAGGGCACAAAACTAGAACTCCTTTCTAGTTTTGTTTCTTGAGTATAAGCTTAGGATGATCCTCCAAAACCGAGTTTTCAAATAAGGAAATCTCCTTTGAGATACACCCAAGAACTACTCCAAAAATACTAAGGATTTTGATCTAGAAATCACTTAGTAATACTTGATAATATGTGATAATATTAATATTACTAACTCTTAGTAATACTAGTATAAAATGTGTATTATGTTTTTTAGAGAGAAAATGAGATTAGAGATAGAGAGAAAAATGCTTGAATGATCCTCATTCACCCATGGCCTTGTATTTTATAACAAAACAAAAGCAATGGAAGTGTGTTGGATACTCAAAGGGGGCCGGCCACTTTTGCATGCAAGAGGGGAAGAGCTTTTTCACATTGTAAAGAACAATAGCTAGTATTGTAATCATTGTGTTAGAGCATGCATGTGAAGAACAAGAGCTAAAGACAAAAGAGAATCTTATTCTCCCTCTTCCCTTGCTTTGGACGGTTTTAGGGCCCCTCTTATGGGTCCAATTTGTTTTCAATATTTGTCCCACAAATACTTATAATTTATCACTTAATCATCTAATATGATAAAGTACAAATTATCAAATTGAACTCACAACTCTTCTTTAACATATATGTACACTTACGCATATATATATTCAAGAATCGTACTTTTACTAATCTCATTAGTAAAATATACATGATTAGTGAATTAACAGTTAATCACTAATTCCCATCTCCTCAAATAATTTTATCGATATAAAATTAAATCATTCGAGTTCACAACTCGATTTCTCTCTAAATTAATACACTGACTAACCGTTAGTCGATTTATCAAGTTACTAATTTAATCGTATCTCATACAACTAATTATCTTAAATATTTGGAGTACGTTCCTATAGGTGTGACTTAAAGGGATCAATTGATTACCGCCGTTCTCACGACAATAACGTCAAACTCTAGTCAGCCAACCGTTATTGATATACGTTAATCAATTGACAATAATACAGGATTATCCTCATGTATTCCTTAATTGAGATTTATTAAGTAATCGCACTATTGTGGAGGACAATTACTCCAACAGTACCCTCAACATACCATCAGTGCATCAAGTGCCCAACACCTTGGGGAGTGCAAGAAATCCGTGGTGACCAGGAGACTGCAAAGGATTGCTACAAGGATGCTCTGAAGTCAACCGTGGTGCCTCCGGAAGCATAGCAATTACAGAGAAAGCGCGCTGAGCAATCGTACCAGAGCCGAGCAGCCCGGACACAGGCCGGGTGAACCTTGACGCGACAAAGACCTAGAACGCATACAGTCTGATAGGATCGGGCCCACAGGTGATATGTAACACCCCGTGTTATTTTAACACAATATGATAAAAGAATTTAATTCCTTAAATTAAATTCATCCTTTTTCCATATAATAAAAATGCGTCTGAAATTTTTTCGCTAAATAATACAAAATTTTCTTAAGTACAAATTTAAAAATTTTGAAAAATAAAGTTTGTTCTATTATCTTCAGAATTGAAAAAGAAATACATTTCAAAATTTTATAAAAATCAACACAAAATTTATATCGCCTTTCAAATTTCAAAAAGGTTAAGTTATATTTACTATTCATAAAAATAAATGTAAAACCTTTTATTCATAAAATTCAATTTCAAACATTTTTCGTTTTCAAAATAAAAACTTTAGTTTTAATATCAAATTACTATTTCATTTCTATTAAACTAGCCTTTTTCTAAATTGTCGAAATTTGAAGTCACACTTACTTTAAATTGATTAACTTTTTGACGTTTGTTTATAATTCTTTAAATCTATAACATTCAACGAAAAAAAATAAGTATTTCGACCTAGTAAAATTTTAATCAAAATCTCGAGGGTTAAGATCCGATTTTTATATTTAGTACCTTTTGAAAATTAGTTTTATTTTTATTTCCGATTTTATTTCAAAATACTATTTTAATATCATATCTTCTATTTCGAAACCTTTCGCGATCGCGCAAATCGAAAATTTCGAGAAATAAAATCGAGCCCGAAAATTTGACTTTTGACTTTTGGAGACCAAAAATCTAATTTTATCCTCTTCCATATTTTCTTACACAAGTCTTTATTTACTTACACCTTTATATTTTTCATCATCACTTTTATTTTATTTTATATTTAAATTTAAAGTTTATACTTTTAATAAAAACATAAATACAAATTCAATACTACTACTTTAATATTACCATTTTCATTTCCGTCACTTTTAAAATTTTTCTAAAGTAGTAAATAAAATATTTTAGTCTTAAATTTATAAAATGAATACTTTTCAGAAAATCGTCAAACAAAGACTTTTTAACTTTTATCGCTTTTGACGCCCGACTTTTTAAAACTGATTAATTTCGTGAAAAACATTTTAAAACATTCTAGGGAACATTTTCTATTTTCAAATAGTGATGAAGACTTTGGTAACCAATAATGATAATTATGTTTCCTATTTTCATTTAATTAAACTTTATTTAATTTAACTACTTTACTTAACACCTCATTTATTTTGATAACTTATCCTCAAAGTTTCACAAAGGCAAAAATCACTTTTTACTCCCTCCTAATGTCGTGTAGTTGCTCCTCTATTTCTCCCATTTTATTTCTTTCTTTTTCTTCCATTTTATTTCAAAAACCTCTAAAATAAAAACCTTAATAATATTACTAATAATTCCTAAATAATCTAGTTAATTAGTGGGTATATTAGGAGCTAATTTCTTGGGTTTTATGGGTGAAGAAATTCCGATCTAAAATTTATTTTAGATCCTCGACGATTAACATCCTATTAAGGTGACTAACTATGTCTTATATTATCCTTTTAGTAAATTAATTTGTTTTGTTATTATGATTTTATGAATATGAAAATTATGTTAAATATGTTAAACATCACATGAGTGCACTTGTATATTTATGTGTTGTATAATAAAATGATAATAACTAAATAATGTGTTAAATAGAGTATTGTAGTATTATGTTTATGTATTTAGTTAAATTAATTTTGAGCATTTTTAATTTATGTTCATATGATTTTTATGTTTAGTTATGTTTTATTTGAGTAGTAATCAATTATAAAAATTATGTGAAATATTAAAAATGAGTTTAAAGTGATTAAAATCGAAAATAAAAATTATGTATACATATTACTTTCACTCGGCATTTCCTATTTTTTTTAACATATTTTCACTTTTAATTTTTGTAAATAATATGTTAGAATAAGTTAGTTAAAAAGGATGCTACCATGCAAAAATAATTAAATTAGGAAAATAAATTATAAGTTGTTAAAATCAAAATTAGTGTTCTTGAGTTTTATTAAGATCTTCATGTATGTTCATATTACCTTCATGTTGATGTTCATCATTTATGTTCACTTTGATTATGTTTTATATTATGTTTGTTTATAATTTGTGTTTATGTTTAATTATTGTTTTATATATTACTTAGTATTATACTATAAATCAACATAAACTTTATAAATCATTTAGATTAAAAAGTTAGAAATTTAAAGTGTTGAAAAACACTATTCATAGTTATAAATGAAAATTTTAGTAAATTTCATTTTAGTTTAAATCGTTTTAGTATAATTAGAATAATTAAAATATAAAGACTTTAAGCTAAAAACCGATAAAATCAAAAAATGAAAATTTAGGACATGAATAGGCTTGCTCACGGCATTCATGCTATTTTAGGCTTAAAATTGTTTTTATCACTTTTTAGTTTAATTGTTAAAATAATTTAATTATTAATTAATAAGTTAGATTTAAGAAATTAAAAGAAATAAATCAATTTTGATATATATATATAACCACACGACATATACATATTAAATTGACTAAATTTGACCAAAATGAAATTATCACTAAGTCACTAAAGTTAAAAAGTAATTAGAATTGAATTTTAGTATAAATCGATTTAGTTATAAACGAAATATTATAAACCGATAAAAATATGTAACCGTTATAAAAATGAACTAAATCGTGTGTTACTGCCTTTGCTATTTGGACTGTTGATCTTGGACTTCGGACTTAAATGAATCATCCACGTTACTATTATTTTAAAAATGAAAATCGCTAAATTTAGTTAATAGACGACTAAATTTAACTAAGTCTCATTTTAAAATAAATATCGTTATCACTTTTTACAAATTGAACTTAACATTTTTAAAACTAATATTTTAAAATGAATATCATTATCACTTTTTACAAATTGAACTTAACATTTTTAAAACTAATATTTTAAAATGAATATCATTATCACTTTTTACAAACCTAACTTAACGTTTTAAAACTAGACTTTTAGAATATTTTCAAAACTCACTAAGTACAAAACGAACTTAACGACTTTGAAACTAGAAATTTATACTTAGAAAATAAAAGGGTTTAGTTTATTTTCTAAAATATTTTAAGTATAAATACCTAAAATATCTTAAGTATAAAAATACGTATAAATATAGAAATACGTACAAGTATAAGAATACGTACAAGTATAAGAATACATATAAGTATAAAAATACATATAAAATACGAAGTATAAAAATACGAATACGTATAAAAATACGTATAGAATACGAAGTATAAAAATACGAAATACGTATAAAAATACGTATAAAATACGGTGAATAGTGAATAGTGAATAGTGAATAGTGAAATACTGAAAATAATTGAAAATTTTACTAAGTATAGAAAATTTAAAATGAAGAAGTAAATGACTTAAAGTGTTTGAAAAATATTTAAATAAAATTGGACATACTAATAAACATTTCAATATAGAAACTTAAAAATGTTAATAATTAACAACACTTCAAATAATAAACGAACGTGTTATGTGATCATATGAAACCTACAATTCAAATAAAACGTTTGACGCTGAGACTAGGAGAGTCTAGTAACATGTGATATGTAAATATCAAATAACTAATAAATCATGAGTAAGTTAAATAAAAGGTCAAGCTTGGGCCTCAGATAAGGGAACGTCAATCGTGGGTGAAGTGGGGTTAAGATAGTCTTGTAGCGGACGCCACTATCTCGACCTTATTGCGTGTGTCATCTCGAATAGTGTGGTATAGCCGGCAGTATTATGCTTTGTGCATCCTGCCCAAGCCGTTACGCCTTAAGTCGTATAGCCTGTTCCGTACAAGATAATGAAAAATTCAACTCTTAGTGGGTCAGGCTTTAGGAAATAGTCGTTTTATCCTGAGTTAAGGTGCTCTATGAACAGCATAGCCCATTCTTAAATTGGATACTAGTGTACATGTACTAGACTAGGGTTTTATTCCCCTATTTCGCTAAAGTTATCAGGGCCACCGTGACCTTATTGCAATTGTCATCTCACGGTTCTGTCTCCTTGCCGTGTTTCGTTCTTAGTGGGCGCGACACTTGCATTCGTTCTTACCCTGCGTAAAGATTACTTGACGAGATTGTATCTGAAGTTCGAATCATTTCGAACACTAGAGGATGAGATGCAAGTATTATAGTATTCGGCGTGGTTTACGAGTCGAGTAAGTCTCTGCACTATGGAAGTGAGATGCAATCGATCAGAGTACAAAGACCTACTCGATTGGTCGCTCGTAGCGATATGTGTTGTCTGCTGTATGATTAATTGAGAGCGAGTGTGTACCATCTTGAAAACTAAAGACCACAACTTTACAGATTGAATCAGTGCATGAGGAGAATGATACGATATGTATGTTTGATTGCGATCCGATATCGCCTTGTAATGTTATTGAATTATTGTGATACTATTGCTATGCTATTATATGCTATTTGCCTTCCTAATTGAATATCATGCTTATATGATTTATCGCTTTAAACCGCATGCTTATTATGACTTATATGTCTTTATATGCTATATGTAATAAGCATGTTTATGTTTTTATCATAATGTTATGTTTATAAAGCGATAATATTAAACCAAAGTAATTGAAATCGAGGGTAAGTATGAGCATAGCTAGTCCTTTGTCATTTCGTGGCATCCCCATCGATTTATTGTGCGGGATGATGATCGTGGGACCAGGGAGTGGTTTTTGGGCGGGCCACGAGGCGTTTTATGCTTACTTTTGGATGTTTTATGAGAGATTGTAATATATAACCTATACTCTTTTTATTTCCGTACTTAGAGTTGTTTTATTCAACTCTTGAACGATGTTTGTAACATTTGGGTTTTTATTGTATAATTAATGACGCTGGTTTAAGACTTAATTAATTTCGCCTTAGTAATTAAAGTCGACTAAAAACCAGGTTATTCTGATTAATTATCAAAGTCGTCTTTGACCGTGAGTAACTTAATAGTTATTTCATCTAGCGAGAGACACCTGGGCCGGACATTCATATCGTATGTCAGGCATAGACTAATAGGATCAAATAATAAATTAGATTTTTCTTTTATTAGATCACTTAAATAATAACTTGAAATCGCTTTAAAGTGTGAGGATGGGTAGAAACCTTAAGGGGCCAGCCATAGGCTAAGGACTTTTAAATAACGAACTACTGCCCTCAAAATAAAATACACTAACTATCGTATGCTTGCTACTTGCTGATGTGACTAACTAAAACTAACAACTATCCTCGGATATAAAATCTAAGTAATAAATTTAAATCTCGAAGAACGAAGCCATTGATCGAATCCATGATGACAAGACCTCAAACGCAACAAATGGACGCATCAAGGACCTTACAACTGATAAGACGTTCAAGATCTTGAAGATTTCTGTCGCGGAGAAGATTTCTACAACTTCATCTAATTATCCCCTTTAACTAAAATTTTTATTTCGTTCTCTTTTAAAAATTTTAACCTCTTTAACCTTTTCTTCTAAACACTCTAATTTTCTGAATCTATAAGTTCTAATAACTAGTTCTCAAATAAACTTTCATCCCTTGTCTTAAATTCGCAAAATGATTTCATTTTTACCTTACAATTTCGTAAACTTCTTTTAATTTGTTAGCTAAAACTTTTGAACTTTAATACTTTTCAACCTCTTAAACCTATTATCTCTTTCAAAGTTTATAAATTTTCGTAAATATATAATTTCTAATTATCTCCTAAAAATAACATTCATGTTTTTCCCTTTAAAATATCTTTTAAACTTATTCATATAATTCTAAAATTTTATTTAGTAATTTTAGATATCTTTGAAACTATTGGTTTTAAATTGTATATCCTTTATCATATACTATCAAAATTGATTATTTTCAATTTTTTTTTTTTACTTATCAATACCGTTTCCAAATCTTAAACCTTTAAAGTGAATTTTAACCTTTTCTATTAATTTCGTAAATATATGTTTAAAAATTTCTTAAGGGGGTAGGACAAAATATTACAGTTTAAAATCATTGATTAAAATTATTTGAAATCATTATTTCAACAAACTTTAAACTATATATTTAATTTCAAATAAAATTTTAATTTGCTTTATTTTAAAACCCTTATAATTTATTTTAAATTAATTCCGTACAAAACTTCTAGGCCCCACCTTTTTGAAAATCCATTTGATAACGATTTTAAAAATGATAATCTAGCAATATTTCGATATTAATTCAAAATATTCCATTTGTAAATATAAAACGATTCTAATCTCTAATCTTTCCACTCTATCTAACATCTTTATAATAATTCATAAATTCAAATTTTCTGAAAAGTCTTATTCTACCAAAATAAAATATCATTATCGAAACTCGTAAAATCTTGATATTCTCTCTAACTGCATTGCTCAACTGCAAGTAGTTATCCACTCTATCCAAGTTTCGGGACGAAACTTTTCTTAAGGGGGTAGGTTTGTAACACCCCGTGTTATTTTAATACAATATGATAAAAGAATTTAATTCCTTAAATTAAATTCATCCTTTTTCCATATAATAAAAATGCGTCTGAAATTTTTTCGCTAAATAATACAAAATTTTCTTAAGTACAAATTTAAAAATTTTGAAAAATAAAGTTTGTTCTATTATCTTCAGAATTGAAAAAGAAATACATTTCAAAATTTTATAAAAATCAACACAAAATTTATATCGCCTTTCAAATTTCAAAAAGGTTAAGTTATATTTACTATTCATAAAAATAAATGTAAAACCTTTTATTCATAAAATTCAATTTCAAACATTTTTCGTTTTCAAAATAAAAACTTTAGTTTTAATATCAAATTACTATTTCATTTCTATTAAACTAGCCTTTTTCTAAATTGTCGAAATTTGAAGTCACACTTACTTTAAATTGATTAACTTTTTGACGTTTGTTTATAATTCTTTAAATCTATAACATTCAACGAAAAAAATAAGTATTTCGACCTAGTAAAATTTTAATCAAAATCTCGAGGGTTAAGATCCGATTTTTATATTTAGTACCTTTTGAAAATTAGTTTTATTTTTATTTCCGATTTTATTTCAAAATACTTGTAACAACCTGGTCTTTTCGTGACTTTAATTAAACTAAGGCGGAAAATTAATTAAGTCTATATATTACAAAACCAGCTGTTATCGTACTACAAACTCCATATACATAATATGAGTTTAAGATAACCAGAGTTATTCGATTACATTCTCTCAAAAGGAGTACAAAATAAAGGTAAACCATCCCCGGCATTCAAAAGCGGTAGTCTCGGGGTACCTGCATTAAACTCTCATCATTTTCTCGCACACTCTTTCGACACATGCAATTCTAAAACAATATGCGGTATAAATAATAAATAAGCAAAAATGAAGAGCAAGTAGCAAATAAAACACGTAAGGAATTTATGATGATTCAAACATGAGTATAATTCAATCAAATAATGTACCACGCTCACAAATAATCATACTCAATAAATCGTATTCCAATACTCATAACCAAGTCATTCAGACAATCATCAAACAAACAAGGAAATGCATTCAACATGTGATAACAAATGAGTCTTCGTTAGTAAGGCGGAAGCATGCAGACATAATCCGCGCAGTAGCAGCCAGGGCCGTTAAAACGGACGTGTCTGGATATGCTAAAGATATCTAAGGTAATAAGGACGATTCAATCCCTTGTCTAATGTATGCATACACTACCTATCGAGGATCATACTTATTCGCTATTCAAAAGGTATCACCGACGAAAAGTTCGACTATCACTGAGAGGCAGTACCCCGGATGGGGCTGGCGTTTCCAATTACTATTCTATGGGCCCGCGGAAGTATCAAGTATGCCCCATCCCTGAGGTTGATACCACACGTCAAACAGCAATCTTAAGATCGTTGAATAGCCTTGGGCAACTCTGGGAGGGAGCCCAAGTCCCCATAGACAGCTACCTCGTTAACTTCGAATTTCAAGAGTCGCGACATGGCGAACAATCCAAGTATTTTATTTCAGGTAATTCAATTCTTTCCAATTCTTATTTCCTTGTTTATTCAAATCAAGTGACAATTCGGAAACTTAAATATATCGTCAAACTTTTATAATTAAATATAACGTACCACATGATCTCATATAAACAGAGCAAGTAAGGTATTTTATTTGAAGTATATGTTGATATTCTTCTTAACATGTCCACTTATTATTTTATTTATGTTTATTTTAAGTAATTGTTAAAACTTTGCTATTTTATTGATTCTTATCTTATTTTTGTATTGCATTTAGATTTATTATCTTAGTAAGTTAAACCATTTTGAAATTTTAGTTACTATTCATCATTTCTTTTAAATATTTATTCTTGTTACTTAGTTTACTTTAAGGTTCTTTATTTTGAGTAACCTAAATAGTTTTAAGTGACTAATTCATTTAATTCAAGTGTAAGTATTTTAATTGATTAAGTCAAAAGATTTAGTTTCGTTTAAATTTCAACTTAAGTGTGTTTACAATTAGTGATATAAATATTCCAAGTTTCATGTAATATAATAATTATTTAATATTTTCATAGTTAATATAAATAATGAAGGTGTCTAGTTACGTAATATTCATAACATTTATTTTAATGTTAGAAATATTACTTAAATGATATTTGACAGATTTTAGTATTTTTGACTAAAATATAATTAAGTGACATTTAGTTAAATTTCCTTTAGGTGGTTTAATTCCTTAATACAACTCTGTAATGAAATTTTAACTTATTCGATTAACGTGAAAGTATAATTTGATCGTAGAATTTTATTTAAGTTTATATAACTTAGAAATCCTTTCTACATTACTTTTATGAAATCATTCGTATCTTTTTATAATGTCTTCGTTTTATATGTTTTATTTTTATTATATGACTTCATTTATTTAGTGAGTTATCGACTTTAAGACGGATTCTTTATTTTTAAAGATATTGTCTAAATTTGCGAGCTTTGCTTTAACTTAATATTTTCATATAAAATATTATATTTACTAAGTTATTCATATGATTTGATAATTCTTTTTATCCTTACATTTTTATACTTAGTAAATTTTTTTGACAGTTTTAATCCTAATTTATATTTGCGACGTTAGTTCTTAAATTTCCTTTTTATGCGGCTTCGCCTAACTTTAATTTAGTTCCAAAAATATTGTTAGTGATATTAATTTTTAATAAAAGATTTACTTAGGTTTATTATAAATTTCAAGTTACTTAATTTCTTTTATTATTTTAACTAGATACTTATTTAGTAAATTTTTTTTTTTTTTTTTTTTTGGTAAAAGGTAAATATCATTAAAATCAAAACCGATTTGTACAAGACACGCTTCAAAGGACAATAAGCTAATTACAAATATTCCTAAACCAGAGACTATCGCTCATTTTTAGATCATTAGCTAAACTATAAACCCGCAACTTAATTTCAGCTCGTAATTGCTTATATACTAGCACAGGACGCAGGACACGACCAAAGAGTCGACATTCATTACGTATTTAGTATATTTTAATTCCTTGTAAACTTTATAGTTTTAAGTAAAGCAATCTTTATATTAAATGTAATGTATGACATTTTACATAACTATTTATCTTAGAAATTTATACGGGAAACTTAAATTATATTTTTACTTTTAAATTGATTTAATAATAATTTAAACTTAATACTCTTTTAATTAAAATCTTAACTTGTAGTTGTGTTTTATTTAAACCTTTTTAGTGCCGATAAATATTTTATTCCATAAATATTTTATTTAAATTTAATTTATTTACTTTAGTTACTTTAGTAATATTTTTAGTCTTATTCTATAATGGTGATACTTATATTTAATATATTCAATAATTTACACATAACATATAATTTCAACATGCTAATATTACAATTAAATACAACATTAATACAAAAAAAAAATAAATCATTTCACACAATATAACAATAATACTTCAAGAACATATAAACACTTTAAAACATTTAAATTTCATAACAAATTCATTTTTAGACCAAAACATAAACTAATTATATTTTCATGTTCATCTTATCACAAGTATTTTAAGCATGCAATTTACAAAAATTAAAACGAAAAATTGAACTAAAAATGGAGGGTAGGCCGTGGGTTTTATTAGTGGACAACAATTTCTATTTTTCGATTTTTGTCTTCTAATTTAACATATGATATTTAGGTGGCATAAAATCATACATACAAATCAAAACATCACTTAGAAAAAAAATAACATATAATCAATTTCGAGGCGCTTATCACATAAGTGTGCGAGAAGCACCTTATGTTAGTTCGGTACGAATTTCCTTAGCTCGTCTGGATCCACGATATTGTCGACTCAAGACCCAAAACTGACCCGTTTCCTCTTGGACCCAAATAGTAGTGAAGTCGAAAGAGAACAGCGACAGCGATAATGACGTTGACAGCACACCCACAAAAAGAGAATACAAATCATTTACAAAATAGAACGAGGACAAAATTTAATAGAAGTGAATTAAATTTCGAGCGTGAGACACGATGTATTGACATGATGAATAAAATGAAACCGAGAGTACTTCATATTAATTGAAATAGAGCTGAAACGCAGCTCACCATTGAAAGACTCAGTGGTCAAAGTCGAAACCGAAGCGGGGCGGGGAAAAACAGAGAGGCGAGTGAAGCGAGGGGAGGCATACTCGTCGGCCAATAGGGAGAGCGAGAGGAAGCGAGAACACGGTGGTAGTCACCGTGGTGGTTCTGCCGGTGAAGCTCCGGTGAATCTCCGGCGAGCAAGGCGAGAAACAAAGGAAATCAATTAAAATGGGCCAAATCAAAAGTCGATAATTTAATGAAATAAAAGCGATTTGTCGGCGACACTTACAAGCGATAAGAATCGGCGGGGAAGCGAGCAAGGCCAGGCCCGCGGTGGGCAGGGCCCCGTGGTTCACGGTGGCAGAGAAGAAGAAGGCAAAGGCGAGAGAGTGAGAGGCAGGGGAGAGCAAAGGGTGTCGAGGAGCACGGCCATGGTTGTTCGAGCTCGAGCTCGCCATCAATGGTGGCTCTTAAATACTCCGGTGAGCAGAGAGTGGCGGCCATGGTGGTGGTGTACGGTGGTGGTGTTGGCCGAGAAGGGACGAAAAGCAGGGGAAAGCAAAGGGGCGAGAAACGAGGCGGCCAGGCGAAGTGTCGGCCTCCGGTGGTGGTGGCTCAAGGCGGCTCCGGTGACGGTGGTGATGTGGCTCACGGTGGCCACTGTGGAGGTTGTCGGTTTTTTTGTTGTTGCGTTGTTGCCTTTGTTGTCGTTGTTGTTGCCGTGTTGATGTTGTTGTTGTTGTTGCTGCTGCGTCTTTGTTGTTGTTATTATTGATTTGTTTTGTTTTTATTAATTTAAGTAAAGAGAAGGGAAAAGGAGGTTGAAGATAAAGAAAGGGGGATGAAGATCAGTAATAAAATGAGGGAGATATAAGGGGAAGTGTGTGAGGGAAGTTTGACCTAAAAAATATCTAAAGGCAAGTGGATGGATGGTGTATGTCGACATATGAGGAGTATAAATGGGTCTGTTTCATTTGTTTGCTCCGTTTTATTTACTCTTATTTATAAAACTTAAATAATTTATAAAATATATTAGGTTTTAAATTATTTGTTTTAAATTTTTATTTCATTATTCGTATTATAAAATTTATAGTTTGAAAATATAAAGGTATAAAAGTTGTCAGTTACAAATTGTATTACGGTCTCACATATTTTCAAACAGCTTGTTTATTTGAAAGATTATTTCTATAAAAAACTAAATTTTTATGAAAGTAATGATTTTCAAAATATAATCCAATTTTTATAAAAACTAATAGTGGTAACAAAAATAAAGTTTTAGTTCGACAGGTATTTTAGAAATAAAAATATAATACAAGTTAATATAAAATCAAGAAAGTTTAATTAGAAATGTATTGGAGAAAGTTTATTTAATCGAAATTTTTCAGCCGCGTTTTTAAAGTAATTGAATAAAAGTTAAATTATATAAATTTTAATTTAAGAATTTTGTTAAAACGATTAATTAGTATTAAAAACACGGGGTGTTACAATACTATTTTAAGATCATATCTTCTATTTCGAAACCTTTCGCGATCGCGCAAATCGAAAATTTCGAGAAATGAAAATCGAGCCCGAAAATTTGACTTTTGACTTTTGGAGACCAAAAATCAAATTTTATCCTCTTCCATATTTTCTTACACAAGTCTTTATTTACTTACACCTTTATATTTTTCATCATCACTTTTATTTTATTTTATATTTAAATTTAAAGTTTATACTTTTAATAAAAACATAAATACAAATTCAATACTACTACTTTAATATTACCATTTTCATTTCCGTCACTTTTAAAATTTTTCTAAAGTAGTAAATAAAATATTTTAGTCTTAAATTTATAAAATGAATACTTTTCAGAAAATCGTCAAAACAGCACTTTTTAACTTTTATCGCTTTTGACGCCCGACTTTTTAAAACTGATTAATTTCGTGAAAAACATTTTAAACATTCTAGGGAACATTTTCTATTTTCAAATAGTGATGAAGACTTTGGTAACCAATAATGATAATTATGTTTCCTATTTTCATTTAATTAAACTTTATTTAATTTAACTACTTTACTTAACACCTCATTTATTTTGATAACTTATCCTCAAAGTTTCACAAAGGCAAAAATCACTTTTTACTCCCTCCTAATGTCGTGTAGTTGCTCCTCTATTTCTCCCATTTTATTTCTTTCTTTTTCTTCCATTTTATTTCAAAAACCTCTAAAATAAAAACCTTAATAATATTACTAATAATTCCTAAATAATCTAGTTAATTAGTGGGTATATTAGGAGCTAATTTCTTGGGTTTTATGGGTGAAGAAATTCTGATCTAAAATTTATTTTAGATCCTCGACGATTAACATCCTATTAAGGTGACTAACTATGTCTTATATTATCCTTTTAGTAAATTAATTTGTTTTGTTATTATGATTTTATGAATATGAAAATTATGTTAAATATGTTAAACATCACATGAGTGCACTTGTATATTTATGTGTTGTATAATAAAATGATAATAACTAAATAATGTGTTAAATAGAGTATTGTAGTATTATGTTTATGTATTTAGTTAAATTAATTTTGAGCATTTTTAATTTATGTTCATATGATTTTTATGTTTAGTTATGTTTTATTTGAGTAGTAATCAATTATAAAAATTATGTGAAATATTAAAAATGAGTTTAAAGTGATTAAAATCGAAAAAAAAAATTATGTATACGTATTACTTTCACTCGGCATTTCCTATTTTTTTTAACATATTTTCACTTTTAATTTTTGTAAATAATATGTTAGAATAAGTTAGTTAAAAAGGATGCTATCATGCAAAAATAATTAAATTAGGAAAATAAATTATAAGTTGTTAAAATCAAAATTAGTGTTCTTGAGTTTTATTAAGATCTTCATGTATGTTCATATTACCTTCATGTTGATGTTCATCATTTATGTTCACTTTGATTATGTTTTATATTATGTTTGTTCATAATTTGTGTTTATGTTTAATTATTGTTTTATATATTACTTAGTATTATACTATAAATCAACATAAACTTTATAAATCATTTAGATTAAAAAGTTAGAAATTTAAAGTATTGAAAAACACTATTCATAGTTATAAATGAAAATTTTAGTAAATTTCATTTTAGTTTAAATCGTTTTAGTATAATTAGAATAATTAAAATATAAAGACTTTAAGCTAAAAACCGATAAAATCAAAAAATGAAAATTTAGGACATGAATAGGCTTGCTCACGGCATTCATGCTATTTTAGGCTTAAAATTGTTTTTATCACTTTTTAGTTTAATTGTTAAAATAATTTAATTATTAATTAATAAGTTAGATTTAAGAAATTAAAAGAAATAAATCAATTTTGATATATATATATAACCACACGACATATACATATTAAATTGACTAAATTTGACCAAAATGAAATTATCACTAAGTCACTAAAGTTAAAAAGTAATTAGAATTGAATTTTAGTATAAATCGATTTAGTTATAAACGAAATATTATAAACCGATAAAAATATGTAACCGTTATAAAAATGAACTAAATCGTGTGTTACTGCCTTTGCTATTTGGACTGTTGATCTTGGACTTCGGACTTAAATGAATCATCCACGTTACTATTATTTTAAAAATGAAAATCGCTAAATTTAGTTAATAGACGACTAAATTTAACTAAGTCTCATTTTAAAATAAATATCGTTATCACTTTTTACAAATTGAACTTAACGTTTTTAAAACTAATATTTTAAAATGAATATCATTATCACTTTTTACAAATTGAACTTAACATTTTTAAAACTAATATTTTAAAATGAATATCATTATCACTTTTTACAAACCGAACTTAACGTTTTTAAAACTAGACTTTTAGAATATTTTCAAAACTCACTAAGTACAAAACGAACTTAACGACTTTGAAACTAGAAATTTATACTTAGAAAATAAAAGGGTTTAGTTTATTTTCTAAAATATTTTAAGTATAAATACCTAAAATATCTTAAGTATAAAAATACGTATAAATATAGAAATACGTACAAGTATAAGAATACGTACAAGTATAAGAATACATATAAGTATAAAAATACATATAAAATACGAAGTATAAAAATACGAATACGTATAAAAATACGTATAGAATACGAAGTATAAAAATACGAAATACGTATAAAAATACGTATAAAATACGGTGAATAGTGAATAGTGAATAGTGAATAGTGAAATACTGAAAATAATTGAAAATTTTACTAAGTATAGAAAATTTAAAATGAAGAAGTAAATGACTTAAAGTGTTTGAAAAATATTTAAATAAAATTGGACATACTAATAAACATTTCAATATAGAAACTTAAAAATGTTAATAATTAACAACACTTCAAATAATAAACGAACGTGTTATGTGAACATATGAAACCTACAATTCAAATAAAGCGTTTGTGCCGAGGACTAGGAGAGTCTAGTAACATGTGATATGTAAATATCAAATAACTAATAAATCATGAGTAAGTTAAATAAAAGGTCAAGCTTGGGCCTCGGATAAAGGAACGTCGATAATCGGGTGAAGTGGGGTTAAGATAGTCTTGTAGCGGGCGCCACTATCTCGACCTTATTAGTGTGTCATCTCGAATAGTGTGGTATAGCCGTGAGATTATGCTTTGTGCATCTGCCCTGCCGTTCACGCCTTAAGTCGTATAGCACTTTGTTCGTACAAGATAATGAAAAATTCAACTCTTAGTGGGTCGGGCTTTAGGAAATAGTCGTTTTATCCTGAGTTAAGGTGCTCTATGAGCAACAAAGATAGCCCATTCTTAAATTGGATACTAGTGTACATGTACTAGACTAGGGTTTTATTCCCTATTTCGCTAAAGTTATCGTGGCCACCGTGACCTTATTGCAATTGTCATCTCACGGTTACATCTCCTTGCCGTGTTTCGTTCTTAGTGGCGCGACACTTGCATTCGTTCTTACCTGCGTAAAGATTACTTGGCGAGATTGTATCTGAAGTTGAATCATTTCGAACACTAGAGGATGAGATGCAAGTATTATAGTATTGGCGTGGTTTACGAGTCGAGTAAGTCTGCACTATGGAAGTGAGATGCAATCGATCAGTACAAAGACCTACTCGATTAGTGGCTCGTAGCGATATGTGTTGTCTGCATTTGTATGATTAATTGAGAAGCAGTGTGTACCATCTTGAAAACTAAAGACCACAACTTTACGAATTGAATCAGTGCATGAGGAGAATGATACGATATGTATGTTTGATTGCGATCCGATATCGCCTTGTAATGTTATTGAATTATTGTGATACTATTGCTATGCTATTATATGCTATTTGCCTTCCTAATTGAATATCATGCTTATATGATTTATCGCTTTAAACCGCATGCTTATTATGACTTATATGTCTTTATATGCTATATGCAATAAGCATGTTTATGTTTTTATCATAATGTTATGTTTATAAAGCGATAATATTAAACCAAAGTAATTGAAATCGAGGGTAAGTATGAGCATAGCTAGTCACTGTCCGCTCAGCGGGCATCCCCCCATCAGTTTATTGTGCAGGATGATCGTGGACCGGGAGCTGGTTTTGGACGGGGCCACGAGACGTTTTTATGCTTACTTTTGGATGTTTTACGAGAGATTGTAATATATAACCTATACTCTTTTTATTTCCGTACTTAGAGTTGTTTTATTCAACTCTTGAACGATGTTTGTAACATTTGGGTTTTTATTGTATAATTAATGACGCTGGTTTAAGACTTAATTAATTTCCGCCTTAGTAATTAAAGTCGACTAAAAACCAGGTTGTTACATGATACCCGAACTGAACTTGTCAATTTGCTTAAAGCTCACATGGATTGTTTCGTTTTTTTTCCACGATGGTATGGTAGGGATAGACCCAAGTGTCATAATGCACCAACTCAACGTGGACCCTGGCTACCCCCCAGTCCAGCAGAAGAGGCGAAAATACGCTCCAGAGGGCCACCAAATTATAAACCAGGAAGTGGTGAACTTGTTGGCTGCTGGGAAAATCAGGGAGGTGATCTATCCAGAATGACTCTCAAATGTGGTGGCAGTACCAAAAAAGAACGGAAAATGGAGAGTGTGCATAGATTTCACAGACCTGAACAAGGCCTGCCCCAAGGACCCATTTCCCTTGCCACACATAGACGCGATGGTGGACGCTACAGCCGGGCACGAAATGCTGACGTTCCTGGACGCCTGGAGTGGATACAACCAGATCAGGATGCACCCCAGGGACCAGGAGAAGACGGCCTTCAGCACGGAGAGAGGTATATATTGCTTTAATGTAATGCCCTTCGGTCTGAAAAATGCAGGATCCACCTACCAGAGGCTAGTGAACATGATGTTCAAAAACCAAAATGGGAAGACGATGGAAGTATACATAGATGACATGGTGGTCAATTCCTTGAAAGCACAACAGCATACTAAGGACCTGGCAGAAAATTTTGGGACCCTGAGGAAGTGCCATATGAAGCTCAACCCCCAGAAGTGTACCTTTGGAGTTTCCTCAGGGAAATTCTTAGGATACATCGTTACGCAAAGAGGGATAGAAGCCAGTGTGGAGCAAATCAGGGCCCTACTCCAACTGGAATCGCCACAGCAACCCAAGGACGTGCAGAAGCTGACAGGAAGGGTGGTAGCGCTGAGCAGGTTCATCCTGGTCCTCAGAGAGATGCAAGTTGTCTATGACCTGCTGCGGAAGAGCCAGAGATTCGAATGGACGTCAAACCATGAAGCAGCCTTCGAGGAGCTGAAGAGGTACGTGGCCACTCCACCGCTTCCGCTAAGCCAGGACCTGAGGAACCTCTGTACTTGTACCTGACCATGACGGAGGTGGCCGTGAGTGCCGTGTTGATAAGGGAACACGAAGGATCCTAATAGCCAGTCTACTACGTAAGCAACTCTCTGCTCCCAACAAAGACCAGGTACAATGAACTCGAGAAACTTGTCCTTGCGTTAGTTATGGCCTCCCATAAGTTACGCCCTTATTTTGAGTCCCATACTATTTTTGTAGTTACTAACTTTCCTATCAAGAATGTTTTGCAAAAGCCTAAACTTTCAGGAAGAATGGTGAAGTGGTCAGTGCACCGCAGTGGGTACGACCTAGAGTACGAGCCCAGGAAAGCTATTAAGTCACAAGCCCTTGCAGACTTCATCTCAGAGTTGAGCCCAGCTCAGCAGCCTGGAGTGCAGGAGGAAGCCCTGAGCCTGGAGTCAGCAGGACGAGCAGGAACCTGGAAGCTGCACGTAGATGGAGCCTCAAACATTAGAGGGACTGGAGTTGGTCTGGTGCTGCAATCTCCAAAAGGGGACCTGATCGTACTGGCGGTGCGGTGCGAGTTTCGAGCAACCAACAATGAAGCAGAATACGAAGCATTGATATTAGGGTTGAAATTGGCAAAGGACATGAAAATAAGAAGTTTGGAGGTGTTCAGTGATTCACAACTCATCGTGAACCACATGAACGACACATATGTGGCGAGGGACTCTAAAATGATGGCGTACCTTAAGGTGGCAAAGGAGTTGGCAGCAGAATTCGACAGCATCCAGATAACGCAAGTTTTCAGGGACCAGAATGTGGAAGTTGACGCCCTTGCTTCACTAGGAGCAACAATCAAACCTGACCAGATCTCCAACGTACCAATAGTGCATATTCTGGATCCTATAATTGGAAGAATACTGACCCTCCCTGAGGGGGGGAAAGACTTTTACGTAGACCAGTGCTGGTCATGGCTCAAGGAGGTGGGAGTAACTTTTAGCGCGGAGGTACAGTAGCTAGGACCAGATTTGAGAAAGCCGTACATGGATTGGTTACAAGAGGATAAGCTACGAGAGGATAGCGTGGAGGCCAGGAGCCTAAAAAATGAAAGCATCAAGGTTCGTCCTCATTGACGGGGTCCTCTTCAGAAAGTCACTGGCAGAACCCTACTTAAGGTGCCTAGGAGAGTAGGAGGCTTCGGCTGTATTGTATGAAATCCACAGTGGTGACTGTGGAAATCATACAAAGGGCAGGAGCCTAGCCAATAAGGTGCTACGACAGGGTTATTATTGGCCTACCATGAGGAAGGATGCTATTGAGTACACCAAAAAATGTGACGCTTGCCAACGGCATGCGCTAGTAAGACACCAGCCTGGGGAGCCTCTCAACCCTATCATCTCCCCCTGGCCCTTCATGAAGTGGGGGATGGATAATGTGGGGCCACTGCCCAGGGCCCCAGGGAACAGAGTATACATGCTGACAATGACGGATTATTTTTCCAAGTGGATCGAAGCTGAGGCTTATGCGCAGGTGACTGAGCAGCAGGTTATTTCGTTCATAAAGCGCAACATCATCTGCAGGTTTGGAATCCCCTCAGAGATAATATGTGACAATGGGTCCTAGTTCATATCCGGCAAGACGCAGGGCTTCTGCGACGGGTGGACCATCACCGTAAGGAAGTCAACACCCAGGAACCCCCAATCCAATGGGCAGGCGGAGTCCAGCAACTAGATAGTGATGGACAACCTCAAGAAGAAGTTGGAGGAGATTGGGGGCAAATGGGCTGATGAGCTCCCCGTGGTACTATGGGCAGACAGGACCACTCCTAATGTGGCTACTGGCCAGACACCCTTCAGCTTGGTATTTGGAGCTGAGGCAGTGATCCCGTCAGAAGTCAGGGTCCCCACACTAAGGTATGGATGTCAAACAGAGGAAGGGAATCAGGCCGCTATGACCAGCACCCTGGACACTGTGGATGAACTCAGGGAAAGCGCTAAGATCAGATTAGCATCCTACAGGCAAGCAGTCGCTAAGAGCTACAACAGAAACATACGAATCAGGACCCTTGGTGGGCAGGTGGGGGACCTGGTCCTCAGGAAGGTTTTCCAGAATACAAAGAGCCAACGAGCAGGAAAGTTTGCTTACAACTGGGAAGGACCTTACCAGGTCGAGAGCGTCGTAGGAAGATGAGCCTACAGGTTGATGACCATGGAAGGAGAAATCATCCACAAGCCGTGGAACATTCTCCACCTCAAAAAGTATTACATCTAAGGGCCCCTAAGGCCCCAAGGGACTCCAAGGCTCCCAGCAATCGTCACCCAGTGTAACACCCCGTGTTAATTTAAATCAATAATTAGACATCGAATACTAAATTCAAATTGAAAATCTAATCTTAACTTTTAGCTCTCTCTTTTTCTTACACAAGCCACCCTATTATTCATTATACATCTACTTTAAATCATCTTTTTGTTATTTACATTTAATATCATTTAACAAACCTATTCCTTTGTTTAAAGTAATGAAACCCGTATACATTTTTGAGACCTAACTTTAGAGGTCCGAAAAGTGGCCATACGGACTCGGAATTTAACGAAACAAAAGCCTAAACCACCTAACTTTTTGAAATGGATTTAATGGTACAGTTTTCATAACCATTGGACAGACCGAACTAAAATCATGTTTCTGTTTTATTTCAAAGGTCTAATTTCATTCCTCGAAACCTCCTATTCTATTTTCGCCATCTCGACTTTTAAAATTTTATCGACCTTCTTAACTTTTAAATATTTTCTTCATTAGTAAATAAAATATTTCTAGCCTTAAAATTTTAAAGAAGACGATGGTTATTTTTATTATCAAACTTTATTTAATTAACTTACTTTATTTAATCTTTTTCTTTTACACTTGTCTTATAACTTTTACAAGTGGAAAACTAGTCTCCACTTCCTCCATAATGTCGAGCCACTCATCCCCATTACCCCATTATTTTACTTCTTTTTTTTTCTTTCTAAATGATCAAAAGTATAAGCTTTATTAATTAATAAAACAAAACAAAACTTAGTGCTCCATTATAATGCTCCATTATAATGCTCCATTACAAACTAATGCTCCACTAATTCTAAGTGAAAAATGCCCCTTTGATGAGCCAAAATCAGCCGAGCTACTCCCTCCTTTTCTTCCTATAAATTGCTTCCATTTTTACTCCTAAAACACACTAATTAAAACACTAATATTACTCTAATAGTTCACTAGTATTCTAAGCTTATTCTTGGGTTTTTGGAGCTTACTTACTACGGGTTTTTGAAGGTGAAGACGGGTACTTGGGTGAAGCTTTGGACTTAGATAATTTAATTGATCCGGATAACCAATAAGCTTGCCGATTAAAGGTGACTAGTTATATCTCATAGTATTCTCTTAGTAAATTAATTTCGTTTTTATTATAATTTTATAATTATGATTCTTATGTTAAACTATGTTTAAACATCATTTATGTGTGCTTGTATGATTTGTGTAGTATAATAAATGATAATAATTAAGTAAATAGTTTACTAGTAATATTGTAGTAAAATATTCATATGTTTAGTTAAATTGAGTTTGAGCATTCTTAATTATGTTTCATATGATTTCTATGATTAGTTATGTTTTATTTAAGTAGTAATCATATATAAAAATTATGTGAAATATTAACTTTGAGTTTAAAGTGATTAAAATCGAAAATAGAAATTATATGTTAATTTGTATACAACTCGACATTTCCCATATTTTTTATGAAATTTTCACTTTTAAATTTTTGTAAATAAAATGTTATGTTAAGTTAGTATAAAATGGATGTTATCATATAAAAAGAATTAATTTAGAAAAATAAATTATAAATTATTAAATATGCTTTTGTGTGCTTAACTTTATTATATGTAAAGTATGATGTTCATGTGTTGTTCTTCATGTTCATATGATCTTCATGTTGATGTTCATCATTATTGCTCACTTTGATTTTGCTTTACTTTATATTTGTTATTACTTATTGTTTTTATTTACTAATAAGTAACTATAATACTATACATATAACTTAAACATTATAAATCTTTAAGAATAACAAGTTAGAAAATTAAAGTATTGAAAAATATTATTTATAAATGTAAATGAAACTTTTAGTAAAATTTCATGTTAGTTTAAATCATTTTAGTATAATTAGAATAATTAAAATATAAATACTTTAAGCTAAAAGCAGATAAAAATCGAAAAATGAAATTTTGAACAATCACCTAGCTAGCTCACGGCATTTCCATTAATTTTGGTCAAAATTTGACTTTTATCACTTTTAGTTTATTGTTAAAATAATTTAATTATTAATTAATAAGTTAGAATTAAGAAATTAAAAAGAAATAAAATGAATTTTGTAATATATTGTATTCCACGGCATTTTCATTGTTTATTGACTAAATTTGATCAAAATGAAATTATCACTAAGTCACTAAAGTTAAATAGTAATTAGAATTGAATTTTTGTATAAATCGTTTTAATTATAAATGAAATATATTAAACCGATAAAAAAGTGAGCAACCATTATAAAAAGGAATTAAATCGTGTGCTACTGCTTTTGCAAATATTAGACTGTTGAACTTGGACATGCGGACTAAAATGAACCATCCACGACACCATTATTATTAAAAATGAAAATCGCTAGATTTAGTAAATAGATGACTAAATTTAACTAAGTTTCAGTTTTAAAATAAATACCATTATCACTAAATACAAAACGAACTTAACAACTTTGAAACTAGAAAACTATACTTAGTAAATAAAAATGATTTAGTTTTATACTTAAAACCTCTTAAGTATAAAAATACGAATACGTATAAAGATACGTATAAAATAAAATGAATAGTGAAAAATGAATAATGAAAAATTTTACTAAGTATAGAAAAAAATTTAAAATGAATAAGTAAAAGACTTAAAGTGTTTTGAAAAACACTTAAATAAAATGGGACATATTAATAAATATTTCAATATAGAAATTTAAAAACATTAATAATTAACCACACTTCAAATAATAAACGAATGTGTTATGTGACCATATGAAACCTACAATTCAAATAAAACTGTTGCCGGTGAAACTAGGAGAGGCTAGTAACATGTGTTATATAAATATCAAAGAAATAATGAATATTGAGTAAGTTAAATAAAAGGTCAAGCTTGGGCCTCGGGTATGATAACGTGAATCGGGAGTGAAGGGGGGTTAAGATAGTCTTGTATTCGGACGCCACTATCTCGACCTTATTAGTGTGTCATCTCGAATAGTGTGGTATAGCCGTGATATTATGCTTTGTGCATCCCGCCCAAGCCGTTCTGGCGTTAAGTCGTATAGCCATTAGTACAAGATAAAGAATATGCCAATGCTTTTGTATCAGGCTTTAGGAAATAGTCATTTTATCCTGAGTTAAGGTGCTCTATGAATAGCATAGCCTACTCTTAAATTGGATATTAGTGTATGCATACTAGACTAGGGTTTAATTCCCCTATTTCGCTAAAGTTACCAGGGCCACCGTGACCTTATTGCGATTGTCATCTCACGGTTCTGTCTCCCTGCCGTGTTTCGTTCTTAGTGGGCGCGACACTAGCATTCACTCTTACCACATGTAAAGATCACTTGACGGGATTATATCTGAAGTTCGAACCATTTCGAACACTAGACGATGAGATGCAAGTACTATAGTATTCGGCGTGGTTTACGAGTCGAGTAAGTCGCTGCACTATGGTAGTGAGGTGCAAACGACTAGAGTACAAAGGCCTACTCGGTGGTCGCTCGTAGCAGATATGTTGTTTGATTAAATGAAAGTGAGTCAAAACCTTTTTGAAAACTAAAGACCACAACTTTCTGAAGTGAATCGAGTCTGCATGATGAGTATGTTACAATATGCATGTTTGTAGGCGATCTGATATCGCTTTGTAGTCTCGTTGTTATGTTGTGACACTATTGCTATGCTATTATCTGTTAATTGCCTTCATAACTGAATATCATGTTTATATGATTTATCGCTTTAAACCGCATGCTTATTATGACTTATATGCCTTTATATGCTATATGTAATAAGTATGTTTACATTTCTATCATAATGTTATAGTTATAAAGCGATAGTAATAAACCAAAGTAATCGAAACCGAGGGTAAGTATGAGCATAGCTAGTCACTTTGTCACTTCAATGCATCCCCCATCGCTTTATTGTGCAGGATAACCGTGGACCGGGAGCTGGATTTTGGACGGGGCCACAAGACGCTTTTATTGTTTTACCTTCAGTTGTTTTTGAGAGATATGTAATATATAACCTATACTCTTTTAAATTCCGTATTTAGAGTCGTTTAAATCGACTCTTGAACGATGATGTATCATTTTGGGTTTTATGTATAATTAATAACGCTGGTTTAAGACTTAATTAATTTCCGCCTTAGTAATTAAAGTCGACTAAAAACCAGGTTGTTACAGTTGGTATCAAAGCTGACTCGTGACCGTAACATGAATTGCCTAATGCGATTTATGCTTACCTAACGAGAGACACCTGGGCGGGTTAACATATTAATATGCTAAACCGCAAAACTACTAGGATCAAATAATGAATTAGATTTTTCTTTATTTAGATCACTTAAATAATAACTTAAAATCGCTTTAAAGTGTGAGGATGGGTAGAAACCTTAAGGACCGACCATAGGCTAAATAACGAATTACTGCCCTCAAAATAAAATACACTAACTATCGTATGCTTGCTACTTGCTGATGTGACTAACTAAAACTAACACCTATCCTCGGATATAAAATCTAAATAATCATTTTTATTCCCGAAGATTGAAGCATCGAAGGAAGTACCAGACTGCACGGAGTAAAGAATGGCTGCACCTCCAATGACTAACGAGGAAAGGAAAATCTTGGCTGAAGAATCCTTAATCCGTTTGGCTGAAATAGCCACGGAGAATGCGAACCGCGAACATCGACCAAGCGCGTTCGATCGTGTTTCCCGTCATCGGCCACAAGAGTACTCTGGTTCTAGTGACCCTATCGACCTCACGAACTGGCTGGAGGAAATGAAGAAGCTCTTGGACCTGACTAGGACGCCTCCAGAGGATAGAGTCAACATCGCCGCCTATTACCTGAAGGCCGAGGCAAATGATTGGTGGAACGTGGTCAAGACCAATGAACCTGACACTACGTTCACCTGGTACGAATTCACTGAGAAGATTAAGGGGAAATACATCGGGTATGAACTCCGGTGCCAGAAAGAGGAACAGTTCTTAAGTCTCAAAATGGGAGACTCGACACTCCAGAAATATACCGAGGAATTCCAACGACTAGCCAAATTCGGGACTACGGTTGCTCCCAACGAGAAGGCTATGACTCAGAGGTATCTGCGTGGTATGTCCAATGATATGCGTACCTACTTAAGCACCAGCACCTACACTACTGTTGCTGCAGCGTATGAACGCGCGTGTAGTGTATGGGCTTCCTTGGAAGCGGAAAAGACCGAAAAGAAGAAGAAGAAGGTGTTTGTGCCGTCAGTATCACAGTCGAGCTTTATTCAAAAGCCGATTTACCAGCGCCCTGTCCATCAGAGGCCGAATTTCCAAAAGTCTGCTTTTCAAAACAGGCTTCCAGCTGGGAACAACGAGAGAGCTATGGTTGCAGGAAGGGCTCCTCCTCCAAGAGTCTTACCGGGGATTTGTCGTATGTGTCGCAAGGCATCACATGAAGGGAGACAGTGTAACGGTTTGCTGATTACCTGTTTCAAATGCAAAATGGTGGGGCATAAGTCGAATGTGTGTCCCAACAACCAGAACACGGCACCTATTGCGGGTGTACCACAGTCTGTAGTAGTACAGGGTCGAGTTTACGTCCTCACTGAAGCTGAGGCAGAGGAGTCACCTGAGGCTGACGTCATCACTGGTATTTTTCTTATAAACTCTGTGAACGATGTTGTTTTGTTTGACACTGGGGCATCATTGTCCTTTATATCTTCTAAGTTTGTCTCAAAAGCAAAACTCACAAATTCCGAATCAATCGACGCAAATATTTCTCTACCAAACGGTAAAACTCTCAAATGCTCCAAAATTTTCAAACAAACTCCTATCACAATTCTTAAAACAATCTTTTCTTCCGACCTTATTCTTTTCGACATGCCGGAATTCGACGTCATACTGGGTATTGACCGTTGGACGGTACCATGCAATTTTTGAATGTCGAGATCGAAAGATTCGCTTGAAGCATCCTACAGGGACTAGGGTTACTTATCAGAAGACTTCGCCGACTAAGGGGGCAAAAATCATTTCAATGATGCAACTACAACGGTTAGAAAGATGGGGTCACCAAGTGTACCTATGCAGCATTAACGAAGTAAAGGATAGTGTGGACATTGGAGATATTCACGTAGTACGGGAATTCCCTGACGTTTTCCCAGACGACTTACCAGGCTTACCACCTGCTCGCGACGTTGAGTTCTCTATCGACCTTACGCCAGGTACGGCACCAATCTCAAAGGCACCTTACAGGATGGCACCAGTAGAACTGCAAGAATTGAAGAAGCAACTGGAAGAAATGATTGAGAAGGGATTCATAAGACCGAGTGTCTCACCTTGGGGAGCACCGGTTCTGTTTGTGAAAAAGAAGGACGGCAGTATGAGACTCTGTATCGACTACAGAGAATTGAACAAGGTAACAATTAAGAACCGCTACCCTTTGCCCAGAATCGACGACCTCTTTGATCAATTAAAAGGCGCGGGAGTGTTTTCAAAGATCGACCTGAGGTCAGGTTACCATCAGATCGCAGTAAAAGAATCAGACATCCAAAAGACTGCTTTCAGAAGCAGATATGGGCATTATGAGTTTAAGGTCATGCCTTTCGGTTTGACAAATGCACCCGCGGTGTTCATGGACCAAATGAACAGAACCTTCCACGAATACTTGGACATATGCGTGGTCGTATTCATTGACGACATTCTAATTTATTCAAAGACCGGAGCTGAACACGAGGAACATCTCCGTATCATTTTGGGAATACTGAGGAAGTATAAGTGGTACGCTAAACTATCCAAATGCGAGTTCTGGCTCGAGAAAGTAGCATTCCTAGGTCACGTCATCTCAAAGGAAGGAGTGACGGTAGATCCTGCCAAGATCGACGCGGTGAAAGAATGGAAAGCACCCACGAACATAACCGAGATACGCAGCTTCCTAGGATTGGCTGGGTACTACAGGAGATTTGTTCCAGATTTCTCCAAAGTTGCACGACCAATGACGAAGCTGCTACAGAAGGAATCCAAATTCATATGGAGTGACGAGTGCGAGAATGCATTCCAAAAACTCAAGACAAGGCTTACAACAGCACCTGTCTTAGCTCTTCCCTTGATGGAGGCAGTATGAAGTCTCTGATGGCGCCCCTTTGAATGGCCTGGGTTGTGTACTTATGCAACAAGGGAAGGTCATTGCTTATGCATCAAGGCAGTTAAAGGTCCATGAACGAAACTACCCAACTCATGACCTGGAATTAGCCGCCGTGGTGTTTACTTTGAAAATCTGGCGTCATTACCTCTACGGGGTGAGTATCAAGTTCTACACAGACCACAAGAGCCTGAAATATATCTTCACGCAGAAAGAACTCAACATGAGACAACGCCGGTGGTTAGAACTGATCAAGGACTACAAGATTGAACTATTGTACCACGAGGGTAAAGCGAACGTCGTTACTGACGCTCTGAGTAGAAAAACAACGCATACCCTCAACAATATTTGGGAAATTCCGGCTAGTATCGTCAGAGACTTCAAAAGGATGAATTTAGAGTTGAGTACATCGGCGATCTTTGATTTGAGCAACGCCATGATTGCGGGCGAATTATATCACGAGATTAGAGCTCTACAATGGGAAGATGAGGAACTCGTGAAAATCAGAAGGGAAATTCCTTCAGGAACCCAAGAAGGGTTCGAAATAAAGTCTGACGGAAGTTTGAAGTTCAAAGGGAGATGGTGTGTGCCCGACGTGTAACACCCCGTGTTATTTTAACACAATATGATAAAAGAATTTAATTCCTTAAATTAAATTCATCCTTTTTCCATATAATAAAAATGCGACTGAATTTTTTTCGCCAAATAATAATAAATTTTCCTAAGTACAAATTTAAAAATTTTGAAAAATAAAGTTTGTCCTATTATCTTCAGAATTGAAAAAGAAACACATTTCAAAATTTTATAAAAATGAACACTTATACTTTTCCCGTCTCTGAAATTCGGGTCAACAATTTCAAACACGCAAATCAAAAATCAAATATCTTATCCTCTTCCATTTTGGAAAAGCAAACTTCACATCTAACTTTTAATAAAAATATAATCATTTTGATTTTTATTTATAAATCATATTATATTAATATCTAATTACTATTTCATTTTCATTAAACTAGCTTTTTCTAAATTGTCGATATTTGAAGTCACACCTAATTTAAATTGATTAAATTTTTGACGTTTGAATATAAATCTTTAAATCTATAAGATTCAACGAAAAAAATAAGTATTTCGACCTAGTAAAATTTTAATCAAAATTTCAAGGATTAAAACCCGATATTTATATTTAGTACCTTTTAAAAATTAGTTTTATTTTTAATTCCGATTTTATTTTAAAATACTATTTTAAGATCATATCTTTTATTTTGAAACTTTCTGCGATCGCGCAAATCGAAAATTTCAAAAACGAAAATCGAGCCCGAAAATTTATTAGAACCTTTTGACTTAGACTTTTCTAAGTTTATCCTCTTCCATTTTCTTACACAATTACTTACACCTTTATTTTTATCATCATCACTTTTATTTTCTTTATTTAAATTTAAAGTTTATATATAATAATAATAATACATATACAAATATGATACTAATACATTAATACTACCATTTTTCATTTCCATCACTTTTAAAAATTTTCTAAAGTAATAAATAAAATATTTTAGTTTTAGAATTCAAAAGTAGAAATATTTCGAAAAATTGTCAAACGCGCAACCTTTAACTTTTATCGCTTTTGACGCCCGACTTTTTAAAACTGATTAATTTCGTGAAAAATATTTTAAAAATATCATAGGAACATTTTCTAACATCAAATAGTAATGGAGACTTTGTTAACCAATCACAAATAAGATGTTCCCTAATTCCTTTTAATTAAACTTTATTTAATTAAAATCCTATATTTAATATCTAAATTAATGCAACTTATTTCACAAGTGAAAAATCACTTGTTGTCCTTCATTATTGCCGTAGCATCTCCCTCCATATGCTCTCCTTTATTTTCTTTCATTTACTTCCATTTATTTCCTAAAACCTCTAAAATAAAACCTCCAATATTATTTCTAATATTTCATAAGTAATTCTAGTTATATTAGTGGGTATTAGGAGCTAACTTGCATGGATTATTTGGGTGTAGAACTTGGGTATTATGGGTGAAGAATAATTCCGATCTAAAATTTATTTTAGACCCCGACGATTAACATCCTAATTAAGGTGACTAGCCTTGTCTTGTATTATCCTTTTAGTAAATTAATTTGTTTTGTTATTATGATTTTATGAGTATGATTTGTATGTTAAAACATGTTAAACATCAATGATATGTGTTTGTATGTTATGTGTTGTATAATAAAATGATAATAAATAAGTATTATTGATAATAGCTAAGTTGTAGTAATATATTCTTATATTTAGTTAAATTAGTTTTGAGCATTTTTAATTTATGTTCATATGATTTTTATATTTAGTTATGTTTTATTTGAGTAGTAATCATATATAAAAATTATGTGAAATATTAACAATGAGTTTAAAGTAATTAAAATCGAAAATAGAAATTATGTGTTCATATATATTATACACGGCATTTATTAATTTTTTTAATATATTTTCACTTTTAATTTTTGTAAATTATATGTAGTATTAAGTTAGTATAAAATGGATGTTACCATATGAAAAGAATTAATTTAGGAAAATAAATTATAAATTATCAAAATCGAAATAAGTGTTCTTGAGTTATTCTTAAGATCTTCATGTATGTTCTTATTACCTTCATGTTGATGTTCATCATTTATGTTCACTTTGATTATGTTTTATGTTATGTTTGTTAATATTTTGTGTTTATGTTTAGTTATTGTTTTATATATTGTTAGTCTTATTATATAAATCAACTTTAAACATTATAAATCATTTAGGTTAAAAAGTTAGAAATTAAAAGTGTTGAAAAACACTATTCATAAAAATAAATGAAATTTTTAGTAAATTTCATTTTAGTTTAAATCGTTTTAGTATAATTAGAATAATTAAAATATAAAGACTTTAAGCTAAAAACCGATAAAATCGAAAAATGAAATTTTAACCACCACCATCATTTGCCACGGCATTTAGGCCAATTTTAGAGTTAAAATTATTTTTATCACTTTTTAGTTTAATTGTTAATATAATTTAATTATTAGTTAATAAGTTAGAATTAAGAAATTAAAAGAAATAAATGAATTTTGAAATATATACACACCACACGACATTTCCATTTTAAATGGACTAAATTTGATCAAAATGAAAATATCACTAAGTCACTAAAGTTAAATAGTAATTAGAATTGAATTTTTGTATAAATCGTTTTGATTATAAATGAATTATGTTAAACCGATAAAAAATGAGTAACCGTATAAAAATGAATTAAATCGTGTGCTACTACCTTTGCTATTGGATTGTTGAACTTGGACATACGGACTATAAAATGAATCATCCACGATACTATTATCTTTTAAAATGAAAATCGCTAAATTTAGTTAATAGACGACTAAATTTAACTAAGTCTCATTTTAAAATGAATATCATTATCACTTTTTACAAATTGAACTTAACACTTTTAAAACTAGTAATTTAAAATGGAAATCATTATCACATTTTACAAATTGAACTTAACATTTTTAAAACTAGACTTTTTAGATATTTTCAAAAATCACTAAGTACAAAACGAACTTAACGTTTTTGAAACTAAACTGTTAAAATATTTACAAAAATCACTAAGTACAAAACGAACCTAACGACTTTGAAACTAAAAATTTGTACTTAGAAAATAAAAACAAGTTTAGTATTATATTAAAATATCTTAAGTATAAAAATACGTATAAATATAAAAATACGTATAAGTATAGGAATACGTATACGTATAAAAATACGTATAAAATACTGAGTATAAAAATACTGGATCACGTATAAAAATACATTATAAAATACGATGAATAGTGACCAATGAATAGTGTCAAGTGAATAGTGATTTATGAATAGTGAAAAGTGAATAGTGAAATCGAAAATAATTGAAAATTTTACTAAGTATAGAAAATTTAAAATGAAGAAGTAAATGACCTAAAGTGTTTGAAAAACACATAAATAAAATTAGACATACTAATAAATGTTTGATTTAGAAACTTGAAAACATTAATAATTAACAACACTTCAAATAATAAACGAATGTGTTATGTGATCATATGAAACCTACCATTCAAATAAAGCGTTTGTGACTGAGGGTAGAGAGTCAGTAACATGTGATATGGAATATCAAATAAATAATAAATCATGAGTATGTTTAAATAAAAGGTCAAGCTTGGGCCTCAGATATGAAAACGTCAATCGTGAGTGAAGTGGGGTTAAGATAGTCTTGTAGCGGACGCCACTATCTCGGCCTTATTGCGATTGTCATCCCGAATAGTGTGGTATAGCCGGCAGTATTATGCTTTGTGCATCCTGCCCATGCCGCTACGCCTTAAGTCGTATAGCCCGTTCCGTACAAGATAATGAAAAATTCAACTCTTAGTGGGTCAGGCTTTAGGAAATAGTCGTTTTATCCTGAGTTAAGGTGCTCTATGAATAGCATAGCCTACTCTTAAATTGGATATTAGTGTATGCATACTAGACTAGGGTTTTATTCCCCTATTTCGCTAAAGTTATCAGGGCCACCGTGACCTTATTGCGATTGTCATCTCACGGTTCTGTCTCCTTGCCGTGTTTCGTTCTTAGTGGGCGCGACACTAGCATTCGTTCTTACCCTGCGTAAAGATTACTTGACGAGATTGTATCTGAAGTTCGAATCATTTCGAACACTAGAGGATGAGATGCAAGTATTATAGTATTCGGCGTGGTTTACGAGTCGAGTAAGTCTCTGCACTATGGAAGTGAGATGCAATCGATCGATCAGTACAAAGACCTACTCGATTGGTCAGGCTCGTAAGCAGTATGTGTTGTCTGTTATATGATTAAATGAGAATGAGTGTGTACCATCTTCGAAAATTAAAGACCACAACTTTCTGAATTGAATCGAGTCTGCATGACGAGAATGTTACAATACGTATGTTTGTTGCGATCCGATATCGCTTTGTAATCCTGCTGTGTATCTATGATACAAATGATATGATATTATCTGTTATCTGCTTTCCTAATTGAATAGCATGCCTATATGATTTATCGTTTTAAATCGCATGTTCATTATGACTAATATGTCTTTACATGCTATATGTTTTAAGCATGTTTATCGTTTTATCATACTATTATAGTTATAAAGCGATAGTAATAAACCAAAGTAATTGAAATCGAGGGTAAGTATGAGCATAGCTAGTCAACTGTCAGCCAATGGCATCCCCATAGTTTATTGTGCAGGACGTTCGTGGACCAGGAGCTGGATTTTGGATGGGGCCACGAGACGCTTTTATGCTTTATTTTTAGTTGTTTATGAGAGATTTGTAATATATAAGACGCTACTCTTTTAAATTTCCGTACACAGAGTTGTTTTATTCAACTCTTGAATTACGATGTAACATTTTGGGTTTTATGTATAATTAATAACGCTGGTTTAAGACTTAATTAATTTCCGCCTTAGTAATTAAAGTCGACGAAAAATCAAAGTTGTTATTCTGGGTATCGAGTCGTCTTATAGTGAGTAACTTAATAGTTATTTCATCTAGCGAGAGACACCTGGGCCGGACATTCATATCGTATGTCAGGCATAGACTTATAGGATCAAATAATAAATTAGAAATCTTAGATCGCTAAAATAATAACTTAGATCGCTTTAAAGTGTGAGGATGGGTAGAAACCTTAAGGACCGACCATGGACTAAGGACTTTTAAATAACGAACTACTTCCCTCAAAATAAAATACACTAACTATCGTTTGCTTGCTACTTGCTGATGTGACTAACTGAAACTAACAACTATCCTCGGATATAAAATCTAAGTAATAAGTTTAATACTCGAAGATCGAAGCCATTGATCAAATACATGACGACAAGATCTCAGACGCAACAAATGGACGCATCATAGACTTTACAACTGATAAGACGTTCAACATCTCAAAGATTTCTGTCGCAGAGAAGATTTCTACAACTTCATCTAATTATCCTCTTTAACTAAAATTTTTATTTCGTTCTCTTTTAAAAATTTTAACCTCTTTAACTTTTCCTTCTAAACTCTCTAATTTTCTAAATCTATAATTCCTAATAACTACTTTTCAAATGAACTTGCATTCCTCTTCCTTAATCTCGCAAAATGATTTCATTGTTACCTTTCAAATCTAATAAACTCCTTTAAATTAATTCTCAAAAATATTTGAATCTTGTAACTTTTATCCTTCTAAACTTACTATCTCTTTTAAAATATATAAATTTTCTTAAATTTAAAGTTCTAATTATACTCTAAAATGAACTTTCATGTTTTCCCTTTTAACACATATTTGAAACTTATTCAATTACTTCTTAAAATTTATTTCTTAATTTTCAGTATCTTTGAAAATGTTTTGTTTTAAATTGTATATTCTTTACCTTATACTATCGAATTTGATTATTTTCAAATTTTGCAAATTATCAATACTTTTTCCAAATTTCTCAACCTTTAAAATGAAATTTTATCTTTTATCTTGAACTTGATAAATATGTTTAAAAGTTTCTTAAGGGGGTAGGACAGAATATTATGATTTTAAAATCATTGATTAAAGTTTAAGAATTAAAAATCTTTATTTCAACCTACTTTAAACTTTATACCTATTTCTAAATTTAATTGAATTTGCTTTTACTTGTAAAAATACTTATTATTTTATTTTAAATTAATTCCGTACCAAAACTTCTAGGCCCCACCTTTTTGAAAATCCCTTTAATATCGATTTCAAAAATAATAATCTAGCAATATTTCTATAATACTTCAAAACATCCCATTTGTAAATATACAATGATTATATCCTACAACCTTCCCACTCTATCTAACATCCTTATAATAATTCAAAAATTCAAACATTTTGAAAAGTTTTATTCTACCAAAATAAAATGTCATTTTCGAAACTTGTTAAAACTGTTATCCTCTCTAATTGCCTTGTCTAACTGCAATCAGTTATCCACTCTATTCAAGTTTCGGGACGAAACTTTTCTTAAGGGGGTAGGTTTGTAACACCCCGTGTTATTTTAACACAATATGATAAAAGAATTTAATTCCTTAAATTAAATTCATCCTTTTTCCATATAATAAAAATGCGACTGAATTTTTTTCGCCAAATAATAATAAATTTTCCTAAGTACAAATTTAAAAATTTTGAAAAATAAAGTTTGTCCTATTATCTTCAGAATTGAAAAAGAAACACATTTCAAAATTTTATAAAAATGAACACTTATACTTTTCCCGTCTCTGAAATTCGGGTCAACAATTTCAAACACGCAAATCAAAAATCAAATATCTTATCCTCTTCCATTTTGGAAAAGCAAACTTCACATCTAACTTTTAATAAAAATATAATCATTTTGATTTTTATTTATAAATCATATTATATTAATATCTAATTACTATTTCATTTTCATTAAACTAGCTTTTTCTAAATTGTCGATATTTGAAGTCACACCTAATTTAAATTGATTAAATTTTTGACGTTTGAATATAAATCTTTAAATCTATAAGATTCAACGAAAAAAATAAGTATTTCGACCTAGTAAAATTTTAATCAAAATTTCAAGGATTAAAACCCGATATTTATATTTAGTACCTTTTAAAAATTAGTTTTATTTTTAATTCCGATTTTATTTTAAAATACTATTTTAAGATCATATCTTTTATTTTGAAACTTTCTGCGATCGCGCAAATCGAAAATTTCAAAAACGAAAATCGAGCCCGAAAATTTATTAGAACCTTTTGACTTAGACTTTTCTAAGTTTATCCTCTTCCATTTTCTTACACAATTACTTACACCTTTATTTTTATCATCATCACTTTTATTTTCTTTATTTAAATTTAAAGTTTATATATAATAATAATAATACATATACAAATATGATACTAATACATTAATACTACCATTTTTCATTTCCATCACTTTTAAAAATTTTCTAAAGTAATAAATAAAATATTTTAGTTTTAGAATTCAAAAGTAGAAATATTTCGAAAAATTGTCAAACGCGCAACCTTTAACTTTTATCGCTTTTGGCCTTGAGCTTTTTAAAGCGATTAATTTAAGTGAAAAATATTTTAAAAATATCATAGGAACATTTTCTAACATCAAATAGTAATGGAGACTTTGTTAACCAATCACAAATAAGATGTTCCCTAATTCCTTTTAATTAAACTTTATTTAATTAAAATCCTATATTTAATATCTAAATTAATGCAACTTATTTCACAAGTGAAAAATCACTTGTTGTCCTTCATTATTGCCGTAGCATCTCCCTCCATATGCTCTCCTTTATTTTCTTTCATTTACTTCCATTTATTTCCTAAAACCTCTAAAATAAAACCTCCAATATTATTTCTAATATTTCATAAGTAATTCTAGTTATATTAGTGGGTATTAGGAGCTAACTTGCATGGATTATTTGGGTGTAGAACTTGGGTATTATGGGTGAAGAATAATTCCGATCTAAAATTTATTTTAGACCCCGACGATTAACATCCTAATTAAGGTGACTAGCCTTGTCTTGTATTATCCTTTTAGTAAATTAATTTGTTTTGTTATTATGATTTTATGAGTATGATTTGTATGTTAAAACATGTTAAACATCAATGATATGTGTTTGTATGTTATGTGTTGTATAATAAAATGATAATAAATAAGTATTATTGATAATAGCTAAGTTGTAGTAATATATTCTTATATTTAGTTAAATTAATTTTGAGCATTTTTAATTTATGTTCATATGATTTTTATGTTTAGTTATGTTTTATTTGAGTAGTAATCATATATAAAAATTATGTGAAATATTAACAATGAGTTTAAAGTAATTAAAATCGAAAATAGAAATTATGTGTTCATATATATTATACACGGCATTTATTAATTTTTTTAATATATTTTCACTTTTAATTTTTGTAAATTATATGTAGTATTAAGTTAGTATAAAATGGATGTTACCATATGAAAAGAATTAATTTAGGAAAATAAATTATAAATTATCAAAATCGAAATAAGTGTTCTTAAGTTATTCTTAAGATCTTCATGTATGTTCTTATTACCTTCATGTTGATGTTCATCATTTATGTTCACTTTGATTATGTTTTATGTTATGTTTGTTAATATTTTGTGTTTATGTTTAGTTATTGTTTTATATATTGTTAGTCTTATTATATAAATCAACTTTAAACATTATAAATCATTTAGGTTAAAAAGTTAGAAATTAAAAGTGTTGAAAAACACTATTCATAAAAATAAATGAAATTTTTAGTAAATTTCATTTTAGTTTAAATCGTTTTAGTATAATTAGAATAATTAAAATATAAAGACTTTAAGCTAAGAACCGATAAAATCGAAAAATGAAATTTTAACCACCACCATCATTTGCCACGGCATTTAGGCCAATTTTAGAGTTAAAATTATTTTTATCACTTTTTAGTTTAATTGTTAATATAATTTAATTATTAGTTAATAAGTTAGAATTAAGAAATTAAAAGAAATAAATGAATTTTGAAATATATACACACCACACGACATTTCCATTTTAAATGGACTAAATTTGATCAAAATGAAAATATCACTAAGTCACTAAAGTTAAATAGTAATTAGAATTGAATTTTTGTATAAATCGTTTTGATTATAAATGAATTATGTTAAACCGATAAAAAATGAGTAACCGTATAAAAATGAATTAAATCGTGTGCTACTACCTTTGCTATTGGATTGTTGAACTTGGACATACGGACTATAAAATGAATCATCCACGATACTATTATCTTTTAAAATGAAAATCGCTAAATTTAGTTAATAGACGACTAAATTTAACTAAGTCTCATTTTAAAATGAATATCATTATCACTTTTTACAAATTGAACTTAACACTTTTAAAACTAGTAATTTAATATGGAAATCATTATCACTTTTTACAAATTGAACTTAACATTTTTAAAACTAGACTTTTTAGATATTTTCAAAAATCACTAAGTACTAAACGAACTTAACGTTTTTGAAACTAAACTGTTAAAATATTTACAAAAATCACTAAGTACAAAACGAACCTAACGACTTTGAAACTAAAAATTTGTACTTAGAAAATAAAAACAAGTTTAGTATTATATTAAAATATCTTAAGTATAAAAATACGTATAAATATAAAAATACGTATAAGTATAGGAATACGTATACGTATAAAAATACGTATAAAATACGAAGTATAAAAATACGGATACGTATAAAAATACGTATAAAATACGATGAATAGTGACCAATGAATAGTGTCAAGTGAATAGTGATTTATGAATAGTGAAAAGTGAATAGTGAAATACTGAAAATAATTGAAAATTTTACTAAGTATAGAAAATTTAAAATGAAGAAGTAAATGACCTAAAGTGTTTGAAAAACACATAAATAAAATTGGACATACTAATAAATGTTTCAATTTAGAAACTTGAAAACATTAATAATTAACAACACTTCAAATAATAAACGAATGTGTTATGTGATCATATGAAACCTACCATTCAAATAAAACGTTTGACGCTGAGACTAGGAGAGTCTAGTAACATGTGATATGGAATATCAAATAAATAATAAATCATGAGTATGTTTAAATAAAAGGTCAAGCTTGGGCCTCAGATATGAAAACGTCAATCGTGAGTGAAGTGGGGTTAAGATAGTCTTGTAGCGGACGCCACTATCTCGGCCTTATTGCGATTGTCATCCCGAATAGTGTGGTATAGCCGGCAGTATTATGCTTTGTGCATCCTGCCCATGCCGTTACGCCTTAAGTCGTATAGCAGATTCGGTACAAGATAATGAAAAATTCAACTCTTAGTGGGTGGGGCTTTAGGAAATAGTCGTTTTATCCCGAGTTAAGGTGCTCTATGAATAGCATAGCCTACTCTTAAATTGGATATTAGTGTATGCATACTAGACTAGGGTTTTATTCCCCTATTTCGCTAAAGTTATCAGGGCCACCGTGACCTTATTGCGATTGTCATCTCACGGTTCTGTCTCCTTGCCGTGTTTCGTTCTTAGTGGGCGCGACACTAGCATTCGTTCTTACCCTGCGTAAAGATTACTTGACGAGATTGTATCTGAAGTTCGAATCATTTCGAACACTAGAGGATGAGATGCAAGTATTATAGTATTCGGCGTGGTTTACGAGTCGAGTAAGTCTCTGCACTATGGAAGTGAGATGCAATCGATCAGAGTACAAAGACCTACTCAGTGGTCAGGCTCGTAAGCAGTATGTGTTGTCTGTTATATGATTAAATGAGAATGAGTGTGTACCATCTTCGAAAATTAAAGACCACAACTTTATGAATTGAATCGAGCCTGCATGACGAGAATGTTACAATACGTATGTTTGTTGCGATCCGATATCGCTTTGTAATCCTGCTGTGTATCTATGATACAAATGATATGATATTATCTGTTATCTGCTTTCCTAATTGAATAGCATGCCTATATGATTTATCGTTTTAAATCGCATGTTCATTATGACTAATATGTCTTTACATGCTATATGTTTTAAGCATGTTTATCGTTTTATCATACTATTATAGTTATAAAGCGATAGTAATAAACCAAAGTAATTGAAATCGAGGGTAAGTATGAGCATAGCTAGTCACTGTCCGCTCAGCGGGCATCCCCCCATAGTTTATTGTGCAGGACGTTCGTGGACCAGGAGCTGGATTTTGGATGGGGCCACGAGACGCTTTTATGCTTTATTTTTAGTTGTTTATGAGAGATTTGTAATATATAAGACGCTACTCTTTTAAATTTCCGTACACAGAGTTGTTTTATTCAACTCTTGAATTACGATGTAACATTTTGGGTTTTATGTATAATTAATAACGCTGGTTTAAGACTTAATTAATTTCCGCCTTAGTAATTAAAGTCGACGAAAAATCAGGTTGTTACACGACGTACCCGTGTTGAAAAGAAGGATACTTGACGAGGCACATAGTACACGATACTCCATACATCCTGGGTCTGATAAAATGTACCAAGACTTAAAGCTGAAATTTTGGTGGATTCGAATGAAAGCGGTCTTGAATACGTTGCGAAGTGCTTAATCTGCCAAAAGGTGAAGTTTGAACATCAACGACCTGGGGGCCTACTTCAACCTTTAGACATTCCATTGGGGAAATGGGATTCCATTTCCATGGATTTCATAACGGGCTTACCAAGGACTCACCGAGGAAATAATGCAATCTGGGTGATAGTGGACCGCTTGACAAAATCGGCCCATTTCCTGCCAATCAAGGACACCTGGAGCCTTGAAGAGTTAGCTAAGGCATATGAGAAGGAGGTGATCCGATTACACGGCGTACCGCTGGACATTATTTCGGATAGAGACCCAAGATTCACCTCTCATTTCTGGGAGAAACTACAAGCAGCATTGGGAAGCCAACTAAAGATGAGCACCGCTTTCCACCCTGCGACCGATGGTCAAACTGAGCGAACTATACAAACAGTCGAAGACATGCTCAGAGCATGTGCTCTAGAATTCAACGAGAACTGGGAGAAAAGTTTGCCATTGATTGAATTCTCCTACAACAACAGTTTTCATGCTAGTTTGGGTTGTGCTCCATTCGAGGCACTGTACGGGAGAAAGTGTCGTAGCCCAGTCTGTTGGGACGATGCTAGTGATAACGTGGGAACAGGACCAGAGATTATTCAAGACCAGATCGAGCACATCAAAATCATCCGTGAGCGTCTACAAGCAGCGCAAGACCGCCAGAAGATGTATGCCAACAAGCATCGCCGACCTATTGAGTTCGAAGTCGGTGATCATGTTTTCTTGAAAGTATCGCCCATGAAGGGAGTCCGACGCTTCGGATTGAAAGGAAAATTGAGTCCTAAATATGTCGGACCATACGAGATAACCGACAGAATTGGTGAGGTAGCCTATCGCCTAGCACTGCCGCCCAATTTGTCGAAAGTTCACAACGTCTTTCACGTTTCTCAATTGAGGAGATACAGGAGTGACCCAAGTCACATCATTACTCCTGATGTGATCGCCATTGAGCCTAACCTGCTCTACTCCGAAAGACCTGTGAAGATTCTAGCTCGAGAAACCAAAGTGTTGAGGCGGAAGACGGTTCCCTTAGTGAAGGTATTATGGAAAGGTCAATTGACTGAACAAGCCACTTGGGAGACCGAGACCTCTATGAGGGAAAAATACCCCGAACTATTTACCTCAGGTGAAAATCCTATTCATCATTCAAGTTTCGGGACGAAACTTTTCTAAGGGGGGAGGTTTGTAACACCCCGTGTTAATTTAAATCAATAATTAGACATCGAATACTAAATTCAAATTGAAAATCTAATCTTAACTTTTAGCTCTCTCTTTTTCTTACACAAGCCACCCTATTATTCATTATACATCTACTTTAAATCATCTTTTTGTTATTTACATTTAATATCATTTAACAAACCTATTCCTTTGTTTAAAGTAATGAAACCCGTATACATTTTTGAGACCTAACTTTAGAGGTCCGAATAGTGGCCATACGGACTCGGAATTTAACGAAACAAAAGCCTAAACCACCTAACTTTTCGAAACGGATTTAATTGTAGAGTTTTCATAACCATTGGACAGACCGAACTAAAATCATGTTTCTGTTTTATTTCAAAGGTCTAATTTCATTCCTCGAAACCTCCTATTCTATTTTCGCCATCTCGACTTTTAAAATTTTATCGACCTTCTTAACTTTTAAATATTTTCTTCATTAGTAAATAAAATATTTCTAGCCTTAAAATTTTAAAGAAGACGATGGTTATTTTTATTATCAAACTTTATTTAATTAACTTACTTTATTTAATCTCTTTCTTTTACACTTTGTCTTATAACTTTTACAAGTGGAAAACTAGTCTCCACTTCTTCCATAATGTCGAGCCACTCATCCCCATTACCCCATTATTTTACTTCTTTTTTTTTTCTTTCTAAATGATCAAAAGTATAAGCTTTATTAATTAATAAAACAAAACAAAACTTAGTGCTCCATTATAATGCTCCATTATAATTGATAAGGCTAAAGTCGTATCGCCTATATCAAAATAAACCTAAATGACAACTAACAGCAGATAGCAGCAAGTAGGAATCGAATCCACAGGGAAACGGAGTAGTTCTAAGCTAAAGTCGGCAGAACAGGTCAATCTCAGGGGTGTGAAAAAGGTGTTGATTTAGCTATAAACTAAAGCAGGCAATAAAACAGATGAATAGAAATATAATAAGGGAGAGATTAGGGCATCGGGTTCATATATGGCAATGATTCAGGAACGCAAGTTAATAAGACGGAAGAGTTAAACTGTGCAACTTGACTAGGTTTGTAAAACGCTCTCTCGAGTCAATTTTAGCCTTAAGCAAATTTAGCGGGCTCTCGCAACTTACTAAATTCAACTCATCTAACTCGCGTAAGACTAGTTTTAACTCGGCTTTTCGATCTTAAATTAAAACATACTCAGGTTCAATTAAACTCGATTAAATCGGTGATCAAAGTAAATAAACCTAATTCAATTGACATAAAACGCGTAGAAAGAAATCAAGAGCACAATTTAATCAACCAATTTAATCTCAAAACATGTTCCTAAATCATATGTCACAAATTCCCCTAAACCCTAATTAGGAAATTAGCTACTCATAATTAAAGGCAAAGCGAAATAGCATAAAGAAGACATAGCAAAGAATAGATAAAAGCAATTGAAATAAACCTGAAATCTTACGGAGTACCGACGGTTACAAAGCGATGAATCTTGAAATTAAACTAAGGTTTTAATGTTTGAGAGAAAATAAAAGTAAAGCAGAGAACTAGCTAAGGAAATTAAAGCATAAGTGTATTTTACTACCAAACAAACCTATTTATAGTCTCCCAAAAAGTTAAAACACGAATTAAAATAAAATCCGGAAAATAATACATCAGGGCGGTCGGTGTCTGCCGGCAGACCGGCTGACCTGACATTTGGGCTCCTCATGAAATCATCCTTGGCCCAATTTCACTTCATTCTTGCTTTTGGGCCTTATTCTTCCTCGTAGGCTTTGGTCCTTTGGTCTTTGCTCGTGTCTCGAGCCCTTGTGCGTGCTTGGGTTTGGTCTTCTCGGCTTGGTTCTCGTAATGCTCCTAACGTCTCGGGTTTTGGCTCAAAACCACCAAAACCTGCAAAATGCAAATAAAAGGCAGCAGTATCGAGATATATAACAAATAGCTCATAAAACTAGTAAAGATCACGAGTAAATGCAGCTAAATGCGACTGAACCGGGGGCATAAAACGTATATAAATAACATGTATCAAACTCCCCCAAACCAAACCTTTGCTTGTCCTCAAGCAAATAGCATCGGAGAAAATCAAAGTGACACGAACTAATCACGCTAGTATCTCGAAGTGGACGACCTATGCACATAAACATTACAACCAAAGTCCATTTCACCGAGAATAGAGCACAAGTCTCAACCATTCACGCCACATTATATCACTAGCCTCTAACGCTTCCGCAAAGTAAAACTAACGACAAATCAATTCAAGCAAGGCCAACCGTACGAACCACTCTCCAAACAACCAATCTTACCACATCATTTCTTTTTTTTCTTTTCTTGCATTCTTTTTTTTTTTCTTTTTTTCAAATGTGGAGCATCCCTCGTATGTAGTACCGTTTAGCTTGACGTTCACTCGGTAAAAATCGCGCTCGGGTACACATATTTCCTTAAGGGTTACATCATTGCTCATACTCCCGGTCGCAACCAAATTCATGGCCACTGTGGTTACTCAAATCAATGAGTCCCCTCCGAAAGCATCGAAGCATTGCTCCAACATTATATGATCTTTCCAAACAAACCACAAGCCAACATACCAACATTCCACAAACCATTGCCAAGCTCGAATGTCAAAGTCGAAAGTAAACAAACGTAAAGCAATAAGAATTAAGCAAATACAAGTGGGTTAGTGTTGAGGCTCGCAATCTAGTAACAGGAAACAAACCAATCGTGCAAGCTAAGACGATAGAAAGTCGACTTGGAGATACTAAAGATCAAAGTTAATGCACTAATCAATTCTCCAAACAGGACAAAGCAGACCAAAAAGACTCGTATTTTTGTAATTTTTGAATGTTTTAGATTTTTTTTTTTTTTTGGATTTTTAAATAAATGCACACAAAATAAATGAAAAATGCAAATGAAAAGCGCGAAAGTGCTTCCCTCCCCCAAACCAAATCACACATTGTCCTCAATGTGGAAAACAGCATAACCACAAAAGCAGAGGAGGACACATAACATAAGGGAGTAGGAAAGTAAAAACGAGAAAAGAGGGTAAGAGGGGGTAAAGAGTGCTCACATTATAAAGTCGGAGCTCCCCCAAACCGAAGTCGAGCATGGAGTGGGGCTAAAAATCCCCGTATATGCGTCCATTTCAGTCCAACATCAAAGTACCTCGGCGTAGTACGCAGGAGAACGAAAAACGAAGCAACAGTGTGTGGGGGCCGGTCCAGACCGGCGGCCGGCCGGCCGGCTCCCATGCATTTTCCTCGTTTTTTCGCGGTTTTTCACCTGTTTCAAATTTCGACCGGTCGGTCGAGTCTTGCGGTCGGCCGGTACGACATGCATACTCGTAGCGTTTTCTTCAAAAATACTAAGGACAAGGTCCTAAAGTACCTGCGCGCTAAAAACACATATAAAACCCTCATCCTCACGCGCTCAAAATCAAACCAAAAGTCATAAAAATCAAACCAAATAAAGTACAAATGCAAACTAAAGTACAACGTCATCGGGTTGCCTCCCGGAAGCGCTGGTTTACAGTCCCGCACGACTCTTCAAAGCTTCAAAATCATCATTAATACGGAGGCCAAGGTTGTTGGCCATTTGCGACAGCTTCACTCGGCGAAATAGCATCCATTCGCCAAAGCACTTCACCAACTCGAGGTAGCGTAGCATTGTCATTCATCGTGGGTCCTCGATCGCGATACGGCCCTCCAAATCGCCCCTGTGCTCCAAGTGACTGAACCGTAGGCCCCCCTCCATCACTAGCGTCAAATACGTCGGCTTTAAGCACTTTCCGCTCCCCCAAACCAACCTTGTAGCCATCCTGTAAAGAACCTGCACACGAGGAGACAAAAGAAGCGACCTCCAAAGTGTCTCCAGTAGAGTGAGACGGAGGTATAACATTAACAGCACAAACCGACTCTAAATGCATAGGCGACCGTGGGGTGTCAGAATGGGTAAAAGTCAACCTCTCACCCCCCACCGTAAAGGCTATCGTCCTATTGCCCACGTCAATAACTGCACCAGCAGTGTGCAGGAAGGGTCTCCCCAAAATGATAGGTATGTGGACATCCTTGGGCATATCGACTACTACAAAGTCTACAGGGATAAAGAACTTTCCAACCTGTACAGGGACGTCTTGTAGTATTCCCAAGGGACGCTTTACGGAGCGGTCAGCCATTTGCAAGGTAATGTGGGTAGGACTCAAGGCTGACAAGTTCATCTTTTGGTAAAGGGAGTGGGGTAGGACACTTACACTCGCTCCAAGGTCACATAGGGCATTACGGACCACGAACTTACCAATAGAGCAAGGGATGGAAAACGTTCCTGGGTCGCTAAGTTTAGGAGGTTTGCCACCCTGCAACCTAGTGCTAGCCTCCCCTACAAAAGCCACTGTCGACACATCCTCTAATGTTCGCTTACGAGCTAAGACCTCCTTCAAAAATTTTGCATAAGCAGGAATTTGAGTAACAAGGTCAAGGAAGGGAACATTTACCTGAAGCATTTTGATGACGTCGACGAACTTTTTAAACTTAGCCGCGGACTCTTCACGTTGTCGACCCGGAAATGGGAGCTGAATCGGAATCGGGGGCGTTGGAGCAGCAACAGGAACACCCGAATTAACACCCAAATCATTCGACCCGCGCTGGGTCCAGTAGGTTAGACGACCATTTCGGCCGACATTATTGCTGCAGCCTCGGATCATCATAAAGCGTCTGCTCCTCAACGTAATCGCACACGCAGATCGGGAGGAGGGTTAGGAAGGTTGGCCCTGCGATGGTAGGAAGCCTGGTTGGCCGACTTGCGAGTAGCGAGTTGAGCCACTTGATTCTCCAAGTTCTTTATACCGCGTCCTTAGCCTGATCGCTCTTTTGCACGAATTGCATCATTGTCTTCTGCGACTCTGCATAGCCATCATCACCTTTGCATCTGTGACATCATGGCTCTAGTCTCGCCATAGGATCGGGTACTGTGGGGGTGGAGGTGTGTACCACGGGTTTTTGGTAGTTAAGCGGGGTTGTGGTTGAGTTTTGTAGGGAGGTTGGTAAGGGGTATTTTGTGGAGGTTGGGGAGTCGGGTTAAGTATATTATTGTTACGATAGGATAGCGGCCGACCGATCATAACCGGTTGATTAGTGCAGCGAGTTTTGATTATTGGAATGGTACGCATAAACCTGCTCCTGGGGTGCAGCATACCCCGTAGTGTGACCTGAATCATGCCCTGCAACAGCATTAACATGGGCACTCGAACTCCCCTGCATAGCATCAAACTTCCTATTCAGCTCAGAAAGTTGGCTCATAATTGCATTCGTGCTCTCACTTCCACGGTCGTTGTGCGCGGACCGTGAATTACCCCTCGGCTTCCCGAACTGAGCCGAATGAACAGCCATCTCCTCGATCGTTTGCCACGCTTTGTCATCATCCGTATTATTAGCAAATCGACCTCCCGCGGCCGAATCAAGGATAGCGCGACTCTCGGCATACAACCCATTATAGAAGGTCATAATGATCAACCAATCACCCAGCCCGTGATGTGGACACTCACGAATCAACCGTTTGTAACGGTCCCACGCCTCAGCGAATGTCTCATCGAAGCTCTGCTGAAAGCCCTGTATCTGACTACGGAGTTGGTTAGTCCGCTCTGGAGGATAGAACTTGCGATAAAATGCAAGAGCTAGACTTGGCCAATCCGTTATCTCCGCAGCGATCTTGTCTAAGTCCGTGATCCAATCTCGCGCTCGATCACGTAAAGAGAAAGGGAAAAGCATCTCCCTAACTGTCAGTTACGAGTGATCCCGTTCTGCTTAATAGTAGAGCAATAGTCCGTGAAAACTTGCATGTGCTTCCCGGGATCCTCAGTGGGATTGCCACCAAACTGATTGCGCTCCACCAAAGATAAAAAGGCGGGGCGAATCTCAAAGTTACCCTGGACCGTGTTGGGTATAGTGAACCCCTGCGGGATCGACTCCGTCTTGGGCAACGAGTGACTAGAAAGTTTAGGCATAGTCGCTCGTGGAGGTGATGAACCTGGAGTAATAGGAGGTGTGTCCTCTCCGTAGGACGATTGCGCAGCACTAGACTCCGAATGCGACGCTTCCTCAAGATCAAAATTAGCGATTAGCTTACTTGCTTCCTTACGGAGTCTATGAAAAGCTCGCTCAGGTTCAGGCTCAAAAGGAATCAAACCTGTAGGTGACCTGTGCATAAACAAGACTACAAGGAAACAATTAAAAACGGTCTCAAGGAACTAGGTTCCTTGAGACAAGGGAGATAAACCTGTAACGACAAACAAAAACTAAAACTAACTAAGCCGTTTCCCCGGCAACGGCGCCAAAATTGATAAGGCTAAAGTCGTATCGCCTATATCAAAATAAACCTAAATGACAACTAACAGCAGATAGCAGCAAGTAGGGATCGAATCCACAGGGAAACGGAGTAGTTCTAAGCTAAAGTCGGCAGAACAGGTCAATCTCAGGGGTGTGAAAAAGGTGTTGATTTAGCTATAAACTAAAGCAGGCAATAAAACAGATGAATAGAAATATAATAAGGGAGAGATTAGGGCATCGGGTTCATATATGACAATGATTCAGGAACGCAAGTTAATAAGACGGAAGAGTTAAACTGTGCAACTTGACTAGGTTTGTAAAACGCTCTCTCGAGTCAATTTTAGCCTTAAGCAAATTTAGCGGGCTCTCGCAACTTACTAAATTCAACTCATCTAACTCGCGTAAGTCTAGTTTTAACTCGGCTTTCGATCTTAAATTAAAACATACTCAGGTTCAATTAAACTCAGTTAAATCGGTGATCAGGCGAAATAAACCTAATTCAATTGACATAAAACGCGTAGAAAGAAATCAAGAGCACAATTTAATCAACCAATTTAATCTCAAAACATGTTCCTAAATCATATGTCACAAATTCCCCTAAACCCTAATTAGGAAATTAGCTACTCATAATTAAAGGCAAAGCGAAATAGCATAAAGAAGACATAGCAAAGAATAGATAAAAGCAATTGAAATAAACCTGAAATCTTACGGAGTACCGACGGTTACAAAGCGATGAATCTTGAAATTAAACTAAGGTTTTAATGTTTGAGAGAAATAAAAGTAAAGCAGAGAACTAACTAAGGGAAATTAAAGCATAAGTGTATTTTACGACCTAACAAACCTATTTATAGTCTTCCAAAAAGTTAAAACACGAATTAAAATAAAATCCGGAAAATAATACACTGGGGCCGGTCGGCCGGCTGCCGGTCTGGCAGACCGGCCTGACCCTGACATTTGGGCCGGCTCCCTCGCAAATCATCCTTGGCCCAATTTCACTTCATTCTTGCTTTTGGGCCTTATTCTTCCTCGTAGGCTTTGGTCCTTTGGTCTTTGCTCGTGTCTCGAGCCCTTGTGCGTGCTTGGGTTTGGTCTTCTCGGCTTGGTTCTCGTAATGCTCCTAACGTCTCGGGTTTTGGCTCAAAACCACCAAAACCTGCAAAATGCAAATAAAAGGCAGCAGTATCGAGATATATAACAAATAGCTCATAAAACTAGTAAAGATCACGAGTAAATGCAGCTAAAAGCGACTGAACCGGGGGCATAAAACGTATATAAATAACATGTATCAATAATGCTCCATTACTAACTAATGCTCCACTAATTCTAAGTGAAAAATGCCCCTTTGATGAGCCAAAATCAGCCGAGCTACTCCCTCCTTTTCTTCCTATAAATTGCTTCCATTTTTACTCCTAAAACACACTAATTAAAACACTAATATTACTCTAATAGTTCACTAGTATTCTAAGCTTATTCTTGGGTTTTTGGAGCTTACTTACTACGGGTTTTTGAAGGTGAAGACGGGTACTTGGGTGAAGCTTTGGACTTAGATAATTTAATTGATCCGGATAACCAATAAGCTTGCCGATTAAAGGTGACTAGTTATATCTCATAGTATTCTCTTAGTAAATTAATTTCGTTTTTATTATAATTTTATAATTATGATTCTTATGTTAAACTATGTTTAAACATCATTTATGTGTGCTTGTATGATTTGTGTAGTATAATAAATGATAATAATTAAGTAAATAGTTTACTAGTAATATTGTAGTAAAATATTCATATGTTTAGTTAAATTGAGTTTGAGCATTCTTAATTATGTTTCATATGATTTCTATGATTAGTTATGTTTTATTTAAGTAGTAATCATATATAAAAATTATGTGAAATATTAACTTTGAGTTTAAAGTGATTAAAATCGAAAATAGAAATTATATGTTAATTTGTATACAACTCGACATTTCCCATATTTTTTATGAAATTTTCACTTTTAAATTTTTGTAAATAAAATGTTATGTTAAGTTAGTATAAAATGGATGTTATCATATAAAAAGAATTAATTTAGAAAATTAAATTATAAATTATTAAATATGCTTTTGTGTGCTTAACTTTATTATATGTAAAGTATGATGTTCATGTGTTGTTCTTCATGTTCATATGATCTTCATGTTGATGTTCATCATTATTGCTCACTTTGATTTTGCTTTACTTTATATTTGTTATTACTTATTGTTTTTATTTACTAATAAGTAACTATAATACTATACATATAACTTAAACATTATAAATCTTTAAGAATAACAAGTTAGAAAATTAAAGTATTGAAAAATATTATTTATAAATGTAAATGAAACTTTTAGTAAAATTTCATGTTAGTTTAAATCATTTTTAGTATAATTAGAATAATTAAAATATAAATACTTTAAGCTAAAAACCGATAAAAATCGAAAAATGAAATTTTGAACAATCACCTAGCTAGCTCACGGCATTTCCATTAATTTTGGTCAAAATTTGACTTTTATCACTTTTTAGTTTATTGTTAAAATAATTTAATTATTAATTAATAAGTTAGAATTAAGAAATTAAAAGAAATAAAATGAATTTTGTAATATATTGTATTCCACGGCATTTTCATTGTTTATTGACTAAATTTGATCAAAATGAAATTATCACTAAGTCACTAAAGTTAAATAGTAATTAGAATTGAATTTTTGTATAAATCGTTTTAATTATAAATGAAATATATTAAACCGATAAAAAAGTGAGCAACCATTATAAAAAGGAATTAAATCGTGTGCTACTGCTTTTGCAAATATTAGACTGTTGAACTTGGACATGCGGACTAAAATGAACCATCCACGACACCATTATTATTAAAAATGAAAATCGCTAGATTTAGTAAATAGATGACTAAATTTAACTAAGTTTCAGTTTTAAAATAAATACCATTATCACTAAATACAAAACGAACTTAACAACTTTGAAACTAGAAAACTATACTTAGTAAATAAAAATGATTTAGTTTTATACTTAAAACCTCTTAAGTATAAAAATACGAATACGTATAAAGATACGTATAAAATAAAATGAATAGTGAAAAATGAATAATGAAAATTTTTACTAAGTATAGAAAAAAATTTAAAATGAATAAGTAAAAGACTTAAAGTGTTTTGAAAAACACTTAAATAAAATGGGACATATTAATAAATATTTCAATATAGAAATTTAAAAACATTAATAATTAACCACACTTCAAATAATAAACGAATGTGTTATGTGACCATATGAAACCTACAATTCAAATAAAACGTTTGACGATGAAACTAGGAGAGTCTAGTAACATGTGATATATAAATATCAAAGAAATAATGAATATTGAGTAAGTTAAATAAAAGGTCAAGCTTGGGCCTCGGGTATGAAAACGTCAATCGTGAGTGAAGTGGGGTTAAGATAGTCTTGTATACGGACGCCACTATCTCGACCTTATTGCGTGTGTCATCTCGAATAGTGTGGTATAGCCAGCGAGATATGCTTTGTGCATCACCTTGGCCGTTTCGCCTTAAGTCGTATTTGCACATTAAATACAAGATAAAGAATCTGCCAATGCTTTTGTATCAGGCTTTAGGAAATAGTCGTTTTATCCTGAGTTAAGGTGCTCTATGAATAGCATAGCCTACTCTTAAATTGGATATTAGTGTATGCATACTAGACTAGGGTTTAATTCCCCTATTTCGCTAAAGTTACCAGGGCCACCGTGACCTTATGCGATTGTCATCTCACGCTCTGTCTCCCTGCCGTGTTTCGTTCTTAGTGGGCGCGACACTAGCATTCACTCTTACCACATGTAAAGATCACTTGACGGGATTATATCCGAAGTTCGAACCATTTGAACACTAGACGCGATGAGATGCAAGTACTATAGTATTCGGGCGTGGTTTACGAGTCGAGTAAGTCATTGCACTATGGTAGTGAGATGCAAACGACTAGAGTACAAAGGCCTACTCGATTGGTCGTGCTAAAGCAGTATATGTTGTTTGATTAAATGAAAGTGAGTCAAAACCTTTTTGAAAACTAAAGACCACAACTTTCTGAAGTGAATCGAGTCTGCATGATGAGTATGTTACAATATGCATGTTTGTAGGCGATCTGATATCGCTTTGTAGTCTCGTTGTTATGTTGTGACACTATTGCTATGCTATTATCTGTTAATTGCCTTCATAACTGAATATCATGTTTATATGATTTATCGCTTTAAACCGCAAGCTTATTATGACTTATATGCCTTTATATGCTATATGTAATAAGTATGTTTACATTTCTATCATAATGTTATAGTTATAAAGCGATAGTAATAAACCAAAGTAATCGAAACCGAGGGTAAGTATGAGCATAGCTAGTCACTGTCCGCTCAGCGGGCATCCCCCCATCAGTTTATTGTGCAGGATAACCGTGGACCAGGAGCTGGATTTTGGACGGGGCCATTAGACGCTTTTATTGTTTTACCTTCAGTTGTTTTTGAGAGATATGTAATATATAACCTATACTCTTTTAAATTCCGTATTTAGAGTCGTTTAAATCGACTCTTGAACGATGATGTATCATTTTGGGTTTTATGTATAATTAATAACGCTGGTTTAAGACTTAATTAATTTCCGCCTTAGTAATTAAAGTCGACTAAAAACCAGGTTGTTACACCCAGGTTCCTTTTACCCTCCTGATTTTTGTTAAGCACCTGATTTTTTAAGAACATTTTCGAACCTATTTTAACCTCATGTTATAAAAAAACATTTTCAAGTTACTTAAAAATTTGTTTCTTTAAACGCTCTTCGAAAACAATTTCAAAGCGATTTTTGTTTCAAATACTTAACACGTTCTTCAAAGATTTCTGGTCTAAATATGTCTGGTCTGAACATTTTCAAGAACGCGCCTTTTTAGGAGCCCAAAACACCTTACAAGTCGTCTAAAAATATCCTATCTTTGAAACATTAGGGTAAAAATGGAATCTGGCTGGCCCCTTCAATTATCCACCTCAGAGAGGACTTCGTGCGCGTGGCAGTGGGGATAAACATGACCTCATTTCGGACTTCTAGGCTCCAGTGCCACCAAGTCACCACTACGAGGCGTGGCATACAGAAATTTGGACATCAAGGCTCCAGGCCACCACTATAAAGTCGACTCTAAAAGCATTGATAGCTATTAGTTTTATACATATTTTACCCTCGTCCAGAGCTGCTTTTTATTGTCAAAATGCGCCTTACGAGGCAATTTTGTTCTCATATTTTGTCCTAGAGGCGTTTTTATTGTTTTTTCGTATTTTGCAGGAAATTCTATATTTTCCGTGCATTTGAGCTTAAAAGGAGAGGATGACGGAATCCCAAAAGTCGGAGAGAAGATCGAGCTCGGGACTTGAAAGCTTGACGTGATGTTGGGTCGAAAATAATTAAATTTGAAGAAAATTGGAGGGAAATGGAGCCACGGCGCCGGTCTGAGCCGGCAGCCGTCCGACCGGCCGGCCCGCATATTTTGGACGGATGATTTTGTAATTTTAATTATTTAAGGGTAAATTACAAAATACCACCTTTTAAAATTGAAAATTTTCAAATTATCACCTTTTAAAACATTCTTTGTAAATTACCACCTTTTATAACGCTTTTCCACTCAAATTACCACCTTTTGTTCCTTGAGACAGTATCTCATTGGTTTCTTTTAGTGTTTACATGCGCAAGAATTCTAATCGGGAGCTAGTACCTTTTGATCCTGAACCCGAACGAACCCTTCGCCGATACCGAAAGATCTTCAGTGGGTTACAAGAAGCATCTAGCCTTGCTGAGTTAGAAGTTGTTCAAGAGGAATTTTTTGCTACTGAACCTGCAACTTTGCTACTTGAAGCACCGCCTATAACGATGCCGAAACTAGCAGATCACTCGAAGCTCGTAGCTGCACAGATTCCCACGGGCACTCCCGGACCTCATATTAATGCTACTTATAACATTCCACCTGCTCTTATCGGGTTGATTGAACGAAGTCAGTTTGGGGGGAGTCCTACTGAAGACCCGCATAGTCACATCGTCAATTTCAGTGACTATTGCTCCACCATGAAGCAAGCGGGTATCACGCAAGCTCAGTTGCGTGAATTGCTTTTTCCCTTTTCGCTGCGGGATCAAGCTAAACGGTGGTTGACTGCTCTTGACCGAGAAGCCGCCGGTGTTACTAATTGGGACTCTCTTGTCCTAGCTTTTTATAATAAGTTCTACCCTCCGGAGAAAACTGCTCTTCTCCGAAGTCAAATCACGAGTTTCCATCAAACTGCGATGGAAAATTTGAGTGAAGCATGGGAACGATACAAGCAATACACTCGTGATTGCCCACACCACAATCTTGAAGGGTGGTACTTGGTCGTGACATTTTATAATGGGTTATGTGATGAGTCACGACAGATTTTGGATTCGGCTGCAGGAGGGCGATTTACTCACAAGGTTTCAGGTTCATCTTCCAAACCCGTTTACGAGGTGAATGCGGTGGGGAATCAGTTTACTTCGCCCACTCCGATTTGTGAGCACTGCGGAGAATATGGGCATTGCTTTTATGATTGTCACGCGACGATGGAGTAAGTTCATGCATTCCAAAATTATCGCCAGAACAATCCATACTCCAACACGTATAATGAGGGGATGAGAAACCGTCCAAACTTGTGATACAGGAGTCAGAACGTGTTGATTCCTAGCACGCCAACTTATGTTCCTCCACCTTTCCGTAGTGCGGATCCTGCGCCGTATAATCCACCTCATGCTCCTCCTTCGCGACCACCACCACCTGTTGTGAACGATCCTATGGCCGAGATGCGTACAATGATGATGTCTATGCAGAAAATGCAGATGGAAACTAATCAAGCCGTCAAGCATTTGGAATTGCAAGTGGCGCAACTCGCTACATCACAATCGACTCGTCAACCGGGACAATTACCACCACAAGGTAACCCGCCGCAAAAACATGAGCAAGCGAATGCTATTCAGCTGCGAAGCGGCACGAAGTACGATGGTCCGTAAATGCCTAGATCCGATGAGCCTATTGTTGAGGATATTGAGGATGACGAGGAGGAGAAAGTCAAACCAAGTTATTGGTCTTTGAAAAAGCAGGCGAACTTCTTGAAACAGTGTCGACACGGAGCGGTCGGCCGTGACCGGTCAGATGGACCGGCTCTAACGTTCTGACTCCTACGGGGGTTTTTGATGGGGTTTCCAAAGACCCTAAGGCTAAGGGGACGAAAGGTAAGGATTCTTCTCCCCCTGAAATTCAAATTAAACTCCCGTTTTCGAACCGGGTTCACAACACGAAGGTCGATCAATAATTCGGTAAGTTTATGGATGTTGTGAAGAATCTTCAAGTCACCGTTCCTTTCACTGAGCTCATCCTGCAGGTACCTTCCTAGGCTAAGTTTATGAAAGATATTTTGACTACGAAGCGTTCTATAGGTGACGTTGAGACCGCAGCCTTTACGGGGGAGAGCAATTCCCTTTTATTAGGTAAAGCTCCTCCTAAGCTTAAGGACCCAGGTAGCTTTTCCATTCCTTGCACTATAGGAACCCAGGTCATTGATAAGGCGTTGTGTGACTTAGGAGCGAGTGTTAGTGTTATGCCTTATTCCGTTTGTGAGAAGTTGAACATTGGGGGGTTGAAATGCACTAACGTTACCCTACAGATGGCAGATAGGTCAGTTAAGAACCCCTTAGGTGTCTTAGAAGATGTCCCTGTGAGAATTGGGAAGTTTTTCTTTCCGGTTGACTTTGTAGTACTTGATATAGCTGAGGACACCCATATACATATCATCTAAGGGCGACCATTCCTACACACGGTGGGGGCGGTGATAGATGTTAAGAATGAGAAGTTGACTTTAGAGGTCGGTGAGGATAAGGTTACCTTTAACCTCACAAATGCTATGCGTAGTCCCATGATCGAGGAGTCTTGTTGTATGATCGATATAGTTTATTCTATCGTTGAGGGGAATTGGCCTCCGTCCCATTTACGGGACCCCCTTGAGGCGTTTATGGTTTTAGATGCTTGTGCATGAGACACGGGTGCTTATGGAGCTGTCGTGGATGTGCTGGAGGCAGCTTTGGAAGGACGGCAGCTGAGCCGTAAGGAGAGCGCATTAGTAAGTGAGTTGGTTCAACCTACCTATGCTGCAGAGGTAGTGACACCTGAGCTTAAACCGTTACCGGTTCACTTGCAGTATGCTTTTCTTGATGATACTAAGTCTTTTCATGTTATTGTTAGTGCGTCTTTATCGGAGAGTCAGTTATCTGAACTGCTTGATGTACTTCGTCGTAATAAAAAGGCGCTTGGTTATTGTTTAGATGACTTGAAAGGTATTAGTCCTGATTTTTGTATGCATAGGATTAACCTTGAGGATGGTCATCGCCCCCTTATTCAAGGGCAATGTCGGCTTAACCCTAACATGCAAGAAGTTGTGAAGAAGGAGGTCATGAAGTTGCTAGATGCAGGTATTATTTATTCGATCTCCGACAGCAAGTGGGTGAGTCCAGTACAGGTGGTTCCTAAGAAGGGTGGAACTATAGTGGTTCCTAACAACAAGAATGAGCTCGTGCCCACTAGAGTTGACATGGGGTGGCGAATGTGTATTGACTATAGGATGCTGAATGCGGCCACCCGCAAAGATCATTTTCCTCTTCCCTTTATTGATCAGATGCTCGAAAGGTTAGCTTCTCACTCGTTCTTTTGCTATTTAGACGGGTACTCTGGGTTCTTTCAGATCCTTATTCATCCCGATGATTAGGAGAAGACTACCTTCACATGTCCATACGGCACCTTTGCATATCGCAGATCTTTGACTTTGGGTAATGTAATACTGCTACATTTCAGAGATGTATGATAGGAATTTTCTCTGAATTCCTTGAGTCTATTAAGGAGGTGTTTATGGATGACTTTAGTGTCTATGACACTGATTTTTCATCCTATCTGGTTAATTTGGAAAAGGTCTTGAAACATTGTGTCAAAGTTAACTTGGTCTTAAACTGGGAGAAATGCCACTTCATGGTCAAAGAAGGAGTGGTATTGGGTCATATTGTGTCCGAAAAGGGCATCCAGGTTGATAAGGCAAAAGTGCAAGTGGTTGAGCAACTACCACCTCCCGTTTCTGTTAAGGGGGTGCGTAGTTTCCTTGGTCATGCCGGTTTCTATCGGCGGTTTATAAAAGATTTTTCGAAAATCGCTAAACCACTTACACAGTTGCTTTTGAAGGATGCCCCTTTTGCGTTTACTGATGAGTGTGTTGAGTCTTTTGACAGGATTAAGCAGGCTTTAATTTCTGCGCCCATTATGCAACCTTTGGATTGGAGTCTTCCTTTCAAGGTGATGTGCGATGCAAGTGACTATGCATTAGGCGCCGTTTTGCGTCAAAGACGAGACAAGGCTTTGCATGCTATTTACTATGCGAGCAAGACACTTGATGAGGCCCAGGTTAACTACGCGACGACAGATAAGGAGTTTCTTGGTGTGGTTTTTGTGCTGGAGAAATTCCGGACTTACTTGGTTGGATCGAAGGTCATTGTTTACACCGATCACGCGGCCTTGAAATATTTGCTAGCGAAGAAGGAGGCGAAGCCGCGATTGATCCGTTGGATACTGTTACTTTAGAAGTTTGACCTTGAGATCCACGACAGGAAAGGGGCAGAAAATGTGGTTGCTGATCATTTGTCCCGGCTGAGATTTGATGATGGAGGCATTTCATTGCCTATTGATGATTCTTTTCCCGACGACTCGCTGATGTGCGTTGGAGATGTAGGTTCAGGCACCCAACCTGAGCCGTGGTATGCTGACTTTGCCAACTTTATTTTATGTGGACACATAAATCCTGATTTGAGCTACTAACAGAAGAAGAAGTTCTTGCACGATGTGAAGAGCTACTTTTGGGATGATCCACACCTTATGATGGGGCTAAGTCGTATCACCTCAATCAAAAATAATCATACAAAACTACTAACTGGTAGCTAGTGGTAGTAGGGTATCGTATCCACAGAGAGAGGGTTAAGTTCTGCTAAACCTAAAGGGATTCTAGATTACTACAGAGTTTTTAGATTGGTTTAAGGCTAAACTAAAGTAACTAAAACTAAACTAAAACTAGGAACTAAGATTAAAAAGGGTGTAAAGCAGTGATAAGGAAAGTCTAGAGTCTCAGGTTCACGATGTTAGAAAACGTAGCAAACACAGAATCATGTAAGTTTGCAGTTAATTATGCTATGGGAACGACTACTCCTCTTGGATGATAATCTACCCTAAGGTTCAACTAACGGGCTCTCGCAACTTATTAGTCTACCTTAACTATTGCAAGCAAGTCTAACCTAAATCAGGCTCTCGATCTTAGGTTCAGGTTTCCAAGATTAATCTACTAATTGTGGCCAACAATCAATCAATCACGATATAAGCATGCAAGGAAGGCTAGCAATAATCAACAACAATCAAACAATTATCCTGACTACGCAATCATAACATCGATTCCCCTAAACCTTAGATTAGAATTTTGCTACTCATGGAATTAGGGCAAAATAATTGATAAACAAGATCTAAACTAAACATGATTAACAGTGAAATTAAACTGAGAATAATGAAAGAGAAATAATTACCAAAGGCAAATTAATTGAATGCTTCTGAAATTAAAAGTTGCAAGGAGTTGTAGAAGTTCTCCCCAAACAATATGCAATAAACTAATCTAAACTAAACTAATGATAAAAGTGTATGTGTAAAGACAGATCTTAGTCTGACAGTTCTCCTAGGTTTATATAGTAAACCTGCCTAAATTAATTTTCTAACCTAAAAATAATTAAATAATTAAAATTACAAAATCATCCGTCCAAAATATGCGGGTCGTGGTCGGGACATTTGCAAGCTCGAGCCGCGCCGTGGCTCCATTTCCCTCCAGTTTTCTTCAAATATAATTATTTTCGACCCAACATCATGTCTAGCTTTCAAGTCCCGAGCTCGATCTTCACTCCGACTTTTGGAATTCCGTCATCCTTTCCTTTTAACCTCAAATGCACGGAAAATATAGAAATTCCTGCAAAATACGAAAAATCACCAAAAACGCCTCTAGGACGAAATATGAGAACAAAATTGCCTCGTAAGGCGCATTTTGACAATAAAAAGCAGCTCGGGACGAGGGTAAAATATGTATAAAACTAACAGTTATCAAGCTCCCCCAAGCCAGACTCTTGCTCTTCCTCGAGCAAGCAACTCATTAACTAACTAGGACACACATACAAACATATATATTAGATGTGAAACAACGACTCATAGCTAGAACATGCAATAGTCACTTTATCATACACAACTCAAACATTCATGAGCAATCAAAGGTATTAGGAATAAATTCCTAACTACAGAAATAAAGACAATACCAACTAATCAAGTTGCATAAGACGCTATATCTTGAACCGTCGACCTTGCAAGACTGTTAAATTAGTGTCCTCTCGGGTTTCACTCTACACTCATTAAAGAACGGGGTGACTATATGTGGATATTCTGTAGAGATGGAAGAAAACACACTCACTTTCTCGACTCGTGAAACACGCCTGCAATCAAATGTGAAAACGATCTCTACAACCGAAATACGTGTCCAACCAAACAAATGACCTAAATACATGCCAAGGACTTACGCGGGAAGGCCAGGGTAAAGGGTAAAAGGTGGTTGCGACAAGCGCGTTTGGGATCAGTGGAGCTAAAAAACGGTAGTCGCATATAACTACAAAACCAAACCACTATAATCAATCAACCCAGCACCATCGACTCGGAGGTATACAACACACTCAAGCTCAAATAATCAACCTCCATCAGCAGTAGTCAAAGAAAGCTCGTCAAACAATCGTATCATGCACATACCCCAAATAAAATACCACGAACATACGTGCAAAAATATGCGACTAGCCCGAAATGGTAGGTAAAATGATAAGGTATGTGGGTAAATAATAATGCGGTGTAAAAATAGCCTTTAAGGCTAGGACGGGGCGCAAAAGTAGTAAACCTATAATCTAAAGGGTAAGAAAAATAGGCCATTTGGCTAATGTGGAGCTCGTAAAACAAGTATATAATGCTGCCTTTCCTCATGTACTACAGCTAGCCACCAACCCAACACGACTCAGTATTAAGCAGACCGAAATCACATTTATGCATGTTAATATTACGCCCTGCACGAGGAGAAACTACAAACACCCCAACAAACAAGGAGACCGGTCATAGATGTCACTGGCCTTGGAGGCTCTTATCCTCACTATATGTAGTTTTACTAATTCACGGTCAAGTCTATTCGTTCAACAAATGCAATCTAAACAACTGACTCGTAGGGCTGACTTAAGACCGGGTCAAGTGCATACTCAATCATATCAAGTGCATAGAAATAGGACAAGCAGTAAGCAAATAAAATCATCATCGCTTTGCAAGTTTCTACATCTAAATAGACTCTAATTTTGTGATTTTTGACATTTTTTAATTTTTTTTGGAATTTTTTTAATTTTTTTTTTAAAAGGAAATGAAAAAGAAAGCAGTAAGACGCGGTAAGACTAACACACAAATACAAAAATACAAAAATGAAAAAAAAACAACCTAATTCCTCCCCCAAGCCTAAACATCACAGTGTCCTCAGTGTGATCAGCAGCAAACCACAACCAACAACCATAACAACACAATCGGAGGACATAAATATAAAATGGGGAAGGAACAAAAACGAAATGAGAGAGCAGAAAACGTACTGTACAGAGGATGTCCCCCAAGCCAGCAGATGCTCAGGGGCTAGTGGCCAGCGCGCCACTAAGAAGAGTCGTCTGTATACGCATCAACAGCCGCAAGATCGTCGTCATCCTCCTCGCCATTCATCGCCATCCCCTGGCTGCCGCAAAGACCACCTCGACGCGCTCGGCCGGCGCATAGGTCGGCCGGGCCGAGCTCGATACCAACCAGGCTGAGCCCCAAAACCAGGATAAGGGGAAGAAAAAGTAGTCAGCCTGGATATTAAGTCCTCCATGAACATTCGGGTCAGTATACCCGCCATCTGGCCAAGTGTAGAAGGACAGGTGTGGTCGCCACGGTGAGCAGAACCACGCCTTGCATAGGCGTCGTAACTTCGGGAGGCGGCTCAGGCCACGTCGGCCTCTGGCCGGTCAATACGCGCGTGTGTCGCGCTCAAGTCATCGCGATATTCGCGACGAAAGTCATCAAAATCAGTACGAAGACCGGTGACACCTAACTCCATGCGACCCAGCATAGCAACAATATCAGGGTGGAGGTCGTAGTACTGCGTACCAGGGGCAGCTGTATGTGGTGGAGCTGTAAAAGCCTGAACCGGCTCCTCGACAGCAGCTGAAGAAGAAGAAGAAGCTGTCTCCCTCTCGCGCCGCCCATAAGTCTGGATGGGAATAGATGGCTCAGGAGCGCCCTGAAGAGGAAGCAAATAGGATGGCTGGTTCGGACTAAGGCCAGTGAACTGGGGTGCAGGAAGGTTAACGTTTTCCTTGCCGCCGATCATCCAAACACGTTGACCCGTAGGGCCGGGTCAAAGCCAATTCAACGGCACATGAAAGTAAGGGGTATCCAAAAGAACACTGCCCTGCACCGCCTTGCGCGGGTCGTCGACGAAACCGGCAACCTCACGAGCAATTAGGGTGATAAGACCACCCACATGTATACCGACGTTAGAAGTCGGGGTCGAAGAAATTTTCCTCGGGTGGAGGGCGAGGTGGTAGGCAATATCGATGTGGTACCGCTCAGGGTTGGTGCGTAGGAATTGACCGAGAATAGCAATCTCCTCGGTCCTAACGTTGTGAGGCTCATTCCGGCCGAAAATCGTCCATCCCATAAACAGCTGCCAAACTCGGATGGCCAACTGATGAATGTACGGGGCACTCATATGTTTCCCGGGCTCCTGTCGTAAGCCCGAGATTGCGGTCCACAGCTCCCCTTCGCTAAACCAATCGGAAGCGGTATGTGCCTTACGATGCGTAAAGCCAAAAATAGCACCAAGTTGGCGCACCGTCAACGTGCAATTATTATTCATGAGACGAAAATTAAGCACGATGCTATCAGAAGACCGGTCCCGAACAACCGCGAGCGAACTCAAAAATTCTCACGTGAGGCGAGCATAAGTCAGGTGTAATAACCAGAACATCGATTCCATACCGACTCCTTTAAATAATTTCTCGGTGACCGCATCTATCCTTAGGGCGCGCAAGGTATGTCCGCATATAAACCGAGTAGGGAGGAGGGGTCGTTTCTTAAAAGCGTGAAATTTAGACTTTTGATCGGCGGAAACGAAAATTACCTCGGAAAACGCGTCGTCGGGCTCGATCCCGGGAAGAGCCGCTTGTTGTCGGGTGTTAACTCGACCTCGCTTTTTTTGCCGTCCTTGCTCCGCCATTGAAATGGAGTATGGATTTAAAGGTGAGTGTTAGGGTGAGGATGAGAGTGGGTTTTTTAGGGAGGGTTTTGGGTCGTGGGTTTAGAAAGGGGTTAGAGAGAGAGAGTGATTTTGAAGTTATGAGGAAAATACGGGGTGTTTCGTGGTATATATGGCCATTTGTAAAGCGTCGGGCCTGGTCATGGCCATTGCCGACCGGCCGTGATCTTTTATATTCTCTTTTACGCTCTGAGTCCATCCGGTCAGAGACCGGTTGCCGGTCGGCCGGCTCTGACGTTTTTTTCACAAGAATTCTCTGCGATTTTTGAGCTTCAAATTTATGGTACGGCCCCGGTTGGAGCCCGGCTGCCGGTTGGCCGGCTTCAATCCCTTTTTCTCGTATAAGCATCAGAAATTCTAAGTACCGAATCCCACTAAATCCTGCGCAACTCAATGAATCATTAGTGGCCTCACTCTCGCCTCACCTGTAACAACCTGGTTTTTCGTGACTTTAATTAAACTAAGGCGGAAAATTAATTAAGTCTATATATTACAAAACCAGCTGTTATCGTCATAAAACTCTGTATACATAATACGAGTTTAAGATAAAGCAGAGTTATTCGATTACATTCTCTCAAAATAGATTACAAAAATAAGGCCTTCAATCCCCTGATAGATCAACGGTCAAGACTCGGGGTACCTGCATTAACATCTCATCATTTTCCCGCACACTCTTTCGATACATGCAGTTTCTAAAGCAATATGCAGTATAAATAATGAATAATAAATAAACAAGGAAAACAAATAGCAAGTATGCAATTAAAACACATAAGGAGATCATGATGATTCAATACGAGTATAAACCAATCAAATAACCAACCACGCTCACAAATAATCATACTCAACAAAATCACATTCCAATACTCAACCAAGTCATTCCGATAATCATCAAACAAACAAGGAAATACATTCAAACATATGTTAACTAGTGATTGTTCATTAGCGAGGCGGAAGCATGCAGACGTAATTTCGCAATAGTAAACCAGGGCCAAAGCGGGTTGGGCGTGTCGACACACTAAATCCTAGTGGACAGGGCCAAACAGGTTAGACGTGGTCGACATACTAGACGTCCAAGCAATAGCGGTCGAGGTGAACAAAGCGGGCGTGTGCGAGCAGGCTAAGGATACCTAAAGCGATAAGGGCGACCAAATCCCGAGTCTAATGTATGCATACACCACTATAGATAGGTTCGGATCATACTAGCCCTCGAGTAAGTAGTCACCTAATAATACGACTATCACCTTAGACTGTACCCCGGGTGGCTGGAGTTTCCAATTACCGTAGTATGGGCTCACGGAGATATCAATCATGCCCCATCCCCGAGGTTGTATATCCACTTTTGAAATAATACTTTATATAAAAATATTAGATCGCCTTTAGCAACTCTGGGAGGGAGCCAAAGTCCCCATAGACGGCTACCTCATTAACTTCGAATTCAAGAGTCGCGACATGGCGAACAATCCAAGTATTTTATTCAAGTAGTTCATTTCTTAATTTCTTATTTCCTCGTTCATTCAAAGTAGGTGACAATTCTGTAACTTAAATATATCGTCTAACTTTGTATAATGAAATTTTAGTTCTAGCAGTTCTTCAGGTAAACAAAACACATAGAAAGACTTAGTTAATTATTTGGAGTCCGTTTGTAAATTTTAAATATTTTTACTATTCATTATTTTACTATTCATCGTATTTACTATTCATTGTATTTACTATTCATCGTATTTACTATTCACCGTATTTACTATTCATCGTATTTACTATTCACCGTATTTACTATTCCTCGTATTTACTATTCCTCGTATTTGTACGTATTTTTATACGTTTGCGTATTTTTATACTTCGTATTTTATTCGTATTTTATTCGTATTTTATACGTATGCGTATTCCTATACTTAGTATTTATTATTATATTTCCTTTATACTTAGTATTTTTATTTTATTTCCTTATACTTAGTATTTTCCTTTTATACTTAGTTTTCTTATACTTTACAACTACTTTTATACTTAGGATATTTTTAGGTTTTACAAAACCAACCTTTATTTTTCTAAGTATATAATTCTAGTTTTAAAGACGTTAGGTTCGTTTTGTATTTAGTGATTTTGAAATATTATTTTAAATGAAAAACTCGATTTAAACTTAAGTACAAATTCTAATTTCAAAGTTGTTAAGTTCATTTTATACTTGGTCATTTTAAATAACATTTCAAAAGTTAAACTCGGTTAAATTTAGTCGTATACTTAACTAAGCTTTTAGCGGTTTCCATTTTTAGCGAGGTTGTCGTAGTTCATTTTAAATAGTCCGTATGTCCACATCCAAATTTAAGCATAGGTAGTAGCACTCGACAAGGTTCATTTTAAATACATGTAACGTCTATTTTTATCGGTTTAGTTGATTCTTTTTATTAAAGATTCATTATACAATCTAATATAATCCTAATTATTAATCAACTTTAGTGACTAAGTGATAAATTCATTTTGACCAAAATTTACCAAAAATAATGGTGGATGCCGTGAGCCTTTATTCATTATAGTTATTTATTTCTTTTTTTGTTTTTATTAATAATTCATTACTTTAACTAATTAAATTACTAAAGTGATAAAAATAAAAAGTGACAAAAACATTTTTGGTCCAAAAATGACCCCAAGGCCGTGTACCCTTATACTTGTACCATTTATTTTCATTTTCTAATTTTATCGGTTTTTGACTTAACGTTTTTATACACTAATTATTCAATTCATCCTAAAGTGATTTAAACTAGTACATAAACAATAAATAACCAAAACTTATAAAAATTATGAATCAAACTAATTATATAAATGAAGAACACATGATTATTTGAAGAACCCTAATATTTTTCATATGATTGTTAATTAGTCAAATTTTCATATCTTTATATAATTTCCTCAAATTTTTATAGCAAGTCCATTTTACCTAAACTAATCTTAAAATGTTATTTAGAAAAATTAAAACTAAAAATTGGTCCATATAAATCAAAAATGCCGTGTATATATATATATATGTCCATGATTTTTGATTTTTGATTTTTATACTTCTAATTCAATAACTAATTTACTTTATATCATTTATATGTTTAACATAAGTGAAAAACATATACAAACATTAACACACATAAATAAAAATCATTCAAACACAAGAATAACAACAAATATTCAAGAACACACATAACACTTTAAAACATTTAAATTTCATAACAAATTCATTTTAAGTCCTAAACATAAACTAATTATATTTTCATGTTCATTTCACTACAAGTATTTTAAGCATGCAATTTACAAAAAATTAAAACGAAAAATTTAGTGAGAAAATTAAGGGTGGCCGTGTGGTGTGTTAATGTTACACTAATATTATTTTTCGATTTTTGTCTCCTAATTTAACATGTGATTACTAGGTGATAAAGATAAAACATACATACATCAAAAACAATAACACATAATCAAATTTGAGGCGCTTATCACATAAGTGTGCGGGAAGCACCTTAGTTAGGTTTATGAGCTAAAAGATCAACAGTTGTCCGGGTCGACTATGTGATCAAATTGGCTAAGATCGACGCCTCCACCTTGCTCCTCGTCTTTGGTTAGAAGTGGTACATAAAAATGAGAATAACAAGTTAGTGATTTATTTTAGAACTAAACTAACTATACTAAAATTTTTAAAGTGTAGTATTATTTTTAGTTTAGGTGAAGTAAATATTTTAAATGATTTTGATTTATGTTCATATTTATTTATAAGTTAAGAGGAGGTGATTACTACAATAATTAGTGGAGAACTAACATAAGTGCTCTAGTGAATTTAAAAACAAGAAAATAAAAGTTTAAGAGAAAAAAATAAAGAGGAAGAAGATGAAGATCATCAAGAAGGTTGATGTTGAGGATGAGTTTATGCTTACAAGGGTTTCTTGAGTATGAGTTTTAATTAGAGAGAAAAGAGTTAGGACTTAGGAAAATAAAATTTGATGTGTGTTGTGTTTGTGTGATATGGACCGAGTAGAAGTAGTAGTAGTTGTAGTTTGTAAGCTTTGTATGTTAAGTAGTAGTAGTAGTATGTATGTATACTAATAATGTAATATGTGTGAATGCATTTGTAGGTTTAGTTGTATTATCATTAAATTAAATCAAAGCTAGAATGATGATGAAGAGTGTAGGAGTGTAAGGTGGATTAGACATGGTAGAAAAAGGAGACATGGTTGTGTAAGAGAAAAAGGAAGAATGGAAGAAGATAATACTTGACCAAAGAGGTCCCAAAATTTCGGCCAACATGCATGTACCATGGCTCGATTTTTTCGTTTTTGAAATTTTCGATTTGCGCGTACGCGAAAAGTCTCAAAATAAAATATATAGTCTTAAAATAATGTTTTGAAGTAAGGTCGAAAATAAAAATGAAGAAAATCGTAGAAGGGTGATCAAAACAAAAATTGGGTCTAGGATCCTCGAAACTTTGAAATAAAATCTTGTTGGATCGAAATATATATTTTTTTTGTGGAATGTTACTGAATTAAATCATTATGCTTAAACGTCAAAAATTTTACCAGTTTAGGCTTAGTGTAACTCAATATATCGAGTTTTAGCGAAAGTGTTAGTTAAATCAAAATGAAATAGTAATTTGATATTATTATTATATGTTTTGTTAGTAATAATCAAAATGATTAAGCTTAACTAGTTTTTAATTAGATTAGGATTATGAGTAAGTATATTTAAGAAAAGATTAGGTGACTTAATCACAATTAGGTGGCTTGGTCTTTTAGTCAATGTTTGACCTCGATTTGCGTGCCAAAATTTGTCGTTGAGAAATTTGTCGTAGGTGTTTCATTTGATTTATCGAGTTTGAAAATGTAAAAATAAAGTTCAAATTCAAAGTAATTCAAAACGGTTTTAATTTAGGTGCAAAATAACTTGTAGTATAATGTGTTAGGGAAATAAGTGAGCGAGGATGTTTAATTAATGATTTGCGCAATTATAAAGGCTTAACTTAACATGGAGTGTTACATGTTTAGCGAAAAAAATTCAGTCGCATTTTTATTATAAGGAAAAAGGTTGAATTTTAATTTAAGGGATTAAATTCTTTCATAATATTTTGCTATAAAAACACGGGGTGTTACATCACCTAATTAATTAAAGGAAATGGAAAAATCAAAATGATACAGTAAATACAAAAATACGCGGGTTGCCTCCCGGAAGCGCTGGTTTAAAGTCCCGCACGACTATATTACCTCATCAACAAGAGGTATCCGGGGGCGCAAGGTAGAGTACCTCGACTACGCCCACAACAGCAAATGGATGATAGAGCTTAGCTTGAGCCGTTGACCATTTGCTTGAAATCTTTCTCCCGAGTCCATCCGTTTCCAATTCGCAATAACCAAATTTGCTGACCTTTGTAACGGTGAATGGTCCAGACCATTTGGACCTCAGCTTCCTGGGAAATAGTTTCAAACGGGAGTTAAAGAGCAATACCTTATCTCCAACACTGAACTCTCTAGGCAAAATCTTAGCATCGTGCCACCGCTTAGTACGCTCCTTGTAGAGGCGCGCATTCTCGTAAGACTGCAACCGAAATTCTTCAAGCTCGTGTCGAGGTTAAGCTCCTTGATTGCCCAATAAGCTTTGTACTCGAGCTCAACAGGGAGGTGGCACGACTTACCATAGACCAACCTATAAGGCGAGGTGCCTATAGGTGTCTTAAATGCCGTTCTGTATGCCCAGAGAGTATCATCTAGCTTCAGACTCCAATCTTTTCGAGACTTCGCTACCACCTTCTCCACGATCGATTTGATCCCGCGTTTAGAAATCTCCATTTGCCCACTAGTCTATGGGTGATAAGCTAGTCCAGTACGATGAGTGACACCGTATTTAATCAATAGAGCGGTGAGCTGTCGTTCGTGGAAATGCGTCCCACCATCACTAATGAGAGCACGAGGTACACCGAAACGAGGAAATATGATCTTCTTTAGTAAAGAATGACCGTCTTGGCGTCATTTGTAGGAGTAGCGACCGCCTCAACCCACTTCAAAATATAGTCCACTACAACCAAAATGTAACGGTTTCCTATAGATGAAGAAAACGGTCCTTGGTAATCTACGCCCCAAACGTCGAACAACTCAACCTCAAGTATCGGATTTTGAGGCATCTCGTGCCTCCTAGAAATACCCCCTGTGCGCTGACACGCATCACAGCTCACAACAAAGTCCTTCGTATCACGAAACATGGTCGGCCAGTAGAAACCCGACTGCAGAATCTTAGCACCCTACGAGAAGGGCCGTGATGCCCTCCATAAGGCGAGGAGTGACACCGCTCTAAAATACCAGCAACCTTCCACTGAGGGACGCATCGCCGATATAACCCATCTGCACACACCTTAAACAGGTGTGGATCATCCCAAAAGTAGCTCTTCCCATCTTTTGTATTTTATTGTATGGTTTTGCTCAGTCGTTAGATGAGTTGCTTGCTCGAGGACGAGCAAAAGTTTGGCTTGGGGGAGTTTGATAGATGTTATTTTTATATGCTTTTACCCTCATCCCGAGCTGCTTTTTGTTGTCAAAATGCGCCCTACGGGGCCATTTTGTTCTCACATTACGTCCTAGAGGCGCTTTTGTTGTATTTCCGTGTTTTGCAAGATTTTATACATTTACTAGGCGTTTGAGCTGAAAAGTGGATACAACGGAAAACCCAAAAGACGACGTAAGGTTGAGCTCGGGACCAAAAGTCGAGAATTAGAATAAAGAGGCCAAAATGTGGAAGGAGTTAGTAAAGGCCCAAGTTGTTAGAAGATGTGAGCCCAAGACGGTTGGGCCCGATTACTTGTGCACTGGAGCCGGTCCCGGACCGGCGGCCGGCTGGCCGGCCTGCCGGCCTTGACGCATATTTTCACGGGATTTGTAATTTTATGTTATATTATTTAGGAAACGTTTATCACAGGATTATCTTATCATTAGTTAGACGTAAAACTACGAAATACTCCCTATTCTCTCTCTTAGTTTTAGTTTTTACTTTTCATCCTTAACTTTAGAAAACTCAAGCTTTGATTTGGAGATTTAACTATTGTAACCGTCGGTACTTCGCACTATTAATTCAAGCATTCAGTTCTGGTAATTATATTCTTACTTTATTCCTTAATCAATTTATTGTTTGCCCTAATCATGAGTAGCTAATCTTCCAATTAGGGTTTACGGTGATTCGTGACAATTGATTTGGGAACGAGTTTTAATTGCTTGATTGTTTGAAATTGTGCATGTTGATTTCTTCCTACGCGATTATTTTTATCAATTGAATATAGGGATGCCTAAATTGAGTTGAACTTTGGTAGTTTTGGTTTAAGATCGAAAGCCTAATCGAACCTAGACTCTGCGTAATTGATAAGTTAGGTTTAGTAAGTTGCGAGAGCCCGCTAAATCTGCTTAAGGTAAATATTGATTCGAGAGAACGTATTCTATACCTAATCTCATGCATACTTCATTCGGTCATAATTTCTTGTAAGGTTAAGTTCCTGAATCGTTGTCACTTTGAACCCGATGCCCTAATATTTCTCTCATTGTCTTTAGACCCTTTTATTACTCAAGTATAGCTTAGCTTATTGCATTCTTAGTTGTCTTAATTTTAACCTGTTAAACAATCCCGTAATAGCTTAGAGTCTAGCGAGTATAATAGTTTTTACCCTCTCCCTGTGGATTCGATACCTGTTTACCGCTAGCTATTAGTTACTTGTCTCGTAGGATTTATTTTGATAAGGTGATACGACTAGAGCCTGTCAAGCATGCATACACAATACAAACAAACGCGCGCGACAAAACAAACGTAAGCAAAACATGGTTGGCCACCATGAGTTCCGTGTTCATACTCAAGGTACCCTATTGTAAGGGTCCCTGAGCAAACATGTCTCGCAAAATATATGGTTTAATTACAAAGCGTCCATGAAAGGCATGCCATCCCAAAATAAAAGTTTCTAGAAAACGAAACTAAACTGCTTAATTACATAACTGCAGGAGACTACGCTTGTTCCTCAGGCACCACAGCTGAAGCATCCAAAGTAGGAACTTCCTCAGCAACGGCGTCAGTATCACCATCTCCAGCAGCTGCCCCATCATGCCCCTCAGCAGCAGCATCTCCCTTCGTGGTAGCAGCACTTCCTTCCTCACCAGGCTCGCCCTCCACCTCACCAAGATTAGCCGGTGCAGTAGCCCTTTCATCGTCAGAATCCTCGAAGGCCACCAGGACGCTGAGGTCAGGAGGCTGGGGGAACTCAGCACGGAAACTGGCCTCCTCCTGTTCCAGGTCAAAGGAAGAAGCCTCACAAGCCTGGAACTCCTTGAAACTCTTAATCTTGGAGTCCCAGGCAGCGTACACCGCCACCTTGGCAAGGGTCTTCTTCAACTGATGTAACACCCGGTGTTGTCCGAGGTTATTCGGGTCGGGTTCCCCGTTGAAGTGATCCACGTGATGAGCTCAAGTGACCTAGTGCTTAAAAGGATTATAAGTACTACTCATATCAACAAGATGCATCTTCTTTTCTAGTGTCTCATCTTAAGAACTCTTCAGTTAAACGTGCTTGCTGGAGAGTAGTCTTAGGATGGGTGACCTCCTGGGAAGTTCTCAGGATGCGCACGAGTGAGGACAAAGTGCGCTGGAAATGACCCGTGTTGGTTTGTGGGCGATGTACGCAGCCTGGCGAGCTACCGTGAATGACATTTCGGCCTTTAGTTAGGGTCGGGGTGTTACAAAATGTAACACCCGGTGTTGTCCGAGGTTATTCGGGCCGGGTTCCCCGTTGAAGTGGTCCATGTGATGAGCTCAAGTGACCTAGTGCTTAAAAGGATTGTAAGTGCTACTCATATCAACAAGATGCATCTTCTTTTCTGGTGGCTCATCTTAAGAACTCTTTGGTTAAGCGTGCTTGCTGGAGAGTAGTCTTAGGATGGGTGACCTCCTGGGAAGTTCTCAGGATGTGCACGAGTGAGGACAAAGTGCACTGGAAAGGACCCGTGTTGGTTTGTGGGCGATGTACGCAGCCTGGCGAGCTACCGAGAATAACATTTCGGCCTATAGTTGGGGCCGGGGTGTTACAAAATGGTATCAGAGCAACCCGGCGACCGTGTGGTCGAATCCTGTGTCTTGTTGGCCAGGTACGCACCTAGCTGGGGAGGATTCTGGAATGCTATGTTGTTGGTAGCTACCAGGCGCAACGAGGACGTCGCGTTCTTCAAGTGGGGGTGTGTAACACCCGGTGTTGTCCGAGGTTATTCGGGCCGGGTTCCCCGTTGAAATGGTCCATGTGATGAGCTCAAGTGACCTAGTGCTTAAAAGGATTGTAAGTGCTACTCATATCAACAAGATGCATCTTCTTTTCTGGTGGTTCATCTTAAGAACTCTTTGGTTAAGCGTGCTTGCTGGAGAGTAGTCTTAGGATGGGTGACCTCCTGGGAAGTTCTCAGGATGTGCACGAGTGAGGACAAAGTGCACTGGAAAGGACCCGTGTTGGTTTGTGGGCGATGTACGCAGCCTGGCGAGCTACCGAGAATAACATTTCGGCCTTTAGTTGGGGCCGGGGTGTTACAACTGATGCTGGGAGGCCTCAAGCTCCGTGATCTGAGCATCCAGCTTCCAGACATCCAGATCAGCAGCCGCCTTCAGCCGATTTGCCTCCTCAGCAGCCGCCATCGCCTCATCCCTTTCCTTGGTCAACACAGTCGCCTTGGCTTTCAACTTCTCCAGCCTGAATAACGCATTAGCATTCGAGGCCTGAAGAGACTCGATCCTTTGACGAACATGCAACGCATATTGGAGGGTCTACAAGCAGCGAGATGATTAAAAAAAAGAAAAAAAAGACGGGTTTCATTACGTCAAAAGCAGCCTCGCAAAGACCCTTGACAACTGCTGGGGTCCTCTGGCTCTCAAGGTTCTTCAGGGGGCCAGGAAGAAGGAATGCGTCTAGATCAGGCCACATTGGGACCGAGGCATCGTAACCAAAACCAGAGGAGAGGGTAATGGTGCAGCCATCATCAGATACCTCCACAGGGGCCTTGGAGGACCCAGGAGGATGCAGCTCAGGGCCAGGAGCAGATTTGTAGCAAAACGCAGAAGGGGGCTTGGGTGTCTTGGCTTCCTTCTTCAGGGGAGGCTTTTTGGATCCAGAAGGGGGCTGTTTTCTCTTATTCAGCAGGAGGGAGTCAAGCACGTCGGGAGCAGCGGAGCCTGGGAACAGAACAAAATCAGAAACGGCCATGGAGCACCAAAAACTAGCAGGGTAAGTGGGGAACTTACCAGATGCCATGGTAGGATCAGGTATAGGAGTTGAGGGAACGACGGAGAACAAGTCAGGGAGGGTACGCAACGCACGGGGAATCGACCAAAGCTTTGTCAAAATATCACTGGTAGGAGGGGTAGCCTTCAGATTTTTGATCCCTGCAAGGAAGGACGGTTAAGAAGAGTAAGCAGAAAAGATGGCGTCACAAACACGACAAAGACGGCCAGATACCTTTGGTTTCACCCCACTTCTCCAGCAGATACCCTGGGGGAGGGTTTATAGAACCGACCTTCAGGAATACGAAGCGACGGAACCAACCATCGTTGTTCTCCTTGCTGGTGTCGGTGAAGGAGTTTTTCCCGTCGAAAGCCCTCATCATAACCTGACCATAACCAAGGGACCGACAAAAGTACAGACCGGCCAAATCCGCCAGATTTAGATCAACGCCAATGTGCTCGCTCACCACGCATATGGAGTATAAAACCCTCCAAGCCTGGGCAGCGAGTTGGCCGGGGGCAAGGAAAAACCAGAGAAGGAAAGCTTCTATTAGAGGAGGAAAGGGGAACTTCATGCCCATAGTAAAAGGATACTCATAAAGAGCAACTCATCCAGGGCAGATGGCATCGGCAAACTCGCCGAGAGCGGGGGCACGCAAAACCACAGCCTCATCCAAATCCGCCATGGATCTAAAGGCAGGGAGATCATCCTTCGAAATTTCGGAGTCACGCCGATGTTTATCGTCCAGGATACCCCCAGAGGGGAAGTCTACTAGGGTGGAGGAGCATTTCTGGGAGCGAGTAGACATGGGAAAAGCGAAGAGAAACAAGAAGAGATGGAAGGATTACCCGGGAAGCAAGGAACGAAGAGGGCAAGGCGAGTTGAAAGAAGGGGAGAAGTCGGGGGAAAGGCTGAGAAAATGGAAAGGGGGCTGAAAGTTGGAGAGAGGGAGGAATAAATAGAGGGAGTTGGGAAATGGAGCATTAATGTGATGTGACCCTTAAAGTCACGTCATGAGTTGGAGGGAAAATTCCCGCCCAAGACACATACAAGACGTGGGCAGAAATTTTGAGGGCAAATGTTGGGCCTAAATTTTACAGCCCAGATTTGGCCCAGATAGCAGCGAAGACCTGCTCAGGACCTTGAGTACCATAGGACCCTGGGCAGGACCCAGAGCATCCCAAGGAACCAGGCAACACAGGACTTTGGACAGCCAGGGCCCTCACGAGACCCACCAACGGTTTTATCCCAATTACAACGGGCAGTAAGAGCAGTTGCGAGATTGAAGGAGCAACACAACAGAAGAGGACATTGAAGCCTACTCAACAGGAGAAAATGGGGAGACCACAACGGTAATCAAGAGGAGAGAAAATAGGAGCAAAATGAGGGGGAAGGTACAGTATAAAAGGAGCACTAGGGTTCAAAGGAAGGGCATTCAATGTTCAGCAATTATTTTACAACATTCTAAGCACTCTTCAAGCATTTTTCAGCAACTCTTAGTATTTTCTGCAGCAATTTTACACAAACATACGTGCTTTAGCACAAAAAACCTTGTAATCCTCCATTGAATATAGTGGAAAGTTGGTGGGACAAGAGCTTCCCCCCGCGGTCGTTTCCCACATCGGGTTTTCTGCGTAACCAAAAAACCTTCGTGTCTTACTTTACTTTCTTCATCTTTTTTCCTTAAGTTTTCGTTTACGAGTCTTAGTTCAGCATACGATTAGGTCGCTTTAACCCCAAACTCCTTGAAATTAACCTTGGTAAATTTTTTACCAAAACATTAATTCATCTTCAACTTTAGTTATTTTCCTTTTTTATCTCACCGTCAGCGTTGTCAGCTCTTTTTCATTTAGTAATTGGGGAAGGAATAATCGCATTAAATGGCTTAAACTTCATAACCAAGACTGCAATTTATGTGGTAAGAATATATTTTGAGATGTGAATGAAGAATGAAGAATGAAGAAGGAATTATATCTAAGATTCAAAATTCAAATCATTGAATAACATTATTCCTTTTCCCATTGTGACGGGCTTAAAGTCGTATGTCGTTGTTTTGGCAAAAAATTTACCAAGTTCAATTTATTGAGTTAGGGGTTAAAGCGGCCTAATCGTATACCAAACTAAGATTCGTGAGTGAAAACTTAAGAAAATAGAAGAAGGAAAGCAAAGCAAGACACGCAAGTTTTTTGGTTACGCGGAAAACCTGATATGGGAAACAACCGCGGGGAGAAGCTCTTGTCCCACCAACTATCCACTATTCAAAGAAGGATTACAAGATTTTTGGTGCTCAAGTGCACTATTTCGTACAAGTTTTGCTGTAAAATGCTAAGTATTTGCTGAAATCGTGTTTAGAGTACTTTGGATGCTGTTGAGTGCTGCGGTATAGTTTATGAATGTTGAAGAATAAGTATGGATGTTGAATGATCTTCCTTTGAACCCTAGCTTTCCTTTTATACTTGTAACTCCCCTGACTTTGCTCCTATTTCTCATCCATTGATGACCGTTGTGAATTCCTGCTGAATAGGCCTTACTTGCTCCTTTTGTTGAACGGCTTCCCCCTTTCTCGCAACTGCTTTGACTATCCGTTGCAATTGGGATAAATCCGTTCGTAAGACTCCTGAGGGCCCTGGTTGTCCAGGGTCCTGTGCTGCCTGGCTCCTTGGGATGCTCTGGGTCCTACCCAGGGTCCTGAAATGCTCGAGGCTCTGAGCAGGTCTTCGCTGCTGTCTGGCCCAAATCTGGGCTGTAGAATTTGGGCCCAACACCCGTTATGATTGAAATAAAATTTGTTGGTGGGATTCTGGCGATCCTGGCCAGGGTCCTGCGCCGTTTGGATCCTCGGAATATTCTGGATCCTGCCCAGGGTCCTGCGATGCCCAGGGTCCTGAGCAAGGTACTGCTGCTGATAGGGCCCAGACTGGGCTGGAAAATTTGGGCCCAACAGTCGTCATAGTAAATTTATAATCACTTACTCGACTAACTACTTAAATAAAAATATAGTGGAAGGAAGGGCCAACCTACATAGAAGGACTAAGCCAATTATTGTGTTAAGTAATACAGATCAATGTAAGAAAGTAACCGAGTTATAGGGGAGATTTTGGTTGATTTTATAAACTAAAAGAATTACCTACATAAAAATGTAACAAATATTTTAAAAGGATGAGGACAAATATGAGAGAAAATCCAGTCTAATATTTTAACTGCTGATTAGCATCGATTGTGAAATTGTTCACATTCGAATTAAAAATTACCAAATACACTATAGTGAAATATAAGTTAAATTTAATTTATAATATATTATTAAGATTAGTAAAATAAACCAAACTGAGATATTATAAGACCCTAATTATAAAATAATCAAATAAACGCATGTGAGATTCAATCTAATAACAGCAATTCGATCAAAGAAATCAATTGAGATAATAACCGTCACTAAACTAAAGTTAATGAAGTTATTTGTCGATCTCTTTCTAAATCCTAACTACAATAACCGCTATTATTAAAGGTAAAGATTGATACTTTAATCAAGTAATCAAACAAACGGAGTCAATTAACAAGAATAACACCAGAATGATAAATACAATTACTAATTTGCAACTTAGTAAAAAAAAAAAACTGGAACCATAGGTTTCGTACAATGGTTTTGATGATGACAATTGGGTTTTACTTTCACTTAAAAATATGTCCATATGCGCGTTTTCGGTTTATGAATCTTTTACAGGATCATGGACACCAAAAGCGGAGCTCGTGAATGACTCAAGGAAGTAAGACTCGAAGAATTGAGATAATGTAACTTTGATAAACACGTTGAATAACCTAGGTATAGTCATTAAGTTATCTGTAACCTTAGTGTACGACATCTAATCTATTGTCTAATAACTTGGGTGATTCCACTAGGTTGTTGGATAATATTTTTTATCACGAAATTACAAAAATATTTACATTAAAGATTTCAAAATATATCTTTAAAAGTTTTCTGAATTTATTTAGCAAGGATATTAATTTGGTTTAAGGGAATATTGGATATTTTCATTTGAGAAATATTTCTTTCTCCTTTTCCAAGCAAAATAAGATCTAATATCTTTTAGATCTTTTCTTAATATCTTAGGCTTATTCTTTCTTCTATTCCAATAAATGCTATGTGCTTATTATCTATATATATGCAACATTTGGAATGGAGAAAAACACACTTTCATTCACTAATTATCTCTTGTAAAAACCTGAATTTAAAAAAGCTTTTTAAATTGTTTATTGCTTTATTTTGAAATTGAAAGTGCGTGCTAAATATAATTATTCAAAGTTCTTAATCTTCGCTGCCATTATTCTCACACATTGATCTAAGTGTTTCAAATTCGTTCTACAAGAGAACAAGATATCAATCGAGATGGCGACAACAAACTTATATTTAATTATATAGAGTCGGGTGTATTTACACATTCTCAATTTGTACGATTAGAATCATCGTAGAGTATATTAATTATTTCATAATCCGAGTTTGGTGCTAAAATAGTTAATAAGAGAATAGTGAGCGTAGATCTCAAGTTCTGAGATTCAACCACTTCAAAATCCGTTGCGTACTCTTTATTCTCTTTTACTCTATCACTAAACAATTACATCGTGAGTAACTTAATTATCGATTAATCAATAGTCGTAGTAATTACAACTTCACTTTGATATTAAAAAGGGACCTAATATACTTTTTCAATAAATCAATCAATAAAATTACGCACAAGAGACAAAAATAATACTTAATAATACTTAATAATTAAAGAGAAAGAATAATCTCACAACTTACATAATCATAATATTAGAGTTATAAATTTAATCTCAACAAAACAACATAATTTATGAGATTAATATGCGGAAGCGATTTAAGGATCGAGACTTACCTCCAGCCATTGCTCATAAAATAATAATATAATCTTCAATAGTAAGGAATAATAATAAATAAGACTCCAATATAATAATAATATTAATCTTCAGATGCGACTTGTAATTCTGTAACCATAGTAATTTAGCGGTTCTAAACCCCCCCTTCTCACGAAATAGATGGTGTATTATAACATAATGGAGAGTAGGTTCAGTGACCAAAACAAATAAATCACCCTCATATATATACTAATCTTGGCATCAAAGAGTAGTAGGTGATTATGGAAATATTGTGTGCGAACAGAATAAAGATAATAAACCGAGCCAAAATAGGAAACCTTTTAGGAGTCAATTTCTTTGATCAGAAGAAACTGATTATTACCTAAAATTGGACCACATACATATTCATAAGACAACTGAATAAGATATAAAAGATATTATCTTATCAAAATTATAATATCGAATAAAATCTCAATATCTTATGAAAAAGTCCAACATTCTCCCACTTGGTCCAATTTAATGAGAGACAAAATATACGAATCATAGCGACAAATTCTCTTAGAGCGTGAATAAATCTTCCATGTATTACGATATACTCAGTCACTCAACCACACACACTTAAACTGATTGAGCAAACCCTATGTTTACTCTTGGTCGAAAACAAAATGATATTTCTCGGAAATGTGCACATAAACTCAAAATGAGAAAATATCCAATTAAACATAATAAGAGTTTCAACAAAACATAATGAATGTATTTACATAGAGGATCAAGTCCCAAATCGCACCAAATGATCCTTGAAATTCTTAATTTGCATGCCTTTAGTCAAGGATTCCGCGATTATTAAACTCAGTGCTCATGTGTTCGATGATCACTCTTTCTTGAACACATTCTAAATAGCAATTGAATTATCACAAATACATTCTAATCGGCCGAAAATTAGAGTACAACGACTCTATATTCAAATATGAAACTCTTTAACCATACACCATGTGAGGTAATCTCAAAACAACAAACGAACTCAATTTTTCATAGTAAAACTGGTTGTAAAGATATGCCTTATACTCATCCAAAATACGGACTATCAGCTAGCAAAACACAAATCCTGTAGTGAATTTTTATGTGTCAACACAGCCACCGTACTAGAGTCAGAATAGCTAACCAATTCAGAACAATTAGTTCGTCTATACATAAGCATGTATTCCTTCGTACTCTGAAAGTACGCTAGGACTTTCTTTGCACCCTTATAGTGATCGATTCCTGGGTGACTCTAATACTTTTCTTATATTTTAAAAACATACACAATATCAAGTTTATATATAGACCTGAATATTTATGATGTTATCAAAATATGAAGCGTATGGAACATTTTTGTTTGTCCCCTCGATGTAATTCTTAAGTTGTCATCCATATACAAATCAAGAAATAAATTTAACTCCCACCGACCTTAAAGTATATACATTAATCCATAGCATTCACTTCTAAACCAAATGAAGTAATTAACTTATGGAAATTCATACGTCATTTGCGGGAAGCTTATTTCAAAACGTATATGAACTTATTGAGCTTGTAAACAAAATGCTCACCATTCTTAGAGGAAAATCTTTAGGTTATTTAATATAACTTCTTCCTCTAAGTCACCATTGAGAAATACCATTTTCACATCCATATGATGTAGCTCGAGATCAAAATGAACTACTAGTGTTATGACCAATTAGAGAGAATATTTATTTAGCATAAGAGAAAACAAAATCTTCGCAAATCAATTCTCTCCTTCTGCGTGAACGATATGGTTACGAGTTTCACCTTATGTGTCTCGATATTGCCTAGTGAGCCTGCACCAAAGGGCCTTTACGTTATTAGGCAATTCAATGAGATCACAAACTCGATTAGATGTCATAGAGTTCACCTCATCTTTCGTAGCACTAATCCACAACTCAAAACCGTTAAAACTTGTGGCTTGTGAAAACGTAGTCGAATTATTGTCGACCCCAAAATGACAATTTGATTTTTGTAGATACACTTTATAATCATCAGGAATAGTTGACCTTTATAATTTGATAGATCTTCTAAATGGAACTTATTCAGCCTCACGGTGAATTTGTTCCTCCAACTCATGATGATCTAGGTCATCACCTACATTATGATCTATCATAATTTTATCAACTTTCGTGGAGTTTCTGCATTTGATTGTTGAACTTGACAATCAACTTAAGCGGCATGAACAACAACCACTCCACAACTTGAATCAGAGGTTTAAAAAATCATGATGATCATTTTCAGGTACACCTTCATCCTGAAATTGATCACTTCCACTGATCAAGTCATTCCTGAAAAAATATAGCAAAATGGACTGCGTGCATTTTGTCCTCTATATATCTACAATAGTACTCTCCACCTCGATCTGATTTCACGATTCTAATGCGCATACCGCATTAATTCTCAACTTCTGCCTTAAACAATATTAAAGCATCGATAGTAGTAGAGAACCATATATCGTGAATAATCGTCGATGAAGGTGATAAAGCATTTTAGATCATTCGCGTTTATGGAATCTAACAGCTTTTGAGCTCCTCTTTGCACCATTCAGAGTTTTGTTAGTTTGCCTTCTATTAATGCAACTAACACATGTATAAAATCAGTAAAATTTAAAGTAACAAGTACTTCATCTTTTACTAATCTCTTTAATCTTTCAATGGAGATTTGTCACAATCTCCGATGCAACAAAATAAAGGAATATCCATTCATAATACATCTTTTAACTAGCTTTGACATGCATTTTCAATAATATTATTTTGCAAAGACAACTTAAACCGTTAGACAAAATACCATCTCCTTAACATCAAAATTCTGAAAATACTGAAGTCAGAATCCCAAAATTAAAGGATTATCCAAAAGGTACAAGTCTCAAAAATGGAAATCAAATTTCTAATGAAATTTGGTACGTAAATGTCTTTTCCAAAGGCAAAATAAAACTACTAAACATATCTAAATTGCATGATCTAATGGCCTCCATATGTGAATGTAACACCCCGTGTTTTTATTAATACTAATTAATTATTTTAACAAAATTCTTAAATTAAAATTTATATAAATTAACTTTTATTCAATTACTTCAAAAACGCGGCTGAAAATTTTCGATTAAATAAACTTTCTCAAGATATTTCTAATTAAACTTTCTCGATTTTTATATTAATCCGTATTATATTTTTATTTTTAAAATACTTGTCAAACTAAAATCTTGATTCAATTGGTTTTATTAAACTTAGTAAATTTGCGTTTTACTTTAAAAATTATTATTACTTGAATAAATATAGTTTTATTAAAACGTATCTTGCAAATAAATGCAGGCTGTTTGAAAATCATGAGACCGTACCAAAATTTGTAACTAATATTTTTATATACCATTTAATTTTAAAATATAAGTTTAACAATATAGAAAATAAAAATAGAACTACAACGAAATATATTATACTTAATATATTTTATAAAATATAAAGGTTTATAAATAAGAGCGAATGAAACAGAGCAAATCGGAAAAATTGAACCCTAAAGTCCCCCATGTAGGTCGACATACACCCCCACTTGTGAATGAAGATATTTCTTTTTAGCTTCTAAGGCACACTTCCTTTTTCTCCTTATACTCCCTCTTTCCTGATCTCATCTTCTTCCTCCTCCTTTCTTTACCTTCTTCCTCCTTTTCTTTTCTCTTTAATTAAATTAATGAAACTAAAACAAGCAACAACAACAACAAAAACAAAGACAAGAACAACAACAACAAACACAACGGTAAATGACAACAACAACCACCAAAGAATAGCCGACGACCACCTTCACGCCGCCATAGTCACCACCATGGTCGCCACCGCCGAGCTCACCACCACCGACGACCCTTCGCTTGCTGCCACTGAGCACTCTGGGTGCTCTGTCGCCTCCCTGTTTCTCTCCCTCTTACTCACTCGCCGGGAGCTCAGTCAGCGTCACCACCAGTACACCACCACCGGGTCACCATTAAAGGCGACCTCAAGCTCGAGCATGACCACTGAACCGCCATGGCGTGCCCGCCTTCCTCCCCGCTTCCCCTGTTTTGTCTCCTTCCTCGGCCAACACCGCCACCATGGCCGCCACTCTTTCCTCACCGGAGTCAAGTCCGACCACCACTCACACCGCCTTTGTTAGCCTCCGTTTGGTGGGCCCCCGTTCGATTTCCATTTTATGATTCCCGTTTCGTTTTCGGTTTCGATTTTATTTTGTCGGACAAGGAATTATCGATTTGATTCTTTTTCTCTCGACCACCAAGACTTGACCTCGTGAGCCACCACCGTGGGCCTCCTCTCTCTCCCACTGCTCTTTTGCCTTCTCTTCCTCTCCTTCCTCTGCCCTGCGTTCTCGGGGTCCCCTGCTCACCACCGTCCTTTTTCATTTTATTTGGGTGAGCCTCATTCTATTAAAATGTCCCGATTTTAGTTCATTATATTTCGTCGATTAATTAATTATTGACTTGCGTATGTATCACTTCTCTTTTTCCCGTCTTTTGTGGGTGAGATGTCGCTGTCACTTTCGAGTTAGGCCGGACCGTTGTCGTGCTTGGAACTTATTTATGTCGGGTTTTATTTGGAGGCCTCTGTTCGTGAGCCAAACATAAGGTGCCCCCGCACACTAGTTTAATTTACGTATTTAGAATATATAATTTTTGTGTTCATGTGTTATATAAATGATTTATGTGATTTTGTGAATTTTGATTGTGTGTTAATTTGAATTATTATATGATGTTGAATTGAATTGTGAAATATGATTTTTGTGATTATATGATAAGTGAAAAATATGCGTTGTTGAATTATTGTTGAATTTATATGAAATTTTATCATGTTGAAATTATATATTATGTGTAAACTGTTGACCATATTAAATATAAGTATCACCAGTCTAAAATAAGACTAAAATGTTATTAACCGACTTAAGTAAATAAACTAAATAAATGTGAATATATATGGTCGTAAAAATATTTATAATTACTAAAAATTTACTAAGTATAATTATACAAAAAGTTAGATTTATGTTTTAACATATGGCTTAACTAATAAACTAATTTTTAAACTAGTAATGAACTTAAAATATAAATTTCACTAAAGGAGTTTCACCTAAAGTATTAAATATAAATAAATTAAAGGAAGTCTCGAAAATAAATTGAAGGTTAGGTGAACTCGTATAAAAATAAATTTAAGAACTAACGTCGCAAATATTAATCGCGCTAGAGCTAAAATGTCAAGTTTTCAATTATTAAAGATCAACTAAATTGACTAAGTATACAAAGTGAGAGTGGAAATATAAATAAAATTTTATAGATGAACTAATATATATATATATATATATATATAATATATAAATGTCACCTCTATGATTATAATTAAAAGTAAAATTCAAAATGTCGAATACTATATATCCTTATAATTTAATAATTTGATTTAAAAATAAAAACTCACAAAATCAATATGAGCCATGTTATAAAAAAAATTTAAACTATAAAGTTTATGGCATTAGAAAAAGTTATAAATTTAAATAAGTTAAACTTAAGTGAATATTGCTAAAATATAAATATTAATAAACTCACGATCGAATTATTGAATCACCTAATACGACTACGTAAAAGTTACATAAATAAAATCAATTAAGAAATTAGACCACCTAAACAAATAATTCCTAAATGTCATTATATTATATTTTACTAAACATACTAAATTTTGCTAAGTATCATCGAGATATTTTTTACAAGTTAAAATAAATGTTATAACTACTAAATCGCTAAACACTTTACAATTTTAAATAAAAAGGGAGAAATAAATGTGAGTTATAATGAAATTCAATTATTTATATTACTAATCACTAATCTATTTTAAATTACTTAAAATTTAAATGAAACTAAATTGAGCTTATAAATAAAATGAACTATTCTTAATTACTAAAATATAAACTAATAATACGTATAAGTATAAAAGTGAAATATATAATAATTCAACCTTACCTCATACTAATAAGAGAAAACGAAGAAATGTATAAATAAATAATATACTAAATGTGATTAACGTGTCTATACTTAATTTGATACAGTCTTTACATAATACAAAGTTTGACGATATTATAATTAGTAAGAACTGTAACCTGTGTTATGAATAATAAAATAAATAATGAATTAAGTGTTGAATACTTGACGTTACCGTTTTTCCTCACATGTATAGAATAATACGCACCTCTATTTTGAATTGCCCTTTCGATGACTACTCTTTGACCGTCCACTCTAACTTGGGAACCCTAAGATACTCTGCGGTTGTTTGGGTTGAATCAAGCGGTGAGGAATATATTCCTCATACTCGATATTCCTTCGACAACTTAGGATAATGAATCAAAAGGCGGCGGGCATGAGATTATACCCTTCGATTATAACGTTGTATGATTAGTACTCGGGTGTCTGCGATGTTAAACGCTATAGGGTCAGGATTGGTAAGGTAGCCGCATATGGGGACACTATCACGCTTATTAGGTGCTAGTGGTGCATTTAATGACTCTCACAGTCGTTATTTAACGTGATTTTCGCCCTGGGTATCGATTCGTTCACGGGCCCATATGAGGTAACGGAAAATAGCCATTCCCATCCGGGGAATCTGTCGTAGTGTAATAGTCGTACCAATAGGGTAGTGTGTGCATACAAAAGACAAGGGACTGATCCTCCTTATTACCTGCTTGATATCGTTAGCATTTAAAGTCCGTTGATGTGACCGGCACGCTAATGCGCGGACGCTTATTAGGTCTGCATGTTTCCATCCTTGCTAGTTTGTTGGCTTATGGTCGTGTTTCATCTTAGATTATCCATGTTGTGTTGGATGTTAGGTAGCTGTATCTTATGCTACTTAGTGTTTGATCTGATGTACGAGTCTGAGTAACTAGTGCACTTTGATAGAAGATTATATGGGTAATTATCTATGAGAGTACACAAGCCACTCTGTAGTCAAGACTCGCGAGTATATGTTACTATATGAATAATTGAAAAGGGTCGACTACCCCGAATATGAATGAAATAATAATGATTTGCCTATATGATTATGAATTGAGATAATTTGATGATTCAATTGCTACGTTATATGATTTATGATATGTTATGTTTTATAAATTGCATTATTGTATGTTTTAATTGCGCTGATTTAATTACATGCGCATATGTTAATTATTATGTGTTTACCGCTATGGGTTTTATGTGGCTTAGCGTGTGCGGGGTCATAATCGAGTTTGAACGGCATTTTCCCGTAGGTACCCCGAGGCTACATTGACGAATTATATCAGGGGATTGAAGGCCTTATTTTATATTTTGAGAGAATGTAATAAATTAAACTTTGCTTTATCTATGACTCTTATTATGTATAATGAGTTGTAATACGATGACAGCTGGTTTTGTAATAAATAGACTTAATTAATATTCCGCCTTAGTTTAATTAAAGTCACGAAAAACCAGGTTATTCTGATTGGTATCGAGTCAGCTCTTGCGACCGTGAATAACTTAAAGTTATCTCATCTAGCGAGACGACACCTGGGCCAGACATTCATATTGTATGTCAGGCATAGACTTATAGGATCAAATAATGAATTAGAAATCTCTAGATCGCTAAAATAATAACTTAGATCACTTTAAATTGTGAGAAAGGGTAGAAACTTAAGGATCGACCTAAAAATAAAAGACTAGTTAGATGAGCGATAGAATCTTATCATATTATAATTCTTTTACTTGCTAAGTGCTCTATGACTGATCTCTTTGGCTAACAAGTCTTCTATACTAACGTTACCATCGATCGAGACGTATAAATCAAGGACGAGACGACAAAGACTCAAGCACTTGCAAATGGACGCATTAAGAGTCGAACGATCTGAAGAAACGCTCTGGACCTTGGAGAAATCCATTGCTTTGAAGACCTCTATAACTTTCCTAAAAATCCATATACGTCTCTTCCTAACTTGTTCAAAAAGAAAATTTTAATCGATCTATTTTAATTATTTTCTTCTTTTGAAATAAAACTTTCCTAACTTATACTCCTATAATGAAAAGATCTCTATCCCTTTTCATTTCTCGCAAATACAAGACTTAAAGACAAGACACAAGCACATGCAGAGAGGCGTGTCAAGAATCATGCTACCTGAGACAACTTCCAAGACGTCGAAGATTTCTGAGGCATTGAAGATTTCTACAACCATATCAAAATCATCCTTTAAATTTAAATATTTTTAAATTGAGTAGTTTCAAAATCCTAGCCTTACTATCTCGTTTTAAACATTTCAAAATCGTAAATTTATAATTTCTAACTACCTTCCAAAATTTACCTTCGTATTTCGTCTTTAAAACGTCTTTGAAAATTATTTATTGTTTCGAAGAATGTTTATTTCGTCATTTGAGATATCTTTTGATATTTAATTATCTTAAATTGCTTATTCTATATTTTCTTCCCTTTTTAAACTTTACTACTTTTCAAGTTCCTTAAATCTATTTCTACCTTCTCGTGAAATTTCATCCGTTTTAAAACTTATAGTTTTCTACGTATTAACACCTGAAATGGATTTTCTTATTTTAACTTCTCTTCATAAAATCCTTATATTCTAAATTTTAGATACTTTTGAGACTTAGTTGTTTCGACCTCTTTTCTTTATATTTTAACTACCTTTCGAACTTGTCATATTTATTACAATTTTCTCTCGTCAAAATATACTTACATATGTCGTATTTTCTTTTTATATAACCCCTTATTATAAATTTCGAATCATATCCTAAATATGATTTATAACATTTCCGTTTTCCCCTAATAACATTATAATAGTAATTTTAAGAAAATGAGCTATATCAACAGGGTTATCCATAATTCTCTAAAATTTTACTTAATCATACAACGATAACCTATATTCCCATTATTTCATTAAAGCTCATATTTTTCTTATGATCACTACGATTTTTACATATTTTCCCTAAATGCCGTTTTTCCTAAGGCTATATATCTTATGTATGTGATCATTAAAAATAACAATAATAATATTATGTAAATACGCTTAAAACTTCTTAAGGGGGTAGGACAATAATTTGATTATATCACAATCCTAATTAAATATTAAAATTCTTTATTTTAACCTATTTTAAGGTTAACATTTATTTTCAAATTTAAATAAAGTATTTTAATTCTTAAAATGCTTATTATTTTTATTTAATTCAATTCCGTACAAAACTTCTAGACCCTACCTTTTTGAAAACCTCCTTCTCGCTGATTTTGAAAATGACAATACAGCAACAATTATATATTAATTCGAAAAACAACTATTTATATTTTGAAATTATTAAATTCTTCAATAATCCCTTCGAATAAAATCTTGCCCAATCAAGAGCAATGTTAATATTCGAATCTCAAAAATCTCGGCATTTTCTCTAGCAACCTTGTTTTGTCTTGAGCAATATTACTATTTCAATTCCAAAAACCTTGATGTTTTCTCCAACTGTTTTTAATACTCGAGTAGTTATCCATCCTATTCAAGTTTCGGGGACGAAACTTCTCTTAAGGGGGTAGGATTGTAACACCCCGTGTTTTTATTAATACTAATTAATTATTTTAACAAAATTCTTAAATTAAAATTTATATAAATTAACTTTTATTCAATTACTTCAAAAACGCGGCTGAAAATTTTCGATTAAATAAACTTTCTCAAGATATTTCTAATTAAACTTTCTCGATTTTTATATTAATCCGTATTATATTTTTATTTTTAAAATACTTGTCAAACTAAAATCTTGATTCAATTGGTTTTATTAAACTTAGTAAATTTGCGTTTTACTTTAAAAATTATTATTACTTGAATAAATATAGTTTTATTAAAACGTATCTTGCAAATAAACAGACCGTTTGAAAATCTGTGAGACCGTACCAAAATTTGTAACTAATATTTTTATATACCATTTAATTTTAAAATATAAGTTTAACAATATAGAAAATAAAAATAGAACTACAACGAAATATATTATACTTAATATATTTTATAAAATATAAAGGTTTATAAATAAGAGCGAATGAAACAGAGCAAATCGGAAAAATTGAACCCTAAAGTCCCCCATGTAGGTCGACATACACCCCCACTTGTGAATGAAGATATTTCTTTTTAGCTTCTAAGGCACACTTCCTTTTTCTCCTTATACTCCCTCTTTCCTGATCTCATCTTCTTCCTCCTCCTTTCTTTACCTTCTTCCTCCTTTTCTTTTCTCTTTAATTAAATTAATGAAACTAAAACAAGCAACAACAACAACAACAAAAACAGCACGGCAACAACAACAACAAACACAACAGCCGACAACAACAACCACCAGCAACAGCGACGACCACCTTCACGGCCGCCATAGTCACCACCATGGCTGCCACCGTCGAGCTCACCACCACCGACGACCGCCCCTGTTTGCTGCCACCTGAGCACTACCGTGCTCTGTCGCCTCCCCCTGTTTCTCTCCCTCTTCTCACTCGCCGGAGTCTCAGCGCCACCACCAGACACCACCACCGGGTCACCATTAAAGGCGCCCACAAGCTCGAGCATGCCCACCTGACCCGCCATGGCCGTGCCCCGTCTTCCTCCCCTGCTTCCCCCTGTTTTCTGTCCCCTTCCTCGGCCGACACCGCCACCATGGCCGCCACTCTTTCCTCACCGGAGTCAAGTCCGACCACCACTCACACCGCCTTTGTTAGCCTCCGTTTGGTGAGCCCCTTTCGATTTCCATTTTATGATTCCCGTTTCGTTTTCGGTTTTGATTTTATTTTGTCGGTCAAGTAATTATCGATTTGATTCTTTTTCTCTCTCGACCACCACCGGGCGACCTCGCCGAGCCACCACCGTGGGCCTCCTCTCTCTCCTCGCTCTTTTCCTTCTCTTCTCCTCTCCTTCCTCGCCTGCGTTCTCGGGGTCCCTGCTTCACCACCGCCCTTTTTCATTTTATTTGGGTGAGCCTCATTCTATTAAAATGTCCCGATTTTAGTTCATTATATTTAAATCGATTAATTAATTATTGACTTGCGTATGTATCACTTCTCTTTTTCGTCTTTTGTGTGTGAGATGTCGCTGTCACTTTCGAGTTAGGCCGGACCGTTGTCGTGCTTGGAACTTATTTATGTCGGGTTTTATTTGGAGGCCTCTGTTCGTGAGCCAAACATAAGGTGCCCCCGCACACTAGTTTAATTTACGTATTTAGAATATATAATTTTTGTGTTCATGTGTTATATAAATGATTTATGTGATTTTGTGAATTTTGATTGTGTGTTAATTTGAATTATTATATGATGTTGAATTGAATTGTGAAATATGATTTTTGTGATTATATGATAAGTGAAAAATATGCGTTGTTGAATTATTGTTGAATTTATATGAAATTTTATCATGTTGAAATTATATATTATGTGTAAACTGTTGACCATATTAAATATAAGTATCACCAGTCTAAAATAAGACTAAAATGTTATTAACCGACTTAAGTAAATAAACTAAATAAATGTGAATATATATGGTCGTAAAAATATTTATAATTACTAAAAATTTACTAAGTATAATTATACAAAAAGTTAGATTTATGTTTTAACATATGGCTTAACTAATAAACTAATTTTTAAACTAGTAATGAACTTAAAATATAAATTTCACTAAAGGAGTTTCACCTAAAGTATTAAATATAAATAAATTAAAGGAAGTCTCGAAAATAAATTGAAGGTTAGGTGAACTCGTATAAAAATAAATTTAAGAACTAACGTCGCAAATATTAATCGCGCTAGAGCTAAAATGTCAAGTTTTCAATTATTAAAGATCAACTAAATTGACTAAGTATACAAAGTGAGAGTGGAAATATAAATAAAATTTTATAGATGAACTAATATATATATATATATATATATAATATATATAAATGTCACCTCTATGATTATAATTAAAAGTAAAATTCAAAATGTCGAATACTATATATCCTTATAATTTAATAATTTGATTTAAAAATAAAAACTCACAAAATCAATATGAGCCATGTTATAAAAAAAATTTAAACTATAAAGTTTATGGCATTAGAAAAAGTTATAAATTTAAATAAGTTAAACTTAAGTGAATATTGCTAAAATATAAATATTAATAAACTCACGATCGAATTATTGAATCACCTAATACGACTACGTAAAAGTTACATAAATAAAATCAATTAAGAAATTAGACCACCTAAACAAATAATTCCTAAATGTCATTATATTATATTTTACTAAACATACTAAATTTTGCTAAGTATCATCGAGATATTTTTACAAGTTAAAATAAATGTTATAACTACTAAATCGCTAAACACTTTACAATTTTAAATAAAAAGGGAGAAATAAATGTGAGTTATAATGAAATTCAATTATTTATATTACTAATCACTAATCTATTTTAAATTACTTAAAATTTAAATGAAACTAAATTGAGCTTATAAATAAAATGAACTATTCTTAATTACTAAAATATAAACTAATAATACGTATAAGTATAAAAGTGAAATATATAATAATTCAACCTTACCTCATACTAATAAGAGAAAACGAAGAAATGTATAAATAAATAATATACTAAATGTGATTAACGTGTCTATACTTAATTTGATACAGTCTTTACATAATACAAAGTTTGACGATATTATAATTAGTAAGAACTGTAACCTGTGTTATGAATAATAAAATAAATAATGAATTAAGTGTTGAATACTTGACGTTACCGTTTTTCCTCACATGTATAGAATAATACGCACCTCTATTTTGAATTGCCCTTTCGATGACTACTCTTTGACCGTCCACTCTAACTTGGGAACCCTAAGATTCTCTGCGGTTGTTTGGGTTGAATCCGACAGTGAGGAATATATTCCTCATACTCGATATTCCTTCGACAACTTAGGATAATGAATCAAAAGGCCCGGCCCGACATGAGATTATACCCTTCGATTATAACGTTGTATGATTAGTACTCGGGTGTCTGCGATGTTAAACGCTATAGGGTCAGGATTGGTAAGGTAGCCGCATATGGGGACACTATCACGCTTATTAGGTGCTAGTGGTGCATTTAATGACTCTCACAGTCGTTATTTAACGTGATTTTCGCCCTGGGTATCGATTCGTTCACGGGCCCATATGAGGTAACGGAAAATAGCCATTCCCATCCAGAATGCATGCGTAGTGTAATAGTCGTACCAATAGGGTAGTGTGTGCATACAAAAGACAAGGGGTGATCCTCCTTATTACACCTTGATATCGTTAGCATTTAAAGTCCGCTTGATGTGGCCAAACGCGCTAATGCGCGGACGCTTATTAGGTCTGCATGTTTCCATCCTTGCTAGTTTGTTGGCTTATGGTCGTGTTTCATCTTAGATTATCCATGTTGTGTTGGATGTTAGGTAGCTGTATCTTATGCTACTTAGTGTTTGATCTGATGTACGAGTCTGAGTAACTAGTGCACTTTGATAGAAGATTATATGGGTAATTATCTATGAGAGTACACGAGCCACTCTGTAGTCAAGACTCGCAGTATATGTTACTATATGAATAATTGAAAAGGGTCGACTACCCCGAATATGAATGAAATAATAATGATTTGCCTATATGATTATGAATTGAGATAATTTGATGATTCAATTGCTACGTTATATGATTTATGATATGTTATGTTTTATAAATTGCATTATTGTATGTTTTAATTGCGCTGATTTAATTACATGCGCATATGTTAATTATTATGTGTTTACCGCTATGGGTTTTATGTGGCTTAGCGTGTGCGGGGTCATAATCGAGTTTGAACGGCATTTTCCCGTAGGTACCCCGAGGCTACATTGACGAATTATATCAGGGGATTGAAGGCCTTATTTTATATTTTGAGAGAATGTAATAAATTAAACTTTGCTTTATCTATGACTCTTATTATGAATAATGAGTTGTAATACGATGACAGCTGGTTTTGTAATAAATAGACTTAATTAATATTCCGCCTTAGTTTAATTAAAGTCACGAAAACCAGGTTGTTACAGTGAACTCATCTCGTTTACTGAATAGACGAAGCATTCACTTGCCACTGGTTACCTTAGGCTTGTTATACCGCTGCAGAGTTGCAGGGTATCTGAAACATGGATTTTAGTACCAAAATCAATCCACCATGTATTATGTGTAACACCCCGTGTTTTTATTAATACTAAATAATTATTTTAACTAAATTATTAAATTAAAATTTATATAATTTAACTTTTATTCAATTACTTTAAAAACGCGGCTGAAAAATTTCGATTAAATAAACTTTCTCTTATACTTTTCTAATTAAACTTTCTTGATTTTATATTAACCTACATTATATTTTTATGTATAAAGTACTTGTCAAACTAAAACTTCGATTCAGTTGCTTTTATTAAACTTAATATATTTACATTTCATCTTAAAAATTATTATTACTTGAATAAATATAATTTTATTGAAATGTATCTTGCATTTTAGCAGACCGTTTGAAAATCTGTGAGACCGTAATAGAATTTGTAACTAATATTTTTATACACCATTTAATTTTAAAATATAAGTTTAACGTTATAGAAAATAAAAATAGAATTACAACGAAATATATTATACATAATATATTTTATAAAATATAACGTTTTATAAATGAGAGCGAATGAAACAGAGCAAATCGGAAAAACTGAGCAAATACTCCCTCACACTATGTCGACATTCCCCTTCTCATTGGGATATTTTTCTCAAATAAAATCTTCTCTAACACACCTTAAGTTTCATCCACTCATTTATACTGATATTTCCATGAGGCTTCCTCAACACTCATTTTACTCTTATCTTCTTCTTCCTTCTTCCTTTTTCTTAAAGTTATGATAATAATAAAATAAAATAAAAAAACAACAACAACAACTTACAACAATAACAACAGCCGATAACATCAACAAACAACAAACGAACAACAGCAACAATGGCAGCCACAACAACACAACAAAACCGACAACCACAACACCCGCCACCATCACCAGCGCCGCTTGCCACCTTCACGGCCGCCATAGTCACCACCACCGTCGTCTCTCTCACTCGTCACCTCTGCACCTGTTCTATTTTTATTTTATTTTTTTTATTTTTTTTTGTCACCGGAGCAACAACCGTGAACCACCACCAAAGTTCCAACCATCGTCGCCGGAGCCGAAGCCGACAACATCAACGGCCACCCTGGCCGTGCTCTTCTCTCGAGCTCTCTCTCTCGCCTCCCCTGTTTTTCCCCTGTTTTGCTCGGCCTCTTCTCGGCCCTGCTTCAATTCCGACCACCGGAGTCAAGCTCCGACCAACACCCCGGTGAGTACTTGTTCTTCTCCCTCATTATCGTCTCCTCTCCTTCTGTTTCGGCCTCCCTTTTTCTTTGCTCTTTGTCTCACTCTTTTTCCCTCTGTTTTGTTTCAATCTCGCCGGAGCTCCGACCCCTGTCCACCGTGAACCACCTGCCCCTGCTCCTCGTGGTTATACTCTACCTTGCCGTCGTATTTTTATCGTCGGTAAGTTAAACCGTTTTCAGTCCATAAATTTATCGTCAATTATTTTGCCGACTTTAATTCATTTTGCCGACTTTAATTCATTTTGCCGACTTTAATTCCCTGCGTGTTTTGTTCATTTGCCGAGAACGGGCTCGACTCGAGCTTGACGCCTCTGCTCTCCCCGGCCTGTTGTCTGTCGTGCTTCTCATCATGACTTGTTTAGGCCTTCTTTACTTCCATCTTATAATTAATGGTGAGCCTCCGTCTCGACTCGAGTCTTTATATTTTGGTTTCATTTAACACTCCGTTTCATTTCAGTTACTTAGTTAATTCAATCTCTCATTCTACTTCTTTCTTATTATTATTGTTTTCATTAGTTTATTGACAACCACGGAGTGCAAGTATGTCGTCTCGGGTTAGCGTAGTCATGGATCCAGACGAGCTAATGAAATTCGTACCGAGCTAACTTAAGGTGCACCCGCACACTATATTTGACTTGCACCATCTAAGTGAATAATTGTTATTTTCTTAATTTATGTTTTTAGAATATATAAGTTTTGTGTTCATATGATATATAGATAATTTATGTGATTTTGTGAATTTGGATTGTGTGTTATTTTAGTTATAATATAATGTTGGATTAAATTGTGAAATATGATATTTATATGATTTTGTGATAATATGTTTTGGGTGAAAAATGCGTTGTTGAATTATTGTAATATTATCATGTTAAAATTATTTGTTATGTGTAAATTAAATAAAATATATAAATATAAGTATCACAATTATAAAATAAGACTAAAAATATGACTAAAATAACTAAAGTAAATAAATTAAACTAATATAAAACATTTATGGAAATAAAATATTTATCGGCATTAAAAAGGTTTAAATAAAACACAACTAAAAATTAAGATTTAAATTAAAAGAGTATTAAGTTTAAATTGTATTAAATCAATTTAAAAGTAAAAGTATAAATTAAGTTATCCTTATAAAATTTCTAAGATAAATAGTTATGTAGAAAGTCATATCAAAATTTATATAACAAATACTTTATTAAAATTTTAAAGTTTATAATTAACTTAAACTATACTAAATAAGTATTTGCTTAAAATATCAAAACGAAATAAAGAACTTGAAACTTAAAATAACTTAACTAAAACTATTACTAAATAAAGCTAAGAATTAGAATCACAAATAAGAATTAACAAAAAGGTAAATTGTTAAGATCATAGTAATATATAAAGATCGACTAAATTTTACTAAGTATAGTTATATAAAAATTATGAATAATATATTTATATATATATAAATACAAAACCTAACTAAAATTTTGAACTATAAAGTTGTTGAATTTTTAAGAGGTTATAAATAATTAAATAAATTTAACTTAAGTGAATAGTATCAAAATATAAGTATTAATAATCTCACGTATTAAATCACCTAATACGACTACGTAAAAGTTACATAAATAAAATCAATTCAGAAAATTAGGCCACCTAAACGAATAGTTCCTAAATGTCATTATATTAGATTTTATTAAAAAAACTAAATTTTGCTAAGTATCATAAAGATATGTTTACAAGTTAAAATGAATGTTAAAACTACTAAATCACTAAACAGTTTACAATTTAAATAAAAGGAAGACGTAAATGAGAGTGGTAATGAAATTCAATTATTTATATCACTAATCACTAATCTACTTTAAAATTTCATATAGTTTAAATGAAACTTAATCAAGCTTATAAATAAAATGAACTATTATTATTTACTAAAATATAAACTAATAATACGTACACGTATAAAAATACGTATAAATACGAAGTATAAGAATACGCCTACGTATAAAAATACGTATAGATACGAAGTATAAAAATACGTACAAATACGAAATACGAAAATACGAATACGTATAAAAATACGAGGAATAGTAAATACGAGGAATAGTAAATACGGTGAATAGTAAAACAATGAATAGTGAAAATATTTAAAATTTACAAACGGACTCAAAATAAATATTTAAGTGTTTCTATGTGTTTTTGTTTACCTGATGAACTGCTAGAACTAAAATTTCATTATACAAAGTTTGACGATATTATTTAAGTTTCAGAATTGTCACTTGAGTTGAATAAACGAGGAAATAAGAAATTGAGAAAATGAACTACGTGATATAATACTTGGATTGTTCGCCATGTTGCGACTCTTGAAATTCGAAGTTAACGAGGTAGCTGTCTATGGGGACTTGGGCTCCCTACCTGAGTTGCCCAAGGCTATTCAACGACCTTAAGATTCTTTGTTTGGCGTGTGGTATCAACCTCGGGGATGGGGCATACTTGATACTTCCGCGGGCCCATAGAATAGTAATTGGAAGCGCCAACCCCATCCAGGTACCGTCTCTGGTGATAGTCGAACTTTTTCGTCGGTGATACCTTTTGAATAGCGAATAAGTATGATCCTCGATAGGTAGTGTATGCATACATTAGACAAGGGATTGAATCATCCTTATTACCTTAGATATCTTTAAGCCTGGTAGTCACGTCCAAGTTATGTTGGCCCTACCGGCTACTGCGCGGATTATGTCTGCATGCTTCCGCCTTACTAACGAAGACTCATTTGTTATCACATGTTGAATGTATTTTCCTTGTTTGATTGATTTTTGTTTGAATGATTTGGCTTCTTGAGTATTGAAATACGATTTGTTGAGAATGACCTTTTACGAGTATTGTGTGCTTATGATGTGAATTACACTCATGTTTGAACCATTATGATTCCTTTTATGTGTTGCATGCCTGCTTGCTATTTGTTCTTTTATCTATTTATTATATATATCGCATACGATCAGAATTGCATGGATAGAAAGAGTGGCCAGGGTAGAAACGGGAATAAAGCAGTACCAGAGACTTGAATGACGATCTGACGAGGGATTTGAAGACCTTATTTTGTAATTCGTTTTGAGAGATTGTAATCGAATATACTCTGCTTTATCTTTAGACTCATATTATGTATATTGAGTTTGTAAGACGATAACAGCTGGTTTGTAATAATTAGACTTAATTAATTTTCCGCCTTAGTTTAATTAAGTCACGAAAAACCGGGTTGTTACATTATGATTAACATTAACCATTTTAGAATCATAACAAATAAACGCAAGAAAATTGCCTTTATTCACAAGTCAAGCCTTAAAACTAGGACAATCCTTTTGAATGTGTCTCTACTTTTTACAGAAATGACACTTAGGATCCTTTAAAATGGTTGACTCAGCAAAAATATTTCCTTTTCCTTTATTGTGACCTCGTTTTCTTCTTTGAAGAAGAAACCGTATATGTAGTATAGGTTCACTTTCTCACCCTCTTCCATCAATAATTGCTCCTCATCTTAAATTCACATGGTCATACGCTCGTTTATTGACCATTTATCTTTATGTGTATTATGAGAGATCTTAAATGGAACATCTTGCGGAGGAAGAGTGCACAAAATGAAATGGACAAGGAAATCAACAAATATGGTAACTTTTAAAAAGCTTAAGTCGGGCCGCAATATCCCTTACGCGCATGATATAATCATGCACTAGTTGCTTTAGTATCAATGTGCCTCATGGATGAAAGCTACATAATTAAGGTAATGGCAAAAGCCTCATCTGAAGCGATAAACTGCTTATCAATGGCTTTTAAGGAGGTTTTTGACTTTAAAACACTCCTCAAAAGAACCTTAGATACTAGCACAAATGTTGATCTTTATGAACATAATGGAAAGACGGTTAAATCTCTCCCACTTTCATAAAGATCAACCGTATCACAATTGCTAGTCTCAATTGACAGGTCCATATTTTAATATCATAGTCAATATCCATCCAGCCCATAATGCAGTAATACCCTCTTTTTCATACCTTATTGTTATCACCCCTTAGTTTAGGAATATCAAATATCATATCAGAAAAATTTTCAGACAAACTTAATGCAAAGAATACAAAATGCTTATTACAAAATTTGAGACTTAAACATAATCATGTTTTACCCATGTAAACCATGCAAACCGAATTTAGTGACATAAAACTTGCCTGTGGGCTAAAGTTCTACTCAAACTAAATTCGTAATTACTGAATGATAAAAGTATTAAATCAATTATGTATTCTTAATTCCTGTGGGTAGATTAAGAACCGTGATTTAATATTTTATCCTGACTAATCATACAAAAGTTTAATGAGATTCCTGTGGGTAAGTCTCATCATATAATATATTATCAATCACAATCAATGTCTTATAACCATATGTAATTTCAAATAAAAAAATTAAATTAATTAGAGATGCTTTGGCTATTCTCTCTTTAATAAAAGTTTAAATTACTTCCCATAGACATTTAATAATTGAAGTCCATATACTCAACATTATGTATATATAATGTTAATGGCATTATACGTCTACTATCTAAATGTGATTCCAAAATATAATTTTAATTAGCACCAAAAAAAAATATAATTTTAATCAACTAGAGATGTTGTTGCTACTCCCAATTAACTAAAATTTTAATCACTCGACGTTTAATTTTTAAATCCATATACCGATCAACATTATGTATATAGAATATTATCATAATATATGTCTATAACCGAATGTGATTTCAAAACAAAATTTTGAGCAACAAAACAAGATTTAATCGTCTTTCCATTATGTTCATAAAGACCAACATTTGTGCTAGTATCTGAGGTTCTTTTGAGCAGTGTTTTAAAGTCAAAAACCTCCTTAAAAGCCATTGATGAGCAGTTTATTGACTTTAAAACACTGCTCAAAAGAACCTCAGATACTAGCACAAAACAAGCAAGGCAGAGGCGATTACTGTCTCTGATACCAACTATTAGAGTTATAAATTTAATCTCAACAAAACAACAAAATTTATGAGATTAATATGCGGAAGCGATTTAAGGATCGAGACTTACCTCCAGTCATTGCTCATAAAATAATAATATAATCTTCAATAGTAAGGAATAATAATAAAGAAGACCCCAATATAATAATAATATTAATCTTCAGATGCGACTTGTAATTCTGTAACCATAGTAACTTAGCAGTTCTAAACCCTCCTTCTCACGAAATAGATGGTGTATTATAACATAATGGAGAGTAGGTTTAGTGACCAAAATAAATAAATCACCCTCATATATATACTAATCTTGGCATCAAAGAGTAGTAGGTGATTATGGAAATATTGTGTGTGAACAGAATTAAGATAATAAACCGAGCCAAAATAGGAAACCTTTTAGGAGTCAATTTCTTTGATCAGAAGAAACTGATTATTACCTAAAATTGGACCACATACATATTCATAAGACAACTGAATAAGATATAAAAGATATTATCTTATCAAAATAATAATATCGAATAAAATCTCAATATCTTATGAAAAAGTCCAACACATAAATCTCAAATTATTGAACCAAGAATGGAGGATTGGTTCCTCAAAACTTGTCTAGTAATATAATAAGGTCTGTAAAAAATTATGAGTAAAGAAAATAAATTTCAAGTTTCAGCAACTCTCTTGTGTGACCGTCTCACCATAACTTATGGTGAGACGAGTCCAACAAGGGATGGCCCAATTTTATTATTATTTTTTTTAGAAAAAAAGGGAGATGTACTAGGTGGAAAGCTAGAAAAAAAACTATCTCAACCTCTCATTAATTGTACTTAGTAGACATTTAATTAGTAGTATTTTAAAATTAAAAAAAAAAAATCTTAAAATTTTATAAATTCAATGTCATAATTTATACGAAGTATATAATTGTTACATGTATTTAAATGTATGTCCTTTAGATAAAATACAAGATTTCAAACATAAAAATCCTTCCATTATATTGTGTGACTATTTTATGATTATTAAAATTTAAATGTATGGTGTTGTACTTAAAGATGTAAATTGCTGGTCATGCTGGGTTTTTGATATAGTCAACAACAAAATCAAAGGTTTTAATTTAAATTAAAAATAGTCAATTCATACAAAAAAAAATTAGATAAGAACTTAAAACATAATATATTCAAGGGTTTTTCTACGGTGTACCCTCCAAGTTTCTGGTTTTCTATTGTGTACCCCTATTTTTTTTTCCTTATACCGTGTACCCTTAAACTTCATTACTCATTCTATAAGATGACCTAAAGTCACTAAACTGTTAACTAAATACTAACACCGTTAGAATAAACTCTTATTTTTTCTATTTTTTATGTTTTCCTTCAAAATTATGAAATATCCCCTTCTTTTTTCTAATTTTCCACTATTTTTCATATTTATTCATTTTTTTTCTATAGTATATAATTTTTTTTAAATTGTTGTTAAAAGTCATAAACTTTATTGATTTACTTTATCGTAAAATAATCATGAATATTTGAAATTCATAAATTTAGAAGGAAATATTAAAAAGAGGGAGAAATGAGAGCTTAATGTAACGGTGTTAGTGTTTAATTAACAATTAAGTAACTTTAGGTCACGGTTGAGAATGGATAATGAAGTTTGAGGGTACACCGTGTAAGTGAAAAAAAATAGGGGTATACGATAGAAAACAAAAAAGTTGGAGGGTACACCGTAGAAAAACCCTATATTCAATGTAAAACAAAAGGTTACTTGAAACTAAATGTTATTGTCGTTTATTTCATGAACAAGTACTAATTAAATTAGCATTTTTAAACTTAAAATTCAAAGTTATGGGCTTAAAATATTAAAGTTAATTACTTAAAATAGAATGTTTTCAATAAAAAAAGAACTTATAATACATGGTTCTCAAATTAAAACATAACGTTACGGCATTACAAATTCGTAAACATAAATTCTATGTTGTTAAACAAAAATCTAAGGATATGAATTCAATATCAAAGGTTATGAATTTAAAACGTGATGTTGTCAGTTTAAAATAGAAGGTTATTAAATAAGTAATATAACTTAAAAGACAAGTTATAAATGTGCCTAAAAGGTTATAGACTTAAAATAGAGGGTTATACACATAAAACACAAGGTTTTAAACAATATTCGCATAATAAAAATTGTTGATTTGGTACTCAACGAAGTGTCGTGATGATAAGCATGCTTGTAATATACTCCATAATAAGAAAGAACGACAAATTGAACATTGAACATAAACAGATTTGAACATAAAACTCATAACGAAAAAAAGCATTAAAATCATTTTAGGTTCTGTGTTTATAGCCAATGTGAGACTCGAACTCACACCTTATGCGTCGCATACACTCTACCATTGAGCTAATTGACTTTTTTCAAGAATTTATATACAAAAGAAACTACAAAAAAATCGAGAACTCTCAGTTAACAAATATCAAACTTAAAAAACATGATCCTAAACTTAAAATCATAGGTTTAAAACTTAAAATCATAGGTTTCAAAATAAATTATATTGCATACTATATAAAATTAAAATCATAGCTAGGTTTCAAACTTAAAAAACATGATTCTAAACTTAAAATCAGAGGTACTCCGTATAATAAATGGCATCATAGGTTCTCAATTATAATCAAAAGTTTTCAACTTAAAATCATAGGTTGTCAAATTAAAATCATACCATGAAATAATGATCAAGAAAACTCACAAATTATCAATTGATTATTATAGAATAGTTAAATTATCACCTAAAACCTCTACACATAAAATATGAAGTATAAACCCTAAAAAAACTTAATCTCAGGTCATTGTCACTATTTATTAATAATCAAACATTAATAATAAGTCATAAACACACCAAAAAAAACAAAAGATATCATTAACATTAGCAAAATTAATCAAAACAAAAAAATCAAAATTTTAACATCAAATCAAATAATATTAAAACCCAAATATGACTTTACTACTATAATTTAACAAGCTAAAAGATTAGATATTAAAAGTATATTAAAAAGATGTAAGATCACAAACCTAGATTATGATTAATTTTGATGACGGTAGAGTTTTGATTACTATGATTTTGAATTTTTAGGGTATAAAAATGGAGAAGAAAGTAAAAGAAGGAGGAGCAGTAAACAGAATTAGGGGGAAAAAAAATTGACGTTCAAACCATACTCAACTTCCAGTTTATTTATTTTTATTTTTTTTTGGTTTTTTTTATTTATTAATGGGCTTATATTGTTAAATGAGCTTGTCTCACCGTAACTTATGGCGAGACAGCCTCATCTAACAATTAGTGTTTAAGTTTTGTGTTTGTAAAAATAGAGAAAAACCCTTTATATAGGTTATTTCCTAAAAACTAATTGGAAAATTCTCATCTGATCTGTACTTCTGAAGGATTGACTTTCCTCACTTGAACCCTGCAATCCCTATAATCCTAGTTATACCCTTAACCTAGGGTGAAGATTCCCTGCTATTAGTGCCTTGATGCAGTAGAAAAAAGTTACCAAATCAAGTTAAGAATAAGATAATTATAAATGAGTCCATGTTACAAATATAAGCCCACGTTACAAATAATTACTAAGTGAAGTAAACTGCATATTTGCAGTTATACACCAACTGCTAGTGATCTCTACCCCTTAACCTTTATTAGTGAAGGTCAAACGTGACCAAAATTGATTTAGACGTTCATTGGAGCTGTTAAGTGTCACCTTGTGATCCAATTAATTTTGGGAAAAATGAGGGGAGAAATTAACAAAACGAGTTCCTTAATGTTAGAGCATAATTGGGATCCATGCATGTCATGTGCTTAATGTAACACCCCGTGTTATTTTAACACAATTTGATAAAAGAATTTAATTCCTTAAATTAAATTCATCCTTTTTCGTTATAATAAAAAATACGTCTGAATTTTTTTTCGCCAAGTAATAATAAATTTTCCTAAGTACCAAATTAAAAATTTTGAAAAATAAAGTTTATTCTATTATATTCAGAATTGAAAAAGAAACACATTCCAAAATTTTATAAAAATCAATACAAAATTTATATCGCCTTTTAAATTTCAAAAATGTTAAGTCATGTTTACTATTCATAAAAATAAATGTAAAACCTTTTATTCCTAAAATTCAATTTCGAACATTTTTCATTTTTGAATAAAAATGAACCCTTATACTTTTCCCGTCTCTGAAATTCGGGTCAACAATTTTAAACACGCAAATCAAAAATCAAACCATCTTATCATCTTCCACTTTCTTTTATTTTAAAAAAGCAAACTTAACATCACATTAATGAAAAAGATAATCATTTTGATTTATTTTTAATAAATCATATTATATAATAACTAATTACTATTTCGTTTCTATTAAACTAGCCTTTTTCTAAATTGTCGAAATTTGAAGTCACACTTACTTTAAATTGATAAACTTTTTGACGTTTGTTTATAATTCTTTAAATCTATAACATTCAACGAAAAAAATAAGTATTTCGACCACGTAAAATTTTAATCAAAATCTCGAGGGTTAAGATCCGATTTTTATATTTAGTACCTTTTGAAAATTAGTTTTATTTTTATTTCCGATTTTATTTCAAAATACTATTTTAAGATCATATCTTTTATTTCGAGACTTTTCGCGAGCGCGCAAAACGAAAATTCCGAAAACGAAAATTGTAACACCCCGTGTTTTTGAAACACATTTTTATAAAAGAATTTAATTCCTTAGATTAAATTCATCCTTTTTCCTTATAATAAAAATACGTCTGAATTTTTTTCGCCAAATAATGCTAAAGTTCCTAAGTTCAAATATAAAATTTTTGAAAAATAAAGTATATTGTATCAACTTTAGAATTCAAAAAGAAATACAATTCAAAATTCTATAAAGGCCAACATTTACAATACACTACAAGTATTCTACTTTGAATTAAAACCATTTTGATATGCTTCAAATTTGAACTTCATTCTTTCATATTCAAACTCGATAAATCAAATGAAAGCACACACGCCAAATTTCTCAACGACAAATTTTTGGCACGCAAATCGAGGTCAAACGTTGACCAAATGGCCAAGCCACCTAAATGTGATTAAGTCACCTAATCCTTTCTTAAATATAATTACTCATATTCCAAACCTAATTAAAGTAGCTTAAGCTTAATCATATTGATTATTACTAACACAACATATCATAATAATATCAAATTACTATTCCACTTTGATTTAACTAACACTTTCACTAAAACTCGATATATTGAATTACACTAAGCCTAAACTGATAAAATTTTTGACGTCTGAGCATAATGATTTAATTCAAGAACTTTCAACGAAAAAAATATATATTTCGATCAGATAAGATTTTATTTCAAAGTTTCAAGGATCCTAAGGCCAATTTTTATTTTGATCACCCTCCAACGTTTTTCTCCATTTTTATTTTCGATCTTACTTTGAACCATTATTATAAGACTATATATTTCATTTCGAGACTTTTCACGTGCGCGCAAATCGAGAATTTCAAAAACGAAAATCGAGCCAAAGGCTCACCATGTTGGCCGAAAAAATGGGCAACCCTAGCTCACTCTATTCTCTTCCAATTTGCTTACACACATGCTTCCCTTTTTCCTACACCATCCACCACCTTTACAAGCATGCTCTTTGCCTCTTACACAAGAGCATGTCTTGCCTCCTTTTTCTCTTACACATACCTTACTTCTCTTACACACATTATACTCTACATACACAAGCATGCATGCATACATATTACATAATACAAATTAAAACACAACAACTACTACATACTACTACTACTCGGTTTTTATTATTATTACAACAACAAACACAACTCAAAACACTTAAGTTCTTTTCTCTCAAATAAAATACAACTCAAACAACCTTGTAAGAACAACTTCATCCTCTTCCTTAAGCTTCTTGAAGATCTTCATCTTCCTCCTCACATTTTTCCTTCTTAAACTTTCTTTTTATTGCTTTCAAATTTACTAGAACATTTTAATAAATTCACTCACTCTTTTTACATACAAATGAGTATGAACATAAACCTAAATCATAAAGAAATTTAAAACATCACCTAAACTTTAAAATGGTACTACTCTTTAAATTTTCTTTGTGTTAGTTTAGTTTTAAAATAAATTACTAACTTGTTTACCTACATTTTTATGTACTAATCTACCAAAGAAGAGGAGCAAGGAGGAAGTGTCGATTTGAGCCAATTCGATCACCTTGTCAACCCCGACAATTGCTAGGAGCATTTCAACTAACCTAACCTAATCAAGGTGCTCCCCGCACACTTATGTGATAAGCGCCTCGTACTTGTTTTTATTGTTTTTGATTTGTATGTATGATGTTTTATATCACTTAGTGTTCACATGTTAAATTAGGAGACAAAAATCGAAAAATAACATTTGAGCAACACATACATATCACACGGCCACCCTAAATTTTATCATTAAATTTTTCGTTTTAATTTTTGTAAATTGCATGCTTGAAATACTTGTAATAAAATGAACATGAAAATATAACTAGTTTATGTTTAGGACTTAAAATGAATTGGTTATAAAATTCAAATGTTTTTAAGGTGTTCATATGTGTTCTTGAAATGTTGTTGTTATTGTGTTTGAAATGATTTTTACTTTTATATGTTAATGTTTGTATATGTTTTTCATCCATGTTAAATATATAAACAATATAAAGTAAGTTAGTTATTGAATTAAAAGTATAAAAATCGAAAATAAAATACTTGTGAACATACATACACATACACGGTTTCACCCTTCTAAATGGACCAATTTTTAGTTTTAATTTTTCTAAATAACATATTATGATTAGTCTAGTTAAATTAGACATGCTATAAAAATTTGAGAAAATAAAACGATAATATAAATTTTGAGTTAAAAAGTGTTCTTAAGAAAAGCATAAGTGTTCTTGGAAAAATTCATGTGTTCTTCATTTAAGTAACTAGTTGATTCATAAATTTTATAAAGTTAAACTTAAATGTTGTTTTAATCCATTAGTGAATAATCACATTACTAAATATATAAGTTAAATAAGCTAAATCATCAAAATATAAAAGTTAGAAATTTAAAGTGAGTAAAATCACTATTCATAATTGAAATAAAATAATTAGTGAAAATCGTGAAACTAGTTAAATCGCTTTAGTATGATTTAAATAATTAATATATAAAAACTTTAAGTTGAAAACCGATAAAATTAGAAAACGAAAATAAATGGTATATGTATAAGGTGCCACGGCCTTAGGGTCATTTTTGGTCCAAAAATGTTTTTGTCACTTTTTATTTTTATCACTTTAGTAATTTAATTAGTTAAAGTAATGAATTATTAATAAAAACAAAAAAAGAAATAAATAACTATAATGAATAAAGGCTCACGGCATCCACCATTATTTTTGGTCAATTTTGGTCAAAATGAATTTATCACTTAGTCACTAAAATTGATTAGTAATTAGGATTATATTAGATTGTATAATGAATCGTTAATAAAAAGAATCAACTAAACCGATTAAAATAAACGTTACACGTATTAAAATGAATCATTTCGAGTGCTACTGCCTATGCTTAAATGTGGATGTGGAGATACGGACTATTTAAAATGAACTACGACAACCTCGCTAAAATTTGAAACCGCCTAAATTTTAGTTAAGTATACGACTAAATTTAACCAAGTTTTGCTTTTGAAATATCATTTAAAATCACTAAGTACAAATGAACTTAACAACTTTGATTAAAATATATTTCAAAATCACTAAATACAAAACGAACCTAACGTCTTTAAAACTAGAATTATATACTTAGAAAAATAAAGGTTGGTTTTGTAAAACCTAAAAATATCCTAAGTATAAAAGTAGTTGTAAAGTATAAGAAAACTAAGTATAAAAGGAAAATACTAAGTATAAGGAAATAGAATAAAAATACTAAGTACAAAGGAAATATAATAATAAATACTAAGTATATGAATACACATACGTATAAAATGCGAATAAAATACGAAGTATAAAAATACGCAAACGTATAAAAATACGTACAAATACGAGGAATAGTAAATACGAGGAATAGTAAATACGGTGAATAGTAAATACGATGAATAGTAAAATAATGAATAGTAAAAATATTTAAAATTTACAAACGGACTCCAAATAATTAACTAAGTCTTTCTATGTGTTTTGTTTACCTGAAGAACTGCTAGAACTAAAATTTCATTACACAAGTTCGACGTTATATTTATGCTTTAGAAATAATACATGATACGAATAAACAAGGAAATAAGAATATGAAAATAAGCTACTTGAATAAAATACTTGGATTGTTCGCCATGTCGCGACTCTTGAATTTGAAGTTAAACGAGGTAGCCGTCTATGGGGACTTTAGCTCCCTCCCAGAGTTGCTAAAGGCGATCTAATATTTTATTAAAGTATTATTTCGGTGCGGGATATTCAACCTCAGGGATGGGGCATACTTGATATCTCCGTGAGCCCATACTACGGTAATTGGAAACTCCATTTCACCCGGCACCCGTCTAAGGTGATAGTCGTATTATTAGGTGACTACTTACTCGAGGGCGAGTATGATACGATCCTATCTATAGTGGTGTATGCATACATTAGACTCGGGATTTGGCTGTCCTTATCGCTTTAGGTATCTTTAGCCTGTCAGACACGTCCGCTTTGTTCGGCCCTGATCGCTTCTGCGCGGACGTCTAGTATGTCAGCCACGTCCGCTCTGTTATTTGTCTACTATTGCGTTTTACGTCTGCATGCTTCCGCCTCGCTAACGAACAATCATTAGTTAACGTATGAAGAATGTATTTCCTTGTCTTGTTTGATTGATTATTGTTTGAAGACTTGAGTTTATGAGTGTTGGAATACGACTGCTGAGAATGATTATTTGAGAGTGTTGTACAATATGTGACTGGATTTATACTCATGTCTGAATAATCTTGATTTCTTTATGTGCTTTACCTGTCTACTTGCTAATTGTTTTCACTCATTTATTATTCATTATTTATACTGCATATTGCTTTAGAATTGCATGTGTCGAAAGAGTGTGCGGGAAAATGATGAGAATTAAATGCAGGTACCCCGAGTCTTGACCGTTGATCTATCAGGGGATATGAAGGCCTTATTTTGTAATCTATTTTGAGAGAACTTGTAATCTAAATACTCTGTTTTATCTATAAACTCGTATTATGTATACTGAGTTTGTTAAACGATAACAGCTGGTTTTGTAATATATAGACTTAATTAATTTTCCGCCTTAGTTTAATTAAAGTCACGAAAAACCAGGTTGTTACAGTTGGTATCAGAGCTGTCTTGCGACCGTGAATGACTTAAAGTTATCTCACATAGCGAGACGACACACAGGCAGTACATTCATATCGTATGTCAGGCATAGACTTATAGGATCAAATAATGAATTAGGAATCCTAGATCGCTAAAATAAATAACTTAGATCGCTTTAAAGTGTGAGGATGGGTAGAAACCTTAAGGACCGACCATAGTCTAAGAACTTTCTTTTAAATAAACGAAATACTGACCTAAAATAAAATACCCTAACCATCGTATACTTGCTACTTGCTGATGTGACTGACTAAAACTAACAACTATCCTCGGATATAAAATCGAGTTAATAAACTTAACTCTCGAGAAATGAAACACTGAAGGAGTACCAGGCTATATGAAGTAAAGACATCTACTAAATCCTTAACCTATTCACTAATAAAATTCTTAAACCCTTGTTAATCCTGTTTTTGTTCGATCAAAAATTTATATATTCTCTTAATAGCCATTTTATTTCCGTTCAAACAATATCTTGGTTGTTGTTTGACTCCTTTCCTTAAAATCCCTTGTAGATGTCATCAACCGGCGATTCACCAGTATGCGGAGACGGGAAGGGCAATCGTTCGATTAAGCAGCGCGCCCTACGTGCTTTCATGCCTGCACTTCCGGATACTCCGGAGCTTGCATGGACTGACCCTGCCAGGATCAATGCTTACAGGAATTTCTTAGGAGATCCCCTCAAGACATTCGCAGGAGACCATGACACCTGCTGGTTTTGGTTATGCGAAATGGAGGCGAAATTCGTTGAGGCGAAAGTTCACGAAGAGTGGAAAGTACGCTTAACCGAGAGGTTCCTCAGAGGTGAAGCTTTCCATTGGTGGTTTACAGTACGCCACCGCCTACGCTCGAGGGGAAAGTTCCACGGGTGGAATTTCTTCAAATGCGGCCTCAGGCTTGCATGCCGTGCCATTGCTCAGGGACACACCTTCGATGATGAACAGGAGGTCAGCGATGCGGAGTCTTCAAATGGGCTCTAGATCCAGTTAGCCCTATTAACTACTAGATCGGACAACATTTTGGAAAATCTTTAGATTTTAACTACCTAACATCAGTGTATCTGTGTAGCACTATTAGGAGGCGTTGTCCCTACATTCTACTTTCAGTTACCTTCCTATGAAATGTATTAGTTGCATTTTGCTACTCTAAGTCGATGTAACCAATTTCTATCTTGTATTATATAATATGCTTCTTTTGGAACTACTCAATTTCATACGGTTTAACATTTTTCAGAATGGATGCAAACAACTTAAACAACATGGATAACCCGAACTTCGCCCAACATTTTGCTGAAGAAGAAGCAAGGAGGAAAGGGTTCGAAGATGCAATTACAAAAATTGCTCAAAATATGTATCAACATCAAGGTGGCGGGAATAACCAATCCGCATTTGAGAGATTCTCCAAACATAGACCCCAACCATATATCGCTCACAACCCCACGGTCTTGACAGAATGGATCGAGGAGATGGAGAAATTGCTAGAACTAAGCAAGACACCACCTAACGAAATGGTGAACGTGGTAGCGTACTATTTGAAGGGAGAGGCAAATAGTTGGTGGCGCCTAATCAAAGCCCAATTCCCCCTAAGACTCTATAACTGGAGCGAGTTTAAGACACTATTAGAAAACAAGTACTTTGGGAAGAGTCGAAGTGGGAAAAAGAAGAAGAGTTTAGGAATCTAACCCAGGTGAAATGACCCTACAAGCTTACACGTAAAAATATCAGAGTCGTCCAAGTTTGCTCCTAAGATATTGACTAGCGAGGAGGAACTCGCAACTCGTTACGTACGAGGCATGGACAATAACCTGAGGATAAACATGAGCGGGTTCAGCTGTAAGAGCTTCGCTGAAGCCTACGAAAAGGCAACGTGTATCTGGGCACCCATCCAGAAGAGGGAAGCTGAGGAGAAGAAGAAGAAGAAGACGTTCACGCCACCTGTGGCGAGTGCTAGCTTTATCCGCAAACCACTTTTCAATCGCCCGAGTTATCAGGGTTCAGACAACCGTAACAAGAACCAGGGCGGATCCCAGAACTTCAATCGAAACCCCACAACTTTCGTCGCAAGGGACAATCCACAAATTCCTGAGGGCCCAAGCCAGTGTCGCAGATGCCGACAACCGAATCACCCAGGGAAACAATGTAATGGAGAACCGGTAGTATGTTTTTCCTGCAAAATAGTGGGGCACAAGTCAAATGAATGCCCAAAAAGGGGTACGGTTGCGAAGACAAACGCGGGACCACCGCCAGCCGTGAAGGTTCAAGGACGCGTGTACGTCCTGACAGAATCAGAAGAAGGTGCTGAAGGCATTATCGATTTTGACAGCATAACCGGTAAATCCCTAGTCAAATCTATACCTACTGTTATTTTATCCGATACGGGAGCTTCGTTATCTCTTGACTCCTCCAAAGTTATCAAACAATCCAAACTCACAAAACCCAAACAAATCAAACTAATATACCTCTACAAAAGAGTAAAAATATTTCTTGTTCCTCAAAATACAATAATGTACGAATTACAATCCGTCAAACAAAGTTCCTTTTTGACCTCCTATATTTAAAATTCGTATCAATCTCTTTGGAACACTTTTGAAACTTCGTGGTTCAAACTTTTCATTCCTTTATTTCTAAAACCTTTGAAATTGTTTCGTTTCTACTATTTCCTCTATTTTAGAAATACATACAAAATTTTATATTTTTACGTCATCCATTATTATAAATTTTCAATCTTACCCAAAATATGATTTATAACATTTCCGTTTCATCTGATAACATTATAATAATAAACTTAAGAAAACGAGCTATGTCAACAAGGTTATCCATAATTCTTTAAAAATTTTATTTAACCATTCAACGATAACCAGAATTTCCTTAATTTCGATAAGGCTCATATTTTCCTCACGATCACTACGATTTTTACATATTTTCCCTAAATGCCGCTTTTCCTAAGGCTATATATCTTATGTTTGTGATCATTAAAAATAACCATAATAACATTATTTATATACGTTTAAAACTTTTTAAGGGGGTAGGACTATATTTTGACTATATTAAAGTCCTACTAAAGTCTGAAATTTCTTATTTTCAAACTATTATGGTTAACTTGTATTTTCAAAACTAAATAAAATATTTTTGTTCCTAAGACTCTTATTATTTTGATTTCTTTAAATCCGTACAAAACTTCTAGGCCCTACCTTTTTGTGGACCTCTTTCAAGTCAATTTCAAAAATAACATTCCAGCAACATTTCTATATTTATTTAAATGTCACATTAATAAAATCAAACACGATTTTATTCTCCAATATTTTTCCTCTATCCAACGTTTCGATATTAATTTGGAAACTCAACTTTTCAAAAAGCCTTAATCCAACAAAACCAAATGTTATTATCCAAATTTGTAAAATCTCAATATTCTCTCTAACTGCTTTGTTTAAACCTCGAGCAGTAGTACACTCTATCCAAGTTTCGGGGACGAAACTTTTCTTAAGGGGGTAGGATTGTAACACCCCGTGTTTTTGAAACACATTTTTATAAAAGAATTTAATTCCTTAGATTAAATTCATCCTTTTTCCTTATAATAAAAATACGTCTGAATTTTTTTCGCCAAATAATGCTAAAGTTCCTAAGTTCAAATATAAAATTTTTGAAAAATAAAGTATATTGTATCAACTTTAGAATTCAAAAAGAAATACAATTCAAAATTCTATAAAGGTCAACATTTACAATACACTACAAGTATTCTCGCACCTGAATTAAAACCATTTTGATATGCTTCAAATTTGAACTTCATTCTTTCATATTCAAACTCGATAAATCAAATGAAGCACACACGCCAAATTTCTCAACGACAAATTTTGGCACGCAAATCGAGGTCAAACGTTGACCAAATGGCCAAGCCACCTAAATGTGATTAAGTCACCTAATCCTTTCTTAAATATAATTACTCATATTCCAAACCTAATTAAAGTAGCTTAAGCTTAATCATATTGATTATTACTAACACAACATATCATAATAATATCAAATTACTATTCCACTTTGATTTAACTAACACTTTCACTAAAACTCGATATATTGAATTACACTAAGCCTAAACTGATAAAATTTTTGACGTCTGAGCATAATGATTTAATTCAAGAACTTTCAACGAAAAAAATATATATTTCGATCAGATAAGATTTTATTTCAAAGTTTCAAGGATCCTAAGGCCAATTTTTATTTTGATCACCCTCCAACGTTTTTCTCCATTTTTATTTTCGATCTTACTTTGAACCATTATTATAAGACTATATATTTCATTTCGAGACTTTTCACGTGCGCGCAAATCGAGAATTTCAAAAACGAAAATCGAGCCAAAGGCTCACCATGTTGGCCGAAAAAATGGGCAACCCTAGCTCACTCTATTCTCTTCCAATTTGCTTACACACATGCTTCCCTTTTTCCTACACCATCCACCACCTTTACAAGCATGCTCTTTGCCTCTTACACAAGAGCATGTCTTGCCTCCTTTTTCTCTTACACATACCTTACTTCTCTTACACACATTATACTCTACATACACAAGCATGCATGCACACATATTACATAATACAAATTAAAAAAAAACAACAACTACTACATACTACTACTACTCGGTTTTATTATTATTACGACAACAAACACAACTCAAAACACTTAAGTTCTTTTCTCTCAAATAAAATACAACTCAAACAACCTTGTAAGAACAACTTCATCCTCTTCCTTAAGCTTCATGAAGATCTTCATCTTCCTCCTCACATTTTTCATTCTTAAACTTTCTTTTTATTGCTTTCAAATTTACTAGAACATTTTAATAAATTCACTCACTCTTTTTACATACAAATGAGTATGAACATAAACCTGAATCATAAAGAAATTTAAAACATCACCTAAACTTTAAAATGGTACTACTCTTTAAATTTTCTTTATGTTAGTTTAGTTGTAAAATAAATTACTAACTTGTTTACCTACATTTTTATGTACTAATCTACCAAAGAAGAGGAGCAAGGAGGAAGTGTCGATTTGAGCCAATTCGATCACCTTGTCGACCCCGACAATTGCTAGGAGCATTTCAACTAACCTAACCTAATCAAGGTGCTCCCCGCACACTTATGTGATAAGCGCCTCGTACTTGTTTTTATTGTTTTTGATTTGTATGTATGATGTTTTATATCACTTAGTGTTCACATGTTAAATTAGGAGACAAAAATCGAAAAATAACATTTGAGCAACACATACATATCACACGGCCACCCTAAATTTTATCATTAAATTTTTCGTTTTAATTTTTGTAAATTGCATGCTTGAAATACTTGTAATAAAATGAACATGAAAATATAACTAGTTTATGTTTAGGACTTAAAATGAATTGGTTATAAAATTCAAATGTTTTTAAGGTGTTCATATGTGTTCTTGAAATGTTGTTGTTATTGTGTTTGAAATGATTTTTACTTTTATATGTTAATGTTTGTATATGTTTTTCATCCATGTTAAATATATAAACAATATAAAGTAAGTTAGTTATTGAATTAAAAGTATAAAAATCGAAAATAAAATACTTGTGAACATACATACACATACACTGCAGTTTCACCCTACTAAGTGGACCAATTTTTAGTTTTAATTTTTCTAAATAACATATTATGATTAGTCTAGTTAAATTAGACATGCTATAAAAATTTGAGAAAATAAAACGATAATATAAATTTTGAGTTAAAAAGTGTTCTTAAGAAAAGCATAAGTGTTCTTGGAAAAATTCATGTGTTCTTCATTTAAGTAACTAGTTGATTCATAAATTTTATAAAGTTAAACTTAAATGTTGTTTTAATCCATTAGTGAATAATCACATTACTAAATATATAAGTTAAATAAGCTAAATCATCAAAATATAAAAGTTAGAAATTTAAAGTGAGTAAAATCACTATTCATAATTGAAATAAAATAATTAGTGAAAATCGTAAACTAGTTAAATCGCTTTAGTATGATTTAAATAATTAATATATAAAAACTTTAAGTTGAAAACCGATAAAATTAGAAAACGAAAATAAATGGTATATGTATAAGGTGCCACGGCCTTAGGGTCATTTTTGGACCAAAAATGTTTTTGTCACTTTTTATTTTTATCACTTTAGTAATTTAATTAGTTAAAGTAATGAATTATTAATAAAAACAAAAAAAGAAATAAATAACTATAATGAATAAAGGCTCACGGCATCCACCATTATTTTTGGTCAATTTTGGTCAAAATGAATTTATCACTTAGTCACTAAAATTGATTAGTAATTAGGATTATATTAGATTGTATAATGAATCGTTAATAAAAAGAATCAACTAAACCGATTAAAATAAACGTTACACGTATTAAAATGAATCATTTCGAGTGCTCACGCTTATGCTTAAATGTGGATGTGGAGATACGGACTATTTAAAATGAACTACGACAACCTCGCTAAAATTTGAAACCGCCTAAATTTTAGTTAAGTATACGACTAAATTTAACCAAGTTTTGCTTTTGAAATATCATTTAAAATCACTAAGTACAAATGAACTTAACAACTTTGATTAAAATATATTTCAAAATCACTAAATACAAAACGAACCTAACGTCTTTTAAAACTAGAATTATATACTTAGAAAAATAAAGGTTGGTTTTGTAAAACCTAAAAATATCCTAAGTATAAAAGTAGTTGTAAAGTATAAGAAAACTAAGTATAAAAGGAAAATACTAAGTATAAGGAAATAGAATAAAAATACTAAGTACAAAGGAAATATAATAATAAATACTAAGTATATGAATACACATACGTATAAAATGCGAATAAAATACGAAGTATAAAAATACGCAAACGTATAAAAATACGTACAAATACGAGGAATAGTAAATACGAGGAATAGTAAATACGGTGAATAGTAAATACGATGAATAGTAAAATAATGAATAGTAAAAATATTTAAAATTTACAAACGGACTCCAAATAATTAACTAAGTCTTTCTATGTGTTTTGTTTACCTGAAGAACTGCTAGAACTAAAATTTCATTACACAAGTTCGACGTTATATTTATGCTTTAGAAATAATACATGATACGAATAAACAAGGAAATAAGAATATGAAAATAAGCTACTTGAATAAAATACTTGGATTGTTCGCCATGTCGCGACTCTTGAATTTGAAGTTAAACGAGGTAGCCGTCTATGGGGACTTTAGCTCCCTCCCAGAGTTGCTAAAGGCGATCTAATATTTTATTAAAGTATTATTTCGGTGCGGGATATTCAACCTCAGGGATGGGGCATACTTGATATCTCCGTGAGCCCATACTACGGTAATTGGAAACTCCAGCCCCACCCGGGGGTACCCGTCTAAGGTGATAGTCGTATTATTAGGTGACTACTTACTCGAGGGCGAGTATGATACGATCCTATCTATAGTGGTGTATGCATACATTAGACTCGGGATTTGGCCGCCCTTATCGCTTTAGGTATCTTTTGCTTTGTCGGACACGTCCGCTTTGTTCATTACGATAAACCTGCTTGCGGACGTCTAGTATGTCGACCACGCCCGCCTGCTCGCCCTGGTCTACTATTATTGCGTTTTACGTCTGCATGCTTCCGCCTCGCTAACGAACAATCATTAGTTAACGTATGAAGAATGTATTTCCTTGTCTTGTTTGATTGATTATTGTTTGAAGACTTGAGTTTATGAGTGTTGGAATACGATCACGAGAATGATTATTTGAGAGTGTTGTACAATATGTGACTGGATTTATACTCATGTCTGAATAATCTTGATTTCTTTATGTGCTTTACCTGACTACTTGCTTATTGTTTTCACTCATTTATTATTCATTATTTATACTGCATATTGCTTTAGAATTGCATGTGTCGAAAGAGTGTGCGGGAAAATGATGAGAATTAAATGCAGGTACCCCGAGTCTTGACCGTTGATCTATCAGGGGATATGAAGGCCTTATTTTGTAATCTATTTTGAGAGAACTTGTAATCTAAATACTCTGTTTTATCTATAAACTCGTATTATGTATACTGAGTTTGTTAAACGATAACAGCTGGTTTTGTAATATATAGACTTAATTAATTTTCCGCCTTAGTTTAATTAAAGTCACGAAAAACCAGGTTGTTACAAAAATCGAGCCCGATTTTTCTAAAATGAGCCGACTTACTTGGACTTTTTCAAAGTCTATCCACTTCCATATTTTCTTACACAAGTCTTAATTTACTTACACCTTTACATTTTTCATCATCACTTTTATTTTATTTTATATTTAAATTTAAAGTTTATATTTTTAATAAAAATATAAATACAAATTCAATACTACTACTTTAATATTACCATTTTCATTTCCGTCACTTTTAAAATTTTTCTAAAGTAGTAAATAAAATATTTTAGTCTTAAATTTATAAAATGAATACTTTTCAAAAATCACAAACAAAGACTTTTTAACTTTTATCACTTTTGACACCCGACTTTTTAAAAGCGATAAGTTTAAGTAGAAACTTTATTTTGATCAAATATCTTAGGAAGTTTCCTAAATGAGTCAATTTTGGCAACTAAGACTTTGATGTCATAAATCTAATTTAATTAAACTTTAAATAACTAAAGCTTTAACCTAATTGATTTAACCTAACTTATTTTACAACTTGTCCTCATAATTTTGAAGAGCAAAAATCACTCACTTGGCTCTCCATTTGGACGTAGCCTTGCCTCCATTTTATCCCTTTTGTTTTCTTCCATTTTCTTCCTAAATCACTTAAATAAAATCCTAATATTATCTCTAATAATTCCTTAGTAGTTCTAGTATATTAGTGGGTCTTTAGAAGCTAACTTGCAAGGATTTTTGGGTGAAGTTTATGGGTATTATGGGTGAAGAAAAATCCGATCTAAAATTTATTTTAAATCCCCGACGATTAACATCCTAATTAAGGTGACTAACTATGTCTTATATTATCTTTTTAGTAAATTAATTTGTTTTGTTATTATACTTTTATGAGTATGAAAATTATGTTAAATATGTTAAACATCACTTATATGAACTTGTATGTTTATGTGTAGTATAATAAAATGATAATAACTAAATAATATGTTAAATAGATTATTGTAGTAAAATGTTTATATGTTTAGTTAAATTTATTTTGAGCATTTTTAATTATGATTCATATGTTTTACATGCATAGTTATGTTTTAGTTATGTTGTAGTTATATATAAAAATTATGTGAAATATTAACAATGAGTTTAAAGTGATTAAAAATCGAAAATGAAAATTTATATACATATGTACATGTACTCGGCATTTCCCATTTTTTTTACTAAATATTCACTTTTAATTTTTGTAAATAATATGTAGTGTTAAGTTAGTTAAAATAGATGTATTCATGTAAAAAAATTTAAATTAGGAAAATAAATTATAAGTTGTTAAAAATGAAAAGTGTGTTCTTGAACTTTAAATATGGTGTTCTTATGTTCATGAGTATCTTCATATGTGTTCTTCATTTTAGCTTACTTTGATTTTGTTTTATGTTATGTTTGTTAAAATTTTGTGTTTATGTTTAGTTATTGTTTTATATATTATTAGTAATATGATATAAAACAACTTAAAATATTATAAATCATTTAGATTAAAAAGTTAGAAAATTAAAGTGTTGAAAAACACTATTCATAAATATAAATGAAATTGTTAGTAAATTTCATTTTAGTTTAAATCGTTTTAGTATAATTAGAATAATTAAAATATAAAGACTTTAAGCTAAAAAAACCGATAAAATCGAAAAATGAAATTTTAGAACATACTAGTGCATGCTCACGGCATTTAGGCCATTTTAGGGTTAATTTTTATTTTTATCACTTTTTAGTTTATTGTTAATATAATTTAATTATTGGTTAATAAGTTAGATTTAAGAAATTAAAAGAAATAAATCAATTTTGACACATATATCATATCACACGACATTTCTATTTTTAATGGACTAAATTTGACTAAAATGAAATTATCACTAAGTCACTAAAGTTAAATAGTAATTAGAATTGAATTTTTGTATAAATCGTTTTAATTGTAAATGAATTATGTTAAACCGATAAAAATGAGTAACCGTTATAAAAATGAATTAAATCGTGTGTTACTACCTTTGCTATTGGATTATTGAGCTTGGACATACGGACTATAAATGAATCATCCACGATACTATCACTAACTTAAATAGATAGACGACTAAATTTAACTGAGTCTCGTTTTAAAATAAATATCATTGATCACCTTTTATAAACCGAACTTAACGTTTTTAAAACTAGAATTTTAGAATATTTTCATAAATGACTAAATACAAACCGAACTTAACATTTTTAAAACTAGACTTTAAAATATTTTCAAAAATCGCCTAAGTACAAAACGAACCTAACGACTTTAAAACTAGAAATCTATACTTAGGAAATAAAAAGATTTAGTTTTATAACTAAAATACCTTAAGTATAAAAAATAATAAGTATAAGTATAAAAATACATATAAAATACAGTATAAAAATACGAATACGTATAAAAATACGATAGAATACGAAGTATAAAAATACGAATACGTATAAAAATACGATATAAAATACGATTGAATAGTAAATCGATGAATAGTAAATACAATGAATAGTAAATACGATGAATAGTGAAAAGTGAATAGTGAAATACTGAAGATAATTGAAAATTTTACTAAGTATAGAAAAATTTAAAATGAATAAGTAAATGACTTAAAGTGCTTTGAAAAACACTTAAATAAAATTTGGACATACTAATAAACGTTTCAATTTAGAAACTTGAAAACGTTAATAATTAACAACACTTCAAATAATAAACGAATGTGTTATGTGATCATATGAAACCTACCATTCAAATAAAACGTTTGACGCTGAGACTAGGAGAGTCTAGTAACATGTGATATGTAAATATCAAATAAATAATAAATCTTGAGTAAGTTAAATAAAAGGTCAAGCTTGGGCCTCAGATAAGGGAACGTCAATCGTGAGTGAAGTGGGGTTAAGATAGTCTTGTGCGGATACCACTATCTCGGTCTCTGGCTTGGGTCATACCGAATAGTGTGGTTTAAGCCGGCAGCTTTATTGCTTAGCATCCTGCCCATGCCGTTACGCCTTAAGTCGTATAGCCAAGGCCGTACAAGATAATGAATATGCCAAGGCTTTTGTCTCAGGCTTTAGGAAATAGTCGTTTTATCCAGAGTTAAGGTGCTCTATGAATAGCATAGCCCATTCTTAAAGTGGATATTAGTGTATGCATACTAGACTAGGGTTTTATTCCCCTATTTCGCTAAAGTTATCAGGGCATCCGTGCCGATTTGGGCGATTATAGCGGTGGTCTCCTTGCCGTGTTTCGTTCTTAGTGGGCGCGACACTTGCATTCGTTCTTACCCTGCGTAAAGATTACTTGACGAGATTGTATCTGAAGTTCGAATCATTTCGAACACTAGAAGATGAGATGCAAGTACTATAGTATTCGGCGTGGTTTACGAGTCGAGTAAGCCTCTGCACTATGGAAGTGAGATGCAATCGATCAGAGTACAAAGGCCTACTCAGTGGTCAGACTCGTAAGCAGTATGTGTTGTTTGTTGTATGACTAAATGAGAACGAGTGTGTACCATCTTCGAAAATTAAAGACCACAACTTTCTGAATTGAATCGAGTCTGTATGATGATTTTGATACATTATGTATGTTTGTATGCGATCTGATATCGCTTTGTAATCTTGTTGAAATACTGTGACGCTATTGCTATGATATTATCTGTTAATTGCTTTAAATGAATCGAATATCATGCTTATATGATTTATCGCTTTAAACCGCATGCTTATTATGACTTATATGTCTTTAATTGCTATATGTAATAAGCATGTTTACATTTTTATCATAATGTTATAGTTATAAAGCGATAGTAATGAATCAAAGTAATTGAAACCGAGGGTAAGTATGAGCATAGCTAGTCACTGTCCGCTCAGCGGGCATCCCCCCAATAGTTTATTGTGCAGGACGTTCGTGGACCAGGAGCTGGATTTTGGATGGGGCCACGAGACGCTTTTATGCTTTATTTTTAGTTGTTTATGAGAGATTTGTAATATATAACACTTTACTCTTTAAAATTCCGTATTTAGAGTTGTTTAAATTCAACTCTTGGACGATGGTGTAATATTTTGGGTTTATGTATAATTAATAACGCTGGTTTAAGACTTAATTAATTTCCGCCTTAGTAATTAAAGTCGACTAAAAACCAGGTTGTTACAGTTGGTATCAAAGTCGTTCTTCATGACCGTGAGTAACTTAATAGTTATTTCATCTAGCGAGAGACACCTGGGCCGGACATTCTTATCGTATATCAGGCTGACTTATAGGATCAAATAATAAATTAGAAATCTTAGCTCGCTAAAATAATAACATAGAACGCTTTAAAGTGTGAGGATGGGTAGAAACCTTAAGGACCGACCGTAAGTTAAGGACTTTTAAATAACGAACTACTGCCCTCTAAATAAAATACACTAACTATCGTATACTTGCTACTTGTCGATGTGACTAATCAAAACTAACAACTATCCTCGGATATAAAATCTAAGTAACAAGTATAATCCTCGAAGATCGAAGCCTTTTATCAAATACATGACGACAAGACCTCAAACGCAGCAAATGGACGCATCAAGAACCTTACAACTGATGAGACGTTCAAGATCTCGAAGATTTCTATCGCAGAAAGGAATTCTACAACTTCATCTAACTGTCCTCTTTAACTAAAATTTTTATTTCGTTCTCTTTAAAAGATTTTCAACCTCTTAAACCTTTTTCTTCTAACTCTCTAATTTCCTAAATTCAAAATTCCTAATAACTACTTCTCAAATGAAATTTCATTCCTCTTCCTTAATCTCGCAAAATGATTTCATTTTTGCTTGTCAATCCCTTAAATTTCTTTTAATTTGTTCTCAAAAAAAACCTTCAAACTTTATTACATTTTAATCTCTTAAACTTCTATCTCTTTTAAAATTTACAAATCTTCGTAAATTTATAAGTCCTAATTATCTTCAAAAATTTACTTGAATGTTTCCCTTTGAAAATATCTCTGAAAACTTATTCAATTAATTCTAAAATTTTATTTCGTGATTTTAAATACCTTCGAAATAATTTGGTTTTAAATCGCATATTCTTTACCTTATATTCTATCAAAGTTAGTTATTTTCAAAATTTTAAACTTATCAATACCTTTTTCCAAATTTCTCAACTTTTAAAATGAATTTTTATCTTTTCTACTTAAACTTGATAAATATGTTTAAAAATTTCTTAAGGGGGTAGGACAAAAGAATATGATGGTTTTTAAAATCATTGATTAAAGTTTAAGATTTAAAATCTTTATTTCAATCTACTTTAAACTTTATACCTATTTCTAAATTTAAATGAATTTGCTTTTACTTTTAAAACCCTTATAATTTTAATTTAAATTAATTCCGTACAAAACTTCTAGGCCCCACCTTTTTGAAAATCTGTTTGAAGTCGATTTCAAAAAAATGATAATCTAGTAATATTTCTATATTAATTCAAAATATATTCCATTTGTAATTATAAAACGATTATATCTTTCAACATTTCCTCCCTATCTAACATTTTTATAATAATGCAAAAATTCAAACATTTTGAAAAGTCTTATTCTACCAAAATAAAATGTCATTATCAAAACTTGTTAAAATTTCTTATTCCCTCTAATTGCCTTACCTAACTGCGAGTAGTTATCCACTCTATCCAAGTTTCGGGACGAAACTTTTCTTAAGGGGGTAGGTTTGTAACACCCCGTGTTATTTTAACACAATTTGATAAAAGAATTTAATTCCTTAAATTAAATTCATCCTTTTTCGTTATAATAAAAAATACGTCTGAATTTTTTTTCGCCAAGTAATAATAAATTTTCCTAAGTACCAAATTAAAAATTTTGAAAAATAAAGTTTGTTCTATTATATTCAGAATTGAAAAAGAAACACATTCCAAAATTTTATAAAAATCAATACAAAATTTATATCGCCTTTTAAATTTCAAAAATGTTAAGTCATGTTTACTATTCATAAAAATAAATGTAAAACCTTTTATTCCTAAAATTCAATTTTGAACATTTTTCATTTTTGAATAAAAATGAACCCTTATACTTTTCCCGTCTCTGAAATTCGGGTCAACAATTTTAAACACGCAAATCAAAAATCAAACCATCTTATCATCTTCCACTTTCTTTTATTTTAAAAAAGCAAACTTAACATCACATTAATGAAAAAGATAATCATTTTGATCTATTTTTAATAAATCATATTATATAATAACTAATTACTATTTCGTTTCTATTAAACTAGCCTTTTTCTAAATTGTCGAAATTTGAAGTCACACTTACTTTAAATTGATAAACTTTTTGACGTTTGTTTATAATTCTTTAAATCTATAACATTCAACGAAAAAAATAAGTATTTCGACCTAGTAAAATTTTAATCAAAATCTCGAGGGTTAAGATCCGATATTTATATTTAGTACCTTTTGAAAATTAGTTTTATTTTTATTTCCGATTTTATTTCAAAATACTATTTTAAGATCATATCTTTTATTTCGAGACTTTTCGCGAGCGCGCAAAACGAAAATTCCGAAAACGAAAATCGAGCCCGATTTTTCTAAAATGAGCCGACTTACTTGGACTTTTTCAAAGTCTATCCACTTCCATATTTTCTTACACAAGTCTTAATTTACTTACACCTTTACATTTTTCATCATCACTTTTATTTTATTTTATATTTAAATTTAAAGTTTATATTTTTAATAAAAATATAAATACAAATTCAATACTACTACTTTAATATTACCATTTTCATTTCCGTCACTTTTAAAAATTTTCTAAAGTAGTAAATAAAATATTTTAGTCTTAAATTTATAAAATGAATACTTTTCAGAAAATCGTCAAAACAGCACTTTTTAACTTTTATCACTTTTGACACCCGACTTTTTAAAAACTGATAAATTTCGTAGAAACTTTATTTTGATCAAATATCTTAGGAAGTTTCCTAAATGAGTCAATTTTGGCAACTAAGACTTTGATGTCATAAATCTAATTTAATTAAACTTTAAATAACTAAAGCTTTAACCTAATTGATTTAACCTAACTTATTTTACAACTTGTCCTCATAATTTTGAAGAGCAAAAATCACTCACTTGGCTCTCCATTTGGACGTAGCCTTGCCTCCATTTTACCCCTTTTGTTTTCTTCCATTTTCTTCCTAAATCACTTAAATAAAATCCTAATATTATCTCTAATAATTCCTTAGTAGTTCTAGTATATTAGTGGGTCTTTAGAAGCTAACTTGCAAGGATTTTTGGGTGAAGTTTATGGGTATTATGGGTGAAGAAAAATCCGATCTAAAATTTATTTTAGATCCCCGACGATTAACATCCTAATTAAGGTGACTAACTATGTCTTATATTATCTTTTTAGTAAATTAATTTGTTTTGTTATTATACTTTTATGAGTATGAAAATTATGTTAAATATGTTAAACATCACTTATATGAACTTGTATGTTTATGTGTAGTATAATAAAATGATAATAACTAAATAATATGTTAAATAGATTATTGTAGTAAAATGTTTATATGTTTAGTTAAATTTATTTTGAGCATTTTTAATTATGATTCATATGTTTTTCATGCATAGTTATGTTTTACTTATGTTGTAGTTATATATAAAAATTATGTGAAATATTAACAATGAGTTTAAAGTGATTAAAAATCGAAAATGAAAATTTATATACATATGTACATGTACTCGGCATTTCCCATTTTTTTTTACTAAATATTCACTTTTAATTTTTGTAAATAATATGTAGTGTTAAGTTAGTTAAAATAGATGTATTCATGTAAAAAAATTTAAATTAGGAAAATAAATTATAAGTTGTTAAAAATGAAAAGTGTGTTCTTGAACTTTAAATATGGTGTTCTTATGTTCATGAGTATCTTCATATGTGTTCTTCATTTTAGCTTACTTTGATTTTGTTTTATGTTATGTTTGTTAAAATTTTGTGTTTATGTTTAGTTATTGTTTTATATATTATTAGTAATATGATATAAAACAACTTAAAATATTATAAATCATTTAGATTAAAAAGTTAGAAAATTAAAGTGTTGAAAAACACTATTCATAAATATAAATGAAATTGTTAGTAAATTTCATTTTAGTTTAAATCGTTTTAGTATAATTAGAATAATTAAAATATAAAGACTTTAAGCTAAAAAAACCGATAAAATCGAAAAATGAAATTTTAGAACATACTAGTGCATGCTCACGGCATTTAGGCCATTTTAGGGTTAATTTTTATTTTTATCACTTTTTAGTTTATTGTTAATATAATTTAATTATTGTTTAATAAGTTAGATTTAAGAAATTAAAAGAAATAAATCAATTTTGACACATATATCATATCACACGACATTTCTATTTTTAATGGACTAAATTTGACTAAAATGAAATTATCACTAAGTCACTAAAGTTAAATAGTAATTAGAATTGAATTTTTGTATAAATCGTTTTAATTGTAAATGAATTATGTTAAACCGATAAAAATGAGTAACCGTTATAAAAATGAATTAAATCGTGTGTTACTACCTTTGCTATTGGATTATTGAGCTTGGACATACGGACTATAAATGAATCATCCACGATACTATCACTAACTTAAATAGATAGACGACTAAATTTAACTGAGTCTCGTTTTAAAATAAATATCATTGATCACCTTTTATAAACCGAACTTAACGTTTTTAAAACTAGAATTTTAGAATATTTTCATAAATGACTAAATACAAACCGAACTTAACATTTTTAAAACTAGACTTTAAAATATTTTCAAAAATCGCCTAAGTACAAAACGAACCTAACGACTTTAAAACTAGAAATCTATACTTAGGAAATAAAAGATTTAGTTTTATAACTAAAATACCTTAAGTATAAAAAAATAATAAGTATAAGTATAAAAATACATATAAAATACGAAGTATAAAAATACGAATACGTATAAAAATACGTATAGAATACGAAGTATAAAAATACGAATACGTATAAAAATACGTATAAAATACGGTGAATAGTAAATACGATGAATAGTAAATACAATGAATAGTAAATACGATGAATAGTGAAAAGTGAATAGTGAAATACTGAAGATAATTGAAAATTTTACTAAGTATAGAAAAATTTAAAATGAATAAGTAAATGACTTAAAGTGCTTTGAAAAACACTTAAATAAAATTTGGACATACTAATAAACGTTTCAATTTAGAAACTTGAAAACGTTAATAATTAACAACACTTCAAATAATAAACGAATGTGTTATGTGATCATATGAAACCTACCATTCAAATAAAACGTTTGACGCTGAGACTAGGAGAGTCTAGTAACATGTGATATGTAAATATCAAATAAATAATAAATCTTGAGTAAGTTAAATAAAAGGTCAAGCTTGGGCCTCAGATAAGGGAACGTCAATCGTGAGTGAAGTGGGGTTAAGATAGTCTTGTGCGGATACCACTATCTCGGTCTCTGGCTTGGGTCATACCGAATAGTGTGGTTTAAGCCGGCAGCTTTATTGCTTAGCATCCTGCCCATGCCGTTACGCCTTAAGTCGTATAGCCAAGGCCGTACAAGATAATGAATATGCCAAGGCTTTGTCTCGTGCTTTAGGAAATAGTCGTTTTATCCAGGAGTTAAGGTGCTCTATGAATAGCATAGCCCATTCTTAAAGTGGATATTAGTGTATGCATACTAGACTAGGGTTTTATTCCCTATTTCGCTAAAGTTATCGGGCATCCGTGCGATTTGGGCGATTATAGCGGAGGTCTCCTTGCCGTGTTTCGTTCTTAGTGGCGCGACACTTGCATTCGTTCTTACCTGCGTAAAGATTACTTGACGAGATTGTATCTGAAGTTGAATCATTTCAACACTAGAAGATGAGATGCAAGTACTATAGTATTCGGCGTGGTTTACGAGTCGAGTAAGCCTCGCACTATGGAAGTGAGATGCAATCGATCAGTACAAAGGCCTACTCGGTGGTCGACTCGTAGCGGTATGTGTTGTTTGTTGTATGACTAAATGAGAACGAGTGTGTACCATCTTCGAAAATTAAAGACCACAATTTTCTGGAATGAATCGCGTCTGTATGATGATTTTGATACATTATGTATGTTTGTATCCGATCTGATATCGCATTGTAATCTTGTTGAAATCTTTGGACGCTATTGCTAATGATATTATCATTAATTGCTTTAAGAATCGAATATCATGCTTATATGATTTATCGCTTTAAACCGCATGCTTATTATGACTTATATGTCTTTAATTGCTATATGTAATAAGCATGTTTACATTTTTATCATAATGTTATAGTTATAAAGCGATAGTAATGAATCAAAGTAATTGAAACCGAGGGTAAGTATGAGCATAGCTAGTCACTGTCATTTCGGCAATGCATCCCCAATAGTTTATTGTGCAGGACGTTCGTGGACCAGGAGCTGGATTTTGGATGGGGCCACGAGACGCTTTTATGCTTTATTTTTAGTTGTTTATGAGAGATTTGTAATATATAACACTTTACTCTTTAAAATTCCGTATTTAGAGTTGTTTAAATTCAACTCTTGGATGATGGTGTAATATTTTGGGTTTATGTATAATTAATAACGCTGGTTTAAGACTTAATTAATTTCCGCCTTAGTAATTAAAGTCGACTAAAAACCAGGTTGTTACACTTAATCATTGCCAAGGTAAGCATTTAACTTACTCCAATTAACGTTTAAATCAATTATTATCATGCTTAACATTTAAAGGTCGAGTGTATAATTGAGATTATAGGGATTGCAAGGGTACAAGTGAAAAAAGTCATTCCTTTAGGAGCATATATAAGAATTTTCCAAACTAATTAAATAAATAAAAAAAAAGTCATAAAATTTCCTAAATTTAGGATAATAGGCGCAATGGCGCATTGCGCAATTTGGGAGCTAGTAGCGCATTGGCACAACAATGGAAACAATATCAGGATGCTAGAAGCGCAGATTCGGTGCTAGTAGCATATACATTCAACATCTCAACAATAAGGTAGGTGCCAGTAGCGCATACATTGTACATCTCAACAATAAGGTAGGCACCAGTAGCGTCATTTTGAGCGCTAGTAGCGCTTCATTACGAAATCTCAGCAACAGAATGTTGGTAGCACCACTTCTAGTTTTGGTAGCGCTTTCACTCAACATTGTTTCTTCGTATTTTCTTCTTCCTATCTTCTTCAAATTGGCTTCAACTCAATTCTTTGGTTTCTTTGGCCTTTTTTCTTCCATATTTCAAGCTCGGGAAACCTTTAATTTCCGAACATTTTGTGAACGACTTTCACTAACTCGAAAACAAATATAATTACTCCATATTTCACGCAAATGCTACAAAGTAACTCGAAAGATAAAAATGACAATTTACTCACTAAAACACAAAAATATTGTTGCTTTGAGTATTAATGTCTCATCGAAATTGACCAAAATAACTCATACTAATATCGTTTTTGTCACATTATATATATGATGAAAAAGAGGCGATAACGTTGGGAAAAATGAAAGTTGAATAATGAAGTAAATAAATGGGGAAATGGATTAATGTTTGAAAATTATGTAGGGTGAAGTAGGGTATTTAATGCAAAAAGAAAAAGGAAAAAAAAATAAAAATAAAAATGGGTTGAAAGTTTAATAGTTTATATGAGTCAAAACTAACGGCTAAATTTGATTATTTATTTTTGTTTGATCACGTCTGGAACTAACTAAATAAGGTTAAGGGTACAACTGGTAAAATTCCTAATGCAAAGGTACAGTTAGGAATTTTGAAAAGTACTAAGATACGTAGAAAAAAATCCTTTTTTTTTCCCAAAAAAAAAAAAAGAAAATATTATTTTGTGAAACACTTTTACACGATAATATATATGACTCAAATTCATGTGTGAGTCATGCCTTACAATAAATTATTGTTAGTCAATCTCATTTGTACTCGACTATATAGTATTTGTACTATTTAAATGATAATTATATATGATTAATTTTTACTATATTTTCTTAGTACCCCTGTAAGTGACTTTAGTAGATTTGTTTTATGCTTTTGTACCTTTTTAACAGCAATTTGTACCTTGGTCTCACATAAACTTATTGTGAGTTCTGCCTCACATAAAAATTACTGTAAATATGAATATGCAAGACATTTAAATTTTATTGTTTTTCATTTATTTCTGCTCAATTTTTCATAGGTTTGACCTCAAAATTAAAAAGTGATATAGGAACAAATAATATGTTATAGGTAGGAAATCGAAAGTATAATTTCTTTAGATTGTGATGAATAAATTGAAGTTATTGAGGAAAAACAATGACTGCCTAATATATAGTAGCAATGATTGAGATATTCTTGTGTGTAATTTTAGTTATTCTTTTTAGGGCTAATTAAATATATGGGTTGTCGATCTTATGCTCACTAGTTATAGGATAGGAAGTTGAAAATAAGGGTATTTCAATATTTACTCATGAGGAAAAAAAAAGTAATTTAATTAATTTTTAATATTTTAATGGAAATATATGTAGGGACATTACTATTTTCAGCTTGTTAACCTATGCCCACCAGGCATAGTTTTGAAAAGTCCTTAAATGTAAACCCTTTTATAACAATTTTTTTTTTAAATAACCATGTTATATGTTTATTTTTATAACACAACTTCTTTTAGGATAACTTTACATCAAAATAACCCTCAACGTTAGATTTTCTTACTTGAAAATGGTAGCCAAAGACATTTTAAGGTACGTCTCTTTTAAGTTACAACCATCAATGCTTAAATATGTCGACACCTCTTAAGAAATCCCTATTTCGACACCATCAATGCCTTAAATATGTCGACGCCTCTTAAGAGTGTGATTATTACTATTTTTTAAAGTGGCATATTTCGACTTCGAGGGTGGTTTTGAAATAAAAATGTCTTAAAAAGGGGAAATAATGTACATACAAAGGGGTTATTTTAAAAATAAAATGTTATAAAGCGGAGTCTATATAATCTTATTAAAAGGGTAACTTAAATCTCTAGCTATCCCTCAACTTAATTCCACGTGGCATTTTTTGAGCATACTCTAACATCTACACTTTCATTTGCTTTTCATGAATATTAATTAAACACCCCTTTCATCTTCTTCTTTGTCAAATTTGAGCATTCATGACATTTATTTCAAATTGACCCTTTTGCCTTCATCTTCCTCCATTTTCGAACATACATGACTTCAGTTATTCAACCTCGAACTCCATGTATTTATAGGTATGCTCTTCATATTCACTTTCTCTTTTTTATTTATATGTTTTAGTTTTTGTTCTTCTTTATGCAATTTTTTTGATCATATACTAATTGTTCCTCTCTCTGTTACATGTTTGCAAATCGCTTATGTCGAATTCTCAATCGCCATCTCCTCAACCTAAGTCAATATATTAGTGGTTAGTGTTCCTTCTTTACCTCTACACTTACTATCAAGGAACATTATTTTGTTGTAATGGTTACAAATTTAAAATTATGATGACTTGAATCGCTACACTCGCCAAGTAATGCTTTCGGATTGGTTTTAGTCACTTAACTTAAGTAATCGCTTTCAAAACGAGTGAGTGGGTTAAGTCATGCTTTTAGATTATCACTTTTGAATTGGTTCTATCATTTGAAGTATTTCTTTTGAAAAATCAAACACCATCGAGCAAAACAACCCGAAACAAAAAGTGACCACAACAAAAGATGGAGAAGGAGTAATCCAAACTTAACAAGGGAAAATATAAGTACAAATAATGATACATGAAACAATAGACACAACGTGAAACGCAAAAGAGTCATATAAATCACCAAGCATACATACGAAAAAAAGGCGAGAAACAAAAAAGAGTAAATCGCAGAAAGAAAATGCGACAACAACCACAAGAAAACAACAGTGACAAAAAAAAATATTTGAGCAAGATGTTTATTTAAATTCATGAATAACGTTAGAAAAATAGGTTACTAGAGTATAAGTACGAAATATTTATATGAGAAACTACCAATGTCCATGTAACCAATGTCATATAAAACAATTTTTTCCCGTCTTGGTAAATCAACAAGGTATTATTTATGGTTAATATACTTTCAAATGGAATTACAAGAAAACCGTGAGCATCACGGGGGTTAAAACTAGTCTATATAATCTTATTAAAAGGGTAACTTAAATCTCTAGCTATCCCTCAACTTAATTCCACGTGGCATTTTTTGAGCATACTCTAACATCTACACTTTCATTTGCTTTTCATGAATATTAATTAAACACCCCTTTCATCTTCTTCTTTGTCAAATTTGAGCATTCATGACATTTATTTCAAATTGACCCTTTTGCCTTCATCTTCCTCCATTTTCGAACATACATGACTTCAGTTATTCAACCTCGAACTCCATGTATTTATAGGTATGCTCTTCATATTCACTTTCTCTTTTTTATTTATATGTTTTAGTTTTTGTTCTTCTTTATGCAATTTTTTTGATCATATACTAATTGTTCCTCTCTCTGTTACATGTTTGCAACTGCTTATGTCGAATTCTCAATCTGCCATCTCCTCAACCGGAAGCTGAATATATTAGTGGTTAGTGTTCCTTCTTTACCTCTACACTTACTATCAAGGAACATTATTTTGTTGTAATGGTTACAAATTTAAAATTATGATGACTTGAATCGGTTACACTCGCCCAAGTAATGCTTTCGGATTGGTTTTAGTCACTTAACTTAAGTCTCGCTTTCAAAACGAGTGAGTGGGTTAAGTCATGCTTTTAGATTATCACTTTTGAATTGGTTCTATCATTGAAGTATTTCTTTTGAAAAAATCAAACACCATCGAGCAAAACAACCCGAAACAAAAAGTGACCACAACAAAAGATGGAGAAGGAGTAATCCAAACTTAACAAGGGAAAATATAAGTACAAATAATGATACATGAAACAATAGACACAACGTGAAACGCAAAAGAGTCATATAAATCACCAAGCATACATACGAAAAAAAGGCGAGAAACAAAAAAGAGTAAATCGCAGAAAGAAAATGCGACAACAACCACAAGAAAACAACAGTGACAAAAAAAAATATTTGAGCAAGATGTTTATTTAAATTCATGAATAACGTTAGAAAAATAGGTTACTAGAGTATAAGTACGAAATATTTATATGAGAAACTACCAATGTCCATGTAACCAATGTCATATAAAACAATTTTTTCCCGTCTTGGTAAATCAACAAGGTATTATTTATGGTTAATATACTTTCAAATGGAATTACAAGACAACCGTGAGCATCACGGGGGTTAAAACTAGTTATATCTAATTAACCCATCTTTTCGTTATCTATCTTATAGAAAGAACATAGGTAATTATCTTTTAGAAAGAACATAAGGAATTATAATTTCATATAATTTTAAATTCTCCAATCTAATCCATTTTTTTATATATGGGTTTTGTTTTCATTTGTTAGTATGAACCATGTACTAGTTTCGATATATACGTTTGTTATTAATGTAATTAGTTAGTAATTATTTCAAGTATATAAGGTGTACTATCCATCATTTGTAAATTAAGTTGAGTAATAATAATATCACATTTAATTTTGTCCTCTCTCTCAACAAACTATTTTCTCTCAACTAACTAACTTCACCATTGTTGCACACTCAAGCTTCATCAATGGAGTTCATTGATTTCATATGGTATCTCTCGCCATAAACGATCCTCGGATCTTTGCTTCCGCTTTTCGTCTTTTTCTCAATCACTCACAAAACCTAATTGTTTTGTGTTTATTTGATTCTTCGACAACTTAGAAACATATTTGTTTCTTTCTTCGTTTCAATTCATCGTCAATTCATCTATTCTTCGCTCAAATTCATCATCAATTCCTCAATTCTTCGTTCAATTCATCATCACTTCCTCTTTCAATTTCAAGAAAATCCAGAAAATCAAAAAATTCCTCTTTCAATTTCAATTTCAAATTTTTTTTTCCAGAAAATTTTCCACACACATCAGCTTCGCTTATTTTTGATTCATATTTTCAATTGTTTTTCTTGATTTTCGTCTTCTTCTTCGATTAATTTTGGTGTTTCTTGAAGTTTCGACTCATTTTTTTCAAGTTTCGTTGATTTTGTTTCGATTAATTTTGTTTCGTCTTTCTTCTTTCGATTGATTTCGTGAATTTCGAATTCTACGCTCTTGTTTTTCTTCGCCACACCTAATTTCGCTCAATTTTTTCGTGTTTTCTACATCATAATTCCTTCCAATGTCTCAAGCTTCTACAGCTACTGGCTCACCTCAGGCTTCGTATGATCAATATGATGATCCATTGTTTCTCTCTTCGGCTGATCAACCTCATCTCCAACTCACAGCGTACTTATTCGATGGGCAGAACTTTCTTGATTGGCGTGGTGACGTCATAATGGCGCTTACTGCGAAGAATAAGGAGATTTTCCTCACTGATTCTTGTCGTTATCCTTCGACTGATGTGAAGAAGCGTAATCAATGGAATCGCTGTGATCTCATGGTATTGCGCTGGATTCTTAACTCTCTACACAAGCGTATCTACGATAACGTACGTTATGCTAAATCTACTAAGGAGCTTTGGTTGGAGTTGAACGAGAGGTATGGCCAGTTGAATGCTCTCGAGCTTTATCGTTTGAAGAAAGCTCTCAGTGATTTCTCTCAAGGTAATGCTTCTCTCATGGATTATTACAGTCAACTGAAACGAACTTGGGAGAGTATTGATAGTATTGATCCAATACCTGATTGCTCTTGTGGTGCGCTTAAGCTTTGCACATGTCATTTGTTGAAACGTCTCTTAGATCGTGAGACTTATTCAAAGCTTATTCATCTGTTAATGGGGCTTAATTCTGCTTATGAGGCTGTTAAAACACACATTTTATCTACTGAACCTTTACCTCCTATCAATAAGGCTTTAGGCCTGTTGCAAAAGGTTGAAACACAAAAGGAAATTTCTGATGCTTCTGGTAATGTGCTTTCTGATGTCTCAGCCTATAATGTTGTTTCTACTGCTCCTAATTCTTCTACTGGTCGTGTCAATAAGAAACCTCGGTTTGACAGAGGTGAGGTTACTGTGAGGGAGTGTTCTCATTGCTTACGGCGTGGTCATACTATTGATGAATGTTTCAAGCTAAAAACATGTTCCTTCTGCAATAATAAAGGCCACATTAAGGATCATCATACAAGTTCAAAGCCTTTTCTCGCTAAAGGCAAAGACCTTTTTCCAAATCCTCTCAATCTCGGAGAAAGTCTCATAACAATGCTGGTGTTATCTCACCTCTTATGTTGATGACACACCCTTTATAACTTCGGCACGCCGCCTAATGTCTCTGCTACTGCTGATGTTCAGCCCCTTCTTAATCCTGCTGTAGTTCAAGACATTGTCCAAACTGTTATGACTCAGGTGATGCAGGCATTCTCTGGCTCTAAACCTGCTGTCCCTAATGAGCATCAGGCTCACTACTCATTCAACTCTTCTGGTATGATCTATTCTTCTTCTGCCTTTTCTGTTATGAATGATTTATCTGCTCTTAGTTGGATTGTGGATACTGGAGCTTCAGATCACATGACTTCACATTTGTCCTTGTTATCAAATGTTCAAAGTCTAAATCCTCGACTTTTAGTGGCTTTACCTGATGGTTCTGTTAAATCAGTCCATCACATGGGAGATTTTTCATTTTCTCCTTCTCTTACATTACATCATGTCCTCCATGTTGCAGATTTCAAGCAAAACTTACTCTCTGTTGGTTAGCTCATTGCACATTCTAATATGATGGTTACCTTTCTGACCACTAAGTGCTTATTTCAGGACCTTTCAACTAAGGCAACTTTGGCTGTTGGTTTTAAAGATGGAGGACTCTATAGGCTGCATCCTGCTGCACCTGCTACTACTGCACCTGTTCCTACTGCTAGTTTGTCTTCTTCTCAAAATTTTAATAATGTAACCATGTCCTCTAGTGGCAATGTGGTTAGTTCTTCTTTGTTGCATGCTAGACTTGGTCACACTTCTGTTGATAAACTCAGACATGCTTCTACTATTCCTGTTAGTTCTAATTTCTTTTGTGATACTTGTGTAAGGGCAAAACATCATTTGCTTCCCTTTATGAGGAGTTCCTCCTATGCTAATAAATGTTTTGATTTAGTACACATGGATGTTTGGGGTCCTTATAGAATACCTTCTATTTCTGGTGCACGATCTTTTTTGACTATTTTAGATGATTACTCTAGAAATACTTGGACATTCTTGATTCATCACAAGTCTCAAGTCCCTTTTCTGATTGAAAAATTCATCAACTATGTTCATAATCATTTTCATGTAGCCATTAAGTTTGTTAGGACTGATAATGGTACTGAGTTTATTCAAGCTTAGTGTGCTGCTTTCTTTCAGAATAAAGGCATTGTGCATCAGACTAGTATAGTAGGTAGACCCCAACAAAATGGAAGGGTAGAGCGCAAGCATAGACACTTGTTAGATACTGCTAGGGCTCTTCTTCTCCATGCTCATTTACCTATTCATTTTTGGGGTGATTCTTTACTTGCTTCCTCTTATTTGATCAATCTTATGCCCACACCTCTTCTAAACTGGAAGACACCTCATGAGATTCTTTTTGGTCTTCCTCCTTCTCTTGACCATCTTAGGGTTTTTGGATCACTTTGTTATGCATCCATGCCTCCCACTTTCCATGATAAGTTTGGTCCTAGGGATAGAAGGTGTGTTTTACTTGGGTATCCCTTTGGTCAAAAGGGATACAAGCTTTATGATTTGGAAACTCATAAGATTTTTACTAGCAGAGATGTTGTTTTCAGGGAAACTGAGTTTCCTTTCTCTGCTACTCAATCTGCTCATATTTTTCCTTCATCTGCTAAATCAGATGATTGTCCTCTTGTTAATCCAGGTGTTGTTCCTTATATTTCAACACCCACCACCCTTCCTTCTCATGCTTCAAGCTCTTCTCCTGACACTACTATACTACATTCTGCACCTGTTAATTCAGGGCCTGCTGTTGATTTTTCTTCAACCCCTACATCAGGTGGCCCTGATAGTTCACTGCCATCTGCTGATCACTCTTCTTCCCCTTCTTCAGATAGTATTGTTCATTCAATGCCTTCTACTTTACCCTTGGTTTCTCCTCTCCCTTTAAGGAGATCTTCTAGACCAAGGGTTGCTCCTAAACATCTTCAAGGCTATGTATGCCCTACTTTGCTTCCTTCTTCTTCTGCAACCTCTTCTTTTGCAGCAAGGGTCCTTGACAGCTGCTCCCCTTTGGCGCAGGCCTATACAGCTTCATTGCATGCTGTTTTGACTGAAGTGGAACCACAGTCCTTTGCTCAAGCAATCCAACATGATAAATGGATTGCTGCTATGACTGAAGAGCTTAATGCTCTTGAAAGCAATGACACTTGGGTCCTTACTTCCCTTCCACCTGGTAAAAAACCAATTGCGAGTAAGTGGATCTTCAAGATTAAACACAAACCTGATGGGTCTGTGGCTAGATACAAGGCAAGATTAGTTGCCAAGGGTTTTACCCAAGTCAAGGACAAGGATTACAAACACACTTTTTCTCCTGTTGCTAAGTTCACCACTGTTAGAGTGGTTCTTGCTCTTGCTGCCTCCAAAGGATGGGAGCTCTTTCAATTAGATATAAATAATGCGTTCCTACATGGCTATATTGATGAGGAGGTCTATATGAAACCTCCCCCAGGTTATTCTAAGGCCCAAGAGGGTCAGGTTTGTCGTCTTAAGCGTTCTTTGTATGGTTTAAAACAAGCCTCTCGTCAATGGAGCAAAGAACTTACTTCTTTTTTGCTTAGTTTGGGTTATACTCAATCTAGACATGATTACTCTCTTTTTGTCAAAACTGATTCTCATTCTTCCTCTGTTATCATTGTGTTGGTGTACGTTGATGACATTTTGTTAACAGGTACTGATACTCATGGCATTGCTTGCCTTAAACAGGCTCTTGATAAGCAATTCACCATAGGACCTTGGCCTCCTAAGATATTTCTTGGGTTTAGAGGTCACTCGATCAGAGAATGGTCTTTATTTGAATCAACGTAAATACGTTGTTGATCTTGTGTCTGATTTGCACATGGATGACTGTAAAGATACTTCCTTCCCTTTGCCTAAGGGTTTAAAGCTTTCTACTGATGAGGGGGATCTTCTTCCTGATCCCTCGGTTTATCGACGACTCATTGGTCGTTTGCTTTTCCTCAATCTCACTCGTCCTGATGTTTCATATAGTGTACAACATTTAAGTCAATTTTTGACTAATCCTCGCGTTCCTCACCTACAAGCTGCTCAACATGTGGTTAAATACTTGAAATCCACTGTTAATCTTGGCTTGTTCTATTCTCTTGACTCTCCTCTTTCACTCCAAGCATATAGTGATGCCGATTGGGGCTCTTGCGCATTTTTTTGTCGTTCCTTGAGTGGTTATTGTCTGTTTCTCGGCTCTTCCCTAGTCTCGTGGAAGACAAAGAAACAGTTGACCGTTAGTAAGAGTAGTGCCGAAGCCGAATACCGTAGTATGTCGTATACTACTAGTGAGATGGTTTGGTTACACAATCTTCTTCGTGACCTCCATGTTCCTATGTCTTTGCCGATTCCTCTCCTTTGCGACAATAAGGCTGCTGAGCACATCGCTCATAACCCCGTTTTTCACGAGCGAACCAAACACTTGAATGTTGATTGTCACTTCGTTCGTGACAAACTCAAAGAGGGTTTTTTTTGTTACGACTCACGTTTCGTCTTCGTTGCAACTTGCTGATCTCATGACTAAGACTTTGGGTGCTCAACAACATCTCTTTCTTTGCTCCAAGCTTGGTCTTCTCCATGTCCCTCGAAGTCCATCTTGAGGGGGGGATATGAACCATGTGCTAGTTTCCTTGTAATAGGTTTGTTACTAATGTAATTAGTTAGTAATTATTTCAAGTATATAAGGTGTACTATCCAGCATTTGTAAATTAAGTTGAGTAATAATAATATCACATTTTAATTTTGTCCTCTCTCTCAACAAACTATTTTCTCTCAACTAACTAACTTCACCATTGTTGCACACTCAAGCTTCATCAATGGAGTTCATTGATTTCATAGTTAGTTCACTTCAAATTTTATACACTCTAGAAAGGTGAGCTTTTGTCTTTTGAGGTATATTATGTCTGTAACAATTCTTAAGATAATGATGAAAAATGAAAATGGTGTCATGCACTACAAATATGTACAATGAAATATCAATGTACCATAACTATTGGAACTAAATAAATCATTTCCGCTAAAGTCTCTTTTACTTTACCCTTTTCATGAATGCCATGAAGTACTTTAAATTTATTAATTTTCGTGTTTAGTGGGGTATTTATAAGTAATTTGGCCGACAATGGCACCTAATCATAATAATCTTTCTTTAATCAAATGCATTACCCTAATAATCGTATCCCTAAATGACTAGTGATACCATTCTAGAATCGTTCAAGTTCTTGTGAGTCATGACCCCTTTTTGGCGCAAAATATTCCTATGAGTCCATATATAATTACAAAACAATGGCCCAAGTCAAAAGAGGAGAGCTATGGTCAAGGCGAAGTTAAGAGGGGAGAAAGTTCAAGAAGGAAAGCCCACTAGCTTAAGTAAGAGAGTCGTTGCAAATTGAAGTAGTGGACTTCGTCATACAATAGTTCCTACTCCATTGTAGTGGGAAGTTACAATTGAACTGTGGCAGGAGAGAAATTAGAAACAATTAAAGACTAGCGGGAATCAAGGGGAGACTAAGTTGAAATGTGAACGTAGGAGAGGGCCTATATAAGGCAAGAAGAATCAGAAGCAAGACCAACTTTTACATCCCACAAGTTTACATAATCTATAATCATTCTTCACCAAAAACATTCTGAATTACATTCTCGAAAATTACTACTGCTGTTGGGACCAAAATATTCATATGGTCCAATAGTCTAAATAAAGCAAATAGGCCCAAGTCAAGGAAAGAAGAAAACAAAACTCAGGTCCAGGACCAAGAGCATAGCAAACTTAATAAGCCCGGACCAGGGCTACCCCTGGGGTCAGGCCAAAACACAAAAATATCTCCTCACCACCAGCCCAGGGCTAAAGGGTAAGGAGATGGGGGACAACTGTTAGGACCAGAAATCCTGCTGGCCCAGGGCCTACAGGCAGACCAAAAACCCAGGCTAGGAGAAGAGAGGTCAAGTCAACAAGAGCAACTACTTTTAAGGAAGTGATGGAGAAGTCAAAGAAGTGGTACCTACTTTCAAGGAGAAAGGGAGAAACACAAGCGACCACCCACCTAAGAAAACTAATGCAGGAGAGAAGAATATGGAAAACCTAGTCCAACCCCCTACTAAAAAGAAGGAAGCTGACCTATTTCTAAGGAAGGAGTTGAGGACCCATGGAGACTCAAGAAGCATACAAAAGGAGCAAGAATCAGTTGAAGAGAACATCAGAATTCACTCTCCAACAATTGCAGAACATATATACTCAACAAAAACACTTATTTTTATAATTATTTACTCTCGACCTTCTGTCCTGTCCTAGTCCTGTAACTTCTGTCATGTCCCAGTCCTGTAACTTCTGTTCTGTCCCAGTCCTGTAACTTCTATCCCGTCTGTAACTTCTGGCCCAGAACTACTACAAATCCTCTCCTGGCTTAGTGCCCGTGGTTTTTCCCTTAACTTTTAAGGGTTTTTCCCACGTAAACATATCTTGTGTCGTTACTTGCATTATTTTCATTTTTGTTCCTTGTTAAACATGTTTAATTCACTAAATTATAATACTAAAATACATTAAAGGATAGTACTAATAAACCCACCGAATAATACGAATAGAGTGAGAAAATGACCCCGAACAGATTGGCGCCGTCTGTGGGGATATTAGTTTATTAATCCATCAAAATCCCTTTTCATATCTAAAAAAAAAAAACACTTTCACGTTCAGAACATCCAGAGATGGTAGATCAAGCGCTGATATCATCCAGAAACTCCAAAGAAGAGTTGGAAGCGAGGCTAGACAGCCGCGAGCGAGCCCAGCCGACCGTGACGCTCAAAGGAGGCAGAGGCTGCGTTGAAAGAACAATTGGACTCTTCCTCTAAGAAAAAAGCCTCAGGATCCAGGATCCAACCAGGTACATCATTTTCGAATTTTATCTGACAAATTGACTTCTCTATTTTTTCTTCTGGTTCAGGATCCAAAAACAACTCCGCGGGCAGCCCTGAAGATGACTCGGGAGTCAACCCTGAAAGTGGAGATGATGGCCCAGGACGGCCAGAAAAGATCGATGCAGGACAGATTATGCTAGACGTGGCCCAGGAGATCCAGAAATTATCAGACATGGTGCAGAAAGTCCCAGGACTACCCCCACCAATAGAGCTGGCCAGACCAGAAAGTTATGTTGATTCACCCTTTGATGATTGCATAGCCCCAGTGGAAATGCCCAAGAAGTACACCCCTCCAAGCCTAGAGATGTACAATGGTACCGCGGATCCCCAGGAGCACGTGGCACAATACAAGCAAAGAATGTTCAATGCTGCTATCTCAGTGGACAAAAGGGAGGCCTGCATGTGTAAGAGCTTTGGCTCTACCCTAACGGGCCCAGCTCTGCAATGGTTCATCAATCTGCCAAACCGGAGCATCAAATCCTTCGCGGACCTGGTCAACATCTTCAACCTGCAATTTGCTAGTAGCAGAAAGTTGGAAAAGCTGTCCAGTGACCTGTACAGGATTGTCCAGGAAGAGGATGAGACCTTGAGAGATTTCTTGTACCGCTTCAACAAGGAGAAAATTTCCATTCTGAGATGTGACATCGGCACTGCAATAGAGGCCTTCAGGCATGGTTTGGTAAGAGATTCTAGTCTTTATATTGAACTAACCCGTTATCCTTGTTCTACCTTTGAAGATGTGCAGGCCAAGGCTCTGGCCCAGATCAGGGTAGAAGAAGACATGATGTTCAGGACACAACTCCAAGAGAGTAACAGAATAGCACGTAGGAGTTCAGCCTACAGAGGAAATGGTACTAGGACTGCCCCATACTAGCACAAAAAAAAAAAAAATATTAAAAATAAATCCTAAACCTTGGTAAGTCACTTATCTCTAAGCCCTACCTTGTGTAATTTGTTATTTTATATCAAAATCATTACTGACTTTAGCGTCGGAGGGCCATTGGCTAAACGCCAATCTGGCCGCCCTGACCAAATCAGGCTGACAGATCGACAACACAAACAAAGACAGACAAAGCAGACTCACAAAGCAGATTTGCAGAACAGACACCAAGACTAGGTCACAACCAGAACTTATCAATTACAAAAATAAGGGAATCAGCCCCAGCACGACTACAAAAACGGGACAGGGAGTAATGTCCATTAAGGGAGCCCCAAGGTGTGGTCGCCTAAACTTTCAAACGCATGCATGCTACTTAACAAACTCAAAACAAAATTTGTGCGCACCAAACCAAATGACAAAACAAAAAAGACTCATGACATATTTACAAAAACAAAACAAAGCCACTACAACCATCTCTGGTATCCTGGAGTCACACTATCACTCTCCCAGAACTCGTGACTGGTCTCTAGCCAAAGACAAATGATACAAACCTTGATCTCCAAAAGATCGGGCAATCTATCCTGAGCCGACAAATAATCCTCGAACTCCAGCGCCTACTCCTAGACTCAAGACGGGAACGCATTTCTCACTTCCACCTCTGCAAGGTGAGACTGAGGAAATGGGGGGCAAATGTTGGAACCAAAATATTCACATGGTCAAATATTCTAAACAAAGCAAATAGGCCCAAGTCAAGGAAAGGAGAAAACAAAACTCAGGTCCAGGACCAAGAGCATAGAAAACTTAATAAGCCTGGCCCAGGGCTACCCCTAGGGTCAGGCCAGAAGACAAAAACATCTCCTCACCACCAGCCCAGGGCTAAAGGGAATGGAGATGGGGGACAACTGTTAGGACCAGAAATCCTGCTGGCCAGGGCCTACAAGCAGACTAGAAACCCAGGCTAGGAGAAGAGAGGTCAAGTCAACAAGAGCAACTACTTTTAAGGAAGTGATGGAGAAATCAAAGAAGTGGTACCTACTTTCAAGGAGAGAGGGAGAAACACAAGCAACCACCCACCTAAGAAAACTAATGCAGGAGAAAAGAATATGGAAAACCTAGTCCAACCCCCTACTAAAAAGAAGGAAGCTGACCTATTTCTAAGGAAGGAGTTGAGGACCCATGGAGACTCATGAAGCATATAAAAAGAGCAAGAATCAGTTGAAGAGAACATCAGAATTCACTCTCCAACAATTGCACAACATATATACTCAACAAAAACACTTATTTTTGTAATTATTTACTCTCGAACTTCTGTCCTGTCCCAGTCCTGTAACTTCTGTCCTGTGCCAGTCCTGTAACTTTTGTTCTGTCCCAGTCCTGTAACTTTTGTCCCGTCTGTAACTTCTGGCCCAGAACTACTACAAATCCTCTCTTGGCTTGGTCCCCGTGGTTTTTCCCTTAACTTTTAAGGGTTTTTCCCACGCAAACATATCTTGTGTCGTTACTTGCATTATTTTCATTTTTGTTCCTTGTTAAACACGTTTAACTCACTAAATTACAATACTAAAATACATTAAAGGATAGTACTAATAAACCCACCGAATAATACGAATAGAGTGAGAAAATTACCCCGAACAACTGTAATCGATCCTATATTGTCAGTCTTGACCATAGTCAAAACTCCTCTCTTCGCTTTGTACCCGTGGTTTTTCCCTAGTTTAATAGAGTTTTTCCCACGTAAACAAATCACATGTTTTTATTTTGTTTGCATTATTTACATTTTGTTTATATCACCGCATAATCATCCTCGTAAACACAAAAATACGTATAAAAAAGGATAATAGTAGTAAACCTACCGTATAAATACGATAGTGTGAGAAAATCACCCAAACAGATTGGCACCGTCTATGGGAATATTAGTTTATTAATCCATCAAAAACTCTTTTACATTTCAACTAAGCGCAACCAAGATGGAAGATCTAAATGCTGAAGCACTCCTGAAACTCCAGCAAGAGTTGGAACATGCTAGAGAGGCAGCGGAGCAAGCCAAGGTGGAAGCTGCAAGGCTGAAGGAAGCAGACTACCCAGAAGAAGCAACTAAAGGCGTCGTCCAAGAAAAATGCCTCAGGATCCAAGATCGAGCCAGGTACTCCATTCTCGGATGTAATCAGACAAGTTGACTTTTTTGTTTGATCTCGAAGTTCAGGATCGAAGAGTAACTTAGGCAGTGATGAGGTTGACCTAGAAGTCAACCCTAGAGGCGGACACGGTGAACCAGAACAACCAGAGGGAATCAGCCCTGCTCAGGTCATGCAATTCATGGTGAGGTCCAAAAGCTCTCGGAACTAGTGCGCAAAGTTCCAGGATTCCCATCAACAATAGAGAAGACAACGCCAGAAAACAATGTTGATTTAACCTTTGATGACTATATAGCAATGGTGGAGATGCCCAAGAAGTATACCCCGCCAAGCCTGAAACTCTATGATGGGACAACTGGCCCCCAGGAGCATGTGGCGCAATACAAGTAGAGGATGTTCCATGCTGCCATCCCAATGGAGAAAAGGGAGGCATGTATGTGCAGAAATTTTGGGTCGACCTTGACTGGTCTAGCCCTGCAATGGTTCATCAACCTTCCAAACAAGAGTATCAAGACCTTCGTAGAGTTGGTCAACCTCTTCAACGTGTGGGGACCAGGCTGCGGAGACCACTTGACGTTTTGCTTAAGGGTGTTTTGGCGAATAAAGAGGAGGGGCTTAAGTTAAAAAGATAAAGTTAGAAAAACCTTTAAAACTGCTTTGGAGTCGCCACCAAATTATGCGATAATTTGGAATCCGCCTACGTGTCTTGAGCTGTAAGACACGTCTTAGAGTTCAGGGCACGTCAAAACTCATCCGTCTAAGGCTATTGTGAAACCAGATTCGGACTCGGGGTGAGGATACTCTCCTAAAATTTAATTCAATTTGTTTTATGAAGACTTTTTAGAAAAGCCTATTTAGAAAATAACCACTACTAGCCTAAGAATAATAATCCATTGGTGATATATGAGCTAAAGTAAATCGCTACGTACAAGTGCGATATTGTTTGTAAAAAGATGTATGAATGTATATTAAAAAAGATTGTTAAAAACCAACGGTTAAGAATGCTTAAACTTGTTAACGAAAATGCTAAAGTTAATGTTGAATTCATTATAAAGTTGACTTAATGCAAGATGAGGATTGCTAATGCATAAACTTAAAATAAAATCTGTTTGGTTTATTTTAATTAAGAGGGGGCATTTTTTATGCGACTTTGGGGAGGTATTGTGGGAATATATCTGTATACATGCCCTTTAATCATCCAGGATTATAATGAAACTTATTCTATATGATTAATAGTCATAAAAGAAATTGCATAATTAAATAAAAGATTAAGAAAACAACCTTAAGTCCTTGCTTTAATGGCCTAAGATTGAATATCAAGAAGCTTGATATCTCCTAATAGTTGCACCCAACATTGCTCAAGATATGCCCTGATCTTGCTAGAAAACCTTTTAGAGAGAAAACTGATTTTCTTAAATTTGTGTATGTGAATTATGATTGATTAATTAGAGAATTTAGGTTGAGTCAAAACTCCCCTAATATACTAAAGAATTTCGGCCCTCACATCAATTTTGGGGAGTAATTTTTACTTTCCAAAAATTACTTTCTAAAAACTAATTCCTTGTTGACCAAGGAGTCAAAGACATTAGCTTTTTAATATAATATAATATTACTAGTGTCATAAATATGATCCACTATAATATATCATTAAATATAAATATCCTTATATTTATAATTTGCTATTAATTATAACAGTTTATGTAACACCCCGGCCCCAACTAAAGACCGAAATGTCATTCACTGTGAGCTCGCCAAAGTCACAGACATCGCCCTACGTACCAACACGGGCCCTTTCCAACAAGACTTTGTCCTCACTGCATGCATCCCGAGAACTTCCCAGAGGTCACCCATCCTAAGACTACTCTCCAAAGAAGCACGCTAACCAAAGAGTTCTTAAGATGAGCCACCGTAGTTAAGAAGATGCATCTTGTTGATATGAGTAGCACTTACAATCCTTTTAAGCACTAGGTCACTTGAGCTCATCACATGGACCACTTCAACGGGGAACCCGGCCCGAATAACCTCGGACAACACCGGGTGTTACAGTTTATGTTTAATTAGCTTATATTATATTCAATAATTAAATATAACATTTTATATTCAATTTACGAATTACTTTTAATTCGTCTCAGCTAATTTTATTTAATCCTTATTAAATGGCCGATTCATCATCACACTGACTAATATTTAAGTCAAAAACACCGACTAACATTTTAGTCAAAAACACCGACTAACCTTTTAGTCTATTTGTAAGGCATCAATATGATTATTTTCTCAAATAATCACATTTCTTAAACACATCATTTAGGTGTGACTTTTAGGGACCAGTTGATCACCGCCATCTGTATGACAATAACGTCAAACTTATCTAGCAAGCCAACCGTTATCGATAAACGTTAATCAACTGATAGCAATACAAAATGTACCCTGTGAACCTATAGAGGTTTATTTATGTTATTGCACTAACTGTGGAGGACACTAACTCCAACAGGTATAAAATGAATGGAATGCATTTGAGTTGCAAGACCGCCTTATGAAAAACAGGCTCGCAAACCAAAGCCGTGTTGGGCATTAATGTAGTCTCTTTGTTAGCCTAAAACAAAACAAATCCTTGACCCATATTTGGATTAAGACTTACCTGTCTCGAGCTTCCAAACTGGCAGAGCTTCGCTTCAACAAACGGGATGAATTCAACACGAGATGTGTGCTGGATTCAAAGATTTAGTGCGTGAGGCTTTTGCGAGTTGTTATATGTGTATGAAACGTATGAATTAATGTGAAATTGGTGATCAATTGTGTTCGGTGGTGGGGGGTATTTATAGTACAGATTACGAAGAAATGAGGAAAATCCGGAAAAAGCCAGGAAGGCAAACCGCAAAGCCTCTTGCGTTTACCCTCCAAACCGCAAGGCGTCTTGTGATTAGGGGGTCGGGCAAAGTTTGTGATTTTCGTATTTTCCTAAATCCGGTTTGACGTATTTTGAAAATATACGGTATAATCTCTTGCTTGGACCTCAAGAATACCGAGTGATAGTCTTCTAGGAGCTACACAATATCTTTTGTGAGTGCTCCGGGTCTTGGAGTACGGGCCTAGAGCGGGCCGGATCCGGTTTTGGGCCCGATACCCAATAATGTGAAAAATGTGCATTTTGTTGTATATTTTGAAATAGAAAGACTCGTGAGGTCGTATTACGCAAATGGAAATGATAAATAGCGGTTTTCACTATCACACATAAATTTAGGAATTTAGAAGAATTGAATTGGGCCTTGTAAATGTAAAAGCGCCAATTAAATTGCAAATGGGATGCTCATGCCGGCCGAATCGAGACGTGAATCAAGCTAAAATCTAAATGAACCAAAAGAAATTTATTTAAGCGTCGTGACACATTTCGACTCATTTTGACATTTAAACGACTTAATTAGAATTCGACATAATTAGTACCGTCTAAGTCAGTGTTAAAGCATGCATGTTAAAAGCCCGTTACATCATAGGGCTTGTTTTGGGAGGGTACGGATACGGGTATCCACACAACGTACAGTACGCTAGGTCGACTTCCTAAGAGACTTCTTGCATCGCTTCAATAAGGAAAAAGTGTTGTCCATCCCCAGATTGGAGATTGATACAGCGATAGAGACCTTCAGGCAAGGCCTGATAAGAGATTCTGAACCTTATGTATGTTGAACTAACTCATTATCCCTATTGTACCTTTGAAGATGTGCAGGCCAAAGCCTTAGCCCAGATCATGGTAGAAGAAGACCTTCTGTTCAGGGCACGATATCAGGAGAACGACAGGAGAGCGCACAGGGGTTCGGCTCACCGAGGCAGCGCGACTAGGGTAGCTCCCTTCTAGAGGCCAACCAGAAAGAAAGTGAACGCAGTTGATGGCGAGACAGAAGGGGCTAGGATTCCTCCTTCCATATCAGAGTACTGCTTTTCCGTGGACGCTCTAGGACTCATATGCAAGATGGACAAGCTGGGAGCCGTGGTCATATGGCCAAAGCAGAATAAGAAGCCAAACCTAAAGAGAGACACAACCAAGTGGTGTGAATACCACGCTGATATAGGACACACCACCGAGGAATGTATAGCTCTGAGAAAGGAAGTGACCCACTGATAAGCTTAATCGCGTCACCTAATCAAAAATAAACCTGACAACACCTATGGGTAGATAGGGTAAGTCAGGGTTGAGTCCACAAGGAGATGGTTGCTTATGTAGGTTACCTATGAAGTGTTTGAAGTCTCGGTCGGTTCAAATGTTGATTGGTTCTATAGCTTGAGTGAAAGTAAGGGTTTAACTTATAAGGAGAAGGTCTAGGATGTCGGGTTAGGCAATGGGTAAGCTAGGTCAAGGATGATGATCGGAACGAGTAAGGTATCGCACATGCCAAGGGTATAGCTCGTCCTCTCGGTCTTAAGCTTCCTCTAGGTCTCGAATGCGGGCTCTCGCAACTTACAATCGAGGGTCCTAATGTTTAGTCTTGCGCCTTTCCAAGAACTAGGCTTTCGTTCTTAAGTTCAAGGGTGCTAGATACTTGCTAAAACGTGATCAAGGAATCAACAAGCACAATCAAGCAAAGACTAAACAAAGTAAGACAAAACCTAACTCAAAAAGATCATCAAACACAACTAAAACCAACACCCATGCTTCACCCTTCTCCCTAGATGATAAAACTACTCACACATGATAATAAAAGATAATCAAAGCAAAGGAAAAGGACGAAAACATGATCACAAACAATAAGAAATGAAATTGCAATCAAAAGAAGAGAAGAAATTCAATACCAAAATCAGAAAATCCAAGAGCAAAGATGATGAACAAGAAAAACAAAACCAAAATAGATGATCAAACAACGAATTCGAGTCGGGAATTCAAAGTATAAAAATGTGGATACCCATATCCGTACCCTCCCAAACAAAACCCTGTGATGTAACACAGACTTTTATTACGCATGCTTTAACGTTGACTTTAACGGTTCTAAATATGTCGAATTCATTATTGAGTCGTTTTGAAATGTTAAATGATTTAGGTCGCTTCACATAACATTTAAATAAATGTTCATTTTGTCCATTTAGGGTCTAGCTTGGTCCGCGTCCTGTCTCATTTGGCACGAGCTTCGCATTTGCATTACAATTAGCCCCTTTACATTAACAAGGTCTAATTCAGCACTTCTAAATTCCTAATCTTAGGCCCGGTGGCTAATTCCCCCATTTAGCTTCCTCTTACACAAAATATAGCCTCACGGGTTACTTTATTTCACAAAATGCTACAAAGTACACCTTTTTCACATTTTCGGGTCTCGGGCCCAGAACCGAGCCCAAACCCGCCTTTGGCCCTCACTCCAAAGCCCTCAATCCCTCAAAATATCCTAGGAAGCCCTCAGGTGTTTTCTTGACGAGCAAGCTCGAGATTATACTGTATCTTCCCAAGATATTATCAAACCGAAACTTGAAAACTAGGCCTGAAACCACACCCCCAAATCGCATAGCCTTATGCGATTTAGGGGCCAAACCGCATAAGCCTATGCGGTTTACCAGGGCAACCGCCACTACATGCTAGCGCACCAAACGAAGGTCTACTCCAAAATGGACCCCGTAAAGTACCTTTTCGAGAAACCTGTGCTTAACGGATGAATGGCCAGATGGACATTGCTCCTAGCCGAATTCGACCTTAAGTATGTACCCCTCAAGGCAATCAAGGGACGGGCAGTTTCTGATTTCCTAGCCGAAAACGCAATCGTCGAGGAACCAATCATAGACACGACATCCCTTCCAGGCGACGAGATTTACAACATCGACCAAGAACAATGGGAATTATACTTCGATGGTTCATCCAATTACCGAGGATGTAGAGTAGGAATACTTCTCATATCCCCAAATGGCGATCACACACCCTTATCCATCAAGCTAGATTTCGACGTAATCAACAACGCCGCCGAATACGAAGCATGCTTGCACGGTCTCCAAGCAGCGCTTGTATTAAACGCCCGCAACGTACGGGTCTACGGGGACTCCTCCCTTATCATCAACCAAGTATCCGGAGCATGGAAGATACTTAATGAGAACCTAGCACTATACCAAAACAAGATACAAGAACTCATAAACGAGTTCTATCACGGGGAGTATATACACCTCCCACGCGAAGAAGACCAATTCGCCGATGCGTTATCCAAACTCGCATCACTACTCAACATACCCCCTGGAATGACAAGACTACCCATTGTCGTGGAGCGACGAAACGAACCCGCTTACATCTGTGACATCGAAACTGAGGAAGAACAAACCGATCCTTGGTACAAAGCAATCATCAATTACAACACAAACGGCGAATACCCACCAAAGATCGACAAACGGGGCAAAAGAGCCCTACGCCTATTATCGTCACAATTCGTGATGGAAATGGGCAAACTACTCAAAAAGACACCTCAAGGTACACTACTCTTGTGTGTCGACCACAAAAAGGGACAGGAAATCATGTCCCAAGTACACGATGGCGAGTGCGGACCACACATGAACGCACGAGCCATGTGCAAACAAATTAAATCATAAGGCTAGGATGGTACTGGACCACCATGGAAGCCGACTGCGCAAAATACGTCAAACACTGCCATAAACACTCCCACGGGTATGACACCCTATTTCCTAACCTATGTGATAGAAGCTGTCCAACCTGTAGAAATCGAGATGCAATCCCTTCGAATTCTCATGGAAGCCGACATTCCAGAAGCCGAATGGGCACGTGAACGATATGAACAACTCATCCTTTTAGACAAAAGACGATTACATTCGCTAAGTACAGTCCGAATGTACCAATCTCGCCTACAACGCGCCTACAACAAACGGGTCAGGCCACGAAATATCAAAGTGGGTGACCTTGTACTCAAATCCGTCCGAGCACCATTACCAGTCGACCCAAGAAGGAAATTCAAACCCAATTGGGCCGGACCGTACTTGGTCAAGGACATCCTTCCCGGAGGAGCCGTGAGGCTGACCGACCTTGACGGCCAGGATTTCAGCCTACCAACAAATCTTGATCAACTCAAGATGTACTACCCCTAAGTTTAGACAAATTTGCAACGTATTTCACAAAGAAAAAAAAAACTCACTCACGCATGGGTGAACTACGCCCGATTTGATTCCACGCACAGTGGATACGTAGGCAGCTTTGCAAAGAGCTCAACCGAATCACACGAACTACGCCGGTTTGATTCTGTAATAAAACACGGATACGTAGGCAGCTTTTCAAAGCACAACCGAACTTCTTTAAAAACGCCCAATGCTCAAAAAGGTCGAGAGCACAGTCAACACAAAAAATCTAAGTCCAAAGCTTAAAAAGGTCGAGGATTTAAAACGAAACAATTCAACTAAACGAATCCAAAGCTTAAAAAGGTCGAGGATTTAAGACAAAATACGAGTGTTCGAAGCTTAAAAAGGTCGAGAACGTTTCAAAACAAAACAAAAAAAAGCAACGAGACAAGATAAAAGCAAATTACTTCTATTTTATTACTTTAACTTAGAATTTTTCACAATTTAGAAATGAGTAAGGAACAAACCTCCTTAACCCCTTATTCGAAACCAAATACTTTAAAGAAAATTTTCTAAGCAAAACAAGCAAACTACTAAGCCTTCTTCTGTCGCTTCGGATTAGTCTCCTCACGCTCCCCAATATACCAAACCGGTCCATACGGCGTCGCCAAGTAAAGACGCTAGGTATCACGCTCCGCGAACCGAGCCCCAACGCTCTCAGGAACGCCCACGTACTGTCCCCACGGACATGGCACGAACTGCAAGGAGAAACAAACATTCATACAATCATTTTAAATACACTCTATTTAAAATGGTTCAAACACAAACCTGCCCAAACTCCATGACGTTCAAGCGCACCCGAACCTCATCGTACGACCAGTCAAAGGCCGCACGGTTACACGTGCCCCAAGTACGCACCTCCGGGTACACTCCCACAATCTTCCTAGCATGCTCAGGCAGCAGGAAGGGGAAATGGCTGAAGATCCATGACTGCACACACAAGAACACGTTACAAAGACAACAAAATCCAAACAAACAATGTACACCTAAACAAAATCAATACGTACCTCCATCACAAATCCTGGCAAGACTAAGGACAGTCTCGACCCTCGCTCCATGACCCGCGGCCTCACCGCGTCCATACAGAAGCGAATGCACAAGCCCAAAGACGGTGACACGCAGTCAAGTGCCCCAATTGCACCTCAGTCTATGAGATGCATAAGGTGTAACACCCCGTGTTAAAATTAAGCTTATTATAATTAGTAAATCAATGATTAGACCATCTTGCTCATTTAAATCCTTAAACAATACGCTACAAGTTTTTCCTCACACCTAAATTAAAACCATTTTGATATACTTCGAATTTGAACTTCATTTTTACATTTTCAAACTCGATAAATCAAAAGATTAATCGACGACAAATTTCTCAACTACAAATTTCGGCACGCAAATCGAGGTCAATCTTGACCAAAGTGGCCGAGCCACTCAAGGTGATTAAATCACCTAATTCTTTTTCAATTATACTTACCCATAATCCAAATTTAATAAATTAGTTAAGGCTTAATCATTTTGGATTATTACTAACAAAACATATTATAATAATATCATATTACTATTCCATTTTGGTTTAACTAGCACTTTCACTAAAACTCGAAATAATGAGTCACTCTAAGCCCAAACTAATGAACGTTTTGACGTTTGATTCTAATTATTTAAATCATTAACTTTCATCCAAAAAAATATATATTTCGGACTAGTAAATTTTTAATCGAAATTAGAGGAGCCAAAACCCAATTCTGATTTCAATCACACTTCGAGTTTTAATTTCATTTTTATTTTCAATCTTATTTCAAAACATTATTTTAGAATCATATATTTTATTTCAAGACTTTTCGCGTACGCGTAAATCGAAAATTCCGAAAACGAAAAATCGAGCCAACATGGGCTCACCTAGGCCGGCCACCATGCACACACATGAGCCACTTTAGCCACCTCTACTCTTACACAAGCAAGCATGCTTGCATGCTTCTTACACACCTTACACAACCATCATCACATCTAATTTCATTAAACTTTATTTCTTAATTAAACTAAACTTACACAATACTCTCCCAAAATATATTACCTTTTGTTTCATTATTTCACAAGAGCAAACACACCTCATTTCTCTCTTCATTTGGCCGGCCACTTTGCCCTCTTTTCTCCCTTTGATTTTCTTCCATTTTATTACAAAAACCTCTTAAATAAAAACACTAATATTATTCTAATAATCTCTAGTATATCTTAGTTATTATTTGGGTATTTGAAGCTTACTTGTTACGGGTTTTTGAAGGTGAAGACGGGTACTTGGGTGAAGACTTAGATTTAGATAACATAATCGATCCGGACAACCAATAACCAAACCGAGGTGACTAACTATGTCTTGTATTATCTTTTAGTAAATTAATTTGTTTTGTTATCCTAATTTTATAATTATGATTTTTATGTTAAATATGTTAAACATCATGTTTATATGCTTGTATGTTTATGTGTTGAATAAATAATGATAATAACTAAATATATAGTTTACTAGTAATGTTATAGTAAAATGATATCATGTTTAGCTAAATTAATTTTGAGCATTTTTAATTATGTTTCATATGATTTTTATGTTTAGTTATGTTTTAATTAAGTAGTAGTGATATATAAAAATTATGTGAAATATTAAAAATGAGTTTAAAGTGATTAAAATCGAAAATAGAAATATATATATACATACATCCACACGGTGTTTCCCATTTTTTTTAATAAATTTTCACTTTTAATTTTTGTAAATAATATGTTAGAATAAGTTAGTAAAAATGGATGCTACCATATAAAAAGAATTAATTTAGGAAAATAAATTATAAGTTATTAAAATCAAAAATGGTGTTCTTGAACTTTACTTTGATCTTCATACTTGTTCATATGATATTCATGTTGATGTTCATCATTGTTGTTCATTTTGATTATGTTTTATATTATGTTTGTTTATAATTTGTGTTTATGTTTAGTTATTGTTTATATATATTATTAGTATTATGTATTAAATCAACCAAAACATTATAAATCATTTAGATTAACAAGTTAGGAGTTTAAAGTGTTGAAAAACACTATTCATAAATATAAATGAAATTGTTAGTAAATTTCATTATAGTTTAAATCGTTTTAGTATAATTAGAATAATTAAAATATAAAGACTTTAAGTTAAAAACCGATAAAATCGAAAAATGAAATTTTGGACACCACCTTGACATGGCCACGGCATTTTGGTAATTTTAGGGTCAAATTTCACTTTTATCACTTTTTAGTTTATTGTTAAATAATTTAATTATTAATTAATAGGTTAGAATTAAGAAATTAAAAGAATTAAATGAATTTTGATGTTATACATAAGTCACACGACATTTCTATTTAAATTGACTAAATTTGACTAAAATGAAATTATCACTAAGTCACTAAAGTTAAATAGTAATTAGAATTGAATTCTTGTATAAATCGTTTTAATTATAAATGAATTATGATAAACCGATAAAAATGAGTAACCGTTATAAAAATGAATTAAATCGTGTGATACTACCTTTGCTATTGGATTATTGAATTTGGACATACGGACTATAAATGAATCATCCACTATACTATCACTAACTTAAATAAATAGACGACTAAATTTAATCGAGTCTCATTTTAAAATGAATATCATTATCACTTTTACAAATTGAACTTAACATTTTTAAAACTATGATTTTTAGATATTTTCAAAAATCACTAAATACAAACCGAACCTAACGTTTTTAAAACTAAACTTTAGAATATTTTCAAAAATCGCCTAAGTACAAAACGAACCTAACGACTTTAAAACTAGAAATCTATACTTAAGAAATAAAAACAAGTTTAGTATTATACTAAAATATCTAAGTATAAAGATGCGTATAAATACGATGAATAGTAAATACAATGAATAGTAAATACGATGAATAGTAAAATACGATGAATAGTGAATAGTGAAATACTGAAAATAATTGAAAATCTTACTAAGTATAGAAAATTTAAATTAAAGAAGTAAATAACCTAAAGTGTTTGAAAAACACATAAATAAAATTGAACATACTAATAAACATTTCAATTTGGAAACTTGAAAACATTAATAATTAACAACACTTCAAATAATAAACGAATGTGTTATGTGATCATATGAAACCTACCATTCAAATAAAACGTTTGACGCTGAGACTAGGAGAGTCTAGTAACATGTGATATGTAAATATCAAATAAATAATGAATATTGAGTAAGTTAAATAAAAGGTCAAGCTTGGGCCTCAGATATGAAAACGTCAATCGTGAGTGAAGTGGGGTTAAGATAGTCTTGTAGCGGACGCCACTATCTCGGCCTTATTGCGATTGTCATCTCGAATAGTGTGGTATAGCCGGCAGTATTATGCTTTGTGCATCCTGCCCATGCCGTTACGCCTTAAGTCGTATAGCCTGTTCCGTACAAGATAATGAAAAATTCAACTCTTAGTGGGAGTCAGCTTTAGGAAATTGTCGTTTAAACCTGAGTTAAGGTGCTCTATGAATAGCATAGCCTACTCTTAAATTGGATATTAGTGTATGCATACTAGACTAGGGTTTTATTCCCCTATTTCGCTAAAGTTATCAGGGCCACCGTGACCTTATTGCGTTTGTCATCTCACGGTTCTGTCTCCTTGCCGTGTTTCGTTCTTAGTGGGCGCGACACTAGCATTCGTTCTTACCCTGCGTAAAGATTACTTGACGAGATTGTATCTGAAGTTCGAATCATTTCGAACACTAGAGGATGAGATGCAAGTATTATAGTATTCGGCGTGGTTTACGAGTCGAGTAAGTCTCTGCACTATGGAAGTGAGATGCAATCGATCAGAGTACAAAGGCCTACTCAGTGGTCAGGCTCGTAAGCAGTATGTGTTGTTTGTTGTATGACTAAATGAGAACGAGTGTGTACCATCTTCGAAAATTAAAGACCACAACTTTCTGATATGAATCGAAGTGCGTATGATGATTATGATACATTATATATGTTTGTATGCGATCTGATATCGCTTTGTAATCCTGTTGTATATTGTGACACTATTGCTATGCTATTACCTGTTATCTGCTTTCCAAATTGAATAGCATGCCTATATGATTTATCGTTTTAAATCGCATGTTTATTATGACCAATATGTCTTTACATGCTATATGTTTTAAGCATGTTTATCGTTTTATCATACTATTATAGTTATAAAGCGATAGTAATAAACCAAAGTAATTGAAATCGAGGGTAAGTATGAGCATAGCTAGTCACTGTCCGCTCAGCGGGCATCCCCCCATCAGTTTATTGTGCAGGATGATCGTGGACCGGGAGCTGGTTTTTGGACGGGGCCACGAGACGTTTTTATGCTTTATTTTTAGATGTTTTACGAGAGATTGTAATATATAACACTTTACTCTTTTAACTTCCGTATTTAGAGTTGTTCTATTCAACTCTTAAACGATGATGTAATATTTTGGGTTATTTGTATAATTAATAACGCTGGTTTAAGACTTAATTAATTTCCGCCTTAGTAATTAAAGTCGACTAAAAACCAGGTTGTTACATAAGGACCGACGTCGCCGCCCGCTCACCCTTATCGCCGAAGTACACGGCGCTAACAAACCACCACAACCACAGACGAGCGTTCTGCTCGTCACTCCAATCCGAGGGGCCCCGCTGCGTCTTCCCCTCAAAGTACTCCAGGATATAGCTCGTCTTAATGACATAAGGCGGCCTACCCTTGTACTCCACCTCAAGACCACCGCCGAACGCAGCAGTCACCACGTCGTCCACAGTGGACGGCGCAAACCCAAAGCTCATATCACGGTCACCAAACGGCAGTCCCGTCATGACCGCATACCCTGACAAAGTAATGCCGGCCTCAAAGCCGGACATGTGAAATGTCGTAGTAGTGTCCCAGTATCGATTAAGGAAGGCTCGGATCAACATCAGGTTCGCCGACAGCTGCCTCCTCGCGATCTCCCTCCAGTGCTCGACTAAGGGACCAAAAGCACAGCTAAGCACCCAAGCCTTCGCTCCCTGCGAAAGCTTCTCCTAAAAAGCACACATAACGGACGAAATACCCGAGAAAGTCCTCATCGGACCCTTCGGCAAGCCCATCGTCGCCCGATAAGAAATATGCCTCTCCGGAGCCAACAGAAGGTCATGGCCGTCCTAACCTTTGGCGAACTCCACTCGTGACCCACGTGGCCTAGAGCAACTCGCCCTAGGCGCAGGCTCAGGCTCCTCCTCCTCACCCATCTCGGCCTCCAGCTCGGTTAACAACTCAAGAGCAAGCTCATCCTCCTCGACAGGGTCATGCCTAGGGTCCTGCCTCGCACGACCCCTACCCCGTGACATACCGCGCCTCGTGGGCAAGTCACGAGGGTCGGCATCCCTCTCACTATACGAACGCCTCATACGACTCGAACTGGGGGCTCCCTCGGTCCTAGAACCCGTACTTTTACGAGACGATTTCGATCTCGTAGCACGACCGGAACCTTCTCCTGCAATACACTCGACGGATACATACAACTATAAAACATGCAAGCACACAAACCTGACGCACTCATATTCACATACTCACATAGACATTATACATACATGACACCATACACTTCACAGAGCATTTTTAGGCCTAATTCACAATTAAGCCGAAAACCGTTCTCTAAACGTCAAAATCCCAACTTGATGGTCTCTATGCACTACGTTAACCTTCAATTGCACCCCCTAGCATTTAATTGCATTTTGATCACCCCGATCAAAAACCCCCAATTTACGAAGAACACTCCTTATTCAATTAAGGAAAATCGTCGAATTGAAGGCCTTAGCTCGACATTTTCGCAAAATTAAAGCTTGATACATGCTATACTAGCTATGGGCATACTACACCGAAGTTTAATTGAATTTTCGGGTCGGAAAATCCGGGCTCGTTTTCGGGTCGGAAACCTAATTTGGACGTTTTTCACACAAAGATGGTCTAAATTACAATCAATTCACACATACATGCTAGCATAACACAATGCAACACAATGACGTCAATTTCAAGCATTCAAACGGCAAATTTCAAGCAAAAATCAGGATTTCATCCAAAACCCGTCTTTTCAACATTTCTATCTAAAACTAGCTAATTACAACGACAAATAACGTAAAAACAAGTTAAAATGGAGCATTACCTGATTCCATAGCAAGGCAACGCAAGAAAAACGAGCAAAATCGGTTGAGAAATTGAATTTTAGTGTTTTTAAGTAAAAGAAACCGAAATGAGTGAAGTGAGGCAAGGCTACGGCCTTCTCGTGCTTTATATAGCCTCTACAGCCAGCACTGGAAACCGCATAGCCTTATGCGGTTTGCACCCCAAACCTCATAGGCTTATGCGGTTTTCACCCATGGTTTTTCTCTGATTTTTCTCGTTTTGGACCTACTTTTGGACTCCTAATTCATTTTGACCCAAATGCACTTCCAAGTACGTCCCATGCTTGGGGTTAAGGCGTCACCTACAGTCCGCCATACGCGTGTATTAAGCATTTAATATACGGTACAGAAGCTGAAACACGAACACTCTTCACGAGTCTTTGCATTATTTTCTCCTCAACGGAAGGCAATCATATACAATGACGATCACGTAGTCACTCCTCGGCGAGTGATACGTGCCATTTATATAGATTATTTGCCCCTGGTTCAGTCGCATTTAGCTTGCATTTATACGAGTTCGTTATTGTTTTATGAGCCATTTGTAAATATATCGCGGTACTGCTGTTCCTCGTTTATATTTTGCAGGTTTTGGCGGTCCTGAGCCGAAACCTGAGTCGAGTGGAGCATTTTGAGTACCATGACGACAAGACCAAGCTCGAGCTATCACGAGAGCTCGGGAAGACGAACTAAAGACTAAAAAGATAGAGGCCCAAGTGAATTCGAAGCCCAAGTGAGGAGAATTGGGCCCAAGTTGAAGAAGAAGAGCCGGCCCAGCTGGAGAGGGTCCGGCCAGTTGGGCGGGCCGGGAGCCGGCCGGCCGGCCCATGCGTTATTTGTGTCGAGTTTTGTTTTTAATCCGAGTTTATGTTTTTTGGAAATTATATATAAATACTCTAGGTCGTACACTTGTGACTTATGCTTTATTTTACTTTAGAACTTAGTTTTTAGAATTAGATTTATCTCTCTAAACTCATAAACATTTAGGTCTAGATTTAATTATATTTCGCAAGATTGGATCTTTACTTCAATTCAAGATTAATTCCAGGTTTCTTTCAATTGTTATTATTTCTATCATCACGTTTAATTATTATTGCGTTGTTTCATCTTTAATTATGCATAGCTAATTTTATAATTAGGGTTTAGGGTGATTTGTGAGATTGATTCAGGAACATGTTTTAACTACTTAAATAATTGAACTTGTGCAAGTTGACTTCATCCTACGTGTTTTTATTATCAATTGGATTTAGGGACGCCTTTATTGAATTGAACTTAGGTTGTTTTAATTTAAGATCGAAAGCCGAATTGAAACTAGACTCACGCGTATTTGATAAGTTAAGTTTAGTAAGTTGCGAGAGCCCGCTAAATTTGCTTAAGGTTAATATTGACTCGAGAGAGCGTATTCTTAAACCTAGTCACTTGCATAGCTTCAATTGATTGTTGTTTCCTTTTGAGTTGAGTTCCTAAATTAATGTCACATTGATCCCGATGCCCTAATCTCCCTCTCGTATACTTCTACACCTTTTTATTATCATTCTTAGTTTAGCATACTTTTACACACCCAGATTGTTACCTTAGAAATAGCCTAGTTTAGCTTAGCAACCTTTTGACTACACCATCTCTCTGTGGATCTCGACCCTACTGCCACTAGCTACCCAGTTAGTTGTCCTTAGGTTTATTTTTGATAGGCGACTACGACTTAGCCTCATCAGCGAGCCAAAACATAAACATTCTACAAGCATTATACCTTTACACTACAACAGACGCTCCTCGGCGAGTTCAAACACAAATACCCTGCAAAGCATTGCAACACTTACAACACTATTACACATACGCTCCTACGCAAGATTATACATATACACGCTCAAGCAAGATTACTCAACCACACATTACACCTTAGTACATGCGCTCTTTTACGAGACCACGCACTACAAGAGAACATTACGCACTAAGCATACGACGGCACTGAACATATACAACGGCATTACACGACAACGAGCACAACAAAGGCACCCTGCAGGCTGGCAGGCCCTGATAATATGAATGGACCGCCACGTCCTTAAAATGCGCACGCCCCTCCCCGTTTAGCCCTGTTCGGAGTCCTAGTCTCACCCATGGACACATGCTCCGTTCCGCTGACGATATCGAGACTGTAATGGTCCGGATATAGTCGTGGAGTTTGACTAACGCTCTTGTCCGAGCTCAGTCAAACTGGGGGCTCTATGGATACCCATATCTGTACCCTCCCAAACAAAACCTTGTGATGTAACACGGACTTTTATTACGCATGCTTTAAGGTTGACTTTAACGGTTCTAAATATGTCGAATTCATTATTGAGTCGTTTTGAAATGTTAAATGATTTAGGTCGCTTCACATCACATTTAAATAAATGTTCATTTTGTCCATTTAGGGTCTAGCTTGGTCCACGTCTTGTCTCATTTGGCATGAGCTTCGCATTTGCATTACAATTAGCCCCTTTACATTAACAAGGTCTAATTTAGCACTCCTAAATTCCTAATCTTAGGCCCGGTGGCTAATTCCCCCATTTAGCTTCCTCTTACACAAAATATAGCCTCACGGGTTACCTTATTTCACAAAATGCTACAATGTACACCTTTTTCACATTTTCGGGTCTCGGGCCCAGAACCGAGCCCAAACCCGTCTTTGGCCCTCACTCCAAAGCCCTCAATCCCTCAAAATATCCTAGGAAGCCCTCAGATGTTTTCTTCACGAGCAAGCTCGAGATTATACTGTATCTTCCCAAGATATTATCAAACCGAAACTTGGAAACTAGGCCTGAAACCACACCCCCAAACCGCATAGCCTTATGCGGTTTACCAGGGCAACCGCATAAGCCTATGCGGTTTGCCTGCCTGGTTTTATCCCAAGATTTTCTATTTTCTCCGACGTTTTTAGTATATATACTCCCCTATACCCGACCTCATAACACAGTTTACACACAGAATTCACAGCATACACAATTCAAAACTCTCGCTTTAAGCCTCACGCACTCAAATCCTTGAGTTCAATACATCATCCCGTGTTGAATTCATCCTCCTTTTAAGTTCAAGAAGCAAAGCTCTGCCCAGATCTGAAGCGCCAGGACAAGGTAGGCACCGATCCACTTAGATCAAAGCTTTTTCTTATTTTCTATGGACTAACAAAGGAGACTACACTTTACTACACCACCCAAGCTTTGCACCGAGCGCTTGCATTCCAGGTGTTCTTATTACTTCGGGTACACTCCATATCCGATGACACGCTAAAGTCGCATAAGCAATAGACCCTTTTAAAATAAACCAATGGACAATTGAACTTTATTTTATTTGCATGCATCTTGCACCTTCTTATTTTGCATTAAAATCAACTTAAACAATGAATTCGACCTTTCACTGAACCGTTTTCGTTAACAAGTTAAACATGCTAAACTGAGGGTTTTAATCTATCTTTTTGCATTTGCATCTGCATTCTTTTACAAACTTTTTCGCACTTGTACGTAGCGATAACATTAGCTCAAATATCATTTTCCATGGATTGTTCTAGGTCAGTAGAGGCTATTTTTACATAGGTTTTTCTAAAAGGTTTTCATAAATCATTAATTGAATTAATCTAGTTTTATTAAAGTACCCTCACCCCGAATCCATTCTGGTTTCACAGCCTTAGATCTAGGGGTGTCGGCGTGCTCCAAAATCTAGGACATGTTTTTAGCTTAAGACATGATAGCAGGTTCCTAATTTCCGCGATAATTAGGTGGCGACTCCAAAACAGTTTTAAAGGTTTCTTTTAAATTAGTCTTTTTAACTTTAGCACGCCCTTATGCAAGACGCTGAGTTGGGCCCTCTCGATCCCGGGTTCCACAAAAATATAAAATTATTCAAACCCTAAGTTTTTATGAATGTGAAGTCTAAAGTGTCCTAGAAATGCTGTAAAAAGTTCAGGGCAAAACAATGAGCGAAACCCCTTTAAAATAGACGATCAAATAAAGCTCACGAGGAGTCGGGACCCGTCCCTGGGGTCCAGGACACCTGTCCCGACCGGGACACACACCCTCCCGACCGGGATGAACTCATCCCGTGGGTTAAAGCAACTATATTTGGCTTCGTTTAATTTCCTTACTTGGTCTTCACTTGTACTTGCTTCTAACTTACCGTATGTCGTCCCAAGGTGTAGGGACAAGGCCTAGGACGTCCCAAGGGGTAGGGACGAGGTATATAATGATCATGTGAGCTCCACACACCATCCCAAGGTCCCGGGACACCTTCAAACAATGAAACGTGGCTCGTACGCAACCGAAATGGCACGAAACCAACTCGAAACATCACGAAACTTTACGAAACTTCACGAAACTTCCCGACCAGCATCCTACTCTCCAAATAAGTGGATTTACCTACAAAATAGACACAAAAATGCAGCAGAGCCAAAACGGAGAGAAAAAGGAAGCGAAATGCAAATAAAAGCACGGGAAACGCAAAGAATCGCTCGTGAACAAGGGGGCTATAAGCATATAAATATAGGACACATCAAACTCCCCCAAACCGAACCTTTGCTTGTCCACAAGCAACAAAGCATGACAGAAAATAGAGGACAAAGCGAGATAAGAAAACTTCCCCGAACAATCACCAAACCGCAAGTAGCTTAAGCAAATGGCAATCGATCCCGAAACAGCATGGGACGTAGGAAATAGCTAGCTGACGGATGAGAATTACAAGACGGCGCAGAATGAATAGCGTGGCTTAAACTTAGGCTCTCTAGCAATCAAATCACGGACCTCTCGCGGTTTCCACTCTAGCACAAATGATGAACAAGGTGATATATGTGATGACACTCACCTACTCGACTAGTGAAAGCACGCCCGCAATCGAATGTGACCAAATCTCGCATTCCCGTACACGCATAATGTCACAAAACGAAACAAACATGAGGGCTTACATAGGAAATGAGGTGTGTATAGGCCAAAGAGAGGGTAAGGGTAGGAAGGTGGACACTTGATTATGGAATCGTGGAGCTAAGCCACTAGAAACCACTAGTACTACTCAAGTGCTCGTCCAAGCCAACAAAGAACCCAACACTCATGAAAAATGGACCGAAAGCAGCAAATCGGTCTCCTCTACACATCATCGCAACAAAGCAATCAAATACAAGTGCTCACTCATGCAACAACAACAACAACTTTCTCATTTTTGTGCACACATTCTTCTTTTGTACTTTTGTATTTTGTGTTGTGTTTGATTTTTCAGATTTTTGTTTCTTTTTTTCTTGAGCAAAGAGCACACTCACATAGTTGCGGAAATACCTCATAAAAGGTCGGGGAAACAACAATCCCGACACAATTCACCAACACTCTCAAGCTCACGACATCAGCAAGTCGCAGCAAAGATCACAACCCGTAGGACAAGCACAAGAGTAAGCAAAAGCGGTAACTAGTAAGGTTAGGGTAGGCTATTTGGCAATGTAGCTAGCAAACTCAAGTAGGTAAGGGTAATAGGATCATAAAAGAGAGGATAAGGACAATGTGTGAACATGGTGAATAATATGAAATCATCTAAAGCCTCATATGCATAACATGCGACAAAATCGCGGGGAAAAACGGGATAGGTGCCAAACTTATGCGTGTAAAAGTTACGTACCTGTGGATACCCATATCCGTACCCTCCCAAACAAAACCCTGTGATGTATCACGGACTTTTATTACGCATGCTTTAACGTTGACTTTTACGGTTCTAACTAATGTCGAATTCATTTTGAGTCGTTTTAAATGTTAAAATGTTTAGGTCGCTTCACATCACACTTAAATAAACGTTCATTTTGTCCATTTGGAGTCTAGCTAGGTCCTTGTCCTGCTTCATTTGGCATGAGCTTCGTATTTGCACTACAATTGGCCCTTTTACATTAACAAGGTCTGATTCAGCATTCCTAAATTCCTAAATTTAGGCCCGGTAGCTAAAACCGCTATTTAGCCCCCTCTTACACAAAATACGGCTTCACGTCTTACCTTATTTCACAAAAACTATGCAAATACACCCTTTTCATTTTTCCGGGTCTCGGGCCCGAAACCGAGCCCAAACCCAGCCTTTGGCCCGCACTCCAAAGCCCTAAGCATCACAAAATATCTCACAAATATCCCAGCACTTTTCTTGAGCTACACGTTCGAGATTATCACGAAATCTTTCAAAGATTTAATACAACCGAAACTTGAAAGCAGACCTAAAACCAGACCCCCAAACCGCATAACCTTATGCGGTTTGAGGGGGGAACCGCATAAGCCTATGCGGTTTCCCCAGGCAACCGCATAAGGCTATGCGGTTCCCAGGCCTGTTTTTATCCCCGATTTCCTAATTTCTCCGAGGTTTTTAGTATATATACACCCCTATACCCAACCTCGAAGGATCATCTTTCACAACCATAATACATCTCTTACACCACAAATTCTCATCTTACACCCTTTCACATCCACAAAAGCCTCACGCACTCAAATCTTTGAGTTCAACACACCATCCCGTGTTGAATTCATCCTCCTTTTAAGTTCAAGAAGCGAAGCTCTGCCCAGATCTGAAGCGACAGGACAATGTAGGTATGGATCCCCTTGGACCAAAGCTTTTTCTTATTTTCTATGAACTAACAAAGGGGTCTACACTTTGGCGCCCCGGCTTTGGCACCAGTAGGCTTGCACTCCAAGTGTTCTATTTACTTCGGGTACACTCCATATCCGATAACACGCCAAAGTCGCATAAGCAACCGACCTTATAAAATAAACCAATGGACAATTGAATTTTATTTTATTTGCATGCATCTTGCACCTTCTTATTTTGCATTAAAATCAACTTAAACAATGAATTCGACCTTTAATCAACTGCAGTATTCGTTAACAAGTTAAACATGCTAAACTGAGGGTTTTAATCAATCTTTTTGCATCTGCATCTGCATTCTTTTACAAACTTATCGCACTTGTACGTAGCGATAACATTAGCTCAAATATCATCTTACATGGATTGTTCTAGGTCAGTCGAGGCTATTTTTACATAGGCTTTTCTAAAAGGTTTTCATAAATCATTATTTTAATTAACTCTTTTTCTAAAGTACCCTCACCCCGAATCCAATCTGGTTTCACAAGCCTTAGATCTAGGGGTGTCGGCGTGCTCCAAAATCTAGGACATGTTTTTAACTTAGAACATGGTGGCAGGTTCCTATTTTCCGCGATAAATAGGTGGCGACTCCATAACAGTTCTTAAAGGTTTTTCCAACTTAATCTTTTTTAACTTTAAAATCCGCCCTTAAGCAAGACGCCGAGTTGGGTCCCTCCCGGGTTCCACAGTTTGGCGACTCCGCTGGGGAGATCTTATTTTTAAAAAATTAAAAACTAGCTTTTTCTTTTTTAAAAATAAAGAGGTGAAACTTGAAAGCCTTGAACAATCCTTATAAACATATTTGAGCTATGCACATTCGTTTAGAGTCCATTTCTTTTGGAATCTAGGCACCCTTTGCACCCTCGAGAGGTGGTTCCCACATGCAGGCTTGTCCACTCGATAAAGCACATGCCGGACTAGCTTTCCTCTCGCCCCTCCACGGCTTGCCGTAAACGGCTATCTCGACCGCCCCAATGCTCCCTTCAGAAAACCTATCGCCCCGGCGTAAGGAAATGAAGGGGTTAAGTATCTGCCAAAGCGTACTCGAGGTAGTTGGAGGTGTACCCGACTGACTCATTTTTCACCCTTTTTGAGTCATACGTACAAGTTCGAGGCTATGCACCCCATGGTCTTTTTCAAAACGAGCATTTGCATTCATATCTTCGAAAACTCGCTTAAACCTTTCAAAGATAAACGAACCTAACAAACTAACACTTTTCAAACAAAACTCTCGCGAATTTTTGAAATAAACCTTTTCAAAATTTCCTTTTCACTAACAAGCAAAAACCCCGGCAAGGACTAAAACCCGAGCTCCTGGCTTTCAATCCTCCAGGTCACACGGCCTGAACACCGCTTTAACATCCTCGACTCGACTCGCTCGAGCCGAATCCTTCTTCTTTACACATCCGACTCGAGCTCACCTCGGCAAATCACCGATATCGATTCGACGGATGCAAAGCAAAATCTTTTAACATCGAGGACGAGATGTGCGACGCATCCTCGCCTCAAAAGCTTCCCTTAGCAGAACCTTTTCGAAAACCTCCTTTTTCAAGCTTAAAATGTCTTTCTAAACAAAGAAATGAGCTAAAATGAATGCCTAAAATGAATGTGAGTCTAGTGGGTCGAGTCGTGTCGCTAATATACAAAGTGAAATGCAGGCCTCAGCTGACTACTCACCATGAATCGCATCATCACCCCTTCCTTCAAACGCTCCTCAAAGGTGGCTAACCTCAACAAGCTGAAAACCCTCCGTCACCGCATTGATCAGCTCACCAAAAACATTGACAACTTGAAGGCCTTGCATCAATTCGATGTTGCACGTTTGGAACAACGCCCCAAGGCCGACTAGCCAGTCTCCCTCCTCACTCGTCACCCAACTCCAAAAGGACGAAGAAGATTTTACCCAATATCTCGTCCGTTGGAGAGGATTACTTGCTCGGGTTCCGAATCCTCCGCACGAAGACGAACTCATGTACACATTTCTCGGTAGCCTACGACCCGAGTGGCGAAAACATTTTGATTACGGCGACGCCGAGAATTTCGAAGAACTCATTGAAATCGCCCTCGGAGCCCAAAGCAACCCCACAATCTATGACAATCCGGCAATCTTCCTCGGATCAGCACCCGTCATAGATTGTTCCTACCTAATCACACCCTCCGATGACCAAGTCAACGCAGTCTACTGGTCTGATGACGAAGACGACGAATACTGGCTACCCACTGACGAAGTGATAAGTCACATCAATCAACTCGCAAAAGACATCGATCACCTAAAAGATCTGCATCGCATCGCAGTCGAACGTTTGGAACATCGCGTCCAAAAAGAACTTAGCAACCCAGTCTCGCTCGACACCCTCGAAGCTTTTCGTCAGAAAGACAACGAAGGCTTCGTCAAACATCTTATACAGTGGAGGAAATTACTTTCCCGAGTACCGGATCACCCACACGAAGATGAACTCATATCCACTTTCCTCTTCAGCCTACGACCTGCCTGGCGATACTACTTTCACTTCTGCCACGCTCAGAACTTCGAACATCTCATCGAAATTGGCACTCGCATCGAAAAGGATCTCACATCTAGCTATGAGGATCCCACTCATCAAGTACCCTTCGAGGACACACTCTTAAAGGGCGAAGAATACACAACTCGCATGGCTCCGCAAGGAACTTTGACAAACTCTATATGCCCTACGCTGTGGCATTACAAAAACTAATCGAAAAGGACTACCTCACACCCATCGGACCTATTAACGAGCCACCCATGAATAAGAAATCAAAATCATGGGATCCCAACGCCTTCTGTGCATACCACCGGGGCATGGGACATAGCACTGAGAGTTGTCTCAAACTCAAACATGCCATTCAAGATCTTATCGATCAAGGAAGGATCAAGAAACCTCGGAGGAAAACCACACCTTCCTCCAGCAACGACGCAATTTACATCACAACTCAAACAACTCAAGCAACTCAAGCAGCTCAAGCAGCTCAAGCACCTCCAGCGACACAGAAGACGATGAAGAAGAAGAAGAAATTCTTTTAGATTCTAATGCTCTTAGTGTCGGGTCATCTGTCGACCCATCTATCTTAGACTCTAGTTTTAGTTTAGATTTTCTATTTACGGAGGCTAGCTCCAAGCAATTTTCTAATTCGTCGAATAATTCTCCTCAAAATAATGAAATGAATAAATTTGCTTACGTCTTGTCTCAAAATAACAAAATACAAACAAACAAAAATCAACAAGCAACAAACAACACATAAAATACAAAAGACACTAACTCATGCGAAAGTGAATCATTAAACAAATACATTGCAAACCTTGTGCACCCAAAAACACAAGACCCAATCATCGAGGAAACCATAACCATAAACGTGGGAACCCCCGAAGAACCAAGGGAACTACAACTAGGAGCCTCACTAGACGAACACGAGCGCACCCAATTTACACAACTCCTGGGCGAATTCAAGGACGTATTCGCTTGGTCATACAAAGACATGCCAGCATCGAACGAAGCATCGCCGAGCACCGCATCCCCATCAAACCCTGCACAACCCCATCAAGCAAAAGCTAAGAAGACTACGTCCCGAATGGTCCCTTATGGTCAAGGAAGAAATCGAAAAACAACTACAAGCCGGTTTCATCCAAGTCATCGAGTATCCTGAATGGGTCTCAAACATGGTCCCAGTCCTGAAAAAGAATGGCAAAATTCGAGTATGCGTTGACTTTCGCGACTTGAACAAAGCTAGTCCTAAAGATGACTTTCCATTACCCCATGTGGACGTCCTAGTCGACAACACCGCCGACCACGCCCTCCTATCCTTCATGGACGGCTACGCAGGCTACAATCAAATCAAAATGTCACTCGAAGACATGGCAAAAACGGCCTTCATTACACCGTGGGGACATATCACATACGCTTATGCCCTTCGGCCTAATCAATGCTGGCGCTACATACCAACGCACCGCTACAACCCTTTTACACGACATGATGCACAAAGAAGTCGAAGTTTACGTCGACGATATGATCGTAAAATCAAAGGAGAGAGGTGGTCACATCACTAACCTCCGCAAGTTCTTCATTCGCCTACGACAATACAAAATGCGCCTCAACCCCCAAAAATGTACTTTTGGAGTTAAATCCGGTAAACTACTAGGACACGTAGTGAGCCAAAGAGGCATCGAGGTCGACCCCTCGAAAGTCAAAGCAATCCTTGAAATGCGACCCCCGGAGAACCTCGACGAAATTCGAAGTTTCTTGGGCCAAATCCAATACATCTCGCGCTTCATTAGCAAACTCACCATGATATGTGAACCAGTTTTCAAGAAACTCAAGAAAACCGACCACGTTGAATGGGACGAAGAATGTCAAAAAGCATTTGACAAGGTCAAAGAATTACTAACTAACCCACCTGTTCTGCGACCGCCCCAAGCGGATCTACCGCTATCCCTATACCTTACGACAACATCTACCGCCATGGGCGCCATGCTCGCTCAAGAAATAAACGGTGAAGAACACGCAATCTACTACATAAGCAAGAAATTTCTCGATTACGAAACTCGATATTCACCCGTCGAAAAGAGTTGTCTAGCCTTAGTGTGGTCATCCAAGAAACTCCGTCATTATATGCTAGCACACCAAACGAAGGTCTATTCCAAAATGGACCCCGTAAAGTACCTCTTCGAGAAACCTGTGCTTAACGGACGAATGGCCAGATGGACATTGCTCCTAGCCGAATTCGATCTTAAGTACGCACTCTCAAAGCAATCAAGGGACGGCGAGCTCCGATTTCCTAGCCGAAAATGCAATCAACGAAGAACCAATCATCGACACAACATCCCTTCCAGACGATGGGATCTATAACATCAACCAAGAACAATGGGAGTTATACTTCGATGGCTCCTCCAACTATCGAGGATGTGGAGTAGGAATACTTCTCATATCCCCGAATGGCGAACACACACCTTTATCAATCAAACTGGACTTTGACGTTACAAACAACGCCGCGGAATACGAAGCATGCTTGCACGGTCTCCAAGCAGCGTTTGTACTCAACGCCCGCAATATAAGAGTCTATGGGACTCCTCCCTCATAATCAACCAAGTATCCGGAGCATGGAAGATACTTAATGAAAACCTGGCACTATACCAAAGCAAAATACAAGAGCTCATAAACGAATTCTATCACGTAGAATTCATACATCTCCCACGCGAAGAAAACCAATTCGCCGACGCGTTATCCAAACTCGCGTCACTAATCAACATACCCTGGGATGGAACGCTCCCCATTGTCGTGGAACGACGTGAACGAACCCGCCTACATCCGTGACATTGAACCGAGGAAAAACAAAGCGGACCCTTGGTACCAAGCAATCATCAACTACAAAACAAACGGTGAATACCCACCAAACATTGACAAACGAGCCAAACGCGCCCTACACCTGTTATCATCACAATTCGTGATGGAAATGGGCAAATTACTCAAAAAGACACCCCAAGGCACACTACTCTTATGTGTCGATCACAAAAAGGGACACGATATCATGTCCCAAGTACACGATGGCGAATGCGGACCACACATGAACGCACGAGCCATGTGCAAACAAATCATAAGGCTAGGATGGTACTGGACAACCATGGAAGCCGACTGCGCAAAATATGTCAAACATTGCCATAATTGTCAAATCTTTGCAAACGTACAACACATCCCTCCTTCACCACTATACAGTTTAACCTCGCCATGGCCTTTCTCCACATGGGGAATTGACGTCATTGGCAAAGTACAACCCGTGGGAGCAGGAGGACACTGTTTCATCCTCGTGGCCATCGACTATTTCACCAAATGGGTCGAAGCCGCATCATACCGTACGCTAGGCACGAAAGAAGTTGCGAAATTCATACAAAACAACATCATCTGTCGCTACGGCATACCCCACGAATTCATCAGCGACCAAGGCACACACTTCCAAGGAGAGGTGGAACCACTCCTCCTCAAATACAAGATACAACGACACAAATCATCACCCTACCGACCACAAACTAACGGTGCGGTCGGCGAGGCAAAGAACAAACCGTCGTATCAATCCTCAAAGATGATCGACACCGCCACGATCGCCCAACAAAATCCCATTTGCATTATGGGGATACCGCGACAACCATCCGCACACCCACGTGCATGACACCCTATTTCTTACCCTAGGGGATGGAAGCCGTTCAACCTGTAGAAATCGAGATGCAATCCCTTCGAATTCTCATGGAAGCAGACATTCCTGAGGCCGAATGGGCACGCGAACGATACGAGCAACTCATCCTCTTAGACGAAAGACGGTTACATTCACTAAATGCGGTCAGAATGTATCAATCTCGCCTACAACGCGCCTACAACAAACGGGTCAAGCCACGAAACATTAAAGTGGGTGACCTAGTACTCAAATCAGTCCGAGCACCATTACCCGTCGACCCAAGAGGAAAATTCAAACCCAATTGGGCCGGACCGTACTTGGTCAAGGAAATCCTTCCCGAGGAGCCGTGAAACTAATCGACCTTGACTGGTCGGGACTTCCGACACCAACAAATCTTGATCAACTCAAGAAATACTACCCCTAAAACACAAACGCTTACGCAAAATTTCAAAAACAAAACTCACTCGCATGGGTGAACTACGCTCGGTTTGATTCCACGCCTTTGTGGATACGTGAGGCGACTTTGCAAAGAGCTCAACCGAATCACACGAACTACGCCGGTTTGATTCTGTATTCAAAAAGCAGATACGTAGGCAGCTTGTCAAAAGTACAACCGAACTTTTTCTAGCACGCATGCCCAAAGCTTAAAAAGGTCAAGGGCGTTGCACTCACAAAAAGACACGCTCAAAGCTTAAAAAGGTCAAGAGCACAGTCAACACAAAAACAAAACACAAATCCAAGTCCAAAGCTTAAAAAGGTCGAGGACTTTAAAAACGGAACAAATCAAACAGGCGAATCCAAAGCTTAAAAAAGTCGAGGATTTAATGCGAATGTTCGAAGCTTAAAAAGGTCGAGAACATTTAAAAACAAACAAGAGAAAGCAACGAGACAAGGCAAAAGCAAATTAATTCTATTTTATTACTTTATCTAGAATTTTTCGCAATTTAGAAAGGAGCTAGGAACAAGCCTCCTTAGCCCTTTATTCAAATCTAAAACATGCATTTAAATAAAGGAATTTTTCTAAACTAAACAAAACAAACTACTCAAGTCATTTTCTGACGCTTTGGGTTGACCTCTTCATCTTCAAGAGGCCGATCCGCCACAACTTTCGACCTAAGGACGGGAGTAGATCTCTCAAAACCTGGGGGCTCGATCGGATCCTCATCCTGCTCAACTGGGGGCTCCTCGATCCTTGGCCCTAGACGATCTTTAACGGTCACCTTCGGTCCAAGCCTTTCCCGCGCCGGTCTCAAGTAAAAACACCGCACTAACAAGACAAAGATCACCATAGTCCCTCCTTTCGATCGCCTCATACGCCAAGGAGGGCCTTGGCCCATTCTTTTCCCTCCTTCTTTGGTTCTCACGTTCCTTAGGATCATTGGAACGGTACCACCGTGTATAGAAGTCCGTAACACGGCTAGACTCTATATGCTCCGGAACAGCCCAAGTAACACGGTTCGACCATCCTCGGATCCAAGCATCAATCGTTTGGTTGTTTAGGACAACAACCTTTCCAACCTGAGTATCCCCGCCGTATGGTTTGAGCAAGCCCGATTTGCCTCTTCTGCCGAAGAGGATGAATCCACACTCCTCGCTCAAACCCGCACAACATCAACCCACGAGGACGCATTCGCAATGAGGCGCCAGAATCAGCCGTAATACCCCACCAAGACACGCACCAACGAATGGTGCTCTCCTTCACAAACCACCGGTAGTAGTTTAGCGAACGCTCCGAGGATCGACCCACACCATCTTCCGCGACGGCGTCCTCGCCGCCTTGAAGACACTTCCAAGGGGAAGAGCTTTATACACACTAAGCCTCTCCATGAGCCAAACGTTGAGAATCCTAGCGCAACCCCTGCATAAGCTCGCGATTGGCATAACTGGCCGTCTAAGCCCGATGGTCTCCGCCAGGATCAACGCGAAGGATCATGTCCCTCTCCATCTCTTCGACAACACAAGCATACCTCGCTCCCGAACACTCCATCCGCATGGACCCCGCAAAGCATAACGATGAACCAAACAAAAGCAAGGGCCCTCCGCCTAGAACGGTCCGGAAATACTAGTATCGCCTTATTCATATATCGTTGACACAAGAGAAGCATGTTTACTTTGCCTCCCTCAAACAAACCTGGCAAAGATGAGCGTTTGTCATCCCAAGGAAGTTTCGCAACATCCCGTTGTAACAAAGCTCACTCCTTACGACCACGAGAGTAGTCCGTTTCGACCATCCGGCAATGGCCGAGAACTCCTCCATCAAAGGGCACACCTCTCCCCCGGGAAACCTAAAAACATGCAAGCTAGGATCCCAATAATCTAAGCACGAATCAAGGAAGTCAAGATCGACTTTCATTTGGCGAAAGCCAATAAAAACACCCGCGCCATCATCATACACCGCCTTCTTCATTGCCGAACTTAAGGAGGAAGTCCACTTCTTCAAAAGAGCGTCAAAATGCTCCTCCATTTTCTTGGATACAAAACTTTTATAAATATACCTAATATGTTTATGAGAGCAAAAGCTTGTATTAAGAGAGAAGAAGAGAAGTAATTGTGAATGAGGATTATAGCACGCACCCCCCCTCCTTATATACGAAACACCTTACGGAATATGGAAACTTCAAGATTAAAAGTTGCCGTCAAACCGCATAGCCCTATGCGGTTTGCCCACCAAACCGCATAAGCTTATGCGGTTTGAAGCTTGAACCGCATAAGGCTATGCGGTTCAAGGGACGGGTTCTCTCACAACTTTCCTAATTTCGTTTTTCCTAAAACACTACGACCTACATTGGGCTACGACATTCTTTTGTTGTTCCCATGCACCCGCATTACATTTCGCTTTGGCAACAACGGTTCTTACCACGAGTAAAAACACAAACATTTTCGACATTCATGCAAGCTCATTTCGCATTCAAGATGAACTTTTCGCAAAACACTTTTTTACAATCTAAAATAAACATCAATGCATCCCACTCGGGAATCATATCACTTTTTCAAAACAAGCCTACCAAACAGGTTTATCGACGACAATCAAATTCAAGCTACAACGCTCAAGCAACAACAACCAAGTTCACAGATCAAGCTACAACGGCATGTACATAAAGGTTCATACAATCTCTGTTACACAAATTCACTCGGGGTCGATACTCGTCAAACTCACGCCGAATTTGAGCCGTCTCAGCCCGGCTCTGACACAACTGAGCAGCCTGCTCAGCCCAAGCCATCCTCCACCTGTTGGCTATCCGCCATAGCTTCTTATGAGCCTCCTTAGCCACCTGTGATACACAACACAAAAACACTTCACATTTCTCTCCATTTTGCCTTAATTTCACTCAAATCAAGTCAAACTTAGGGGGGAAATTTCAAATTAACAACGCTCATCCCCACTTTGCCTTAATTTCATTCAAATTAAGCCAAACTCGAGGGGGTAACACAAAAACATGCATCTCACTAGTTTGATCATCACCATGTTTCATACCTCGATCAAACTGGGGGCTCACTCACATATACAAGACAAGTACATACCTTCTTCACCCTGCCCGTCCAGCTGTCCATGCCCGCGTCAGTGGTCACCGGCAAGTACGATGGCAAAGTGAAAGTACGACGCACACCCGACTCGTCATACTCAACGGTGGTAGGGAAGTCACCAGTCGCTCCGCCATCTCCGGATCAAATTCCTACAAAACAATTTCAGAACGCACATACACGTCAGGGAAATTTTTCGCAAAATTACCTTACGCACCTCAAAAGGAGCAAGCATACCTCAATCGGCCCACAAGCAAGCCGAGACTCATGAATCGCCATAGTCTTCCTCGGAGACAGAAGACTCACCGACTCTCCTTCCCCGCATAACGCCACTCCGATCCTGGCGGAAACCCTCGCTCAAACAGGACCCTCATGATCCTCAGCACCATCGGGTGGCCACCCTACCTGAAAGACCAAACGCTCTCAAGGTACCAAACCGCCCATACGGCCGTCGCCAGTACAAGCTACTGGTCTCTCGACCGCAAACCTAGCTCCAATGCCCTCGGGAATATCCTCAGACCGGCCCCTACCTGGACGGCACGAACTACAAACAAAGACAAGACAAACACTCATAAATACCAATACAATCATTTTAAGTACGCTTTATTTAAAATGGTTCAAGCACAAACCTCATCAAACCGCATCCGGTTCAGACGATCCCGAACCTCGTCATACGACCAGTTAAACGCAAAGACGATTACATCGCACCCCAAGCACGCATCACGGGTACTCCCTCACGATCCTCACAGCATGTGGGGGAAGCAGAAAAGGGAAGTGGCTAAGAATCCACGACTGCGCACACAAGAAACAAAATACGTCATAAAGACAAAGACAACAAAAATGAACAACAAGACAAAAACAAAACCAACACTTACCTCCATCAAGAAGCCAGGAGCGACCAAGGACAGTCTCGACCCTCGATCCATGACCCGCGGCCTCACGGCATCCATGCAGAAACGAATGCACAAACCCAGAGACGGCGTCACCCAGTCAAACGTCCCAATTGCATTCCAGTCTAGGAGATGCATAAGGACCGACGTCGATGCACGTTCACCCTTATCGCCGAAGTACACGACGCTCACAAACCACCACAACCACATACGAGCATTCTGCTCGTCGCTCCACTCCGAGGGGCCATACTCGGTCTTCCCCTCAAAGTACTCCAAGATGTAGCTCGTCTTGAAAGTATAAGGGGGCGCACCCTCACAAATCACCTCCAAACCACCGCCAACCGCGGCGGTCACAACCTCGACCACAACGGACGGCGCAAACTCAAAATCCATGTCGCGGTCCCCAAACGGCAGCCCCGTTATGACCGCGTACTCAGACAAGGTAATGCCGGCCTCAAAGCAGGGCATATGAAACGTCGTCGTGGTGTCCCAATACCTATCCAAGAAGGCCCTGATCAACATCAGGTTCGCCGTCTGCTTCTTCCTCGCAATCTCCCTCCAGTGGCCAACCAACGGGCCAAAAGCACTACGCAACACCCAAGCTTGCGCCCTCGGCGGAAGCCTCTCCTCAAAAGCACACATTGCGGACGAGACGCCCGAGAAAGTCCTCATCGGGCCCTTATCCCAACCCATCGTCGCTCGATAGGAAACATGTCTCTCCGGAGCAAGCAAAAGGTTGTGGCCATCCCAACCCTTCGCGAAGGCCCTGTTCGCGCGTGATTTTCGCGGCCTAGAGCTACTCGCCCTAGGCGCGACCTCCTCGACCTCCTCACCGCTTCCTCAAGAACATCCATCTCACCTCCACCATCCACAAACTCCTGAGCAAACGCATCCGCCTCCTCCTCCTCAGGATCGCGCACAGGAACATTTCTCCCACGGCCCCTACCTCGCGACTGACCACGTCTCGTGGGCAGATCACGAGGGTCAGTATCCCTCTCACTACGAGTACGCCTTAAGCCACTCGAGCTAGAGGCTCCCTCGGTCCTCGAGCTAGCACTCCTGCGGGATTTCGACCTCGTAACGCGACTAGAATCTTCCCCTGCAACCAAACACAACCAATACATACAGCTATAATACATGCAAGTATACAACTTGGCATACACATACGCAAATACACACAAATAATATACACATAATACATATACATTCCCTAAACACATTGCACTATACACTTCACAGAGCATTTTTAGGCCTAATTCATAATTGAGCCGAAAACCGTTCTCTACGCTTCAAAATTACAACTTTATGGTTTCTACGCGCCATAATAGTCCCCAACAACAACCCATTACAAGCAATTGCATTTTGGTCTTCCCGATCAAAAACCCCTAATTCGCCTTAATTACTCCGTATAACTACGACTTAAGACGGCGATTTGAAAGCCTTAACTCGACTTTTTCGCAAAACTAACGTTATAGGCATGCTATACTCACTATGGGCATCCTACACCGAAGTTTAATTGAAATTCCGGGTCGGAAAATCCGGGTTCGTTTTCGGGCCCGAAACCTAATTTGGACGTTTTTCACGCAAAGACGGTCCAAATCACAATCAATTCACACATACACGTTCACATAGCATAATGCAACACAATGACGTCAATTTCAAGCATTCAAACGGCAAATTTCAAGCAAAACTCGGGTTTTCATTCAAAACCCGCCTTTTCAACATTTCAAGGCAAAACTAGCTAATTACAACAACAAATAACGTAAAAGCAAGCTAAAATGGAGCAATACCTCGTTCCATAGCAAGGCAACGCAAGAAAAATGAGCAAAATCGGTTGAGAAATCGAAAAATGACGTTTTTAGAGTGAAGAAACCGTAAATGAGTAATGAAGCATACTCACGGCCTCACTCGTGCTATATAAGCCCCCTACAGCCAACTAGGGAAACCGCATAACCTTATGCGGTTTGCCCAACGAACCGCATAAGGCTATGCGGTTCACGCCCCTGGTTTTTCTCGGTTTTTTCTCGTTTTACGCCTACTTTTCGATCCCTAACTCATCCTAGCTCCTATACAACTCCAAGTACGTCCCGTGCTTGGGTTAAGGCATCACCTACAGTCCGCCATACGCGTATACTAAGCATTTAGTGTACGGTACAGAAGCAGAAGCACGAACGCTCTTCACGAGCACTACATCATTTTCTCCACCACGGGAGGCGATCATATGCAACCACAACTACATAGACACTCCTCGGCGAGCCTAAGCACATGCACTCCGCAATATACACCTAACTCCAAGCATTTCACTCTACATAGACGCTCCTCGGCGAGTTCAAGCACAAGCATTACACAGACGCTCTTTCACGAGACCTACACTAACACTTACACGAACTACCTACAAGCATATGCACCCTGCACTCTAGCCCTTTTACATCCAACACATGCAATATGAAGACATTACAAGCACAAGCACCAGCATCAACATTTGACATCACAAGCATACGCAAAGGCACCAGCAAACGACAACAAGCACGACGAAGACGCTCAGCAGGCCGGCAGGCCCTTATAGCATGCACGGACCGTCACGTCCTTAAACATGTACGCCCCTCCCCGTTTAGCCCGGTTCGAAGTCCTCGTCTCACCCATGGACAAATGCTTCGTTCCGCTGACTATATCGAGACTGTAATGGTCCGGATATGGTCGTAGGAGTTTGACTAGCGCTCTAGTCCGAGCTCAGTCAAACTGGGGGCTCTGTGGATACCCATATCCGTACCCTCCCAAACAAAACCCTGTGATGTATCACGGACTTTTATTACGCATGCTTTAACGTTGACTTTTACGGTTCTAACTAATGTCGAATTCATTTTGAGTCGTTTTAAATGTTAAAATGTTTAGGTCGCTTCACATCACACTTAAATAAACGTTCATTTTGTCCATTTGGAGTCTAGCTAGGTCCTTGTCCTGCTTCATTTGGCATGAGCTTCGCATTTGCACTACAATTGGCCCTTTTACATTAACAAGGTCTGATTCAGCATTCCTAAATTCCTAAATTTAGGCCCGGTAGCTAAAACCGCTATTTAGCCCCCTCTTACACAAAATACGGCTTCACGTCTTACCTTATTTCACAAAAACTATGCAAATACACCCTTTTCATTTTTTCGGGTCTCGGGCCCGAAACCGAGCCCAAACCCAGCCTTTGGCCCGCACTCCAAAGCCCTAAGCATCACAAAATATCTCACAAATATCCCAGCACTTTTCTTGAGCTACACGTTCGAGATTATCACGAAATCTTTCAAAGATTTAATACAACCGAAACTTGGAAAGCAGACCTAAAACCAGACCCCCAAACCGCATAACCTTATGCGGTTTGAGGGGGGAACCGCATAAGCCTATGCGGTTTCCCCAGGCAACCGCATAAGGCTATGCGGTTCCCAGGCCTGTTTTTATCCCCGATTTCCTAATTTCTCCGAGGTTTTAGTATATATACACCCCTATACCCAACCTCGAAGGATCATCTTTCACAACCATAATACATCTCTTACACCACAAATTCTCATCTTACACCCTTTCACATCCACAAAAGCCTCACGCACTCAAATCTTTGAGTTCAACACACCATCCCGTGTTGAATTCATCCTCCTTTTAAGTTCAAGAAGCGAAGCTCTGCCCAGATCTGAAGCGTCAGGACAAGGTAGGTACCGATCCACTTGGATCAAAGCTTTTTCTTATTTTCTATGGACTAACAAAGGGGTCTACACTTTAGCGCCGGCTTTGGCACCCAGCGCGCTTGCACTCCAAGTGTTCTATTTAATTCGGGTACACTCCATATCCGATGACACGCCAAAGTCGCATAAGCAACCGACCTTATAAAATAAACCAATGGACAATTGAATTTTATTTTATTTGCATGCATCTTGCACCTTCTTATTTTGCATTAAAATCAACTTAAACAACGAATTCGACCTTTAACTGAACCGTATTCGTTAACAAGTTAAACATGCTAAACTGAGGGTTTTAATCAATCTTTTTGCATCTGCATTCTTTTACAAACTTATCGCACTTGTACGTAGCGATAACATTAGCTCAAATATCATCTTACATGGATTGTTCTAGGTCAGTAGAGGCTATTTTTACATAGGCTTTTCTAAAAGGTTTTCATAAATCATTATTTGAATTAACTCTTTTTCTAAAGTACTCTCACCCCGAATCCAATCTGGTTTCACAAGCCTTAGATCTAGGGGTGTCGGCGTGCTCCAAAATCTAGGACATGTTTTTAACTTAGAACATGGTGGCAGGTTCCTATTTTCCGCGATAAATAGGTGGCGACTCCATAACAGTTCTTAAAGGTTTTTCCAACTTAATCTTTTTTAACTTTAAAATCCGCCCTTAAGCAAGACGCCGAGTTGGGTCCGATCCCGGGTTCCACAGTACCCCACGAGCAGAACTACTCACAATAAAAGCACGGGGACCGGGATAGATGAACCGGCCACTGGAGACTAAAAACCTCACAAAAAGAGTAGTTAAAGTCCGCGAATGATAAAGCCAAAAAGTAAAAGCATGCCATCATCTACTAGCGCGTCTAAACATCCCCGTAGCGCTAATCCAACACAATAAAATCATGCCAAAGCTAAGAGCATACAAGGGAAGGGATGTCGGGAAAGAATAAGGTCAAAACAAGCTCACAAACAACAGTCGGGATACGTATTTTTGGTATTTTTTTGAAATTTTTCTGATTTTTTTGTGATTTTTGTAATTTTGTTTTTTTTGAAAAATGAAAAACGAAAAAGCAACGAAAAAGCAAAGCAAAGCGTTTCCTCCCCCCCAAACCAAACGACACATGGTCCCCAATGTGTCCTAAAGCACATCAACACAGGGACCTTAAAATAAGGGAGAAAAACGAGAAAACGAGACCAAAGAGAAAAAAAGTACATACAAGATATTTACAATGTAAAACGTGTTGGAGTATGTGTCCTCCACAATAGTGCGATTACTTAATAAATCTCAATTAAGGAATACATGGGGATAATCCTATATTATTGTCAATTGATTAACGTAAATCAATAACGGTTGGCTGACTAGAGTTTGACGTTATTGTCGTGAGAACGGCGGTAATCAATTGATCCCTTTAAGTCACACCTATAGAAACGTACTCCAAATATTTAAGCTAATTAATTGTATGAGATACGATTATATTAGTAACTTGATAAATCGACTAACGGTTAGTGTATTATTTTAGAGAGAAATCGAGTTGTGAACTCGGATGATTTAATTTTATATCGATAAAATTATTAGAGGAGATGGGAATTAGTGATGAAACGTTAATTCACTAATTGTGTATATTTTACTAATGAGATTAGTAAAAGTACATTTTTAATATATGTGTAAAGTACATATATATTAAGGAAGAGTTTAATTAATTTATACTTTATCATATTAGATGATTAAGTGATAAATTATAAGTATTTGTGGCACAAATATTGAAAACAAAATAGACCCATATTAGGGTCCTATGGACCGTCCAAAATGGTGAGAAAGGAGGTGAAGATTCCTCTTTGTCTTATTCCATTTGGATGTCTACTTTTGCATGTTGAACATAATGATTAGCATGCACAAGATTTCTCTAAACTAGAAGCAAACTCTTCTCTCCCTCTTGCTTGTGTTGGCCGAAAATAATAGTGTGTCTAACACACTATTGTTTTGTCCAATTTCATTATTTAAAGGAGAAGGCTTTGAGTAAAATATTCATTCATGCTTTTCCTCATCTCTTCTCCATATTCTTTTCTTTCTAAAACCTAATACTCATTTTATACTTTTTTTACTAAGTGTTAGTAATAATAATATTACATAATATCAAGTTTATACTAAGTGATTTCTAGATCAAAATTACTAGTATTTTTGGAGTAGTTCTTGGGTGTATCTCAATGGTGGTTTCCTATTTTGGAAACTTGGATTGGAGGATCATCCTAATACTTAGCTCAAGAAACAAAAACTAGAAAGGAATTCTAGTTTTGTGTCCATTTTACCCTTTTAAGAAAGGTATAATTTTCTATAAACTTATAACAAAGTATCTAAGTAACCACATAGTTTTTGCTCATCAAATTAGAGTAATTTGATTTACACTAATATTTGATTAGTGAATGGGATGAGATCCCTACAAGTGATATCAAAGCTTAGGCTTGTGGTTACAAATTTATTTTGTTGATTTCGGAGTTTTATATATTTATTGAGAATAAATATGATAAAATCCAAAAATAGTGTTAAAAATTGTTTTAACACGAGAATTTTATAGCATGCAAAGTTTCTGGTCTCATGAAGTTACTGGTCAAATTTCGTAATTTGTGAAATTTGTTTGCTAATTAAAATGATTTTTATACAAAACCGAGTCAAAAAGTGTGTTTTTGGCTAAAATAATAACTATAAATAGTTATATTTGGAATCTGGTCTCGTAATTTTTACACAGTGATATATGCTATTTAGAGTTTCTACATGTAAATTGTCAAACTTATGTTTTGAGTTTTGAATATTTATCCATTTATTTGATAAAAATCGGTATATAAAGAGTGTTAATGTCAAAAATATAGTAAACTTCGTTTTCTGGACATGAAATTTATACCACTATTTTTATATATTTGGGGGATGCTAAGGTATAAATTTGGAGATTTAACTCACTGTTTTGAAGGTTTTATTGATTTTATGAGTTAAAATCAATAAAATCGTATGTTTATTGTTATAAAAATAATTCGTAAAATATTTCGAGCAAGTTTTTGTTTTTTGACATCTTGGAAGTGTTCCAGAATGTACAAATGTTTTCCAAAATAAAAATGGTTTTATTTTATATTATAATGTATTTTTAATGCTTTATTCGTAAAATGTTATGATTAGCAAATGACCATGTTTATGAACTAAAATCACCATAAGTTAGTATAAACTAATTTTGGGTGTTCTAAATCAGTTTAGAAGTTTTAGTTCAAGCTTAAAAGGTGTTTTAAGCATTATTGATTAATATGAGATTAATCGATTAAAAATGAGATCGGTTTTAAACGATTTAATGCGTTTGTTGTTTAGGGCGATTTTGGCATGTTTTTATTTATAAGCTTTTCATTATGCATGTTTGGATGAATGTTTATTTCTAAATGAATGTTTATTCTTACTAGTATGGCCATAGTTTGTTATATTTTTACCGATATTGCCCGTTATGAAAGGAAATATCGTGTGGTTTTGTAATTAAATGCGATCTCGTATCGCCGGTTTGTAATTTTAATAGTTTATTCCATTTATAAATGTATAATAGGATTGCTATGTATTCATTTGTAATTTATACTTGTAACTATTTGTAAACCGAATACCGGCGATGAATCGAGATGGAGCCTTAGAAGTGTTCTAAAGCTTGCAAGGAAGACCTTGGATGAAGTTCTTATGAAGAGGGACCAAAGGAGTTGGTTTCCAATTTGTAACTCCTTGTATTTTTAATTACTTTTAGGTGGCCATACTAGGTTGCTTTCTCATGCTTGTTTGATTGCTTATTTTTCCGCACACATGCCAAAATCGCCATGCATGCCACGATATCCCACTATGATTGTCGATTTAAGTCACGATTCCTAAATTAGTTCTCTTATAAAGAATTTTTATGACTAAAATTGACAAGATCACCCACATTTTTAACAAAATGAATTGAGATTAAGCCTTTCCAAATGTTGCAACTATGAACCCCATGTTCATGAGGACCTCCGCAACGTGGAACCTCGTTACCATAGGTAAGTAGTGGGAGGAAGTCCCATGCTAATTTGGTTTGGACTCAACCAAATAAGAGTTATTTGAGGCTAATAGATGTATTTTAAAGAAAATCATCAACCAAGCATTCTAGTGTAGAATTAGTCAAGTGTTGACTTATCGTTTTTATATAAAAGTAAACATGAGATGTCTAATTTTATATGAGAACGAGTCTTGGAATCATTTATATAATTTCATGGGAGATCGTTATATAAATGAACATTTGTTTTAAAATGAGTTTTAGCAAATGTTATTAATGAACAATGAATGCTTATATATTTCCTCATATTTGTTGTAGAATTGTTTATTTCAAATCGCAATGGCATCACCATCAACTCCCATGCCCATTTTGGGCAAAGATTCATGGTTGAGAACCGTGATGGATAAGTGTATCCTCAAGGATGACGGTAGCAACTTTGTCGAATGGGATTCGACGATGAGGGGCACCGCTACATCCGACAATGTGCTCAAACACCATACCGATCAACCACCCGCCGAACCCACTTCTCGATCCGGGGCGGCACGAGCCGCCTATGATGAGTATGTGAAAGTGGACAATGACATGAAAAACGTCTTGATTTGGTCCATGGCACCCACTCTCAAACTCCGTTTTGTCACTCAAAAAAGTGCATATGCGATATTCACTAGAGTGACAACTATGTTCTCCAAAGCACCGCAAATTAGGCTTTATGAAGCCGCAGTGCGGTTTTTCGATGCAAAGCTTGAGAGGAACCAAAAAGTTGGTCCTCATGTGCTCAAAATGATTGAGCAAATAGACACTCTTGAGCGTCAAGAGTGTGCTATACCCAAAGCTCTTGCGATTAACCGCATTTTTCACTCTCTTCCAAACAAGTTTGCTCACTTTCGAGTAAACTATAACATGAACAACATGGATAAGAGTTACCATGAACTTCATGCACTCTTGGTCCAAGCCGCAAGGGATATGGAAGTGAATGAGATGGAGAAGAAAGATGTTCTCTCCATGAAAATGAAGAACATGAATTTGGGAGTCAAGAAGGGGAAGGTGGCCAAGAAGGCGCCATCTTACAAAGGCAAGGGAAAGGGGAAGGTTATTGTGGAAAGTGTTCCACATAAGCCTAAACCCAAGATCAACAAGGGTAAACCTCTCAATGACACTTGCAAATATTGCAATGAAGTGGGTCATTGGAAGCGCAATTGTCCCAAGTACAAGAAGGACTTGAAAGATGGATGTGCGACATCCAAAGGTATTCTTCCTTCTAATCTCTATATGATAGACATCAATCATGCTTGCATTTCTACAAGGGTATTGGATACCGGATGTGGATCTCACCTTTGTAATCATTTGCAGGGGATGAGAAACGTGCGAGCTCTAGCCAAGGGTGATGTAGATCTCCGCATGGGCAATGGAGCTAGAGTAGCGGCCGTTTCCGTGGGAACTTTTGTACTCTCTCTTGCTAGTGGTTTAGAGTTGCATTTAAATAACTGTTATTTTGTACCAACTCTAACGAAAAACATTATCTCCGTCTCCGTACTAGATGCAGAAGGCTTTTGTTTTGTGATTCAGAACAACCGTTGTACTTTTTCATTTAATGAAATAGTTTATGGTGAAGCTATTTCAATTGGAGGTATTTATGTTTTAAATGATGTCAATGATGTTTATCATGTCGAGAACAAGAGGCTCAAAACAAATAAATCATACAAATCCTACCTTTGGCATTGTCGTTTAGGTCATATAAACAATAAACGCATAAAGAGACTTGTTGAGACAAAGGTTCTCAAACCATTTGATTACGAATCATATGGTACATGCGAGTCTTGCCTCTTAGGCAAGATGACTCGTCAACCCTTTAGCGGTAAAGGGACACGAGCAAGTGAGGTTTTAGGACTCATACATACCGATGTGTGTGGTCCATTAAACATCACCGCTAGAGGAGGATATCATTACTTCATTACTTTTACCGATGACTTAAGTAGATATGGTTATGTCTACTTAATAAGGCATAAAAGTGATGCTTTTGAGAAATTTAAAAAATTTCAAAATGAGGTTGAGAACCAATTGAACAAAAGGATAAAAGCACTACGATCGGATCGTGGTGGCGAATATCTAAGTAATGAGTTTGATTCACATCTTAAAAATTGTGGTATAATATCACAATGGACTCCTCCGGGCACACCACAGTTGAATGGTGTTGCAGAAAGGAAAAACCGAACTTTGCTAGACATGGTTCGGTCTATGATGAGTCAAAGTGAGCTTCCTGGATCCTTTTGGGGCTTTGCACTATTATCTGCTGTTTTCTCACTAAATCGAAGTCCGACTAAAGCGGCCAATAAGACTCCATATGAAATATGGATGGGAAAGTTTCCCTATTTGTCATTCATGAGAATTTGGGGTTGTGAGGCATTCGTCAAGAATAAAACTGACGATAAACTCGCACCAAGGTCTGACAAATGTCTTTTTGTAGGTTATCCTAAGGAAACCTGTGGTTATTCCTTCTACGACCCTCACGAGAACAAAGTGTTTGTGGCTCGTGATGCTGTTTTTCTAGAAAATGAATATATTTCTAAAAAGACAGAGTGGGAGAAAATTTGAACTTGATGAAGTTCAAGAGCCACAAACCGAGACAGAAAATGAGGAAACCGTTCCCTCGTCTTCTGACACGGTTATAATCCCTAGGAGGTCAGGAAGAATTAGTCATCAACCTGACCGTTACCTCGGTAACATCGAGGAGGAGGGTGATTTGTTGTTATTTTCAAGCAACGAACCCTCAACCTACAAGGCGGCTATTAGTAACCCCAACTCCGACCAATGGTTAGAGGCCATGAAATCCGAAATGGATTCTATGTACGAGAACCAAGTTTGGGACTTGGTAGATTTACCTGAAAGAGTGAGACCCCTTCAGTGTAAATGGATATTCAAAATCAACTCGGCATAGATAAACATATAGATGTTTACAAAGCTAGATTGGTGGCAAAGGGCTTTTCACAAGTTCAAGGTATTCATTATGATGAAACATTTGCACTGGTTGCTATGCTTCGATCCATAAGGATAATCTTAGCGGTTTCCGCATTTCATGACTATGAAATATGGCAAATGGATGTAAAAACCGCCTTCTTGAATGGGATCCTAGAAGAGGAAGTGTATATGACACAACCTGAAGGTTTTATAGATATATCCATCCCTAAGAAAGTATGCAAGCTTAAGAGATCCATTTATGGTCTTAAGCAAGCATCAAGGAGTTGGAATCATAGATTCGATCATGTTATCAAACAAAAGGGATTCGCTCGTAGTACCGAGGAACCTTGTTTATACATGAACTTTAGTGGGAGCAAAGTGACCTTCCTTGTTTTGTATGTGGATGACATACTACTAATTGGAAATGATATTCCAAGTTTGAATTCGGTGAAGGTGGAATTGGGAAACCATTTCCAAACGAAGGACTTGGGAGAGGCACAACGCATCTTAGGTATCCGGATCTATAGAGATAGATCCAAAAGGATACTAGCATTAAGTCAAGAAACTTATATCGATAAGATTCTTGATAGGTTCAATATGAAAGACTCCAAGAGAGGCTTTCTTCCGATGAGTGTAGGAATAACATTGAAGAAATCTCAATGTCCTACGACTCCTGCGGAAATTGAACGCATGAAATTGATCCCTTATGCTTCCGCTGTAGGATCAATCATGTATGCTATGATGTGTACTAGTTCCGATGTCACTTTAGCTTTGAGCATGACGAGCCGGTATCAAGCTAATCCCGGTGAGAGTCACTGGACAGCTGTAAAGAACATCCTTAAGTACTTGAAAAGAACTAAGGATTCGTTTCTAGTGTTTGGAGGAGAACTTGAGCTGAGTGTAAAAGGTTACACGGATGCAAGTTTTCAAACCGATGGGGATGATTTGAAATCCCAATCCGGCTATGTCTTTATGTTGAATGGAGGAGCTGTTTGTGATACATGTTATTTATATAGCTTTTATGCCCCCGTGTTAGTTGCATTTAGCTCACATTTGCTCGATTACATTATCGTTTTAGTATCTATTTGCTTTATATTGCGATACTGTCGTTCCTCGTGTGTATTTTGCAGGTTTTGGCGGTCCTGAGCTGAAACCTGAGTCATTTGGAGCGTTTACAAGTATCGAGAAGTCAAGACGAGGCTCGAGAGTCGATATGGAGGTCATACGATGATTTGTGAAGCCAAACCTATAGGTTCAGAGCAAACCTATAGGTTCCAGATAGTTGAATCAACGGCCAAAGTTGCTGGAAGTGCTGTAAACCCTTAGAACCGCTCGGGTTTGATGGGAACCGATCGGTTCCACCCCTTGAACCGATCGGTTTGAGCACGAACCGCTCGGTTCTGTTGCCCTGTTTCTCCGGATTTTCGTGCTTCTATAAATAGGCTCGAGTTAGGGTTTAATAAGAGGGCTTTTGACATTATAATTTCTGCTTTAGTTTAGAACTTAGTTTCTCTCTTTCAAACTCTCAAATACTCCTTAGTTTAGATTGAATTCATCTTACAAGTTCCGATCTTTAGATTATAATTCAAGATTTCTTCCAGGTTTAATTTAATTGCTCTTCTCTTTCTCATCATGTTTATTATTATTATGTTCATTGCTTCCACTTTAATCATGTCTAGCTAATTCTTAATTAGGGTTAGGGTGATTGTGAATTGATTCAGGAACATGTTATAATTGCTTTAATCGTTTGAATTTGTGCAAGTCGATTTCTTCCTACGCGTTTCATTATCAATTGAATTTAGGGATGCCTTTGTTGAATTGAATTTAGGTTGTTTCAGTTTAAGATCGAAAGCCGAATTGAAACTAGACTCACGCTATTTGATAAGTTGAATTTAGTACGTAGCGAGAGCCCGCTAAATTTGCTTAAGGTTGAATTTGACTCGAGAGAGCGTTTTCCTAAAACCTAATCGCTTGCATGATTTCAATTGATCGATAATCCCTTTTGAGTTAGTTCCTGAATCGATGTCATATGACCCCGATGCCCTAATCTCCCTCTCATTCATATTTTACCCTTTTGTACACTTTACTTTCGTTGTCTTTAGTTTAGCTCATACAAACACCGACTTTTATTACTCCGAGTTAGACCTAGATCACTAAGCATTCCTTTGACTTCGTCCCTCTCCCTGTGGATCTCTAATTCTACCGCCACTAGCTACCTAGTTAGTAGTCTTTAGGTTTATTTTGATAGGTGACCACGACTTTAGCCTCATCAATTTTGGCGCCGTTGCCGGGGAGACGGTTAGCTAGTTAGTGTTTGTTTAGTTTTTGCTTAGGTTTTTCTCTCTTGTCTCAAGGAACCTAGTTCCTTGAGACCGTTTATTATCATTTGCTTGTAGTTTTGTTTATGCACAGGTCACCCCGGACTCTTGTCCCATTTGAACTGAACACGAGCGAGCGTTACATCGACTCACGCAAGCAAGCAATTCAAATCGTTGATCTTAATACCGAGGAAGCGTCGTCTAGTGCTACGCTTGATCGCCCCTCTGAAAAGGACACACCTCCATTTACTCCATTATCTCCACCGCCATGACTATGCCTAAACTTTCTAGTCACTCGGTGCCTACACCTAATCCATTCCTACCGGATTCACGATGCCGCTACGCCGCAGGCAACCGAGATCCGCCCCGCCTTCCTAAACTTGGTGGAGCGGAATCAATTCGGTGGTTACCCAACTGAGGATCCCGGTAGGCATATGCAAGTGTTTACCGACTACTGTTCGACGATAAAGCAGGCCGGGATCACACAAAACCAGATAACGGAAATGCTGTTCCCTTTCTCATTGAAGGATCGAGCTCGTGAGTGGATCACGGACCTCGACAAGGAGGCTGAGGATCAGCGATTGGAATGGGTTAGCTCTTGCCTTCTACTCTAAGTTCTATCCTCCTGAACGCACTAATCAGATGAGAAGCCAAATCCAAGGCTTCAAACAAACGTTTGATGAGTCACTTGCTGAAGCGTGGGAGCGGTACAAGAAGCTCATAAGGGATTGTCCTCACCATGGGCTGAACGAATGGCTCGTGATCATGACTTTTTATAATGGTCTTTATGCGGAGAGTAGAACTATTCTGGATTCTGCTGCAGAGGGACGTTTTGCTAACAACGTCGATGACGACAAGGCTTGGGGCTTGATAGAGGAGATGGCAGTTCATTCCTCACAGTTTGGGAAGCCGCGAGGGAATTCACGGTCCGCGCATGACGACCGTGATAAGGGGAGTATTAATGCGTTAACTAGTCGTGTTCTTTGCCGACCGCGCAAATTAGCATGATGACAGGTGGTGGCTCCTCTAGTGCTCATGTGAACGCTGTCACAGGGCATGATACGGGTTATTCTACGGGGTATGTTGTGCCCCAGGAGCAGGTTTATGCATATCAATCTTACAACCAAAACCTGCCCTACCAAAACCAACCTGGCTACGATCGATCACTCTTGTCTTACCGTAACCAGAACGTCCTAAACCCAACCACCCAGCCACCACAAAATCAACCCTACATCCCTCCCCACAAGAATTTCCAACCATCCCCTCCTAACTACCAAAGACCCCCATTTGTCCCACCACCAGTTCAACCTGCTCCCCCTCCTGTTGTTGATTCGAGTGTGAGTGAATTGAAGGCCATGATGATGCAGATGGCCAAGTCACAAGAGATAATGATGCAGCAAATGCAGAAGAGCGAGCAAGCCAAGGACGCAGCGATTAAAATGCTCGAGAACCAAGTGGCTCAATTGGCCGCTTCGCAAGCATCGCGTCAACAGGGCACCCTGCCACCACAAGGTAATCCTCCTAACCCTCCTCCTGATACAGCATGTGCTATTACTTTGCGCTGATGAGTACAGATTCTGACGCCCGAGGCAAACCGGAGGAGGAGGAGAAGAATGAGGCGAATACACGGCCAGGCCGTGTGATCATAGGCCGCAAAGCGACAATGACTTGTGGATGATCTTTGTTAAAGACAAGGCGCTGAGATTCAAATCGAGCTTCCACTTTCCGGTCGGTGCGCCACCAATGTGGACCCTCATTTCGGTAAGTTCTTTGAGATTCTCAAATCTTTGCAGGTAAATCTTCCTTTTATTGATTTGGTTAAGGAAGTTCCTGCATATGCTAAGTTTCTTAAAGAGGTCATATCAAAGAAGCGGTCGATTAACGAGACTGAGACGGTGTCCTTTGTGGGGAGGGTAGTGCTCTTTGCAGGGTAGCTCGCCTCCTAAGCTGAGTGACCCCGGGACTTTCTCCATCCCTTGTTCTCTAGGGAAGTATGTCGTGCAAAACGCCTTGTGTGACTTGGGGGCTAGCGTGAGTGTCATTCCTTACTCCATCTGTCAAAAACTCAATATGACTAAGTTAGGAGTCACCTCTATGACCCTGCAAATGGTGGCCAGGACTACAGAGACCTTTAGGTATATTAGAGGGCGTCCCTGTTAAGGTAGGGAAGTTTTACATCCCAGATTGACTTTATTGTCCTAGACATCCCCGAGGACTCCCACGTCCCGATCATTTTAGGAGACCTTTTACGCACCTTCTTTAGTGCGATTATCGATGTGGGGAATAAGACCCTGTCGTTCTTGGTGGGGGGTGAGAAGCTTACCTATACTAAGTCTAGTCTCCCTCGTGCCCTATGCGGCTGAGTGCCTTTTGCTATTAACCTTGCCCCTCCGTCTCACTCTATCGAGACCCTTTGGAGGTTGTTTCTCTTCTTTGTTTCTTGTGCGAGGTCTTACGCTTGAGGTGCTGTACTCTGGTTTGGGGAAGCGGAAGGCTACGAGGCGGATGTCTATGATCGGGTGAGGTAGGAGGAGACCCACGGTTTGCGGTCTTGTGGCGCCGCGAGTTGTTATGGAGAGCCATTTCGTGACGGCATACCATGCGTGATGGATTATACTGCTCTTCCGCGTGGAGATCGAGTTTTGTGGCGAACAGATGCTATTTCGCCAAATGAAGCTGTTGCTAGTGGCCAACGTCCTTGGCCCAATTTGACGTAATGATGAGTTTGACGACGGTCGTGCGGGACCATTATAAACCAGCGCTTTCCGGGAGGCAACCCGTTGACTTTTTGTAATTTGTTGTACTCTTTACTTTGCTTTGGTTTGTGTGGATACCCATATCCGTACCCTCCCAAACAAAACCCTGTGATGTATCACGGACTTTTATTACGCATGCTTTAACGTTAACTTTTACGGTTCTAACTAATGTCGAATTCATTTTGAGTCGTTTTAAATGTTAAAATGTTTAGGTCGCTTCACATCACATTTAAATAAACGTTCATTTTGTCCATTTGGAGTCTAGCTAGGTCCTTGTCCTGCTTCATTTGGCATGAGCTTCGCATTTGCACTACAATTGGCCCTTTTACATTAACAAGGTCTGATTCAGCATTCCTAAATTCCTAAATTTAGGCCCGGTGGCTAAAACCGCCATTTAGCCCCCTCTTACACAAAATACGGCTTCACGTCTTACCTTATTTCACAAAAACTATGCAAATACACCCTTTTCATTTTTCTGTCTCGGCCCAAACCGAGCCCAAACCCAGCCTTTGGCCCGCACTCCAAAGCCCTAAGCATCACAAAATATCTCACAAATATCCCAGCACTTTTCTTGAGCTACACGTTCGAGATTATCACGAAATCTTTCAAAGATTTAATACAACCGAAACTTGGAAAGCAGACCTAAAACCAGACCCCCAAACCGCATAACCTTATGCGGTTTGAGGGGGGAACCGCATAAGCCTATGCGGTTTTCCCAGGCAACCGCATAAGGCTATGCGGTTCCCAGGCCTGTTTTTATCCCCGATTTCCTAATTTCTCCGAGGTTTTTAGTATATATACACCCCTATACCCAACCTCGAAGGATCATCTTTCACAACCATAATACATTTCTTACACCACAAATTCTCATCTTACACCCTTTCACATCCACAAAAGCCTCACGCACTCAAATCTTTGAGTTCAACACATCATCCCGTGTTGAATTCACCCTCCTTTCAAGTTCAAGAAGCGAAGCTCTGCCCAGATCTGAAGCGTCAGGACAAGGTAGGTCTTGATCCAATGGATCAAAAGCTTTTTCTTATTTTCTATGGACTAACAAAGGGTCTACACTTTAGCGCCCCAGACTTTGGCACCCAGTAGCGCTTGCACTCCAAGTGTTCTATTTACTTGGTACACTCCATATCCGATGACACGCCAAAGTCGCATAAGAATCGACCTTATAAAATAAACCAATGGACAATTGAACTTTATTTTATTTGCATGCATCTTGCACCTTCTTATTTTGCATTAAATCAACTTAAACAATGAATTCGACCTTTAATCGAACTGTATTCGTTAACAAGTTAAACATGCTAAATCGAGGGTTTTAATCAATCTTTTTGCATCTGCATCTACATTATTTTACAAACTTATCGCACTTGTAATGCGTAGCGATAACTTTAGCTCAAATATCATCTTACAAGGATTGTTCTAGGTCGATGAGGCTATTTTTACATAGGCTTTTCTAAAAGGTTTTCATAAATCATTATTTGAATTAACTCTTTTTCTAAAGTACCCTCACCCCGAATCCAATCTGGTTTCACAAGCCTTAGATCTAGGGGTGTCGGCGTGCTCCAAAATCTAGGACATGTTTTTAACTTAGAACATGGTAGCAGGTTCCTAATTTCCGCGATAATTAGGTGGCGACTCCATAACAGTTCTTAAAGGTTTTTCCAACTTAATCTTTTTTAACTTTAAAACCCGCCCTTAAGCAAGACGCCGAGTTGGGTCCGATCCCGGGTTCCACAGTTTGGCGACTCCGCTGGGGAGGTTTTATTTTTAAAACCAAAAACTAGCTTTTTCTTTTTAAAAATAAAGAGGTGAAACTTGAAAGCCTTGAACAATCCAAGTATACATATTTGAGCTATGCACATTCGTTTAGAGTCCATTCCTTTTGGAATCTAGGCACCCTTTGCACCCTCGAGAGGTGGTTCCCACATACAAAGCTTGTCCACTCGATAAAGCACATGCCGGACTAGCTTTCCTCTCGCCTCCACGGCTGTCAGAACGGCTATCTCGATCAGCCCCGGTGCTCCCTTGAAAACCTATCGCCTCGTAAGGAAATGAAGGGGTTAAGTATCTGCCAAAGCGTACTCGAGGTAGTTGGAGGTGTACCCGACTGACTCATTTTCACCCTTTTTGAGTCATACGTACAAGTTCGAGGCTATGCACTCCATGGTCTTTTTCAAAACGAGCATTTGCATTCATATCTTCAAAACTTCGCTAAACGCGTTCCAAAGATAAATGAACCTAACATCGAACAAACTAACACTTTTGAAACAAAACTATCGCGAATTTTTGAAATAAACTTTTTCAAAATTTCCTTTTTCACTAACAAGCAAAAACCCGAGCAAGGAATAAAACCCGAGCTCGCGGTTTCAATTCTCTAGGTCACACGGCCTAGACTCCACTTTAACATCCTCGACTGACTTGTTAACCACTCTCGAGTCGAATCCTTTCTCTTTTACACATCCGAACTCGAGCTCACCTCGGCAAATCACCGATATCAGCTCGATGGGTGCCAAGCAAAACCTTTTAACATCGAGACGAGATGTGCGCACACATCCTCGTCTCAAAAGCTTTTCTTTAGCTAAAACTTTTTCGAAAACCTCCTTTTTCAAGCTTAAAAAGAGTTTTCTTAACAAAGAAATGAGCTAGAATGAACACTTAAAATGAGCGTTGGTCTAGTCATGCCACTAACGTGCAAATTTAACCCACACAACCTAATCCATTCTCAACACGCTCGACTCGCCTAGCTAATCGCTCTCGAGTCGAATCCTTCTCGCCCATCTAGGCTCGAGCCCTTAACGATGAACCGTTAGGTGGGCTCGACAAAGCTAACACCTTTTAACATCGAGACGAGATGTGCACACGCATCCTCGTCTCAAAAGCTTCCTATTAGCCAAACCTTGTCTAAAATCTCCTTTTTCAAGCTTAAAAGGTCTTCCTAAACAAAAATGAGCTAAAAATGAACGCTTAAAACGAACGTTGAATCTAATAGGACTAACTAGATACATGTCACACAAACCGATCCATTCTCAACATACTCGACTCGACTAGCTAACCGTTCACGAGTCGAATCCTTTCCATGCATCTAGGCTCGAGCCCTTAACGATGAACCGTTAACATGGGCTCGACGAATGAAAATCAAACACATTTCAACGTCGAGACAAGATCCGCACACGCGTTCTTGCCTCAAAGACTTCTTAGGCACAACATTGCTCCTAAAGCAATACACTCTCATTTTTGAAACAAGCTCTCTTCAAAAATCTCCTCACTTTTACAAAACAAGCAACACACTCTCTTTTTTGAAATAAATTCTTTTCAAAATCTTCTTATTTTTACAAACCAAGCAAAACACACCCGCTTTTGAAATGAGCTCTTTTCAAAAATCTCCTCACTCCTGCAAAACTAATAACGACGTTCTCTTTAGGCCAAACGGCCCAAAGTCGACTCGTTTCAGCAAAAATCGTCTTTTTCAAGCAAACAAAACCCGAGAATGGCCAAGCCCAATCTCGCGGACTTTTCATCAGACCAAATGATTCATAACCATCTTGGCCCAAATCCTCTTACTAACTACTTTCACAAAATCCTCATCACGTTTTTGAAATAACCTTTTTCAAAAAAAATCCTTCCTTCGAACCGAATGGCCCATAGTCAGGACGGTTTGATCTAGACAAACAGTCTCCTCAAAACACCCGAGAATAATCACTTTATTCTCGTGACATTCCAAAACATAAATGAACTACATGACCCGCACTCATTGTAACCCATTTATTACCAAACATTTTCAAACCCGAGAATGGACCTTTTCTTGAAAACAAATCTAGCAAAATAAACATTTCCGAAATCCATGATTCAAAATGGCCTACCGCCATTTTAATCCAAACATCTCTTTTCACAAGACACAAAACCTAGGAATGAACTAGCATCATCCCGCAAATCCTTCACGGTTAGACCAAGTGGCTCATAGTCGCTTTAATCTAACCCTCTTTCAAACCGAATGTATGAAAACGAGTATAACCGTCTTCATCACATTTTCAGACACCCTTGATTCGGATAGCCTATCGCCACCCCGAATCGATTCACACTTTCACCGACAAGCCACTAACACGAGCTTATCGGATTTGATTTCAAAACGCCTTTTACATCGAGCCAAAATGTGACAACACAATTTGCTCAACAAAACATCCTGCTTTTCGCCGAAAACAAAACTTTTGCAAAATCAAAGACAAATCTAAGTATGCATGAAACGAGTCCCGACGCGAGCATCAACCCCATCCGAGACATGTGCGTCTCGAGCACCCAAATGATTTAATCCATCAAGGCGCCACCGACGATCTCACGGATCTCCTCAAGAAATTCGAGTCTTTTCAATACGGGTCGAGTTTTTAAACATAGAGTCAATCTCTGACAGTCTAGGGCAATCGAGTCTCTGACGTATGACATTTTTAACAAATCGATAAAGGAATAAGTTTGCCTACAACCCAGCTTCCTTTTTACACACTTTTCCCATAAAAAACACGATTCTACACCAACATACATTGCATCCCAGGAACAACTATCCTAGGGACATCTAGGCCGGGTACAAAGGTCCAAGTCAACAACTAAATCAAGGACACGAAGACAAGAAAGCTTCCGACGACTAAACACCTAACGTTCACTAGTCTGCTTGTGGTCTACTACTCCGCTGCTTTTGGAGGAGGATCCATTAATTTGGAGCTCCACAATGATCATGAATTTGATCGCGACCAAAAGTACGAGTATTCCTGGATCGTCCTCCGCGTACTCGATCGCGTGCCTAATAAGCAAACGAACTTGTCAGAGGAGCCCGGCGTGATAGACACACGATCACAAGTGACCACCGAGCCACAGGGTTTAGCAAGGTCCGAGCTCAAGCCCAAGCTACATAGGGCGTGGGGTATTCTCAAACCAAACGGGAATACAAGGTACAAAGGTCAAAAAACCAAAGTCACCAAAAAGCAAAAGTCTCAAAAGCTCCAGAACAAGGGGCAAAACAACTAAGCAAAAAGCTCAAGAAGTCAAAAGCTCAAGAACCTTAGAAGTCAACAAGCTTAGAAATCAATAAGCAAGGGGGCTAAAGCCCCAAAGGCAAGAAGTACCGAAGCCCAGAAACGAGTGGCCAGGTCTTTGAAATTCCAAATTGAAGACAACAGAAGTAGCAAGCAACCAGCCTAGATCAACCAAGGAGAACTCACCCCTAGGATGCAACGTATCAAGGTCAAACACATAAACACCCCTTGGACCGGCGGGTCCTTAAACACGCACCTTTCCACAAAAACAAACCCACCTCCCAGACCGGTGGATCCTTAAACACGCACCTTTCCACATAAACACCTCATGCACGCCCTTAAACACCCCTCTCGGAACTACGCTAGGTTTGATTCCGTAACCACGGATACGTAGGCCGCTCTCCCGAGCTCAACCAACCTTTTACAAAAATCCACAAAATATTCCTCGTCCAAAGCTTTCCATGCTAAGGATGTGTCCACAAAAATTCACAAAGCTCAAAGGCAAACTATTTCTTTATCGAGGCGACTAAAACGAATTCGTCAAGGCAAAGTTGTCATAGACATAGGAGTAGTACTCTGCTTTTTGGTCTAACACTGTTTTGCAGGAACAACAGCATCCCACAGCAACAAGCAAGCACCACTGGGGGCTCCACCAACGCATACGTGTTCGAACATGGCATCCATGCACCCGACGAGTCTCAAATCACGCATACGATTCGTCTCTATTTTGCAAACTTTTCGGCATTTTAAGCATCGAGTCACACGTCGAGTCAATCCTCTTCCAATCAAACAATTTAGCGACATTTAAACCGCTCCTTTCAAAAACTCTCCAGTCTTCAAAACGCTCCCACGGAACGACGCGCTTTTTCAAACTTACACGAGGCAATGCACCTCAAATTAGCTAATCACCTTTCAAAATTAACCCAATAGTCGAGTTAATATGAAAGCACTTTGCAATTCACTTTTGCAAACACACCCTTTCGCAAACAAAATGTACCTTTCGAAAATGCATCTCAAATCCTTGAAATGCATCTCGAATCTTCGAAGTCTAAACTTTTCCAAAAATTTAACTCGGCACTCGAGCTAATACATTTTGTGAAACGAGATTCTTCGAATTTAACTCACTCGAGTTAACACATTTTAAGCAAAAGCTCTTTCGAACTACGCCGGTTTGATTCCACGTTCGTGGATACGTAGGCAGCTTACGCAAAGCACAACCGAACCTAGCACTACACCCCCCTCCGTGTTGTGATTCTACCGAATTCTCATCCTCGACAACTGGGGGCTTTGCAACCTTTGCACTCAAATGACCCTCCACGGTCTTCACAACTCTAGCTTAAGCTCACAACGTCAAAACGCTTTTTCATCTTGCATGAAGCCTTACAACCGACATTTCAAATGTTCATTTTTAAAGCTCATTTCGACAACTAAAATGAATCTTTCACAAAAAGATTTTTCAACAAAAACATTTTCATCCAAACATCCCAATCGGGAATCATTTCGTTTTTCAAACCTAGCTTACTAACACTACAGGACCAGCATACGAAATGTAAACAAGGGTTCACACAATCCTTATTACACAAGCTACTAATACAACTAATGGTGAAGACGGCGGTACTCGTCAAAGTCTACTGAACCCAAGCTACCTCAAGACGACCACGATACAAATTGAATCAGCTTTGCTCCGCCCACGCTACATTCTTCTCCATTTTGCCTTAATTTCAATCAAATTAAGCCAAACTACGGGGAAAATTTCAAAACCAAACACCATACTCTTCACTTTGACTCAGTTTTCATTCAAAACTTAGTCAAACTCGATGGGGTAATCCAAAAACTCCTCCTCCTGATACACGCCCTATATTTTGACTCAGTTTTCACTCAAAACTAAGACAAACTCGAGGGGGTAATCCGAAAACACCCTTTATCCTAATGCAACCCATAGCCTTTTACATAGTTTGACTATCGTTATACACCATAACTCAGTCAAACTGGGGGCTCACATACACCGACACCATAACTCAGTCAAACTGGGGGCTGACGCTTCCTATCAAGAATTAAACCTTTACAACGAAAATGGGATAATTTTTCGCATTTTTGAAGACACCCTTGCTATAAATACCCACATCAACATAAGCATCTACGGTTGAGCGACACCTCCAGAACCGCTACAAACATGAACATGCACACTAAAAGCATAACACTTTCATGTGTGCATCAGACAAGCAACACCCGAACGTAGGTCCAAGCACCAAGTACCCTAACATATCCAAGAAACATCCCAAGCACCATGCATTACAAGTCCAAGAGACATGTATCATACGAATCCAAACGAATCACCAGATACCACGTTTCATGGTCGAAGCAAGCGAAATTGAAGATCTCGAAAGGAAAATCGCGAGTTCGAATATTTCCGGATTTGAAACCGCAACATGTGCGAATGAGTTCACGCTTGAAGTCGCCAATTGATAAGGGATTCCCCGGAAGAGTCACTAGTCTACAGGCAATTTCCAGAGCATGTTTTGTTCCACGTTTTCTCCTCATTTTTTCTTCAGACACGCATAGCTTTCATGGTTAAGGCGTCACCTAAAGTCCGCCACATGCGCTAGCACATCCCGCTATGCCTTGGTTAAGGCGTCACTCTGATCGCCATACGCGCGTGTATTAAGCCTTTAATACACTGCATGAGCGGCTAAACACGAACACTCTTCACGAGTCCTTACACCCTCTTACACGTCCCTGTGGAGTATCGCTTCCTCCCCATGGAGTCCACACACCTATACAGACATTTCCTACGGAGTCCAAGACATACCCTTCGACTTCCCCAGCAAATCACTAACATAAACACCAAACGTCTGCATCAGCACATTCAGCACATCCAAGCAATTACACGAAGCCGTACACTTGAGCACATACACCTTCCTCGGACCATAATCCCGGCGAATATACACCTGTACCCCTGCACTTTAGCCCCTTATACACATGCAATACGAAGACATTACAAGCACCAGCACCAGGCATCCGACGATACCAAGCATATACAAAGGCACCATCAACGACAGTACAACAAGCACGACGAAGACATTCAGCAGGCCGGCAGGCCCTTATAGCATGCACGGACCGCCAAGTCCTTAAAATGCGCATGCCCCTCCCCGTTCAGCCCGGTTCGAAGTCCTCGTCTCACCCATGGACACATGCTTCGTTCCGCTGATCATATCGAGACTGTAATGGTCCGGATATGGTCGTGGAGTTTGACTAGCGCTCTAGTCCGAGCTCAGTCAAACTGGGGGCTCTGTGGATACCCATATCCGTACCCTCCCAAACAAAACCCTGTGATGTATCACGGACTTTTATTACGCATGCTTTAACGTTAACTTTTACGGTTCTAACTAATGTCGAATTCATTTTGAGTCGTTTTAAATGTTAAAATGTTTAGGTCGCTTCACATCACATTTAAATAAACGTTCATTTTGTCCATTTGGAGTCTAGCTAGGTCCTTGTTCTGCTTCATTTGGCATGAGCTTCGCATTTGCACTACAATTGGCCCTTTTACATTAACAAGGTCTGATTCAAAGATTCCTAAATTCCTAAATTTAGGCCCGGTAGCTAAACCCCCTGTTTAGCCCCCACTTACCCAAAATACGGCTTCACGTCTTACCTTATTCCACAAAAACTATGCACATACACCCTTTTCATTTTTCTCGGTCTCGGGCGAAACCGAAGCCTAAACCCACCTTTGGCCCGCACTCCAAAGCCCTAAGCATCACAAAATATCTCACAAATATCCCAAGCACTTTTCTTGAGATACACGTTCGAGATTATCACGAAATCTTTCAAAGATTTAATACAATGAAACATGGAAGCGGACCTAAAACGGACTCCCAAACCGCATAACCTTATGCGGTTTGAGGGGGGAACCGCATAAGCCTATGCGGTTTCCCCAGGCAACCGCATAAGGCTATGCGGTTCCCAGGCCTGTTTTTATCCCCGATTTCCTAATTTCTCCGAGGTTTTTAGTATATATACACCCCTATACCCAACCTCGAAGGATCATCTTTCACAACCATAATACATTTCTTACACCACAAATTCTCATCTTACACCCTTTCACATCCACAAAAGCCTCACGCACTCAAATCTTTGAGTTCAACACATCATCCCGTGTTGAATTCACCCTCCTTTCAAGTTCAAGAAGCGAAGCTCTGCCCAGATCTGAAGCGTCAGGACAAGGTAGGTGCCGATCCAGTTGGATCAAAAGCTTTTTCTTATTTTCTATGGACTAACAAAGGGGTCTACACTTTAGCGCCCCCCCCAGCTTTGGCACCCAGCGCGCTTGCACTCCAAGTGTTCTATTTACTTCGGGTACACTCCATATCCGATGACACGCCAAAGTCGCATAAGCAACCGACCTTATAAAATAAACCAATGGACAATTGAACTTTATTTTATTTGCATGCATCTTGCACCTTCTTATTTTGCATTAAATCAACTTAAACAATGAATTCGACCTTTAACTGAACCGTATTCGTTAACAAGTTAAACATGCTAAACTGAGGGTTTTAATCAATCTTTTTGCATCTGCATCTACATTCTTTTACAAACTTATCGCACTTGTACGTAGCGATAACTTTAGCTCAAATATCATCTTACAAGGATTGTTCTAGGTCAGTAGAGGCTATTTTTACATAGGCTTTTCTAAAAGGTTTTCATAAATCATTATTTGAATTAACACTTTTTCTAAAGTACCCTCACCCCGAATCCAATCTGGTTTCACAAGCCTTAGATCTAGGGGTGTCGGCGTGCTCCAAAATCTAGGACATGTTTTTAACTTAGAACATGGTAGCAGGTTCCTAATTTCCGCGATAATTAGGTGGCGACTCCATAACAGTTCTTAAAGGTTTTTCCAACTTAATCTTTTTTTAACTTTAAAATCCGCCCTTAAGCAAGACGCCGAGTTGGGTCCCTCCCGGGTTCCACAGTTTGTTTGCTTTTGATGACATTGTTTTAGACTTTTATTGAGCGCGTGAGGATGAGGGATTATTATCTATTTTAGCATGCAGGTACTCAAGGACTTTTGTCCTTAGTATTCTTGAGAATAGGCCCCTCTGCTGTTCGGCCTTGCTTTTTCTCGCATGCTACTCCGAAGTATCTTACAGCTGGACTGAATTGGATGCAAACTTGTGGATCATAAGCCGCACTCCACGCTTCACTTCGGTTTGGGGGAGCTCCAACTTGATAATGTGAGCTTTCTTTACTCCTTTTTCCCTCGTTTCCTCGCTTTACTTTTCCTACCCCCGTCTTATCTTGTCCCTTCATGCTGCTTGTGGTTGCGCTGTTTTCCACATTGAGGGCAATGTGTGATTCTGGTTTGGGGGAGGAAAGCTCTTTCGCGCTTATTTATTTGCATTTTCCATTTTGTGTGCTTATTTTAAAAAAAATTGCGTTTCCAAACCTTTTTCGCTTTGAATTGTCAAGTTTGGAGAATTGATTAGTGTGCTGTTTTGATCTTTAGTATCTCCAAGTCGACTTTCTATCGTCGTAGCTTGCACTGTATGTTTGTTTCCTGTTAATAGATTGCGAGCCTCAAACACTAGCCCACTCATTTGCTTAATTCTTATCGCTTTTCGTTCCTTTTACTTTCGATATTTGGTATTCTTGCGGGGCAATTGGCTTGTGGAAAGTTTGGAATGTTGGTTTGCGGAATGTTATGGAATGATTCATTTAATGATGGAGCAATGCTTCGATGCTCTCGGAGGGGACTCATTGATTTGAGTAACCACAGTGGCCATGAATTTGGTTGCGACCGAGAGTATGAGCAATGATCTAACCCTTAAGGAAATATGTGTACCCGAGCGCGATTTTTACCGAGTGAACGTCAAGCTAAACGGTACTACATACGAGGGATGCTCCACACTGCGCGAAAAGGAAAAAAAGAGAAAAGAAAAGAAAGAAAAAAAAAAATGAAATGATGTGGTAAGAATGGTATGATGGAAAGTGGTATGCTCGGTTGGCCTTGCTCGAATCCAATTGTCGTTAGTTTAATTTTTGCGAAAGCATTAGAGGCTAGCATTATGATGTGGTGTGAATGGTTGAGACTTGTGCTCTAATTTCGGCGAAATAGACTATGGTTTGTGTGGTTTATGTGCATAGGTCGTCCGCTTCGAGATGCTAACGTGATTAACTAGCTATGCTTTGATTTTCTCCGACGCTGTTTGCTTGAGGACAAGCAAAGGTTTGGTTTGGGGGAGTTTGATACATGTTATTTATATAGCTTTTATGCCCCCGTGTTAGTTGCATTTAGCTCACATTTGCTCGATTACATTATCGTTTTAGTATCTATTTGCTTTATATTGCGATACTGTCGTTCCTCGTGTGTATTTTGCAGGTTTTGGCGGTCCTGAGCTGAAACCTGAGTCATTTGGAGCGTTTACAAGTATCGAGAAGTCAAGACGAGGCTCGAGAGTCGATATGGAGGTCATACGATGATTTGTGAAGCCAAACCTATAGGTTCAGAGCAAACCTATAGGTTCCAGATAGTTGAATCAACGGCCAAAGTTGCTGGAAGTGCTGTAAACCCTTAGAACCGCTCGGGTTTGATGGGAACCGATCGGTTCCACCCCTTGAACCGATCGGTTTGAGCACGAACCGCTCGGTTCTGTTGCCCTGTTTCTCCGGATTTTCGTGCTTCTATAAATAGGCTCGAGTTAGGGTTTAATAAGAGGGCTTTTGACATTATAATTTCTGCTTTAGTTTAGAACTTAGTTTCTCTCTTTCAAACTCTCAAATACTCCTTAGTTTAGATTGAATTCATCTTACAAGTTCCGATCTTTAGATTATAATTCAAGATTTCTTCCAGGTTTAATTTAATTGCTCTTCTCTTTCTCATCATGATTATTATTATTATGTTCATTGCTTCCACTTTAATCATGTCTAGCTAATTCTTAATTAGGGTTAGGGTGATTGTGAATTGATTCAGGAACATGTTATAATTGCTTTAATCGTTTGAATTTGTGCAAGTCGATTTCTTCCTACGCGTTTCATTATCAATTGAATTTAGGGACGCCTTTGTTGAATTGAATTTAGGTTGTTTCAGTTTAAGATCGAAAGCCGAATTGAAACTAGACTCACGCGTATTTGATAAGTTGAATTTAGTACGTAGCGAGAGCCCGCTAAATTTGCTTAAGGTTGAATTTGACTCGAGAGAGCGTTTTCCTAAAACCTAATCGCTTGCATGATTTCAATTGATCGATAATCCCTTTTGAGTTAGTTCCTGAATCGATGTCATATGACCCCGATGCCCTAATCTCCCTCTCATTCATATTTTACCCTTTTGTACACTTTACTTTCGTTGTCTTTAGTTTAGCTCATACAAACACCGACTTTTATTACTCCGAGTTAGACCTAGATCACTAAGCATTCCTTTGACTTCGTCCCTCTCCCTGTGGATCTCGACCCTACTGCCACTAGCTACCTAGTTAGTAGTCTTTAGGTTTATTTTGATAGGTGACCACGACTTTAGCCTCATCAGTTTGTTGGAAGAGCTTCAAACAGAGTGTCACTGTGGATTCTACAACGGAAGCTGAGTATTTGGCAGCATCTGAAGCTGCTAAAGAAGCTGTGTGGATTCGACAATTCCTGGATGGACTAAAAGTAGTCCCTAGTGCCATGGATCCGATCACTATATATTGTGATAATAGTGGGGCTATTTTCCAAGCAAAAGAGCCCAAGTCTAGTAACAAGTCTAGACACGTTTTGAGGAAATACCACGTTATTAGAGATAATGTGGAAAGGAAGGAAATTGATCTTTGTAAGGTTGGGACAGACGATAATATCGCTGATCCTTTAACCAAGCCCCTTTCGATTGCTAAGCATGACGCGCACACCGCCTCCTTGGGGTTGCGGCGTATGCTAGATTTCCTTTAGTTTCGTTATATGTAATTGAAGATGTACCCTATTACATATATGAAAATAGCGTTCATTGTTTTTATCTTAAGTCATTATGAATGCATGCTTTGTTTATCCGAATATTTGTGCGACAACTTTGAACGTATTCAAGTGAGCGGTATAAACTAAGTATTTGGTCCCTGGTCTCTTATAAGAGGTGACGTCTCGTAGAGACTAGATTGCAAGTCGATCGATGGTGGGTTCAACACCATGGGGTCATAAGTGATGACTGATCGTTTGCATAGACAGACTGTGAAACACTCTGTCGGGCAGTGACGCTTATAGAATTCCTTTTCAATGAGATTGAAACCTGGTCGTGGTGGGAATTTCTATAGTATTCCTTTGAGTCGATTCATTGACTGGAAACTGCTTGTCTGAGTCGGTGCAGTTTCCGAGTTACTTTCATTTTTGTCCGAAGCCATGCCGTGAAAGGGGGTTATAAGGGCATCTTTGGGGTCATGGTGATCTGCATTATACAGTACAATCGAGTGGAAGGGAAATGTCCACCCTCGTCAGGGTAAAACATCTTTGGGCCACTCGAGGAGTAGTCGCTGAAAATGCGTGGCCACGCTCGGTAAGAATCTACGGTAGATTCTCCGGTCAGACAGCTTGATGTAGAACGGACTCGATATTTTGCAGCGGAAAATAAAAGATATGAATTAGCTAAGAAAATATCGCAAGACCCCTCAACTAAGACTAGAATTAAACTAGCAATCTCGCAAGACTACTCGATTAACTCGTTTTTGGTAACTCTCAACCTCGCAAGGAATCAAGTTAACAAGAATTCAACCTCGCAAGGAAGAATTAACACTCTTATAACTCGCAAGTTAATAAGAACACACAAGTATAAACTTGAATTTTATTTCTCAAAGTAATCTGCAAAATAAGGTCACAATCCAACATTATTTATAGTACTAATTAAATTAAGAATTTCCTAAACAAATTAGGAAACTTAAGCAATCTAATTCTAAAACTTTCCTAAATTAATTAGGAAACACACTAATAAAAATCAGCTTTAAGAGCTTTATTAATGCTACTATGATTAGGAAACTTTCCTAAACTTATTTGCAACTAAATCAACATAATAAACTAAGAATAATAATATTATAGTAGCTAGTTTTGCATGGTCTAATATTAGGAAATTCGTGTCTAGCTGCTTGTTTCCATGCGTTTCCACCTTTTGTGCTTGCGTTTCCACTGTGGTTCCAATGCTCCCGCATCAAGTTCCGCGTTTCCACTGTGGTTCCAACGCTCCCGCATCATTCTCCCCTTCTTTGAAAAAGAATCGTCCCGATTCTTGAACGAACGGCCTCCTGGATCAAATACAAATCTCACAAATATTATTACATAACTGTTAAAAAGCAATCCTAATGAACTTAAATCGTCCTTGAGCTCATCATCTTCAATATAGTCTGCAATTAAATCAACATCGAACTTTTTGAACTTCACCTTTCTTTTACCCATCTTACACTTATGTAGAAGCTCGTCCCCAATTTGTAATATCCTAATTTTTAAAACTTTGATTTCTTTTTTGAGCATCGTGTGAATTTTTCTTTCAAAGAAAAATTTAGTTAAACTCGGGATGGATAAGTCTTTTAAATCAACATCCTTTTCAATGATAAAGTTTACAATGTTATTCGGCTCTTTAGGTGTTGTCTCAACTTTTCTTTCAACTATATCTTGAAAGTCTTCATCAAAAATAGGTGGTTTACTTGGATCAAAGAACGATGAATCTTCTCTATGGGGCTCTCCTTCAAAAGAAAATATTTCCTTGTCAATAACAACTTCTTTTCCTAAATCACCATGCTTGATTTCTTCTTCTAACTGTTCTTGAATAACTTCAAAAGATTCAGGACTTGTATGTTCTTTCTTCAATTCATAAGATTGCTCAAGTTTACTTTTCATATTATCTAACATGAAAGAAACACGATCAACCCTTCTTAGTACCTCTTTCCAAAATAAAGAATGCTCAACTCTTTCCAATTCTTTCAAAGCATATTTGAGTTTCTTTAACTCCATGATTTTGTTGCTCCCAAGAAAAATTTGTTAAGAAACAAATTTGAACACGGCTCTGATACCAATTTGATGTAGAACGGACTCGATATTTTGCAGCGGAAAATAAAAGATATGAATTAGCTAAGAAAATCTCGCAAGACCCCTCAACTAAGACTAGAATTAAACTAGCAATCTCGCAAGACTACTCGATTAACTCGTTTTTGGTAACTCTCAACCTTGCAAGGAATCAAGTTAACAAGAATTCAACCTCGCAAGGAAGAATTAACACTCTTATAACTCGCAAGTTAATAAGAACACACAAGTATAAACTTGAATTTTATTTCTCAAAGTAATCTGCAAAATAAGGTCACAATCCAACATTATTTATAGTACTAATTAAATTAAGAATTTCCTAAACAAATTAGGAAACTTAAGCAATCTAATTCTAAAACTTTCCTAAATTAATTGGGAAACACACTAATAAAAATCAGCTTTAAGAGCTTTATTAATGCTACTATGATTAGGAAACTTTCCTAAACTTATTTGCAACTAAATCAACATAATAAACTAAGAATAATAATATTATAGTAGCTAGTTTTGCATGGTCTAATATTAGGAAATTCGTGTCTAGCTGCTTGTTTCCATGCGTTTCCACCTTTTGTGCTTGCGTTTCCACTGTGGTTCCAATGCTCCCGCATCAAGTTCCGCGTTTCCACTGTGGTTCCAACGCTCCCGCATCACAGCTACTCTCCTTATCGAGGAAACCACTCATGATATATATCCTTTGAATGCAAGTACGACCTGTAAGACACCTTGCATTGAGTGGGAGATGTGAAACGGACATGAGAATTGGTAATGCACAACTTGTCTCGGACAAGTGGAAGATTGTTGGAGTATGTGTCCTCCACAATAGTGCGATTACTTAATAAATCTTAATTAAGGAATACATGGGGATAATCCTATATTATTGTCAATTGATTAACGTAAATCAATAACGGTTGGCTGACTAGAGTTTGACGTTATTGTCGTGAGAACGGCGGTAATCAATTGATCCCTTTAAGTCGCACCTATAGGAACGTACTCCAAATATTTAAGCTAATTAATTGTATGAGATACGATTATATTAGTAACTTGATAAATCGACTAACGGTTAGTCAGTGTATTATTTTAGAGAGAAATCGAGTTGTGAACTCGGATGATTTAATTTTATATCGATAAAATTATTAGAGGAGATGAGAATTAGTGATTAAACGTTAATTCACTAATTGTGTATATTTTACTAATGAGATTAGTAAAAGTACATTTTTAATATATGTGTAAAGTACATATATATTAAGGAAGAGTTTAATTAATTTATACTTTATCATATTAGATGATTAAGTGATAAATTATAAGTATTTGTGGCACAAATATTGAAAACAAAATAGACCCATATTAGGGTCCTATGGACCGTCCAAAATGGTGAGAAAGCAGGAGAAGATTCCTCCTTGTCTTATTCCATTTGGATGTTTACTTTTGCATGTTGAACATAATGATTAGCATGCACAAGATTTCTCTAAATTGGAAGCAAACTCTTCTCTCCCTCTTGCTTGTGTTGGCCGAAAATAATAGTGTGTCTAACACACTATTGTTTTGTCCAATTTCATTATTTAAAGGAGAAGGCTTTGAGTAAAATATTCATTCATGCTTTTCCTCATCTCTTCTCCATATTCTTTTCTCTCTAAAACCTAATACTCATTTTATACTTTTTTTTACTAAGTGTTAGTAATAATAATATTACATTGATAGTTGTTATTTTTATATGATTTTACCCCCGTCCCGAGCTGCTTTTTATTGTCAAAATGCGTCCTACGGGGCCATTTTGTTCTCACATTACGTCCTAGAGGCGCTTTTGTTGTATTTCCGCATTTTGCAGGATTTTATTCATTTACTAGGCGTTTCAGCTGAAAAGTGGATTTGACGGAACCCAAAAGACGACGTAAGGTTGAGCTCGGGACCGAAAGACGAGAATTAGAGTAAAGGGGCCGAAATGTTGAAGGAGTTAGTAAAGGCCCCAGAAGGTTGGAGTTGTGAGCCCAAAACGTTGGGCTCTTTTTAATCAGGCCGAGTCGGTGGCCGATCGACGGCCGGTCGACCGGCCGTGGTGCATTTTCACTTACGGACGCTGCAGTTTTATGTTATATTAAGGAGGAACTTTAATTATCAGATTATCTTATGTTAATTAGACCTAGAACTACGAAATACACTTTGGCTCTATTCTCTCTCTAGTTTTTACTGCTTTATCATCTTCAACATTAGAACTCAAGTTGGATTTCATCTTTGAACTTTGTAACCGTCGGTATTTCTCAATTTCAATTCAAGCATTCAGTTCTGGTAATTATGTTTCTACTTTATTCTTTGATTAATTTATCTTTTGCCCTAGTTATGAGTAGCTAATTCCCCAACTAGGGTTGAGGGGGAATTATGCCTTTAATCCGGTATTTTGGTTAAATTGTTGTGATTAATTAGTTTATGCTTGTGCGATTTCTTCCTGCGCGATTAATTGACAATTGAATTTAGGGACGCCTTGATTTAATTGAACTTAGGATAATATTGATTTAAGATCGAAAGCCTAATCAGTATTAGACCACCACGCGTAATTGATAAGATAATTTAGTAAGTCACGAGAGCCCGCTAAACTAGCTTAAGGTAACATTGATTCGAGAGAGCGTGTTTTGCCCTAATCGCCTTGCATATTCTGATGGATTGCTATCTTGTTGAAATGATATTATCCGGATTATTGTCATAAGGAACCCGAAACCCTAGCCTTTTACCTATCGTTTAAACCCTCTTTTCATTGCTTTAGTTTGTTCTTTTAGTTCTATAGTTTACTACAAAACCCCTAAATTTCATACCTTAGGAATAGCCTAGACTTAGTAAACCTGCGAGTATACGTTTCCCTGTGGATTCGATCCCTTCTTACCGCTAGCTATCGTTAGTAGTCCGTAGGGTTATTTTGATACCGGTGATACGACTTAGCCGTGTCAATTTTGGCGCTGTTGCCGGTGATACGACTTATCCGTTTCTCACTTCTCCTTGTAGTTTTTGTTTATGCGCAGGTCACCTTCAGGTTTAGTTCCTTTCGATCCTGAACCGGAGCGTACCTTTCGACGTTCGCGTAACTTCTTTAAGGAGATTGCTGAGGCTTACGGACCTGAGATTGTGGAAGTTTCAGACGAAGAATTTCGTGCGGAAACATCGTCCTGCGGAGAGGACACTACTCCACCTTCTACTTCAACAGTTATCGTTACAAAGGCGCCCGTGACTATGCCGAAACTTTCAAGTCACTCTTTGCCTAAGATGGAATCCATTCCCGATGGATTCCAGATGCCGGCTACTTTGCTGGGCAATTTCGAGATTCGCCCCGCCTTTCTTAGCTTGGTGGAGCGTAATCAGTTTAGGGGAAATCCCACGGAGGATCCTGGTCGTCATATGCAGGTTTTCACGGATTATTGTTCGACGATAAAACAGAACGGGATTACTCAAAACCAGATTAGGATGATGCTGTTCCCTTTCTCGCTATGTGATCGAGCTCGTGAGTGGATCACCGACCTGGACAAGACCGCCGCAGGTATTACAGATTGAAATGGGTTAGCTATGGCCTTTTATCAAAAGTACTATCCTCCAAAGTGGACGAATCAGATACGGAGCCAAATCCAAAGCTTTAAGCAAACTTTCGACGAATCACTTGCTGAAGCTTGGGAACGTTATAAAAAACTCATTTGTGAATGCCCACATCATGGTTTGAATGATTGGCTCGTGATCATGACGTTTTACAACGGGTTGTATGCCGAAAGTCGAGCTATTTTGGATTCAGCTGCAGAAGGGCGGTTCACCAACAACGTCGATGATGACAATGCGTGGCCATTGATCGAGCAAATGGTGATCCATTCCGCCCAATATGATCGACCTAGGGGAAATTCTCGCGCGGCTCATGGTGATCGCGACAAGGATTCTTTGAATGCTTTAACGAGCCAAATTTCGGTTCTATCGATGAAGGTCGACAAGATGAGTGGTGCGGGTTCGTCTAATGCGCAGCAAGTTAACGTGGTTACGGGGCACGAAGCGGGACGCAATAATTGCGGTGCTGCAGGTCATTATGCGTATGAGTGCATGGGTTCGCCGGAGCAAGTTAATGCCTTTAATTCTTATCGTTCTAACTTGCCGTATCAGAACCAACCGGGTTATGATCGTTCTCTACTCTCCTATCGGAATCAGAACGTTCTCAATCCTACTCTTCAGCCGCAACAACAACAATTGACGTACGTTCCGCTGCACAAGAACTTTCAATCGAATTATCAAAGGCGACCGTACAATCCGCCAAAACAGTACAATAACAATCAATCGCAACAAAGCTATCAGCCTCCTGCTCAACCGGCTAATGATCCTGTGGCCGAGATGCGGACGATGATGATGTCGATGCAGAAAATGCAGATGGAAACTAATCAAGCCGTCAAGCATTTGGAAACGCAAATGGCGCAACTCGCTACATCACAATCGACTCGTCAACCGGGACAATTACCACCACAAGGTAACCCGCCGCAAAAGCATGAGCAAGCGAATGCTATTCAGCTACGGAGCGGCACGACGAATGATGGTCCGAAAATGCCCGGATCCGATGAGCCTGTTGTTGAGGATATTGAAAAACGTGCAGAATTAGCTGAAACGAGTTACCAGACACCGGAGCCGGTCGACTGGCAGCCGGTCAGCCGGACTGGCTCTGATGTTCTGACGTCTTTGAAAGTTTTTGATGCAATCCTGAATGACTCCAAGGGTAAGGGGACGAAAGGTAAGGATTCTTCTTCTCCTGAAATCCAAATTAAGCTCCCGTTCCCGAACCGGGCTCGCAACACGAAGGTTGATCAACAATTCGGTAAGTTTATGGATGTTGTGAAGAATCTTCAAGTCACCGTTCCTTTCACCGAGCCCATCTTGCAGGTACCTTCCTATGCTAAGTTTATGAAAGATATTTTGACTAGGAAGCGTTCTATTGGTGATATAGATACTGTAGCCTTTACGGGAGAGAGCAATTCCCTTTTATTAGGTAAAGCCCCTCCTAAACTTAAAGACCCGGGTAGCTTTTCTATTCCTTGTACTATAGGAACCCAGGTCATCGATAAGGCGTTGTGTGATTTAGGAGCGAGCGTTAGTGTCATGCCCTATTCCGTTTGTGAGAAGTTGAACATGGGGGGGTTGAAATGTACTAACGTGACCCTACAGATGGCGGATAGGCCAGTTAAGCACCCCTTAGGTGTTTTAGAGGATGTCCCTGTGAGAATTGAGAAGTTTTTCTTTCCAGTTGACTTTGTAGTGCTTGATATAGCTGAGGACACCCATATACCTATCATCTTAGGGCGACCATTCCTACACACGGCGGGGGCGGTGATAGATGTTAAGAATGGGAAGTTGACTTTAGAGGTCGGTGAGGATAAGGTTACCTTTAACCTCACTAATGCTGTAACACCCCGACTTTTCCTAATATTAATAGTTTGTCTCATTTATATTCATAATTTATTTCTTTTGATTTTCTCATTTTTAGCTTGAGAAAATCAGTTCTTTTGTCGCGTGGATTAAGTTACTCTGTAGTCTGGACTTAAATACGGAGTAATTAACTTAAAAACGGTGTAGTTTCCTCATACGGACTCCGATTCAGGTGATTCAAAAGGCTAAACTGCGTATTTTTTCGACGCCGTCGCAACTGCCAAATTTTTAGAGGTCAGTCTGGACCGGTCCACCCTGGACCGAACCGAAACCCCCAGCTCGGGTTGGATTTAGGGTTTTTGGGTAGCTTTTTGATCAATGCATTATATATCCCATTATCTCCAAAACATAACAACATGATAATCTGATTTCTCCCTTCCTAATATCATCCCTAATCCCATCCTTATTCATTCCCCCTAACCCTCTCACAAAATCTCTCTCAAAGCTCCTAAAACTCCATTGTTATTCATCCAAGCTTTCATCTTTTGTGCCCTAATTCTTTCCTAGTCTTTTCCATTAGCGTATGATCTCTTTTTATCCCTTTAATTTTCTGATCTTGTATTATTTTATGTGTTGTGATGCTATGTATTCATTGCGTGTGTGTTTTTGGCTTGGATCTTCAAAGGGAAAGGTGATTTCGAGGAAGGAGACACCATATTGGTTGAAGAAGAGGAGGAATAGCAAGACTTGGACGTTGATAAGGTAACTAGGTGTGATCTAGTTGTGTTTTAACATGTATGAGGCCTATATGTTGTTGATCTTGTATTCTACATTGTTGATCTATATTGTGAGTGCAAATTCATGTTGTTTGATTAGGATTTTGTTATGAAATCATACTAGATCTAGGGCCTCATACTAGGGTTTGTCATAGTATCATAATCTCATGCATAATTCACATGTTGTATCATTTATCATGCTTGTAAATTGATTAAAAACGATTTGGTGTTGATTATTGGTGTTGGCCGTGTGTTTGGGTAAAGGGCCGAAGCCCTTACTTGCCCTTTGTTTTTCTTGCTTTCCTTCCTTGTTTTGGCTTAATCACGTTGGATCTTGTTGTTTGTATTAATCACCTTGAGATAAACTATGGGTTAAGATGATTGATCGGGTCTAAAAGTGTTTGTATGCTTGTTTTAATGAATAGATCACATAAATCGTTGATGGGTCACATGAGAATCGAGTATATTGCATAAAGATGAGTTTGTATGTGTGTTGGCCGTGTATGTGCAGGCTGGCCGTGTGTTGTGTGTGTGTGTGATGGTTTGTTGGTCACTTGTTTGGGTCTTGGCATGTATTAGAATGTTGTCTATGCTAAATTGAATTGAGATACACTTTGTTTGATCACTAAATAATGAATTATGAGCATGTTAATTGAATATATGACTTGTAAGGCATGTTGATCATATTGTACTCCGTATGTATGGTTGGTTGTGTTGGTAATGATGCTTGAGTATGTATGAGTGTGGTTGTTGTGGTTGTATGGTTGTGTTGGAAGTGTTGGAGACAAGTTAACAGGTTAACAGGTTATGCTTGGGTTCAGTTTGCACATGGGTACTGTTCTGGCACATGTGTGAGGAGATACAACGTCCTAGGATGGACGGATACCGCTCATGGTCCCCTCGGCTATTCTTGTTGTTTAGCTAGAGCTATCATGGGTTCTCAACCAGAAGGGTTAGAGACTATGGTTATATTTATGTCGTCACCGTTCTTGTTGCTCGGTGGAATTTGGCCAAATTTAGACTTGTGATTATTGAGGAACTTCTTGTTGCTGTTCCGCCATAGGGTTTGGGTGATTCTTGTTGCTTCACCCGGGGTGATTCTTGTTGCTTCACCCGCCTCTCGCTTACTCTCGCATTTGGTTGGAAGAAGGATCGTCTTGTGAGCTCATTTGGGTTGGACACAACTATAGTTGTGCCGTGTTGTTTATGGCTTGTATATGTATTGTTGTTCTATTGTTGTAGGTTGGTTGTTTATGTTGTTGTATCTTGTTATTAGGCCGTAGGCCAGGTGAGCTTGTTTGCATTGTTGTTTATGTTCGTTATGTTAAAATATGACTGGGGAGCACCTAGTTACTCCCCACTGATTGTGGTTGTTGCCTCTCTTTTATAGGTATGCGCGGGATCGGGTTTGTCAAATGAGGACGCCGTGAGGATGACCTATAGCTAACCTTGGAGTGATTTTGGATTAGGCTTGCGAGGATGTTTAGATTTACTATTGTTATTTTACTTTCATTTTGGAGTTTGAATGTGTAAGGGGTATTTACTCCCCACTTCTAGGCCTCAAGGCCTACCTTTTTATCGTTGTTTAGTTGGTTTAGTGAGTAATGATCCGGATTACACGGTGTTTCCGCCACCGTGGCTCGCTTTTATTTTCTTTTATTTTATAAATCCTTTTTATTTCCTTATTTTATTTTGTTGGAAAATTCGGGTTGTTACAAATGCTATGCGTAGTCCCATGATCGAGGAGTCTTGTTCCGTGATAGATGTCGTCGATTCTATTGTTGAGGGGAATTGGCCTCCGTCCCATTTGTGGGACCCCCTTGAGGCGTTTATGGTTTTAGATGCTTGTGCAGGTGACACAGGTTATGGAGCTGTCGTGGATGTCTTTGGAGGCGACTTTGGAAGGACGGCGGTGGCCGTAAGGAAAGCGCGTTAGTAAGTGAGTTGGTTCACCTACCTATCTTTGCCCAGAGGTAGCGGCGCTCGAGCTCAAGCCGTTCTTACCACTTGAAATATGCTTTTCTAGATGATACAAAGTCTTTTCCTGTTATTGTTAGTGCGTCTTTATCTGAGAGTCAGTTGTCTGAACTGCTTGATGTACTTCGTCGTAATAAGAAGGCGCTTGGTTATTGTTTGGATGACTTGAAAGGTATTAGTTCTGATTTTTGTATGCATAGGATTAACCTTGAGGATGGTCATCGCCCCCGTATTCAGGGGCAACGTCGGCTTAACCCTAACATGCAGGAAGTTGTGAAGAAGGAGGTCATGAAATTGCTAGATGCAGGTATTATCTATTCGATCTCCGACAGCAAGTGGGTGAGCCCAGTGCAGGTGGTTCCCAAGAAGGGTGGAACTACGGTGGTTCGTAACGACAAGAACGAGCTCGTGCCCACTAGAGTTGTCACGGGGTGGCGAATGTGTATTGACTACAGGATGCTGAATGCGGCCACCCGCAAAGATCCTTTTCCTCTTCCTTTTATTGACCAGATGCTTGAAAGGTTAGCTTCTCACTCGTTCTTTTGCTATTTAGACGGGTACTCTGGGTTCTTTCAGATCCCTATTCTTCCTGATGATCAGGAGAAGACTACATTCACATATCCCTATGGCACCTTTGCTAATCGCAGGATGCCATTTGGACTGTGTAACGCACCTGCCACTTTTCAGAGATGTATGATGGGAATTTTCTCGGAATTCCTTGAATCTATTATGGAGGTGTTTATGGATGACTTTAGTGTCTATGGCACTGATTTTTCATCCTGTCTGGTTAATTTGGAAAAGGTCTTAAAACGCTGTGTCGAAGTTAACTTGGTCTTAAATTGGGAGAAATGCCACTTCATGGTCAATGAAGGAGTGGTAATGGGTCATATTGTGTCCGAAAAGGGCATCCAAGTCGATAAGGCAAAAGTGCAAGTGGTTGAGCACCTACCACCTCCCGTTTCTGTTAAGGGGGTGCGTAGTTTTCTTGGTCATGCTGGTTTCTATCGGCGGTTTATAAAAGATTTTTCAAAAACTGCTAAACCACTTACACAGTTGCTTTTGAAGGAGGCCCCTTTCGCATTTACTGATGAGTGTGTCGAGTCTTTTCACAGGATTAAGCAGGCTTTAATTTCTGCGCCGATTATGCAACCTCCGGATTGGAGTCTTCCTTTCGAGGTGATGTGCGATGCGAGTGATTACGCATTGGGCGCCGTTTTGGGTCAAAGACGAGACAAGGCTTTGCATGCTATCTACTATGCAAGCAAGACACTAGATGAGGCCCAGGTTAACTATGCGACGACAGAGAAGGAGCTTCTTGTAGTGGTTTTCGCGTTGGAGAAATTTCGGACCTATTTGGTTGGATCGAAGGTCATTGTTTACACCGATCACGCGGCCTTGAAGTATTTGCTAGCGAAGGAGGCGAAGCCGCGGTTGATTCGTTGGATACTACTGTTGCAGGAGTTTGACCTTGAGATCCGCGACAAGAAAGGGGCAGAAAATGTGGTTGTTGATCATTTGTCCCGGCTGAGATTTGATGGAGGAGGCATTTCATTGCCTATAGATGATTCTTTTCCCGACGACTCGCTGATGTGCGTTGGGAATGTAGGTTCAGGCACCCAACCTGAGCCATGGTATGCTGACTTTGCCAACTTTATTGTTGGTAGACATATAAATTCTGATTTGAGCTCCCAACAGAAGAAAAAGTTCTTGCACGACGTGAAGAGCTACTTTTGGGATGATCCGCACCTGTTTAAGGTGTGTGCAGATGGATTATATCGGCGATGCGTCCCTCAGTGGGAGGTTGCTGGTATTTTAGAGCGGTGTCACTCCTCGCCTTACGGAGGGCATCACGGTCCTTCTCGTACAGTTGCTAAGATTCTGCAGTCGGGTTTTTACTGGCCGACCATGTTTCGTGATACGAAGGACTTTGTTATGAGCTGCGATGTGTGTCAGCGCACAGGGGGTATTTCTAGGAGGCACGAGATGCCTCAAAATCCGATACTTGAGGTTGAGTTGTTCGACGTTTGGGGCGTAGATTACCAAGGACCGTTTCCTTCATCTAAAGGGAACCGTTACATTTTGGTTGCTGTTGACTATGTTTCGAAGTGGGTTGAGGCGGTCGCTTCTCCTACTAATGATGCCTAGACGGTCGTTCGTTTGCTCAAGAAGACCATATTTCCTCGTTTCGGTGTACCTCGTGCTTTGATCAGTGATGGTGGAACTCATTTCCACGAACGACAGCTCACCGCTCTGTTGATTAAATACGGTGTCACTCATCGTACTGGACTAGCTTATCACCCACAAACTAGTGGGCAAGTGGAAATCTCTAATCGCGAGATCAAATCGATCCTGGAGAAGGTGGTGGCTAAGTCCCGAAAGGATTGGAGTTTGAAGCTGGATGACACTTTTTGGGCATACAGAACATCTTTTAAGACACCTATAGGCACCTCGCCTTATAGGTTGGTCTACGGTAAATCGTGTCATCTCCCCGTCGAGCTTGAGTACAAAGCTTATTGGGCGATAAAGGAGCTTAACCTCGACCCGACTCTGAGTGGGGAGAAGAGACTGCTGCAGCTACACGAGCTTGAAGAATTTCGGTTGCAGTCGTATGAGAATGCGCGTCTTTACAAGGAGCGTACTAAGCGGTGGCACGACGCAAAGATGCTGCCTAGAGAGTTCGCCGTTGGAGATAAGGTATCGCTCTTTAACTCCCGTTTGAAACTATTTCCCGGAAAGCTGAGGTCCAAATGGTCTGGACCATACACCGTAACAAAGGTCAGGAAGTTTGGCTATTGCGAATTGGAAACGGACTCAGGAGAAAGATTTCAAGCAAATGGACAGCGGCTCAAGCTCTATCATCCATCTGCTGTTTTGGGCGTAGTCGAGGTACTCTACCTTGCGCCCCTGGATTCCTCTTGCTGATGAGGTAACATAGTCGTGCTGGACATAAAACCAGCGCTTCCGAGAGGCAACCCGCGTATTTTTGTATTTACTGTATCATTTTGATTTTTGCATTTCTTTTAGTTCATAAGGCGAGAGTGGGGGTACTAATAATTCGTTGAGATGCGCAAGCTTTCGTGGGATTCGGTACTTAGAATTTTTAGTGGTTTAACGATAAAGACCACTGGCCGTGGCCGTGTAGTGCCTTTATTTTGAGGCTCGAAAAACTTGTTGAAAAATTGAAAAACATCGTGGTTTGCCGACCTAAGCGTGATGGTCGACTGCCATCCGACTAGTCCGCTTATTTCTACGGCCTTAAATACTCCGAAAATACCCACAAATCACTCATAATCTCAAATTCACTCTCTCTGTAACATCCCGTGTTATTTTAACACAATTTCATAAAAGAATTTAATTCCTTAAATTAAATTCATCCTTTTTCCTTATAATAAAAATACGTCTGAATTTTTTTCGCCAAATAATATTAAAATTTCTTAAGTCCAAATTTAAAAATTTTGAAAAATAAAATTTGTTCTATTATCTTTAGAATTGAAAAAGAAACACATTTCAAAATTTTATAAAAATCAACACAAAATTTATATCGCCTTTCAAATTTCAAAAATGTTAAGTTATGTTTACTATTCATAAAAATATATGTAAAACCTTTTATTCATAAAATTCAATTTCGAACATCTTTCATTTTCGAATAAAAATGAACCTTTATACTTTCCCTCTGCCTCTCAAATTCGGGTCAACAATTTCAAACACGCAAATCAAAAATCAAACAATCTTATCCTCTTCCAATTTCTTTTTAATTTTGAAAAGCAAACTTAACATCACTTTTAATGAAAATATAATCTTTTTGATTTATTTTTAATAAATCATATTATATTAATAACTAATTACTATTCCATTTCTATTAAACTAACACTTTTGAATATTGTCGAAATTATAAGTCACACCTAATTTAAATTGATTAAATTTTTGAAGTTTGAATATAAATCTTTAAATCTAAAACATTCAACGAAAAAAATAAGTATTTCGACCTAGGAAATTTTTATTCAAAATTTCGAGGATTAAAACTCAATTTTTGCTTTTGGTACCTTTCGAAAATTATTTTTATTTTTAATTCCGATTTTATTTCAAAACACTATTTTAAGATCATATCTTTTATTTCGAAACCTTTCGCGATCGCGCAAATCGAAAATTTCGAGAAATGAAAATCGAGCCCGAAAATTTGACTTTTGACTTTTGGACACCAAAATCAAATTCTATCCTCTTCCATAATTTCTTACACAAGACTAAGTCTTCTTACACACCTACATTTTTTTTCATCATCATTATTAATTAGTTAATTAAATTTTAAGTTTATACATAATAATAAAAATACATACTAAATACAATACTACTACTTTAACACTACCATTTTCATTTCCCTCACTTTTAAATATTTTCTTCAATAGTAAATAAAATATTTTAGTCTTAAAATTCAAAAGTAGAAATATTTCGAAAAATCATCAAACGCGCACACTTTAACTTTTATCGCTTTTGACACCCGACTTTTTAAAACTGATTAATTTCGTGAAAAACTTTTTTTTATATAAATATCAAGTGGAACCTTCCTAATTATTCAAGTGGTGCCACTTGATTTTTATGACTCATAATTTCATTTAAATTAAACATTATTTACTAATTAAATCAACTTTAACCTAAAATCTTTTAACCTAATTCATTACCACTTGTTCCCAAAAAAATCACAAGTGCAAAATCACATTCCTTGCCCCAAAATGTCATGTGCCTTGCCTCCTTTCTCTCCCATTATTTTTCTTCCATTTTTCTTCCTAAAACACTTATAATAAAACCTTAATATTATTCTAATAAATCCTAAGTATTCCTAGTTAATTAGTGGGTATTTGGAGCTAACTATCTTGGGTGTTTTGGGTGAAGAAATTTCCGATCTAAAATTTATTTTAGATTCACGACGATTAACATTCAAAATATGGTGACTAACTATATCTCATATTAGCCTCTTTGAAAATTAATTTGATTTTTATTATAAGTTTTATGAGTATGATTTCTATGTTAAAATATGTTAAACATCATGAATATGTGCTTGTATGATATGTGGAGTATAATAAAATGATAATAAATAAGTAATATAGATAATAGTTAAGTTGTAGTAAAATGTTCACATGTTAAGCTAAATTAATTTTGAGCATTTTTAATTATGATTCATATGATTTTTATGTTTAGTTATGTTTTATTTAAGTAGTAATCATATATAAAAATTATGTGAAATTTTAACAATGAGTTTAAAGTGATTAAAAATCAAAAATAAAAATTGTATGTTCATGTTTAGATGTAACAACCTGGTTTTTCGTCGACTTTAATTACTAAGGCGGAAATTAATTAAGTCTTAAACCAGCGTTATTAATTATACATAAAACCCAAAATGTTACATCGTAATTCAAGAGTTGAATAAAACAACTCTGTGTACGGAAATTTAAAAGAGTAGCGTCTTATATATTACAAATCTCTCGCAAATGACATAAAGTAAAGCGTAAAAACGTTGCATGGCCCTCGCCCAAAATCCAAACAGGTCCATGATTACCTGCACAATAAAGCGATGGGGATGCCATTGAGCGGTGTGATGACTAGCTATGCTCATACTTACCCTCGATTTCAATTACTTTGGTTTAATATTATCGCTTTATAAACATAACATTATGATAAAACATAAACATGCTTAATACAATTAGCATGTAAAGACATATATGTCATAATAAGCATGCAGTTAAAGCGATAAATCATATAAGCATGATATTCAGTTATGAAAGAAAATAACATATAATATCATAGCCATAGTATCACAACATATCGACAAGATTACAAAGCGATATCGGATCGCATACATACATACGTGTCGTATTGTTCTCATCATGCACTGATTCACTTCGTAAACTTGTGGTCTTTAATTTTCGAAGATGGTACACACTCGTTCTCATTTAATCAAACAACACACAACACATCGCTTGAGGCACGACCACCGAGTAGGCCATTGTACTCTAGTCGCTTGCATCTCACTACCATAGTGTGGCTTACTCGACTCGTAAACCACGCCGAATACTATAATACTTGCATCTCATCCTCTAGTGTTCGAAATGATTCGAACTTCAGATACAATCTCGTCAAGTGATCTTTACGCAGGATAAGAACGAATGCAAGTGTCGCGTCCAATAAAGACGAAACACGGCAAGGAGACAGAACCGTAAAGCGCATATGCACATAATGTTACGGTGGCCCTGATAACTTTAGCGAAATAGAGTGAATTAAACCCTAGTCTAGTACATGTACGTTAGTATCCACGTTAAGAATGGGCCACGCTATTCGTAGAGCACCTTAACTCCAGATAAAACGACTATTTCCTAAAGCCTGTGGCAAAAACCATGGCGTATTCATTATCTTGTCCGGCAATGGCGACCGCCACAAGACTATCTTAAACCCCACTTACTCACGATTGACGTTTTCATATCTGAGGCCCAAGCTTGACCTTTTATTTAACTTACTCAATATTCATTATTTATTTGATATTACATATCACATGTTACTAGACTCTCCTAGTCTCAGCGTCAAACGTTTAAGTATTTGTAGGTTTCATATGATCACATAACACGTTCGTTTATTATTTGAAGTGTTGTTAACTATTAACGTTTTCAAGTTTCTAAATTGAAACGTTTATTAGTATGTCCAATTTTATTTATGTGTTTTTCAAACACTTTAGGTCATTTACTTCTTTATTTTAAATTTTCTATACTTAGTAAAATTTTCAATTATTTTCAGTATTTCACTATTCACTTTTCACTATTTATTATTCACTATTCACTATTCACTATTCACTATTCACCGTATTTTACACGTATTTTTATACGTATTCGTATTTTTATACTTCGTATTTTATACGTATTTTTATACGTATTCGTATTCCTATACTTGTTCATATTTTTATATTTATACGTATTCTTATACTTAAGATATTTTAAGTATAAAACTAAACTTGTTTTTATTTTCTAAGTACAAATTTTTAGTTTCAAAGTCGTTAGGTTCGTTTTGTACTTAGGCGATTTTTGAAAATATTCTAAAAGTCTAGTTTTAAAAACGTTAAGTTCGGTTTGTAAAAAGTGATAATGATATTCATTTTAAAATATTATTTTTAAAAATGTTAAGTTCAATTTGTAAAAAGTGATAATGATATTTATTTTAAAATGAGACTTAGTTAAATTTAGTAAATGCTATTAACTAAATTTAGCGATTTTCATTTTAAAAATAATAGTATCGTGGATGATTCATTTTAGTCCGTATGTCCAAGATCACAAATTCAAAGAGCAAAGCGATAACATACGATTTAGTTCATTTTTATAATCTGATTTACATATTTTTATCGGTTTATAATATTTCATTTATAACTAAATCGATTTATACTAAAATTTAATTCTAATTACTATTTAACTTTAGTGACTTAGTGATAATTTCATTTTAGTCAAATTTAGTCAATTTAAAATGCATATGTCGTGTGATATACTATATATGTCAAAATTGATTTATTTCTTTTAATTTCTTAAATCAATTTATTAACTACTAATTAAATTATTTTAACAATTAAACTAAAAAGTGATAAAAGCAAAATTTAACCTAAAAACATCAAAAATGCCGTGAGCTAGTCCATGGTGTTTCTAAATTTTCATTTTTCAATTTTATCGGTTTTTAGCTTAAAGTCTTTATATTTTAATTATTCTAATTATACTAAAACGATTTAAACTAAAATGAAATTTACTAAAATTTTCATTTATAATTATGAATAGTGTTTTTCAACACTTTAAATTTCTAACTTTTTAATCTAAATGATTTATGATGTTTAAATTGATTTATAGTATAATACTAAGTAATACATAAAACAATAACTAATCATAAACACAATTTATTAACAAACATAAATTAAAATAAGATCAAAATGAGTAATAAAGATGAACATCAACATGGAGAAAATAAGAACACTCATGAAGATCATAAATAAACTCAAGAACACTAATTTCGATTTTAATAATTTATAATTTGTTTTCCTAACTTAGTTTTTTTTTCATAGGAACATCTATTTTATACTAACTTAACACTACATATTATTTACAAAAATTAAAAGTGAAAATATATTAAAAAAAAATAGGAAATGCCGTGTGAAAGTATGTATGTATATATATATTTTTATTTTTGATTTTTAATCACTTTAACTCATTGTTAACAATTCACATAATTTTTATATATGATTATAACATAACTAAATCATAACTAAACATAAAAATTATATGAATCATAATTAAAAATGCTCAAAATAAATTTAACTACACATGTGAACATTTCACTACAATAATTTATTTAACATATTATTTAGTTATTATCATTTTATTATACAACACATAAACACACAAGTACATATAAGTGATGTTTAACATATTTAACATAATTTTCATACTCATAAAATTATAATAACAAAACAAATTAATTTACTAAAAAGGATAATATAAGACATAGTTAGTTACCTCGATTTAGCGAGCTAGAGGTTATCCGGGTCAATTATATTATCTAGGTTTAAGTCTTCACCCAAGTCCTCGTCTTCACCTTCAAATAACCCGTAAACAATAAGCTTCAATTACCCAAGGATGTCTAAAAACACTAGTATAATATTAGAGTAATATTAGGGTTTTAATTTAATGTGTTTTAGGAATAAAAATGGAAGAAAATTAAAGAGAGAAATGGAGGAAGTATCACGGCTGTTTTGGGCTTTCAAAATGTTGTGTTTTACACTTGTGAAATATAGAAACAAGTTGTAGTATATTAGGTTAAGTAATTAGATGTTTAAGTTGGTTTTATTTAGAAAAATAAAGTTTTAAATAAAGAAAATAGGGAACAAAAATATTCAACTAGCTAAATTAAGTCTTACATTACTATTTGGTGTAGAATTTGTCTATTTTGTGTTTTATAATGTTTTCCTCGAATTTGGTTAGTTTTAAAAAGTCGGGCGTCAAAAGCGATAAAAGTCAAGTGTGCGCGTTTGACTATTTTTCGAAATATTTCTACTTTTAAATTCTAAGATTAAATTATTTATTTCATTATTCAAAATTTTTAAAAAGTATTAAAGAATTCGAGAAATTTTACAAAACGAAAGTTTTGCAAAAAGTGTGATTTTGAAAGGTTAAATGATTAAGAATTGTTTTACGACTTGAAATTTATAATCGATGGTTAAATTTTGTTTTAAATTAACACGGGGTGTTACATTAGACCACTCGGCATTTCCCATTTTTTTTAATGTATTTTCACTTTTAATTTTTGTAAATAATATGTTGTGTTAAGTTAGTTAAAATGGATGTTATCATGTGAAAAAAATTAAATTAGGAAAATAAACTATAAGTTGTTAAAATCGAAAAAGGTGTTCTTGAGCTTTATTTTGGTCTTCATGTGTGTTCTTGAAATCTTCTTGTTGATGTTCTTCATTTTACTCATTTTGATTTTGTTTTATATTATGTTTGTTAATAATTTGTGTTTATGTTTAGTTATTGTTTTATATAGTATTTAGTATTATGTTATAAATCAACTTAAACATTATAAATCTTTAAGAATTAAAAAGTTAGAAAATTAAAGTGTTGAAAAACACTATTCATAAATATAAATGAAATCTTTAGTAAATTTCATTTTAGTTTAAATCGTTTTAGTATAATTAGAATTATTAGAGTATAAAACTTTAAGCTAAAAACTGATAAAAATTGAAAAATGAAATTTTGAACAACTACATGCTTGCTCACGGCATTCACCCTTATTTTGGGTCAAAAATTACTTTTATCACATTTTAGTTTATTGTTAAAATAATTTAATTATTAGTTAATAAGTTAGAATTAAGAAATTAGAAGAAATAAATCAATTTTGACATATACTTAAAACCACACGGCATTTGTATATAAAATGGACTAAATATGATCAAAATGAAATTATCACTAAATCACTAAAGTTTAATAGTTAGTAGAATTGAATTTTTGTATAAATCGATTTAGATATAAATGAAATATAATAAACCGATAAAAATGAATAACCGTTATAAAAATAAATTAAATCGTATGCTACTACCTATGCAATTTGGACTGTGGGACTTGGACATACGGACTAAATGAATCATCCACGATACTATTATTTTAAAAATGAAAATCGCTAAATTTAGTAAATAGACGACTAAATTTAACTAAGTCTCAGTTTAAAATAAATATCTTTTATCACTTTTTACAAATCGAACTTAACGTTGTTAAAACTAGACTTTTAAAATATTTTCACAAATCACTAAGTACAAAACGAACTTAACGACTTTAAAACTAGAAATTTATACTTAGCAAATAAAAAGGTTTAGTTTTATACCTAAAATATCTTAAGTATAAATACCTAAAATATCTTAAGTATAAAAATACGTACAAGTATAAGAATACGTATAAGTATAAAAATACGAATAAAATACGAAGTATAAAAATATGAATACGTATAAAATACGAAGTATAAAAATACGAATACGTATAAAATACGTTGAATAGTGACCGATGAATAGTGATTTATGAATAGTGATTTATGAATAGTGAAAAATTTTTGAAACTTGTAAAACAAGTTATGTCTCAAAGTTTAAAGATATTGCAAATTTCAAAATTTGAAATATTGAAATAATTGAAAATTTTACTAAGTATAGAAAATTTAAAATGATTAAGTAAATGACTTAAAGTGTTTGAAAACACTTAAATAAAATTGGACATACTAATAAACGTATCAATATAGAAACCTAAAAACGTTAATAATTAACAACACTTCAAATAATAAACGAATATGTTATGTGATCAAATGAAACCGAATAAAATATTTAAACGTTTGACGATGAGACTAGGAGAGTCTAGTAACATGTGATATGTAAATATCAAATAAATAATAAATCTGAGTAAGTTAAAGAACAGGTCAAACGCTTGAGCCTCCGATATGAAAACGTCAATCGTAAGTGAAGTGGGGTTAAGATAGTCTTGTGCGGATACCACTATCTCGGTCCTCTGGCGTTGGCCATATCGAATAGTGTGGTTTAAGCCGGCAGCTTTATTGCTTAGCATGCTGCCCATGCCGTTACGCCTTAAGTCGTATAGCCAAAGCCGTACAAGATAATGAATATGCCAACTCTTAGTGGGTCAGGCTTTAGGAAATAGTCGTTTTATCCAGACTTAAGGTGCTCTATGATTAGCATAGCCTACTCTTAAAGTGGATATTAGTGTATGCATACTAGACTAGGGTTTTATTCCCCTATTTCGCTAAAGTTACCAGGGCACCCGTGACCTTGTGGATTCAGGTCGATTATAGCGGTTCTGTCTCCTTGCCGTGTTTCGTTCTTAGTGGGCGCGACACTTGCATTCGTTCTTACCCTGCGTAAAGATTACTTGACGAGATTATATCTGAAGTTCGAATCATTTCGAACACTAGAAGATGAGATGCAAGTACTGTAGTATTCGGCGTGGTTTACGAGTCGAGTAAGTTGCTGCACTATGGTAGTGAGATGCAAGCGACTAGAGTACAATAGCCTACTCAGTGGTCAGGCTCGTAAACAGTATGTGTTGCCTGTTGTATGATTAATTGAGAATGAGTGTGTACCATCTTCGAAAACTAAAGACCACAAATTTCTGAGGTGAATCGAGTCTGCATGATGTGAGTGATACGATATGTATGTTTGTCTGCGATCTAATATCGCTTTGTAATTCTGCTGATATGTTGTGACACTATTGCTATGATATTATCTGTTATTGCTTTCATAACTGAATATCATGCTTATATGATTTATCGCTTTAAACCGCATGCTTATTATGACTTATATGTCTGTATCTGCTATTTGTAATAAGCATGTTTATGTTTTTATCATAACGTTATAGTTATAAAGCGATAATAATAAACCAAAGTATTTGAAATCGAGGGTAAGTATGAGCATAGCTAGTCACTGTCCGCTCAGTGGGCACCCCCCATCAGTTTATTGTGCAGGATTACCGTGGACCGGGAGCTGGATTTTGGACGGGGACACGAGACGTTTTATTGCTTACCTTAGTTGTTTTTACGAGAGATGTAATATATTTAACGCTACTCTTTTAGCTTTCCGTACTTAGAGTTGTATTATTCAACTCTTGAACGATGATGTACTATTTTGGGTTTTATTGTATATTTAATAACGCTGGTTTAAGACTTAATTAATTTCCGCCTTAGTAATTAAAGTCGACTAAAAACCAGGTTGTTACACTTGGTATCAAAGCTGACTCGTGACCGTAACATGAATTGCCTAATGCGATTTATGCTTACCTAACGAGAGACACCTGGGCGGTACAAACATATTAATATGTTAACCAGCAAGACTACTAGGATCAAATAATGAATTAGATTTTTCTTTATTTAGATCACTTAAATAATAACTTGAAACCACTTTAAAGTGTGAGGATGGGTAAAAACCTTAAGGACCGACCATAGGCAAATGACTTTTAATTAACAAACTACTTCCCTCGAAATAAAATACGCTAACTATCGTATGCTTGCTACTTGCTGATGTGACTAACTAAAACTAACAACTATCCTCGGATATAAAATCTAAGTAATGAATTTAATTCTCGAAGAACGAAGCGATTCATCAAATACATGACGACAAGACCTCAAACGCAACAAATGGACGCATCATGTGTAGGTTTATATCCGTATATAGACCATTAAATTCACAGGATTATAATGAAAACTTTTATAAGATTTAAAGTCATAAATTGAAATTGCATAATAAAACAATAAGATTTAGAATTAACCTTCAATCCTTGTAAATTTGGCCTAAGAACAATGCCAATAATATAGTATCTCCTAATTGTAACACCCAAGATATGTGTGAGATATGCCTTTTGATTGCTAGAAAAATAAGAGAGAAAACTGTTTTTCTTTCTAGAGGTTTTGTGTTGTAGAATGAGTGAATAAAAATTAAAGTGGAATTAGAAGAGAATTAGGAAACATAATATACTCCTCTAACCCTATGGTGGCCGGCCTCTATTGTATATTTGGGGAGATTATTATCTCCTCAAATATCTATCTTATTGACCAAGGTAATGTATCTAGACTAAAAGACTCTAGACACTTTTCTTCCTTAGTTATTTAGCTATTAATATAATGCACCTCATATTATTAGTGTCATCTGTATGGACCGACTATAATATATTATAAATATCCTTATATTTATAATTTACTAATTAATTATAACGGTGTATATTTAATTAGCTTGCATTATACAATAATCAAATATAACATTTTATATTCAACTGACGAATTACTTTTAACTCGTCTTAGCTAATATTATTTAATCTGTATTAAATAGCCGTACCAACATTACACTGACTAACATTTTAGTCAGTAACATCATCACACTTGACTAACATTTTAGTCACATTTGACTAACCTTTTAGTCAACAACACTAACTAACTGTTTAGTCATTTAGTAAGGCATCAATATGATCATTTTCTCAAATAATCATATTTCTCAAACACATCCTTTAGGTGTGACTCTTAGGGACCAGTTGATCACCGCCATCTGTATGACAATAACGTCAAACTTATCTAGCAAGCCAACCGTTATTGATAAACGTTAATCAACTGATTAAATACGAAATGTACCCTGTGTACCTTTAGAGATTTATTTATGTTATTGCACTAACTGTGGAGGACACTAGCTCCAACAATCTCCCACTTGTCCGTACAAGTGTAGGTGCGATAACCAATTCTCATATCCATAATAAATTTCTCCCACTCAATGTAAACCAATTTGCAAAGTCCGTACTTTCAAAGGTCGTAGTTCAAGCGATCGAGAATCAAGAGTGGTTTCCCAGACTAGAGAGTAACTTAAGCGATAAACGAATCAATATTCGAAAGCATGGCCATGCATTTTCGATTCTGACTCCTCGAGTGGCCCTGAGAATAAGTATTATAACTCGATAGAAGTTTGGATATCTCCCTCAACTCGAATCCTGCAGATGTAAGCGCAGCATGAAATGGCCCAGTGAAAATCATTGGCCTCCGTTACTGGCCGAATCGTGAGAAAGAAACCAAAGTCACCCAAAATCGCTTTAATCTCAAGAGAGACAATGATAGTCAAAAGAATCGACTCTAGGAACACTATGGATGTCCTATCCACGACCAGGCACCTAATGTTCTGAAACATTTAGGACTCCATGTAGTCGTCACAAAATTGTCCTGCGCGATTTCAGTAAACCCGCATCTGTGATCGATCAGTCAACAGTTTGACTTATGGCTCGTTGAACCCACCATCAATCGACGTCACAAAATGATTGCCAGAGTTATCAGCTCATGTAGGCGATCACGGACCAAAACACAATATAAAGTAATTCAGTTCACTTTGAGGTGTTCAACGTTGTCTGCACAACCCTCATGAAAAACAATATATAAGACAAAACGATGATGTTAGAAATAGTATATGAAAAAGATACATTTATCCAATCCATGTCAAGTACTATTATAACCAGGAACACGTTCAATTCTCATGAAGATAACGTGCCCTTCATGCTTATCATATACCGACGTACATATCTAGACTAGTTGCTGGACTTTAGGCTCTTTAGCCTGGAAGATGGCACCTCTATTAATAAAATAGATGGTGATAGTGTCATTCGAACTGGGAACTACAGTTAGTCCTTGTAAGAACTGACGCATCCATACAGCTTCCCCTGCAACTAAATAGCATAGTACTCGGACACAGTCGTAGAATCTACTATGACACTATATTTTGGAACTGCGGTGACAGCGATTGCCATAAAGAGTAAAGACGAATCCGAAATGAGATATCGAGTCATCTCGATTAGTGTGGAAGTTAGCGTCTGCAGGTAATTGACGCAAGATAGCCTTATAGCACCTCCATAAGTCAATACCCATTTCAGATGCCACGTCTGCACGTGAGCATATTATGGCATACATGATCGATCCTACTGCCGAAGCATAAGGAACATGACTTGGTCATACTGAATCTCTCAAAAATCTTATCTATATAAGACTCCTGACTGAGGGATAACATCCGTCGTGATCTATCTTTATACATACGGATCTCCAAAATTCGTTGTGCCTCACTCAGATTTTTCATCTGGAAATGGTTCTTTAACCATACTTTCACCGAAGTTTAAGAGAGGTATGTCATTCCCAATCAAGAGTATGTCATCTACATACAGTATTAGGAAGACAATCTTGCTCCCACCCGACTTGATATATAGACATGGTTCCTCGACCGATCGAGTGAATCCATTCTCTTTTATCACTTGGTCGAAGCGATGATTCCAACTCCGTGAAGCTTGCTTAAGTCCATAGATGGAACGCTTAAGCTTGCAAACCTTCTTAGGATTTTCAGGATCAGTGTAACCTTGAGTCGTACCATGTACAACTCCTCCTCCAAATAACCGCTAAGAAGGCGGTTTCACATCCATTTGCCAAATTTCATAGTCATGAAATGCGGCAATCGCTAAGAGAATCCGAATGGAACGAAGCATGACTACGGGTGCAAAGATCTCATCATAGTGCAACCCTTGCACTTGAGTGAAACCCTTTGCCACTAGTCGTGCCTTGTATATATCTGGTTGTCCTTCTACAGATCGCTTTGTCTGGTAAAGCCATTTGTACTGAAAAGGCCTAGCCTTATCAGATAAGTCAACCAGATCCCATACATCGTTCTCGTACATAGAGTCCATCTCGGATTGTATGGCTTCTTGCCATAGCTTTGAGTCAGAACACGTCATAGCACCTTTATAGGTTACGGGTTCGTTACTCTCAAGGAGTAAAACGCCGTCTCTCCCATTCTCCTCAACCATACCGATGTATCTATTTGGAGGAATGGAGAGTCTACCCGACCTTCTAGGTTCCAAGGGAATATTAACCGCAGCAGACGAAGAAGGAACAATTTCCTCCATTGGTTGTTCGGTTGTTGGTTCAGGAATCTCCGACAGATCGAAGGTTCTATTACCTCTCTTGTCTTGGAGAAACTCTTTCTCTAAGAACGTCGCACTAGCCGCAACAAAAACTCGGTGTTCGGTAGGCGAATAGAAGTAATGACCAAACATTCCTCTTGGATAACCAATAAAGTATGTCTTGACCGATCGCGGGCCGAGCTTATCCTCGTGTCTCCACTTGACATAAGCCTCGCACCCCCAAACCCGAATAAAGGACAAGTTAGGGACTGTTCCCTTCCATAACTCGTATGGAGTCTTGTCAACAGCTTTAGTCGGACTTCGGTTAAGTATAAGAGCAGCTGACAAAAGAGCATAGCCCCATAATGAGTCAGGCACAACCGTGTGACTCATCATGGATCGAACCATATCAAGCAATGTTCGATTCCTGCGTTCGGACACACCATTCAGTTGTGGTGTTCCAGGTGGAGTTAACTGTAATACTATCCCGCGGTCTTTCAGGTGTCGATCAAACTCAGTTGAAAGATATTCGCCACCACGATCTGAACGTAGTGCTTTTATCTTTCTATCCAGCTGGTTCTCAACCTTATTCTGGAATTCCTTGAACTTGTCAAAGGACTCACTTTTATGCTTCATTAAGTAGACATGTCCATATCTACTCAAATCGTCCGTGAAAGTGATAAAATACCTATAGCCATCTCTAGCGTTGATTGACATAGGTCCGCACACATCAGTATGTATGAGTCCTAATAGGTCAGCAGCGCGCATTCCAACACCTTTGAAGGAAATTCGAGACATTTTGCCTATAAGACAAGATTTGCACGTGCCAAAAGTTTCATAGTCAAATGGGGCTATTGTCCCATTATCAATGAGCTTTTTCACGCGTTTCTCATTTATGTGTCCCATTCGGCAATGCCATAAATACGTTTGATCTTTGTCACCAACCTTTGCTTTCTTGTTACTCACATGCATGATTTCTGTGGTTTGATCTAAAACATAAATTCCGTTCATGGAAACTTGACTTTACCATAAATCATATCGTTCAATGAGAAAATACAGCTATTATTCTTAATTGAAAATGAAAATCCTTCTTTATCAAGAACGGATACAGAAATAATGTTTTTCGATAAACTAGGTACATAATGCTTGTTATTCGTAAATAACTCAAATCCACTTGGGAGTTGGATTACATATGTTCCTACTGAAACGGCAGCAACTCTTGCTCCATTCCCCACTCGCAGGTCTACATCACCTCTTGCCAGAGTTCTGATGCTTCTTAGGCCCTGCAAATGATTGTACAGAAGAGAACCACATCTAGTATCAAGTACCCAAGTTCCGAAACTTGCATGGTTAATCTCAATCATATGAATAAAAGAAGACATACCAACAGGAGCGACGCGGCCTGCTTTTATGTCCTCAGCATACACGGGACAGTTACGCCTCCAATGCCCAGACTTGTGGCAATGGTGGCACTCCATGCTCTGCTTTGCTTTTGCCTTGCCTTGTGAGCTACCGCTAGACTCACCAGGCCCACTCTTAGCAACCACTGGCCTCTTGAATTTTGGCTTACCTACAGCTAGGTTAGCCGGAGCCTTACCCTTACCCTTCTGCTTGTTGCCTATCATGAGAACATCGTGTTTCATGCTCCCACTCAACTTCAGATCACTCTCCGTCTGTACGAGGAGTGAATGAAGTTCATGCAGACTTTTCTGCATGTCGTTCATGTAATAGTTTGCCCTAAAGATGGCATACCCATCATGAAGAGAGTGGAGCACTCGATCAATGAAGATCTTCTCATCGATCTGGCCACCACGCTCCTCCAGTTCCTCAACGTTCTCCATCATGTCGAGCAGGCGTGGGCCAACCGGTTGGCCCTTTTGGTGTCTAGCTTCATAGAAACGAGTGGTGTACTCGTAACTTTTGATTCTCGGAGCTTTCGAGAACTCTTTGTTAAGTGGTGAAAATCTTGTTTGCACCTTGGGTAATGAAACGTCTTTGCAAATTGGGTTCCATTGCATAGATGAGTGCGTTACAGAACGCACCTGCCTCCATCATGAAATCGTTATAAGCAAAGGTTTCAAATTTCTTCTCAGATCGGAGTCGGGTATAGATTTGACTGCTCAGTCAAGTACTTGAGCTTACCGTCAGCGATGGCAGCATTCCGTAATGCGGCCTCCCAATCAGAAAAGTTGGACCCATCATGCTTCAGTCGAGTAGACTGATTCATGCTGCCCATGAAAATTCTAAGCCATGATTCGCGCATTAGTGTGGCACTTGGCATTGGTTCGTCAGTACGGACAGCCATTTGTTATAGTAGTTATATCTGTATATAACGTATTCGAAACTGTGAAAAAGAAAGAAGAAGAAGAGAGAAGATAAGAAACCATTGTTTTAAAATTTAAGTCAAAAACGATAACATATTAATGCAATGACTTATACACTCATATAATCGACCTCCCTCGAGAATTATATAAATGATCCCAAGACTCAATTTCTATAAATTGATAAGCCAACCTCTTGGCTAATTCTACTGTTAGAATTCTTGGTCGATAGATTTCAGTAAATCCTATCTATTAGTCCACCATACCTTCGAGATATTACTCGAACCATAATGTTGAGATAAACTAAGTCGACAGCCACTACTTACCCAACGTAGAAGGGGTCATATTATGCCTACCGACGAAGAAAGGGATTCATAGTGGTTCGACTTATAAAGACTAATTCTCAATTTCATTTTTAGAGGAAGATTCCATCAACTCATTTTAATTCATTTTAAGTGAACTAATATCTAGCATTATCGTGAATGATTAAATTTGAGGTGATAGCTCTAAACAAGTGACATCCGTATGTCTATGAAAAGAATGCAACTATATGATTCATTTTCATGCATATTAGGTGGTTTGGTTTAGTTTAGGCGGAATATGATGCTACTAACTAACGTGAATACAATAAAAAGGGTAAAGTAAAACGCAAAAATGGAAAAACACCTAGTGTGGCCTAACCCTATGAAAATAAAGACAATTACAAAGTGGAATCCATCCATGGACCCTAAGCTGTCTTCATTCTTCATCTTGGGCTTTAAGTGGGAGTCCATCTTGAATCTTCAACTTGAATCTTCTCAAAATTACAATTTTGAATTACAAAAATAAACCTATTTACATTCTAATTCAAAATATGCCAAAATTAAAATATTACAAAATTGGAGATTCGAGATCTCAAAATACAACCAAAATTGTGTTTCCTTCTTTACGAAAACACAACTTTCTAAGGCCACACTAGTAAATTACAACCGTTTGTACATAATTAATGCGTAAAATAAAACCATTCATTCATACATTCACAAACATATATAGCATCAACTAAACATAATAAAATCAATGCATACAAAATGATTTAAATCCAAACCACCTCTTTATAAATGATTAAAATTATGCAACAATTCCTTAATTGTTCATAATATCTTTTAATTGAAATATAATCCAAATCAATTTATATTAGGCGAAATTGCAAATAACTACCTTTTAAAACCACTTTTTTTTCAAATAACTACCTTTTATAATTTTTTTTTTCAAATCACTACCTTAAAACGTATTTTTGTTTTCAAATCAATACCAGTTCCCCGGAAATCTCATTTAACTCAAAAAAATAAGGATGGAAAGTGCTGAAAAGTGAAAGAATCATTGTTTGATTGAATAATATGAGAGAAAAAATTAAAAACAATGGAAGAAATTTTAGGTAAAGAGGTAAAGAGGATGAAATGAAGAGGTTAAGTTAAATAGAGGAAGAAAGGTTAGAAAAGGGTAGAATGGGTATTTGACATGGGTGTTTCAAATAAAAGGCAACAAAAATTTTCAAAGTGGTCGGAATTTGATAAAATATGACGTTTTCCGGGGAACTGGTATTGATTTGAAAACAAAAATACGTTTTAAGGTAGTGATTTGAAAAAAAAATTATAAAAGGTAGTTATTTGAAAAAAAGTGGTTTTAAAAGGTAGTTATTTGCAATTTCGCCTTTATATTATCGATATAACATAAATTCGATCTCAAGATATTTTAAACTGTTTTAAAATATTAGGTATCATATTAATTATGAACTACTTCACAATAACATAAAATATATTATCTTTATAATATAACAATAAATTGCCAAAAACAAATTTCCAAAAATTGAAATTTTCGGCCAAAATAGGTAAAATACCAAAATTAATTTTTTTTTTTTTTAAATATTTTACACGACAACATAAAAAAAACAAAAAAAAAAAAATTTCCAAAAATAAATTAATTCGGCCATTCATTAAAACATGAATTAAACTGTTTTAATTCGTTTATGCTAATAATTAGATCGATACTCACTCAATTTTAATCTGTATTAAACATAGATTTAAGATATTCAAATTAACTTTTTAATTTAAACATCATGAACTGATAGATCTAATGAATAGCATAATAATATGTTCATTAACATACAAAATTTGATCCTTTTATGTTTTAATTCAATCGGTATTAAATCAAAACTTATACAAATCATATATTATAGTTTTAACATCTTAAAACATTGATAATTATGAATCAAATAGACCAAATCAAGCCAAAAATTGAACAAAAAACTCACGGCCAACAAAGAACAAAATTTCGGCCAAATTTTTTTTTTTTAAAACCGTGGCCTTCAAAATTGATTCAAAGTTATACAAATTCGATTTTTTATGAAAACCTTATAAAAATTTCATGTGCCCTACGGCTCTGATACTACTTGTAGGTTTATATCCGTATATAGACCATTAAATTCACAGGATTATAATGAAAACTTTTATAAGATTTAAAGTCATAAATTGAAATTGCATAATAAAACAATAAGATTTAGAATTAACCTTCAATCCATGTAAATTTGGCCTAAGAACAATGCCAATAATATGGTATCTCCTAATTGTAACACCCAAGATATGTGTGAGATATGCCTTTTGATTGCTAGAAAAATAAGAGAGAAAACTGTTTTTCTTTCTAGAGGTTTTGTGTTGTAGAATGAGTGAATAAAAATTAGAGTGGAATTAGAAGAGAATTAGGAAACATAGTATACTCCTCTAACCCTATGGTGGCCGGCCTCTATTGTATATTTGGGGAGATTATTATCTCCTCAAATATCTATCTTATTGACCAAGGTAATGTATCTAGACTAAAAGACTCTAGACACTTTTCTTCCTTAGTTATTTAGCTATTAATATAATGCACCTCATATTATTAGTGTCATCTGTATGGACCGACTATAATATATTATAAATATCCTTATATTTATAATTTACTAATTAATTATAACGGTTTATATTTAATTAGCTTGCATTATACAATAATCAAATATAACATTTTATATTCAACTGACGAATTACTTTTAACTCGTCTTAGCTAATATTATTTAATCTGTATTAAATAGCCGTACCAACATTACACTGACTAACATTTTAGTCAGTAACATCATCACACTTGACTAACATTTTAGTCACATTTGACTAACCTTTTAGTCAACAACACTAACTAACTGTTTAGTCATTTAGTAAGGCATCAATATGATCATTTTCTCAAATAATCATATTTCTCAAACACATCCTTTAGGTGTGACTCTTAGGGACCAGTTGATCACCGCCATCTGTATGACAATAACGTCAAACTTATCTAGCAAGCCAACCGTTATTGATAAACGTTAATCAACTGATTAAATACGAAATGTACCCTGTGTACCTTTAGAGATTTATTTATGTTATTGCACTAACTGTGGAGGACACTAGCTCCAACATCATGGACCTTACAACTGATAAGACGTTCAACTTCTCGAAGATTTCTGTCGCATAGAAGATTTCTACAACTTCATCTAATTATCCTCTTTAACTAAAATTTTTATTTCGTTCTCTTTTAAAAATTTTAACCTCTTAAACTTTTACTCCTAACCTTCAAATTTCCTAAACCTATAATCCCTGATAACTACTTCTCAAATGAACTTTAAATTCTCTTCCTTAATTTCGCAAAATGATTTCATTTTTTTGCTTTTCAATTTCATAAACTCCTTATAATTTATTCTCAAAAACTTCCAAACTTTATCACATTTCAATCTCCTAAATTTACTATCTTTTTCAAAATTTAAAGATCTTCGAAAATTTTATGATTTCTAATCATCTTCTAAAAGTTAACATTTATGTTTTCCTTTTAAAATATCTTTGAATCTTATTCAATTAATCCTTAAAATTGTATTTCGTAATTTTAATTATCTTTGAAATTATTTTGTCCTAAATCATATATTCATTACCTCATTTACAATCGAATTTGATTATTTTCAAAATTTTGAACTTACCAATACCTTTTCCAAATCTTAAAACTTTAAAGTAAATATTATTCTTTTCTATTAACTTCATAAATATATGTTTAAAAATTTTCTTAAGGGGGTAGGACAAAACTACGATGATTTTAAAATCATTGATTTAAGTTTAAAATTTAAAAGCTTTATTACAACCTACTTTAAACTTTATATCTATTTCTAAATTCAAATGAATTTGCTTTTATTTTAAAACCCTTAGAATTTATATTTAAATTAATTCCGTACAAAACTTCTAGGCCCCACTTTTTTGAAAGTCTCTTTGAAGTCGATTTCAGAAATAACAATCTAGCAATATTTCGATATTTATTCAAAATATTTCATTTGTAAATATAAAATGATTATGTCCTACAATCATTCTACTCTATCTAACATATTTATAATAATTCAAAAAAAAAAAATTCAATCATTTGGAAAAGCCTTATGCTACCAAAATAAAATGTCATTATCGAAACTTGCAAAATCTTGACATTCTCTCAAACTGCCATGTTTAACCTCGAGCAGTTATCCACTCTATCCAAGTTTCGGGACGAAACTTTTCTTAAGGGGGTAGGTTTGTAACACCCCGTGTTATTTTAACACAATTTGATAAAAGAATTTAATTCCTTAAATTAAATTCATCCTTTTTCCTTATAATAAAAATACGTCTGAATTATTTTCGCCAAATAATATTAAAATTTCTTAAGTCCAAATTTAAAAATTTTGAAAAATAAAATTTGTTCTATTATCTTTAGAATTGAAAAAGAAACACATTTCAAAATTTTATAAAAATCAACACAAAATTTATATCGCCTTTCAAATTTCAAAAATGTTAAGTTATGTTTACTATTCATAAAAATATATGTAAAAACTTTTATTCATAAAATTCAATTTCGAACATTTTTCATTTTCGAATAAAAATGAACCTTTATACTTTCTCCGTCTCTGAAATTCGGGTCAACAATTTCAAACACGCAAATCAAAAATCAAACAATCTTATCCTCTTCCAATTTCTTTTTAATTTTGAAAAGCAAACTTAACATCACTTTTAATGAAAATATAATCTTTTTGATTTATTTTTAATAAATCATATTATATTACTCCCTCCATTCACATCCAAAGGCATCATTTGCCTTTTTGACACTATTCATATGTGTCGGTAATCTTTGAAATTCCCGACAATCTATAAGTGAAAATATAATCGTGTGTGATCTTGTTTTATTCGTCTTTATGCGTACTATATCATATCCAATTTTTAGATTTTTTTATCGTGTGAAATTATAGATATTTCCGTTCCGACATTCGCCTCGACAAATGTGATAAAGCAACCGATGCCTTTGGATGTGAATGGAGGGAGTAATAACTAATTACTATTCCATTTCTATTAAACTAACACTTTTGAATATTGTCGAAATTATAAGTCACACCTAATTTAAATTGATTAAATTTTTGAAGTTTGAATATAAATCTTTAAATCCAAAACATTCAACGAAAAAAATAAATATTTCGACCTAGGAAATTTTTATTCAAAATTTCGAGGATTAAAACTCAATTTTTGCTTTTGGTACCTTTCGAAAATTATTTTTATTTTTAATTCCGATTTTATTTCAAAACACTATTTTAAGATCATATCTTTTATTTCGAAACCTTTCGCGATCGCGCAAATCGAAAATTTCGAGAAATGAAAATCGAGCCCGAAAATTTGACTTTTGACTTTTGGACACCAAAATCAAATTCTATCCTCTTCCATAATTTCTTACACAAGACTAAGTCTTCTTACACACCTACATTTTTTTTCATCATCATTATTAATTAGTTAATTAAATTTTAAGTTTATACATAATAATAAAAATACATTGTAACACCCCGTGTTAATTTAAGCTAATTATAATTAGGAAATCAATAATTAATCATCCTCGCTCACTGAATTTCCTAAAACAATACACTACAATCATTTTTGCACCTAAACTAAAACCATTTTGAATTACTTTGAATTTGAACTTTATGTTTACATTTTCAAACTCGATAAATCAAATGGAGAATCCTCGACATTTTTCTCAACGGCAAATTTTGGCACGCAAATCGAGGTCAAACATTGACTAAATGGCCGAGCCACCTAAATGTGATTAAGTCACCTAATCCTTTCTTAAATATAATTACTCATAATCCAAACCTAATTAAAGTAGCTTAAGCTTAATCATATTGATTATTACTAACACAACATATCATAATAATATCAAATTACTATTCCACTTTGATTTAACTAACACTTTCACTAAAACTCGATATATTGAGTTACACTAAGCCTAAACTGATAAACTTTTTGACGTTTGTGGTTAATGATTTAATTCGATAACATTCAACGAAAAAAATATATATTCCGATCGAATAAAATTTTATTTCAAAGTTGCGAGGAAAACTAGTACCCAATTTTTGTTTGAATTCGTTAGGAGGTTTATTCTCATTTTTATTTTCGATCTCACTCCTAAACATTATTTCAAGACTATATATTTCGTTTCGAGACTTTTCACGTGCGCGCAAATCGAAAATTTCAAAAACAAAAAAATCGGGCCAAGTGACCATGTTGGCCGAGAATGTTGAGCTACAAGCTCAACATTGTCTTCCCTTTTTCCTTTTGCTTTTCCTACACACTTGTTCCCTTGTCTCAAGCATGCCTTCCTTCTTCTTACACACATGCTTCCACTCTTACACAAGCATGCTTCCTTTCCCTTACACACCCTACATTATCAAGTATGTAAATTACTTTACAAAAACAAAACACAATTACTATACTACTACTACACTACACGGTCCAAACAAACACACACACAACAAATTTTCCTAACACTTTCTCTCTAATTAAAACTCATACTCAAGAAACCCTTGTAAGCAATCTTCATCCTCATCAAGAACATGAAGAACACATCCCTTCCATTTCTTTCCTCCTTTAACTTCTTTATTTCTTTATGTTTAAATCTTTAAACACATAACTAAATCCTTCCCTAAATATTTTAGTAATCACATCCACTTTGCACATGCATTTATGTAAGAATATGAATCAAAATATTTAAAATACAAACATCACCTAAACATAAAATACTACTACACTTTAAATTTTAGTTTAGTTAGTGTAGTTTTAAAATAAGTTACTAACTTTCTTATTTTCATTTTTATGTACCATCTCTAATCAAAGAAGAGGAGCAAGGTGGAGGAGTCGATCTTAGCCAATTCGATCATATCATTGATCCCGACAACTGCTAAGCTATTTCACTCATAACCTAACTAAGGTGCTTCCCGCACACTTATGTGATAAGCGCCTCGAATTTGATTTTATGTTATTTTTCCTAAGTGATGTTTTGATTTGTGTGTATGATTTTATGTCACCTAAGTATCACATGTTAAATTAGAAGACAAAAATCGAAAAATAAAATATATGGTTCACATATATATCACACGGCCTCCACCCTTATTTTTGCTTAATTTTTCGTTTTAATTTTTGTAAATTGCATGCTTAAAATACTCATAATAAAATGGACATAAAAATATAATTAGTTTATGTTTAGGACTTAAAATGAAATTGTTATGAAATTTGATTGTTTTTAATATATGTGTGTTCTTGAATATGTTGTTGTTATTCTTGTGTGTAAAATGATTTACTTGCATGTTAATATTTGTATATGTTTGTCACTCATATTAAATGTATAAATGTTATAAAGTAAATTAGTTGTTGAATTAGAAGTATAAAAATCAAAAATAAAATTTTGAACATATACATACATGGCCACGGTTTTCTCCTTAAATTTGGACCAATTTTTAGTTTTAATTTTTCTAAATAACATATTATGGTTAGTTTAGTTAAATTAGACTTGTATGGAAAATTTGAGAAAATTATATAAATATATAGAAATTTGACTAAGTTGAGTTCATATGAAAAATACTAAAGTTCATCATACCTTCATGTGTTCTTCTTTTAAGTGACTAGTTTGATCCAAAATAATTATAAGTTTTATTTTATTTGTTGTTTAAATCCACTAGTAAACAAATAAGATACTAATTATATAAGTTAAATGAGCTAAATCTCAATAATGAAAAAGATAGAAATTTAAAGTGTCACAAAATCACTATTCATAAATGAAATAAAATAATTAGTGAAAATCGTAAATTAGTTAAATCGCTTTAGTATAATTTAAATAATTAGTATATAAAAACTTTAAGTCAAAAACCGATTAAATTAGAAAACGAAAATAAATTGCTAAGTATAGAGGGCCACGGTTTAGGGGTCATTTTTAGACCCAAAATGAATTTGTCACTTTTTAATTTTATCATTTAAGAAATTAAAATAGTTAAAGTAATGATTTATTAATAAAAACAACAAAAGAAATAAAATAGCTTATGTAAATAAAGGCACTCGGCATTTACCTTATTTTTGGGTCAATTTTGGTCAAAATGAATTTACCACTTAGTCACTAAAATTGATTTATAAGTAGGACTATATTAGATTGTATAATGAACCGTTAATAAAAGGAATCAACTAAACCGATAAAAATAAACGTTACACGTATTAAAAATAAATGAAATCGAGTGTTACTACCTATGCTTAAATTTGATTGTGGACATACGGACTATTTAAAATGAACTATAACAACCTCGCTAAAAATGGAAACCGCTAAAAGATTAGTTAAGTATACGACTAAATAAAACCGAGTTTCACTTCTAAAATGTTATTTAAAATCACCAAGTACAAAATGAACTTAACAACTTTGACTCTAGAATTTTGTACTTAGATTATATTAAGTTTTGTTTCCGAAATCATTTTTCAAATCACTAAATACAAAACGAACCTAACGACTTTAAAACTAGAATTTTACACTTAGTAAATAAAAAGCTTAGTTTTATTTTCTAAAATATCCTTAGTATAAAAAAATGTATAAGAGTATAAGAATACTAAGTATAAATAAAGTCAAGTAATAAATACTAAGTATAAAGAAAATAAAATAATAAATACTAAGTATAAGAATACATATACGTATAAAATACGAATAAAATACGAAGTATAAAAATACGTACAAATACGGAATACGAAAATACTAATAATGCATAAATACGAGGAATAGTAAATACGAGGAATAGTAAATACGATGAATAGTAAATACGATGAATAGTAAATACGGTGAATAGTAAAATAATGAATAGTGAGAAATATTTAAAAATTTACGAACGAACTCAAAATAAATAATTAAGTTTTTCTATGTGTTATGTTTTACCTAAAGAACTACTGCTACTAAAATTTCATTATACAAGTTTGACGTTATATTTATGTTACAAGTTTGTCATTATTAATATTTGTGAGCAGTGAATGAGAAGTTAAGAAAACGAGTACTTGAATAAAATACTAGGATTGTTCGCCATGTCATGACTTTGAAATTGAAGTTAACGAGGTAGTCTATGGGGACTTGGGCTCCTCCCGTAGTTGCCCCAAGGCTATTCAACGATCTTAAGATTGCTGTTTGAGGTGTGGTATCAACCTCAGGGAGGGGGCATACTTGATACGTCCGCGGGCCCATAGAATAGTAATTGGACACGCCAACCCCATCCGGGGGTCCCCGCCTCTGGTGATAGTCGAACTTTTTCGTCGGTGATACCTTTTGAATAGGGAATACGTATGAACCTCGATAGGTAGTGTATGCATACATTAGACAAGGATTGAATCGTCCTTATTACCTTAGGTATCTTTAGCATATCCGGACTTGTCCGCTTTAACTACTCCGGCCGCCATCAAGCGGATTATGTCTGCATGCTTCCGCCTTACTAACGAAGACTCATTTGTTATCACATGTTGAATGCATTTCCTTGTTTGTTTGATGATTATCTGAATGACCTGGCTGAGTATTGGAATGCGATTCATTGAGTATGATTATTTGTTGAGCCTGGTGTGTTATTTGATTGTGCTATACTCATGTTGAATCATCATAAATTCCTTACGTGTTTTACTTGCTAATTGCTGTTCATTCTTGTTTATTTACTATTTATACCGCATGTTGCTTTAGAATTGCATGTGTCGAAAGAGTGTGCGGGAAAATGATGTGAGTTTAATGCAGTACCAGAGTTCTAGACCGATGATCTATCGTGATCAAGGCCTTATTTTGTAATCTATTTTGAGAGAACTTGTAATCTAAATACTCTGTTTTATCTATAAACTCGTATTATGTATACTGAGTTTGTTAAACGATAACAGCTGGTTTTGTAATATATAGACTTAATTAATTTTCCGCCTTAGTTTAATTAAAGTCACGAAAAACCAGGTTATTCTGATTAATTATCAGAAATTTGTCTTCGACCGTGAATGACTTAAAGTTATCTCACATAGCGAGACGACACCTGGGCCAGACATTCATATCATATGTCAGGCATAGACTTATAGGATCAAATAATGAATTAGAAATCTCTAGATCGCTAAAATAATAACTTAGATCGTTTTTAAAATGTGAGAAAGGGTAGAATCTTAAGGACCGACCTAATAATAATAAACTAGTTAGACGAGCGATAGAACCTTAACTTCATGATTGTTTACTTGCTATTTGCTCTATGGCTAACTCTAGTCTGACAAAGGCCCTTAGGATGACGTACTACAGTTCCTCCCGTAACAATCTACCACAACGTCCACCGATGATGCCACGAGATGCATATATATGTAACCATTCCCACGTCATAGAGCAATACGTGGAAGCTAATGGGATCTCGACGACCAGACCCTACCACACTAGGGGCATTGGCTTAGGCCTGACGCTGATTGAAAGCTTCCACCGCATTTACGACGAGTTTTGGACACCACTAGGATGGCAACTCCTCCTGGATTACGATCGATATATGGATCGCATGTGTCACCCCGACCCACTTCTGAGGGAGATGCAACCACCAGGGTGGATGGAGCACGAGGAACTACTTGAGAACTTGATGTATCAAGAATTAAGGCACGACTATCCTCCATTGCCAGTTGAACTACTCCCAGTCTGGGAGAGGGATCTCCTATCAGGGAGACTCTTCAGGGTCGCAAATCATATTTAGGGTCATTCGACTCCAGTTTGTAAAATATTTGTTACCGTATTTTAAATATCCTAAGAACGAGCTTTATGTAAATCGTTTTTCCTACGGCTATGGGTTTTATTTTCGAACATGACGTTGTGTGGACTTATGCATTATATTTTCTCAATGTAATATTTTACCCATATATATTTATATATATGGAGACGTTATGTTACAACCTTGTAGTATACATTTCGCAGCGCATCATTTTAAAATTTTTCGTACATATCTGAAAATTTCAATTCTCATTTAAATTTTTCCCCCACTTATTTCAGATATGACTACTTCGCGACAGGGGACACGAGGAGTGAACCTGGAGGAAAAGGCTCGTAAAAGAGCTGTCCAAGCGTATGCACGTCGTCAGCAGAGGAAGGCGTGGAAGAAAATGCACAACTTGGAGAATTCAAGGGTTGACTGGAAGACCAGGGCACTCAAGACTCCATACGTGGAGCATCGAACTCCTGATCACCTCCGCCAATCTTCGAGGAAGACCGACGCGGTCGAGGCATTCATGAGGAGTGACCCCGACGCCTTTGAGGGAGATAGAGATACCTTGTACACTTGGACCAGGCACATGAATGCAAAGTTCCAAGAATACTCGGTCCCGGAGGAATGGAAGACCCACTTTGCTGTTGTCTGCCTTGACGGAGAAGCCATAGCTTGGTGGCTACGACTTCGATCCCCAGCTATACGCGAGGGCGAATACTACCTTAGTTGGGAGGATTTCAAGTCGGGTTTGAGCGACATGTCTTATCTTTGTCACAAGTATAAGTACCGCTTCTCAGAGAAGGAGTTTCATTACTCATACTTCGCCTAAGTACTGCAGGCTAACTTTTTGGCATTCTCGATCTAATTTCATATCACTAGAGAATGTATCTAAACTCCTATGTTATTTTGCTGAACTTTGTATCTAAGTTCTTACCTTAGTTCATTTCATAGGGAATGTATTAGGAGGCTTTGTAACTTTTTGTTGTAACCCTTTTACATTATCAATGAAATGTGTTTTACCTTGTACTCTATAATGTGTCACATTTGGGAACTACTCAAAACTCATACGACCTAATATTTTTCAGAATGGATGCAAACAACTTAAACAATATGGATGACCCGAACTTCGCCCAACATTTTGCTGAGGAAGAAGCAAGGAGGAAAGGGTTCGAAGATGCAATTACAAAAATTGCTCAAAATATGTATCAACATCAAGGCGGCGGAAACAATCAGTCCGCATTTGAGAAGTTCTCCAAACACCGACCCCAAACATATTCTGGCTCTGTCGACCCCACAGTCTTGACAGAGTGGATCGAAGAGATGGAAAAGTTGCTAGAACTGAGCAGGACACCACCTAACGAAATGGTGAACGTGGTAGCGCATTTACCCGAAAGGAGAGGCAAATGGTCGGTGGCGCCTGAGCAAGGCCCAATTTCCCCTAAGGCTCTATAACTGGAGTGAGTTTAAGACCATGTTGGAAAACAAGTACTTGGGGAAGAGTTGAAGTGGGAAAAAGAAGAACAGTTCAGGAATCTAACCCAGGGTGAAATGTCCCTACAAGCTTACACGTAAAAATATCGGGAGTCAGCCCAAGTTTGCTCCTAAGATATTGACTAGCGAGGAGGAACTTCAACCTTGACGCATTTACGTGCGAGGCATGGACAATAACCTGAGGATAAACATGAGCGGGTTCTACCGTAAGAACTTCGCCAAGCCTAAAAGGCAACGTGTATCCGGGCACCCATCCGTAAGAGGGAAGCCGAGGAAGAAGAAGAAGAAGACGTTCACGCCACGTGGCGAGTGCGCTTTATCCATAAACCCATGTTTGGTCGCCTGGTTTTCAAAATCAAGATAATCGTAATAGGAACCAGGGCAAGAACCAATACGCCAACCGGCCCTACCAGACGTCGCAAGGAATAATCCACCACTTCCTGGAGCTCCGATCGTCCAAGCGGGTAATTGTCGTTTCTGTCGACAGCCGAACCACCCAGGGAAGCGTTGCAACGGAGAACCGATAGTATGCTACTTCTGTAAGGTAGTGGGGCCTGAAATCGAATGAATGCCCAAAGAGGGTAATCGCCGCTAAGGCAAACACAGGACCACCTCCCGCTGTCAGGGTTCAGGGGCGCGTTTACGTCCTGACAGAGTCTGAAGAAGGGACGGATGATATTATCGATGTCGACGTCATCACCGGTAAATTCCTAGTTAACTCAGTACCTGCTTTTATTTTGTTTGATACCGGAGCGTCTCTATCTTTTATATCCTCAAAATTTATCAAACAATCCAAACTCACAAACCCTGAACAAATCAGAACTAACATATCACTACCAGATGGTAAAAACATTCCTTGTTCTTCAAAATACAATAACGTAAAAATCTCGATTCACAACACAGATTTCCTGTCAGATCTTGTATTGTTTGACCTTCCCGAGTTCGATGTAATTCTGGGAATGAACTGGCTAGCTCGTCATAACGCAACATTTAAATGCCACGACCAGAAAATCACTTTGAAAACTAACCAAGGGAAGGAAGTGTCATACCAGAGTTTTAAAAGGAAAGGAGGAGTGAAGTTAGTATCTGTACTGAAACTTCAGAGTATGGAGAGGAAGGGGCACCAGGTGTATTTTTGCAGCATTACTAAGGTCGAGGACACTCTACGCATTGAAGATATCCCGATCGTGAATGAATACCCCGATGTTTTTCCAGACGTATTACCAGGTATGCCTCCTGCACGAGATGTTGAATTCTCGATCGACCTCGTACCAGGCACCTCACCTATATCGAAAGCACCATACAGGATGGCTCCTGTCGAACTCCAGGAACTTAAGAAACAGTTGGAGGAGATGATTGAATTGGGATTTATAAGACCGAGTGTTTAAGCCTTGGGTGCACCAGACTCTTTGTAAAGAAAAAGGATGGAAGTATGAGGCTGCATTGATTATAGAGAATCGAACAAGGTGACAATCAAGAATCGCTATCCTCTACCTAGGATAGACGATCTCTTTGACCACGGCTCAAAGGAGCGAGTCTTCTCCAAGATTGACTGCGGTCGATACCATCAAATCGCGGTTCGTAAGGAAGATATACAAAAGGCGCATTCGGATCAAGGTACGGACATTACGAATTCAAAGTAATGCCGTTCGGCCTCACCAACGCTCCAGCAGTATTTATGGACCAAATGAACAGGACCTTTCACGAATATCTCGACATCTGTGTTGTCGTGTTCATTGACGACATCCTAATCTACTCCAAGGATAAAGAGGAACACGCAGAACACCTACACATTATCCTGAGCATCTTGAGAGATCATAAGTGGTATGCTAAATTTTCAAAGTGTGAATTTTGGCTAGACCAAGTGGCATTCCTAGGCCACGTAATCTCCAAAGAAGGGGTAATGGTGGATCCAACCAAGATTGAAGCTGTCAAGGAATGGGTAGCACCAAAAACAGTCACCGAAGTCAGGAGTTTCCTAGGATTGGCCGGCTATTATAGAAGATTTGTTCCTGACTTCTCAAAAATAGCCCGCCCAATGACTAAACTGCTACAAAAGGAATCAAAGTTCTTATGGAGCGACGATTGTGAAAAGGCGTTCCAAGAACTTAAGAAAAGGCTTACTACTGCTCCAGTTTTAACCTTACCAACAGACGGGGATGAATATGAAGTGTACAGTGACGCGTCATTAAATGGTTTGGGATGCGTGCTTATGCAACAAGGGAAAGTAATAGCGTACGCATCCAGACAACTTAAGGTACATGAAAGAAATTACCCAACTCACGACCTAGAACTTCTTTGCAATGCGTGTTTGCCCGATCAAGATTTGGCGTCATTATCTCTATGGAGTCAGCATCAAATTCTACACCGACCACAAGAGCTTAAAGTACATCTTTACCCAGAGGGAATTGAACATGAGGCAGCGTAGGTGGTTAGAATTGATCAAGGATTACAAAATCGAGTTATTATACCACGAAGGAAAGGCCAACGTAGTTCTTGTGCCTTGAGTCGTAAGGCAATACATACTCTGAACAACATTTGGGAAATACCCTCGGACATTACCCAGGACCTGAAAAGGCTGAGCTTGGATCTGGTACAGTCAGATGACGTTGACCTAAATGCAATGGTGGTAGAACCAGATTTAATCCATGACATACGAACACTACAGTGGGAGGACCCAGCCTTGTTAGAAATCAGAGAAAAGATTCCATCAGAGGGAACAGAAGGGTTTGAGATCTACACTGATGGAAGTCTACGCTTCAACGGCAGGTGGTGCATACCTAACAATGAAGATTTGAAACGCAAAATCCTTGACGAAGCACATAGTACCCGCTACTCGGTACATCCTGGCTCAGACAAGATGTACAAGGACCTGAAATTACGCTTCTGGTGGATAAGGATGAAGGCGGAGATAGCCGAATATGTAGCTAGATGTATGATTTGCCAGAAGGTAAAATTTGAACACCAGAGACCAGGAGGACTACTCCAACCGTTGGAGATTCCTCAAGGGAAGTGGGATTCCATATCCATGGATTTTATCATGGGGTTACCAAGGACAGCAGGTGGCAAGGATGCGATATGGGTTATTGTAGATCGTCTAACTAAAGCAGCTCACTTCGTTCCGATCAAGGAGACTTGGGGATTGGAAGAACTGGCCAAAGCTTACGAAAAGGAAATAATACGACTCCATGGCGTTCCCCTCGACATCATATCGCAGGGGGCCTTAAGATTTACATCGCATTTCTGGAAGAAATTGCAAGAGGCTTTGGGTAGTAAATTGAAAATGAGTACGGCTTTTCATCCAGCAACTGACGGTCAGACAGAGCGAACTATCCAGACACTGGAAGACATGTTGAGGGCATGCACGATGGAATTCAACGTGAACTGGGAAAAGAGCTTACCTCTCGTTGAATTTTCATACAACAATAGCCATCATGCTAGTCTAGGGTGTGCTCCTTTTGAGGCACTGTATGGCAGGAAGTGTCGCAGTCCGGTTTGTTGGGATGACGCTAGTGATAATGTGGGTACTGGACCCCAAGTTATACAGGACCAGATTGAACACATAAAGATTATTCGAGAACGACTACAAGCAGCTCAAGATCGCCAAAAGAAATATGCAAACGAGCAATCGCCGACCTATTGAGTTCAACAAAGGAGATAAGGTCTTCTTAAAGGTCTCACCCATGAAAGGGTAAGGCGTTTCGGACTAAAGGGAAGCTTAGTCAAAGTACATCGGACCCTACGAAATACTTGAGCAATTGGCGAGGTGGCATACCGACTCGCCTTCTGCCAAACTTATCCAAAGTGCACGATGTATTTCATGTATCTCATTTCGTAAGATACGTGAAGCGACGAAGTCACATTGTTACGCCCGATGTGATCGCCATCGAGCCTAATATGCTTTACTCACGAGAAACCGGTGGAAATCCTCGCGGAGAGACCAAGTTCTTCTGACGCAAGTCGATACCCTTAGTCAAGGTTCTCTGGAGGGACGAGAAGACTGAACAAGCAACATGGGAGGCAGAAGGCGTCAATGAAGGAAAAGTACCGGGCTGTTTAGCAGGTAACCTTAACCACCAGTTACTTTAAGTTTTGGGGCGAAACTTCTTTAAGGGGAGGATCAGAACACCCGTGTTAATTTAAGCTAATTATAATTAGGAAATCAATAATTAATCATCCTCGCTCACTGAATTTCCTAAAACAATACACTACAATCATTTTTGCACCTAAACTAAAACCATTTTGAATTACTTTGAATTTGAACTTTATGTTTACATTTTCAAACTCGATAAATCAAATGGAGAATCCTCGACATTTTTCTCAACGGCAAATTTTGGCACGCAAATCGAGGTCAAACATTGACTAAATGGCCGAGCCACCTAAATGTGATTAAGTCACCTAATCCTTTCTTAAATATAATTACTCATAATCCAAACCTAATTAAAGTAGCTTAAGCTTAATCATATTGATTATTACTAACACAACATATCATAATAATATCAAATTACTATTCCACTTTGATTTAACTAACACTTTCACTAAAACTCGATATATTGAGTTACACTAAGCCTAAACTGATAAACTTTTTGACGTTTGTGGTTAATGATTTAATTCGATAACATTCAACGAAAAAAATATATATTCCGATCGAATAAAATTTTATTTCAAAGTTGCGAGGAAAACTAGTACCCAATTTTTGTTTGAATTCGTTAGGAGGTTTATTCTCATTTTTATTTTCGATCTCACTCCTAAACATTATTTCAAGACTATATATTTCGTTTCGAGACTTTTCACGTGCGCGCAAATCGAAAATTTCAAAAACAAAAAAATCGGGCCAAGTGACCATGTTGGCCGAGAATGTTGAGCTACAAGCTCAACATTGTCTTCCTTTTTTCCTTTTGCTTTTCCTACACACTTGTTCCCTTGTCTCAAGCATGCCTTCCTTCTTCTTACACACATGCTTCCACTCTTACACAAGCATGCTTCCTTTCCCTTACACACCCTACATTATCAAGTATGTAAATTATTTTACAAAAACAAAACACAATTACTATACTACTACTACACTACACGGTCCAAACAAACACACACACAACAAATTTTCCTAACACTTTCTCTCTAATTAAAACTCATACTCAAGAAACCCTTGTAAGCAATCTTCATCCTCATCAAGAACATGAAGAACACATCCCTTCCATTTCTTTCCTCCTTTAACTTCTTTATTTCTTTATGTTTAAATCTTTAAACACATAACTAAATCCTTCCCTAAATATTTTAGTAATCACATCCACTTTGCACATGCATTTATGTAAGAATATGAATCAAAATATTTAAAATACAAACATCACCTAAACATAAAATACTACTACACTTTAAATTTTAGTTTAGTTAGTGTAGTTTTAAAATAAGTTACTAACTTTCTTATTTTCATTTTTATGTACCATCTCTAATCAAAGAAGAGGAGCAAGGTGGAGGAGTCGATCTTAGCCAATTCGATCATATCATTGATCCCGACAACTGCTAAGCTATTTCACTCATAACCTAACTAAGGTGCTTCCCGCACACTTATGTGATAAGCGCCTCGAATTTGATTTTATGTTATTTTTCCTAAGTGATGTTTTGATTTGTGTGTATGATTTTATGTCACCTAAGTATCACATGTTAAATTAGAAGACAAAAATCGAAAAATAAAATATATGGTTCACATATATATCACACGGCCTCCACCCTTATTTTTGCTTAATTTTTCGTTTTAATTTTTGTAAATTGCATGCTTAAAATACTCATAATAAAATGGACATAAAAATATAATTAGTTTATGTTTAGGACTTAAAATGAAATTGTTATGAAATTTGATTGTTTTTAATATATGTGTGTTCTTGAATATGTTGTTGTTATTCTTGTGTGTAAAATGATTTACTTGCATGTTAATATTTGTATATGTTTGTCACTCATATTAAATGTATAAATGTTATAAAGTAAATTAGTTGTTGAATTAGAAGTATAAAAATCAAAAATAAAATTTTGAACATATACATACATGGCCACGGTTTTCTCCTTAAATTTGGACCAATTTTTAGTTTTAATTTTTCTAAATAACATATTATGGTTAGTTTAGTTAAATTAGACTTGTATGGAAAATTTGAGAAAATTATATAAATATATAGAAATTTGACTAAGTTGAGTTCATATGAAAAATACTAAAGTTCATCATACCTTCATGTGTTCTTCTTTTAAGTGACTAGTTTGATCCAAAATAATTATAAGTTTTATTTTATTTGTTATTTAAATCCACTAGTAAACAAATAAGATACTAATTATATAAGTTAAATGAGCTAAATCTCAATAATGAAAAAGATAGAAATTTAAAGTGTCACAAAATCACTATTCATAAATGAAATAAAATAATTAGTGAAAATCGTAAATTAGTTAAATCGCTTTAGTATAATTTAAATAATTAGTATATAAAAACTTTAAGTCAAAAACCGATTAAATTAGAAAACGAAAATAAATTGCTAAGTATAGAGGGCCACGGTTTAGGGGTCATTTTTAGACCCAAAATGAATTTGTCACTTTTTAATTTTATCATTTAAGAAATTAAAATAGTTAAAGTAATGATTTATTAATAAAAACAACAAAAGAAATAAAATAGCTTATGTAAATAAAGGCACTCGGCATTTACCTTATTTTTGGGTCAATTTTGGTCAAAATGAATTTACCACTTAGTCACTAAAATTGATTTATAAGTAGGACTATATTAGATTGTATAATGAGCAGATTAATAAAAGGAATCAACTAAACCGATAAAAATAAACGTTACACGTATTAAAAATAAATGAAATCGAGTGTTACTACCTATGCTTAAATTTGATTGTGGACATACGGACTATTTAAAATGAACTATAACAACCTCGCTAAAAATGGAAACCGCTAAAAGATTAGTTAAGTATACGACTAAATAAAACCGAGTTTCACTTCTAAAATGTTATTTAAAATCACCAAGTACAAAATGAACTTAACAAGTTTGACTCTAGAATTTTGTACTTAGATTATATTAAGTTTTGTTTAGAAATCATTTTTCAAATCACTAAATACAAAACGAACCTAACGACTTTAAAACTAGAATTTTACACTTAGCAAATAAAAAGCTTAGTTTTATTTTCTAAAATATCCTTAGTATAAAAAAAATGTATAAGAGTATAAAAATACTAAGTATAAATAAAGTCAAGTAATAAATACTAAGTATAAAGAAAATAAAATAATAAATACTAAGTATAAGAATACATATACGTATAAAATACGAATAAAATACGAAGTATAAAAATACGTACAAATACGGAATACGAAAATACGAATACGTACAAATACGAGGAATAGTAAATACGAGGAATAGTAAATACGATGAATAGTAAATACGGTGAATAGTAAATACGGTGAATAGTAAAATAATGAATAGTGAGAAATATTTAAAAATTTACGAACGAACTCAAAATAAATAATTAAGTTTTTCTATGTGTTATGTTTTACCTAAAGAACTACTGCTACTAAAATTTCATTATACAAGTTTGACGTTATATTTATGTTACAAGTTTGTCATTATTAATATTTGTGAACGAGTGAATGAGAAGTTAAGAAAACGAGTACTTGAATAAAATACTAGGATTGTTCGCCATGTTGCGACTTTTGAAATTCGAAGTTAACGAGGTAGCTGTCTATGGGGACTTGGGCTCCCTCCCAGAGTTGCCCAAGGCTATTCAACGATCTTAAGATTCTTTGTTTGCCGTGTGGTATCAACCTCAGGGATGGGGCATACTTGATACTTCCGCGGGCCCATAGAATAGTAATTGGAAACGCCAACCCCATCCGGGGGTACCCGTCTCTGGTGATAGTCGAACTTTTTCGTCGGTGATACCTTTTGAATAGCGAATACGTATGATCCTCGATAGGTAGTGTATGCATACATTAGACAAGGGATTGAATCGTCCTTATTACCTTAGGTATCTTTAGCATATCCAGACTTGTCCGTTTTAACGCCCTGAAGCATCTTGCGGATTATGTCTGCATGCTTCCGCCTTACTAACGAAGACTCATTTGTTATCACATGTTGAATGCATTTCCTTGTTTGTTTGATGATTATCTGAATGACCTGGCTGAGTATTGGAATGCGATTCATTGAGTATGATTATTTGTTGAGCCTGGTGTGTTATTTGATTGTGCTATACTCATGTTGAATCATCATAAATTCCTTACGTGTTTTACTTGCTAATTGCTGTTCATTCTTGTTTATTTACTATTTATACCGCATGTTGCTTTAGAATTGCATGTGTCGAAAGAGTGTGCGGGAAAATGATGAGAGTTTAATGCAGGTACCCCGAGTCTAGACCGATGATCTATCAGGGGATTGAAGGCCTTATTTTGTAATCTATTTTGAGAGAACTTGTAATCTAAATACTCTGTTTTATCTATAAACTCGTATTATGTATACTGAGTTTGTTAAACGATAACAGCTGGTTTTGTAATATATAGACTTAATTAATTTTCCGCCTTAGTTTAATTAAAGTCACGAAAAACCAGGTTGTTACATACATACTAAATACAATACTACTACTTTAACACTACCATTTTTATTTCCCTCACTTTTAAATATTTTCTTCAATAGTAAATAAAATATTTTAGTCTTAAAATTCAAAAGTAGAAATATTTCGAAAAATCATCAAACGCGCTCACTTTAACTTTTATCGCTTTTGACACCCGACTTTTTAAAACTGATTAATTTCGTGAAAAACTTTTTTTTTATATAAATATCAAGTGGAACCTTCCTAATTATTCAAGTGGTGCCACTTGATTTTTATGACTCATAATTTCATTTAAATTAAACATTATTTACTAATTAAATCAACTTTAACCTAAAAGATTTTAACCTAATTCATTACCACTTGTTCCCAAAAAAATCATGTAACAACCTGGTTTTTCGTGACTTTAATTAAACTAAGGCGGAAAATTAATTAAGTCTATATATTACAAAACCAGCTGTTAATAATCGTAATAAAACTCTAAATACATAGTACGAGTTTAGAATAATAGAGTATAAGTTTGATTACATCCTCTCAAGCGTACAAAATAAAGAAGGTAAACTCTCCCCAGTATTCAATAGCGTTGGTTTCGGGGTACCTGCATTAAACTCTCATCATTTTCCCACACACTCTTTCGATACATGCAATTCTAATACAATATGCAATATGAATAATAAATAAGTAAAATAAAGAGCAAGTAGCAAATTAAACACGTAAGAAATTCATGATGATCCAAACATAGGCATAAATCAATCAAATAACGTAACATGCTCACAAATAATCATACTCAATAGGTCGTATTCCGACACTCATAACCAAATCATTCAGACAATCATCCAACAAACAAGACAAGGAAATGCATTCAACATGTGATAACAAATGAGTCTTCGTTAGTAAGGCGGAAGCATGCAGATATAATCCGCGCAGAAGCGGTCAGGGCCGAACGAAATCGGACGTGTCTGACAGGCAAAAGATATCTAAGGTAATAAGGACGGCCTAATCCCTTGTCTAATGTATGCATACACTACCTATCGAGGATCATACTTATTCGCTATTCAAAAGGTATCACCGACGAAAAGTTCGACTATCACCAGAGACGGGTACCCCCGGTTGGGGCTGGATTTTCCAATTACTGATATATGGGCCCACGGAAATATCAAGAATGCCCCATCCCTGAGGTTGTATATACCGTGTCGAGTAGCGATCTTAGGATCGTTATTTCGCCTTGGGCAACTCTGAGAGGGAGCCCAAGTCCCCATATACAGCTACCTCGTTAACTTCGAATTTCAAGAGTCGCAACATGGCGAACAATCCTAGTATTCTATTCAAGTAGCTCGTTTTTTCTCAATTCTCATAACCTCGTTTAATCTTAATAGATGGCAACTCTGAAACTTAAATATATCGTCGAACTTTGTATAATGAAATTTCAGTAACAGCAGTTCTTCAGGTAAAAACAGAACACATAGAAAAGTTTAATTATTTATTTTGAGTCCGTTCGTAAATTTTAAATATTTTTCACTATTCATTAATTTTTACTATTCACCGTATTTACTATTCACCGTATTTACTATTCATCGTATTTACTATTCCTCGTATTTGTACGTATTCGTATTTTCGTATTCCGTATTTGTACGTTTTTTTATACCTCGTATTTATACGTATTTGTATACGTATGCGTATTCTTATACTTCGTATTTATACGTATTTTTATACGTACTTGTATTCTTATACTTAGTATTTTTATTATATTTTATTTATACTTAGTATTTTTTTTTATACTTTTATACAAATTTTTATACTTAGGAGATTTTAGATGTAAAACCAAATTTTATTTTCTAAGTACAAAATTCTAGTTTTAAAGTCGTTAGGTTCGTTTTGTATTTAGTGATTTGAAAAATTACCTCGGAAGTAAAACTCGATATAATCTAAGTACAAAATTCTAGGGTCAAAGTTGTTAAGTTCATTTTGTACTTGGTGATTTTAAATAACATTTTAAAAGTAAAACTCGGTTTTATTTAGTCATATACTTAACTAATCTTTTAGCGGTTTTCATTTTTAGCGAGGTTGTCATAGTTCATTCTAAATAGTCCGTATGTCCACATCCAAATTTAAGCATAGGTAGTAACACTCGATTTCATTCATTTTAATACGTGTAACGTTTATTTTTATCGGTTTTGTCAATTCTTTTTATTAACGGTTTAATACATAAACAAATATAAACCTAATTACTATTCAAATTTAGTGACTAAGTGGTAAATTTATTTTGACCAAAATTGACTCAAATTAAGTAGGAATGCCGTGAGCCTTTATTTATATTAGCTATTTATTTCTTTTGTTGTTTTTATTAATAAATCATTACTTTAACTATTTTATTTACTTAAGTGATAAAAATAAAAAGTGACAAATTCATTTTAGGTCTAAAATGGACCCTAAGGCCGTGGCCACTCATACTTGCACCATTTATTTTCGTTTTCAAATTTTATCGGTTTTTGACTTAAAGTTTTTATATACTAATTATTTAGTTAATACTAAAGTGATTTAAACTAGCAAATAAAAACAATAAATACTAAAACTTGTAAAAATTTATAAATCAAATTTAGTCATAGGATGAGGAACACATGAATATATGATGAACCCTAGTATTTTTCATATGATTATTAATTAGTCAAATTTTCATATGTTTATATAATTTTCTCAAATTTTTCCTACAAGTCCAATTTAACTAAACTATTCATAATATGTTATTTAGAAAAATTAAAACTAAAAATTGGTCCAAATAATTCATGTATGCCGTGTATATGTATATATATTCATAAATTTTGATTTTTGATTTTTATACTTCTAATTCAACAACTAATTTATCTTATATCATTTATGTATTTAATCATGAGTGGAAAACATAACAAAACATTAACTAATAAATCATTTCAAACACAAAAATAATAACAATAGTTCAAGAACACAACAACACTTTAAAACATTTCAATTTCACAACAAATTCATTTTATACCCAAAACATAAACTAATTATATTTTCATGTTCATCTTATTAAGAGTATTTTAAGCATGTGATTTACAAAAATTAAAACGAAAAATTTAGTGAAGAACAAGGGGTAGGCCGTGTGATGTTAGTGTGTTACACTAATATTATTTTTCGATTTTTGTCTTCTAATTTTAACATGTGAAATACTAAGTGATAAAATAATTCATGCATGCATCAAAACAATAACATATAATCAAATTCGAGGCGCTTATCACATAAGTGTGCGGGAAGCACCTTAGGTTAGGTTTTAAGAGCAAAGATCAACAGTTGTCGGGGTCTACGATATGATCGAATTGGCTCAAATCGACTCCTCCACCTTGCTCCTCGTCTTTGATTAGGATTAGTACATAAAAATGAAATAAGCAAGTTAGTAATTTATTTTAGAACTAAACTAGCTAAATTAAAAATTTAAAGTGTAGTTTCATTTTTATGTTTAGGTGATGATTTAATTTTTTTTATGATTTTGATTTATGTTCATGTTTTAATTGTATGTAACAAGAGTAAGTGAGTACTAAATATAAATGGTGAGGAGTTTATTTAAGTGTGCTAATTAATTTAAGCAAATAGAATGAAAGTTTAAGGAAGAAAAGAATTAAAGAGGATGAAGATTGTATGTGTTCTTGAGGTTGCACAATGAACAAGCTTACTTGTTCTTGAGTTGAGTTTATTAGAGAGAAAAGGACTTAGAAAATTTGTGGTGTTTGTGTGTGTGTTTGTACGTGTGATGTAGTAGCGTAGTAGTAGTTGTAGTTTTGTATTATGTAGTATGTAGTTAAGTGTTAATAATATATAATCTTTAATTAAAATAAGCTAGAATGAAATGATGAATTAAGGTAGGATGGTAAGTCTTAGGTTTTGTGTAAGAGCAAGCAAAGTGGAAGAAGATAATCCTTGACCATGTAGGTCAAAAATTTCGGCCATACATGCATGTACCATGGCTCGATTTTTCGTTTTTGAAATTTTCGATTTGCGCGCACGCGAAAAGTCTCAAAATAAAATATATAGTCTTAAAATAATGTTTTGAAGTAAGACCGAAAATAAAAATGAAGAAAAACGTAGAAGGGTGATCAAAACAAAAATTGGGTCTAGGATCCTCGAAATTTTTAAATAAAAATTCGTTTGGTCGAAATATATATTTTTTTTTGTTGAATGTTATCGAATTAAATCATTATAACCAAACGTCAAAAAGTTTATCAGTTTAGACTTAGTGAGACTCATTATTTCAATTATTAGTGAAAGTGGTAATTAAACCAAAGTGAAATAGTAATTTGATAATAATATAAAATGTTTTGTTAGTAATAATCAAAATGATTAAGCTTAAACTACTTTAATTAGATTTGGATTATGAGTAAGTATATTTAAGAAAAGATTAGGTGACTTAATCACAATTAGGTGGCTTGGTCATTTAGTCAATGTTTGACCTCGATTTGCGTGCCAAAATTTGTCGTTGAGAAATTTGTCGCCGATTCATCATTTGATTTATCGAGTCCGAATATGTAAAAATAAAGTTCAAATTCAAAGTAATTCAAAATGGTTTTAGTTTAGGTGCAATAATAATTGTAGTGTATTGTTTTAGAAAAATAAGTGAGCGAGGATGATTAATTATTGATTTCCTAATTATAATTAGCTTAAATTAACACGGGGTGTTACAATCCTCCCCCCTTAAAGAAGTTTCGTCCCCGAAACTTAAAGTAATCTGGGTGGTTAAGGTTACCTGTGCTAAACAGCTCCGGGTACTTTTCCTTCATCGACGCTTCGGTCTCCCACGTTGCTTGTTCAGTCTTCTGTCCCCTCCAGAGAACCTTGACTAAGGGTATCGACTTGCGTCGTAAGAACTTGGTCTCTCTGGCGAGAATTTCCACTGGTTTCTCAGAGTAAAGCATGTTAGGCTCGATGGCGATCACATCGGGCGTAACAATGTGACTCGGGTCGCTTCTGTATCTTCTGAGCTGAGATACATGAAATACATCGTGCACTTTGGATAAGTTTGGCGGTAAGGCGAGTCGGTATGCCACCTCGCCAATTCGTTCAAGTATTTCGTAGGGTCCGATGTACTTTGGACTAAGCTTCCCCTTTAGTCCGAAGCGTCTTACCCCTTTCATGGGTGAGACCTTTAAGAAGACCTTATCTCCACTATTGAACTCAATAGGTCGACGGTGCTCGTTTGCATATTTCTTTTGGCGATCTTGAGCTGCTTGTAGTCGTTCTCGAATAATCTTTATGTGTTCAATCTGATCCTGTATAACCTGGGGTCCAGTACCCACGTTGTCACTAGCGTCGTCCCAACAAACAGGACTGCGACATTTTCTCCCATAAAGTGCTTCAAAAGGAGCACACCCTAGACTAGCATGATGGCTATTGTTGTATGAGAATTCAACGAGAGGTAAGCTCTTTTCCCAGTTCACGTTGAATTCCATCGTGCATGCCCTCAACATGTCTTCCGATTAATGCGGATAGTTCGCTCTGTCGGCCAGTCGATTCTTTGGATGAAAAGCCGTACTCATTTTCAATTTACTACCCAAAGCCTCTTGCAATTTCTTCCCGTAAATGCGATGTAAATCTTGCGTCCCCTGTCGATATGATGTCGAGAGCACGCCATGGAGTCGTATTATTTCCTTTTAAGTAGCTTTGGCCGATTCTTCCAATCCCAAGTCTCCTTGATCGGAGCAGTGAGTTGCTTTAGTTAGGCGATCCACAATAACCCATATCGCATCCTTGCCACTGCTTGTCCTTGGTAACCCCATGATAAAATCCATGGATATGGAATCCCACTTCCCTTGAGGAATTTCCAACGGTTGGGCGATCCTCCCGGTCTCTGGTGTTCAAATTTTACCTTCGGCAAATCATACATCTAGCCACGTGCTCGCGATCTGCCTTCATCCTTATCCACCGTAAGCGTAATTTGTGTCCTTGTACATCTTATGCGAGCCAGGATGTACCGAGTAGCGAGTACTATGTGCTTCGTCAAGGATTTTGCGTTTCAAGTCTTCATTATTAGGTATGCACCACTGGTTGAGCGTAGACTCCGTCAGTGTAAACTTCAAACCCTTGCATTTCCTTACGATGGAATTCTTTCCCTAATTTCCAACAATGCCGGTCTTCCCATTGTAGCACTCGGATGTCATGATATAACTCCTGGTTCAACCACCATTGCATTTAGGTGCAGACGTCCGATTGTACCAGTCTAAGCTCGACCTTTTTAGATCCTGGGCGATGTCCGAGGGAATCTCCCAAATGTTGTTGAGTGTGTATTGTCTTACGGCTCGATTGCATCGGCAACTACATTAGCTTTTCCTCGTGGTATAGTAACTCAATCTTGTAATCTTTGATCTGCTCTAACCATCTTCATTTGCCTCATGTTCAAATCTCTTTGGGTGAAGATATATTTCAAGCTCTTGTGATCGATGTAGAACTTAATCGACCCAGTAGAGATAATGACGCCAAATCTTTAGTGCAAACACAACCGCGGCAAGTTCTAGGTCGTGAATTGGGTAATTCTTTTCATGCACCTTAAGTTGTGCGGATGCGTATGCTATTACTTTCCCTTGTTGCATCAAGACGCAACCCAAACCATTTAGTGATGCGTCCATCATGCACCTCATATTCATCCCCATCGGTTGGCAAGGTTAAAGCGGGGCGTAGTAAGCCTTGTCTTGATTCTTGGGCACGCTTTCTCACGATCGTCGTTCCATATGAACTTCGATTCCTTTGTATGCGATTTGGTCATTGGGCGGAGCTACCTTCGAGAAGTCGTGAACAAACCTCCTATAATAGCTACCCAATCCTAGGAAGCTTCGACTTGATGGATCGCTTTTGGTGCTACCCATTCCTTGACAGCCTCAATCTTCGCTGGATCCACCATCACCCCTTCCTTGGAGATTACGTGACGTAGGAACGCCACTTGGTCAAGCCAAAATTCACACTTTGAAAATTTAGCATACCATTTATGATCTCTCAAGATGCTCAGGATAACGTGCAGGTGTTCCGTGTGCTCTTCTTTATTCTTGGAATAGATCAGGATGTCGTCAATGAATACGACAACGCAGATGTCGAGATATTCGTGAAAGGTCCTGTTCATTTGGTCCATAAATACTGCTGGGGCGTTGGTAAGGTCGAACGGCATTACTTTGAACTCGTAATGTCCGTACCTTGATCTAAAGGCGGTCTTTTGTATATCTTCTTTACGAACCGCGATATGATGGTATCCTGATCTCAGGTCAATCTTGGAGAAAACTCCTGCTCCCTTGAGCTGGTCAAAGAGATCGTCTATCCTAGGCAGAGGATAACGATTCTTGATCGTCACTTTGTTCAATTCCCTGTAATCGATGCAGAGCCTCATGCTCCCATCCTTCTTCTTTACAAAGAGTACCGGTGCACCCCAAGGTGAAACACTCGGTCTTATAAATCCCAATTCAATCATCTCCTCCAACTGTTTCTTGAGTTCCTGGAGTTCGACAGGAGCCATCCTGTATGGTGCTTTTGATATAGGTGAGGTGCCTGGTATGAGGTCGATCGAGAACTCAACATCTCGTGCGGAGGCATACCTGGTAATACGTCTGGAAAAACATCGGGGTATTCATTCACGATTGGGATATCTTCAATGCGTAGGGTGTCCTCGACCTTAGTAATGCTGCAAAAATACACCTGGTGTCCCTTTCTCTCCATACTCTGAAGTTTCAGTACAGAGACTAACTTCACTCCTCTTTTCCTTTTAAAACTCTGGTATGACACTTCCTTCCCTTGGTTAGTTTTCAAAGTGATTTTCTGGTCGTGGCATTTAAATGTTGCGTTATGACGAGCTAGCCAGTTCATTCCCAGAATTACATCGAACTCGGGAAGGTCAAACAATACAAGATCTGACAGGAAATCTGTGTTGTGAATCGAGATTTTTACATTATTGTATTTTGAAGAACAAGGAATGTTTTTACCATCTGGTAGTGATATGTTAGTTCTGATTTGTTCAGGGTTTGTGAGTTTGGATTGTTTGATAAATTTTGAGGATATAAAAGATAAAGATGCTCCGGTATCAAACAAAATGAAAGCAGGTACTGAATTAACCAAAACTTTACCGGTGACGACGTCAACATCGATAATATCATCAGACCCTTCTTCAGACTCGGTCAGGACGTAAACACATCCCTGAACTCTAACGGCTGGCGGCGGCCCTGCATTTGTTTTGGCAGCATTACCCCTCTTTGGGCATTCATTCGACTTGTGTCCCACTACTTTGCAGAAGTAGCACACTACCGGCTCCCCGTTGCAACGCTTCCCCGGGTGGTGTGGCTGTCGACAGAAACGACATTGACCTGCTTGAATGGGTGGAGTTCCGGGAGGTTGTTGGTTGTTCCTCCCTACGAATCCGGTGGGGTTTCGGTTGGTGTCTGAGTGCGCTCGCCTTTATTTCGATTGTCTGATTTTGGAAACCGCGGCCAGAACATCGGTTTGTGGATGAAACTAGCACTCGCCACGGGGCGCAAGGTCTTCTTCTTCTTTTCTCCTCGGCTTCTCCTTTTGAATGGAGGCCCGGATACACGTTGCCTTTTCGTGAGGCTTCCGCAAAGTTCTTGCAGCTTGAACCCGCTCATGTTCGTCCTCGGGCCGTAAGTCATGCCTCTTACGTGCACAGTCATGCGAGTTCCTCCTCGTTAGTTATAATCCTGGGAAGCGAACTTGGGCCGGTTCCTGGTATTTTTCCGTGTACGCTTGTAGGGACATATCGCCCTGGCTCAGGTTCCTGAACTCCTCTTCCTTATCCCATTTCAATTCCTCCCCAAAGTACTTGTTTTCTAACAGAGTCTTGAATTCACTCCAGGTGTAGATTCTTAAGGGAAAGGTGGACCTGATTAAACGCCACCAACTGTTGGCCTCTCCCTTGAGGTAGTAGGCCACTACGTTCACTCTCTCGTTAGCCGGAGTCTTGCTAAGTTCTAGCAACTTCTCCATCTCTTCAATCCACTCTGTCAAGACTGTGGGGTTGACAGAGCCAGAGTAGGGTTGAGGTCTGTGCTTTGAAAATCTCTCAAACGCGGATTGGTGGTTACCCCCACCCTGATGTTGTTGGGCATTCTGAGCAATCTTAATGATTGCGTCTTCGAATCCTCTCCTCCTTGCTTCTTCTTCGATGAACTGTTGGTCGAGGTCATTGTTGGGGACAAAGTTTGCAGCCATTCTGTAAAATAAAATAAAATAAGGACAAAGCTGTATGAATTTTGAGTAGTTTCCAAGATAGACACATAATAAAATGCAAGGTAAAATACATTTCATTGATAATGTAAAAGGATTACATCAAAAAGTTACAAGGCCTCCTAATACATTCTCTATGAAATGAACTAAGGTGAAAACTTAGATACAAGTTCAGCAAAATAACATAAAAGTTTAGATACATTCTCAAGAGATATGAAATTGGATCGAGAAGGACGAAAAGGTTGGTCGTCTGTACTTAAGCAAAGTACGAATAGCAGTGCTCCTTTTCTGAGAAGTTACACTTATACTTGATAGCATAAGTCGCATCACTCAAGCCGAGCTTGAAGTCCTCCCAACTCAGGTAGTAGTCACCCTCAAGGATAGCTGGGGAACGTAGTCGTCTCCACCAAGCTTTGGCCTCTCCGTCGAGGCAAGCAGATGCTAGAGAGGTCTTCCATTCTTCTGGAATGGAGTGTTTCTGGAACCTCTCGTTCATGCTCCTGGTCCATGTATACAGAGGGCCTCCAATCCCCTCGTACGTATCAGGTTTATCCTGCATAAATGCCCCGATCATGTCGGTAATATCTGAGGACCGGCGAAGGTGATCAGGAACTCGATGCTCCATATAGGGAGTCTTAAGAGCCCTAGTCTTCCAGTCAATCTCTGAATTTTTCGAGTCGTGCGATCTCTTCCATGTTTTCATTCTCTGACGTTTCGCAAACGCCTCAATGGCTTTCTTTCGAGCCTTTTGTTTTGGAGTCCATTCAGAGTACTTTCCATCACAAGGTAGTCTCATCTGAAATCAATTTGGAAAAATAATTTAAATGAGATTTGGAAGTACAAACATGTATATAAAATTTTAAAATATTGAGTTAAGAATAGCACACGACTAGGTAGTAACATAACGTCTCCATATATATAAATATATACATGGGTAAAATATTACATTTCAAAGGAATATAATACATAAGTTCACCAAACGTCACATCCGAATATAACATCCATAGCCGTAGGAAAAGAAGACGATATTAAGATCGTTCTTAGGATGGTTAAAATATGGTTACAAATATTTTACAAACTGGAGTCGAATGACCCTAAATATGATTTGCGACCCTCAAGAGCCTCCCAGAGGTGAGATCCCTCTCCCATATGATTGGAGGTATGATGGCGTCGGGTGGAAATGGAGGATAGTCGCGCTCATATTCTTGAATCATCAAACTGTCGAGTAGTTCATCATACTCCATCCACGCAGGTGGTCCCTCCACCCTCTGAAGTGGATCTGGATGGTACATGCGATCCATGTACAGCTCGTAATCAGAGAGAAGTCGCCAACCTAGAGGTGCCCAAAACTCATCGTATGGGTGAAAGCTCTCAATCATGGTCAAACTGATGCCAATGCCCCTCGTGTGGTAGATCCTGCCGTCATGATTCCATGAGCTTCCACATATCGCTCTATATGGAGAGAATGGCTACGTATGCACTCTCCTAGTTGCATCATCGGTGGACGCCTTGGTGCATAGCAGCGGAAAGAACGGAAAGATGACATCCTAAGGGCCTTTGTCAGACTAAGTTAGCCATAGAGCAAATAGCAAGTACAAGCATGGTAAAAATTAAGATTCTAACGCTCGTCAAACTAGTTTATTATTATTTAGTCGGTCCTTAAGATTCTACCCTTTCTCACATTTTAAAATGATCTAAGTTATTATTTAAGCGATCTAGAGATTCCTAATTTATTATTTGATCCTATAAGTCTATGCCTGACATACGATATGAATGTCTGGCCCAGGTGTCGTCTCGCTAGATGAAATAACTTTAAGTTATTCACGATTACTGAAAACGACTCGATACCAAGCAGAATAACCTGCTTTTTCGTGACTTTAATTAAACTAAGGCGGAAAATTAATTAAGTCTATATATTACAAAACCAGCTGTTAATCGTAATAAAACTCTAAATACATAGTACGAGTTTAGAATAATAGAGTATAAGTTTGATTACATCCTCTCAAGCGTACAAAATAAAGAAGGTAAACTCTCCCCAGTATTCAATAGCGTTGGTCTCGGGGTACCTGCATTAAACTCTCATCATTTTCCCGCACACTCTTTCGATACATGCAATTCTAATACAATATGCAATATGAATAATAAATAAGTAAAATAAAGAGCAAGTAGCAAATTAAACACGTAAGAAATTCATGATGATCCAAACATAGGCATAAATCAATCAAATAACGTAACATGCTCACAAATAATCATACTCAATAGGTCGTATTCCGACACTCATAACCAAATCATTCAGACAATCATCCAACAAACAAGACAAGGAAATGCATTCAACATGTGATAACAAATGAGTCTTCGTTAGTAAAGGCGAAGCATGCAGATATAATCCGCGAAGCGGTCGGCCGAAACGAAATCGGGACGTGTCGGCAGACAGCAAAAGATATCTAAGGTAATAAGGTCGGCCTAATCCCTTGTCTAATGTATGCATACACTACCTATCGAGGATCATACTTATTCGCTATTCAAAAGGTATCACCGACGAAAAGTTCGACTATCACCAGAGACGGGTACCCCCGGTTGGGGCTGGATTTTCCAATTACTGATATATGGGCCCACGGAAATATCAAGAATGCCCCATCCCTGAGGTTGTATATACCGTGTCGAGTAGCGATCTTAGGATCGATTATTTAGCCTTGGGCAACTCTGGGAGGGAGCCCAAGTCCCCATATCTGACTACCTCGTTAACTTCGAATTTCAAGAGTCCCAACATGGCGAACAATCCTAGTATTCTATTCAAGTAGCTCGTTTTTTCTCAATTCTCATAACCTCGTTTAATCTTAATAGATGGCAACTCTGAAACTTAAATATATCGTCGAACTTTGTATAATGAAATTTTAGTAACAGCAGTTCTTCAGGTAAAAACAGAACACATAGAAAAGTTTAATTATTTATTTTGAGTCCGTTCGTAAATTTTAAATATTTTTCACTATTCATTAATTTTTACTATTCACCGTATTTACTATTCACCGTATTTACTATTCATCGTATTTACTATTCATCGTATTTACTATTCATCGTATTTACTATTCATCGTATTTGTACGTATTCGTATTTTCGTATTCCGTATTTGTACGTATTTTTATACCTCGTATTTATACGTATTTTTATACGTATGCGTATTCTTATACTTCGTATTTATACGTATTTTTATACGTACTTGTATTCTTATACTTAGTATTTTTATTATATTTTATTTATACTTAGTATTTTTTTTATACTTTTATACAAATTTTTATACTTAGGAGATTTTAGATGTAAAACCAAATTTTATTTTCTAAGTACAAAATTCTAGTTTTAAAGTCGTTAGGTTCGTTTTGTATTTAGTGATTTGAAAAATTACCTCGGAAGTAAAACTCGATATAATCTAAGTACAAAGTTCTAGGGTCAAAGTTGTTAAGTTCATTTTGTACTTGGTGATTTTAAATAACATTTTAAAAGTGAAACTCGGTTTTATTTAGTCATATACTTAACTAATCTTTTAGCGGTTTTCATTTTTAGCGAGGTTGTCGTAGTTCATTCTAAATAGTCCGTATGTCCACATCCAAATTTAAGCATAGGTAGTAACACTCGATTTCATTCATTTTAATACGTGTAACGTTTATTTTTATCGGTTTTGTCAATTCTTTTTATTAACGGTTTAATACATAAACAAATATAAACCTAATTACTATTCAAATTTAGTGACTAAGTGGTAAATTTATTTTGACCAAAATTGACCCAAATTAAGTAGGAATGCCGTGAGCCTTTATTTATATTAGCTATTTATTTCTTTTGTTGTTTTTATTAATAAATCATTACTTTAACTATTTTATTTACTTAAGTGATAAAAATAAAAAGTGACAAATTCATTTTAGGTCTAAAATGGACCCTAAGGCCGTGGCTACTCATACTTGCACCATTTATTTTCGTTTTCAAATTTTATCGGTTTTTGACTTAAAGTTTTTATATACTAATTATTTAGTTAATACTAAAGTGATTTAAACTAGCAAATAAAAACAATAAATACTAAAACTTGTAAAAATTTATAAATCAAATTTAGTCATAGGATGAGGAACACATGAATATATGATGAACCCTAGTATTTTTCATATGATTATTAATTAGTCAAATTTTCATATGTTTATATAATTTTCTCAAATTTTTCCTACAAGTCCAATTTAACTAAACTAATCATAATATGTTATTTAGAAAAATTAAAACTAAAAATTGGTCCAAATAATTCATGTATGCCGTGTATATGTATATATATTCATAAATTTTGATTTTTGATTTTTATACTTCTAATTCAACAACTAATTTATCTTATATCATTTATGTATTTAATCATGAGTGGAAAACATAACAAAATATTAACTAATAAATCATTTCTAACATAAAAATAATAACAATAGTTCAAGAACACAACAACACTTTAAAACATTTCAATTTCACAACAAATTCATTTTATACCCAAAACATAAACTAATTATATTTTCATGTTCATCTTATTAAGAGTATTTTAAGCATGTGATTTACAAAAATTAAAACAAAAAATTTAGTGAAGAACAAGGGGTAGGCCGTGTGATGTTAATGTGTTACACTAATATTATTTTTCGATTTTTGTCTTCTAATTTTAACATGTGAAATACTAAGTGATAAAATAATTCATGCATGCATCAAAACAATAACATATAATCAAATTCGAGGCGCTTATCACATAAGTGTGCGGGAAGCACCTTAGGTTAGGTTTTAAGAGCAAAGATCAACAGTTGTCGGGGTCTACGATATGATCGAATTGGCTCAAATCGACTCCTCCACCTTGCTCCTCGTCTTTGATTAGGATTAATACATAAAAATGAAATAAGCAAGTTAGTAATTTATTTTAGAACTAAACTAGCTAAATTAAAAATTTAAAGTGTAGTTTCATTTTTATGTTTAGGTGATGACTTAATTTTTTTTATGATTTCGATTTATGTTCATGTTTTAATTGTATGTAACAAGAGTAAGTGAGTACTAAATATAAATGGTGAGGTGTTTATTTAAGTGTGCTAATTAATTTAAGCAAATAGAATGAAAGTTTAAGGAAGAAAAGAATTAAAGAGGATGAAGATTGTATGTGTTCTTGAGGTTGCACAATGAACAAGCTTACTTGTTCTTGAGTTGAGTTTATTAGAGAGAAAAGGACTTAGAAAATTTTTGGTGTTTGTGTGTGTGTTTGTACGTGTGATGTAGTAGTGTAGTAGTAGTTGTAGTTTTGTATTATGTAGTATGTAGTTAAGTGTTAATAATATATAATCTTTAATTAAAATAAGCTAGAATGAAATGATGAATTAAGGTAGGATGGTAAGTCTTAGGTTTTGTGTAAGAGCAAGCAAAGTGGAAGAAGATAATCCTTGACCATGTAGGTCAAAAATTTCAGCCATACATGCATGTACCATGGCTCGATTTTTCGTTTTTGAAATTTTCGATTTGCGCGCACGCGAAAAGTCTCAAAATAAAATATATAGTCTTAAAATAATGTTTTGAAGTAAGACCGAAAATAAAAATGAAGAAAAACGTAGAAGGGTGATCAAAACAAAAATTGGGTCTAGGATCCTCGAAATTTTTAAATAAAAATTCGTTTGGTCGAAATATATTTTTTTTTTTGTTGAATGTTATCGAATTAAATCATTATAACCAAACGTCAAAAAGTTTATCAGTTTAGACTTAGTGAGACTCATTATTTCAATTATTAGTGAAAGTGGTAATTAAACCAAAGTGAAATAGTAATTTGATAATAATATAAAATGTTTTGTTAGTAATAATCAAAATGATTAAGTTTAAACTACTTTAATTAGATTTGGATTATGAGTAAGTATATTTAAGAAAAGATTAGGTGACTTAATCACAATTAGGTGGCTTGGTCATTTAGTCAATGTTTGACCTCGATTTGCGTGCCAAAATTTGTCGTTGAGACATTTGTCGTCGATTCATCATTTGATTTATCGAGTCCGAATATGTAAAAATAAAGTTCAAATTCAAAGTAATTCAAAATGGTTTTAGTTTAGGTGCAATAATAATTGTAGTGTATTGTTTTAGAAAAATAAGTGAGCGAGGATGATTAATTATTGATTTCCTAATTATAATTAGCTTAAATTAACACGGGGTGTTACAAATCACAAGTGCAAAATCACATTCCTTGCCCTAAAATGTCGTGTGCCTTGCCTCCTTTCTCTCCCATTATTTTTCTTCCATTTTTCTTCCTAAAACACTTATAATAAAACCTTAATATTATTCTAATAAATCCTAAGTATTCCTAGTTAATTAGTGGGTATTTGGAGCTAACTATCTTGGGTGTTTTGGGTGAAGAAATTTCCGATCTAAAATTTATTTTAGATCCACGACGATTAACATTCAAAATAAGGTGACTAACTATATCTCATATTAGCCTCTTTGAAAATTAATTTGATTTTTATTATAAGTTTTATGAGTATGATTTCTATGTTAAAATATGTTAAACATCATGAATATGTGCTTGTATGATATGTGGAGTATAATAAAATGATAATAAATAAGTAATATAGATAATAGTTAAGTTGTAGTAAAATGTTCACATGTTAAGCTAAATTAATTTTGAGCATTTTTAATTATGATTCATATGATTTTTATGTTTAGTTATGTTCTATTTAAGTAGTAATCATATATAAAAATTACGTGAAATTTTAACAATGAGTTTAAAGTGATTAAAAATCAAAAATAAAAATTGTATGTTCATGTTTAGACCACTCGGCATTTCCCATTTTTTTTTAATGTATTTTCACTTTTAATTTTTGTAAATAATATGTTGTGTTAAGTTAGTTAAAATGGATGTTATCATGTGAAAAAAATTAAATTAGGAAAATAAACTATAAGTTGTTAAAATCGAAAAAGGTGTTCTTGAGCTTTATTTTGGTCTTCATGTGTGTTCTTGAAATCTTCATGTTGATGTTCTTCATTTTACTCATTTTGATTTTGTTTTATTTTATGTTTGTTAATAATTTGTGTTTATGTTTAGTTATTGTTTTATATAGTATTAGTATTATGTTATAAATCAACTTAAACATTATAAATCTTTAAGAATTAAAAAGTTAGAAAATTAAAGTGTAGAAAAACACTATTCATAAATATAAATGAAATCTTTAGTAAATTTCATTTTAGTTTAAATCGTTTTAGTATAATTAGAATAATTAGAGTATAAAACTTTAAGCTAAAAACTGATAAAAATTGAAAAATGAAATTTTGAACAACTACATGCTTGCTCACGGCATTCACCCTTATTTTGGGTCAAAAATTACTTTTATCACATTTTAGTTTATTGTTAAAATAATTTAATTATTAGTTAATAAGTTAGAATTAAGAAATTAGAAGAAATAAAACAATTTTGACATATACTTAAAACCACACGGCATTTGTATATAAAATGGACTAAATATGATCAAAATGAAATTATCACTAAATCACTAAAGTTTAATAGTTAGTAGAATTGAATTTTTGTATAAATCGATTTAGATATAAATGAAATATAATAAACCGATAAAAATGAATAACCGTTATAAAAATAAATTAAATCGTATGCTACTACCTATGCAATTTGGACTGTGGGACTTGGACATACGGACTAAATGAATCATCCACGATACTATTATTTTAAAAATGAAAATCGCTAAATTTAGTAAATAGACGACTAAATTTAACTAAGTCTCAGTTTAAAATAAATATCTTTTATCACTTTTTACAAATCGAACTTAACGTTTTTAAAACTAGACTTTTAAAAGATTTTCACAAATCACTAAGTGCAAAACGAACTTAACGACTTTGAAACTAGAAATTTATACTTAGCAAATAAAAAGGTTTAGTTTTATACCTAAAATATCTTAAGTATAAATACCTAAAATATCTTAAGTATAAATACCTAAAATATCTTAAGTATAAAAATACGTACAAATATAAGAATACGTATAAGTATAAAAATACGAATAAAATACGAAGTATAAAAATACGAATACGTATAAAAATACGTATAAAATACGAATACGTATAAAAATACGTATAAAATACGTTGAATAGTGACCGATGAATAGTGATTTGTGAATAGTGAAAAATTTTCAAAACTTGTAAAACAAGTTACGTCTCAAAGTTTAAAGATATTGCAAATTTAAAAATTTGAAATATTGAAATAATTGAAAATTTTACTAAGTATAGAAAATTTAAAATGATTAAGTAAATGACTTAAAGTGTTTGAAAACACTTAAATAAAATTGGACATACTAATAAACGTATCAATATAGAAACCTAAAAACGTTAATAATTAACAACACTTCAAATAATAAACGAATATGTTATGTGATCATATGAAACCGAATAAAATATTTAAACGTTTGACGATGAGACTAGGAGAGTCTAGTAACATGTGATATGTAAATATCAAATAAATAATAAATCTGAGTAAGTTAAAGAACGGGTCAAACGCTTGAGCCTCCGATATGAAAACGTCAATCGTAAGTGAAGTAGGGTTAAGATAGTCTTGTGCGGATACCACTATCTCGGTCCTCTGGCGTTGGCCATATCGAATAGTGTGGTTTAAGCCGTGACTTTATTGCTTAGCATCTTTTGCCCGTCTTGAATTCTGCGCCTTAAGTCGTATAGCCAAAGCCGTACAAGATAATGAATATGCCAACTCTTAGTGGGTCAGGCTTTAGGAAATAGTCGTTTTTATCCAGAGTTAAGGTGCTCTATGATTAGCATAGCCTACTCTTAAAGTGGATATTAGTGTATGCATACTAGACTAGGGTTTTATTCCCCTATTTCGCTAAAGTTACCAGGGCACCCGTGACCTTGTGGATTCAGATCGATTATAGCGGTTCTGTCTCCTTGCCGTGTTTCGTTCTTAGTGGGCGCGACACTTGCATTCGTTCTTACCCTGCATAAAGATTACTTGACGAGATTATATCTGAAGTTCGAATCATTTCGAACACTAGAAGATGAGATGCAAGTACTATAGTATTCGGCGTGGTTTACGAGTCGAGTAAGTTGCTGCACTATGGTAGTGAGATGCAAGCGACTAGAGTACAATAGCCTACTCAGTGGTCAGGCTCGTAAGCAGTATGTGTTGCCTGTTGTATGATTAATTGAGAATGAGTGTGTACCATCTTCGAAAACTAAAGACCACAAATTTCTGAAGTGAATCGAGTCTGCATGATGTGAGTTATACGATATGTATGTTTGTCTGCGATCTAATATCGCTTTGTAATTCTGCTGATATGTTGTGACACTATTGCTATGATATTATCTGTTATTGCTTTCATAACTGAATATCATGCTTATATGATTTATCGCTTTAAACCGCATGCTTATTATGACTTATATGTCTGTATCTGCTATTTGTAATAAGCATGTTTATGTTTTATTATAACGTTATAGTTATAAAGCGATAATAATAAACCAAAGTAATTGAAATCGAGGGTAAGTATGAGCATAGCTAGTCACTGTCCGCTCAGCGGGCACCCCCCATCAGTTTATTGTGCAGGATTACCATGGACCGGGAGCTGGATTTTGGACGGGGACACGAGACGTTTTATTGCTTACCTTAGTTGTTTTTACGAGAGATGTAATATATTTAACGCTACTCTTTTAGCTTTCCGTACTTAGAGTTGTATTATTCAACTCTTGAACGATGATGTACTATTTTAGGTTTTATTGTATATTTAATAACGCTGGTTTAAGACTTAATTAATTTCCGCCTTAGTAATTAATGTCGACTAAAAACCAGGTTGTTACACTCTCTCTCTACCCTCTCACTAAAACCAACGACCCAAAACACTCTCTAAAACCCAAACCCTAACTTCATCCCCCTCCAAACACTACTTCAAGTTCTAATCCATTTTCATGGCGGAACGAGGACAACAACGCAAGCGCGGTAGAATCAATACTCGTCAACAAGCGGCTCTCCCCGATGTCGAGCCCGACATCGATTTTTCCGAGGTAATTTTCGCTACCGAAACTCAAAAAACGAACTTTCAAGCTTTTAAGCGGCGACCCCTCCTCCCTACCCGGTTTATTTGCCGGAATACCTTGCGTGCTTTAGGTATCGATGCGGTTACCGAAAAGCTTTTTAATGGTGTCGGTATGGAAATGATGTTCGGTTTGATGTGTTTAACTTATGCTCGCCTCACTTGGGAATTCTTGAGTTCGCTTACGGTCGTACGGGCACGATCGTCGGATAGTATTGAGCTTCACTTCCGTCTAATGAATAATAATTGTACTTTGACGGTTTGTCAACTTGGCTCTATCTTTGGTTTCACGCACCATAAGGAGCATACCGCTCCCGATTGGTTTAATGTAGGAGAGTTATGGGGAGCGATCTCGGGCCTACGACAGGAGCCCGGGAAACACATGAGTGCACCCTACATTCATCAGCCGGCTATTCGCGTTTGGCAGCGATTCATGGGGTGGACGATTTTTGGTCGTAACGAGCCTCATAATGTTAGGACCGAGGAGATTGCTATCCTTGGTCAGTACTTGCGCAGAGAACCAGAGCGGTATTATATTGATCTCGCCTACCACCTTGCCCTCCACTTGAGGAAGTTAGCTTCGAACCCGACTTCTAACGTCGAGATACATGTGGGTGGTCTTATCACCCGAATTGCTATTAAGGTCGCGGGTTTCACTGACAACCCGCAGAAGGCGGTGCAGGGCGGTGTTCTCTTGGATATCTCCTACTTGTGTTCGCCTTTGAACTGGCTTCGCCCTGCTTCTGATGGTAAACGTATCTGGATGATCGGCAACAAGGAGAGCGTTCGCCTTCCTGCACCCACGCTCACTGGTGTTAGTTCGAACCAATCCTCTTATCTGCTTCCTATTCAGGATGCCGCTACGCCATCTATTCCCGTCCAGACTTATGGGCGGCGCGACAGGGCAGGTGCTTCTTCTTCTTCGGCTGCTGTTGAGGAGCCGGTTCAGCAGTTTACGGTACCACCACATACAGCTGCTGGTGGTACGCAGTACTTCGACCTCCACCCCGATATTGTTTCGATGATGGGTCGTATGGAGTTGGGAGTCACTGGGCTCCGTTCTGATTTTGATGACTTTCGTCATCAATACCGCGATGATTTGAGCACGACGCACGCGCGTATTGACAGGATATATGCTGATGTGGGATTGAGCTAGTTCCCGAGCTATGATGCGTACGCGAGGCAGGGTTCTGTTCCACCCGAGGGACCGCACCCGTCTTTCTTCACTTGGCCGGATGGCGGGTATACAGACCCGAACGTTCATGGAGGGCTTAACCTTCAGCCCGATTATTACTCTACCCCTTATACTGGTTTTGGGGTTCAGCCTGGCTATGGTGGATATGGAGCTCCGCAGCACTATCTTTGGTTTTGGTGACGCCTTGGCGCGTGGGTCGAGTCATGGACGGCCGGGGATGGCCGTAGACGACGAGGAGGATGATGATGATCTTGCGGCCATTGATGCTTATACTGATGACTCTCCGTAGTGGCACGCTGGCCACTACCCCCTGAGCATCTGCTGGCTTGGGGGAACTCATTTGTACAGTACGTTTTCTATTCTCTGTTTCGCTTTCGTTCCTTCCCCATTTTTTTTTAGGTCCTCCGGTTGTGTTTTTATGGATGTTGGTTGATTGTTTGCTGCTGATCACACTGAGGACATTGTGATGTTTAGGCTTGGGGGAGGAATTAGGTTGCTTCTTTATTTTCATTTTTGCATTTGTGTGTTAGTTTGTTAGTTTTACTGCTTTCTTTTTCATTTCCTTTTCCTTTTCAAAAATCCAAAAAAAAATAAAATAAAAAATGTCAAAAAAATCACAAAAATAGAGTCGGTTTAGATGTAGAAACGTGCAAAGCGACGATGATTTCATTTGCTTAATGTTTGTCCTTTTTCTATGCACTTGACGTGATTGAGTATGTGCTTTTCATGCGGTCTTGAGTCGATCTTAGGAGTCAGTTGTTTGGATTGCTGTTGTTGAACCTAGGCTTGACCGTGTTTTAGTGAAACTACATATATATAGTGAGGATTAGAGCCTCCAAGGCCAGTGACATCTATGACTGGTCTCCTTGTTTGTTAGGGTGTTTGTAGTTTCTCCTCGTGCAGGGCGTAATATTAACATGGATAAATGTGAATTCGGTCTGCTTAATACTGAGTCGTGTCGGGTTGGTGGCTAGCGGCATTACATGAGGAAAGGCAGCATTATACTTGTTTTATGAGCTCCACATTAGCCAAATGGCCTATTTTTCTTACCCTTTAGATTATAGGTCTACCACTTTTTGCACCTCGTCCTAGCCTTAAAGCTTGTTTTCGTACCACTTTTTGATTACCCGCTTACCTTTTTCAGTTTACCTACCCTTTTCGGGACAGTTGCATATTGATTTGGGTTTGTCGGTTATTGCTTGAGGCGTTGAGCAGAGGTTGCAGAAAAGAGTTGTAAGTTGGAGGTCTTATGTTTTCTGTCGTCAACCGTTACCCCGTTTATTTTTGTTTGCGTTTTAATTAAAAAAAAAAAAAACCGAAAAAAAAGAAGAAAAAGAAAAAGAAAACAAAAACACAAAAACATGTTGTTTCATTTGGGGTTTGTACATTATGCGGTTGTATGACGTGATTATTCGACTTTTCTTACGGAGGTTGTTATTTGAGCTTGAGTTCAGTTTCTGCCTCTTAGTCGATTGAGTTGGGTTGACTGTTGTGGTGAGTTGATTTTGTAGTTATATGCGACTACCGATTTTAGCTCCACTTATCCTAAATGCGCTTGTCGCAACCACCTTTCACCCTTCACCCTGGCCTTCCCGCGTAAGTCCTTGGCATGTATTCTGGTCATTTGTTTGGTTGGACACGTACTTCGGTTGTAGAGATCGTTTTCACATTAGATTGCAGGCGTGTTTCACGAGTCGAGTAGGTGAGTGTGTTATCTTGCATCTTTACAGAATATCCACATATACTCACCTTGTTCTTATATGAGTGTAGAGTGAAACCCGTGAGGATACTAATTCAACGGCCTTGCAAGGTCGACGGTTCAACTTATTAGCTTCCTGCAGCTTGATTAGTTTGTATCGCGCTTATTTCCGTAGTTGGGAATTTACTCCTAACACATTTGATTGCTCATGATCGTTAAGTTGTATATGTTTGAGTGACTGTCGCATGCCTAGCTCTGAGTCGCTGTTTCTCATCTTTTGTATTATGTTGTCTGGTTTGTTTAGTAGTTAGATGAGTTGCTTGCTCGAGGACGAGCAAGAGTCTGGCTTGGAGGAGTTTGATAGTTGTTATTTTTATATGATTTTACCCCCGTCCCGAGCTGCTTTTTATTGTCAAAATGCGTCCTACGGGGCCATTTTGTTCTCACATTACGTCCTAGAGGCGCTTTTGTTGTATTTCCGCATTTTGCAGGATTTTATTCATTTACTAGGCGTTTCAGCTGAAAAGTGGATTTGACGGAACCCAAAAGACGACGTAAGGTTGAGCTCGGGACAGAAAGACGAGAATTAGAGTAAAGGGGCCGAAATGTTGAAGGAGTTAGCAAAGGCCCAAGAAGGTTGGAGTTGTGAGCCCAAAACGTTGGGCTCGTTTTAGCTGTGCACCGGAGCCGGTCAGACTGACCGGCGGCCGGTCGACCGGCCGTGGTGCATTTTCACTTACGGAAGCTGCAGTTTTATGTTATATTAAGGAGGAACTTTAATTATCAGATTATCATATGTTAATTAGACCTAGAACTACGAAATACACTTTGGCTCTATTCTCACTCTAGTTTTTACTGCTTTATCATCTTCAACATTAGAACTCAAGTTGGATTTCATCTTTGAACTTTGTAACCGTCGGTATTTCTCAATTTCAATTCAAGCATTCAGTTCTGGTAATTATGTTTCTACTTTATTCTTTGGTTAATTTATCTTTTGCCCTAGTTATGAGTAGCTAATTCCCCAACTAGGGTTGAGGGGGAATTATGCCTTTAATCCGGTATTTTGGTTAAATTGTTGTGATTAATTAGTTTATGCTTGTGCGATTTCTTCCTGCGCGATTAATTGACAATTGAATTTAGGGACGCCTTGATTTAATTGAACTTAGGGTAATATTGATTTAAGATCGAAAGCCTAATCAGTATTAGACCACCACGCGTAATTGATAAGATAATTTAGTAAGTCGCGAGAGCCCGCTAAATTAGCTTAAGGTAACATTGATTCGAGAGAGCGTGTTTTGCCCTAATCGCCTTGCATATTCTGATTGATTGCTATCTTGTTGAAATGATATTATCCGGATTATTGTCATAAGGAACCCGAAACCCTAGCCTTTTACCTATCGTTTAAACCCTCTTTTCATTGCTTTAGTTTGTTCTTTTAGTTCTATAGTTTACTACAAAACCCCTAAATTTCATACCTTAGGAATAGCCTAGACTTAGTAAACCTGCGAGTATACGTTTCCCTGTGGATTCGATCCCTTCTTACTGCTATCTATCGTTAGTAGTCCGTAGGGTTATTTTGATACCGGTGATACGACTTAGCTGTGTCATACATAATATCAAGTTTATACTAAGTGATTTCTAGATCAAAATCACTAGTATTTTTGGAGTAGTTCTTGGGTGTATCTCAAAGGACGTTTCCTATTTTGGAAACTTGGGTTGGAGGATCATCCTAATACTTAGCTCAAGAAACAAAAACTAGAAAGGAGTTCTAGTTTTGTGCCCATTTTTCCCTTTTAAGAAAGGTATAATTTTCTATAAACTTATAACAAAGTATCTAAGTAACCACATAGATCTTGCTCATCAAATTAGAGTAATTTGATTTACACTAATATTTGATTAGTGAATGGGATGAGATCCCTATAAAATGTCCCCCCAAACCGGCTTCAAACGGGGGGCTCAGCAACGGGTACTAGAAGTACCACCATCCATGGGTCGCGTCTGATGTGTCCTATATTTATATGCTTATATCCCCCTTGTTCGTTAGCGATTCTTTGCGTTTCCCGTGCTTTTACTTGCATTTCGCTTCCTATTTCTCTCCGTTTTGGATCTGCTGCGTTTTTGTGTCTATTTTGTAGGAAAACGTGCTTATTTGGAGTTTAGGATGCTGGTCGGGAAGTTTCGTGAAGTTTCGCTGAGTTTGGTGAAGTTTTGAAGTGTTTCGAGTTGGTCTCGTGTCGTTTCGGTTGCGCACGAGCCACGTTTCAATGTATGAAGGTGTCGTGGGACCTTGGGACGGAGTTTGAAGCTCTCATAATCATTTTGGAACTCGTCCCTATGCCTTGGGACGACTTTGGAGCAAAAATAAGCTAAGTACAAGAAGTGGCAAAAATGGACTCAAAACTTAATCACACGGGACAAGCTTGCCGTGAGCTAGGGATGGGCTGCCCTTGGTGTCCCGGATGGGACAGTGGTCCCGGAGGTCAGGGACGACCTTCGACTCTTCGTGTGCTTAAATTACATCGTCTATTTGAAGGGGTTTCACATTATATTTTTGCACGAAACTTTTACAGCATTTCTAAGACACTTTAAACTACATTCTCTAAAAATCCTAGGGTTCATACTTTTATACTTTTGTAATATCAATTTTTTCGACTCGGATTGCTTTGGTTTTGATCATCTATTTGGTTTTGTTGCTTGAATTCATCTTATTGTCCTTGGATATTTCTGATTGGTATTGCAATTCTCTACTCCCTTTTGATTATTATTTCAATATATATCGTTGTTGATCATGTCTTTTATTATTTCCCTTGCTTTTGTATTCGTATTCGCTATGTGTGAGTAGTTCTTTATCTAGGGAGAGAGAGTGATCATGGGTGAGTAGTCTAGGATGATTTTGGTGATGTTTTGAAGAGGGTTTTACATGTGGCTTTGGTTGTCTTGTTTTGATTGTGTTTGTTGATCCTTTGGCCAAGGATTAGTGAGCGTTTTCCACCCTTAAACTTAAGAATGAAAGCCTAGTTTAAGGTAGGGCACAAGACTAACCATTAGGACCCTCGGTAGTAAGTAGCGAGAGCCCGTTACCGAGACCTAGAGGACGCTTAGGACCAAGAGGCCGAGCCTATTCCTTAGCACATGTGATTCCTGACTCTTTTCTGTCACCATCCGTTATCCTAGCTTTACCTATGCTATCCCCGACTCCCTAGACCTTTCTCTTATAAGTTAAACCCTTATCTTTCGCTATAGCTTTAGTAAACCAACCAAACACTCGAACCGAGACTAGAATCACTCAAAGTAACCAACATTGCGACCATCTCCCTGTGGATACGATCCCGACTTACCCTTGCTATCCCTTAGGTTTGTCAGGTTTATCTTTGACTAGGCGAGTGCGACTAAGCCTATCAAATTTTGGCGCCGTTGCCGGGGAGACGGCTTTTGTTTTGTTGTTTATTTGGTTCTTTTCTCATTGTTTCTCTTGTCTCAAGGAACCTCAATTCCTTGAGGCCGCTTCTTACCGTTGCCTCGAGTGCTGTGCATGCCCATGTTATCTCGTGCGTCTCAAAAAGGTTTGGCAATCCCATTTGACCCGGAACCGGAGCGTACATTCCTAAGGCGCAAGAACTTGCTAAAGGACTTGGAAGCTACTATATCTTCTACTTCTTCCATCGAGGTTGCTCGAGTTGAACCCGACATAAAGAAAATGGTGAAGCTTTCCGATCACTCAAAACCAACCGCCGATCAAATTCCAACGGGCAATGCTATGCCAAACATAGCGGCCAACAACTTTGAGGTTAAGCCCGCCTTTATAAACCTCATTGAGCGAAGTCAATTTGGAGGGAGCCCCGGTGAGGACCCTAACCTTCACATTCAAAATTTCTGTGACTACTGTTCCACGATAAAGCAAACGGGCATGACCCAAGATCAGATACGAGAGATGCTTTTCCCGTTCTCACTTAGGGACAAAGCAAAGTTGTGGTTGAATTCTTTGAATCGTGTGGCGCTTGCGATTGTTGATTGGAACTCCCTCGTGTTGGCATTCTACCAAAAGTACTTTCCTCCCGAGAAGACCGCCATGCTTAGGAGCCAAATCACGAGCTTTAGGCAAAGGGGAGACGAGTCTCTCTTTGATGCGTGGGAGCGGTATAAAGACTTGCAACGTCAATGCCCTCATCATAGCATGGACAAGTGGTTTATCGTCATGCAATTCTACAACGGTCTCTACAATGAGTCACGCCAAGTGCTCGACTTCGCGGCGAATGGTAGGTTTGACAATATTGATGTGGAGGAGGCCATTGATACGATTGAAGCCATGGCGATCCATAATGCACAATATGGGAGTTCTAGGAATGTTCCAAGGAGCGGAGGCAAGCGTGATGGTGATGCGGTAGCCATGCTTTCATCAAAAATGGATGCCATGACCGCTATGATAAGCGCGATGCAGATGTGTGGTAGTTCTTCAAATGCTAGTGGACAAACGGTGGCGGCGATGCACACTTCCCAAGATCCGACTTGTGGTTCATGTGGCGTTTCCGGTCATTCCTCCTTAGAATGCCGAGGTATGTATCCCGTCCATGCTTTTCAATCTCAACAAAACAATCCTTACTCAAACTATTATAATGAGGGCTACAAGAATCACCCAAACTTGAGTTACAAAAGCCAAAATGTCTTGAACCCTCTACCACAACAACCACAACAAAATGCTCCACAAAATTTCAGCCAATATAATCCCCCACGACCTTACAACCCTCCGGGCTTTAATTGCCCCAATTTTCAAACTCAAAATGCTCCGCCACCGGTGCAAGCCGCTCCGTCTTCGAGTGGCGATCCTATGATGAACGAAATGAGACCCATGATGATGCAAATGGCTAAGACTCAAGAGACAATGATGGCTCAAATGCAAAAGAGCGATCAAGCGAAGGATGCGGCCATTAAAATGCTCGAAACACAAATGGCTCAACTTGCTTCCTCAAATTCTCAAAGGAAGCCGGACAATCTTCCTTCGCAAGGGTCACAACCTCATGATACCGTCAATGTCATCTCCTTGAGAAGCGGAATGAGCTATGATGGTCCGCCTATGCCTACTTTTGATGCTCCACCCGCTAAGGTAGTAAGTGAGGTAGATCCTACTCTTTTCCCTAACGTTTTAGGTGCTTCTAGTAATGGTTTTGCAGGTACAAGTAGCAATGGAGCCAAGGGAGGTGGTGTGACCGTGAGTGCCCAAGAAGAGCAGGCCGTGGGGCCCAATGATGGTGCAGCCGTGCTCAATGGTGGGGCCGAGCTAGGTTCACACGTGAGGAAGGAGACGGAGCAAGTTAAGGACAAGCCGGTCGAGCCACCGATTCAAATCAAATTGCCATTCCCGAGTCGAGTGGTAAAGTCTAAGCTTGACTCACAATTCAGTAAGTTCATGGAAGTGGTAAAGGATTTAAAGGTAACTGTTCCTTTCACTGAACTTGTCACACAAGTCCCCGCGTACGCTAAATTTTGAAAGACATCATCACTCGTAAGCGATCGTTTAGTGAGGTTGAGATTGTGGCTTTTACTGCGGAATGCAGCACTCTCTTACAAAACCAGTCTCCTCCTAAGCTAAAGGATCGGGGTAGTTTCTCCATACCTTGCACGATTGGTACTGTTTCTATTTCTAACGCTCTTTGCGATCTAGGTGCAAGTGTAAGCGTTATGCCTTACTCCGTATGCGAGAAACTCAACATGGGCGAGTTAAAGGTAACTAATATCACGCTCCAAATGGCGGATCGTTCTGTCAAACGCCCTCTACGTGTTTTGGAGGACGTTCCTGTCAAAGTGGGTAAGTTTTTTATTCCCTTCGATTTCATTGTTCTTGACATGGCCGAGGACTCCCAAATTCCTATCATTTTGGGTCGGCCCTTCTTACACACTGCTGGTGCTATAATTGACGTCAAGAACGGGAGGTTGACGTTGGATGTCGGAGGTGATAAAATAACTTTTAATCTGTCGACCGCTTTAAAACGCCCAATGTTGGAGGAGCATGTCTTTGCTTTAGATGTCATTGACGATTGTGTTGCAGAGAACTTACCTCAAGTCCTCGAGAGAGACCCTCTTGAGGCCGTGCTTTGTTGTCATGATGTTTATGCAGGTGAGCTAGGGAGGATGGATGAGGGTAGAGCTGTGATCAAAGACGACGTGCATGCTGTTGTGTGTGAAGGTGTTGGCCGAGATGGTGAGGCCAAGGATGGCCAAGTGTATGACGATGGTTATGATGATGAAGAGGATGACGGAAGTGGGTTCGTGTACGACGCGACCCATGGTTGGTAGTACTTCTAGTACCGTGCTGAGCCCCCCTGTTTGAAGCTGGTTTGGGGGGGCGTTTCTTATGTAAATATCATGTATGTACTTTGTTTCGTTTAAGACCTTTTATCGTTTTTCTCCCTTATTTTTATGGTCCCCGTGTTGATGTGCTTTAGGACACATTGGGGACACTGTGTCGTTTGGTTTGGGGGGAGGAACGCTTTGCTTTTCGTTTTGCATTTTCTTTTTCGTTTTTCATTTTCCAAAAAATCAAAAATCCAAAAAATCTGAAAAATCACAAAATCACAAAAAATCAGAAAATTTCTCAAAAATACCAAAAATACGTATCCCGACTGTTGTTTGCGAGCTTGTTTTGACCTTGATCTTTTCCCGACATCCCTTCCCTTGTACGCTTTTGAGCTTTGGCATGAGTTTATATTGTTGGATTAGCGCTACGGGGATGTTTAGACGCGCTTGCAGATGATGGCATGCTTTTACTTTGTTGGCTTTATCATTTCCGGACTATAGCTACTCTTTTTGTGAGGTTTTGAGCCTCCAGAGGCGGTTCATCTATCCTGGTCCCCGTGCTTTTATCGTGAGTAGTTCTCCTCGTGGGGTACGTAACATTAACACGCATAAGTGTGGCCCCTATCCCGTGTTCCCCGCGATTTTGTCACTAGTTTATGCATATGAGGTTTTAGTTGATTGCTTATTATTCACCTTATTCTTATATTGATTTATCCTCTCATATATGATCCCCTTACCCTTGTTCACATGAGTTTGCTAGCTACATTGGCAAATAGCCTACCCTAGCCTAGCTAGTTACCGCTTTTGCTTACTCTTGTGCTCGTTCGTTGGGTTGTGATCATTATATTGCTACGACTTGCTGATGTCGTTTGCTTGGAGAGTGTTGGTGAATATGAGTCGGGATTGCTGTTTCCCCGACCTTTTCTGAGGTATTTCCGTAACAATGTGAGTGTGCCCTTTTGCTCAAGAAAAAAAACAAAAAATCTGAAAAGAAAACTAACACAACACAAGATACAAAAGAAAGAAGAATGTGTGCACAAAATGAAGAGTTGTTGTTGTTGTTGTTACATGAGTGAGCACTTGTCTTCGATTGTTTTGTTGCGATGATGTGTAGAGGAGACCGATATGCTGTTTTCGGTCCATTTTTCATGAGAGTTGGGTTCTTTGTTGGCTTGGACGAGCACTTGAGTAGTACTAGTGGTTTCTAGTGGCTTTAGCTCAACGACTCCATAATCATTTGTCCACCTTTATGCCCTTACCCTCTCTTTGGCCTTTACACTCTTCATTTCCTATGTAAGCCCTCATGTTTGGTTCATTTTTGTGACATTATTTGTGTACGGGATTGCGAGATTTGGTCCATATTAGATTGCGAGCGTGCTTCCACAAGTCGAGTAGGTGAGTGTCATCACATATATCACCTTGTTCATCATTTGTGCAAGAGTGGAAACCGCGAGAGCTCCGTGATTTGATTGCTAGAGAGCCTAAGTCTAAGCCATGCTATTCATTCTGCGCCGTCTTGTAATTCTCATCCGTTAGCTAGCTATTTCCTACGTCCCATGCTGTTTCGGGATCGATTGCCATTTGCTCGAGCTACTTGCGGTTTGGTGATTGTTTGGGGAAGTTTTCTTATTCTCGCTTTGTCCTCTTTTTTTCTGTCATGCTTTGTTGCTTGAGGACAGGCAACGGTTCGGTTTGGGGGAGTTTGATGTGTCCTATATTTATATGCTTATAGCCCCCTTTTTCGTTAGCGATTCTTTGCGTTTCCCGTGCTTTTACTTGCATTTCGCTTCCTATTTCTCTCCGTTTTGGCTCTGCTGCGTTTTTGTGCCTATTTTGTAGGGAAACGCGCTTATTTGGAGTTTAGGATGCTGGTCGGGAAGTTTCGTGAAGTTTCGTTGAGTTTCGTGAAGTTTTGAAGTGTTCAAGTTGGTCTCGTTTCGTTTCGGTTGCTCACGAGCCACGTTTCAATGTATGAAGGTGTCTCGGGACCTTGGGACGGAGTTTGAAGCTCTCATAATCATTTTGGAACTCGTCCTTATGCCTTGGGGCGACCTAGGCTTTGTCCCTATGCCTTGGGACGACTTTGGAGCAAAAATAAGCTAAGTACAAGAAGTGGCAAAAATGGACTCAAAATTGAATCACACGGGACAAGCTTCCATGTGCTTAAATTACATCTTCTATTTGCACGAAACTTTTACAGCATTTCTAGGACACTTTAAACTACATTCTCTAAAAATCCTAGGGTTCATACTTTTATACTTTCGTAATTTCAATTTTCGACTCGGATTGCTTTGGTTTTGATCATCTATTTGGTTTTGTTGCTTGAATTCATCTTATTCTCCTTCGATATTTCTGATTGGTATTGCAATTTTCTACTCCCTTTTGATTATCATTTCAATATATATCGTTGTTGATCATGTCTTTTGTTATTTCCCTTGCTTTTGTATTCGTATTCGCTATGTGTGAGTAGTTCTTTATCTAGGGAGAGAGGGTGATAATGGGTGAGTAGTCTAGGATGATTTTGGTGATGTTTTGATGAGGGTTTTATATGTGGCTTTGGTTGTCTTGTTTTGATTGTGTTTGTTGATCCTTTGGCCAAAGATTAGTAAGCGTTTTCCACCCTTAAACTTAAGAACGAAAGCCTAGTTTAAGGTAGGGCACAAGACTAACCATTAGGACCCTCGGTAGTAAGTAGCGAGAGCCCGTTACCGAGACCTAGAGGACGCTTAGGACCAAGAGGCCGAGCCTATTCCTTAGCACATGTGATTCCCGACTCTTTTCTGTCACCATCCGTTATCCTAGCTTTACCTATGCTATCCCCGACTCCCTAGACCTTTCTCTTATAAGTTAAACCCTTATCTTTCGCTATAGCTTTAGTAAACCAACCAAACACTCGAACCGAGACTAGAATCACTCAAAGTAACCAACATTGTGACCATCTCCCTACGGATACGATCCCGACTTACCCTAGTTATCCCTTAGGTTTGTCAGGTTTATCTTTGACTAGGCGAGTGCGACTAAGCCTTTCAGCGTCGTACACGAACCCGCTTCCATCATCGTCCTCGTCATCAAGTCCATTATCATCAACTACGCGGCCATCATCGTCAACAGCTCCAATTGGTTGGCTTGCAGCAAAGCCAACTCCATCCATGCCCAATGCATCCTTAACAACGTCTTTACCCGCATCCATCCCTCCAAGCTCACCTGCAACAACACTATGACAACAAAGCACAACCTCAAGAGGATCGCTCTCGAGGACTCTAGGTAAGTTCTCCGCAATACACTCGTCGATAACGTCAATAGAGTAGACAGACTCCTAGAACATGGGGCGCTTTAAGGCACTAGACAAGTTAAAGGTTATGGTATCACCTCCTACATCCAATGTCAATTTCCCGTTCTTGACATCAATTACAGCACCAGCAGTGTGCAGGAAGGGCCGACCCAAAAGGATAGGAATTTGGGAGTCTTCGACCATGTCAAGAACGATGAAATCGACAGGGATAAAAAACTTACCAACATGGACGGGGACATCCTCTAGAACACCCAAAAGATGTTTTACAGAACGGTCCGCCATCTGGAGAGTGATATATGTGACCTTTAAGGGCCCCATGTTCAACTTCTCGCACACCGAGTATGGCATGACGCTCACGCTTGCACCTAAATCGCATAATGCATTATCAATGGAAACAGTACCAATGGTGCAAGGAATCGAGAAGCTACCCGGATCTTTTAACTTAGGAGGAAACTGGTTTTGTAAAAGCGCACTGCATTCAGCAGTGAAAGCCATAGTCTCGACCTCGCTAAAAGATCGTTTATGGGTGAGAATGTCTTTGAGAAACTTAGCATAAGCTGGGATTTGAGTGACTAAATCAGTGAAAGGAACCGTTACCTTGAGGTCCTTGACAACCTCCATAAACTTACCGAATTGGTCGTCAAGCTTAGACTTTACCACTCGACTCGGGAATGGTAATCGGATTTGAATCGGCGGCTCCTGCGGCTTAGCTTTCTCCTTCTCCTTCTCTTTTCCCACGGCTGCCCCACCTCCATTTGTCACGGCCTCCTTGGGCTCCACAGCTGCCCCATCATTCTCGGCCCCCCTAGGCTTCCCCACGGCTCCCTCTTTGCGTGTAGCACCTGCACTTAAACCATTCTCAACACGCAAATCATTAGTGGAAGCATTAGAAGTTACCTTACTTACCTTCACGGGAGGTACATTGACTTTGGGCATCGGCGGCCCATCATAGCTTGTTCCACTATGCAAGGAGATGGCGTTGGCGGTCTCATGAGGCGTCTTTGGTTGAGACGGAAGTGCTCCGGGTGCTCTCGTGTTGCTAGAAGACGCAAGTTGAACCAATTGAGTGTCCATGGCCTTGTTGTGAGCAACCAAGGATTGTATAGTAGCGTCTTTAGCTTGAGCCTCCTTCTCCATCTTGGCCATCATAGCCTCTTGGTTCTTTTGCATTGTGAACATCATGGCTTTCATCTCGGCCATGGGATCGGAGGCGGGTGGAGGAGCAACGGGTGCTTGGTAAGGTGGTCTAGCAAAACCCGGTGGGTTGTAGGGTCTAGGAGCATTGTATGGAGTAAAATTTTGTTGTGGGCTGTTTTGAGGTTGTTGTTGTTGGGGATTTAGGACATTTTGGCTTCTATAGGAAAGATTAGGATGATTCCTATAGCCTTCATTGTAGTAGTTTGAGTAGGGGCTGTTTTGTGATTGAAAAGCATGCACATGGTGTAATTGAGATTGAGTGTTCATACCTCGGCATTCCACGGAAGTGTGACCGGACGCTCCACATGAGTCACACGATGGCTCATAAGTAGTGTGCATAGCGGCCACTGATTGTCCTCGAGCTTGGGAGGAACTAGCTTGCATTTGACTCATCATAGTGGTCATTGCATCTACCTTCGCCGTAAGCAATGCCACCGCGTCCACGTCATGCTTACCTCCACCCCTAGGAACGTTCCTAGTATTTCCATATTGCGCGTCATGGATAGCCATGGCCTTGATGGTGTCAAAAGCCTCCTCCACATCGATGTTATCAAACCTATCATTCGCCGCGGAGTCAAGCACTTGGCGTGACTCATTGTACAATCCATTGTAGAATTGCATGACTAGAAACCACTTGTCAAGACCATGGTGAGGACATTGGCGTTGGAGCTCCTTGTACCTTTCCCATGCATCAAATAAGCTCTCATCTCCACGTTGTCTAAAGCTCGTTAGTTGACTCCTAAGCATTGTCGTCTTCTCCGGTGGGAAGTATTTTTGATAGAAGGCTAATGCAAGAGTATTCCAATCAGTCACACCATGAGCTACTCGGTTCAAAGAATTGAGCCATAGTTTTGCCTTGTCTCGGAGTGAAAACGGGAAGAGCATCTCCCGAATTTGGTTTTGAGTGACTCCGGCTTGCTTTATGGTGGAGCAATAGTCACAAAAGTTTTGCACGTGGAGATTAGGATCCTCCCCGGGGCTTCCCCCGAATTGACTTCGCTCGATCAAGCTAATGAAAGCGGGCTTGATCTCGAAATTATTGGCCACGATAGCCGGCATAGCATTGCCGGTAGGAATTTGAGCCGCGGTAGGCTTTGAGTGATCCGAGAGCTTCACCATGAATCTAGGCGGTGGAGGTTCAAGTTCAATGTGAGCGTCCTCGGTGGATGAAGCTTCAAGTTGCTTAAGTAGACTTTTGCGCGCGTACTAGGAAAGTACGCTCCGGTTCAGGATCAAACTGAATGTCCTTGCTAGCTTGAGACGTACGTGTTTTCCTGACCATACACAACACTAGAGCAACTATGAGAAGCGGCCTCAAGAAATTGAGGTTCCTTGAGACAAAAACAAAAGACTAGAAATAAGCAACGAAACAAAAACAAAAGCCGTCTCCCCGGCAACGGCGCCAAAATTTGATAGGCTTAATCGCGTCACCATATCAAAAATAAACCTGACAACACCTATGGGTAGATAGGGTAAGTCGGGGTCGAGTCCATAAGGAGATGGTTTGTAACACCCCGTGTTAATTTAATTCATTAATTAGCCATCAAATTCTATTTTCAAAGCTTAAATCATTTCCTAACCTTTTAACCTTTCAAAATCACATTTTTTGCAAAACATTCGTTTTGTAAAATTTCTCGACTTCTTCAATACTTTTTAAAATTTTTGAATAATAGAATAAATATTTTAGTCTTAGAATTTAAAAGTAGAAATATTTTGAAAAATCGTCAAACGCGCACACATTAACTTTTATCGCTTTTGACGCCCGACTTTTTAAAACTGACCAAATTCGAGGAAAACATTTTAAAACACAAAATGGACATTTTTAATGCATGAATAGTAATGTGGACTTAGTGTGTTGATGATGGAGGTGATGATGGTTTAAATCATTTAATTAAACATATTATTTCTAATTAAAATCAACCTTTAACCTAAATTCTTTTAACCTAAAGTATACTAACTTGTTCCCTTATTTTCACAAGTGCAAAAACATCATTTTTTTCTCCCATTTGAGCCGTGGCCTCCTTCCCCTTTTCTCCCTTTGATTTTTCTTCCATTTTATTACAAAAACCTCTTAAATAAAAACACTAAGGGGGTGTTTGGTTTGGGGGTATGGATTAGAAAAGAATGGATTAGATCAAATCAGGTGTTTGGTAAGTCCAATTACGAATGGATTTAGATACCTATGGGATTCTAAATCCACCCTAAACCCTTGGAATCACATACCCTACCCTCACCCCAAGTTTTATAATCCATTCCATCCATCCCTTATGTTTTATTTATTTATTTAATTATTGTTATTATTATTATTATTATTATTATTATTATTATTATTATTATTATTATTATTATTATTATTATTATTATTATTATTATTTTATTATTATTATTATTATTATTATTATAAATCCATTTTTATTGATATATAAACAAAGTTTTTATAAACTCATTATTAATATTATTATTATTATTAATTCTTTTTTTTTTTTTTATCAATGTTGTTATTATTGATCCAAAAGCACATTTTACATACAGAGTATTAATTTGTAAACAAAACCACTTATCATTCATTAGCACATCGATTTTGTGTCTTTTTGCTGTAACAAGTCACCATAATACTCCTTGACTTTCTCATTGAACTTGTTTTTCCCGAAGTGAACATTGAAAAATAATTAAAAAAAAATTAAACAAAGGTGAATTTGAAATATATATATATATAAAAACACATATAGAATAATTAATTAAAAAATTGAGCAGTGAATAATTAATTATTGAAGAAGGTGAAATTATTGAAGAAGGTGAACCAAACGACATGGATAGAAGGTACAATCCATTACGAACTCAAACCAAACAAACATTAGCATGTATGGGGTTCCAACTCCAATCCTCCCTGGATTCAATATCTAATCCATTCCATTCCAACTAGTTAAACCAAACGGCCCCTAATATTATTCTAATAATCTCTAGTATATTTTAGCTAATTAGTGGGTATTTGGAGCTTAATATTTACGGGTTTTATTTGAAGGTGAAGACGGGTTTGAGGGTGAAGCTTTGGACCTAGATAATATAGTCGATCCGGATAACCAATAATCATACCGACTAAGGTGACTAACTATGTCTTATATTATCTTTTTAGTAAATTAATTTGTTTTGTTATTATAATTTTATGAGTATGAAAATTATGTTAAATATGTTAAACATCACTTATATGTACTTGTGTGTTTAGGTGTTGTATAATAAAATGATAATAACTAAATAATATACTAAATAGATTATTGTAGTAATTTTGTTCTATGTTTAGTTAAATTAATTTTAAGCATTTTTAATTTATGTTCATATGATTTTTATGTTTATTTATGTTTTAATGAAGTAGTAATGTTATATAAAAATTATGTGAAATATTAAAAATGAGTTTAAAGTGATTAAAATCAAAAATGAAAATTTATATATATATATTACATATACACGGTTTTATTTAATTTTTTAAATAAATTTTCACTTTAAATTTTTGTAAATAATATGTTAGATTAAGTTAGTTAAAATGGATGTTACCATATGAAAAGAATTAATTTAGGAAAATAAATTATAAATTATCAAAATCGAAATAAGTGTTCTTGAGTTTTATTATGATCTTCATGTGTGTTCATATGATATTCATGTTGATGTTCATCAATATTGTTCACTTTGATTATGTTTTATATTATGTTTGTTAATAATTTGTGTTTATGTTTAGTTATTGTTTATATATATTGTTAGTATTATACCATAAATCAACTTAAACATTATAAATCATTTAGATTAAAAAGTTAGAAAATTAAAGTGTTGAAAAACACTATTCATAAATATAAATGAAATTTTTTTTAAATTTCATTTTAGTTTAAATCGTTTTAGTATAATTAGAATAATTAAAATATAAAGACTTTAAGCTAAAAAAACCGATAAAATCGAAAAATGAAATTTTAGAACATACTAGTGCATGCTCACGGCATTTAGGCCATTTTAGGGTTAATTTTTGTTTTTATCACTTTTTAATTTATTGTTAATATAATTTAATTATTAGTTAATAAGTTAGAATTAAGAAATTAAAAGAAATAAATCAATTTGACATAACATATACATATCACGGTTTTATCACTTTAAATGGACTAAATTTGATCAAAATGAAATTATCACTAAGTCACTAAAGTTAAATAGTAATTAGAATTGAATTTTTGTATAAATTGTTTTAGTTATAAATGAAATACGATAAACCGATAAAAATATGTAACCGTTATAAAAATGAACTAAATCGTGTGATACTACCTTTGCTATTGGATTATTGAGCTTGGACATACGGACTGTAAATGAATCATCCACGATACTATCATTAACTTAAATAGATAGACGGCTAAATTTAACTGAGTCTCGTTTTAAAATAAATATCATTGATCACCTTTTATAAACCGAACTTAACGTTTTTAAAACTAGAATTTTAGAATATTTTCATAAATGACTAAATACAAAATGAACTTAACGTTTTTAAAAACTATGATTTTCGAATATTTTCATAAATGACTAAATACAAACCGAACTTAACATTTTTAAAACTAGACTTTAGAATATTTTCAAAAATCGCCTAAGTACAAAACGAACCTAACGACTTTGAAACTAGAAATTTGTACTTAGGAAATAAAAACAAGTTTAGTATTATACTAAAATATCTAAGTACAAAGATGCGTATAAATACGATGAATAGTTAAATACGATGAATAGTGAATACGATGAATAGTAAATACGATGAATAGTAAAATACCATGAATAGTAAAATACGATGAATAGTAAATACGGTGAATAGTGAAAAGTGAATAGTGAAATACTGAAAATAATTGAAAATTTTACTAAGTATAGAAAATTTAAAATGAAGAAGTAAATAACCTAAAGTGTTTGAAAAACACATAAATAAAATTGGACATACTAATAAACGTTTCAATTTAGAAACTTGAAAAGCGTTAATAATTAACAACACTTCAAATAATAAACGAACGTGTTATGTGATCATATGGAACCTACCATTCAAATAAAACGCGTTTGTGGCGAGACTAGGAGAGTCTAGTAACATGTGATATGTAATATCAAATAAATAATGAATATTGAGTAAGTTAAATAAAAGGTCAAGCTTGGGCCTCAGATATGAAAACGTCAATCGTGAGTGAAGTGGGGTTAAGATAGTCTTGTAGCGGACGCCACTATCTAGGCCTTATTGCGATTGTCATCCCGAATAGTGTGGTATAGCCGGCAGTATTATGCTTTGTGCATCCTGCCCATGCCGTTACGCCTTAAGTCGTATAGCACATTAAAGTACAAGATAATGAAAAATTCAACTCTTAGTGGGTCAGGCTTTAGGAAATAGTCGTTTTATCCTGAGTTAAGGTGCTCTATGAATAGCATAGCCTATTCTTAAATTGGATATTAGTGTATGCATACTAGACTAGGGTTTTATTCCCCTATTTCGCTAAAGTTATCAGGGCCACCGTGACCTTATTGCGATTGTCATCTCACGGTTCTGTCTCCTTGCCGTGTTTCGTTCTTAGTGGGCGCGACACTAGCATTCGTTCTTACCCTGCGTAAAGATTACTTGACGAGATTGTATCCTGAAGTTCAATCATTTCAACACTAGAGGATGAGATGCAAGTATTATAGTATTCGGCGTGGTTTACGAGTCGAGTAAGCCTCTGCACTATGGAAGTGAGATGCAATCGATCAGAGTACAAGGGCCTACTCAGTGGTCAGGCTCGTAAGCAGTATGTGTTGTCTGTTATATGATTAAATGAGAATGAGTGTGTACCATCTTCGAAAATTAAAGACCACAACTTTCTGAATTGAATCGAGTCTGCATGACGAGAATGTTACAATACGTATGTTTGTTGCGATCCGATATCGCTTTGTAATCCTGCTGTGTATCTATGATACAAATGATATGATATTATCTGTTATCTGCTTTCCTAATTGAATAGCATGCCTATATGATTTATCGTTTTAAATCGCATGTTTATTATGACTAATATGTCTTTACATGCTATATGTTTTAAGCATGTTTATCGTTTTATCATACTATTATAGTTATAAAGCGATAGTAATAAACCAAAGTAATTGAAATCGAGGGTAAGTATGAGCATAGCTAGTCACTGTCCGCTCAGCGGGCATCCCCCCATAGTTTATTGTGCAGGACGTTCGTGGACCAGGAGCTGGATTTTGGATGGGGCCACGAGACGCTTTTATGCTTTACTTTATTGTTTTCCGAGAGATATGTAATATATAACACTACTCTTTTAACTACCGTATTTAGAGTTGTATTATTCAACTCTCGAACGAGGATGTAACATTTTGGGTTTATGTATAATTAATGACTCTGGTTTAAGACTTAATTAATTTCCGCCTTAGTAATTAAAGTCGACTAAAAATCAGGTTGTTACAGTTGGTATCAAAGCTGACTCGTGACCGTAACATGAATTGCCTAATGCGATTTATGTTTACCTAACGAGACACTGGGCGGACATTCATATTGTATGTCAGGCATAGACTAATAGGATCAAATAATAAATTAGATTTTTTCTTTTATTAGATCGCTTAAATAATAAACTTCAAATCGCTTTAAAGTGTGAGGATGGGTAGAAACCTTAAGGACTGACCATAGACTAAGGACTTTTAAATAACAAACTACTTCCCTCAAAATAAAACACACTAACTCGCGTATGCATGCTACTTCTTTGAAGTGGTGATTTAAACTAACAACTATCCTCGGATATAAAATCAAAATAATAATTCAACTCCCGAGGATTGAAGCATCGAAAGAAGTACCAAACGGCACGGAGTGAAGACATCTGTTAAATTCATAAACAATTCCACAAAAATACACTCTCTACTTTCAACCTTTCTTCTGTCTGCTGCAGAAAATGTACCAGATGCTTTTCAATGGAATAATATACCTAACCTCTGTGCTTACATGCATGACTGCTGTGATCACTTTTACCTCAAATAAATTCTATCAATGTCCAACATGCTATCTAACACCTTGCAATGCTAATAAGTCTCTTCACTTTCTAATTCTTTCAGAATGGCTGCACCTCCAATGACAGACGAGGAAAGACACCTCCTGGCCGAAGAATCTTTAATCCGTTTGGCTGAAATAGCCACGGACAACGCAAACCGCCAACATCATCCAAGCGCGTTTGATCGCATTTCCCGTCATCGTCCACCAACATACTCGGGTTCTAATGACCCTACCGACCTCACTAATTGGTTGGAGGAAATGAAGAAACTCATGGATCTGGCTAGAACGCCTCTAGAGGATAGAGTCAACATTGCCGCCTTTTACCTAAAGGAAGAGGCAAATGACTGGTGGAACGTAATCAGGACTAACGAGCCTGATACTACATTCACCTGGTACGAATTCGTTGAGAAGATCAAGGGGCGGTACTTTGGGTATGAGCTCAGTGTCGAGAAGAGGAGGAATTCATAAGTCTCAGAATGGGAGACATGACACTCCAGGAATACACTGAGAAATTCCAACAGCTGGCAAAATTCGGGGCTGCGATCGCTCCCAACGATAGGGCCATGACTCAGAGGTACCTGCGCAATATGTCTAACGATCTGCGTACCCACATGAGCAGCAACACCTACGCTACTTTTGCCGCAGCCTACGAGTGTGCGTGCAGGGTATGGGCTTCCTTAGAGTTGGAAAAAGCCGAGGAGAAAAAGAAGAAGAAGGTGTTTGTGCCATCTGTGGCACAGTCGAGCTATATTCAGAAGCCGAACTACCAACGCCCTGTCCATCAAAGGCCCAACTTTCCAAGGTCTGCGTTCCAGAACAGGCTCCCTGCGGGGAATAATGAGAGAGCTATGGTTGCAGGAAGGGCTCCTCAACCAAGAGTCTTACCGGGGACTTGTCGTATGTGCCGCAAGGCGTCACACGAAGGGAGACAGTGCAACGGTCTGCCGATTACATGCTACAAGTGTAAAATGGTGGGGCATAAGTCTAATGTGTGTCCCAATAATCAGAACACGGCACCTGTTGCAGGAGTACCACAATCTGTAGTGGTACAGGGTCGAGTATATGTCCTCACCAAGCCGAGGCGGAGGAGTCACCCGAGGTGACGTCATCACCGTATTTTTCTTATAAACTCTGTGAATGCGGTTGTTTTGTTTGACACTGGGGCATCATTGTCCTTTATATCTTCTAAGTTTGTTTCAAAGGCTAATCTCATAAAATCCGAATCAATCAACGCAAATATTTCTTTACCAAACGGAAAAATTTTCAAATGCTCCAAAATTTTCAAAGATACTCCAATCACAATCCATAAAACAATCTTCCCTTCCGACCTTATCCTTTTTGACATGCCGGAGTTCGACGTCATTCTGGGGATCGATTGGTTGACTAAGTATCATGCGTTGTTCGAGTGCCGAGATCGGAAAATTCGCTTGAAGCATCCTACAGGGACTAAAGTCACGTATCAGAAGACTTCGCCAATTAAGGGGGCAAAAATTATCTCGGTTCTGCAACTACAACGGTTAGAAAGAAAAGGGCATCAAGTATACTTATGCAGTGTCAATGAAGTAAAGGAAAGCGTGAAAATTGAAGATATTCACGTAGTACGGGAATTCCCTGATGTCTTTCCAGACGATTTACCAGGCTTGCCACCTGCACGTGATGTCGAGTTCTCTATCGACCTTGCACCAGGCACGGCCCCAATCTCAAAGGCACCTTATAGGATGGCACCGGTAGAACTACAGGAGTTGAAGAAACAACTTGAGGAGATGATTGAGAAGGGTTTCATAAGACCGAGTGTCTCACCTTGGGGAGCACCGGTTCTCTTTGTAAAGAAGAAAGATGGCGATGAGACTGCGCATCGACTACGAGGGAATTGAACAAGGTGACCATTAAAAACCGCTACCCTTTGCCCGTAATCGGCGATCTCTTTAATCAATTGAAGAGGCGCGGGAGTGTTTTCTAAGATCGATCTAAGGTCAGGTTACCATCAGATTGCGGTAAGAGAACAGGACATCCAGAAGACTGCTTTCAGAAGCAGATATGGTCACTACGAGTTTAAGGTCATGCCGTTCGGTTTAACAAACGCACCAGCAGTGTTCATGGATCAAATGAACAGAACTTTCCACGAGTACCTAGACATATGCGTGGTGGTTTTCATTGACGATATCCTGATTTATTCCAAGACTGGGGCAGAACACGAGGAGCATCTTCGTATCATCTTGGGGATACTAAGGGAATATAAGTGGTATGCTAAATTTTCTAAGTGCGAATTTTGGCTCGAGAAGGTAGCATTCCTGGGTCACGTCATCTCAAAGGACGGAGTGATGGTAGATCCTGCAAAGATCGACGCAGTGAAAGAATGGAAGGCTCCCACAAATATAACTGAAATACGCAGCTTCCTAGGGTTGGCAGGATACTACAGGAGGTTCGTTCCGGATTTCTCTAAGGTAGCACGACCAATGACAAAGCTGCTACAAAAAGAATCCAAATTCATATGGAGCGACGAGTGCGAGAATGCGTTCCAGGAACTCAAGACCAGGCTTACCACAGCGCCCGTCTTAGCTCTCCCTACGGATGGAGACGAGTATGAAGTCTGATGGCGCCTCGAATGGCCTGGGTTGCGTCTTGATGCAACAAGGGAGGGCCATTGCTTATGCGGCAAGGCAGTTAAAGGTTCATGAACGAAACTACCCAACTCATGACCTTGAATTAGCAGCTGTTGTGTTTGCTTTGAAAATCTGGCGTCATTACCTCTACGGAGTGAGTATCAAGTTCTACACTGACCACAAAAGTCTGAAATATATCTTCACGCAGAAGGAACTCAACATGAGACAACGCCGATGGTTAGAACCGATCAAGGACTATAAGATTGAACCATTGTACCACGAGGGTAAGGCCGACGTCGTTCTTGGCGCTGAGTAGAAAGACTACGCATACCCTTAGCAACATTTGGGAAATTCCTACTGGTATTGTCGAGACTTCAAGAGAATGAACTTAGAGTTGGTTCGATCGACGATGCTTGATTTGAGCGCAATGATCGCAGAGCCGGAGTTATATCACGAGATTAGAGCTCTACAATGGGAGGATGAAGAACTTCGTGAAAATCGTGAAGGAAATTCCTTCAGGAAACCGAGAAGGGTTTGAGATTAAACCTGACGGGAGTTTGAGATTCAAAGAAAGGTGGTGTGTGCCTGACGTACCTGTGTTGAAAAGAAAGATCCTCGACGAGGCACATAGTACACGATACTCCATACATCCAGGGTCTGATAAAATGTACCAAGACTTAAAACTGAAGTTTTGGTGGGTTAGAATGAAAACAGAGATTGCAGAGTATGTTGCAAAGTGTCTAATCTGCCAGAAAGTGAAATTCGAGCATCAACGCCCTGGGGGACTACTACAACCCTTGGACATTCCATTGGGAAAGTGGGACTCCATTTCCATGGATTTCATAACGGGTTTACCCAGGACTCATAAGGGGAATAATGCAATATGGGTGATAGTGGACCGTTTAACAAAATCGGCCCATTTTCTACCAATCAAAGACACTTGGAGTCTTGAAGAGCTAGCTAAAGCATATGAGAAGGAGGTGATCCGATTACACGGCGTACCACTGGACATTATTTCGGATAGGGATCCGAGATTCACCTCTCATTTTTGGGAAAAGCTCCAAGCATCTTTGGGAAGCCAACTGAAGATGAGCACCGCTTTCCACCCTGCGACTGATGGTCAAACTGAACGAACTATCCAGACAGTCGAGGACATGCTCAGGGCATGTGCCCTAGAATTCAACGAGAATTGGGAGAAAAGTCTACCTTTGATTGAATTCTCCTACAACAACAGCTTCCATGCAAGCTTAGGTTGTGCCCCATTTGAGGCACTCTACGGGAGGAAGTGTCGTAGCCCAGTCTGTTGGGACGATGCTAGTGATAACGTGGGTACTGGACCGGAGGTTATTCAAGACCAGATTGAACACATCAAAATCATTCGTGAACGACTACAAGCGGCCCAGGACCGCCAGAAGATGTATGCTAACAAACATCGCCGACCTATTGAGTTCAAAGTCGGTGATCATGTGTTCTTAAAAGTATCACCCATGAAGGGGGTTCGACGTTTCGGATTGAAAGGGAAACTGAGTCCTAAATACGTTGGACCATACGAAGTACTTGAAAGAATTGGTGAGGTAGCTTATCGCCTGGCACTACCCCCCAATTTATCCAAGGTTCACAACGTGTTCCACGTTTCTCAACTAAGGAGATACAGGAGCAACCCAAGTCATATCATTACTCCCGACGTGATCGCAGTTGAACCTAATCTGTTATACTCCGAAAAACCTGTCAAGATTCTAGCACGAGAAACCAAAGTGCTGAGGCGGAAGACGGTTCCCTTAGTGAAGGTGCTATGGAAGGGTCAATTGACCGAACAAGCAACTTGGGAGACCGAAGCCTCTATGAAGGAGAAATACCCCGAGCTGTTTATCTCAGGTGAAAATCCTATCCTTCATTCAAGTTTCGGGACGAAACTTTTCTAAGGGGGGAGGTTTGTAACACCCCGTGTTAATTTAATTCATTAATTAGCCATCAAATTCTATTTTCAAAGCTTAAATCATTTCCTAACCTTTTAACCTTTCAAAATCACATTTTTTGCAAAACATTCGTTTTGTAAAATTTCTCGACTTCTTTAATACTTTTTAAAATTTTTGAATAATAGAATAAATATTTTAGTCTTAGAATTTAAAAGTAGAAATATTTTGAAAAATCGTCAAGCCTTGCACATTAACTTTTATCGCTTTTGGCCTTGAGCTTTTAAAACTGACCAAATTCGAGGAAAACATTTTAAAACACAAAATGGACATTTTTAATGCATGAATAGTAATGTGGACTTAGTGTGTTGATGATGGAGGTGATGATGGTTTAAATCATTTAATTAAACATATTATTTCTAATTAAAATCAACCTTTAACCTAAATTCTTTTAACCTAAAGTATACTAACTTGTTCCCTTATTTTCACAAGTGCAAAAACATCATTTTTTTTTCTCCCATTTGAGCCGTGGCCTCCTTCCCCTTTTCTCCCTTTGATTTTTCTTCCATTTTATTACAAAAACCTCTTAAATAAAAACACTAATATTATTCTAATAATCTCTAGTATATTTTAGCTAATTAGTGGGTATTTGGAGCTTAATATTTACGGGTTTTATTTGAAGGTGAAGACGGGTTTGAGGGTGAAGCTTTGGACCTAGATAATATAGTCGATCCGGATAACCAATAATCATACCGACTAAGGTGACTAACTATGTCTTATATTATCTTTTTAGTAAATTAATTTGTTTTGTTATTATAATTTTATGAGTATGAAAATTATGTTAAATATGTTAAACATCACTTATATGTACTTGTGTGTTTAGGTGTTGTATAATAAAATGATAATAACTAAATAATATACTAAATAGATTATTGTAGTAATTTTGTTCTATGTTTAGTTAAATTAATTTTAAGCATTTTTAATTTATGTTCATATGATTTTTATGTTTATTTATGTTTTAATGAAGTAGTAATGTTATATAAAAATTATGTGAAATATTAAAAATGAGTTTAAAGTGATTAAAATCAAAAATGAAAATTTATATATATATTACATATACACGGTTTTATTTAATTTTTTAAATAAATTTTCACTTTAAATTTTTGTAAATAATATGTTAGATTAAGTTAGTTAAAATGGATGTTACCATATGAAAAGAATTAATTTAGGAAAATAAATTATAAATTATCAAAATCGAAATAAGTGTTCTTGAGTTTTATTATGATCTTCATGTGTGTTCATATGATATTCATGTTGATGTTCATCAATATTGTTCACTTTGATTATGTTTTATATTATGTTTGTTAATAATTTGTGTTTATGTTTAGTTATTGTTTATATATATTGTTAGTATTATACCATAAATCAACTTAAACATTATAAATCATTTAGATTAAAAAGTTAGAAAATTAAAGTGTTGAAAAACACTATTCATAAATATAAATGAAATTTTTATTAAATTTCATTTTAGTTTAAATCGTTTTAGTATAATTAGAATAATTAAAATATAAAGACTTTAAGCTAAAAAACCGATAAAATCGAAAAATGAAATTTTAGAACATACTAGTGCATGCTCACGGCATTTAGGCCATTTTAGGGTTAATTTTTGTTTTTATCACTTTTTAATTTATTGTTAATATAATTTAATTATTAGTTAATAAGTTAGAATTAAGAAATTAAAAGAAATAAATCAATTTGACATAACATATACATATCACGGTTTTATCACTTTAAATGGACTAAATTTGATCAAAATGAAATTATCACTAAGTCACTAAAGTTAAATAGTAATTAGAATTGAATTTTTGTATAAATTGTTTTAGTTATAAATGAAATACGATAAACCGATAAAAATATGTAACCGTTATAAAAATGAACTAAATCGTGTGATACTACCTTTGCTATTGGATTATTGAGCTTGGACATACGGATTGTAAATGAATCATCCACGATACTATCATTAACTTAAATAGATAGACGACTAAATTTAACTGAGTCTCGTTTTAAAATAAATATCATTGATCACCTTTTATAAACCGAACTTAACGTTTTTTTTTTTTTATCAAAGGTAAGTTATCATTAATAAGATCAAAAGATCAAGATTACATCGTGTATAACAAGGCTAACAAAGCCACAGCATATCCCCTACAAAACAGTCAAAATCTTCAATTTCAACCCAGACTAAGACTCCGCTCAGTTAGTAAGCTAGTCACTACACCAGACGGTCGAGGTACAACACCATACAATCGACATTCATTACGACACCACCAATTTCAACTTAACGTTTTTAAAACTAGAATTTTAGAATATTTTCATAAATGACTAAATACAAAATGAACTTAACGTTTTTAAAAACTATGATTTTCGAATATTTTCATAAATGACTAAATACAAACCGAACTTAACATTTTTAAAACTAGACTTTAGAATATTTTCAAAAATCGCCTAAGTACAAAACGAACCTAACGACTTTGAAACTAGAAATTTGTACTTAGGAAATAAAAACAAGTTTAGTATTATACTAAAATATCTAAGTACAAAGATGCGTATAAATACGATGAATAGTTAAATACGATGAATAGTGAATACGATGAATAGTAAATACGATGAATAGTAAAATACCATGAATAGTAAAATACGATGAATAGTAAATACGGTGAATAGTGAAAAGTGAATAGTGAAATACTGAAAATAATTGAAAATTTTACTAAGTATAGAAAATTTAAAATGAAGAAGTAAATAACCTAAAGTGTTTGAAAAACACATAAATAAAATTGGACATACTAATAAACGTTTTAATTTAGAAACTTGAAAACGTTAATAATTAACAACACTTCAAATAATAAACGAACGTGTTATGTGATCATATGGAACCTACCATTCAAATAAAACGTTTGACGCTGAGACTAGGAGAGTCTAGTAACATGTGATATGTAATATCAAATAAATAATGAATATTGAGTAAGTTAAATAAAAGGTCAAGCTTGGGCCTCAGATATGAAAACGTCAATCGTGAGTGAAGTGGGGTTAAGATAGTCTTGTAGCGGACGCCACTATCTAGGCCTTATTGCGATTGTCATCCCGAATAGTGTGGTATAGCCGGCAGTATTATGCTTTGTGCATCCTGCCCATGCCGATCGCCTTAAGTCGTATAGCACATTCGTTACAAGATAATGAAAAATTCAACTCTTAGTGGAGTCGGGCTTTAGGAAATAGTCGTTTTATCCTGAGTTAAGGTGCTCTATGAATAGCATAGCCTATTCTTAAATTGGATATTAGTGTATGCATACTAGACTAGGGTTTTATTCCCTATTTCGCTAAAGTTATCAGGGCCACCGTGACCTTATTGCGATTGTCATCTCACCGTTCTGTCTCTCCTTGCCGTGTTTCGTTCTTATTGGACGCGACACTTGCATTCGTTCTTACCCTGCGTAAAGATTACTTGACGAGATTGTATCTGAAGTTCGAATCATTTCGAACACTAGAGGATGAGATGCAAGTATTATAGTATTCGGCGTGGTTTACGAGTCGAGTAAGCCTCTGCACTATGGAAGTGAGATGCAATCGATCAGAGTACAAGGGCCTACTCGATTGGTCGGGCTCGTAGCGGTATGTGTTGTGCATTATATGATTAAATGAGAATGAGTGTGTACCATCTTCGAAAATTAAAGACCACAACTTTCTGAATTGAATCGAGTCTGCATGACGAGAATGTTACAATACGTATGTTTGTTGCGATCCGATATCGCTTTGTAATCCTGCTGTGTATCTATGATACAAATGATATGATATTATCTGTTATCTGCTTTCCTAATTGAATAGCATGCCTATATGATTTATCGTTTTAAATCGCATGTTTATTATGACTAATATGTCTTTACATGCTATATGTTTTAAGCATGTTTATCGTTTTATCATACTATTATAGTTATAAAGCGATAGTAATAAACCAAAGTAATTGAAATCGAGGGTAAGTATGAGCATAGCTAGTCACTGTCCGCTCAGCGGGCATCCCCCCATAGTTTATTGTGCAGGACGTTCGTGGACCAGGAGCTGGATTTTGGATGGGGCCACGAGACGCTTTTATGCTTTACTTTATTGTTTTCCGAGAGATATGTAATATATAACACTACTCTTTTAACTACCGTATTTAGAGTTGTATTATTCAACTCTCGAACGAGGATGTAACATTTTGGGTTTATGTATAATTAATGACTCTGGTTTAAGACTTAATTAATTTCCGCCTTAGTAATTAAAGTCGACTAAAAATCAGGTTGTTACATGGTTGCTTATGTAGATTACCTATGAAGTGTTTCAAGTCTCGGTCGGTTCGAATGTTGATTGGTTCTATAGCTAGAGTGAAAGTAAGGGTTTAACTTATAAGGAGAAGGTCTAGGAAGTCGGGTTAGGCAATGGGTAAGCTAGGTCAAGGATGATGATCGGAACGAGTAAGGTATCGCAGATGCCAAGGGTATAGCTCGTCCTGTCGGTCTTAAGCTTCCTCTAGGTCTCGAATGCGGGCTCTCGCAACTTACAATCGAGGGTCCTAATGTTTAGTCTTGCGCCTCTCCAAGAACTAGGCTTTCGTTCTTAAGTTCAAGGGTGCTAGATACTTGCTAAAACGTGATCAAGGAATCAACAAGCACAATCAAGCAAAGACTAAACAAAGCAAGACAAAACCTAACTCAAAAAGATCATCAAACACAACCAAAACCAACACCCATGCTTCACCCTTCTCCCTAGATGATAAAACTACTCACACATGATAATAACGATAATCAAAGCAAGGGAAAAGGATGAAAACATGATCACAAACAATAAGAAATGAAATTGCAATCAAAAGAAGAGAAGAAATTCAATACCAAAATCAGAAAATCCAAGAGCAAAGATGATGAACAAGAACAACAAAACCAAAATAGATGATCAAACAACGTATTCGAGTCGGGAATTCAAAGTACAAAATATAAAATTATTCAAACCCTAAGTTTTTATGAAAGTGAAGTCAAAAGTGTCCTAGAAATGCTGTAAAAAATTCAGGGCAAAACAATGAGCGAAACCCCTTTAAAATAGACGATCAAATTAAGCACACAAGGAGTCGAGACCCGTCCGTGGGGTCCGGGACACCTGTCCCGACCAGGACACACACCCTCCCGACCGGGATGAACTCTTCCTGTGGGTTACAGCAACTTTGGCTTCGTTTCCTTGCTTAGTCTTCACTTGTACTTGCTTCTAACTTATCGTATGTCGTCCCAAGGTGTAGGGACAAGGCCTAGGTCATCCCAAGGGGTAGGGACGAGGTCTATAATGATCATGTGAGCTCCACACTCCGTCCCAAGGTCCCGGAACACCTTCAAACAATGAAATGTGGCTCGTACGCAACCGAAATGGCACGAAACCAACTCGAAACATCACGAAACTTTACGAAACTTCACGAAACTTCCCGACCAGCATCCTACTCTCCAAATAAGTGCGTTTACCTACAAAATAAACACAAAAACGCAGCAGAGCCAAAACGGAGAGAAAAAGGAAGCGAAATGCAAATAAAAGCACGGGAAACGCAAAGAATCGCTCGTGAACAAGGGGGCGATAAGCATATAAATATAGGACACATCACCCACCAGCTGAAGAACGGATACCTGAAGGGCATCCTACCCAGGAACAAAAAATCGAGGGATGAATGAGAGGAACCAAATGATCAGTCGCCACCTTTGACTCACAAGGTAAAATTTATTTTTTGAGGTTGTGACATTTGTGGACTAACCTATTCTGCTGTGAAGCGTGTAGCCATTGAAGGTAGGCAACGAGCACCAGTGGGACAGCTAGAGTCTGTCCAACTAATCACCTTCGACGAAACAGATCTCCAGGATGTCCATGGACTACATCATGATGATCTAGTTATCAAGATCTAGATAAGAACTTGCATGCAATGGTTAGAAGAGTTCTGGTAGATGGAGGCAGTTCCGTGAACATAATTATGATGGGTGCACTGGAGGCTATGGGGCTACGGGAGTCCAATGTGACGAAGAAGTCCAGTGTCCTGGTAGGATTCAGTGGAGAAACAAAGCAAAGCCTCAGAGATATTTTACCAACTTATGTTGAAGGGCTAACTTCTTTTGAAAAGATTTGTGTTATTGATTGCTTGTCCTCTTATAATGTGATACAAGTTAGACCTTGGATCCATAATCTTAAGGCAGTACCATCTACCTATCATCAATGCCTGAAGATTCCTACCATGTGGGGACAACTACGGTAAGAGGTGAGCAGTAGACAACGTATGAGTGTTACAAGATAGCCCTGAAATCCTCCAGCCTAGGTAAGTCCCTCGCCTAACAATTAAAGCTGCCTGTCAGGACTGGCGACAACCCTGTCCCAAGCATGGAGACATAAAAGGTAATTTTCAGAACAGACTGTCCTCACAGGAAAGTTCTGATTGGCTTTGATGCTCTGGAGGTTATTAGGCCTGCCTTGACTGAATTCTTAAGGAGCAAAGAACATTGTTTTGGTTGGTCACAATTCAATATGACTTGAATCAGTCCTGATGTTATTACTCATAAGCTGAATATTGACCCAAGTTTCAAGCCTGTTAAGCAGAAACGCGGAAAGTTTGCTCCAAAACGCAATGGCGTAGTGAACGATGAGGTGTAGAAGCTCCTACACATGGACATGATCAAAGAAGTGATGTATCCTGATTGCCTGGTAAATGTGGTGGTGGTCCAAAAGAAGAACGGGAAATCGAGGGTTTATGTGGACTATACAAACCTGAATAAGGGTTACCCGAAAGACTGGTTTTCTCTACCACCCATAGACACCATGGTGGACGCAACTACAGGACATGAAATACTGACATTTATGGATGAAGAGAGTGGATTCAATTAGATTAGGATGTACGCGCCAGACCAGGAGCATACAACACTCATGACCAGTAGGGGAATAACTTGTTATAAAGCTATCCCATTTGATTTGAAAAATGCAGGTGCAACATATCAAAGGCTGGTGAACATGATGTTCAAGGATCAGATTGGAGACATAATGGAGGTCTACATTGACTACATGATGGTTAAGTCCAAAAAAGCTGCAAATCATATACGCGACTTAGCCGTGTTATTCAAAATACTGGAAAAATACAACATGAAATTAAATCCAACGAAATGTAACTTTGGTGTCACTACAGGAAAGTTCCTAGGCTACATGGTGACAAAGAGGGGGATAGAGGCCGACCCTGAGCAGATAACAACGATTATGATCCTGACGCCCCCGCAAAGTCCCAAGGATGTACAGAAGCTTGCAGGCATGGTAGCAACCCTGAACAGGTTCATTTTCAGATCCTCTCAGAGATGTAAGCCTTTCTATGATCTACTTAGGATGAACAAACGCTCACTAGTAGAAAATAGCCCTATCGTGTCGAGGTTATCGTGGCGGTTCTTCTAATAACGACACAAAAAGTAAGGTAAAATACCTTTAGTGGCGGTTTCAAGGTAAAACCGCCACTAAAAATGAATGTGGAACAGGCTTTTAGTGGCGGTTCTAACAAACAACCGCCACTATAGACCTATCGTGGCGGTTTTTATATAAAACCGCCACTAAAAGATGCTTCTTATTTTGTCTCACAAACACTTTAAGAATAGTTTTTAGTGGCGGTTGTATTTAACAACCGCCATCGTAGGTCTATTGTGGCGGTTGTAGCTTAAAACCGCCACTAAAAGGTAACTTATTTTTTGTCATACAAGGTGTTTGAAAAAAAGTTTTTAGTGGCGGTTATTTTTAAAAACCGCCACTATAGGTCTATAGTGGCGGTTGTGAGATAAAACCGCCACTAAAAGGTTGTTTCTTTGAAGGACCTAAGATGGCGGTTGTACTAAACAACCGACACTAAAAAGAGAGATACCTAAATATTTTACTTTGTATTCCTCCACTTCAAATCAGCCTCCACTTCAAAATAAAAAACATAAAAATTAAATCAGCCTCCACTTCAAATCAGCCCTGCGACCTTCTTCTCCGTCGTCCCTCCGTCGTCAGCCCTCCGACCTTCTTCTCCGTCGTTCTTCTCTCCTCCTCCGTTCGTCGACCTTCTCCGTCGTTTTTCTCTTCTCCTTCGTCCGTCTCTCCTCCTTCGTCCCTCCTTCGTCCCTCCTTCGTCCATCGTCAGCCACTTCTCCTCCGTCGCCCTCCATCTCTTTTCGTCGGCCGGAGTTCTTCTCTATCTCCTCGGCTTGCTCGCCGGAGTTCTCTTCGCCTTGCTTCTTCTATTCTTCGTCCTCACCGTCTACTCGCCGGAGTTCTCCTCTGACTGCTCACCAGTTTTCTCTCCTCCCGGTTTTCTGGCGCATTATTCAGTTCGTGATTTTCAGTTCGTGATTCATCGATTCTCGGCCCTATTATTCAGTTCGTGGTTTTCTCTCCTCGAGCATTCCGTTGTCATTTTCTCAGCCCTATTATTTTCAGTTCGTGATTCATCGATTCTAATCCATTATTCTGAGTAATTAAAGGTATTATTCCTATTTAATCCTTTCATTTGATTTTCTTCGATTTAATCAATATGCCACTAGTTTTAAGTGTCGATTTCATTTGATTTTCTTCGATTTAACTCGATTTATCTGCTTAAAAAAATGCCACGAGTTTCATTTTATACTCAAATCAGAATGCTTATTCTAGTTGGTAAAAATCGTATTTTGGGGTTGGCTTTGTTGTCTATGCTTGGTTCTCTATGCTTGGATTCAAGTAATGAGTACAAGTCGTGGGTTTTGGGGTTGAATTATGGAGTATATGATTGTGTATATAGTTACTGAAGTGGCTACAGTTGTGATCTTTCTTCATTTTGTTGCTTTGGTATTCAAAAATCTTTAGTTACTTCAGAAGTTTTATTGTTTTCTCACAGTAATTATGCCTAGAAAAGCAGTGATCTTGTAGAAGTATTATGCCCCAATACACTCCCGTTTCAAATTGCCAGTACTAGTGAGCTATCTTGCTTAAGACACGCTTGGAAGTATTCGATAATGGTACGTAATCTCGTGCCCACCTACTGCCAGAACTTTTGCTCCTAAGCTCAGCTTTCCCTTCACTGAATTAACATAAAAAGACACCAATCATAGACACTGGTTGAAGCAATCCTCTCTGAAATTTTCATTTTTGTCATGAAAAGAGAAGTAGCAGTGTATTTTTGTGGGATTGTGGGATTACGGAGTAGTGTATTTTTGCTCACATTAATAAGTTGATGAGTGAAAGTTGATGAGTTGGCAAGAAATGAGGTAGATGAATTATGGGGCAGAAACCTTGACCACATTTCAATTGTGCGTTATGGCCATCAAATTATAGGGCAGAAAAGCGTACAACACTAGACAATGCAATGCTAACTTAATAAAAGTTTAAGTTTAAGTTAGTGTAGCATCATTTTGGTGACACGTACATAGCATTTTAATATCGTAATGTCCAAATATTAATTAGCGTTGTTGTACAACTTAGTTAATTAAGTGGTGGTGTATAAGGGTTTTCATTTTAATTAATAAATGTTTGTTTTTGGTTATTAGTTACTAGTATGGATAGAAGTTGGATGTATGGAAAGCGTGATTATAATTTCTTGCAAAAGGTTGATGAATTTGTTGATCATGCTATTAAACATCAACGACAACAACGGTCTTCCGAACTTCTCATTTGTCCGTGTATGAATTATGTATGTATGTATGTGAATTATGTATGTATGTATGTGTGTACAAATTTGGATAGGCATGGTTGAGGGGTATGTAGGTGTAGATGTGGGTAACTGAACGTATGTATGGGTGTGTCATGCTAACGAGTAGTAGATGTTATAATCGAATTTTAGATGCGTTTGGGAACGTCAAATGGGGCTGCTATCAGCCGTGAAAAGGTACTGTGACTGTCGTGTAATTGCCACAGTTTTTCTGCCGTTAAGGCTCGTGTTAACTGCTGAAAATTTGCTACTGTCCACTACCTCATTTTGGTCTCTTTTATTCCGTGTTATGGCTGTGGTATTTGCCGTGTAAGGCCACTGTTAAGGGCCGTGTGTTGCTGATGTTCAGCCGTGTAACTTTCTGTTGTGGCTGCTTTGTATATCGGCTATGGGCTGCCATTGTTGGGGTTGTTTCGAGCCGTGGTCTGGCTGCCATGGGGTGTCAGCAAGCAGGGTCTGTCGAGTGGTGTATTGACGAGTCAGGGGCTGCTACGTTGCTGTGGTAAATTGTTGAGTCGTGGTTATATTGTCATGGCGTTCTTTGTTGTCGTGAAATTCTTGTGTGATCTGAGGGCCTTTGCCCGCACGAAATCTGAGGGTCTTTGCCCTTTCTCTCTCGGACGAGTGATGCGTTCGGGTGGGTTATTTATGGGTCGATAGTGTGAATTAGAGTCACTGTGTGTCGTAAATGAATACATAAGCCGAGGAACGCTTTGAACTCAAGTGACGTTACATGTACTCGTTGAACTTGTGTAGAATTGTGAATGTCGAATTGAATGGTATATGTGTGAACGTGAGTGACTAGTATTCCCCTAGATGTTTCCCCAAGTTACCACATTTATATTAAAATGGACGTTTTATATATATATATATATATATATATATATATGATCATTGGACCCCGGCCCTAAATGTGTATTGAGTGTGATTGTGTTTTCTAATCACAATGATCTTTAGACATAATGTTTTATATATACGATGTAGCTGTGTATTTCGTGTGAATGTGTTTTGGAGCCAAGTCATGTGGGTGTGAATGTATATGATCAATATCCTTGCTCCTTTTCATGTCGCGAACTACGATTAAGCGAGTTGATTTGTTGATTTTGAGCGATTGAACGCATTATTTATGAGCGAGTATTACACATTTGATGAGTGAATGATTACTTACTTATGAATGTTGATTCTCTGTATATGAGTGAATGATTTCATGACGATTTGAATAAGAGTGATGATGCAATAATCTAGCTATCTAACAATTTGCTCGTATAGATGAAAGAGATTTGGGCAACACATTATAATTCTACTAAAGTTACAACCTTGCTTTACACATACATCTTCACGTGACGATATTTTCATTTTGTGTTTCTAGGTGGTTTTGAGAAGATCAACAACGGGAAGTTGCTAAGTTCGATCTCATGGAGTTATCGATTAGAGAAGTGTTGTAGTGTATGTATGTTTGAAAATTATTGTTGTGTTTTATATTTATTTGGAGTAAACTTAGAATTTTTATGTTGGATGTGTTGTTGCTTGCATGCACATTCGAAATGAATTTTATATCGTGTTGTTGGATATATTGTTGTTGGATGTGTTGTTGTTGGATGTTTTAATTGAAACATTTGGTGTGTTGTTGGATGTGTTGTTGTTGGATGTTGTTGTGGGATACAATGTGGTGTGTTGTCGGATGTGGTACGTGCAGGAACGTACTCATATGTGGATCGTCAAATTTAGACGAGGTGGATCGTCAAATTTAGACGAGGTCATGCCGAAATTTTTTCGTATTAAAAAAAAAATAATAACATACAGTGGCGGTTGTAGCTTCAAACCGCCACTAAAAGCCTAAAATATGACTCTTTTGAACAACTTTTAGTGGCGGTTCTTAGTAGAAACAGCCACTAAAAGTTAGTTAACAATACTTTTAGTGGCGGTTGTAGCTTAAACCCGCCACTAAAAGTCTAAAATATGACTCTTTTGAACAACTTTTAGTGGCGGTTGTAGCTTAGAACCGCCACTAAAAGTCTAAAATATGACACTTTTGAACAACTTTTAGTGGCGGTTGTAGCTTAAAACCACCACTAAAAGTCTAAAATATGACTCTTTTGAACAACTTTTAGTGGCGGTTGTAGCTTAGGAACCGCCACTAAAAGGTACTTTTGGTGGCGGTTCTAAGCTACAAGCGCCACTAAAAGTTGTTCAAAAGTGTCATATTTTAGACTTTTAGTGGCGGTTTTTTCAAAGAACCGCCACTAAAAACGAGGCCTTTTGGTGGCGATTTTTTACAACCGCCACTAAAACTATACGACCCCCACATACACGTCGCTTCAAAACCGCCACTAAAAGGTGTTTTTCTACTAGTGGCTTCTCTTGGGATGAAGAGCATGAAAAAAACATTTTAGGAGCTGAAACAGTATCTATCAACTCCCCATTGCTCTCCAAGCGAGAACCAGGTGAACCGTTAGTCATGTATTTGTCCGTAACTGAGTCTTCTGTTAGTGCAGTCCTAATAAAGGAACCTAATGGGCAGCAGCTCCCTGTGTACTACATAAGTAAAAGTTTAATAGATGCAGAATCAAGGTATTTAGTCCTGGAAAAGTTTGTTTTAGCTTTAATAGTTGCTTGTACTAAGTTAAGGCCATATTTTGTAGCTCATCGTATTATTGTACGTACTAATGTGCATGTCAGGTCTATATTGTGTAAGCCTGAACTTTCAGGACGAATATCGAAGTGGTTAGTGAAGTTGAGCATGTATGATATATCTTATGAGCCCAAGACTGCAATCAAGTCGCAGGCTTTAGCAGACTTTGTAGCAGATTTCGCACCTCCACTTGACGAGTAGGCCACGAAGAAGATCTTCCAATTAAATGAAGACCAGGGCACATTGAAACTTTGGACGGATGGATCCGCAAATGTCAGCGAGAAAGGACCGGATGTAGTCTTGAAATCGCCACATGGGGACAGGATAGTCTAGGCCATCTCTTGTGAGTTCAGAACAACAAACAATGAAGCCGAGTATGAAGCCCTAATTGCAGGACTGAATATATGTTTAGCTATGCGAGTACGCAACGTAAAGGTAAAAATTGTTTCACTATTGATAGCTAATCAGATTAACGGTACGTACACTGCTAAAGATTCCAAGATTGCAGCATATCTTGAGTTCGTAAAATCACTTTTTGAAAAATTTAACCACGTTGATTTTGAGCAAGTTCCTAAGGATCTGAACATGCTGGCTGACGTCGTAGCCAACATTGGTTGAGCATTGGAACCTTCAGCGTTGGAAAACATGCCATCAGACATATGTTGGAACCAGCGATCCAAAAAGTGCAACCTATTTGCTAGAATACAGTACGTACAGCCCAAAATTGGACGAAACCATACGACGAATGGTTACTCCATGACAAATTTCCAAGTGACAAAGTTGAAGCTAGAGCTTTCAGAGTCAAAGCATCTAGATACACAATCATTCAACGCTTATTATTTCAAAGGTCCTTCATTGGGCTCTACCTGCGATATATAGAAGACCAGGTCAGGACTTTCATGTCACAGATACACGATGGACAATGCAAAAACCATACAGGTGAAAAAAGTTTAGCCAACAAAGTGCTTCGTATGGGGTATTATTGGCCTACCTTGAAAAAAAATTGTGCCAAGTATACGTTGAAGTGCGATGCCTATCAAAGGCATGGTCCTGTAATTCACCAGCCATCTGAGGAACTGCATTCAATCTCAGTACCATGGCCATTAATGAAGTGGGGGATGGATGTAGTTGGAAAGTTACCAGTAGCTGCAAGATAGAAAGTATACATGCTTGCCATGACTGATTACTTCTCGAAGTGGATAGAAGCAGATTCGTACATGTAGATACCCGTATCCGTACCCCCCAAAAATAAACCCGATGACGAAAAGGACTTTCATGCATGTTTTTAAATAAGACGAAACGGTACAAAAGTGTCTAAAACATTTTAGTCATTTTTAGCGTATTAATTTGAATTTGCATAATCGTAAAAATGAATGTCATTTTTAGTCGATACAAACACAACACGAGCACAATACAAGAACGTATTACTAAAACAACTAACAAAAACAGCCCAACAAGCTACAAAACAGCCCAAAACCACAAAAACGGCCCAAAACATACACTAACGCAACAAGTAAAACGGGCCAAAATGCGTCCCGTATCACATTTTCACAAAATTAGACTCTACAATACCGCAAAATAATATATTTCAATATTATTTTAATTCGAGCCAAAACTGAAAAACACGACAAAAATCGAAGCACGAAAACCGAGAATTGGACCAAGAAATACCTTGGCCCAAATACCCTCACACGACTACAAAACACACTCAAGCACCTACATTGCATCACCATGACCAAAGGCGGCAGAATAGCCCACCAAAAGAAAATTAAAATCACCAGTGAACATGCGATTTAATTTTAAATCGCTTGTTTACAGGCGATTATCTTTTTGTTTGTGCACCTCTGGTTCTTTTATTTCAGTTTACAACTACACTGAAACAAAATCACAGGTTCACAAGCGATTTAGTTTTTCTTCAGGCACAAACACGAGCCATTTCCTATAAATACCACCCCATATATTCATATCTTACACACAATTGATCATTCATCTAATCACAACAACAATCATCACTAATCATACTCACTCCCACACTTACAAAATCTCACTCAAAATACCGTCTTTGCATTTTCAAAAGGTAAACACTTTACCTTCGGATTAGACGTTTGAAACTCGGACAAAAAGGGTTACATTAACCCCAACCCGATATTGGAATTAGCGAACCCATATTCGTAATACGGTTGTAGCAATTCGGATTCAGAATCCGTCTAAACCTTGCCAATATCGCATAAACAAACGACTCAAAATCACTAAAGCAAACCGACGTCACTTTTACATTATGCAAATTCTCATTCATGCATTAAATTACAACTAAAAAGATGGATTCGACATTAAATTGTACCATTTCAACTAGCCTTTTAACATGCAAAACCGAGGGTTTTTCACAAATTCTTAGAGTCTAATACAAAGTCGGAGAATAGCGTTTATTTTAATAATTCAATCAATGAATTATTATTTAACATACATTTCCTATAGCAAAATGTCATAACTTTGACAATATACATTATTTTAACGAGTCATACATGTTCGCACTTGTACGTAGCGTGACTTTTAGCCCAAATATCGAAATTAAGCACTTGTTTACAAATTAGTAAAGACTACTTTTACGTAGGCTTTTTTATTTCAGTTTCAAAATACATTTTGTCAAAACTTTCGAAAAGTAACCTCACTCCGAATCCTCTCTCTAGTTTCACAATAACCTCAGACGGATAGGTATCGACGCACCTTAAAATCTGAGACACTCGTGTCTTATATTTTAAGACGCGTTGAATAGGTTCCAAATTCCTTTAATATTTGGTGGCGACTCCGAAGATACATTTCAAAAGGATTTTTCTACATTTCTTTTTGGTCACAAATTCATACAATGGTCTCCCCCATTTTTCACTATCGTAATTTCACGCACTTTTTCCTGCGAGGCGCATTCCGCATCCGGCGCCCCACCGCGGGGCGAGGGCGCGCGCGCGCAGGGCGTCGATAGGTCTTTTTTCCCGGTACCTTCAGTTGACGACTCCGCTGGGGACGAGCATGATTTTTCTATTTTCGAAAACTAGCTTTTCTTTTATTTTCAAAACATAAAGAAGTGAAACTTGAAACTTTGAAAACATTTACGCTTTCGATATTTGGGCAAAAATACGTTGAGTCGAATCCTCCTGATTCATAACCACACCCTTCTGAGGGACGGCCCCTAGTAACGCTCGCTTCATAAGTGAGATTACTCTGGACACGTCGATCTCTCACCCCTCCACGATTACAAGTACGGCATCCGTACAAACGATCGTAACCAGTCAAACTCGTACGCTCTAGGACCCGTATTGAATTCACACCTAAGACGTGTGCAATCTTGCGGATAACCCTACCCAAACGTTGCGAGAATGGCCGGAGGGAACCTTACCCTATAAACCAAAAACCTGTGTTTATATGTACAAGTGCGAAACTATAGTACCCTCACTATAGTCGTCTTTCAAAACAATTGCATGCAGAAACTTTTTCTAGGCATTATACATTTACGTAGTTGCTCAACTGTACCCGGCTTTTTCTCAGTTGTACCCAAAAAAGACCTACTTGCCCTTTTCATTTCTTTCCCACAAATTTTTAAACCAAAATTTTCTCTCTTCTCTCTCCTCTATTAAACCTCCAAACCTTATGCCTCTCCCACCACCACCACCACCGCCGCCGCCCCTCCCTCAGCCCACCTCTCCCACCACCCCCGATCCTCCCTCAGCCCACCCACAACCACCACAGCCGCCGCCGTCCTCTTCCCCACCATCAACCCTAATTCATAAAAACAATAAAAATAAAAAAAATAAAAAAATAAAAAAAAAAAAAAAAAAAAACCGACCCACCACCCACTGCCACCCCCACCACCGCCAAGCCCACTCTCACGATACCGCGCCACACAGCCACTCCGCCACGCCACACCGCCAACCCAAATAATTCATAAAAATTAAAAATTAAAAAACAAAAACAAACAAACATAAACAAAATGAATGATAAAAAATTAAATTAATGAAAAAAAAGTTAATTACATGAAATATATCGTCACAAGGATCCATATGTTAAGAATTGAAATAATTGTATAAGTAATTGAATTAATTGAAGAAGAAATTGGTTGATTTAAATTGTTTTAGGGTTTTTTTTGGGTGGAAAGAGAAGAGAGAAAAATTGGTAGAGCAGGGGTAGGGGATGGAAAATTAATGACAAAAAAGGGTACAACTGAGAAAAAGCCGGGTACAGTTGAGTAACACCCTACATTTAAAATACGTCCATTTTTTGAAAATACATCTTCAAATATTTTCCAAAAGGTCATACTTTTAAACATGCAGTCGGGATCATTGGCCTATAGTCAAGTGAACCTGACAAATGATACACCGCGACATTCAAAACCGATCGGAAATAATCACTACATTTCCAATCCTTTTCAAAACGTAAATGGATTATACGACTGACGAATCGTCATAATACATTTATTGCAAAACATTTCACAAAGCAAAAACCGAAAGTGTCAATTCATTTCGGACTTTTAAACAAAACAAACACCTTTACATAAGAAATAACTCTAAGCCGAGTGACTCACTACTCACCCCGACTTAAACGAACTTTTTCTCTCAAAATTAAGCAAAACACGGGCTCATTCAAACACGAACCCGTCATTTTATACGTCAGGTCAAACGACTTATCGTCACTTTGACTTGATACCCTGTGTCTCACATAAAGAGCGAACAAACAATCGCTTTTTACCCAATTTAACGTCTTCAGATCAACTAGCCTATCGCTACTTCGGCTTGATCCTTTTTATATCATAGTCTGACAATAAACCCTTAGCAACGTACCGCTAACCTGGGTCAATCTGACTATGATCATACAACTTTTAACATCGAGACTAGGGACGTGCCAACGCGCCTCTACCTCAAAAGCTTCCCGTGTCTTTGAAAGGCTAAAAACACGAGTCGAGTCATGCACCCACTTTCTACACCTTTTGCTTTTCTTTGGTTACGAGTGCAATTTTTCGTTGAGTCTTTTCTTCCCTTTTAAAATCACGAAAGGTTTGAAACTTTGTCAGGTTCACTCACTGAAAAATACTGGATACACGACGGACTAAGGATCGTCACCTAAACCCTCGCCCACCAGCAAAGAAGTGCGCCTACAACAAATCAAGACCAAAAATCGTCATGGCCTTGCAACACGATGAAGGTTTCGGCGGACCGCCATCACCTCCCCCAGAGTTAACTGCCGAGAAGATCCGACAACTCAGTGACAGAATAGCTAGCCTCACCACAACAATGGAGCAAATGATTATCATGCAAAAATTTGAGGCAGAGAAAAACGCCATGCGCCTCGCCGAAGAGTCCGAGCGAAACGCTAAAAGAATTCGAACTATGGAAGAACGCCTCACAAACTCGAGGGGTTACTCCATACACCAATAAAATGAGCATATCCCGAAAAACGTCAAGTCCATGCTACCAGACAAACTGGCACTCAGCGATCTTCCCATTTTCAAAGGTCACGAAAGCCCGCTCGTACATGTCAAGGCTTTCAAGGCTAAAATGGCCATCATGGGTGTCGAACCCCCCGCCTGGGCTACACTATTTCCACACTCGCTTGACGCGCAACCCAGAGCATGGTTCTATGCCTTAGAGCCACACAAGACCGGTAGTTTCAAGGACATAACAGTTGCATTCGATCTGCAGTACCGGGACAACAACGACATCCAGGTCTCGCTACGTACCTTGGAGGTCCTGACCCAAAAGAACAATGAAGGGTTTGACGAGTACCTAACACGCTGAAAGAAGCTCTGTGCTCAAACACCTAACCGCCCTTAGGATACTGATTTGATCACTAAGTTCATCAACAACCTCACTCCTGCATACCAACAACACCTACGGTACGGGAATTTTGACAGCTTCTCAACACTCAGCGTCGTTGGTGAACTCATTGAAGATGACCTCCGCAAGGAAAATAGGAACAAAAGTACGGGTCGCGGATACCAAGGCAGCTCATCTCGAGCCCCAGCCAAAGTCGAACCCATACATGCTATCAACGCACTAGACGCACTGGAAGCACCGCCGGTTTTTACAACACCGCCAAGGCCTGCCGCGCCTCCACCAAAAGCATCATACACACCTGCAGGTCCTAGTTCGCTAAAGCCACGACGAAACTTTGACCCAATATACATGACTTACTTAAAAGCACTACAGAAGCTTGTAAGTCGCAATGTACTTCAGCTCTTGGGACCTACTAGCGAGCCTCCCCCGGTCAAGAAACCAAAATCATGGGACCAAAGCGCATACTGTGAATTTCACAGGGGAAAAGGGCACGACACTGAGCAATGTTTCCGCCTGAAGAACATAGTCCAAGACCTGATCGATGACAATACCATCGTGAAGCCCAGCCCGAGCCCTAAGCCTTCAAACCAGCTCAATCCTCTGCATACCCATGCTATATTCGTAGGGACACACCCCATCATTGACTGCTCACATCTGATCATCTCAAATGATCACGAAATCAACGGCATTTGGAACACTTCTGACGATGAAGCCGACAATGACGACGTCCGCATGTGTCTCCAAAACGAACCCCTTGAAGAGGAAACTGAACCTCGCCGCCCGCCGGGCAAATACAGAGAATTACGTCACAAATACCCGATCAGGCTATCGGATAGTGATGACGAAGTAGCTTACCTGACGCGTTCTGGACACCCATACCAAGCTTCTCTAAAATTACTCGAACCAGCGAGGCTTCCGCCAAGGTTTACTAGTCAACAAAAGAACAAGGGTATAATCATAGATGAGGATACACCACCTACTTCGCCAACTGCGCCCCCACCTCCAAGCGCTGCTCCTACGACCACATCTACAAGCTCTACTATATTACCCGCAAGCATTGCTCCTGCACCTACACCGCCAACCAGCAATGTAGCATTACCCAACACTAATCCTGCGCCCGCGCTGCCGGTTAATAAGGTAGCATCGTCAAGCACTACTCCAGCACCCATACCTACACCTGAGATCGGGGACACGCTCCACAAACAGCTCAACAAGACAAAAGCGGACATTTCGATCTGGCAGCTCTTAAGGGACTCAATGGGACATCGTGAAGCCCATTAGCAAGCACTGCAGGTCACCCCAATGACATCATAAATGTCTCCAGAGAAACTTATCAGTAACATCACGCGTGAATGGCAAGCTAACGCCGTCACCTTCTCCGACAAAGACCTCCCTCCATTCGGAGGCATGCACAACCTACCTCTCTACATCAACGTGGAATGCCACGGCATGACGTTACCGGTCGTCCTCATCGACAACGGATCTGCAGTCAACATCCTACCCCTTGAAACAGCCAAAAAGCTTGAGATTAAGGAAAATGACTTTATTCCATGTACCGACGGCCTCAGGGCCTATGATGGAACACGTCGTAGCATAAAGGGAACCATCTCCTTTCCCATCATGACAGGACCTGTCATGAGAGAAACCGAGTTCCAGATCATCGACATACCCCCAACTAATAATATGTTACTAGGTAGGCCTTGGATTCACGCTACCAAGGCAGTCACCTCGACCCTACACCAGAAGGTCAGGCTACCTTTAGACGACGAGATCGTCACCATCAACGCCTTAAACTTTCGGGCTACTCTTAAACAAAACAAAGCTAACAACAGTACCGCAGAGATAAACGCTGATCCAACCGACGACATGTGTGGCTTCGACTTCGATTTCGACATCTACAGCATGACTCGCGAAGAAGAAATCGCTGCACTCTACGCCAAGGACAACGACAATAAATGGCCCACCATGGGTCTATCTTATGTGCCATGGTCATATGAAGTCTCTCGCGGTTGGGAAGCATACAACGATCGCAAGAAGTATCACGACTTCCACATGCAGCCGTATCACATCTTCCCCAGCAACTACTTCGTCAAAGAGGGCACTAGCAAGGTTCCTAAAGATGTACCCACGTACACCATCGCCGGGATTGAACTCATTTCCGACATCATACGCAACCACAACTTCAACCCTACTGACCTAATCGTTCCTTACGAGGAAAAAACACACGACGGATGGTCAAAAACTCTCGAATGGACCGACGAACAAGGCCGCACTTTCAAAATCACTACCGGTCAAGGCTATAGATTCCGACTCCGACGAAGATGAAGACAACGCTCCTAACAAGAAGACTGTCAGCTCCCTCGTCGTCATGTCAAGTCTTACACCCCAACTAAGCCCCCAGGCTATCTCCCTTATGTAATCAATTTAGCTCAAGAGCTAGAGTCATTAAGGTTATCCAAAGCTCCCTCGTCTGAGCTATCTTCAAATGTTACCGCTTTTGATAACATTAATAACATGAACGTTTTCGGCTACTCTTTGCCTCATTTTCCTTCAAATTTTGCATTTTCTAATGATTGCGATAGATATAAACAAAATGACATTGCATTATATAGATACATTTCAAACATTGTTTCAAAACCCGAACAGGATCCCATTATTGAAGACACAACACCCATCAACATAGGCACGCCCGAAGAACCTCGAGAGCTACAGCTGGGGGCTTCTTTAAGCGCAGAAGAGAGAATCGCATACACCGAGCTCCTCACGGAATTCAGGGACGTCTTCGCATGGTCATACAAAGACATGCCCGGCATTGACCGCGAGATAGCCGAACACCGCATCCCAATCAAGCAAGGTGCCAAACCTGTCAAACAAAAACTCCGACGCATCAAACCAGAATGGTCTCTCATGGTCAAAGAAGAGATCGAGAAACAACTACAAGCTGGGTTCATTCGAGTCATCGAATACTCTGACTGGGTCTCCAACATGGTCCCAGTTATGAAGAAAAACGGCAAAATACGAGTATGTGCCGAATTTCGAGACCTGAACAAAGCCTGCCCAAAAGACGATTTCCCACTACCTCACATGGACATTCTAATCGATAATACAGCCGACCACGCCTTACTGTCATTCATGGACGGATATGCAGGATACAACCAGATCAAGATGGCAACAGACGACATGCCAAAAACAACCTTCGTCACCCCCGGGGGAACATACTGCTACACTGTTATGCCATTCGGACTCATAAACGCCGGCGCTACCTACCAACGCACTGCTACCACCTTACTTCACAACATGATGCATAAGGAGGTTGAGGTATACGTCGACGACATGATTGTGAAGTCAAAAGAAACGGATGACCACCTCACAAACCTTCGGAAATTCTTTACCCGAATCAGGCAATACCAAATGCGATTAAACCCACAGAAATGCACCTTTGGGGTCACATCCGGCAAACTGCTAGGCCATATAGTAAGCCAGCGCGGGATCGAAATAGACCCCACCAAAATCAAAGCAATAATGAACATGAAGACGCCAAGCAACATCGACGAAATAAGGAGCTTCTTGGGACAAGTCTAATATATCTCCCGATTCATCAGCAAACTCACCATGATTTGCGAGCCAATTTTCAAAAAACTGAAGAAAGAAGAGCATACGAAATGGGACGACGACTGTCAACAAGCATTCGACAAAGTCAAAAGCCTGCTTACAAATTCACCCGTTCTGGTACCTCCACAAAAAGACTTACCACTATCACTATACTTAACAACTACGCTAAACGCTATGGGTGTCATGCTTTCCCAAGAAGTTAATAACGAAGAACGAGCGATCTACTACATAAGCAAAAAATTTCACGACTATGAGACACGATACGAACCAGTCGAGAAAAGTTGTCTCGCACTAGTCTGGGCAACCAAAAGGCTCAGACACTACCTACTCGCCAGCACAACAAGAGTATACTCCTTGATGGACCATCTCAAATATCTATTTGAAAAACCGGTCCTAAACGGGCGCATGGCCAGGTGGACTCTGCTTCTGGCCGAGTACGAACTCAAATATCTCCCTTTGAAAGTCATTAAGGGAAGAGCGGTCTCAGACTTCCTTGCAGAAAATGCTATCATCGAACAACCCATGACTGATACTATGTCATTCCCTGATGATGAAATCTTCGCTGTAGAAAAAGAGTATTGGCAATTATACTTTCACAGAGCATCAAACTACCGCGGCTACGGGGTAGCAATACTCCTAATATCCCCAAATGGCGACCACACGCCACTCTCAATCAAGCTCGACTTCAGTGTCACAAACAACGCCGCGGAATACGAAGCATGTATTTACGGCCTGCAAGCAGCCATAGCCCTCAACATAAAGAACCTTCGTGTACATGGAGATTCATTCCTTATCATAAATCAAGTAACAGGAGCATGGAAAATCATGAGTGAAACCCTCACAAAATACCAAGTAAAAGTACAAAACTTAACCAACTTGCGATCAAGGCCGAATTTTATCACCTCCCAAGGGAAGAAAACCAATATGCCGACGCACTGTCAAAACTGTCATCCCTCCTGAACATGCCTCCAAACATGAAGACATTACCCATCATCGTTGAAAGGCGTGACGAACCAGCATACATTCACACCATTGACATGGACGAGGCCGAGCAAACAGAGCCTTGGTATCGGGCCGTAATCAACTACAAAACAAACAACACTTATCCACCTGCACCGATAAACATGGCCAACGAGCCATTAGACTCCTAGCATCCCAGTTCATGCTAGAAATAGGACAATTACTCAAGAAGACACCACTGGGCACGCTACTCATATGTGTCAACTACAAAAAAGGACAAGAAGTCATCGCGCAAGTTCATGACGGCGTATGCGGTCCCCACATGAACGCTCGGGCACTCTGCAAACAAATCCTACGGCTAGGATGGTATTGGACGACCATGGAAGCAGACTGCATCCAATACGTCAAGCACTGTCACAACTGCCAAATTTTCAGCAACGTACAGCACGTACCACCTTCACCCCTTTACAGCCTGACCTCACCATGGCCATTTTCAACTTGGGGCATCGACGTGATAGGCAAAGTACACCCTATCGGAGCAGGAGGTCACTGCTTCGTACTAGTAGCATTTGACTATTTCACAAAATGGGTAGAAGCAGCGTCCTTTCGCACCCTCGGTTCAAAAGAAGTCGCCAAGTTCATACAAACAAACATCATATGCCAATATGGCATACCACATGAGTTTATCAGTGATCAAGGTTCACACTTTCAAGGCGAAACTGAAGCCATCCTCACAAAATACAACATCACAAATCCTCACCTTATCGACCCCAAACCAATGGCGCCGTCGAAGCAGCAAACAAAACAGTCGTCACTATCCTTGAGAAAATGATCGACAGCTGCCGAGACCGGCTCAGCAAAATACCATATGCACTCTGGGGGTACCGCACTACCATCCGCACACCTACAGGCATGACACCTTATTTCCTCACCTTCGGCATGGAAGTTGTCCAACCAGTGGAAATAGAAATACAATCACTACGCAGACAAATGGAAAGTGGCATCCCAGAAGCGGAATGGGCCCGTGAACGCTACGAGCAGCTCATGCTTTTAGACGAACGTCGACTTCATTCCCTGAGCACCGTACGAATGTACCAAGCACGGCTACAACGAGCATTCAACAAACGAGTTAAGCCACGAAACATAAAAGTGGGTGACCTCGTACTAAAGTCAGTTCGAGCACCACTTCCAGTCGACTCACGAGGAAAGTTCAAGCCTAACTGGGCTGGGCCCTACCTCGTCAAAGAAATCTACACAGGCGGAGCAGTCAAACTAACCGACCTGGACGGTCAAGAGTTTAACCTCGCAACTAACCTTGATCAACTCAAGAAATACTATCCTTAAAAAAACCCGGCAATGTATCTATAAAATACAATTTTCTAAAACAAATCGCATTCATGGGCCGGCATGCCCCTAAACGTACGTTCCCTTCAACAAATTCCATGGGCCGGCATGCCCTTAAACGTGCACATTCCCCACAAAAAGCAATTCCGAACTACGTCGGTTTGATTCCATTTTACATGGATACGTAGGCAGCTTTGCAAAAAGCACAACCGATATTCAACACAAAACGACACTTCTAAAGCTTAAAAAAGCTGAGGACATAGTCATCACAAAAGCATTCCACAGCCCCAAGAGGTAAAAGGAACAGCATTCAACAATACATGACAAACCCAAAACTTAAAAAAGTCAAGGGAATAGTCAGTACAAAAAATTCCTAAAAACAAGGATCATACTTACGTCCTAAACTTTGAAATAAAGTTAAGGCCAAGGAATTCACACAGAATAATAAGCAAAATGAGGCAAAGTCGTAAACGAAAACCTGAGTTTTATTAATCTCAAAAGAACGATTACATTTTTGGATTTTTCAAAACAGGAGCACAACTACGGCATTACAAATACCCAACACTACAATATATTACAATACTTATACAAATCCCGGCATGTACATCGGGTTTAGGATAGGCAAAACAAACACAATATAATACAACACAATATTTAACATAATATAACAGCAAAACAACAAGCACACATAAACTACACCAGGTTCTCTTCATCATCGAGCAGAACTCCAATTTTCAGCTGAAAAGGGGACCACAAACCCTCAACCCCTACGACGATCCCCAACACTGCCATGACGAGCTGGAGCACCCGGCCTTGGTATGTGTCGACGGCCAAACACACTTTCAGCAGCTGATAGGGGCTCCGAGCTCGAAGCGTCGCCACCACTGCTGTTGCGACCATAACGGACCGGGTTATAAGCAGACGTTGGCAGAGGCTCGGTCAATTCTATGGCACGGAGACGAGCCCTCTTATGAACACTCTGAGCAACGGTCCATTTAGTATAGGCCCTCGACACCCGAATCGTCCCAGGAATACCAGCCACAGGCCACCGGTGCGCATAATTCAACCACCCGCCCAGTCGTCAGTCACCTGGTTATCTAACATAACCGTGTCCTGCAGCGCAGTGTCCCGACCAGGGATGTACTGCGCACACCCTATCTGTCGCCTCACTCGCAAGGGATGAATGTGAACACCCATCTCAAAACCGCAAAGAAGGACTCCAGAGGGGCCATCACCAACTGCGCTCCCCGTCACGGAGACTATCTCCCACCATGGTACCGTCCAACGAATAGCAGATGACCTCACAAACTCGGGGAAATAATCGTTAAGACTGTCATTTGGGCCCATCCATCTCAGGTAACGGCTGGTCACGCTTCCTGCAGCATGCGTTCCGTCAAAACCAACATCGCCAAGCACACTCAAGCGCTCCATCAGCCACACTTGAAGGATCAGGGGACTTCCTCGATACGCATGTTCCCTGTTGCATCCACAGTCGTTTAGACCAAGGATCGTCTCAGCCAACAGCACGGCAGAGGGATTGTGGCCCAGCTCCATCTGCTGAACAACGGTGATTAGACGCGGATCTCCGAACGATCCCTCGGACACAGAGTCCGGAAACATGTAACGATGTACCCAGCGTAAGGCGGCGCCTCTTCCCGCCCGCACGGCAGAAATATTCCCGTTCTCACGGTTCCTAAACCACTGGCACAAGCGATAGAGGTTAATACGGCTCCCAGCAAATAGCTCTTCCACCTCGTCACGGGTCATCTGGAGGTAGTTCTGCACATGCCTCTTATAGCCCAGCTCCTGCCTAACGCATACAGGCATGTTAGTGCGCACCGAACCGCCAATGGCCCCAAATTCCTCGACCAAGGGACAAACCTCTCCGCCAGGAAAGCGGAACACGTGGAGGCTCGGGTCCTAGTAGTCGAGACAAGCATCCAGGAATTCAAGCTCCGGCCGGACCTGCCTCAGACCAAGGAATACGCCAACGCCGCAATCCTTCAAATTCTTCTTCTCTATACTCGACAAAGACGCACACCAACTACGCAAATTTCCTCCATAATTCTCCATAATTCGACAAACGTTCCGTAAATATTTTGAATGTTTTAGAATATCGAGAATGGGAAATTGAAAGGATGAGTAATTTAAGCCAACGTACCCCTCCTTTTATAGCCGAAATTTGCAAAACAGCGTACAACACAAAACAAAACCGCTAGAGAACAAGCGATTAAAAAGAAATCAATCAAAAACCACAAACCAAACCTTTAATCGCCTGTTTACAGGCGATTTTCTTTTTGTTCTCTGACAAAATTGATTCGTTTTCTTACACTCTTACACACCTAAACCCTTTTTTGTTTAACTTATTACCCTACAAATTTTTCTACCGACTTTGGACCTGTTTTTACGGTCCCGTCGCGTCATCTCGATTTACGTGATCGACTCCCGCCTTTCATATTTTTCACATTCACAAAACACGATAATCGCACAAAAATTAAACGCTACACGAAACACTACTTTCGCATGCACAATTTTCGTCTCAAAACGTCGTTTTAAGCTCACATTTTTACAATGGCAAAAGCGCCTTTTTACGAGTCTAAAATATTTTCTGAACAACATTTTTCAAACACTTTGCATACACATTTATTTTCACTCTAAACAAGTCAGTCTCAATCGAGACGCATATATATGTTTACAACTAACGACGTTTTGCAGGTATGCATGGCAAACAAATACGCGAAGACTTCAGATACAATGACGACGCAAACCTGCGTTTTTCGCAACAAGACAAAATAACCGAAGTTAGGACGTCATACGCAGAACCTTTGGCTATAAGCAAAGTCGAAACACATTTCGCACTCATAAACACCCACAAAACAAAACACAAAAACAACCATATATACACATCCAAATATACAAACAATATACAAATTCAAATACATACCATAACTGTGTACAAGTCCTAATACATAAACAGCCACATACGAAATGCACATACTACACACAAAGTCTCAAATACAACCGTATACATACGAAGAGTCCAAAACTACTACAAAGTCAACAAGTCCAGGTCACAACTAGAGCCAACGACGACTGGTCACGACGCTCGAGCGCAGCACGCAACGACTCGATCACAGCGCGATAACCAGCCACCTCCTGCTCACGCTCAGCTCCTAGCTCCGCCCGGACCCTCGCCAGCTCCTCCGCATGCTGACCCTCTAGCTCAGCCCGGACTCGCGCACCCTCCTCAGCCCTGACCCTCGCCAAGTCCCGACTAGCGTCTGTCGCCGCCGTCTGGCTCGTGCATGCCTCAATTGCTCTCTCGTTCAGGGCCGCCCGCCAACGGTTCGCCGTCCGCCACAACCTCTTGTGCACGTCGGCCGTCACCTGCAAGTACAAAGATCACGTTTAACTCTCAAATTGGGGGCTACAATGAAAAGCAACGACAACAAAGTTTGACTAACGATTTTAAAATAAATTCTAACTCAAACTGGGGGCTATAATCAAAAGCAGTTTTTCAACAAAGTTTGACTGATGATTTTACACTAAAATCTCACTCAAACTGGGGGCTATAATCAAAAGCAGTTTTTCAACAAAGTTTGACTGATGATTTTACACTAAAATCTCACTCAAACTGGGGGTTGTACTACATAATACAATGAAAACAAGAGAATACCTTCTTCACACGCGGGTCCCAACTCTCCAGGCCCGCGTCGGCGACTACAGACAAACAAGGAGGTAGCACAATCGAATGCTTGCAGCCGTCATGATCAAACTGCAGATCCTCAACGAACGGGGGAGGCTGAAACTCAAGGTCACGGTCACGCGGCTACAAAAACAAAAAGCAGGGTAAATTTTTGCTTTTGACCAAAACACTTAAGCAAAAAGGACGACAAAACATACCTCGATCACAGCGTCAGCAAGAGCCTGCTGCGCCCACGTCACGTAGTCCTCGGTCCGCCTCAGCAAGGAGTCAGACTCACCCTCATGGTACACAACACGACGCCACAAGATCGAGTCCTGACGAACAAAACCGAAGGCGGAGGCGCAGGTACGATGAAGCCGCCACGACCCGTCTGCGCAGACAGACGCTCACCCAAGCTCCAGTACGAGTCGTACTGGGTCGCGATATACAGCCGCCGCCCGTCAAGGGGAGCGAAGCGAGCTGCAATCGACTCAGGGACGTCGGCAAAGTTCCTCCAAGGGTCGCAAACGAACTACAAAACAAAATCAAGTTATAACCACAAAAACACATACACAAGCTCAAACACAAGCTACAAAAAGACCAAAGTACAAAACACAAGTGCCTTTACCTTATCCATGGTCATCCCGTTGAAGAGCACTCGAGCCGCGTGATAAGACATGCTGATACCCTTCTGATCCGCCTTCGCATATGCATGGAAAGCCGGGTACTTCGCTGTGACCTAGAACGTGCTCGGGAGCAGAGAGGGGAAGTGAGCATAGCACCAAGCCTGCAAACAACCAGAAGACATGTTACAAAAGAAGAGCAGAAACAAAAACAACAAAAACCAAGCAAACAAAAACAAAAACAACAAATACATTACAAAAGCAACCGTACCTCCATCAGGAAGCCAGGACCCACAAGTGACGGCCGCGAATCACTGTCAATCTGGTCAGGGCGTACCGCGTCCCACAAAAAGCGGATCAAAAGCCCCAAAGCAGGGCTGGCCCAGTCAAAGTCGCCTAGACGCGACAGATCCCTCAACGCCATCAGCACGGCCGTCGAAGCTCTCTCCCCCTTATCGCCAAAATGGGTGGCTGTCAGAAACCACCACAGCCACAACCGAGCCCTCTGCTCGGCGCTCGCAGGAGCAGCCCGCCTCTTCTTCTTCCCCTTGAAGAAGTCATCGAACCACACAGTCCGGGGCTGAAACGTATGCTCCTCCCCGTGCCCACACCTAACTCCGCCGCCAATCAACTGCTCAACGACGGGACTATCAATAGCAAGACGCTCACGTCCCCAGTCAAGCACACCCTCGCCATGAGGCAGCCCAAAAACGACTGCAAGCGAAGAAAAGGTGATGCCAACCTCGTACCCAGGCATGTGGAAAGTGTTAGTCGTATCCCAAAACCTATCCAACAATGCCCGGATCACAAAAAGGTGCAAGTTAACATTCTTAGCCCGCACCTCCCTCCATTTCTGTACCAGCAGACCGAAGGCTGTCCCAAGCACTATGCGCCGCTCCTCCTCCGTCAGCCTCCGGTCAAAAGCGTCAAAAACCGTCCGAAACCCGGAGAAAGTCCTCATCGTGCCTAACGGAAAGCCGACTTTCACTCGAATGGACAAGTGCTCCAGCGGGCTTCAGACCAAACTCGCGCCAACCCAGTCCTTGGCCACTTGGGACCATAAACGAGGCCCCTGGGGGTAAGCTGGCCGCATGCCCAGCTCGTCAACCATCCCCATAAACCGCTCCCTCGCAGCCTAATCGTTCGCCGGACCTCCGTCCTCGGCCTCAGCCTCAGTCTCTAACTCAACACCGCGGCAGCGGCCTCGGCTCACCGCACTGGCACTGACCTCAACCTCTAAACTCACAAGGCCGGCGATCGCGGTAGTAGCCTCGACCTCCGCAAAGATTGGCCCCAAAGATCGACACCTGACCTCGTCGGCCACTGCTCCACGTCACCCTGCGACTCCTCTGACTCAGAGGGATCCTCGTAACGACTCCCCGGGCCCCGAGGACGACCACGCCTAGGTCTATCCACAACGGGGGCTCCCTCCGCCCCAACCTCATCAACAACGCCGGCGACCTCAGCCTGGTCCCGACTACCACCCTCAGCAGCAGCACGAGCTCGGCGTCGTGGCCTACTACTACCCTCACCACTGCCAGAAGCCTCGTCAACCTTGCGCTTCTTCGGCCTCGGGTTCCTCCGAGTCTGGCCATGGCCTCTACTACGGCCCCCTCTTGGAGCCTCAGACGAATCCGCAGCAACGCCACGACCGCGTCCCTGCAAAGACTCTGAGACACCCCTTCTACGGCCCCCTCCAGGAGCCACAGGCGTCCCCGCAGCAACGCCACAGCCGCGTCCCCGCGGAGACCCTGCAGCAACACCGCGACATCTACCGTCGCCCCCTCCAGGAGCCTCAGACGACTCTGCAGCAACGCCACGTCCGCGTCCCCGCAAAGACTCTGAAATGACACCCCTACCGTGACAACCTCTAGGAGCCTCATAAGACTCCGCAGCAACGCCACGACCGCGTCCCCGCGAAGACTCTGCGACGACACCCTGGCTCGACCTCGGCGCGCCAGAAGACCCTCGACAAATCGGCAGCCGGCCCACTCGTCGCCACTAGTAAAAGCGGTGACTCAGAATAAAGATCGTGCCCAACTCGCCAAACAGGCCCAGACGACGACTCACTGGCAGTCCCTGCGCCACTAGCAGAAAAGGCAGTAGACTCCCCAGCAGGACCCTGCCACTCACTCCCTGGCGTCGGGGGAGCCCCTGACGTCCGAGGAGGAAAAGCTCTCAGCAGGTCCGACTGAGACGGACTCTCGGATATCTCTAGAGGAGGCTGCATCCCCGACCAAGGAGTACGCTCATCCCCCGGAACGGTAAAGTCAACACCGGCCAGAACCTGATCCATAGAGCTCGAAGTGGGTACAGAAAACCCAGGATCACCTGCACAAAATTCAAAAAGCATACTCAGACAACGGCAACAGCAAATCACTTAGGAAAGCAGAAGCACACAAAAACGACAAAAAACAAGCATTAGGCCCAAATACTTGACAAATGAGGCCAAAACGAAGCAGAACCACAGGAAAACATATCTCACGACACATATACAGCGCATACGTCATACACAGCTAGTCCAAGGAGCAGTGATACACAAGAACAACAGCAAATCAAAACGAGACAGCAAAAAACAAGCCGCAGGCCTGTTTTTGACAGACAAGGCCAAAATCAAGCAGAAGCACAGGAATGCATTTTTAGGACACATGTATAATATATACGTCGCACACGATCAACACAAAGAGCAAGACCACACAAAGACAGCAAAAAACTAGCAAAGACAGCAGAAAGCAGGCCCTTTTGCCTAAAAATGACAGAAATGACAAAAACGCTACAGAAAGCCAGAAATTCATATTTTCTAAGACAGACCCAACCCATAAATCACAATAAGCACGTACAAAAATTTTCACGCAAAAATAGTACCCCGAACACCTCGACTGAATAGCTTTTACAAAACGCTTACAAACTACAAAAACGGCCTTTTCTTGGCCATAACTCAGCCAAAAAAGCCCTAACTTCCCACAAAACAACCCCTTAGTCAACACATACGACATACATTACAATATACTCAGCCCTTGAGGCACGAAAAGCGAGAAAAAACGGTTTTAAGAAACCTAACCTAAACTACACAAAAACGCCCCAAAACACCTCCAAACGACGCATTCTCTACAAAACAAGACCAATTACGCACCATGCTAGCCATGACAACACAGTACAGAAAGTTTGGACAAGTTTCGGAACCGAAAATTTCGAGCCAAAAATCGGCCCTTATACAAAAACACATAAAAATCACGGGTTTTCGAGCCGTTTTTCGCACACAAGTCACCTAAGCCTCCGCACTAGCATACTACAACATTTTCAAAACAACCAAGCCAATCGGGATTGTCTTAAGCGACGAAAACAGAGCAAAACCCCGACTAAACCCCCCTTTCACACGATTTACACCCAAACGAACCGTTTTTCGCACACATTTCAACAAAACGAACTCACCAACGCATTCTACTACTCATGGGTAAGCTACACTGAAGTTTTGAGCCAGTTTCGAGACGATTTCAAAAATGACCAAAACGCCCTCACAATACAAAACGCACGAAAATCGACGCTACAAGCCGAGTCTTCACATACAATCAACAACGACAGCAGCATAGGCCTCATACGGCTCCCAAGCATCAAGTTCAAGCAAAGACGAGGGCTAAATTCGAATCAAATCGACAAAATTCGACCTAAACCCTAGAAAACGGTTTTTTAAGCTAAAACCGACTCAAAATAACTTCAAAACACGAAAAACCGAGTGAGTTGAGTACATACCTTGGTCCATGACGAATTTTAGGAGTCGGAATGTTGAATTTCGGTCAAGAAAATCGCCAAATCGAGTTTTAGAGGGTTTGTGATTTTGTTTTTATTTTTTCGGGTAAAATGAATCACCCACTCTCCTCTCCCGTGTTTTTAAAACAAAAAAGGCAAACAAAATATAAATCGTTACTGGCAATTTCATTTTAAATCGCCAGTTTACTGGCGATTTTGTTTTTGTTTATGGGTTTTTGTTTTTGTTTTGGGCTGATTTTCCTCGGCCCAATACACCTATCAACCTTATTTTTAACACAAAACACGTACCTCTTTTACGAGTCAAACACAAAACACGTACCACTTTTACGAGTCAAACACAAAAAACGTACCTCTTTTACGAGTCAAAAACAAAACACGTACCTCTTTTACGAGTCAAAACACAAAACACGTATCTCTTTTACAAGTCAAACACAAAACACGTACCTCTTTTACGAGTCAAACACAAAACACGTACCTCTTTTACGAGTCAAACACAAAACACGTACCTCTTTTACGAGTCAAAAAAAACAAAACACGTACCTCTTTTACGAGTCAAACACAAAACACGTACCTCTTTTACGAGTCAAACACAAAACACGTACCTCTTTTACGAGTCAAAACACAAAAACACAAACCTCCTTTACAAGACAGGCAGCTGCACTCTCTACAAGGAATACATTAAAGCACGAGCAACCACAGGGACGCTCACAACAACGCAGAGTTTGGCTAGACCGCAAAGCGCCATCAAGAAACATTCGAGCAACACGCAGGCTGGCATGCCCTTAAAGATGTAGGACCGTCATGTCCTTAAAAACATGTCGTCCCTCCTCGCATTTCCCGGCACTAAGTCCTCGTCTCTCCCATAAGACACATGCTTAGCGCCGCCAGGTAGTATCGAGACTGTAATGGTCCGGATACTATCTTTATGTTTGACTAACGCTTTATCCAAGCTCAGCCAAACTGGGGGTTCTGTAGATGCCCGTATCCGTACCCCCAAAAATAAACCCGATGACGAAAAGGACTTTCATGCATATTTTTAAATAAGACGAAACGGTACAAAAGTGTCTAAAACATTTTAGTCATTTTTAGCGTATTAATTTGAATTTGCATAATCGTAAAAATGAATGTCATTTTTAGTCGATACAAACACAACACGAGCACAATACAAGAACGTCTTACTAAAACGACTCACAAAAACAGCCCAACAAGCTACAAAACGGCCCAAAAACAGAAAAACGGCCCAAAACATACACTAACGCAACACACAAAACGGGCCAAAATGCGTCCCGTATCACATTTTCACAAAATTAGACTCTACAATACCGCAAAATAATATATTTCAATATTATTTTAATTCGAGCCAAAACCGAAAAACACGACAAAAACCGAAGCACGAAAATCGAGAATTGGACCAAGAAATACCTTGGCCCAAATAGTCAAATACCCTCACACGACAACAAAACACACTCAAGCACCTACATTACATCACCATGACCAAAGGCGGCAGAATAGCCCACCAAAACAAAATTAAAATCGCCTGTGAACAGGCGATTTAATTTTAAATCGCCTGTTTACAGGCGATTATCTTTTTGTTTGTGTACCTCTGGTTCTTTTATTTCAGTTTACAACTACACTGAAACTAAAACACAGGTTCACAGGCGATTTAGTTTTTCTTCAGGCACAAACACGAGCAATTTCCTATAAATACCACCCCTTATATTCATATCTTACACACAATTCATCATCCATCTAATCACAACAACAATCATCATTAATCATACTCACTCCCACACTTACAAAATCTCACTCAAAATACCGTCTTTGCATTTTCAAAAGGTAAACACTTTACCTTCGGATTAGACGTTTGAGACTCGGACAAAAAGGGTTACATTAACCCCAACCCAATATTGGCATTAGCGAACCCGTATTCGTAATACGGTTGTAGCAATTCGAATTCAGAATCCGTCTAAACCTCGCCAATATCGCATAAATAAACGACTCAAAATCACTAAAGCAAACCGACGTCACTTTTACATTATGAAAATTCTCATTCATGCATTAAATTACGACTAAAAACATGGATTCGACATTAAATTGTACAATTTTAACTAGTCTTTTAACATGCAAAACCGAGGGTTTTTCACAAATTCTTAGAGTCTAATACAAAGTCGGAGAATAACGTTTATTTTAATAATTCGATCAATGAATTATTATTTAACGTACATTTCCTATAGCAAAATGTCATAACTTTGACAATATACATTATTTACATATTTTAACGAGTCATACATGTTCGCACTTATACGTAGCGTGACTTTTAGCCCAAATATCGAAATTAAGCACTTGTTTTCAAATTAGTAAAGACTACTTTTACGTAGGCTTTTTTATTTCAGTTTTCAAAATACATTTTGTCAAAACTTTCGAAAAGTAACCTCACTCCGAATCCTCTCTCTGGTTTCACAATAACCTCAGACGGATAGGTATCGACGCACCTTGAAATCTGACACACTCGTGTCTTATATTTTAAGACGCGTTGAATAGGTTCCAAATTCCTTTAATATTTGGTGGCGACTCCGAAGATAAATTTCAAAAGGATTTTTTCTACATTTCTTTTTGGTCACAAATTCATGCAATGATCTCCCCCATTTTTCACTATCGCAATTTCACGCACTTTTTCCTGCGAGGCGCATTCCGCACCCGGCGCCCCCACGCGGGGCGAGGGAGGGCGCGCGCAGGGCGTCGATAGGTCTCTTTTCCCGGTACCTTCAGTTCAAAAACGTGATCGAAAAGGAGGTCATAGCTTTCATCAAGAAGAATATAATAAGCAGATGTGGAATCCCATCAGAAATTCTATGCGACAATGGAACATAGTTAGTGGGAAATAAGACAAGGGAATATTGCAAACAATAGACATCAACCTGATGACATCAACACCACGATATCCTCAGGCGAATAGACAGGCAAAGTCGAGCAATAAAGTTGTGATCAACTGTATAAAGAAGAAGCTCATGGAGAAGCAGGGTAGATGGGCTAAAGAGTTGCCGCTAGAATTATGGGCAGACTAGACTACACCAAAGACAACTACAGTACATACGCCATACTCGATCTATTGTGTATAGATGTGAAGCAATATTTCCAGAAGAAGTGAAAGTACCAACAGCCAAGTATGGTCTAAACACATCCTCCGAAAATAATGACTTCTTGTCGCTGACTTGTCTGATCCAAGAGTAGAGTGGCAAAAAAAGCGGGCGTCTTAGTGCTTGGCCGGCCGTCGAACTGACAAAAATTAGGCCCGCCCAAAACACGGATTCGTGCTGGCCGGGCTCGGGCGAGCCAATTTTTTTTTTTGAAATCGGTCGGGCTAGGCAGTTAAATTAAATCTTGGGCTCGGGCGGTTTGACAAGTCGGTCCTAATTCGGGTCCGGCCTAATTTTTCCAGATTTGGTTAAAAAATTAAAAAAAATTAAAAAAAACCCTTGGTTGGAGCAAAAACCGTGCCCAAATCGGGCCAATCCGGGCCGTGCCCAAATCGGGCCAAAATTCGGGCCGGGCCGGGCCGGGCCGGGCCAAATTCCTTATTATTTTTTTTTTTTTAAAAACGAAACACGGTTTGAGCACGGCGGGCCGTGCTCGTACTTGCCACCAAAACAAAATTGGGCGTCTGGGCGGGCCAAACCTGGCCGGATTCGGGCCGCCCTCGTGCCGTGCACCGGTTTGCCAGCTCTATCCAAGAGCTAAAAGACTTAGCAGCTATAAGATTGGCTGCCTACCAGCAGTCAGTGGCACGTAGTTTCAACAAACATGTCAGGATACGAGTGTTCAGGACAAGAGACTTAGTCCTGAGGAAGTGTTCCAAAGCACATGAGACAGAACTGCAGGAAAGCTTGCCCCAACTTGGGAAGGACCTTATCTTGTCGATTCAGTGGTAGGAAAAAGCGCATAGACACTACAGATCCTGGATGGCAAAATGATTCCAAAGGCATGGAATGTGCTTCATCTTAAACTCTATCATATGTAAACTATTTTTCATAACAGCGAGGCCTGGTAGGTCACTCATCTGTAAGCTTTATCTTATACAATTTGTTATTTCATATCAGAATCATTACTGACTTCAGCGTCGGAGGGCCATTGGCAAAAAAAGCCAACGGTCAGTCCTGACTCATTTTTGTGTTGAGAGGATAGACAAAGCAGACTCACACAACAGACAAGCACGGCAGATCAGTGAAACAAACTGACAAATCAAACACAAAAGTAGGGGCATCAGCACCAACACAACTACAACAACGGGATAAATTCATTGTGAGTAACTTAGTGATAAATTCATTTAGTAACTTAGTGATAAATTCAAATTTAGTAACTTAGTGATAAATTCATTTTGATCAAAATAAACCTATTTTTATTCGTAATGTTGTGTGATGTACATATATATTATACTTCATTTTTTCCTTTAACTTTTAATTCTTACTTATTAACCAACTATTTAAATTATTTTAGAGATAAACTAAAAACTGATAAAAATTATTCGTAATTGATTTTTCGTATACGGATTTTACTCCCATGGTATACTTTTTTCATTTAGTTTTCCAAGCCTACCCTTTTTTACTCACATAATATACAAAATTCTCTCTTTATTTTTCTAACTTTTTTTCCATCAAAATTCAATCAATTCTTCAATGATTTAATAATGAATTTCGATAATCAATTCAATGTAATAATTATCAGATTCAATTTTAATTTTTTTCATTCAATTATTAAATTTTAAGAATTTTTAAGAGATTGATTTGAAAATTAGTTTTAGGGTTTGTACGAGGGTGGGGCTTGGGGTGGTCGCCGGCATGAGAGGACGGCGCCAACGATGACTCACTACGATGTGGTGGCTGCTAGTATGGTGGTAGTCGGAGGCGGTGGTGGGTGGTTGACTGTTTTCGTTAAGCGCAATTAACAAAAAGTTTACAAGTTTCTTCAAATTTTCACCAAATACAGTGGACTAAGGCTGCAATGTCATCAAATTAATTATGAACTACAAACATAAAGTATTCAAAATCATAATCATAATCATAAATATTAATTAAAACTACAAATTACTAAAGAAAGTTGTAAACTTCATGATAAGAGCAGCAAATCGGCCGACAATGTTGGAGACTTTGTTTTTTGTTATTTTAATTTACTTTTTTTTTCCTAATTTGACATTGAATTCGATTATCACGTCATTGAATTGATTATCAAAATTCATGATTAAATGATTGAAAAATTGAATGACTTCGATGAATAAAAGTTAGGGGAAAAAAAAAAGAGAAGTTTGTATGTTATGGGAGTAAAAAAGGGTAGGATTGGAAAACTAAATGAAAAAAGTATACAACGAGAGTAAAACATGTATACAAAAAATCAATACCCAAATTATTTTGTACCAAAAACATGCCCAAAATGCCGTGAGGTTTACTAGTGTAGTTTTCATTTTCGTTTTTCAATTTTTATCGGTTTTTAGCTTAAAGTTTTTATATTCTAATTATACTAAAATAATTTAAACTAAAATGAAATTTTGTAAAAATTTCATTTGACATATTAATTTGAGCCATGTACTAATGAAGTATAATACTAGATTTTTCTAAATGTTTAAATTTGTTTAATTTTTGTTATTATAATTCTAAGTATTCATTTACTAAATAAAAACAATAAATCATTAAAAACATAAAACATTATGAATCAAGGGTACTAAACTTATCAAAAATAGTATGAACATCAACATGAATTGCTCAAGAACAACATGAACACTAAACAAAGTCAAGAACATATATGCACCTTTTATACTTAACTAGTGATGCGACCCGTGAATTTCACGGGACCGCTTTAATACATTTTACGTGGGCGAGCTCTGAACGTGTGTATAAAGAAGTTAATAACCTTACACCACCCACAAAAAATCAGAATACAAAAACTGTACAATTTGAACAAAATGTCCTAACAACCCACGCTAACCTATATAAACACCGTTGTAAAGTAAGGAATACCCATCCTAACTCTTTCTTAACTAATGATGTACATTGTTGCACACTCAATTGCCTCCGATATTAACTTGAGGCATCATCTACGCAAAACCCACTCAAAAAAACTGAAAAGTTTGTCTCAATACAAGATCGAGTACACCTTATCTTGAGCACATCAAAGCTAATACGCTAGTAAACCTATACACCAAACATCGGAATGATTGACATACAATGACATCTTCATTAGTGGGACATTATGTAACACCCGGTGTTGTCCGAGGTTATTCGGTAAGATCTTGTTGAAGAGGTTGAGTGTTGGCACAAGTGACATAGTCTTAAAAAGGATTGTAATCTGTCATATCAACAAGATCATCTTCTTTTTGGTGGCTCATCTTTAAGAACTTTCTGATTAAAGCGTCTTCTTTGGAGAGTAGTCTTAGGATGGGTGACCTCCTGGGAAGTTTCCAGGATGCTCACGAGTGAGGACTCTCGTGTTGGTTTGTGGGCGATGTACGCAGCCTGGCGAGCTACCGTGAATGACATTCCGACCTTTAGTTGGGGCCGGGGTGTTACACATTACATGCTATAGAATCCTATCACATGATTGTCACAAGCAGGAGTATACACTACTACAAAAAATATTATAAATAACGGGTAAAATCCGTTGTTTTTATTAAAACCAACCGTTGTATCTTGGGCCGTTGTTTTTTATTAAACAACGCCAAAAATTTCAAGAAGCCGTTGTTTATGGAACACTATAAACAACGGTTATTTCAAATAACCGTTGTTTATAGCTATATTTTCTTTTTTAACAACGTAATTTTTAACAACGCAATTTACTGAAAAACCGTTGTTTATAATTGTTTTTCATTTTTTTTTTTTCATTTTTTTTTTTTTAATTTTACGAAATAGCTATATTACCCTATTAATGCAATTAAAATTTCTCCACGCATTAGGAGCTCAAAGAAAAAAAAAACACCATTATAAAAATCAAGAATAAAAATCTCGACTATTTATTAATCAAAATTACAATATTTGAAAGTTTAAACAATTACAAAATTTAAAAAAAAATACAAATATTACATTACTATCACTATAATTTTTCAAACATAACCTAAGAAACATCCACACAATGATAGCAGTGATCACCGATTTTGTATATTATCAGCATCCACGCAAAGTCATGAGCCATGTCGAAACATCCACACAATGATGGGAGCGAAGGCTCACAGAATCAGCATGCCAACTTGTACCAGCATCAAAATAAACCAGCACCAGAATAAACCAGCACTAGTGTAGCACTTCAAATTGAATAGAATTCATTTTAGTGTGGTATACATACAGATAAGAAGAGTGAGGAACATACTCATTTCATAGGTCAAGTTATAGGAGCGAATTAACGAATGGGTTAGGTGTTCCTGGGATGGTGAGAATATTATCTTGATCTTTAACCCATTACCTACATACATAGGGCACGTAAAGACCAAAGAAAAGGATTAGAAGCGTCCAATTAGCTCAACTCATAAGTGTTACCAGCAACAATAATACATTACATATTCAAAATGATCACTATCTTCAAGAATAGCTACTATCCCTATTGATATTACAAAATAACCAACTTGCCGCAATTTGTATAAGCATAAACATCGTAAGTAACCCAATTGGGTTTTTTGTTTAGTGCTCAAAATCAAGTTATAAAAACTTTTTAGCTCACTCGCACACGAGTATATGTTCTTCAATCACCACTATAGCAAAAATAACATGAACTATCAAACTCATATAATCCCAATATAGCTTATTGCAAAAGCGAAAACACAGAGACAAAATAATACGAAGTATGTAACTGAACACTAACAGTGAGATGATATTTGTACCGAGCTGATCTTTTGAATAGGTGTAAAGTCCAACCATCCAAATTAGTCACACTAAAGACCACCAAACATCAGAAAGGTGTTTTTGAATATTGTGATGGTATGTGATCTCAACTACTACGTACATTCTAATACAAAAGTAGCCACAAGAAAATCTTTCAGTATACATAGGTTCAGTCAAATACTCACAACAGATCAAAGGCTTAAACATCAATAGATTGAGATTGTCAGATTGAGTAAGATTACCTGGCCATGTGCATCAACAGATGAATCCACTTGTAGCATGTCCATCACTTGGGCAGCAGAGTCTTGAAGTTCACTGTCTGGACGCAGATACTTGAGAAGAATGGCCTGCAATTGACAGATTTTTGTATCAAATCGAAGATCAGTTAAAAACGATCTATTTTAAATAAAGAAACGTTGAATTCTGAAATCGTACCTACAGATTCATGACAGCCAAAGTTGTTTTACGAAAAACAAACGGATCACCTGTTGGGAAAAACAATAATTGTAGTACTGGATGAAGAAGGTTGTAGAAAGGGATTAAGCCATAGTAATAATAACCTAGTTAGATTTTGCCTCATTTAATTTTAATACGGAGTCTAATTTTTCCATAAGACCAAAGAAACCAGTTATCCTTACACATGGTGTCAAATATTAGTTTAAGATACCACTTTCACTTTGCACTGGTAACTTACATCTGGGAAACAGTTTAGTAACATAACTATTTCGAATCAATAGTGTCTTATGTCATTTTCGTAGTAGTGACCTGCCATAGATTTTATCGAAAAATCAATTACTACTATGAAACGGAACAGTCAGCAGCTAAAACTCACTCATACGACACTAACATGACTTACTCTCTCAACAACTCATACAATCCTACACTCATCAAACCAAAATGAACAACAAGAATAGTGTAGCACACAAAATTATCAAGCATCAACATCAAGTAGGCCTAAACTCGGCTTAGGGCCAAGTCTAGGCTCGGCCTCGCTTCATAACAACAATATAGCCATATGCGCAGGTAACACTTCATATCACACGACCCAACAGCAGCCCCTGCCTGTAACACGGCATAGCTACCCCTGCCTGTAACACGGCATAGCTACCCCTGCCTGTAATCCCCGGCCAGTCAGCCCCTGACTCGACCCAAAATTCACAGCAACCCTGCTTCCCTCGGCAACCAAGACCAACACAAGATGACTAATACAACACACACATACACCTAGACGAGCAAACAACTTACACAAACATACACATACACAAACCTGCACCATAATCACACAATAAAATCACCCATACATTCTTTCATCCACCCACATGTTCACATACATACATCCCCAATCAAGACTACCCAAATACATACCCATACACACACATGATTCATACACAGAATTGCACATACACACACAAGGCTAAGTAAGGTTTACCCTTACCTTATGAAGAGGAAAACCGAAATATAAGCTTGTAAGTGACAACACCGTCTCGGACTTGTCTCCAAGTCTCCACACGCTACAAACGATGCAAATAGTATCAATTACCACCTAATTAGGACCTAATTAATTTATAAAAACGACTAAAATCGATATAAATTACAAACCCCCAAAATCTAGGGTTTGATGACCCACGAATTTCTTAAAATCGGAAGGGAAAACGACAATAACTTACAAATTAAAGGTTAGGAATGAAAAGAGGAGAATGAAAGGGAGAGATCGCAACGAAAACGCCCAAATCCTAGCAAGAAACAGTCGGCCAACATGTCGGACAGGTGGCCGTGAAAAACGTCAGCAGAGGTAACGGCCTATCGTGAAATTTTTAGGGGTGGTGGTACACGGTGGTGACGATGTCCACGACGGCGGTGTTGATTGTATATAATGATGATGATAGAGAAGCTAATGAAGGAGGAAAAAGAGAAGAATGAAAGAGCAGAGACATGAAAATGAACATGAACATGAAAATGAAAATGAAAATGTATAAAGAAGAGTCTAGCACTCTAGCGTGTGATTTGTTTGGGGTTAGGGTTCTTTTGGGCCTTATGTTTTAACAACGGTTATTAGGCTATAACCGTTGTTTTTACTTAACTTTAAACAACGGGTATTAGGCTTAACCCGTTAGTTTTACTTCACTTTTAACAACGGGTATTAAATTTATAATCACAGTTTATTTCTTGACTTTTAACAACGAGTATTAGGCTATAACCGTTGTTTTTAGTTAACCCGTAGTTAAAAGTTTTTACCCGTTGATAAAAGTAAATTTTTAGATTTGGCGCCCTATGTTTTAATAACGAAGATCATTTAGTCGTTGTTTTTAATATTTTAAACAACGCATATTGTGTACGTGCGTTGTTAATTGGGTCGTTGTTTATGCCTTAATTTGTAGTAGTGATATTTTGTTGTACACGACTTCTTGGTCGGCTAATATAAAACATGGATTAGTTTAGATTGAGCAGCTAACGGAGACAAGCATGCCCGTGTAAAGGGTATTGTACCGCTCCATCACAGACGTAAGGTATGAGGATTTGTTGACCTACATGTAAAACAAAAATTGTTCAGTTACCACATTTGAAAAATCAGAAGTGCACTTTAAAACATAATTGTAATAGTATTTACAACACCAAAATGCAAATGACATAATTTATTAAACACTGAAGACACTAGTGTTGAACAGAACCGTTAACACTTAACTCACAAATCTGCTTCAGACAATAATTACATCAACTATCAACAAACATTATATAGTCAAGACTTAAGAAGATCGTTTCCATATTGATATATAAACTCAGGCTGATCACTAAGAAATTTCTTTCTCGCTGACGCATCTTGAGTGTTCTTACCTAACGCACTTGATTGCTAGAACTGCTAAGAGGTGATTTTTTCGAAAGAGGACCTCCTGCAAATAAGTCAAATAAGTCGGAGCTTGATGGAAGGGAAATGGTTGCTTGTGGAAGAGGATAAATGAGCTTAATCGCAAGGTTTGTAATATCAAATAAATTTCAAACTACAGATTTTGGAATCATGGGAATTTGAAAAAAATATGAGTATGAAAATATCAAGCAGCCACGACGCTGTCAAATAGAACTTAAGCATACTTGTTATTCAGAGTAGAGGAAGCACACATATATGTTGTCCACAAGTTTAGACCCGGCCAAACTGTCCTTGAGAATGCCACTTATTCTTAAAAACAATAGCGTCCTAGCTCCGACCGTGGACCCACTTGCACAGGTACACAGTAGTCTAATCAAGCCCTACATCACTAAGCTCAATTATATTAATTCACGGGCAAAAAGTTGCACAGAAGTAATTCAAATGCGGGATTGAAGTAGGATGTGAATCGTCGCACTAAGTATGTGTAATTTGGCTAAGGTGTCATTGTGGGGGTGTTGTTTTAGTACTTTACACACTTAAGCGAATTTTTTGTTGGTTTCCTTTTTAAATTTTTATATAGATACAGAATAGGATGCTCTTTACCAGCATTTATATGTTTAAGCTGAATTTTGAACACCCCCTTGTGAGCGTTATGGTTCGTTGTATAAGGTTGATCCAGGATGGTAAAATATGCCTTCCAAACACCGTACGCATGCACCCATTAACAAAACTTGTGGCAGTAGACAATTTGAGTAAGCATCATTAGAAGTAACGATAGTGTAATTTTACAGGTGAGGTTATGTTTTGGCTTTTCACAATGTCAAAACCCTCAAACTGTAAGACAAACAATAATACTACTTCACAGTTTTTGTATTTTCAAAAAGGAAATAAATTAGTAAAAAGATGTTACGGGACAAGCAGCTCACCCATGCAATTTTCTCTGGTTGGATTAACTTGCTGATTTAGTAAATACGCCACCTCAAAGTTGAGAAGCTATATTGGCAGTAGCCTGCACCTACGTTAAAGAAAATAGCAGGTGATAACACGATGGCGTAGCGACGGAAGCAGCAGCATACAACAGTAGCAAGAAGAATAGCATCGCAATAACAGGAGCAACAACACGACACAACCGACTACACAACAAAAGCACGACGGTAAAATTGTATTAAAAATTGTAATACAAGAGGCTAAAACACCTACACAAAGAAGACAAGAATAATGCAAGATATGCTTTGTGCATCCTCGCCTGCCGTTACGACTTAAGTCGTATAGCCTGTTCGCATAAAGATAATGAAAAATTCAACTCTTAGTGGGTCGTGCTTTAGGAAATGTCTTTATCCCGAAGTTAAGGTGCTTCTATGAACAAAGATAAAGCCCACTCTTAAATTGGATACTAGTGTACATGTACTAGACTAGGGTTTTATTCCCCTATTTCGCTAAAGTTATCAGGGCCACCGTGACCTTATTGCGATTGTCATCTCACGGTTCTGTCTCCTTGCCGTGTTTCGTTCTTAGTGGGCGCGACACTTGCATTCGTTCTTACCCTGCGTAAAGATTACTTGACGAGATTGTATCTGAAGTTCGAATCATTTCGAACACTAGAAGATGAGATGCAAGTACTATAGTATTCGGCGTGGTTTACGAGTCGAGTAAGTCGCTGCACTATGGTAGGGAGATGCAAACGACTAGAGTACAAAGACCTACTCAGTGGTCAGGCTCGTAAGCAGTATGTGTTGTTTGTTGTTTGATTAAATGAGAACGAGTGTGTACCATCTTTGAAAATTAAAGACCACAACTTTCTGAAATGAATCGAGTCTGCATGATGTGAATGTTACGATATGTATGTTTGATTGCGATCCGATATCGCCTTGTAATGCTATTGAATTATTGTGACTCTATTGCTATGTTATTATATGCTATTTGCCTTCATAATTGAATATCATGCTTATATGATTTATCGCTTTAAACCGCATGCTTATTATGACTTATATGCCTTTATATGCTACATGTATTAAGCATGTTTATGTTTTTATCATAATGTTATGTTTATAAAGCGATAATATTAAACCAAAGTAATTGAAATCGAGGGTAAGTATGAGCATAGCTAGTCACTGTCCGCTCAGCGGGCATCCCCCCATCAGTTTATTGTGCAGGTCGTTCGTGGACTAGGAGCTGGGTTTTGGATGGAGCCACGAGACGTTTTTATTACTTTTCCTTAGATGTTTCGAGAGAGATGTAATATATATAACGCTACTCGTTTGAATTTCCGTATTTAGAGTTGTTTTATTCAACTCTTAAACGATGATGTAATATTTTGGGTTATTGTATAATTAATAACGCTGGTTTAAGACTTAATTAATTTCCGCCTTACTAATTAAAGTCGACTAAAAACCAGGTTGTTACACATAAAGGATGACGTAAGCTAGGGAAGTCTTCCTCAACACACTTCACCTTACTTTGCGTGTTTGGAATCTTTGACTTGAATTTCGAAGACGGGAAAAGTATATGGGTCCATTTTTATTCGAAAATTAAAAATGTTCAAAATTAAATTCTATGAATAAAAGGTTTTACTTTTATTTTTATGAATAGTTAACTTGACTTAACTTTTGATCAAAATTTGAAAGGCGATATTAGTCTGGTAGTTGTTTTTTATAAAAATTTGAAATGTGTTTCTTTTTTAATTCTAAAGATAATATATTCTATTTTATATTTCGAAAATTTTAAATCTGAACATAAGAAAGACAATATTATTTAACGAAAACATTAGTCACATTTTTATTATAAGGCAAAAGAATAAATTTAATTAATAAATTAAATTATATTATTATATTTGTGTTAAAATAACACGGGGTGTTACATCCTCCCTCCTTTCTTTAGGGAAAAAAAAAACCTTTAACTTGCTCCTAAAATGGGGCTATTATCATTATTTTTGATGATAATAAGTCCTTGAATGCGTAAAATCTTTTACAATGTTATCAACGTTATTATTATTATAATTAAAACAAATTGGTTCTCTAATAAGGAGAGTTTTGTTCTCACTGATTGATGAGTTTGTTATATATTTATTAGAGTTTTCTTTTGTATTTTGGCAATGAAAAAGATTAATGTGATATTACGAAGGATATCGAGTTTCAAACTATAATATTTGAAATCCGATGCAATTCTCTCTCTACAAAACCATATCAGATCCACAGAGCCCCTCATCAAAGGGTGTATCATGAAGCAACGTGTAATAGAGACAGTTGTGCAGAAACGATATATTTTTTCAGTAGAGATCATTGTTTTAAGAAGAAGAAATTCGTTTGGATCTTTATAATTTTGTTTTCGGTTAATTTTTTTATTATTTATATGCACAATATAATTTATTATTAACGAAATTACTTTCTCCCCCAAAAAAAAAATTACGACCCTATACCTACAATTTCTCGGCCATTTGAATTCAAAGTTTGTACTTCGTATTTAATTTGTTTCTCCGCATAACTTATAATCAAGCTAATCCATAATTGTTTAACTACATCTCTTTTGGCTTTTTACTAAAATTCAATAATTGTTTTCACTTTTTAATAAAAAAAAAAAACTTAAGGTCCCCTCAAACTTTTATGTCCTATATATCATATGTTATACGTATACGTATTTGTGATGAAAAGAAGGAATAGATAAAGTCAAGTGAATGTTGACTTTTGCGTCACATTCCCTCCCAATTTCACCCTTTCAAAGTTTTTTTTTTTTTCTTTTTTTTTTGACAAGCGTAAAATAACTCAACTTACACAAGTTTAGCTCGGGCTGCTAAGCCATGAGCTTTTGAGTTTAGAAACCGAGGTACATAACTAATAAAACAACAATGCAAAACTTGTACATCTTTGGGCTCCTATTCTATAAGAAGTGATGTTACTTACTACTCGTATTAAAATCAAAAGAAATAGAAAGGATTGAATGCTTGTTAACTTTTAGTTAGAGTTGATTTCATCAAAAATAATGAGACCAATTAATTTGATTTTTTAAATACTCATATATAAAAAAATAATAATAAAATATAGAAGTACTTTGTATATACTTGTGTGAGAAGTACTGTGATAAAATCTGTATAAAACCTTTTCATCTAAATATTTATATAAGTTGGGCTCCTTTAAAACTTGGTGTAACAACCTGGTTTTTAGTCGACTTTAATTACTAAGGCGGAAATTAATTAAGTCTTAAACCAGCGTCATTAATTATACAATAAAAACCCAAATGTTACAAACATCGTTTAAGAGTTGAATAAAACAACTCTAGGTACGGAAATAAAAAGAGTATAGGTTATATATTACAATCTCTCGTAAAACATCCAAAAGTAAGCATAAAAACGCCTCGTGGCCCCGTCCAAAAACCAGCTCCCGGTCCACGATCATCCTGCACAATAAACTGATGGGGGGATGCCCGCTGAGCGGACAGTGACTAGCTATGCTCATACTTACCCTCGATTTCAATTACTTTGGTTTAATATTATCGCTTTATAAACATAACATTATGATAAAAACCTAAACATGCTTAATACATATAGCATATAAAGACATATAAGTCATAATAAGCATGCGGTTTAAAGCGATAAATCATATAAGCATGATATTCAATTATGAAGGCAAATAACACATAATAGCATAGCAATAGTATCACAATAATTCAATAACATTACAAGGCGATATCGGATCGCAATCAAACATACACAACGTATCATTCTCCTCATGCACTGATTCAATCTGTAAAGTTGTGGTCTTTAGTTTTCAAGATGGTACACACTGCTCTCATTTAATCATATAACAAACAACACATACCGCTACGAGCCTGACCACCGAGTAGGCCTTTGTACTCGATCGATTGCAGATCTCACTTCCATAGTGCAGGCTTACTCGACTCGTAAACCACGCCAACATCGTAATACTTGCATCTCATCCTCTAGTGTTCGAAATGATTCGAACTTCGTGTACAATCTCGTCAAGTAATCTTTACGCAGGTAAGAACGAATGCAAGTGTCGCGCCCACTAAGAACGAAACACGGCAAGGAGACAGAATCCGCAAAGCGCATAAGCACATAATGTCACGGTGGCCCGGTAACTTTAGCGAAATAGGGAATAAAACCCTAGTCTAGTATGCATACACTAATATCCAATTTAAGAGTAGGCTATGCTATTCATAGAGCACCTTAACTCAGGATAAAACGACTACTTCCTAAAGCCTGACCCACTAAGAGTTGAATTTTTCATTATCTTGTACTACGGCTATACGACTTAAGGCGTAATTCGCACGGGCAGGATGCACTAAGTAATAAGGTCAGCCTTAAACCACACTATTCGATATGACCTGCCGCAGACCGAGATAATGGTATCCGCACAAGACTATCTTAACCCCACTTCACTTACGATTGACGTTTTCATATCGGAGGCTCAAGCGTTTGACCTTTTATTTAACTTACTCAATGTTTATTATTTATTTGATATTACATATCACATGTTTCTAGACTCTCCTAGTCTCATCGTCAAACGTTTAAGTATTTGTATTTGGTTTCATATGATCACATAACATATTCGTTTATTATTTGAAGTGTTGTTAATTATTAACGTTTTTAAGTTTTTATATTGAAACGTTCATTAATATGTCCAATTTTATTTAAGTGTTTTTCAAAACACTTTAAGTCATTTACTTATTCATTTTAAATTTTTGTATACTTAGTAAAATTTTCAATTATTTTCAGTATTTCACTATTCATTTTTCACTATTTACTATTCACTATTCACCGTATTTTATACGTATTTTTATACATATTCGTATTTTTATACTTCGTATTCTATACGTATTTTTATATGTATTCGTATTTTTATACCTCGTATTTTATATGTATTTTTATACTTATACGTATTCTTATACTTGTACGTATTCTTATACTTGTATGTATTCTTATACTTGTACGTATTTCTATTTTTATACGTATTTTTATACTTAAGATATTTTAGAAAATAAACTAAACCCTTTTATTTTCTAAGTATGAATTTCTAGTTTCAAAGTCGTTAAGTTCGTTTTGTACTTAGTGAGTTTTGAAAATATTCTAAAAGTCTAGTTTTAAAAACGTTAAGTTCGGTTTGTAAAAAGTGATAATGATATTCATTTTAAAATATTAGTTTTAAAATTGTTAAGTTCAATTTGTAAAAAGTGATAATGACATTTATTTTAAAATGAGACTTAGTTAAATTTAGTCGTCTATTAACTAAATTTAGCGATTTTCATTTTAAAAGATAATAGTATCGTGGATGATTCATTTATAGTCCGTATGTCCAAGTTCAATAATCCAATAGCAAAGGCAGTAGCACACGATTTAGTTCATTTTCATAACGGTTATTCATTTTTATCGGTTTAACATAATTCATTTATAATTAAAACGATTTATACAAAACTTCAATTCTAATTACTATTTAACTTTAGTGACTTAGTGATAATTTCATTTTAGTCAAATTTAGTCAATAAAAATGAAGGATGCCGTGTACAACATATATAATACAAAAATTGATTTATTTCTTTTAATTTCTTAATTCTAACTTATTAATTAATAATTAAATTAACTTAACAATAAATTAAAAAGTGATAAAACAAATTTTAACCCTAAAAATGAAGGGGATGCCGTGGTTAACATAGTGATGTCCTAAATTTTCATTTTTCGATTTTATCGGTTTTTAACTTAAAGTCTTTATAATTCAATTATTCTAATTATACTAAAACGATTTAAACTAAAATGAAATTTACTAAAAATTTCATTTATAATTATGAATAGTGTTTTTCAACACTTTAATTTTTTAACTTTTTAATCTAAATGATTTATAATGTTTAAGTTGATTTAATACATAATACTAACAATATATATAAACAATAACTAAACATAAACACAAATTATTAACAAACATAAAATAAAATAAGATCAAAATGAGTAAAAATGATGAACATCAACATGACAAATTCAAGAACACACATGAAGATCATATTAAAGCTCAAGAACACTAATTTCGATTTTAATAATTTATAATTTGTTTTCCTAATTTAGTTTCTTTTTTTTTTTCATAGGAACATCTATTTTATACTAACTTAACAATACATATTATTTTCAAAAATTAAAAGTGAAAATTTAGTAAAAAAAATGGTATATGTCGTGTGACATATTTATGAACATACAATTTCTATTTTTCATTTTTAATCACTTTAAACTCATTTTTAATATTCCACATAATTTTTATATATGATTATTACTCAAATAAAACATAACTAAACATAAAAATCATATGAACATAAATTAAAAAATGCTCAAAATTAATTTAACTAAATATATGAACATGATACTACAATAATCTATTTAGTATATTATTTAGTTATTATCGTTTTATTATACAACACATAAACATACAAGTACATATAAGTGATGTTTAACATATTTAACATAATTTTCATACTCATAAAATTATAATAACAAAACAAATTAATTTACTAAAAAGATAATATAAGACATAGTTAGTCACCTTAATCGGTAAGTTTATTGGTTGTCCGGATCAACGACGTTATCTAGGTCTAAGTCTTCACCCAAATACCCGTCTTCACCTTCAAAAATACACCCGAAATAGTAAGCTTCAATACCCGCTAAATAGCTAAATAAAACTAAAGGTTATTAGAATAATATTTAGGGTTTTATTTAATGTGTTTTGGAAATAAAATGGAAGAAAATCAAAGGGAGCAAGGGAGAGAAAAGCCACGGCAAAGAGAGGAGAAAAAAATGAGAGTTTTACACTTGTGAAATAATAAGGGAACACTAGTATGATTTTTAGGTTAAATGAATTAGGTTTAGGTTTGTTTTAATTAGAAATAAAGTTTAATTTAATTAAAAAAAATGAGTCATGAAATCAAGTTGGTACACTTGATGTCTTTAGGAAGGTTCTTAGGTGATATTTTGGTGATAAAAGTTTTTTCACGAAATTTATCAGTTTTAAAAAGTCAAGGCGAAAGCGATAAAAGTCAAAGTACGTATGCTTGACTATTTTTCTAAGTTTTTCTACTTTTGAATTCTAAGATTAAAATATTTATTTCATTATTCAAAAATTTTAAAAAGTATTAAAGAAGTCGAGAAATTTTACAAAATGAAAGTTTTGCAAAAATTGTGATTTTGTAAGGTTAAAGGCTTAGGAAATGATTTAAGAATTGAAATTAGAATTTGATGGCTAATAAATGATTTAAATTAACACGGGGGTATTACAAACCTCCCCCCTTAGAAAAGTTTCGTCCCGAAACTTGAATGAAGGATAGGATTTTCACCTGAGATAAACAGCTCGGGGTATTTCTCCTTCATAGAGGCTTCGGTCTCCCAAGTTGCTTGTTCAGTCAATTGACTTTTCCATAGCACCTTCACTAAGGGAACCGTCTTCCGCCTCTACCTCTTGGTTTCTCGCGCTAGAATCTTGACAGGTCTCTCGGAGTATAGCAAATTAGGCTCAACTGCGATCACGTCAGGAGTAATGATATGACTTGGGTCACCTCAGATCTCCTCGGTTGAGAAACGTGAAACACGTTGTGGACCTTGGACAAGTTGGGGGTAGCACTAGGCGATAGGCTACCTCACCACCTCGCTTGCTATCTCATAAGGTCCCACGTATTTAGGACTCAATTTTCCTTTCAAACCGAAACGTTGGACCCCCTTCATGGGTGATACTTTCAAGAACACATGATCGCCGACTTCGAACTCAATAGGTCGGCGATGTTTGTTGGCATATATCTTCTGCCGGTCTTGGGCCGCTTGTAGCCGTTCACGAATGATTTTGATGTGCTCAATTTGGTCTTGAATAACTGCGGGTCCGGCCTCCCACGTTGTCACTGGCATCGTCCCAACATACTGGGCTACGACACCTTCTCCCGTAGAGTGCCTCGAATGGAGCACAACCCAGACTAGCATGAAAGCTATTGTTATAGGAGAATTCAATCAAAGGTAGACTTTTCTCCCAATTCTCGTTGAATTCTAATGTACACGCCCTGAGCATGTCCTCGACCGTTTGGATAGTTCGTTCAGTTTGACCATCGGTCGCAGGGTGGAAAGCGGTGCTCATCTTCAGTTGACTTCCCAAGGCTGCTTGTAGTTTCTCCCAGAAATGAGAGGTGAATCTTGGATCCCTGTCCGAGATAATGTCTAATGGTACGCCGTGTAATCGGATCACCTTCTTCTCATAAGCCTTAGCTAGCTCCTCAAGGCTCCAAGTATCTTTGATTGGTAGAAAATGGGCCGATTTGGTCAGGCGGTCCACTATTACCCAAATTGCATTATTTCCTTTATGAGTCCTTGGTAAACCTGTTATAAAATCCATGGAAATGGAGTCCCACTTTCCCAATGGAATGTCCAAAGGTTGTAGTAGTCCCCCGGGTCGTTGATGTTCAAACTTCACTTTCTGGCAGATTAGACACTTTGCAACATACTCTGCAATCTCTGCTTTCATTCTAACCCACCAAAACTTCGCTTAAGTCTTGGTACATTTTATCGCACCCAGGATGTATGGAGTATCGTGGTACTATGTGCCTCGCCGAGGATCTTTCTTTTGAACACAGTACGCCAGGCACACACCACCTTTCTTTGAATCTCAAACTCCCACAGGTTTAATCTCAAACCCTACTCGGTTTCTGAAGGAATTTCCTTCGATTTTCACGAGTTCTTCATCCTCCCATTGTAGAGCTCTAATCTCGTGACATAACTCCGACTCTGCGATCATTAAGTGCTCAAATCAAGATCGTCCGACCGAACCAACTCTAAGTTCATTCTCTTGAAGTCTCCGACAATACCAAATGGAATTTCCCAAATGTTGCTAAGGGTATGCGTAGTCTTCCTACTCGTGAGCGCCAAGAACGACGTTCGCCTTTACCCTCATGGTACAATAGTTCAATCTTATAGTCCTTGATCGCTTCTAACCACCGGCGTTGTCTCATGTTGAGTTCCTTCGCGTGAAGATATATTTCAGCTTTTGTGGTCAGTGTAGAATTTGATACTCACTCCGTAGAGGCAATGACGCCAGATTTTTAAAGCAAACACCACAGCTGCTAACTCAAGGTCATGTGTTGGGTAGTTTCGTTCATGAACCTATAACTGCCTTGATGCATAAGCAATGACCTTCCCTTGGTGCATCAAGACACAACCCAGGCCATTCGGAGGCGCCATCAGAGACTTCATACTCGTCTCCATCTGTAGGGAGAGCTAAGACGGGCGCTGTGGTAAGCCTTGTCTTGAGTTCCTGGAACGCATTCTCGCACTCGTCGCTCCATATGAATTTGGATTCTTTTTGTAGCAGCTTTGTCATTGGTCGTGCTACCTTAGAGAAATCTGGAACGAACCTCCTGTAGTATCCCCGCCAATCCTAGGAAGTCTGCAGATCTCGCTTATATTTGTGGGGCCTTCCATTCTTTCATCAAGGCCGATCTTTGCAGGATCTACCATCACTCCGTCCTTCGAGATGACGTGACCCAGAAATGCTACCTTTTCAAGCCAAAACTCGCACTTGGAAAATTTAGCATACCACTTATATTTCCTCAGTATTCCCAGGATGATACGGAGATGTTCCTCGTGTTCTGCTCCAGTCTTTGAGTAGATTAGGATATCGTCAATGAATACAACCACGCAAATGTCAAGGTATTCGTGGAAGGTTCTGTTCATTTGATCCATGAACACTGCTGGTGCATTTGTCAAACCGAAAGGCATGACCTTAAACTCATAATGACCATATCTGCTCCTGAAGGCAGTTTTCTGAATGTCCTGTTCTCTTACCGCAATCTGATGATACCCTGACCTCAGGTCGATCTTAGAAAACACTCCCGCACCTTTTAGCTGATCAAAAAGATCGTCGATCCTTGGCAGAGGGTAGCGGTTCTTAATAGTCACCTTGTTTAACTCCCTGTAGTCGATGCAGAGTCTCATACTGCCATCCTTCTTTTTCACAAAGAGAATCGGTGTTCCCCAAGGTGAGACACTCGGTCTTATGAAACCCTTTTCAATCATTTCTTCCAGTTGTTTATTTAATTCCTGTAGTTCTACCGGTGCCATCCTATAGGGTGCCTTTGAGATTGGGGCCGTGCCTGGCACAAGGTCGATAGAGAATTCAACGTCGCGAGTAGGTGGTAAGCCTGGTAAGTCGTCTGGGAACACGTCAGGGAATTCCCGTACTACGTGAATATCTTCAATGTTCACGCTCTCCTTTACTTCGCTGATGCTGCATAGGTACACTTGATGCCCTTTTCTTTCTAACCGTTGTAGCTGCAACATAGATATGATTTTCGCCCCCTTAATTGGCGAAGTGTTCTGATACGTGACTCTAGTCCCCGTAGGATGCTTCAAGCGAATTTTTCGATCTCGACACTCGAATATTGCATGGTGTTTAGCCAACCAATCAATACCAAGTATGACGTCGAACTCCGGCATGTCGAAAAGAATAAGGTCGGAAGAAAAAATTGTTTTGTGAATGGTGATTGGAGTTTCTTTGAATATTTTGGAACATTTGAGAATTTTTCCATTAGGTAGAGAAATGGTTGCATTGATTGACTCAAATTTTGTGAGATTAGCTTTAGAGACAAATTTAGAAGATATAAAGGACAATGATGCCCCAGTGTCAAACAAAACCATAGCGTTCACAGAGTTTACAAGAAATATACCAGTAATGACGTCGGCCTCAGGTGATTCCTCTGCCTCAGCTTCTGTGAGGACATAAACTCGACCTTGTACCACAACAGATCAGGTACACCCGCACCCGGCCAGTTCAGATTATTAGGGCATACGTTTGCCTTGTGCCCAACCTTCTTGTAGGTTTATATCCGTATATAGACCTTAAAATCCACAGGATTATAATGAAAACTTTTATAAGATTTTAAAGTCATAAATCAAAATTTGCATAACATAATAAAAGAATAAGAATTAACCTTTTAATCCTTAAGAATTGGCCTAAGATCAATACCAAAAGTATGGTATCTCCTAATTGAAACACCCAAGATAGTCTAAGATATGCCCTTGAATTGCTAGAAGAATTATAGAGGAAAACTGATTTTTCTCTCAAGGTTTTAAGTGTTGTGAATGATGAATGAATTTAGAAATTTAATTAGAGAGCAATTAGGAAAGACAATCATCCTCTAATCTCCTCCTCTTGGCCGACCTCCTTATGTAGTATTTGGGAGATTTAATTCTCCTCAAATACAATAACTTATTGATCAAGAAAACGATTCTAGACTAGGATGTATCTTGACACTTTTCTTATGATCATTTTAGCTTATAATATAATGCAATAAATTACTAGTGTTATCTCAGATGACTGACTATAATATATTATAAATATCCTTATATTTATAATTTGCTAATTAATTATAACGGTTTATATTAAATTAGCTTGCATTATACACAATAATTAAATATAACATTTTATATTCAATTCACAATTACATTTAATTCAGATCACTAAAATTATTTAATCAAGATTAAATAGTCAGATTAACATTACAATCGACTAACATTTTAGTCAAGAATATCATCACACTTGACTAACATTTTAGTCACATCTGTCTAACCTTTAGTCAACAACACTAACTAACTGTTTAGTCATTAAGTAAGGCATCAATATGATCATTTTCTCAAATAATCACATTTCTCAAACACATCCTTTAGGTGTGACTCTTAGGACCAGCTTGATCACCGCCATCCGTATGACAATAACGCCAAACTTATCTAGCAAGCCAACCGTTATCGATAAACGTTAATCAACCGATTAAATACAAAATGTACCTGTGTACCTTTAGAGATTTATTTATGTTATTGCACTAATCATGGAGGACACTAACCCCAACAATCTCCCACTTGTCCGCACAAGTGTAGGTGCGATCACCGATTCTCATATCCATAATAAATTTCTCCCACTCAATGTAATCCAATTTGCCCAGTCCGTACCTTCCAAGGTCGTAGTTCACAAGCGATCAGCATCATGAGTGGTTTCCGACTAGAGAGTAACTTAATCGATAAACGAATCAATATTCGAGCATGGCCATGCATTTTCGCCATTCTGACTCCTCGAGTGGCCACGAGAATAAATATTATAACTCGATAGAAGTTTGGATATTTCCTCAACTCGAATCCTGCAGATGTAAGCGCGGCATTGAAATGACCCAGTGAAAATCTACTTGGCCTCCTCGTTACTGGCCGATCGTGAGAAAGAAACCAAAGTCACCCAAAATCTGCCTTAATCTCAAGAGACAGTCGACAGTCAAAAGAATCGACTCTAGGAACATTATGGATGTCCTATCCACGACCAGGCACCTAATGTTCTGAAACATTTAGGACTCCATGTAGTCGTCACAAAAATGTCCTGCGCGATTTCAGTAAACCCGCATCTGTGATCGATCAGTCAACAGTTTGACTTATGGCTCGTTGAACCCACCATCTATCGACGTCACAAAATAATCGCCAGAGTTATCAGCTCATGTACACTACAAAAAAACAGTCGAAATGCGACGGACGAAATCCGTCGCAAAACGCCTAAATCCGTCGCAAAAAGGCGTTTTGCGACGGTTTCTGCGACTAAACAGGCCCGTCGCCGTGAAATCTGGTCGCAAAAATAAATTTGCGCGAATCGCCGTCGCAAATGATTTTTGCGACGGTCAAATCAGTCGCAAAATAATCCGTCGCAAATCAATATACTTGCGACGGACATTATTTCCGTCGCAAAACTTGCGACGGAATTTCCGTCGCAATTAATATTTCTTGCGACGAATTTTCCGTCGCAAGTCATATTGTTTGCGACGGATTGTCCGTCGCAAGTTATATTAATTGCGACGGGAATTCCGTCGCAAGTATGAAAATCCGTCGCAGGTCACTGATGTTTTTCTGCGCTTTCTGCTTTACGCCCCCTAAATGTACCGCTTTTTTACACCTAAAAACCTCGCAATGAAATTCGTTTCGGTGTCAATACAATCAAAAATCAAGCACACCAAACACACAACACATAAACCGAACATAGCATATATATATAACGGTCATACGGCCACTACCACCGCCAAAGTTAACATTCATCGCCAAAGTTAACAAGTTAACATTCAAAGTTCAACTACCATTACACCACCGCCAAAGTTAACAATAAGTGGGGACATCGGCGCCGCCACTACCACTACCACCATCACCGCTTAAACGCCCACGCCTAAACGGGTCGTAGTCGCGCGCCAAGGTTGCATGTCTGAGGAGGCCGAGTAATCGAGGCGCTGAGACGTAATCAACTCCTCAATTGTAGCTAGCCTTTGACTCAACGACTGCTCTTGTGTCGCGTGTCATAATCCCGGATCAGATGTAGATCGCCCCGACGGATGAGTGACGAGGCGCTGACGGTCAGAATGCAAAGACGAGGTCAACTCGCGCCGTAAACACGACCTTTCTTGTCGTGTCCTCCCACTATCTCATAATACAAACCTGCTCGCCAATAGGAGTGTCTGGTTGGGTTTGCTCGTGCTCCTCAACTCTTGGATTGAAGCGGTCCTAATTTTAAGATAGAAAATAAATTAAAATCATAGAAAGTAAAGTAAAATCATAAAATTAATGTTCTAGTATAAATGGATTCTTACAAATAAATTTTTGACTTTGTTGGTAATAAAACCGCCTTTCTTGTTTGAGGTTTTTGATTTCCTCACGAGCCCGGGGGACGTAGGTGGTGTCAGCGATCCTACTGCACTTTACATACAAAAAAAAGAGTTGATTATTAACGTTGTTATTTATATATACATTAATTATAAAAGATTACATAATAAAAAAAAAATAAGAGTACTAACCAATTTGTCGATATATTGCATCATATCTTTGCGGCCCATGGTATGCGTCCCCGCCGCCTTTCCGTCTTCGCCTTGAGAATAACGATTCTTCTTCTGAATTTCTGCCTTTTTCTTGTATTTCTTTAAACAAAACAAAGTAAACGATAATTTATTAGTTTCTATATATTGAAAAATATAACAAGAATCGTTTAATAAGTTATAACTAGTATGTTAATTACCTCTGATGCCTTCCACTCATCATAGCCCTTCCTCAGCGCTGCAGTTTGGTCTATCCATGATTTTTTCACCCGACCTGTAATTTGTATTATAATCACCTTAGTTTTATCATGGCAACAAATTATATTTACGACTAATATATGAAAATAAATAAAAACTAATACTACATATATTAATTGTTTACACCTTTTTGATGTATTTAGTCCTAATCCTTTTTGGGCCATCTCGTTGAAAGTCTCTCTAATTAGTGCTTCATTCTTACGCTTGTACTTGGTAGTTGAACTACAATTACATTTTAAAAAATAAATTGCATCAATCCATTGCATGGACAATTTTAAAAACCGTTTAATCAAATATGCTTAAGTTAAGAAATAAGTACCCTGAAAGTGTGCCACCAAAGCTCTTTTTGCGCGTCTGAAGCGTCTGACCAATTCGGAACAAATGGGTTCATCATAGAAGTTATCGACCTTCGAACTGTCTTTTTCACTTTGTCCTTCGTGAACCTGCATCGACATAATATACCAAATTTTTAATAGTATATGTAACGTACAATATTATACTGAACTAATTAATTTAAGTAAATAAAAATGTGTTTATTTATATATAACGTACCATATGCCTACAGCCGGATCTGGATCTAATGTCGTAAGACCCTGCTCCGCGTTTACCATTATCTCCCCAATCTCCTCCTCGGTCAACTGACGGTTTTCCCCCTCTTGATTATTTGGGGCTGAGTTACTCCCGCTACCCTGAAATCTTGTGTTCACCATACTACAAATACACTTAAATGAAATGTTAGTACATGTATATATAAGACAAACAATTAATGACTTGATAACCTGATTGAATATTAAATTAAATTATATTACATAAGATGTAGAAATCAAATACATAAATTGTTTGCAATTAATATTTATACATAAACATCACATATCAAAATATTTAAATCTAAGCTAATCACTATCATCTGAACTAATAGCCTCTACACTATCATCATCAGGAAAGAGTTCTCCGACTTCTACTCCATCCTCATCCGAATCATCTTCGAACTCATCACTTTGCTCATCTTCTGTTGACTCTTCCTCAATGCTCTCATTGTCTTCTACAATGAAATCGCCACCTTGTTCATTCTCGATCTCATCATCTTGATTATGACTAATAGGAATACTAATCCCCTCATCTTCTTCATCAACAGAAGGGGCTGATAATTGTGGTGGGTCTGTAACAACGGCCTCCTGATAAGCATTATCCTCCGCAGAGGCATCAATGATAACCTTCGCTTTCGCTTTGAACACAACTCTCCACTGGTCTTTATCTCTCTTAAGACTTGGATATGGTGCATAACACACTTGCTCAACTTGATACGATAAGACAAAAGGGTCATACGTTGGGTATTTTCTACCACGATGAACTTCAACTATTTTGTACTCCTTGTGAATATTCATACCCCGTTGAGAGTTGTCAAGCCAATCACATTTGAACAAGACCGTCTTATAGAGTTGTTTACGGCCAACGTATTTCAACTCAATCACCTCTGAAAGAGTTCCATAATAGTCAAAGACCATCAACGAGTTCACACATACTCCATTGTTTATTGTTCTTTCTCTATATCGGTCACGACCATTAAATGTTCTCAAGTTGTAGCCATTGATTGAGTATCGCTTCCGTGTTTGGACTTCACTGACGGTCCAATTGCTAACGCTTATGAAGATCGTCTTTCAATAAAGACTCCTAATGAAAAAATGATTACGAAATTTGATAAATAATTTTATACACTTTACGCTTAAACCATTTTGTAGTTACAATGTTAATATTTATATTACTTACTTGCCCTTAAACCACTTAGGATATTCCTCAATAACTTACTCCAAATATCACCAATTGGAGTTTCGTGGTATCATAAAGGATAAAAGTCTCAATATCCTACATAATAACAAAGAGTTAATAATACGTGTATGTTAATCGCTTAAAAATCTAATCAAGATTTAATGAAGTTATACACTTACAAATTTCATAAGGCTTAAGGATCTCACAATTAGACAACACGATTTGTGTGCACAATTGTATTCTTTGTCATCTAGGGATCGAGTGCGACACTTTCCAGCTTGTTCTTCCACCATGGTCGATGAAACATCTCTGGTAATTGTTCGTTAATACCGGAAGTTCGACTGGGTCCGATGTCAAGATCTCGCACTTTGGTGTCGACATGCTCTTTATAATAAACGGAACAGAAGTTTGAAATTTCTTCCAACAAGAACGCATTGCATATAGATGCTTCAACATACGCCTTATTGCCAATTTTCCGTCTCAGGTCATTAAGAAATCTATTAGAGAATATCTTATGTCAGATAAATATATATAACACATATGTTCTAATAAATAGTTATTATTTCAAATATTTAGATTAAATACCTTTCAAATGGATACATCCATCGATACTGGACTGGACCGCCCACTCTAAGCTCGTAAGGCAAATGAACCGGGAGATGTTCCATCGAGTTGAAAAACGATGGTGGTAATACTTTCTCCAACTTGCATAATATCTCCGGTATATTATTCTCAAGACGATTTACATCAGAGATTGAAACAAGATGGTGGCACACAAGTCGCGAAAAATTGACTTATCTCCGTGAAAGCTTTCCGGTCGTTCTTTGGAATTAATTCTTTTAGAGCAACCTAAGAACAACCGCTCCATAAAGACGCGTGATACCATGACTTTTCATTCCACGGAGACTCAGCTTTTATTGTCAACACATCTACTTAGATCCGATGCATAACCGCCTGGAAACTTTAGCTTCATAAGCCACTGCAAAGAACCTTTCTCCGCCGCTTATCTAGGACAAACTTAGGATCGAGCGCTTTCGACAATGAGTGGTCAAATCGCTTTGCTTTAGGACCATAACACGCCTTGTTCTTGTCGCCCATAATTGTGTTAATTATGCGCTCAAAGAAGTTCTTCTCAATGTGCATGACATCTAAGTTATGACGAATTAACAACGCTTCCAATAAGGAAGGTCCCACAATATACCCGCTTCCACCAACCCAACTTTCTAGCTTTCAACGCCTTCAATTCACCTTCACTAGCATCAACAACAAGGGTAGAGGTTCCACAATTTTCCAAACTTCGCCTCCGGACAACAATTGTGGCTCCGCATCAAGTTCCACTGGTTTTTCTTCAAAAACTTTTATCCTTACGATACGGTGGTCACCTTTCAAAAACTTTCTATGACAATCGAACCAACTCCACTTCCCACTATGCTTAAGCCGAAACACTTATTATTATCACCACAATAAGGATGTGCCTTTCCTCCTTGAGTTGACCAACCGCAGAGCATGCCATAGGCGGAAGTCGTTAATCGTCCATAATAGTGCAAATCTAAGTTGGAAATTCTCTTTCCTCGAAACATCGAGGTAAATACTCCATTTTCCCACAACTCTTTTAATTCTTTCACCAACTACCGCAGTATACATCTAAATTTTTCTTTGGATTGTTTGGACCTAACAATTAAAGAAAGAAAATGAATTGTCTTTTCAAACAAAGTGAAGGAGGAAGATTGTATGGTGTTAACATTATCGCCAAGTCGAATAGGGTTTACCGAATTGATTAAATGGTGCAAATCCATCCGCATAAAGGCCTAATCGAACATTTCTAGTCTCGCTTGCAAAATCGGGATATGTAGCATCTAAATGTTTCAAGACTCACAACACCGGATGAACCATAGTACCACCTATTCGAGGGTTCTCCGCATGCCATCGCATTTGTTCTGGCTATATGTTTAGTAGCATACAACCTTTGAAGACGAGGTCCAAGTGGAAAGTAGAGGAGCATTTGTTGTGCCAGCTACGTTTCCCCGCTCATCTGTGTTTGGTTTATATCTTTCAAGACCACATTTTTAGCATGCATCTAAATTCTCGCCTTCCTCCCAAAACAACATACACCCATCATCACATGCATCTATCTTCTCGACCGTAATTGAAGACCTTTTAGTAATTTTTAGCAAAGATAAAAATCTTTGGTCATTTTGTTATTTTTAGGAAAGCGTCTCCAAACAAACTACTAATCGCGTCAACAACCCCTATGAGACAGATTATGGTCACACTTTAACGTGACTATTCTAGATGCAGCTTCCAACACTGACATTGGGCTTCCTTCATACAAAGGTTCATCGGCGTTGTTTAACATGTCAAAAAAAGCTTTCACTTGAGGGTTTGGGGCCTCGTTTATTTCATCTGCATTCAACGCTTCCTCCCTAATTGTGTCTACTTCATCTCGTAAAGCGTCATTTATCATTTCTCGATAAGGATTATCATCAACCCAGTACCACCGTGTATCTAGGTCTATCATCTACGGAAAATCCTCTCCGTGACAAAACCAATCGTGGTAATTTCTCGTAAAACCTCTCTTAATCAAATGAGTTTTGGCATCGACTCATTCAACCATTCCGAGTTGCAACAATTCACACATGGACACCTAATCTTTTCACCATTCTTGTTGAAATCCTAAGAAAGTTTAGCATGTTCGATAAATGAGATCACCCCATTAGCATATCCAACTTTCACTCGCTTATTATCATCCAAACGGTCGTACATCCAACTACGTTCTACTCTCTTCATGGTCAATCAGTCTACAAAAATAGAGTTTCAGCAACATAGTTAAATTTGTAGTGATTTCTTTTTTTTGGAAAAAACGTAGTCATAGGTAACTTCTTATCTCTCCAACCTAAACCCATCTTTGAATGATCAATATCACTAACAAATAGTTACAATTGTTTATGTAATAGTAAAAATTTCGGCAGCAATTCGCATCAGTTCTCCAGATACACAAATTTATGTATCCAGAGAACATCAGCTTAATAATTGCTCCCAAAATTTATACTATTACATAAACAAATATAACTAGTTGTCACCTAAGTGATATTAATCATTCAAAGACAGTCCCAAAAATGGGGACTATTCAAAAATTATTCCTAATGAATAATTCTCGAATGGGTATACTACGGTCAACGCAAAATTTTTTCATTTTACATCATTTCAATAAAATAGTTTATGTTAACAAAACACACAATCAACCTAACAAAGGCTCTACAATTCTCTACATTAACATGACAATAATGGCTCTACAATTCTCTACATTAACCTAACAATAATGGCTCTATAATAATTCTTATCATTAACCTAACAAAGGCTCTACAATTCTCTAAATTAGCAAATGTTAAAGTGATTCAATTATTTATAATCAACTTAAAACTTAACAATTAATCAACTCAAACTAATCAACTTAACATAATATATTAACATCATAAACTAATCAAATTAACTTAACAAAACTTAAAACTAATCAACTCAAACATAATAAACTAATCAACTTAACTCATTATTTATAACTAATTCAATTATTTATAATAACTTAAAACTTAACATAATCAACTCAAACTAATCAACTTAACATACATTAACATCTAATCAACTTAACAAAACTAATCAAACTTAACCCAATCAACTTAACTTAACAAAACTAATCAACTCAAACATAATAAACTAATCAACTTAACATAATCAACTCAAACTAATCAATTTAACATACATTAACATTTAATCAACTTAACAAAACTAATCAACTTAACCCATTCAAATTAACTTAACAAAACTAATCAACTCAAACATAATAAACTAATCAACTTAACATATATTAACCCTAATATCAAACTTAATCAAATTAACTAATTAAATGAAAACTTAACATAATAAACTTAAATTAACCTAAATTAACATAATAATCTAATTAAATCAAATCATTTGGGAGTCAATAGAATTATTTAGGAGTAGGAGTGTCGTAGGAGTAGGGAGTGTCACGAGTACTAAATCAAAACTAAAATAACAAAATAAACTAATTAAAGAAAAATTGAAAAAACCATACTCTAATTAATTTGGGGAAAGTGTCGCCGGAGTAGGGAGGTCGCCGGAGGAGATAGAGTGGCCGGAGTGAGAAGCTCATGAGTAATGGGACGACCAGTCGACTTTTGGGCGATTTGGGGGCGATTTAAGTTTTTTTTTTTTAAGTCTGAAACAATGAGGAAGGAAATAAACTCGCGCATTATTTATTTTGGTTTGCGACGGAAATATGCGACGGACTGCTTTATCCGTCGCAAAATTTGCGACGGATTACTTTATCCGTCGCAAATCTCTGACACATCGAATATGCCAGCGAATATTCGCTGGCATCTTTTATGATTTGCGACGGACCAAAAATTCCGTCGCAAAATTTGCGACGGATATTTTCGTCCGTCGCAAATTCCCGTCGCATCACCTTAATTTTTTCGCACCAAATTTGGGCGGGAGTGCTTTGCGACGGGTTTGCGACGTCTCGCCGTCGCAAAATATTTTGTCCGTCGCAAAATTCTGTTGTTTACGACGGAATTTTCTTTCCGTCGCAAAGTCCCTCGCATTTCGACTGTTTTTTTGTAGTGTAGGCGATTACGGACCAAACAAAAATAATGTTTTCCAGTTCACTTTGTGGTGTTCAAAGTTGTCCGTACAATCCACATGGAAAACAAAATATATAAAACAAAACGATGATGTTATAAATAGTATATGAAAAAGATACATATATCTAATCCATGTCAAGTACTATTATAACCAGGAACACGTGCAATTCTCATGAAGATAACGTGCCCTTCATGCTTATCATATACCGACGTACATATCTAGACTAGTTGCTGGACTTTAGGCTCTTTAGCCTGGAAGATGGCACCTCTATTAACATAATAGATGGTAATAGTGTCATTCGAACTAGGAACTACAGTTAGTCCTTGTAAGAACTGACGCATCCATACAGCTTCCCTCAAGAACTAAATAGCATAGTACTTGGACACGCCGTAGAATCTACTATAACACTATATTTTGGAACTGTAGAAATGATCGCGCCATAAAGAGTAAAGACAAATCAGTGAGATATCGAGTCATCTCGATTCGTATGGAGGTTAGCGTCTGCGCAACAGATTGCGCATTGCCTTATAGCACCTCCATAAGTCAATACCCATTTCAGATGCCACGTCTGCACGTGAGCATATTATGGCATACATGATCGATCCTACTGCCGAATCATAAGGAACACGACTTGGTCAGACAGAATCTCTCAAGAATCTTATCTATATAGGACTCGTGACTGAGGGATAACATCCGTCTTGATCTATCTTTATAGATACGGATCTCCAAAATTCGTTGTGCCTCACCCAGATCATTCATCCTGGAAATGGTTACAGAACCAAACTTTTACCGAAGTTAAGAGAGGTATGTCATTCCCAATCGACGTACAGTATTAGGAAGACAATCTTGCTCCCACTCGACTTGATATACAGGATATATAGGCCACACTAGGTGTTTTTCTTTTTGCGTTTCTTTACCGTTTTTCATTGCATTCACGATAGGCTGTAGCATCATATTCCGCCTAAACTAAACCAAACCACCTAATATGCATGAAAATGGATCATATAGTTGCATTCTTTTCATAGACATACGGATGTCATTCGTTTGGAGCTATCACCTCAATTTAATCATTCACGATAATGCTAGATATTAGTTCACTTAAAATGAATTAAAATGAGTTGATGGGATCTTCCTCTAAAACTGAAATTGAGAATTAGTCTTTATAAGTCGAACCACTATGAATCCCTTCTTCGTCGGTAGGCATAATATGACCCCTTCTACGTTGGGTAAGTAGTGGCTGTCGACTTAGTTTATCTCAACATTATGGTTCGAGTAATACCTCAAAGGTATGGTGGACTAATAGATAGGATTTACTGAAATCTATCGACCAAGAATTCTAACAGTAGAATTAGCCAAGTGGTTGGCTTATCAATTTAAAGAAATTGAGTCTTGGGATCATTTATATAATTCTCGAGGGAGGTCGATTATATGAGTGCACGAGTCATTGCATTAAAACGTTATTGCTTTATGTCTTATATTTTTAAAACCATGATTTCTTATCTTTTCTCTTCTTCTTCTTTCTTTTCACAGTTTCGAATACGTTATATACAGATATAACTACTATAACAAATGGCTGTCCGTACAGACGAACCAATGCCAAGTACCACACTAATGCGCGAATCATGGCTTAGAATTTTCATGGGCAGCATGAATCAGTCTACTCGACTGAAGTATGATGGGTCCAACTTTTCTGATTGGGAGGCCGCATTACGGAATCGCCATCACGACGGTAGCTCGAGTACTTGATCGAGCCACCACCGCCTACCAGCTCACCTCCGATCTGCAAGAAGTCAAACCTTTGCTTATAACGATTTCATGATGGAAGCGGGTGCGTTCTGAAGCGTACTCATCTATGCAATGGAACCCAATTTGCAAAGACGTTTCATTACCCAAGGTGCAAACAAGATTTTCACCACCTTACTAAGGAATTCTCAAAGCTCCGAGAATTAAGAGTTACGAGTATACTACTCGTTTCTTTGAAGCTAGACTCCAAAAGGGCCAACCGGTTGGTCCACACCTTCTCGCCATGATCGAGCGTTGAGAAAGTGGAGGAGCTTGGTTGCATCGATCGATGAGAAGATCATCATTGATCGAGTGCTTCACTCTCTTCATGATGGGTATGCCCTCTTTAGGGCAAACTATTACATGAATGACATGCGAAAAGTCTGCATGAACTACATTCACCTCGCATGCATCTGAGAGTGATCCAAGTTGAGTGGGAGCACGAAGCAAGATGTTCTCATGATTGGGAACAAGAAGGGTAAGAGGGTAAGGCTCCGCCAACCTAGGTGTAGGTAAGCCAAAATTCAAGAGGCGATGGTTGCTAAGAGTGGGCCTGGTGAGGCTAGCGGTAGCTCACAAGGCAAGGCAAAGCCAAGCGTAGCATGGAGTGCCACCATTGCCACAAGCCTGGCATTGGAGGCGAATCGTCCCGTGTATCTTTGAGGACATAAAAGCAGCCGCGTCGCCGCTTCCCGTTGGTATGACTTCTTTTATTCATATGATTGAGATTAACCATGCAAGTTTGAACTTGGGTACTTGATACTGGATGTGGTTCTCATCTGTGCGATCATTTGCGAGGCCTAAGAAGCATCGTAACTCGGCAAGAGGTGATGTGAACTGCCCAGTGGGGAATGGAGCGAGAGTTCTTTCTTGGTTTCGATAGGAACATATGTAATCCAACTCCCGAGCGGTTTTGAGTTATTTCTAAATAACTGTTACTATGTACCTAGTTTATCTAAAAACATTATTTCTGTATCCGTTCTTGATAAAGAAGGATTTTCATTTTCAATTAAGAATAATAGCTGTATTTTCTCATTGAACGATATGATTTATGGTAAAGTTGTTTCCATAAACGGAATTTATGTTTTAGATCAAACCACAGAAATCATGCATGTGAGTAACAAGAAAGCAAAGGTTGGTGACAAAGATCAAACGTATTTATGGCATTGCCGAATGGGACACATAAATGAGAAACGCGTGAAAAAGCTCATTGATAATGGGACTATCGCCCCATTTGACTATGAAACTTTTGGCACGTGTGAATCATGTCTTATAGGCAAAATGTCTCGAATTTCCTTCAAAGGTGTTGGAATGCGCGCTACTGACCTATTAGGACTCATACATACTGATGTAATTTGCGGACTATGCCAATCCACGCTAGAGACGGCTATAGGTATTTTATCACTTTCACGGACGATTTGAGTAGATATGGACATGTCTACTTAATGAAGCATAAAAGTGAGTCCTTTGACAAGTTCAAGGAATTCCAGAATAAGGTTGAGAACCAACTGGATAGAAAGATAAAAGCACTACGTTCAGATCGTGGTGGCGAATATCTTTCAACTGAGTTTGATCAGCACCTGAAAGACCGCGGGATAGTATTACAATTAACTCCTCCCGGAACACCACAACTGAATGGTGTGTCCGAACGCAGGAATCGAACATTACTTGATATGGTTCGATCCATGATGAGTCACACGGTAGTACCTGACTCCTTGTGGGGCTATGCTCTTTTGTCAGCTGCTCTTATACTTAACCGAAGTCCGTCTAAAGCTGTAGACAAGACTCCATACGAGTTATGGAAGGGAACGGTCCCTAACTTGTCCTTTATTCGGGTTTGGGGGTGCGAGGCTTATGTCAAGTGGAGACACGAGGATAAGCTCGGCCCGCGATCGGTCAAGACATACTTTATTGGTTATCCAAAAGGAATGTTTGGTCATTACTTCTATTCGCCAACCGAACAACGCGTTTTTGTTGCGGCTAGTGCGGTTCTTAGAGAAAGAGTTTCTCGAAGACAAGAGAGGTAATAGAACCTTCGATCCGTCGGAGATTCCCGAACCAACAACCGAGCAAACCAATGGAGGAAGTACTCTTCTACGCCTGGTCTGCTGCGGTTAATGTCCCTCTGGGTTATGGAACCCAGGAGGTCGGGTAGAATCTTCATTCCTCCAGACAGATATATCGGTATGGTTGAGGAGAATGGGAGAGACGTCGTTTTACTCCTTGAGAGTAACGAACCCGTAACGTATAAAGGTGCCATGACATGTTCCGACTCAAAGCTATGGCAAGAAGCCATGCAATCCGAGATGGACTCGATGTACGAGAACAATGTATGGGATCTGGTTGACTTACCTGAAAAGGCTAGGCCTCTTCAGTGCAAATGGCTTTACAAGATAAAGCGATCTGTAGAAGGACAACCAGATATATACAAGGCACGACTAGTGGCAAAGGGTTTCACTCAAGTGCAAGGGTTGCACTATGATGAGATATTTGCACCCGTAGTCATGCTTCGTTCCATTCGGATTCTTAGCTTACTTGATTGCCGCATTTCATGACTATGAAATTTGGCAGATGGATGTGAAAACCGCCTTCTTAAACGGTTATTTGGAGGAGGAGTTGTACATGGTACAACCCGAAGGTTACATTGATCCAGTAAATGCTAAGAAAGTTTGCAAGCTTAAGCGTTCCATCCATGGACTTAAGCAAGCTTCACGGTGTTGGAATCATCGCTTCGACCAAGTGATAAAGGAGAATGGATTCACTCGATCAGTCGAGGAACCATGCCTATATATCAAGTCGAGTGGGAGCAAGATTGTCTTCCTAATACTGTACGTCGATGACATACTCTTGATTGGGAATGACATACCTCTCTTACCTTCGGTAAAAGTATGGTTAATGAACCATTTCCAGATGAAAGATGCGGGTGAGGCCGCGGCGTATTTTGGGGCTCAGATTCTATAGAGATAGATCACGACGGATGTTATCCCTCAGTCAAGAATCTTATATAGATAAGATTCTTGAGAGGTTCAGCATGACCAACTCCAAGAAGGGGAACCTTCCAATGATCTCAGGGGTGCATTTGAGTAAAGCTCAAGCACCAAAGACATCGGAAGAGGTCGAGCGCATGAGTCGGATTCCATATGCTTCGGCAATAGGATCGATCATGTATGCCATGATATGCACACGTCCGGACGTGGCATATGCATTGAGTATGACGAGCCGATACCAAGGCAATCCAGGTGAATCACAATCGGATGGTCAGAAGAACATTCTTAAGTACCTACGGAGGACTAAAGATTGGGTATTGACTTATGGTGGAGACACTGAGCTATGCGCAACCGGTTACGCAGACGCTAGTTTCTAAACGGATCGAGATGACTCGAAATCTCAATCTGGATTCGTTTTTACTCTTAATGGCGCTGCGGTCAGCTGGAAAAGCTCCAAACAAACTGTTATAGCAAATTCAACGACTGAGTCCGAGTACTATGCTGCTTCAGAGGCTGCGAAGGAAGCTATATGGATGCGTCAGTTCTTACAAGGACTAACTGTAGTTCCTAGTTCGAATGACCCGATCACCATCTATTGTGACAATAGTGGTGCCATCTTCCAAGCGAAAGAGCCTAAGTCCAAACAAACTGTTATAGCAAAATGTACCCTTCTTGCATTTGTAGCAGGTAATCGGCTGACCGTTGCACTGCCTACCCTCAAGTAGTGCCTTGTGACACATACGACAATTTCCCGGTAAGGCTCTAGGTTGAGGAGCCCTTCCTGCAACCATGGCTCTCTCGTTGTTCCCAGTAGGAACCCTGTTCTGGAACGCAGGCCTCTGAAAATTTGACCTCTGTTGGTTCGGGCGTTGGTAGTTAGAACCTCGAATGAAGCTCGACGGTGATACCTGAAGGCACAAATACCTTCTTCTTCTTCTTTTCAGCCTCTTCCAATTGTATGGAAGCCCAGGACACCAGCGCGACATTCATATGCTGCAGCAAAGGTGGTGTAGGTATTGCTGCTCATATGAGTACGCATACTTGCGGACATATTGCGCAGGTACCTCTGTGTCATGCCTCTATCGTTGGGAGCAATCGCAGCTCCAAATTTGGCCAGCTGTTGAAATTTCTCGGTGTATTCCTGGAGTGTCATGTCTCCCATCTTAAGACTTATGAACTCCTCTTCCTTCTGACACCGGAGCTTATACCCAAAGTACTTCTCTTTGATTTTCGCTGTGAACTCATACCATGTAAACGTAGTGTCAGGCTCGTTGGTCCTGATCACGTTCCACCAATCATTTGCCTCCCCTTTCAAATAGTAGGCGGCAATGTTGACCCTATCCTCAGGAGGTGTCCTGCTCAGGTCCATCAGCTTTTTCATTTCCTCAAGCCAAATTGTGAGATCGACAGGGTTGCTTGAACCCGAGTATACTTGTGGACGGTGACGAGAAAATCGATTGAGCAGCGCTTGGCTGATGTTGGCGATTTGCATTCTCTGTGGCTATCTCAGCCAGACGGATCAGAGATTCTTCTGCCAGAATTTGACGTTCCTCGTTAGTCATCGGAGCTGCAGCCATTCTGAAAGAATAGGGAAGCGAAGAAATTCATTAGTCTTGCAAGGCGTTAGATAGCATGCTTGACATTGAAAGAATTTATTTGAAAATAGAAGTGATGACAGTAGTCATGCAAGTAAGCACAGAGGTTAGGTATTTTATTTCATTGAGATGTAATTGTTGGTCACATCGGTTTTAGGATTTAAAAATGTATCTTGTACATTTTCTTGGTATGAATGAAAAAGGTAGGAGAGAGGGAATGTATTTTTATGGGATTAATTATGATTTAACAGGTGTCCTCGCTCGCGTCAGTCTGGGTACTCCTTGATTCTTGATCCTCGGGAATTGAATTATTATTTAGATTTTATATCCGAGGATAGTTGTTAGTTTTAGTCAGTCACTTCAGCAAGTAGCAAGCATACGATAGTTAGTGTATTTTATTTTGAGGGAAGTAGTTCGTTATTTAAAAGTCCTTAGTCTATGGTCAGTCCTTAAGGTTTCTACCCATCCTCACACTTTAAAGCGATTTGAAGTTTATTATTTAAGTGATCTAATAAAAGAAAAATCTAATTTATTATTTGATCCTATTAGTCTATGCCTGACATACAATATGAATGTCTGGCCCAGGTGTCTCTCGTTAGGTAAGCATAAATCGCATTAGGACATTTATGGTACGGTCACGCAGTCGACGATACTAATCGTAATAACCTGGTTTTTAGTCGACTTTAATTACTAAGGCGGAAATTAATTAAGTCTTAAACCAGCGTCATTAATTATTCAATAAAAACCCAAATGTTACAAACATCGTTTTAGAGTTGAATTAGACAGCACTAGGTAGGGAAATTAAAAGATTATAGGTTATATATTACAACCTCTCGTAAAACATCCAAAAGTAAGCATAAAAACGCCTCGTGGCCCCGAGGCCCAAAAACTAGCTCCTTACCACGATCATCCCGCACAATAAAGCGATGGGGATGCTCACGAAATGACAGTGACTAGCTATGCTCATACTTACCCTCGATTTCAATTACTTTGGTTTAATATTATCGCTTTATAAACATAACATTATGATAAAAACCTAAACATGCTTAATACATATAGCATATAAAGACATATAAGTCATAATAAGCATGCGGTTTAAAGCGATAAATCATATAAGCATGATATTCAATTATGAAGGCAAATAACACATAATAGCATAGCAATAGTATCACAATAATTCAATAACATTACAAGGCGATATCGGATCGCAATCAAACATACACAACGTATCATTCTCCTCATGCATACTCGATTCAATTCAGAAAGTTGTGGTCTTTAGTTTTCGAAGATGGTACACACTCGTTCTCATTTAATCATATAACAAACAACACATACTGCTTACGAGCCTGACCACTGAGTAGGCATTTGTACTCTGATCGATTGCATCTCACTTCCATAGTGCAGAGGCTTACTCGACTCGTAAACCACGCCGAATACTATAATACTTGCATCTCATCCTCTAGTGTTCGAAATGATTCGAACTTCAGGTACAATCTCGTCAAGTAATCTTTCACCTTGAGGTAAGAACGAATGCAAGTGTCGCGCCCACTAAGAAGCGAAACACACGGCAAGGAGACGTAATCGCAGCGCATAAGCACATAATGTCACGGTGGCCCTGGTAACTTTAGCGAAATAGGGGAATAAAACCCTAGTCTAGTATGCATACACTAATATCCAATTTAAGAGTAGGCTATACTATTCATAGAGCACCTTTACTCAGGATAAAACGACTATTTCCTAAAGCCTGACCCACTAAGAGTTGAATTTTTCATTATCTTGTACTACTTTGGCTATACGACTTAAGCGTAACAGAATCTAGACGTAAGAGGATGCACTAGCAATAAGGTGTCACGCTTTAAACCACACTATTCGATATGACCCAAGCCAGAGACCGAGATAGTGGTATCCGCACAAGACTATCTTAACCCCACTTCACTTACGATTGACGTTTTCATATCGGAGGCTCAAGCGTTTGACCTTTTATTTAACTTACTCAATGTTTATTATTTATTTGATATTACATATCACATGTTTCTAGACTCTCCTAGTCTCATCGTCAAACGTTTAAGTATTTGTATTTGGTTTCATATGATCACATAACATATTCGTTTATTATTTGAAGTGTTGTTAATTATTAACGTTTTTAAGTTTCTATATTGAAACGTTCATTAATATGTCCAATTTTATTTAAGTGTTTTTCAAAACACTTTAAGTCATTTACTTATTCATTTTAAATTTTTCTATACTTAGTAAAATTTTCAATTATTTTCAATATTTCACTATTCATTTTTCACTATTCACTATTCACTATTCACTATTCACCGTATTTTATACGTATTTTTATACGTATTCGTATTTTTATACTTCGTATTCTATACGTATTTTTATACGTATTCGTATTTTTATACCTCGTATTTTATATGTATTTTTATACTTATACGTATTCTTATACTTGTACGTATTCTTATACTTGTACGTATTTCTATTTTTATACGTATTTTTATACTTAAGATATTTTAGAAAATAAACTAAACCCTTTTATTTTCTAAGTATGAATTTCTAGTTTCAAAGTCGTTAAGTTCGTTTTGTACTTAGTGAGTTTTGAAAATATTCTAAAAGTCTAGTTTTAAAAACGTTAAGTTCGGTTTGTAAAAAGTGATAATGATATTCATTTTAAAATATTAGTTTTAAAATTGTTAAGTTCAATTTGTAAAAAGTGATAATGATATTTATTTTAAAATGAGACTTAGTTAAATTTAGTCGTCTATTAACTAAATTTAGCGATTTTCATTTTAAAAGATAATAGTATCGTGGATGATTCATTTATAGTCCGTATGTTCAAGTTCAACAATCCAATAGCAAGAAGCGTTAGCATACGATTTAGTTCATTTTCATAATCTGATTTATTCATTTTTATCGGTTTAACATAATTCATTTATAATTAAAACGATTTATACAAAACTTCAATTCTAATTACTATTTAACTTTAGTGACTTAGTGATAATTTCATTTTGGTCAAATTTAGTCAATAAAAATGAAGGATGCCGTGTACAACATACATAATACAAAAATTGATTTATTTCTTTTAATTTCTTAATTCTAACTTATTAATTAATAATTAAATTAATTTAACAATAAATTAAAAAGTGATAAAACAAATTTTAACCCTAAAAATGAAGGGGATGCCGTGGCTAACATAGTGATGTCCTAAATTTTCATTTTTCGATTTTATCGGTTTTTAACTTAAAGTCTTTATAATTCAATTATTCTAATTATACTAAAACGATTTAAACTAAAATGAAATTTACTAAAAATTTCATTTATAATTATGAATAGTGTTTTTCAACACTTTAATTTTCTAACTTTTTAATCTAAATGATTTATAATGTTTAAGTTGATTTAATACATAATACTAACAATATATATAAACAATAACTAAACATAAACACAAATTATTAACAAACATAAAATAAAATAAGATCAAAATGAGTAAAAATGATGAACATCAACATGACAAATTCAAGAACACACATGAAGATCATATTAAAGCTCAAGAACACTAATTTCGATTTTAATAATTTATAATTTGTTTTCCTAATTTAGTTTTTTTTTTTTTTCATAGGAACATCTATTTTATACTAACTTAACAATACATATTATTTTCAAAAATTAAAAGTGAAAATTTAGTAAAAAAAATGGTATATGTCGTGTGACATATTTATGAACATACAATTTCTATTTTTCATTTTTAATCACTTTAAACTCATTTTTAATATTCCACATAATTTTTATATATGATTATTACTCAAATAAAACATAACTAAACATAAAAATCATATGAACATAAATTAAAAAATGCTCAAAATTAATTTAACTAAATATATGAACATGATACTACAATAATCTATTTAGTATATTATTTAGTTATTATCGTTTTATTATACAACACATAAACATACAAGTACATATAAGTGATGTTTAACATATTTAACATAATTTTCATACTCATAAAATTATAATAACAAAACAAATTAATTTACTAAAAATATAATATAAGACATAGTTAGTCACCTTAATCGGTAAGTTTATTGGTTGTCCGGATCAACGATGTTATCTAGGTCTAAGTCTTCACCCAAATACCCGTCTTCACCTTCAAAAATACACCCGAAATAGTAAGCTTCAATACCCGCTAAATAGCTAAATAAAACTAAAGGTTATTAGAATAATATTTAGGGTTTTATTTAATGTGTTTTGGAAATAAAATGGAAGAAAATCAAAGGGAGCAAGGGAGAGAAAAGCCACGGCAAAGAGAGGAGAAAAAAATGAGAGTTTTACACTTGTGAAATAATAAGGGAACACTAGTATGATTTTTAGGTTAAATGAAGTAGGTTTAGGTTTGTTTTAATTAGAAATAAAGTTTAATTTAATTAAAAAAAATGAGTCATGAAATCAAGTTGGTACACTTGATGTCTTTAGGAAGGTTCTTAGGTGATATTTTGGTGATAAAAGTTTTTTCACGAAATTTATCAGTTTTAAAAAGTCGGGCGTCAAAAGCGATAAAAGTCAAAGTATGTGCGTTTGACTATTTTTCTAAGTTTTTCTACTTTTGAATTCTAAGATTAAAATATTTATTTCCTTATTCAAAAATTTTAAAAAGTATTAAAGAAGTCGAGAAATTTTACAAAATGAAAGTTTTGCAAAAATTGTGATTTTGTAAGGTTAAAGGCTTAGGAAATGATTTAAGAATTGAAATTAGAATTTGATGGCTAATAAATGATTTAAATTAACACGGGGTGTTACACTTGGTACTTTCATATTTTGATAATAAGAAACAAATAATTTAAATATGTTATTTGCAATTTTCACTTTATTCATTACCAGCTTATTAGAATAAAAAATCTACAAATTCTATGGTGAGGCTGCTTCATTATATAAGACACACCAAAAGTAATTAAATTATTCCTGAAAAGTAACCTAAAACATCAATTTGAAAAGTAACTCGTAATAGTTCAAAAGTAACTTTATCATATCGCAAAAGTAACGACTTTAAACAACTATCATAACAAAAAAAAAAAAAAAAAAAAGGCAATTAATCTTCCCTATCGCGCACAGCCTCAACCCCAATCAAATATCAAATCAAACCTTTGATCTGTGATATTGTCACTGATGATGATGCATTTTCGATCGATCACAAACCGTAAATGAGGATTGTTTATCGATCATAGTGATGTTAATCGATTTCGGTGGAAAAAAATTGTCTGAGCTTGATGGCTTTGGAGTTGAATGTCGGTGGTCTGAGTAATTGAAATTCTTGGTGGACAATAGTTTGTTCTGGGTGAGGGTTTATAATAAGAGGAAGAAGATAATAATCAGGTGTGAGGGTTTTATAAAACGAGATTGGATGAAATCGGTGGTAATTGGAGTTGAAAAATGAGAAAGGTTTAGGTGGTCGGCGACTTTGATGGCGGCGGTGGCGGGGGGCGGCAGCTTTGGGGGCAGCGGGGGCCAGCAAAATTGATGTCGGCAAGTATGGCGGTGGCCGTTGAGTTTGATGCATGGCGGTGGTGGTCGGTGGATGTGTTTGACTGTTTTTAGGAGGTTATTGGTGAGGATGAGGATGAAATTAAAAATTGATTATATTTGTTGTGATGTAGTGTTATTGTAGTGAACTATTATTGGTGTCTAATTGTATGAGACAGTCTCACAAAAGAATTACTCTAAAAAATCATGATCACATATTAACAACTCTGCCGATTCAACTTCAACTTATACAAACTGCAATTTGACATCATTGTTTCAACTTGAATATTTTTGTGAATTTTCAAAATGGTTTAGACCATTTATTTCTCGTAATTTTTTACGGAATACCATTTACCTAAATTACTGAAACGTGCAACACACGTGCACAATCACTATTGGTCTAGAAAAACACCAAAATCTGTTCAAAGAGGAATACGAGTAAAAAAAAAAAAAAAAAAAACTTTTAATAAAAATTTTCACATTTTACATCACATTTTATCAATTTTAATATTTTTAAAACTAATTTTTAACAATAGATAAACTTTATATAATTTTTTTTTCTTATTGAGTATATTGAAAAATAGGCAACAAAAAAAAAGTATTACATATTTCCATGCTAGAACTGAATTATCATTTTAGAACTGAGTTTATAAAAATTATAACAAATATGATGCATCAGATGAACTTACTAAAAAACAATTACTGCTGACAAACTCGAGAATAAAAACATCTGCTACACCTGCTCTAATTTACGAGTTTGAATTCTCTGTCCCAATTTGCTGTCTCATATTATGTCTCACTTAATTAATCATTTGACACATAATAAGATTGATAATTAAAATATTAATCAAGCTTGATGAAATAATGAGTTGTCAAAAGAATACGTGGTGGGACACAAGATGGAAAGGCAATTGGACAACAAATCTCAACTTCTAATTTACGTGCTTATAATTGTATGTAATCAATTCAATAACTGGAAATCTTTCCATAGTTGAACTTTTAAATTTTCGCTCCCAAAAGTTATAAAAGAGAATTTTCAAGACTAGTCATTTTAAATAGTTTTGGTTTATTTCGAGTGAAAATCAAAACGTAAGTACGTCATTTGAAGTATATGATTGAGTTTATGGCAATTTGAACTTAATTTCAGATCGGACAGCTTTTAGGTGTATAAATTTATAATTCAAATTTATGTGAAAAGTTATGTCTCTTCGATATCGATATTTTGAATTATATGTGAATAGTTGTGTTTCTTCGATATTTAGATAATTGTGTTGTTTCATGTGAAGCACAATTGATGTCTATTCATGTAATCAAATACTTAATAAAAAAAATGTAATCAAATCACTATATTTATTTGTATTATGCAATTCAATTAATTAATAATACAAAATATTAATTATTAATTTTATCACTTCTCACGTTATTGAAAAAATTGCTCGTTTAATTAGGGGTCTGTTTTTTCGAATCTACTTAAACCCAAACGTCGGTCTTTGTCTTTGACTATAATTAATTTAAAAACCTTGAAGGACAAGCTTTCTCTTTATGTTAATTAATTAATTAATTAATTTAATTTAATTTTCTAAGGCCATCCCTAGATAAAAGATTTTATTGACTTAAATATACTTCCTCCATTCCATTTGATTCTATACATATTCCTTTTTCGGAAATTCCAATCAATTCTATACATTTCTATTTTAGTCTCTACTTTATTAAACTAAAAGACCAATATACCCTTCACTAATACCCACTCAACCCACTTGCAAACAATAAAGTAGGGGTATTTAAGTAATTCCATTATCTACCCCACTTGATTTTCTTCTACCTTAATTACCGTGTTTTGGTCAAACGTATAGAATCAAACGGAATGGAGGAAGTATAAACTTACATTGATAAAGTGATCCTCGTTAGATTTTATTAGCAAAATATAGGGAAGGTTTTCAAAATATGTAGGGAACTAAAATATTATATTATCGTATCTCAAAACGGCTCAATTAACCCTAATTACTAGCATGACCCAATAATTAACCCACTATATAAGCAGTTATTACCCCACGACTCCTCATATTCACTTCAATTTAAATTTAAATTTAAATTTTATTAATTTTGGCTCTTATATATTCTTCAATTCTCTCTACATACGCTAAAGTAAGAAATTATTGAGAAGTTTATAAAAATTCTTTTGTTATTTCTGTTAATTTTTCTAATATTCTGCACTATGAAGTCCACTAAATACGTAATTTTCATTGCCAAATGTTGAAGAACATAAAGTTGCTCTTTACAATTCTAGTAGGTTTATATTACTTCAATAATCGTAGTATTATTTCTACACGTTTTGGATTTGCACGCAGGGGTGTTTTACTACGCTGAAATGGCACCGCAATGTGGTATGTTTCCGTTTGTATATCCTTTCACCTTTTTTTTTTTTTTTTTTTTTTTTTTTCATTCTCGTAATTTATTACTCCGTATCATTTAGCCTTGAGCGTACTGTTATTAAAAGTGCTGACGGGCTACTATAAATGTACCATGATTTAGTTATATATTACTCTGTATAAAATTGGGTTTTTTTCCATTTATATTATCGTATTTTTCACTTTTTTCGTTGTGCTTTTGCGTTTGGCGTATAACCAGTTATATTATTGACTATTTGACCCGTTAGTATAAACTTTCATCTTTTTTTCTAGTTTTCCCCTTCTTTTCGTGTTGAGTACTCTGCTTCCCTCTTTAATATTTCACAAATTCTTATGTGAGTCGAGCAATACTTTTGTACTATTTAAGTGATAATTAGGATTAGTTGTTACTAAAGTTTTTTATTACTCCTGAAAGAGATTTTAGTATATATTTTTTCATGATTTTGTATCTAGTTCAATTTGTACCTCAGTCATGTCTTACAGGAGAATTACCCCAATATTTTAGGGTCAAGTGGTATATTTATTGTGAAAATATTTGTATATGAAATAAAACTGATGGTCAAATTTGAGGTTTAACCCTTGATCATGGTTGGAGTGACTGAATAAGATTACACAACTGGTAATACCTAAAAATTAGGGATACTATTAAAAATAATGAATTTTATAAGGATATTATTAGGAGTATTATAAATGAATAGACTTATAATTAAGTCGAGGTATTATTAGTATTAAGTATTGTGTAATTTATGATAGACTTTTGGGTTACCATTTTCTCATTTATAAATACCTCTTATTAGATGCTCAATAATAGAACAACTCAATAATAACAATAGTATTTTCATTTACCTAAAATGTCTACCTCTCTAAATATTATCAGATATAAATGAGAAAAACCTTTTAAAGTTTTTTTTTTGGCCTTGTCAAATTCATCTCATCACTTTTCCACAACTTGAATTAGGGATATGGCCGAACATAATTAACCTTGATCTAGTCCTAACCCAAGAATACCTCAATTCCGGCCTTATTAATTTTTATTTAATTTTTCCCCTAACCTAAATTAGGGTAATTTAATATTTCCTTTTTTTATAAAATGAGAATTTAATTTCAGGAGTGAAAATAGAATTTTAATATGGTAAAAATAAGGTTTTATTGAAAATTTTGTAGAAAATCTTTATAAAATTATTTTAAAAAAATTACAAAATGTGAAAGATTTTAAAATCACTATTAGTATTAACGTGAATCCATTTTATACACTAAAACTCGCTTTTTATTTTATTAGCGAAAGACTAAATTCAATTCCACAAGAAATTACTCTTCAATTTAAGTCATTGTTTGCTCAAAAGACCTGATCTTCCCATTTGTGCAACTGTCTTTCCCTTTTCTTTGTCATGAACTTGGTAATAGAACGTTTTTCTTTTTGTATTGAATAAATGTAGGCAAAATAGTTCTCGTAGTACAAAATATTACTTTTATGATCACTAGAAATGCAATGCTTCGCATTTGCGGCCTATTTTAAAGAACTTAATTAAAGTTAAAAAATTAATGGTAAAATTGAATGATTTATGGATTGGTCTTAAGTTAGAGCAATAACATTTTTTTTTTCCACACTAATAACTTAAAATACAAAAAATTTAAAATATTATCTTAATCTAATAGCCTTAAATTCCATACTTTTTAATGTGTTATAAATTTCTAACAAATTTTATGTTAATAATTGGCAATTTAAATTTCAATTTCATGCGTCATAATATTGGATTTGTAATTTGTAATTGAAATGCAACCTTTTAAATATCGCATTTGAATTCAAGTATTTCAAATTAATGTTAAATTGCTAAAGGCAACCTTATTTTAATGTGAAAGCTTGATGCCTAATGAGAATATTCTTTAGGGATTTTCTACATGTAGTGTATGTATCTTTTAAGAAGTCTTAATGATATCCATGATTTCTAATTTAAGAAATTTCGTGACCTTCAACTATATTTTCCTTCAAATATTCCGTTACATTTATTTGTTTGTTCTTAAAGACTCAACATTTATAATTTATTTTTAATGATAATCGTCAAATTTACACCATAGCACCAATAACTTAGCCATTATAAAAAAAAAAAAAAATAATAATAATTCATATTATATGTCTTACAATTAAACAAATACAATCAATAAGAGATATAAATAATTCTTCTTCAATTCAAATTATCTAATACTTTATACATAAAATTGAGATTTCAGTCGTAGTCATTTCACTTCAAGGTAGAATTTAAATGAGATAAACAAACCTTATAAAAAATTTAGAAACATAATTAATTAATAAATAAGATATTATATGATTTTACTTTCATTTTTTTATGGGCTTTTTAATTGGAAGATATGGAAGAAACGATATATGTAGGAAAATTACATAGGTTAAAAGTAAAAAAAATTAGAAAATTAAACAAGTAATTGAGTAATATGAAAATAGTGGAAATATGTGTACAAAAATTATGATTTGAGAAAAATAATGAAGATTGATAAGGAGGAAGATAAAGTTGACAAGGAGTGATGAATATTGTTGGATGAAAAAGATGGGGTAGATAAAAAGTTAGATTTAACGGAATATTTGACAAAAATCTAAAGGTAGAAATAAAAAAAAAAACAAAAAAAAAAAAAACACTGGTGTAACATGTAGAAAAACTCATATATTAACTATTACGCTTATATTTAAAATTTAAAATTTATTTTCAGAAATAGATATTGATAATAAATGAAGTACTCCGTAATATATTTACGCAGTATTTGTAGTTATTAACATTTCAAAGGAGATATTTTGTCGTTATGTAACAAGAAGCCATTACTCGTGTTAGTTAAAGGAAATCAGTGGTGGGTCAGTTATCACAAATTAGGCATTATAGCAGTTTCTTCCTTTGTTACCCCAAACACCTTAAACCCATGAAAATCCCACCTAAAACCCTAACAAAACAACCAACTTTTCCGCAGAAAAGCGTCCAAGAATGAACTCCTACGGCGGCATTCCTCCTCGAGCTTCGCTTTCGAGTGCTCAACGACATCGACAACGACAACAATGGCAGAAAAGTTTTACGAGGGGACGTATCGTGGGAAACGAGAAAACTCATGGTTTGCAATCAAAGCAGCATTCGAATGGTGGACTTGATTTGAAGAGGGTAGATGATAGGAGGAACTTATATCAAAGGTATGGCGGGAAGTATCGGAAATCTGCTGTGAGGATGAACTCTAGTACCGGACGGTGGAAATCTGCACTTCAACGTCAAAATTCTGGTGATGGAAATGTTAGCATGTTCAACAGATTTGAAAATGATTGCGAAATGCGTGACAATATTGTGAGGTCCAAACATGGTGATTCTTGTGCGCGGCGAATATTTGATGAAAAGCTTGAAAGAGGTTACAGCGACAAAAGGAAGCGCAGGTATTTTTCATGGATTGAACATGAAGAGCTTGATTATCAAGCGGGGGAGGAGATTCGAACTAAGTGGTGGTTTCTTGAGAAGTTTCGGAGTCTTTATAGGCGACTCAAAACCACAAAAGTTCCGAAACAATCGGTAAGAACGGACATGTTGGCTTGGCATGAGATGGACAAGAGATACGGGGAACGACTTTGCCCTGCTAAAACGCTCGGTAAAGTTCCCGGTGTTGAGGTAGGAGATGAGTTTGACTTGAGATTGGAATTGAAAATCATGGGCATACATTTTCTCTCGGTGAATGGCATCGACACCATGGTAAAGCACCCATGTAAGACATTGATAGCAACCTCTGTGGTTGCGACTGAGGGGTACGACGACAATATGCTTGACTCGAATGTGTTGATGTATGGTGGTGAAGGGGGTAAATTTGAAGATGGGCCTTATAGCAAGGGTAAAGCGGTTAAAAAAGACCAAGCTATGAAAAGAGGTAATTTGGGGTTGAGAAATAGTATTAAGGTAAGAAATGAAGTGAGGGTGGTTAGAGGGATAAAGCGTGGGCGGAGTAGCAGGCCAAAGTTTGTGTATGACGGGTTGTACAGGGTGGACAGTTACTCGCAAATCTACGGAAGTTATGGGAACAAGCAATATGTGTTTAAGTTGGTTAGGTGCCCTGGTCAAAAGAGCATTGTTTGGGCCAAGTACAAGTAGATTTTGCAACAAGTGATAACCATCTTTCACTTGATGAAGTTGTTGGAAAGGGCCTTTCTTTCACGGAGGTTTTGAAGAAAGTGGTAGTGTTTCGACGAAGATTTTTTTTTGAGGCGACAATGACGACATTTTTAGAATTTTCAAATTCTCAAAGGTTCTGAGGTGCTGTGATGCAATGGAAGTGAAGCAGGGTCTCCTTGTAGAATCAGATTAGCATTGTAATTAGAGTAGTTTTACACTAACTACTAGTGGAGTTGATTAAGTACGATCAATATTTTGGACTGTAGGTTTATTTTTTGTTCATTCTCTTTATGATGAATCTATTGTGCTCATCTCTTTTTCTTATGTTTCTCTTTATGAATAATGGCTTTGATCAATTTGGGTTGACATCGCATAATTTCTATTCAGGTTATTTTCAATTCAAATTTGAGTATATTTGGCAAAAAAGATCAATCGGTTCAGTTTCAGATCGAATTAAATAAGTTTGATTGATAACCAGTTTACCTTACTTTTTAGTTCACTTCAATTTCGATCAAATTCATTATTTCGAGTCGGGTACGGTTGGGTCAGGTTAACATCAGTTCAGTTGAACTTCACATCATTAATGAAGATTAGGATTTTTTTTTGTCAACTGAATTGAACTGATGTTAACATGTTTATCCGAAACCATAAGATAATTTTTTTTGTTTATAAATAATTGGTGAATTATAATTCTCAACTTTATTATTCAACTTGTGATTTGAATCAATACATAAAGCTATTTATAATAAACAACTAAGAAAACCCATCTAGGAAATAAAATAAAAATCCTATAAAATATAGGTAAATAAATAAACTAATTTCCTAAACAAACTAAAATTAAGAAACTTCTAAACTAAGCTAAGAAATAAACTAGTTTACGAAATATAACATAAAACTAGTTTGCATGCCCGGCCCCGCCCGGGCTAACTATATTTACATTAAAAATTTAATTGCATTATATTAAATACTTTGAAATCATAATTAAGTATAATTGTTAATCATACTTCAATTAATATAAAATTATTCTCAATGCATACATTATCAATGTATACTTTCATGAAAAATATTATTTTGATATAAAATTAATGATATTAAATCTATGAGTTTTCTTGGTGTTTTATTTCAAATATAAACTAACAAATACTAAATTTTTCCTAATGTAAGTCATAATATTTTTTAGGTAAGTTTTTATTTAAATATCATAGAGAATTAGTTGTTTTAAATAACATTAAGAATTAACTACTAAATTTTCCTAATATAACCTAACTAATTTAATTTTCATTACAAAGTATATTATTTTCAAAAATTTATTTATTTTATTTTTCACACCTTCCAAATATAATGTATCTATTTTTTCCAATTTTAATTTGGAAATATAGAGTGTTTGTTACAATATTTGATTATATATTTTTAAGGATATTTGATTATGTTTAAGGTAAATTTTCTTTTTTTAAATGTTTTACCAATAAAAAACTTATTTTAGAATCCTAATAATATTAAAATATCCAATCATATTAAGCTTAATAAGTTTTATTTTATATTAATATAATAACTTAGATTATATATATTAATATAATAATTTTTTTATCAACCAATTATATATATTAGTTTTCGTGTACTACCAAAATACATCTATCATTATCTTTTAAAAAATTTGTGTAAACTATAATTTAAGTTTAATTGTCTAATTTATATTTTCACCGATTAGGATAAAATTTTATATGGTAATTAATATATGGAGTAATAATTTTTCTAAAATGTACTTGTAAATACTAAGTCCATAAAAAAATTCAAATGTATTACGCTATTTTTATTTTATTGAATAAATGGTTCATTTGACTTATGATTTTTGAAGTTTACCTATCAAATATAATAAAGATCTATTCCTAACTCTCTCAGTTACTATTATTAATTTCTTTATTCTAATTATTATAATAAATTTCACTGTTTTGAAAATTTTGGAATATGATTAAATTTTGACAATAAATTAAGGGTGTTGCTCAATTGTACCCGACTTTTTCTCACTTGTACCCAAAAAAGACTACACTACCCTTCTCATTTACTTCTTCTACATTTCAAAACTCAAAAATTCTCTCTTCTCTCTCCTCTCTTACCACCACTAAAAGCTTCAACCACCATATACATCCACCCCTACCTCCCCCCACCGTGCTCCACCCCGGCCCACCGTGGGTCCCACCACCGCCCATCGCCTCCACGGCCGTCAAATGCGCCACCTGTACCCTGCACCACCGACTTGCAGCCCACCGCCACCTGCACCACGGTAAAAAAAAAAAAAAAGAAAAAAACGGCGCGACCACCCCACGGCCAGGACCACCGCCCACTGCCGCCTCTCTGTCTCCGGCCACCTCTCCCTGAGCCGCCACCACCATCCACCTCCGAGCGCCGCCCACCACCGCTCATATTCCTTAGCCCTAATTTCACAACCATTGCCCAAAACCCTACCACCACCACGACCGCCCTAAATACACTACACACCACCGCCAACAACAACGTGCAACCCCCCTCGAGCCGGCGTTGCCACTGCCGACCCCATACCGCCCCACCATCCCTACCACCGTCAACCTCCAAAACAATCCATATAAAATCAATAAATTACAATATACCCGATAAATTAACGAGCGAAAACTAAAAAAACAAAAAAAGCAAATTACTTGAAATATATCGTTAGTATGATCCATAATTTAAGAATTGAATGAATTGTAGATTAACTGGTTGATTTAGATTATTTTAGGGTTGAATGTATATTGAATGGAAAAAGAGAGAACTTTGATTGAGAAAGGGCAACCGATGGAAAAAAAAATGAACAAAAAGGGTACAACTGAGTAAAAGTCGGGTACAGTTGAGCAATTACGTAAATTAAAAGATAAAATTCACTATGAATCAAATATTATAAGGATTATTCTATGATACACCATACTTATTTTGCTTTTGTTTTTTCTATATATTTTAAATTTACACTTATATTGTTTTTTTTTTTTTTTTTACTATTTTCCTTAACTTATTTATTAAATCAAACATATTTAAGGCAATTTATATGGTATTTAATATAACAAATTTTCTTATAGGTGAATAGTAAATCTATAAAAAATTCAAAACTACTCCTGAATTTGTATTATTTTTGGAAAACGGGGTCATGTGAATTATAACTAATTAAGGGTGACCTACCAAATCATAAAAAATATACTCGTAATCCCTAGTACCACAGTTACTACTATTGATTTCATTATTCTCGTTATTATTATTATTATTATTAATTTCACTATTATCGATATTACTACTTATAATTACTATTATTATAGTGTTACCACTATTAATTTCACTATTCATACAATTGTTATACTTGTAACAATAACTAACACTATACTCCAATTATAGTTTAGTAATCATATATCGCATCTTTTGAAAACATTAAAAAGTAAAATTAACATATATCTTATATAATAACAACATGATAATTATATATTTCTTTAAATTCTATGATTTACTTGTTCAAAAAGATTCTATGATTTACCATATTTGTCTTTCGTTTATTTGCTCTTTATATTTTATAATACTTACTTAATACTATTTCTTTCCTTAACTTATTTATTAAATCGATAATTATTTTACTTCTTAAAATTCTATGAATTACCATATTTCTTTTGTTTTTTTTCCTTTAAAAATATAACTTACCTATATTTTCCTCCCTTAACTTATACGGAGTATATTAAATCCAATATATTTAAGGCAATAATTATGTATTCTTCAATTTTGGTATCCTAATATTTTAAGCATTCAAATTGTAGATTTAGTATTATATTTTAAATTACATATGTTAATTATACTACACCATTTTTATTTTTTTTGGTTAATTACATATATTCTCTTTTTTGTCACATTAAAATGGGGTAGTAAAAAAAGTAAAATTTTGTTATTAAACCAAACTTTACCCTATCATTATACTAAACCATGTTTTTTTTTTTTGGTTATTTTCAAAATTAGCAGATGTTCTCATACAAAGTTGAAACGAACAATCAAATCAGAACTTAATACGATTAAACTAACTACTGTAAAATATTATACATTAAACATTACAAATATTATTTACAACCACATCTAATAATTTGATTTGAAAATAAGATAATCGATAGATATTGTACATACCTTTAACCTTTCAGGTTTACATATTCATTATATTTGCTATTGATTTGCAATCAAGCTTCTTCAATAAGAACTTCAAATTTTAAACGTAAAATATAATTCTACAACATAAAAGAAAAAAGGATCAGCTTGAATTTAATCAAGGTATGTTTAAGTATCAAACAGGGTACTTAAGAAATAAAACTATTCAAATTTAAACACTCTTATCAAATACACAGTAAAAAATAGATTTAACACTAATTATAATCATAATTAAACATAATAAACTAAAACTATTTTACATAGTACCTAGGAAGATATAGCTAAAGTTTTTTATGTAAATTAAATATTCAATATATATATACTAAAAGTATGGGATGAAAATTTACCTAAAAATTTTCTAATGTATCCTAATTAAATAAGGTAATTATGTGTCATATAATTGTTTATTTTCAAATTATTCTTTTTTTCAATTAAAAACATCTTCAATTAATTTTTTTTTTTTTTTGGAAAGTTCTAATATTGTAAAGATTTCAATTGTAGTTTTAGTATTATATTTTAAAATACATATGTTAATATTTTTTCATCTAAAATCCTAGCAATAGTAGAATTATAAATTATAAATAATACTGATATTAATTTTGTTTAGACCAATTATATTGCGACAAATGTCGACCATAGAGGCCATGGTTTCTGCTTTATATATATATATATATTAGATAACTTAAAATTACTCTAAAATATAATGTTACTTTAAGAAAGAGTTTGGATGTTGATTCTATAATGGATCTCGTTATTTTCATTATTTTCACGTGTATATTCTCGTATCAGTAACAAAGAATATCTTATGGTTTCGGATACGGCGGCGAAGTCGATGAGTGTTCGGAAAAGGGCTTGATTTTTCGCCGCCACCGTTTCGACAAAATAAAATTATCAACTAGTCTTTGATAAAGGGCTGATTTTAGGCATGCAATTGAGAGTTCGAATGATGTAAGCGGTGCCATAGTGATAATGGTTAGGTAAGTTTTTTTATTAATGATGTTAAAGGAAGAAGAAAAAAATATTATCAATCAGAGCATCTGTAGAATGCAATGGTAAAAGAGAAATATATACGAGTAATATTTTAATTGAGATTAGAAGTTTTCTCGCATCCACAATCTTTGAGCAATGAAGAAAAAAATTAATTTCAAATCCGATGACGATAATGAGGATGAAGTATAGGAAGAAATTTGGGTTTTAATTAGTATGTACGAAGTAAGGTAGAATTTGGAGGAGCAGAGATAATGAAGATTAAAGCTGCAAATGGAAGATAATTCTGAAGCATAGAGGGATTTCGTTAGTCAATGATGGTCAAACTCCAAAACTTAACGGAAGTAGGGATTTGGTAGTGTCTCTCACAAACTGTTAAAAATGTAAGGTAGTTCCTCACAACTCGACCTAAGTATGAGGTAGTGTTTGACAAAAAAACCCTGAAAATTATTATTCAATTTTCTAAAAGTCAAAAATATTGTTAACGAGCAAAGAACCATTGACAAGAATACATAAAAAATTGGGTGTATTTAAGAGAAATAAATATTTATAATTCAGGTAAATCAGATTATTTCTTACCAGTTCAGATATATTCAGATTCGAGTGTCATTCAACTATTATTGAATTAAAGTTCGACTTTGGTTCAATTTGGGTGAACTCGGGTTTCGGGCACTGTTCAGATTACTTGCATCGGGTGTTAGGTCGATTATCGATCCATATATTTTCGGTAGGTTTTTCTCGTTCAAGTTGATTTTGCCCTGTCTAAATTTGAGCAACTGTGGTTATTCTTATAATATATGATCTGTAAATGTATTCACTTTTGACTTTACATGGTCTTTAACAAAATGATTGTTTTATTTTAATCGAGACATTTTGTCAGTCAAGTCGTGCCAGGGACGTAGATTAATTTTGGCATGGGGCTCGTCTTCTAGAATTCAAATGAGACCTTTATATTAGTTTTAGAATCATCGTATTAAACAAAAATATGAAATATATTAACGGAGTAAAACATAATTTGTTCATTTTAGAGTAAATTATCTATAAATAAAGATATTTTGTTGACTTTTATATCACAAAATGTGATATATGAACTACACTTATATTCTATTGAGACCCTCAAATATTTGGCCTGAGTTGAACATAGATTTTTACACATCTCACATTATTAAAAGTTATAAATGAATAGTATTAAAAATTGTTGATCACTTGTGACCTGCTGCGTGCTACAGAATACCTCCACCTTGACTATTAGACCGAGACATCTTCGGTCAATCGTATAAATTTAAAATTGATTAGAATTACTTCTTAATTTTGTAAGGTTTTAGGGGCATTTGGTTCAACGAATTTTGAATGGAATGAATTAAAATGTCATACCATGAAGAAATGGATTCCAAATTTCGTACATGTTCAAACATGTTTGGTTTATAATTGGAATTAATTCATATTCTTTTTTTTAATCTTTATTATTTTAAAGTTTTTGTTCATGAAGAACAAAATTATTTTGTGAACAATACAAAATGAAAAAAATCATTCCAAATTATTTCGCAACCAAAATTAATTAATCTAAAATTGTCAAAAAAAATATTAAAATTTTAAAAACTCACACATTGTATAAAATATAAAAAAGTAAAAGAACAGCTTGAAAACTAAGTATTGCATGTATTTGATTGACAATAGTACATAGATACTCATTTAGTGTTCTTATAATTGGATACAATTGTGATATATATTAAGAAAAAAAAAATTGTTAATTTATATGATGTGTAGATTGCAAAAAAAAAAAAAAAAAAAAAAAAAAAAAAAAAAAATAAATAAATAAATAAATAAATAAAAAATAAAATAACAAATTCATGTATAGTGGAATGAAGTTAGAATCCAAATGACTCATGGGATTGAAGAGGATTCTCAACCAAAAAAAATCAATAAAATCATGTATGGTGAAATGAAGTTAGAATCCAAATGACTCAAACAAGTAAACTTGTACTATTGAGTAAATATAAAATTAGGTCTATTCAAAATTAGTCAGTAAATAACTAAATATTGGGTAGGATCTTAGGCATGCCAAGTCAGGTCAGTTCAGTTCAAGGTCGAATTATCTATCTGGACAACCTCATCAAGCTGGGTCGAATTACATGATACACAACCTCATGAGATCAAAAATAATCAATTGTCATGGAAAACAAAAAAGATGTATATAAACTAAATCATCTCATGAGATAAAAAAAAAATAATAATAATAATCAAACATTTTTATATTTAAACCATGTTTATCCGTAATCTAGCTCCAACTAGTTTAAAGTAGTTTAGGTAAGAAAATAATATTTTTCTATTCTTCAACTACTTTCTCCAACTACTTGCAATTTTCACACTTCATCTGTAGTTTAACTTAAATTAAACTACTCTAATCTATATATTCTATACTTTATTAAATTATGACTAAATATTTTTTTATTACTTTAGGTTTTTTAATTTTTTTTTTTCATAGAGTTAATTATACAATTGGTGATAAATGTTAAAAAAAATCAAGGAAAAAAATTTAATATATTTACTTCGAAAGATATGAAAATGGAGCTCTAATTGTAGAGCAAGAAAATATATGAATTTTGGTATAATATTCAAATTTTTATTTTGTAAAATAAAAAATAAAACTAAAGTTTAAAAAATAAACATTTGCAAATTTGATTGACCAACAATAAATTGACACTTATACAAGTTTAGAACTAGTTTGAAGTGTTCTTATGACCAACTAGTTCGGAGATTTGCTACAACTAATTTAGGTTTTTTTATTTTAGTTTTCTTTTATTTTTACGCAAATATTTATCTAAATTGTCCCTCAACTACTTCCTTCAACTACCAATAAACATGATCTCACGACAATCGAAAACTGAAAAGAGGCCATGTAAATATAATGAATAATGAATTACTACGTAAAATACAACCCACAAAAATGTATTGATTCTACAACAAAACACTACATCCGCCATGTATTATAGTGTACTTTCGATTAACTCATACAACCGCTTCCTAATATTCGTGCCGATTGATAAGAAAAATGACTGAATCGAAAGAAATACTTCTATTTTGTTAAAGTTAACAAATAATTGCAGCCGAAGTTGTGTATTTCATCGAAATAAAAATAAAAAGTAATAAAAATAAAGTAAAGAAAGTAGTCAGTCACCAACTTTCTTTAAGCTGGCCATGTATGTCAGATAGATCGTCCACAAGTACGCAAACGAGCTGTTTGCTAATGGCTGCCCATATCATAAAACACAGAAACTTTATTAGCTAACTCTGACATGTATTAAATGCACAGTACATCGGTTTTGTTAGGATAGATTTCATTCCAAAAAATAGCGATGTCAATGGTAAGACGGATATTGAACTTACACAATGATATCGACCACCTTTGGAAAATAAGAATGCAGATCAAACAGTAAGACATGGACGTTAAACATACCTGTAGATGGACTGGAATAAATTTGAATGTCAAGAAGTCACACATCGGCCAATACATAACACCATTCTTCAAAGTTGGGAGAAGATCTCTCTTCAATCTTGCAACTATATCTTCTCTTGTTTCGCCTGCTAACAAAATCCAAACAACTTACACACCAGGAGACTAGGTGGATTGACAAAAGACTGGTACGTGATCTCTCTTCATACTTATGCACCTCATTTTGCTGTCAGTACGTAAAGTGCAAACACTATTATAAGGCGGCCGAACATCATAAGACTGTTAAAGCACACTAAGTAATTAATTTAGGTTTTTGTCGCTAGATTTGTGATGTTGCTTAGATTGATGTAGACCTGACAAAACAGACCCGACCCGATTGACCCGACCCGATAAGGCTGACCCGAGACCCGAAAGTGACCCGACAATCGCAAACCCGAAATTGACCCGAACCCGAAATGACCCGACCCGACCCGACCCAGACCCGACCCGTTATGCCTTGACCCGAAATTGACCCGAAACCCAAATTGACCCGATAAAAAATATTCTTGGTGACTTCAAATGATTTAAAAATAACTTATTTGATATCGTATAATCAATTAACGTCAATTATATACGTGAAAACCTTAAAAAGTAACAGCTTTGACTTAAATATGTTTCTTTTACCAAAAATTTTCATTTTGACCCGAAAGGGACCTGACCCGACCCGACCCAAATTGACCCGAACCCGAAATGACCCGATAACAGATGACCCGATATCGACCCGAAACCCGAAATGACCCGACCCGACCCGATATGATACTTCAATCAAACCCGAAATGACCCGACCCGAAATGACCCGACCCAAACCCGACCCGATTGACCCGTTTGCCAGGTCTAGATTGATGTAACCTCTATGTGGCTTCCAAATTATTAAGCTATATGTGATTAGAAACATTGGTCTGTTTGACTTTCGTCTAAATAAATTTGTCGCTTGAGAAATAAAATAAGAGATGCAATACACGAAGATACTAGGCGAGCTGTAGCATTTGTCACCATCCAGGATTGTATGTGCGTTAAATATTTTAAGAATTTTTGCATAAATAGACTGGTTAAGACATCTTTGGTAAAGTGATTGATTAACATAATAATAATAGGTAAAAAGAATTATTTGTATGCAAACGATTATCTAAAAATGATGAATATTTCTTTACCTTGCAGAGCAGCATTGTACGAGAAGAAAATAGTATTCATAATAGGTCCATAGACCGCTTGTCCCATGAAAATCTTTTTCAAAGTTGTGAACACATCCTGGCCAGGTAAGATCCTCGAGAGATTGTTGAACCAAACATGTTGTGATGGTCCCATGATCAGCAATCCATATGTAGCTATACGTAATGTTCGAACTACGTCGTATGATTCAGTTGGTGACAGAGTGATTACCTGTTGAGGAAAAAGCGGTTGTAACACTAGGGTAATACTGAGAAATAATGAACACTATAGAAGCTTGCAGATAAATGAAAAACAATGTACCATACCATCCTCTCAAAATTTGGAGTCAGATAACATGCCTTCAACTCATGCTTATATATACTCAAATCATCTAAAATGCCTGTATGTTATATATTACGGAGTATTCATTTTAGTAATGTGCGATTAAAACGCGCGTTGTTTTGAAAAGAAGGAACCTGTAAGCCACGAATCAACTTAGAAAGTGGTCGAATTTTCCTAAATGTTACCAAAAAAAAAGAAAAAAAAAGTTTCACAGAAATGCCAGTAAAACCTTAACTGATAAAATATCATTTATGTGTCTGATAATGAGATATAGGCCTAAGCCGTTTCCTAATTAGGTAACGAGTAACACACAAGATGCTGAATAAATTTGTAGTAGTCTTTATGGTGGTTACCAGCCCCGTGAATAAAATTGTAGTACTCTGGCTTGTGTTTCGGCGAAACAGCATACTGACTTAAACCTTCGACCCTCAGCAAAATCAACAACTAGACGCAGACGATAGCATTTCATGTTTTTCTAAAGGGAAAGCCGGAGTTGGTCTATTTGAACAGGGATCGATCTAAGATTCATATCCAAGTTCTCCTGTCGTTCAGTTTACGTAAACCTAGTTAAATACTCCGTAATAATTGTTTCCGCACACTGAAACATCTATTAAATACGTGTTGAAAGCTACCAGTAGAGTAGGACTGATGTCGTAACTTAATCAACCAAAAACTAATAATCCGTACTTGTAGACGATATACAGGCAATGGGAGGTAGATGGGTAGTTCACTCGTGAAAACTAAACAACATACTCCGTATATAACAAAGACTCACCAATTACAAATGAACTGAAATCATTCCCAACAAACCCTTATCACACAATTAAATTACACCATCAAGTATTTTGGATTTATGCAAATTGCAAAGTGATCACTTATATTTATATGGAAATGTATTTGACACATTTTAATAAATTGAAAATTTAGATACTACGGAGTATTACAGAAGCAATAGCAGCAAATCAATTGAGGTCGGCTCATATGAATCAATCGACGAAACCGTCCATAAATCAATCAAATTTAATTGTAGAGTATAATTAATTATTAGCAAAACAAATTAGTAAAATACAAAATTAAGAAAAGACTGAAGAACAAAACCTGAGAAGTAATATCAGCAGCACAAAAAATAAGGGAAGAAGAGACGCTTTTAGTGAGAAAAGGACGAGAATGAAGCAAACCCAGATACCATTTCAAAAACCCAGATTTTGAACAAGTGTTATAATTACGAGAAGAAGTCGAGTAAAAGTGTGAAGAGTAGAATTTGGAAGAATAAGGTTTGTTTTTGAGGTGTGAGTTGAGGAGAGTGAATGTTCTATGATGTTGTTGTCGTTGATGATGACTGTGGTGAGGTCTGAGAAGTGGGTTTCTATGGAGAAATCCGCCATTGTTGAAGACACACCATGACCTCATGTTTCTAGCTGCAACTGAAATCACCATTTTTGTTGCCTCTTTTTGTGCATCTTTTGAATTCTTCCCTTCTTGTTGTTTTCGGTAATGACCTATTACCGGGTGGGCGAACTCAACCCGGCCCGATCTGACTATGACCCGAAATTGAATCCTATTTGAAATGACCCTGAACTATACCTGTCAAACGGGTCGGGCGGGCGGGTTTCGGGTTCGGGTAACTATTATACGGGTAACATACGGGTCGGGTGTATTTCGGGATCGGGTAGTATACAGGTCGGTGTGTCTGGGTTCAGGAGTCGGGTTAGGGTCAAAATACGGGTTAATCAACGCTCTTTTATCCATATTTTTTTTTTTTTGTATAACGGATTAATTTTCAAGAAAAACTACTCTCTTCCTTTATAGTCAAACTTACGATGCCAAAACACAAATATTAAGATTAGTGGAAGTTGTCACTCAGAATGCATCTTCATTAATCATTACTGACAAGTAATTGAATTCAAATGTGAAGGCTTTGGGTGGTCTTGATAAGTTTTCACTATTTTCTTCCCAAATTTAGAATGTAAAGCACTTAACTTCTCCCAAATTTATTCTTTGATTTTACATCCCACCAAATCAAAAATTTAAACTTTTTAGTTTCCTCAAAATCTTATTTATTCTACACTTTTAGGGTCTTTATGAGAAAAAAATAATAATAAAAAAAGTCATATATATAGTGCCTCCAAAACCAACTCTAATTGATATATTATTGAAAAATTAATATTTTTAAATTATAAGTTCCAAAACTGAAAACTTTAAAATAAGTTTATAGATCTTGTGATAATACATTAAATCGATATTTATAATATTAGATCCATATATGTAGTTTTCAAGTTGTATATTCAAATTTAAAATGTTACCTCGAACTACCGACTTAAAAATATATCATTTTCTTTTTTCTCATTTTTCTCATTTATTCTCCACATATATTTTGTTTCAAAATTTAATAATAATGATTTAGATGCCTCAAATTCATAATGTCAAATGTAACTTACAAACACTATTAAAATGATTGATTCTATAATTATTGAATAATAAAGATGAGAAAAGTTATAGAGAGTCTGGTTTTTACATGTAGTCTGGAGTCTCATATTAGCCCAGGATCAAAAGAGAATGTATCATGGTGAGATTGAATTTGCAATTAAATGCCACTTTAAAAAAAAAAAAAAAAAGAAAAAAAAAAAAAAAAAAGGAAGTTGTGAGTTCCCATGTAGTATTGTACGTGTATTCTCCCACCTTTCCAACATTACAATATTTTTATTTTTTTTCTTATTTAAAATTTTCATCAATCTCTCTCCACATTCATTCAACTACTCATTCTTCATCTTCCACAAAATAATCTTATTTTTCAGCCAAATTCATTCAATTTTTAGTCCATGGTGATTCAATACTCTTCATCTTGATTGTCCTATCGATTCATCATCGTTTTTCATCGATTTTAAATCAAAAACAGTAATTTTTATATTCTTCATATTTGTTTCATTATAAGCAGAAAGATTTGTGTAATTATTAATTTTACGCTTTTGTTGCGTGTTGTAATATTATATATTGATAGTGTTTTTAGATCTTGTTTGAATTTAACTTTTACATTTATTTGTGTTTGTATGTGTTTTCATATATTTGTTAGGTGTGATTGGAAGTTTGTTGCCCATTTCAAGCATCAATCTATGGAAGATGGTGGTGGGAATTCAAGCGGGCGTGGTGTAATTTTAAGGTCGGTGTGTTGAAATTTCAATTTTTGTGTTAAAATTTTAAAAATTTCTCTTTGAAATTCTTTTTAATAATTACAGATTATTCACTTTGTAATATCGTTTTTAAATCAAATATTTTTCATGTTTAAAATATCAATCGATTAAAGATTGAGATTTAATGTTTAATTAACTTTGAAAATTCTATTTTACTGTGTTCGGTTTTTATTAAATTGAGTTCGATTGAAGTTAAATGATTTAAGTGGAATAAATGAAGAGGGCTTTGTGCGAAGCGTTGAAAAAGACTTCAATATGGCATAGGTTACGGCTTTGGTACACATAAATGAAGGGAGCTTATTATCCAAGAAAGCGTAATAAAGAAGATGACAATGAAGACTTCGGTTGGAAGGTTGTTAGTTATTGAAATTGTACTCGAAGTATTGAAATTTTAAAAAAGGTTGTTAGTATTCTTTTTGTATTATTAAAATTTCATTTTTACATGTCGTTTCATTTTAGTGTTGTTAGTTTTGAATGTGATTTTTGAACTTAGTTTTAAAATCTGAATTTAATATGTACAAATTTTGAATTTGGCTGAATATCTGAGGATGTGTGAATATTTTCTAGACATGAAATTGTAATTTCGGAACTTGATTATGGAATTCTAAAAAAGTTGATATAATTCTTTTTTTTGTTCTTGAAATTTCATTTTCTGTAATAGCTTTCATTTTTGTGTTGTTAGTTTTGAATGTGATTTTTCAACTTAGTGTTAAAATCTGAATTTAATATGTACTCTAATTTGAATTTGGGTGAATATCTGAAAATTTGATTATGGAATTCTAAAAAAGTTATTATAATTCTTTTTTTTTGTTCTTGAAATTTCATTTATTATTATATGTTTTTTTTTTCTTAGTTAGCAAAACAACAACAACTGAAAGTACTTTAGTAGAAAACATAAGTAACACAAATATGAATAAACTTCGAACAAACGAATTCAAGGTTTTGTCAATTCAAATTACAAATCAATGTACTAATTACTACAAATTCAGAGGTTCAACGCGAACACAGTGTAATAAAGTCGGTGTTTGAAGACGATAAAACAGATCAAAATAAAACGATCACTTAATGAGCAATGAAATGGTGCAGTGGTTCATTTTTGCGACTTCTTATGCTTCCATTGAACCTCGACAGCAGCTTTAAAGTCCTTAATAAAGTGAGGCTTCTCCTTGACAAATTTGGAGACGTTATCAAGTAAAACATCACGCACTCTATTGCGGGGTTAGGTGTCAATTGACGATATGAAGAGCGAGCTTTGAATCAGATATGAACACGATAATATGTGACAAGAAAATGTGTTAGCGTCATAAATTTGTAACATATAGTAGAAAAGCATAGTTACGGTTCAACATGTTAGTATTCTTTTTAACTGACTTAGAATGTTATTTTTCTCTGTTAGAATGTCAATTTAGATCACTGTAAAACACTGTCAGAAAAGTTTTCACTTGGGAATCTTACATTTTCCATACTGAATTCCATAATTATCAAACAATTACAAGAACTTTATTATTAGAAAGGGTAAATAATAATCCATACTTAGATCCACGTAACATATGAACGCATACATGCGAGACTTCACTCTCTTCACCTCTATTAAATTTAAAAGCTTAGCCCAACACAATTTCAACCTAATTTGAAATTAAACAAATAAGCTGAAAAAATCAATTAAAATTTTGAAATACCAACAATGAAAAAGGAATAACAATCAATTTTTAGGGTTTTCAAATTTTTAATTGAGATTCACCAAAAACCGAAAATATACAAAATTCAATAACAAATTAACTCAAAAAAGTAAAAATTCACAACAAAGGGCAAAATACCACAAAAATTAAAAAAGGGCAAAATACACAAAATACATCAAGAACAAACCCTAAAAATTAAACTTTTAACATAAAACTTTCAACCTAATTTCAAATTAAACAAATACTAAACTGAGAAAATCAATTAAATTTTAAATCTAAACATTTAAACACAACTAAGAAATTTCAACCTAATTTGAAATTAAAAAAATAAGAAACTGAAAAAATGAATTAAAATTTTGAAATACCAGCAGCAGAAAAAGGAATAACAATCAATTTTTAGGGTTTTTCAAATTTTTAATCGAGATTCGACCAAAAACCAGAAAATATACAAAATTCAACAACAAATTAACACAAGAACTCAAAAAAGTAAAAAAGCACAAAATAAATGGTGAATAAAATATAAAAATTAAACCTTTAACTAAGAAATTTCAACCTAATTTCAAAATTAATTAAACATGATCTAAAAAAACTATCAAATCAAATTTCAAAATTAATTAAACATGAAATCTCAATCTTTCATTGATTGATATTTCAAATATGAAAAAATTAATTAATTTATTTGAAAAAAAAAAAACGATTTTTTTCATTCTTATAATGAAATAAAACAATATAAAAATGAGTAAAAAAAATACCTCTAATGATAACGAAGAAAACAGCGATATGTACTAGGTAGAGTTTGAATTTGGGTGAAAAATGAAGAAGAGTAATGAAATGAAAAATGAATTGAATGAAGAAGAAAGGTTTGTTTGATTAAGAAAAAGTGGCAGAGGAAGAAATGAAGAAAGAGGTTAGAAAAATCAAAAATAAATTCTTTTTTGGGGAAGAGGAGTTATGGGGGAAAGTGTACGGAGTAATTATTAATTTTTTTTTTTTTTTTTTTTTTTCCTTTTTCTTAATGCAAATTTGTAATAAATGCTGAGTGAATCTTGTCCATTGATCAATTTCAATCCAACGGTCAAGATTAGGACTCAAGGACTCTAACACCCCCCTTGGACTCTAAAGAACCTATTTCTAATAAAGATTATTATATAAGTGAAAATTTTCAATTATGAAAAATTTATTAGGTGTGAAATGTTAAAATTAGTGTGTAGTAGAAATTTTACATGTAAATTGAAATTGATAAAGACATTTTATATATAGGAACATAAGTTTTTTTACTCAACGGGTTAACCCACTACGGGTCGGGTTTTGACCCATTGTTTTCGGGTCATTTCGGGTTCGGGTAGATTTTGGGTTCGGGTCGAAAAAGGCAGGTTTACTTCGGGTCATTTACAGGTCGGTTTCGGAAGGTTTATCGGGTCGGGTCAGATATTGACAGCTCTACCCTGAACCCAATTCAACCCCTCTCGAGTCTCGACGCAATGAAATAATGAATGAATGATCCGATCCGATATGACCCTTAGCTCGTGTCAATTCGAAACTTATGGTGACGCCTTTATCTGAAATTGGACTATTTGCAATATTTGTAATATTTTGACATTTCGGCCGCCGAGGTGAGCCCAACCCGTTGAGTAGAGGTGGCAATCGGTTCGGTCGAGTCGGGTCAAGTCGGGTTCGGGTCATTTCGAGTCAAACAGTGTATCGAGTTAGGTCGGATTTAGGTGGGGTCATTATCGGGTCGCGCAATCTTACCGAATGACTTCTATTTTTAGCCACTAAAATTAGTATTCCACCATTATATATTTATATGATTTGATTATTTCATTATTAAATCGAAGGTATCAAGCTAAAACACAAAAATTTGCTTTCAATTTAATCAATTTTAATCTTAATAATTATCGGGTCATCAATTTAACCGGGTCAATTTCGGATCGGGTAGTCATCGGGATGGATCTGGATCGGGTTCGGGTCACTGATTATTAAGTCTGATCGGGTTACGGCTCGTTGCCAAATCATGTCGAGTCGGTTTCGGGTCCCAATATTTTGGGTTCTATCGGGTCGGATTTTACTCGAGTATGGGTTTATGACGTGTGGATAAACAGAAGATACTGTCAAATGTGTGGCAAGCGTAGGAACTAGGAAGTAAGTCCATTGTGACACTGACAATGTTTGACCATCAAAATCAAATGATTGATGAAAAATTGTACTCGTAAATCATCTTCCTATTCTTAAACCAGACCATATGTCCCTGAGTGGGTTCCCCATGTTATCCAAAAATAGAAAAAGCTACTCATGAATTTATTTGTAGATTATGTGCAAAAAATAAAAGCAACTACAGAAAGGGATGAATAATTAACCAAATTTTGTACAGGCTATGCTATATTTTCTGTGTTTAAATTAAAAGTGGCAAAGGGTTGAATAACAATAATGTCAGAAAGCATTTCTGTCGTCAACGGCCTTCTTAATCCTGGATGTAAAATCAGCAACTGGCATCGTACCTAGTTCGCCCCCAAATCTGGACCTCACCGTTACAGACTGTGTCTCTACCTCTCTCGGTCCGATGACAGCCATCAGCGGAATTTTCTGCTTTTCCGCGTTTCTGATGAGCTTTGGCAGACGCTCGCTATGGCAAACTTCTGCCCGCACACCACTCGCCCTTAGAACGCTGACCACCTCATTGCAGTATTCAAGCTGCAAAAGTAATAATTTGATTATGTCAGCTTTCACAAGCAAAGAAACAAGAGAACATTTTGCGGATTTGTCCACGTGGAAAAAAAAAAAAAAGAGCCAACAAACAAATCAATAGCAATGAGAATCACAGAGAGTGGCATGGAGTCTACGTGTGATACTAGCTTTTAACACAAGCACACGCCAAGCAGAAGGTAATAGAAAGACTTGCTCAAAATTAGCTACAAGAGAAACTCTATGTTAGGCTCATTGGACTATAGGAGGCCGTATTGTAGTGGTGAGTTAGAAAATTTACTTCGTAGGAAGTTGATACTTGGTACTCCAGTTCTAAAATCCGGGTCATCAACTTGTGGATGAAAAGTAACTCAAATGCACGATAAAGAATATACAGAACAGAATTCCCGTTTTGACACAGAAAAACAATGAATTCGTTTTAATGTTTTTAACACTGTTGGCACTTTGCATCAAGGGTGTTGCAGCATCATGCAAACACTTTGATGAGAAACTGAAAACGTGTCGAATTTTATACCCTTGGACCTCTAACCAGTTGTCGCAGTTCGTTTGACGATTAGTAACTTCAACTCAAGTCAATATGTTTGCTGGTGGAACACACTAATCCAAATCAAGATCTGATTGATTACAAATAATGTATTTAGACAGCCAAATGCTGCAAAAGACACAAAATAACCTGCAAACATGGAGTACTCACCTGTGCGTCAGTCACGGGTAAGACACGAGCTTGTACAGGAGACAGCCACAACGGGAAGTCCCCTGCATAATGTTCTATCAGAACTCCAAAAAACCTTTCCAAAGACCCAAGCACGGCTCTGTGGATCATGATGGGTCGTTTCTTCTCTGAATTTGAGTCCACGTATGTAATATCAAAACGCTCTGGCAAATTGAAATCAACCTGGAAGAAAGAACATGGTCCTCATGTTCGTTAGAACACTTTTAACATAATGAGATATGAGAATGCAATGAACCAAAAATTTTTCAAGTACCTGTATCGTTGAACATTGCCACTTTCTTCCGAGTGCATCTTCGATTTTGAGATCAATTTTTGGTCCGTAAAAGGCGCCGCCACCTTCATCAATCTCATAACCCCAACCTTTATCACTCAAAGCGTCTTTAAGCGCAGATGTGGCCTTTTCCCATATATCATCACCTCCTACAGATTTTTCTGGTCTTGTCGATAGATTCACCTCATATTGATGGAAACCAAATTGAAGCAATATCTGCTCAGTAAGATCTAGAACTCCCCTAATCTCGTCTTTTATTTGATCTTCTAAGCAAAATATATGTGCATCATCCTAAACAGATCAAATTAAAGCATGTTGATCAGGTAACTCGCAGTAACAAAGGTTCACTTCAAGGGAGTGGAATAGGTGAATAGCTAATCACAATACTCATCTAGAGGTCAAATATTATAAATGAACTGATGGCGTCATGAACACGGCAATAAAAGTTTGGGAAAAAGACCACTTCCAAACAGAGAAGACTGAAAGAGGACAGCAGAAAGGCAACGTCTAAGTACGAATGTTTACATGGCCAAGAATATAAAAATCTTTCATTTTTCACAATCTTGTACTTCAGCTCAGAAAATGATAGACATCTACTATCAAGCAATTGAAAATTAAGTACGGTGAATGATTAAATTAGAATTGAGAACTACAGACAAATGCTCACCTGTGTGAAGCCCCTGACGCGGAAAAGGCCATGTAAGGCTCCAGACAGCTCATATCTGTATACTGTCCCCAGCTCAGCCACCCTAATGGGAAAGTCTCGATAAGAGTGCATTTTCCTTTTGTAAATCAAAATATGGTAAGGGCAGTTCATAGGTCGTAGTTGATATAGTTCATCCTCGATATCCATTTGATCATACATATTCTCCTTGTAGAAATCAAGGTGACCACTTATCTTCCATAAATCTGCCTTTGCAACATGGGGAGTGTACAGCATACTATAACCACATTCGATGTGTATTTTTTTCCATGTATCTTCAATTATGTGCCTTACGATGGCACCTTTAGGATGCCAGAATACTAATCCTCCACCAGCATCTTCCTGTGATGTCATTAAAAATAAATGCGAGTCCTTAATAATTCAATTATATATCTTGTGACTATACTGAAAATGAGAGCTAGTAAGAAACCAGAGATTTGGAGCAGTTAGCTATTCCCTCCATTCAACTCCAATCACCCCATGATGCCATGGCACATTTGTTGATACACATATTGCAACATAATATCTATAGGTTACATTAAGAAATTGTAAACATTTGATATCAATATTGTATTTAATATGTATCAAAAAAGATCACGCACGACTATATTTTCACTTTCACTTATAAATTGACCACAATTTTGAAGATTCTCTACACTCATGAATAGTGTCAAAAAAAAAATAGGGTGAGTGACTGAGTGGAGTAGAATAGAGGGGATACTAGTTTAATGAGCAGCTATGAATGACCTACCAAGTGCTCATTAGCAAGCACGACAGAAATGTTATAATAAGTTGCCCATCAATAAAATGATGTATATAGGAACAAATTGAAAAAAGACTGTGTATAGTGTTTATAGATAACCCGACCTACTGGTCCCAGTCTTGGTCTCGGTAGTAAAGAAAGGAAAAAACTACAACAGTTGCTCATTCATTCACTAGTCGGCAGCTTGAGAAATCCATGCAGTCTACAGGATAACATTCCACCAGGAAATAGGTGGTATTGCAAGACAGCTAGTAACTCCGAGCTACTAGCTAGAGGTAGCAATCAGGTAACTCAAGTCGGTCATGGATCCACTAGGGTTTATCAGGTCCAAGTTGTGGCAAATAGATAACGGGTTTGGGCTGATTACAATTCATATCAGGTAATAATCGGTGACAAGTCGAGTTAGCGTTGATTTGGGTTATAGTCGGGTCAGGTTGTCAATGTGTACTTATGTCCTTCATTTTGGAAGCATTTTCATTTTAGCGTTTAATAAAAATTAGACAAAATTACAAAAAACTACCTTATAAAACCAACTTTTTGCAAACAACTACCTTATATAATTTTCTTTTTGCAAATAACTACCTTATAAACGCCCTTTTTATTCATAATGGTACCACTTGCCTGAAACCCCCATTTCACCGCAAATAACATGTTTTTTGGCCGTTTTGTTACTCGTTATTTGGCTTCCCCAACACAACAAAGATGTATAGGAAGGGTAAACTGGTATCTTAAGTGTAAATTTCAAATGAGAGGAAAATTTCAAATTTGTCGGAAATTTTGAGATTTAGACTGGTTCAGGTGACTTAGCAGTGATATGCATAAAATTTGTAACATTTAGGTAGTGATCTGAATAAAAAATGGCGTAATAAGATAGTTATTTACAAAAAAAATTATATTAAGCTAGTTATTTGCAAAAGTTGGTTTTACAAGGTAGTTTTTTGTAATTTTGCCTAAAAATTGATGAAAATCTATTGGTCTTAGTTGAACCATTATAAAGCTAGTTCGTTAGCAGACCAACCATCCGTTGAGCCAATCAACGGAACACGGGTAGGTCCAGATCAGATTTGGACAGTTAAGATATGAAGAACGATATTTTAAGAGTTTATCTATCTATCTATATTAATTATATATAACAAAAACCATCCTACATAAATTTTCCCTCCAATTTTCCCTCCAACTTTTTTTACCCTTTTATTTACTTTTTTACCCCTTTTATTTAATTTCCTTTTTCAAATTTTGTTATATAAGTAAGTCAATATCTTTTATGTACAATAGAATATTTTTTTTATTTTTATCTCTTAAACTATCCATTTTTATTTAATGTGTTTTCAATATAACATTTTAAGCGCGTTTTATCATATTATTATAATAAATGATGAATTTTAAGACAATGTATTGCGATACTTTGATCGGTTTTTTGTCACATTATGATATATTTTAAAAAAATTTAATAACTATATCTGTATAAAAAAATTTAGATGTTCCATAATTCTAATTGTTTTATTACAATTTTCAACGATTCTATCATTTAAATTTAGATAGTTGGTTAAGAAAAATCAAAATTTACACTTTTTAACCTATTAAATGGGTTAATTTGAAGACAATTACGGGTCGAATAAGCGGGTTACATGTTAAATAAATACGTGATCGGGTAAAATACAATTTGTTGTATATATTTTGGGTCTAAGAATACATGTTTATTTAGGTTGCTCTTATATTATTACTACGAAGTATTCTTATTTTAATTTAATATTCAATTCAATTACCAAAATTTTCAATTAACTATTAACTTATTTTTATACATCCCGTGCATTTATGCACGGGCATTATGCTAGTATCTGATATATTCTAGTATGGTGATAACTATATCCTATATCCCTTAAACATGACTAAATAAGACTGCTATCGCCTATCACTTACCGCTTAACGCTTATCACTTATCAGCTTATCTTGAGTCAGAGAGGATCGGTTTACGTCCATCCTATTTTCAGGTTCCATTGGGCCGGGTTTTGGGCACGGGTCAGGTCAGCTGCCTCAACTCTACTTTAAGATAAGTAAATGAAATTTTGAACACAAATATGATGCTCTTAACTTCACATAAAACATGATGTCAACAAAAAAAGACATGGTACTTGCTACGAAAATCTGATGCCATTGTTCGTTCATCTTAAGCTACATTGTCTTTCATGATTAGTCAATCTGCCACTTTGAAAGGTACATCAGACGTTTTTAGATATGAACTGCCGAACTGGCCTAAAGCGCTCAACAATCGAAGAAGGTTCAACCCCTACGCATTCCTAAAAGTTAAGATTGAACAACATCAAACAACAAGATGGACTTTAAAAGCATATAGTCTCATAGAGATAGGATTTGGACAAGGAGATAAAGAGCATTGGCAGGCAACTCAGGTTTGATGATAGTCTCGAGTTACCAGGTGGACAGGTTATCAAGTTCGGACAACACTGGAACAGGTTCCGTACCCAGAGAAGCACAGTTTGACCTAATCACAATGCTCGTTGTGGTTCTAGTAACATCATATATCCCTAAGTCCCTAACTGGTTATAAAAAACTGAAGATGACGGGTAATTTAGTAAATGACAGCAAAATTGAAATGAGTCACATCTGTAAATCCAAAAGAGTATATAGATATCTCATTCAATCTCGATGTTTCACCCGTAGTCCCAGTAAAGCCATAATTTAGAAATCAACAAAAAGAATAAGGTCCCACGTTTAAAAAATTGTCCAAATTGTGTAAAATATAAAATATAAATATAAATGGACGAGGTTAGCAGGAAGTAATACCTGTATTGAAAAGAGGTCAAGATCTTGACCAAGACGCCTGTGGTCTCGGCGAAGAGCTTCCTCTTTGAAATGAAGGTAAGCTTTTAACTGTTCCTCATTCTCCCACGCAGTCCCATATATCCGCTGCAACATTGGTTTATTTACGTCCCCTCTCCAGTAAGCACCAGCAACGGATTCAAGCTCAATAGCTTTCCTGTTGATAGTTCCAGTAGATTCAACATGGGGCCCAGCACAAAGATCCCACCATTCATCTCCTACAAGTACGATGAGTCGATGAATCAATAAGATATATCAACCAGTGCATTGAACCTTGTGAAATTGCTTATGAGTAGTTGAGTACATAATAGGTCTATGCATCCCAATTTGCATATTCTCATCGATCATAATGATTTGACTAGACAGCTTTTGTACAGTTTATGTGTAAATTTGACTAACCAACCCAAATAATAGGATAGGGTGGCTTCACATACTTTAAGAAAATCCATAAGACTTGAAACTTTTAAACATGTATTACCTTCGTAGGACTCGTCTTGTTAATATGAATGGCCAATGAACATAATTCCCACCAGTCCACCACAACAACGGCTGAATATTCTGTCTATATCGATTTATAACATGCATGATGTTCAATGCCAAGTACAATCTCATATACCAGTCATCAAATATTATTATGCTCACTAATTCACTTGTTCATTGAACGGCGATAGTCGGCTGTGGACAATAATGATACAGTAACAGCATACAACTTATATAAAACACATAGTTACGAAAAGCCCTACCGATATGATAAATTGTGATGGGCTCTTCTTTTATGCTGTCCAAAATTTCCAGTTTGTAGGGTTCATTTTGAGCCGCTATTCTTTTCTGTGCTTCATCTCTGGAAACTTCCTCTCTAACAAGTGGAAAATTTCGACCAATAATACGCTCCTACAGATGATGTAAAAAATGAGTTCTCTACCCTGAAACCATTAGCTGATCAATACATTCACCTACCTAACAAAGATCAATTCATATACCACGTACGTAAATTTTTCAGAAATATGAAGGCCACAAAGTGTAAAGCAATTGTGAACTGACCATCTCCTTTTTAATTCTCTTCAGGTCTTTGTCAGTTATAGGATCCATATCAAAATCATAATAAAACCCGTTATCAATCCATGGTCCAATAGTCACTTTAGCATTCGGGTACAGCTTCTGAACAGCCATAGCCATCACATGTGCACACTGCAAAAAGGCATTACAGCATAAGTACTAACATAATCCGCCAAACACGCAAAATTTTGGAATTTTGATGAACATGTCTCAGTAATCGTGATTCAATATGACCTTCAGTTAACAGGCAACACAACAAAGAATTATTCCCTCATTCTTACCCACAGATTTCTTTTAGTCATACATTTCTAATCTATAGCGGAGAAAGATTAGGCATTGATGCGTTACAGAAGAAAAATATACTGTTCCATATTATACTATGAACTCAGTTTACATGTGATGTACAGAGGAAAAAAGAAGGTGAAACAGTAAACAAACCACCTCTAACAAAACACGGAAGTTATGACAGTAGCAGGCTAGTAAGGGATTAGAGAACCCTACATAATCTTGTACAATAAGCAACCTACGTAATCTTGTACAATGTAAGGGATTAGAGAACCCAATACAGCTTCAAAGTGGGAACATAAATCAACTTCAGATGTTATAAAGTGAACTGCACTGTTGTACTCCCGTAGGAGTTTGTGGGAAGATTGAGGGTGAAACATAACTGACAAAGAACTCCTTCACGTGATTCACACACCTGCCTACAGCAACTTTCGACTCTCTGTTTACGATTCAAAATTTATACAATATTCCAGTATATTTCACATCCCATATGAAAAAGCCCAATACACAACATTCAATACTATGGAGTACAACACAGCATTAGGCAAGTGATTTCAACTTGTCCTCAGAGATTACAAGCAACTACAATCCTAAAACACAAGATTCCAACTTTTTTGTTCAGCTCCATCCAATTCAATTCCCGAAACTCATCTAAAGTTTCCAACACATATCATCAATTCTATGAGAGAATCCCATCTAACAGTTCTACTACATCAAGTATAGATAGACCCATTTCAAGCTTTCATCTTTCACATACCAAATCAATCACAAATGGGCAATGCTATCAAAATACCTCATAGAACTTCATCCACATTCATAATTTACAAACATATAGCTTAAACAGCAAATAAAGTCAATTGAGTTATCATATTTTCTCCCAAATTAAATACTACTTAATTATACTTCCTCCAAAACAAAAGTTCATAAATTAACCAAAACCACACAAAATTTCTAAATTGATGCTAAAAGAGAAACTCACAGTATGTCGAATCCTCAAGAGAGTATCAGAAGAATCATTAGTAGGAAGCTTAATTCTGAGTTCAGACAAATTACCCACATTCAAATTCTCACTGATTTTACCATCCCCATCATCTGAGGCGTCAACCCGTGTCGATTCCGGCGATGCAACAGCAGCAGAGGTGCAAAACCCATGATTTTTAGAGCTGTAAAATGCAAAAGAAGTGAGCTTTTTTGTGGGGAGTTTTGCAGAAACTGAGAAACATTGTTTGAATGAAGAAGAAGAAGAAATGGAGGGTTTAGAGAAGATGCGAAGAGAGGTTGAGAAAAGGGAGAAATTTGATGACATTTTGTGGATGACAAACATTTTGTTGAATTTGTGTGTGTAAATATGAATGAAATGGTGATGAAGTTTTAATTGTGATGATGCTGATGTTTTTGTTTGTCTATGTGTTCATCGTCACTCATTTTTGCGAACAATTGTGTGTATTATTATGTCTGTGTAATGAAGGGTTAAAGCACCAAATTTCTACCGCACACAATTGACCTAATCTAATACTTCCTCCAATAGGTTACTTCCTCCCTTCCGTTTGATTCTATACGTTTGACCAAAACACGGTAATTAAGGTAGAAGAAAATCAAGTGGGGTAGATAATGGAATTACTTAAATACCCCTACTTTATTGTTTGCAAGTGGGTTGAGTGGGTATTAGTGAAGGGTATATTGGTCTTTTAGTTTAATAAAGTAGAGACTAAAATAGAAATATATAGAATTGATTGGAATTTCCGAAAAAGGAATATGTATAGAATCAAATGGAATTGAGGAAGTATATACGTTTGTTTTATACACATAGATCAATACTCGTTTTGTTTCGTTCATATCTTTGGTTTCGTATTCTCGAAAATTTTGATATTAATAATGTGCTCGATAAGACAATTAAAACAAGATCACACATGACTGTTTTTATTTTGTACGTCAAAAGTTATATCAAATATTATACACACTTATGAATAGTATTCAAAAAGTGAAACGTATATAATCTATTAGAATGGAGGAAGTATCAATTTGAACTATATTGACGGTTTAGATTGAAGTATCATACAATCTAATGGCTACCAATTTTAAGTGATGTATCATACATAATAATATAATAATGTTGTATTATAGGAAATGGATAGAAAATGGAGAGAAGGAAAATGGACATCGGCTGGTTATGGTTTCCTACCCTTCTCTTTCTCTACGCTTGGGGAGCTGGATTCAAATGTTGTGACCTTGCTTAAGCAGATACAGAAATACTCAGCGTCTCATGATGCAGGGGTTTGCGTAGCCGCGTACATTTTTACTCTACTTAGTTTTGCTATAGCTAAGGGGATGGGGGCCCAGATTGTGTCTCGGCTGCCCACCAACTTCTTGTAAACTATATTGCTCGTGCTTAAATAAAAGTTTCCTTTTTTATAAAAAAATAAAAATAAATAAAATAGTAATAATAATAATAATAAAAGTTTCCTTTTTTTGCTACGTTCTAGCTTGGAACGTATTGTCACGGCGGGCGGGCCTGGGTTTGGGGACTGGCAGTGGCGCCTTGCCACGCTCCCTTTTCGCCTCGGTGGGCTTGGGGTCTATGCGGCGGGGGACGTTATCCATTATGCATTTCTGGCTTCCCGTTTGCAGACTGCAGAGTTGCCAGTGCCACGCTACTACTCGGTCTTCCGTAGTCGGCTTCGCCCCCGCTGACGTTGTGTTGCAGGGGTCTCCCGAGACTACGGGTTTTGCTTTCCCACGTGACCCAAGTGAAGTCGCTGCCACTAGACATATGAAGAAATTGGCAGATATATACTTCACGAAGGTTGCTGTTTCTGCAGAATCTGCTTTCTCCCTCTCCCCGCGACAGATCGCCTTATGGAGGTCTCAGCAGGGTGCCCATTCATCGGTTCTTGCGCGGTGCCTATTTAGGGTTAGGGCAGACTATGAATGGGAGGACTTACCGTAGTGTGCTTAGTTACCGGCTTGGTGTTCCGTTATTTGCAGTGTCTAGGCCCTGTTCTGCCTGTTCTCGGGTGTACGCTGGTGATGTGTACGGAAATCATGCGGTCTCGTGTACTGGGACTGTTGGGGTTAAGCATCGGCATAACCTTGTCCGCGACACCTTCCTGGATATCTGCTACAGGGCTGGTATCTCGGCGGGGAAGGAGGTCGACATTGGTCTGGTTGATGGGCATGGCGGATCCCTTCGTCCTGCGGATTTGCTTCTGTACTCTTGGGACAGGGGGCGGGATGTTTGTGTGGAGCTCACGGGTTCCTCCCCCTTGACTCGCAGGCCAGGTTGGCCCGATTTCAGTCCAGCGGGGTTATTCTTTGTCGGCTCCAGTATAAATGTGCTAAGTACATGGATTCCTGTGCACGGCCAAGCTATGGTTTCCTCCCGTTCTCCTTCTCTACGTTTGGGGAGCTGGATTCAGCGGCCATAACTTTACTCAAGCGGGTTCAGAACTTCTCTGCCTCCCATGATGCAGGGGCTCGGGTGTCCGCTTATATTTTTATTCGTCTTGGCTTTGCGATAGCAAAGGGGGTGGGGGCCCAGATTGTATCTCGGCTCCCCACCAATTTTGTGTAAATGATGTAACAATTTCTTTCATAATAATAACAACGGCTGCGGTTTTTATAATAATAATAATAATAATAATAATAATAATAATAATAATAATAATAATAATAATAATAATAATAATAATAATAATAATAATAATAATAATAATAATTGTTGGGGGTGAGTCCTCCCGGCAAATACAGGGCCGGGCCTGGTACCCATAAGGCCGGGGGCAACATCTCATCCAAGATCCCCTGAGAACCACCCGGGACCGGGGGCATATAGTCCGTATAGTACGGGCACTAACCTCATAGGTCGTACTGTACGGTCATTAGCCACTAGAAGACAAAATCCGATAAGAATATAAATAAGAGTTAAAACCCTCATTATTATTTATTGACACATAACACAAAAACACTAAAAAGGTTAATTACTTTCTCTCTAAGTTTATTCATTTACATAAGCTAACTTGAGCGTCGGAGGGTCTTTTCCTAGAACTCCCGGGGTTAGGTTTGCTACGTGTTTCAGGCTGAGAGGAAGTGAACCACATTCAAGCACAAGAAGGCCCCATAGGACATCTTTAAGATCATTACATTTGTATTTAATTAGTTTGTGTACTTAGTTACCCTAAATTTGTACCCGAAACAATTGGCGCGTCTATGGGGAAAAGTACTAAAAGCATGACGGATCAAACACAAAATTCGAAGAAAGTGATTGAAGGAACATCGACACCGGGAGGGGCCTCAGGAGGCACCCCCTACGAGGACGGACTTCTCACACCGATAACACCGGAGGAAAGACGGATGATGAGTGCCTTCCTCAAACAATTAGAGACACCACAAGAACCTCCACCCAAGAAGAACAAAGAAACTTTCCCCGCCGAGGAAAGAGTTGGAGCCCCCGAGGCGAGAGGGAATTCCTGAGGTCACGCCAAAGGAACTCTTTGAGAACGAAGATCCTGAATCCAGCGAAGAAAGCGAATGACAAGATTCAACAGAGGCATATTCCACGTTGTTTTGGTAAAAACTTAACAAGTATGAAAATGGAGAAAAGTGGATCAACTAGTACTATTTGCGGAACAGAACAGAACTGAGCTATACTGGACAGAACTAAGGACGCAGAGATTTGATGACGCAGAAGCCCCGAGAAGAAGATGGGGAAAACTGCGGGCTACCAAGCCAGGAGTACTTTTATTAATATCAGAGTTGGAGTTACAGAGTACAATCTGTGAGAGTGATCACTTCTGTAGCAATTCGTACAGAACTGACTGTAATTATCGTATTGTGATTATCTAGTGCTTAAGTATGCTAATGAGAGTAAAAGATGATCAAAAATGTACAAATGAGCCTCTATATATAGGCTAATCAAGCTACAAAATCAGTTCCTATTTTCTAGGGCACGTTTCCATGACTTCCATTATGCTCGGCGGTTAAATAACCTCCATTGACTCCACTTCGCCACTGAAATATCTTCCATTATCCCATGATCTTTGTAACCGTCATAGTTGACCTCTGCTGACCATAACTGCCATGCCTCTTCTGATCCGTTCTGGGCTGTAACCGCCATTTGTCCTTCTATCTTGCTCTGTACCATATTCTTGACATCTATCCAGAAGTGCCAATTCTGGGCTGTGTAAAATCTGGTCATAACAAATGCCCCTTGTTTTCTCAAGTGCAGTGTTCAGCAATCTTGAGGAAACAATCCTGTACAAACATATCTATACAGAACAGACTAGAGCAAAAACAACGGCTATAAATTCGAACAACAATTATGTACTTAGCCAGACTTGTGCACACCATTCAAAGAGATAATGAAAGAATCCAAAGTAGGTGAGAATTAAAACCTGATTTGACTTCCTGCATCAGAGCAACGGCTAAGTGCTGGTTGTTTCGAATTTTACCAGCGGTAAAATCCTAATCCCACTTGAACTCTTTTATCCTCGAGTATAAATAGGAGGTCGCATAATTTTTCGAGAACGTACCTTGCCAACTTTTGTTTTTACCTTCTACTGTTCATCATCTTCTTCCTTTGTCATCTTCATCTTTATCAAACCAAAATTAAATCAAAAACCATGGCTGAAAAAGTGATTGATCTTGAGATCCTCGAAATCAACGAAATCATGTACGGTGATCATAGGTTCATCAAAGGTGACTCCTTCGATGACGAAACCAAAAACACACTCAGTCAATCAATCGTAAAACATCTCAAAGATCATCATATTGTGCCTGAATCTGCTGAGATATTCGTTCCCTGTGACGACTATGTTACGGCTTCCTGGACTTCCCCTGGGTGGATCTGCATTCATGAGTTCCCTTTTAGGGCTGGTCTGAGAATTCCGTGTAATTCTTGGATCAGTGGGGTGCTCTCTTCAATGAAGCTTGCCCCTTGCCAGTTAATGTCCAGCATGTGGAAGATTATCTGCTTGGTTGACAAGCTCTGCACAAAGTTCAGACTGCAATTGACGGTGCAAGATCTAAAAAACGTCTACTCTGTAAGGACCCAGGGCCGTGGAAGATTCATCTTCAGAATCAGGAAAGGCCAGAGCAATCTTGTGGAGCACCCTGATACTGGGGATGACAAAGATTGGAAGACAGGCTTCCTTTTCCTGAAGAGTGATACTCTTGGGAGCAGCGACTGTCTGGACTACCCTATCGCTGAGAGGTTAGTCACTTCGATTGAATCTGCTTTGTTTCTAGCTTTTCTATTCATTTGAGTCGAGGGTTTCTTATGTTTTGTGTTTCTAGCAGTTCTGGCGGCTGTGCCAAGTGAGGATTCCAAGGCTAGGATCATTGTGTTTATGGCTTTGCCTCTCAAGGAGAGGACACAGTGCGAAGAGGATAACAAGACGGCTTTCCCTACATTCTGTAGGCCAGCAAAGAAAACGGTGAAGGTGCATGTGCCTATGGTTTCTGCCATCAAGGGTGAGTCTCTTAATTTTTCTTTTTGGTCAAGTCTGGGCAAGTCTGATCTGGATCTGTAGTTCTAAGACGAATGTGGTCTATGCTAGGTGAATCTTCTAAGCCATTCACTAGGGGTAGACTCAATCCTAGTCTTCTCCAGGAGAAGATGGACGCTATTCTGGCTGGGGGGCCAGATGTGAAGCCACTGTTTGTTCCTACAGGTATTCCTACTCCAGGTTTGGTATACCAAGGTTGAAGAGCCTAAGGGGAAGGTTCAGGTTGAGCCAGAGAAGAATACACCAGACAAGAAAACAAAGAAGAGGAAAATAGAGGAAATTGAAGGTTTGTCATTACCAGGAACATTTACATCCAAAGACGCCATCAACAAAGCGTGGAGAACATCATCCAACAAGCGGCAAAAGGTTCGACCCGGATCCGATTGGGATCGATTCTCTGAAGCTGGCGTTGAGCCACTCACTCTGCTTTCGTGTAAGAACTGACTTACTTCTAGTACAAATGCTCATGATAATTCTACCACTATTGTACCTTACACCATAAAAATTTGCAGACTCTTGATTGTATATCAAGCTTGGGGCACATTTTATCCACTTCTGGGAACCGTAATCACATTTGGAGGACAAGCTTGCTCTAAAGAGCAGGCTTGCATGAACTGAGAAAGCTCGGGCTGACATGAAGGAGGTGGTGAAGGCCAAAACTCTACCGCCAAGTTCGAGGAGAGGTGGCCTCACGAGGTCGAGAATGAGAACCTCCAGCGCGTGTTCGGGAGCTTGAGGGCCAACTCGAGAACCAGGAGATCGATCGCGCTGTTTTACACAGCCCGGACCAGAATTCAAATGATGCGTGCTCCAGTCCGGCGTGAGGAGTGGAACTTAGATGCCGGCGTGGAGAAATTTAAATGACTCTTCCCAGTGTGCGGTTCCAGGAGAGGAGGCTGCGGGCACCGATCGGGAAGAACCCTCTGCGTCTGGTGATGGTGGTCTTTGGCGAAGATGCCCAGTGTGATGACAATCCTTCCGAAGAAGAAGAAGAATGAAAAACAATTACTCTTGTGAACATTTTGTGTAAATTCAAACAATTTACTATCGTAGTGCAGCCTGGACTTGTATGTCCAGGTCTGTAAATATTCTGTGAACTTCATGCCTGCTACTTGTGGAACTTTTGCTTAGTCTGGCAGAGCAAGACATTTTTCTAGTCTGCTCGATGCATTCGGTTGCTTAGTATTTAGTCAGCCTTGGTGGTCCAAGGACTTAACTACTATCGTTTCTGTTGCTTCTATTACTTCTATTGTTCTGTGTATGTACTAACCTCGCAGGTGTACACCCCAGACTTATGTATGCATGATCATGGCTCACCTTAAGGGATATGATAGGACTCTCTTAACTACGGTCAAGCCCTGGTCCGTCAATCCAGGGACGCATCCTCACAGCGGGGGATTTGCTCTGCCGGAGGCCCAGGCTGCATTTGTGATGGAGGAAGATCTCCACTGCAGGATCGGTGCTCAAGGTGAGGACTAAGCTCAAGTCTGGAAGACAAGTTTCAAGAGGCGGGGACTAGGCCCAGGCGGAGGTTGAACTCCCTGAGTAGAACTGGAGGATAGACTCCTTAACAAATCTGGAGGATAAACTCCTTTACTTGTAATATGTAGCGTATTATTTGTACTTTGATTTTATTTGTGATAGATATTTACTTTTGAATCAAAGTTGTAATCTGCAAAACTTAGAAATAAAGTTAAACTACACCATTGGAGTTCAATGGTTTTTATTGAATGAGAATTGCGATAATTACAAAAAACAATTAAAGAGTGCAGAATTGAAATTACAGAATTGAAAGTACAGAATTGAAAATACCGTATTAACAAAGATAGAGTTTGAGGTTGGTTGCATTCCATGCTCTAGGAATCAACTCTCCCTCCAGAGTTACCAATCTATAAGCTCCTTGGCCTACAACCGAGTCAATCAAGTATGGTTCTTCCTGCAGGCCAGCTAGCTTTCCTGCAGGACTTTTCCTTTGTGTTTTCAAATACTTTCCTCGTAACTAAATCTCCTTCTCTGAAGACTCTGGCCATGACATGTTTGTTGAAAGTCCTGGCCACATTCTGCTGGTAAGCTGCTAACCTTATCTTGGCTGCATCCCTTAACTCTTCTGCAAAATCAAGACTGGAAGATAACAAATGCAGGTTAGTTTCTAAACCGTTCGCACCATACCTTCTTTGTTGGAGCAGACACTTTTCTTTGGAATCACCGCTTCACAACCATACACCAAAGAGAATGGAGTCCGTCTGTGGAATTCTTCTGTAGTTACGTCGACACCACGTAACTAAAGGCGACTCTTCCGCCCATCTCCTCGTCGTTTCTTGACTTCTTCTTCAAGGTTTTGATGATAATCTTGTTACTAGACTCGCTCGACCATTACACTGGGATATCTTGGTGCGAAGTAAGCGGTTCAATATTCCGGGTTGCACAGAACTCCCTAGTCTTGTTCCCTACGAATCTGTACCATTGTCACACACAATCGGCTTGGAATTCCAAATCTGCAAATGATGTTCCTCTTGATAAATGAGATGACTTCTTTCTCGTAACACTTCAATGCCTCTGCTTGATCCACTTGAAAAGTAGTCCATCATTGCCAACATAAAGACCTTCCGTCACCGGAGCCATCGGAGCTTTCCAACTATGTCCATGCCCCACTTCATGAAAGGCCACGGTGCGTAAATGGGATGCGAGAACCTCGGTGGCCGGTGGATCATTGAGAGTGCTTGACATGCTTCACATTTGCTTGTGTACTCCACACCTCTTTCCTCATAGTTGGCGAGTAACCAAATCTCAAAGCTCTGCGGCGGACTTCTCCCAAAGACCGTGGTTGCCACAATCTCCTTCATGTAATTCTTCCAGAGCGATTCGGCCTCTGCTGGTTCCGCACAAGCGCCAAATCACGGACTGACATAGACTTCTTGAGCGAACATCATTAATCAAGACATACCTCGAGGCTTTAAGCCAGAAAAGCTCGCCTCAAGTCCAATGCAGGGGGTAAGACACCATCTCTAAGAAAAGCATAAAAAGGTGCGATCGAGAGAGGAGTGGGGGTAGACGAGTTCGAGCAGGATCGGACTTCTCTATAGAAGGTCCGAGGAGGTGAACTATGGGAATCTGTCCAAGTCTGCGAGGTTTGAAACTAGAGCCAAGACTAGCTAGAGAGTGCACTTTGCGAGTTCTGGTCTCTGGGGATCTGGTCAATCCTAAACCGGTCAAACTTGAAACCAGGGTTCTAACCTTCTCAAGGTAGAACAAAGCATCTTAGAATCTTTGGCGCAAAGAACCATGTAACGATTAACAATAAGTAAAGAGTCGCTTTTTACCTCAGTTTTTGACACCAAGACCACTACTGCACCATCAAACCTGCGATTAAAGCCTCGTGATTACGCCTCATTGTTGGTGGTACGAAATTCTGGCCCAATCGACTGGGCTAGTATGTCCCCTTGTGGTGATTTCAGGACAATGCCCAGACCAGAACCTCTGACATTAGCCGCTCCATCAGTATACAACACCCAGGTCTGCTCTTTTCTGCCCTGTGTAAGCTTCAACACCTCCATAGCACTACTTTTTTCCAGGGCTGGACTGTAATCAGCCACAAAATCCGCCAAGGCTTGTGACTTTATCGCCGTTTCCGGGTTCATAATCGATGTCGTATGTACCGAGCCGCATTGCACCATTTAGCCATTCTCCCCAGACGATTCGGGCTTTCTCAAGACTGACTTTACCGAAGGTTAGTTCTAACACAAATATGATGACTCTCAAAATAAGGTCTAAGCTTAGTGGTTGACATAATCAAGGCAAGAACATACCTCTCTATAAGAGAATACCTGGTTTCAAAGATTCTAGCAAGCTCTTACTCACGTAGTATATTGGATACCGCAAACCATCTTCTTCCCTGACCAAGCGCACTTATCAATGCTCCGTGACTACCGTGCAGGACTTAGCGGTTCTTTCTCTTCTGGTCTGGATAGCAGTGGTGGGGTTGACAGGTAACTTTTCAGATCCTGGAATGCCTCCTCATGCTTCTCGCTCTATTCGAACTCTTTATTCTTCTTTAGCATATCATAGAAGGGTTTGCACCTTTCTGAGGACCTAGAAATGAACCTGTTCAGAGCTGCCACTCTCCCTGTCAACTTCTGGATATCTTTCACAGATCTGGGGGGCTCCAGATCTAGGATTGCCTTTATCTGTTCTGGACTTGCTTCAATTCCTCTTCTGGTGACCAAGTAACCTAGGAACTTTCCAGAAGACACTCCAAAGTTGCACTTTGTTGGATTCAACTTCATATTGAACTTGTCCAGGATTGCAAACGCTTGTTCTAGGTGCTTCACATGATCTTTAGCATCCTTAGACTTTACCACCATGTCATCAATATAAACTTCCATTGTGTCCCCAATGAGATCTTTGAACATCATATTGACCAGCCTCTAATAGGTGGCCCCAGCATTCCTGAGTCCAAAGGGCATGGCGGTGTAACAGTAGATTCCACGGTCTGTCATGAATGACGTCCCTTCCTGGTCTGGAGGATACATCTTGATCTGGTTAAAACCACTTGAGGCGTCCATGAAGGTCAGAACCTCATGGCCAGCAGTCTTGTCCACCATGGCGTCAATGTGAGGAAGAGGGAAAGGATCTTTGGGACATGCCTTGTTCAGATCTGTGTAATCTACACAGACTCTCCACTTTCCATTCTTCTTCTGCACAACAACCACATTAGCTAACCAATCAGGATACATTACCTCCCTTACCATGTTCATGTCCCAGCCTTCCGGACTTTTTCGCTGATGATAGCATTTCTCTGCAGTGCGAACTTCCTGCGTTTACGGTGCCTTTGGTCGGTGCTTGGGATCAATGTTGAGCTTGTGCGTGATAACGTCGGGCGATTCGATCATGTCAAAGTGGCTCCATGCAAAACTTGATTTCTTAGACTTCAGGAAAGTGATCGATCGGATCCGATCTTTGGATGGTACATCAACGCCTACTAACACTTTCTTTTCTGGGCAGCTCTGGTCTACACTGATCTGGTCCATCTCCAATCTCGACTTTTCTGGTTCTACTACCGACTTGACTGGTTTCGTAATTGCTATGCGAGAGTTTTGTTGGTGGTGGAGGCTTCAAGGTCGCTCAGTAGCACTCCTGCTGCAGCTTGCCTCTCACCCTTTATCACCAGGACTCCCATTGAGTTGGGACCTTCACACATTGATGGTAAGTAGGCGCCACACCTTGAGATTGTGGATCCAAGGCCTGCCTAACAAAACATTATACGAAGTCATAGAATCAATAACATTAAACTTCTCAAAAGAAGAAACTCCTGGCGTAGGTGGGAAGTGAGATCTCTCCTAAGGTGTGCTTGGTCTCGCCACTAAATCCAACCAGAACATTGGAGGTCTTGGTCGACTTGTCCCGACCTATACCCATCTCCTTCAATGCATCCAACATGATCAAGTTCACGTAATCGCCCCCATCAACCGAACTCGGCGTACAAGGGTGCTCCTAATCGCAACTTGATCACCAGGCTATCATGGTGCGTAATCGGAATGCCTTCACAATCTTCATGGTCAAAGGTGACAACTTCCCAATTCTTCTCTACTCTGGTTGGAGGTTGCATCTTCTCTTGCTTTGCTATCCTTTTAGCTGCAGAATAGGTTAGTCCACAGATATCAGAACCACCATTAATAAATTTTACCTCATGTGTGTAGGGCGGAGGATTTGGCGGCTTTTCTGTCTCTTGTCCCCTGGAATCCTGCGACCAGGCGCTTTCGATTATGGCCGGATTCCTCTGGACTTGTCCGATGATGTCCTTGAGACGTCGATTCTGAGCTGGTAAGATATCTCCTTCTTGAAGGCATACAGTCTTACGTCGTGGGCCGATGTCTCCATGGTACTCACAGTACTTGTTTGGATTCCTGTTTGGATTTGGATTATCATTCCTCTTGGGCCATCTTGCAGCATTCCCAAAGCTCTCCAGCTTTGCTATCAACTGTGGTACCTCCACACCGAGACTGCTGATATCAAGGGAGTCATCAGAGTTGACTGTCTCGAATCGACGGCATGCACTTGTGTTCTGGGTGGCTGCTGTATGGCGCTGGCCTGTTCTGGGTGCGTCCACTATCAGACTTCCTGTTCACCTTCTCATACCCAGAACTGTCCTGCCGGCTAAAAGCATCTTCTTCAAGTCTAATCTGGGCCAAGGTCTTTGCCTGCACATCTTCAAAAGTAACACAAGGATACATGGTTAGTTCACGATAAAGCTCAGAGTTGACCACCAAACCTTGTCTATAAGCCTGGATAGCGGTTGCAACGTCACAGTTGGGGATAAAGATCTTCTCCTTGTTAAACCTCTGGAGATAGTCTCGTAGGGATTCATCTTTCTTCCTGCATACATTGCATGCAGATCACTTGTTCGCTTCTCCAACTTCCTGCTGCTATGCAACCGGGCAACAAAGACATTCACAAGATTAGCAAACGATTTAATAGTACCATTAGGAATATTGACAAACCATTGCAGAGTCGGTCCAACAGTAGTAGAACCAAAGCCTTTGCACATGCAAAGCTTCTCTGTACTCTTTTGGGCTGGGACCTGTGTACATCCTCTCGCTTGTCTTTGGGCTACGTGGTCCTGTGGATCTCTGTACCATCATACAGTTTCATCCTGGAACATCAACTTCTTTGGGATGTCCTGCATGGTTATAGCCTCATTGAATGGTGAATCTGCATAACACTCTTGGGAAGCCTCCTCGATTGGTCTTTGGAACTCCCTGGGATCTTTGCAACCTTGTCATGTAACTTCCGAGTTCTTGCATCATCATGAGGTAAAGTTGAACTTCTTCTTGCCCTTCCTTTTGTCGGCATTCTCGGATGATTCTTCTTCATCTTCACCACCCAGGAGTTGGTCTTGAGATCCTCATCTTCGCCCAGATTAGAGAAATCTATTCTCTTGATTATAGAACTCAAGGGCGCCCAGTGTCCGATCTTTGAAATCGCCCTTAGCGAGAATCCAACTTGGTTTTCGAGCAGACTCTGTCTTCTTGATCTTGCATTCTCTTACGAGATTTGTCAATCTTGGAGCGCATCTTGTAACTCCTTGGACAATTGTTCCAAAGTTCTATCGACCATTTGAGTATGGAAAAGGTGATTTTTGTGAGATTTTTGTGAGAAAAGTTACGCAAATTAATAAACTAGTTGCCCCACGGTGGCGCCAATTTGTTTTGGTAAAACTTAACAAGTATGAAAATGGAGAAAAGTGGATCAACTAGTACTATTTGCGGAACAGAACAGAACTGAGCTATACTGGACAGAACTAAGGGCCTTGAGAGATTTGATGACGCAGAAGCCCAGAGAAGAAGATGGGGAAAGCTGCGGGCTACCAAGCCGAGTACTTTTATTAATATCGAGTTGGAGTTACAGAGTACAATCTGTGAGAGTGATCACTTACGTAGCAATTCGTACAGAACTGACTGTAATTATCGTATTGTGATTATCTAGTGCTTAAGTATGCTAATGAGAGTAAAAGATGATCAAAAATGTACAAATGAGCCTCTATATATAGGCTAATCAAGCTACAAAATCAGTTCCCATTTTCTAGGTCACGCTTCCATGACTTCCTTTACGCTCGTCGGTTAAATAACCTCCATTGACTCCACTGCTCAAATGAAATATCTTCCATTATCCCATGATCTTTGTAACCGTCATAGTTGACCTCTGCTGACCATAACTGCCATGCCTCTTCTGATCCGTTCTGGGCTGTAACCGCCATTTGTCCTTCTATCCTGCTCTGTACCATATTCTTGACATCTATCCAGAAGTGCCAATTCTGGGCTGTGTAAAATCTGGTCATAACACACGTATCAACCAAAGCCCTCGGTACAGGAGGTATTCAGGCGCGAGATACCTAAGACCGAGAAGCCGAGACGAGATAAACAAAAGGGAGGGAAAATCACAATCAAATCACCACTAGCGCCCTCCGTACTAGAGTACCCCCTCCCCAAGATGAAGGTACCTACAATGCAGTATGACAGGAAGACCGATCCCGAGGAACACCTGGCGGCCTATGAAAGTCACATGGTGATGTACGACGTTACAGACTACGTTTGGTGCAAAGTTTTTCCAACAACCCTCACCGAGTTTGCACAGACGTGGTTTCGCAGTCTCCCTACTGGTTCAATATGCGGGTACGATGACATGTGCCAGGTATTCAGACAACAGTATGCTAGGAACAAGCGTAGGGAGAAGGTGGCCGCAGAGCTGTTGAACATAGTGCAGGGGAAGAATGAACGGTTGAAGGATTACATGACAAAATTCGACCGTGAGTCCCAGAAAATCAGAGATCTGGACCCGAAGATAGGCATCCATGCCCTGACAGTAGGACTCAAAGAAGGAGATCTGAAGAATCTCTTAATCAGAAATCCTCCCACTGACCTGATTGGTGCCCGGGAGTTGGCAGAAGGGTTTATGAGGGAATATCAGTTTCATAAAACATTTGGTAGAAAATCGGAAAGGAGAAAAGAGCAAACTAGTAGCCGGGAGCGGTGGGGAAGCTCATCCCAGAAAGGTCCTACTGGCCCAAGCAAAAACTAGGGGAGGCCAGACAGGCGACTTCAATACGAGAGATACACACCACTAGTAAGGCCTCGGGCCGAAATCTTTGAGATAACCAAGAACAGCGTAAAGTGGGCGACGTCGAGACCAGTCGCCGCCCTAGGAAACGATAAATCTAAATACTGCTAATACCATAAGGTGACGGGGCATACCACTAAAGAGTGTCTATCCCTAAAGAACGAGATTGAACGACTGATCCAACAGGATACTCTATGAGAATACACTAAGGATAAGAGGGACAGTGATGATGATGATAAGGAAGCAAACACCGCAGAAAAACAAAGCAGAGGTTGGAGAGATCCACATGATATTTGGGGCCAGAAGAGTCGGTCCTATCTGGGAGAAAAAGGAAGGCCGAGAAGCGTGCCGAGGCGCAACAGGCCATCTACTCGGCCGGTATAAGTAAGCCCAGGCCGATGCACTGCTCGCTTTACGGCCGAGGATTACGAGCGAGTCACCTACCCCCATAGTGAATCGCTAGTGGTGGCCCTCGACATTAGCCATCACCTGGTCCACCGATGCATGATAGACACGGGATCATGTACTAACCTCCTATACCGGGAGGTATTCGAGAAATTGGGACTGGACAAGAAACATCTGACACCCTACATAGGATCATTGTATGGCTTCGCTGGGAACGGTGTCAAACCGATGGGAACTATAACGTTACCTGTTACGATCGGCGAAGGTGAATCTGCCAGGAACGTGGATGCTAGTTTCATTGTCCTGGACGCCTCTTCATCATACAACGCCCTAATCGGCCGGGTCAACCTGGACGATATTCACGCTGTAACAACCTGGTTTTTTTGTCGACTTTAATTACTAAGGCGGAAATTAATTAAGTCTTAAACCAGCGTCATTAATACATAAAACCCCAAATGTTACAAACATCGTTCAAGAGTTGAATAAAACAACTCTAAGTACGGAAATAAAAAGAGTATAGGTTATATATTACAATCTCTCGTAAACAACTAAAAATAAAGCATTTAAATCATCGTGTGGCCCCGTCCAAAATCCAGCTTCCGGTCCACGAACGTCCTGCACAATAAACTGATGGGGGGTGCCCGCTGAGCGGACAGTGACTAGCTATGCTCATACTTACCCTCGATTTCAATTACTTTGGTTTATTACTATCGCTTTATAATTACTCCCTCCATTCAAGACCATTCACAACACTTTCCTTTTTGGTCCATTCAATTCCATTCACAACATTTCTATTTTGGGCCTATTTAACTCACAAATCACCTTTATTAAATCTTCAATTAACTTTAATAATTACTCTTTAATCTAAACTTCTACCCCACAAATTTCCCACTAAAATCCAAAAAAAAGAAAACAACCCCCATTTGTTGAGATTTTTCCCGGGAAAAAAATATACTCCCACTTCAAAAGCCATTTTTGACTCTCCAACTACTCCATTCATTCTAGAGACTTCAATTTTCTGTCTCATTCACTCCCCAATTACTCTCACATTGAAACCCTAATTGCCCCTCTCTCTCATTCACTCGCCTCTACACTCCCTTTTTCTGTCTTTCTCTCTCTCTCGAAATTAATCTGAAAATATTCATCCATTCTTCTCTCATTTTAACTTCATTTCTTTCTTTGATTTTATCATGAGCATTCCTACTCACCCTCGTCATGTTGAATCTGTTGATGAGCGGTGTGGTTGGGTGCCTGACACAGAAGATCAAGGACGATTCTCTATCATCAATGGAGAATATGTCATCCCAGACTCATTGGATCCATATGATGACCTTGATGATGTGTCGACGACAGAGACGGTTACAGAGAAGGCGGTGAAAGAGGTGGATGTTGTACAGGATGGGGTTGAAGACCCTTATTACGTCGACTACGATCTTGAGGAAATTCAATGGCTTTTTGAGTTTATGTGTGGGTTATGGCCTAAGTTTCGTCAGTTTTGGCATGAAACCAAAGGGAGTAAACGGTCTTGAATCTGGTATTATTTACAATTTTTATCATTGTTTTGAATGTCAAATTATGTTGTAGTTTCAAATCTGTTGTTTAATGTCATATTATGTTGAATGTCAAATTTTTATCATTGATTTTGATGATTTTTTATGCCGTCAGAATAATTTTTGATAATATATTTGATGATTTCTGATGATTTATTCGCCATATTATTTTTTCGATGATTTTTGTTTATTTTTTTGATGATTTTTTGGATGATTTCTGATGTTTTGTACTCCGTATGTTTTTTTTGTTGATTTTTGATGATTTTTTTTGTTGATTTTTGATGATTTATTTGACCGTTTTTATCTGTTGTTTTTGTTTGTTGATTTGTGATGATTTATGTTTTCATTTCTAATGATTTTTTGTTTTTGTTTTATACTCCGTATGATTTGTACTCCGTATGATTTATGTTTTGTACTGTTGTTTTTGTTTGTTTGTTGATTTCTGATGATTTTTTTTGATGTTGACATGCGGTTTTCATTCATGATCTTTTGATGATTTCTCAATTCTGATGGTTTTAATTGCTGATGATTTCTGATTTCTGATGTTTTATGTTTTCATTTCTGATGATTTTTGATGATTTCACATGATTTCTGATGATTTATGTTTTCATTTCTAATGATTGATGTTTTAATTGCTTAACTTTATTCATGATTTCTCATGTTTGTTCATTTCTGATGATTTATGTTTGTTGATTTCTGATGATTTCAGACAGTTTTACTCCGTAATTGCTTAAGTTTATTCATTACTCCGTATTTCTGATGATTTCTGTTGATTTGATGATGTTCCTATGTTGGCTCCGTATTTTCTGTCATTTTTCACAGATTTGATGATGTTTTAGTCTTAACTTAATGTTCACAGATTTGTCATTTTTCACGTTTTCGAAACTAAACTGTTTTCTTTTTCTTTATGGTGGCTGTTTTGTGGGTGATGGGCTGTTGATGTCTCGTTGATTTTGGTGGCTGCTATTATTTTGTCTGTACTGAGTTTGTGTGAATGATCACAACAAATCGATGACAGTAAACCTTAACGGTTTGAGATGAGTTGTGATTAAAATGACAGTCACACATAGCAATAACAAAGTTTCCATTTTTATGCATAAACATTAAACTTGCATTTAACAAATATAACCGATAGAGTGACGGCTTAATTGATGCAACCATATTGGTGTATACGGAGTACTCCGTACTAAACCAATAGAGTGATGGCTCAATTGATGCAACCATATTGGTTTGTTTGTGAAAATGTTCTTTTAATGTTAGCGTAGTCAATTTGTCGCCGCATGTAGCCAAATATTGTGACGGCTCAATTAGATGCACTCATATTAGTGATCACCTAATCAAGCAACCATATTGGGCTACTTTGTGGGTGGTAATGTTGGCTTAATTAATTCGATGATATAATTCCAAATTGGTATGAGAATTAATGCAAAATGTCATAATCATAACACATTTCATAACATTCATACATTATGTTGTCTTACAAAATATTGCACCGACTTATGTTGTGTTTACACCATAAACATGTCTTTGTCAAAATGTAGACATGTTTAATTTATAAACACAATTACAAAATCTGATTACCATTAACTTACTATGTAACAACCTGGTTTTTCGTGACTTTAATTAAACTAAGGCGGAATATTAATTAAGTCTATTTATTATAAAACCAGCTGTCATCGTAATACTACTCATTATACATAATAAGAGTCATAGATAAAACAGAGTTTAATCGATTACATTCTCACAAAATATAAAATAAGGCCTTCAATCCCCTTGTATAGATCAACAGTCAAGTCTCTGGTACTGTTGATTCCGTATTAGCTTTTTTCAAATTTTGCACATTCTAAGCAACACATATATACATACAGCAATGCAGTTCATAAAGCATAACATAAAACAGTTCATTTAACATGGCAATTAAATCATCAGATCATCTCAATTCATAAACAGGTAGGCAAATCATCATCACTTCATTCATATTCGGGGTAGTCGACCCTTTTCAAGTATATTCATATAGTAACATAACTCGCGAGTCTTGACTACAAAGCGGCTTGTGTACTCTCATAGCAAATCACCCATATGATTCTCTATCGAAGTACACTAGTTACTCAGACTCGTACATCAGATCAAACACTAAGTAGCGTACGTGATAACTACCTAATATCCAATACAACATGGATAATCTATCATACGTTGTCCTATGAGCCACAACAAGTTAGGATGGAAGCATGCAAAACCCTACAAAAGCAAGGCCTGCGCAATAGCGTGCCGGGTACATCAACGGACTTTAATGCTAAAGATACCAATAGGGAAGAAGGACGATTCAATCCCTTATCTAATGTAGGCATACACCTCTATTTAGAGTCGACATAAACCTCGCTATTCGGCAGAGTATGCTTTCCTAAATAAAACGATTAATACCTATCGACAAGGTCCCCGGATGGGATGGTCATCTTCCGTTACCTCGTATGGACCGCAGGTCGCAACATTTATGCCCATTCAAGGGATGTATACGGCCGCTTGCCTAAAGACTATGAGAGTCATTAGAACGCCTCAGTCAGCACTGAGAGTGAAAGAGTCCCCATACGCGGCTACCTTTCTAACGATGGCACAATAGATTCGCAACATGACAGACACCCGAGTATTTAACAAGTACTTTCTTTATCATTTTCTCGTTCCTTTATTTCTCCAGTGACAGTTCATAATAATCAATAACGTCGAACTTGTATAATGAAAATTTAGTTCTAGCAGTTCTTCAGGTAAACGGAAGCACATAGAAAAACTTAAATATTTATTTTGAGTCCGTTCGTAAATTCTAAATATTTTACTATTCATTATTTTACTATTCACCGTATTTTACTATTCATCGTATTTTACTATTCATCGTATTTACTATTCATCGTATTTTTATACGTATTCGTATTTTCGTATTTCGTATTTGTACGTATTTTTATACGTATGCGTATTTTTATACTTCGTATTTATACGTATTTTTATACGTATGCGTATTCTTATACTTCGTATTTATACGTATTTTTATACTTATATGTATTTCTATACCTATACGCATTTTTATACTTATACGTATTTTATACTTAAGATATTTTTCTAAAATACAAACCAAACTTTTTATTTACTAAGTACAAAATTCTAGTTTCAAAGTCGTTAAGTTCGTTTTGTATTTAGTGATTTGAAATATTATTAAAAGTAAAACTCGGTTAAATTTAGTCATGTACTTAACTAAACTTTTAGCGGTTTCCATTTTTAGCGAGGTTGTCGTAGTTCATTTTAAATAGTCCGTATGTCCATATCCAAAATTAAGCATAGGGAGTAACACTCGAAATTATTCATTTTAATACGTGTGACGTTTATTTTTATCGGTTTCGTTGATTATTTTTATTAACGATTCATTATACAATCTAATATAATCTTAAATACAAATCAAATTTAGTGACTAAGTGACAAATTCATTTTGATAAAAAATGACCCAAAAATAAGGTGAATGCCGTGTGGTTTTATTATGTTAGCTATCTATTTCTTTTTTTGTTTTTATTAATAATTCATTACTTTAACTAATTAATTTATCTAAGTGATAAAAATAAAAAGTGACAAAATCATTTTTGGTCCACAATTGACACTAAGGCCGTGGCCTTCTATACTTGCACCATTTATTTTTTTTCTAATTTTATAGGTTTTTAACTTAAAGTTTTTATATACTAATTATTTAAATTATACTAAAGTGATTTAACTAGTTTACGATTTTCACTAATTATTTTATTTCATTTATGAATAGTGATTTGTGACACTTTATATTTCTAACTTTTATATTTTAAGGATTTAGTTTATTTAACTTATATAACTATTATTGAAATTTTTCACTAATGAATTTAAACAACAATTAACTAAAACTCATAAATATTATAAATCAAACTAGTCACTTATATGAAGATGAGGATACCGGACTTGGGGTGATCCCTTCTCGACGCCCCGCTTGTAACACCCCGTGTTAAAATTAAGCTAATTATAATTAGTAAATCAATGATTAGACCACCTTACTCATTTAAATCTTTAAACAATACGCTACAAGTTTTCCTCGCACCTAAATTAAAACCATTTTGATATACTTCGAATTTGAACTTTATTTTTACTTATTCAAACTCGATAAATCAAATGATGAATCTACGACAAATTTCTCAACAACAATTTTCGGCACGCAAATCGAGGTCAATCTTGACCAAAGTGGCCGAGCCACTCAAGGTGATTAAAATCACCTAATTCTTTTTCAATTATACTTACCCATAATCCAAATTTAACAAATCAGTTAAGGCTTAATCATTTTGGATTATTACTAACAAAACATATTATAATAATATCATATTACTATTCCATTTTGGTTTAACTAGCACTTTCACCAAAACTCGAAATAATGAGTCACACTAAGCCCAAACTAATAAACGTTTTGACGTTTGATTCTAATTATTTAAATCATTAACTTTTATCCAAAAAAATATATATTTCGGACTAGTAAATTTTTAATCAAAATTCGAGGAGCCAAAACCCAATTTTGATTTCAACCACACTTCGAGTTTTAATTTCATTTTTATTTTCAATCTTATTTCAAAACATTATTTTAGAATCATATATTTTATTTCAAGACTTTTCGCGTACGCGTAAATCGAAAATTCCGAAAACGAAAATCGAGCCACATGAGCTCACCTAGGCCGGCCCCTTTAGCTCACACATGAGCAACTTTAGCCTCCTCTACTTCTCTTACACAAGCAAGCATGCTTGCATGCTCTTACACATCTTACACACCCATCATCACATCTAATTTCATTAAACTTTATTTCTTAATTAAACTAAACTTACACAATACTCTCCCAAATTATATTACCTTTTGTTTCATTATTTCACAAGAGCAAAAACACCCTCATTTCTCTCCTCTTCTAGCCGGCCACTTACTCTCTTTTTCTCTCTTTTATTTCCTTCCATTTTACTCCTAAAACTCACTAAATTAAAACCCTAATAATACTCTAATAATTTACTAGTGTTCTTAGTATACTTTGGGTACTTGGAGCTTACTTTACTACGTGTTTTTGAAGGTGAAGACGGTACTTGGGTGAAGACCTAGATTTAGATAACATAATCGATCCCACAACCAATAACTTTACCGATAAGGTGACTAACTATGTCTTATATTATCTTTTTAGTAAATTAATTTGTTTTGTTATTATGATTTTATGAATATGAAAATTATGTTAAATATGTTAAACATCACTTGTATGAACTTATATGTTTATGTGTTGAATAAATAATGATAATAACTAAATATATAGTTTACTAGTAATGTTATAGTAAAATGATATCATGTTTAGCTAAATTAATTTTGAGCATTTTTAATTATGTTTCATATGATTTTTATGTTTAGTTATGTTTTAATTAAGTAGTAGTGATATATAAAAATTATGTGAAATATTAAAAATGAGTTTAAAGTGATTAAAATCGAAAATGAAAATATATATACATATATACTCCAACTCGGCATTTACCCTTTTTTTTAATATATTTTCACTTTTAATTTTTGTAAATTATATGTAGTGTTAAGTTAGTATAAAATAGATATTCCTATGAAAAAAAAACTAAATTAGGAAAACAAATTATAAATTATTAAAATCGAAATAAGTGTTCTTGAGTTGTTCTTGAGTTCTTCATGTGTGTTCTTGAGTTATTCATGTGATGTTCATACTTGTTACTCATTTTGATTTCATTTTAATTTATGTTTGTTAATAATTTATGTTTATGTTTAGTTATTGTTTATATATATTGTTAGTATTATGTATTAAATCAACTAAAACATTATAAATCATTTAGATTAACAAGTTAGGAATTTAAAGTGTTGAAAAACACTATTCATAAATATAAATGAAATTGTTAGTAAATTTCATTATAGTTTAAATCGTTTTAGTATAATTAGAATAATTAAAATATAAAGACTTTAAGTTAAAAACCGATAAAATCGAAAAATGAAAATTTGAACCCTACTATCATTGCTCACGGCATCCTCTCTATTTTTAGGGTTAAAATTGTTTTTATCACTTTTAGTTTATTGTTAATATAATTTAATTATTAGTTAATATGTTAGATTTAAGAAATTAAAAGAAATAAATCAATTTTGTACATATATAATATCACACGACATTCTTGTTTTAAATTGACTAAATTTGATCAAAATGAAATTATCACTAAGTCACTAAAGTTAAATAGTAATTAGAATTGAATTTTTGTATAAATCGATTTAGTTATAAACAAAATATTATAAACCGATAAAAATATGTAACCGTTATAAAAATGAACTAAATCGTGTGATACTACCTTTGCTATTGGATTATTGAATTTGGACATACGGACTATAAATGAATCATCCACGATACTATCACTAACTTAAATAAATAGACGACTAAATTTAACCGAGTCTTACATTTTAAAATATTTTCACAAATCACTAAATACAAAATGAACTTAACGTTTTTAAAACTAGACTTTTAGATATTTTCAAAAATCACTAAATACAAACCGAACCTAACATTTTTAAAACTAGACTTTAAAATATTTTCAAAAATCGCCTAAGTACAAAACGAACCTAACGACTTTGAAACTAGAAATTTGTACTTAGAAAATAAAAACAAGTTTAATATTATACTTAAAATATCTTAAGTATAAAAATACGTATAAATATAAAATACGTACAAGTATAGGAATACGTATAAGTATAAAAATACGTATGGAATACGAAGTATAAAAATACGAATACGTATAAAAATACGTATAAAATACGATGAATAGTGAAAAGTGAATAGTGAAATACTGAAAATAATTGAAAATTTTACTAAGTATTGAAAATTTAAAATGAAGAAGTAAATAACCTAAAGTGTTTGAAAAACACTTAAATAAAATTTGGACATACTAATCAACGTTTCAATTTAAAATCTTAAAAATGTTAATAATTAACAACACTTCAAATAATAAACGAATGTGTTATGTGATCATATGAAACCTACCATTCAAATAAAACGTTTGACGATGAGACTAGGAGAGTCTAGAAACATGTGATATGTAATATCAAATAAATAATAAATCATGAGTATGTTTAAATAAAAGGTCAAGCTTGGGCCTCAGATAAGGAAACGTCAATCGTGAGTGAAGTGGGGTTAAGATAGTCTTGTGGCGGTCGCCATTGCCGGACAAGATAATGAATATGCCAAGGCTTTTGTCTCAGGCTTTAGGAAATAGTCGTTTTATCCTGAGTTAAGGTGCTCTATGATTAGCATATCCCATTCTTAAATTGGATACTAGTGTACATGTACTAGACTAGGGTTTTATTCCCCTATTTCGCTAAAGTTACCAGGGCAAGTGGCGATTAATGCCGATTATAGCGGTTCAAGTCTCCTTGCCGTGTTTCGTTCTTAGTGGGCGACACTAGCATTCGTTCTTGCCACATGTACAGATCACTTGACGAGATTGTATCTGAAGTTCAAATCATTTCGAACACTAGAGGATGAGATGCAAGTATTATAGTATTCGGCGTGGTTTACGAGTCGAGTAAGCCTCTGCACTATGGAAGTGAGATGCAATCGATCGAGTACAAGGGCCTACTCGGTGGTCGTGCTCGTAGCGGTATGTGTTGTGTGTTGTTTGATTAAATGAGAATGAGTGTGTACCATCTTCGAAAACTAAAGACCACAACTTTCTGAATTGAATCGAGTCTGCATGAGGAGAATGATATAATCTTTATGTTTGTTTGCGATCCGATATCGCCTTGTAATACTATTGAATTATTGTGATACTGTTGCTATGCTATTATATGTTATTTGCCTTCATAATTGAATATCATGCTTATATGATTTATCGCTTTAAACCGCATGCTTAGTATGACTTATATGTCTTTATATGCTATGTGTATTAAGCATGTTTATGTTTTTATCATAATATTATGTTTATAAAGCGATAATATTAAATCAAAGTAATTGAAACCGAGGGTAAGTATGAGCATAGCTAGTCACTGTCCGCTCAGCGGGCATCCCCCCATAGTTTATTGTGCAGGACGATCGTGGACCAGGAGCTGGATTTTGGATGGGGCCACGAGACGTTTTTACGCTTTGCTTTTGTTACTTTTGAGAGATATGTAATATATATAACGCTACTCCTTTTAATTTCCGTACTTAGAGTTGTTCTATTCAACTCTTAAACGATGATGTAATATTTTGGGTTATTTGTATAATTAATAACGCTGGTTTAAGACTTAATTAATTTCCGCCTTAGTAATTAAAGTCGACTAAAAACCAGGTTATTCTGATTAGTATCGAGTGACTCGTGACCGTAACATAAATGGCCTAATGCGATTTATGCTTACCTAACGAGACACCTGGGCCGACATTCATATTGTATGTCGTGCATAGACTAATAGGACCAAATAATAAATTAGATTTTTCTTTTATTAGATCACTTAAATAATAAACTTCAAATCGCTTTAAAGTGTGAGGATGGGTAGAAATCTTAAGGACTGACCATAGACTTAGGATTTTTAAATATAACAAACTACTTCCCTCAAAATAAAATACACTAACTCGCGTATGCTTGCTACTTGCTGAAGTGACTAACAACTATCCTCGGATATAAAATCTAAATAATAATTCAATTCCCGAGGATCGGCAGAAGGAGTACTGTGACAAGACAGAGCGAGGACATCTGTTAAATTTGTAACCAATTCCACAAAAATACATTCTCCCTCTCTCCTACTTTTATATCCTTCCTAAGAAAATGTACCAGATACATTTTAAAATCCTAAAACCGATGTAACAAAAAAAAAAAATTACATCTCAATGAAATAAAATACCTAACTTCTGTGCTTACTTGCATAACTACCGTTATTGCATTTACTTTCAAGTAAAAGCTATCAATGATAAGCATGTCTTCTAACCTCTTGCAATACTAATAAATTCCTTCACGTCTTAATTCTTTCAGAATGGCTGCACCTCCAATGACAGACGAGGAAAGACACCTCCTGGCAGAAGAATCTTTGATCCGTTTGGCAGAAATAGCCACGGACAACGCAAACCGCCAACATCACCCAAGCGCGTTTGATCGTATTTCCCGCCATCGTCCACAAGAGTACTCGGGTTCTGCTGACCCTATCGATCTCACGAACTGGCTGGAGGAAATGAAGAAACTCATGGACCTGACAAGGACGCCTCCAGAAGATAGGGTCAACATAGCCGCCTTTTACCTGAAGGCCGAGGCTAATGATCGTGGAACGTGGTCGACTAATGAACCAGGCACGCCACGTTCACATGGTACGAGTTCACAAAGAAAATCAAGGAGAAGTACTTTGGGTATGAGCTCGGGTGTCGAAGAGGAGGAATTCATAAGTCTCGGAATGGAAGACATGACACTCCAGGAATACACCGAGAAATTCCAACTACCGGCAAAATTCGGTCGCGATCGCTCCCAACGATAGGGCCATGACTCGGAGGTACTGCGCAATATGTCTAATGATCTGCGTGCCACATGAGCAAAGAACACCTCGCTACTTTTGCCGCAGCCTACGAGTGTGCGTGCAGGGTATGGGCTTCCTTAGAGTTGGAAAAAGCCGAAGAGAAAAAGAAGAAGAAGGTGTTTGTGCCATCTGTGGCACAATCGAGCTATATTCAGAAGCCGAACTACCAACGTCCTATTCAGCAGAGGCCAAATTTCCAGAGGCCTGCGTTCCAAAACAGGCTTCCTGCTGGGAATAATCAGAGGGCAATGGTTGCAGGAAGGGCTCCTCAACCAAGGGCCTTACCGGGGAATTGTCATATGTGTGGCAAGGCGAAACATGAGGGGAAACAGTGTAATGGCCAACCAATTACCTGCTATCGTTGTAAACAGATAGGGCATAAAGCAAATGTATGCCCCAACAACCTAAACGCGGCACCTATTGCGGGAGTACCACAATCTGTTGTGGTACAAGGTCGAGTATATGTTCTCACAGAAGCGGAGGCAGAGGAGTCACCTGAGGCTGACGTCATTACTGGTATATTTCTTGTAAACTCTGTGAACGCTATGGTTTTGTTTGACACTGGGGCATCATTGTCCTTTATATCTTCTAAATTTGTCTCTAAAGCTAACCTCACAAATTCCGAACCAATCCACGCAAATATTTCCTTACCAAACGGAAAAATTTTCAAATGCTCAAAAATTTTCAAAGATACTCCAATCACAATCCATAAAACAATCTTCCCTTCCGACCTTATCCTTTTGACATGCCGAGTTCGGCGTCATTCCGGGATGGATTGGTTGACTAAGTATCATGCCTTGTTCGAGTGCCGAGATCGGAAAATTCGCTTGAAGCATCCTACAGGGGCTAGAGTTACGTATCAGAAGACATCGCCAATTAAGGGGGCGAAAATCATCTCTGTGCTACAACTACAACGGCTAGAAAGAAAAGGGCATCAAGTGTACCTATGTAGCGTCAACGAGGTAAAGGAAAACGTGAACATTGAAGATATCCACGTAGTACGGGAGTTCCCTGATGTTTTCCCAGATGAGTTGCCAGGCTTGCCGCCTGCACGTGATGTTGAATTCTCTATCGACCTTGCGCCAGGCACGGCACCTATTTCAAAGGCACCTTACAGGATGGCACCCGAGAATCGCAAGAGTCAAGAAACAACTGGAAGAAATGATCGAAAAGGGTTTCATAAGACCAAGTGTCTCACCTTGGGGGGCACCGGTCCTCTTTGTGAAAAAGAAGGACGGCAGTATGAGACTCTGCATAGACTACAGGGAGTTAAACAAGGTGACCATTAAGAACCGCTACCCTTTGCCAAGAATTGACGACCTCTTTGATCAACTAAAAGGAGCGGGGGTATTTTCTAAGATCGATCTAAGGTCAGGTTACCATCAAATTGCGGTAAGGAGCAGGATATCCGTAAGGCGCTTTGAAGCAGATATGGTCATTATGAGTTTAAGGTCATGCCTTTCGGGTTGACAAACGCACCAGCTGTGTTCATGGATCAAATGAACAGAACCTTCCATGAGTACCTGGACATATGTGTGGTTGTGTTCATTGACGACATCCTCATTTATTCAAAGACCGGGGCAGAACACGAGGAACACCTCCGTATTATTCTTGGGATACTACAACGTTATAAATGGTATGCTAAACTGTCCAAATGCGAGTTTTGGCTTGAGAAGGTGGCATTCCTGGGTCACGTCATCTCGAAGGACGGAGTGATGGTAGATCCTACAAAGATCGACGCAGTAAAAGAATGGAAGGCTCCCACAAATATAACCGAGATACGCAGCTTCCTAGGGTTGGCAGGATACTACAGGAGGTTCGTTCCAGATTTCTCTAAGGTAGCACGACCAATGACAAAGCTGCTACAAAAAGAATCCAAATTCATTTGGAGCGACGAGTGCGAGAATGCATTCCAGGAACTCAAGACAAGGCTTACCACAGCGCCCGTCTTAGCCCTCCCCACTGATGGAGACGAGTATGAAGTCTACAGTGACGCCTCACTGAATGGCCTGGGTTGCGTACTGATGCAACAAGGGAAAGTCATTGCTTACGCATCAAGGCAGTTAAAGGTTCATGAGCGAAACTACCCAACTCATGACCTGGAATTAGCAGCTGTGGTGTTTGCTTTGAAGATCTGGCGTCATTATCTCTACGGAGTAAGTATCAAGTTCTACACAGACCACAAGAGCCTGAAATATATCTTCACACAGAAGGAGCTCAACATGAGACAACGCCGATGGCTAGAACTGATCAAAGACTACAAGATTGAGCTGGCACCATGAGGGTAAAGGCGAGCGCCGCTGGCGACGCTCGAGAGTAGAAAGACTACGCATACCCTTAGCAACATCCGGGAAATCCTTTGGTATTGTCGTGAGACTTCAAGAGAATGAACTTAGAGTTGGTTCACCGACGATCTTTGATTGGAACGCAATGATCGCAGAGCCGGAGTTATATCTCGAGATTAGAGCTCTACAATGGGAGGATGAAGAACTCGTGAAAATCAGAAGGGAAATTTCTTCAGAAACCGAGAAGGGTTTGAGATTAAACCTGACTGAGTTTGAGATTCAAAGAAAGGTGGTGTGTGCCCGACGTACCAGTGTTAAAGAGAAAGATCCTTGACGAGGCACATAGTACACGATACTCCATACATCCGGGATCCGATAAAATGTACCAAGACTTAAAGCTGAAGTTTTGGTGGGTTCGAATGAAAGCTGAGATTGCCGAGTATGTGGCAAAGTGTCTAATCTGTCAGAAGGTGAAGTTTGAACATCAATGACCTGAGGACTACTACAACCGTTGGACATTCCATTGGGGAAATGGGACTCTATTTCTATGGATTTCATAACGGGACTACCAAGAACTCACCGAGGAAATAATGCAATTTGGGTTATAGTGGACCGCTTAACTAAGTCGGCCCATTTTCTACCAATCAAGGACACTTGGAGCCTTGAAGAGCTAGCTAAGGCTTATGAGAAGGAGGTGATCCGATTACACGGCGTACCGCTGGATATTATATCAGACAGGGATCCGAGATTCACCTCTCACTTTTGGGACAAACTCCAGGCAGCGTTGGGAAGCCACCTGAAGATGAGCACCGCTTTCCACCCTGCAACTGATGGTCAAACTGAACGAACTATCCAAACAGTCGAGGACATGCTCAGGGCATGTGCCCTAGAATTCAACGAGAATTGGGAGAAAAGTCTACCTTTGATTGAATTCTCCTACAACAATAGCTTCCATGCAAGCTTAGGTTGTGCCCCATTCGAAGCACTCTACGGGAGGAAGTGTCGTAGCCCGGTTGGGACGATGCTAGTGATAACGTGGTATCGGACCGGAGGTTGTTCAAGACCAGTTGAACACATCAAAATCATCCGTGAACGACTACAAGCGCCCAGGACCGCCGGAAGATGTATGCCAACAAACATCGCCGACCTATTGAGTTGAAGTCGGCGATCATGTGTTCTTAAAAGTATCACCCATGAAGGGGTTCGGCGTTTGATTGAAGGGAAGCTAAGCCCTAAATACGTTGGACCGTACGAGGTACTTGAAAGAATTGGCGAAGTAGCTTATCGTCTAGCGCTACCCCCCAACTTATCCAAGGTTCACAACGTGTTTCACGTTTCTCAACTGAGGAGATACAGGAGTGACCCAAGTCATATCATTACTCCCGACGTGATCACAGTTGAGCCTAATTTACTATACTCCGAGAGACCTGTCAAGATTCTAGCGCGAGAAACCAAGAGGTTGAGGCGGAAGACGGTTCCCTTAGTGAAAGTACTATGGAGAGGTCAATTGACCGAGCAAGCAACTTGGGAGACCGAGGCCTCAATGAAGGAGAAATACCCCGAACTTTTTAACTCAGGTGAAAGTTCTTCTTCTACATTCAAGTTTCGGGACGAAACTTTTTCTAAGGGGGGAGGTTTGTAACACCCCGTGTTAAAATTAAGCTAATTATAATTAGTAAATCAATGATTAGACCACCTTACTCATTTAAATCTTTAAACAATACGCTACAAGTTTTCCTCGCACCTAAATTAAAACCATTTTGATATACTTCGAATTTGAACTTTATTTTTACTTATTCAAACTCGATAAATCAAATGATGAATCTACGACAAATTTCTCAACAACAATTTTCTAAGACGCAAATCGAGGTCAATCTTGACCGAAGTGGCCGAGCCTCCCAAGGTGATTAAAATCACCTAATTCTTTTTCAATTATACTTACCCATAATCCAAATTTAACAAATCAGTTAAGGCTTAATCATTTTGGATTATTACTAACAAAACATATTATAATAATATCATATTACTATTCCCTTTTGGTTTAACATGCACTTTCACCAAAACTCAAATAATGAGTCACACTAAGCCCAAACTAATAAACGTTTTGACGTTTGATTCTAATTATTTAAATCATTAACTTTTATCCAAAAAAATATATATTTCGGACTAGTAAATTTTTAATCAAAATTCGAGGAGCCAAAACCCAATTTTGATTTCAACCACACTTCGAGTTTTAATTTCATTTTTATTTTCAATCTTATTTCAAAACATTATTTTAGAATCATGTATTTTATTTCAAGTCTTTTCAGACGCAGAATCGAAAATCCCGAAAACGAAAATCGAGCCACATGAGCTCACCTAGGCCGGCCCCTTTAGCTCACACATGAGCAACTTTAGCCTCCTCTACTTCTCTTACACAAGCAAGCATGCTTGCATGCTCTTACACATCTTACACACCCATCATCACATCTAATTTCATTAAACTTTATTTCTTAATTAAACTAAACTTACACAATACTCTCCCAAATTATATTACCTTTTGTTTCATTATTTCACAAGAGCAAAAACACCCTCATTTCTCTCCTCTTCTAGCCGGCCACTTACTCTCTTTTTCTCTCTTTTATTTCCTTCCATTTTACTCCTAAAACTCACTAAATTAAAACCCTAATAATACTCTAATAATTTACTAGTGTTCTTAGTATACTTTGGGTACTTGGAGCTTACTTTACTACGGGTTTTTGAAGGTGAAGACGGGTACTTGGGTGAAGACCTAGATTTAGATAACATAATCGATCCGGACAACCAATAACTTTACCGATAAGGTGACTAACTATGTCTTATATTATCTTTTTAGTAAATTAATTTGTTTTGTTATTATGATTTTATGAATATGAAAATTATGTTAAATATGTTAAACATCACTTGTATGAACTTATATGTTTATGTGTTGAATAAATAATGATAATAACTAAATATATAGTTTACTAGTAATGTTATAGTAAAATGATATCATGTTTAGCTAAATTAATTTTGAGCATTTTTAATTATGTTTCATATGATTTTTATGTTTAGTTATGTTTTAATTAAGTAGTAGTGATATATAAAAATTATGTGAAATATTAAAAATGAGTTTAAAGTGATTAAAATCGAAAATGAAAATATATATACATATATACTCCAACCTCGGCATTTACCCTTTTTTTATATATATTTTCACTTTTAATTTTTGTAAATTATATGTAGTGTTAAGTTAGTATAAAATAGATATTCCTATGAAAAAAAACTAAATTAGGAAAACAAATTATAAATTATTAAAATCGAAATAAGTGTTCTTGAGTTGTTCTTGAGTTCTTCATGTGTGTTCTTGAGTTATTCATGTGATGTTCATACTTGTTACTCATTTTGATTTCATTTTAATTTATGTTTGTTAATAATTTATGTTTATGTTTAGTTATTGTTTATATATATTGTTAGTATTATGTATTAAATCAACTAAAACATTATAAATCATTTAGATTAACAAGTTAGGAATTTAAAGTGTTGAAAAACACTATTCATAAATATAAATGAAATTGTTAGTAAATTTCATTATAGTTTAAATCGTTTTAGTATAATTAGAATAATTAAAATATAAAGACTTTAAGTTAAAAACCGATAAAATCGAAAAATGAAAATTTGAACCCTACTATCATTGCTCACGGCATCCTCTCTATTTTTAGGGTTAAAATTGTTTTTATCACTTTTAGTTTATTGTTAATATAATTTAATTATTAGTTAATATGTTAGATTTAAGAAATTAAAAGAAATAAATCAATTTTGTACATATATAATATCACACGACATTCTTGTTTTAAATTGACTAAATTTGATCAAAATGAAATTATCACTAAGTCACTAAAGTTAAATAGTAATTAGAATTGAATTTTTGTATAAATCGATTTAGTTATAAACAAAATATTATAAACCGATAAAAATATGTAAATCAAGTTATAAAATGAACTAAATCGTGTGATACTACCTTTGCTATTGGATTATTGAATTTGGACATACGGACTATAAATGAATCATCCACGATACTATCACTAACTTAAATAAATAGACGACTAAATTTAACCGAGTCTTACATTTTAAAATATTTTCACAAATCACTAAATACAAAATGAACTTAACGTTTTTAAAACTAGACTTTTAGATATTTTCAAAAATCACTAAATACAAACCGAACCTAACATTTTTAAAACTAGACTTTAAAATATTTTCAAAAATCGCCTAAGTACAAAACGAACCTAACGACTTTGAAACTAGAAATTTGTACTTAGAAAATAAAAACAAGTTTAATATTATACTTAAAATATCTTAAGTATAAAAATACGTATAAATATAAAATACGTACAAGTATAGGAATACGTATAAGTATAAAAATACGTATGGAATACGAAGTATAAAAATACGAATACGTATAAAAATACGTATAAAATACGATGAATAGTGAAAAGTGAATAGTGAAATACTGAAAATAATTGAAAATTTTACTAAGTATTGAAAATTTAAAATGAAGAAGTAAATAACCTAAAGTGTTTGAAAAACACTTAAATAAAATTTGGACATACTAATCAACGTTTCAATTTAAAATCTTAAAAATGTTAATAATTAACAACACTTCAAATAATAAACGAATGTGTTATGTGATCATATGAAACCTACCATTCAAATAAAACGTTTGACGATGAGACTAGGAGAGTCTAGAAACATGTGATATGTAATATCAAATAAATAATAAATCATGAGTATGTTTAAATAAAAGGTCAAGCTTGGGCCTCCCGGATAAGGAAAGCGTCGATCGTGAGTGAAGTGGGGTTAAGATAGTCTTGTGGCGGTCGCCATTCTTGGGACAAGATAATGAATATGCCAAGGCTTTTGTCTCGGGCTTTAGGAATAAGTCGTTTTATCCTGAGTTAAGGTGCTCTATGATTAGCGTAGCCCATTCTTAAATTGGATACTAGTGTACATGTACTAGACTAGGGTTTTATTCCCCTATTTCGCTAAAGTTACCAGGGCACCGTGGCGATTAATGCCGATTATAGCGGTTCAAGTCTCCTTGCCGTGTTTCGTTCTTAGTGGGCGCGTCACTAGCATTCGTTCTTGCCACATGTACGGATCACTTGACGAGATTGTATCTCAAGTTCAATCATTTCGAACACTAGAGGATGAGATGCAAGTATTATAGTATTCGACGTGGTTTACGAGTCGAGTAAGCCTCTGCACTATGGAAGTGAGATGCAATCGATCAGAGTACAAGGGCCTACTCAGTGGTCAGGCTCGTAAGCAGTATGTGTTGTGTGTTGTTTGATTAAATGAGAATGAGTGTGTACCATCTTCGAAAACTAAAGACCACAACTTTCTGAATTGAATCGAGTCTGCATGAGGAGAATGATATAATCTTTATGTTTGTTTGCGATCCGATATCGCCTTGTAATACTATTGAATTATTGTGATACTGTTGCTATGCTATTATATGTTATTTGCCTTCATAATTGAATATCATGCTTATATGATTTATCGCTTTAAACCGCATGCTTAGTATGACTTATATGTCTTTATATGCTATGTGTATTAAGCATGTTTATGTTTTTATCATAATATTATGTTTATAAAGCGATAATATTAAACCAAAGTAATTGAAACCGAGGGTAAGTATGAGCATAGCTAGTCATTCACCGCCAATGCATCCCCCCAATAGTTTATTGTGCAGGACGATCGTGGACCAGGAGCTGGATTTTGGATGGGGCCACGAGACGTTTTTTTACGCTTTGCTTTTGTTACTTTTGAGAGATATGTAATATATATAACGCTACTCCTTTTAATTTCCGTACTTAGAGTTGTTCTATTCAACTCTTAAACGATGATGTAATATTTTGGGTTATTTGTATAATTAATAACGCTGGTTTAAGACTTAATTAATTTCCGCCTTAGTAATTAAAGTCGACTAAAAACCAGGTTGTTACACCGCTCGCGCCCGCCCTCGAAGAATGTCATGGGGCGGAATGCACGGCGCGGGAAAATAAATTTTGCAAGAAGCTCGCTCGCAGGAGCTTGCCTTTTTAGTTGCTTTGCTTGGCTTAAGTCGTTCGAGCGTTCTTTTGCTTATGGGGGAATGTCATTGCATGTAAAAAAAGAAATATAAAAATTCTTTTGAAATGTATTTTTGGAGTCGCCACCAAATATTAAAGGAATTTGGAACCTATTCAACGCGTCTTAAAATATAAGACACGGGTGTCTCAGATTTCAAGGTGCGTCGATACCTATCCGTCTGAGGTTATTGCGAAACCAGAGAGGATTCGGAGTGAGGTTACCCTTTTAAAGTCTTGACAAAATGTATATTGAAAACTGTAATAAAAAGGCCTACGTAAAAGTAGTCTTTACTAATTTGAAAACAAATGCTTTAATTTCGATATTTGGGCTAATAAGACGCTACGTACAAATGCAAATATATGACTCGATGAATATGTAAAATAAATGTAAGCCGTCAAAACTATGACGATTTACTATAGGAAATGTACGTAAAATTACTAATTCATTGTATTTGAACTAATAACTGAACGTTATTCTCCGACTAGTGTTCAATTCTAAGATTTTATAAAACCCTCGGTTTTGCATGTTTAAAGAGACTAGTTGAAACGGTACAGTTAAATGTCGAATCCGTGTTTTAGTCGTAATTTAATGCATGAATCGAGAATTTGCATAATGTAAAAGTGGGTGCTTAATTTAGTGATTTTGAGTCGTTTGTTTATGCGATATTGGCGGGGTTTAGACGAATCTTTGATTCGAATTACTACAATCGTATTGCGAATACGGGTTCGTTAATGCCAATATCGGGGTGGGTTAAAGTTACCCTATAAGTCTCGGGCCTTGATCTGAAGGTAAAATTTCTTTACCTTGAAATGCAAAGACGGTTTTTAGAGTGGAGATTATAAGTGCGAGAGGCTTTTTGTGAGTATAAATATTGGATTGAATCGATTGTTATAAGTGTGTATTAATGTTGTTATGAATGTTGTGTTATGAGTTGATAGATGATTAAAATGAAGAATCGATGTAATTGTTGTGTTTTGTGATCGTATAAGGGCTGTTATTTATAGCAAATGCTTCGTGTTTTATGCCTAATTGATCAGAAAATCGCTAGTGAACAAGCGATTCTACAGAAAATCGCCAGAATGTCAGGGGAGGAGCAGAAAATCGCCAGAAAACTGGCGATTTACCATAAAATCGCCAGTATTCTGGCGATTTTCCCCTCTTTTTCTGACAAATTTGTAGCGCCGCATACGTTATCGTAGGTATGTAAGACTATGGCTGTTTTGTCGAGCAAATTGATTGACTTTTAGGTGCCTTTGATCATCATTTGGGTCAAGTTGGTCAATCAACTTGATTCTTGTTTCGATTTTCGTGTTTCGTGTTTCGTGTTTCGGTTTTTCGTCGTGTTTTTCGATCTTGGCTCGAAATAAAATAATATTGTAATGCATTATTTTACGACTTTGTGGGATTTTGTTTTGTAAGAATGTGACCCGGGACGCATTTTGGCCCGCTCGGGTGCTTGGGCCTTTCTGTGTGTTTTGGGCCGTTTTTGTGTGTGTGGGTCGTTTTTGTATTTTTGGGTCATTTTGTGAGGCGTTCTTATGCCGTGCTTGTGTGTATTGTGTCGACTTACGATTAAAATGACTAAATTAATATTCATTTTTACGAGATATGCAAATTTAAATTAATACGTTAAAAATGACTAAAATGTTTTAGACACTTATGTACCGTTTCGTCTCTTTTTAAAACATGCGTGAAAGTCCTTTTCGTCATCGGGTTTGCTTTTTGGGGGGTACGAATACGGGTATCTACAGAGCCCCCAGTTTGGCTGAGCTTGGACTAAAGCGCTAGTCAAACTTAGAAGATAGTATCCGGACCATTACAGTCTCGATACTACCTGGCGACGCTAAGCATGTGTCTCGGGGAGAGACGAGGACTTAATGTCGGGAATGCGGGGAGGGACGGCATGTTTAAGGACATGACGGTCCTGCATGTTTATGGGCTTGCCGGCCTGCTGTTGTTTCGATGTGATTCGATGGCGCTTTGTAGCTTGGCCATCTCCTGAGTCTTGCGTGTCTGCTGCGTGCTCGCTTGTGTATCTGCGTTTTGATTTGAATGAAAGTGTGTATTTTGCTTTATGTATATTTGAAAAATATACGTATTCAACTCGTGAGGAGTATACGTATTTTGATTTGTAACTCGTAAAGAGTGTTTTTGTTTTTGAAAAATATACGTATTTAACTCGTGAGGAGTATACGTATTTTGATTTGTAACTCGTGAAGAGTGTATTTGTTTTGAAAAACATACGTATTTAACTCGTGAGGAGTATACGCATTTTGATGATTTTTTTTTTGACTCGTAAAGAGTGTGTTTGTTTTGAAAAATATACGTATTGAACTCGTGAGGAGTATACGTATTTTTGATTTTGCGACTCGTAAAGAGTGTATTTGTTTTGAAAAATATACGTATTGAACTCGTGAGGAGTATACGTATTTTTTTGATTTTGTGACTCGTAAAGAGTGTATTTGTTTTGAAAAATATACGTATTTAACTCGTGAGGATTATACGTATTTTTGATTTTGTGACTCGTAAAGAGTGTATTTGTTTTGAAAAATATACGTATTTAACTTGTGGAAAATATACGTATTTTGATTTGTAATTCGTAAAGAGTGTACTTGTTTTGAAAAATATACGTATTTAACTCGTGAGGAATATACGTATTTTTGATTTTGTGACTCGTAAAGAGTGTATTTGTTTTGAAAAATATACGTATTTAACTTGTGGGAAATATACGTATTTTGATTTGTAATTCGTAAAGAGTGTACTTGTTTTGAAAAATATACGTATTTAACTTGTGGGAAATATACGTATTTTGATTTGTAACTCGTAAAGAGTGTACTTGTTTTGAAAAATATACGTATTTAACTCGTGAGGAATATACGTATTTTTGATTTTGTGACTCGTAAAGAGTGTATTTGTTTTGAAAAATATACGTATTTAACTTGTGGGAAATATACGTATTTTGATTTGTAATTCGTAAAGAGCGTACTTGTTTTGAAAAATATACGTATTTAACTCGTGAGGAATATACGTATTTTTGATTTTGTGACTTGTAAAGAGTGTATTTGTTTTGAAAAATATACGTATTTAACTTGTGGGAAATATACGTATTTTGATTTTGTGACTCGTAAAGAGTGTATTTGTTTTTGAAAATATACGTATTTAACTCGTGAGGAGTATATATATTTTGATTTGTAACCCGTACAGAGTGTATATGTGTTGTTATTTTGTAAAATTTGGGCTCTCGGCTTGTAACGAGCATGTATATTCTCGTGTTTTATCATAGCAGCACATAAAAGAGCGAATTAATAGCGTAATAGACCGTAATAACAAGTCCAAGCTAAAAATTGACCCGTTCCTGACCACTTAATCGCCAGACCTCTGGCGATTTAGTGTGTGTGCGCTATTTTTTGTTCAAAAACACGGGTAGAGAAAGAGTAGAGCAGCTGAAAGCAAACACACAAACACATCCAAATCGAAAAACTCGTTCTCAGCGATTTTTCAACCAAAATTCGTGATTTCGCCTCCTACGATTCGGAATGGACCAAGGTATGCACTCAACCAAGTTGCTAATTCATGTTTTGAAGTCGGTTTGAGTCGGTTTTAACTGAAAATTCGTTTTTTAGGGTTTATGTTAAACCGTCTTGCATGATTCGAATTTTGCTATCATTGTTGCTTGAAATCGATACTTGAGAGTAGTAAGAAGCTTGTGTTGCTATTGTTGATGATTGTATGTGAAAAACCCGACTTTTGGGGATGATTTTCGTGCATATGGTCAAGGGCATTTTGGTCATTTTTCGTTTTTGTCTCGAAACGTGCTCAAAACTTCAGTGTAGGCTACCCATTAGTAGTATAATGCGTAGGTGAATTTGTTTCGTTGAAATGGGCGTGAAAAGCGGGTTTTTTGGGTGAAAAACCGTGTAGAGGGGTGATTTTTAGGGGTTTGTGCTCTGTTTTTAACGTGTGAGACGACTTCGGATGGCCTTGTTGTTCTTGAAACGTCGTTGTATGCTAATGATGAGGCTATGGGTGTCTTGTGTGCGAAAAGCGGTTTGCAAATCTGTAACTTTCGTGTGTTTTTGTGTGGGGACGGTTTCTTGGGTCGAAATTTTCGGTTCCGAAACTTGTCGAACATTTTTGTCTTGGGTCATGATGACTTGTATGGTGTACGGTTTGCTCATTTTTGCTGATCACGCGTCATTTGGAGGTGTTTTGGAGCGTTTTGGAGCGTTTTTGTGTAGTCGAGCTAGGCTTCTTGAAACCGTTTTTCTTGCTTTTTGCGCGTCAAGTCTTGGATGTGTTGTCACGCGTGTTGTTTGGGTTGGCTAGGATGTTGTTTCGTGGGGAGCTAGGGCCTCTTTGGTCAAGGAAAGGTCATGAAAAGACCGTTTTTGTAGCTTGCGTGCGTTTTACAAAAGCTATTCAGTCGATGTGTTCGGGGCATGATTTCTGTACGAAACTTTTTGTAGGTGTTTATTATGGCTTGTATGTCGTATACGTGTCATGCAATGGGCGTTTCTGTGTCTCTGCGTTGTTTTAGCCTTATCTGTCAAGAATAAGCCTAAAGCGTATTTTCTGTTGTTTTGCTTGGTTTCTTTGTCATTTTGTGCTTTCTAGCTCTTTGTATCGGCCGTGTATGACATATATATCGTATACGTGTCATAATATACGCATTTCTGTATTCTTGCGTTGCTTTTGGCCTTGTCTGTCAAAATAGGCCTAAACTTGCTTTTTTGCTGTTTCCTCTGCTTTTTCTTTGCTTTTGCGTATCCTTGCTCTTTGGTCTTGAACGTGCATGCCGTGTACATTGTGTAGGTGTCATAAAATATGTATTTTCGTGTCTCTGCTTCTTTTTAGCCTTTTCTGTCAAAGATAGGCCTGAGACTCAATTTTTGCCGTTTTGCTTGATTTTTCTCTGTTCTTTGTGCATCCTTGTTCCGTAGATATTGCATCTGTGTTACGAAACACGCATTTTTGTGTTTCTGTTCCTTTTTAGCCTTTTCTGTCAAAGATAGGCCTGAAGTTTGCTTTCCTGTTGCCTTTGTATATGTGCATTCTTCCGCTGGTTGTGAATTTGCCTTGACCGAATTGTATTTTGTCATATCATATGACTGCGTTGCTTAAGAGTGTTTCTCGAATCTATGCAGGTGACCCTGAGATCGTGATACCTACGGCCAGCGCTATGCAGGATGTTATCCAGAGCATCGATTTTAGTGCTACAGGGGAGGAGCTTACTCCAATTTACGAGTGTCATCATTTAGCGACTTCGAGGGTCCGCCTCACCGATTTGTTCAAGACTCCTCCCGCTTTGGCGCCAGAGGAATGAGGTACGTGGGTCGCTCGCAGTCTCCTATGCCTTCTATTAGCGAGCATAGATCACCGTGTGGAGCCAAGCGGGGGCTTCGTGGGTGATGTAGGGCCAGCGTTGCGGATGTGGAGGCTCATGTGGGCCGACCATAGAGTTACCTATGCATTCCGTTGGTGGGCGTGGGGTTCTTCTTTGGCGGCCTAGTCTCCATCGTTGGTGGCGTGGAGTGGTTCCGGTCTTCACAAGGTCTTGAGGCGCGGACGCGTGGGGTTCCTGAGCCACTGGTGTCTGCCGGGAAGGGTCGAGGTAAAGGTCGTGGGGATGGACGCAAGAATGATAGGCCTAGTAGGAAGCGCAAGGTACCCGATGGTGCTAGCAGTGTCGAGGGTGGGGTTCGGTCGCGGAGTCGTCGTCTTCACGAGGCCGGTGGTAGTTGTGAGCGAGGTGAGGGTAGTAGCGCTGGCTTTTCAGGTGAGGTGAGTTCTGACGATGCTGAGGAGGGAGGTGATCTTGCTGTTGATAAACCGAGGCGTGGTCCTCCTCGTCGTCTTGAGGGTGCCTTTGAGAGTGATCCTGAGTCCGAGGAGGAGCAGGATGACGAGCAGGTCGTGGATGATGCAGCTGAGGTTGTAGTTGGAGGTGAGGTTGCGGTGGTGGCCGATGAGGGGTCTAGAGAGTGAGGTCGCGGGTATTTGTAGGTGGTGAGGTGGTGCCGATCTTTGGGCAGCTGCGAATATGTTCATGGGCGTGGTTGATGAGCCGGGCTTGAGGCCATCGCTTCCTCATGGCCCGAGATCAGGCGAAGGTTGCCAAGGATTGGGATGGTGTAAGCTTAGTTTGGAACACATTGGAGCATTTGTCTACCCGGTGAGGTTGGCTTGAGTTAGGTAATATGAGGACCTTCTCCGGTTTTCGTACTGTCATTGATGCTTTTAACAAGAAGTTGTCTCCTGAGTCACAGAAAATAATCCTCGGCACAGCCTTTGGTCCGTTGGTGACAAAGTGGAAGGAAGTCACCTTGAAAGAGCGTGGTCGCACCTTTACGTGCTTCGAGCATTGCTAGACAGATTCTGGGACACCACTAACACGTTCCATATGCCAGGGTACGAGGTTGGCATTACTTTCTCGTCTCTTGCGGTTGTTTCGGGGCTTCCCCACGGAGAGGAGGTGATTAAGTGGGACAGAGTACGTCCCGCTATCTCGAGCCCTACGGTTGTTCGTTTGATCGGGGCGGTATTAGGTGTCTGCGAGGGGCGAGAGGCACACTTTTCAAACCTCGGACATCATGGTTTGATGATTATTTTAAAGGCAAGGAAAGAAGCGGTGGCGAAGTTAGTCATGAGCGAGCGGCTTCGGTTGTGGCTATGGTGGTTTCGGCGCCCACTCACTTTGGAGATAAAGGAGAAGCGGCGATTGGCCGCCTTAATGGCGCCGAGGATTTGTCTAGATTGGGCGATTTTGACTGGGTTACTCCTGCCATGGGTCTCTTGATTCGATTTTGCAGGGACGCGGTTCGTCCTGATCGAATCGATGATGGGTCTCAACCGTCCTTGGTTGGCCCTGGCCTGCTGATGGAGGTATGTTTGTTTTGCTATCTCCTTTTTGTGATGTCTTATAGCTTTGCTGCTGTTATTCCTTCCTTTGGTGATGTATTTTCTGTTTTTATGTAGTCCTGGTGTTATGCTCATTTTCCGTCAGCCGCTCACGACAAGTTTCTTAGTGAAGGCGAAGTACCCTGCTTTCCATGCTTATGCGACGGCAGACAGGAGGGGTATTCGCCTGACTTATGAGGATGCTCGAGTGCGGTTCAACAGGATGACCGTTGATAAGGTAAAAGGAGTCCGTATTCCTTTTTATGCTTTGTGTTCCTGCTTTGATTGTGGTTGCAGGTCTTGATTCATTTTTTGTTTCTGTAGTTTGTTCGTAATCCTTGGGCAGATTATGCGGATGTGCTTGCGTCGATTGCGACTCGCTTTGCTCTTCGCGATACACAGAGGTTGTACATTGCGACTCAGTATGATTCGTACTGGTTTTTAGGCGAGCGTTTATCAGCACAGACCGCTAAGGGCGAGTTTGTTGTGCCTGTGGCCCCTCCTAAGGTCCTTTTCTTACAGACGCCGGATGCTGATATTCGCCGCGACGTATATCACGAGGGTGAGTCGGAGTCCCTGTTGAGGCTAGATGAGGACTACCCGTCTTGGGCACGTCTTGCTTTGCCTTTCTTGTTATTGAGGTTTCTTTGTTGTTTTTGCGTTTGCTTGTGTATATTACTTGTTTAAAAAGCAAAAATTGATCGTGATTTTTGTATTTTGTAGCCACGTGATCCTGACCTTGAGGTTCAGCCTCCTCCTTTCTATGAGCGTCTGGATTTTGAGCATGATGATGGATGTCGGCATTCGATGCCCCTGCCGCAGTACTTATCTGCGGTGACTGACGCTGGCATGGATAGTTGGAGCCCTCGGGTGAAGCAGGTATGACTCGTCTTCTATGCTTGCGTGTTATGTGGTATATAGCCCCCAGCTTGAGTAAGATTTTGTCCTAAAATCATTAGTCAAGCTTTGTTGAAGCTGCTTTTGATTATAGCATCCAGTTTGAGTTAGATTTTGTCCTAAAATCGTTAATCAAACTTTGGTGAAGCTGCTTTTGATTATAGCCCCCAGTTTGAGTTAGATTTTGTCTTAAAATCGTTAGTCAAACTTGAAATGAAGCTGCTTTTGATTATAGCCCCCAGTTTGAGTTAGATTTTGTCCTAAAATCGTTAGTCAAACTTGAAATGAAGCTGCTTTTGATTATAGCCTCCAGTTTAAGTTAGATTTTGTCCTAAAATCGTTAGTCAAACTTGAAATGAAGCTGCTTTTGATTATAGCCTCCAGTTTGAGTTAGATTTTGTCCTAAAATCGTTAATCAAACTTGAAATGAAGCTGCTTTTGATTATAGCCTCCAGTTTGAGTTAGATTTTGTCCTAAAATCGTTAATCAAACTTTGGTGAAGCTGCTTTTGATTATAGCCCCCAGTTTGAGCATATGAAGGCCGCATTTGTTTGCAGGTGACCCTGGATGTCCACAAGAATTTATGGAGGGTAGCTAACCGGTGGCGCGTGGCTTTTAATGAGAAAGCGGTCGCGCTTTGCAAGGCTGAGAAGTACGTGGCAGATTTGCAGGCTGCAGTCGCGCAGAGTCAGATAGAGCTAGGGCGGGCTAGGGCTGAGGAGGCACGTCTGCGAGCGGAATTTGAGCTACAGCGTGAGCAGGAGCTAGCTGGTTATCGTGCTCAGATTGATTCGTTGCGCGCGGAGCTCAGTCGTCGAGACCAAGCTAATTGATTTGGGATGTATGCTAGGATCGTAGGCTTATTTTATGGATTTGTCTTATTTTGTGGTTGTACTTGCGTTCGGTTGTATGTGTAGGAGTTTGTACGAGGTCAATTCTGTGACCATGGCTTGACGCGGGAGAGCCCTGTGACCTTGTGTCCGTGATTTGGCATTTTGTATGGTCGTGCTTTGCAGGAGTCTTATGACGTTGACTTGTGGCCATAGCGTGACGCGAGTATGCTCCGCGATCTTGTATGCGTGCTTTGGTCATGTTGCAGGTTAACTTGTGGACTATGGTAATCGCCCTTGTTGGCGTAGCTTTCATAACTGATGATCCTGCGTGCGGTGTCATAAGTCTTGTCGGTTATTTTGCCTCGTTTTGTAGTATGACCGCTTGCATTATCGTTTGCGTTTGAAGCCCTCGCGACTTGCTTATTTAGTGTTCCTGCATTAAACGGTTAGTCGTAAAAAGAACACAAATCTCGATTGAGATGGGCTTACCTGTAGTAAGCACATGCATACGTAAAGATTTTTTATAAAACATGCCTTTTAAAGAAAATTTTTTGAGTCCGTAAAAGACGCTTTTGACGCTCATAAAAATGTTAATTAAAAGTGTCGTGCTTGTACGTAGGCCTGCGAAAAATGGCGATTGAATTTTGTGAGACCGTAAAAGGTGTTTTTGACGTTCGTAAAAATGTGAATTAAGAACGTCGTGCTTTAACGTAAGCTTGCGAAAAATGACGATTGAATTTTGCGAGACCGTAAAAGGTGTTTTTGACGTTCGTAAAAATGTTAATTAAGAACGCCGTGCTTTAACGTAAGCTTGCGCAATGAGACGGTTGAATTTTGTGGAGCGTATGTGCAAAACATTAGTCGAGAGTCGATCACAAAATGACCCAATACGACGTAAAGCCGGGTATCGGAAACGTAATCGATAATGCGCCGTAAAAAGTAAAAACAACGGTGCGTAGGTCATGAAAAACTTTACGCAACTCGTAGAGGTGCCGCGGTGTCGCGATCGTCGCGTCAAATCTGTCGGAAAAGCATAGAAAATCGCGCAGATACCAGCGATTCTCCCAAAAATCGCCAGAAAACAGGCGATTTATGTGAAAATCGCCGATCAATCGCGATTTTTAGTAAATCGCCGATTTCTGGCGACTTTGGGTTGTTTTTGGCTTTTGTTTTGATTTTTGGTTAATCATTTGGTTCACTAGCGATTATATGTCATGTTGTTGCCTCTTGAAGACGTTGCCTATAAGAAGGATGCTCGCGTTAGTTCATTCATCCATCTCTCCAACCATACTTCATATTACGTTTTAACTTGCAACTTCATTACTCGTATTATAATAGTATTCATAATATCCTGCAGAGCGCTTTCCTTTTTGTGAGTAATGGAGCATTTGGAGGGACTTGTGAGGATGTGGTGTGCTATGCTATCGGGTATCGAGAAGAGGAACCTCAGGGGCTGTGGCTTGGGCATATTCCTAGGCTTAAGGCAGGTTCGGATGGAGCCGGAGTTTCTGGATGCCTGTCTGCACTACTGGGACTTGGCATACCACGTATTTCGCTTCCCTGACGGGGAGGTTTGCCCCCTGGTCGAGGAGTTTGCTGCCATCGGAGGTTGGACCCGCACTGTGACTCCAGTGTGTGTTCGTCAGGAGCTTGGTTATCAAAGGAACATGCAAAACTTCCTTAAGATGAGAGGCCCGAGACGGAGGATTTGTTCCTGGATGGGCGCTTGAATATGATTCGACTCTGTCAAAAGTTTATGAATAATTATGATGGGAGCATTGGCGCTGTTGCTCGCAGGAGGGCTTTGGCCCTTTGCCTTGTGCACTGTTTCATGTTCCCGTTCGATGGGCGCGATGGGGTTTGGCGAGGCGCGTTTGGTGCGTCGTCGGCGAGATGGAGATGGGGTACAATCTGCGGCGTTGATCCTTGCGGAGACGATCTTAGGCCTAGATGATCGGGCGTGTAATAGAGTGTATGCTTATCGTGGTTGTCCGTCATTTTGCGAGGTTTGGTGATGGAGCGTTTGGCGTGCTTGGAGCCATCCCTTACGGTGTATCCTACACTACGGCGGCGTAACGGCCGGGGCTCGAGGTGGATGGGTCCCAATGGCCGCCCTCGTGACTATTTTTCCACCTTTGTGAGGCGTCGGCTATTCGTTGGGTTGTGCCATGGTGGAAGGTTACCTCGGTGACGGCGGTCTGATTGGCGATGGTCGCCGGGGGTCATGTTATGCGGTTTTGACATTGGAGTGTTCATTCACCCGCTGAGGGTGAGAAGGCAAATGGGCTACGCTCAGTTTATCCCAGGGCAGGATAGCACAATCCAAGATTTGGTCGTACTTAATAACCAGATCACGGGTGCATGGTCGCGAGGATGGGCTCTGCGTCCCGGTGGCGGTGGCGGGGATCACGCCACGGAGAGGGTTTGGAGGTCGTATATCCGGTGGACTACGGCCACAACTACTCGCCAGAGGGCCCGCCTTCGCGCTATAGAGCAGAATGAGCCGCCGCCGACGTCTTCCTTCCACCCAGTGCGTTTCGGCCGTGGAAGTCGGGAAGTTCGAAGTTACGAAGCGTCATCAGTCCATGGAGGCGAGCTTAGTCATCTCGGCTTCATCATGGTTAATGCTCCAGGCCAGGATGGTAGTGATGGTGTTTCTCATATGGGTTGAGTTCTCCTCCCAGTCGAAGAATGTTATCCGAATGCTTGTTGTTAGTTGTTTGTTTGTTTTTGTATTCCCTAAACCCGAAGGTAATGCCGGGATCATGTAATGCTTGTCGGTGTCGTGTATGCTAGTAGTGTAATGTTCGTGCTCCCAATTGCAAAATCCAAATGTAAATGTTTCCCTTTCCAGCATAATAAAACAAAAATCTCTTTTGTGTAACTTGCCTTGTTTCTTTTAAGGTTAGAGACATGCGTGTTTTGTGTTTTAAATCCTGTTATGTTTGCCATACCCTTGAGGCGTTTTGAGTATGTGATTTTGTGTTGAATGTCGGCTGTGCTTTTGAAAAAGCTGCCTACGTATCCATATAAATGGAATCAAGCCGGCGTAGTTCGGAATTGTGTTTTCGTGAAAGCACGTTTAAGGACATGCTAGTCCGTTAATTTCTTGTAGGAAATGCGTGTTTGGGGGCTTGCTGGCCCAAGGAATTGTGTTTATGCTTTTTGTGGTAGGTGTGCACGTTTAGGGGCATGCCGGCCCGTGGAATTGTGTTTATGCGCATGTTATAAATAAATTGCAAGCGTTTCAGGGGTAGTATTTCTTCACCGATCGAGGTTGGTTGCTAGGTTAAATTCTTGACCGTCTAGGTCGCTTAGTCCGACCGCTCACTTTGTGTAGATTTCTTTGTGACGCAGGTAAGGTCCGCCCGCTAGGTTTGAACTTTCCTCGTGGGTCGGCGGAAGTGGCGCGACGTCTGGATTTCAAAACGAGATCCCCACTTTATGTTTCGTGGTCGAACTCGCTTGTTGAATGCTCTTTGCGCCGTGCTTGGTACATCCGCATAATACTTAAAGAGTTTAGCCGACGTTCGCCTAGGAGCATGAGTTGCTCATAGCGCCGTGGGCCCATTCTCGCTTCGGGATGCTACTTTCCATTAGTATTCGTAAGGATTGCATTTCTATCTCCACTGGCTGTACAGCTTCCATGCCGTAGGTGAGGAAATAAGGCGTCATGCCTGTGGGCGTGCGGATGGTGGTACGATATCCCCAAAGGGCGTAAGGAATTTTGTTGGGCCGCCCCGACAATCGCCAATCATCTTCTCGAGGATAGTGACTACCGCTTTGTTTCTTTGCTTCCACGGCTCCATTGGTTTGGGGTCGGTGGGAAGAGATTTGTGATGTTGTATCTTTGTACTTGGCAAGTATGGCCTCTGCCTCGCCTTGAAAGTGTGAACCTTGATCGCTTATAAACTGCGTGCGGTATCTTGCGTATCGGCTTATGATGTTTGTTTGTATGAATTTGGCGACTTCCTTTGAGCCGAGGGTGCGGAAGGACGCTGCTTCTACCCATTTCGTGAAATAGTCGATCGCCACTAGTACGAAGCAGTGTCCTCCTGCTCCGATGGGATGGACCTTGCCTATCACGTCAATGCCCCAGGTTGAGAAAGGCCATGGAGACGTGAGGCTGTAGAGGGGTGAGGGAGGTACATGTTGTACGTTGCTGAATATCTGACAATTATGGCAGTGTTTGACATAATGAATGCAGTCTGCTTCCATGGTCGTCCAATACCATCCAAGTCGTAGGATTTGCTTGCATAGGGCTCTTGCGTTCATGTGTGGGCCGCATTCGCCATCGTGTACTTGGGCGATGATTTCTTGCCCTTTCTTGTAGTCGACACACATGAGTAAGGTGCCCTGTGGTGTCTTTTTGAGTAACTGCCCCATTTCTAGTATGAATTGGGATGCAAGAAGTCTAATGGCTCTCTTACCTCACTTGTCGGTGTTAGGTGGGTAAGAATTGCTTGTTTTGTAGTTGAGTATGGCTTGGTACCATGGTTCTGTGTGCTCAGCTTCGTCGATGTCAATGGTGTGGATGTATGCGGGTTCACCACGTCTTTCGACGATAATGGGTAGTGTGTCAACGTTTGGCGGCATGTTGAGGAGGGATGAGAGCTTTGACAAGGCGTCAAGCAAATTGATTTTCTTCCTTGGGAGGTGGTAGAATTCTATGCGATCAAATTACGTCGAGAGTACTTGTATTTTTGCTTGGTATTTTGCTAGGGTTTCGCTCATGATTTTCCATGCTCCTGTTACTTGATTTATGATTAGGAAGGAGTCTCCGTGGTACCCCGAGGTGTTTTATGTTGAGGGCCATGGTCGCTTGTAGGCCGTATATGCAAGCTTCATATTCTCGCGGCATTGTTGGTGACGTTAAAGTCGAGCTTGATCGAGATGGGTGTGTGATCGCCATTGGGAGATATTAGAAGTATTCCCACGCCATAGCCGCGGTAGTTCGAGGCTCCATCAGTAGAGTTGCAAGACTCGGTTCCACAATAAAATTCCATCATCGTGGAATGATGTTGTGTCAATTTTAGGTTGTTCAATGATGGCATTCTCTCGCGAGAAAGTCCGACAAATTTCTTCCCTTAATGACTTTCAAAGGTAAGTATTTGAGCTCATATTCGCTAGCAGATGGCGTCCATCCGCCATGCGCCGCTTAGTACCGGGTTTTTCAAATAAGTACTTGAGTGGATCCATTAGGAGTATACTCTGCGGTTATGTGAGCGAGGAGGTAATGTCTAAGCTTTTTGGTGGCCCAGACTAGAGCGAGGCAGCTTTTCTCCACAGGTTCGTAGCGAGTCTCGTAGTCTTGGAACTTCTTGCTAATGTAGTAGATTGCTCTTTCTTCGTTGTTAACTTCCTGAGCGAGCATGGCGCCCATGGCGTTTGGTGTAGTCGTTAGGTAGAGCGAAAGAGGTAGATCTTTTGGGGTGGCATCGTAATTGGATTGGTGAGTAGGGTTTTGACTTTGTCAAATGCTTGTTGACAGTTGTTGTCCCATTTTGTGTGTTCTTCCTTTTTTAGCTTCTTGAAAATTGACTCGCAGACCATTGTGAGCTTGCTAATAAATCGAGAGATGTATTGGACTTGTCCCAAGAAACTCCTGATCTCATCAATGTTGCTTGGAGGTTTCATCTCCGATGTGCTTTGTTTTTGACAGGGTCGATCTCGATTCCGCGTTGGCTTACGATGTGACCCAATAACTTGCCTGACGTAACCCCAAAAGTGCATTTCTGTGGGTTGAGGCGCATTTTGTATTGCCTGATTCTGGTGAAGAACTTACGAAGGTTGGTGATGTGGTCTTCCCTTTGCTTTGATTTCACAATCATGTCGTCAACATAGACCTCTACTTCTTTATGCATCATGTCATGTAGCAAAGTAGTTGCGGTACGTTGATAAGTGGCGCCGGCGTTAATGAGTCCGAAAGGCATGACAGTATAGCAGTACGTGCCCCAGGGTGTCACAAAGGTGGTCTTAGACATGTCATCTGTTGCCATTTTGATTTGGTTGTAACCCGCATACCCATCCATGAATGACAGTAACGCGTGGTCGGCCGTGTTGTCTACAAGTATGTCCATGTGGGGCAATGGGAAATCATCTTTTGGGCAAGCCTTGTTAAGGTCACGAAAGTCTGCACACACTCGTATCTTTCCGTTTTTCTTCATGACTGGGACCATGTTTGATACCCAATCTGAATATTCGATGACTTGGATGAAGCCTGCTTGTAGTTGCTTTTCGATTTCTTCTTTGACCATGAGAGACCATTCTGGTTTAATGCGGCGTAGTTTTTGCTTAATAGGTTTGACACCTGGTTTGAGTGGGATGCGGTGTTCTGCTATTTCGCGATCAATGCCAGGCATATCCTTGTAGGACCAAGCAAAGACGTCTTTGAATTCTGTGAGTAGTTCGGTGTACGCAGCTTTTTCTTCCATGCTCGAGGAAGCCCCCAGCTGTAGTTTTCTGGGTTCTTCGTGTTCCCACATCAATGATTGTTGTGTCTTCAATGATGGGGTCCTGTTCGTTTTGAGACGATACTTGCAATGTATTTATGTAATGCAATGCTATTATGCTTAATGTTATCGTGAGTATTAGAAAATGCGCTTTTAGAGGAAAACAAGGCAAGTAGTAACCGTAAACGCGTTATTATTGTTTTGAAAGCGATTACATTTGAAGATAGCTCAGATGAGGAGCTTTAGATAACCTTAGAGACTCTAGTTCTTTGTCTATGTCTATCACATCTGAATATAGCCCGGAGGCTTAGTTGGGGTGAAAGACTTGAAGTGACGACGCAGGGCCTAAACTCTATGATGGATTTGTCGCCAGGGTTCTCTCCTTCGCTTTCTCCCGAGTCAGAGTTCTCGAAAGTGTAGCCTTCTCCCGTAGTGATTTTGAAAGTGCGACCCGCCGTCGATCCATTTAAGGGTTTTTGACCATCCGTCGTGCGCCTTCTCCTCAAACAGACAATCAGTCGGTGGGGTTAAAGTCGTGGTTGCGCAGGATGTCAGAAACGAATTCAATCCCTGCAATGGTACAAGAGAAGTAGTCCTTGGGCATCTTGCTTGCGCCCTCTTTGACGAAGTATTTGTCTGTGAATATGTGATATGGCTCTATGCGAAAGTCACGACCTCTCTTACGGTCATTGAATGCTTGTTCCCCACGGGTAACTTCGAACGACCATGGCACATAACCTAGGCCCATGGTAGGCCATTTGTTGTCGTTATCCTTTACATAGAGTCTTTGTAATTTCCTCCTCGCGAGTCAATGTGCAGATGTCAAAGTCGAAATCAAAACCACAGGTGATGTCCGGGGTTTCGGTGCTTATTCTTGCAGTGTCATTGTCGAGCTTCTGCTGCTGTAGGGAAGCCCGGAAGTTCGAAGCATGGATGGTAACGACCTCGTCAGCCAGGGGAAGCTTAACTTTTTGGTGTAAGCTTGAGGTGATCGCTTTGGTTGCGTGGATCCAAGGTCTACCCAATAATATGTTGTATGTCGGGTATGTCGATTATCCTGAATTCGCTTCTTATGACGGTCCTGTCATGATAGGAAAAGAGATGGTCCCTTTTATCTTTGCGGCCGGAGATGCAGTCGTAAGCCACCGACGCGTCTGGCACGCAGGATGAAGTCATTTTCCTTGATTCCTAGCTTTTAGTCGTTTAGAAGGCGGGGCGTTGATTGCAGATCCGTTGTCGATGAGGACAACAGTAGTGTCATGCCATGGCATTCTACGTTAATGTAGAGTGCTAGGTTGTGAGTGCCTCCGAATGGCGGGAGGTCTTTGTCGAGAGAAAGTGATGGCGCTAGCTTGCCATTCACGGGTGATGTGGTCGATTAGTTTTTCAGCGACATCTCGTTGTAATAGGGTGACCGCAGCTTCTGAGAGCTTCACGGTCCCAAAGATTCCCTTAAGAGTCGCCAGTTGAGATATCTCGCTTTTGTTTTTAGGAGTCGCTTTTGAATTGAATCTCGATTTCGAGCCGCACAGTCTTTGGGGTGGCGCTTGACGATGCCATGTCAGTTTGCGATTGAACAGGTGTAGTAGCTGCAGGCGGAGGTGTAGCTACTTGAGGTGATGGTGTAGTCATTGTAGGCGGTGTTGTAGCCTCGCTTATGATTACGCCTTTGTTTTTGTCTTGGCTAGTGGTTTTTGACGGAAAACCTGGGGGTTCCAGCAGACTCAGCGAGGCTCTGTATGGACGACCGGAGCGAGTTAAGTAGGCTATCTCATCGTCACTATCAGACAACCTGATTGGGTATTTGTGGGGCATTTTCCCGTATATACCTGTGGGTTCCCGATCTTCCTCTTCTTCTTCTTCTGGCGGGAATAGGTAACCGGTATTGTCCGTGCGATTGTCCTCCTCATCAGAACTGTCCCAGATGCCATTGATTTCGTGGTCTTTCGAGACGATCAGGTGAGAGCAGTCGAGGATGGGGTGTGTACCCACGAAGATGGCATGGGTGTGCAGAGGATCGAGCCGTTCGAGGGTTTAGGACCTGGAGTAGGCTTCTCGATGGTATTGTCATCGATGAAATCTTGGATTATGTTCTTTAAACTAAGCATTGCTCGATGTCATGTCCTTTACCCCTGTGGAATTCACAGTACGCATTCTGATCCCATGACTTGGGCTTTTTATCCTGAGGAGGCTCGCTAGTGGGTCCCAGGAGTTGAAGCACGTTTCGGCTCACAAGTCTCTGTAGTGCTTTAGAGTAAGTCATGTAGATCGGGTCAAAACTCCGCCGTGGCTTTAACGGTCCGCCCGCAGATGAGTATGGCGCCTTAGTGGGAGGTGTGGTGTACTTTCTTTGGTGTGGTGTAAGTTGGGAAGGCGCTAGTTCTTCCAGGCGTTAATGCGTTGAACCGGTTCCGCTTTGGTGACGGCCAGTGACGAGCTACCCTGGTAACCTCGACTTGCAACCTTGGTCTTCTCTTACGAGGTCGTCTTCAATCAATTGACCCACCGTCTTGGCGAAGCAAAGCGCCAAAGTTGCCGTAAGCGCAAATCTTGCGATATGCAGGTGAGATTATTAATGAACTTGGTGATTAGTTCTGCGTCCTTGGGGCGGTTAGATATCCGCACCGAAGTTTCTTCCAACGCGCGTGGTATTCATCAATCCTTCATTGTCCTTTGTGATGTAACTTCCAGGGTACATAGCGAGACTTGAGTATCGTTATTGTCATGATACTGATTGTCGAACTGGACCGTGATTTCTTTGAAAGTAGTAATCTTGTGTGGGTCCAAGGCATAGAACCAGCCTCTAGGTTGTGCATCCGAAGAATGTAGGAATAGAGTAGCCCAGGCCGAGGGATCGACGCCCATGACGGCCATTTTAGCCTTGAAATCCTTGATGTGTACAAGCGGACTTTCATGACCCTTGAAAATGGGGAGATCGCTGAGTGAGAGCTTGGTGGCAAGAAAGACTTGACTCTTTTCGGACGTGTTCGCTTCCTCATAAATGGAATACCCTTTGAGTTAGTGAGGCGTTTCTTCCATCGAGCGAATTCTTTTGGCATTTCGTTCACCTCTTCGAAGGTACTTGGCATTTTTCTCGGCCTCGAAGTTTTACTGCATAGTGGCCGTCTGCTCGATCGGGCAGCTGAGGCTAAGGATCTTGCCGCTGAGCCGCTGAACATGTTCTGCAGAATTCATCGACGGGAGGAGTAGGGATTCCTCCGGCATTCTCCTCATTGTTAAGTGCCATGGTTGTTCTAGGTTTTGATCTGTTGTAGGTACGTTTCTTTGGAGGTGGCGGAGGGTTCAGATGACGGTCTTTAGTACGTCGTGTATCCAGGACTTTTTAGGGGATGAACCTGCAGAGTCTCAAACCTTAGTGCCCTTCAAAAGAAAATAAAGACTCAAAGAAAAGTCGCATTTGTTGTAAAGAAAAGTAAAAAGTGTGAAGAGCGTGTGCAGGACTCGACTCGCGTTTTTAGTTTAAAAGACACGGGAAGCTTTTGAGGTAAGGATGCGTTGGCGTGTCCCCAGCCTTGAAGTAAATAAAGTTTGTATGATCACGACCTGATTAACCCAAGTTAGCGGTATGTCGCCAGGGGTTTATCGTTAAATCGTGATGTAAAAAGGAATCAAACCGAAGTAGCGATAGGCTAGTCGGTCTGAAGATGTTAAATTGGGTAAAAAGCGGCTGTTGTCCGCTTTTTATGTGTGACACAGGAGGTCGGGCCATAATGACGATGAATCACCTGACCTGACATGTAAATCAACGGGTTCATGTTTGAACGAGCCCGCGTTTTGTTCATTTTTGAGAGAGATAGTTTGTTTAAGTCGGGGTGACTAGTAAGTCACTCGACTTAGGGCTATCTCAAAAATGTAAAAGTGTTTGCTTAATTGAAATATCCGAAATGAGTTGACATTTTCGGGTTTTGCTTTGCGAAATGTTTTTTGCAATAAATGTATTATGACGATACGTCAGTCGTATAATGCATTTATGTTTTGTAAAGGATCGGAAATGTAGTGATTATTTCCGATCGGTTTTGAATATCGTGGTGTAATGTTAGTCAGGTTCAGTTGACTATAGGTCAATGACCCTGACTGTATGCTTAAAAATATGCCTTTTTGAAAAATGTTTGAAAAATGTACTTTCAAAATGGACGTTTTTTGAAAGTGTAATGCTATATGAAAATGTTTTTGCATGCATTTTGTTTGGAAGACGACCATAGCGAGGGTGCTATGGCTTTGGATTTGTACGTATAGGCGTGGTTTTTGGCTTTTAGGGTAAGGTTCCTTCCTGGTCATTCCCGCAACGTTTGTGTAGAGTTATCCGCAAGATCACACACATCGCTGTGGATTCAATACGGTCTAGAGCGCTTGAAGTTTGACTGCTACGATTCACTTGTACGGATACCATACTTGTGATCGTGGAAGGGTGAGAGATCGACGGGTCCAAAGTATACTCGCTTAGGAAACGAGTTCTTACTTGGGGCCGTCCCTCGAAGGGTGTGGTTATGAATCAGGAGGATTCGACTCAAACGTACTATTGCCCAAATATCGAAAGCAGAAATGTTTTCAAAGTTTCAAGTTTAACTTCTTTATGTTTTTTTTTTTTAAAAAATAAAATGAAAAGCTAATTTTCAAAATAAAAAAAAAACATGTTCTTCCCCAGCGGAGTCGCCAACTGAGGATACCGGACTTGGGGTGATCCCTTCTCGACGCCCTGCTCGCGCCCGCCCTCGAAGAATGTCATGGGGCAGAATGCACGGCGCGGGAAAATAAATTTTGCAAGAAGCTCGCTCGCAGGAGCTTGCCTTTTTAGTTGCTTTGCTTGGCTTAACTCGTTCGAGCGTTCTTTTGCTTATGGGGGAATGTCATTGCATGTAAAAAAAGAAATATAAAAATTCTTTTGAAATGTATTTTTGCAGTCGCCACCAAATATTAAAGGAATTTGGAACCTATTCAACGCGTCTTAAAATATAAGACACGGGTGTCTCAGATTTCAAGGTGCGTCGATACCTATCCGTCTGAGGTTATTGTGAAACCAGAGAGGATTCGGAGTGAGGTTACCCTTTTAAAGTCTTGACAAAATGTATATTGAAAACTGTAATAAAAAGGCCTACGTAAAAGTAGTCTTTACTAATTTGAAAACAAATGCTTTAATTTCGATATTTGGGCTAATAAGACGCTACGTACAAATGCAAATATATGACTCGATGAATATGTAAAATAAATGTAAGCCGTCAAAGCTATGACGATTTACTATAGGAAATGTACGTAAAATTACTAATTCATTGTATTTGAACTAATAACTGAACGTTATTCTCCGACTAGTGTTCAATTCTAAGATTTTATAAAACCCTCGGTTTTGCATGTTTAAAGAGACTAGTTGAAACGGTACAGTTAAATGTCGAATCCGTGTTTTAGTCGTAATTTAATGCATGAATCGAGAATTTGCATAATGTAAAAGTGGGTGCTTAATTTAGTGATTTTGAGTCGTTTGTTTATGCGATATTGGCGGGGTTTAGACGAATCTTTGATTCGAATTACTACAATCGTATTGCGAATACGGGTTCGTTAATGCCAATATCGGGGTGGGTTAAAGTAACCCTATAAGTCTCGGACGCCCAATCTGAAGGTAAAATTTCTTTACCTTGAAATGCAAAGACGGTTTTTAGAGTGGAGATTATAAGTGCGAGAGGCTTTTTGTGAGTATAAATATTAGATTGAATCGATTGTTATAAGTGTGTATTAATGTTGTTATGAATGTTGTGTTATGAGTTGATAGATGATTAAAATGAAGAATCGATGTAATTGTTGTGTTTTGTGATCGTATAAGGGCTGTTATTTATAGCAAATGCTTCGTGTTTTATGCCTAATTGATCAGAAAATCGCCAGTGAACAAGCGATTCTACAGAAAATCGCCAGAATGTCGTGGAGAGCGAGAAAATCGCCGTAAAATCGGCGATTTACCATAAAATCGCCAGTATTCTGGCGATTTTCCCCTCTTTTTCTGACAAATTTGTAGCGCCGCATACGTTATCGTAGGTATGTAAGACTATGGTCGCTTTGTCGAGCAAATTGATTGACTTTTAGGTGCCTTTGATCATCATTTGGGTCAAGTTGGTCAATCAACTTGATTCTTGTTTCGATTTTCGTGTTTCGTGTTTCGTGTTTCGGTTTTTCGTCGTGTTTTTCGATCTTGGCTCGAAATAAAATAATATTGTAATGCATTATTTTACGACTTTGTGGGATTTTGTTTTGTAAGAATGTGACCCGGGACGCATTTTGGCCCGCTCGGGTGCTTGGGCCTTTCTGTGTGTTTTGGGCCGTTTTTGTGTGTGTGGGTCGTTTTTGTATTTTTGGGTCATTTTGTGAGGCGTTCTTATGCCGTGCTTGTGTGTATTGTGTCGACTTACGATTAAAATGACTAAATTAATATTCATTTTTACGAGATATGCAAATTTAAATTAATACGTTAAAAATGACTAAAATGTTTTAGACACTTATGTACCGTTTCGTCTCTTTTTAAAACATGCGTGAAAGTCCTTTTCGTCATCGGGTTTGCTTTTTGGGGGGTACGAATACGGGTATCTACAGAAGAACACATGAAGAAATGAAGAACCCTAATATTTTTCATATGAACATCAATTAGTCAAAATTTTATATGTTTATATAATTTTCTCAAATTTTACCCACAAGTCTAATTTACCTAAACTAATCATAATATGTTATTTAGAAAAATTAAAACTAAAAATTGGTCCATTTTATTTAGATAAACCGTGTATGTATATATATATATATATATATATATATATATATATATATATATATATATATATATATATATATATATATATATATATATATATATATATATGTTCAAAATTTTATTTTTGATTTTTATACTTCTAATTCAACAACTAATTTCCTTTATATCATTTATGTATTTAACATAAGTGAAATTCATAATAAAACATTAACAAATAAAAGCAATTTATTTCACACATACACAATTAAGTATTTAGAACAAAGTATAAAGGATGAACATCAACATACAAATTATATTTTTAGTACTCATTTATCATAGTCTTTTAAGCATATGATTAACAAAAATCAAAATGAAAAATTAGACAATAATAAAGGGGATTGCCGTGGGTAATTTAGGGTGACCATATAATTTTATTTTTCGATTTTTGTCTCCTAATTTAACACATGTTGCTAGGTGATCATAACACAATAAATATAACACATAAACATTTATAGCATGCGATTTACAAAATTAAAACTAGTGTGCGGGGACACCTTAATTAAGCTCGGTATGACTTTTGGTTAACAATTATCCGGGTCTACGATATTGTCAAAGATGCTTAAATCAACCCCGTCACTTGGCTCTTCGTCTTTATGTTTCAAAGTACATACAAGAAAAAAATTAGCTAAGTTAGTAACTTGTTTCTACTACAATAAACTAGACTATAGTTTTCATAATTAAATCATTTTAGGTGAAGTTTAGTTTTATTTTATTTTATGATTTATGTTCATAATAATTTAGTAGGAAGAAGAGGAAGTGAAATAAAACAACTTATGAAGAATTTTATTTTAGTGAATAGTGAAACCCTAAGTGGAAAACAAATTTAAAGAAGATGAAGATCTTGATTTATTTATTTTAAAACACTACTTTAATTTTCTAAAACTCATTTAACAAGTGTTGTAGTAATATAATTTATATAGAAATGGTCTAAACTAAGTAGTGAATTAGGTGAAGTAATTTATAAACATAAACTAAAGTGAAATAAACTTAGGAAATTAAAAAGAATAAAATGGATGATGAAGATCCTCATGAAAATGAAGAACACCTAAGGTAGTTGTTGGGGGTCGAATAATCAAGGCCACGAAAGTATAAAACTACAAATATCGAATATTAAGGCCAGCGACCAATGTTCAACGAGGCTAAAAGGCTTATAAATACTCTGCAAAGGTAAGGGATCCATTCTCTTCTCCTCATATTCTCTCCTCTCTACATACATACACTTATACATTATTATACACCAGACGGCCTAATCTCAAGGCGTCGGAGGCCTCCCTGCAAACTCTGCTGAGTTATTTTGTAGGTCACCCACTGAGCTAAATTTCTCAGTGGCTGCCATTACTTCGTCGTCCAAGAAGGCCATTATCACCCGAAACACCAAATTGGCGTCTTGTGGACCGCTAAATATATACCCATGAAACCCACAGTAAAAAAAAAAAAAATGAAATGATGTGAGGCCACTACGGCCGACAGCAGAAAAAGGGGCCCCTCCCTATTTTTTATATCCTTTTTCTCTTTTCTCCAAGATGACTGGTCAAATAAATTATAATTACAAACCCAAAAACCCATAGGATAAAGAAGAAAAGGAAGTGCAAGAATGTGTAACCAAGTTGACGGCAAAAACAAATAACAAAGGTGGTAGGCCACATTTTGTACAAATCTTTTGAGGAAGAAAACCAAAATGGTCATGCTTCCAAAGCACAAAGCAAAAGAAAACCGATTGAAAGGCCTCTAAGGAGTGGCCGACTACAAACCACCAACCACCGTGTCGAAACCGATCATAGGAAAGCTGGCAGAGCACTCTTCACGAAGTGTAAGCCCACTACTCAATAACCAAAAAACATTACCCAATTGAGAATAAAAAACACACATAAAAACACAAAAATAAAGGAAACCCAAGGAGATTTCAAGCCCGTTTGATTCAAAGGGTACACAATTTCTTGGAGCAAATGCACTCACAAGAGAAAGGCTGCAAAGGTGAGGCAAAATAACGGAGAAAATGATGAAAAGAAGAACCCAAGAGAGAGGAAAGTACAAGGAAGAATGGGATAAACTCTTCCCAGCAAAAGAAAAATAACAAAAATGGAGTCTAAGAAGAGAAGTTGGAAGCCGCAGCTCAAACCCAAAGGAAAAAGCCAACTCATCATCTTCACGATTTACACTAAAAAAAAAAAAAAAAGAAAAAAAAAAAGAATGGGGGTCACCGGTCACGGCCTCAGTAGCTGCACGGCCGCCCGGGACGAAGTTACCTCACGGCCGAACAACAAAAGCAATAAAGCATGAAGATCATGGAAAGAGTACATCAACCCGTGTACAAGATACAACAAAGAAAAACGGCAGGGGAGAAAAGGGGCGGCCACCGTGAGCCTCAGCCCGGCCACCGTAAGTGAAATGAGAAGGAAGAAATGAAAATAAAAGAAGAGCCAAAGCAGAGAGAATGAGGAGCAGAGCCGGGAGAGCCGACACCAACGGCCAACCATACGTTACGACCGCTAGCCCTCCTTGTACCTCAGTAGTACATCCCATGTATTGGTTTGTTAAGGGCCAAGGGTTCAAGGGCTGGTAGAACAAAAAAAAAAAAAAAAAAAAAAAAAAAAAAAAGTATCCATTTAATATAATAATAGCAAAGTGACAACAAAATAAGTGAGAAGTAGCAAAGAAGACATGGAATAAAGGAAGGCACGTAGCTGGAATGACCAAAATAAAATAAGAGAAGCAAAGCCAAGAAAGGTGGTCTCCAAAGTCAAAGAAAACAAAAAGGGTTAGAAAGGCAAAGGAAAAGGACGGAAAAAAGTAAGGAAAAAGTGAGGATGCATGCACCATGCAATTTTATAAATAATAATAATAAATAATAATATAAAAAGGGGAAGGAAGAACCAAAAAATGCAACTGAAAGAAAGAAGAAAATGGAAAGAGAAGAAGGCCTCGCAGAGCCCCGTCGCCCACGGCCATTATGGCACCAACCATCTCGTGCCACGGAGCTACGCCACCCACGGCCACCGTGGCGTCGACCATCTCGCCACGAGCTCCATCACCTACGGCCACAATGGGTACTACCGAGACCACCCAGAAGAACTCCTTAGCTCGACCACCGCAGTTACTGCCACGACACTCGCCACGCTCGACCACCGACCCACTGGCCCAAATGCAAGGTGCCTGGCCGGCCACACCTAAACGGCCCCGGTCACCAATAGCACTCGGCAGCGGCCATGGCAGCCAACCAACTCAGATCAGCCCAGCCCTGCCCTCGGCGACCAAAATTTTCTCTCGGCTTTGATTACCATGGTTTGACCACCTCGATTCACGATGACCACGCCCGGTTGCTCGAGCCACTACCGCAGTGGAACACCAGGCCGGCCAACGTAGGGCCGTCCACCTAGGCCAACCACCATGGTTTTGATACTCCTCGGCCTCAGCCTTCGGCTGACCCCTGTATGGCCGCCAACCATCCTTGCGGCCACAGTAGGAAGATAAGTTTTCTACCCTTTGACTATTCTTACACATTATTATCATATAAAATGATGTGTAATGAAAATATCATGCCACAAAGTGCAAGTGAACAAAAGGTTTTGAGCATATGACGGGATAAACAATTAAATATTAGCAAGAACAGTACTTTATTGAATGATTGCCCCACCTTTTATTTCATATGGTGCTTAACAAAGCATGCATATAAAGGAGTACTTGGTGTTTTTTTTAAAACGAGTATAGTGATGCTCATTTTTTATTGGATTAGCCGCTCGAATTGGCAAGGATCGATAACTTATGATTTTCTTATGACATTAATTTTCAGGAGTTACGGAGCAAAGTGATGACAAAAGATGAAATGCCCCCTATGGCGGCCAAATCACTATATAATCATCTCACCGCAAAAACTCCAACAAACGACTACAAGAAACCCGGCCCAAGCTACAAAAATTACTCCACTGAAACGAGCCTACAAAAAGCCGCGAGTTAGGGCGGAGTATGACCATCCCTTGTTTAGGCAGCCTCACACAAGAGATGGCCAAGCGAGAGAGGGGACTACCCCGAGCCCGATTAATCACACTTTTTGATACAAAAATATGTAATTTTTTGTTGAATTTTTACTAACACTTTTGCAAAATAAGAAAAAGTCGTATGACGCCGACGCCGAAAAGGTCGCCCAAGGCCTTTGAGCCTGGATAGTTCGCCGCAGATCTTGTAGTGTAAAGTCTATCCAAGGATCGTGAGCTGGATAGCACCGGCCGCAGATCTTGTGGGGAAGGAAGTCTGTCAAGGGCGTGAGTTCGATAAAGACCGGCCGCAGCTGTGGCTGTAAAGTCTATCCAAGGACTGTGAGCCTGGATAGCACCGGCCGCAGATGCGCGCCGGGAAGGAAGTCTGTCCAAGGCGTGAGCTCGACAGACCGGCCGCAGATCTTGCCGAAGGGAAGTTCTGTCCGGCTGTGAGCACAGGCAGACCGCCGCAGATGCGCCGTGTAAAGTCTATCCAAGGCGTGAGCTGGATAGCACCGGCCGCAGATCTTGGGGAAGAAGTCTATCAAGGATCGTGAGCTGGATAAAGACCGGCCGCAGATCTTGTGGCTGTAAAGTCTATCCAAGGATCGTGAGCCTGGATAAGACGGCCGCAGATGGCCGGAAGGAAAGTCTGTCAACGATCGCGTGAGTCTAAACAAGACTTGGCGTCCGTGAAAGATCGCTCAAGTACCGTGAGCACAGACGATCTGCCGTGGACGATGAAAATTCGTCCCTGCGTGCCGTAAAATGCTTACCAAGGCCTTAGAGTCACAGCTATGCCGTAGTAGACAATGTCGGCCGTATACCCTTTAAAAACAAAGGTAACCAAGTAAAACGTGTACGAGGAAACCGTATCAGATTAACGAAAGCAGCTAGTCAAAAGCACAATAAACAGCGGCCAGCGGATATACAAACCGCAAAGAGAAGTCAGAAATCTAAGTTAATTACAAACCTAATAGCTAAAAAACCTCGGCAGCAGCCGTTACGCAACAATTAAACACAAATACACGGAGTCGACGGTCGTCACCCAAAGGAGTGATCACTCCCTAAACGGCCTAGCTCAAAAGAGAGTAAAAGATAGACTAGAAGACACCGAAAACTAAGGTTAAACTTCACCGAAGAGCAGAAGCGGGATAACCACCTTGCTACTGCCCAATTTTTAAATACCAACAGATAAACAACGTTTAGGGAACCGTGGATAGCTCCACCTACGGAGTAAGTCCAATCACGGCTACGTCCAGGACGGCTCCTCCAGAGTAATGCAACAGGTAATCCTGTCTACACGACGCACCTTTTATAACAGGTTAATCTTACGTGACCTTATTTACATACAACGTCCATAGTCAACGTTTTCACGCATTTCGTTTGACATCGACTTTAGACACCGAACACGCATACTCATATGCGAATCCGGTGGGGGCAGTTGTTGGGGGTCGAATACCCGACTGCGCTCACGAGTATAAAACTACAAATATCAGAATATTAAGGCCCAAAGGCCCAACAAGCCCAACGAGCTCAAAAGGCTTATAAATACCCCCAAGGGGGGGGCAAAGGTAAGGGGATCCATTCTCTTCTCCCTCATATTCTCTCCCACTCTCTACATACATACACTTATACATTATTATACAATCTTGTATCGGTCTAACTTGGGCGTCGGAGGCTCTCCCCGGGGGCAAACCCTCGGGCTTGGAGTTATTTTGTAGGTCCACCCACGGAGCTAGCTCAGCCGGCCTAGGCTACTACTTAAATCATCCGAAGACCAGAAAGCTATCACCCAAACAAGCAGAGTGTTCTTGCTTAGAATAAAATGATTTTGTTTAGAGAGAAAAGACTTAGAGTTTTGTTTGTGTTTGTGTGTAGTATGAAACGTGTAGTAGTAGTAGTTGTGAGTATTGTAGTGTATGTAGTATGTATTGTATTTAAAATGTATAAACATTTAATTTAATTAAGCTAAAATGTAATGATGAATTATGTAGGATGTGTAAGTGTTAGTCTTGTGTAAGAGAAAAGTAAGGCAAGAGCATGCACTTGTGTAAGAGAAGAAATGGAAGAAGATAAGCTTGTAGAGTGAGCTAAGTCACTCGGCCAACATGAGCCCAAGTGGCTCGATTTTTCGTTTTTGCAATTTTCGATTTACGCGCACGCGAAAAGTCTCGAAATAAAATATATGATCTTAAAATAATGTTTTGAAATAAGATCGAAAATAAAAATGGAAATAAACTTTGAAGGGTGATCAAAATAAAAATTGGGTTTAACACCCTCGAAACTTTGAATAAAAATTCGTCTGATCGAAATATATATTTTTTTCGTTGAATGTTATTGATTTAAATAATTATAATCCTCCGTCAAAATTTTTATAAGTTTAAACCAAGTGTGACTCATTATTTCGATATTTAGCGAAAGTGTTAGTTAAATCAAAATGAAATAGTAATTTGATATTAATATAATATGTTTTGTTAGTATTAATCAAAATGATTAAGCCTTAACTAGTTTTAGTTAGATTTGGATTATATGTAAGTAAATTAGAAAAGGATTAGGTGACTTAGTCACCCTTAAGTGGCTCGGCCACTTGGTCAACATTTGACCTCGATTTGCGTGCCGAAATTTGTCGTTGAGAAATTTGTCGTAGATTCATCGTTTGATTTATCGAGTTCGAATATTTAAAAATAAAGTTCAAATTCGAAGTATATCAAAATGGTTTTAGTTTAGGTGCGAGAAAACTTGTAGTGTATTGTTTTAGGAAATATTTGAGCGAGATTGTCTAATTATTGATTTCCTAATTATGATTAGCTTAAATTAACACGGGGTGTTACAATCCTCCCCCCTTAAAGAAGTTTCGTCCCCGAAACTTAAAGTTAACTAGGTTTCTGAGGTTACCTGTGCTAAACAGCTCCGGGTATTTCTCCTTCATCGACGCCTCGGTTTCCCAAGTCGCTTGTTCGGTCTTTTGACCTCTCTAGAGTACCTTTACTAGGGGTATTGCCTTTCGTCTCAAAGTCTTGGTTACCGTTCCAAGATTTCCACCGGTTTCTCGGAGTACAACATATTAGTCTCGATTTCAATGACATCTGGCGTGATGATGTGGCTTGGGTCAGATCAATATCTTCGTAGTTGAGATACGTGAAAAACGTTGTGTACTCTTGATAAGTTAGGCGGTAAGGCAAGTCGATACGCCACCTCTCCGATTCGCTCAAGTATCTCGTAGGGTCCAATATACTTCAGCTCGACTTCCCTTTTAAGCCGAATCGTTTTACCCCTTTCATGGGCGACACTTTCAAGAATACCTTGTCCCCCTTCTGAAATTCAATAGGCTTACGATGTTTATCAGCATACTTCTTCTGACGATCTTGAGCTGCTGATGAGGCTAAATCGTCACGCCTAATCAAAATAAACCTAAACAAACGACTAACAGAAGCTAGCGGTAAGCAGGGTCGAATCCACAGAGAAACAGTGTAGTTATTAGTAAAGTCGGAGTAAAACAGGTCTAACTCTAGGGTGTGAAAAGGGGTTTGTTTGAACTAATAAACTAAAGCAATAATAAGGAAGATGAACATAAATCAATAAGGAGAAGGATTAGGGCAATCGGGTTCATTATGACAATGATTCAGGAACTCAAGTTCATAAGAAGGAAGCATTAAACTGTGCAAATTGATTAGGTTTAGAAAACGCTCTCTCGAGTCAATTTTAGCCTTAAGCAAATTTAGCGGGCTCTGCACGTACTAAATTCAACTTATCGATCTCGCGTAAGTCTAGTTTTAACTCGGCTTTCGAACTTAAATTAAAACTTACTCAGGTTCAATTAAACTCAGATGAATTCGTTGATCAGGCGAAGTAATCCTAATTCAATTGCATAAAACGCGTAGAAAGAAATCAATTGCACAATATAATCAACCAATTTAATCCAAAAACATGTTCCTGAACCAAGGGCACAAATTCCCCTCAAACCCTAATAGGAAAATTAGCTATGCATGATTGAAATTGAAACAAAACAATGATAATAAGAGAGCATGATGAAAGAAATAACAATGAAATTAAACCTGAAATTAATCCTGAGTTGAAGTAAAGATCGATCCTTGCAAAGTAATTAAATCTAGACTAAGTGTTTTTGAGTTTTAAAGGAGAGAAAACTAAGTCTAACCTAAAGCAGTAAAGTAGAATGAAAGATGTGTAAAAGAGATGTTTTTTCAAGCCTCAGTATAAGTATATATATAGGCCTCAACTTAATGGGCCTCAAACTAACAATCCAAACTGTCGACATAATCGCGGGATTCTTCAGAATCCACGGATTCTTAAGAAATCCGACCCAGGTGTATTGGCTCGAGTATCTTCGTTTTTTTGGCTTATATGCTTCGTTCGTCGCTTGTACCTCAAATCCTCCACGTATTCACTCGTATCCCGGACTCCCGCGATGGCTCAAGCTTGGTCTCGTGGTCTCGGTACTCGTGCTTATTTCACTTGACTCGGTATTTGGCTCAGGACCGCCAAAACCTGCAAAATATAACCAGAAAGAAGCAGTACCGCAATACATAGCAAATAGCTCGTAATAACCTAGGAAATACAACTAAATGTGAGCTAAAATGCGACTAACCGGGGGAATAAAAGCTATATAAAATGCACATATCAGCTGCCTGTAATCTCTCTCGAATGATCTTAATGTGTTCGATCTGGTCCTGAATAGCCTGTGGTCCGGTACCCACATTGTCGCTAGCGTCGTCCCAACAAACCGGGCTTCGACACTTTCTTCCATATAATGCTTCAAAAGGGGCACATTTGAGGCTAGCATGATAGCTGTTGTTGTAGGAGAACTCGATTAGTGGTAAGCTCTTTTCCCAGTTGGCGTTAAACTCCATCGTGCAAGCTCTCAACATATCCTCTAAAGTTTGAATGGTTCGTTCGGTTTGGCCGTCTGTAGCTGGGTGAAAAGCGGTGCTCATTTTCAACTGACTACCCAAAGCTTCTTGTAGTTTCTTCCAGAAATGAGAAGTGAATCTTGCGTCCTTATCTGAGATAATATCGATGGGAACACCATGAAGTCTGATCACTTCTTTCTCATAGGCCTTTGCTAACTCATCCAATCCCCACATCTTCTTTATTGGAATAAAGTGGGCAGCCTTCGTTAATCGATCCACAATGACCCATATTGCTTCCTTACCACTCGAGGTCCTTGGTAGTCCCATAATGAAGTCCATTGAGATTGAGTCCCATTTCCCTCGTGGTATTTCTAATGGTTGTAGAAGTCCTCCCGGTCTTTGATGTTCGAATTTTACCTTCTGACAGATCAAACATTTAGCCACGTGTTCGGCTATCTCCTTTTTCATCTTGATCCACCAGAATCGCAATTTCAAATCTTGGTACATCTTGTCTGATCCAGGATGTACCGAATATCGAGTCTTTGTGTGCTTCGTCCAAAATTCTGCGTTTTAACGCTTCATTGTCCGATACACCACCTTCCTCAATCGAAGACTCAGTCGAGGTGAATTTTAAATCATACATCCGCCACGATGGGATCCTTTCTCGGATCGTTACTAACTCAGGGTCTTCCCATTGTAGTGCCCGAATGTCATGGAGTATCTCGGGTTCCACTACCATTGCATTTAAATCAGCATCATCCTGTACCGCCAAGTCCAAGACCAATCTCCTCAAGACTTGAACGAGGTCTGATGGAATTTCCCAAATATTGTTCAGTGTGTGGGAAGTCTTACGACTTAAAGCGTCGGCCACGACATTCGCTTTTCCCTCATGATAAAGCAGTTCAATCTTGTAATCTTTGATCAGTTCTAACCACCTCCGTTGTCTCATATTCACTCATACGTGTGAATATGTACTTTAAACTCTTGTGGTCAGTGTAGAACTTTATGCTGACTCCATAAAGATAATGTCGCCAAATTTTCAAAGCGAACACAACTGCTGCGAGTTCAAGGTCATGCGTCAGGTAATTCTTTTCATGTACCTTGAGTTGCCTAGATGCATAAGCGATCATCTTGCCCTGTTGCATCGGGACACACCCAGATCCATTTAAGGACGCAGCCGCTATACACCTCGTATTGACTCAAATCGGTTGGTAAGGCCAAACCAGGTGCGATGGTGAGCCTTGTCTTGAGTTCTTGGAACGCTTTTCACGATCTTCGTTCCACAAGAACTTGGAATCCTTCTGCAGTAGCTTAGTCATTGGGCATGCTACTTTTGAAAAGTCTGATACGAACCGTCTATAGTAGCCAGCCAAGCCTAGAAAGCTTCGAACTTCTGTGACGGTCTTTGGTGCGACCCATTCCTTCACAGCTTATCTTTCTTTGGGTCCACCATTACTCCTTCTTTCGAGATCACGTGGCCTAAGAATGCCACTTCACCTAGCCAAAATTCACACTTAGAGAATTTTGCATACCATTTATCTCTCCTCAAAATTTCTAAAATGATGCGCAGATGTTCCTCGTGTTCTCTCTCAGTCTTTGAATAGATTAGGATGTCGTCTATGAAAACGACCACACAAATGTCAAGATACTCGTGGAAGGTTACATTCATCGATCCATGAACACTGCAGGTGCGTTGGTGAGGCCAAAAGGCATCACTTTGAACTCATAGTGACCATATCTAGATCGAAACGCGGTCTTCTGTATGTCTTCCTTTCGAACACCTATCTGATGATAACCCGACCTTAAATCAATTTTGGAGAAAACACTGGCTCCTTTGAGTTGGTCGAAAAGGTCGACTATCCTTGGCAAAGGGTAACGGTTCTTGATTGTAACCTTGTTGAGTTCCCTGTAGTCTATGCATAGCCGCATACTTCCATCCTTTTTCTTAACAAAAAGTATCGGAGCGCCCCAAGGCGAACACTCGGTCTGATGAAGCCTCGATCTATTAACTTCTCCAATTGTTTCTTAAGTTCCTGGAGTTCAACCGGTGCCATACGGTAGGGTGCCTTTGAGATAGGCGCTGTGCGTGGCAGTAAATCGATTGAGAATTCTACGTCACGTGCCGGCGGCAAGCCTGGCAGTTCATCAGGAAATACATCCGGGTATTCATTAACGATATGAATGTCCTCAATCCTTCGCTCGCCCTCCACTTTGTTGATACTGCACAAAAATACCTGATGTCCTTTTCTTCCCATGCTCTGGATTTTCATAGCAGACACGAATCGTACTCTTTCTCTAGAAGGCGTGCTTTGATAAGTTACTACCGTACCATTAGGATTCTTCAATGTGATTTTCCGATCTCGGCACTCGAATGAAGCATGATGACGAGCCAACCAATCCATTCCCAAGATTATATCGAATTCGGGAAGGTCAAACAAAATGAGGTCGGAAAGAAAGTTTGTGTGATGGATTGTAACTTGTACATTATTGTATTTTAGAGAACAGGAAATATTTTTACCATTTGGTAATGATATGTTAGTGCTTATTTGTTCAGGTTTTGTAAGCTTGGATTGTTTTACAGATTTTGACGAAATAAAAGACAAGGATGCTCCCGTATCGAATAAAATAAAGGCAGGTACAGAGTTAACCAGAAATTTACTAGTGATGACGTCTACATCATGACAGTCCTCAACGTCTTCGTCATTCTCGGTCAGGACATATACCCGTCCTTGGACTCTTACGGCGGGCGGCGGGCAGCGGTCCCGTGTTTACTCTACCCATCGTCCCCTTCTTAGGGCAGACGTTTGACTTATGCCCTACCTCTCTGCATAGGAAGCATGTGATCGGTGCACCATTGCATTGTTTTCCCGGGTGTAATTGTTTTAGACAAGAACGACACTTATCGGCCTCGTATAGTGGTGGAGGCCCTGGAGGGTTGGGGGCAAACCTTGGCTTGGTCTGGGTGGGGTTCTGAGCAAAATTCGTAGGCTTTTGGTAACTCCGGTTTGATGGATTAGGCCGGGGTAGAAAAGGTCGTTGGTAGTTAGGCTTCTGAATGAAGCTAGCACTCGCCACAGGAGGCGTAAAAATCCTTCTCTTCTTTTTCTCCTCAGCTTTACCCTTCTGGATAGAGGCCCAGATACTCGTGGCCTTTTCGTAGGCCTCAGCAAAGTTCTTACAGTTGAACCCGCTCATGTTGATCCTCAGACTGTTGGTCATGCCCCTTACGTAACGGGTTGCGAGTTCCTCCTCGTTGGATATTATTCTAGGAGCAAACTTTGATAGCTCCTGGTACTTCTCGGTGTATGCCTGCAGCGACATATCACCCTGGTTCAAGTTTCGGAACTCCTCTTCCTTTTCCCATCTTAGTTCCTCTCCAAAGTCTTTGTTCTCTAGAAGAATCTTGAACTCGCTCCAATTATAGATCCTTAGGGGGAATGTAGATCTGATCAGGCGCCACCAGCTATTGGCCTCCCCTTTCAAGTAGTATGCCACCACATTCACCTTCTCATTCGGCGGTGTCTTGCTCAGTTCTAATAGTTTTTCCATCTCCTCAACCCATTCGGTCAAGACGGTGGGGTTGGCGAACTGAGTATGACTGAGGTCTATGTTTCGAGAACCTCTCAAATGCAGATTGGTGGTTGCCACCACCCTGATACTGGTGGACATTCTGAGCAATCTTCACAATTGCGTCCTCAAAGCCTCTTCTTCTTGCCTCCTCCTCGATAAATTGTTGGTCGAGGTCATTGTTGGGAATGCCGTTTACAGCCATTCTGAAAGAAATAAACTGCATGAGTTTTGAGTAACGGAAGGACGCCATCCTAAGGGTCTTAGTCAGACTAAAGTTAGTCATACAGTATGCAATCAGACTAGTCGAGTAGTAATGTGACAAGGTCTCAAGTCCTTAAGTCAAACCCTACGTTTCTACCCAACTCTCTTTTAAAGTGATCTACGTTATAATTTAGCGATCTAAGATTTCTAATTTATTATTTGATCCTATAAGTCTGTTGCCTGACATATATATTAATATGTATGTCTGGCCCAGGTGTCATCTCGCTAGATGAGATAACTTTAAGTTATTCACGGTCATGAAGACGACTCGATACTAATCAGAACAACCTGGTTTTTCGTGACTTTAATTAAACTAAGGCGGAATATTAATTAAGTCTATTTATTATAAAACCAGCTGTCATCGTAATACTACTCATTATACATAATAAGAGTCATAGATAAAACAGAGTTTAATCGATTACATTCTCACAAAATATAAAATAAGGCCTTCAATCCCCTTGTATAGATCAGCGATAAGTCTCGGGGTACCTGTTGATTCCCGTATTAGCTTTTTCAGCCCTGCACATTCTAAGCAACACATATATACATACAGCAATGCAGTTCATAAAGCATAACATAAAACAGTTCATTTAACATGGCAATTAAATCATCAGATCATCTCAATTCATAAACAGGTAGGCAAATCATCATCACTTCATTCATATTCGGGGTAGTCGACCCTTTTCAAGTATATTCATATAGTAACTTAACTCGCGAGTCTTGACTACAGAGCAGCTTGTGGACCCTCATAGCAAATCACCCATATGATTCTCTATCGAAGTGCACTAGTTACTCAGACTCGTACATCAGATCAAACACTAAGTAGCGTACGTGATAACTACCTAATATCCAATACAACATGGATAATCTATCATACGTTGTCCTATGAGCCACAACAAGTTAGGATGGAAGCATGCAAAACCCTACAAAAGCAAGGCCTGCGCAATAGCGTGCCGGGTACATCAACGGACTTTAATGCTAAAGATACCAATAGGTAAGAAGGACGATTCAATCCCTTATCTAATGTACGCATACACCTCTATTTAGAGTCGACATAAACCTCGCTATTCGGGAGAGTATGCTTTCCTAAATAAAACGATTAATACCTATCGACAAGGTCCCCGGATGGGATGGTCATCTTCCGTTACCTCGTATGGACCGCAGGTCGCAACATTTATGCCCATTCAAGGGATGTATACGGCCGCTAGCCTAAAGACTATGAGAGTCATTAGAACGCCTCGATCGACGAAAGTGAAAGAGTCCCCATACGCGCTACCTTTCTAACGATGGCACAATAGATTCGCAATACGACATGCATAATCTGAGTATTTAACAAGTACTTTCTTTATCATTTTCTCGTTCCTTTATTTCTCCAAATGATACCATAATATTCAATGACGTCGAACTTGTATAATGAAAATTTAGTTCTAGCAGTTCTTCAGTTAAACGGAAGCACATAGAAAAACTTAAATATTTATTTTGAGTCCGTTCGTAAATTCTAAATATTTTACTATTCATTATTTTACTATTCAATCGTATTTTACTATTCAACCGTATTTTACTATTCATCGTATTTACTATTCATCGATTTACTATTCATCGTATTTTTATAATGATTCAGATTTTCAGATTTCAGTATTTATGCGTATTTTTATACGTATCGTATTTTTATACTTCGTATTTATCACGTATTTTTATATCGTATCGTATTCTTATACTTCAGATTTATCGTATTTTTATACGTATGTATTCTTATACTCAGATTTATACGTATTTTTTTACTTGTATGTATTTCTATACCTATACGCATTTTTATACTTATACGTATTTTATACTTAAGATATTTTTCTAAAATACAAACCAAACTTTTTATTTACTAAGTACAAAATTCTAGTTTCAAAGTCGTTAAGTTCGTTTTGTATTTAGTGATTTGAAATATTATTAAAAGTAAAACTTCGGTTAAATTTAGTCATGTACTTAACTAAACTTTTAGCGGTTTCCATTTTTAAGCGAGGTTGTCGTAGTTCATTTTAAATAGTCAGGTATGTCCATATCCAAAATTAAGCATAGGGAGTAACACTCGAAATTATTCATTTTAATACGTGTAACGTTTATTTTTATCGGTTTCGTTGATTCTTTTTATTAACGATTCATTATACAATCTAATATAATCTTAAATACAAATCAAATATAGTGCCCAAGAGACAAATTCATTTTGATAAAAAATGACCCAAAATAAGGTGAATCTTAGTGTGGTTTTATTATGTTAGCTATCTATTTCTTTTTTTGTTTTTATTAATAATTCATTACTTTAACTAATTAATTTATCTAAGTGATAAAAATAAAAAGTGACAAAATTATTTTTGGTCCACAATTGACACTAAGGCCGTGGCCTTCTATACTTGCACCATTTATTTTGTTTTCTAATTTTATCGGTTTTTAACTTAAAGTTTTTATATACTAATTATTTAAATTATACTAAAGTGATTTAACTAGTTTACGATTTTCACTAATTATTTTATTTCATTTATGAATAGTGATTTGTGACACTTTATATTTCTAACTTTTATATTTTAAGGATTTAGTCTATTAAACTTATATAACTATTATTGAAATTTTTCACTAATGAATTTAAACAACAATTAACTAAAACTCATAAATATTATAAATCAAACTAGTCACTTATATGAAGAACACATGAAGAAATGAAGAACCCTAATATTTTTCATATGAACATCAATTAGTCAAAATTTTATATGTTTATATAATTTTCTCAAATTTTACCCACAAGTCTAATTTACCTAAACTAATCATAATATGTTATTTAGAAAAATTAAAACTAAAAATTGGTCCATTTTATTTAGATAAACCGTGTATATATATATATATATGTTCAAAATTTTATTTTTGATTTTTATACTTCTAATTCAACAACTAATTTCCTTTATATCATTTATGTATTTAACATAAGTGAAATTCATAATAAAACATTAACAAATAAAAGCAATTTATTTCACACATACACAATTAAGTATTTAGAACAAAGTATAAAGGATGAACATCAACATACAAATTATATTTTTAGTACTCATTTATCATAGTCTTTTAAGCATATGATTAACAAAAATCAAAATGAAAAATTAGACAATAATAAAGGGGATTGCCGTGAGTAATTTATTATTTTTTTTTTTTTTTATTTTTTTTTTTTTGGAAAAGGGTCAGATTTCATTCATATTCCAATTCCAAGTAATTACATCATAAATTTAGAAAAGGAGCAATATCCTCTTCCCGCACACTATTCTCACTCGCATACAAGCGTATACAGACTAGGTGTTTGATAGATAAAATCAACTGCTCCACAGATAAGCGACAGTCCCTAAAAATACGCCTATTTCGTTCTTGCCATATAGCATAAACACTGACGACAAGAGAACAACAAATCCACCTTTGCCTCCAGTGCTTCCCCCTATTGAACTGCAACTGCCACTTGAGCTCACCTTTCAAGGTCTTTGGCCGTCTGTAGATTCTATTCCAACGAAGAACGCCTTCCATAAGCTGGTATGAAAACGAACATTGAAAGAATAAATGCTGTAGAGATTCAGCCTGACATTCACATAAACTGCAACGATTAACCAAATAATATCCTCGGGCCACAAGATTATCAACCGAGGGTAATAAACCTGGACGGCCAAAGAGCATATCAAAGAATCCTCGGTCGATTTACAACGCGCTCATACAAGCTTACTCCACCTGCATTCACGCCCTCGGTCGCGAAAGAAATCATACACCTCCTGTGTTGGGAACGTAGAGGCGTGACCATGCATCCAAGACTGCATTGGAGCCACTCCTCCCCCCTTATCAATAAACTCATGACCAAGTGCAAAAAGCTTCTTCCATGTGTCAGAAAAATTCACCGTGTGCAGCACGTCATACCACGGCTGTCCTTTTAGAACATAGGCTCGTACCCAATCAGTCCAGATACATTCCTTATTAGTCGACAGCTTCCAAAGCCACTTCAGCATCAACGTCTTATTCCAACTCAAGACTTCCTTAATATCGAACCCACCTTCTCGTCTCGGCCGACATACCCGCTTCCAATTCATCCAAATAAATTTTCTGTGCTGCAAGTCATAGCCCCAAAGAAACTGCCTACAACACTGTTCAATCTGCCTAATGATATCCTTATGCAAGAAAAGACACGAAACCCAAAAATTCTCAATCCCAAAAATAACAGAATTGAGCAACTGCAGTCTCCCGGCATAAGATAAAGTTTGCGCAGCCCAATGTTGAATCTTAGTCTTAACCTTCTGTAGCAACATATAATACATATCCCTTCGCAACCTCGATGAATATAAAGGAAGACCTAAGTATTTAAAAGGGAACTCACCCTTCACAAATGGATGTTTGTCTTATCAAAATTAGGGCACAAGCCTGACCATGAAGCAAACTGCATAAGCTTATCGTGTACTGCAACAACCGAGGGAACATCACCCCTCGCAAATACCATCAGATCATCAGTGAAGATAAGATGCGTCAGCCTTAACTTCGCACATTTTGGATGAAAGGAAAAACCAGGTGTCCCTCGCAGACCACGGAAAAGGCGAGATAAAACCTCCATACTCAGCACGAAGAGCAAAGGTGAGAGCGGGTCACCTTGTCGTAACCCTTGCTTACCCTCAAAATAACCACACGGAACACCATTTACTTTAACAGAGAACCGAGGGTGAGTAATACATTCAGCAATCCAGTTTATAAATAGTTGCGGCAGTCCAAATAAGGAGAGGGCTGTTAAAAGGAATCCCCAATGAACAGAGTCAAAGGCTTTTTGAATATCAACCTTGATCAAACACCGAGGAGAGACATGTAATCTATCATATCCGCGAATAAGCTCCTGCGTCAGCTGTGAGTTATCGAAAATTTCTCTACCCTTGATGAATGCAGCCTGCTCTTTACCCACAAGCAGATGGAGAACAGAAGAGAGCCTATTTGCGAGGACTTTACTGATAGTTTTATAAATCACGTTGCAACAAGAGATTGGCCTATAGTCCTTAACAGACTCAGGCACAACTTTCTTTGGGATCAAACAGATTAAAGTCGAATTGGTCTGTCGCATCAGCTTTCCCGTAGTAAAAAAGTCCAGAATAGCAGCAGTGAACTCATCACCTATAATCGGCCACGCTTTCTTAAAGAAACCAGCAGAAAAACCATCCGGGCCAGGGCTTCGATTATCATCAATAGAAAAAAGAGCCTCCTTCACTTCCATCTTTGCAACTCCACAAGTTAACGGCAGAGCTTCTTCCATTGTTAAACAGTGACCAGTCCGTATAATATCAGGGTTGATATTCTCAACTACAGAACTCTCTCCCAGTAACGATTGATAATAATCCAAAAAGGCCTGTTCTATATCCTTTAAAGTGTCACAATATCTGCCATTCATATCCTTGATGCTTCCTATAACGTTTTGATTTCTCCTTTCAGCAACCTTGGCATGGAAATACGTATTGCTGCCATCACAAAATCTGACCTCCCTCACCGCCGTGAGTAATTTAGGGTGACCATATAATTTTATTTTTCGATTTTTGTCTCCTAATTTAACACATGTTGCTAGGTGATCATAACACAATAAATATAACACATAAACATTTATAGCATGCGATTTACAAAATTAAAACTAGTGTGCGGGGACACCTTAATTAAGCTCGGTATGACTTTTGGTTAACAATTATCCGGGTCTACGATATTGTCAAAGATGCTTAAATCAACCCCGTCACTTGGCTCTTCGTCTTTATGTTTCAAAGTACATACAAGAAAAAAATTAGCTAAGTTAGTAACTTGTTTCTACTACAATAAACTAGACTATAGTTTTCATAATTAAATCATTTTAGGTGAAGTTTAGTTTTATTTTATTTTATGATTTATGTTCATAATAATTTAGTAGGAAGAAGAGGAAGTGAAATAAAACAACTTATGAAGAATTTTATTTTAGTGAATAGTGAAACCCTAAGTGGAAAACAAATTTAAAGAAGATGAAGATCTTGATTTATTTATTTTAAAACACTACTTTAATTTTCTAAAACTCATTTAACAAGTGTTGTAATAATATAATTTATATAGAAATGGTCTAAACTAAGTAGTGAATTAGGTGAAGTAATTTATAAACATAAACTAAAGTGAAATAAACTTAGGAAATTAAAAAGAATAAAATGGAAGATGAAGATCCTCATGAAAATGAAGAACACCTAAGGTAGTGTTCTTGCTTAGAATAAAATGATTTTGTTTAGAGAGAAAAGACTTAGAGTTTTGTTTGTGTTTGTGTGTAGTATGAAACGTGTAGTAGTAGTAGTTGTGAGTATTGTAGTGTATGTAGTATGTATTGTATTTAAAATGTATAAACATTTAATTTAATTAAGCTAAAATGTAATGATGAATTATGGAGGATGTGTAAGTGTTAGGCTTGTGTAAGATAAAAGTAAGGCAAGAGCATGCACTTGTGTAAGAGAAGAAATGGAAGAAGATAAGCTTGTAGAGTGAGCTAAGTCACTCGGCCAACATGAGCCCAAGTGGCTCGATTTTTCGTTTTTGCAATTTTAGATTCTGTGTAGAAAAGTCTCGAAATAAAATATATGATCTTAAAATAATGTTTTGAAATAAGATCGAAAATAAAAATGGAAATAAACTTTGAAGGGTGATCAAAATAAAAATTGGGTTTAACACCCTCGAAACTTTGAATAAAAATTCGTCTGATCGAAATATATATTTTTTTCGTTGAATGTTATTGATTTAAATAATTATAATCCTCCGTCAAAATTTTTATAAGTTTAAACTAAGTGTGACTCATTATTTCGATATTTAGCGAAAGTGTTAGTTAAATCAAAATGAAATAGTAATTTGATATTAATATAATATGTTTTGTTAGTATTAATCAAAATGATTAAGCCTTAACTAGTTTTAGTTAGATTTGGATTATATGTAAGTAAATTAGAAAAGGATTAGGTGACTTAGTCTGTAACACCCCGTGTTATTTTAACACAATTTGATAAAAGAATTTAATTTCTTAAATTAAATTCATCCTTTTTCCATATAATAAAAATGCGACTGAATTTTTTTTTCCGCCAAATAATACTAAATTTCCTAAGTCCAAATTTAAAAATTTTGAAAAATAAAATTTGTTGTATTATCTTTAGAATTGAAAAAGAAACACATTTCAAAATTTTATAAAAATCAACACAGAATTTATATCGCCTTTCAAATTTCAAAAATGTTAAGTTATATTTACTATTCATAAAAATATATGTAAAACCTTTTATTCATAAAATTCAATTTCGAACATTTTTCATTTTCAAATAAAAATGAACCTTTATACTTTCCCCGTCTCTGAAATTCGGGTCAACAATTTCAAACACGCAAATCAAAAATCAAACAATCTTATCCTCTTCCATTTTCTTTTTAATTTTGAAAAGTAAACTTAACATCACTTTTAATGAAAATATAATCTTTTTGATTTATTTTAATAAATCATATTATATTAAAAATCTAATTACTATTTCATTTCTATTAAACTTGATTTTTCTATATTGTCGAAATTTGAAGTCACACTTAATTTAAATTGATAAACTTTTTGACATTTGAATATAATTCTTTAAATCTATAGCATTCAACGAAAAAAATAAGCATTTCGACCTAGAAAATTTTTATTCAAAATTTCGAGGATTAGGATCCGATTTTTGTTTTAGTACCTTTCGAGAATTATATTTTATTTTTAATTTCGATTTTATTTCAAAACACTATTTTAAGATCATATCCTTTATTTTGAAACTTTCAATGATCGCACAAATCGAAAATTTAGAAATGAGAATCGAGTCTAAAAATTGACTTTTGACTTTCCTTAGTCAAAGTTATCCACTTCCATTTTTCTTACACATTACTTACAGCATTAAATTTATCATCATCACTTTTATTTTATTTTGTATTTATATTTAAAGTTATACTTAATAATAATACATAAATATAAAATACGATACTACTACTTTAATACTACCATTTTCATTTCCGTCACTTTTAAAATTTTTCTAAAGTAGTAAATAAAATATTTTAGTCTTAAATTTATAAAATGAATACTTTTCAGAAAATCGTCAAAACAGCACATTTTAACTTTTATCGCTTTTGACACCCGACTTTTTAAAACTGATTAATTTCGTGAAAAACATTTTTAAAATATCATAGGAACATTTTTAATGCCAAATAGTGTCAAAGACTTTATTAGCCAATTAGAAATAAGGTGTTCCCTAATTTAATTAAATTAAACATTATTTCTAATTAAATCTAACTTTAACCTAAAATTACTTAACCTAAATTTTCACATCTTGTCCTCATAAATTACAATTGCAAAAATCAACTTCTTGGGCACACAAAAGGGCCGTGGCTTTTACTCCTTATGCTCCCTTTATTTTTCTTCCATTTCTTTCCAAAATCCTCTAAAATAAAACCCTTAATAATATCCTAATAAATCTTTAGTGTTCTAATTTAATTAGTGGGTTTTAGGAGCTAACTTGTATGGATTATTTGGGTGAAGAAAATGGGTTTTATGGAGTGAAGAAATTCGATCTAAAATTTATTTTAGATCCCTGACGATTAACATCCTATTTAAGGTATTAACTATATCTCATATTAGCCTCTTTGTAAATTAATTTGTTTTGTTATTATAATTTTATGAGTATGAAAATTATGTTAAATATGTTAAACATCACATGAGTGTAATTGTATGTTTATGTGTAGTATAATAAAATGATAATAACTAAATAACATGTTAAATAGGTTATTGTAGTAATATGTTCATATGTGTAATTAAATTTATTTTGAGCATTTTTAATTATGATTCATATGTTTTTCATGCTTAGTTATGCTTTAGTTAGGTTGTAGTTATATATAAAAATTATGTAAAATATTAACAATGAGTTTAAAGTGTTTAAAATCGAAAATGAAAATTATATGTTCATATATACATCACACGGCATTTCCCATTTTTTTAAATATATTTTCACTTTTAATTTTTGTAAATAATATGTTGTGTTAAGTTAGTTAAAATAGATGTTATCATGTGAAAAAAATTAAATTAGGAAAATAAATTATAAGTTGTTAAAATTAAAAATGGTGTTCTTGAAGTTATTTTGGTGTTCTTGAAAACTCATGTTGATGTTCATATTGTTCTTGATTTGTAGCCTATTTTGATTTATAATGTTTTTATGTTTGTTGTTATTTATTGTTTTATTTAACTAGTAAGTAATTATATTAATGACTATATAAATTAAACTAGCTAAATCATTTAGATTAAAAAGTTAGAAAATTAAAGTGTTGAAAAATACTATTCATAAATATAAATGAAATTTTTAGTAAGTTTCATTTTAGTTTAAATCGTTTTAGTATAATTAGAATAATTAAATTATAAAGACTTTAAGTAAAAAACCGATAAAATCGAAAAATGAAATTTTGGAAACACCATGGGCTACTCACGGCATTTCTACATTTTTTAGGTTAAAATTTACTTTTATCACTTTTTAGTTTAATTGTTAAAATAATTTAATTAATAGTTAATGAATTGAATTAAGAAATTAAAAGAAATAAATCAATTTTATAACATATATAATACCACACGGTTTCACTAATTAAAATGGACCAAATTTAATCAAAATGAAATTATCACTAAGTCACTAAAGTTAAATAGTAATTAGAATTAAATTTTAGTATAAATCGATTTAGTTATAAATGAAATATATTAAACCGATAAAAATGTTTAACCGTTATAAAAACGAAATAAATCGTATTAACTCTTTGCCTTTGCAAATATTGAATTTATTGAACTCGGACATACGGACTAAAAAGAACCATCCACGACACTATGATTATTAAAAATGAAATTCGTTAAAATTAGTAAGTAGGTGACTAAATTTAACTAAGTCGTATTTTTAAAATAAATATCATTTATCACTTTTTACAAGCCGAACTTAACGTTTTTGAAACTAGATTTTAAACTTAGCAAATAAGTTACAATTTTAGATATTTTTAGATATTTTAGATATTTTAGATATTTTTAGATATTTTTAGATATTTTAGATATTTTTAGATATTTTTAGATATTTTTAAAATCATAAATAGTGACCGATGTGAATAGTGAATAGTGAATAGTGAAATATTGAAAATAATTGAAAATTTTACTAAGTATAGAAAATTTAAAAATGAATAAGTAAATGACTTAAAGTGTTTGAAAAACACTTAAATAAAATTTGACATACTAATAAACGTATCATTATAGAAACCTAAAAACGTTAACAATTAACAACACTTCAAATAATAAACGAACGTGTTATGTGATCATATGAAACCTATAATTCAAATAAAACGTTTGGCCGATCTTAGAGAGTGCAGAATACGTGTGATATGTAAATATCAAATAAATAATAAATCTTGAGTAAGTTAAATAAAGGTCGTTTGGGCCTCGGATAAAGGAGCGTCGATCGTAAGTGAAGTGGGGTTAAGATAGTCTTGTGCGGATACCACTATCTCGGTCTCTGGCTTGGGTCATATCGAATAGTGTGGTTTAAGCGTGACCTTATTGCTTAGTGCATCCTCGCCCGTGCCGTTCGCCTTAAGTCGTATAGCCTAAGCCGTACAAGATAATGAATATGCCAATGCTTTTGTATCGCGCTTTAGGAAGTAGTCGTTTATCCAGGAGTTAAGGTCTTTCTATGAATAGCATAGCCTATTCTTAAAGTGGATATTAGTGTATGCATACTAGACTAGGGTTTTATTCCCTATTTCGCTAAAGTTACCAGGGCCACCGTGACATTATGTGCTTATGCGCTTTGCGGTTACTGTCTCCTTGCCGTGTTTAGTTCTTAGTGGGCGACACTTGCATTCGTTCTTACCTGCGTAAAGATTACTTGACGAGATTGTATCTCAAGTTCAATCATTTCAACACTAGAAGATGAGATGCAAGTATTATAGTATTCGGCGTGGTTTACGAGTCGAGTAAGCCTCCGCACTATGGAAGTGAGATCTGATCGATCAGTACAAAGGCCTACTCGGTGGTCGTGCTCGTAGCGATATGTGTTGTCTGTTGTATGTTTAATTGAGAATGAGTGTGTACCATCTTGAAAACTAAAGACCACAACTTTCAATTGAATCAGTCCGCATGAGGAGAATGATAAGATATGTATGTTTGATTGCGAGCCGATATGGCCTTGTAATGCCATTGAATTATTGTGATACTATTGCTATGCTATTATGTGTTATTTGCCTTCATAATTGAATATCATGCTTATATGATTTATCGCTTTAAACCGCATGCTTATTATGACTTATATGTCTTTATATGCTATATGTATTAAGCATGTTTATGTTTTTATCATAATGTTATGTTTATAAAGCGATAATATTAAACCAAAGTAATTGAAATCGAGGGTAAGTATGAGCATAGCTAGTCATGTCCATTTCAAAGCATCCCCCATCGATTTATTATGCAGACGTTAGTGGACCAGGAGCCTGGGTTTTGGATGGAGCCACGAGACGTGTTTTATTGCTTTTCCTTAGTTGTTTCGAGAGAGATGTAATATATATAACGCTACTCTTTTGAATTTCCGTATTTAGAGTTGTCTTATTCAACTCTTAAACGATGATGTAATATTTTGGGTTATTGTATAATTAATACTTATTTGGTTTAAGACTTAATTAATTTCACTTAGTAATTAAAGTCGACTAAAAACCAGGTTATTCTGATTAAGTATCGAGTGACTCGTGGCCGTAACATAAATGGCCTAATGCGATTTATGCTTACCTAACGAGAGACACTGGTTGACATTCATATCGTATGTCGAGCCTGCAGACTACTAGGATCAAATAATAAATTAGATTTTTCTTTTATTAGATCACTTAAATAATAACTTGAAATCGCTTTTAAGTGTGAGAATAGGTAGAAACCTTAAGGACCGACCATAGGCTAAGGACTTTTAATTAACGAACTACTTCCCTCAAATAAAATACACTAACTATCGTATGCTTGCTACTTGCTGATGTGACTAACTAAAACTAACAACTATCCTCGGATATAAAATCTAAATAATAAATTTAATTCTCGAAGATCGAAGCCACTAATCAAATACATGACGATAAGATCTCAAGCGCAACAAATGGACACATCAAGAACCTTACTACTGATGAGACGTTCAAGATCTCGAAGATTTCTATCGCAGAAAGGATTTCTACAACTCCATCTAATTATACTCTTTAACTAATATTTTTATTTCATTCCCTTTTAAAAATTTTAACCCCCTTAACCTTTTCTTCTAACTCTCTAGATTCCTAAATCTATAATTCCTAATAACTACTTCTCAAATGAATTTTCATTCCTATTCCTTAATCTCGCAAAATGACTTCACTTTTCCTTTTCAATTTCGTAAACTTCTTTTAAGTTATTCTCAAAAAGCCTCGAAACTTTATTATTTTTCAAACTATTAAGCTTACTATCTTTCTAAAATTAATTGATCTTCGTAAATTTATAATTCCTAATTACTTTCTATATATAACATTCATGTTTTCACTTTAAAATATCTTTTAAACTTTTCATTTAATTCTAAAATTTAATTTCGTAATTTTAAATATCTTTAAAACTATTTTGTTCTAAAACATATATTCTTTACCTCATTTAGTATCGAATTTGATTATTTTCAAAATGTGCAAGTTATCAATTCTTTTCCAAATTCTCAACCTTTAAAATGGATTTTTATCTTTTCTACTTAAACTTAGCAAATATGTCTAAAATTTTCTTAAGGGGGTAGGACAAAACTACGATAATTTTAAAATCATTGATTAAAGTTTAAGATTTAAAATCTTTATTTCAACCTACTTTAAACTTTATACCTGTTTCTAAATTTAAATGAATTTGCTTTTACTTTTAAAATACTTATAGTTTTAATTTAATTTAATTCCGTATAAAACTTTCTAGCCCCACCTTTTTTAAAATCTCTTGAAGTCAATTTCAAAATGTTAATCTAGCAATATTTCTATATTAATTAAAAATATCTCATTTGTAAATATAAAGCGTTTATAGGCTTTTCAATCTTTTCACTGCCTAACATCGTGAATAATAATTCAAAATTTCAAACAATTGGAAAATTCTTATTCCACCAAAAATAAAATGTCATTATCAAAACTTGTTAAAACTTGTTATCCTCTCTAACTGCCTTGCCTAACTGCGAGCAGTTATCCACTCTATTCAAGTTTCGGGACGAAACTTTTATTAAGGGGGTAGGTTTGTAACACCCCGTGTTATTTTAACACAATTTGATAAAAGAATTAAATTTCTCAAATTAAATTCATCCTTTTTCCAAATAAGAAAAATGCAACTGAAATTTTTTCGCCAAATAATACTAGTTTTCCTAAGTCCAAATTTAAAAATTTTGAAAAATAAAATTTGTTGTATTATCTTTAGAATTGAAAAAGAAACACATTTCAAAATTTTATAAAAATCATTACAAAATTAATATCGCCTTTCAAATTTCAAAAATGTTAAGTTATGTTTACTATTCATAAAAATAAAAGTAATACCTTTTATTCACAGAATTCAGTTTCGAACATTTTTCATATTCCAATAAAAATGAACCTTTATACTTTCCTGCCTCTGAAATTGGTCAACAATTTCAAACACGCAAATCAAAATCAAACAATCTTATCCTCTTCCATTTTCTTTTAATTTTGAAAAGTAAACTTAACATCACTTTTAATGAAAATATAATCTTTTGATTTATTTTAATAAATCATATTATATTAAAAATCTAATTACTATTTCATTTCTATTAAACTTGATTTTTCTATATTGTCGAAATTTGAAGTCACACTTAATTTAAATTGATAAACTTTTTGACATTTGAATATAATTCTTTAAATCTATAGCATTCAACGAAAAAAATAAGCATTTCGACCTAGAAAATTTTTATTCAAAATTTCGAGGATTAGGATCCGATTTTTGTTTTAGTACCTTTCGAGAATTATATTTTATTTTTAATTTCGATTTTATTTCAAAACACTATTTTAAGATCATATCCTTTATTTTGAAACTTTCGCGATCGCACAAATCGAAAATTTCGAGAAATGAGAATCGAGCCCGAAAAATTGACTTTTGACTTTCCTTAGTCAAAGTTATCCACTTCCATTTTTCTTACACATTACTTACACCATTAAATTTATCATCATCACTTTTATTTTATTTTGTATTTATATTTAAAGTTATACTTAATAATAATACATAAATATAAAATACGATACTACTACTTTAATACTACCATTTTCATTTCCGTCACTTTTAAAATTTTTCTAAAGTAGTAAATAAAATATTTTAGTCTTAAATTTATAAAATGAATACTTTTCAGAAAATCGTCAAAACAGCACATTTTAACTTTTATCGCTTTTGACACCCGACTTTTTAAAACTGATTAATTTCGTGAAAAACATTTTTAAAATATCATAGGAACATTTTTAATGCCAAATAGTGTCAAAGACTTTATTAGCCAATTAGAAATAAGGTGTTCCCTAATTTAATTAAATTAAACATTATTTCTAATTAAATCTAACTTTAACCTAAAATTACTTAACCTAAATTTTCACATCTTGTCCTCATAAATTACAATTGCAAAAATCAACTTCTTGGGCACACAAAAGGGCCGTGGCTTTTACTCCTTATGCTCCCTTTATTTTTCTTCCATTTCTTTCCAAAATCCTCTAAAATAAAACCCTTAATAATATCCTAATAAATCTTTAGTGTTCTAATTTAATTAGTGGGTTTTAGGAGCTAACTTGTATGGATTATTTGGGTGAAGAAAATGGGTTTTATGGGTGAAGAAATTCCGATCTAAAATTTATTTTAGATCCCCGACGATTAACATCCTATTTAAGGTGACTAACTATATCTCATATTAGCTTCTTTGTAAATTAATTTGTTTTGTTATTATAATTTTATGAGTATGAAAATTATGTTAAATATGTTAAACATCACATGAGTGTAATTGTATGTTTATGTGTAGTATAATAAAATGATAATAACTAAATAACATGTTAAATAGGTTATTGTAGTAATATGTTCATATGTGTAATTAAATTTATTTTGAGCATTTTTAATTATGATTCATATGTTTTTCATGCTTAGTTATGCTTTAGTTAGGTTGTAGTTATATATAAAAATTATGTGAAATATTAACAATGAGTTTAAAGTGTTTAAAATCGGAAATGAAAATTATATGTTCATATATACATCACACGGCATTTCCCATTTTTTTAAATATATTTTCACTTTTAATTTTTGTAAATAATATGTTGTGTTAAGTTAGTTAAAATAGATGTTATCATGTGAAAAAAATTAAATTAGGAAAATAAATTATAAGTTGTTAAAATTAAAAATGGTGTTCTTGAAGTTATTTTGGTGTTCTTGAAAACTCATGTTGATGTTCATATTGTTCTTGATTTGTAGCCTATTTTGATTTATAATGTTTTTATGTTTTGTAACAACCCGGTTTTTCGTGACTTTAATTAAACTAAGGCGGAAAATTAATTAAGTCTATTTATTACAAAACCAGCTGTTATCGTATTACAAACTCCATATACATAATATGAGTTTAAGATAAACAGAGTGTATGTTCGATTATAAATCTCTCCAAAACAACGGAGTACAAAATAAGGTAAACCATCCCCAGCATTTGATAACATAAGCCCTCGGGGTACCTGCATTCAGTCCCATAATTAGTGTTTTCTTCCCCACACATACTAAGCAACATCAAATAAATCATGTAGTATAGCAACTCGAAGCATATTCGATATTCACAACCAATAAATAAAACAAATAGCAAGCAGGCAGCAAAACACATAAGGTAGTCATGATGATTCAAAACATGAGTATAAATCAAATAACATATCGTGCAACACTCATAGACAATCACGCTCAAAAGTCGTACTACAATGCTCAGGCAACCAAGTCATTCAGACAAAAAATCAATCAAACAAGGAAATGCATTCAACATGTGATAACAGATGAGTCTTCGTTAGTAAGGCGGAAGCATGCAGACATAATCCGCGCAGTAGCAGTCATGGCCGTTAAAACGGACATGTCCGAATATGCTAAAGATATCTAAGGTAATAAGGACGATTCAATCCCTTGTCTAATGTATGCATACACTACCTATCGAGGATCATACGTATTCGCTATTCAAAAGGTATCACCGACGAAAAAGTTCGACTATCACCAGACGGGTACTCTGACGGATGGGCTGGCGTTTCCAATTACTATTCTATGGGCCCACGGAAGTATCAAGTATGCCCCATCCCTGAGGTTGATACCACGTGTCAAACAGCAATCTTAGGATCGTTGAATAGCCTTGGGCAACTCTGGGAGGGAGCCCAAGTCCCCATAGACAGCTACCTCGTTAACTTTGAATTTCAAGAGTCGCAACATGGCGAACAATCCTAGTATTTTATTCAAGTAGCTTGTTTTCTCAATTCTTATTTCCTCGTTCAATCTTAATAAATGGCAATTCTGAAACTTAAACATATCGTCGAACTTTGTATAATGAAATTTTAATTCTAGCAATTCTTCAGATAAACAGAACACATAGAAACACTTAATTATTTATTTTGAGTTCGTTCGTAAATTTTAAATATTTTCACTATTCATTATTTTACTTTTAAATATTAATTCTCGTTACTTAGTTTACTTTAAAATGATTTATTTCGAATAACTTAAATATTTTATTAATTCAAGTGTAAGTATTTTATTTGATTAAGTTAAATGATTTAGTTCCGTTTAAATTTCAACTTAAGTATGTTTACAATTAGTGATATAAATATTCCAAGTTTCGTTTAATATAATAATTATTTGATATTTTCATAGTCAATATAACTAATGAAGGTGTTTAGTTACATAATATTCATAACATTTATTTTAACATTAGAAATATTACTTAAATGATATTTAACAAATTTTAGTATTCTTGATAAAATATAATTAGCTGACATTTAGTTAAATTTCTTTAGATGGTTTAATTTCTCAATACGACTTCGTATTATAATTTTTCTTTACTTATTCGATTTAGGTGAAAAGATAATTTGATCGTAAAATCTCATTTGAGTTTATATAACTTAGAATCTTTTCTACATTATTTTTATGAAACCATTTGTGTGTTTTTATAATGTGTTACGTTTTATATCTTTAATTTATATTATACGAGTTACAATTATTTGGCGAGTCTTTCTATTTAAGTTAAGCTATTAGTTCTAGTGATAAAAATTCAATTGTGAACGTCATTTTCATTATATGCCTATTAGGTTTATTTATATATTTTCTTTTCATTTGGGCATTTACACTTTACAATAAAACACCTTAATCGATTTTATAAATTTATTTTTAGTTTTAACATTGTATATGTTAATCCAATTATATATTCTTAACATTAGTTTTCATGAATTCATTTTTATTATATAAGGCTTTGCTTAACTTTATTTTATTTTCAACATATTTTCATTTACTTGTGTAGTTTGTTTTATGTTCCTTGTATTTAGAGTATAGTTAAGTTTTGCACTCATATTAAAATATTATGTATAAAATTATACTTAGTAAACTTTTAGTGGCTATTAATTATTATTAACATGATCTTATTTTCTTAAATCGATTTAATAATGTATAATCTTATTTTCTTAAATCGATTTATAATACTTTCCAAAAATTTATTTAGTGATTAGTAATATTTAAAATTCATTCAATTTATCATTTACTTAACTCGTCTTAGTAATATTTTAGAGATAGTTTGTACTAATTATATTTATTTAATTCTATAATTAATATACACATAACAATTAGTAATTTTCCATATCACATTTTAGCACAACAAAATCACCATAAACATTTTAACACCATATTACACAAAATCAATTCAACACTTATAATAACTAAAATAACACACATCAAAATTCACAAAATCATATAAATTATTTATATAACACATGAACACAAAAATTATATATTCTAAATACATAAATTAAACTAGTGTGCGGGGGCACCTTAAATTTGGCTCACGAACAGAGGGCCTCCAAATAAAATCCAACCCAATACTTGTGTACCCAAAATCAGCAGCAAGGGATATCAATTCCTCAAGAAAAAACAAAGAGATAGAGGAATAAGAATCGATAAGATTATTATCGACAAACTAAAGTTTGTACAGAAAGGAAAGGGAATTACGGAGAGTTAAATTGACAGAGCCGAAATATTAGTTTATATGAACAAAATTTGAAAGGGAAAAGAAGGAGAGGGCAGACGTGAAGCTCACGGTGGTTCCGAAACCGTAGTCGGAGGAGAGGCAAGGAGTTTTGCCGAGGAAAGAGCACGACAGACCGACAATGTTGGGTCTCGAGAGCGGCAATGAATAGGAGCGAGCTTCCGTGACGGCTACGACGAGCGTGTTTTCCGGCGAGTCAAAGAGAAAATCAATTAAAATGGGCCAAATCAAATGTCGATAATTTAATGAATAAAAACGATTTAATCGACGACACTCACCGACGATAAGAATACGACGGAGAGCAGAGCAAGAGCAAGGCCACGGTGGGCAGGGGAGGCCGAGACGAGGGGCCCACGGTGGTGGCCATGACGGCTCGTGGTGGCTCACGGTTGTGGGGCCGAGCAAGGCAGAAAACAGGGGAGCACAAGAGTACGTGGCCGTTTGATGGGTTGAACTCCGGCGAAGTGACCGGAAAACGAGATGCGAATGTTAAGTCGATAATTACTTAATCGACAAAATAAAATCGAAACGGCAACGAAATGAAATCGAAAAACAATCGAAGTAGGAAGGGGGCTCACCAATGGAGGCTAATAAGGGCGGTGTGAGTGGTGGTCGGACTTGACTCCGGTGAGAAAAGTACTCCGGTGGTCGGGTGAAGCAGTAGAAAGCGAGCGAGGGGGGCCAGGAAGGAGAAGGAGAGAGAGGACCACGGTGGCGGTGGTGGTGGTGAGCTCGAGCTCGAGCTTTGAGCTCACCATTAATGGCGGCCGGTGGTCTTTGCGGTGAGTCTTCTTGTTGTTGTTCTTGTTTGAGTTGTCGTTGTCGTTCTCGGTTTTGTTGTTGTTGTTTGCTTCTTGTTGTTGTCGTGATGTTTGTTGTTGTTATTGTATTTTTATTTTATTTTTTTTTTTTTTTAGGGAAAGAGAGAAGGGAAAGCAGAAGAAGAAGAAGAAGAAGAAGAAGAAGAAGAAGAAGAAGAAGAAGAAAGAAGAAGAAGAAGGAAGAAGGAGGCAGTAAACAAAAATAATTAAATGAAAAGAAAAGGAGGAAGGAAGGGTTAAGTAAGTTGTGACCTAAAAAAAAATATCTCAAGCAAGTGGATGTGAGTTGAGTAGTGTGTCGACATGAGTGAGGGAGATAATTGGGTCTGTTTCATTTTGTTTGCTCTGTTTCATTTATTCTTATTTATAAACTTTTATATTTTATAAAATATATTATATTTTAAATTATTTGTTTTAAATTTTAGTTTCATCATTAGTATTATAAAATTTATATTTGAGATATAAAATGTATAAAAATTGTCAACTATAAATTTTATTACGGTCTCATAAATTTTCAAACGGTCTGTTCATTTGCAAGATACATTTCAATAAAATTTATTTTTATTCAAGTAATAATAATTTTTAAAGTAAAACGCAAATTTATTAAGTTTAATAAAAACAATCGAATCAAGGTTTTAGTTTGACAAGTATTTTAAGAATCAAGTATTTTAAGAATAAAAATATAATACAGATTAATATAAAAATCGAGAAAGTTTAACTAGAAATATCTTGAGGAAGTTTATTTAATCGAAATTTTTCAGCCGCGTTTTTGAAGTAATTGAATAAAAGTTAAATTATATAAATCTTAAATTAAGAATTTTGTTAAAATGATTAATTAGTATTAATAAAAACACGGGGTGTTACATGTTTGTTGTTATTTATTGTTTTATTTAACTAGTAAGTAATTATATTAATGACTATATAAATTAAACTAGCTAAATCATTTAGATTAAAAAGTTAGAAAATTAAAGTGTTGAAAAACACTATTCATAAATATAAATGAAATTTTTAGTAAGTTTCATTTTAGTTTAAATCGTTTTAGTATAATTAGAATAATTAAATTATAAAGACTTTAAGTTAAAAACCGATAAAATCGAAAAATGAAATTTTGGAAACACCATGGGCTACTCACGGCATTTCTACATTTTTTAGGTTAAAATTTACTTTTATCACTTTTTAGTTTAATTGTTAAAATAATTTAATTAATAGTTAATGAATTGAATTAAGAAATTAAAAGAAATAAATCAATTTTATTACATATATAATACCACACGGTTTCACTAATTAAAATGGACCAAATTTAATCAAAATGAAATTATCACTAAGTCACTAAAGTTAAATAGTAATTAGAATTAAATTTTAGTATAAATCGATTTAGTTATAAATGAAATATATTAAACCGATAAAAATGTTTAACCGTTATAAAAACGAAATAAATCGTGTGCTACTGCCTTTGCAAATATTGGACTGTTGAACTCGGATATACGGACTAAAAAGAACCATCCACGACACTATGATTATTAAAAATGAAATTCGTTAAAATTAGTAAGTAGGTGACTAAATTTAACTAAGTCGTATTTTTAAAATAAATATCATTTATCACTTTTTACAAGCCGAACTTAACGTTTTTGAAACTAGATTTTAAACTTAGTAATTAAGTTACAATTTTAGATATTTTTAGATATTTTAGATATTTTAGATATTTTTAGATATTTTTAGATATTTTTGATATTTTTAGATATTTTTAGATATTTTTAAAATCATAAATAGTGACCGATGTGAATAGTGAATAGTGAAATATTGAAAATAATTGAAAATTTTACTAAGTATAGAAAATTTGAAAATGAATAAGTAAATGACTTAAAGTGTTTGAAAAACACTTAAATAAAATTTGACATACTAATAAACGTATCATTATAGAAACTTAAAAACGTTAACAATTAACAACACTTCAAATAATAAACGAACGTGTTATGTGATCATATGAAACCTATAATTCAAATAAAACGTTTGGCCGATACTTTGAGAGTCAGAATACGCGATATGTAAATATCAAATAAATAATAAATCTTGAGTAAGTTAAATAAAAGGTCAAGCTTGGGCCTCAGATAAGGGAACGTCAATCGTAAGTGAAGTGGGGTTATGTAACACCCCGTGTTTTTATTAATACTAAATAATTATTTTAACTAAATTATTAAATTAAAATTTATATAATTTAACTTTTATTCAATTACTTTAAAAACGCGGCTGAAAAATTTCGATTAAATAAACTTTCTCTTATACTTTTCTAATTAAACTTTCTTGATTTTATATTAACCTACATTATATTTTTATGTATAAAGTACTTGTCAAACTAAAACTTCGATTCAGTTGCTTTTATTAAACTTAATATATTTACATTTCATCTTAAAAATTATTATTACTTGAATAAATATAATTTTATTGAAATGTATCTTGCATTTTAATGAGTTTGAAAATCATGTGAGGCCAAGTAATAGAATTTGTAACTAATATTTTTATACACCATTTAATTTTAAAATATAAGTTTAACGTTATAGAAAATAAAAATAGAATTACAACGAAATATATTATACATAATATATTTTATAAAATATAACGTTTTATAAATGAGAGCGAATGAAACAGAGCAAATCGAAAAAACTGAGCAAATACTCCCTCACACTATGTCGACATTCCCCTTCTCATTGGGATATTTTTCTCAAATAAAATCTTCTCTAACACACCTTAAGTTTCATCCACTCATTTATACTGATATTTCCATGAGGCTTCCTCAACACTCATTTTACTCTTATCTTCTTCTTCCTTCTTCCTTTTTCTTAAAGTTATGATAATAATAAAATAAAATAAAAAAAAAACAACAACAACAACTTACAACAATAACAACAGCCGATAATATCAACAAACAACAAACGAACAACAGCAACAATGGCAGCCACAACAACACAACAAAACCGACAACCACAACACCCGCCACCATCACCAGCGCCGCTTGCCACCTTCACGGCCGCCATAGTCACCACCACCGTCGTCTCTCTCACTCGTCACCTCTGCACCTGTTCTATTTTTATTTTTATTTTTTTTTGGTCACCGGAGCAACAACCGTGAACCACCACCACAGCCACCGTACACCCCCACCGGAGTACTACCCTCATCAGTTCCGGCCACCGTCGACGTCACCATCGTGACCCCTGCTTCCCCTCACCGTAGCCCCTGCTCTCTCCTCCGTTTTTTCTCCCCTGTTCTGGCCGCCTCTTCTTCTCGGCCTGCTCTCCTCTGCCACCGTGAACCACCAGGCCTGCTCACCGTGGCGTTGCTTTGCTGTGCTTATCGTATTCAATCGTCGGTAAGTGTCGTCGATTAAATCGTTTTTATTCATTAAATTATCGACATTTGATTTGGCCATTTTAATTGATTTTCTCTGTTTCTCGCTCGCCGGAAATTCACCGGAGCTTCACCTCGGGCCACCACCGTGTCGTGCTCACGTGGTCCTGCTCTGCCTTGCCCTCGTATTCTTATTGTCGAGACAAATTTGAACACTCGTCTCCGACGCTTGTCCTTGGTCCACCGTGAGCCCTCTTCCTACTTCAATTTTTCAGTTTCAATTCGTTACCGTTTCGATTTTATTTTGTCGATCAAGTAATTAGCCACTTGATTCTCACTTCTCATTTTTCCGTCTTTTGTGGGTGAAATGTCGCTGTCACTTTCGAGTTCGGACCAAACCTTGTCGTGCTTTGGAAATCAATTAAGCCGGGTTTTATTTGGAGGCCTCAGTTCGTGTGCCTAATTTAGGTGACTCGATTTCTTCCTCAAAATCTCTAACATTAACGTTTTGGTTTTATTCTAATTAATCTGTTATTAAAAGTGAGCTAGTTATGCATTAGACACGTATGAGTCCCGTTTCAGTTTAATTTGATAACTTTGTATGATTAGCTATAGTATGAAATTGGGTGTTAATTTTAGATATAATATAATGTTGAATTGATTTGTGAAATATGATATTTATCTGATTTTGTGATAATATGTTTTGAGTGAAAAATGTGTTGTTGAATTAATGTTGAATTTAATTGTAATATTATCGTGTTAAAATTATTTGTTATGTGTAAATTAAAATATATAAAGTTTATGTATCACAAGTATAAAATAAAACTTAAAATATTACTAAAATAACTAAAGTAAATAAATTAAACTAATATAAAATATTTATGGAAATAAAGTATTTATCGTCACTAAAAATGTTTAAATAAAACACAACTAAAAATTAAGAGTTGAATAAAAAGGGTATTAAGTTTAAATCATTATTAAATCAGTTTAAAAGTAAAAATATAATTTAAGTTTCCCGTATAAAATTTCTAAGATAAATAGTTATGTAAAATGTCATATATCACATTTAATATAAAGATTATCTTATTAAAACTATAAAGCTTACAATGAACTTAAAATATACTAAATAAACATTTAGTTAAAATAATAAAAGAGAAATAAAGTACTTCAAAATATAAAGTAAACCTATGTAAAGCTTTTATTGAATAAAGTTAGAAGTTAGTATTATAAATATGGTTTAAGTAAAAGATAAAGTGTTAAGATGATAGTAATATAAAAAGATCAACTAAAATGGCTAAGTAGAAAGTTTAAGTTATAAAAAGCAGAAAAAGAAATAAAATGTAAGTGTAAGTATTATTGTATAAAAATTAGTTTCTATAATTTACTAAAGTGAAACATATAAAATTGAATACTATCACTAAAATTTGGAATACACTTTAAAGACGACTACTTCTAAATAGTTGTGTTATAAAATTTAAATGTATAGAGTTTAAGACTTTATAAATAGGTTTAAATAATTAAAGAAATAAAAGAAAAGTAAATAATTAGATATTAATAAGATATAAAAATATACTCCGTATAAAATTTCACTATTGAGTTATCATTTCACCTAAAAGAAATTTAACTAAGTGTCACTACATTTTATTTTATCAAAAATACTAAAATTTGTCGATTATCGTTTAAGTAATATTTTTACAAGTTAAACTAAATAGTATAACCACTAAATCACTAAACACTTTACGATTCAAATAAAAAGAATAAACAAATGGGGGTTATAATGAAATTCAATTATTTATAATACTAATAACTAATCTATTTTAAGTTGCTTAAAATTTAACACGAAACTTAAAAACTTTTGTATCACTAATCATAAACATACTTAAATTAAAAGCTAAACGAAACTAAATCATAAATAAAATGAACTACTCTTAATTACTAAAATATAAACTAAAAATACGTACAAAGTATAAAAATACGCATACGTATAAAAGTACATACAAAGTATAAAAATACGCATACGTATAAAAATACATTACAAAATAATGAATAGTGAAAATATTTAAAAGTTACGAACGGACTCAAAATAAGTATTTAAGTTTTTCTATGTGCGTCCGTCTACCTGAAGAGCTGCTAGAACTAAAATTTCATTATACAAAGTTCGACGATATATTTAAGTTTCAGCATTGTCATGTATTATATTTGAACGAGGAAATAAGAATTTAGAAGACGAACTACTTGAATAAAATACTAGGATTGTTCGCCATGTTGCGACTCTTGAAATTCAAGTTAACGAGGTAGCTGTATATGGGGACTTGGGCTCCCTATCGAGTTGCCCAAGGCGTAAATAACGATCTTAAGATTGCTACCGACACCAGATATACAACCTCGGAGATGGGGCATCCTTGATATTTCCGTGGGCCCATATATTAGTAATTGGAAGCCTTGACCCATCCGTGCAAAGTCTCTGGTGATAGTCGAACTTTTTCGTCGGTGATACCTTTTGAATAGCGAATACATTATGATCCTCGATTAGGTAGTGTATGCATACATTAGACAATGCGATTGAATCGTCCTTATTACCTTAGATATCTTTAGCTTTATCGGACATGTCCAAGTTATGTTGGTCTCCGATCGCTATCGCTACGGATTATGTCCGCATGCTCCGCCTTACTAACGAAGATTCATTTGTTATCACATGTTGAATGCATTTCCTTGTTTGTTTGATTATTATCTGAATGACTTGATTTCCGAGTATTGAAGTCGACTTATCGAGAATGATTATCTATGAGTGTTATGCGTTATGTGATTGGATTTATACCGTGTTTGAATCATCATGTATCCTTATATGTTTCTTTGCCTACCTCGCAATGTGTTTTATTTATTTATTTTATATATTGCATATGTTTTAGAATTGCATGATTGTTCACGACTATGTGTTTATTGAACTGATTACGACTTATGCATATATCTTGGATCAAGCTATGATTTAAGTTTTTATATGTATTACGATGTTATATGAATTGAGATGATGATTAAGTTTATATATTGTGTTCTATAAATTGTAATGTTTTAAGTTTCGTTTATCATGTTGTATGAGATTTAAATATCTATATGTGAGAACTGATATTATATGCTAATTGTCGAATTTTATCGAAATATGCAATTCACTGAGTTATACGCGTTTAGTCTTTCAAGTTACTTTTAATCATAGGTTAAATAAACCAAAACTTTGGTTTAGAGGTTGTTAGTTAGAATCACTACTTCGCTGCGAAATGAGATCCTCCCATTTTTGTTTTTGTCTCCGTTGCAGGAAATTCTCGAGACTCAGGATTATTGGGACGATTAGGATGTTTCGTTTGTGTTCGTTGAGAGATTGTAATATATATTTGTATCCTATGCCATTTGAATGTAATTTAATTAACATCCGGCATGTATTAGACTTAATTAATTTTCCGCCTTAGTTTAATTAAGTCACGAAAAACCGGGTTGTTACAGGTTAAGATAGTCTTGTGCGGATACCACTATCTCGGTCTCTGGCTTGGGTCATATCGAATAGTGTGGTTTAGTAGCGGCGACCTTATTCTTAGTCATCCTGCGTGCGAATTCTGGCGGCAAGTCGTATATGGCACAAGCCGTCTGAGATAATGAATATCTTGCGATCTTTTGTATCGAGAGCTTTAGGAAGTAGTCGTTTTATCAGGAGTTAAGGTCTTTATGAATAGCATGCCTATTCTTAAAGTGGATATTAGTGTATGCATCTTAGACTAGGGTTTTATTCCTATTTCGCTAAAGTTACTGTGGCCACCGTGACATTATGTCTTATGCGACTTTGCGGCTCTATCTCCTTGCGTGTTTCGTTCTTAGTGGCGCGACACTTGCATTCGTTCTTACCCTGCGTAAAGATTACTTGACGAGATCAGATCTCAAGTTGAATCATTTCGAACACTGTAAGATGAGATGCAAGTATTATAGTATTCGGCGTGGTTTACGAGTCGAGTAGCCTCTCCGCACTATGGAAGTGAGATGCAATCGATCGAGTACAAAGGCCTACTCACGTGGTGCTCGTAGCGGTATGTGTTTATGCATTGTATGTTTAATTGAGAATGAGTGTACCATCTTCGAAACCAAAGCACCACAACTTTCAGATTGAATCGAGTGCGCATGGCGAGAATGATAAGATATGTATGTTTGATTGCGATCCGATATCGCCAGAATGCCATTGAATTATCGCGATACTATCATCTTTATGCTATTATGTGTTATTTGCCTTCATAATTGAATATCACGCTTATATGATTTATCGCTTAAACCGCACGCTATTATGACTTATATGTCTTTATATGTTATATGTATTAAAGATGTTTATGTTTTTATCATAATGTTATGTTTATAAAGCGATAATATTAAACCAAAGTAATTGAAATCGAGGGTAAGTATGAGCATAAATAACATCGTCCATCAATGCATCCCCCATCGCTTATTGTGCAGACGCGTTGGTGAAATGGCTGGGTTTGGATGGAGCCACGACGCTTTTATCGCTTTTCCTTAGTTGTTTGAGAGAGATGTAATATATATAACGCTACTCTTTTGAATTCTCCGTATTTAGAGTTGCTTTATTCAACTCTTAAACGATGATGTAATATTTTGGGTTATTGTATAATTAATAATTTGGTTTAAGACTTAATTAATTTCGCGCCCAGTAATTAAAGTCGATTAAAAGCGGGGTTGTTACATAGTCACCCTTAAGTGGCTCGACCACTTGGTCAACATTTGACCTCGATTTGCGTACTGAAATTTGTCGTTCGAAATTTGTAGATTCATCGTTTGATTTATCGAGTTCGAATATTTAAAAATAAAGTTCAAATTCGAAGTATATCAAAATGGTTTTAGTTTAGGTGCGAGAAAAGTTGGAGTGCATTGGTTTAGGAAATATTTGAGCGAGATTGTCTAATTATTGATTTCCTGGTATGATTAGCTTAAATTAACACGGGGTGTTACATACTACTACTTCGTATTACGATTACATAATTTAATTAAATAAAGTCGTAACCTAAGTCTTCCATAATTTTTTCTATGCCAGTGGTTTCTCCCATTTCAATTAACATTTCAATGCACCCTTTCACTAGACCTTCATCAACATTAAGGTTAGTCGGTAGCTCTCCTTGTGCTTGTAGGCGGTTTTTGCTCATGTGTGGGATAGAGAAGGTATTGTGACCATTAACTTTGAGAATTTCAAGCATAACCGACTGTAAAGTCAAAAAGATTTTGTTCAATTTGAATGGACAATAGTCCAAAAATGATTTTTCAACCGCCCCCACTAATTCGTCCACAGTTGTTGCGACAATTTCAGACTGCAAAGATTGAATAGCTCTAAAAAACCCAAGGTCGTTTGTGTTTAAATCTGGGGAATTTGGGGGCTGAAATACTAGCTCGATATTAAAACCATTTTCCGTAGCAGCTTTTCTGAAATCTGGGTCATTGTTTGAGAAGTGTGGCCTTGCATTATCTTGTTGAATGTAGATGTGCTTGTCACTTATTGTCGGCCACTTTGCTTTGATTGCCGGAATAATTTTCTCGATTATACATTGTTTCGTAACTTCTTTATTCACGGAATCGATTGTTTTAGTTTCTAAAGTACCTGCACTCGCTCTTATTTTTGCTGCTCCTTTGAGCAGGTTGTTCTTTTGTGAACGGGAAAATACCAATTTTTCCGTCGAATAATAATTCACCCCCATCTCCGTAGATGGGCCTACTGACTGCACACATAAACATGACCTTCGTAATGTACCGCTTTGAATTGGTTGACCGGTAAGGCGGTTCCTCTACGTCGACCAAGTAATATCGTTGGTTGACTCTAGTAAGGTAGAACCACTTTTCATCTATATGTACGGTATTTGTCATGTCCTTGAATTTGATTGTTGTTGCTGATTCGTTGAGTTGGTTGACGGTTTGCTCGACTTCTATTGCATTGAGGCAATGTTTCAATCTGTTTACCTTGTTTACATCCGTCAAAACTGGATGTAGTGCACTTGAATGCGGTTTTAGTAAACCGTTGACCACCCACGAATGTACCGCTCCCGTTGACACTTTCGTTTTCTTTGATATGCGTTCAATTGTGCTCCTTTCCGAATACTTCAGTGATTTAATGAAGTCAATATCTGGTACAATTCGTTTATGATTTGTGTTACCGTATCTTTGCTTTTTACATTCAAACTTCCACCGACTCACTTTGTTTCGCTCTTTCCGCATTTCGCGATCGCTGTACCAGACACACCCCATTTTGCAGCTGCTTTATTCACCGCCCCGTGCTCGAGATGTCCATCATTGAATTTTTCCAGCAAGAATGTGGCTATATCAAGCCTTTCAGTTTCTGTTAAACACTTCCTTGATGTGTTGGGATTCATTTTGTGTTTGTATTTTACTGTTGTAGTCGATATTTTGGACTGTAACGAACTTAAAACGGACTGATGGACTATTATGGACTGTTATTTGTTTTTTGGTTGTGGTTTTTTTTTTTTTGGTTTTCTGGTCTGATTTAGAGAGTATTTATATATGCAGTAAAAAAAAATTGACATCTGAAGTGATGTTTGGTGGGAAAAACTGAGCTTAATGAAGTTTGGAGGGAATTTATAAAATTTTGAATTTTTGGAGGAATGCCTATCTGATTTGATTTACTTATAATCAACTTGATTATGTATTTTGTTTTTACTGAAAATCAATAATAAAGTGATATTTAACCCACATGCTCTCTTAATTACTGTGACATCATCAATTTCTTAATAACTGTGCATTGACCTCATGTTGTGAATGGTCTTGAATGGAGGGAGTATAACATTATGATAAAAACATAAACATGCTTATTACATATAGCACATAAAGACATATAAGTCATAATAAGCATGCGGTTAAAGCGATAAATCATATAAGCATGATATTCAGTTATGAAAGCAAATAACAGATAATATCATAGCAATAGTGTCACAAAAATCAGCAGTATTACGAGGCGATATCAAATCGCAAACAAACATACATATCGTATCATTCACATCATGCAGACTCGATTCACTTCAGAAATTTGTGGTCTTTAGTTTTCGAAGATGGTACACACTCATTCTCATTTAATCATACAACAAACAACACATACTGCTTACGAGCCTGACCACTGAGTAGGCCATTGTACTCTAGTCGCTTGCATCTCACTACCATAGTCACGGTGACTTACTCGACTCGTAAACCACGCCGAATACTATAGTACTTGCATCTCATCTTCTAGTGTTCGAAATGATTCGAACTTCAGATACAATCTCGTCAAGTGATCTGTACATGTGGTAAGAGCGAATGCTAGTGTCGCGCCCACTAAGAACGAAACACGGCAAAGAGACAGAACCGCGAGATGACAATCGCAATAAGGTCGCGGTGGCCCTGGTAACATTAGCGAAATAGGGGAATAAAACCCTAGTCTAGTATGCATACACTAATATTCACTTTAAGAGTGGGCTATGCTATTCATAGAGCACCTTAACTCTGAATAAAACGACTATTTCCTAATGCCTGACCCAAAAGAGTTAGCATATTCCTTATCTTGTACGGAGTAGGCTATACGACTTAAGGCGTAACGGCATGGGCAGGATGCACAAAGCATATAATGCTGCCGGCTAAACCACACAATTCGGGATGACAATCGCAATAAGGCCGAAATAGTGGCGTTCGCTACATGACTATCTTAACCCCACTTCACTCACGATTGACGTTTTCATATCCGAGGCTCAAGCGTTTGACCTTTTATTTAACTTACTCATGATTTATCATTTATTTGATATTTTATATCACATGTTACTAGACTCTTCTAGTCTCATCGTCAAACGTTTAAGTATTTTATTTGGTTTCATATGATCACATAACATATTCATTTATTATTTGAAGTGTTGTTAATTATTAACGTTTTTAAATTTCTATATTGATACGTTTATTAGTATATCCAATTTTATTTAAGTGTTTTTCAAAACACTTTAAGTTATTTACTTACTCATTTTCAATTTTCTATACTTAGTAAATTTTCAATGATTTACAATATTTCAAATTTTGAAATTTGAAATATCTTTGAATTTTGAGACGTAACTTGTTTTACAAGTTTCGTGAATTTTTCACTATTCACGTCCCGGGATTTGGAAAGATAAATTGTTCAACAAGTTACCTCAAATTCCATTAAAATAGGTTTTGGGACATTACTTGCTCAACAAGTTTCGTCCCGGGTACTATTCACCGTCTTGAAATTTGGGGCGTTTCTTGCTTAACAAGTTTCGTCCCAATTTACTATTCATCGACACTATTCACTTGTCACTATTCATCTCAGTCACTATTCATCGGTCACTATTCACAGCGGTCACTATTCACGTCCTAACTTAATTACTAAGTTTTAAAATCTAGTTTTAAAGTCGTTAAGTTCGGTTTGTAAAAAAGGTGATAATCGAAAATTATTTTAAACTGAGACTTAGTTAAATTTAGTCGTCTATTAACTAAATTTAGCGATTTTCATTTTAAATAATAATAGTATCGTGGATGATTCATTTAGTCCGTATGTCCAAGTCCAACAGTCCAATATTTGCAAAGGCAGTATCACATGATTTAATTCATTTATAATGGTGACTTATTTTTATCGGTTTAACATAGCTCATTTATAACGAAATCGATTTATACAAAAATTCGAATCTACTAACTATTAAACTTTAGTGACTTAGTGATATTTTCATTTTGATCAAATTTAGTCCATTTTAAATGGATATGTCGTGTGGTTATGTATGTATATTATAATTCTTTTATTTCTTTTAATTTTCTTAATTCAACTTATTAACTATTAATTAAATTATTTTAACAATAAACTAAAAAGTGATAAAAACAATTTTTAACCCAAAGCATGGTTGGTGTTCTAAATTTTGTTTTTCGATTTTATCGGTTTTTAGCTTAAAGTTTTTATAGATTAATTATTCTAATTATACTAAAACGATTTTAACTAAAATGAAATTTTACTAAAAATTTCATTTAACTAAAATTTTGACCTAAAATATAAAGTTACATTTTCTAAATGTTTTTCTAAATGTGTAAGTTGATTTAAGTGATGTTAATAACATTATATAAACTAATAACTAAACATAAACAAAAATTAACAACAAACATAAGCTAAAACAAAATCAAAGTGAGTACAAATGATGAACACACATGAAAGAACTTAAGAACATCAACAACAAAGTCAAGAACACAATTTGCAATTTAACAACTTATAATTTATTTTTCTAAATTAATTCTTTTAACATGATAACATTCATTTTAACCCTACTTAATCTAACATATTATTTACAAAAATTAAAAGTGAAAATTTATTAAAATAAAAGGGGAAAACCGTGAGGAATGCACACACACGTACAATTTCTATTTTTGATTTTTAACCACTTTAAACCCATTGTTAATGTTTCACATAATTTTTATATAAGATTACTACTTAAATAAAACATAAATAAATATGTAAATCATATGAACAATAATTAAAAATACTCAAAACTAATTTAACTACACATATTAACATATTACTATACTTTAACTATTATCAATATTACTTATTTATTATCATCTTATTATACTCCACATAACATACACACACACACACACACATAAATTATGTTTAACATATTTTAACATAAAAATCATACTTATAAAATCATAATAAAAATCAAATTAATTTACAAAAGAGGCTAAAATGAGATATAACTAGTCACCTTATTTGGTAGAGTTATCGTCGGGGATCTAAAATAAATTTTAGATTGGAAAATATTCACCCATAAAACCCAAGTTTTCCACCCAAAATAATCCTTGCAAGTTAACTCCTAAAACCCACTAATTAAACTAGAACACTAAAGATTTATTAGAATATTATTAAGGGTTATATTTTAGAGGATTTTGGAAGAAAAAAGAAAGAAAATAAAGGAGAGAAAATGGAGGCAAGGCTACGGCACTTTGGAGAGCAAATGGGTGATGTTTTTGCACTTGTAAATAATGAGGATATGTTAGTAAAGTTTTAGGTCAAGTAGATTTAGGATATGTTTTGTTTTTAGTAAATAATGTTTAATTAAAATGAATTTAGGAGACAAAACAAATCAACTTGGCTTACTAGTGTCATCAACACTAGTTAGGTTTAGAAAATGTTCCCCCGATATTTAAAAATGCTTTTACGAAATAAATCAGATTACTGAAAAGCTCAAGGCCAAAGACCGTAAAAGTTAAAGTGTGCGCGTTTGACGATTTTTCGAAATATCTCTACTTTTGAATTCTAAGACTAAAAATATTTTATTTACTATTTAAGAAAATATTTAAAAGTGATTGAAATGAAAATGGTAGTATTAAAGTAGTAGTATTGTATTTGTATAAGTATTTTTATTATGTATTAAACTTTAAATTTAAAAACAAAAATAAAAATGATGATGATAAAATTAAAGGTGTAAGTAAAATTTGTAGACTTGTGTAAGAAAATGGAAGAGGATAAACTTGGAAAAATCCAAGTCAAAAAGATCAAGTAAATTTTTCGGGCTCGATTTTCATTTTCGAAATTTTCGATTTGCGCGATCGCGAAAGGTTTCGAAATAAAAGATTTGATCTTAAAATAGTGTTTTGAAATAAAATCGGAAATAAAAATAAAATAATTTTCGAAAGGTACTAATAACAAAAATTGAGTTTTAATCCTCGAAATTTTGAATAAAAATTTCCTAGGTCGAAATACTTATTTTTTTCGTTGAATTTTATAGATTTAAAGAATTATATTCAACCGTCAAAAATTTAATCAATTTAAATTAGGTGTGACTTATAATTTCGACAATTTAGAAAAAAAGTTAGTTTAATAGAAATGAAATAGTAATTAGATATTAAGATTAAATGATTTAATAAAAAAAAAATCAAAATGATTACTTTTGTTTTGATGATATGTTTACTTTTTAAAATAAGAAGAAAGTGGAAGAGGATAAGATGGCTTGACCTTGATTTGCGTGTTTGAAATCGTTGACTTGAATTTCGAAGACGGAAAAAGTATAAGGGTCCATTTTTATTTTGAAAACGAAAAATGTTCGGAACTGAATTATGTGAATAAAAGGTTTTACATTTATTTTTATGAATAGTAACATAACTTAACCTTTTTGAAATTTGAAAGGCGATATTAATTTTATGTTGATTTTTATAAAATTTTGAATTGTGTTTCTTTTTTAATTCTAAAGATAATACAACATATTTTATTTTTCAAAAATTTTAAATTTGTACTTAAGAAATTTAGTATTATTTGGCGAAAAAAATTCAGACGCATTTTATTATAAAGAAAAATGATGAATTTAATTTAAGGAATTAAATTCTATTATAATATTGTGTTAAAATAACACGGGGTGTTACACACGCTGTCGTGTCCGTACGAGCTCTCACGATGACATATGTAACTGACGGATGGACCGCCGGTAAGATCTATGGCGACCAAAAGGCCGGACAGTCCTGCAATTCAATGTCTGTTACGACCAAAATTTTCACCTTCCAGAATAGACAGTTTTGGGCTGATGGAATAATCACCGCACATAACAAAACAAAATAGAAATGGTAGTTATAGTCAACAACAAGTCAAATAAGGAAGTTATAAAAGTTAAGGGATCATGGGAAGACAGTCAACAGAGCAGAAATGGAAAAGTGGGTGGTTATTTAACCGCCAAAGCTAGTGGAGAAAGTGCCCTAAGAAATAGGAACTGATTTGCAGCAAGATATGTGTATATATATAGGAGCTCATTTGTACATTTTGAGACACCTTTTTCTGCGAGCATTAAAATACTTAAGCACTAGACTTTCATACTACGATAATTGCATTCAGTTCTGTACGTATTGCTGCGAAAGTGATCATCTTTACAATATTGTACTTTGTAACCTTTCTCACAGAATTAATAAAATTACTCATGGCTTGGTAGCCCGCAATTTTCCCCATCTTCTTTTCGGGATTTCTACGTCATCAATCCTGGTGTCTTTAGTTTTGTCCCAAAAGCTCAGTTCTGTTCTATACCGCAAATAGTACTAGTTGATCCACTTTCATTCATTTTCACTCTTGTAGAAAATTTACCAAAACAAATTGGCGCCCACCATGGGGCATCTAGTTTATTAATTTGCGGTTTTTTTCTCACAAAAAATTCACGAAAACTATTTCTCTCATAATCAAATGGCGGATAGAGATTTGGAGCATTGTCTAAAGAGTTGCAGGATGCACAAGCCAAGATCCAGCAGATGTTAGAAGAGAATGCAAGGTTGAAAGAGGCAGAGTCTGCTCTGAAGACCAAGTTGGATTCCACCAAGGGGAGTGCCTCAAAGATCAAGCCTGGAGCATCCTTGAGTTCCATCATAAGGAAGATAGATTTTTCCAATTTCGACGAAGATGAGGACTTAGAAGACCAACTCCTAGGGGCCGAGTCAGAAGAAGAGGCAGCCGAAAATTCTGACAAGAGGAAGGGTAAAAAGAAGTTTAACTTTACCCTCATGATGATGCAGGAGTTGCAGAAGTTACATGACAAGGTCTCAAAGATTCCAGGAGTGCCTGCTCTAATAGAGGAAGCTGCCCAGGATAGTTTTGCAGACTCACCTTTTAGTGATGTTATAGCCTTATAGGGGATCCCTAAGAAGTTCTGTACCTGGCATGAGGTTGTATGACGATACTGGAGATCCCCAGGACAATATAGCCCAGTACAAGCAGATGACGTATACTGTCCCAGTACCGAAGGAATCCAGGGAGGCGTGCATGTGCAAGGGTTTTGGTTCTGCTATGTCTGGACCAACCCTACAATGGTTTGTGAATGTATCAAATGGTACAATTAAATTGTTTGCAAACCTCGTGAATATGTTTGTTGCCCAGTTTGCTAGTAGCAGGAAGTTAGAAAAGCAAACCAGTGATCTGTACATGATTGTGCAGAAGCAGGACGAGTCTCTCCGTGATTATCTCCATAAGTTCAACAAGGAGAAGATTTCCATCCCCAACTGTGACATAGCCACTGCTATACAAGCCTACAGGCAGGGTTTGGTGAGGAATTCTGAACTGTACCGTGAACTAACGAAATATCCGTGTGTTACTTTTGAGGATGTACAGGCAAAGACGCTGGCCCATATCAGACTTGAAGAAGACGCTTTCAGCCGTCAGGACAGCTCAAGCTATGAGAAGGTGAACAGAAAAGCGGACAGTGGACGTACCCAGAACAGACTAACGCTATACCACAGGCCATCCAGAACACAAGTCCACGTTGTCAGTTCTGAGACGGTAATGTTGGAGTTAGTGTCCTCCACAGTTAGTGCAATAACATAAATAAATCTCTAAAGGTACACAGGGTACGTTTCGTATTTAATCAGTTGATTAACGTTTATCGATAACGGTTGGCTTGCTAGATAAGTTTGACGTTATTGTCATACAGATGGCGGTGATCAACTGGTCCCTAAGAGTCACACCTAAAGGATGTGTTTGAGAGATATGATTATTTGAGAAAATGATCATATTGATGCCTTACTTAATGACTAAACGGTTAGTCAGTGTTGTTGACTAAAATGTTAGTCGACAGGATGATGTTACTGACTAAAATGTTAGTCAGTATAATGGTGATACGGCAATTTAATACAGATTAAATAATACTAGCTGAGACGAATTAAATGTAATTCGTAAATTGAATATAAAATGTTATATTTATTTATTATGTATAATGCAAGCTAATTAAATATAAACCGTTATAATTAATTAGTAAATTATAAATATATGGATATTTATAACATATTATAGTCGGTCCATACAGATGACACTAGTAATTTATTGCATTATATTATAAGCTAAAATGACCAAGAGAAAAGTGTCCAGATTCATTCTGACCCGATACACTTTGTATCTTGATCAATAAGTGAAGTATTTGAGGAGAATTATATCTCCCGAAATACTAATAGTTGGCCGGCCATATAGGGTTAGGAGTAGTATATTAGGTTTCCTAATTCTACTCTAATTAATCCCTAATTGATTCACTGCTTCTATAATACAAAACCTTGAAAAGAAAAACAGTTTTCTCTCTAATTTTTCTAGCAATTCAAGGGCATATCCTAAACACATCTTGGGTGAGATTATTAGGAGATACCATACTTTTGGTATTATTCTTAGGCCGATTTACAAGGTTTTAAAGGTTATTTCTAAATCTGTTTTTCATGTTATGCAATTTCTTTTATGACTTTAAATCTTATAAAGTTTTTCATTATAATCCTGTGATTTTAAAGGTCTATATACCGATATAAACCTACAAGTGGTATCAAAGCCTTAGGGCACATGAAATTTTTATAAGGTTTTAATAAAAATCGATTTTGTATAACTTTATTTCAAAACTTTGTAATGGCCGAATTGTTTTCTAGTTGGCCGTGTGTTTTGTGTTGATTTTTGGATTGTTTTTGGTCTCTTTGATTCATAATTATCGATGTTTTAAGATGTTAAAATTATCTCTTATGAATTTGCATTAGTTTTGATTTAATACCGATTGAATTAAAACTTAAAAAGACCAAATTTTGTGTATGTTAATGAACATATCTTGTTGTTAATCATTAGATCTACAAATTCATGATGTTTAAATTAAAAAGTTAATTTGAATACCTTAAATCAATGTTTAATACGGATTAAAATTGAGTTAGTATCGCATAACAGAATTAAATCAGTTTAATTCGTTCTTTGATATTGGCCGAATTAAAATTTTTTTTTATGGTAATTTTTTTTATTTTTATAATTGGCCGAATATTTTTCTAATTTAAAAAAAAAAAAAAAAATTTACTTATTTCGGCATTTTTATTAATTTGGCCGTATATAATTTATTTTTTTTTTAGATTTGCTTTTGGAAAATTAAAATCTTGTGATATTATAAAGATAATATAATTATTTTATGTTATTATGAAGTAGTTCATAATAAACATGATACCTAATATTTTAAAGAAGTTTAGAATATTCTTGTGATCTAATTTATGTTATACTGATAATATAACTTATTTCTTTTGAATTATTGTTTTGATTATAAGATATTATGAACAATTAAGGAATTGTTGCATAATTATAATCATTTAAAAAGGGTGGTAAAGGCAATTGGCCAGTCAATTCCGACTTACGCGATGAGTGTCTTTAGGCTACCTGCTAATTTTTGCAATGACTTACGGTCTCTTGTCTCACAATTCTGGTGGGGTGTTGATAATGGCAAGCGGAAAATTCCATGGGTTGCTTGGAAGAGGATGTGTCGACCGAAGAGGGAAGGAGGGATTGGCTTTCGAGATTTTGGACAGTTTAATAAAGCGTTGCTAGGTAAGCAAAGCTGGAGATTGCTAACTGAAGTTGATTGCTTGATGGTCCGTGTGTTAAAGGGTAAATACTTCCCCGACTGTGGTTTTATGGAGGCCGACCTAGGTCGCCAACCGAGCTACGTATGGCGCGGTTTTTGGGAAGCTAAAGACGTGCTTAAGCTCGGTGCACGGAGGAGAATAGGGGATGGTTCGAAGACAAAAGTGTGGACTGACCCGTGGATTCCTAGGACGCAGTCGAAATGCGTCATTTCTCCTCGTGGTATCAACGACGAGGGGCTGCTGGTGGCAAATTTGCTGACTAACGAGGGGCGCTCGTGGGATAGGGGAAGAATCGCAGCTCTGTTTTTACCGTTCGAGCAACAACGGATTCTTAACATCCGCCTTGGAGAATTCGATTCGGATGATCTTTGGTGTTGGGATGCGGATAAGAAGGGCGAGTATAGCGTAAAGAGTGCTTATAAACTTCTCACAGGTGACGACGTGGATGGTACAGGGCAGTCTGATAGTAGAACGGAGGAAAAGCTTTGGCACAATATTTGGAATGCACCGGTGCTACCTCGGATCAAAGTTCTTTTCTGGCAATTGTGTAGTAATGCACTTGCTACGAAACACAACATTGCAGCCCGTTTGGATTTGACGGATCATTTTTGCCCACGCTGTCATGACTGCGTCGAGACTTGTCTCCATGTTGTTCGTGACTGTGGTTGGGTTGGGGGGGTTTGGGATGGCATGGGAAGTGAGGTTACACCGTGGCATGGAGGGGAGGGAGTTCGGGATTGGGTAGAAGGCGTGTTTAGGGAGGGAGGGGTGAAGGAAAGAGCGGAGTTCATGACGTGTTGCTGGGCAATTTGGGAGCGTAGAAATAAGGCGATTTTCGAGGACGGTATGTGGAGGGCTGATTGGGTGGTACGGCGTACACACGATCTCATGATGGAGATGACTATGGTGAGGGATGACGGTAAGGTGGGGAGGAAGGCTGGAACAGAGCGTGGGAGGGACGATGGGCATCATAGGGGGGCTGGTATTCGGGGGGAGAGGGTTGAGGGCGATTCAGAAGGATGGCTGCCACCCGTGGCTGATGAATTAAAGGTGAACGTCGATGCCGGGATTATGGAGGGGCTGGGTGTGGGTTGTGGAGTGGTCTGCCGTGATTCGTTGGGAGCATTAAAGTGGGCTGGAGTTTATCAGGTGGAGGTGGAGTGGGACCCAACTTTTGCCGAAGCAATGGCTGTTTTGGTAGCGGTGAAGGAGGCTCGACGTGTTGGAATTCGCAAGCTGGTGATTGAGAGTGACTGCGCACCTGTGATCGAGGCGTTGAAATTTCGGAAAGCTGATCGTAGTGATATTTCGCTGGTGTTTGATGATATTCACACTTTGTGCCGCTCTTTTGAGTCGGTTTCCTTTTCTTTTGTTCGTAGGCTTTTTAATTCTGTTGCACATTCTTTAGCTCATTTTGTGCCGTGGTTTGTAGGACAACGGTTTTGGCAAGACAATATCCCTCATGATATTGTAATGTTGGGCGAAGCCGATCTATCTAATAATAATTAAGCCCCCGCTGGGGTTTTGTTCAAAAAAAAAAAAAAAAGGGTGGTTTGGATTTAATCAATTCTTTTTGCATTGGTTTTGTTTAGTTGATGCTTTATGTTTGTGAATGTATGTTTGAATGAATGGTTTAAATTTTTCGCATTAATTTTGTACAAACGGTTGTAATTTACTAGTGTGGCCTTAGAAGATTGTGTTTTCGTAATGAAGTAAACACAATTTTGGTTGTATTTGTGAGATCTCGAATCTCCCATCTTCTAATATTTTTAATTTTGGCATATTTTGGATTAGAATGTAAATAGGTTTATTTTGTAATTCAAAATGTAATTATTGAGAAGATTCAAGATGAAGATTCAAGATGGACTCCCACTTGAAGCCCAAGATGAAGAATGAAGACAAGCTTAGGGTCCATGGAGAATTCCAATTTGTATTTGTCTTTATTTTCATAGGGATAGGCCACACTAGGTGTTTTTTTTTTTTCCTTTTTGCGTTTTCTTTACCGTTTTTCATTGCATTCACGTTAGATAGTAGCATCATATTCCGCCTAAACTAAACCAAACCACCTAATATGCATGAATATGGATCATATAGTTGCATTTATATCATGGACATACGGATGTCACTCGTTTTAGGGCTATCACCTCAAATTAATCATTTACATAAATGCTAGATATTTGTTCACTTAAAATGAATTAAAATGAGATGATGGGACCTTCCTCTAACACTAAAATTGAGATTAGTCTTTATAGGAAAAGCATGCTATGAGCCCCTTCTTCGTCGGTAGGCATGTAGGACCTTACTCTCCACATGACCCCTTCTACGTTGGGTAAGTAGTATGCGTTGACCTATTTTACCTCAACACTATAGTTCGAGTAATATCTCGTAGTTATGGTGGACTATTAGATAGGATTTACTGAAATCTATCGACCAAGAATTCTAACAGTAGAATTAGCCAAGAGGTTGGCTTATCAATTTAAAGAAATTGAGTCTTGGGATCGCTTATATAATTCTCGAGGGAGGTCGATTATATGAGTGCACGAGTCATTGCATTAAAACGTTATTGCTTTATGACTTAAATTTTTAAAACTATGATTTCTTATCTTCTCTCTTCTTCTTCTTCTTTCTTTTCACAGTTCGTATACGTTATATACAGATATAACCACTATAACTAATGGCTGTACGTACTGACGAACCAATGCCAAGTGCTACACTAGATCGCGAATCATGGCTTAGAATTTTTATGGGCAGCATGAATCAGTCTACTCGACTGAAGCATGATGGGTCCAATTTTTCTGATTGGGAGGCCGCATTACGGAATGCCGCCATCGCTGACGGTAAGCTCAAGTACTTGACTGAGCCACTGCCGGCTAAACCAGCTCCCGATGTAGGAGCAAATGAACTCTATCTTTACAATGATTTCATGATGGAGGCGGGTGCGATACGTAACGCATCATCTATTCAATGGAATCCAATTTGCAAAGAAGGTTCATAACCCAGGGTGCAAACAAGATTTTCACCACCCTAACCAAAGCGTTCTCGAAAGCTCCGAGAATCAAGAGTTACGAGTATACCACTCGTTTCTTTGAAGCTAGACTCCAAAAGGGCCAACCGGTTGGTTCACACCTTCTCGCCATGATCGAGAACGTTGAGAAATTGGAGGAGCTTGGTTGCAAGATCGATGAGAAGATCATCATTGATCGAGTGCTCCACTCTTTTCATGATGGGTATGCCCTCTTTAGGGCAAACTATTACATGAATGACATGTAGAAAAGTCTGCATGAACTACATTCACTCCTCGTACAGACGGAGAGTGATCTGAAGTTAAGTGGGAGCATGAAACAAGATGTTCTCATGATTGGCAACAAGAAGGGTAAGGGTAAGGCTCCGGCTAACCTAGCTGTAGGTAAGCCAAAATTCAAGAAGCCAGTGGTTGCTAAGAGTGGGCCTGGTGAGTCTAGCGGTAGCTCACAAGGCAAGGCAAAAGCGAAGCAGACCATGGAGTGCCACCATTGCCACAAGTCTGGGCATTGGAGGCGAATCGCCCCGTGTATGTTGAGGACATTAAGGCAGGCCGCGTCGTTCCTGTTGGTATGTCTTCTTTTATTCATATGATTGAGATTAACCATGCAAGTTTCGGAACTTGGGTACTTGATACTGGTTGTGGTTCTCATCTGTGCAATCATTTGCAGGGCCTAAGAAGCATCAAAACTGCAAGAGGTGATGTGGACTGCGAGTGGGGAATAGAGCAAGAGTTGCCGCTGCTTTCAAGAGGAACATATGTAATCCAACTCCCGAGCGGATTTGAGTTATTTACGAATAATCAAGCATTATGTACCTAGTTTATCTAAAAACATTATTTACAGATCCGTTCTTGATAAAGAAGGATTTTCATTTTAATAAAGGATAATAGTGTATTTTCTCTTTGAATGAAATGATTTATGGTAAAGCTGGTTCCATGAACAGAATTTAGGTTTTAGATCAAATCACAGAAATAATGCATGTGAGTAACAAGAAAGCAAAGGTTGGTGACAAAGATCAAACCTATCTATGGCATTGCCGTATGGGACACATAAATGAGAAACGCGTGAAAAAGCTCATTGATAGTGGGACAATAGCCCCATTTGACTATGAAACTTTTGGCACGTGTGAATCATGTCTTATAGGCAAAATGTCTCGAATTTCCTTCAAAGGTGTTGGAATGCGCGCTGCTGACCTATTAGGACTCATACATACTGATGTGTGCGGACCTATGTCAATCAACGCTAGAGATGGCTATAGGTATTTTATCACTTTCACGGACGATTTGAGTTGATATGGTTATGTCTACTTAATGAAGCATAAAGGTGAGTCCTTTGACAAGTTCAAGGAATTCCAGAATAAGGTTGAGAACCAACTGGATAGAAAGATAAAAGCACTACGTTCAGATCGTGGTGGCGAATATCTTTCAACTGAGTTTGATCGACATCTGAAAGACCGCGGGATAGTACTACAGTTAACTCCACCCGGAACACCGCAACTGAATGGTGTGTCCGAACGCAGGAATCGGACATTGCTTGATATGGTTCGATCCATGATGAGTCACACGGTTGTACCTGACTCATTGTGAGGTTATGCTCTTTTGTCAGCTGCTCTTATACTTAACCGAAGTCCGACTAAAGCTGTTGACAAGACTCCATACGAGTTATGGAAGGGAACAGTCCCTAACTTGTCCTTTATTCGGGTTTGGGGGTGCGAGGCTTATGTCAAGTGGAGACACGAGGATAAGCTTGGCCCGCGATCGGTCAAGACATACTTTATTGGTTATCCAAAAGGAATGTTTGGCCATTACTTCTATTCGCCAACCGAACAACGAGTTTTTGTTGCGGCTAGTGCGAAGTTCTTAGAGAAAGAGTTTCTCGAGGACAAGAGAAGTAATAGAACCTTCGATCTGTCGGAGATTCCTGAACCAACAACCGAGCAACCAATGGAGGAAGCTGTTCCTTCTTCGTCTGCTGCGGTCAATGTCCCTTTGGAACCCAGGAGGTCGGGTAGACTCTCCATTCCTCCAGATAGATACATCGGTATGGTTGAGGAGTGTTAGGATCATGGCCCTAAAGGACTCCTCTAACCATGCCACTAATCACTTATAGTGGACTTCCGGACCTAGTTGTGCATGTTAAACTAAACGGTGTATAATTGAATTAAATTACGGTAATTTAAAACAAAAGAGTAAGGACCTTCTTTAAGGCCTCAAAATGGAGCTTCTTTAGTGTTCAAAATAGAACACCTCCTTCCTTAATCCACCCTAGGATTAAACCAACTTATACTAAATAATATATCTAGATTATTGTAGTATAATACTTAATATTATAGAGGTAATATTATAAGTAAAATAGTGTAAAATTGATCAACTTAATTTGATCAATTTTGATCAAAAACATATGGCCAAAATGGAGTAATTTTGGCTGATTTTTTTTTACTTGATTTTGTGAATTATTATGTGTGAATAATGTCCCTCACAACTTGCAAATGTTGAGTGTATATATAGGCAAATATGAGTGGAGAATTAGGCATAAAATTGACCAACAATATTGACTAAAATAATGCTCATAATGAGCTTATTTTGGCTGATTTCTTAGGCCCATTTGGGTCATTTTTGGTCCATTTTATTTGAGTCCATTTGATATTATTTAGTCCATTTAACACTTAAATAAACTAATTAATAAAAATAATATATGTTGGGACCAAAATATTCACATGGTCCAATAGTCTGAACAAAGCAAATATGCCCAAGTCAAGGAAAGGAGAAAACAAAAATCAGGTCCAGGACCAAGAGCATAGCAAACTTAAGAAGCCTGGACCAGGGCTACGCCTGGGCCAGGAGGGACAACAAAGGCATCTCCTCACCCCCAGTTCAGCACTGAAGGGCAAGGAGATGAGAGACAAACTGTTGGGACCAGAAAACCAGGCTGGTCCAGGATCTACAAACAGGTCCAGGCCGTGCAGGCGAGTCCAGGATCTACAAACGAGTCCAGTCAGATGTGACAGTCCAGGATCCACGAGCAGGTCCAGGACGTACAGACAAAACAAAGGTGCAGGTCAGGAGAGGAAAGGTCAAGATGGGCCAAGCCCAATAAAATAGCAAAGCTAAACCCTAAGTCAAGGAATTATCAGCTAAAGAGTAGAGATGGAGAAGTCAAAGAAGTGGTACCTACTTTCAAGGAGAGAGGGAGAAACACAAGCAACCACCCACCTAAGAAAACTAAATGCAGGAGAGAAGAATATGGAAAACCTAGTCTAACCCCCCTACTAAAAAGGAGGAAGCTGACCTATTTCTAAGGAAGGAGTTGAGGACCCTAGAAGACTCATGAAGCATATAAAAGGAGCAGAATTCAGAGAAAAGATTCATTCATTATCCAGCTCAAGCACACAACTCAACATACAACATTTTTACTCAGCTCTCAAGCATTCATTCATCATATAATTATTTACGATATTGTTGTACTCTGTACCAGTCTGTCCAGAACCAACCCTGGTTCTGTCCAGATCCTGTACTACCTGTTCCAGAACTAGTGAAGATCCTCTCCTGGCTTGGCGCCCGTGGTTTTTCCCTTAACATTTAAGGGTTTTTTCCACGTAACATATCGTGTGTCTTGTTCCATTTTTCATTGCTTTTCTTTACGTTACAACTCAATAATCACAATCACAATTAAAGGATAGTACTAGTAGATCCACAATCACTAAAACGAACCGTGTGAGAGAATCACCCCGAACAGATTGGCGCCGTCTGTGGGGATACTAGTTTATTAATCCTACAAAAATCTCAAATCAGTGCAAAACCTACCAACGGGAAAGATGGAAGGTCCAAGCGCAGAAGCCATGCTGAAGCTCCAGGAGGAATTGCAACAAGCCAAGCAGGCTGCAGAGGATGCCAAGGCTGAGGCAGCAAGACTGAAGGAGGCTGAGGCTGTCCTGAAGAAACAGCTAGAGACCTCTGCTCAGAAGAAAGCCTCAGGATCCAGGATCCCACCAGGTACTTCATTTTCTGATGTGATCAAGCAAATTGACTTCTCTATTTTTTCTTCTGGTTCAGGATCCAAAAACAACTCGGGGGGCAACCCTGAAGATGACTCAGGAGTCAACCCTGAAAGTAGAGATGACGATCCAGGACAGCCAGAAAAGATCGATGCAGGACAGATTATGCTGTACATGGTCCAGGAGATCCAAAAGTTGTCAGACATGGTGCAGAAAGTCCCAGGACTGCCCCCACCAATAGAGCTGGCCAGGCCAGAAAGTTACGCTGATTCGCCCTTTGATGATTGCATAGCAATGGTGGAGATGCCGAAAAAGTATACTCCGCCAAACCTGAAACTCTATGATGGGACAACTGACCCCCAGGAGCATGTTGCACAATACAAACAAAGAATGATCAATGCGGCTATTCCCATGGAGAAACGTGAAGCCTGTATGTGTAAGAGCTTTGGCTCTACTCCTAACTGGTCCACTTGACATGGTTCACCAATCTTCCAAACAGAGTATCGGGACCTTTGTCGACTGGTCAACATCTTCAACGCCCAGCTCACAAGAGCGTAAAGTTGGACAAACAGACAAGTGACTGTGACTGTTGTCCAGGAAGAGGATGAGACCTTGAGAGATTTTCAGACCGCTTCAACAAGGAGAAAATTTCCATTCCGAGATGTGACATCGGCCGCAAAGAATAGAGGCTTTCCCAAGGCTTGGTAAGAGATTCTAGACTTTATATTGAACTAACCTGCTATCCTTGTTCTACCTTTGAAGATGTGCAGGCCAAAGCTCGGCCCCGGTCGAGTAGAAGAAGACATGTCGCTCAGACACAACTCCATGAGAGTAACAGGATAGCACGCAGGAATCCCGCCTACATGGGACACAAAGTGCTGCACCGCCTGCACTAGGCGAACCCCTGGATCCACAAATACAAATGTTACAGATGTACCACGAAACCTTCCTGCCCAAGTAAGGATGTCTACAAATTAAAAACCCTAGAAGGTAAAATGATCCCTAAATCGTGGTAGGTCACTCATCTCTAAGCTTTGTCATATGTAATTTTTTATCTCATGTCAAAACCATTACTGACTTGAGCGTCGGAAGGCCGTTGGCAACAACGCCAATCCGCCGGCCCCGACCCAAATCTGTCCGACAGGATCAAAACCCGCAGAAGCAGACTCACAGAGCAGACTTACAGAGCGCATATGCAGAGCGCATAAGCACACCGGATCAAGAAACAAACCGACAAACCAAATACAAAAATAAGGGCATCAAATTTCAAAGACGACTACAAAAACGGGACAGGGAGTAATGTCCGTTAAGGGAGCCCCAAGGTGTGGTCGCCTAAACTTTCAAACGCATGCATGCTACTTGACAAATTCAAAACAAAATTTGTGCGCACCAAAATAGATGACAAAACAAAAAGACTCATGACATATCCACAAAACAAAACAAAACAAAACAAAACAAAACAAAACAAAACAAAACAAAACAAAACAAAACAAAACAAAACAAAACAAAGCCACACAACCATCTATGATGTCCTTACCGTCACAAAGACAAAATGATCCCAAGACAAAACATGTCCAAATAGGCGCCATACCCCCACCAAATTCAGAATTCCGATTAACAAGTCAAAGTTCCTTGCAGGACTCACACTACCAGCCTTCCAAGGAACCTGCGCTCAAGGCCTGTCCCACAAAGACCATACAAATTTGATCACCAATAACAGTCAATCCTGAACCAGCGGTCTACCCTGGACCCCTGCATGGGAATACATTTCCTCACTTCCAGGCCAGGCCAGGAGACTGAGGAAATGGGGGGCAAATGTTGGGACCAAAATATTCACATGGTCCAATAGTCTGAACAAAGCAAATATGCCCAAGTCAAGGAAAGGAGAAAACAAAAATCAGGTCCAGGACCAAGAGCATAGCAAACTTAAGAAGCTGGACCAGGGCTACGCTGGGCCAGAGGGACAACAAAGGCATCTCCTCACCCCCGCCAAAGATCAAGGGCAAGGGAGATGAGAGACAAACCGTTGGGACCAGAAACCAGCCGGGTCCAGATCTACAAACAGTCCAGGCCGCAGACAGTCCAGGATCTACAAGCAGTCCAGTCAGATGCATGTGTCCAGATCCACGAAAGGTGTCCAGGACGCATGCACAAAACAAAGGTGCAGGTCAGGAGAGGAAAGGTCAAGATGGGCCAAGCCCAATAAAATAGCAAAGCTAAACCCTAAGTCAAGGAATTATCAGCTAAAGAGTAGAGATGGAGAAGTCAAAGAAGTGGTACCTACTTTCAAGGAGAGAGGGAGAAACACAAGCAACCACCCACCTAAGAAAACTAAATGCAGGAGAGAAGAATATGGAAAACCTAGTCTAACCCCCCTACTAAAAAGGAGGAAGCTGACCTATTTCTAAGGAAGGAGTTGAGGACCCTAGAAGACTCATGAAGCATATAAAAGGAGCAGAATTCAGAGAAAAGATTCATTCATTATCCAGCTCAAGCACACAACTCAACATACAACATTTTTACTCAGCTCTCAAGCATTCATTCATCATATAATTATTTACGATATTGTTGTACTCTGTACCAGTCTGTCCAGAACCAACCCTGGTTCTGTCCAGATCCTGTACTACCTGTTCCAGAACTAGTGAAGATCCTCTCCTGGCTTGGCGCCCGTGGTTTTTCCCTTAACATTTAAGGGTTTTTCCCACGTAACATATCGTGTGTCTTGTTCCATTTTTCATTGCTTTTCTTTACGTTACAACTCAATAATCACAATCACAATTAAAGGATAGTACTAGTAGATCCACAATCACTAAAACGAACCGTGTGAGAAAATCACCCCGAACAATATATATACTTAACAATTTAAGTAATATAAATGACAATTATATCAATATATAATTTATCACTTTCGACTCAAATATTCTCCATTTTATTAACCTATAAATTTTATTAGTCATTAATCTTCATTAATAACAAATAACCCTTTTAGTAAATTAACACTTAATTATTAATTCACAAAATCACAAAATCTTTTATTATTCAATTATCGCATAAAAGAATAATAACACTCTAGTTCCGTATCTTATATACGTTACATAATTTATTACCTCTTGACTAACGTATTAGTCTTAATATTAAGTCTTTAGTTATACTATATCAAATATAAATAACTAGTCTCTGTTGGTCTTCCTCCCATTAGGTGTGACCGAAAGGGATCAGTTGATTACCGCCATGTCATGACAGTAACGTCAAACTCTAGCAAGCCGAGCGTTACCGATATACGTTAATCAATTGACTTATATAAAGCTATATTCCCTTTATTCCTCTTAATGAGATTTATTAAGTATTCGCAACATTGTGGAGGACACTCACTCCAACAATCTCCCACTTGTCCTTACAAGTGTTGCGACACCGATTCTCTTGTCACTTTGATCTCCCACTCAATGCAAGGTGTCCTTCATGTCGCACTTGCAATTGATCTGATCTAGAGTGGTTTTCTCGATCTGGAGAATAACTGTCTGACCGGAAGAATCTACCATAGATTACTTCCGAGCGTGGCCACGCATTTCCAGTTATTTCTCCTCGAGTGGCCCTGAGATACTGAACCCCGACGAGGGTAGACAATTCCTGTTACCCATGTAGGCCTGCAATCGAACACAGATCACCATGACCCAGAATATACCCTGTAGCCTCCTTTACTGCAGACGACATAGGATATAAACCAAAGTCACTGAAGCTGCATCGACTCGGACTAACGCTAACGCCTAAACAACCGACTCAAAGGAATACTTCAGAAATTCTTGCCACGACCAGGCAACAAAAAGAACTCTGGTTAATGGTCACAGCCCAGCAGAGTATCCCATAGCCTGCCGAAGTAATCGATTGGTCATACTGTCTATGACCTATGGTTACTGAACTCACCATCAAATCGATTCACAAATCAGTCACTAGAGAGACGTCACCTCATATAAGTGACTAGGGGCTAAATACTAGGTTGATCCCGCTCACTTTAACAAGGTTCAGTGTTGTCTCCACAACTTATTGGGACAAACCGAGTATAAACAAAATAAAAATTGAATAAAAGTAAATCATAAATACTATATATGTAATAAAATTAGATGATCATATATCAAAAAAAAAATTTTACAAATCCAAAACCCTTTTTATACCCATCGAAACTACATGACGGTTATGTTTCGATTGAGGTAATGGTTTGGTTAATGGGTCAGCGACATTGTCGTCTGTCCCTACATTACATATCATAACTTCCTTTCTTTCCACATAATCTCTAATCACATGGAACTTCCGAAGTACATGTCTAGATTTATTACTAGACTTGGGCTCTTTAGCTTGAAAGACCGCCCCATTATTGTCGCAAAAAATGGGAACTGGTTCTTCAGCTTTGGGGACTATCTTTAGACCCTCTAAAAACTGTCGAATCCAAACTGCCTCTTTCGCAGCTTCCGATGCGGCTATGTACTCAGCTTCCGTTGTAGAGTCCGCTATTACTGGCTGTTTGGAACTCTTCCAACAAACTGCACCTCCGTTCATAATGAAGACATATCCTGATTGAGATTTCAAGTCATCTCGATCAGTTTGAAAACTAGCATCCGTATAACCTTTTATACGTAGCACATCATCTCCTCCATAAACAATAACTGAATCCTTTGTCCTTCTCAAGTACTTAAGGATATTCTTTACCGCTATCCAGTGACTCTCACCTGGATTAGCTTGGTACCTACTCGTCATACTAAGAGCATATGACACATCTGGACGTGTACATATCATAGCATACATGATTGATCCAATCGCCAAGCATATGGAATCAATTTCATCGCTCAACATCCTTTGTTCAAGAGGACACCGTGATTTGCCCAGAGTAGTCCCATGACCCATAGGTAAGAACCCTCTTTTAGAGTTCTTCATGTTGAACCTGTCAAGAATTTTATCAATATAAGCTTCTTGACTTATCGCTAACGTCCTTTTGGATCTATCTCTATAGATCCTGATGCACAAAATTCTCTTTGCTTCTCCCAAATCCTTCATCTGGAAATGATCTGCAAGCCAGCTCTTTACGTATGAGCATAGGTATATCATTCCCAATTAGCGTTATGTCATCTACATACAATACTAAAAATACAACTTGACTCCCATCGAATTTCGCATACGTATTACCTGCCTCAACACTTCGAGTAAATCCGTTTCGCTTAATCACCTGATCAAACCGGTGATTCCAACTCTTGGATGCTTGCTTAAGACCATAAATGGACTTCTTGAGCTTGCAAACTTTTTTAGGATTTTTATGATCGATAAAACCTTCAGGTTGTGTCATATACACCTCCTCATCCAGAATCCCATTCAGGAAAGCGGTTTTAACGTCCATCTGCCAAATTTCATAATCATGAAATGCAGCAACTGCAAGAATTATCCTAATGGATCGAAGCATAGCTACTGGAGCAAAGGTCTCATCATAGTGTATACCATGAATCTGAGTGAAACCTTTAGCTACTAGTCTAGCTTTGAAAACATCTGGGTTTCCATCCAGTCCGTATTTGATTTTAAAGATCCATTTACACTGAAGAGGTCTGACTCCTTCAGGTAAATCTGCCAGGTTCCAAACCTGATTTTCGGACATCGAATCCATTTCAGATTTCATTGCTTCAATCCACTTTTCGGAGTTAGTACCAGAAATAGCCGCTTTCTAGGTAGCAGGCTCGTCACTTTCAAGAAGTAAAACGACCTGTTCATTTCCTTCTTCAATCAAACCTAGATGCCGATCAGGTGGGTGACTAACACGCCCTAACCTTCTAGGCTCAGAAGGCATGACAACTGAGTTAGCAATAGAAGAACCGATTTCTTGTGTCACAACCTCAGTTTGTGGCTCTTGAACTTCGTCAAGTTCAAATTTTCTCCCACTCTGTCTTCTAGAAATAAATTCCTTTTCTAGGAAGACAGCCTCACGAGCCACAAATACTTTGTTCTCGTGACGGTTGTAGAAGTAATAGCCACGCGTTTCCTTTGGATATCCTATAAAGATACATTTCTCAGATCTCGGTGCTACCTTATCGTCAGACTTACTCTTGACATAAGCATCACAACCCCATATTCTGAGAAATGATAGAGTAGGTACTTTCCCTCTCCATAATTCATATGGAGTTTTCTCAGCTGCTTTGGTCGGGCTACGATTCAGGTTAAGAACGGCTGCCTCAAGTGCAAAGCCCCAAAATGAGTCTGGTAGCTCAGTCAGACTCATCATCGACCGAACCATGTCTAATAGAGTTCGGTTTCTTCTCTCGGCAACACCATTCAATTGTGGTGTTCCTGGAGGAGTCAATTGTGATAAAATACCACAATTTACAAGATGATCATCAAAATCATTAGATAGGTATTCACCTCCACGATCTGATCGTAAAGTTTTGATTTTCCTATCTAATTGATTTTCTACTTCATTTTGAAACTCTTTAAACTTTTCAAAAGCTTCACTCTTATGCCTCATTAAGTAGACATAACCATATCTACTTAAGTCATCAGTAAAAGTAATGAAATAGCTATACCCACCTCTGGCTGAAGTTGTCATAGGACCACATACATCTGTATGTATTAGTCCCAGCAACTCACTAGCTCGTGTTCTTTTTCCAGTAAAAGGACTACGAGTCATCTTGCCTAAAAGACAAGATTCGCAAACACCATATGATTCGTAGTCAAATGGCTTCAGAAGACCAGTAGAAACTAGTCGTCTTACGCGTTTGTCATTTATGTGTCCTAAACGACAATGCCATAGGTAAGTTGTATTTGGATCACTTGTTTTGAGCCTTTTATTTTCTATTTGATAGACGTCTTTTGCCAAATCAAGAATATAAATACCAGCAATCGATATTGCACAACCATATATCATTTCATCGGATGAAATAGTACATTTTTGATTTTTGATTACAAAAGTAAAACCTTCTGTATCTAGTACAGACATAGATATTATATTCTTACTTAAAGTTGGAACATAATAACAGTTATTAAGATACAACTCTAAACCGGAAGGCAAAACAAGTACATATGTTCCTACTAGGATGGCCGCTACCCTAGCTCCATTCCCTAGCCGCAGGTCCACATCTCCTTTAGCTAGTTTTCTTGTTCTTTCCAGCCCCTGTAAATGATTACAAAGGTGAGAACCGCAGCCTGAGTCAAGTACCCAGGTACTAGCTGAAGTATAATTAACGTCTATCACATAGATTGAGTAGGAAAGCTTACTTTTGGGGACGACCTTTCCAGTCTTGATGTCCTCCAAATATTTCGGACAGTTTCTTTGCCAGTGTCCGACACTAGAGCAATAGAAACATTTTGTGTCCGGTTTGGGCCCGTTCTTCGAGGATTTGGACGTACTCGCTACAGTAGCTTTGCCCATATCCTTCGTACTAGCCGATTTATTCCCTCTTTTAGGGCCGGGCTTAAACTTCCCTTTACCTTTAACCGACATATTGTACACCTCTCTACGACTGCTCCCACTAGCTCTCATATCAGTCTCTACTTGTACAAGCAGAGAGTGAAGCTCATGTAGGCTTTTGCTCATATTGTTCATATTATAGTTCATATGAAAGTGAGCAAAACCCTCATGTAGAGAGTGTAGAACTCGATCAACCGCAACTTCTTGCGTGATCGCAATACCCAACCTCTGCAGTGTTTCCACATACTCAATCATTTTGAGTACGTGGGTCGATACGGATCGCTTCTTCATGCGGCGAGCCTCAAGAATCGGCACCAGCTGCATCACAGGATTCGGGGAGCTTTCGAGAAACTGTTTGTCAACCTTGTGTAGATTTGATGCGATGTCAAACCCACACACCTCCTCTGTTGTTCTTCTTGTTCCATCGAAAAGAGTAGAACATTCCGGATCGCATTGGACTCCCTATGATACTCATCATAGGTGTCCTTAACAACAGAGTTGGACGTTGGTGTCGGTATAGGAGGGGAAGGATCAACCAAGTACCGTAATTTGCCATCTGCTATGGCAGCACTACGGAGATTGGCATCCCAATCCAAAAAGTTGCTACCATCGTCCTTCAGGATAAACTTATCCATAAAGGAGCGTAGCCAAGAAACTCGCTAGATGCGCAAATGGTAGAAGGAGGAAGAAGCGAGATCATTATTAGGAGGAGGAGTAGTATCATCAGTTGTAGATGCCATAATTAATAGTAAATCTACAAGCGAAAAAGGAAAAACTATAAGCATTTCATGATAAACGATTAAACATAAAAGCATCCATATAAAGATCTCCCACTGATTTATATGAATGATCCCGAGATCCAATTTTAGTTAAAATTGAGGACGGTTTAGCCGTTCCATACCAATCTTAAGTAATCTTGGTGAGTCAACCTTTGACTGATTCTAACACTTTTAGAACTCTCAGTCGTCAGATTTTACTTAAATCCGACTACTAGCCCTAGAATTCAAGACTTGTCTTGCATTCTATTGAGTCCAACCAATTTTCACTCGTAATAACTCGTTTATTACCCTTTTTACCCAAGGTAGAAAGATTACACCATGAGGCTTTACTCGCATCCGACTTAACAAGGGATTTATAGGTGCTACTAATTGGTAAGGCTAATCTCAATTTTTAAAATGAGATCAGAGATCTTGTCGATTAATCGTTAATTCCCTTTAAAGTGAACTAAATAGGCGAATTCTAGACGATTTTATCGACAATATATACTACACTAGTCGGTTATTTGATTAGTTTGGCATGTTTTAGCGGGTGACTCTAACGCGCTAAAATAAAATGAAACAAACAAGAATTCCTAGTATGGCCATCTAGCTAATCTAATTAACTAGTGTAATACAATTATTTACAAATTGGAAGCCAACGCCTTTGGCCCCAATATGGAATCTTCGTTTGGAACTCCTTTCCAAAATGGCATCGTCTTGTAATTGGATCACCGTCTTCTTAAATAAATACAAGTATAATCCTATTATACATATATTTCTAAAAAGAATAAATAATCAAATACAAGGGTGATACGAGATCACAATTATATTACAAACCGATCGGTATTCCCTTTCATTACGGGTCCTAAATACCAATTAAACTAGGCCATACTAGAATTCATGCATTAAATATGAATCACATTCAAACCACATGCATAAACAATATAATCCGATTATATAAAATAAAATAAAACATGCCAAACTATCAATTTACCAATTTAACTTGAATATCGATTTATGATCTTTATCGTCTATTAAATCAAGTTTTTAACCATTTAAAAAGTTGGATCAACACTCAAACCAATTTTGAGCTTACACTAAGTTTCTAAACTGATTTAGAATGGTAATTTAGTCACCACTAATTTACTTAACATAATTTGATCAAAATTGCTAGTTTTTATCGCTTTTATCGTGACCGTTACGATTGCTTGCCAACACTATCATAACCCTTATGAAATATACCAAACTCAAACTTTAGAATGTGGTCCATGTTCTACAAAAGAAAAAAAATCGAATTCGACACCAAAAAATTGGGTGGTAATTCGGATACAATGAACTCGACCCCATAAATGGGTGGTAGTTCAATTAAAATGAACTCGACCCCATAAATGGGTGGTAGTTCGATTAAAATGAACTCGACCCCATAAATGGGTGGTAGTTCGATTAAAATGAACTCGAACCCATAAATGGGTGGTAGTTCAAAAACAAAATAAAAAAAATGGCAGCATTTCGACTAAAAATGAATAAATTTGACTTTACCGATTTAGCTGTTTTTAACCGTTAAAAACCAACTAAACTAAATGAGATTAATTCTTTTAATTTCAAAATTTTTAATCTCAAACACTTTGAGTATTCTACTGGCATGTCAAATTTACATTTTAGCTAAAATTAATATGCAATTTAGTCAATTAAACCGTTTAATTGTCAAAATTGTTGTTTTTATCGTATTTTAGCCATTTTTAGTCGTATAAGCGATAAATAAAGCGAAATTTTGTAAAAATTAATTTACAACCAGAATGATATAAAGATCATAAAATGAATATGCAAGCCATAAAAATGTGATCAAACTCATTTTGGTCACAAATTTCAGCTCTAGGCCGAAAAAGCTCACTTTTACGGTTTAGTAGAACATGCAACAACAGATGGCTCTGATACCACTTGTTAGGATCATGGCCCTAAAGGACTCCTCTAACCATGCCACTAATCACTTATAGTGGACTTTCGGACCTAGTTGTGCATGTTAAACTAAACGGTATATAATTGAATTAAATTACGGTAATTTAAAACAAAAGAGTAAGGACCTTCTTTAAGGCCTCAAAATGGAGCTTCTTTAGTGTTCAAAATAGAACACCTCCTTCCTTAATCCACCCTAGGATTAAACCAACTTATACTAAATAATATATCTAGATTATTGTAGTACAATACTTAATATTATAGAGGTAATATTATAAGTAAAATAGTGTAAAATTGATCAACTTAATTTGATCAATTTTGATCAAAAACATATGGCCAAAATGGAGTAATTTTGGCTGATTTTTTTTTACTTGATTTTGTGACTTATTATGTGTGAATAATGTCCCTCACAACTTGCAAATGTTGAGTGTATATATAGGCAAATATGAGTGGAGAATTAGGCATAAAATTGACCAACAATATTGACCAAAATAATGCTCATAATGAGCTTATTTTGGCTGATTTCTTATGCCCATTTGGGTCATTTTTGGTCCATTTTATTTGAGTCCATTTGATATTATTTAGTCCATTTAACACTTAAATAAACTAATTAATAAAAATAATATATATACTTAACAATTTAAGTAATATAAATGACAATTATATCAATATATAATTTATCACTTTGGACTCAAATATTCTCCATTTTATTAACCTATAAATTTTATTAGTCATTAATCTTCATTAATAACAAATAACCCTTTTAGTAAATTAACACTTAATTATTAATTCACAAAATCACAAAATCTTTTATTATTCAATTATCGCATAAAAGAATAATAACACTCTAGTTCCGTATCTTATATACGTTACATAATTTATTACCTCTTGACTAACGTATTAGTCTTAATATTAAGTCTTTAGTTATACTATATCAAATATAAATAACTAGTCTATGTTGGTCTTCCTCCCATTAGGTGTGACCGAAAGGGATCAGTTGATTACCGCCATCTCATGACAGTAACGTCAAACTCTAGCAAGCCGAGCTGCTGGAGTATACGTTAATCAACTGACTTATATAAAGCTATATTCCCTTTATTCCTCTTAATGAGATTTATTAAGTATTCGCAACATTGTGGAGGACACTCACTCCAACAAGGAGAATGGGAGAGACGACGTTTTACTCCTTGAGAGTAACGAACCCGTAACCTATAAAGGTGCCATGACGTGTTCTGAATCAAAGCTATGGCAAGAAGCCATGCAATCCGAGATGGACTCGATGTACGAGAACAATGTATGGGATCTGGTTGACTTACCTGATAAGGCTAGGCCTCTTCAGTGCAAATGGCTTTACAAGATAAAGCGATCTGTAGAAGGACAACTAGATATATACAAGGCACGACTAGTGGCAAAGGGTTTCACTCAAGTGCAAGGGTTGCACTATGATGAGATCTTTGTACCCGTAGTCATGCTTCGTTCCATTCGGATTCTCTTAGCGATTGCCGCATTTCATGACTATGAAATATGGCAAATGGACGTGAAAACCGCCTTCTTAAACGGTTATTTGGAGGAGGAATTGTACATGGTACAACCCGAAGGTTACACATATCCTAAAAATCCTAAGAAGGTTTGCAAGCTTAAGCGTTCCATCTATGGACTTAAGCAAGCTTCACGGAGTTGGAATCATCGCTTCGACCAAGTGATAAAGGAGAATGGATTCGCTCGATCGGTCGAGGAACCATGTCTATATATCAAGTCGAGTGGGAGCAAGATTGTCTTCCTAATACTGTACGTCGATGACATACTCTTGATTGGGAATGACATACCTCTTTTAACTTCGGTAAAAGTATGGTTAAAGAACCATTTCCAGATGAAAGATCTGGGTGAGGCACAACGTATTTTGGGGCTCCGTATCTATAGAGATAGATCACGACGGATGTTATCCCTCAGTCAGGAGTCTTATATAGATAAGATTCTTGAGAGGTTCAGCATGACCAACTCCAAGAAGGGGAACCTTCCAATGATCTCTGGAGTGCACTTGAGTAAAGCTCAAGCACCAAAGACATCGGAAGAGGTCGAGCGCATGAGTCGGATTCCATATGCATCAGCTATAGGATCGATCATGTATGCCATGATATGCACACGTCCGGACGTGGCATATGCATTGAGTATGACGAGCCTATACCAAGGCAATCCAGGTGAAGCACACTGGATGGTCAGAAGAACATTCTTAAGTACCTACGGAGGACTAAAGATTGGGTATTGACTTATGGAGGAGACACTGAGCTATGCGCAATCGGTTACGCAGATGCTAGTTTCCAAACGGATCGAGATGACTCGAAATCTCAATCCGGATACGTTTTTACTCTTAATGGCGCTGCGGTCAGCTGGAAAAGCTCCAAACAAACAGTTATAGCAGATTCCACGACTGAGTCCGACTACTATGTCGCTCGTGAGGTCGCGAAGGAAGCTATATGGATGCGTCAGTTCTTACAAGGACTAACTGTAGTTCCAAGTTCGAATGACCCGATCACCATCTATTGCGACAATAGTGGTGCCATCTTCCAAGCGAAGGAGCCGAAGTCCAGCAACAAGTCTCGGCACGTGCAAAGGAAGGCTCACATGATCCGAGATTACGTGGAGCAGAAGGAGATAGTGATTGACAAGATTGCTACGGATGTTAACATAGCAGATCCTCTCACTAAGCCGTTGAGACATGATAAGCATGAAGGGCACGTTAAATCCATGGGAATTAAGCGTGTTCCTGAGTTGTATTAGTTGTTTGTATGGATTGACACATGTTTTTTTCCTAAAACTTCTAATAAAATCATCGTTTTGTTTTATATATTGTTTTTCATGAGGGTTGTGCAGACAACGTTGAACACCTCAAAGTGAACTGAATTGCTTTATATTTTGTTTTAGTCCGTGATCGCCTACACGAGCTGATAACTCTGGCGATTATTTTGTAACGTCGATTGATGGTGGGTTCAACGAGCCATAAGTCAAACTGTTGACTGATCGATCACAGATGCGGGTTTACTGAAATCACACAGGACAATTTTTGTGACGACTACATGGAGTCCTAAATGTTTCAGAACATTAGGTGTCGGGTCGTGGATAGGACATCCATAGTGTTCCTAGAGTCGATTCTTTTGACTATCGACTGTCTCTTGAGATTAAGGCAGATTTTGGGTGACTTTGGTTTTTTTCTCACGGTCGACCGTAACAGGAGGCTAAGTAGATTTTCACTGGGTCATTTCATGCTGCGCTTACATCTGCAAGATTCGAGTTGAGGGAAATATCCAAACTTCTATCGAGTTGTAATATTTTTTCTCAGGGCCACTCGAGGAGTTGTAACTGAAAATGCATGGCCATGCTCGAATATTGATTCGTTTATCAGTTAAGTTACTCTCTAGTCGGGGAAACCACTCTTGATTCTGATCGCTTGTGAACTACGACCTTTGAAAGTACGGACTTTGCAAATTGGTTTACATTGAGTGGGAGAAATTTATTATGGATATGAGAATCGGTTATCGCACCTACACTTGTACGGACAAGTGGGAGATTGTTGGAGTTAGTGTCCTCCACAGTTAGTGCAATAACATAAATAAATCTCTAAAGGTACACAGGGTACGTTTCGTATTTAATCAGTTGATTAACGTTTATCGATAACGGTTGGCTTGCTAGATAAGTTTGACGTTATTGTCATACAGATGGCGGTGATCAACTGGTCCCTAAGAGTCACACCTAAAGGATGTGTTTGAGAGATATGATTATTTGAGAAAATGATCATATTGATGCCTTACTTAATGACTAAACGGTCAGTGTTGTTGACTAAAATGTTAGTCAGTGTGATGATGTTACTGACTAAAATGTTAGTCAGTATAATGGTGATACGGCTATTTAATACAGATTAAATAATACTAGCTGAGACGAATTAAATGTAATTCGTAAATTGAATATAAAATGTTATATTTAATTATTATGTATAATGCAAGCTAATTAAATATAAACCGTTATAATTAATTAGTAAATTATAAATATAAGGATATTTATAACATATTATAGTCGGTCCATACAGATGACACTAGTAATTTATTGCATTATATTATAAGCTAAAATGACCAAGAGAAAAGTGTCCAGATTCATTCTGACCCGATACACTTTGTATCTTGATCAACAAGTGAAGTATTTGAGCAGAATTATATCTCCCCAAATACTAATAGTTGGCCGGCCATATAGGGTTAGGAGTAGTATATTAGCTTTCCTAATTCTACTCTAATTAATCCCTAATTGATTCACTGCTTCTATAATACAAAACCTTGAAAAGAAAAACAGTTTTCTCTCTAATTTTTCTAGCAATTCAAGGGCATATCCTAAACACATCTTGGGTGAGATTATTAGGAGATACCATACTTTTGGTATTGTTCTTAGGCCGATTTACAAGGTTTTAAAGGTTATTTCTAAATCTGTTTATCATGTTATGCAATTTCTTTTATGACTTTAAATCTTATAAAGTTTTTCATTATAATCCTGTGATTTTAAAGGTCTATATACCGATATAAACCTACAGGTAAATTCTGATGACTCCCTTGACATTAACAATCTTGGTGTTGGTGTCCCACAGTTGATTGCCAAGTTGGAGAGCTTTGGAAATGCCGCAAGATGGCCCAAGAAGAATGAGCATCCAAATCTAAATAGAAATCCCAACAAGTACTGTGAGTATCATGGGGATATTGGCCACAACACGAAAGAATGCTACGCCTTCAAGAAGAAAATAGCGTACCAGCTCAGAATTGGATGTCTAAAGGACATCATCAGGCCGGTCCAGAAGAACCCGGGCAGAACTGAGAGTGCCAAGTCCCAGGACTCCATGGCACAGGAGTCAGACAAGCCGCCAAATCCGCCGCCGTATACACATTAGGTAAAATTCATTAATGGTGGTTCAGATATCCGTGGTCTGACCTATTCTGCGGCCAAAAGGATTGCTAAAGAAGAGAGGATGCAACCCCCAACCAGAATAGAAAAGAACTGGGAAACAATAACTTTTGATCATCAAGATTGCGAAGGTATTCCAGAATTACACTATGATAGCCTAGTGATCAAGCTTCAAATTGAAAGTACTCTTTTGCGCCGAGTTCTGGTTGACGGGGGCAATTCTGTGAACGTGATCATGCTGGATGCGTTAAAGAAGATGAGAATAGGCCAGGACAAGCTAACCAATAACTCAAACGTTCTGGTAGGATTGAGCGGCGAGGTCAAGCATACCTTGGGAGAGTTTTCATTACCCACCTATGCCTAGGGAGTATCCTCTTTCGAGAAGTTTAATGTTATTGATTCTTTGACTTCGTATAATGTTCTGTTAAGAAGGCCATGGATCCACAATCGTAGGGCTGTGACTTCCACTTACCATCAATGTGTTAAGGTTCCAACCCAGTGGGGAGTCATGGTGATAAAGGGAGAAAGGTAGACCGCCTAGGAGTGTTACAGAGCAGCCTTGAAGCCCTCACTCACCAACAAATCTCTCGCATAGCAATTACAGAAACCAGTCAAGTCAATAGTGGAGCCAGAAAAGACAGGATTGGAGATGGATCAGATCTGCGTGGACCAGTCTTGCCCAGAAAAGAAAGTATTGGTAGGTAGTGATGTACCCTCCAGTATTAGGTACGATCTAATTAACTTTTTAAAGTCTAAAAAGTCAAGTTTTGCTTGGACCCACTTTGACATGAGTGGGATCAGTCCTGACGTTATCACGCATAAGCTAAATATTGACCCGAAGTTTAAGCCTGTGCATCAGAAACGCAGGAAGTTCGCACCAGAAAGAAATGATATCAACAATGAAGAGGTCTAGAAGCTTCTGGACATGAATATGGTAAGAGATGTAATGTATCCAGAAAGGTTGGCTAATGTGGTTGTAGTACAAAAAAAGAATGGGAAGTGGAGAGTCTGTGTAGACTACACAGATTTGAATAAAGCCTGTCCCAAGGACCATTTTCCTCTTCCTCATATTGACACTATGGTAGACAAGACTGCTGACCTTGAAGTGCTTACTTTCATGGATGCCTCTAGTGGTTTCAATCAAATCAAAATGTATCCTCCAGACTAGGAGGGGACGTCCTTCATGACAGACGTGGTATCTACTGCTACACTGCTCTGCCCTTTGGACTCAAGAATGCTGGTACTCGTCAAACTGAAATAAGGAAACTCAGGGACAAACCTGGGGACTCCAACCGCGAGTCCGCAGACGGCTAAGCATGGGAGCCGCCTGAACTCTGGCGGTTCCAAGCCCTCACCTTCCCTTGGTCATGTCTTTGAAATTTTCCTTATCACCTACTTTCCTTATTCCAAACTCGGTGGAGAGCTGCGAATTCATGAAATTCGAGGGTCCTCATGCAATCACAAACACTTTCCTTATTCACAAAATCTCAAAACACATACACACCACATTTTGCAACAACATTTCATTTTAGCACTCTAGCAAGCAAATACGTGTCTCCTACGCGTGACAAAGCACAATAGACATGCTCGTCGTCATCATTTTAACAAAACATTTTTGCATCTCTCGATATTTTCAAAATCCTCATTTCAAAATCATTTTGAAAAACAACAACACAGTCCCAATCGGGACAATTTTCACAAAGTACTAATGTAACAACCCGGATTTTCAAATAAAATAAAATACGTTTTAAAAGGTTTTAGGTAAGAAAATGAAGATAAAATGAAAGCCACGGTGGCGGAAACACCGTGAATCCGAGTCATTACTCCCTACTCAAACAAATAACAAAAGATAGTAGGCCTTGAGCCTAACAAATGGGGAATAAATACCCCTTACAATCCAACTCCAAAAGACATAAGTACGAAAATGATAAATAACAACAAGTCTAAATCCAAAGTCTATTCCAAAACGAGTCAAGCTAGCTACGGGGAGTCCATCTCACAAGTTCCTCACACAATCCCATCCCCACGCATACCTGCCACAAAGAAAGTAACAGCCACAATCAGTGGGGAGTAACTAGGTGCTCCTCAGTCATATTTCAACATATAAAACACAACCAACAATTCAACAAGTACCTTACCTGGCCTACGGCCTATGATCAAAGTACAACAAAAATGAAACCTCAAAGCATACTCAAATAGTAACACAAGCAATAATACAACGATCTCAAGTCAAGCCATCACAAGTTATTTCAATCATCAATAGTCAACTGCAAGAGTAAGCGCGGAGGACTGGGTGAAGCAACAAGAATCACCCCGGAACGACAAAAGTCCCAACCCTATCATGAACGACAAAAGCTCCTCAAACAGTTTAAATTTGGCCAAACCCACCGCGAACAAAGACGGTGTCACCGCGACCAAAATGGTGTCGACATATAATCAAACCATAGTCCCTATCCGTGACAAAAGCGGATAGGAACCCCTAAGGGCGGTATCCGTCCAAACTAGGACGTTGTATCTCCTCACGACGCGTGCTAACAAAGGCACGTACGCACACTCAACTCAAGCTCAATCAAACCAACTCAAATTCAATGTCAAAACAATCATCTCAATATCAAACATTATCATAGCAAGCCATTTCATACCCATCCTCATTACAATTCATAACGACACGACTCAAGTTCGTTAATATTGTTATATACGGAGTAATAGTCAAGTGATAATCATAAACTCATAACCAAGCCATTCAACAACACAAGATAGCATCTTTATTCATTTTAACAACATACTCAACAATACTATGTGATCAAACAAGCCTAAACATGCTTCTAGACTCACACAAGTATGAGGCCAACTCACAAGTTCAAGTATAATGATTAGGGCACAACCAAACACGCCAAAGCATGCAACTTTATCAATATACAACCATTCAAAACATCCTAGACAACATCTAGGGCCTCATACATGTCAAAATATCACTAGGGCTACACCTAGTTACCTTATTCCAAGCAAAGTCGTTCTATTCTTCGTCCTCCTCCACAAGTATGGTGTCCTCCTCGGTCAAGTCACCTTCTCCTTTGATCAAACATCACATATAACACATACAACATAAGCATACAATATAAAACACATAAAATAATGTAACAACTATATAAACTAAACCTACAACGATAGAGAATTGAAAGGATACCAAGAGAGATTGATTAAGAGTGGATTAGGGCTTGAAAGGAAGCAACTTTGATGATTATTAATGAGGTTTTATGAGAGAATTAATGGAATTTTAGGAGAGAGAAGAGAGGGTTTTGAGAGTTGAGATGGAGAATTAGGGTAATATGAGGTAATTAGGGCTTAAATAGTAATAATAAGTTAGGAATTCGAGCCCCAATTAATTACGGATTAAAAGACTCGAAAAGTAAATCTCGCAGGGGAGCGGACCGCTCCCTAGGCAGAGCGGGTCGCTCTGTGCTCGCGCCTCGCTCGCGCCCTGCTCGCGCCTTTTGCACTGGAAGTCTCGGATGGTTTCACAACTCCTACACGTGAACCACGTGCGACCAACACACAACCAAGCCTAGCTCGCCACCTTAACCTCCATTTCACCCATCACACATAACCATACTTCGACTCTCGGATTCCACCTCGATTAACGCGACGACGACTCGACAATAAGACGCACAAGCTAGCAAAGCGACTTTCTCGAGCTAAAAATGAGATAATCGCACGAAATAAAATATGAACTTAAACGAAATGAATTATTTACATAAGAGAAAAAGTCGGGGTGTTACAACTAACAAGCAAGTACACTACACAACAAGTTTCAAATACAAGCTTCACAAGACAACAAGCTACTCAAGAACAACAAGACGGACGACGCTCCAGCTTAGCAACACGACGCCTCATTTCATCCAGGTCGCATCGACTCTAACACAGCTACAAAGTCTGCTCGGTCCACGCCACTCTCCACCTAGTTGTCGTCCTCCACAATTTCTTGTGAGTATCCTTCGCCACTTGCACATCTCACAAGTTTGACTCAAATTCCAGTCATACTTCGAGGGAGTAACCCAAAAACGCGCATTTCACAAGTTTGACTCAAATTTGCAGCTCAAATTTCAGTCATACTTTAAGGAGGTAACCCAAAAACACGCACTTCACAAGTTTGACTCAAATTTGCAACTCAAATTTTAGTCATACTTTGAGGGGGTAACCCAAAAACGCACATTTCACAAGTTTGACACTAATTTGCAGCTCAAATTTCAGTCATACTTCAAGGAGGTAACCCGAAACTAGCAAACCTATACACCGCAGCATGCTAAGTTCGACTTGTGTTATACCTTATAACTTAGTCAAACTGGGGGCTAACCAATATACACAAACAAGCAAATACATACCTTTTTCACCTTGCTCCCCCAGTTGTCCATCCTAGCATCAGTCACCAAGGAAGAGTAGGCTGGCACCGCGTAGCTCACTGATGAACCTCCAAACTCGTACTCAACCGTCGTCGGAAAATCAGGGGGCTGGAACTCTAAGTCAGGGTCAAAACATTGAAAAACAAAAGTTAGGTCTATTTTTCGCAAAATAAGCCTACAAACGAACACAGAGGCACATTTCATACCTCAATCGGCCCACAAGCCAGCCTACTCTGAGCAAACATAGCATAGTCCCTGCCAGGAAACACAAGGCTAGTCGACTCGCCCTCTCGATACTTCCTATGCCGCACCCTAGGCTCAACCCCAGACGTAAACAGTACCTTAGGAGGATCGGCTGGCACTACAAAGTCACCCCAGCAAGTCTGCGCCCCCAAACGCTCTCCTAAGTACCAGAACGAGTCAAAAGGCATGTCCAAGTATAACGGGCAACTGTCTAACTCCGTAAAGCGAGTACGAGCCGTCACCGACACTCTTGTGTACGCTTCCCACGGACAAGGAACGAACTGCTTGCAACAAAGCAAACTAAGCTTTACAAAAGCAAAAACAAACCAAAAGCAACACACAAAACTACGTACCAAGTCAGGCGTCATCCGGTTCAGAGTCTCCCGGGATCGATCATACGTTCAACCAAAACCAGTACGGTTACACGTCGCTCACGCATGCACCGCGGGATAAGTACGAGCCACGGCAACCCCACCACCTGCCGCTAGCGAAGGGAAGTGAGAGAAAACCCACGCCTGCAAATACAAAACTCAATCAACCACATGCAATAAGCAAACGCAAAACACTAAGCACAAATCGAAGAGACATACATCTAAAACGAAGCCAGGTGACACCAAAGCCGGCCTCGCCCCTACATCCATCGTGTCAGGGCGAACCGCTTCCATACAATACTAAAAAGTGAGCCCCAGCCATAGACTCATCCGTTGATATCGCCCATGGTCGCCCAGCCGCCAGTGCATCAAGATTTTAAGTAGATGACCTTTAGTCCTTCTCACCGAAGTACAGGGCGCTCATAAACCACCATAGCCACAAGCGAGCACTGCTCGTGGCCACCCTCACTCAGGAGATACCTCCCCTTACCCTCGAAGTACTCGAGGATCCAACTCGTCTTCGGCAAAGTCGTCGCCCCGAGTCTTCCCTCGTGGCACCTTGAGGCCAACACCTATCGCATCTACAATCACATCCGCCTCTAACGTAGGGGGCTCCAAACCCCACTCTATCATACGACCTCCGCACGACAAACCCGTGATCACAGCAAACGACGACAGAGTAACGCCCACCTCATAGCCCCAAACCCTAACTCGGTCGAAATTGGGTAATTTCACCCACATTTTCGCATGCATTTCGCTTACACAAGCAAGAATAGAATTATACAACCTACTAGCAAGGTTTTCATACAAAAAACCGCCATTTTCAAGCACAAATACGGTATTTCACAAATACTGTCAATTTTAAGCATTTCAAGCAAATAACACGCATTTTAAGGCTAAAAACGTGTAAAAAGTTATGGGTTAGGAACATACCTTGATCCATGACATTACAAAGCAAGAAAAACAAGTCGATTTGGTAGAGAGAACCGCAAGAACGAGTTTTAGAGAGCTGAGAACCGCAACTTTGTGTTATGGCCAACACACGAGCTGCTATCTCGCCTTTTAAACTAATTCTGACAAAGCGGTTTAAACTGCAAGGGCTCTAGCGGTTGGGCATCTTAGCCGCATAAGCCCAGGCGGTTCTAACCCTTGGCTTTCAGTTCATTTCCTCTTGTTTTGGACCTTTGTTTGGGCCCGTAGCCCATATTAGTCCCATAGTCGTTGCACATATGCACCAACAAGCCTGGTTTAGACGCAACTCACGCGAACAATGGCACACAAAACAGCTACACAAATACTCCCCAGCGGATCTACACCTTATGCAGGCAACACGCCCAAGAGGACAAACAATCCCCAACAAACGCACCCTACATTCCTCAGCGAGTCTACACCTAAAGCAACAACAATAGCAACAGCAACAACGACAACGACAGCAGCAACAACAGCTATAGCAACCGCAATATCACTTAGCAAAGCACCCGACACAAAGCAAAGCGCTTGGCACATAGCAAAAGCACTACAACAGCAAAAGCACTACGCAAGCACTTCGCAATTACATAAGCAACGAAAAAAGCACAAGCACGAGCATTAGCAAAAGCACAAGTACTAGCAAAAGCTTAAGCACAGGCATCCACGATATGTCAGCACTGCAAAGAAGCAAAGGCATATAGCGGGCTGGCATGCCCCTAAACGTGCACGGACCGTCATGTCCTTAAGCATGTTGTCCCACCCCGGATAGCCCGACACGTAGTCCTCGTCTCTTCCTGGGACACATGTTTTGCGCCGCCGATGGTATCGAGACTGTAATGGTCCGGATACTGTCAAGTAAGTTTGACTAGCGCTTTAGTCCAAGCTCAGTCAAACTAGGGGCTCTATGGATACCCGTATCCGTACCTCACGCACAAAACCTAGTGATGTAACCATGATTTTTAATACGCATACTTTAATATGACTTATACGGTACAAAGTGTCGAAAACTAAGTTAATTTTTAAAAATGTTAACCGAGTCGAAATGTTAACTTTGACTTTACTAACGTCCTTTGGTTCGTTTACGGTCCAACACATTAGATTTAACACTACATGCATACACACTACAAGCCCAATTCATGCAATTGGTCCATGCACAACACATAAGCCCTTTTACTTACAAAGGCCCAATTCAATTTCCTAAATTCCTAAATTTTGGTCCGGTGTCCATAACCACCATTTAGCACCCTCACATGCAAAAATCAAGCTCACGCCTAAGCTTGTCTCACAAAATGTACTCAAAATGATATCCTTCATTATTTTGGGTCTCGGGCCCGAAACCAAGCCCGATCTGCTTTTGGCCCGCTTCTTAAGGCCCTAAGCTAATACAAAAGCATCAACAATATCCTCTTGAAAGACCACACTGATCTTCTTGAGAGCCAAGCAAACGGAAGATCATGTATCTTCGAAATAACATCTTTGAAAGATACGTAATCTTGGGGGAAGTCAAAGACTTCCAACCACAAGAGGTCATGCGGCTAGGATAGGTATCCTAGCCGCCTCACCTCTGACAGTTCTTCCCCTCTCCTTTGGTAGAAAACCTATAAATACAAGTCTTCCCCCGTCCTTTACACACACATTAGATTCACATTACATACAGATAACACTTCCTTAAGCATCTCTGTAACAACCGGTGTTCTCCGAGATTATTCGGGCCGGGTACCCCGTTGAAGAGGTTCATGTGTTGGCTCAAGTGACATAGTGCTTAAAAGGATTTTAAGTACTACTCATATCAACAAGATGCATCTTCTTTTCTGGTGGCTCATCTTAAGAACTCTTCAGTTAAGCGTGCTTGCTGGAGAGTAGTCTTAGGATGGGTGACCTCCTGGGAAGTTCTCAGGATGTGCACGAGTGAGGACAAAGTGTGCTGGAAAGGACCCGTGTTGGTTTGTGGGCGATGTACGCAGCCTGGCGAGCTACTGTGAGTGACCTTCCGGCCTTCAGTTGGGGCCGGGGTGTTACAATCTCACAATAAGCCTCACGCATAAAACAACGAAGTTCTACTCAACTCTAGCTTGAACAGGTATGATTCGATCCTAAACTAGGATAGAGATACTCTTATCTCTATCTCTATGCATGTGACTTATAGGGCTACACTCTAGTCGCTCCTCGACTTTGGCACCGCGAAACCGTTTTTCACATTAAGATGGTAGTAGCAACTTAGATTAACTCAATCCTTGTACACCCAGCCAAAGTCGCATAAGCAACGAACCTTAAAATGAATCAAATGGACTTTATTTTAAGTTTATACATCTAGCAAATCCTCTTTATGCATTAAAACAATTAACAATGAATTCGACACTAGCATAACCGTATTCGATAAACAATTAAAACATGCTAAACTGAGGGTTTTACAAACTACTTTTCTCATTCTGCATACATACATGGAGAAATCGCCACTGAACTGGCGGTTATGCCCATGAACCGCTAGTACAAAGACGACTTCTACATCAAACCGCATCCACCTGAGGCGGCTTAGACATACTTTAGTCGTAGTTGCATGCATTGCATATTTTCTTGCATAATATCGCACGTGCACAACGGATTTACACTTGCTCAAATATCAAAATTAACGGATTGTTCTCGAACTAGTAGCGGCTACTTTTACGTAGGTTTTTTTAAACGATTTTTATAATACAAATGAATTAGTCTAGTTAAAGTACCATCACCCCAAATCCAATCTGGTTTCACAAACCTAGATCTAGGGATGTCGACGTGCTTCGAAATCTAGGACGTGTTGTACAACTTAGGACATGTATGCATGTTCCTAATTACTGCATTAGTTGGGTGGCGACTTCAAACACTTTAAAAGGTTTTTCTAACTTAATCTTTTGAACTTTTCACACCGCTTTTCTCGAGATTCGCCGACTATACAGGACGTCGAGTGGTAAGCGCCGCAACTCTAGGCCCGGTACCCACAATAGTAGGTTGTAAATATCAAATAATGTAAGCCTCATATTTTCTAATAGGGAAAATACGACGGTAACGCTCTTTAAGGAGTACTGCTTTCTATACTAATTTCCGCTGCTAATAAATAAAAAAGAATTACTCTGATTTCCCTGTTATTTAAATGAAGGCGTTACAACACATATGATTTATTATATCTTGTATTTTCCTTATTCTACAATCTTAGCATAGGATAATCTTTATTCTATTTTCCTTATTCTTGTATGTATATATATGAATACTATAAATACTTGTATCCTCTTCAGAATTTAATATACAATACAATTCAATTCTTCTCAAATCTTATATTACAACATGAATATCGATATGATTTCTTTTCGAACAATATAGTATAAAGTGTCTCAATAAAATCATCAAAACTAATAAACTGTACTCTATCTTTGATGTTACTTGTTAAATGTGGTGTCTCACAAGTAGACCTGGTTAAAACTAACATGGCTTGAATGATCAGACTCGAAGAACCTGACCCAGACCCGATCCGACACCTAAGTCAAGACCCGAATTTGACTCTAAACCCAAATTGACCCGACCAACTAAAACTTAACCTAAATGTTTACTGCAGCAAACATTTTATTATCAATGAATAACTCAATATTAGAGGCCCCGAAAATAACCTGATATAATTTGACCCGACCCAAACTAGATCCAAAAATAGTAAACTTGAAATTAACCAGACCCAAACTGACTCGACCCGATCCGGACCCACTTGACCCGTTTACCAGGTCAAGTGACCAAGATATTGTTTAACAAAAAAATCAAATATTAAAAATTAAAAATATAACTTAAATATCCATAAAATCTTTTAGGAACACTATATTATCAAAAGTTTCACAATAAAATCAGTACAATTAATAATTTGAACTTTTTTTTTTTTTAGAAAAATATATTTTCTACAATGCAACAACCAGAGGGACACATGTCACCCTGTCGTTGTTTATTGACCAGTCAATGTGGGCCTCCCCACTAACTCTCTACCATTTAATTTCTCAAGTTTTACATTTCTGAAACAAATATTGTTCTCAATTTCTATAAATAAATTTTGTTCTTTTTTTTAGCTATTTACTTGAATCACTTAAAAATATTCATTATTCATTATTATATTTAAATTACTCCAAAAAAAATATCAAGAAACTTAAAAATAAAATTAAACTCACAGGTTGAAGAAAATATCACTCCAAAAAAAACTCGACTAAATTCGTCTTTAACACTCCAAAAAAGTTCAAACTTTTGTCAAAATATCATCAAATAAAAAAAAATAAGCATCAAAATTGCTATATAATTTTAATGAAAAAAATATATAAATTAAATTAAATACCGTAATGATATATAAAAATATGTCGACAAAAATATATTAAAAACAATTTGAACTTTGAACCCAGAAAGCCTCATATTGAAATTGATTTCAGAGTATTTGACTACTCAAAGTATATTTATCACCATCACCGACAACAAAGGGTGCATTCAAATTCATACAAAATTAAATTAGAAAAAAAAAAAGGAAAAGAATTGATCATTGAAACAAAAAGAAAAAATCGAGAAATTTGGGGGAGAAATTAGGGTTGAAGATGGTCATCAAAGAGAATAGAAAAAAAAAAAAGGGGGTAAATATAAGGATAATGAAGATTGTAGAAGTTTGAAGAATAAAATAAGGGGGCGTTTGGTATGGTGGTTTCAGGAATGAGAAAGGGAATTAAAAAGTTAGATTCCCTTAGTGGTTGTTTGTTTGGTCATTTTTATCATTCCCTTTCTACTAATTCCCTATTCAATATCTCCTTTCTCCTCTTTCATTCTTACCCCCCTCCCCATCCTCTTACTGATTTCATTCCTCCCTATTCTCCTTTCTCTCTTCGATCTCCTTTCTTATTTTTTTTAAAAAAAAAAAAATACACCCCAAAAGCCACTCTCCCTCTCCGGCAGCCACCATCTTCTCCGGCGACCCCAGTTCACCGTCCTCCGCCTCCTTCCACCGTGAGTTGGGTTTTCTCTCTCTCTCTCTCTCTTTTTTTTTTTTTTTTTTTTTTTAATTCCGGCGACCATCCGCCGCCTCAGCGCCCCTGCCCAGGCCGTCTGCCGCCTCCGGTGCCGCTTCCAGTGTTGCCTCCGGTGCCGTCTCCGGCGCCCCTGTCGCCTCCGGGCACCACCCCTACCATGGGCAGCAAACTGCCTGCTTCTCTCTTTTTTAAAAAAAAAAAAATTTGTATTTATTATTATTTTGTTATTATAATGTTTTAGATATTGTATTGTTATTAGGTTTTGTTATAAATTTGGATGGCTATATTGTTATTTCTATGTTATGTTTGATAATTGTTAATTTTTTTTTTAATGTAGTAATTTTTTTGGAAAAAAAATTGTGAAAAAAGTAAAAAAAAAAAAAAAAAAAAAAAAAAAATTATGTAAAAGAAATAGTTTGATTTCCCTTGTTTCGTACCAAACAACTACAAAGAGAATCCACAGGATAATCAATTCCTTTCCATATTGTACCAAACAACAACCTAAATTTAGGGTAATCCCATTCTATTCTCCATGTTTCCCTTTCTGATTCCTTTTCTCTTTCCACTGCGCATACCAAACGCCCCCTAAGGGTTTATAATTGACAACTGTGGCAGCTACCTATTGTTGCATAGTTTTGGGTATTTCATGTGTTTGCGCCTTTATTTTTTTAAAAGCCCAAATTTTAGTGGGATAAATCGAACCTTATTCAAGGGTGTCGTGGTCATTAATTTTTTTTTTTTTTTTTAATTATTTGGTTTAAGTATGGAATCAAAAATTAATAGGTATTTGTAAAAAAAAGAAAAAAGTTTTAAAATTGGATAATATTAGTGCATTGGTAGGTTTCTTGACATTTTGTTTAAAATTTGCACAGGCGTAAATGCTACTGGCATGTAAATTTAAAATATACACGTGCAAATTGCACGGGTTTAAACCTTACGTGTGCATATGTTATCTAATTTATTACTCGTGCAATTTGCAAATTGACATTTAAAGGCGAATTGCACAAGTTTAAAACTTACTCGATTACTTATTATTGTTTGTCATATAATTTCTTTTTTTTAGATGTTTTTCAATCTTCAATGACACTAATTCATATTGAATGTTTAAAAAAAAAAAAAAACGTCTTTAAAAAAATATCTTATAAATCCCATGTATTATTCGTCGTTCCTACTTATATTCCTTAAATAACATACCTGTGCAATTTGCACGTGCATATTGTTTAACTTATAGTAGTGAACTGATGCAAATTGTAACAACCTGGTTTTAGTCGACTTTAATTACTAAGGCGGAAATTAATTAAGTCTTAAACCAGCGTTATTAATTATACAATAACCCAAAATATTACATCATCGTTTAAGAGTTGAATAAAACTACTCTAAATACGGAAATTCAAAAGAGTAGCGTTATATATATTACATCTCTCTCGAAACAACTAAGGAAAAGCAATAAAAACGTCTCGTGGCTCCATCCAAAACCCAGCTCCTGGTCCACGAACGTCCTGCACAATAAACTGATGGGGGGTGCCCGCTGAGCGGACAGTGACTAGCTATGCTCATACTTACCCTCGGTTTCAATTACTTTGGTTTATTACTATCGCTTTATAACTATAACATTATGATAAAAATGTAAACATGTTTATTACATATAGCATTTAAAGACATATAAGTCATAATAAGCATGCGGTTTAAAGCGATAAATCATATAGGCATGATATTCAGTTACGAAAGCAATTAACAGATAATATCATAGCAATAGCGTCACAGTATTTCAACAGGATTACAAAGCGATATCAGATCGCATACCAACATACATAATGTATCATAATCATCATACAGACTCGATTCACTTCAGAAAGTTGTGGTCTTTAATTTTCGAAGATGGTACACACTCGTTCTCATTTAGTCATACAACAAACAACACATACTGCTTACGAGCCTGACCACTGAGTAGGCTATTGTGCTCTAGTCGCTTGCATCTCACTACCATAGTGCAGCAACTTACTCGACTCGTAAACCACGCCGAATACTATAGTACTTGCATCTCATCTTCTAGTGTTCGAAATGATTCGAACTTCAGATACAATCTCGTCAAGTGATCTTTACATGTGGCAAGAGCGAATGCTAGTGTCGCGCCCACTAAGAACGAAACACGGCAAGGAGACTTGAACCGCTATAATCGGCATTAATCGCCACGGTGCCCTGGTAACTTTAGCGAAATAGGGGAATAAAACCCTAGTCTAGTACATGTACACTAGTATCCAATTTAAGAATGGGCTATGCTAATCATGAAAGACCTTAACTCAGGATAAAAGGACTATTTCCTAAAGCCTGAGACAAAAGCCTTGGCATATTCAATTATCTTGTACGGCAATGGCGACCGCTACAAGACTATCTTAACCCCACTTCACTCACGATTGACGTTCCCTTATCTGAGGCCCAAGCTTGACCTTTTATTTAACTTACTCAAGATTTATTATTTATTTGATATTACATATCACATGTTACTAGACTCTCCTAGTCTCATCGTCAAACGTTTAAGTATTTGTATTCGGTTTCATATGATCACATAACATATTCGTTTATTATTTGAAGTGTTGTTAATTATTAATGTTTTTAGGTTTCTATATTAATACGTTTATTAATATGTCCAATTTTATTCAAGTATTTTTCAAAACACTTAAGTCATTTACTTATTCATTTTCAATTTTCTATACTTAGTAAAATTTAATTATTTTTAAAATTTCACTATTCACCGTATTTTACTATTCATCGTATTTACTATTCATCGTATTTACTATTCATCGTATTTACTATTCATCGTATTTTATACGTATTATTATACGTATTCGTACTCCTATACTTGTACGTATTTTTATACTTATACATATTCCTATACTTGTACGTATTTTTATATTTATACGTATTTTTATACTTAAGATATTTTAGTATAATACTAAACCATTTTTATTTCCTAAGTACAAATTTCTAGTTTCAAAGTCGTTAAGTTTGTTTTGTACTTAGTGATTTTTGAAAATATTTTAAAAGTCTAGTTTTAAAAATGTTAAGTTTAGTTTGTAAAAGTGATCAATGATATTTATTTTAAAATAAGACTCAGTTAAATTTAGTCGTCTATTTACTAAAGTCAGTGATTCTCATTTTAAAACAATAGTATCGTGGATGATTCATTTTAGTCCGTATGTCCAAGTTCAAACAGTCCAATATTTGCAAAAACAGTAGCACACGATTTAATTCATTTTTATATTGGTTAAACATTTTTTTATCGGTTTAGTATATTTCATTTTTAACTAAATCGATTTATACAAAAGTTCATTTCTAATAGCTAGTTAACTTTAGTGATTTAGTGTTAATTTCATTTTGATCAAATTTAGTCCATTTTAAGGTGGTGAAACCGTGTGATGTATATGTTATGTCAAATTGATTTATTTCTTTTAATTTCTTAATTCTAACTTATTAATTACTAATTAAATTATTTTAACAATAAACTAAAAAGTGATAAAAACAATTTTAAACTTAAAAATAGGCCTAATGCCGTGGGGTTTCATGGTGATGTTCCATTTTTCATTTTTTTTGATTTTATCGGTTTTTAGCTTAAAGTCTTTATATTTTAATTATTCTAATTATACTAAAATGATTTAAGCTAAAATGAAACTTAACTAGAAATTTCGTTAGACTAAAATTTAAGCTAAAATATAAAGTTAAATTTACTAAATGATTTTCTAAGTGTTTAAGTTGTTTTATGTAATACTACTAACATAATATAAAACAATAACTAAACATAAACACAAATTAATAACAAACATAAAATAAAATGAATCAAAGTGTACTAACATGATGAACATCACAAGAACATTTAAAGAACATCAAGAACTCAAAAATAAACTCAAGAACACATAAAGCATATTTAACAATTTATAATTTATTTTCCTAATTTAATTCTTTTAACATGGATACATCCATTTGATACTAACTTAACACTACATATTATTTACAAAAATTAAAAATGAAAATTTAAATAAATATAAGGGTAATGCCGTGGCCAAGACAACAACACAACAATTTCGTTTTCGATTTTTATTCACTTAAACTCATTGTTAATATTTCACAAAATTTTACATATACTTATAATATGTTTAAAACTCATGAAAACATAACTAAACATATAAACAACAATTTAAAGTGAAAAACAATATGATTCAAAAATGAAAACATATAAAGTATACTAACATTATTATTAGTTATTATCATTTATTATCAACACATAAACATACAAACACACATATTTGATATTTAACATATTTAACATAAAAATCATAATCATAAAATTATAATAACAAAACAAACTAATTTACTAAGAGAAATAATATGAGATATAACTAGTCACCTTATATCGGAAGTTAATCGTCGAGGGGTCTAAAATAAATTTTAGACCCGGATTTTCTTCACCCAAAATAATCCAAAAGTTAGCTCCTAATATACCCACTAATTAACTAGAATTACTAGGAATTATTAGAAATAATATTAGGATTTTATTTTAATGGTTTTAGGAAGAAAATGAAAGATAATAAAAGAGAGAAAAGGGTGTGCAATGCTACGGTCAAAAGAGGAGAAGTAGTGTTGATTTTTGCTCTTGTGAACTTGTAAAATAAGTTGTGTAAATTTGATGTTAAGTAATGTGTTAGATAAGATTTGTTTTAATAAATAAAGTTTAATTAAAAAGGATGTTAGGGAACACAACAATTCAAGTGGCAAACTAGAGTGTGCTAACACTATTTGGCAAAGATTTTGTCTAATTGTGTTTTAAAATGTTTTTCTACGAATTTGGTCAGTTTTAAAAAGTCGGGTGTTAAAAGCGATAAAAGTTAAAGTGTGTGTGTTAGATGATTTTTTTCGAAATATCTCTACTTTTAAATTTTAAGACTAAAATATTTTATTTACTATTCAAGAAAATATTTAAAGGTTAAGGAAAGTCGAAAAATAGACGAATAGAATGTTTCGAGGAATGAAATTTGACCTTTAAAAGAAAACAGGAAAATGAATTTAGTTCGGTCTGTCTAATATTTATGAAAACTGTACCATTAAATCCGTCTCGAAAAATTAGGTGGTTAGGCTTTTGTTTCGTTAAATTCCGAATCCGTATGACCACCTTTCGGACCTCGTAAATTAGGGTCTAAAAATTTATACGGGTAACATTTAAATCAAATGGAAATTAGTTTTGTTTTAATTAGGATATAATGTTTTATTAAAATCAAATGGGTGTGATGATGGGTTAGATGTATAAGCATGATGATGTATAAGTAGGGTGGTTATTAGGGTGGCTTGACTAAGAAAAGGAAAGCTAGGAAGTTGGTCATGCATGACCTTAATGAGGCCGGCCTAGGTGAGCTCATGGGCTCGACTTTCGTTTTCAGAATTTTCGATTTACGCGTACGCGAAAAGTCTTGAAATAAAATATATGATTCTAAATTAATGTTTAGAAGTAAGATTGAAAATAAAAATGAAAATAAAACTCGAAGTGTGATTAAAATAAAAATTGGGTTTTGGCTCCTCGAATTTTGATTAAAAATTTACTAGTCCGAAATATATATTTTTTTTGATAAAAGTTAATGATTTAAATAATTAGAATCAAACGTCAAAAAGTTTATCAGTTTAAATTAAGTATAACTTGGAATTTCGACATTATGTGAGAATGTTAGTTAAATGAAATTGAAATAGTAATTATATATTAATATTTAATTATTTATTAAAAATAACCAAAATGAATGCATCTTTACCAAAAATGACGTTGGTTTTGCTTTTCATAAAGTTGATGTTGATTATTTGATTTTTGATTTGCGTGTTTGAAATTGTTGACCCGAATTTCAAAGACGGGAAAAGTATAGGGGTCCATTTTTATTTTAAAACGAAAAAATGTTCAAAATTAAATTTCATGAATAAAAGGTTTTACTTTTATTTTTGTGAATAGTAAACATAACTTAACATTTTGAAATTTGAAAGGCGATATTAATTTTATATTGATTTTTATAAAATTTTGAAATGTGTTTCTTTTTCAATTCTAAAGATAATACAACAAACTTTATTTTCCAAAATTTTTAAATTTTGTACTTAAGAAAATTTAGTATTGTTTGGCGAAAAAAATTTTAGTCGCATTTTTATTATATGGAAAAAGGATGAATTTAATTTAAGGGATTAAATTCTTTTATCAAATTGTGTTAAAATAACACGGGGTGTTACACAAATTTTTTTTATTAACATATAAGACTTGAAAACAGCATACCTGTAAGTAAATTAATTTTTTGGTTTAGTATAAATCGTCTTATTTTGTTTAGTATAAAACTGTCTAATTTGGTTTAGTATAATTTTATATGCTTTAGTATAAAACCGTCAATTTAATGTGACTATTTTCAGAGTCACAACTAAAAAGGGTTTGAAGATTATAATCTGCGATAGTAGAAAAGACAGGTCTCGAGTAGAACAAAGAATGTAGTTTATAACGAAGTCTTTGAGATGACTCTAATGGTAGTGAATTCAATGGTCACCAAAAAAAAAATGTACTCCGTATTGAATTCAATGATCGCTAAAAAAATTGTTACAATCCTCCCTATTAAACAAAAAAATGACTATAATAATAATTTGCTGGGGTATAAAATTGTTATATAATAATGATAACTTGCAAGAAAATAAAACTGTACTTTCAAAAAATATGTTTTTTGCAATTTGCACGGGTATAAAATTGTTATTTATTCGGGCATAAACGGGCATACAATTTTTATATAATAATGATAATTTACACGGAAATAAAATTTTTATTTGCTATATTATTTCGTTTTAAGTGGTTTTGAATGACACTAATTCATATTAGTCCTTTCAGAAGACTCTGTCTATAAACTTATTGTAAAACTCATTCATTATCAGTCGTCATCCCTATTTCAAGAGTTACCACTAAAAATGACATGAAGATAATGATTTGCGATAGTGAAAATTATATTAAGTGGATTTCAAGAGTTGGACATAAAATTATTACTTTCGTTGGACACTCACTCATTGTATCACGGGCATAAACTATACTACATTATCACGGGCACTACAATTTTCATACAATTTTCAACGAGTTGGACATAAACTACGAAAGTAATATTAAGTGGATTTCAAGAGTTGGACATGAAATTATATGAAAATTGTATCACGGGCATAAAATTGTTATTTGCACGGGTATAAAATTGTTAGTTGTCATATAATAATGATAATTTGCACGGGTATAAAATTATTATTTGTACGGGCATAGAATTGTTATTTGTCATATAATAATGATAAACTGTACGGGTATAAAATTATTATTTGTCATAAATAATGATAATTTGCACGGGTATAAAATTGTTATGGGCGTATAATTGTTTTCATATAATAATGATAAATTGCACGGGTATAGAATTATTTTTTGTCATATAATAATGATAATTTGTACATGCATAAAATTGTTATTTGTACATGCATAAAATTGTTGTTTGTCATATAATAATGTTAATTTGCATTGGCATAAAATTGTTATTTGTACGGGCATAAAAATTTTATTTGTCATATAATAATGATAATTTGCACGGGTGTAAAATTGTTGTATGTACGGGCATAAAATTATTTATTGTGATAGAATTTTCTTTTTAAGGTGTTGTTAATGACACTAATTCATAGTGGTCACTTCAAAAGCGTCTTTATAAACTTATTTTAAAACTCATTATTATCATTTGTCCTACTTTAAGAGTCACAATTAAAAAGTATCTGAAAATTATGATTTGCGATAGTGAAAAATAAGTCTTATATAGAACAAATAACGTAGTTTATAAAAAAGTATTTGATAAATTATAGTATGTTTACCATCTTATTGGAGTATTATTTCCTTTTATCTTAACATTTCCTGTAATGGTTTGAATTTTTATATTACTTATGATTATCATTGTTTGTCATATAATTTCTTTGTTTTAAGTGTTTTTTAATGATACGTATACAAATTTGATTTTTATAAAAGACGCTTTTATTAAACTTATTATACAACGACTTCATTATTCGTATATTCGTACTTAAATTTTATAAAAAACTTACCCGTGCAATTTGCACGGGCATAACACTAATACTCGTATATTAATGTTACCATGTTAAGAGTCGAATGTTGAATTGAACAAAGAAAATAAAAATTGTAAGAGGTGCTTGCAAAATGTCATAACAGCCCAACACGTCTAGTCACCGACCACAATTTTACGGGAAATATGAAAACAAAAAACTTCGGAAAGTAGGACTACAAATTTTGTCCATTTTGTGATTTCACAATTCTTTTGACAATTGACATAAATCAAAGTAAAATTCTGGACAACTTTGCTGCATAGGAGTATATAAAAAAAAACTTTTTTTTTTTTTTTTTGTTCATCTATATGTTTCATTTTCATTTAATTCATCAAAATTTCTTGCATCTGTAAACAACAGAGAAGTTGGAGTATACCCTGTGACTTTGTGTGTAAGGTCTGAAAACTACAGAATTTAATCATTTTATTACATTTTTTAACTCTGTTTTTTGTACTATTTCTTCCATCTCAAGCATCCTTCTTAATTTCTTTTTGACATGGTCTGCTCACTTTCCCTCTCTATATATTTTTTTTTATCAATTGAACTTGTTATTGCTTGCTTTCATCTTGAATTTTGTTTTGCTCATTTTGGGTTTTCTGTAATTTGTCTGTACAATGAAAATCTGCTTGCTTTGATAGTTTGATGTGTAACTGAAATGGGTATTTCACTGTTTGCATTTTCATGTAGGGAATTGAAATGGGTATTCATCTTTTTTTTTTTTTTTTTTTTTGTTTGTTTGAACTGTAGATGCTATGGTTTTTGGTGAAGGGTTTCTTCAGGGTTTATAAACAGTTTCAACCGAACAAATCGCAGGATTAAATGTATATTATGATCAGAATTAAAAAATAAAGTGGTATCTTTGCATTTATGTTGGTTGATTTAATGATATTGATATGATAAGGGTTTGTTTCAGTTTTGGTGATAAACTGTTGGTTGATTTGAACTTAAATCACTTTCCAAACTTCGTTCGTTGTATCTTGATTCTTATCTATGAACGGTTCCAGATAATGATTCATGTTAGCCGACTCCAAGTGATTTTAGAACTAAGACGTTGTTGTTGTTGTTGTTGTTGTTGTTGTTGTTGTTGTCGCTGGTGTTTTTGATGTTAATCATTAAGTTTGTTGCATTTAATTGCATCATTTGTTGCTTGTAGATCAGTTATGAGAATATCATTGTGTATTGAGCAATAAGGAGAAAAATTATCACGTTTCGAGATGTCGGCGTTTGAGGGTGTTGTTGTGTCTGATCCGAAATTACAAAGTCAATTCACCCAAGTGGAGCTAAGGAGCCTCAAATCTAAGGTTTTGAATGCTTTGACTTATTATTCATCTTAATGTTTGTTTCTGAATGTTGAGTTTACTGTTGAAAAGTTTGTTTACTTGATGGGTAAAACTAGTATTATGGTATTGTTGACAGTTCTCTTCCATCAAATCTAAATCTGGTCATGTAACGGTATCGGATTTGCCGCCGGTTTTGGCTAAACTGAAAGGAATCTCGGGGTTGTATACTGAGGATAACTTGAGAGCTGCTTTGGAGGATTCGTACCCTGATCCGGATCATGACATCGATTTTGAGTCTTTTCTTATGGTGAGTTATTTCTTTGCATGCATATTTCAATAGTTAATCATTGGAGATACCTTGCATGATTTATGTTGTGCTTCATATTTCTTTACTCTTATTGCATTAAGTACAACAGTGCCTGCTTGCAGTGGTGAACATTCCATGTTTTTGTTGTATTTGACAGGAGTTTCTTAATTTTGCGGGGCGAGACAGTGCCAGTGCCAGTGCGAAAGAATCAAATTATAAACGAGCTTCTTCAATTCTTACAAAAACAACCACCACTCATTTCCGTACCATCAGTGAATCAGAGAAGGCCTCATATGTTGCGCATATTAACAATTACCTTGGCGAGGATCCTTTCTTGAAGAAGTATCTACCTTTAGATCCGAAAACAAATCAATTATTTGAACTCGTTAAAGGCGGAGTTCTTCTCTGGTACACATCCTCAGCCCATCAATTTGTACGAGCTTGTTCACTGTCATCATCATTACTCATAATTTCATTTTATGATTCACTGCAGTAAACTGATTAACGTCGCTGTGCCTGGAACGATAGATGAAAGAGCTATCAACACGAAAAAGGACCTGAATCCGTGGGAAATAAATGAAAATCATACGCTTTGTCTGAATTCTGCTAAAGCTATTGGTTGCACTGTTGTTAATATCGGTACACAAGACTTGGTGGAGGGCAGAGTGAGTTTCTGCAGATTCTTGCATACATTCCCTGGTGTTATCTTCATTAAGTTCAATTGACTGATCGACTTTATGTGCATTTTGTAGCCCCATCTTATCATGGGACTGATTTCGCAAATGATTAAGGTATCTGATTTCAATCTACCTCACCGACCATCTAGACTCTCGTAGTTGTGGACATGTGTATTTACATTTTTAAATCTCGTGTATTACTGTTTCTCTAATGCAAAGGCAATTGTGTTGTGTGTCTCAGATTCAATTGTTAGCTGATCTCAACTTGAAGAAGACGCCTCAACTTGTTGAATTATTGGGGGATGATAATGTCTGAAACTTGACTTCTGTTGTGCCATACTATTACTCTCATCCTAGGAAAAAAGAAACCTCACTCTTTATCATGTCTAATGCTGTGTAGGATGTTGGGGAACTCATGAGTTTGCCTCCAGAAAAGGTCTTGTTAAAATGGATGAACTTCCAACTTAAGAAATCCGGTTATGAGAAAGAAGTTACAAACTTCTCAACAGATTTGAAGGTGTGCTCCTTTATTGCCTTAAACATATGGTTTACACCTTTTAAATTGTGACATCAAAAAGTTCTGATATGTATCTTCACATACTCTATCATGATTCGTGAATTCAAACGACATTTTTAAATGCTGGCAATCATGAATACTGATTTTGTTAGCCAAAATAATGTGTTACGTATTTGCAGGATGGTGAAGCTTATGCTCATCTACTTAATGTTCTTGCGCCAGAACACAGTACCACCTCCACTTTGGAAACTAAGGATCCTACCCAAAGAGCAAAACTGATTATTGATCAAGCAGAAAAATTAGATTGCAAGAGATACATCAGTCCAAAGGACATAGTAGACGGATCAACAAATTTAAATCTTACGTTTGTTGCGCAGATATTCCAACACAGGTGATTCTTCGGTTCACCATCTTATCTGTCATTTCTTCATTTTGACCATACTAGCTTTATGAATAGTGATTGGTCTTGAATTAGCCTCTTCTTGCCTTAGATTGATGCAATAGAATATACGTTTGCTTTTACATTTTATAAAAATCCAATCATCCATCTTTGGATTATTGAAATATAGACACAAATTATTGGACTCGTAGATAAACTTTTGCCTGAAAGTACGAACCATTTCTTATGCTATAGAAATTTGCACAAGCAGACATGTCAGCTCTCAAACTCTTGTTTGTGCTAATATTGTCATAGTAGTACTCTGGACGAAACTGAATAGTTTGCTGCATTCTCACATAACAAAAGGTTTCATCGACATCAAGATTCATTGTAGCTAAGCTTCAGTAAGTGACTTTGCCAATAAATATTTTTATAAGAGCAGTATTTTTCTGCTGAACATAACGTCATTGGAAATTGTTTTGTCATGGTTTCGAGTAAGTGCCTCTCCTCTGAACCTGAAATCATTGTAGATTTGTCTCTTCCATCATTCTTGTATTAATCTGTAAAGTTTACTCTGAGCTTATTCTTTGGCTTTATAGAAATGGTCTTACTGTCGATGCGGAAAAGATAAGCCTCACAACTGTGTTAGACGATGACACCCAAACTTCAAGGGAAGAGAGATGTTTCCGACTGTGGATTAACAGCCTTGGAACTGCAACGTATGTCAATAATTTATTTGAGGACGTCAGATCAGGGTAAGCCTCCTGTCTCATGCTCAGCTCTCGTGATCTACGTTCGATCGTACTGATTATTGATCCCATTTCCAAGGTGGGTTCTCCTTGAGGTACTCGAAAAAGTTTCACCAGGATCAGTGAACTGGAGGAGGGCCAGTAAACCTCCTATAAAGATGCCTTTTAAGAAAGTTGAAAATTGTAATCAAGTCATTGATGTTGGAAAAGGATTGAAGTTCTCTCTCGTAAACGTTGCTGGAAATGACTTTGTACAGGGGAATAAGAAGCTTATTTTGGGTCAGTTTTCTGTTGCTATCATTTATAGATACTATAGAATCTTTTGGTTGACAGTATTTTGGGACAAGCGCATCCAACGTGAATGCAAATATGAATCATCTTTTGCTTTTCTTCAAAGTGCTACACAGTATTTTAGCTGCTCCTTTATTTTGTGTTTGTTTAAAATACTTATTTGACTAAGCACATGTCTGCTTCTCAGCTTTCCTTTGGCAGTTGATGAGGTTTACGATGCTGCAACTCTTGAGAAATTTGAGATCTTTCTCACAAGGAAAGGAGATAACAGATGCAGATATCCTTAAGTGGGCAAACAATAAAGTAAAAAGTTCGGGCAAATCGTCACATATTGATAGCTTCAAGGTACATGGCCTTCTGAAGACTTGCAAACTGAAACTTTAGATGTTGCCCATTTGATCAATCACTTAGGATAAACTTCGTGGGTTGATTCCGGTATTCTTTTTTGCAGGATAGAAGCCTCTCCAACGGAAAATTCTTTTTGGAACTTCTCAGTGCTGTGGAACCAAGAGTTGTTAACTGGAAAGTCGTCACCAGCGGAGAAACTGGTAAGTTACACTGGGCCAAGAGTAAGTTAACTGGAAAGTCATCACCCGTGGGTAGACATGGATTGAAGGATTTGGTAGGAGTCAATTACAACTTACGTGCCTGTATTCCTGAGTTGGTACGGACAAGAGCATGGTCCTTGAACCTGGCAAAATTGATCTGCCCCAATGGCCTGACTCGTTTCTAACCAGACCCGACCTGAGTCACCTTACACCCGAAGTTAGGTTTCGAGCCACCTTACACCCGAAGTTATCCTTTTGGTCCGACCCAAACCCGAAATGACATGACCGGCCGTCAAGTCTTGAACTATGGCAAGCCTGAAATTTACCCGATCGAATTAGCCTAACCCGCATCTGACCTGTATGCCAGGTGTACAAGTGACGAGTCGAATTAACATAGCACAAGTGATGATCCGTGAACTAATGTATAGTTTATTCCCTTCTGCACGAGTCAAATATGTTTCAACAAAACCTTGAAGATGGAATGAGTGTTAAGAATATATCTTTGTTCCTGAAAATAGAAGTGTAAAAATCATCATGCAAAGCCACTCCACTAATTAATACTCCGTATTTGGTGAATGCAGATGAGGATAAGAAGTTGAACGCAACTTACATAATTAGCGTTGCCAGAAAGCTTGGTTGTTCTATATTCTTGTTGCCTGAGGATATCATAGAGGTTAGTGCTTGAATTGTTCTTGTTTACATTGTTGTTCAGTTCAACACTCTTGCTTGCTCTTGTAATCTTGTTAAGAGCTACTCGACGGGCAAATCTTATTCAATCCAAATTGACAAAAACTGAACATCACGAGCGTACCCCCAGCCGATTAGGGAAAGATGCGACTCATGTGAACATCTTTCCATAACTTGAAATGCCAATTTGAAGTTAAAATTAAATAAATCTGCAAAACAATTGACCCTAACCTTGATAGGCCATGACCTAAGTTGACCCGATCCTAAACAGATTACTAGGGAAACAACTCAATCCCGAATGACCCGTTTACAAGGTTTAGTTGGTGGTCAACTCCTTTTGTGTCGTCTGAATCAGGGATCGTTGTAATACTACATGGTGTTGGCAGGTAAACCAGAAGATGATCTTGACTTTAACGGCAAGCATCATGTATTGGAGCCTTCAGAACAAACCAGGGCAGCTGCAGACCTTGCAGACTGTTGAAGAAACCAAAACTCCTGATGTATCGCTCCCGGTACTTGATATATCGTCCTCGGTTTCTGATGCGTCACCCTCAGCATTGCCACCTGTTCCTGACGCACTGCCCTTGGTTCCAGAAGAATCACCCTTGGCTGTAGAAGAACACTCGACATCGCCCTCGACACCTGCTGCATCGTCCTCAGCTTCTGAAGAAAATGACACCTTGCCTCACAAACTGTCGAACTTGTCTGTTGAGGATGCCGCATCAGACACAGCTTCACTGCCACAAGCTACGACCAACGACCTTGCCCTGTCAGAGCAAGACGATGAGACCAAAAAATTAATATGATTTCAAAAACACTGAAATTTCAATTTTGAAACATTTAATTGATTATTTGGGTGGGGTTAATAGAATACCGATACAAAATCAAATACAGAACAAATTGAATCATAGTTCAAGTAAAAACTAATTAAAAAAAAAAAAAACATTTTTTTTTTTTTTGGGTCGTGTGATACTCCGTATATTGTTCTTGCAGAAAGATGGAAAGACCATTGTGAATTTTTGTGGTATAGATATATATTGGATATATTTATTTCAGAGATTTTTGAGATTTTTTTTTTTACATTACTGTATATTTGTAATACTTTTTTTTTAATGTGAGATGTACTGGTACAAAGTATATAATATGTAAAACATACTCGCGACGTTGTGTCATGTCAATATGTCATAATTACATATAGGAATAGAGCTCAACATATATACAATGCTGATAAAACTCCCTTAACTAAAATCTGGTAAACAGAATAATCCCCCAATATTCAACATAAGTAAGATAAAAATATAATCTAAATGAAAATTTGGGACTTAATTGTCCGTAAAATTGATCAACCTATGCTTGATGCTATGTTTTAGACAGATGTTTCTTCCAATCAATTCCTTGTTGTCATTTGTTTACCTTTATAATTTTAGATCGAGTACTAATTGAAGTTTTTCTTATAATATACTCCATAATAAAATAATTGGATCCAATACTGTTGTTCATTTCGAAGAGTGTCAATCTTCCTTAAATGATTTTGAATGATGATTGGATCACTTTTTAGTTCCGTAAAGGGAAAATAATACATTTATCTTCCGTCATAATATAAAAAGGTAAACAAATGATTGAACAGAGTACAAATGACCGAAATAGACCTTAAAATCATAAATTGAATAAGGGTTAAAGAACGTCAAATTATAAACAAGCCAAAAGGGGCAGAATTAATAAATCGCCCACCTCAAGGAATATAGTTACTAGGTTGAAAATTTTGGTTCATTTACAATTTAATCTCCTAATCTTAATTAAAGTGATAAATTACATGCACAGAATTGATTTCTTAATACATTTGCTGTTTTGCTGGAAGAATCAACCATCTTCCAGGGTTTGGCATATACAAAATATTAGAGTAAAGTTTCGAGAGACGCTACACGGAGCACATTAGTGCATAGCAGACACGCTATAAAAAAAGGTGAACAGTGCTCGGAGGCTCACTGTATCGGCACACTATTCACCTACGTTTGTTAGGGTGCAGCCATTCTCGTAAAGTAGTGTTCGACTGTGGGATGAACTAATCTTCTTGTTCTCTTTTGACGGAGTTGAGCCGTCTAAACCTCTGGTCAAGTTCTGCCATTACGGCAGGTTCCTGCTTTTTCCGCTGCTTTGATATCGTGTTAGTTGTCATTGAACCAATTTTATCAAAAGCCACCTACCAGAATTTTCGACCAAATTACTAAGTTAGTATCGTATTCCTAGTGACACGCCTGTCGAAGCAATAAGCTCATACGTATTTTATTTTGGAGAAATCCTACATGAAACATCTTTTAACAGATGATTCAACTCACCGTCAGTAACTCATCGGGGTCGAACATGTGGTGAGTAGTTTTCTGTAAAATGCTAATTACATCGCCAACTTGATGGGCCAGAAGCAACTCATCCTCTTTCATCTGCAATTGATTCCACGACGTCAGTGAATTACAGCTTATCGCTTCAAAGAAAAGAAACATTATTCGAAGTACTCCTAACCACCACAAGAAGGGGAATAGAGTCACCTTAAATATTGCCAAAGCCACGTGAAAAAGAACTTTAGCTCCTTCATAGAAAAGGACGTCCCACACTCGCAAAGTTGTCTGAAAAGCGAGTAGCGAGTATCTACCATTAGTCAAGGATCGGTTTTCATAAGCACAAAGAGCGGCCAGAAGAGAAAGTTATAATGAAAATGAAATAGCACCAGGTTGCCATACGCAGATATAATATTTACCAGGTTGTTTACCATTCGATTTTAGGAATTGAAGTAAGTTGAACCGTTTTAAATTTGTTAAAATACAATTTGATCGATAAAAATTACTGACTCAGAAAAACTGCGGGTTTTAGCTAATAATGTTTGATGGTAACTAGATCATATTGTGTTTGTAATTAGAGGAAACTGTCTAACTTACGTTCATTCCCGAAACAAAATGGTAAACAAATGACTAAAACGGAGGAAGTAAATAAATGTGGTGAACTGATTGCTCAATGACATTAAAATTATAAAACCCGTTATTAAACCTCTGAAGGCAAGCTTTTTGAGAAGAGGCATAAAAACCACTCCGTGGCAACAAGCGATGCATCGAACTCCAGCTCCTCCAAATGAGCAGCTATCCTGCATTTTCAATATAAAATGTTCATAAGAAACACATTCACACCGATAATTTATCAAATTAGTTGAAAATAAGAGTACCCGGGACACTTTTTTACGAGTAGATCTTTGAAAACCCGCTGCTCAACATGGCATCCAGATAAATTATTTGTGTAGCAGTCGTGGACTAGAACATCTTCTAGTAACACAGCTAGCATCCAAAAGGCTTCTTCTTCCGTCTTCATAACAAGTAACAATAATGCTGCAACATAATTTAAACCCTGGACCAATTGACGAGTTAATGTCAATGCCTATTAGTAATTGTTCTCCAGAGTCCAGACTTTCTTACATATGGGGTATGATTCAATAAATACATACGGAGTACAATACAATTCACTCTGGAAATGAAAGCGAAATTATATGAAATACGAAGACAAGTAAACATGAGTGGTCATACAGCCAAAGTACTGCAAGAGTGATTGCCCGTCATAAGCAGTTGATGGTGGAAAACGAGATTATATGAGCAGTTAATGTAAAATAACCAAAATAGTGTTGAATAAAGTACCTGACAGTAACCGACATAAGAATCACGAAAAGAATATCCAACAAGAACACGACGCAGAGCTGCATGACCTTCTGTCGTATCCAACCATGGGTGACCAGGGAAGGTTCGAGGCAAATCCTACACATATTTAAGGATCCGAGAACAGAGGTATGAATTAGCCAACGCTCTACTAAATTTCATGTTGCAAAGAGATCATGGCAGTTCACGACAACAATATATAATTCAGCCATTTAACCTTACATACATGATGACAATTGATAAGGCACATTACATAATGACTTTATGGACATTGCACTCTGTGCACCAAAACTTTACATAAGAATAGAATGCAGGCACCAACAGGATCTTAAATATGAATAATAAACGATCATTTCACAACAAGTCGCAACTTATTAGGGAACAATGTCCTTTCCCGAAACCTATCATCTGAAAACGGTCCTTCTTCTTTTTTTCATAGGAGAATGACTTCTAGCAATGCTTGATAAAATTTTCAGTATGGGCAACCTAGAAATAACTCTCTGTTTTCAACACAGGAAACAACAATTTAGATCCGATCCCCCTTACCCTACTATTGAGAGAGGCACTGGCATAATGTCGTTGATTATATTTAAGTATGTGGCACGGCTCAACGTCATTTTCAATAATACTCAATCTAGGAACAATCTCTTCGCTTTTATTTTTTTTTAACAAGGGAATGATGATTACTTGCATCAATTGTGGATAATGCCCTTGCTCTATCAAGTGTGCGGCAATTTTCTCATATTACACACAATGAAACCTCGCCAAAGTCAAAAACCAAAAGTTATTTGAATACATTCCAAACACAGTACATAGAGTAGAAACATCAAATACTACATCCTCAGCGATAGCCAGACAAAACCAAAGAAAAAAAAAAACATCGAAATATCAAAACAGCTCAAAAAGAAATAAAATATGAAAAAGTAACAACCAACCAAAACTCACTTGATCAATCTGTTTTGTGGCGGCCGTGGCCATGCCCTCAGTGGCCTTGATAAGATCATCATAATAACTATCAGGAACAGTCGACTTCTTCTTAGCAGCACCCGACAAAGCAAACCAAATCTTAGGCCGTAAAACCGGAGGGATACCCTTCCGAATCAACCTCTTGAGAGTTATGGCATTAGCTAAAGCCGACAACTTAAGGGACGCCTTAAGGGCAGACGAGGCATGAGTATGAAGGTACCAATTAGCACCTTTACTAGCCTCTAGTGCCCACCAAACTTTACCCTGTTGCCTCACTTTTTCCCTCACCTCATTCAAAACATTCACATCATCCACATTACCCTCCACAGTAAAACCATACAGATCTTGAAATTTTACTGTCAGATTTGCCCTTCTTGTGTGTATACTTGGTCTGTAATTTATTATTTGTGCTTTGTACTCATTTCCCAAGTTCCTTCTGCTCTCTTGAGTCCCATACATTTCTTCAATATACAATGTTATAAAAAGTCAAGTCAAAATTGAAATGATGGTAAATTTAGTACCATAATTTATGGAATTAATCAACAATGTTGCACATTTGACCAACAACTGCAACAAAACAGATTTTGTCCCAAATCATTTGTGGTAGGTTAATACGTATCATCACCTAAAACCGTCTATAATGTCGTAGATTCGACCAATATTGCAAACATATCCAGATGACAAAAACACATAAATTTTCAAAAAAAAGTTAATGGGTCATGAAAAATATCAGATAATTGAATATAATATGATATAATTTATGTCAAAATCAACATGATGGGTAAATTAGCATCACAATTCATGGAATTAATCAACAATGTTGAACATTTGACCAAAATTGCAATGTACCCAGATGAGAAAACTAGCTAAATTTTCAAATTTTATTCCTAATTGGGTCATCAAATTTCTTAGCTAAATTGCAATTACGGATGATCAAACATTGAAACATACAGATTTCCACCTATATCGGCAGAAAATAATATAATATTACTGAATCCAACAAGGGGGCATTACAAACCTGTACAAATTCATACAGCATTTCCTAAAAAAAATGTGATTTCAGCAGAATGGTAAGAAAATAACAAACAATTAACAACAAAAATACCCACAAATTCAACAGAAACAACAAATGATGATGCATAGAAAGAGAGGAAAAAATGAAATTGGTTATTTATTTTTATTTTTTATTACCTGGTGAAAATGTAAGCGATATTGTAGGAGGGTAAAAATATTTGTAAGAAGATAAAAATGAAAAAACTAGGAGAAAGATGAAAAATGTAATGCCGAAGACATCGGAGGATATCGAAAGACAAGAGAAATAGAAATGGAAAGAGAAGAGAAGAATGAGGAGGACACGACCAAGTATGAGCTTTGCGCTTTTGCTTGTTTAGACACTCTAAAACTAGTCACCTTCACAACTCACAAGGCTCCCCTTCACTTTTTTTTTTTTTTTTTTTTTTTTTTTTTTTGATATTTTCAAGGAAAAATTAACATGAATAATCCCAATAATTACCCATCTTTCAATAATAATCTCAACTCAAAATAATCCCAACTATTGAAAATTATTCTAATAATATACTTTAACCAAATTTAACCGGCTCAAACGGGTACAAAAGAAAGTTAAACCGCTTTTAAATTTTTCTCACTCTTATTTTATCTAAAATTAAAATCGGGTTGACCTTTTTTTTGTACCCGTTTGAGTTGGTTAAAATTGGCTAAAGTATATTATTGGAATAATTTTCAATAGTTGGGATTATTTTGGGATTATTTTGAGTTGGGATTATTATTGGAAGATAAGTGATAGTTGGGATTATTCATGTGAATTTTTCCTATTTTTAATTGGTTTTTACTTTCTTTCGATTGGATATCCTTAGATTAGACCCGTAAACGGGTTAGCTGGACGTTAAAATGTTTAAATTCGCGTTATTAATTCTTGTATGAGACGACTCATAGTAGGTTTTGGTATTATTTTTTATGATGATGACTATTATGTATGTCAGTCGGACGGGAAAAATGTGGGTACTGTTGTGTTTGCGCTTCAGTTAGAGACTTAGAGTGGACATAGGGTACGATTTGGTGGGTCGTGGAACGAAAAAGGGTACTAAAATGGTTCTTCGCCGACTCGCCGTGCGTGGTAGAGCACTAGATTTTACTAAGCTACAATATCGCCCCGCACCCGCCTCACCTCCGTCCTCGCACCAACGCCCCTTCTATATCCATCTTACCTTATTACGGTTATGTGCGGGATTGTAAACGCTAATACGGTTCACTTTAGGTACCCTGAGATCATTACCGAGGAGCATGGGGAGATTGCATATTTTATTTCGGCTTTCGAGAGATTGTAAATTAATGACCATGTTTATCTATAACTCTGATTATGTATTTTGAGTTGTAATACGATAACATCCGGTTTTGTTATATATATAAAGTACTTAATTAATTTTCAGCCTTGTTTAATTAAGTCACGAAAAGCCGGGTTGTTACACTCATGTCATGACCTTCGATACGGTCTCACCTCCTCGGCTGACTATCCCCCATCAGTTACAATGTACGAAGTATTGTATATTTTACTTTTTAAATTTGGGATATTTCCTATGGTACCCTCGAACTTTGGCAGATTACACATGGTACCCCATGTGTGAGGTTTGTTCACACGGTACCCTAAATTTTGTGAATATGTGCCTAATATGCCCATTTTGTGACGAAAAATTGACGACGTTAAGTTTATAGGCACCAATTAATGGAGGAATAATGTAGGTTTAATTGTATACTAAACTCATAATTGATGCCTTCTTTCTTAAACTTAACGTCGTCAAGTTTTCCGTCATAAAATGGGCATATTGGGCAGATATTCACAAAGTATAGGGGTACCATGTGAACAAACCTCACACATAGGTTACCATGTGTAATCTGCCAAAGTTCGAGGGTACCATGGGAAATATCTCTTTAAATTTTATATATGACATATGTACTATTTAAATTATACTTTGAAAAATAAATTAAACAATAAGTCTTTTGCAATTTGCAAGGGCAAAAAATCATTCATTTAAAAAATGTTTTTTTTTTTCAATTTGCATGGGCATAAAATCGTACGAGCATAGAATTGTTATTTGTCATATATTAATGATAATTTGCACAGACATAAAATTGTTATATGTACAGGCATAAAATTGTTATTTGTCATGTACGGAGTAATAATAATAATTTGCACGGACATAAAATTGTTATCGATCTGAGCACAAAATCGTTATTTGTCATACAATAATGATAATTTGCACGGTCATAAAATTGTTATTTGTACGTGCACAAAATTGTTATTTGTCGTAAAATAATGATAATTTGGAGGGGCATAAAATTGTTATCTATACGGACGAAAAATTGTTAATTGTCATACAATAATGATAATTTGCACGGACATAAAATTGTTATTTGTACGGGCATACAATTGTTATTTGTCATATAATAATGTTAATTTGCACGGGTATAAAATTGTTATTTGTCGTATAATAATGATATTTTCTACGGGCATAAAAATTGTTATTTATCGTATAATTTTGTTTTTTTAGGTGTTTTTGAATGACACTAATTCATACTGGTCATTTCAAAATACCACTAAAAAGGGTCTGAAGATTGTGATTTGAGATAATAAAAATTAGGTCTTAAATAGTTAACTATAACGTAGTTTATATAGAAGTTTTTGAGAAATTATAGTACGTTTATCATATTATGGCTGTTCGTTCTTTTAAGTGCTTTTCATTAATACATACTCCGTATACATTTTGATTTTTTTAAAAAGACGCCTTTATTAAACCTAACCTATAACGACTTCATTATTCAAATGTTTTTACTTGAATTTCACAAAGAACATACCCGTACAACTTGCACGGGCATAAGACTAGTATTTTAAAATATAAAAAACCAAAAAATAAACAAACATGGTAATTCATAAAATTTTAGAAAGTATAATAATTGTCACATTTTTAGTAAACAAAGAATATGTTAATTTTACTTTGAAATGAGTTTCAAAGATGCAATATATTACTATTGTATTTTAAATATGTACAATAAAATACAATTGAAAAATACTTTTAAATTTTTTATATGAAATTAGTATACATATTTTAGAAAAATCAATATATTAAATATTACATATTTAAATTAAATTGTATCATAATTGGTAAATATATAAATTAGACAAATTTACACAATTATACGGAGTATTTTATATAAGAATAAATTTAAAAGAGAACGACAGATGGTCGGACGGAGCCGGACCCGCAAACTAGTTACGTGTTTGTTTTCCTTATAAAATAAAAACGTAATTGATTTTTCATATACAGATTTTACTCAAGTTATATACTTTTTTCATTATTTTTCCCATCCTACCATTTTTTAGTCCAAGAATATACAAAATCCTCTCTTTTTAATTTTCTAACAAATCTTAAATCAAATTCATTCAAGTTTCTAACTTTTCAATCATGAACTCCAACAATAAATTCAATGAAATAGTAATTGTCTTTTAATTTCAATTTTGTGATTAAATTATTTAATTTTATTAATTTTTAACAAATTTAATTATAATTTATAATTAGGGTTTGTGTCGAGTTTGTCACTGATGAGTTCGTCTTGAGTATCCTCTGAACAAAGTCGCAAATCAGGTTGGCATGTTTTTGGTGTGTGATTCGGAGTAAGTATTTCCAGTACCATTAAGACATTCACTTTGACCATATTCTCCACAACAGGTTAAGCAAAGGTTGAACGAACAATTTGGGCAAAATCTATGAAAATAGTATAGGACTCTTGCGGACTTATTGCTGATCCACGAACAAAAAAAGGGGTAAAATAAGCTCCGATCAAAGATTTTGCGACATAGGTTCAAGCAACGAGGACATAATCCCTTATTAAAAATTGAAATTAGAAGACAATTACTACTTCATTGAATTTATTGTTGGAGTTCATTATTGAAAAGTTACAAACTTAATGAATTTGATTTAAAATTTGTTAGAAAATTAAAAAGAGAGAATTTTGTATATTCTTGAAGTAAAAAAGGTAGGATGGGAAAAAATAATGAAAAAAGTATATAACCTGGGTAAAATTCGTATACCCAAAAAAAAAACAAACGAGTTTTTGTTGTTTTTTTTTTTTTTTTTTTTTTTTGACGAAACAAAACGAGTTTGTGAACAACGGTATTCTAAGGTCCATCACTGATAATAAAAACCTTCTTCTATCTCCATCGACTGCACATCTCCATGAAAGAGGATGAAAACTTGAATGCACGAAATTCAAAGCGCAGCGGCCATCATAACTGATTGAAGGTGTTTTATTTATTTATTACTCGTATTTTTTTTTGGGTAAGTCATGTCTTACCTTAAACTTTAATTTCGAATTCAATTTGAGGTTCTATATTTACTTGATTAATGTTGTTGCCATAACTACTTTATTAAAACTTGTATTGTTCAATTTAATCGATTTATTGCGCTGAGGATTTTAATTTTGTAGTTGATACTAATAGATTTACTCACATGAATTTTAAAAGCTTATACAGTACAATTTAATTGCTTTATTGTGTTGTGCCTTTCAATTTGTTGTTGATACAAATAGATTTAGAGAGATAATGGAGGGTTGATGCATTGAATTGGGATTTTATCACCTTTTTAATTGTGGGTATTTTTCAATTTTTTTTTTTGGTTTTCTAATAGTCTTAAAATTGAGCCTGTAAATTCTGTATGGTCGCAGTTAGATGTCCAGAGGTGATTGTCGAAAGCGATCATCCTTTACGTAATTGTAGGAAAGTTGTTGAATTTGTATAGCTTTGCGCGTTGTTTGTTGTGTCCTTGAAGTAGCTTGAGGTGTTGTGGCCAGTGGCTTGAGCTTAATTGTATCATAGATCGGCTTTTTATACTCTAAGCTTGGTGGTTGCACAAATGCTAATATAAGATCGTCGTATGCTTACGACAAGTTGTTTGTGGTTAAAAAGTTACCACTTTAATGCTTGTGCGGCCATTATTGAGTAAAAAGTGACAACCTAAGGAAGTGGTCATAAATTAACAAAAATAGTCACCTTTTATACATAGGCAAAAGAGATAACTCGTCTTGCACCCGGCAAACTATCCATCGTACACGTACAACTGTCTTATTGTAAAATTACTCTGGTGGTTGAAGACTTGAGGTCTTGTCGCATGGATGTTGGTGTAAACCTATCAGTGACGTGCATTTGAAATAATATTAGGTTGGAGTGATCGAGATTGAAATAGTCACACTCATTTTGTTTCTTTGGTGGGAAACGGTATTGATTATTTGTTTCATGTCAGTCGCTATATCGATGATTGTTTATCTTCTCCATTTGTGTAACAGGATTGAATGTTTATAGTTTAAATACGGTTGTTTAAGTTATAGAAAGTGATACAAAGATGAGCATTGTGCCTAAGGAGACAATTGAAGTCATAGCACAAAGCATAGGGATTAACAACCTCTCTTCAGAGGCCGCGCTTGCCTTTGCTCCCGATGTGGAATACCGTATGCGTGAGCTTATGCAGGTACCTAATTTTAAGTACTTGAGTGACAGCTTTTTTCCCGATTAGATATGCTGTTCTTATCCGGTATAATGACAGGAATCTATCAAATGTATGCGCCATTCAAGGAGGACCGTCTTGACAACAGATGATGTGGACAGTGCACTCAGCATAAGGAATGTAGAGGTACGTGACACGTTGGACTGATGATAACGAATTCTTTACTTTTCGAAAGATGCATAATATTCTTGTTTTACTGGATGTAACTGAAATGGAAATGCCACCGTCTGAATTGATATTTACTATGGCGTACTTAGCTATGGTAATGACCAAGTTTAGGATACTTAAGCAGTGCAGTTGTAATGTTGTTCAAGAGTCTTGAACTGAAGGTATAACAACATCAAATATTATTCTTTGACCTCGTTGTGCTTTGTGCTGATCTAGTTACCTCCAAATTTATATTGGTGTGTGTCATGTGTCCCACACTCACGACATCAATACTTCATTTCTAGATAAAAAGCATTTCGCAAAATACATGGAAACGATGTCGAGACAACATAGTTGTTCAAATTGTTAACCAGCTGGAACCTATCCTGTAACTTTGTTTTTGTTCTCAATTTTTATTGGCAACTGTATAAGTAGGGAGATGAGTCGTCACTTAAGGGTATAAAATCATTTAATAAGTTTACTTTGTTCCATGTCTCAAAATGTTGTGAATTTGAATTATACATTAATGGAAACTTTTGCGTATTCTCTAAACTTGACGTAGTATTAATCGGCAATGTAATTATGTTATGTGCTGTAACTATGAGATCTTAAAGTAAGTTTCATTCTAGTTTGCAGGTTCTCTTTGTCCATTGTGTTTACAACTAGTTAAGCCTTTTGGTTATTTCTCATTTTAGCTTTGTTGCATGCTACTATACTATTTACTACGGAGTACATTTGCTACTGCTGTAATTAGAACATGCACACGTAAGAAAGGTTCTTGAACTTCATGTTACTAATTGTAGATTTGAATTTACTTATAGCATTATACAACTTCCAAAGTTTTAACCCTGATTCAATCGTCTTTGTTACAGCCAGTGTATGGTTTTGCTTCTGGAGATCCTTTGCGCTTTAAAAGGGCTGTAGGACATATGGATTTGTTCTACATTGAAGACAAAGATGTTGACTTGAAAGACGTAAAAGCTCAATCTATGTTTTGCTTGTTATGATTCTTAATTTAAATGGTCCAACTTTAGGGGTGCTATCTGTAGGTAATTGAAGCGCCTTTGCCAAAAGCACCACTTGATACATCGATCATGTGCCATTGGCTAGCCATAGAAGGGGTGCAACCTGCAATTCCAGAAAATGCGCCTGTAGAAGGTTCGTCTTTGAGGCTGCGTTTTGTATATATTGATGTGATTGTACATATTGATAATCAAATTTTTATTTCTTATCATCACAAGTAGTTTAAGTTATGGAATGGAAACATGAAGCATGTTTAAAATAGCATCATACCATATCAAATAAAGTATGCAGTTTGGTAGCCATGATGCGGCTGCAAATTTGTATGCGATCATGCCTACTTATTGAATAGGTGAATGCTAAGTACTCAATGTGTGTAGGCAGATTGATGTACTCCGTATATGTTTAGATGTAAATGTGCTTGAGAATATAGCTACACTTCGATCACTTTTTCTTCAGCAGACTTTGATTTGCGTTGTAGTTTGCAAAGTCTCTGTGTGAGTAATGCATGTTATCATAATTTATGTGTATGGGCGTGCAACCGTAACTGTTTAATTATCCTTTTTTGTAATTGCCCTTCTGTTTCATGCAGTGATTTCAGTTCCAAATGGTGCAAGGCCTGAAAACAAGGATAATGGCCTCCCAATTGACATCAAACTTCCGGTTCAGCACGTCTTATCTAGGGAACTTCAGGTAATCTTATGTTTTCTTGTTATGTTATTATTTTATAATTTTGGTTGCCTTCTGCTCATGTTGTCTAATATGTGAACTGCAAATCCTATGGCATTGATGTTACAGCTTTACTTCGACAAGATAACAGAACTTACTACAAGAGGATCTGAATCTGTGTTATTTAAAGAAGCATTGGTCAGTTTGGCTACTGATGCAGGGCTTCATCCGTTAGTTCCTTACTTCACATGTTTCATTGCAGATGAGGTACCTACAAACATCTGTCAAAGATTGAACTGTAGTAGTTGTGAATTATAATTCTCTGCTGTATCATTGCTGACTAACATGGGCTACTCTCCACGTTACTTGTGTCAGGTTTCTCGTGGTTTGGGTGATTTCAATCTGCTGTTTGCTTTAATGCGTTTGGTGCGGAGTCTTCTGAGAAATCCTCACATTCAGATAGAACCATATGTGAGTTCTAACTTCTAAGTGCTTTATGTCTTACTTTATTAGACATCTATGAACAGCTGGACTAATCTTGTATAAGGTCTAGTGGCATGAGAAACAGATTTACATTATTTGCTACCAAAGCACGAGGTCATTGAACAAAGGACCCGAGTTTTAATTGATTTTATTGTTTCATCAGTTACACCAGTTGATGCCCTCTGTGGTTACCTGTTTAGTGGCAAAACGATTGGGCAACAGAATGGCAGACAGCCACTGGGAACTAAGAGACTTCACTGCTAAACTAGTTGCTTCAATTTGCAAAAGGTTAGAATTCCTCTTCTTTTGTCTCAGAACTGTAATGACAAATGCAGCTTTCTATTTTACCTCCAAATTTTCCTTTATTTCCTTCACCTTCAAATACCCCCAACCTCACTTTGCTATCCAAATGAGGGAACTTGTCTCCCTCCAAATCACTCTCCTCTCTTTCCCTCCAAATCTTTGTATCCAAACAAAGCCTTAACCTCTTACTTCCTTTATTTCATTCATTTCTTTATGTTTGCTTTATGCATGTGCATCAATGCACATTTTCTTTTGTTGATAACTTTGGTTCCATATAACTAAACATTATAAAAAAATTATATATAAAATGTACTGGTAAAGACAATTAAAACAAAATCTCATATGACTATCTTATATATCAAAAGTTATATTTAAAATTTTTCACACTTATGAATAGTGTCAAAAAACCAATTATAAAGGAATGAATGGAATAAAGGAAGTATATTATTGGCTGATCGAGGTTTTTTGATTAAATTTATATATGAAGTAAACGAGTTATATCCTACTTATTTGTAATCTGCTTCGCTGGTTAAGTTTGCACAATAGTCTGAGACTCTGAGTTCTGTTGTTTTTTTCTTTTCGCTTTTCTCATTTCGTGCTCGTATAGGAGTGTTTGCTGGTAAAGTTTCTTATTGGATTACTAGACTGATCTATTGTTTAGCGGACATGATTCTATGTATCTTTTGTTGGTTAGGGAGTTTATATTTCTATTAATTAGAAACATTTCGCTTGGCTGTTTTTTTTTTTTTTTGTTTTATAAACAGAAAATGTGTTTAAAGGTTATATTATTTTGGTTTTTAGAAGAGACCTAAGAAAAAACTTATGGGTGAACAAAGACCTTTTATAAATTGTTTTTGTTTTTTCTTTTTGTCATCATGGACCTTTTGGGTCCTGTTTACTTGATTAACATTGCTTTTTAAAAAGTCCCAAAAGGTCCTTTTCGACTGACTGAAAATTATTAATGTTTTTGTTCACAATTACTACTTTTTTTTTGGATTGCTCTTCAATGCCAAAATCTTTTGTTAGTTAAAGCTCAAGTGATTACTGATTCGACTTTAGACAAGGGTGTGTTTTTGAATACCTACTATATTGAAATTAGCTTTTGATTCCTGCACAAGAAGTGGACCGTGATTTCCTCCTTTGACGTTGGGTTCAACTTTGTATATCAAAAATCTTTATGTTTCTTCTATTTTTTCGGGAAATGATAATGTGCCTTATTATTGTCATGTTTATTTACAGTAACTTGCTTAATGTTCTACAGATTTGGGCATGCCTACAACAATCTCCAGCCACGTTTGACGAAAACATTGGTAAATGCATTTTTGGACCCCAAACGAGCAATCACTCAACACTATGGTGCAATTCAAGGGTTAGCTGCCCTAGGCCCCAATGTGGTATACTCCTTAACTATTCTTCTTGTTCCTGCACTGTTTTGACTGATATTGCGACTATATAGAAAATTAGAAACTGCCTCAAAAGTCAAAACCTTCGTTGTCTTCCAAAACTAGCTCCGGGGGAAAAAAAGAACTGGCTGTTGATCATACTTTGAATGGCCTCCCAATTTCTAGATGATCACAATGAAGGTCTAGTTTCACTTTTGGTGTTGACTTCATATTGTTTTGCCTTAAGAAGATATTCTTGGATATTCTGTACTCTGTCCACCCCATATCAGATGTCTCTTAATATTGCTACAAGGAGTACATCATTAAGATAGCACTGTAATAATAATAGTCTGAACTGACTATGCTACCCTTAAGAAAAGTCTTACTTGGACTTTTAGTAATCACTATTCATTAGAAAAGAGCATGGTTCATTTCTGTTTTACGGAAATTTAACGCAGATCAACAAAGGGCTGGAGAAACTTTCTCAGGAGTACTAGTGTTTTGCACTGAGAATCCAACACAAGAGTTATTCTTGCAGTCCAGTTTTTGCTACTTTTCTCTCTCTATATGTTAAGATTCGTAGGAAGTTGTTTTCATCAAGCCTTTATTTCTACCTCATTTTCAGTTAAGTTTGTTTACATGTCTGTTGTTTAGGTCATCAATTGTGGGTACTATCATAAGAATTTGACTTTTGACATCGTACTAATCTTTAGGGTACTTTTCAATTTATTCTTCTAATAGGTCCGTCATCTTATTCTACCAAATCTTCAACCTTACTTGCGCCTTCTTGAACCCGAGATGCTTTTGGAGAGCCAAAAGAACGAAATGAAGAGGCATGAAGCGTGGAGAGTGTATGGAGCTTTGCTGGTCTGTCCTTACCCAATTAGATGTATTTTTAAATTTTAAGTTTTGATTGGCGAGTGTATGGAGCTTTGCCGAGTTTAACTGAATGAATGATCTATTCTATGTTTTTTTTTTTTTTTTTTTTTTTTTTCTTTTTCAGCACGCAGCTGGTCTGTGCATATATGATCGACTCAAGATGTTCCCCACTTTGCCGTCACAGCCGTATCATGAAATATGGAGGGTGAATCAAAGATTAAATTTAGCATCAGGTGAAAATTGCTACTTCCTCTCTCTTCTACATTTGAGCGTGTCCCCGTCCTTAGCTGTGGTTAATGAATCTCTCACTGTGATAGATTGAAAATTATATTGTTTGAGTGTTCTGCTTAAAATCTGTCGCCATTTTGAGAAACTATTGTTTTATTTTCTTATTTTTGCATAATAGATGGCTGCGATTCTTTCTTTTGTGAAGTACTCCGTATCAGTCATTCAGTTAAAATATTGATGGAGTCTTTATTATGGGTCATTTGGATACTGCTTCGAAGTGTTAACAACTATGTTATTCTTACACTTCACTTGGGTGCTGTGTCGCGTGTCCGACACGAAACGACACTTCGACACATCACTTTAGACAAAAAATTGAAACTTTTACACAAAAAGCCCTGCCCGACACTCCAAACGTGTTAGAAAAGACACCACCGTGTTGGACTCCACCATGTCGTAGAGTCTTAGCAACATAGGTTTAGCAACACAAGGGGAAAGCTGCCCACTTCCGTCCCCCCTACCTCGCAATCTGTGGGAGCCATCGAGGTAAGTTGTTGTTGTTGCATATACGATATTTTTCTGGCATAGGATCTGCAAAAGGATCATGCCCTATGTCTTTCTCATTTTCGTCAATGTAATTTATTTGTTGCATTTTGATGAATATATGCTGTATTGCTGTACACACCCTTGAACTTCCATTTGAATGGGGAATTTGAAAGGAAAAGGGAGGGACACAAATTACGTTGTTTGATTTGCATTTTGCTTTGGAAGGAGATGTAGGAATCTATCCTCTGAGCCAAATCAAAATTCTTCCAACATAGGAATGATTTGGAAGAAAACGTCTTTACACTATGCTACCTTCGTCCCCCCATCCCTTCCCTCTGAATATGTTTAAACCGATCGACACCTTTTAGGGTGTGTTTGGATTGACGCAATCGGAGGGAAATGAAGGGGAGGGAAATGGAGGGATTGAATTTCTTTTGTTTGAATACAAAATATGGAAGGAAGAAAATGAAGGGGGAGGGATCCATTTTCCCTCCTCAAAGCCTAATTGAAATCTTTTCACAATAGGCAAGATTTGGAGGGAAAATGGTATCCAAACATCACCACATCACCTTCCCTCCCCTTCCTTCCCCTTTCCTAATTTTCCCTCCCCTCCCTTTCCCTCCTATTTTGCTATCCAAACACACCCTTATTGATTGGTTACTAAATGTGGAAACTGTTAGAGTATATAAAACCGATCTTGGGCCTCCAACCATCAGCTTAAGCTTTTGGTTGAGTTGGTTCCTAACATGGTATCAAAGTCTTGTGACAAAAGGTCACGGGTTCGAATCTCACCACCCCTCACTTTCAAAGTGGTATATTTCGCACCAGGTAGGCGGGCCTGTAGTTGCGTCCACGCTTCAAGCCCAAAGGGCATTCGCGTGAGGGGGCGTGTTAGAGTATATAAAACCGATCTTGGGCCTCCAACCATCAGCTTAAGCTTTTGGTTGAGTTGGTTCCTAACAGAAACAAGTCAGAACTATTCGTTCCGGAGAAGTCTAGCAAAGTACTTCTGCCTTTGCGAATCTGTCACCCGAGGAATATCTCATTTTATGTTTTGACTTGTTACTCTCTTATAATATTAATGCAAGGTAAACGCAAGGCAAACACGGAAAACATGGAAGAGCAACCACCGTCTAAAAAAATATCTCCAGATGGTTCTTTGCCGGAAAACAATTCGTCACCCTCTGTTAAGCAAAATGATTCACAAATGACCGTGTCTTCTAATGATGCCTCGACTTCCATGCCAATGATACCTCCTCCGAAGACAAGCACAGAAAAGAACGATATGCGATTCGTGAAGTTGTCGGCCGTCCTAAAACAGGTTTGGCGGGATGATTTGAAATCTGGTCAGGTTCTCGCTTCTATGCATGAGCTTTTTGGTGAGAGCATTTTACCTTTCATCCCCACAACTGAGATGATGATGTTCTTGTGATTGTGGCACTTTGTAGCACATCATGTCTGCATTCATAAATTATAAATAGTGTCGCGATACTTTAGAAATAGAAGAATTGTGTTTTCGTAGTTAGGCATCTTAGGTGCTTGAGCTTAATCTACGGTTCAAGGAGAGAAACATAGCACGAACCCAAGACCAGCTGGTGGAGGCCGGCAATAATAGAATTTCACGGTTCGATGTTCCATTAATTAGGGCGTGCATGTTCAAGTCCGTAGAATGCTTTTGCCCATGAACTCTGTTTCTGTACGAGTTTGGTTGAAGAATAAGCTGACCAAGGCTTAAACCAGGTAACTGTGGCCGACACTTTTGAGGGTGATCGCATATTCAAACTTGTAACTTATGAGTTAGTATTAGTACCATAGCTTGTTCGGTTGTTTAAACTCCTGTTTTGTATATGAGATGTCGTTAATACTACTCGATTGGTTTGACATAGTTTTGGATCAAGAAGCCAATTTTCGGTGACATGGGCTTAGAACTACTCCGTAATATTTTGTGTATATATTTTTGTGTGCTGGGCATACAATGTTTCAAGTGACTGACATAGTTAGACATATCATATGCATTGTACTCCCTCTAATCGGTCAAATACTTTATATTTGACCAATTTTGTGAGGGGATTTTTGGTCAAATGTTCGCTATTTGACTGCTTAGAGGAGGTAATATACCCCATATCTATTTAAGCATTGTATTCAGAATTTAATACTCGGCATTTTATCCTGTTAGAATAAAAATCTCCGACTGGATAGGATTTTAGTTGAAATTTATCTTCTCTGAAACTATTGGAACCCCCGAGTCCATGACCATCAGCGACAGCTAGCATCCTCTTAGTCTCGGCAACTCAATAAAATTACAGTCAAACTGGTAGAATTGTGCCTTGTATGTTGTAAATTATGATGTTTTCCTCTAGGCTGATCAACATCCATCCCAAAGTTGGTCTTCGACACAACCAACGTTTTTGAGCTCTATGAGCAAGTTTTCAACGCCGAGAACTCCATAGGTAATGTCGAGTTCAGCAACGTGCCATATCCCAGCAAGTCTGAATGCTTTTCTGACTATCACATGGCCGAGCATTCTACACCAATTTTATGAAGCTTATGGTTTATAACTGTCCATAAACTGAAGAAACCATATGAATTAACAAGGAGTTTACACCTTGTGTCGCCTAAACATTCAAATATCTATGTGGACGTCCATCTTTAGCTTAGCTCAAGGTTTCAAGTTTGAGACCAACAATGTGATACCTCCGAACCAAACTTGAAGGATCAAACAAAACGAGTCTCACTCAAACATGATACGGAGTACTAAATTAGTCAAAAACATATTCAGTTTATAATAAGATGTTTTCAAAGTTTAAATCCCTGCATTAAGACACGGTTTACGACCAAGACGGGATTATATTGTGATGAATAATCTCGACTGAACATCGATACTAAAATCTAAAAAGTAGGTCTAATTAAATAGATATCGTAGTACTAGAGGTTGCCACTTGTGCGGGCTTAGCCGAACTCACCAAACGGACTATAATTTACTTGGGCCTCCTTGGCCTGCCCAAGTAACGGGTTGTGCCCCCACCACAATTTTTGAGACCCTACTCACCGGACCCTCCTTTTAAGCTAATTTCGTAACTAACGGCCTGGGCTCAAGTCTTGATTTTGCAAGCCCGATCAGGGTCCAACCTGTCAACCCAATGGGAAAGTTTCGGGGTTGAATTGGAAAACAAAGCTTGGTACGTAGTGGGCCGGACCTGGCCTAGCCCAGCCCATGACGACCCATTACTTAATACTTCCTCCATTCCAATAGGTTCTACACATATTCCTTTTTCGGAAATTCCAATCAATTCTATACATTTCTATTTTGGTCCATACTTTATCAAATAAAAAAACTATACCCCCACTTTATTAACATCCATCCACCCACCTTAAACAAGTGGAAGAGCATTTTAGTCATTGTATATCTTACCCACATGTTTTTATCCCACCTAAAATTTTGTGCAAAAAGCAAATGTATACTACCTATTGGAATGGAGGAAGTAGTTAGTACAAAGAGACTCATTTGTTTAAAGCAACTCAAATAACCATGCCGTATTAGTAACTCCATGCAATAAATCCGTTTTACAGTTTCACGCAATTCTTTACCATATTTTTTTTTTTGTGTGTGTGTGTGTTAAGTGTGTTTGGAATGACAAGTGTAAATCACTAGGGTTGTACGGAGTAATACGTAGAAAGTATAAGAATGAAAGAGTGACACTCTCAAACTTGGACTTATCACCACGTAACTCGTTTCATTTAGTCCACCTTCATCGTTCACATGCTGACTTCTGCCACGTACATGGTACATCACAAGCTCAACCTCCGTCACTTTAAGCTCATACATCTCATAAAATTCTAAAATAAGACGGTTGTATCCGTACAATAATACAATTATAACAAAGAGACATAAACTATTTATTACAAATGGATTATTAATTAATTAATTTGGGGCCTTCTGCTCACAAGATTTTGATACATAACTAGAAATCAACTCAAACAGAAACTAATAACCAAAATATAGACGTTGATTTTATAATTTTTAATGTTAAAAGTGTTTACATTTTAGTCATAGTTAACCAATCGTGCAACCAACTCGTAGATTGTGAATGATGTCTCATATTAGAGCAAACACAATGGAGGTTTTTTAGTTTTGGGTTTGTCAACAAAACTCTAAAAATAAAGTTCTTCCCATTGTAAACCTCTTTGGGTTTGTCAAAATAAGAACTAGGTTCTTATTTTAGAACCAAGTTCTTTACCATTTCCAATAAAATTAAATTAATTTGATAAGAGTTAAAGAGTAGCTGTGGGACCCAATTAAAAACAAAGTAAAAGTTTTTTCACTACAATAAAAAGTTCTTAAATTTTGAGGTTGTTGAAAAATAATTGAAAATTGAAAAAACTTCATATAAAGTTCTCCCATTGTACTTGCTCTTAGTTGTCTACATTCAATTTAATTAAATTAAATGTTGTAAATGAGTTTGAGCTCTATCCGGAAGCGGCATTCACCCGAGAATTTAATGACATTACATTTTTTTCTTCAATTCATTTTGTATATAAATTACACCACTTGTTTCACATTATAATCATAACATAGTACTTCGTATACAAAACAACTAACTAACTAAGTGAAGGCTTTCAAAATGAAGTTTAAAGCTTGTGTTTTGTTGGGAATACTTCTTCTATCTTTTGTTTTTCTATTTACTTCACCTGTTTTAGGTGACACTGAGGTTTTTGATCAAGCTAAAAAAAGTGAGTATTTTATTTATTAACTTCTCGTTTACATGCATGCATGCATACTCTATGTGATAATACTTTACACTATCGATGATTTAATAATTAATACCTTAATCAATTTTTAATTATGAGTTTTTGTCACTTTTTTTTTTTTTAAGGAGATGAAGCTGAAGAAGCTGTTGCAAAACATGGTAAGCATGGAAGTACTTTATTCTTGAAAGATTAATCTAGTAGTTGTATCATAGAGTTAAGAGTTTCGTCGTTCATGTTAAACTTTTTGTGAGCTTCAATATTCCGTAGTAACACAAGATTGGTTTCTGTTTTTTACGTGTAGTGAATGGAGAAATATTAAATGACAAGACTGGTGTAGGCGTTGGTGTCGGGTATGGAGGAGGACAAGGCGGTGGTTATGGAGGAGGACAAGGTGGCGGTGGGCCAATCGGTGGAGGTGGCCAAGGTGGAGGAGGGTATGGAGGAGGACAAGGTGGCGGTGGACAAATCGGTGGAGGTGGCCAAGGTGGAGGAGGGTATGGAGGAGGAAGTGGTGGAAAGGGAGGCGGTGGACAAAGCGGTGGAAGTGGTAAAGGAGGTGGTAGTGGTGGTGGGTATGGAGGTGGTGGTCAAGGTGGTAGTGGTGGAAAAGGTGGACAAGGGGGTAGTGGAAGAGGAGGACAAGGTGGTAGTAGTGGAGGAGGAGGTCAAGGGGGTAGTGGAGGAAGTGGTGGTCAAGGAGGCGGTGGACACGCCGGGGGTGGAGGTCAAGGAGGTTATGGTGGTGGAGGTGGAAGTCAAGGAGGTAGCGGAGGACAAGGAGGGAAAGGCGGTAAAGGAGGAAGTGGACATGGAGGAAAAGGAGGTGGAGGTCAAGGAGGTTATGGTGGTGGAGGTGGAAGTCAAGGAGGTAGCGGAGGACAAGGAGGTGGACATAAAGGAGGAGGCCAAGGGGGTAAAGGAGGAAGCCAAGGCGGCGGTCAAGGAGGTTATGGTGGTGGAGGTGGAAGTCAAGGAGGTAGCGGAGGACAAGGAGGTGGACATAAAGGTGGCGGCCAAGGGGGTAAAGGAGGGGGCCAAGGCGGCGGTCAAGGAGGTTATGGTGGTGGAGGTGGAAGTCAAGGGGGTAGCGGAGGACAAGGAGGTGGACATAAAGGAGGAGGCCAAGGGGGTAAAGGAGGAGGCGGGGGTCAAGGAGGTAAAGGAGGTGGTGGAGGACAAGGAGGCTATGGTGGTGGAGGACAAATAGGCGGCGGTGGTGGTCAAAAAGGAGGCGGGCATAAAGGAGGTAGTGGAGGCCAAGGTGGTTATGGAGGAGGTGGCGGTGGCCAAGGAGGTAGTGGAGGGCAAAGCGGTGGGAGTCAAGGAGGCGGACAAAAAGGAGGAAGCCATGGAGGCAAAGGAGGTGGTGGAAGCCAAGGTGGTTATGGAGGGGGTAGTGGCGGCCAAGGAGGTAGCGGTGGACAAGGAGGTGGTGGCCAAGGAGGTGGCCAAAAAGGAGGGAGTGGCGGTCAAGGTGGTTATGGAGGAGGTGGTGGCAGCCAAGGTGGTAGCGGAGGACAAAGTGGTGGGAGTCAAGGAGGCGGGCATAAAGGAGGAAGCCAAGGAGGCGGTGGAGGCCAAGGTGGTTATGGAGGGGGTAGTGGCGGCCAAGGAGGTAGTGGTGGACAAAAAGGAGGTAGTGGAGGCCAAGGTGGTTACGGAGGAGGTAGTGGTGGCCAAGGAGGTAGTGGTGGTCAAGGCGGAGGAAGTCATGGAGGAAAAGGAGGTGGTGGCAGTCAAGGAGGTAGCGGAGGGCAAGGAGGTGGTGGACAAGGAGGTCAAGGGCATGGTGGTTATGGGGGAGGTGGTGGTGGTCAAGGGGGTAGTGGTGGAAAAGGAGGTGGCCATGGAGGTAAAGGTGGAGGTAGTGGTGGCCAAGGTGGGAAAGGAGGAGGTGGTGGCCAAGGTGGAAAAGGAGGTGGAGGTCAAGGGGGTTATGGAGGTGGTGCGGGTGGTCAAGGAGGAGGCAAAGGGGGAGGAGGTAGTGGCGGGTATGGAGGTGGTGGCCAAGGAGGGGGTAGTGGTGGCATTGGGGCTGGTGGTGGTGGTGGTGGTGGAGGACACACCGGAGGTGAGCAATAAAGGAATGAGAAACTTGGTGAGTTCTCTAATATATCACGTCGTGAATTTGAAGCAGCAACTGCTGGTGAAGGCCATCTTCAAAACTAAAGCCCTCTACTTTGTTTGATCTTAGTGTTCCCTTTAACTCTGAAGTGTACAACAAAATAAGAACCATATATAGTTATGTAATATACAGGGTAATAGGGTCGTTTTCCTTAAGACGACCCAATGTATACTGTATACATAGTCACATAAATAAAATGAGATGAGCTGTTGACCACGAGTAATTGTGCATGTTTAGCATACTACGTCAGTATTCGATTGAAATTATTTGACAGTTACGATGATTGAGAGGGATAAATTTTGTTCGACCATCCTCGATTAATTGAGTCCTCCATATCAACCACAACGTAGGCAAAATCGATTACATTAAAATTCCCCTACATGTTTCTCCAACTTACTACACTTACATTGGAATATACATTTCATATATATATTCTAAAACTAACAGTATTAGTTACAGAGGGAATGATAAAAGCAAGAACAAGTTTACGTGTACATAGACTTGAAGCCTTCTGTAAGCGGCACCACTTTTGCTGATACTCTAGCCTGCAATTTTGAAACCGCTTGCCGAATGTCCTGTTATCAAAACAAAATGACTGTCAATTGTACGCAGAAGTACCAACAAATATAAACCACGCACAGATGCAGGAGAGAATTTACCTCAAGATGATAGCGAGAAGAAAAATGCGTCAACAAAACAGTTTTGTTTCTTATCCATCTAGCATGCTCCAAGAGCTGCAATTAAAGGATTTACGTTGCTCATCAATAAAGCTGAGTTGAATGCTTAAGTTGAACTTGTAACATCGGTATCGAGTCTTGGTTTGGCATAGATTAGGTGTTTCTGACTGGTCTAGGCTGTTGTGCCCAAATGCAGCCGAGAACACCTCAAAATGTTTGCTGTAACCTTCGAGACCTTGATAGCTATGTCGTGATTTGGTGTCACGGTCCAGACGTAATTTGACACAGTCAAATCAAGTTTCCTTTGAAGTAATAACCGATGTCTATTCTTTCAGGATTTATGACAATTTCAAAAGTTGAATGTTAAATCTATTTTGGATTAGAAAGTCAAACAGAAATACAGCGTACCTCGAACAAATGAGTATGGCCTCGCTCACGTGCGTGCTCTACACTAAATCCCTCGTCCAGAAACGTTGCCTGTTAAGTGCCATCGAGTTCAGAAAGAAAATTAATTTGTTTCAAAGCTACAGATCAACTACCTCTCGGTTGCATCAACTGAAAGGAAGAACAAACCTTTTTCAAAGGTACTAGAGAATAGATAAAGCTTCAGACAAACAAGAATATTCCCGAAATTAATGTTCGAAAGCAAAAGTTTCATAAAAGAGACAAATCTCAGCAGTTGATTCAACAACTTATTGGCAGCAAGAGTAACCTCACAGTGGAATTACCTCTGTGATTAGGAGCTTAGCCCTGAGTGCGTCTGCATTACGTGGTTCTAGCAAAAAATCTGAAGTCGTGTCTCCGGTGAACGCTACCTCGGGAGATAATATCATGTCTGTAATCTACAGAGATTTTAGAGTCAAGCAGTTATCGAAAGCAGGGGATGATAAAATTATGTCAGAAACACAGAAACTAACCTCAACACCGGATTTCTTCAGTTTCTCAATTTGTTTGCCTTTCAGATGAATGTACTGTTTCTTCAACTTTTTTCTAATTGTATACAATACATATCCCTAAGAACAGAATGTAAAGTAAAAAGTATGAGAAGTTGTGGACAATCCAGAGTAAAACAAGATTTGTTGACAGTATTTTGGTAAGCATATTTAAATAGATGCAAAAGAAATCCGAGTACAAATGACGATATCCTCACATCTTATTCATTCAACCGAAAGCAGATGTTTCTATGTTAACGAGACACTCACTTTTCACTCAACCCTAAGAAGACTCCACAGGTAGATAGCAGCATATGTTTTAACGAACTCGTTCCCTGACATGGGTCAAGTCTATTTTGGACATTATTATTGTCGTTTTTAATGCTTACGTGGTTGAAAATAAAACTTTTGGTGGAAGTATACTCCCGTTGTCCCAATCATATTGTCTCCATTTCCTATTTGGTTCATCTCATAATAATAGTATAATTCTAGATATTGAACAACAAAACGGTAAAATTGTTAGACTGCCATTAGTTACGTGACGCTTCTACTCGAATGGAGACAAATAGTAGCACTAATTTCTCAAATCAAGAGGTTAAATATAACCTCTAGTTGAATGGGGATAAAATGAAAGAGATGAAGGGAGTTCATGCTATAAGTTATCGTCTTATTGAAGGACAGTAGCATAGTTCAGTGAAAACGACCAGACCACAGAAGCTACAAAAACGTTTTTTTCACATAGTAATAAATGGAAACAAAAGAATACCTGGCTAGGAATAACATGATGAGTTTGGAATGGTCGAACAACAAGGTGATCCCGTAGTTCATATGTTTCACCTTCAATAGAAACATTGATTATAGAACGCATCCATGATTAACAGCATCTTTAAAGAATGAAACAAGTATGCTTGAGACGAATGAAACACATTACCTACATCAAGTGCCACCAAATCAAATTCAAGGTCCATCTGACCCATGGACCTGTGAATCTCAAATAACTTCTCTACATCCTCTTTGAGGCAAGGCGGCACAAATATGGTTGGTGGTTTCAAGCTGTAAAGTGCACGAGTGGCGACGTACATAGGTAAGCCTCCCTAGAAAAGCAAACAGGAATGAGTAGGCAGAAAGAAATAAGAGCACGACTAACCTTGTAGCATCAAATGACAAACATAAATTTAACCGACAAAACACACAAAATCCATCGTATCTAGCAGACCCTGTTCTCCATTTGGCTTTGTTCCTCAGATTTATTGCAAGCATACTTGCCATGAAAGTGTGGCATGTTTTTATTGGCAGCGAAGCCTCGCGTAGGGTACCACTTTTAATTAATTTGCCAAACAGCAAGCGCAGGTTAACTGACATTCACTGGTTTGACATACATGTGGTACTTACAATAGTTGTGATATAGTACCAAACGACTCACAGCCAAAATTGTCACACAGCAGAATCAAATAGCATAATGGTAAGCACAGGAGCTTGTATTCCCGTATCACCATAAGGTCTATGAAATTTCCTTAATGTCAACCACGTTAATCAGTCTCAACACATATACTACTTCTCATGGATCAGTGGGTAGCAACAAGAAATTAATTTTATCATAAAAAAATAATACGGAGTACAATTTTTTTACCATATGATCAAGATGACCCAATTAGACTACCAAAAAACACATGCTCCGTAATAAAGTTGTCTCAGCTTTATCCCCACTGCAACGTTCTTCGATACATCACTTCGACGACAACGTTTCATGTCCAACACCAAAGTAAGACCATGACACTTTGACACTCATTTTAGTTCAAAACGATAGAAACTTTTCATATAAAATGGCTTCATGTTAGCCGCTTATACCTGAATCAGAAGTAACATATTCCCAGTCACACAACTCAAGAGAAACAACAACAAAAGCATGACCCTAATGCCTCAACGCTGCTGCAATTAGCATGGTGATGTAATTAGATGTACCAAGCCTTACCGCTACATAAGACAGGCACAAAACGACCATTTCTGGATGATCCAACTTGAAAATTGCATCAGACATTCCATTAGCGGCACCTTCTATGGAAGCACCCCTGTTCCCACCCCAATCCTCTAGTTAAAGTGTAATAGGGCGGTAAAGAGGAGCGGCCTCTGTGTTGGCAGAGGCCTGAGACTCATCTCACAGGGCTCCTAAGTCATAAAAGAAAGAAGATGAATTCTTTTTTTTTTAAATTACTTTCCTCGCGTATGTACTAGACCAAATCCGTTCCATTTCTAAAAAAGATTACTAATCCTAATTCCTAAAATTTACGAAGATTCTTCGGCACAACTTCTTTTAAGACAAGAGGAAGAAAGCCTCAACCAGATGCACATTTCTTCTTTTTGTGAGAGGATGACATTAAGTGTCTCAGCCTCCATGTCCTCCAAATTGTGCAGTGGAGTAATGGCTATTTTTTTGCCGTTGATACAACGGTCAACACAAACACATTGCTTTTATTGTTTGGAGATGGAACTGTTTGTACTTGTTCTTAAGATAAATATTATTCATAGCATCGGCTCTTAGATCATCGGTGATTAGCATAAGGTTTTCAAGTGATTGTTAAAAAAACGTTTCTAAAATTAGGGGCTCAATCAAACCTTAACCATCATTCGTAACTTTTGACTTGTCTTTACATAATACTCCTTAGTAACATCTATTGAGTATATGATCACATCTTCACACAAATTACTACTACTACTACAAGTCTACAACAACAACAATAGCAGCTGCAACAACAACACCGTGGTGCCTCAAAGCTCCCATAACTAACATCGTCAAGGGGGTCGGTTCAGATTTACGGGTGTACCCAACCTTGCACCTACATAACACAAGCATAGGCTGTTTCGAGATGACTCAAAAAGGAAATTACAACTACTACTTCTACAAGTGCAACAACATGAGCAACAACTACTACTTCAACAAGAGCATCATTCATAACATACACAGAGTATACATTCACATCTTCACATAAACTGCTACTACTACTATTACTACTACAACAGCAACAACTACGATAATATCCCATTGCCTCAACTCTCCCACCATAGAAAAGGAGGGCAATGTACCATATCCATATCTTACCCCTACCTAACACAAAGATAGGTCATTTTCAAATAGCTCAAAAAGAAAATTACGACGAGTAAAAAAATAATGATTTAAGACTTTTGGGGGTGATCAAGGTGACCATGAGTGATGAAGACAAAGTTTTCGATTTGAGGAACTAACCTTCATCAACATTATGCCATTATTTTAGAAATTCTATTTATGAGGGTCTGTTCTCCTCACCTTATTTTTTCTTATCTTATCAAACACTTATAGGAGTTCTATTACTTAATATACTTTGAACTTCAAAAAATATCAGGTTTAAATCTAAGTTCAAAACACGACAATATCATTTAGCATAATATGGGCTGGAAAGAAACACTCTACCACTTGAAATTGAGATTATACAAAGTTTTATAGCATCACCTCATTTTACACACCCCAATTTCTTACTAGCTAAAACATAGATAACCAAATCTAAAGCCTTCACAGCATTACACCACACAGAACCTCCTAAAGCTATCAGTGTACCATGAACCGCATACACCCATTTATGCAGCCCTATTAATTATTGTCCGTGAGGACCTTAGTCACTAGTTCTCATGTAGCTCTAAAGTAACAAAGGGAAGGAAATCAATACTCTGTAATACAGAAGAAAAGTGTAAGAAATTGCTTTCAATATGAATCAACAAAACTCTCATAAGTGCGACAAAATCAGTCTTCAGGGATGAAAACATGTATTTTTATTCTGATAAAACAGTGTAACGGATAGAAACACCAGTTATTATTCCCTAAACAACATAGTCCAATGCTTGAGACCTCTCAAACAAGATTTTCCAATAAACCAATTACATTTACGACACCAATTAAAGAGAAACAAACATATTACATAAGCAACCGATCAATTATCGGTCCTCAACCCCATCACCTTAAAGTTTTGGTTAAATGGGTCATCTAATATGGTACTAGAACCAACACAATGGACAACGTCCCGCTTTTTCCATATTTGACGCCCACAGGCCATCGCGTGAAGCCTTCGTATACATCAACCATCAACTCAATGTTTTGATTGATTTAATAATAACATATACGTACCACACAATCGCATATTCACCTAAATTACGGCGACTTCTACAACAATTACATTACCCCACTGCCTCAAGTCTCCTGCAACTCAATACAAAGCGAGGGACGCGTTTCCAAATGACCCAAAATGAAAATTACGACAAAAAGAAAAGGGAATTGTAAACTTACAATGTGATCAAGGTGACCATGAGTGATGAAGACAAAGTTTTGATGAACAGCACGTAAAGGGCACCTACCCATATCAAAAACAGACTTAAATTCAGGAAGAATGACACAAGTTTCATGACCACCAACAGACATACCCTCCACATTAAACCCTTCTATTTCAAACCCTTTTCTGTGTACTTCTGCTCTTGCTTTTCTGTACTCTTCTTCCTCCATTGCTCTTCCTATCACTGAGAACACCCCTGCTGGCTGGCCCGACCCTCTTCCCGCCTCCACCCGACCTGGACCCGGACCCGGGCCCAGGCCCGTTCTATTTGGGAAGGAGAGGTTGAAGGTTGGTGGTGGTTTGTAGTCATTCAAGTGATGGTGGTGTAGATAAGGTGGGTTGCTTGAAGCAGGAATTGTCAATGATATTTGCATTTTTTTTTGTATTTTGGGTTTTGGGAGGAAAGTAAAAAGGTTTTTTCGAGGGGTTTATCTCTGGTGTCCCAAAACGTGACTTGAGACCAGAGTGTAAAGTTAATTTAATAATTTCTATAATGAAATCAAATATTTAACATGAATAAACCAACCTATTAGTGAAAGCGTATTGATGGCTACAAGGAGAGCGTGAGAAGCAAGGCTGGACAAGCTTCATCTGGTCCAGGTATAATGTACCACGACATATGTTTATTGGGTGGCTCGCTGCACAGAATAGGCTGGCTACAATGGACAGGTTGGTCAGATTTGGTATCACAAGTGAGGAGGTATGTCTTCTCTGTTTGGATGCAAAGGAAACGATTGGTCACCTCTTTTTTGAGTGTACTTACAGCAGAGCATGTGTGCGCTTTATTCAGCAAAAAAAGGGTTTTACTCATTTCGACAGCAGATGGACTCAGGTACATCGCAAGCGAGGGGGCTCAAAATTTCGACAACAAGTCTTATTTGCTTTTATAGTTGGGTATATATATCATATATGGATGGTTCGAAATGAATGTCGTGTTTATAATCGTGTTACACACCCTAGAATTTTATACTCGAGACTAAAGGAGGAAGTAAGAATACGGGTATATAGTTTAGCTACTAATTTGAAACTAAGTGATAGCACTTGGTTTACAGAATTTTGTAATGGAATGTAGTAGATGGGCTAAGTGATATTAGTCTTGTAAATTGGCAAGTTTTGGTTTTAATGATAATTTAACATTTTACCAAACCAACCTATTAGTGATCTTCCATTAATAAACCAACCTTTTGATTAACTCTGAATAAATCAACCTTTGCATCTCATCTTCCATTATTAAACTATCTCGATTTTAAACTTGTCATTTTGGGTAAAACGAAAACTATAACACACATGCTTTCACTCCATTATTAATGTTATAGAGAAAAAAAGGGAAAAACATGTGATCTTCACCCTTAAATAATCGTTTAAAAATGGGGATAGTTTAATATTGGAAGATAAGGTGTAAAGGTTGGTTTATTGAGAGTTAATCAAAAGGTTGGTTTATTATGGAAGATCACTGATAGGATGGTTTATTCATGATAAATTTTCCTAATGAAATTAACCCAAAGATCGATTTAAACTGAAATCAATTTAACCCTAAAACCAGAAATTCATACATTGATCCATAATTAGTGATAAGACGGAATTAGTCGTAGTTTAGACGACGATTTTAGGTATAGTTGAGGCGTTTAGAAGGGTGAATTAGAAGTGTTTTGACGTGGTTCGTAGTTGTATTGATCAAACGATGAAATGTGGTTTTTGAATGATTTCGTCATTCTACTTGAATTCAATTATTTTGAAGTGTGTGCCGGACTCGAGGCATGGGAAACGGAATAAGAAATGAAGAAATCGGAGTGGAAATGAACAAGGAAAGAAGAAGAAGTGAAGAAGGTTCAGGCGCCACTGGCGCCACTAGAGCCTGAGATGTCCCTGAATGTCGTGGAGATGCTCTCATCGAGCATTGGGCGCCACTGGCGCACTTCTCTTGCTATCTCTGCCGTGGATATGCTCCACTGGAGCCTGTTGTGCGCCACTGGAGCCTGTTTATCCGGATTTTGGAAATCTTAATTGTTTTATTTTTAATTTACCTTTTAGGAAATATATTTTGAGGATATTCTTAGGGTTTTATTTAAGCAAATTTTGTAATGCTATTTTCATCATCATTATCTCTCTCTTTAGTTTACCTTAGGTTCTTAATTAGTTTTCTCTCAAAAACTTGGTGATTCTCTCTCGATTATGTGTAACTAAATCTCAAACTCTTGATTCAATAAGATTGAAGCGTCGGTAATTCAACCGTGAGATTATCAATCTCTTGACTTTTTCGTGAGTATTATTTAATTCCCTTATTATTATTGTTGATTAACTCTAATTTTGATTAGTGCGCATTTACCAATTAGGATTGTTGTTAATTTATCTCGCTAGAATTGATTATTAGCTCCGCTTGCTTTATTAATCTTTTCGCGATAGCAATTGTGTTCAATTTATCGCACTTCGGTTTGTCGTAAGTTGACCATAAAGGGATTGAATTTGTAACTCGAGTATTAATCGCTGTTAGTATTAGTTACCTTTATTGTTTCTCGTTCCATATCTTCTTTTGATTTGAACTTGTTTCGCGTGACTCGAGTTAATCATAGAAAGGGTAATTAGGGCATCAGTTTTGACCTAATTGCTAAGTTAAGAGAGAAATTGATAGTTAGTGTAATTGAACTACATTGATTGTCGCAATAAAGTGCTCAAGTGAAGTCAATTGATTATTTTCTGTGATCGGCTATATTATCGTTCGTGGATTTCTGTTTGAGTCAAGATCCTTCTCATACTTGTTTTCACTCATCTTTTTACTATTGCTTTTATATTTAATTAGTTATTTTTAGTTCTTACCAAACCAAACCCCCCCCAAACCTGTTACTGTCATTTGATTATTTTGTATTTTTGCATTCATTTGTGCTTTACTCTTTTCAATTAGTCTTTTTCCCTGCGGATCGACCCTTACTTCCATTCTTACTACTTGTTTAGTATTTAGGATTTAAGTGAATAAATATTTAATTTGCGGCATACGACTTTTAGTCCGTCAAATTTTGGCGCCGTTGCCGGGGAAATAGGCGTTAATTGTTATTATTGTTTAGTGTAGGTGTATGCATAATACCCGTTTTGCTAACCTGAACCTCGAGCCTTTTGACTCAGAGATTGAAAGAACCATTTTCAGGGTTAGGAAGAACAAGAGTGGACAAGTCGTCGTCGTGCAAGATCCTGAGGTAGACGTCCCTGAATACGCATCGGACATTTGGATATTTCAGATTTAAAGCGGCGAGATGGTCGAGCAGTCAATTAAACAACTCACGCTGACCCGGACCTTCAACAAAGAACCCCTATGCATCACATATCCTCCTCTCGATGAGAATGTGAATTTTGAGTCAAGTCCCAAGCACTAATTCATTTGCTACCCACATTCCATGGGTTGAGTGGTGAAGATCCGAACAAACATTTATCGGACTTCCACATCGTTTGTACGAGTATGAAGCCCACGCCGTGGATCGATGAGCCACCAAGCTAAGGGGCATTCCCTGCTTCTCACTGAAGGACGCTGCGAGGGATTGGCTCTACTATCTACCCACGGGTAGCATCGACACTTGGTTGAAGATGAAGAAGGCATTTCTTGAGAAGTATTTTCCCGCCTCTCGAGCATCTCAATTAAAGAAGGAAATTTCCAATGTCGAACAACGTGATGGGGAGACTATGTACGAGTACTTGGAACGTTTTAAGAAGCTTTGTGGTATGTGCCCATATCATGGGTATGAGGACCAGGATCTAATCATGTACCTCGTAGGCGGCCTCTCCAAGGATGATTCACGTATGGTTCATGCGGCTAGCGGGGGCGGAATCACGAATAAGAGTCCTACAGAAGCAATGGCCCTAATCACAGAGCTAGCCGAAAGCTCAAGGGAATTTGATAGGAAGCCGTATAAAAGAGGTGTGAACGCCTTGGGGTCGAGCCAAAGTATGTTAGAGGACAAGGTGGACAGTTTAACTTCGTTGGTTAAAGACTTGGTGATAGGGCGAAAGGCGGTTATGGCATGTGGGATTTGTTCTTCCGAATCCCACCCTAGTGAACATTGTCCCCAAATGCAAGAGGGACCGGTCGAGGATGTAAACGCTGCAGGCTACATGGAACCCCCTCAACGCAAATGGGACCCTTATTCTAACACTTTCAATCAAGGTTGGAGAGATCATCCTAACATGAGGTGGAAGCAAGGGAATCAACAATACAATCAAGGTAATCAATTCGCTGCACCTAGGCCTCCGTTTGTTCCTAAACCGCCAGTTCAGAATACCACCCCACCGCCTGCTACTCCGAGTTCGTCCATGTCCACTGATGAGATGATTCGAGCCTTAGTAGCTAACCAAGGCAACTTTCAAGCTAGTGTGGCTCAGAACCAGTTGGAGACCAAGAATAGCATCAAAAATTTGGAGACTCAAATTGGTCAAATGGCCACGGCTATTAGTCGATTGGAAGCCAGGGACTCGAATGCGTTACCGAGTCAAACGGTGACGAATCCTCGACCGAACGTGAGTGCGGTGTCGCTGCGGAATGGTAGGCAACTGGTTGAAGCTGAGAAGCCGGTTGCTAAATCGAAGAAGGCTACTCTACATGAGGAAGAGGAAGCAGTTGTTGAGACGAGCGATGATTCACCTGTTGTGGAGGTGAAAGATGATGCACTGCCACCGGTTCAAGAGGTGGAGGTTCCATTTCCTGAAGCTCTAAAGTCTACTCGTCGGATTGAGAACGATAAGGACATTTACGAGACCTTTCGTAAGTGCGAGGTGAATATCCCTTTACTTGATCTCTTGAAGAGTGTACCTAAGTATGCTAAGTTCCTCAAAGAATTGTGCACGGTCAAGAGACAACAAAGATTGAAGGGAGCTCAAAAGGTAAAGGTTAGTGAGCACGTAAGTGCTATGTTTCAGCGTAAGTTACCACCCAAGTGTGGTGATCCCGGTATGTTTACTATTCCTTGTACCTTGGGTGACACTAGAATTGAACGTGCTATGCTTGATTTAGGTGCGTCTATTAATGTGTTGCCTTATTCACTTTATAAGTCTATGAAACTAGGAGCTTTGGTAGAAACTGGCGTTGTTATACAGTTAGCTGATCGTTCGAATGCTTACCCTAAGGGTGTCGTTGAGGATGTGCTTGTCATGGTCGATAACTTGATTTTTCCTGCAGATTTCTATGTTTTAGAAATGGAACACGATAAGCATGTCGCCTCTATTCGTTAGTGGCGACCCTTCTTGAAAACCGCTAGTACTAAGATTGATGTATCTAGTGGTTCGCTACTATGGAGTCGGATGGTCAAGTTGTCAAGTTTAACATCTATGATTCTATGAAGTATCCTCCTGATGTGCATCTTTGTTAACTTTGTTGATGTTATTGATGGTCCCGCTGAGGATGTGTTTAGTGTGAGTGATCCAGGTGCTTTGAAAACTGTGCTTGAAAATGATCGTGAAATGGATGGTATGGATATTGCTTTGCCTACTAACGTGCAGGATGTGATGTCGGAGCTGACAATGAACGAGAGGAGCCCTGTCTCCTATGGTAAGGCACCACTAACCCTTCCTGTAGAAAAGCTGTTACCATCTATTGTGCGTGCACCTTTGTGAGCCAAGCCACCGCTCGAGCATTTGAAGTCTGGCGTTCTAGGTGAGGGAGATACGTTGCCGGTCATCATCTCTAGTAAGCTCACTAAGGAACAAGAAGAGAGGCTTGTCAAAGTGTTGTCTGATCACAAGACCGCTATAGGATGGACGATTGCCGATATCAAAGGCATTAGTCCATCTACTTGTATGCACCGCATCTTGCTTGAAGAGGGTGCTAAGCCGGTAAGACAGCCCCAAAGACGGTTGAATCCTCCAATGATGGAGGTGGTGAAGAAAGAAGTGATCAAGCTGCTGCAAGTGGGAATGATCTACCCAATTTCCGACAGTAAATGGGTGAGCCCGACTCAAGTGGTTCCAAAGAAGTCGGGCATTACTGTTGTGAAGAATCAAGAAGGAGTGCTAGTGCCTACGCGGGTCCAAAATGGTTGGAGAGTATGTATTGATTATCGTCGGTTAAATGCCGTGACTCGTAAGGATCATTTTCCTCTTCCATTCATTGATCAAATGTTGGAAAGGTTAGCTGGTAAGGCTTTCTACTGCTTTCTTGATGGTTATTCGGGCTACTTTCAAGTGGCCATTGCTCCTGAAGATCAGGAGAAGACTACATTCACGTGTCCTTTCGGCACGTTTGCTTATAGGCGCATGCCCTTTGGGCTCTGCAATGCGCCCGGTACATTTCAGCGTTGTATGGTGAGTATATTTTCTGAATATGTTGAGAATTTTATTGAGGTTTTTATGGATGATTTCACCGTTCACGGTGACTCGTTTGATACTTGTCTACACCACCTATCCCTTGTTCTACAACGATGTGTAGAAACTAATCTTGTTTTGAACTCTGAAAAATGCCATTTCATGGTGGAACAAGGGATAGTCTTGGGGCATGTGGTTTCTTCGCGCGGTATTGAAGTTGATAAAGCTAAGGTAGATACGATTCAGTCTTTACCTTACCCTACTAGTGTCTTGGTTCGTTCTTTTCTTGGCCATGCAGGTTTTTATCGCAGGTTCATCAAGGATTTCTCGAAGATAGCTTCGCCACTCTGCAAGCTACTACAAAAGGAGAGCGAGTTTGTGTTCGATGATGGATGCAAGGAGGCCTTTGATGACTTGAAGAAGCGGTTAGTCACAGCTCCTATTATTCAGGCTCCAGATTGGTCGCTCCCTTTCGAGATTATGTGTGACGCGAGTGACTACGCGTTGGGTGCGGTTCTAGGCCAAAGAGTTGGACGACTTTCTCATGTGATTCATTATGCGTCAATGACTCTAAATGAGGCGCAGAAGAATTACACTACGACTGAAAAAGAACTACTTGCTGTGGTGTTTGCATTGGAGAAGTTCCGGTCTTATTTGCTCGGTACAAAGGTAATTGTGTACTCGGATCACGCCGCTTTGCGCTACTTGATGTCAAAGAAGGAGGCCAAGCCTCGTTTGATACGGTGGATCCTACTTTTGAGTGAGTTTGACTTGGAAGTGAAAGACAAGAAAGGGGCCGAGAACGTGGTAGCCGATCATCTGAGTCGGTTAGTGCATGACGACGAGAAAAAGGGTGGTCAAGAGCCTATCAAAGGCACTTTTCCCGATGAGACCCTATTCGCTATTGCGACCGGAGGGCCATGGTATGCTAACATTGTTAATTACTTGGTTTCTGAGCGTTTTCCTCCAGGTTTTTCGAAGTCTCAAAAGGACAAGATTAAGAGCGATGCCAAGTACTACATTTGGGATGATCCATATTTGTGGAAGCACGGTTCGGATCAGATCATTAGGCGGTGCTTGCCGGAGTCGGAGATTGGATCGGTCCTAGCTCATTGTCATTCTTATGCTTGTGGGGGCCATTTTGGTGCTAAGAGAACCGCAAGGAAGGTGCTAGATTGTGGTTTCTGGTGGCCCACGCTATTTCATGATTCTCATCTCTTCTGCAAATCATGCGATAAGTGTCAACGGGTTAGTGCTACATCAAAGAAGCAGGAGATGCCACAGAATCCTATGCTTTATTGTGAGATTTTCGACGTGTGGGGTATTGACTTCATGGGTCCATTTCCTCAATCTCATGGCTATCTCTACATCTTGTTGGCAGTTGATTATGTGTCTAAATGGGTGGAAGCGATTCCAACCAAGACTGATGACGCTAAGGTTGTGGCGACGTTTCTTAAGACTCATGTCTTTGTTCGCTTTGGCTTTCCTAGAGCATTGATTAGTGATAGAGGTACACACTTCTGCAACCGTACCATTGAGGCTCTTGTGAAGAAATACGGCGTCATCCATCGCATTTCTACTGCATACCACCCACAGACAAATGGACAAGCTGAAGTGTCCAATAGAGAGATCAAATCGATTCTAGAGAAGACGGTGAATCCTACGCGGAAGGATTGGAGTTTGAGACTAGACGACGCATTGTGGGCGTATCGGACTGCGTATAAAACACCCATTGGTATGTCACCCTATCGACTTGTCTTTGGTAAGCCGTGTCACTTGCCCGTGGAGCTAGAACACAAGGCTTATTGGGCGGTGAAGAGCTTCAATATGCAACTCGACGAAGCCGGTATTTATAGGAAGCTCCAATTGCAAGAGTTGGAGGAGATTCGACTTGACTCGTATGAGAATGCGGCCATTTACAAGGACAAGACTAAGGCGTGGCACGATAAAATGATCGCGAGGAAGACTTTTGAAGTAGGTCAACAAGTCCTCTTGTATCAATCGCGTCTCCATTTATTCCCGGGCAAGCTGCGGTCCCGGTGGATTGGTCCGTTCGTGGTCACTAAGGTTTCTCCACATGGGGCTATTGAGATTAAAAGCCACCAGACGGGGAAGGTTTTAAAGGTGAACGGACAACGTCTCAAGCTTTATTATGAAGGTTTCAAAGACACTGAAGTCGTGGAGCTGCTGGATCTCCACGAACCCATCTACGAGGATTGAAATCATATCCTTTCGTCGAGCAAACGACGTTAAACAAAAGCGCTATCGGGGAGGCAACCCTTGATTTCTCGTTTTCATTTCTGTCTTTTTAGTTTCGTTATTTCATTAATGGGTGCTCGTGACGGTTTGTTACATGTTGCAGGATCTAAGAGCTTTTGAAATGAAGACCCGGAGCCCTTGTAATTCGTGTAAAAAAAAAAAAAAAAAAAAAAAAAAAGTGTGATTCCATGATGGATTTTTGCTGAGGAGTTGTTCTACATGTCGTAGCAGAGCGTTAGTAGCACCAATATGGCACTACTAGCGCGTGAGTGAGCAGTGAAAGGGGTCTTATTGCCGTAACAAAGCTCCACTGGAGCCTCTGTACGCGCCACTGGCGCCTATCCCCAACTTCCGCACCCTTAATCCCCTCATAACCCTACCACCCTCCCTTACAAAACAAACCCCAATTACTTACAAATAAATAATATAAAAAAAAAAAAAAAACTAAAAACACAATCACCCATAACACCAACCGCCTCACCCACGACCTACCACCACCCTCCACCCGAAACCACCACCACCTGAAACCACCGCCTGAAAACACCACCACCGTCTCCACCGCACCTAACCATCACCACCCCTCTATTTTCTCTCCTCTCCTTCCCTCGAGCTCCCCACCACCAACCGTCTCCACCAACCGTCATCCTCCTTCTCTTCGACCTGCAACCACCCCCAAACCCCACCTTAACCCACCAACTCACCACCACGCCGACCTTTCCCAGCCACCACACCCAACCACACCACCGTTAACCATATCTCTTCCCTCTTGCTTCGATTTTCAGAAACCCTAATTTGGGAATTTGGGGCTTTTCGATTTCTGACTCACTGGCGATCCACTCGACATCCATTGCCGCTCCGGTACTCGAGGTGAGTTCATGTTCGCGCAATTCCCCTGTTCGGTTCCAATAATTTCGTGGGAGGACTAGGTTTCAACGAGTTTCAGCCCTTTCCGAGCTACTTTGGTCCGCTTACCTGCTGTACTCGTCCCTTTGCTGCTTAATTCCCACGTTATTTCTCTTGTCGGGCCTTGCGCTTGCTATTCCTTGCTGTTTTTTCTGTGAGTGTGTGGTGTACTACTGTATTTTGCTGCTGTACCCCATCTTTTGGTCTGATTTGAGGAGTCTCGGTTGTTTTTGTCCACCGTCTCTGCTGTCGACGATTGATTTTAGTTGAGGGAGTTGGGTTCTGTGAGCTTGTGAGATTGTCTTGGGTCTGTGCTTGCTGCTGTCAACACCGTCTTTCCTGAGACGGTATCTTTCTACTTGAGGGTGTTGTTCTGTGTGGCTGTGTGATCTTGTTTTCTGCTGTGACATCGTACGGCTTGTGTTCGTTTTGCTCCTACAATGCGTACCCGAGGTGTTCCTGACCCTACTCCTACCCCCGCCTCGGCCTCAACCTCTGCTACCCCTAAACGCAAAGCCCTCTTGAGACAACCCAAGAAGCCTAGACCACCTAAGAAACCCAAGAAGAACACCTCTGCTACACCCAAGGTTCCTGACTACTCGGGTCGGGTTGGCTTGGAACCCGATGAGAGGAAGTTGTATGATAAGCTTAATGTAGACGCCCGCAAGGTCTTAGTGACTAAATTTCTGTATACTCCGACCTTGACCACCTTGGGCCTCCTCGATTCCGTGCGTCATTTCATGGAGAAGGTTGGGTTGGAGGGCATGCTTGACAGGGCGGATGATACCTACCTTGAGTACACGCTCGAGTTCCTTTCTACTTTGACAAGGACGAAGGAGGGTGACAATGAACCGGCTATCAATTTCCGCTTGAATAAGCAACGTATCACCATGAGCTATAGTGAGGTGCGTGCCGCTTTTGGCATCACCAAGGCCCCTGATCACCGGTTCGACGAGACGGACGCCACCGACACCACTGCTTTTTGGTGTGCCATTACGGGAGAATCGAAACTCACTCACCACCACAAAAGCAACCTCATCACTCACCCCGCGCTACGCCTCCTCCATCGTTTCATAGCGATGGCCTTCCTTGGCCAAGGCGGTCCGAATAACGTTACTCAATTGGGGTTGAATCATTTGTGGTCCATGACTCCTGACGGAGTCGGTATTCCCGATTGGGTCGACATGTTTGTTAGGTCGTGTTTGGGTCAAATCAAGGCCAAGACCGGTTCCTTTTCCATGGGTGGCATGATCTCTTTGCTTGCGCGGTACAAGTCCATCGAGCACCCAGCAGGGCTCCGTCCATTGCTTGGTCGTCCACTCTACGATTTTGCGGGTTTGAAAACGGTGGACATGATTACGACGGATGTCCCGGAACCGACCCATTGTCTTTGGCATTGGGGCCCTGGTAAAATTCCCTATCTACGGTTACCTCGTCCAGAAGGTAACCCACTTCCGATTGGACCTCGTACGCGCGATCTCTTTGTTCCTCCGGATGACTTAGTCGCTAACTGACGCTCGGATGGCCGCACCAAAGCCCTGCGGATGCGAGTCGCCGACAATGATGACGGTCGAGCTCCCTCCTGCTGTTGAGTGGGAACTCTTTCGTGAAGAGATGTTAATGTGGCAAGCTGACCAAGAACGCAATAGCGATGACGCCTACTGGCTGGCCGAGGCTGCGCACTTGCGCTCCATTAGTGCTTTCCTTACTGGTCGCTACCCCGGTGAGTTCGTTCCGCCACCACCTGACGAGCTCGCCTCTCTGTTGGCTCGCCAATCTTCCGAACCACGTGCCTCTGGAGCTCCCTCTACTTCCGCGGACCACGATCGTAGTGGTCCCTCGAGCCCTCACTGAGGTTCGTCTCTTTTTCTCTCCCTTTTATTGTTTTATGTCCTCTTTCTCATCACATTGAGGGCAATGCGACGTTTAAGTGTGGGGGGAGAATCACTTGTGATGTGTATATATTTTCATTTGTACTCTTGTGTTTGCTTTTATCAAAAAAAAAAAAAAAAAAAAAAAAAAAAAAGAAGAGAAAAAAAAAAACAAAAAAGAGAATAAAGTGAATCCCGGCTAGGTGAAAACCCGAATGGGCGCCTAGGCAAAATTGGGATATGTGGCCGAGGGCGGAGTGAAACCCACAAGGGTGGGCACTCCGAGTAAAATGAAGAAATGAGTTGCGAGCCACGAGCGTAGAAGTGAGGAAAATAAAGCTAGAGTGAAACCCGCAAGGGCGGGCACTCTAGGCAAAATGAGAGATTTAGGAAAAAAAAAAATAAAAAAAAATGCTTTACTACTTCCTATTTTACCGGCTAGGCGACATAAGAAGGGTGACAAAGAAGGACGGAAGGGTAGGTTAGTGGCTACGGTGTGAAGTAATGTCGCGATTGCAGTCGTAGGCACCTCTCTTGCGATTGGGTTTGTCTTATTTCCGGAGTAGAGGCGTTTAGGAGCTCGCTTGTGTGGGTTGTATGTGGGTGTGACATACGCTTTGTGTCACTGGAGAACGTTAGTAGCACAAGCGAGCGGGTTAGGATGGAGAAATAAGGGGCGTAGCTGGGTTTCTGTCTTCATTGTCACGTTGGTCGTTGAGTCGATGGGTATGTATTTTCCTAAATTTCGGTAGTTGTTGAGGTGAGAATGAGAGTGAGTGCGAATGGCTACTACTTAAGCCATTAGAGGGAGTTCGGAGAATTGTGCGAGGTTTGTTCTGTTTGGTCCACCATACTTGTGAGCTAGTGTTTGTTTGCTATGTGAGTGTCCTTTGAGTTTACTCGGGGACGAGTGAAGGTTCAAGTGTGGGGGAATTTGATAAGACGGAATTAGTCGTAGTTTAGACGACGATTTTAGGTATAGTTGAGGCGTTTAGAAGGGTGAATTAGAAGTGTTTTGACGTGGTTCGTAGTTGTATTGATCAAACGATGAAATGTGGTTTTTGAATGATTTCGTCATTCTACTTGAATTCAATTATTTTGAAGTGTGTGCCGGACTCGAGGCATGGGAAACGGAATAAGAAATGAAGAAATCGGAGTGGAAATGAACAAGGAAAGAAGAAGAAGTGAAGAAGGTTCAGGCGCCACTGGCGCCACTAGAGCCTGAGATGTCCCTGAATGTCGTGGAGATGCTCTACTGGAGCACATTTGGGCGCCACTGGCGCACTTCTCTTGCTATCTCTGCCGTGGATATGCTCCACTGGAGCCTGTTGTGCGCCACTGGAGCCTGTTTATCCGGATTTTGGAAATCTTAATTGTTTTATTTTTAATTTACCTTTTAGGAAATATATTTTGAGGATATTCTTAGGGTTTTATTTAAGCAGCTTGTACGTTATTTTCATCATCATTATCTCTCTCTTTAGTTTACCTTAGGTTCTTAATTAGTTTTCTCTCAAAAACTTGGTGATTCTCTCTCGATTATGTGTAACTAAATCTCAAACTCTTGATTCAATAAGATTGAAGCGTCGGTAATTCAACCGTGAGATTATCAATCTCTTGACTTTTTCGTGAGTATTATTTAATTCCCTTATTATTATTGTTGATTAACTCTAATTTTGATTAGTGCGTACGACTAATTAGGATTGTTGTTAATTTATCTGCTAGAATTGATTATTAGCTCCGTTTGCTTTATTAATCTTTTCGCGATAGCAATTGTGTTCAATTTATCGTACTCAGTTTGTCGTAAGTTGACCATAAAAGGGATTGAATTTGTAACTCGAGTATTAACTGCGTTGTTAGTATTAGTTACCTTTATTGTTTCTCGTTCCATATCTTCTTTTGATTTGAACTTGTTTCGCGTGACTCGAGTTAATCATAGAAAGGGTAATTAGGGCATCAGTTTTGACCTAATTGCTAAGTTAAGAGAGAAATTGATAGTTAGTGTAATTGAACTACATTGATTGTCGCAATAAAGTGCTCAAGTGAAGTCAATTGATTATTTTCTGTGATCGGCTATATTATCGTTCGTGGATTTCTGTTTGAGTCAAGATCCTTCTCATACTTGTTTTCACTCATCTTTTTACTATTGCTTTTATATTTAATTAGTTATTTTTAGTTCTTACCAAACCAAACCCCCCCCCAAACCTGTTACTGTCATTTGATTATTTTGTATTTTTTGCATTCATTTGTGCTTTACTCTTTTCAATTAGTCTTTTTCCCTGCGGATCGACCCTTACTTCCATTCTTACTACTTGTTTAGTATTTAGGATTTAAGTGAATAAATATTTAATTTGCGGCGTACGACTTTTAGCCCGTCAATTAGTATGCCAATAAAGATAATAATACTCCGTAGTAAAAAATTACGGAGTAAATCAAGATGATTTTCCCCCTTAAGCCTTCTTTTCTGCAATTCAATTTGGATGTAGAGACACTGCCTTTTCTTATTCTTTTTCTTATTTTGTATATTTTGTTTTCTTAGTATATTTGAATGAATGTGCGTACATCATCCTTTGACATATATAAAAAAGTCAAAAGTTACTAAGAAAACAAACACCCCTTTTCAAAGAATAAAATTTGTTTGTGTAAGGTCGGAGGGAATATAATTCACGAATTCTAATTCATTGATCGAGACCAACCCATCACAGTCTCGTTTATTATATTAGAATCTTATAATATATAATGGACAAAAAAAAATTCAAATTGATCGGAATTTTGAATATTATGACGGTTTCCGGTGGTTTGGTACTAGTTTGAAAAAAAAATTAACATTAAGTAGTGATATGAAACAAAATGGCGTTAAAAGGTAGTTATTTGAAAAAAAAATTATATAAGTTAGTTATTTGAAAAAAAATGATTTTATAAGGTAATTTTTCGCAATTTTGCATATACTATATGATCTCAATTATTAATTAAAAACGGAACACATAGGCCACTCGAATATTAGTAAATATTCTAACTGTTGGGGGTCGAATATCCGATTACGCTCACGACAACAAGACGACAAATAATAGGCTCAAGAGGGCCAAGAGCTCAAGCAACTCTATAAATAGCCCCTATGGGGCAAAGGTAAAAATGTTAGTTTTTATTCACTCCTCCCTCCCCCCCCCCCTCTCTCCCTCTCTCTCTCTCTCTCTCTCTCTAATTCTCTCTCTCTCTCTCTCTATTATATTCACCACATATTTGTCGTTTTTATAGATTTCGATACTGACTTGGGCGTCGGAGGCTCCGCCGGGAGCAAGCACCTCGGGCCCGGAGTTCACCTTGCAGGTCGCGTACGGAGCGGGCGTAGACCCTGGAGGCCTTCCATGACGTCACTCTCAAGACCTCAAGTTTACACTCGAAACAATTGGCACCGTATGTGGGGAGCGATAAAATCAAATCCATAATTGAACCACTAAATTAAACTGAAAAACATCCCAAAAATCATCTGTCCAAAACACAAGAGAAAAGGAAAAAAGAATAAAGCAACTGGAAGAGTTTGGAGAAGAGCAAAAATGCTATCCTAAATCACGTGCGCTCAAAGAAAAGTGCTAATAATAATAAAAAGGATATGACCCCATGGGTCAAAGGGTAAGACCAAAAGTAGAAAACCACCAAGGTACATGAATTAAGGATAAACACCATTAAAAAAAAAAAAAAAAAAAAAGAAAAAAGGCCAGACCAAACAGGTCGAGCCGGCCACAAAGCATACTCCGGGCACCGATGCCGACAAACTTGAGGTAGCCTGACCATCTCGTAAGGAAGAAGAATGAAAAACGTAGCAAAAATCATGAAGAAAAGCATGAAGAAAGAGAAGAACAAAACCAAAGAAAAGACAAACCCAAAAATTTTGAGCCTTGGCCAGTCTCGGACCGGCCACCTCGGTCACCGTGAACAACACATGGCGCCGCCTCACTCGTGATAAGCATCTCAGCCATCCCCAAGCTCTGGTTGCCATCACTCGTCCATCACCTCCTAGTATGTGGACGAGGCGGCTCAACAGAGTTCCGGGCTCATTATATTCAAAGGAGGAGTTTAGTAGTGCATCACATATTCACATGTAAGGATAACATACAATAATACACTAATAAATACTATACAGAGCAATAACCTTACGTGCCCGAGAAAGTAAGTATACAGATAATAATATACAACACAAAAGGGGTTGTCATATACTCATATGTCAGACTATAGCAGCTATACAATATAATAATAATAATAATAATAATAATAATAATAATAATAATAATAATAATAATAATAATAATAATAATAATAATAATAATAATAATAATAATAATAATAACAATAATAATAATAATAATAATAATACAGAGCAATGAAGAAGAATTACAAGGAAAAGATAAGAGGGGCCGGAGCAAGTTTAGCCGAGCCAGCAAACTAAACACCCTCCGGTCACGGCCACGGTCGCCAGCATCATCGACCCTCCGGCCATGGTCTCGGTATACATAGTTGACCGCTGCGTGACAACCACCCACCACAATGCCTCCATCCTTGACGGGACGACACTTCCGAGCTCACAGCCTGGTGTTCCGCCGCTACCGGGACCGCCTTACGCCTCCGAGAATGCAAGTCAAGCCCGTCGGTCCCGGACAAAGTACCACACATACGGAAATAAGTTGACCCGGTCGTATGAGTCGACTCAGTTCATGCTTGGGGAGGCCCAAAATTTTGAGTTTGCGGACTACCGTGATGGTCCCGGGACAGCCACCCACGTCACGATGTAGCCTCTTCAGTCAGCGTATAACGTCCTCTGTTCCCAGCCACTCTTAGTTGCCACGGCCAACACCCGACCCTGTGTGACACGGCCGCCGGGAGCATCACCGTGACCACTGTGACACGGCCACCGGGGGGCATCACCATGACCTGTAACACCCCGGCCCCAACCAAAGGCCGAAATGTTATTTACGGTAGCTCGCCAGGCTGCGTACATCGCCCACAGACCAACACGAGTCCTTTCCAGCGCACTTTGTCCTCACTCGTGCGCATCCTGGAAATTTCCTAGGAGGTCACCCATCCTAAGACTACTCTCCAGCAAACACGCTTAACTGAAGAGTTCTTTAGATGAGCCACCAGAAAAGAAGATGCATCTTGTTGATATGAGTAGTACTTATAATCCTTTTAAGCACTATGTCACTTGAGCCAACAAATGAATCTTTTCAATGGGGTACCCGGCCCGAATAACCTCGGACAACACCAGGTATTACACACCCCCACTTGAAAAACGCAACGTCCTCGTTGCGCTTGGTAGCTACCCAAATAACCTCGGACAACACCAGGTATTACACACCCCCACTTGAAGAACGCAACGTCCTCGTTGCGCCTGGTAGCTAACCACAATATAGCATTCCAGAATCCTCCCCAGCTAGGTGCGTACCTGGCCAACAAGACACAGGATCTCCACACGGTCGCCGGGTTGCTCTGATACCATTTGTAACACCCGGGCCCCAACTAAAGGCCGGAATGTTACTCACGGTAGCTTGCCAGGCTGCGTACATCACCCAGAGACCAACACGAGTCCTTTCCAGCGTACTTTGTCCTCACTCGTGCACATCCTGAGAACTTCCCGGAGGTCACCCATCATAAAACTACTCTCCAGCAAGCACGCTTAACTGAAGAATTCTTATGATGAGCCACCAAAAAAGAAGATGCATCTTTTTTATATGAGTAGTACTTACAATCCTTTTAAGCACTATGTCACTTGAGCCAACACATGAACCTCTTCAAGGGGTACCCGGCCCGAATAACCTCGGACAACACAGGGTGTTACATGACCACCGTGACACGGCCATCGGGGGGCCGCCATGCTCCCAATTACGGTCTCAACTGTTAGCTAATATTTTGTATATATTTTGTAGCAAATAATATTGTATTACTTGGTCAATTCAGTTGCATATGTTTAGGAGTTGTTGCTTACTGTAAGTCAACAAGTTATCTTTTTGTTAGCTAAAAATAGGCATTAGACTAGCTAACTTCTTAGCTTGAAGAGTTGTATATATATTGACGTTTTGATTATGAAATGGCACACAAAACCTTCCGCAGATAATCCTCATTCAATATACAAATACTTATTGTATCAGAGCAGGACAACTGATCCTGACTTTGTCGATTTTTTTTTTCTTTACTCTTGTTTGTCATGGGTGATGTTGAGAAAATAACCCCACATGTTGTTAACCCGCTGTTTGCGCTTGCTCCTCAAGATCGTCTGGGAATAGTCATCACACACGTAGTTCTCCGAGGACCGAACTGTGAGGAATGGGTGAAGGGTTTTTGGGTTTCGTGGACCGAACTATACAATATACAAATACTATATCAACCAACTCGGTCCCGACCACCTTGGTCCCGCGACCCTAACCAAACCTTGGTCTCGCGGCCACTTTGAGCACTTCGGTTTCGAGCCGAGACCACGGCCCCAGCCACCCTGACCGTCCCCTGACCACCTTAAAAAAAAAATTAAAAAAAGAAAGACCGAGACCGTGACCGCAAGACGTGCCGTCGTAATAGCCGTGAACCACATCACCCCCAATGCCGTCGAAATAGCCGTGAACCAGGCCTCCGGCCAACACGACGATGTTTCACCTTATGAGACCGTCATCTGCGCCGTTATTATCTACCACGGCGATTGCCGATAACTTGTGCCGTGACGTCGGCCCAACTACGCCGGCCGTACTGCACTGCCGGGAAAGCATGACAGATATCGCCACCGGGCCTCTGGTCCCAGCACCGACAAATCCTCCCGGCCTACTTTACAAAAGATAAGTCTTACAAAAATCAAACTTTCTTTTTGACTTTGTGATTCTCCCGGTGCAAAATTTAGTTGGTTTTTACTATTTTATTAAAAAAATAAAAATAAAGGAGCATGCAAGGTGTTAGCCACTCATTTATATAAAAGGGGAAGAATCATATATTTTTAAGAGGGAACTAAGTCACGTGGGAAACTCACAAAAGTTAAACCTAATACTTTCCTCATACATTAAAATAAAAACGTCTATTACCGGCCTAAAAGTAATTATACGAGTACTTATCAATTCTTATTATGTTATTTTTCAGAAGTAATGGAGAAAAAGCGGTGATAAAGAAGTATGAGCTACACCTCTATGATGCCTAGCCAACTTATAATCACCCAAAACTCCACAAAAACTCCACAATAATCGACTTATACTCAAAAGTCTTCACCCAAAAAGCCGTCCAAATTACAAAATTTGGGCTACAAAAATGAGGTTTACGGAAATAAGCCCAAAAAATTTGTCAAACGGGCTACCAAAAGCCCGAAAAAATTACCAAAAAGCTTTACGGGACTTGAAAACCTCACGGGAAACAATCAAGCCTCACGAAACACACAAAAGCCTTATAAATTACCAAAACACTCGACAAAAAACGAGCTACAAAAAAGCCGGAGGTTTGGAGTAATTATTATGCCTCTCCCTTGTTTAGACGGCGCGTCACACAAGAGATGGCCAGGAGGCAAGGAGGGGGGACTCCCCCGAGAGCTCGAATAATCATATATTTCGATTCAAAATGTGGAATTTTTTGAAATTTTCACTAATACATTTTGCAGGAATAAACGCATAAAAGACTGGAGAAGGATAAGACCTTCCAGGAACCCGCCTCGAAGGCTCACACCGCACAATGCTCATCCGCGGTTTTCACACCCGAATGAGGGTGCAGGAGAAGGATAAGACCTTCCAGGCACCCACCTGTAAGGCTCCCACCGCACAATGCTCATCCGCGATTTTCACACCCGGATGAGGGTGCAGGAGAAGGATAAGACCTTCCAAGCACCCGCCTGGAAGGCTCCCACCGCACAATGCTCATCCTTGGTTTCACACTAGGATGAGGGTGCATACTTAGAACACTACCTGCGTACGGAGAGTCCACGGCCCGGGGCCTGGGCGGCTCCTGCGTCCTTGACACTACTTGCGTACGGAGAGTCCATGGCCCGGGGCCTGGGCGGCTCCTGCGTCCTTTACACTACCTGCGTACGGAGAGTCCACGGCCGGGGGCCTAGGTGGCTCCTGCGCCCTTTATACTACCAAACGTACGGAGAGTCCACGGCCCAGGGCCTAGACGGCTCCTGCGTCCTTTACACTACCATCAGAAGAGACCACTAACGGCCCTCGCGCCTAGGTGGCTTGCTTTGGATAAGACCATACTACGGCCCTCGTGCCAAGGTGGCTCCAATTGTACAGAGAGTCCATGACTACGTGCCTAGACAGCTCCTAGATCATCTTTTATCAGCGCCGCTGACCCCTATCAGCGCCGCTGACCTCTTATTATAGTGACGTTGTATTCTCAGCGTCACCCCTGACCGCGCCGGGCGACCATGTCCTCGGCGTTAGTCTCTTTTTTCCTCGCGACGCAGTTTACTCTACGTCACCCTAGGCCGCGCCGTGTTATCTTGCCCGCGGCGCTAACCTCTTTATCCCTTGTGACGCAGTTTACTCTGCGTCACCCTAAGCCGCGCCGCGTGACCTTGTCCGCAGCGCTAACCTCTTTATTACCGTGACGCAGGTCAATCTGCGTCACTCTAGACCGTGCCCCATGACTTTGTCTGCGACGCTAACTGCTCTATTCTCGTGACACAGTTTGCTCTGCGTCACCATTGGCCGCGCCGCTAGCCTTCTTATTCCTGTGACATGCTCTAACCAATGTCACCCTCAGGCCACGCCGCATGACCTTATCCGCGGCGCTAGGTTCTTTATTCTCGTGACACAGTTCACCCTGCGTCACCCTAGGCCATGCTGCGAGACCTTGTCCGCGGCGCCAGCCTCCTTATTCCCGTGACGCAGTCTATTTTGTGTCACCCTAGGCTGTGCCGTGTCACCTTGTCCGCGCCGCCAGCCTCTTTATTCCCGGGACGCAGTTAACCCTGCGTCACCCTAGGCCGCGCCGCGTGACCATGTCGGCGGCGCCAGTCTCCTTATTCCCGTGACGCAGTCCGTTATGCGTCACCCTAGGCTGTGCCACGTCACCTTATCCGCGGTGCCAACCTCTTTATTCACGTGACGCAGTTATCCCTGCGTCACCCCAGACCGCGCTGCGTGACCATGTCCGTGGCGCCAGTCTCCTTATTCCCGTGACGCAGTCTGTTCTGCGTCACCCTAGGCTGTGTCTCGTCACCTTGTCTGCGACGCCAGCCTCTTTATTCACGTGACGCAGTTAACCCTGCGTCACCCAGGCTGCGCCGCGTGACTATGTTCGCGGCGTCAGCCTCTTTATTCCCGTAACGCAGTTTACTCTACGTCACATTAGGCCGCGCCGCGTGACCGTCCCCGCGGCGCTAGCCCTTATATTCCGTTGGCGTTGTGTACTCGACATCATCCCTAGCCGCACCGCGAGACTCCGATCGCGCCGAGAGACTCCGCCTGCGCCGCTATCCTCATTTTTCCCGTGACACACTCTAATCAGCGTCATCCGGCCGCGCCGCCACTAGCTGCCGGTCAAAAAATCATGCAGCCTTCTATGCCTGTTGATGAGGCTAAATCGTCACGCCTAATCAAAATAAACCTAAACAAACAACTAACAGAAGCTAGCGGTAAGCAGGGTCGAATCCACAGAGAGAAGGAGTAGTCAAAAGGATGCTCAGCTAGTCTAGGTAAATCTCGAGGTAACAAAAGTCGGGTTTATAAGTTGGAACTAAACTAAGGGCAAGCAATAAAACGATGTAAATGTATATAAAAGGGAGATTAGGGCATCGGGATCAATGTGACATCGATTCAGGAACTCAACTCAGAAGGAAACGACAATCAATTGAAGTTATGCAAGTGATTAGGTTTGGGAAAACGCTCTCTCGAGTCAATTTTAACCTTAAGCAAATTTAGCGGGCTCTCGCTACGTACTAAACTTGGCTTATCAATTACGCATGAGTCTAGTTTCAATTCGGATTTCGATCTTAAACTGAAACAACCTAAATTCAATTCAATAAAGGCGTCCCTAAATTCAATTTATAATAAAACGCGTAGGAAGAAATCAAATTGCACAAATTCAATCAATATAAGCGATTAAAACATGTTCCTGAACCAATTCGCAATCACCCTAAACCCTAATTGAGAATTAGCTATGCATAATTGAAATCACAACAAAGCAATAATGAATAAACATGATGATAGAAATAAGAGCGATTGAATAAACCTAGAGTAAATCCTGAATTCCAAAGTAAAGATCGAGTCTTGCAATTAATTAAATCTAGACTAAGGAGTTTTTAGAGAGTTTAAAAGAGAGAAACTAACTTTTAATCTAAAGCAGAAGAGTATAATCAAAAGCATAATCTAAAACCCTAACTTCGAGTCTATTTATATAAGCACGAAAATCCGGAGAATAAAGGGGGCAGAACCTATCGGTTCGAAATTTGAACCGTCGGTTCAGGGGTGGGAACCGATCGGTTCACATCAAACCGAGCGGTTCTAACTTGTTCCAGCATTTCCAGAACCTTTTCCCTTATATTCACGTATCCTGAACCTATAGGTTTGCTCTGAACCTATAGGTTTGACGTCCCAAATCATCGTATTGCCTCCGAATTCGCTCTCAAGCTTAGTCTTGACGTCACGACACTCAAAAATGCTCCACTTGACTCAGGTTTTAGCTCAGGACCGCCAAAACCTGCAAAATATGAACGAGGAACAACAGTATCGCAATATAAAGCCAATAGCTCCTAAAATAATAATGGAGTCGAACAAATGCGAGCTAAATGCAACTAAACCGGGGGAATATAATCAATATAAATGACATACATCACTGTTTTATATTCGGTCTGTCAGCGGACAACCACTTTCACGCGGTGCTTCTTCCACTAAAGATTCATTTGACGTGATGTTCTTCACATATATCGCCCAAGGTCAACGGTTTCGCACACTCTATTCGACGCCGACATCCGACACCGAATCCACATGATGGCGTACGAATCCGGTTGTGACAATTGTTGGGGATCGAATATCCGATTACGCTCACGACCACAAGACGACAAATAATAGGCCCAAGAGGCCCAAGAGCCCAAGCAACTCTATAAATAGCCCCTAGGGGGCAAAGGTAAAAATGTTGGTTTTTATTCACTCTCCCAACACACACTCTCTCTCTCTCTCTCTCTCTCTCTCTCTAATTCTCTCTATATTATATTCACCACATATTTGCCATTTTTATAGATTTTGGCATTGACTTGAGCGTCGGAGGCTCCGCCAGGGGCAAGCCCCTCGGGCCCGTAGTTCACCTTGCAGGTCGCGTACGGAGCGGACCTAGACCCTGGAGGCCTCCCATGACGTCACTCTCAAGACCCCAAGTTTACACCCGAAACACTAACATTCTCCCACTTACCCTTTGTGTTAACTTGATGGTTTAATAACCATAATGTGTACATTTATATTGAGTTCATTAACTGTCATGTATATAATCGAATTAGAACTAATTGGATCATGGCGGTCACACGTCATTAAGCGACATGATCCCTTCCATGTATCACAAATTAATTCCAAGTCTAGTTACAGGTTTAAAGTTGAGAAATACCATAATTCTCATATTTAATCACATGTAGTCTAATAATAATAATAGTATACTTGTACTTGTATGACAACATATTCATTACATCAGAAACAAACTATAAGTGAATTCAATGTCATATAATAATAAACACATAATATTTACATTAGCAAGGCTCTAGTAATAACACCCATACGTTCTACATGGCCAATGAACGCTTTAGGTGGTAATCCCTTAGTTAATGGATCCGCTATCATCATATCCGTTCTTATATGCTCAAATGATACTCTTTGTTTCTGCACTTCTTCTTTGACCGACAAGAATTTCAATTCTATGTGTTTAGCAAGTATTTGTCGTTCTTAGAGAAGAAGACGGCTGCAGAATTATCACAATAAATTCTCAGCGGCTTGGATATAGTATCGACAATTCCAAGTCCAGAGATAAAGTTCCGCAACCACAATGCATGAATAGTGGCCTCAAAGCATGCCACGAATTCGGCTTCCATAGTCAAAGTAGCAATGACAGACTATTTTCCACTTTTCCACGATACTGCTCCATCAGCTAAGAGAAATATGTAGCCAAAAGTCGATTTTCTGCTGTCAACGCATCCAGCATAATCTAAATCTGAATATCCAATCACCTCAAGGTGGTCAGATCTCCTGTACGTAAGCATGAGCTCCTTGGTGCCTTGCAAGTACCTGAGCACTTTTTTTGCGGCTTTCCAGTGGTCAATCCCGGGATTACTTTGATATCGACGCAACAGCGAAGCTGATGTCTGGTCGAGTACATGTTTGAATATAATTCAAACTCCCAACCACAGATGCATAAGGAATTCGCTCCATTTCTTTCCGTTCCAGTTCATTACTGGGACATTGCATTTTATTGAACTTATCCCTTTTTTTGTAAAGGAGCTATCCCTGCTGGAGCATATATCCATCCGATATCTCTCCAAAACTTTGTTGATGTAAGCCTTTTAAGACAATCCTAACAATCCTTGTGATCTGTCTCAAAATATTTCTATTCCGATCACATAGGATGCCTCACCCATATCTTTCATCTCAAAATTTTGAGACAGATATTTCTTTACGTTATGTAGGATGCTTATATCATTTGCAGCAAGCAAAATGTCATCAACATATAAAACTAAAATAACAAACTTACTCCCACTAATTTTAATATAAATACACCGATCAACGATGATCTCTACAAAACCGTATGACGTGATGGTATTATTGAATTTCAAGTACCACTGTCGAGAAGCTTGTTTTAGTCCATATATCGACTTTCTCAGCTTACACACCTTATCCTCATTACCTGGAGATAAGAATCCCTGTTTAATATGAGAAACATGAGTAGTAGCACCAGAATCTAACCACCAAGTATTACTGGGAACTTCTATAAGATTGGATTCAAAATAAACAAAAGTATAATGTTTACCTTTCCTTTCGAACCACGCCTTTCTCTTTGGACAATCCTTCTTGAAGTGTCCTATCTTTATTATACTAAACCACAGTTTTCGTTGACATCATCAATGCCACATGTCGCGATTATGTGCGTTTTTTTCCCGCCAAAACCTCATGCTTACATCATCCACCCTTTTATATATTATTAAGTCTATATTCATTATTTATAATTATCATTACTCAATAACCATGGTCACACGATTTTTCATTTTTAATTTCTATTATGTATTTTTAATATTTATTTTATATTTTTCAAAAAAATATTTATCCTAAACTAAATATTTGCTAATTTAATATTTTTTACTTTTCATTCTATTTTTTCTAATCAAAAATTAATGTTTTACCAAAATTTTGTACAATAATAAATATTTTTTATTTTTCATTCTATTTACTAATTTTAATATTTTTTACTTTTTATTCTATTTACTTATTTTAATGTTTTTTTTTATTTTCATTCTATTTTTTCATTCTATTATAATATGTGCACTTCATATATGTTTGTATTTAGAATTTATGTTTGTTCACTACTAAATTTACACTTGAATATCATACAAATTAACAATTTTCTTATATTTCAGTTGATTTATTACATAGTATAATTTTATTAGTTAAAAACAATAATATCTATAGTTACCGTGCATTTATGCACGGGATCTAAACTAGTTTTCTTACAAAAGAAACACTTCTTTTCCTTCTGAATTTTGCTTTCAAGTCCCTTGAAGAAAGACTTACCCTTCTTTTTACCTTTCAGACTCGGCTTAGTCTTGCTGTTGGCACCGTTATGACCTACGTACAGGATGAACAGCTTGGGCCTTCATCTTCTTTAATCAACCCTCCTCCTGAACTAACATGGCCTTTAATTCTTGAAAGTTCCATTTATCTTTATTGGTGTTATAATTCACCTGAAACGGGCCAAATTCAAAAGGAAATGAGTTCATAATAAATTGGATCTTATGTCGTGTCGGATTTGTTTCCGTGTTAGTAGTCGTTTTTGTGTTTGGGTTTCGCCCCTCGACCACCTAACCTTATTTCGTAATTTTAGACCATCTATATCTGTGTTTGTCTTAGGTCCCGTTCTTTTTGATTTTTTAGAGTTGAACTGAAATGAGCTGAACGGAGTTAAACTGAGCTAAATGGAGTTGAACTGATCTGAATTAAATAAAGTTCAATTATAAACTAAACTAAATAATAATAATAATGATGATGATGATGATGATGATGATGATGATGATGATGATGATGATGATGATGATGATGATGATGATGATGATGATGATGATGAAGATGATGATGGTTGAACTTAATATAGTCGAACTGAACTGAATTGACTTGAACTAAACTGAACTGAATTAAAATGAGCCGAAAATAAGTGAGAAATAACAGGTTCTTAGACATCCTTCCTATAAATGAAATTGCTTAAAGGGTTTTTTGTCAAAAGGTACTTTTGATTATAGTCATTTTGTGAGTGTCTATCTTATAAAAAAGAATTTGTTGACTCATATCATACGTTTTCAAAAACTTGTTGACCACTACCAAATCATGAGTTCCGACCAAAATGGTCAAAATTTCGGCTTTCCATATACAAGAGTTTTCTAAACATACATTATAAAACATTTACATATTTTACTCTAATAGGCTAATACCAGCGTTCAGTTTAAGGCTCAAGTACTTGATGCTCGAGGATTCGAAAACGAACACCAAACCTTCTCATCCAAGGCTTTGACTTTTACAAGTAATCGAAAGTTTTCTAATACTAGATAGTTTCCATAAGCAATTCTCACCAACTCGATCCAAGTCTACACTGTCATCCTTTTCCAAATGACTCAAGTTGTCGAGTCATTTTGCAAAATGGTGTTTTAAAAGAAAATAATTAATGTTTTGGATCGGAGGAAAAAGTATTTGGACATATGGTGTCTACGTAGGTTCGGATTTTTACTGACCTAAAAAACGCCATGGCGTTTTAGATTGATTTTTTTTAATGAAAATTAAAATCTAATAAAATTTAAGCGTTTAAAACACACCATTAAAAATGGCGTTTTACCTAAAATGCCATACGTAATGACGTTTTACACTTAATTCTTTTTTTTGGCTTATGGCGTTTTATTATAATATTTTTAAATCGAGATCACATTATAATGAATTGGATGTAACACATTTGGTATGTAATGTATATTTGTTTGCTCAGGTGAGGGGTTCAAACATCTTGTTTTTGTCCTTGAGCACAATTCTAGATATAAATAGTCTGGAACAAAAAAAAATAATTCTAGAAAACGCATTTCGTATGGCATTTTCTAATTTTTTTTTATTTTTTTATTTATAAAATGCCATCCGCAATGACGTTTTTTGTACAACAAGCTATTCCTTATCCTCGATCTCATACCCTTGGCACCGAACATGACACTCTTCTTGTGAGAGCAATCTTGTCGGAAAGTGTAAATGGCATTAATTTCCATAACACTAGATTAGGCAATTTGATTCGGACCTTTTTCACGCGTATATCAAGGATTAACAAGTATCTCAAGTTGCAAACGGAGGAGGGAAATTCATTAACATGCATTCCCTTCAAACTCAGATACTCCAAAACTCAAGTAGATTAGATTTTCGCGTTCACTAGGCAGCATCTCTCTCAGGACAACACGTTCGAAATCCAAAATTCGAAGCAATTCGAATCTTTCACAATCATCTTTGATCCATTCAAATGTAAGTGACTTCATTTTGTTTTCTTCAGCACATGTAGATACGAACAAAAGTGATATTTAAGATGACATATTTCTTGATAAAGTCCTCAGAATAGACTCGCATGCTGCTTCTCTACCTACATGCAATGTCAGACGACGAACCTTGTTGGAATATGTCGATATATCGACATATAGTATTTATGGTATACTCCGTATGATATATTAAAATATGTCGGATAGAATAATTATGATATTACAGAATAAATTAGAATATTCTAAATTATTACGTTACCTTGTTTTCTATATATAAGGTTTATTCTTTGTAAGGTTAAACACACAACTTCAATAATACAAATTCTTTTTATGAAATACTTTATTCTACAAAAATTTATTATGGTATCAAAGCCTCACGCTCTTGAGGCCTAAAAGAAAATTTTCCACCTCCTTGTTGGAGGGGCTAATGAATTATAGTACTCTTTGGTAGGCTTCCTCGTGATGTTCAATTTTTGTGTTTAAAAAAAATACAAAAATTGTTTGATATTTATAGTGGTGTCCTCTTGTCTTGCATGTGTCTTAGTTAGTAGTCTTTTTGACTACTTTCAAGCTTCTATTCAAATTTTGTTATTGTCTGAATTAGATGGTATATACCATTTACCTTCTAATAAGGGTCATCTTAAATTGTAGCCTTTTTGTACGACGATTTCAAAAAAAAAAAAAAAAAAAAAAAAAAAACGTTCTCTAAATATTTGAAATTGATCAAAGATGTTTTTCCCTTTTAATTTTTTCAAAAAATAGTGTTTTATTTTGACTTTGTTAATTTGTTCGGATCGAAAAATTGTGGCGTCCCTAACAAATGGTTTCTTTAAACGAGTTCGAAAAATTGTAACGTTCTCGTTTTGATTGATTTTTGGTGGGTTCGAAAAACTGTGATGTTCCTAACCGATATTTTTGTTTCGCGGGTTCGAAAAGTGACGACGTTCCTGCACAAAGTTTGTTTTTTTTGGCAGGTTCGAAAACTTGGTGTTCATGTGAAAATTTGGAGATTGTAGAGATAGTAATTCTTCTCTTGTTTTTTTACCAATTTGCCAACTCATGGTAAATTTACATGGGTGTACATTCTTTTTTTTTTTTTTTTTTTGGTAAAAGGTAAGTAATATTAATAAGACCAAACCAATACATGATAGTTTTAGATGTACATCAAGCATTCACAAAGACAGTTACAATAGCTTAAAACATCATCTATCTAGCCATTGAATCCATGTCGCATCTTGTCTCGACAAAGTGGTTAGTTCCAATCTTTTAATCCTCAGAAGTAACATGGATTTCACCTGTTGCACCATAAGCTTTGGACAACTTAGCACAGCCTCCAGACGACAAATATTGGGTTGGTACCAAATCATGTATACAAGACCATTCAAGGCAGCCCCACATACACTTAGTTGTAGCCTAGAGACAGCCCTCCTTCGTTGGATAATCAGCCCAGCCTTTAACAGCAATCTAACACCCAACCATGTTTCCAACTCCTTAAGACACATAACACTATAAACACATCCAAAATACACATGATCACAAGTCTCAAACGCAGCACCACAAAAAAAACATACACCATCAGTCACCACACCAAAAGTCTTGGCCCTATCAAGGGTAAGTAATCTCTTCAAACGCACCAACCAAGCAATGAAAGACCATTTAGGAATATTAAAACGATTCCATACACAATGACCCCAACAAACTTTAGGGTGGTTACCAGTGAGGCATAAGTAACCACTCTTAATTGTGTAGTCACCATTAGAATTATAAAGAAGAATTGTATTATTAATTGTGGGTGTACATTCTTAACCCATCGTCGAGGCAGCGAAATTTTGAAATTGGTTCTTAGAAACCAAATGGCTCTGATACCATATACTAGAATATAAAACGAAGAGAAATTATAAAGAAGAATTGTATTATTAATTGATGAGGCTTAGTCGTATCGCCTCAGTCAAAGATAAACCTACAAAACAACTAACTAGCAGCTAGTGGCAAGTAGGGTCGAATCCATAGGAGAAACGATGTAGTTACAAAGTTACTTAATCAAATTAGGTTATTCCTAAAGTAACGAGATCACACGTGGGAAAATATAAACTACTAAGAACTAATAAACAACTGAGTAAAAGCGATATAAGGACATGACTAGGGTATCGGGTTCAATGTCAGTGCAATTCAGGAACTCAAGTTCATAAGTATAAAGATCAAATAGAACTGTGCAACTCGATTAGGGCACAAATACGCTCTCTCGAGTCAATATAAACCTTAAATAGATTTAGCGGAAACTCGTTACGTACTATACCTAACTCGTACAATACGAGTAAGTCTAGTTTCGATTCGGCTTTTGATCTTAAACCAAAACTACGAAGATTCAATTAAATATAGGCGTCCCTAAATTCAATTGAAAAACGCGTAGGAAGACATCGACTTTCACAAATTCATTCAATCAGATAAGTTAAATCATGTTCCTGGACTAAAATCACAAATTCCCCTAAACCTAGTGAAAAATTAGCTACTCATAACGGGAATCAAATTAAGGCAATTAATAGTAGTAAACATGATGAATGAAATATAAAAAATTGAAATTAAACCTGAAATAATCTTGCAAAGTACGGAGTAGAATTCAATCTTCGAGAATCAGAAATAAGCAAACCCTAAGTTTTGAAAGTATATGGGAAACTAAGTTTAAATATAAGTCTAAGTCTGATATAAAAAAAAATGCTTGTCTCGAGTATTAGGTTTATATATATATACAAATCATCAAAATCCGAAATATGGGCTCAAATCAATATGGCCCAATACATAGAAAATTCGGTCGGATTTTACAATATTTAGCCCGGATTTGTGTCATTAATCTGCATGGATTTAACACTAATCTAGCCGAATTCTTCTTCCTCTCGTACACTTCATCCGCCGCTTGATTCTCGAGCTCCCGTGTTGGCTCGAGCTTGGTCTCGTGGTCTCGGTACTCGTGCTTGATTCACTCGACTCGGTGTTTGGCTCAGGATCGTCAAAACCTACAAAATAAAACCAGAAAGCAGTACTACCACAATACCTAACAAATAGCTCGTAATACATAATGAATTCGACTAAACGCGAGGTAAAATACGACTAAACGGGAGCATAAATAAAAAGCACATATCAAACTCCCACAGATCAAACCTTCGCTTGTTACCAAGCAAACTACCCAACAATAAGCACACAATCCAGCACTAGTAATACAATACCTAACAAATAGCTCGTAATACATAATGAATCGACTAAACGTGAGGTAAAATACGACTAAACGGGAGCATAAAAAGCTAAATAAAAAGCGCATATCAAACTCCCGCAGATCAAACCTTTGCTTGTTACCAAGCAAACTACCCAACAATAAGCACACAATCCAAAAAACCAGCGAGCAAAAAAAAAATGCAACTCAATGTCACAAGCATCGTCGTCTTATACAAAAGCGGATCAATCTAATACCTGCTTCCTCTTCAAATAAAGTTGAAGAGTTAAGTAGCAAACTAAGCATATAAACGACGGCGGAACAAAATGACGCAAACTCCATACAAAGACTTTCGACCGTATACATCCACCAAGACACTGAGACTATACTAATCTACATATCCGTAGCTATTTGTTGGAAAAATTATTAATTTGAAGACAAATAAAAGTTAAATATTTGAAGAGAGAGAAAACTGACTTTGCTTAATTAAAATTACAAATATGAGCCAAATATATAGGATAACTAATAAACTCTTTAACCACATAATGAAACAACTAACAAGAAAAACAACTACTCTTATTATTAATTTATTATGTATTATTTGGCTAAAAACAACCAACAAGAAAAATAAATTTTCTCAGCAACCTCCCATAGATTTAAAGCTTTTAGATGAGATTTCATTTTGATAGCCCAAACTTGATAATTATCTCTATTAAGAATGAGATATTGAAGAGATAGATTATTTGAGGCCATTTTTTTAAACCCTAGGAATGAACCTGGGATTCTAATAACAATCTGTTGAAAAAATTAATAATTTGAAGACATATGAAAGTTAAATATTTGAAGAGAAAGAAAAGTGCTTTGCTTAATTAAAAGTACAAATATAAGGCAAATATATAGGCTAGCTAATGAATTGATTCCTATAATGTAGCTGTAAACTAAGACTTTCACTATAACTAACCCAATTACTAAATATCGTCGACGTTTTACTACGAATCGTCGACGTTTTATTACGTGTCGACGTTTTTTGTGGAAATGACCAAATTGCCCTTGTCATAATTTTTGCTTTCTCTCTCTCACTCTCTCTTCTCTCAATTTCTCTCAATCTCCCAACATTCATCCAAAAACCCAAAAAAAAGATCTAAAAATCTAACTAACAAATCAACAATAATAAAAGACAAGAACATTAAGTTTAAAATCAATGTTGGATGTCGAATCAGTGGTAAGCTAACTAACTTATAACAAATTCCATTCATTATATGTTTAGATCTAGTCATACATTACACTTATAATTTACACTAAATTTAGTTGAACAATGTTGAACAATATGTTAGTTTTAATGAGTTTATGGTAAAGATGGCCTCTTAAAGTCAAAACAATGGTGAAAAATAAGATTTCGTAGTGTAATTGGATGTGCCGAAATAAAGGAACCCGTAATATGGACGATGAGATTCATAGGCCTACCATGGTGGGACGATGAGATTCACAGGCCTACCATGGTGGGACGATGAGATTCACAAGCCTACCATGGTGGGGCTATGAATTCGAATGTCTGAGACGGTAAATAGGATGAATATGAACGTCTACTAACGGTTCGACTATGAATACTAATGTCTGTCATGGCTACTTGAATAAATCTGGACGTCTTACCATGGTAAGACTCTGAATTTAGTTGTCTGACATGGTTACTCTGATAAACCTGGACGTCTTACCATGGTAGGACTATGAATTTTATTGTCTCTTCCATGGTTGGATCATTGTGACGTATTCTGTACGTATTGTTTAAAGTAAAGAGTTTGAACGATTTTTTTAACGATGTGTACATGATTCGTTTGAGCATTTAGGTGGCGACAACGTTGATTATAACCCTTTATTCGTAACAAAAGAATATTTTGTGGATCAGGAGTTAGCTTTTCAATGGGATAACAAGATTGCTTGAGATAATGCTTTGCTTTGGTGAAAGCAAATAATGGGGCTAAAAATCGACGACAACCCGAATTACTGGCTTCCTACATTCGATGTAGTAGGCACGGACGAAGCAAGGGTGTGTAAGATCCCGAAAACCCAAAAAAGAAGCGAAAAACGCAAAAGTGTGATTGCCCATTTCGAATTAGAGCCGTGGAATATTAGCATTGTGTTGATAATAAACGATTGGTACTTTGGAATATTATGACGACCGAAGGTTTTGGATCTCACAACCATGCCTTAACAAAGTACAAAGATGGACATCGTCATTATGTGGGTTTGGATGAAGATGATAAGGCGTTCGTTAAACAAGAATATAGTTTTTCGGTGTTGCCTGGAGACATAAAAACCGGTCTTCACCAAAAAAAACTCCCGAGAAACCTCAACCCTCAAGTAAACAAATTTACAACGAGACAAGTAAGATTTGGAGAGAATTAAAAGGCGAAAGAAATCCCGCACAACAAATGTTAGCTCTAGCCGTAAATGCTAACTATGTTCATTGGACATGAGACAAACCCTTTGACGCACGAGCTCACTCACGTGTTCATGTCTCCTCCGGAAGCCGTAAAAATATTTCGTACATACCCACACGTAGTTTTCATCGATTCGACATACAAGACGAATATCTTTAAGATGACCCTCGTTGAGGTTGTCGGTGTCACACCCACCCGTTGGGTCATCTTTTCTTATTGCGTGTGTGTTAATTTCGATGGAATCGGATGAAGGGTACATGTGGTTGTTGCGAAAATTGATGGAGATTCTTGAGTATACCGGTGTTATTCCGTCGGTATTCGTTACGGATCGTGAGTTGGGGTTGGTTGGTGCACTTCAGAAGCTTTCACTACTACAAATCTGAGCAAAAACAACGGAGCAAAAACAACACAAATTAGCCTTTCCGTTGTTTATAATATTATAAACAACGCAATTAAAATTTCCGTTGTAAAAACTATAGGCGCCAAATCAAACTCACCACTAAAAACAACGAAAAAATCATTAAAAACAACGGGTGGGTTATAAAAAACGATTTTTATTAAAAATGTGTTGTTTTTGAGTTAGACTTTAAATAACGGTTTCGTAGTGGAAAACCGTTATTTTTAACAAAAAATTTAAAAAAACGGTTATTTGCAAATAACCGTTGTTTTTGATTAAATTTTAAAAAACGGTTTTTATAGTAAAAACCGTTATTTTTAATTGTTCCTTCAATTAAAAAGAATAGGAGAAGCAGGATGACCTAATTTTTAATTGTTCCTGCTCTTTCTTTCGTCCCTCGCTTCTCTCTTTCTCCCTCCTTTGTGCTTCTCTTCACCATTCATTCAATCACCAACCATCATCCTCTTCTTTATCTCCGTTCACTCATCATCTCCATCATCATCTTCTTCGTCGTCATCTTGGGTCATCATCACAGTCACCATCTTCATCGTCTTCTCTATCGCTTAGGATGTCGAAGCTCTGCAAGTTTGCTTCTTTTTGTCCTAATTCATCGAGTGAAGCATAACTCGTTGTAATTTCTCGAGTTTGAGCCGCATCAATCGAGTAGTAGAAGGTACAATTCGTCCTCGCTTTTTCAACTTCGATTATCGTCATTCTTGACCTAATTTTGGGGCTTTCTGTTTTTGAGTCGATTTCCTGATTTATAAGTATTGATTAGCTAAATTTGGTGGAGAAATTGAATGTAATGTGGTTCGGTTGTAGAGTTGTAGGGGTTCCAGCGTTTTAAGGCACTACTTGGGCTCGAGTTGCGGTTTTATCCTTGAAAAGGTAAGGACTCTCCCTTACTTAGTCTATAATTACGTGTTTTGTGCGTGAATGTGTGTGTCGGTGTAGTTATACGTGTGTAAATCGAATTTTTAGAACCTCACAAAATTTGGGGAAAGTAATGAAATTAAAGTTGTCAAGTAAGATAAAACATTGAAAAAATCTCAAATGGGTATGATGATGAAAAATCTCAAATTAAAGTTTCGCCCTTTGAATTCGCGTTCGTGAGTCTATTTTTGTCGTTTTTTTAACGAAAACTCGCAGGAAGAATGTCCCTTACTGAGTTCAATTATCGCGTGCAGGTGACTTTATTTGCTGTTCATTGTGCTGGCTGCTTGTACTACTACCTGGCTGCTCACTACCCTGACCCGACAAAGACTTGGATTGCGCTACAGATCCCGGAATTTCAACTAGCAAGCCTGTGGCATTTGTATGTCACGACAATGTACTGGTCTATCACCACGCTCTCGACGACAGGCTATGGTGATCTGCACCCTGTAAATATAAGGGAGATGATCTTTGTTCTGTTTTATATGCTCTTCAATCTCGGATTAACTGCGTATTTGATTGGAAATATGACGAATTTGGTCGTTCATGGTACTAGTCGCACTCGAAACTTTGTAAGTATATATGATCCCTTACAATTATATCGTTGAAATTTTCAGTCCATCTATAGACTTTAGAATTTCGACTTTTTAATCTGCCACGTGTTTCGGGTTTTTTGGGATGATAGAGGGACACGATTCAAGCTGCTTCGAGTTTTGCTCAGCGGAACAGACTTCCCGTTCGACTTCAAGATCAGATGCTTGCTCACCTGTGTTTGAAGTACAGAGCTGATTCAGAAGGACTTCAACAGCAGGAGATTCTCGAGGCGCTTCCTAAGGCTATCAAGTCCAGTATTTCGGAGTTTCTCTGCTTGATAAGGTGTATCTTTTTCGTGGCGTCTCAAGCGACTTACTTTTTCAACTGGTAAGTCTGAATTTTTTACCTGTACTCTACGTTACTTCGACAATTCACTTTGGTCGTATGTGATTTCTGTACCTTTGGTCTGATTTTTTTTAGCTCTCGATTAGGTTTCAGAGATGAAAGCTGAGTACTACCCACCCAAAGAAGACGTGATATTACGTAACGGTTTCCACCGACCAGACGTGCTAGTGCATGGCGTCATGGTGAGCGCAACCTTTCTCCTTCAGTAATCCCGCTTTTACGAGAACTAAAAAAGTTTACGACATCTGATTTGATGGCTCTGTGTACTGTTGCAGGAACTTATTGTGTCGAAACATGGAACTGAACAGGCAAGACCGTCTGCCTGATCTACATTTACCATTGTTTTTTTTTTTGAAATGACTGTCGTCGATTTCTGACTGATTGAAAATGTACCTGCAGATCATTAAAGAGGTTAAGTCAGGAGACGTTTGTGGAGAGATAGGTGTCCTTTGTTATAGGCCGCAGCTTTTCACTGTTCGAACCAAGAGGTTGTGTCAGTTGCTGCGCTTGAATCGTTCAACGCTTCTCAATCTTGTACAGTCCAGTGTTGGAGATGGAGCAATCATCATGAATAACCTATTAGAGGTTTGTTTTCGGGTCTTTTTTCATATGTCTATAATGTTGTTGAATAAACTTTGACTGACGTAAACTTGTGGTGGACGCAGCATCTGAAAGGCCAGGATGTTCCAGTGATGCAATCTGTTTTACGAGATGTCGAGAAAATGCTTGCGCAAGGTCAAATGGATTTGCTGCTGGGCTTATGTTTCGCAGCTGGTAGAGGAGACGAGACCTTGCTGCTACGATTACTCAGACGTGGCTCTGATCCAAATGAGCTAGACGTTAATGGCCGCACTGCTCTGGTAAAATAGAATATTGACATGTTTACAATGTCGGAAACATCTGATTTTCACTGAAAACAAGTACTGTCTTTCATTACTTCATCGCGATCTTATATTATACGTGTTTCTTCTATGAAACAGCATATTGCAGCTGCCCATGGGAATATCGATTGTGCCCGTGTCCTGCTGCTGCATGGGGCAGATCCAAACATTAAAGGTACATCAAAAAGCTGCGCAGAGACTTAGACGCACTGTCTTTTGTAAATCCTATAAACATTCACACTGTTTTTCCGTGTTTATATCATTAATAGACTACGAAGGGAGTGAACCGTTTAAGACTTTAAATAACGGTTTCCTTCGCTTGAACTCGGTTTTGGACATCTTGCCGAGGTAAGGCCTATCCTTACTTAGTCCGGTAGTAGAATAGGTTGTGTGTGTTGTATGATTCGCACGAGTATTGAACTTAGGCTGAGACGGGTCGAGTCATAAATGGGGGTGTTACAAATTGTATTTGGATAATTATACAAATTGTATTTGGATAATTTATAAAAATTGTATTTGGAGAATTGTCGTGTAATTATAGCAATTTCGTAATTTTTTTTTTTTTAAAACATTGAGTGATAAAAAACAAGGGTTTTTTCAAAAAAACCGTTGTATTTGATGATAAAAAACAAGTGTTTTTTCAAAAAAACACTTGTTTTTGTTCATCAAATACAACGGTACAATAAACCGTTTTTTTTAAAATATAATAAACAACGGTTTTTTTAAAAAACCGTTTTTTAAAATATTAAAAACAACGGTTTTTTAATAAAAACCGTTTTTTTTAATTACTTTAAAAAACGGTTTTTTTGTTAAAAACCGTTGTATTTAATTAAAAGCGCCAAATTTTTAGTCGATTTATATTTTTGATATATAAAACGGTTTCGTATATTTTTTTTGCGTTGTTTTTTTATTATAAACAACGGCCATGGAAACAACGGTTGGATTTTTTATTTGAAACGGGTTTCTTGCGTTTTTTTTGCATAATTTTCGGCTAGTGTTTAGCCTGACACTCCTCACCTCTTTTATCGTTGGCATGTGAATCGTGCCTTAGAGAACCGAGCTTTGTTGATTCATAAAAAAGAATGGTACAAAAATCATGTTCTCAAGAATATCGATAGTTGGCATACACTTATGGGAACGACACCTAGAGCGCGTCGATCTAGATCTAGCAACGCACATGAATCACAAGCGTCCCGTTCTTTAGTACTTGAAAATGTGTCGGACGACTCTTAGAGTGAGCTGATGGATGTATCATGTTCATGTATTTCGATGATTATGATGATTACGATGTTGCTATGTAGTATGAATTTATGGCCAATGTTACGTATCGAGTTTATTAAAAATATCATTGATTTCCATTTGTGTCGAAAGAAATCTGGGTGTCTGTCCATGGTAGGACCTTAACCTGAACATCCAACCATGGATGGACAACCAAATTCATAGTCCACCCATGGTGGCGGCTAGGATCTGGACGTCTGTCCATAGTTGGACGTTTACTGGGACGTTCAATCATGGATGGACAACCAAATTCATAGTCTTTACATGGTGGCAGTTAGAATCTGGATGTCTGTCCATGGTAGGACTATACATTTGTCTGTCCTGTCATGGTACGGTACCAAAGTCTGGATGTCTGTCCATGGTAGGGCTATGAATTTGTATGTCTAACCATGGCAGCGTATTTAGATCTTGACGTCCAAAATTATATATCACGACTACTACATTGAAGATAGGCCTACCATTAATTACTAATTCATTTGACATAAAAATTACACATAAGAAACTAGTACTTAGACATTAGAACTAACATTAAAACTAAGTCAACATTAAACATTACAAATTAGTACTTAGACATTAGAAATTAAACATAAGAAAGAAGTCCACAAACATCATACGACCACATTAGCACATCCCTAATCTGTTGAATATCCTTGGTTGCGCGACTTCGGTGGTTGAGCGCGACTACGGTGGTGCAGAAAGGTGGTGGAGCGCGAGTACGGTGGTGGTGCAAAGTGTGTTTATTTTTAGATCTAAGAGGAGGGTTTTGGTTTTTTTTTTTTTTTTAAAAAGAGAGGAATTGAAAGAGAGGGAGAGAAGGGGTCTTGAGAGACTAGGAGTAGAGAGCGTAATTTTTATGAAAAACGCCGATGATTCGTTGTAAAACGTCGACGATATTAAACAACCCCCTAAACTAACAACTCCTCCTCCTATTATTATGCCTTTCTTGGGTCATATTGTTTAAGCATTCACGAATTGGCAATTCAGCTTCAGGCAGTCAAGTTATTGTCTTTCTTGGGTCATCTTATTAATAAGAATGTACAACTTAGGGCTTGCTTGGGATGGGGGTAACTATTACAGGAGTAATAGATCAAAAAATAAGAAGAAATTAGAGGAGATAGGTAGTTGATGGTGGATTTTAATGGTGGAAAAAGGAGTCGGATGATAAATAATAATTACCTCCATAGGTAATGATACTTGGGGGGAGGTGGGTAATTATTTCCTCCTAATAGAACAAACTTTGTACTATAATTCTCAATTCTATTATCCATTACCATCTCCTCCATCCATTTTTTAGTTCATTTTAGCTCTATTATTCTGGTAATAATTACCTTCATCCCAAGCATTATTCTCGTAATAATTACCTTCATCCCAAGTGAGCCATTAGGATTAATCAGACTTACAATGTCAAGCTTCAAAAATCTCTCAAAACATATTAATTAGTTTCATACTTCATCTGCAATTTTCTGACAACACCGTAATATACGTACAACCGGCTGGGCTGCCTAAATGTTATACAAATAAGCACAAGTCAGTCTCGAGGATCAGAATTTGAGTTCTGAAAAGCTACGGAATGTTGAGCTGATAACTGCGATACATCATCGTCTGACACATGTACATCCACGCTTCCTAATTGCTTCTTCATCTTTGCTACTTCTCTTTTGTTCATCTGTTTCATATTTGAGGAGAAAAAACATGATCAGGGTTCAAAATTTAAACAATCATAAGTGCGTTTTTCGGTAACATAGTCTGTCGATACAACTTTTGTCGTGCGTCATCTGGAAAACAATCTTTTTCATGTAATCCAACAAAGGTTAGTTCGTCATAGGCTACATGTCATTGAGACTCAAACTCAATATCATCTGACCAACAAAGTTGAATACGAATGATAAATTTAGGGTACAGAAGGGAATACCGTAGTATGTTCCTTGTGATAATGACCAGTCGGAACAGTTTTTCTTCTTGAGATGTTTCTTGGAGACTTGAGTCTGTTCTTCGATAATTTGTAGCCGTCTTTAACGCCAGTCTTCAGTTTTATGGTGGAAACATTGAGTTGGAGGGGAACCTCGTTCGAACCACAACTCTCCTTTTCATCAAATGATAGGTCTAAGAACTTTTTCCCCAAAATTGGCTTTGTTTTCAGTGTAGTTGACAGTTCACTCAGCTGTTTGCTAATCTGGTCTTCTACTGTCAAACCTTCGTGTTGTCGAGTTGCCATCCATCGCTCCAGCCAGTTCCAACTCGTGTTTGGTTCGGTGCTGCCAGATATCGTCGGCCTTTTCTTCGAGCAGATTCTCAACTGCAAATGCATATACATAACAACATCGGATGATGAAGTATAGTGTAATTATGATGAGATATCTGGAATACCATGTTAAATTTAAGTGTGTAATGTACCTGTTGAGAGAAGGCGTATGCCAGCGCCCTCTCACGTCGCGTCATAGCCTCTAGCCTGTTTTGGTTCCTCATTTTCGACACACTACTGTCGATTGTGCTGTCATCCCAGTCTTCCTGTCAATTACATATAACAATCATGATCCATTTGTAAGAAATTGAGTTAATATTTCGATTGATCACACAAGAGAAAACAGCAAAAAAATTGCCCTAGTGTCAAAAAGGCTTCTGTCTATGGTGGGGTGACATCTGTAACGGAAACACAAAAATTCGACTCCTAGATGAAAATGTTAACGTCCTTAAAAAAAATGCTGTTTCCATGTTCCGCAATTATAAATTCTACGTTACTCAGACTACTCGGCTACAAGTGTTGGACTTGACATTGCGTTTCAAAGTGTTAGACGCTGCCATTTTGTCACAAACGTTACACGTTTTTAATCTGAAATGAAATGTGTAGTTCTCACCTTTTGTCTGAAAATCGAAAGCTTGGGTCTAGGCGAAAGCTTAGTACAAATAGAAGAACAATCTTCTTGAGTGGAAACAACACCAACTGAGTTTCCTGTTTGAACTTCTGTTGATGTTGCCATTGATTCTCGACTCGGACTTTCAAACCCCTTGAGATTATAATTCTCATCTTCTGTAGACTCTATTCTCAGACGCCTCGCCTGCATACACAAACAAATCACTTGTTACCACTGTACTATAACCAGCGTCAAGGCGTACCTACACATGCACATATCCTTCGGCAGTTCTCCCAGACTCGGGCTATTTGAGAATATACTCTTATTTGTCGCTTTAAAACAACGATCATGCAAGTAAAATTAGACCTAAAAGTGTAATTTTTTTCTTATTTCTGTCCTCTAAACGAAAAACCACCGTCTCACACGCACTGAAAAAATCAATCAAAAGACTGAGAGGAAACATGTGATTTGATCCCTTGACCTCGTGCCGAAGATCGAGTGACACAAATAACATGAGACTAAGGACTTTCTGTTCTCATCATATCTTGCCTTTAACGTATCAAACGCTTCAAAAACTTTAGAAAATTTCAGGGTATGGACTATGAAGTACTATTAAAATACAAAAGTATTTCAAAAACTTCAGAAAACGTCAGATTTCAGATAAACTTAAGACGAACAGCACAATTTCTAAAGGGCACAAGCAGTTTTAAAATTAACAGAACTTTTCAGTGAACTGACCATGAATCCTCTGAATGCTGCCTGAATGACAAATGCTGCAGCATCTTCATCCAGTAATAACTTGGAGTCGAGACTGTGACTGTGATCTCGGTCTGAACTTTTGTGCTGTGTGGCCTGGTCACTGCTGAAATCCTCGGCTTTTTCGGTCGAGACGCTTTCTCCCCCTGGCACCGGCTGAGTGACGGTTGCTTCTGAACTCTTTACGGACGCTGTGTCCTCTTCTGCAAGTACTGAATTGAACAGCAATTCGTCCCCACATAGGTATGATCTCACTGATCTTTTCCATCTCTTTTTCTCCACCAAATTGTTGTTCTTGTTCACCTATGATCCAACAGTTGAAGTTATCCAACATTTTGCAACAAAACAAAATATAATAAAAGCAAAGAACCTTTTTAATTTCACTCGATTAGCCTCATTTGACTGTCGTAAGGAAAGCATTGAATTACCAGCTTAGCTAAACGATGCGAAAACTGACATAAATATTTTAATCTTCTTGCAACAAATTTTCAGCAATTTTTAGCTATATATGTTCCTCAAACTCGGACACAAGACACAGCTCTGAAATGAAGTGTATGTCGAAGTAACGACGTAGACTCGTCGTCGTAGTAGTAATAGTAGGACTTACATTATTAGTGTTATGAGCTGTAATAGAGTGGCTTTTGGAGAAGACACTTCTAACAAGCTCTCCTGTGATGCCCATTTCAGCTTTTTGGTGAGGAAACAAATAAAATGCAATGATGTTTTCAGTTACAGATGATCATATTGCATGTCAATATAGTCTATTTTTAAGGATGAAAAGCAGCGAGTAGACCTAGATATTATGTACCGTACAAAAGTATAGAAATGGATAGGTACTATTTTATACGGAGTACCGTTGAGTATAAAATTGACGCTTTTGAGCACTTAGATCCAATGACGAAGAGTGAGTACCGTACAAAAGTATAGAAATAGATAGGAACTATTTTATACGGAGTAACTTTGAGTATAAAATTGACGCTTTTGAGCACTTAGATCAAATGGCAAAGAATGAGTCGTGTTAATTAAAACTCTTGAGGGAGAGTTTTAGCACTTTTTGTGGTCTTTCAGCTTGAATTCTGACTGCACCGAAGAGTATAAAATCAATTATAAACCTAAATTAATGGTTTAACTTTTTATTTGAATAAGTATTTCAATTTGCTATTAGAGTCATGTGACTAAAATTTTGCATTAATTATTGTGCTTCTTAAAAATTATTACGAGGTACGGGTTGGATGATCGTTTAAGATTTTTTGAGATTTAAAATACCAACGGCTATAACTATGTGCTTAATAAAATACTTATGTTTAATGTAGCTTTTTTTTAATGTACGGGGTTAAATAAAATATATTCTCGTTAATTCGTATTGTAATTCATATTTTCTTTCAATTATCCGAACATACATTATATTCAGTTGAACAAATTTAAGTCGTATCTACAATACTATTTACATCAAAATTAAATTTAAAATGAATTCTAAGTATTTTATTTTATTTTATTTTTTTTTACAAAATGAGATTTTAGGAGATTAAGGAAAAGCTACATTAAAACAAGTGATAGTACTCATTACCCTAAACTTTGAAAAAATGAATAAAATATCAATTTTATGACTAAAATTAAATATTCTTAGAACATTTACATAGTAAAATAATTTCTCATATTCTAAAAATTATTTTCGCTATCTTCAATAATACGGAGTATCAATTTACTTGTAGATTTTAAAGTTGTTACTATAGCTTATGCTTTAGTGCACATGGCTTGCAGCACAGCAATAAAACTTTTATAAAAGTTTGCTTCAACTGTGGTTTTGTCCATGTCCTTTCAAAGCCTTCATAATCACTCTTTTTCTTTTCTCTTTTGATAATATTTTCTTCATTTCAATTTGTTCATAAATTTACTTTTTGATATTATTTATGGATGAGAAAAAATTTCAATATAACTTTAAAAATATAAAATGAAAAATAGTTATATGAAATCTTATTTTAATAGTCTTTTCGAGTAGATTATTAATATCTAACTTTTATAATTTATGCAACATATAACTAAAGACATGTATAACAAACGTGCATCGACGTACGTTCAAAAAAACAAAGGTATACAATTCAACTGCTGAAGTAATTCTCCTGTGAGACAGAACTCACATTAACTCAGTAACAATTTAGTAACAATTACAAGGGTAAAAAATATGAAACAAATCTACTAAAATCATTTATAGGGGCACTAAAAAATTTAGTGACAATTAAATAGTACAAAGTTCAATAATCGAATACAAATAAAATAAATTTATACTCCCTCTATTTCACTCAATTAGCCCCACTTTTCTTTTTCGGCAATTTCACTCACTTAGCCCCATTACTATTTAGGACAACTTTATACAATCAAAATAACACTTTTACCCCTACAAATATATTCATTTTACCAAAATACCACACACTTTATCCTCTAAAATGGATCCCACTCAACCAAACTACTAATATTACCCTTAACTTCTCATTTTCCTTAAAAAATGTGAAAAAGTGTATGAGGCTTTTTGAATAAAATAGAGGGAGTAATAATTTATTATATGGCCTAAAAATTTGTGACCAATAAAAGAGAGTAAATAAAAGAATAAAAGTGGGGTATCTATCTACCTTCTCTCTTTTGCTCAAATAGCTTTTTATGATGTGTTAACTCAGTGGTGTAAACTGTTAGTCTGTTATCAATAATTACTAGCACGTATGAAAAGCATCGTATTGGATCTTGTACACTTACGTCTTGTTTGGAATGCAATCAAATGTTTTAACGTGACTTCCATCAAGATATAATTATTCCCTCGATAGTGCTTTTAACGTCAAAATAAGATTATGTTTATTAGTAATTGTAGAAATAATATATTCTTTCATTTCAATTATATCGTCACATTTTATTTTTTAAGGTCAAAGTTGTAAAACTTTAACCATTAATATATAAAAATAAAAGTATTTCATTATATTTGATTAACATATTTAGGTTAGTTATCAAAAATAATTTCCGAAAAATATATTTTCATTCGAAAATATTAACATATAGATGTAAAATGTAGCGTTTAAAAGATAGTTTAGAAAAAAAAAAAATACAAATTTTATACAAGATCCGTCTCATAAGATGGCATAACTCAAAGAATTATATTACTTTTCAAACGTAACCTATTTATTTAACTTGAAAAGTAATTGTACCTCACTTCAAATGTAACTCTATTGTACGTGAAACGTAACGATATTTTATTAAAAAAATGTACATCAGAAACAAATTTTTACCGATTACGATAAAATATAAATAAAAAAATAAATTAACTTATGTACATTTTTGCTACTGAATGTCGTAGCATTAAAATAATGTTGTATATAATTGATAATAATGACCAAAACTAAAATAAGATGTGTAATGTTGTTATGTGTGGGTGAAGTGTAGTATAACTATAGTGAAATATTGATGGTGTCTCATAGTATGAGATGGCCTCACCATAGAATTACTAAAAAAAAAAAGCTAATGAAAAAAAAAATAAAGAAAAAATAAAGGGAAAAAAAAGGGTCAAAGTGTGAAGATTAATTTTTGATGCAAAAATAAAACGAAATTATATTACATGGTTACAGCTATTATTTTCCAATCATATCGATTTTAAAATATTGAAAGACAATTTTATATTGGGAAAAAACGGTCACTTTATACTACTATCAAAATAGAAATATCTATAAATGAATGAATCAGAAAGAGTATCAAACTTGCTAAAATAATTATAACATCATTAAAACCTTTATGTCGACATTACAATAACTAAAAATCTAAAATTCAACAACTAAAAGGCTACCAAAACCCTAAGGGTAACAAGCCTTTGTCATCTCGCGAATCATATTCGGCCACGTGGCAGTATACAATGTGAAATTATTTTATTTTTAATGCAGTTTGTTTTGTTTTTAATGACTTAATTATTAGGATTTTTAATTTTTTTAATCATTTAATTAGTTGAGACAATTTTATGTTGGGAATTACTAAGTAAGTTTAATTAATTAAATTTTTTAAAAGATTACTTGAAAATTAAATAAAGAAATTAAAGAGTTGTTTATTGTTAAACTAATTGATATAATTTAAATTGATGTAAATAATTTTTAAATCGCATACACATATATATAATATAAACTTGTAATCACTATGTTTATACAATACTCTATTTTAATTAAATAAAGAAAATTAATAAATGGATTTAGTAAGAAACCATGAAAATATATTTTAAGAAATGGGTTTATGAGAAAAACCATGAATATTTAGGGTCTGTTTGAATTGAAGGAATTGGAGGGAAATGGAGGGGAGGGAAAGGGACGGGAGCATTTTTCTTTGTTTGGTTACAATATGGGGAAGGAAAGGATGATTGGAAGGAGAGGGGAATGGAACACTACTACAAAATAAGGCAAAAACAACACGTAAAAACCGTTATTTATAACAAAAATATCCGTTGTTTCCTTGGCCGTTGTTTAAAGTTAAAAACAACACAAACGAAATAGGAAATCCGTTTTTAATAATAAATAAAACGGTTGTGTAAATCTGTTTTTTATACTTAAATAAAACGGATTTCTCTTTTAATCCGTTTTATATAACACAGTTTATAAAACTAATTTTCTAAAACCCGTTTTATTGTCTAAATTATATAAAACGGATATTTAACAAATCCGTTTTAGATAATACAACATATAAAATGGTTTTTTTAAAAACCGTTTTATTTATTGTATTTTATAAAATGATCATTTCTGAAATACGTTTTATATGTTATATTTTATAAAACGGGTTTTAAAAAATCCGTTTTATCTTCTACATTTTATAGAACGGATAGTTTATTAATCCGTTTTATATAATTCAATATATAAAACGGTTATTTTAAAAACCGTTTTATATATTGAATTTTATAAAATGGTTATTTATAAAATCCGTTTTATATGTTATATTTTATAAAACGGATTTTAAACTATAGTTGTTTTATAAAATCCTTAATAATATACCTTTTTAATATTTTACCCGTTATTTTAATAATAAAACCGTTTTATTTAATCAAATTTGTTTTTAAAAATATTACTTTTGAATAACGGTTTTAAATCGTAAACCGTTTTTTTAAATCTTTAAAAAAAAAAAATAATACAGATTTTTTTAATTTCCCGTCAATACGACGATACAAAATATTATTGCTGCAGAATATCCAAACCACACATTCAATATACGTCACAATCACAATCCCTTAAAACACAATATTTACATACAACAAAGCGAGATCATTTACTCTCATCATCACCTAAGGGATCTTCCTCAGGATGGTTAAGCACATAATTTGCCCACAAATCTCGAATTTCGTCAATTTCCGAATTCTTGTATGTTTTAGTGCCCGGCTTTTTAGCGACATACTACAAAAAAAAAATAAAAAAATTAACATATAGTTTACGTATGAGCACTAATGATAGCCATATCATAAATAACTATTGAGAGCTTAACAATTTGATATGTACTCACCCGTGCTGCTAGTGATCTATATCTTTGCGACATAATTTTATACATAAACCGACACACATAATATCCGCATTGTATGTTATCTGGTTGGCGAGGAACCTAAAATAATAACATATAATAACAAACAATCAATTATTGAAGTTATAGTCTTAATTAAAAAAAATAAAAAAAATAGTTGACACTATATATATTAGTTTTTATGTTTTTAACATGCATACCTCAGACACAGTAATAAACGTAGGACTAAGATTGGATTCCATCACTTGTGCCAATCGATCCCGAGACCTTTTTACCGCATTAGCACTGAAAAATATAATCAATTAACGTCATCAATTCACCATGTATTAACGTCATCAATTCACCATCATAATAAACACTTCCATAATCAAACACTTCCACAATCAAAATAAAGGCCATTAAACAACAACAATACACGGCATCACCATAGCTAGAGGTGGCAATCGGGTCAGTCGGGTCGGGTTTGGGTCGGGTCAAGTCGGGTCGGGTCATGTCGGGTTCGGGTCATGTCGGGTCAAAGTGCCCTTTCGGGTCGAGTCGGGTTCGGTTCGGGTCGTCATCGGGTCGGGTCATATCGGGTCAAATAGTGTATCGAATTGAATTCGGGTTTGGTGGGTCATTATCGGTCGGTAGCGATTTTATCAAATTATTTCAATTTTTAACCACTAAAATAAGTATTTTGATCGTTATTTTATTTAATTACTTCATTATTAAGTCAAATATATCATTCTAAATAATAATTTGCTTTAAATCCAATAAAATTAAGCTTAATAATTATCGGGTCGTGAATTTAGTCGAATTCGATTAGAATCGGGTCGGGTAGGTCGGGTTGTCACCGATTATCGGGTCATGTCGGGTTCACGGTCGAGTCATCGAATTGATCGGTCGGTTCTCGGGTCACAATATTTTCGGGTCAATCGGGTCGGTTTTTGCTCGGGTTCGGGTCGGGTCACTCGGGTCGGGTCAAGCTTGCCAGCTCTAACCATAGCCGACCAAAACGACAACCAAACCGAGCAAAATTCAACCCAAAAGCCGACCAATATTAATAATAAAGTTATATAAATATGAACTTACACATTCACCATGTCCCGAAATTGTTCGGTTGGCCCTCCAGCACATGAATCAAACCAATAGACTTTTTTCTCACAAAAAGCCGTCAATACCCAATGTTCCCTACATATTACCACATGCATTATATTTAGGAAATAATATCGGCGGTCACATGAACTAATTAATAATATAATCATATATATATTCTTACGTACCCGTTCTCATTATAAGGGGCGAACATAATTTTTTTGCCTTTAATGAGGTTGTCGGCTATGTGGCTTGTTCGATCATCGTCATTGAAACCGACAATATGCGGCGACAACATGTACGGGCACATAAAACCGTAACTGTCATAAGGAAGTTTCTTTTCGCCTATGTACCCGTATAAGTACCTACACGAACGTTAATTTAAAAAAAAAAAAAAAAAAAACACAAACAATTTAAATATTGTAATAACGGACGTAACATAATTGAGGACATAAAAATAAGTAATCAAATAACTCACTTGATCCAGACGTTTATATGTTGAGCGTCAATTTTTTCAAGGCCGGACCATTCAAGTAGAGATTCGGCATCCAAAAATGAAACTTCTTTTCTTCCTGTGATTTCCTTTGAGAGATAAATCTGAGTAATACTCTCGTCCTTAAAGTTAGCAACCGCTTTTTTGTACAATTTTTTCATTGCCTCAGATCTGAACACATTTTCTTTAAACTTCTTTGTTCTAAATCTAGAAGGATTTGATTGCCCTCCTTTCAACTAAAACAAAATCATTCCAACTTTGACAAGATTTGGAAGGAAAATAAAATCTTTCTCTCTTTATACACATTAGGCCTAGCTTTCACCCTCCCATTAAGCCATCTCCATTCTTCTTTCATTCACTTTCCTCTCATTAATTTAGCTATCCAAACAGCGGAGTTTTGATTTTCCTCCCCTTCCCTCCCCTCTTTTTCCCTTCCCTCACTCATCCTCACTTTCCTTTCACTCCTAAAATGCTATCCAAACGGACCCTACAGTGTATGTTTCTTTAAATCCATAGTTTTGTTTGTTAATGGATTTTAGAAAAACAACAGTAATACCGTGATCGGTATGGCGTGAATCACTTCGTATATTTCGAATATTATATATGACGTTAAAAATTTACAAATACTTAAATTTGCGCGATATGAATATATATTTTCAGAGTTGTAATTAAAAAATTTACGTAAATGCACAAATCAAATCAAAATTACGTTTAAGCAAAAATATAACAATGCAAAAATTTAAATATACGGTTAAATAATAAAATTAATTAAGATGAACAAACTAAGAAAACAAAATTTTAGGGAAAAAAATTAAGGAGAAAAAAAATTAAGTAGAAAAAAATATTAAATGCAATTGAAAAAATTAAGGAGTAACATTAGATTGAAGTTCATGGACATAATTAAGATAATAACTTAATTAATAAATTAAGATAATTAACGTTATCAATTTATTATTCGAAATTCGAATTTATGCAAGTGTAACTTTTGAAATTAGGGGTATAAATGGTTAAAACCCTTAGTTTTGTAATTAGGGTTACTAAATTATTGTTAATTAGGGTATTTTTGGCTAATGAGTCAATAAATTAGGGTTTTTTTAGGTTATGAACCAATAAAGTTAGAATGTTTATGGGTAATTTGTCAATTGTGGAATATGATTTATCTTGTTAACTTTGCAATTGGAATATGATGTTTCAATTTGATTATAAATTTGTTGGGTATTAGGGTTATTGAATTCGTGTCTTTTTTTTTTTTTTTTTTTTTTTTTTTTAAGGTTTATGAAATTTCTGGGAATAATGGTGTTGACGTTAATTAGGGTTTTGGGGTGAATTAGGGATTTGGGAATTATTAGGAATAATGGTTTTGAAATTAATATGTCGTAAACTCAGTTGTCGTTACATGTTGTTGTGATTCATGGTTTGCCTTTGCCTTGATTTTTAATAGATGTCGTTCAATAGTGGCGTGAACTCTTGCAACGGTGCTACTAACTGCTTCTGTGGCGATCCGATGTCCGTGGAGACGTAGGGGACGTACCGCAACCCTGGATGCAAATTTCAATGCTGCAAGACGTACGATAGGTTAAAAGATACCAGAGGTTGTCGTTACTTCAAGTGGCTTGACGACAATCAGAGGGACTGGCAGGGGGAAGTGATCAACAAAGTGAAAGCTGAAAAGCGAATGTTGGAAGTTAAGAAAGAGTTCTGTGGTTTCGAGAAGAAGACTGTGTAGGAAAGAATTCACAAAATCTCTTAGCTGAACGATAATTATAATAAGGCAGAAATTAAGGAGCTGGAGACGAAGAAGTATTGGAAAAACGCGTGTATTACATCAGCTATGTTTGTTGTAGTCGTAGCAATATTTATGAACATGTAGTAAGTTGACGCACTTTGTATGAAGTTGGTGAACTATTTTGTAATGTATTGGAAAAACTTGATGTGTTAATATCGACGGTCATTTATTTGACCAATTTTATATAAAAGCGGGTATTAGTATGTTGGTTAACTTGACAAAATTTATGAAATGACACATGAATGGTAGAATCACGTACACATAAATCACAACATAGTTACAACCAAATTGAAAAGTTCTCGTCACTTAAATTGTTGTCCACATATTAACAACCCTAACAACATAGTTTTCTAAACGTAAATAAGTTGAACGACAAACCAACAAGATGAATGGTAGAATAATCACGTACACATAAATCACAACATAGTTTAGTTGACGACAAAGTTACAACCAAATTGAAAAATTCACAACACTTAAATTGTTGTCCACAAATTAAAAAACCTAACAAAGTTTTCCAAACGTCAAAGTTACACCCAATATCTAAATAATATTGACTAGATATCTAGTCCAAACCTAACACTTAAATTAGTTGACGACAAAGTTACAACCAAATGGATAATACACCGAGGTATGGTGTTGGTTCCTAAGACTCATCATTATTTAAAACAATTTAAATAATATTGACTAGATATCTAGTCTAAACCAAATGGATAACAATTTAAATAATATTGACTAGATATCTAGTCAATATTATTTAGATATTGGGTGTAACTTTGTCGTCAACTAATTTAAGTAATAGTTATTATAAATATTCTAGTAATAGTCTAAATAATATCTAGTCAATATTATTTAGATATTGGGTGAACTTCTTGGGTGCAACTTGGAGAAGGTTTCCTACTTTGGAAACTCGGGTTTTTGGTGAGGGTCACAACTATATATCCTTGGTGGTTATTTTAGTACAACTATTGTACTAAGCATCTCATAGCAATGTAAGAAATTTCTGTTATCATGCATGTAACAACCCGGATTTTTCAACAAAATAAAATAAGCTTTTAAAAAAGATTTATAAAAGAAAGTGAATTAAAATGAAAGGCACGGTGGCGGAAAACACCGTGAATCCGAGCTGTCACTCACACAAACAATCTAATCAAATCAAAATGACAAAGTAGGTCTTGAGGCCCAGCAAAATAGGGAATAAATACCCCTTACAATTCCAATTAGACACAAGTATAAACCAAAACAAGAATGTCTAAACAAGTCTAGCAAAACGTCCCAAATCCTCATGCATAGGCTAGCTAAGGTCAATCCTCACTGCATCCTCACTTGTCATTCCCGAACCTGCGCAAACCTGCCGTAAAAGAAAACAACAGCCACAATCAGTGGGGAGTAACTAGATGCTCCCCAGTCATACTTCAACATTACCAAAATAGACAACAATACAACAAACAACCCAAGGGTATAGTAACCACAAAGCAATCTCAGGCCAACTCGCTAGCTACCAAACTCTACCAACTGTCACTCAACAACCTGTAAACATACATAACCAATACAACTCGACAATAACTAGTCCATTTTAGACATACAAACTCAAACAGTCAACAACAAGATGACAGACAACCATCAACAACCTGCAAGAGCAAGCATAGAGTACTAGCTGAAGCAACAAGAATCACCCCGGATAAAGCAACAAGAATCATCCAAACCCTATGGTGAGACAGCAACAAGAAGTCCCAAACAACAGTCTAAATTTGGCCAAACTCCACCGAGCAACAAGAACGGTGACGACATAATAACAAAACCATAGTCTCTAACCAAAACAGGTTGAGAACCCATAATAGCTCTAACTAAGCAACAAGAATATTCGAGGGGACTATGGGCGGTATCCGTCCTACGTAGCTCCTCACGTACGTGCCAGAACAGTACCCGTATGCACACTCAACTCAAGCATACAAACAAGTCAATTCAATAACCTGAATCAACTACAATCAACAACAAACCAATCATCCTTTACTCAAAATCATCACCATGTCCATCACAATCACAACTACAACATCATTGACCCCTTTTTGCAACCATTCTCAACACTAACCATAATCAACATGTTAAATACGGAGTAATAACCATAAGAACTCAAGAGTAGCCATAATAAACCATTATAATTCCCAAAGTGATCATCTTTAATCAACTTAATAACAATATAACTCAAATTCAATATGACAAACATCCCAATTCATTCCATTAGACATAATAGTGTGAGCCATCACAATTAAGACCAAAGACCATAATTTCATAGCACAACCAACCCAAAGATCATAGCTTTACATACATAACAACAACCAATTCATCCTCAATCAATTATATGGTCTCACACATGTCAAAATATGTCTAGGGCTACACCCAGTTATCTTTTACAAGCACAAATCGATTAGTCTTGCTCCTCGTCGATGAGAATCATGTCCTCCACGTAGAATTGGCCTCCTCCAAGATTAGGGTACATACAACACATAATATCACATACAATATAAGCATTCAATATAATACACATAAAATAATGTATAAACTATAAAGACTAAACCTAGAACGATGAGAGATTGAAAGGATTATCAAAGAGAGTTGATTAGGAGAAGAATTAGGGCAAAAAGAGGAGAACTTGTGAGAATTTAATGGAGAATTAATGGAGGATTATTGTGAGATTAAGGAGAGAGAATAGAGAGTTTAGACGTTTAGGGTGAGTGAAATAAGAGATTAAGGAGGAATTAGGTTAGGTTTAGAATTAATAAAAGCTGAAAACTAAGTCCTAGAGTCATACGGACTATCCAAACTCGAAGGCAAACACGGGCTCCTTAGCCGCTTAGAGCGGCTCCACCTGCTTACGGCTTGCTGTTTCAGCCGCTCAGAGCGGCTAAACCTGCTCACGAGAGGCTGTTTTGGCCGCACCACGCGGCTCCCTTGACATCACCTTCCGTTTCTTCCTTTGACCCAAGCTTCTACCAACGACTCTAGGGGCTCGACCTCACTTATTAACTCAACTTCCCATGAGATTAAAACCACACAAAACACCTTCCAAACCACACTAACTCGACTCTATTCTCGAGAGTCGTAACACACGACTCGCTAGCTAGACACATAAGCTTGAATAATGATTTCCTCGAGCTAAAAATGAGAAAATCCCTTGAAATGAAATATGAATATTCAAGAAATGAATTATAAAATATAAGAAAAAGTCGTGGTGTTACATTCTCACTCCCTAAAAAGAAGTTTCGTCCTCGAAACTTGAGTACAAAAGGATGCCAAACGAGTAAGAAAGACAATCCCCTACGACCAGCATTCTAAGGATAACTAACTCTACTCACCCAGTAACGGAAGGATAGCTCTCCTAGCCTATGTAAACTCAACCCAGCCTCGCATACCCCAAGATGATATCAAACTCGGACAAGCTAAAACGCACAAGGTCTGCAGCTAGGATGAATTTCCCAAAAGAAATAAGGACATCCTCGAAAAGAATAGAGCAAGGAACATTTTCTCCCGTTGAAAGAATAATATGAGTATCCACGGAAGTAGAGGAAGTAAGTTGAGTTTAGCTTTCTCGATCAGTGGGGCAGAAATGAATGACAGAGGGGCACCAGTATTAAAAAGAATAAAAACAGGTACCGAGTTAACAAGATATGTACCCGTGACTAGCCATCTGCAACACAAAAACTTCGTTATTAGTGGCATTTTACTAAACATGCCACTTCAAGTAACTACTCAAACACATACATAAACAACGAAACCCCCTAGTGTGTCTACCCAACGCTCTCACTCGGTGTGCTAAGTCAAATCTTACTCACTCGACTAAGAGAGTTGGGAGCGTATTCGCTCTGATACCAACTGTAACAACCCGGATTTTCCAACAAAATAAAATAAGCTTTTAAAAAGGATTTATAAAAGAAAGTGAATAAAAATGAAAGCCACGGTGGCGGAAAACACCGTGAATCCAAGCTGTCACTCACACAAACAATCTAATCAAATCAAAATGACAAAGTATGCCTTGAGGCCTAGCAAAATGGGGAATAAATACCCCTTACAATCCCAATTAGACACAAGTATAAACCAAAAAGTCTAGCAAAATGTCCTAAATCCTCATGCATAGGCTAGCTAAGGTCAATCCTCACTACATCCTCACTTGTCATTCCCGAACCTGCGCTAACCTACTGCAAAAGAAAACAACAGCCACAATCAGTGGGGAGTAACTAGGTACTCCCCAGTCATACTTCAACATTACCAAAATAGACAACAATATGATGTGTCGTTTATATATATGCTTATAGCCCCCTTGTTCACGAGCGATTGTAAGCGTTTCCCGTGCTTTTATTTGCATTTTGCCTCCTATTTCTCTCCGTATAGGCTCTGCTACGTTTTTATGTCTATTTTGTAGGGAAACGCGCTTATTTGGAGGATAAGATGCTGGTCGGGAAGTTTCGTGAAGTTTCGTGATGTTTCGAGTTGGTTTCGTGCCGTTTCGGTTGCGTACGAGCCATGTCTTGATGATTGAAGGTGTCCCGAGACCATGGGACGGACTTAGAAGCTCACACGATCACTTTAGGCCTCGTCTCTATAGCTTGGGACGACATAGGAGCAAAGAAAAGCTAAGTGCAAAATGAAGGAATAAGCTGTACTCCACGGGATGGCCTTCCCGTATGCTAGGGATGGGTGTGCTTGGTGGTCCCGGACGGGACAGGTGTCCCGGAGCCCAGGGACGGGTCCTGACTCATCGTGTGCTTCATTTGCTCGTCTATTTTAAAGGGGTTTTACTCATAATTCGAACACAACTTTTTTTACAGCATTTTTAGGACATCATATACATTTCTCTCTCAAAAACTTAGGGTTTGAATAATTTTATATTTTGTACTTTCAATTCCCGACTCAAATTTGCTACTACGTTGATCTATTTGGTTTTTGTTTCTCTTGTTCATCCATTTTCTCTTCAAATTTCTGATTGGTATTTGTTTTGTACTTCTCTCTTTTGTTATTAATTTCAATTTTAATTGTTGTTAATCATGTCTCCTTCTATTTCCTTTGCTTTTGAAATTGTTTTCGCTATGTGTGAGTAGTTCTTTATCTAGGGAGAAAGGGTGACCATGGGTGATTAGTTTAGGATGTTTTTGGTGATGTTTTGATTGGGGTTCTACATGTGTCTTTGGTTATCTTGTTTGTATGTGTTTGTTAATCCTTTGGCCAAGGTTTAGCGAGCATTTGGCACCCTTAAACTTAAGAACGAAAGCCTAGTTTAAGGTAGGGCACAAGACTAACCATTAGGACCCTCGGTATAGTAGTAAGTAGCGAGAGTACGTTACCGAGACCTAGAGGACGCTTAGGACCGAGAGGTCAAGCCTATTCCTTAGCACATGTGACTCCCGACTATTATCTGTCACCATCCTTAATCCTAGCTATACCTATGCTATCCCCGACTTCCTAGACCTTTCTCCTTTAAATTCAACCCCTTATCTTTCACTCTAGTTTTAGTAAACCTCAAACACTCGAACCGTGACTAGAATCACTCCAAAGTAACCAACATTACGACCATCTCCCTGTGGATACGATCCCAACTTGCCCTAGCTACCCTAGTGTTTAGTTTGGTATTATTTTTGATTAGGTGACGCGACTTGAGCCTATCAAATTTTGGCGCCGTTGCCGGGGAGATGGCTTAGTTTTTGTTGTTTATTTGGTTCTAGTCTTTTTCTTTCTCTTGTCTCATGGAACCTTAATTCCTTAAGGCCGCTTCTTACGTCTGCTCTAGTGTTTTGTATGGTCAGGAAATCACGTACGTCTCAAGCTAGCAAGGACATACCATTTGACCCGGAGCCAGAGCGTACTTTCCTAGCACGAAAGAACTTGTTGAGGGACTTGGAAGCTACTTCTTCTTCTACTTCATCCACAGAGGTAGCTCACGTTGAACCCGAATCAAAGAAAATGGTGAAGCTTTCCAATCATTCGAAGCCCACCGCCGCTCAAATTCCAACCGGCAATGCTATGCCGAACATAGCGGCCAACAACTTTGAGGTGAAACCCGCTTTTATAAACCTCATTGAGCGTAGTCAATTTAGGGGAAGCCCCGGTGAGGACCCTAACCTTCACATACAAAAATTTTGTGACTATTGCTCCACGATCAAATAAACGGGTGTGACTCAAGATCAAATTAGAGAAATGCTATTCCCGTTCTCACTTCAGACAAAGCCAAGCTGTGGTTAAACTCTTTGAACCGCGTTGCGCTTGCCATTGTCGATTGGAACTCCTTGGTTTTGGCCTTCTACTAAAAGTATTTTCCGCCGGAGAAGACGGCCATGCTAAGGAGCCAAATTACTAGCTTTAGGCAAAGGGAAGACGAGTCTCTTTTTGATGCGTAGGAAAGGTACAAAGATTTGCAACGCCAATGTCCGCACCATGGTATGGACAAGTGGTTCATCGTCATGCAATTCTACAACGGTCTCTACAATGAGTCACGCCAAGTTCTTGACTCCGCGACGAATGGTAGGTTTGAGAACATAGACGTTGATGAGGCTATTGACACGATCGAGGCCATGGCGATTCATAACGCGCAATACGGTAGCTCTAGGAATGTTCCTAGGAGCGGAGGTAAGCATGATGTTGATGCGGTGGCATTGCTTACGACGAAAATGGATGCAATGACCGCTATGATGAGTGAGATGAGAGCGGGTGGCAGTTCCTCACATGCTAGTGGTCAAACGGTAGCGTCGATGCACACTTCCCATGATCCAACTTGCGGTTCATGTGGCGTTTTTGGTCATTCTTCCCATGAATGCCGAGGTATGTATGCTCCCGTCCTTGCTTTTCAATCTCAATCTCATTCACAAAACAATCCCTACTCCAATTTTTACAATGAAGGCTACAAGAACCACCCGAACTTGAGTTACAAAAGCCAAAACGTTTTGAATCCACCACAACAACACCAAAACAGCCCACAAAACTATCCTACATATAATCCTCCACGACCTTACAATCCACCGGGTTTTCAACGCCCGCCTTACCAAGCACCCGTTGCTCCTACTTCGGTCTCCGATCCCATGAGCGAAATGAGAGCCTTGATGATGCAAATGGCTAAGACACAAGAGACGATGATGGCTCACATGCAAAAGAGTGATCAAACGAAGGATGCGGCCATTAAAATGCTTGAGACACAAGTGACTCAACTTGCTTCTTCTAATCCTCAAAGGAAGTCGGGTTCTCTTCCGTCGCAAGGATCACAACCTCACGAGACGGCAAACGCTATCTCCTTGCGAAGTGGCACAAGCTACGATGGTCCGCCGATGCCTACTTTTGATGCTCCACCCGCTAAGGTGGTAAGTGAGGTAGACCCTACTCTTTTCCCTAATGATATGCATGTTGCACGTAACGGTTTTTCAGGTGATGTGACCAAGGAGGGAGCCGAGAGTGATGGAGGTGATGCCGTGAGAGGAGGGGCAGCCGTGGGGCCCCACTCGGCCAAAGAAGGAGCCGTGCATGGTGATGGTTCACACGTGAGGGGTCACAAGGAGCAAGATCAACTAAGGACAAGCCGGTGGAGCCGCCGATTCAAATCAAATTGCCATTCCCGAGCCGAGTGGTAAAGCCTAAACTTGATGCACAATTTGGTAAGTTCATGGAGGTTGTCAAGGACCTAAAGGTAACCGTTCCTTTCACTGAATTAGTCACTCAAATTCCGGCTTATGCTAAATTTCTCAAAGACATCCTCACCCGTAAATGATCTTTTAGTGAGGTCGAGAATGTGGCTTTTACTGCGGAATGCATCGCTCTTTTGCAAAACCAGTCTCTCCTAAACTGAAGGATCCTGGTAGTTTCTCCATACCTTGCACTACTGGTACCGTTTCTATTGCTAACGCTTTATGTGATCTAGGTGCAAGTGTAAGTGTCATGCCTTACTCCGTATGCGTGAAACTCAACATGGGCGAGTTAAAGGTTACGAACATCACGCTCCAAATGGCGGATCGTTCTGTCAAACGCCCTCTAGGTGTTTTGGAGGACGTTCTTGTCAAAGTGGGTAAGTTTTTTATTCCCGTCGATTTCATTGTTCTTGATATGGCCGAGGACTCCCAAATTCCTATCATTTTGGGTCGGCCCTTCTTGCACACTGCTGGTGCTATTATTGATGTCAAGAACGGGAAATTGATGTTGGATGTCGGAGGTGATAAAATTACTTTTAACCTTTCTAACGCTTTAAAGCGCCCGATGTTGGAGGAGTCGGTCTTTGCTATAGATGTCATTGATGATTGTGTGGACGAGCACTTACCTAGGGTCCTCGAGAGGGATCCTCTTGAGGTTGTACTTTGTTGTGGTTTGCATGCAGGTGAGCTCGGGAGGACGGACGAGGGTAGAGCTGTAATCAAAGACGATGTGCGTGGTGCTGCATGTGTTGATGGCCGAGATGTTAGTGTTGGCCTTTTGAAGCCGGTTTGGGGGGACGTTTCATTTTGTAAATATCTTGTATGTGCACTTTTTCTTTAGATTTTGCTCGTTTTTCTCCCTTATTTTAAGGTCCCCGTGTTGATGTGCTTTAGGACACATTGGGGACAATGTGTCGTTTGGTTTCTTTTTTTTTTTTTTGGGGGGGGGGGGGGGGGGGAGGGGGAACGCTTTGCTTTCCGCTTTGCTTTGCATTTTTGCGTTTTCTTTTTTTAAAAATTCAAAAATACAGCTTAGCAAGACTCAGTGTCCAGTGGGAGCTGATGAGCGAAGCAAGATGAGTAGGATTCCTTATGCATTTGCAATAGGAACTATCATGTATGCGATGATATGTACGCGTCTCGATGTCTCGTATGCTTTGAGCATGACGAGCAGGTACCAGTCAGATCCAGGTGAGAAACACTGGATCGCTGTTAAGAATATCCTGAAGTACCTTAATAGGACTAAGGACAGATTCTTAGTATAAGGAGGAGAGGATAAGCTAAGTGTCCTAGGGTACACTGATGCTAGCTTCCAAACAGATAAAGATGACTTTAGATCCCAGTCGGGATTCGTCTTTACTCTTTATGGAGGAGCTGTTAGTTGGAAGAGTGAAAAGCAAATGACCATTGCCGATTCTACTTCAGAAGCTGAGTACATAGCTGCCTCGGAGGCAACAACTGAAGCAGTATGGATTTGAAAATTCATTACTGAGTTGGGTGTTGTCCCTAGCATTGCCGACACAGTAGTTCTCTATTGTGATAATAGTGGAGCTATTGCTCAAGCGAAAGAGCCTAGAGCACATCACAGATCCAAACATGTGCTAAGAAAGTTTCACCTTATTCGAGAGATCATTGATCGAGATGAGGTGACTGTTTGCAAGGTCGACATGAATGCCAATGTTGCAGATCCATTAACTAAACCCATATCGTAGGCAAAGCACAAGGTGCATACAGCTGCTATAGGCATCAAGCGCATTGTAGAATGGCTATGATGTAATTGTTTTAAATTTGATTGTAAAACAATTGTTATGCTCATCTTATATGATATTTAATCATTAATCATTCAATCTTGGTTTAATTGAGTGATGTCCAAAATAATTTTGTCTCCAAATAGGTTGTCAGATCATGTCTGGGCAATGAAACCCTATTATGGCGAACTGGAGATGTTAATTATAGTTGTCCCTGGTCAGGTTATCAAGCAGGGATATTGATGAGCCATAATGACTAGTATGTGAGTTGATTAACGATCTTGTTTCATGATCTAGGACGTTGGACGTCCAAGTCATTCACATGGATACTAGATGGTGCGTGTATTGGACTGACCCGCAGTGAGAATTCTATAAGTCTTAGAAGTCATAAGAATATCTCACTATGACTTGGAGTCGGTTCCTTAGACCTGAGTCTATCGCATAGAACTTGTACGGGATTAGTTTGCTTTGACGGTGTCCAACGCCATGTCGTGAAAGGTGGCTATAAAGGCAGTTGTTGGGTGGCTATGAAACGTATGGACGGAGATGGATAGACAAGATGGGATTGTCCTCCTAATTTACAGATTAGGATTGGTGTCTCTAGGCCACTTGGAGAGTTGAAACTGTTAAATGCGTGACTGTAGGTACCGGGATTAACATGGAACCACTCGACGTCTTGCTAAGGGCGTAAAGTTAAAAAGATTAAGTACAAAAAACCTTTAAAAACTGTTTTGGAGCCGCCACTAAATTATGAGGGAAATTTAGAACCCGCCTCCGTGTCCTCATGCTCAAATACACGTCTTAGAGTTCAAGGCACGTCGACACCCATCCATCTAAGGTTATTGTAAAACCAGATTCGGATTCGGGTGAGGGTACTTTTCTAAAGCATAGTTCAAAATAATGTTTTTATGAAAGATCTTTTGGAAAAGCTTATCAAAAGATAGCCTCAACTAGACTTGAGAACAATGCAAAGAATGATACATGAGCCTAAGTAATTCGCTACGTACAAGCGCGATATAAATGTAAAAAGAATGCAAAAAGATTATTTAAAACCCTCAGTTAAGCATGCTTAACTAATTAACGAAAACAGTTCAGTTTAATGACGAATTCATTTTAAATGATTTAGATGCAAGATGAGGATTTTCTAAATGCATACAATAAAATAAACGTTCAATTGTTTATTGATTTATTTTAAAGAGGCCAGTTGTTTATGCGACCTTGGAAAGGTGTTACGAATAGGGTGTGTATTCGAGGTGCATGGCCGCCTTATGAAAAGCAGACTCGCGTACCAAAGTCGGGGTGAGCCTAATGTAGGCCCTTGCTAGTCAAAGAAGTAAAGAAAGACCTTAATCCATGTTAGGATTAAGTATTACCTGTCTCAAGTCAGGAAACCGGCAGCGCTTCGCTTCAAAGGGAAGAATTCGACACTAGGAAAATGAAGAATTCAAGGATGTTTATGCGTGAGGCTTTGAGAGGTTTGGATGTAATTTTTTCTAATTGTATTCTGAAATTGTGTGTTCAAACGAATGAATGGAGGGTTATATTTATAGTGTAGAGCTCGTCAAGAATTAGGAAAGCCAGGGATAAACCTACTTAGGAATCGCAAGGTCCTTGCGATAGCACTGTGGCAATCGCAAGAACCCTTGCGGTACTTCTAATCATAGGCCTCGCGATTGTTAGGGCGGGCATTATCCTTTTATTCCGTATATTTCAAAATTATATTTTAGGATATACGGTATAATCTTGCTTGAGCTCTAAGTTACGTTGTTGTGGCTGTATTTTAGGGTTTGACTAAGTTATCCTGGACCTTGGGAAGTGGGCCAGGCATGGGTTTGGGCTCGGTTCTGGGCCCGAGCCCTGAAAATGTAAAAAGGGTGTATTTTGTAGTGTTTTGTGAAATAGGACATTCCGTAAGACTATCCTAGGTGTTTGCCAGTCCTAAATGTGGTTTTAGTGACTGGGCCTAAATTGAGGGATTCAGGTTGATCGAATTGAACCTCGTTAATGTAAAAGGATCAATTAGACTATGTGTTTGAAAAGGGGTGTGCGCATGCCGATTAGGACCTGAACCTGAGACAAGCTAGACTCTAGACCTAAGGACACTAAGAGTGATGACCCATAAAGAAACCTCATTTGCATTTTAAAACATTTAACTCGAATTCGGCATAGTTAGAACCATTTAAGTTAACATAAAAGCATGCAATAAAAGTCCATTGTTACATCACTGGGGTTTTGGCGGGAGGTACAGATTTGGGTATCTACAGAGCCCCCAGTTTGACTGAGCTTAGGACTAAAGCGAAAGTCAAACTACATGACAACATTCGGACCATTACAGTCTCGATATCGTCAGCGGCGCGGAGTATGTGTCCATGGGTGAGACTAGGACTCCGAACCGGGCTTATTCGGGGAGGGACAAACATGTTTAGGGACATGACGGTCCTTGCATACTTGTAAGGGCATGCCTGCCTGCTGAATACCTTTGCGTGCTATTGCTTTTGCTTGGTCTCGTAAAAGAGCGCGTATGCTTGATCTCGTAAAAGAGCGTGGATGCTTCATGCTTCGTGCTAGCGCTTGTGCTGGTGCTTATCTCGTAAAGAGTGCTAACGTCCGTCGGGAATTATCGTCCGAGGAAAAATGTTAATGCTTAGTGCTTATGTGTATACGCAAAGGTTGTGCTTAGTGCTTCAAACTCGTTTAAAGAGTGTGCGTGGCGGACTTTAGGTGACGCCTTAACCGATAAAGCTTGCGTGTACGAAGAAAAATGGAGAGAAAACGTGGAACGAAACATGCCCCAGAAACTGCCTTGTCGACTAGTGATTCTTCCGGGGAATCTCTTATCAACTGGCGGCTTTAGGCTTGAACTCATTCGCACATGTCGCGGTTTCAAACGCGGAAAAATTCGAATCTGCGATTTTTCTCATCTAATATCTTCTTACTTCGCTTGTTTTGACCATGAAAATGTGGTATTGTTGCGATTCCTTTGGATTCACGTGATACTCGTGTCTTGGACTTGGGATGCTTGGGTGTTTGGATCTATGTTTGGGTGTTTGAATGTTTGTATCTGTGTTTGGATGTCTGATCTTTGGACTTATGTTTGGGTGTCTGATGCTTTGTGCACACGTGAAAGTATTATGCTTTTAGTGCGCATGCTTGTGTTCGTAGCGGTTCTGGAGGTGTCGCTAAACCGTAGATGCTTGCAGATGGCGTGATTTGTTTTTCTTCAGGCGTCATTTTGCGAAAAATTACCCATTTTTCGTTGATGGAAGCTTGAGGGGTGTATAGTGTGAGCCCCCAGTTTGACCGAGTTAGGGTGTATAACGATGGTCAAACTTGGTGATAAGGTCTGTTCGAGTGAAAACTGAGTGAAAATGTTTTTGAGTTACCCCCCTCGAGTTTGACTAAGTTTGATTTGGAACTGGGTCAAAATGAAGAGCATGTGCTTGGTATTAATTGTGTTGGGAGAAGGTGTTTTTGGATTACCCCCTCGAGTTTGACTGAGGTTTGTATGAAAGCTGAGTCAAAGTGTGGCGAAGGATGTGTATTAGGAGAAAGAATTTTTGGATTACCCCCTCGAGTTTGTCTTAATTTGGTTGGTATTAAGGCAAAGTGGTGTTGGCTTTTGGTATTGGCTTTCGTTGACGAGGCTTTAGTGTAAAGCTAAATCAAAGTCTTGTTTGTAATTAAGATTATGCTTTGGTGTAAAAGTAAAGTCAAGATTACGACTATGCTTTTAATTTTGCCCCCTTAGTTTGATTAAGTTTTGGTGTAAGAACTAAGTCAAACTGGAAATGTTACTTCTGTCCTTGAATGAAATGATGTTTTGGTGTGGGGTGTCGGTCGTGCCTTTTGCAAGGCTGCCTACGTATCCACGGTGTGTGGAATCAGACCAGCGTAGTTCGGTGGGTGTGTTTGTGAAATGTGTTTGTTTATGTGAAAAGGTGCTTATGTGAAAAGGTGCGTGTTTAAGGACTCGCCGGTCCAAAATGGTGTTTTTGGGTGTAAAAAAAAAAAGGTGCGTGTTTAAGGACCCGCCGGTCCATAGGGGTGTTTATGTGATTGACCTCGATACATTGCATCTTAAAGGTAGTGTAGGTACCGGGATCAGACCATGGAACCACTCGACGTCTTGCTAAGGCCGTAAAGTTAAAAAGATTAAGTACAAAAAACCTTTTAAAACTGTTCTGGAGCCGCCACTAAATTATGAGGGAAATTTAGAACCCGCCTCCGTGTCCTCATGCTCAAAGACACATCTTAGAGTTCAAGGCACGTCGACACCTATCCGTCTAAGGTTATTGTGAAACCAGATTCGGATTCGGGTGAGGGTACTTTTCTAAAGCATAAATCAAAATAATGTTCTTATGAAAGATCTTTTGGAAAAGCCTATCAAAAAATAGCCTCTACTAGACTTGAGAACAATGCAAATAATGATACATGAGCCTAAGTAATACGCTACGTACAAGTGCGATGTAAATGTAAAAAGAATGCAAAAAGAGATTGTTTAAAACCCTCAGTTAAGCATGCTTAACTTATTAACGAAAACAGTTCAGTTTAATGACGAATTCATTTTAAGTTGATTTAGATGCAGGATGAGGATTTGCTAAATGCATGCAGTAAAATAAAGTTCAATTAGCCATTGGTTTATTTTAAGGAGGTCGGTTGTTTATGCGACTTTGGAAAGGTGTTACGAATAGGGTGTGTATTCGAGGTGCATGGCCGCCTTATGAAAAGCAGACTTGCGTACCAAAGTCGGGGTGAGCCTAATGTAGGCCCTTGCTAGTCTAAGAAGTAAAGAAAAACTACCTGTCTTCAAGTTTAGGAAACCGGCAGCGCTTCGCTTCAAAGGGAAGAATTCAACACTAGGAAAATGAGGAATTCTAAGGGTGTTTATGCGTGAGGCTTTGAGAGTGTTTTGAGGTGAGAATTGTATTCTGAAATTGTGTGATTGTGTGAATGACCGAAGGGTTGTATTTATAGTGTAGAGTTCGGTAGATTTTAGGAAATCTAGGGATAAAACCGGACGAAGGAGCCGCAAGGCCTCTTATGTTTGCTGGGACAATCGCAAGAGGTCTTGCGATAGCCCCTACCAATCGCAATGCCTCTTGCGATTGGTAGGGAGGGTTCTATCCTATATATTCCGTATATTTCTAAATTATCTTTTAGGATATACGAAATAACCTTGCGTGAGCTCTAAGTTAGGGGTTGCTAGGGTTTGTTTTAGGGTTTGACTTGGTCAATCCTGATCCTTGGAATGCGGGCCAGGTATGGGTTTGGGCTCGGTTCTGGGCCCGAGCCCTGAAAATGTAAAAAGGATGCATTTTGTGTAGTTTTGTGAAATAGGACATTCCGTGGGACTATCCTGGGTATTTGCTAATGCTAAAGGTTAGTTTTAGCAGGTAGGCCTAAATTTAGGTATTTAGGTGGATCGATGTGTTATATGTGTTTGAAAAAGGGATGTGCGCATGCCGGTTAGGACCTGAACTCGAGACAAGCTAGACTCTAGACCTAAGGACACTAAAGGTGATGACCCATAAAGAAACCTCATTTGCATTTAAAAACATTTAACTTGAATTCGTCATAGTTAGAACCATTTAAGTCAACATAAAAGCATGCAATAAAAGTCCATTGTTACATCACTGGGTTTTTGGCGGGAGGTGCGGATTTGGGTATCTACAGAGCCCCGGCTTGATCGAGCTTAGGACTAAAGCGAAAGTCAAACTACACGACAACATCCAGGACCAAGCATAGCCTCGATATCATCAGCGGCACGGAGTATGTGTCCATGGGTGAGACTAGGACTCCGAACCGGGCTTATCCGGGGAGGGACAAACATGTTTAGGGACATGACGGTCCTTGCATACCTGTACGGGGAATGCCTTCCTGTGCTTGCTAAATACCTTTGCGTGTTATTGCTGTTGCTTGTCTCGTAAAAGAGCGCGCGTGCTTGGTCTCGTAAAAGAGCGTATGTGCTTCATGCTTCGTGCTAGTGCTCGTGGTTGTGCTCATCTCGTCAAAGAGTGCTTATGTCCGCCGGGAATTATCGTCCGAGGAAGATGCTAGTGTTTACGCAAAGGTTGTGTATAGTGTTTCAACTCGTCTAAGAGTGTGGCGGACTTTAGGTGACGCCTTAACCGAGCGACGTAACGTGAGAAAGTGTCTAAAAGGCCTATTCATAGACTAGGAGTCCAAAACAGCCCGAAAATAGGAAAACACGAAAATGCCCAAAGTCGAATCGCAAGCGCCCTTGCGACTCTTCCTTTAAATCGCAAGCGCCCTTGCGATTAGGGTCTTGGGCTCTTTCTCCTTATAAAACACTTAAAACCGAAGTTCTAAACTCATTTCACCATTTTCGACTCTTCTCTTAAAACCGTTTCCTTGCGATTTCAAGACCGTTTTCGCTCGTTTTTCTTGCTTTACTTCAAAATGGATCAAGGTAACACTCCATCTTACTTGTTTTTATGCATTTTGATGTTGTAAATTGCTAGATTGTTCTTGAAATGTAGAAAAGACGTTTTTGGTGAAAAACCGTCTTTTAGTCTTGAAATTCGCCGCTTGATTACTAGAGAACTATACCATTCCCTTGTATGATGCTATTCTTGAATGTATGTGTAAAGTACTCGTTGTTTGGAACGTTTTTAGACCAATTTCGTATGAAATGGTCCCGACCCAAAAATCGGACCCGGATTTTCGGTCTCAGAATTGCAATTAAACTTCGCCATAGGTTCCCCTTGGCTAGTATAGTATGTGTATGGCGTCGGTTTTTGAAAAATGTTAATAATCATCCCTTAAATTGAGGTTTAAGGTTGATTAAAACGGAGAACTTAGGTCAAAATTAGGGGTTTTTGACTGACAAGTCCAAAATGCAATTGATTGTTCTGGGGCGTAATTGAAGGTTAATATAATCCATAGAAACCGTCAAGTTGAAATTTTTAGGGGTATAGAGCGGCTTTTGGCCAAATTGTGAATTAGGCCAAGAAGGGCTCCGTATAGGGTGTTCTTGTAGAATTGTTGCTTTCTTCGTCTTCGTCTTGCGTCTTGTGAACGTTTGTCTTTTTGAAAATGTCGCAGGTGATTGGTCTGGACCTTCTACGAGATCTCGGCCTCGTCGAGTACGGCTCTAGGGATGAGGACCTACTACTCCTGGTGGTACAAATTTGCGTCGTGCTTTTAGTGCGAGGATCCTTCTCTGGGGTTGTCGAAGCCTCGACCCGAGGGGCCGTGGACGTGGCATGGGTGTTCGTGGGTCATCGTGGGGTGCTATAGGTGAGGAGGAGGAGGAGAGAGGTAGAGGCCATGGAGGAGGGTGAGTCTTCGCAGCTTCGTGGTCTCGTGCTAGTGGTCGTGCTAGTCATGGTCCGAGTGTTGACCGCCCTTGGGCGAAGAAATGGGACGCCACACCGCTGGCGGACCGTGAGCGTCACTTGTCTCATGTGGCTCTTACCGGCTTGAGATAGGATATATGAGAGCGTTTTCGGGCATTACGCCATTGTTTGGGCGTATAAGAATGTCCCGACTCTAGGGCGCAGGAGTTGATTGATAGGTGTACTCTGGGTCCGTTGGTTAAACACTGGATCCGGATCGTGGATAATCGGACTACGGCGAACTTGAGGGTCATCCGGGCGTTCCTTGACCGGTATTGGGATACGACCACGACGTTCCATTTGCCGGGGTTCGAGGCGGGTATTACCTTGTCTTCGTATGCTATCATCACGGGTCTACCCTTCGGTGACCGTGATATGGACTTTGCTTTTGCGCCACCTATCGATGATAAGGCGGTGCTTGATGCTGTAGGTGCTGGTTTAGAGGTGCCGTATCAAGGAAAAGCACCTAACTCTGTGAAGACGAGTTATATCATGGAGTACTTCGAGGGGAAGACTCAGCATGGGCCTGGATCTTGGAGTGACGAGCAGAATGCTCGTATGTGGCTTTGGTGGTTTGTTAGCTCTGTCTACTTTGGCGAGAAGGGCGAGAGGGCTGTTACCTCGGTGTTGATGTGTCTTCAGGATTGGGGTGCGATCGGGGCGTACGATTGGGTATCCCCGGCCCTGGGTTTGTGCATCCGTTTCTGCATGGATGCTGTGAGGCCACGGAAGATGGATGGGGGATCTAGGATTCCCATCGTATCTCCTGGCTTGTTGTTGGAGGTATTTTGTTCTTCGTCTTCTGTTCGGCTTGCCCAAAATGTTGTTTATTTGAGCTAACTTCGTTTATGTCTTCTTGTGTAGTGCTGGATCTATAGTCATTTCCCTTTCTTTCTGCCCGAAGGGGCAATTACGATGGAGAAGAGATACCCTGCGGTCTTGACATGGGGTACGTCTGGTAGTATTGTACGACCGGGTCGTGCGACTTCGTTCGAACAATCAACGATTGAGAGGTGGTCAGGTATGTGTTGAAACCTTCTAAATAGCATGTATTTAAATGATTTTTCTTGAGATGTCGTCTAACGTGTTTCTTCTTTTGGTTACAGTTCCGCCCACGTCCGTGGGAGCAGTACGCGGGCGTTCCTGAGGGGTTATGGCAGCGTTTTCGGGAGCGTGACTCCCAACGGTTGTACTTGGCTACGCCGTATGGGTATGTTTGGTACTTAGGTGAGCGTCTGGCGATCCAGACGAGGTATCCTGACTTCGTGGTGCCTCTCGATCCACCTAAGGTTCTTTTCGAGACGCGGGTCTTGACTCGGCAGCAGAGACAGCTGCATCTTGAGGGAGAGTCTGATAATCTTCTTCTTCATCAGCTGGATTACGCGGATTTTGCGAGGGGTAGGTTGGCTAGTGGACCCATCGAGGTATGTCTTGCTCCTTTGTGTAGGGTAAAAATTTGTGAAAAATTTTCCCTAATTTTGTTGTATTTCATATGTTTCTTGTTGTAGGTGCCTGACGCTGACTTGGCGTTTCAACCTCCAGACTTCCCTACGACGGCGGAGTGGGACAATGCTGGGACACGGGAGACCTTCCACGTGCCTGAGTATCTGCCGGTGAACACGGATGCTGGCATGGAGGGTTGGGGTGATAGGGTGAAGAAGGTATGTGTTTGCCATTTGTATATCTATGTTAGCCCCCAGTTTGACCGAGGTATGAATAACGAAGGGCAAACTTAGAGTGTAGGCGAGCTTTTGTGTTTAGCCCCCTGAGTTTGACTGTAGTTTAGAGAAACTGTAGTCAAAATGGAGGACCTGGTCGGTTGAGGTTTAGCCCCATAGTTTGGCTTAATTGGACCTTAAATTAAGTCAAAATGGAGTAAGCTTCAATAGGTTTCAATTTTACCCCCGTAGTTTGGCTTAAATTAGTGTATATTTAAGGCAAAATGGAGTAAAAATGTCTTGTGTAGGTTGCGAAGGATGTCCACAAGAAATTGTGGCGAACGGCCCATCGCCGAGGATGGCTTAGGCGAGCAGCGTGGAGCCGTGTCGAGCCGAGGCGGAGGTGGCTCGTCTTAGAGGCGGAGAACGAGGAGCTTCGTCGTCGTCATCCTTAGTCGCTTCATCTCTTGTTGTAGCTTGAACTTGTGATGGTTGTAGTTGTGTCCGTACTTTCTATTTCTTCTCGTACCTGTTTGGTTAGTAGCTAGAAAAAATTTGAAAATGATTCCCGAGTGGGAGACTTTGCTTTGAAAAAAGTTTCGTTGAAAATGTGTTTGAAAACATTCATTTTTAAAATTCGGGATGAGCTTTAGAACGAACTATTAAAATGAAGCGTGCTGTGATCGGATCAATCATGATTTTTGATGGATCCATGTTTGATTGGTTGTAATTTGGGCTCGGATTGGGGAGCCCAATTAGGTTGGTACATGCATGCTAGGATTTAGGAAAGTCGAAAATACGGAAATTAAGGGATAACGCCGTCCCTAGGAGTCGCAACACCTGTTGCGGCTGGTAGAGGGAATCGCAAGGGCTCTTGCGATTGGCACTTCCGATCATGAAGCCTTCTTATGCGGTGGAATTCTTGGTCTTATCGCTGAATTTTCCTAATTCATGATTTCGGTTTCCTATATAAAGAGGGGAGGTACGAGGCATAATCCTCATTCAATCTCATCTCTTTTCTTTGCTTATTTTGTATTCTCTTAAATAGCTTAGTATTTTTAGGAATATTTTTGTATTTTTGAAGGATGGACCATTTTGATGGTCTTTTGAAGCGGTGGACGTCTTCCCTTAGTGAATCGGAGAAAAGGGCGTTGTCTTCGACTGGAGTGGGTGTTTTTATTGGTTTTAGGCAGATGCGCGTCGAGATGGATTTTCTTGACGCTTGTCTTGATTATTGGGATCCTAGGGTGCATGTCTTCAGGTTCCCGGGAGGTGAGATATGTCCGTTGTTAGAGGAATTCTCGGCTATTGCAGGATGGTCTAATCGTACTACCCCAGTAGCGGTTAGGAGTGAATTCGGCTATAATGGGAGATTGAGACAATATCTCTCGATGACCAATGCTCAAGCTGATGGCTTGTTCGAAGGAGGTGTAGTGAACATGCGACGGTTGTGCGAGCGTTACATGAACTTGAGTGATGTGAGCATTTCCGCTCGTTCTAGGAGGAGAGCTTTGGGGTTTTGCTTATTACACCTGCAGATCGCTGGCAGGATCGATGGAAGATGGTGTGCATGGCCATGCTAGGTATGCACGGGTCATGGAGGAGATGGAACTGGGTCACGATCCTTCAGCTTTGATCTTGGCCGAGACTATCTTAGGCTTGGACGACCGTCATGCGAATCGTCTGAGCTCGTATCGTGGATGTGCTAGGATTCTGCAGATTTGGTTGATGGAGCGCCTTCGTGTTCTTGCTCCACCTGGTGGCGAGGTGTATGTTCCTGCCGGTTTGACTACTCGTACTCTTTATTGGTGTGCCTCGGGAAGCGGTCGGTGAACTACTTCCAGTGTTTGTTCGGGAGAGGGCGATTAGGTGGACTGTGTCGTGGTGGTCCATTCGACACATCACTAAGACCGTCCGAGGCGGATGCGGTGGTGGGATATTGTTGTGTGGGTTCGGCGAGGTGTATGGATTCACCCCATCTGGTTGAGGAGGCGATTGGCTTAAGCGCAGGTTATTCCTGGCACATGATACTTGATATGCGAGTCGGTTGTTCGAACAACCGGATGGTTGATGTTTGGGTACGAGGTGGTCCGATCGGGTGACTTGGACTCGACCACCGGTGTTCTGAGACCAACCGTGTCTCGATTTCTATCTGAGGTGGTGTATTTCCTCGATCCTCGGGATAGGGAGAATATGCGAGGCGCTGGCCCAGCGGGTCCAAGGCGTCATTAGCGCATCTTTGCGGTGCGAGGAGAGCGGGACTACAATGACTTAGCGTGTTCAAGTACGTGAGCGTCTTCATCTAGGCCACTAGGAGAGCGATCGGGACCTAGGGTGACAGCGAGACCGTCTGGCGAGAAGGTTGATGGTGAAGCCGAGAGAACCCCGCTGAGCCCCCGTGATTCGAGAGGAGTATTGCTTCTGTGGTTGTTCGTGCGGATGCTTCAAAGGATGCGGATGAGGAAGATTCTCCAAAGCGTCGTAGGAAGAACGTTTAGATTTAGACTTTAAATGTTTTATTCAAAGAATTTGTGTTTAGTTGTTCAATGAATAAAGTGAGTTTGGTGGCTAGTTTTAAACTCATCACTTAAAAATGTAAACATTTTCAAAATCAATGATTAAATAAAGAAAGTGTTTGCCTATTGTCTCGTCTCTTTGCTTACTTTATTCATCCTTGACCTTTTTAAGCTTTGGATTGATTTTTTTTTTTTGTGTTGACTATGCTCTCGACCTTTTAAAGCTTTGAGCGTGTCATTTTGTGTGAACTGTGCTCTTGACTTTTTAAGCTTTGAGCGTGTCCTTTTGTAAGTGCATTGCCCTTGACCTTTTTAAGCTTTGGGCGTGCGTGCAGGGAAGGTCGGTTCACGCTTGAGAAGGCGCCACGATCTATGTTTTCCATAGAATCAAACCGCGTAGTTCGTGGTTTTGGTTGAGTCTCTTCTGAATCGCTTCACGTATCCACAAAGGCGTGGAATCAAACCAAGCGTAGTTCATCCGCGGCGTTGTTCATTTGAAACACATTGCAAAGTCGTGTGGGGCTTAAGGGTAGTATTTCTTAAAGGCTTGGTGAGATTGGTGGGTAAGTTGAATTCTTCGCCGTCGAGATCGGTTAGCCTCGCGCCTCCTCCTGGAAGGATTTCTTTGACTAAGTATGGTCCGGCCCAATTAGGTTTGAATTTCCCCCTTGGGTCGACCGGTAAGGGTGCCCTTACTGATTTGAGGACCAGATCACCCACTTTAACATTGCGTGGTCTGACTCGTTTGTTGTATGCGCGTTGTAGCCTTGATTGATACATGCGAACGGTGCTTAGCGAGTGTAAGCGCCTTTCGTCTAGAAGAATGAGCTGCTCGTATCGTTCCCTTGCCCATTCTGCTTCTGGTATGTCTGCTTCCATCAGAATTCGAAGTGATTTCATTTCGATTTCTACGGGTTGTACGGCTTCCATGCCGTATGTTAGGAAGTAGGGTGTCATCCCTGTTGGTGTACGTATTGTGGTTCGGTATCCCCATAGGGCGAAAGGAATCTTGTGTGGCCAATCGTGACAGGTGTCAATCATCTTTTTGAGGATGGTGACGACGGTTTTGTTTGCAGCTTCTACCGCTCCGTTGGTTTGGGGTCGATATGGTGATGATTTGTGTACTTGGATATTGTATTTGGTGAGGATGGGTTCAACTTCTCCTGAATGCGAGCCTTGGTCAGCCGATCACCATGAGGTATGCCATATCTGCATATGATATTGTTTTGTATAAAACGGGCAACTTCCTTTGTGTCTAACTTACGGTATGACGCGGCTTCGACCCATTTTGTGAAGTAGTCGATGGCCACGAGGATGAAGCAGTGTCCTCCTGCTCCAACCGGGTGTACTTTGCCTATGACGTCTATTCCCCATGTGGAAAATGGCCATGGCGAAGTGAGGCTGTATAAAGGTGAAGGGGGTACGTGTTGCACGTTTGCGAAGATTTGACAGTTGTGGCAATGCTTGACATATTTTGCGCAGTCGGCTTCCATGGTGGTCCAATACCATCCTAGCCTAAGTATTTGTTTACATAAGGCTCGAGCGTTCATGTGCGGTCCGCATTCACCGTCATGAACTTGGGATATTATTTCTCTTCCTTTGTTGTGATGAACGCACGCGAGTAATGTACCTGGGGCGCTTTCTTGAGTAGCTTATCCGCTTCCAAGATTTAATTGTGATGCTAGGAGCCGGAGAGCTCTTTTGCCACGCTTGTCAAGATTTGGCTGATATTCTCCGCCTCGCTTGAAGTTGATTATTGCTTGGTACCAAGGTTCGGTTTGTTCTTCCTCGCCTTCGATGTCGCAGATGTAGGCGGGTTCACCGCCGTTTCTCGACGATGGGAATGGTCTGCATTCCCTGGGATGTTTAGTAGTGACGCTAGTTTTGATAAGGCGTCTGAATTGGTTTTCCTCGCGAGGTAGGTGCAAAAACTCTACGCGGTGGAATTTGGCGATGAGTTCTTGAATCTTGCTCGTATAGTGCGAGGTTTTCGTTAAGTATCTTCCATGCTCGGACACTTGGTTGATGATTAGCGAGGAATCTCCGTGACACGCCAGAGGTTCCTGCGTTTAGTATGGCCGCCTGTAGTCTGCGAGTGCATGCCTCATATTCCGCGGCGTTGTTTGTTACATCAAAGTCTAATTTGATGGATAGGTGTATGTTCACCGCTCGGGAAATGAGTAGTATTCCTATTCCACACCTCGGTAGTTTGACGAACCGTCAAGCACATTTCCCATTGTTCGCCGTTGATGTTGTAAATTCCTTCATCTGAAACGAGGTGGTGTCGGTGATGGTTTCTTCGTCGATTGCGTGGTCGGCGAGGAAGTCCGAGACCGCCCGCCCTTTGATAGCTTTGAGGGGAACGTAGACAATATCGAACTTCGGCTGAAGTAGGGTCCATCGTGCCATGCGTCCATTTGGCAATCGGGTTTCTCGAAGAGGTACTTGATGGGGTCCATTTTTGAGTAGACCTTTGTTTGATGTGCTAGCATATAGTGATCGAGCTTTTTGGATGCCCATACTAATGCTAAGCAACTCTTCTCGACGGTGCGTGTCGAGTTTCATAGTCGAGAAACTTCATCGATGTAGTATATTGGATGTTCTTCGCCATCGACTTCTTGGCTAGCATGGCGCCCATTGCGGTTGTCGTTGTTGTGAGGTAGAGTGACAAGGGTAGGTCCTTCACTGCGGTCGTGGGATCGGGGTTGGATAACAACTCCTTAACCTTATCAAACGCTTCGACACGCCGTCCCATTCTACGTGGTCGATTTTCTTCACTTCTTGAAGATTGGTTCACATACCATGGTTAGTTTGCTTATGAAGCGAGAGATGTATTGGACTTGACCCGTGAAGCTTCAATTTCATCCAGGTTCTTGGGTGGTTGCATTGCCATAATTGCTTTTATTTTCGAGGGTCGACCTCGATACCTCTTTGGCTTACTACGTGTCCTAGTAGTTTGCCGGATTTTACTCCAAATGTACATTTTGGGGATCGAGGCGCATCTTGTAATCGGGCGAGTCGCGTGAAGAATTTGCGGAGGTTCGTGATGTGATCATCTCTTTCCTTGGATTTGACGATCATGTCGCTTCACGTATACTTCGACCTCCTTGTGCATCATATCGTGTAGAGCGTGGTCGCGGTGCGTTGGTAGGTCGCACCGCGCTGATTAGACCAAAGGGCATGACGATTAAGCAATACGCCCCCATGGTGTGATGAATGTTGTCTTGGCCATGTCTTCACGCCATCTTGATTTGGTTGTATCCTGCATACCCGCCCATAAAGGATAGAAGGGCATGGTCACGGTGTTGTCTACTAGACGCGTCGTGCGGCAATGGAAGTCGCCCTTGGACTTGCCTTGTTTAGATCACTAAGTCAACACATACTCGTATCTTGCCGCTTTTCTTCAATCTCGGGACCATATTTGAGACCCAATCCGAGTACTCGGCGACTTGAATGAAGCCGGCTTGTAATTGCTTCTCGATTTCTTCCTTGACCATAAGAGACCATTCGGGTCGTAGTCTCCTTAGGTTTTGTTTGATGGGTTTGAAACCGGCTTTGATCGGGATGTGGTCATCGGCTATCCTCCTGCCGATGCCGCATGTCCTTATATGACCATGCAAAGACGTCTTTGAACTCCTAAGTAAGAGTCAGCGAAGTTGGCGCGTTCTCCCTCACTTAGTGAGGCGCCTAGTTGCAGTTCCCTTGGTTCTTCGGGGGTTCCTATGTTGATGGTTAGGGTATCCTTGATGATCGGGTTTTGTGTTGGGTTGTTTACGATGTTTGCAATGTATTTAAGTAACGATTGTTCGTTTGTTAGTTCATTTTTATCGCACGGATTTATGTGTTGTGTTGTCTTAAGTTTTGTTTGTTGTTTATTATTTATTTGTTTGTTTTTAGCTTGAGACGAGACGTAAGCAAACTTATCTGTATTATTCATTAAAGAAGAATTGTTTGACAAACTAGGAGAAGAGCTGGAGCTAGCCTCCGAAAATAAAAAGTCTAAGCTAAAACTAGAAGATGGGTCGACAGGTGACCCGACACCTAGAGAATTAGATCCTAAAAGAATTTCCTCCTCTTCGTCGTCTTCGGTGTTGTCGCTGCTTGAAGTATCTTTGCTTAAGGCTTCACCATTTTGTGAGGTTATTTTGTCAAAGAGGGTCCTTCCCCGTGACGAGCCGATATTTGTGGCCTTGGGAGCTCGGTCCACTTGGTAATCTTGTACCAACCATTTAAGGTTTTTTCGCGACATCGGTGATGAGGTCGCTTGGATTAACGGCGGTCTCGGATAATGGACGAGACCAGGTCTTCATTGGTTTTGTTGGTGAAAGCGCGCCCACCTTTGTCATTGGCGAAACAAGTGTTCTTGAGATTTGGCGTGGTGGTCTTCGTTGTACTCTCCCCTGGCGAAGTACTTGCCCATGTCGAATGAGTATTTTGGGAGATTGAATTTGCGCGCAAATTTACGCTTTCTAACCTCCTTAGTCATTTGTTCGAAATCGCCTTTCTTTGGCTTGTAGCCTAGTCCCATGGTGGGCCAGAGGCTATGGTTGTCTTTGGTTTCAAAAGGTTTGTAGGTTCGGATAGGTGTGGTTGTGATAGCGCCTATTTCAAAGTCGAAACCGCAGGTTCTTGATTTTCCTCAATTGTGATTTCGCTGTTACGCTCTTTGGGTGAGTCAAGAAGGGCCACGGAAATCGAGGCGTTGATGGTTATGACCTCGCCGTTGAGGGTAGCTTTACCTTCTGGTGTAGTGTGGATGTCACGGCTCTGACGGCGTGAATCCATGGGCGTCCCAGAAGCATATTGTAGGATGGTGTCATGTCGATTACTTGAAAATCGACCTCTCGTTCTATAGGGCCTGCGTACGTGAAGGGAGATTGTCCCTTTCACGCTACGCTTGGTTCCGTCGAAGGCTTTCACGCCTTCATTCTTTGGGTTGAAAATCTTTGTCGTCAAGCTTCTAGGCAGGCGGTTGATAGGGTAGAACATTTCTGCCACCCATTGTCGATCAAGGTTACGGGTAAAGTTCGCTTTTCTGCATTCGCCGCTAATGTATAGGGCCAAGTTGTGGTTAGCGCCAAATGTTGGGAACTCATTATTGGAGAAGGTGATGGCTCGGCAAGCCAATCTCGTGGACGTGGTGACCATTTGGTCAGTGAGATGTCTGCATCCGCGCTCGCTATTTGTAGCGCCACGGATGAATGCTTTTACGTGATCGGCGAGTCTCGTAGAAGGGCCCAGATTGAGATGTCGGCTTTGGTGCGAACGAAGTTGCTTCAAGCGCCTCGCTGCGTGTTTGGTGGTAGTATCACCGGGTAGTAGGTGCATCTTCGGAGGAACGTCCTCCTGGGCTATGGTTTTGCCCTTGTCGGGGCGCGCTTCTTTGGCGTGAGCATCCGTGAAGATATTTTGATAGGGTCTCCGGGCGGAGTAAGGTGTGAAACTTCATCTTTGGTCTCGGGTTGAATGGCGTTAATTTTGGTTTGAGGTTTGTTGCCTTTCTTCTTCCCTTTCTTGTTTCTGCCCTTTTTAGAGGAGGAAGAATTGCTGGTGTTATTGATTTGGGCCATGGCCTTGTTAGGTGGCGGCCATTCGCCTTCGCTCTCGCTGCTAGAGTACCAAACTCCATTGATTTGTCCGGATGCGTTCAAACCTTCTTCGATTAGTGTAGCCAAGTTAACAAGATGTTGAAAATTGCGTATGTTGGCATCCCGAATGTAAACCTGGTATATCGGATGTAGGTCTTTGACGAGGTGAGGTACGAGCTCGTCAGGGTGTAGCATGCTCACAAGGTGTTCATTGAGTTCCTCCCATCTAGATAGGAAAGTAGTAAAACTTTCATCGTCTTTTTGGACATTAGCTTCCATGATTGGTTGGTCGAGGGAGATGGTGTTGATCTGATTGTCAGTAGGTGTGATAAGGTAAGAGCAATCAATGATGGGTATGGAGCCCACAAAGATTGCATGGTTAGCCAAGGGGTTGTCTTTATTGGATGGCTTACCATTGGCCGTCGGCTTGTCAAGCTTTCCCTGGTCGATAAGGTCTTGGATAGCGTGCTTCAGTTTGAAGCAATTCTCAGTGTCGTGACCTTTGCCCCTATGGTATGCACAGTAAGCGTTTGAATCCCACAGTTTAGGCTTCTTATCTTCGTGTGGTTGGGGTAGGCCGATGGGTTGCGAGTAGTTCTTGTCGACCAGTCTTTTAAATGCCTTGGTGTAAGACATGTAAAGTCGATCAAAGTTCCTCCTAGGTTTGAAGGAGAAGGGTAAAGGTTGCATATGATTACGGATCGCCGAGTGACTCCAGGTTGGCGACCAACACGGTTGTCGCCGCTCTTTGTCGTGACGTGTTGTTTTAGATGAACTTCCTTGATATGCATGACCGGTATACTTGGCCATGGTCCCGATTACGAGGTCGTCTTCGATTTGGGTGCCGACCTTAGTAAGTTGCTTGAAGGTTTGTATGTTGCTATACCGCATGTAGAATTGGTACACTGTCGCAAGTTGTTGACAAATTTCGGCACAAGTTCGCCTTCTCGGACGATTTGGGATTTGTGCATCGAGTTTCTTCCACCTAGTAAGGTACTCGGTGAATCCTTCGTTGTCCCTTTGTGATAGGACCTCTAAGTGCGGATGGAGACCTGGTGTCGCCGTTGTCCTTGTATTGATGATCGAATTCAGCGGTGATTTGTTCAAACGAGGAAACTCGTTCCGGTTTAGAGAGTAGAACCAGGTCTTGGGTATGGTCATGCGAGGAATGTGGGAACAATGATGGCGGTGTTAAGGTCGACTCCTTTTATTCCCATTTGTGATTTGAAGGCCCCGATGTGGGTAATCGGGCTTCGTGACCTTGAAAGATCTGGAGATCACCGAGGCGAGCTTGCTTGGTAGTGCGTCCCTAATATTTTGAGGATGTTCGTTTTCTTTGTGTATGGAGTAACCTCCGGTACCGAGACGTTCCTCCATAGCCTGGAGTTTCTTGGCGTGTCTATCCGCCTCGTCCTTGATTTTCAGTTCCATTCGATCGACTTCTGTTTGGTGATGGTTGAGCAGCTGTTCAAGGTCGTTGGTTAGCTTGGCGACTTGTTCGCGAAGCTCGGTTACATCTTGATTGCCGGCCATTTTTCGCTTGTAGGTTCGTTTCTTGTAAGGGAGGGTAACTCGGTTCTTAGTGCGACGGGTATCCAGTTGAGGTTCTCCTACATGTGCATAAGATGCATCAGCTATATGACAGACCCGACTGACACGTTCATTTACATGTTCGTTTTTAGCTCATTTCATTTTGAAAAGGACTCTTTTTTTTTTAAAAGAAGGAAGTTTTCGAAAGACAAGCTAGGAGTGTTTTTGAGATGAGAATGCGTGCGCGCAGCTCATCTCGATGTTAAAAGGTTTTGCTTCGCATCCGCCTAACCCGAGTGACGATATGTTGTCATGGGTTAGCGATGGATGCGTAAAAAGGAATCGACTTGAACTAGCCAAGTCGAAGATGTTAAAAGGGATTTGGGCCGTGAGGCTCAAAGGAAGAAATCCGCGAATTGAGGTTGGAAACCTTGACTCGGGTTTTGCTAATTTTGTAAACGGAGGTTTGAAAAGTGTTTATTTTAAAAACTTGCGATTATTTTGTTTGAAAAGTGTTAGTTTGTTAGTTTGTTAGGTTGATTATTTTTGAAAACTTTTAAGGCGAATTTTCGAAAATATGCACATGAATTTTGAAAAAGACTATATAGTATAGCCTCGCGTTAAATCGTATGACTCTTGGTCGCTTGAGTCGTCTCGTCGCCTCCAACCGATTTGAGTACGCTTTGGCGGTGCTTTTGGCCCTTCGCCTACATAGTATAACATGTAGGATACGGAAGGAAGCCACTGAGGCGGTCAAATCAGGCTCTGACAAGCCGTGGAGGGGTGAGAGGAAGGTTAGTCCGTAACGTGCTTTATCGAATGGACAAGCCTCTGCGTTTGGAACCACCTCTCAAGGTATTGGTGTGTGAATCCGACTAGATTCGACTCTAAACGGATATGCTTAGCTCATGTATGTTGATTGTTCTCAAGTCGTTCAAGTCTCATTTTTATTTTTAAAAGGAAAAAGCTAGTTTTAGTTTTAAAAATAAAACCGCCCCAGTCGCCATGGCTGTAGGTCTGGGATCGGACCATGGAACCACTCGACGTCTTGCTAAGGCCGTAAAGTTAAAAAGATTAAGTACAAAAACCTTTTAAAAGCGTGCTCGAGCCGCCACTAAATTATGAGGGAAATTTAGAACCCGCCTCCGTGTCCTCATGCTCAAAGACACATCTTAGAGTTCAAGGCACGTCGACACCTATCCGTCTAAGGTTATTGTGAAACCAGATTCGGATTCGGGTGAGGGTACTTTTCTAAAGCATAAATCAAAATAATGTTCTTATGAAAGATCTTTTGGAAAAGCCTATCAAAAAATAGCCTCTACTAGACTTGAGAACAATGCAAATAATGATACATGAGCCTAAGTAATACGCTACGTACAAGTGCGATGTAAATGTAAAAAGAATGCAAAAAGAGATTGTTTAAAACCCTCAGTTAAGCATGCTTAACTTATTAACGAAAACAGTTCAGTTTAATGACGAATTCATTTTAAGTTGATTTAGATGCAGGATGAGGATTTGCTAAATGCATGCAGTAAAATAAAGTTCAATTAGCCATTGGTTTATTTTAAGGAGGTCGGTTGTTTATGCGACTTTGGAAAGGTGTTACGAATAGGGTGTGTATTCGAGGTGCATGGCCGCCTTATGAAAAGCAGACTTGCGTACCAAAGTCGGGGTGAGCCTAATGTAGGCCCTTGCTAGTCTAAGAAGTAAAGAAAAACTACCTGACTTCAAGATTAGGAAGCCGTGCGCTTTCGCAAGGGAAGAATTCAACACTAGGAAAATGAGGAATTCTAAGGGTGTTTATGCGTGAGGCTTTGAGAGTGTTTTGAGGTGAGAATTGTATTCTGAAATTGTGTGATTGTGTGAATGACCGAAGGGTTGTATTTATAGTGTAGAGTTCGGTAGATTTTAGGAAATCTAGGGATAAAACCGGACGAAGGAGCCGCAAGGCCTCTTGCGGCTGCCTGGGACAATCGCAAGAGGTCTTGCGATAGCCCCTACCAATCGCAATGCCTCTTGCGATTGGTAGGGAGGGTTCTATCCTATATATTCCGTATATTTCTAAATTATCTTTTAGGATATACGAAATAACCTTGCGTGAGCTCTAAGTTAGGGGTTGCTAGGGTTTGTTTTAGGGTTTGACTTGGTCAATCCTGATCCTTGGAATGCGGGCCAGGTATGGGTTTGGGCTCGGTTCTGGGCCCGAGCCCTGAAAATGTAAAAAGGATGCATTTTGTGTAGTTTTGTGAAATAGGACATTCCGTGGGACTATCCTGGGTATTTGCTAATGCTAAAGGTTAGTTTTAGCAGGTAGGCCTAAATTTAGGTATTTAGGTGGATCGATGTGTTATATGTGTTTGAAAAAGGGATGTGCGCATGCCGGTTAGGACCTGAACTCGAGACAAGCTAGACTCTAGACCTAAGGACACTAAAGGTGATGACCCATAAAGAAACCTCATTTGCATTTAAAAACATTTAACTTGAATTCGTCATAGTTAGAACCATTTAAGTCAACATAAAAGCATGCAATAAAAGTCCATTGTTACATCACTGGGTTTTTGGCGGGAGGTGCGGATTTGGGTATCTACAGGTAGGTTCTCCTTAGTTGATCTTGGCCGCTTGTTTGTCACATCAAAGTCCAATCTGATGGAGAGGGGTTCTATTCCCCAACCTCGATAATTGGATGAACCATCGAAGTATGTCGCTTCTTCATTGATGTTGTAAATTCCGTCGTCGGGAAATGATGTAGTGTCGATAAGGGGCTCCTCGTCGATAAAGTTGTCCCTTGGTGTCAAATTCGGCTCAGAGCAATGTCTATCGTGCCACATGTCCTTTTGGCACGGGTCCCTTGGAGAGGTATTAGACTGGGTCCATTTTTGAGTAGACCTTTGTTCACTTAGCCACTTGACTTTCGGGCTTTCTTTTTGTTGTTTTGTCCCTTTCTTAAAGACTTTGAGACTTGTTTCCTTTTTGATTTCTTGGAAACTTTGAGACTTGTTTCCTTCTTGATTTCTTGGAAACTTTGAGATTTGTTTCCTTTTGACTTTGCGCTTTTTGCCGTTGTTTTCACTTTTGATTGTATTCCCCTTGAGAATTCGTCGGGCCCTTTGTGGTCTGGGCTCGAGCTTCGACTTTGCTAAACCTTGCGGTGGGAAGGTTGCATGTGATCATGTGTCTATCACGCCGGACTCCTCTGACAAGTTCGTTTGCTTATTAGGCACGCGATCGAGTACACGGAGGGCGATCCAGGAATACTCATGCTTTTGGTCGCGATCAAATTCATGATCACTGTGGAGCTCCAAATTAATGGATCCTCCTCCAAAAGCAGCGGAGTAGTAGATCACAAGCATACTGCTGAACCTTAAGTGTCTAGTCGTCGAAAACCTTTTGGTTTTTGTCTTGTGCTTGATATTGACTTGGACCTTCGTACCCGGCCTAGACCTCCTTCGGATAGCTACTCCTAGGATGCAATGTATGTCGGTGCAAAATGGTTTTGTATAAGAAATGTGAGTAAAATGGGTAAAAGGAAACTGGGTTATAGGCAAACTTATTCCCTTATTGATTTGTTAAAATGTCGTACGTCGAAGACTCGATTATCCTAGACTAACGGAGTTTGACTCGATGCTTAAATACTCGACCCGTATTTAAAAGACTCGAATTGCTTGAGGAGATCCGCCAGATCGTCGATGGTGCTTGAGTGGACGCCTCGTCGGTTGCTTCGTGATGTACGTGCCGTGGGTACACGTCGATGCCCTTGGTGTCGAGACTCGATTAACGCATACTTTAATTCGATTTTGTCTTTGAAACGATTTTGTTTAATTTTGTTTGTTGTTCATTGTTCATTTGTTTGTTTTTAGCTTGAGACGAGACATAAGCAAACTTATTCGTATTATTCATTGAAGAAGAAAAATTGTTTGACAAATCAGAAGAAGAGCTGGAGCTAGCCTCCGAAAGTAAAAGTCTAAGCTAAAACTAGAAGGTGGGTCGAGAGGTGACCCGACACCTGAAGGATTAGATCCTATGAGGATTTATTCTTCTTTGCGTTCGCCAACGCCTCCGTTCTCGCCATCTTCCTCTTAGGTTGTGATGGCTTGCGTTTTATGGGTGCATCTTTGCTTGTCGGTTTGTTCTCAAAGTATGCATTAGGAGTTGGGTTGTTTTCAGGTACGACAAAGTCTGAGTGGTCTATGGGAGGAAGTGATCCTGTGAAGATCGTGTGGTTGTACGGAGGGTAGCCTTTGTTGGATGGTTTGGGTTTAATCTTTTCGTCACCTTGGATCGTGGCTTGCTTGGACATGGGTCATTCGTCCCCTTTATCGTTGAACGAAGCGCCAATGATTTGATTGTCGCTTGGTTTGATATTGTTGGAGCAGTTCATAATGGGAGGTGATCCCACGAAGATTGTGTGGTCGGCGGAAGGGTTGTCGTCGTTGGGCGGCTTGGACGGTTGAGACGGTTTGTCGAGCTTTCCTTGGTCGATGAGATCTTGGATGGCGCTTGATTTGAAAGCTTGATCTTACGTGGTCGTGGCCTTTGCCTCTGTGGTATATACAGTAAGCATTCGGGTTCCAAAGTTTTTGCTTTCTGTCTTCGGGTGGCTCGTTGGTAGGCCCGATTGGTTGTAGGTAGTTGTTTTCAACCAACCTATGGAATGCCTTAGTGTAAGGCATGAAGCTCTTATTAGTTGCAAATGCGTCAAAGCTATCCACAGTGCAGTTTTCCTCACTCTTGGTCGCGCGAGGAGATTTTGGTGAGTTATCTTGGTAGCTAGGTGTCGCCGGTGTATCTGGCCATGGCACTAGTCCTAAAGTCGTCCTCGATTTGAGTGCCGACCCTAATGAGTTGTTTGAAGTCTTGGATGTTGCTGTGCCGCATGTATAACTGATACACGGGTCGCAGGTTATTTATGAACTTAGGCACAAGTTCGTCCTCATGCGGTCGATTTGGAATTTGTGCGCTTAGCTTTTTCCATCGAGAGAGATACTCGGTGAAGCCTTCGTCGTCTTGTTGGTTAAGGGCCTCGAGAGTGTGGATCGAGACATGTTCGTCGGTCTTGTCCTTGATACGTTGTTCCAAACGCTTTATCTCGGTCTTGTGGTGGTTCAAACAGCGTTCGAGGTCGTCGTCGACCTTGGTGACTTGTTCACGGAGTGCGTTAACATCATCATTGCCGGCCATTCTTCGGGTATAGGTTCGTTTCTTGTGGGGTATGTAGTTCTGGGCGTGGGGAGTATCTAGTTGAAACCCTACATTTGTATGGAGTGCATCAGCTCTATGACAGACCCAACTTGACACGTTCGTTTTTAGCTCATTTCGTTTGAAAAAGATTCTTTTAAGTTTTGAAAAAGAAGGAAGTTTTCGAAATTAAGCTAGGAGTGTTTTTAAGACAAGACTGCGTGCGCATAGCTTGTCTCGATGCTAAAAGGCTTTGTTTTGCATCCACTTAGCCCGAATATGATGTTGTCATGGGCTAAAGATGGATGCGTAAAAAGGAATCGACTCGGGTTTAGCCAAGTCGAGGATGTTTAAAAAGGATTTAAGCCGTGAAGGTTAAAGAATGAAATCCACGAGTTGGGGTTGGAAAGCCTCGACTCGGGTTTTGCTAGTTGTGTAAAAAGGAAAATTTCAAAAATGTTTATTTCAAAAATTTTGCGAGAGCTTTGTTTGTAAAAAGTTAGACGTTAGTTGTAAAATGTTAGATGTTAGTTATTAGATTCATTTATACCTTGAACATTTTGAGTGAATTTTCTAAGATATGCAATGCAAATAAATTTTGAAAAAGACTATATTGTATAGCCTCGCACTCGTATGTATGACTCTTGGTCGTTTGGTCAAGTCTTGTACGCCTCCAACTGAATTGAGTACGCTTTGGCAGGTGCTTTTAGCCCTTCGCCCACACAGTATAACGTGTAGGATACGAAGGAAGCCCTGGGGCGGTCAAATCAGTTTGCTACGGCAAGCCGTGGAGGGGTGAGAGGAAGGTTAGTCCAGTACGTGCCTCGTCGAATGGACGATGCCTGCGTTTGGAACCACCTCTCGGGGTGTTCGTGTGTCAATCCGACTAGATTCGACTCTAACGAATATGCTTAGTTCATGTATGTTGATTGTTCTCAAGTCGTTCAAGTCTCATTTTTATTTTTAAAAAAGAAAAAGCCAATTTTTAGTCTTAAAAATAAAACCTATCCCCAGCGAAGTCGCCAACTGTAGGTACCGGGATTAACATGGAACCACTCGATGTCTTGCTAAGGGCGTAAAGTTAAAAAGATTAAGTACAAAAAACCTTTAAAAACTGTTTTGGAGCCGCCACTAAATTATGAGGGAAATTTAGAACCCGCCTCCGTGTCCTCATGCTCAAAGACACGTCTTAGAGTTCAAGGCACGTCGACACCCATCCATCTAAGGTTATTGTGAAACCAGATTCGGATTCGGGTGAGGGTACTTTTCTAAAGCATAGTTCAAAATAATGTTTTTATGAAAGATCTTTTGGAAAAGCCTATCAAAAGATAGCCTCTACTAGACTTGAGAACAATGCAAAGAATGATACATGAGCCTAAGTAATTCGCTACGTACAAGCGCGATATAAATGTAAAAAGAATGCAAAAAGATTGTTTAAAATCCTCAGTTAAGCATGCTTAACTTATTAACGAAAACAGTTCAGTTTAATGACGAATTCATTTTAAATGATTTAGATGCAAGATGAGGATTTGCTAAATGCATACAATAAAATAAACGTTCAATTGTCCATTGATTTATTTTAAAGAGGTCAGTTGTTTATGTGACTGATACATGTCATTTATATATCTTTTATGCCCCCGATATAGTTGCATTTAGCTCGCAGTTGCTCGACTTCATTATTGTTTTAGTAGCTATATGCTTTATATTGCGATACTGTTGTTCCTCGTGTGTAATTTGCAGCTTTTGGCGGTCCTGAGCTAAAACCTGAGGTTAGTGGAGCATTATCGAGTATCGTGACGTCAAGACGAAGTCCGAGAGTTGATTCAGAGTCAATACGACAATTTGGGACGTCAAAACTATAGGTTTAGAGCAAACCTATAGGTTCAGGATACGTGAATCAGGGCTAAACTTGCTGGAAATTTGCTGAGAACCTTAGAACCGCACGGTTTTATGAGAACCGATCGGTTCACCCCCCCAGAACCGATCGGTTCTGACCCGAACCGCTCGGTTCTCTCTGCTTTATTCTCCGGATTTTCGTGAGCCTATAAATAGAGTTTGAATTTAGGGTTTCACTTATCTTTCATTCTACTTTTCTGCTTTAGAATAGAAGTTAGTTTTCTCTCCTTTAAAACTCAAAAAAACACTTAGTCTAGATTTAATTACTACGCAAGACTCGATCTTTTCATTGCAATTCAGGATTTCTTCAGGTTTAATTCAATCGTTATTCTTTTATCATGTCTTATTATTTCAATTGCTTTGTTTTTATTTCAATCATGCTTAGCTAATTCTCCAATTAGGGTTTGAGGGGAATTTGTACCTTTGATTCGGGAACATGTTTTTAGATTAAATTGGTTGAATACTTTGTGCAATTGATTTCTTTCTACGCGTTTTATGCAATTGAATTAGGATTACTTCGCCTGATCAACGAATTCATCTGAGTTTAATTGAACCTGAGTAAGTTTTGATTTAAGATCGAAAGCCGAGTTAAAACTAGACTTACGCGAGATTGATAAGTTGAATTTAGTACGTAGCGAGAGCCCGCTAAATTTGCTTAAGGCTAAAATTGACTCGAGAGAGCGTTTTCTAAACCTAATCAATTTGCACAGTTTATTCCTTCCTTCTTATAAAGTTGAGCTCCTGAATCATTGTTATAATGAACCTGATGCCCTAATCTTCTCCCTTATTGATCTTTACTCATCTTCTTTATTGCTTTAGTTTATAGCTCAAATCAACCTTTTTCACACCCCTTGAGACAGACCTGTTTTAGTCCGACTTAGCTTATAATTACACCGTTTCCCTGTGGATTCGATCCTGCTTACTGATAGCTTTGTTAGTTGTTTGTCTAGGTTTATTTTGATTAGGCGTGGCGACTTTAGCCTCATCAATTTTGGCGCCGTTTCCGGGGAAACGGCTTTGTTAGTTATAGTTATTGTTAGTTGTTGCAGGTTTTTCTCTCTTGTCTCAAGGAACCTAGTTCCTTGAGACCGTTTCTCAACGTTTGCTTGTAGTTTTGTTTATGCACAGGTCACCTCGAACTCTAGTTCCATTTGAGCCTGAACCTGAGCGAGCATTACATAGACTACGTCGGGAAGCGATTAAAATAGTCGATCTAGATATAGAGGAAGTGTCGCATTCGGAGTCTAGTGCAACGCAATCGTCCTACGAAGAGGACACTCTACCAATTACTCCAAATTCTTCTCCACCACGTGTGACTATGCCTAAATTTTATAGTCACTCGCTGCCCAAGACCGAGTCGATCCCACAAGGATTCACAATACCGGCTACGGTCCAAGGTAACTTCGAGATTCGCCCCGCCTTTCTAACTTTGGTGGAGCGCAATCAATTCGGCGGTAATCCCACGGAGGACCCCGGGAAGCATATGCAGGTTTTCACCGACTACTGCTCGACGATTAAGCAGAATGGGATCACGCAGAATCAGATTAGGGAGATGCTCTTCCCTTTCTCTTTACGTGACCGCGCGCGGGATTGGATCACAGATCTTGATAAAGCTGCTGCTGGTATTACGGATTGGCCTAGTCTAGCTCTTGCTTTTTATCGCAAGTACTATCCTCCGGAGCGGACTAACCAACTCCGTAGTCAAATTCAAGGGTTCCAGCAAAACTTTGATGAAACGTTAGCTGAGGCATGGGACCGTTACAAACGGTTGATTCGTGAATGTCCACACCACGGACTTGGCGATTGGTTGGTTATAATGACATTTTACAACGGGTTATATGCTGAGAGTCGCGCTACTCTTGACTCGGCCGCGGGGGGTCGATTTGCTAATAACACCGATGACGATAAAGCGTGAGCGTTGATCGAGGAAATGGCTATCCATTCATCTCAGTTTGGTAAGCCTAGGGGGAATTCACGGTCCGCGCATAATGACCGTGGAAATGAGAATATGAGTGCGGTTATGAGTCAACTTTCTGAATTAAATAGGAAGTTTGATGCTATGCAGGGGAGTGGTTCTACGAGTGCTCACGTCAACGCTATTGCGGGGCACGATTCGGGTTATTCTACGGGGTATATTGCACCCCACGAGCAGGTTTATGCGTATCAGTCTTACTCTCAAAACCTACCGTACCAAAATCAACCAGGTTATGATCGGTCACTCCTATCTTATCGTAACCAACACGTACTCAATCCGACTCCCCCACCTCCACAAAACGCACCCTACATCCCCCCCTACAAAAATCAACAACCACCCACGTACCAAAAACCACCCTACACACCACCTCCTCAACCCACACGGGTACCCGATCCTTTGGCCGAGACTAAGGCCATGATGTTGCAAATGCAATAAATGATGGTGGGTATGCAAAAGTCGCAGGAAATGATGCTGCAGCAGATGCAAAAGGATGGGCAAGCAAAGGATGCGGCGATCAAGCTATTGGAAAATCAAGTCGCCCAATTAGCTACTTCGCAAGCGTCCCGACAACCCGGAACACTCCCGCCCCAAGGTAATCCTCCTCCCGACACCGCATGCGCGATCACATTGAGGAGCGGCACGTCTTATGATGCTCCGAGAGGGAACACGCCTAAGCCGGTCGACCGAGTTACGGGTGATGATGGTAGTGATGGTTTGGGTGATTCTCATGCTCCGGGGAAGGTTAGTTCGACGAGTGCTACTACTCCAACGCCCCCGATTCAGATCAAGCTCCCATTTCCGGGTCGACAATGAGATGCGGGTCCCGAAGCTAAGTTCAAGAAGTTCGTGGATGTCGTCAAGGCTCTACAGGTAAATGTTCCATTCATTGACCTTGTGACTCAAATTCCCGCGTACGCTAAGTTCTTAAAGGAAGTCTTATCCAGGAAGCGTACGTTAGACGATGTTTCCACTGTTGCTTTTGTGGGGGAGGCTAGCACTAGGTTGCAGGGTAGTAAACCCCCTAAGCTTAGTGACCCCGGGACTTTTTCCATCCCATGCTCCATAGGTAAGTTTGAGGTTAAGAACGCTTTATGTGACCTAGGAGCTAGCGTCAGTGTCATCCCGTACTCGATGTGTCAAAAGATAAACATGACCAATTTGGGATCCACTAGCATTACCTTGCAAATGGCCGACCGTTCCGTTAAGCGTCCCTTAGGTATACTACAAGATGTCCCCGTACAGGTTGGAAAGTTCTTTATCCCTGTCGACTTTTTAGTGTTAGACATGCCTGAGGATGTCCACATCCCGATTATTTTGGGGAGACCCTTTTTGCACACTGCTGGTGCACTTATTGATGTGGGTAAGAAGACCTTAACGTCTCGATGGGGGGTGAGCAGCTTACTTTTACGCAGTCTAGTACCCCACGGTCACCTATGCGTCTAGAGTCGGTTAATGCTATTAATGTTATACCTCCGTCTCACTCTACTGGAGACACTTTGGAGGTTTTGCATGTCTCTTCTCCTTATGCAGGTTTGTCAAAGAATAGCTGCAAGGATGGTTTGGGGGAGAGAAAGCTGCTTAAAGCTGACGTTTATGGCGCAAGCGATGGAGACAGAGGACCCACGGTCGAGCCGCTTGGAGCACACGGGAGATATGGTGAGCCGTTTGGAGGTGGAGACCCGGTTCTGACAAGTTTTGCTGAGCTACCTCGAGGAGGTGATTTACTACGACCCTCCGATGGTGTCACTTTGAGTGAGGGTGTCGCGAATGGCCAAAGACCTTGGCGAGATTATGTGTTTTGATTGGACCTTTGAAGAGTCGTGCGGGACTATAAACCAGCGCTTTCCGGGAGGCAACCCGATGACATTTTTGTAATAAGTTGTACTTTACTTTGGTTTGTTTTTTACTTTGACATTATTATTTTACTTTAGAGCACGCGAGGGAGGGTATTTCACTACGTTTTGAGCACAGGTAATGGAACCTATCAGGTTCAAAATATGGGAAATGTTGCTGGAAAATGACAGACGCAGGTAGAACCGATCGGTTTCAGCCTGAACCGATCGGTTTGACAGGGCCATCAGCAACTCGGCTTAGTTTTTGATGCTTCACTTCGCAGAGCACTTCGGCACGGGTCTTTTGGATGCTTATTTGTGGATATCTAGGCACGACCCCTGTTTCGTTTTGGTTTGGGGAGCTCTGACTTGATAATGTGAGCTTTCTTTACTCCTTTTCCCTCATTTCCTCGCTTTTATTTTCCTACCCCCGTCTTTTCTGTGTCCTTCTCTGCTTGTGGTTGTGCTGTTTTCCACATTGAGGGCAATGTGTAATTCTGGTTTGGGGGAGGAAAGCACTTTCGCGCTTATTTATTTGCATTTTCCTTTTTGTGTGCATTACTTTATAAAAATCCATAAAAATTAAAATTTTCTGGTTTGAATTGCCAAGTTTGGAGTTTGATTAGTGTCCTTATTTTGATCTTTGACATCTCCGAGTTGAAAATCCATCGTCGTAGCTTGCACTATATGTTTGTTTCCTGTTAATAGATTGCGAGTCTCAAACACTAACCCACTTGTATTTGCTTAATTCTTTTCGCTTTTCGTTTTTTTACTTTCGATATTGGTATTCTTGCGAGGCAACGGTTTGTGGAATGTACGAAAAGTTGGCTTGTGGAATGAAATGGATGGATGTCAATAATGATGGAGCGATGCTTCGATGCTCTCGGAGGGGACTCATTGATTTGAGTAACCACAATGGCCATGAATTTGGCTGTGACCGGGAGTATGAGCAATGATGTAACCCTTAAGGAAATATGTGTACCCGAGCGCGATCTTTACCGAGTGAATGTCAAGCTAAACGGTATAACATACGAGGGATGCTCCACATTGCGCGAAAAAGAAAAAAAAAAAAGAGAAAGAAAAGATAAAAAAAAAATGGAATGATGTGGAAACAAAGGTGGAATGGAAAGTGGTTTGCTTGGTTGGCCTTGCTTGAATTCAATTATCGTAAGTTTTATTTTTGCGAAAGCGTTAGAGGCTAGTAATATAATGTGGCGTGAATGATTGAGACTTGTGCTCTATTTTCGGTGAAATAGACTATGGTTGTAAGCTTATGTGTATAGGTCGTCAGCTTTGAGATGCCGACGTGATAAATTTGAATACTTTGATTTTCTCCGACGCTTTTTGCTTGAGGACAAGCAAAGGTTTGGTTTGGGGGAGTTTGATACATGTCATTTATATATCTTTTATGCCCCCGATATAGTTGCATTTAGCTCGCATTTGCTCGACTTCATTATTGTTTTAGTTGGTTTTGGCGGTCCTGAGCTAAAACCTGAGGTTAGTGGAGCATTATCGAGTATCGTGACGTCAAGACGAAGTCCGAGAGTTGATTCGGAGTCAATACGACAATTTGGGACGTCAAAACTATAGGTTCAGAGCAAACCTATAGGTTCAGGATACGTGAATCAGGGCTAAACTTGCTGGAAATTTCTGAGAACCTTAGAACCGCACGGTTTTATGAGAACCGATCGGTTCACCCCCCAGAACCGATCGGTTCTGACCCGAACCGCTCGGTTCTCTCTGCTTTATTCTCCGGATTTTCGTGAGCCTATAAATAGAGTTTGAAGTTAGGGTTTCACTTATCTTTCATTCTACTTTTCTGCTTTAGAATAGAAGTTAGTTTTCTCTCCTTTAAAACTCAAAAAAACACTTAGTCTAGATTTAATTACTACGCAAGACTCGATCTTTTCATTGCAATTCAGGATTTCTTCAGGTTTAATTCAATCGTTATTCTTTTATCATGTCTTATTATTTCAATTGCTTTGTTTTAATTTCAATCATGCTTAGCTAATTCTCCAATTAGGGTTTGAGAGGAATTTGTACCTTTGATTCGGGAACATGTTTTTAGATTAAATTGGTTGAATACTTTGTGCAATTGATTTCTTTCTACGCGTTTTATGCAATTGAATTAGGATTACTTCGCCTGATCAACGAATTCATCTGAGTTTAATTGAACCTGAGTAAGTTTTGATTTAAGATCGAAAGCCGAGTTAAAACAAGACTTACGCGAGATTGATAAGTTGAATTTAGTACGTAGCGAGAGCCCGCTAAATTTGCTTAAGGCTAAAATTGACTCGAGAGAGCGTTTTCTAAACCTAATCAATTTGCATAGTTTATTCCTTCCTTCTTATAAAGTTGAGCTTTTGAATCATTGTTATAATGAACCCGATGCCCTAATCTTCTCCCTTATTGATCTTTACTCATCTTCTTTATTGCTTTAGTTTATAGCTCAAATCAACCTTTTTCACACCCCTTGAGACAGACCTGTTTTACTCCGACTTAGCTTATAATTACACCGTTTCCCTGTGGATTTGATCCTGCTTACCGCTAGCTTTGTTAGTTGTTTGTCTAGGTTTATTTTGATTAGGCGTGGCGACTTTAGCCTCATCAGCAACTTTGGAAAGTTGTTACGAATAGGGTGTGTATTCGAGGTGCATGGCCGCCTTATGAAAAGCAGACTCGCGTACTAAAGTCGGGGTGAGCCTAATGTAGGCCCTTGCTAGTCAAAGAAGTAAAGAAAGACCTTAATCCATGTTATGATTAAGTATTACCTGTCTCAAGTTAGGAAAACGGCAGCGCTTCGCTTCAAAGGGAAGAATTCAACACTAGGAAAATGAAGAATTCAAGGATGTTTATGCGTGAGGCTTTGAGAGGTTTGGATGTAATTTTTGCTAATTGTATTCTGAAATTGTGTGTTCAAACGAATGAATGGAGGGTTGTATTTATAGTGTAGAGCTCGTCAAGAATTAGGAAAGCCAGGGGATAAAACCGGACTTAGGAATCGCAAGGTCCCTTGCGATAGCCTGTGGCAATCGCAAGAACCCTTGCGGCTGCCTGCCCTAATCGCAAGGCCTCTTGCGATTGGCCTTGCGATTGGTAGGGCGGGCATTATCCTTTTATTCCGTATATTTCCAAATTATATTTTAGGATATACGGTATAATTTTGCTTGAGCTCTAAGTTACGTTGTTGTGGCTGTGTTTTAAGGTTTGACTAGGTTATCCTGGACCTTAGGAAGTGGGCCAGGCATGGGTTTGGGCTCGGTTATGGGCCCGAGCCCTGAAAATGTAAAAAGGGTGTATTTTGTAGTGTTTTGTGAAATAGGACATTCCGTAAGACTATTCTAGGTGTTTGCTAGTCCTAAAATGTAATTTTAGTGACTGGGCCTAAATTGAGGGATTTAGGTGGATCGAATTGAACCTCGTTAATGTAAAAGGATCAATTAGACTATGTGTTTGAAAAGGGGTGTGCGCATGCCGATTAGGACCTGAACCTGAGACAAGCTAGACTCTAGACCTAAGGACACTAAGAGTGATGACCCATAAAGAAACCTCATTTGCATTTTAAAACATTTAACTCGAATTCGTCATAGTTAGAACCATTTAAGTTAACATAAAAGCATGTAATAAAAGTCCGTTGTTACATCACTGGATTTTTGGCGGGAGGTACAGATTTGGGTATCTACAGTGACCACGCTCGGATGGATTGACCGAACAATCATCTGATGTACAGTTTAGCTCAGAGTCCAAGGAAACCTGAAATAGACATAGGGGTGACTTGACACTTACCTTATGTTCAGGCGAGACATTAAGAGACAAGGGAATTGAAGATGCACATCTAGCTCGTTTGCACACTTGTTTCGGACAAGTGGGAGATTGTTGGGGATACTAGGTGTCCGTCAACAATTGTGCATTGACTTCGAAGAAGTCATGGATCAAATATGAGATTATGATAATCGGATAAATTGGGTGGTTATAATGTCTTGCTAGAGGCCGCTTATAATCTGAGTATTAAGAATATTCTACCAATTTAGTCTGGTCCAATTGCGTCACACAACGGTACCCTAATGGATTAATATATTGTTAATTGACATAATTAGATTAGTGCATTAACCTTTCGGGTTAGACCCGAGAACTTGTGTTTATACCGTGATTTATAGTAGATCGGGAAGCGGTCTCGTAATACGTGCCACACTCGTGCATGTGTGACACATGGCACACAAGTGTGCATGCATTGGCCAACATAAAGGTGGTGTTTGATTGGCCAATTTGTTGGTGCAAATTCATTGGTTCTTGGTTAATGATTATGTCTAACTTTAATCATATAACTTGAGGCATGTGTGCAGCATTTTTTCAGAATTAGATGCATGTAGAAATCAGAAAACAAAAGCACACAAACACACCAAAATCAGCCGAGAGAAAGAGGAGAAAAAAAAAGGAGAAAGACTTGGTCTTTATTTGCTCCATATTTTCACAAGCTTAGAGCTTGATTCTCGTCACACAAGTTCCATCCTTCTACGGTTCTAATAAACCAAGAGATGAGTAATCCAAGGGTACTAGTGGACTTCAATTAAGGAGCAACATTTGGGGCTGATCTCGGGTTAATCTCGACAATACCGGTGGAAATCACGCTACGAGGGTATATGTAACAACCTGGTTTTTAGTCGACTTTAATTACTAAGGCGGAAATTAATTAAGTCTTAAACCAGCGTCATTAATTATACATAAACCCAAAATATTACAACATCGTTCAAGAGTTGAATAAAACAACTCTAAATACGGAATTTAAAAGAGTAGCGTTATATATTACATATCTCTCGGAAAACAATAAAAGTAAAGCATAAAAGCGTCTCGTGGCCCCATCCAAAATCCAGCTCCTGGTCCACGAACGTCTGCCCGCATAAATAAACTATGGGGGAATGCCACGAGCTGACAAATGACTAGCTATGCTCATACTTACCCTCGGTTTCAATTACTTTGGTTTAATATTATCGCTTTATAACTATAATAGTATGATAAAACGATAAACATGCTTAAAACATATAGCATGTAAAGACATATTAGTCATAATAAACATGCGATTTAAAACGATAAATCATATAGGCATGCTATTCAATTAGGAAAGCAGATAACAGATAATAACATATCATTTGTATCATAGATACACAGCAGGATTACAAAGCGATATCGGATCGCAACAACATACGTATTGTAACATTCTCGTCATGCAGACTCGATTCAATTCAGAAAGTTGTGGTCTTTAGTTTTCGAAGATGGTACACATTCATTCTTATTTAATCAAACAACAAACAACACATACTGCTTACGAGCCTGACCACTGAGTAGGCCCTTGTACTCTGATCGATTGCATCTCACTTCCATAGTGCAGAGGCTTACTCGACTCGTAAACCACGCCGAATACTATAATACTTGCATCTCATCCTCTAGTGTTCGAAATGATTCGTACTTCGATACAATCTCGTCAAGTAATCTTTACGCAGGTAAGAACGAATGCTAGTGTCGCGCCACTAAGAACGAAACACGGCAAGGAGACCACCGCTATAATCGCCCAAATCGGCACGGATGCCCTGATAACTTTAGCGAAATAGGGGAATAAAACCCTAGTCTAGTACATGTACACTAGTATCCAATTTAAGAATGGGCTATGCTAATCATAGAGCACCTTAACTCAGGATAAAACGACTATTTCCTAAAGCCTGAGACAAAAGCCTTGGCATATTCAATTATCTTGTCCCAAGAATGGCGTATACCACAAGACTATCTTAGTCCCACTTCACTTACGATTGACGTTTTCATATCTGAGGCCCAAGCTTGACCTTTTATTTAACTTACTCAAAATTCATTATTTATTTAATATTACATATCCATGTTACTAGACTCTCCTAGTCTCAGCGTCAAACGTTTTATTTGAATGGTAGGTTTCATATGATCACATAACACGTTCGTTTATTATTTGAAGTGTTGTTAATTATTAACGTTTTCAAGTTTCTAAATTGAAATGTTTATTAGTATGTTCAATCTTATTTATGTGTTTTTCAAACACTTTAGGTTATTTACTTCTTTGATTTAAATTTTCTATACTTAGTAAAATTTTCAATTATTTTCAGTATTTCACTATTCACTTTTCACTATTCATTGTATTTTACTATTCATCGTATGTACTATTCATTGTATTTATACGCATCTTTATACTTAGATATTTTAGTATAATACTAAACTTGTTTTTATTTCCTAAGTATAGATTTCTAGTTTTAAAGTCGTTAGGTTCGTTTTGTACTTAGGCGATTTTTGAAAATATTCTAAAGTCTAGTTTTAAAAATGTTAAGTTCGGTTTGTATTTAGTCATTTATGAAAATATTCGAAAATCATAGTTTTAAAAACGTTAAGTTCATTTTGCATTTAGTCATTTATGAAAATACTCTAAAATTCTAATTTCAAAAACGTTAAGTTCGTTTTATAAAAGGTGATCAGTGATATTTATTTTAAAACGAGACTCGGTTAAATTTAGTCGTCTATTAATTTAAGTTAGTGATAGTATCGTGGATGATTCATTTATAGTCCGTATGTCCAAGCTCAATAATCCAATAGCAAAGGTAGTAACACACGATTTAGTTCATTTTCATAACGGTTACATAATTTTATCGGTTTATAACATTTTATTTATAACTAAAACGATTTATACAAAAATTCAATTCTAATTACTATTTAACTTTAGTGACTTAATGATAATTTCATTTTGGTCAAATTTAGTCAATTTAAAATGCATATGTCGTGTGACTTAATATATATATCAAAATTGATTTATTTCTTTTATTTTCTTAAATCTAACTTATTAACTAATAATTAAATTATATTAACAATAAACTAAAAAGTGATAAAAGCAAAATTTAATCTAAAAATAGGCCTAATGCCGTGAGCATGTATAGGTGGTTCTAAAATTTCATTTTTCGATTTTATCGGTTTTTAGCTTAAAGTCTTTATATTGTAATTATTCTAATTATACTAAATCGGTTTAAACTAAAATGAAATTTACTAAACTTTTCATTTATATTTATGAATAGTGTTTTTCAACACTTTAAATTCCTAACTTTTTAATCTAAATGATTTATAATGTTTAAGTTGATTTATAGTATAATACTAATAATATATAAAAACAATAACTAAACATAAACACAAAATAATAACAAACATAAACTAAATCAAAATCAAAGTAAGCTAAAATGAAGAACACATATGAAGATACTCATGAACATAAGAACACCATATTTAAAGTTCAAGAACACCATTTTTAATTTTAATAACTTATAATTTATTTTCCTAATTTAATTTTTTTTAACATGAATACATCTATTTTAATTAACTTATTCTAACATATTATTTACAAAAATTAAAAGTGAAAATTTATTAAAAAAAAATAGGGAAAACCGTGGGTATATATATATATTTATAAATTTTCATTTTTCGATTTTAATCACTTTAAACTCATTTCTAATATTTCACATAATTTTTATATAACATCACTACTTCACTAAAACATAAATAAACATAAAAATCATATGAATATAAATTAAAAATGCTCAAAAATGAATTAAACTAAACATGTGAATAATTACTACAATAATCTATTATCAACATAACTTATTTATTATCATTTTATTAAACTTCACCTAAACATACAAGCACACAATCATGATGTTTAACATATTTAACATAAAAATCATACTCATAAAATTATAACAACAAAACAAATTAATTTACTAAAAAGATAATACAAGACATAGTTAGTCACCTATGATCGGCAAGCTAAAGGTTTTCCGGATCGACGATGTTATCTAAGTCCAAGTCACCACACAAGTACCCGTCTTCACCTTCAAAAACCCGTAGTAAAGTAAGCTCCAAGTACCCAAAGTATACTAAGAACACTAGTAAATTATTAGAGTATTATTATGGTTTTAATTTAGAGGTTTTAGTAATAAAAATGGAAGAAAATAAAGAGAGAAAAATGGAGGGAGTCTCACGGCAATAAGGAGGCAAGGAAATGATTTTTTTGACTTGGAAAATAATGAATCAAATGGTAGTATACTTTTAGGTTAAATGGATTAGGTTTTTAATTAGAAAATAATATTTTAATTAAACTAATTAATACCTCATCACCTCCATCATCACCAAATAAGTCCACATTACTATTCACGCATTAAAATTGTCTAATTTGTGTTTAAAAATGTTTTCCACGAAATTCGTCAGTTTTTAAAAAGTCGGGCGTCAAAAGCGATAAAAGTTTAAGCTTGCGCGTTTGACGATTTTTCGAAATATTTCTACTTTTGAATTCTAAGACTAAAATATTTATTTTATTATTCAAAAGTTTTCAAAAGTTTTAAGAAAGTCGATAAATTTTACAAAACAAAAGTTTAGCTAAAATTGTGATTTTGAAGGCTAAAAAGGTTAGGATTTGATTTAGGATTTGAAATTAGGAATTGATAGCTAATTATTGAATTAAATTAACACGGGGTGTTACAAACCTCCCTCCTTAGAAAAGTTTCGTCCCGAAACTTGAATGAAGAATAGGATTTTCACCTGAGGTAAACAGCTCGGGATATTTCTCCTTCATAGAGGCTTCGGTCTCCCAAGTTGCTTGTTCAGTCAATTGACCTTTCCACAGCACCTTCACTAAGGGAACCGTCTTCCGCCTCAACACTTTGGTTTCACGCGCTAGAATCTTCACTGGTCTCTCGGAGTAGAGTAGGTTAGGCTCGACTGCGATCACGTCAGGCGTAATGATATGACTCGGGTCACTCCTGTATCGCCTTAGTTGAGAAACGTGGAACACGTTGTGGACCTTGGAGAGGTTGGGGGGTAACGCTAGGCGATAGGCTACCTCGCCAATTCTGTCGGTTATCTCATATGGTCCAACGTATTTAGGACTCAACTTTCCTTTCAAACCGAAGCGTCGGACCCCCTTCATGGGTGATACTTTTAAGAACACATGATCACCAACTTCGAACTCAATAGGTCGGCGATGTTTGTTAGCATACATCTTCTGGCGGTCCTGGGCCGCTTGTAGTCGTTCACGAATGATTTTGATGTGTTCAATCTGGTCTTGAATAACCTCTGGCCCAGTACCCATGTTATCACTAGCGTCGTCCCAACAGACTGGGCTACGACACTTCCTCCCGTAGAGTGCCTCGAATGGTGCACAACCCAAACTAGCATGGAAGCTATTATTGTAGGAGAATTCAATCAAAGGTAGACTTTTCTCCCAATTCTCGTTAAATTCCAGGGCACATGCCCTGAGCATGTCCTCGACTGTTTGGATAGTTCGTTCAGTTTGACCATCAGTTGCAGGGTGGAAAGCGGTGCTCATCTTCAGTCGGCTTCCCAACGCTGCCTGGAGTTTGTTCCAAAAGTGAGAGGTGAATCTCGGATCCCTGTCCGAGATAATGTCTAGCGGTACACCGTGTAGTCGAATCACCTCCTTCTCATAAGCCTTAGCTAGCTCTTCAAGGCTCCAAGTATCTTTGATTGGTAGAAAGTGGGCCGATTTGGTTAAGCGGTCCACTATTACCCAAATCGCATTATTGCTTCGGTGAGTTCTTGGCAAACCTGTTATAAAATCCATGGAGATGGAGTCCCACTTTCCCAATGGAATGTCCAAAGGCTGTAGTAGTCCCCCGGGTCGTTGATGTTCAAACTTCACTTTCTGGCAGATTAGACACTTTGCAACATACTCTGCAATCTCTGTTTTCATTCTAACCCACCAAAACTTCAGTTTTAAGTCTCGGTACATTTTATCAGACCCTGGATGTATGGAGTATCGTGTACTATGTGCCTCGTCGAGGATCTTTCTTTTCAACACAGGTACGTCAGGCACACACCACCTTTCTTTGAATCTCAAACTCCCGTCAGGTTTAACCTCAAACCCTTCTCGGTTTCCTGAAGGAATTTCCCGTCTGATCCTAACAAGCTCTTCATCTTCCCATTGTAGAGCTCTTATCTCGTGATATAACTCCGGCTCTGCGATCATGGCGTTCAAATCAGCATCGTCAGACTGAACCAACTCTAAGTTCATTCTCTTGAAATCTCTGACAATACCAGCCGGAATTTCCCAAATGTTGCTAAGAGTATGCGTAGTCTTTCTACTCAGAGCGTCAGCAACGACGTTCGCCTTACCCTCATGGTACAATAATTCAATCTTGTAGTCCTTGATCAGTTCTAACCACCGGCGTTGCCTCATGTTGAGTTCCTTCTGCGTGAAGATATATTTCAGACTTTTGTGGTCAGTGTAGAACTTGATACTCACTCCGTAGAGGTAATGACGCCAGATTTTCAAAGCAAACACAACAGCTGCTAATTCAAGGTCATGAGTTGGGTAGTTTCGTTCATGAACCTTTAACTGCCTTGACGCATAAGCAATGACCTTCCCTTGTTGCATCAGTACGCAACCCAGGCCATTCAGTGAGGCGTCCATCAGACTTCATACTGCCTCCATCCGTAGGGAGAGCTAAGACGGGCGCTGTGGTAAGCCTGGTCTTGAGTTCTTGGAAAGCATTCTCGCATTCCTCACTCCATATGAACTTAGATTCCTTCTGTAGCAACTTCGTCATGGGTCGTGCTACTTTGGAGAAGTCTGGAACAAATCTTCTGTAGTATCCTGCCAAACCTAGGAAGCTGCGTATTTCAGTTATATTTGTGGGAGCCTTCCATTCTTTCACTGCGTCGATCTTTGCAGGATCTACCATCACTCCGTCCTTTGAGATGACGTGACCCAGAAATGCTACCTTTTCAAGCCAAAACTCGCACTTGGAAAATTTAGCATACCACTTATATTTCCTCAGTATTCCCAGGATGATACGAAGATGTTCCTCGTGTTCTGCTCCAGTCTTTGAGTAGATTAGGATATCGTCAATGAATACAACCACGCAAATGTCAAGGTATTCGTGGAAGGTTCTGTTCATCTGATCCATGAACACTGCTGGTGCATTTGTCAAACCGAAAGGCATGACCTTGAATTCATAATGACCGTACCTGCTTCTGAAAGCAGTCTTTTGGATGTCTGATTCTCTCACTGCAATCTGATGGTAACCTGACCTCAGGTCGATCTTGGAAAACACTCCCGCGCCCTTCAATTGATCAAAGAGATCGTCGATTCTGGGTAAAGGGTAGCGGTTCTTAATGGTCACCTTGTTCAATTCCCTGTAGTCAATGCACAGCCTCATACTGCCATCCTTCTTCTTCACAAAGAGAACCGGTGCTCCCCAAGGCGAGACACTCGGTCTTATGAAACCCTTTTCAATCATTTCTTCCAGTTGTTTCTTTAATTCCTGTAGTTCTACTGGTGCCATCCTATAGGGTGCCTTTGAGATTGGGGCCGTGCCTGGCACAAGGTCGATAGAAAATTCAACGTCGCGAGCAGGTGGTAAGCCTGGTAAGTCGTCCGGGAAAACGTCAGGGAATTCCCGTACTACGTGAATATCTTCAATGTTCACGCTCTCCTTTACTTCGCTGATGCTGCATAGGTACACTTGATGCCCTTTTCTCTCCAACCTTTGTAGTTGTAGCACAGAGATGATTTTCGCCCCCTTAATTGGCGAAGTCTTCTGATACGTGACTCTATTCCCAGTAGGATGTTTCAAGCGAATCTTTCGGTCCCGGCACTCGAACATTGCATGGTATTTAGTCAACCAATCAATACCCAGTATGACGTCGAACTCCGGCATGTCGAAAAGAACCAGGTCGGATAGAAAGATTGTTTTATGAATAATGATTGGAGTTCCTTTGAAAATTTTTGAGCATTTGAAAATTTTTCCGTTTGGTAAGGAAATATTTGCGTGGATTGGTTCGGAATTTGTGAGATTAGCTTTAGAGACAAATTTAGAAGATATAAAGGACAATGATGCCCCAGTGTCAAACAAAACCATAGCGTTCACAGAGTTTACAAGAAATATACCAGTAATGACGTCGGCCTCAAGTGATTCCTCCGCACCGACACGTGAGGACATAAACTCGCCCCTGTACCACTACAGATTGTGGTACCCCTGCAGTAGGTGTCGAGTTCGGGAGGTTAGGGCATACATTTGCCTTGTGCCCTACCAGCTTACAACGGTAACAAGTAATTGGTTGTCCATTACATTGTTTCCCTTCATGACGCGCCTTGTGGCATATAGGACAATTCCCCGGCAAAGCTCTTGGTTGAGGAGCCCTTCCTGCAACCATGGCCCTCTCGTTGTTCCCAGCAGGAAGCCTGTTCTGAAACGCAGGCCTCTGAAAATTCTGCCTCTGTTGGATCGGGCGTTGATAATTCGGCTTCTGAATGAAGCTCGACTGTGCCACAGATGGCACAAACACCTTCTTCTTCTTTTTCTCCTCGGCTTTTTCCAACTCCAAGGAAGCCCATACCCTGCACGCACACTCGTAGGCTGCGGCAAAAGTAGTGTAGGTGTTGCTGCTCATGTGGGTACGCAGATCGTTAGACATGTTGCGTAGGTACCTCTGAGTCATGGCCCTATCGTTAGGAGCGATCGCAGCCCCGAATTTTGCCAGCTGTTGGAATTTCTCAGTGTATTCCTGGAGTGTCATGTCCACCATTCTGAGACTTATGAATTCCTCCTCTTTCTGACACCTGAGCTCATACCCAAAGTACCTCCCCTTGATCTTCTCAGCGAGTTCGTACCAGGTGAGCGTGGTATCGTGCTCGTTAGTCCCGATTACGTTCCACCGATCATTAGCCTCGGCCTTGAGGTAAAAGCGGCTATGTTGACCCTATCTTCCGGAAGGCGTCCTTGTCAGATCCATGAGTTTCTTCATTTCCTCCAGCCAGTTCGTGAGATCGATAGGGTCAGTAGAACCCAAGTACTCTTGTGGACGATGGCGGGAAACACGATCAAATGCGCTTGGATGATGTTGGCGGTTTGCGTTGTCCGTGGCTATTTCTGCCAAACGGATCAAAGATTCTTCTGCCAGGAGGTGTCTTTCCTCGTCTGTCATAGAAGTGCGACCATTCAGAAAGAATTAGAAAGCGAAGAGACTTATTAGCATTGCAAGGTGTTAGATAGCATGCTTGACATTGTGTAATTTATTTGAGGTAAAAGTGATCACAGCAGTCATGCATGTAAGCACAGCGGTTAGGCATATTATTCCATTGAAATGCATCTGGTACATTTTCTGTAGCAGACAGAAGAAAGGTTGAAAGTAGAGAGTGTATTTTTGTGGAATTGTTTATGAATTTAACAGTGTCTTCACCCGCGTCGTCTGGTACTTCTTTCGATGCTTGATCCTCGGGAGTTGAATTATTATTTTGATTTTATATCCGAGGATAGTTGTTAGTTTAAATCACCACTTGACAAGTAGCAAGTATACGCGAGTTAGTGTGTTTTATTTTGAGGGAAGTAGTTTGTTATTTAAAGTCCTTAGTCTATGGTCACCCTTAAGGTTTCTACCCATCCTCACACTTTAAAGCGATTTGAAGTTTATTATTTACGCGAGCTAATAAAAGAAAAATCTAATTTATTATTTGATCCTATTAGTCTATGCACGACATACAATATGAATGTCGCCCAGTGTCTCTCGTTAGGTAAGCATAAATCGCATTAGGCCATTTATGTTACGGTCACGAGTCACTCGATACTAATCAGAATAACCTGGTTTTTAGTCGACTTTAATTACTAAGGCGAAATTAATTAAGTCTTAAACCAATCATTAATTATACATAAACCCAAAATATTACAACATCGTTCAAGAGTTGAATAAAACAACTCTAAATACGGAATTTAAAAGAGTAGCGTTATATATTACATATCTCTCGGAAAACAATAAAAGTAAAGCATAAAAGCGTCTCGTGGCCCCATCCAAAATCCAGCTCCTGGTCCACGAACGTCCTGCACAATAAACTATGGGGGGAATGCCCGCTGAGCGGACAGTGACTAGCTATGCTCATACTTACCCTCGGTTTCAATTACTTTGGTTTAATATTATCGCTTTATAACTATAATAGTATGACAAAACGATAAACATGCTTAAAACATATAGCATGTAAAGACATATTAGTCATAATAAACATGCGATTTAAAACGATAAATCATATAGGCATGCTATTCAATTAGGAAGCGAGATAATGATAATAACATATCATTTGTATCATAGATACACAGCAGGATTACAAAGCGATATCGGATCGCAACAACATACGTATTGTAACATTCTCGTCATGCAGACTCGATTCAATTCAGAAAGTTGTGGTCTTTAGTTTTCGAAGATGGTACACATTCATTCTTATTTAATCAAACAACAAACAACACATACTGCTTACGAGCCTGACCACTGAGTAGGCCCTTGTACTCTGATCGATTGCATCTCACTTCCATAGTGCAGAGGCTTACTCGACTCGTAAACCACGCCGAATACTATAATACTTGCATCTCATCCTCTAGTGTTCGAAATGATTCGAACTTCAGATACAATCTCGTCAAGTAATCTTTACGCAGGGTAAGAACGAATGCTAGTGTCGCGCCCACTAAGAACGAAACACGGCAAGGAGACCACCGCTATAATCGCCCAAATCGGCACGGATGCCCTGATAACTTTAGCGAAATAGGGGAATAAAACCCTAGTCTAGTACATGTACACTAGTATCCAATTTAAGAATGGGCTATGCTAATCATAGAGCACCTTAACTCAGGATAAAACGACTATTTCCTAAAGCCTGAGACAAAAGCCTTGGCATATTCAATTATCTTGTCCGGCAATGGCGACCGCCACAAGACTATCTTAGTCCCACTTCACTTACGATTGACGTTTTCATATCTGAGGCCCAAGCTTGACCTTTTATTTAACTTACTCAAAATTCATTATTTATTTAATATTACATATCCATGTTACTAGACTCTCCTAGTCTCAGCGTCAAACGTTTTATTTGAATGGTAGGTTTCATATGATCACATAACACGTTCGTTTATTATTTGAAGTGTTGTTAATTATTAACGTTTTCAAGTTTCTAAATTGAAATGTTTATTAGTATGTTCAATTTTATTTATGTGTTTTTCAAACACTTTAGGTTATTTACTTCTTTGATTTAAATTTTCTATACTTAGTAAAATTTTCAATTATTTTCAGTATTTCACTATTCACTTTTCACTATTCATTGTATTTTACTATTCATCGTATGTACTATTCATTGTATTTACTATTCATCGTATTTATACGCATCTTTATACTTAGATATTTTAGTATAATACTAAACTTGTTTTTATTTCCTAAGTATAGATTTCTAGTTTTAAAGTCGTTAGGTTCGTTTTGTACTTAGGCGATTTTTGAAAATATTCTAAAGTCTAGTTTTAAAAATGTTAGGTTCGGTTTGTATTTAGTCATTTATGAAAATATTCGGAAATCATAGTTTTAAAAACGTTAAGTTCATTTTGCATTTAGTCATTTATGAAAATACTCTAAAATTCTAATTTCAAAAACGTTAAGTTTGTTTTATAAAAGGTGATCAGTGATATTTATTTTAAAACGAGACTCGGTTAAATTTAGTCGTCTATTAATTTAAGTTAGTGATAGTATCGTGGATGATTCATTTATAGTCCGTATGTCCAAGCTCAATAATCCAATAGCAAAGGTAGTAACACACGATTTAGTTCATTTTCATAACGGTTACATAATTTTATCGGTTTATAACATTTTATTTATAACTAAAACGATTTATACAAAAATTCAATTCTAATTACTATTTAACTTTAGTGACTTAATGATAATTTCATTTTGGTCAAATTTAGTCAATTTAAAATGCATATGTCGTGTGACTTAATATATATATCAAAATTGATTTATTTCTTTTATTTTCTTAAATCTAACTTATTAACTAATAATTAAATTATATTAACAATAAACTAAAAAGTGATAAAAGCAAAATTTAATCTAAAAATAGGCCTAATGCCGTGAGCATGTATAGGTGGTTCTAAAATTTCATTTTTCGATTTTATCGGTTTTTAGCTTAAAGTCTTTATATTGTAATTATTCTAATTATACTAAATCGGTTTAAACTAAAATGAAATTTACTAAACTTTTCATTTATATTTATGAATAGTGTTTTTCAACACTTTAAATTCCTAACTTTTAATCTAAATGATTTATAATGTTTAAGTTGATTTATAGTATAATACTAATAATATATAAAAACAATAACTAAACATAAACACAAAATAATAACAAACATAAACTAAATCAAAATCAAAGTAAGCTAAAATGAAGAACACATATGAAGATACTCATGAACATAAGAACACCATATTTAAAGTTCAAGAACACCATTTTTAATTTTAATAACTTATAATTTATTTTCCTAATTTAATTTTTTTAACATGAATACATCTATTTTAATTAACTTATTCTAACATATTATTTACAAAAATTAAAAGTGAAAACATATTAAAAAAATAGGATAACCGTGGGTATATATATATATTTATAAATTTTCATTTTTCGATTTTAATCACTTTAAACTCATTTCTAATATTTCACATAATTTTTATATAACATCACTACTTCACTAAAACATAAATAAACATAAAAATCATATGAATATAAATTAAAAATGCTCAAAAATGAATTAAACTAAACATGTGAATAATTACTACAATAATCTATTATCAACATAACTTATTTATTATCATTTTATTAAACTTCACCTAAACATACAAGCACACAATCATGATGTTTAACATATTTAACATAAAAATCATACTCATAAAATTATAATAACAAAACAAATTAATTTACTAAAAAGATAATACAAGACATAGTTAGTCACCTATGATCGGCAAGCTAAAGGTTTTCCGGATCGACGATGTTATCTAAGTCCAAGTCACCACACAAGTACCCGTCTTCACCTTCAAAAACCCGTAGTAAAGTAAGCTCCAAGTACCCAAAGTATACTAAGAACACTAGTAAATTATTAGAGTATTATTATGGTTTTAATTTAGAGGTTTTAGTAATAAAAATGGAAGAAAATAAAGAGAGAAAAATGGAGGGAGTCTCACGGCAATAAGGAGGCAAGGAAATGATTTTTTTGACTTGGAAAATAATGAATCAAATGGTAGTATACTTTTAGGTTAAATGGATTAGGTTTTTAATTAGAAAATAATATTTTAATTAAACTAATTAATACCTCATCACCTCCATCATCACCAAATAAGTCCACATTACTATTCACGCATTAAAATTGTCTAATTTGTGTTTAAAAATGTTTTCCACGAAATTCGTCAGTTTTTAAAAAGTCGGGCGTCAAAAGCGATAAAAGTTTAAGCTTGCGCGTTTGACGATTTTTCGAAATATTTCTACTTTTGAATTCTAAGACTAAAATATTTATTTTATTATTCAAAAGTTTTCAAAAGTTTTAAGAAAGTCGATAAATTTTACAAAACAAAAGTTTAGCTAAAATTGTGATTTTGAAGGCTAAAAAGGTTAGGATTTGATTTTGGATTTGAAATTAGGAATTGATAGCTAATTATTGAATTAAATTAACACGGGGTGTTACAGTATAACATTCTTACTTGAGCTTGTTTACATATGATTCGATCTTGTTTTAGTGTCTAATTTATTCAGCCTTAGTATTAGACACACCTTCACCTCGGCCCCAACCAAAGGCCGGAATGACACTCACGGTAGCTCGCCTGGCTGCGTACATCGCCCACAAACCAACACTAGTCCTTTCCAGTGCACTTTGTCCTCAATCGTGCACATCCTGAGAACTTCCCAGGAGGTCACCCATCCTAAAACTACTCTCCAGCAAGCACGCTTAACTGAAGAGTTCTTAAGATGAGCAACTAGAAAAGAAGATGCATCATGTTGATATGAGTAGTACTTATTATCTGATGAGGCTAAGTGGTAGTCGCCTATCAAAAATAAACCTAAGGACAACTAACTGGGTAGCTAACGGCAGTAGGGTCGAATCCACAGAGAGACAGTGCAATTAAAAGGTCGCTTAGCTAAACAGGGCTATACTCAAAGGTAGCAAATCGGGGTATAAAGGTAGACTAAACTAAGAACGATAAGTAAATAGGAATAAAAGATATATAGGAGGGAGCTGAGATTAGGGCATCAGGATCAATGTGACACTAATTCAGGAACTCAACTCAAAAGGAAATAACAATCATTTGAAACTATGCAAGTGACTAGGTTTAAGAATACGCTCTCTCGAGTCAATATTAACCTTAAGCAAATTTAGCGGGCTCTCGCAACTTACTAAACTTAACTTATCAAATACGCTTGAGTCTAGTTTCAATTCGGCTTTCGATCTTAAATTAAAACTACCTAAGTTCAATTCAATTAAGACGTCCCTAAATTCAAATGATAATAAAAACGCGTAGGAAGAAGTCAACTTGTACAAGTTCAATCAATTAAGCAATTAAAACATGTTCCTGAACCAATCTCACAAATCACCCTAAACCCTAATTATAAAATTAGCCATGCATAATTAAAGATGAAACAACGCAATAATAATTAAATATGATGATAGAATTAATAACAATTGAAAGAAACCTGGAATTAATCTTGAATTGAAGTAAAGATCGAATCTTGCGAAATAATTTAATCTAAACCTAAGTGTTTGAGAGTTTAGAGAGATAAAACTAATTCTAAAAACTAAGGTCTAAAGTAAAATCAAGCATAAGTCATAACTCACGACCTAAAGTCTTATATATACAACTTCCATAAACCAAAGTCGGATTAAAACAAAACCCGACAAAAATATCGCACGGGCCGGCCTGCCCCAACCGGCCTGCACCCAAGTCTTAGGCCGGCTCTTCTCTCTTTGATGTCAAGCCCAATCTTCATTTGGGCTTCATATTACTCGTGGCCCTTTTCAACTTTTGGTCTTTTATTTGAACTCCCGAGCTCCCGTATGAGCTCGAGCTCAATCTCGTAGTCTCGGTACTTGAAATGCTCCAATCAACTCATGTTTCGGCTTAGGACCGCCAAAACCTGCAAAATATAAACGAGGAACAACAGTACCGCAATATAAAGCAAATAGCTCCTAAAATAATAATGAACTCAAATAAATACAAGCTAAATGCGACTAAACCGAGGGCATATAATCTATATAAATAACACTCATCACCATCCTTTTAAGCACTATGTCACTTGAGCCAACACATGAACCTTTTCAACGGGGTTACCGGGCCCGAATAACCTCGTTCCGGGCCCGAATAACCTCGTTCCCGGCCCGAATAACCTCGAACCCGGCCTGAATAACCTCGGACAACACCGTGTGTTACACACCCCCACTTGAAGACCGCAACGTCCTCGTTGCGCCTAGTAGCTACCCACAGTATAGCATTCCAGAATCCTCCCCAGCTAGGTGCATAACCACACGGTCACCGGGTTGCACTGCTACCATTTGTAACACCTCGACCCCAACCAAAGGCCGGAATGACACTCACGGTAGCTTGTCAGTGTAACACCCCGTGTTAATTTAAGCTAATCATAATTAAGAAATCAATAATTAGACAATCTCGCTCAATTATTTTCCTAAAACAATACACTACAATTTTTCTCGCACCTGAACTAAAACTATTTTGGTATACTTCGAATTTGAACTTTATTTTTACATATTCGAACTCAATAAATAAAATGATGAATCGACGACAAATTTCTCAACGACAAATTTCGGCGCGCAAATCGAGGTCAATTTGGACCAAGTGGCCGAGCCACTTAAAGGTGACTAAGTCACCTAATCCTTCTTCAAATATACTTACTCATAATTGTGGATACCCATATCCGTACCCTCCCAAACAAAACCCTGTGATGTAACACGGACTTTTATTACGCATGCTTTAACGTTGACTTAAACGGTTCTAATTAATGTCGAATTCATTTTGAGTCGTTTTAAATGTTAAATGGTTTAGGTCGCTTCACATCACACTCAAATAAACGTTCATTTTGTCCATCTGGAGTCTAGCTAGGTCCTTGTCCTGCTTCATTTGGCATGAGCTTCGCATTCGCACTACAATTAGTCCTTTTACGTTAACAAGGTCTAATTCAGCATTCCTAAATTCCTAAATTTAGGCCCGGTAGCTAAAACCGCTATTTAACCCCCTCTTACACAAAATACGGCTTCACGTCTTACCTTATTTCACAAAAACTACGCAAATACACCCTTTTTCATTTTTCCGGGTCTCGGGCCCAAAACCGAGCCCAAACCCAAGCCTTTGGCCCGCACTCCAAAGCCCTGCACATCATAAAATATCTCAGAAATATCTCAGCTCTTTTCTTGGCACACACGCACAAAATTATACTGCATCTTTCGAAGATTTTATGCAACCGAAACTTGGAAACTACACAAAAACCAGACCCTCAAACCGCATAAGCCTATGCGGTTTGGGGAGGCAACCGCATAAGGCTATGCGGTTTGCCCAAGCAACCGCATAAGGCTATGCGGTTCCTAGGCCTGTTTTTATCCCCGATTTCCTAATTTCTCCGAGGTCTTTTAGTATATATACACCCCTATACCCTGACCTCGAAAACACAATTTACAACCAGAATACATCCTTTACACCACAAATTCTCTTATCTTACACTTTTGCATCCACAAAAGCCTCACGCACTCAAATCCTTGAGTTCAACACACCATCCCGTGTTGAATTCATCCTCCTTTCAAGTTCAAGAAGCGAAGCTCTGCCCAGATCTGAAGCGTCAGGACAAGGTAGGTACCGATCCACTTGGATCAAAGCTTTTTCTTATTTTCTATGGACTAACAAAGGGTCTACACTTTAGCGCCCCCACCCGCGGCTTTGGCACCCAAATAGCGCTTGCACTCCAAGTGTTCTATTTACTTTGCACACTCCATATCCGATGACACGCCAAAGTCGCATAAGCAACCGACCTTATAAAATAAACCAATGGACAATTGAACTTTATTTTATTTGCATGCATCTTTTACCTTCTTATTTTGCATTAAAATCAACTTAAACAATGAATTCGACCTTTAACTGAACCGTTTTAGTTAACAAGTTAAACATGCTAAACTGAGGGTTTTAATCAATCTTTTTGCATCTGCATTCTTTTACATCCTTATCGCACTTGTACGTAGCGATAACATTAGCTCAAATATCATCTTACAAGGATTGTTCTAGGTCAGTAGAGGCTATTTTTACATAGGCTTTTCTAAAAGGTTTTCATAAATCATTATTTGAATTAACTCTTTTTCTAAAGTACCCTCACCCCGAATCCAATCTGGTTTCACAAGCCTTAGATCTAGGGGTGTCGGCGAGCTCCAAAATCTAGGACATGTTTTTAACTTAGAACATGGTAGCAGGTTCCTATTTTCCGCGATAAATAGGTGGCGACTCCATAACAGTTCTTAAAGGTTTTTCCAACTTAATCTTTTTTAACTTTAAAATCCGCCCTTAAGCAAGACGCCGAGTTGGGTCCGATCCCGGGTTCCACAATAATCTAAATCTAACTAAATTAGTTAAGGTTTAATTATTTTGGTTATTAGTAATAAATCTTATTATATTAATAACAAATTACTATTTCGATTCTATTTAACTAACACTTTCGCTAAATATCGAAATAATGAGTCATACCTAATTTAAACTGATAAATTTTTTGACGGTTGATTCTAATTATTTAAATCGATAACATTCAACAAAAAAAATAAGTATTTCGACCAAATAATTTTTTATTCAAAGTTTTGAGGATTTTAAACCCAATTTTTGTTTTATTCACCCTTCGAGGTTTATTTTCATTTTTATTTTCGATCTTATTTAGAATCATTATTTTAAGATCATATCTTTTATTTCGAGACTTTTCGCGTGCGCGCAAATCGAAAATTTCAAAAACGAAAATCGAGGCCCATTTTTTTTGGTTTGGCCGACTTGAATTTGGTCATGCATGACCAAATTTTATCCTCTTCCATTCTTCTACTTTACTTACAAGCCACCCTATTTTACTTACACACCTATAATTCATCATTACTTTTAGCTTAATTACATTTAAAGATTATACATGCTAAATACATAATACATTACTAGTATGCATTTTACTACTACAACTTTCATTTACACACAAACACAAAAAAAATTGCTAAGTCATTTTTTCTCTAAATAAAACTACCCTAAACTTTTGTAAGACAATCTTCATCCTCAAGAATATGAAGATTGTTTCGGCCAAATTTAGTCGGTTTGTTAATTTGACTCGTAGAAAAGGGGTATAGTGATCTACTCGGTTTATAACTCGGTTTTTATGATGATTAAAGTGCGAATGAACGTAAAAAGAATGCAAAAAGGAAAAGTGCGAGAAAGGTAAATGACAAAAGAGATTTGGTGACGCGGAAAACCCAATGTGGGAAACGACCGCGGGGGGATCTGTGTCCCGCCTAATTTGCTCTACTAAATAGTTGTACGACAAGCAAAAAAGTACAATGTAATTATATCGTAGAAAAACGTAAAGTGGGGGTGCTCAGGTGGTATGTAATATTGGCTTCTGGGGGATTTGAGTAGGTGTTGTGATTGAGTGTTGAAAAATATGCCATAGCCTCGCTGGAATCTTGCTCATCTGCTTTATATAGAGCTAGGGAGCTGATTTAGGGTTTGTGTTGGAGCTAGTGTCCTCCACAGTTGGTGCAATAACATAAATAAATCTCTAAAGGTACGCAGGGTACATTTTGTATTTAATCAGTTGATTAACGTTTATCGATAACGGTTGGCTTGCTAGATAAGTTTGACGTTATTGTCATACAGATGGCGGTGATCAACTGGTCCCTAAGAGTCACACCTAAAGGTTGTGTTTGAGAGATGTGATTATTTGAGAAAATAATCATATCGATGCCTTATTTAATGACTAAAAGGTTAGTCAGTGTTGTTTGACTAAAATGTTAGTCAGTGTGATGATGATACGGTTATTTAATAATGATTAAATAATATTAGCTGAGACGAATTAAATGTAATTCGTGAATTGAATATAAAATGTTATATTTAATTATTGTATATAATGTAAGCTAATTAAACATAAACTGTTATAATTAATTAGCAAATTATAAATATAAGGATATGTATATTTAATGATATATTATAATTAAATTAAAATGCAGATGACACTAGTAATATATGTTACATTATATAAGAAGCTAAGATGACCAAAAGAAAGGGTCGATGGTTTTTAACCATGGTTTTAACAAAACCACTTGTAAGGAACATGGTTTACTGAAACCATGGTCTAAGTACATTGTTTTGTAAAACCATGGGTGGAGCACATGGTTTTGTAAAACCATGGGTGGAGCACATGGTTTTCTCTTTAAAACCATGGACTCCCTCTCTATTTAAGTGAATTCTCTCCTCCTCTTCTATAGAGAGAAAATTCATTCACTCATCACAATAACAACACAAAACTTGAGAGAAAAAACAGTTTTCCTCTCTAAAATTTACTAGCGATCTTAAGGGCATATCTCATCTCATCTTGGGTGTAACAATTAGGAGATACCATATTTTTGGTATTGTTCTTAGGCCATTTCACAAGGATTAAAAGGTTAATTCTTAATCTATTTATTATGTTATGCAATTTCAATTTATGACTATAAATCATATAAAGTTTTCATTATAATCCTGTGATTTTAAAGGACTATATACGGATATAATCCTACAAGTGGTATCAAAGCCTTAGGGCTTATGAATTTTTATATGGTTTTCATAAAAATCGATTTTGTATATCTTAAACAAATTTTTGATTTGGCCGTGTGGTTTTGATGATTTGGCCGTATGTTTTTGCATATGTGCCGAGTTGTTTTTGTCAATTATTGGTTTATTTTGGTCTATTTGATTCATAATTATCAATGTTTTAAGATGTTAAAACTATAATATATGAATTTGTATAAGTTTTGATTTAATGCCGATTGAATTAAAATATAAAAGGATCAAAATTTTGTATGTTAATGAACATATAAGGTTGTTAATCATTGGATCTATAATTTAAGATGTTCAATTTAAAAAGTTATTTTGAATCTCTTAAGTCAATGTTTAATACGGATTAAAATTGATTCAGTATCGATCTAATTATTAACATAATTGAATTAAAACAGTTTAATTCACTTTTGATAAAGGCCGAATTATATTGTACTTTTTGGTAAATTTTTTTTTTATATTTTTAATGTTGGCCGTGACTTTCATTTAAAAAAAAAAAAAAAATTCGGATTTTTAATTTATTTTGGCCGAAAATAATTAGTAGTTTTTGGAAATTTTATTTTTGGTAATATTTGTTATAAAGATAATGAATATTATGTTATTATGAAAAGGTTCATAATATTTGATACCAAATATTTTAAAGAGGTGTAAAATATTTTTTTGATCTAATTTATGTTATACTGATAATATAAATTATTTTTGGATTATTGTTTTGATTAGTTTTTATGAACAATTAAGGAATTGTTGCATAATTATAATCATTTAAAAGAGGTGGTTTGGATTTTAATCAATTGTATGCATTGGTTAATTGTTAGTTGATGCTTTACTTTGAATGAATGTTTGAATGGTTTATTTTACGCATTAATTTTGTACAAAAGGTTGTAATTTACTAGTGTGGTCTTAGAAGATTATGTTTTCATAATGAAAGGAAACATAATCGTTGATTGTAATTTTGAGATCTCGAATCTCCCATCTTGTAATTTTATTATTTTTGGTATTTTGAATTAGAATGTAAATAGGTTTATTTTGTAATTCAAAATGTAATTTGATGAGATTCAAGATGAAGATTCAATATGGAGATGCCCAACTCCCACTTAAAGCCCAAGATGAAGAATGAAAACAAGCTTTAGGGTCCATGGATGGATTCCAATTTGTATTTTGTCTTTATTTACGTAGGGATAGGCCACACTAGGTGTTTTTCGTTTTTGCGTTTTCTTTTACCGTTTTTCATTGCATTCACGCGTTAGATAGTAGCATCATATTCCGCCTAAACTAAACCAAACCACCTAATATGCATGAATATGGATCATGTAGTTGCATCCTATATCATAGACATACGGATGTCACTCGTTCTAGGGCTATCACCTCAAATTAATCATTCACGTAAATGCTAGATATTTGTTCACTTAAAATGAATTAAAAATGAGATGATGGGACCTTCCTCTAAAACTGAAATTGAGAATTAGTCTTTATGAGTCGAACCACTATGAATCCCTTCTTCGTCGGTAGGCATACTATGACCCCTTCTACGTTAGGCAAGTAGTGGTTGTCGACTTAGTTTATCTCAACATCATATACACGAGAAACTCTTGTGGTATGATGGACTAAAAGATGGAATTTATAGAAATTCATCGACCAAGAATTCTAAAAGTAGAATTAGCTAAACAGTTAGCTTATCAATTTAAAGAAATTGAGTCTTGGGATCATTTATATAATTCTCGAGGGAGGTCGATTATGTAAGTGCACAAGTCATTGCATTAAATCGTTATTACTTTATGACTTAAACCGATAAAATGATGTTTTCTTATCTTTTCTCTTCTTCTTCTATCTTTTCACAGTTTCGAATACGTTATATACAGATATAACTGCTATAACAAATGGCTGTACGTACTGGCGAACCAATGCCAAGTGCCACACTAGACCGCGAATCATGACTTAGAATATTTATGGGCAGCATGAATCAGTCTACTCGACTGAAGAATGATGGGTCCAACTTTTATGATTGGGAGGCCGCATTACGGAATGCCGCCGTCGCTGACGGTAAGCTCAAGTACTTGACTGAGCCACTGCCGACTAAACCAGCTCCCGATGCAGGAGCAAATGAAGTCGTTGCTTATAGTGATTTCATGATGGAGGCGGGTGCGATACAGAACGTACTCATCTATTCAATGGAATCAAATTTGCAAAGACGATTCATTACCCAAGGTGCAAACAAGATTTTCACCACCCTAACTAAGGAATTCTCAAAAGCACCGAGAATCAAGAGTTACGAGTATACCACTCGTTTCTTTGAAGCAAAACTCCAGAAGGGCCAATCGGTTGGTCCACAACTTCTCGACATGATCGAGAACGTTGAGAAACTGGAGGAGCTTGGTTGCAAGATCGATGAGAAGATCATCATTGATCGAGTGCTCCACTCCCTTCATGATGGGTATGCCCTCTTTAGGGCAAACTACTACATGAATGACATGCAGAAAAGTCTGCATGAGCTTCACTCACTCCTCGTGTAGACGGAGAGTGATCTAAAGTTGAGTGGGAGCATGAAACAAGATGTTCTCATGATAGGCAACAAGCACAAGGGTAAGGGTAAGGCTCCGGCTAACCTAACTGTAGGAAAGCCAAAGTTTAAAAAGCCAGTGATTGCAAAGAGCAGGGGCGGACCCACTCACAGCAATGGTGTTGCACTTGCAACACCAAAAATTTAGGAAACCACTAAAAAATAATAAGCGAAGTAGATAAACACCAAAAACTAATCTGGCATAATGGTAGTGTATATGTTAGGGATGGATGAAATGGCTCTGAAGTCATGTGTTCAATTCCCCTCAATTGCATTTTTTTTCCTTCCCCCTAATTTTGTCATTCCCTAAATTAACGTAGCACACATATTTATAGTACCCATACAAATCATCATTAATTGCCATTACAATTTATCAGCTCCTTCAAAAACTTATTGCATTTATTTTTAATACAATTCTAAGTAATTTCATGAATAAATTTACTATCATTACCAAATTTCAGGCAATAAATTTAATACCTAATACTCCTAATATAAATAACAATATAGAAAAAGATAATAATCAAGTACGGAGTAATAAAAATGTCAGTTTGTAACTTACTTTTAATTAATTAATCTCAACTTTGACTTTTTTTTTTCCACATATCTTTATATTCTATACTTTAATATATTTATACTTATTTTTGGCATACTTAAATTTGTGTTATATTTTATATATATAAATGTAATACATTATGATTTTGATGTCAAGATATATGTGGTGCCACATATTTTATATATAAAAATTATAATTATTATATACGTACGTTATCTGGAAAAAATTGTATCTATGAATAAGCTACGTACTATGAAAAAAATGCAACACCAAAAAAAAAATTCTGGATCCGCCCCTGGCAAAGAGTGGGCCTGGTGAGTCTAGCGGTAGCTCACAAGGCAAGGCAAAAGCGAAGCAAAGCATGGAGTGCCACCATTGCCACAAGTCTGGGCATAGGAGGCGGAACTGTCCCGTGTATGCTGAGGACATAAAAACAGGCCGCGTCACTCCTGTTGGTATGTCTTCTTTTATTCACATGATTGAGATTAACCATGCAAGTTTCGGAACTTGGGTACTTGATACTGGTTGTGGTTCTCATTTGTGTAATCATTTGCAGGGCCTAAGAAACATCAAAACTCTGGCAAGAGGTGATGTAGACCTGCGAGTGGGGAATAGAGCAAGAGTTGCTGCCGTTTCAGTGGGAACATATGTAATCCAACTCCCGAGCGGATTTGAGTTATTTCTGAATAACTGTTACTATGTACCTAGTTTATCTAAAAACATTATTTCCGTATCCGTACTTGATAAAGACGGAATTTCGTTTTTAATAAAGAATAATAGCTGTATTTTCTCTTTGAACGATATGATTTATGGTAAAGCAGTTTCCATAAACGGAATTTATGTTTTAGATCAAACCACAGATATAATGCATGTGAGTAACAAGAAAGCAAAGGTTGGTGACAAAGATCAAACCTATCTATGGCATTGCCGTATGGGACACATAAATGAGAAACGCGTGAAAAAGCTCATTAATAATGGGACAATCGCCCCATTTGACTATGAAACTTTTGGCACTTGTGAATCATGTCTCATAGGAGAAATGTCTCGAATTTCCTTCAAAGGTGTTGGAATGCACGCTGCTGACCTATTAGGACTCATACATACTGATGTGTGCGGACCTATGTCAATCAACGCTAGAGATGGCTATAGGTATTTTATCACTTTCACGGACGATTTGAGTAGATATGGATATGTCTACTTAATGAAGCATAAAAGTGAGTCCTTTGACAAGTTCAAGGAATTCCAGAACAAGGTTGAGAACCAACTGGATAGAAAGATAAAAGCACTACGTTCATATCGTGGTGGCGAATATCTTTCAACTGAGTTTGATCAACACCTGAAAGACCGCGGGATAGTACTACAGTTAACTCCACCCGGAACACCACAACTGAATGGTGTGTCCGAGCGCAGAAATCGAACATTACTTGATATGGTTTGTAACAACCTGGTTTTTCGTGACTTTAATTAAACTAAGGCGGAAAATTAATTAAGTCTATATATTACAAAACCAGCTGTTATCGTATTACAAACTCCATATACATAATATGAGTTTAAGATAACCAGAGTTATTCGATTACATTCTCTCAAAAAGGAGTACAAAATAAAGGTAAACCATCCCCTGCATTCAATAGCGGTAGTCTCGGGGTACCTGCATTAAACTCTCATCATTTTCTCGCACACTCTTTCGACACATGCAATTCTAAAACAATATGCGATATAAATAATAAATAAGTAGAAATGAAGAGCAAGTAGCAAATAAAACACGTAAGGAATTTATGATGATTCAAACATGAGTATAATTCAATCAAATAATGTACCACGCTCACAAATAATCATACTCAATAAATCGTATTCCAATAGTCATAACCAAGTCATTCAGACAATCATCAAACAAACAAGGAAATGCATTCAACATGTGATAACTGATGAGTCTTCGTTAGTAAGGCGGAATCATGCAGACATAATCCGCGCAGTAGCCGACAGGGCCAACATAACTTGGACATGGCTGCCAGGCTTAAAGATATCTAAGGTAATAAGAATGATTCAATCCCTTGTCTAATGTATGCATACACCATCTAATCGAGGATCATACGTATTCGCTATTCAAAAGGTATCACCGACGAAAAATACGACTATCACCAGAGACGGGTACCCCCGAATGGGGCTGGTATTTTCCAATTACTATATATGGGCCCACGGAAATATCAAGGATGCCCTATCCCTAGGGTTGTATATACCGTGCCAAATAACAATCTTAAATCGTTAAATCGCCTTGTGTAACGCCCCGTGTTTTTGTAACACAATTTTATAAAAGAATTTAATTCCTTAAATTAAATTCATCCTTTTTCATTACATTAAAAATGCGACTGAATTTTTTTCGCCAAATAATACTAAACTTCCTAAGTATAAATATAAAAATTTTGAAAAATAAAGTATGTTTTATTATATTCAGAATTTAAAAAGAAACACAATTCAAAATTTTATAAAAGTCAACATTTACAATACACTACAAGTTTTCTCGCACCTAAACTAAAACCATTTTGATACACTTCGAATTTGAACTTTATTCTTTCATATTCGAACTCGATAAATCAAACAAAGAATCTACGACAATTTTCTCAACGACAAATTTCGGCACGCAAATCGAGGTAAATCTTGACCAAAGTGGCCGAGCCACTTAAGGTGATTAAATCACCTAATCTTTTTCCAAATCTACTTACATATAATTCTAATCTAATTAAAACTAGTTAAGGTTAATCATTTTGTTTAATACTAACAAGCCTTATTTAATTATTATAAATTACTATTTCGTTTTGATTTAGTTAACACTTTCGCTAAAAATCAAAATAATGAGTTTCGCTAAGCCTAAACTGATAAACTTTTTGACGTTTGGTTATAATGATTTAATTCGATAACATTCAACTAAAAATATATATTTCAACCAAACGAAATTTTTATTAAAAATTTTCGAGGATCCTAAGGCCAATTTTTGTTTTGATCACCCTTCAACGCTTTTTCTTCATTTTTATTTTTGATCTTACTTGAACCACTATTTTAAAATCGTGATATTTCATTTCGAGACTTTTCACGTAAGGCCAAGAAATCGAAAATTTCAAAAACGAAAAATCGGGACTTGGTCTTGTCATGTTGGCCGAAAATTTTGGACCTTCTTTGGTCTTAGCTTATCCTCTTCCATTCCTTCTTTTTCTCTTACACCACCATGTCTCCTTTACTAACAAGTCTCCTCACTTACAAGCCACCCTAAGACTCTTACACTCCTACTAAATCATCATCACTTCTTAACTTAATTTAATTTAAAGATTAAACATTATTACTACATAGTTATATACTACATAATACAAAGCTTACAATTACAACCACACTACTACTACTACACGACATACACACACATAACACACATCAAACTTTTCTTTCTAAGTCTTTTCATTTTTCTCTAAATAAACACATACTCAAGAACTTGTAAGCACAAACTCATCCTCATTCTCAAGCTTTCCATGATCTTCATCTTCTTCCTCCTTATTTTTCTTCTTAAACATTTACTTTCTTGTTTTGAATTCACTACAACACTTGTTTAAATTCTCCACTAAATAGTTTAGCAATCACAACCTCTTTTAAACTTGTAAATAAATAAGAACATAAAATCGCATTTATGAAAAATTTAAAACAACACCTAAACCTAAAATACTACAACATTTTAAAATTGTTAGTATAGTTAGTTTAGTTTTAAAATAAATTACAAACTTGTTATTTTCATTTTTATGTACTACTTCTAACCAAAGACGAGGAGCAAGGTGGAGGCATCGACTTGAGCCAGTTTGACCATATCATAGACCCCGACAACTGCTAAGCTAATTCACTCATAACCTAATTAAGGTGCTTCTCGCACACTTATGTGATAAGCGCCTCGTAACTGATTTTATGTTATTTTCCTAAGTGATGTTATAATTATATTTATGATGTTGTATGTCACATAATTATCATATGTTAAATTAGAAGACAAAAATCAAAAAATAACATTAGTGTAACAATAACAAAACCCACGGCCTACCCCCCATTTTTAGTTTAATTTTTCGTTTTAATTTTTGTAAATTACATGCTTAAAATACTTGTAATAAAATGAACATGAAAATATAGTTAGTTTATGTTTTAGACTAAAAATGAATTTGTTATGAAATTTACATGTTTTAAAGTGTTTAGTTGTGTTCTTGAAATATTGTTATTCTTGTGTTTGAAATGATTTTTATTTATGTTTGTTAATGTTTGTATATGATTTTTACATAGGTTAAGTAGATAAATAATATGTGGTAAGTTGGTTATTGAATTAGAAGTATAAAAATCAAAAATAAAAATTTAGAACATATACATACATATACACGGCCATTTTGATTTTAATGGACCAATTTTTAGTTTTAATTTTTCTAAATAACATATTATGATTAGTTTAGTTAAATTAGACTTGTATGAAAAATTTGAGGAAATTATATAAACATATAAAAATTTGACTAATTAAAGTTCATATGAAAAATATTAGGGTTCTTCATTTATTCATGTGTTCTTCACTTAAATGACTAGTTTGATTCAAAATGATTATAAGTTTTATTTTTGTTATGGTTTAAAATCATTAGTGAAAAATTACAAAAATAGTTATATAAGTTAAATAGACTAAATCATCAAAACATAAAAAGTTAGAAAATTAAAGTGAGTAAAATCACTATTCATAAATGAAATAAAATATTTAGTGAAAATCGTAAACTAGTTAAATCGCTTTAGTATAATTTAAATAATTAGTATATAAAAACTTTAAGTCAAAAACCGATTAAATTAGAAAACGAAAATAAATTGCTAAGTATTGAAGGCCACGGCCTTAGGAGTATTTTTGGACCCAAAATAATTTTGTCACTTTTTATTTTTATCACTTAAGTATTTTAATTAGTTAAAGTAATGAATTATTAATAAAAACAAAAAAAAAAGAAATAAACAACCTAACCATATACAATCCCCACGGTTTTACCATTAAAATTGGGTCAATTTTGATCAAAATGAATTTGTCACTTAGTCACTAAATTTGACTTGTAATTAGGAATATATTAGATTGTAAAATGAATCGTTAATAAAAAGAATCAACGAAACCGATAAAAATAAACGTTACACGTATTAAAATGAACCACCTCGAGTGTTACTACCTATGCTTAAATTTGGATATGGACAAAGCGGACTATTTAAAATGAACTACGATAACCTCGCTTAAAAATGGAAACCGCTAAAATCTTAGTTAAGTATACGACTAAATTTAACCGAGTTTTACTTTTGAAATGTTATTTAAAATGACCAAGTACAAAATGAACTAAAAAAACTTTGAAACTAGGATTTTGTACTTAAGTTTAAATCGAGTTTTACATTTAAAATAAATTCTCAAATCACTAAATACAAAACGAACCTAACGACTTTGAAATTAGAATTCTATACTTAGGAAATAAACTTGATTTTTGTACCTAAATAAAATATCTTAAGGTATAAAAATACTAAGTATAAAAATATAATAATAAATACTAAGTATAAGGAAATATACTAAGTATAGAAATACATGTACGTATAAAATACGAATAAAATACAAGGTATAAAAATACGCATACGAATAAAGATAATGCATAAATATTTAAATACTAAAATACGAACACGTATAAAAATATGGTGAATAGTAAATACGATGAATAGTAAATACGATGAATAGTAAATACAATGAATAGTAAATACGATGAATAGTAAAATAATGAATAGTAAAAATATTTAAATTTTACAAACGGACTCAAAATAAATATTTAAGTCTTTCTATGTATTCTGCTTATCTGAAGAACTGCTAGAACTAAAATTTCATTATACAAAGTTAGACGTTATATTTAAGTTACAGAATTGTCACCTATTTTGAATGAACGAGGAAATAAGAATTTGAAGGAATGAACTGCTTGAATAAAATACTTGGATTGTTCGCCATGTTGCGACTCTTGAAATTCGATGTTAATGAGGTAGCTGTCTATGGGGACTTGGGCTCCCTCCCAGAGTTGCCCAAGGCTTATAACGATCTTAAGATTGCTATTCAAGACACGGATATACAACCTCGTGGATGGGGCAACATTGATATTTCCGTGGGCCCATAGATAGTAAGTGGAAAATCCAACACCCTGGGTACCCGCCTAAGGTGATAGTCGTATTTTTCGTCGGTGATACCTTTTGAATAGCGAATACGATGATCCTCGATTAGATGGTGTATGCATACATTAGACAAGGGATTTAGTCCGCCCTTATTACCTTAGGTATCTTTAGCTGTCGCCTCTTGTCCGCTTTGTCGTCCCCGATCGCTTCTGCTGCGGACGTCTAGTATGTCACCTTGTCCACTTTGTTTGGCCCCGTTTACTATAAGCGCTTTACGCCTCAGATGCTTCCGCCTCGCTAACGAAGACTCATTTGTTATCACATGTTGAATGCATTTCCTGGTCTTGATTGATTATAGTCTGAATGACTTGATTTCCTGAGTATTGAAGTACGATTTAATGAGAATGATTATCTATGAGTGTTGTTATGTTACGTGATTGGATTTGTACGCATGTTTGAATCATCATGCTTTCCTTATGTGTTACATGCCTACTTGCTATTTGTTTTTATTTATTTATTTCCTTTATATAATGCATATGTTTTAGAATTGCATGTGTCGAAAGAGTGTGCGAGAAAATGATGAGAGTTTAATGCAGGTACCCCGAGACCAACGCCTATTGAATGCTGGGGAGAGTTACCTTATTTATTTTGTACGCTTTTGAGAGAATGTAATCGAATAACTCTGCTTTATCTTAAACTCGTATTATGTATACAGAGTTTTATGACGATAACAGCTGGTTTTGTAATATATAGACTTAATTAATTTTCCGCCTTAGTTTAATTAAAGTCACAAAAAAAACCAGGTTATTACAGTTGGTATCAGAGCTGTCTTGCGACCGTGAGTAACTTAAAGTTATCTCATCTAGCGAGAAGACACCTGGGCCAGACATACATATTCATATCGTATGTCAGGCATAGACTTATAGGATCAAATAATGGATTAGAAATCTTAGATCGCTAGAATAAATAACTTAGATCACTTTAAAGTGTGAGGATGGATAAGAACTTTAAGGACCGACCATAGGCTAACACCTTTTTAAATAAACGAACTACTACCCTAAAATAAAATACACTAACCATCGTATACTTGCTACTTGCTGAAGTGACTGACTAAAACTAACAATTATCCTCGGATATAAAAATCGAAATTGTAACAACCCGGTTTTTAGTCGACTTTAATTACTTAGGCGGAAATTAATTAAGTCTTAAACCAGCGTTATTAATTATACAAATAACCCAAAATATTACATCATCGTTTAAGAGTTGAATTGAACAACTCTAAATACGGAAGTTAAAAGAGTAAAGTGTTATATATTACAAATCTCTCAAAAACGACTAATAGTAAAGCATAAAAGCATTGCATGGCCCCGTCCAAAATCCAAATTCCTACCCATGATTATCCTCACAATAAACCTGTTGGGGGATGCTCATTGAAATGGACAAAGGACTAGCTATGCTCATACTTACCCTCGATTTCAATTACTTTGGTTTAATATTATCGCTTTATAAACATAACATTATGATAAAAACATAAACATGCTTATTACATATAGCATATAAAGACATATAAGTCATAATAAGCATGCGGTTTAAAGCGATAAATCATATAAGCATGATATTCAATTATGAAGGCAAATAGCATATAATAGCATAGCAATAGTATCACAAATAATTCAATGACATTACAAAGCGATATCGGATCGCAATCAAACATACATATCGTATCATTCACATCATGCAGACTCGATTCAATTCAGAAAGTTGTGGTCTTTAGTTTTCGAAGATGGTACGCACTCATTCTCATTTAATCATACAACAAACAACACATACTGCTTACGAGCCTGACCACTGAGTAGGCCTTTGTACTCTGATCGATTGCATCTCACTTCCATAGTGCAGAGACTTACTCGACTCGTAAACCACGCCGAATACTATAATACTTGCATCTCATCCTCTAGTGTTCGAAATGATTCGAACTTCAGATACAATCTCGTCAAGTGGTCTGTACATGTGGTAAGAACGAATGCTAGTGTCGCGTCCAATAAAGACGAAACTCGGCAAGGAGACAGAACCGCAAAGCGCATAAGCACATAATGTCACGGTGGCCCTGGTAACTTTAGCGAAATAGGGGAATAAAACCCTAGTCTAGTACATGTACACTAGTATCCACGTTAAGAGTAGGCTATGCTATTCATAGAGCACCTTAACTCTAGATAAAACGACTATTTCCTAATGCCTGAGACAAAAGCCTTGGATATTCATTATCTTGTACGGAACAGGCTATACGGCTTAAGGCGTAATGGCATGGGTAGAGCGCATAAGCACATAATGCTACCGGCTGAACCCCACTAACCGGTATGGCCAAAGCTCAGTGACCTACGATAGTGGCGTCCGCTACAAGACTATCTTAACCCCACTTCACTCACGATTGACGTTCCCTTATCTGAGGCCCAAGCTTGACCTTTTATTTAACTTACTCAGTATTCATTATTTATTTGATATTTACATATCACATGTTACTAGACTCTCCTAGTCTCATCGTCAAACGTTTAATTTGAATAGTAGGTTACATATGATCACATAACACGTTCGTTTATTATTTGAAGTGTTGTAAATTATTAACGTTTTTAAATTTCTATATTGAAACGTTTATTAATATGTCCAATTTTATTTAAGTGTTTTTCAAAACACTTTAAGTCATTTACTTATTCATTTTAAAATTTTCTATACTTAGTAAAATTTTCAATTATTCATTTCTCACTATTCACTATTCAAGATTTTTTGAAAATATCTAGATATTTAAAAATATCTAAAAATATCTAAAATATCTGAAAAATATCTAAAATATCTAAAATATCTAAAAATATCTAAAATATCTAAAATATCTGAAAATTGTAACTTAGTTACTAAGTTTAAAATTCTAGTTTTAAAAACGTTAAGTTCGTTTTGTAAAAAGTGATAATGATATTTATTTTAAATTTCTAGTTTTAAAAATGTTAAGTTCAATTTGTAAAAAGTGATAATGATATTCATTTTAAAATGAGACTTAGTTATTTTAGTCGTCTATTAACTAAATTTAGCGATTTTCATTTTTAAAATAATAGTAACGTGGATGATTCATTTTAGTCTGTATGTCCAAGTTCAACAGTCCAATATGCAAAGGCGGTAGCACACGATTTAGTTCATTTTTTTATAACGGTTACATATTTTTATCGGTTTATAATATTTCATTTATAACTAAATCGATTTATACAATATTTCAATTCTAATAACTATTAAACTTTAGTGACTTAGTGATATTTTCATTTTGGTCAAATTTAGTCAATTTTAAGTGATGATGTCGTGTGACTTAATATATATGTCAAAATTGATTTATTTCTTTTAATTTCTTAAATCTAACTTATTAACAAATAAATAAATTATTTTAACAATAAACTAAAAAGTAATAAAAGATAAATTTTTAACCAAAAAGGACCCTAAGGCCGTGGCTAATGATGGTGGTGGTTAAAATTTTATTTTTCGATTTTATCGGTTTTTAGCTTAAAGTCTTTATAATCTAATTATTCTAATTATACTAAAACGATTTAAACTAAAATGAAATTTACTAAAAATTTCATTTATATTTATGAATAGTGTTTTTCAACACTTTAATTTTCTAACTTTTTACTCTAAATGATTTATAATGTTCTAGTTGATTTATAGTATAATACTAAGTAATATATAAAACAATAACTAAACATAAACACAAATTATAAACAAACATAATATAAAACATAATCAAAGTGAACAATAATGATGAACATCAACATGAAGAATTTAAGAACACTCATGAAGATCATAGTAAAGCTCAAGAACACTAATTTTGATTTTAACAACTTATAATTTATTTTCCTAATTTAATTTTTTTTAACATGAATACATCTATTTTAACTAACTTATTCTAACATATTATTTAAAAAAATTAAAAGTGAAAATATGTTAAAAAAAATGGAAAATGCCGAGTATATGTATGTATTTATATAAATTTTCATTTTCGATTTTAATCACTTTAAACTCATTTTTAATATTTCACATAATTTTTATAATTGATTACTACTCAAATAAAACATAACTAAACATAAAAATCATATGAACATAAATTAAAACGCTCAAAATTAATTTAACTAAATATATAAACATAATACTACAATACTCTATTTAACACATTATTTAGTTATTATCATTTTATTATACAACACATAAATATACAAGTGCACTCATGTGATGTTTAACATATTTAACATAATTTTCATATTCATAAAATCATAATAACAAAACAAATTAATTTACTAAGAGGATAATATAAGACATAGTTAGTCACCTAGATCGGCAAGCTTATTGGTTATCCGGATCGACTATGTTATCCAAGTCCAAAGCTTCACCCAAATACCCGTCTTCACCTTCAAAAACCCGTAACAAAGTGAGCTCCAAATACCCAAGAACGAGCTTAGAACACTAGTGAACTATTAGAGTAATATTTAGGATTTTAATTAAGGAGTTTTTAGGAGGAAAATGAAAGAAAAACAAAGAGAGAAAAGAGAGCAAAGAGCTCGGCAAAATGGGGAGAAAAATGTGAGTGTTTTAGACTTAGAAAATAAATGAGGAAGTTGTTAGGAAGTTTAGTTAAATAATGAATTAGATATGTTTAGGTTTTATGAAAATAAAGTTTAAATAAAACTAATTAGAAAACATAAGGAATCAATTTGGTATTACTTGAGTTTATTTGAGTCAAAATTACTATTGATGCTAGTAATGTCCCCTTGATTTTTGTTTAAAAAGTTTTTCACGAAATTAGTCAGTTTTTAAAAGTCGGGTGTCAAAAGCGATAAAAGTCAATGTGTGCGCGTTTGACTATTTTTCAAAATGTTCCTACTTTTAAATTCTAAGATTAAAATATTTATTTTATTATTCAAAAATTTTCAAAAGTTTTAAAGAAGTCGAGAAATTTTACAAAACGAAAGTTTTGCAAAAATAGAGATTTTGGAAGGCTAAAAGGCTAAGATTTGATTTAGGATTTTAAATTAGAATTTGCTGGATAATAAATGCTTTAAATTAACACGGGGTGTTACAAACCTCCCCCCTTAGAAAAGTTTCGTCCCGAAACTTGAATGAAGGATAGGATTTTCACCTGAGATAAACAGCTCGGGGTATTTCTCCTTCATAGAGGCTTCGGTCTCCCAAGTTGCTTGTTCAGTCAATTGACCCTTCCATAGCACCTTTACTAAGGGAACCGTCTTTCGCCTCAACACCTTGGTTTCTCGCGCTAGAACCTTCACAGGTCTCTCGGAGTAGAGTAGGTTAGGCTCAACTGCGATTACGTCAGGAGTAATAATATGACTTGGGTCACTCCTGTATCTTCTCAGTTGCGAAACGTGGAACACGTTGTGAACTTTGGATAAGTTGGGGGGTAGCGCTAGGCGATAGGCTACCTCACCAAACCTTTCAAGTACTTCGTACGGTCCAACGTATTTAGGACTTAGCTTCCCTTTCAAACCGAAACGTCGAACCCCTTTCATGGGTGATACTTTCAAGAAGACATGATCACCGACTTCGAACTCAATAGGTCAGCGATGTTTGTTAGCATACATCTTCTGGCGATCTTGTGCCGCTTGCAGGCGTTCACGAATGATTTTGATGTGTTCGATCTGGTCTTGGATAACCTCTGGTCCAGTGCCCACGTTGTCACTAGCATCGTCCCAACAGACTGGGCTACGACACTTTCTTCCGTAGAGTGCCTCGAATGGGGCACAACCCAAACTTGCATGGAAGCTATTGTTGTAGGAGAATTCAATCAGAGGTAGACTTTTCTGCCAATTTTCGTTGAATTCTAAAGCACATGCCCTGAGCATGTCCTCGAGCGTTTGCATGGTTCACTCAGTTTGACCATCGGTCGCAGGATGAAAAGCGGTGCTCATCTTCAGTTGGCTCCCCAAGGTCGCCAAGTTTTTCCCGTGGTGAGAGGTGAATCTCGGATCCCTATCCGATATAATGTCTAGCGGTACGCCATGTAATCGGATCACCTCCTTCTCATAGGCCTTAGCTAGCTCTTCAAGGCTCCAGGTGTCCTTAATTGGGAGAAAATGGGCCGACTTTGTTAAGCGGTCCACTATCACCCAGATAGCATTATTTCCTCTGTGGGTCCTTGGTAAACCTGTTATGAAATCCATGGAAATGGAGTCCCATTTCCCTAATGGAATGTCCAACTGGCCATTGTAGTAGTCCTCCGGTCGCTGATGTTCAAACTTAACCTTTGACAGATTAGGCATTTCGCAACGTATTCAAGAATCTCTCGCTTATTCGGACTCCACCAAAACTTCCGCTTTAAGTCTTGGTACATTTTATCGGATCCTGGATGTATGGAGTATCGTGTACTATGTGCCTCGCCAAGGATCCTCCTTTAACACCGTACGTCAGCACACACCACCTCCCTTTGAATTTTAAGCTTCCGGCCAGGCTTTATCTCAAACCCTTCTCGCTTTCCCGAGGAAATCTCTCTCCGATCTTCACGAGTTCCTCATCTTCCCATCAGAGCTCTAATCTCGTGAAGTAACTCTGGCTCGGCGATCATTGCGTTTCAGCCGACATCATCAGACTGAACCAACTCTAAATTCATTCTTTTGAAGTCTCTGACGATACCAGCCGGAATTTCCCAGATGTTGTTAAGGGTATGCGTAGTCTTTCTACTCAGAGCGTCAGCAACGACGTTCGCCTTACCTTCGTGGTACAGTAGTTCAATCTTGTAGTCCTTAATTAGTTCTAACCACCGCGTTGTCTCATGTTGAGTTCCTTCTGGCGTGAAAATATATTTCGTGCTTTTGTGGTCCGTGGTAGAACTTGATACTTACTCCATAGAGGTAATGACGCCAGATTTTCAAAGCAAACACCACTACCGCTAATTCTAGGTCATGAGTCGGGTAGTTTCGCTCATGAACCTTTAATCGCTTTGATGCATAAGCAATGACCTTCCCTTGCCGCATCAAAGACGCAACCCAGGCCATTTAGTGAGGCGCCACCGTAAACTTCATACTGCCTCCATCCGTAGGGAGAGCTAAGACTGCGCCGTGGTAAGCCTTGTCTTGAGTTCCCGAATGCATTCTCGCACTCTTCGCCCATATGAACTTGGATTCTTTCGTAATAACTTGGTCATAGGTCGTGGCTACCTTGGAGAAGTCCTGAACAAACCTCCTGTAGTATCCTCGCCAATCCTAGGAAGTCACAGATTTCGCTTATATTTGTGGGAGCCTACCATTCTTTCATCACACAATCTTTGCCGGATCTACCATCACTCCGTCCTTTGAGATGACGTGACCCAGGAATGCGACCTTATCGAGCCAAAATTCGCACTTGGAAAATTTAGCATACCACTTATATTCTCTTAGTATCCCCAAAATGATACGAAGGTGCTCCTCGTGTTCTCGCCTCGCTTTGAATAAATCAGATGTCGCTAATGAATACAACCACGCATATGTCTAAGTATTCGTGGAAGGTTCTGTTCATTTGATCCATGAACACTGCTGGTGCATTCGTCAATCCGAAAGGCATGACCTTAAACTCATAGTGACCATATCTGCTTCTAAAAGCATTCTTCTGGATATCCTGTTCCCTTACGGCAATCTGATGGTAACCCGACCTTAGGTCGATCTTTGAAAATACTCCCGCGCCTTTCAATTGATCAAAAAGATCGTCGATTCTGGGTAAAGGGTAGCGGTTCTTAATGGTCACCTTGTTTAGTTCCCTGTAGTCGATGCAGAGTCTCATACTGCCATCCTTCTTTTTCACAAAGAGGACCGGTGCTCCCCAAGGTGAGACACTTGGTCTTATGAAACCCTTTTCAATCATTTCCTCTAGTTGTTTCTTCAATTCTTGCAGTTCTACCGGTGCCATCCTATAGGGTGCCTTTGAGATTGGGGCCGTGCCTGGCGCAAGGTCGATGGAGAACTCAACGTCACGTGCAGGTGGCAAGCCTGGTAAGTCGTCTGGGAAGACATCAGGAAATTCCCGTACTACGTGAATATCTCCGATGTTCACGCTTTCCTTGACTTCGTTGATGCTGCATAGGTACACTTGATGCCCTTTTCTTTCTAACCGCTAGTCAGAGTACGAGATGATTTTCGCCTTTAATTGGCAAAGTCTTCGCACGTGACTCTAGTACCGTATGATGCTTCGCTTAATCTTTCGATCTCGGCACTCAAATATCGTGATGGTATTTGGTTAACCAATGATACCAAGTATGACGTCGAATTCAGATGTCGAAAAGAATAAGGCCTGGCGGAAGATTGTTTTATGAATGATGATTGGAGTTTCTTTGAAAATTTTGGAACATTTGAAGATTTTACCGTTTGGTAGAGATATATTTGCGTCGATTGATTCGGAATTTGTGAGATTAGCTTTTGAGACAAACTTAGCAGATATAAAGGACAATGATGCCCCAGTGTCAAACAATACAACTGCGTTCACAGAGTTTATAAGAAAAATACCAGTGATGACGTCGGCCTCAGGTGACTCTTCTGCCTCAGCTTCGGTGAGGACATATACTCGACCTTGTACCACAACAGATTGTGGTACCCCTGCAACAGGAGCCGTGTTCAGGTTGTTGGGACATACATTCGACTTATGTCCTACCATCTTGCATTTGAAACAGGTAATTGGCAAACCATTGCACTGCCTCCCCTCATGTAGTGCCTTGCGGCATATACGACAATTCCCCGGTACGGCCCTTGGTTGAGGAGCCCTTCCTGCAACCATAGCTCTCTCGTTGTTCCCAGCAGGAAGTCTGTTTTGGAACGCAGGCCTTTGGAAATTTGGCCTCACGTTCGGCGTTGTAACTCCGCTTCGAACGGCTCGATCGCGGATACTGGCGCACAAATACCTTCTTCTTTTTCTTCTCTTCAGCCTTTTCCAACTCCAAGGAAGCCCATACACTGCACGCACGTCAGATGTCAGCGTCCAAAAGTGGTGTAGGAGTTGTCGCCTGGCGCGACGCAGATCATTAGACATGTTGCGCAGTACCTTTGAGTCATGGCCCTCTCATCGGGAGCGATCAGAGTCCCAAACTTGGAAAGTCGCTGGAATTCCTCCGTACTCCTGGAGGGTCATGCCATCCATTCCCGCACTTATGAATTTCTCCTCCATCCGCATCGGAGTTCATACCCGGCATCGCTCCTTGATTTTTGTAGTGAATTCACCCCAGGTGAACGTGGTGTCGTGCTCATTGGTCCCGATCACATTCCACCAACCGCTCGCCTCTTCCTTTCAGATAAGGCGCGATGTTGACCTCTCTTCCTGAGGTGTCCCCGCCAGATCCATGAGCTTTTTCATCTCCTCTAACCAGCCAGGAGTCTGTGAGGATTGTTTGACCCTAAATATACCGTGGGCGATGACGTGAGAATCGGCTGAACGCGCTTCTACCGATGTTGGCGGTTTGCGTTCTCCGTGGCTAATTCTGCTATACGGATTAGAGATTCCTCAGCCAGGATTTGTCTTTTTGCGTTAGTCATTGGGGGAGCAGCCATTCTGAAAGGATAAGGAAGTGAAGAAATATATTAGCATTGCGAGAGGTTAGGAGGCATGCTTATCATTGACAGAATTTATTTGAAAATAAATGCAATAACGGCAGTTATGCAAGTAAGCACAGAAGTTAGGTATTTCATTCCATTGAGATGTAATTGTTGGTTACATCGGTTTTAGGATTTTAAAATGTATCTAGTACATTTTCTTAGGAAGGATATAAAAAGGTAGGAGAGAGGGAGAATATATTTTTGTGGAATTAACTTTAACAGATGTCCTCACTCCGTGCCGTCTGGTACCTCTTCGATGCTTCAATCCTCAGGAGTAGAATTTATTATTTAGATTTTATATCCGAGGATAGTTGTTAGTTTAAATCAGTCACTTCAGCAAGTAGCAAGCATACGATAGTTAGTGTATTTTATTTTTGAGGGAAGTAGTTCGTTTATTTAAAAGTCCTTAGCCTATGGTCGGTCCTTAATTAGATTTCTACCCATCCTCACACTTTAAAGCGATTTCATGTTATTATTTAAGTGATCTAATAAAAGAAAAATCTAATTTATTATTTGATCCTATTAGTCTTGCGGTTTAGCATGTTAACATGTTAACCCGCCCAGGTGTCTCTCGTTAGGTAAGCATAAATCGTGATTAGGCCATTTATGTTACTGGCCACGAGTCACTCGATACCAATCAGAATAACCTGGTTTTTAGCTCGACTTTAATTACTTAGGCGAAATTAATTAAGTCTTAAACCAAATAAGTATTAATTATACAAATAACCCAAAATATAACATCATCGCTTAAGAGAAGAATTGTACAACTCTAAATACGCAAATTAAAAGAGTAAAGTGTTATAAATAACAAAACTCTCAAAACGACTAATAGTAAAGCATAAAAGCTTTGCATGGCCCCCTCCAAAATCCAGCTTCCGGTCCATGATTATCCTGCACAATAAACTGTTGGGGGATGCCCATTGAAATGACAGCTGACTAGCTATGCTCATACTTACCCTCGATTTCAATTACTTTGGTTTAATATTATCGCTTTATAAACATAACATTATGATAAAAACATAAACATGCTTATTACATATAGCATATAAAGACATATAGGTCATAATAAGCATGCGGTTTAAAGCGATAAATCATATAAGCATGATATTCAATTATGAAGGCAAATAGCATATAATAGCATAGCAATAGTATCACAAATAATTCAATGACATTACAAGGCGATATCGGATCGCAATCAAACATACATATCGTATCATTCACATCATGCACTGATTCAATCTGTAAAGTTGTGGTCTTTAGTTTTCAAGATGGTACGCACTCATTCTCATTTAATCATACAACAAACAACACATACCGCTACGAGCCCACCACCGAGTAGGCCTTTGTACTGATCGATCAGATCTCACTTCCATAGTGCAGAGACTTACTCGACTCGTGAAACCACGCCGAATACTATAATACTTGCATCTCATCCTCTAGTGTTCGAAATGATTCGAACTTCAGATACAATCTCGCCAAGTGGTCTGCATACATGTGGTAAGAACGAATGCTAGTGTCGCGCCCAATAAAGACGAAACTCTAAAGGAGACAGAATCAAAGCGCATAAGCACATAATGTCACTGGCCCCTGGTAACTTTAGCGAAATAGGGGAATAAAACCCTAGTCTAGTACATGTACACTAGTATCCACGTTAAGAGTAGGCTATGCTATTCATAGAGCACCTAACTCTAGATAAAACGACTATTTCCTAAAGCCCGAGACAAAAGCCTTGGCATATTCATTATCTTGTACCTAATGTGCTATACGACTTAAGGCGTAATGGCATGGGTAGAGCGCATAAGCACATAATGCTACCTACGAACCCCACTAACCCAGATGGCCAAAGCTCGCTGACTCACGATAGTGGCGCCCGCTACAAGACTATCTTAACCCCACTTCACTCACGATCGACGCTCCCTTTATCCGAGGCCCAAGCTTGACCTTTTATTTAACTTACTCAAGATTCATTATTTATTTGATATTTACATATCACATGTTACTAGACTCTCCTAGTCTCATCACAAACGCTTAATTTGAATAAGTAGGTTACATATGATCACATAACACGCTCGCTTATTATTTCAAGTGTTGTAAATTATTAACGCTTTTAAATTTCTATATTGAAACGCTTATTAATATGTCCACTTTATTTAAGTGTTTTTCAAAACACTTTAAGTCATTTACTTATTCATTTTAAAATTTTCTATACTTAGTAAAATTTTCAATTATTCATTTCTCACTATTCAATATTCAAGATTTTTTGAAAATATCAAGATATTTAAAAATATCTAAAAATATCTAAAATATCTGAAAAATATCTAAAATATCTAAAATATCTAAAAATATCTAAAATATCTAAAATATCTGAAAATTGTAACTTAGTTACTAAGTTTAAAATTCTAGTTTTAAAAACGTTAAGTTCGTTTTGTAAAAAGTGATAATGATATTTATTTTAAATTTCTAGTTTTAAAAATGTTAAGTTCAATTTGTAAAAAGTGATAATGATATTCATTTTAAAATGAGGCTTAGTTATTTTAGTCGTTTATTAACTAAATTTAGCGATTTTTATTTTTAAAATAATAGTAACGTGGATGATTCATTTTAGTCTGTATGTCCAAGTTCAACAGTCCAATATGCAAAGGCGGTAGCACACGATTTAGTTCATTTTTTTTATAACGGTTACATATTTTTATCGGTTTATAATATTTCATTTATAACTAAATCGATTTATACAATATTTCAATTCTAATAACTATTAAACTTTTGTGACTTAGTGATATTTTCATTTTGGTCAAATTTAGTCAATTTTAAGTGATGATGTCGTGTGACTTAATATATATATGTCAAAATTGATTTATTTATTTTAATTTCTTAAATCTAACTTATTAACTAATAAATAAATTATTTTAACAATAAACTAAAAAGTGATAAAAGATAAATTTTTAACCAAAAAGGACCCTAAGGCCGTGGCTAATGATGGTGGTGGTTAAAATTTCATTTTTCGATTTTATCGGTTTTTAGCTTAAAGTCTTTATAATCTAATTATTCTAATTATACTAAAACGATTTAAACTAAAATGAAATTTACTAAAAATTTCATTTATATTTATGAATAGTATTTTTCAACACTTTAATTTTCTAACTTTTTACTCTAAATGATTTATAATGTTCTAGTTGATTTATAGTATAATACTAAGTAATATATAAAACAATAACTAAACATAAACACAAATTATAAACAAACATAATATAAAACATAATCAAAGTGAACAATAATGATGAACATCAACATGAAGAATTTAAGAACACTCATGAAGATCATAGTAAAGCTCAAGAACACTAATTTTGATTTTAACAACTTATAATTTATTTTCCTAATTTAATTTTTTTAACATGAACACATCTATTTTAACTAACTTATTCTAACATATTATTTACAAAAATTAAAAGTGAAAATATGTTAAAAAAAATGGAAAATGCCGAGTATATGTATGTATTTATATAAATTTTCATTTTCGATTTTAATCACTTTAAACTCATTTTTAATATTTCACATAATTTTTGTAATTGATTACTACTCAAATAAAACATAACTAAACATAAAAATCATATGAACATAAATTAAAACGCTCAAAATTAATTTAACTAAGTGTATAAACATAATACTACAATACTCTATTTAACACATTATTTAGTTATTATCATTTTATTATACAACACATAAATATACAAGTGCACTCATGTGATGTTTAACATATTTAACATAATTTTCATATTCATAAAATCATAATAACAAAACAAATTAATTTACTAAGAGGATAATATAAGACATAGTTAGTCACCTAGATCGGCAAGCTTATTGGTTATCCGGATCGACTATGTTATCCAAGTCCAAAGCTTCACCCAAATACCCGTCTTCACCTTCAAAAACCCGTAACAAAGTGAGCTCCAAATACCCAAGAACGAGCTTAGAACACTAGTGAACTATTAGAGTAATATTTAGGATTTTAATTAAGGAGTTTTTAGGAGGAAAATGAAAGAAAAACAAAGAGAGAAAAGAGAGCAAAGAGCTCGGCAAAATGGGGAGAAAAATGAGAGTGTTTTAGACTTAGAAAATAAATGAGGAAGTTGTTAGGAAGTTTAATTAAATAATGAATTAGATATGTTTAGGTTTTATGAAAATAAAGTTTAAATAAAACTAATTAGAAAACATAAGGAATCAATTTGGTATTACTTGAGTTTATTTGAGTCAAAATTACTATTGATGCTAGTAATGTCCCCTTGATTTTTGTTTAAAAAGTTTTTCACGAAATTAGTCAGTTTTTAAAAGTCGGGTGTCAAAAGCGATAAAAGTCAATGTGTGCGCGTTTGACTATTTTTCAAAATGTTCCTACTTTTAAATTCTAAGATTAAAATATTTATTTTATTATTCAAAAATTTTCAAAAGTTTTAAAGAAGTCGAGAAATTTTACAAAACGAAAGTTTTGCAAAAATAGAGATTTTGGAAGGCTAAAAGGCTAAGATTTGATTTAGGATTTTAAATTAGAATTTGCTGGATAATAAATGCTTTAAATTAACACGGGGTGTTACAGAAATAATAAACTTAATTCTTGAGGAGTGAAACGCTGAAGGAGTACCAAGCTATACGAAGTAAGGACATCTACTAAATCCTTAACCAATTTCACTAATAAAAAAAAAATTTCTTAAACCTTTTTAATCTTGTTTTTGTTCGATCAAAAATTTATATTCTCTTGACAGCCATTTTATTTTCGTTCAAACAATATTCTTGTTGTTTGACTTCTCCCCTTAAAATCCCTTGTAGATGTCATCAACCGGCGATTCACCAGCGTGCGGAGACGGAAGGAATCATCGTTCGATCAACTGGAAGCAGAGTGCTCTCCGTGCCAGCATTCCTGTGCGTCCTACTACTCCTGGACTTGGGCGAGGTACCCCTGTCAGAGTTGCGGCCTACAGGAAATTCTATGAAAACCCTCCGCGCAAATTTGCAGGAGACCGCGACACTTGCGCGTGAGCCGGATACATGAGCCGGAGGCGAAGTTCGCTGAGGCGTAAGTCCACGAGGAGTGGAAGGTGCGCCAGCCGAGAAGTTTCTTAGTGGGCTTAAGCTTGCCATTGGTGGTTTATCAGACATCACCCGCCTACGCTCGAGGAGGAAAGTTTCACGAGTGGAACTTCTTCAAATGCTCCTCGCACTTGCATGCCGTGCCATTGCTCGTGACATACTTTTGATGATGAGGAGGAGGTCAACGATGCGGAGTCTTCAAACCGGCTCTAGAGCCTTTAGCCTTATGAACTACTAGTATGGATAACATTTTGTAAAATCTCTAGATTTTAACTACCTAACCTCGTTGATTCTCAGATGACACTATTAGGAGTCGTTATCCCTACCGCTACTTTCTGCTATCTTTCTAGGAAATGTATTAGATGCACATCGCTACTCTAAGTCGATGTAACCAACTTTTATCTTGTATTCTATAATATGCCTCTTTGGGAACTACTCAAATTCATACGCTTTAATATTTTCGTAATGGTCGCAAACTAGATTCCGCATAAATGACCTTAACCAACAATTCCTCAAGAGAGGCAAGGAGAAGAGGTTTTGAGGACGCAATCATAAAGATTGCTCGTAATACCCACCAATATCGTGGTGGCGTAATAACTAATCCGCTTGAGAGGTTCTCAAAACATAGACCTCAAACGTACTCAGGCTCCGTCAACCCTACCGTCTTGACTGAATAGATTGAGGAGATGGAGAAGTTATTGGAACTGAGCAAGACACCTCCTACTGAGAAAGTGAATGTGGTAGCATACTACCTCAAAGGGGAGGCCAACAGTTGGTGGCGCCTGGTCAGATCTACTTTTCCCCTGAGGATTTACAATTGGAGCGAGGTCAAATCACGCTAGTGAACAAGTACTTCGGAGAAGAGTTAAGATGGGAAAAGGAAGAAGTGTTCCGTAACCTAAGCCAGGGTGATATGTCTCTGCAGGCATACACCGAAAAGTATCAGGAGCTGTCCAAGTTTGCTCCTAGAATAATAACTAACGAGGAGGAACTCGCAACTCGTTACGTTAGGGGCATGGCCAACAACCTAAGAATAAACATGAGCGGGTTCAACTGCAAGAACTTTGCGGAGGCCTACGAAAAGGCTACGAGCATCTGGGCTCCCATCCAAAAGGGTGAAGCGGAAGAGAAAAAGAAAAAGAAAACCTTTACGCCTCCTGTGGCGAGTGCTAGCTTCATCCACAAACCGCTCTTTGGTCGCACGGGTTATCAGAATCAAGATAATCATAATAGGAACCATAACAGACCCCATTACCCCAACCGAAACCCCACCGTGAACGTCGCAAGGAACAATCAACAACTTCCCGGAAACCCACCTTTCAAAGCAAATCAGTGTCGCTTCTGCCGACAACCGAACCACCCGGGAAAGCGTTGTAATGGGGAACCGGTAGTATGTTTCTTCTGCAAGGAGGTGGGACATAAATCAAATGAGTGCCCAAAGAGGGGTACTGTTGCTAAAGCAAACGCGGGACCCCAGCCAGCTGTCAGAGTTCAGGGACGTGTGTAACACCCCGTGTTTTCGTAACACAATTTTATAAAAGAATTTAATTCCTTAGATTAAATTCATCCTTTTTCATTATAATAAAAATGCGACTGAATTTTTTTCGCCAAATAATACAAAATTTTCCTAAGTACAAATTTAAAATTTTGAAAAATAAAGTTTGTTGTATTATCTTTAGAATTTAAAAAGAAACACATTTCAAAATTTTATAAAAGTCAACACAAAATGTATATCGTCTTTCAAATTTCAAAATGGTCAAGCCTAGTTAACTATTCATAAAGATAAAAGTAAAACCTTTTGTTCATAAAATCCAATTTCGAAAACCTATCGCTTTTAAAAAAAAACTGGACACTTATATTTTTCTCGCTTTGAAATTCAAGTCAACGATTTCAAACACGCAAATCAAAAAGTCAAACCACTTTATTTTCTTCAAAAAGTCACGATAAACACTTAACATCAAAAAAATTTGTAATCATTTTGATTTTTATTTAATAAATAATTATATATTAATATCTAATTACTATTCATATTCTATTAAACTAACATTTTCACAAAACATCGAAAATTTAAGTTATACCTATTCTAAACTTATAAAATTTTTGACGTTTGATTATAATGATTTAATTCGATAACATTCAACGAAAAAAATAAGTGTTTCGATCAAATAAAATTTTATTTCAAAGTTTCGAGGATCCTAAGGCCAATTTTTGTTTTGATCACCCTTCAACGTTTTTCTTCATTTTTATTTTTGATCTTACTTCGAACCACTATTTTAAGATCATATATTTTATTTCGAGACTTTTCGCGTGCGCGCAAACTGAAAATTTCAAGAACGAAAACCGAACCATTTTTGGCTCAAGTAAGCCGTGTATATTGGTCATCCATGACCATGTTATCCTCTTCCATTTTCTTTGCTTTACTAAGTTGTCAATTCACTTACACATCTAGTTTAATTCATCACCATTTCTAGCTTGCTTTTAATTTAATGTTTAAACAAACTAACTTTCTTTTACTTATAATGCAACCCGTATAAGTATTTAGGGGCTAACTTTCGAGGTCCGAAAAGTGGTCATACGGACTCGGAATTTAACGAAACAAAAGCCTAAACCACCTAATTTTTCGAGACGGATTTAATGGTACAGTTTTCATAACTATTAGACAGACCGAACTAAAGTCATTTTTCTGTTTTCTTTCAAAGGTCAAGATTTATTCCTCGAAACCTCCTATTCTATTTTCGCCGTCTCAGCTCTTAAAATTTTATCGACGTTCCTTAACTTTTAAATATTTTCTTCAATAGTAAATAAAATATTTTAGCCTTAAAATTTTAAAGTAGAGATATTTCGAAAAATCGTCGAACGCGCACACTTTAACTTTTACCGTATTTCTTAACCGAATTATTTCGTAACACGTTTTTCGAAAACGAAACATTTTAAATATCAAGGGGACCATCTCTTAACCAAATAGTAATGGAGACTTTCTTGGCAAAAGAATGATGATTACTTTTAATTTCCATTTTAATTTAACTTTAATTAATTAAAGCTTTACTTAACATTAAAGTTATACAACTTGTATACAACTTGTACAAAAGCCAAAATCACTTCTCATTTGCATACAAAATGTCGTAGGTTTCCTCCTCCATTTCTCTCTTTGTTTGCTTTCATTTTTCTTACTAAAACTCATAAAATAAAACCCTTAATATTATTTCTAATAATTATTAAGTGTACTAGTTAATTAGTGGGTATGTTTTTAGAGCTAGCCTTACTTGGATTTTTGGGTGAAGATCATGGGTGTTCTTGGGTGAAGACAATCCGATCTAAAATTTATTTTAGATCCTCGACGATAACCATCTAATTTAAAGGTGTCCCCGCACACTAGTATTTCATTTTTGTAAATCGTGATGCTTTAGATGTTATGTGTTATATTTATTGTGTTTATGATCACCTAGTAGTCGTATGTTAAATTAGGAGACAAAAATCGAAAAATAATATTTGGGTAACACATTAATATCACACGGCAATACCCCTTTTTATTTGGTTAATTTTTCGTTTTAATTTTTGTAAATTGCATGCTTAAAATACTATGAATAAAATGGATATGAAAATATAATTAGTTTATGTTTAGGACTTAAAATGAAGTTGTTATGAAATTTAAAGGTTTTAATGTGTTTATGTGTGTTCTTGAACTTTTGTTGTTATTCATGTGTTTAAATGATTTTTAGTTATGTGTGTTAATATTTGTATACGATTTTCACATATGTTAAATATATAAATGATATAAAGTAAAGTAGTGATTGAATTAGAAGTATACAAATTAAAAATAAAACTATGAACATATACAGACACATACACGCCAACTTAAATAATTTGGTCCAATTTTTAGTTTTAATTTTTCTAAATAACATATTATAATTAGTTTAGTTAAAATGGACTTGTATGAAAAATTTGGGAAAATTACATAAACATATAAAAATTTGAGTTAAAATTGTTCATATGAAAAATAATTAAAGTTCTTCATAACTTCATGTGTTCTTCACTTAGATGACTAAGTTGATCCAAAATATTTATAAGTTTTGTTATATTGTTGTTTAAAATACTTTAGTGAATAATCACAATAATAAACATATAGGTTAAATAAACTAAATCTTTAAAATATAAAAGTTAGAAATTTAAAGTGAGTAAAAACACTATTCATAAATGAAATAAAATATTTAGTGAAATTTGTAAACTAGTTAAATCACTTTAGTATAATTTAAATAATTAGTTTATAAAAACTTTAAGTCAAAATCGATAAAATAGAAAACGAAAATAAAATACCTAAGTATGTACCTAGGCCACGGCTTTAGCTTAATTTTGGACTTAAAATTTATTTTGTCACTTTTTATTTTTATCACTTAAGTAATTAAATTAGTTAAAAGTAATGATTTATTAATAAAAACAAAAAAAGAAATAAATAAACACACACTATACAACTCACGGTTTTACCACTTAAAATAGGTCATTGTTGATCAAAATGAATTTGTCACTTAGTCACTAAATTTGATTAGTCATTAGGTTTATATTTTGTTGTATAACGAATCAATAATAAAAAGAATCAACAAAACCGATTAAAATAAACGTTACATGTATTAAAAATGAACAATGTCGCGTGTTACTACCTTTGCTTAAACTGGATGTGGTTATACGGACTATTTAAAACGAACCACGACAACCCCACTAAAATTTGAAACCGCTTAAATTTTAGCTAAGTATACGACTAAATCTAAACCGAGTTTTACTTTTGAAATATCATTTAAATCACCAAGTATAAAATGAACTTAACAATTTGATTTAAAATATATTTCAAAATGACTAAGTACAAAATGAACTTAACGACTTTAAAACTAGGATTTTATACTTAGAAAATAAATGAATTAGTTTTATGTTTAGGAATATCTTAAGTATAAAAATACGTACAAGTACAAAACTACGAATAAAATACAATGAATAGTAAATACAATGAATAGTAAACACAATGAATAGTATAATACGGTGAATAGTAAATACGTGAATAGTAAAATAATGAATAGTAAAAATATTTAAAATTTACAAACGGACTCGAATAAATTATTTAAAGTTTTCTATGTGTTCCGTTTATCTGAAGAACTGTTAGAATTAAAATTTCATTATACAAGTTCGACGATACTAATTAATATGAATTATCACTTGAGTATATACGAATGAGAAAACGATAAAGAGAGTACTTGTTAAATACTCGGGTGTCTGTCATGTTGCGAATCTATTGTGCCATCGTTAGAAAGGTAGCCGCATATGGGGACACTTGGCACCCTATGAATTGCCAGTGGTAATCTAATGACTCTCTCAAAGTTATTTAACGTGACTTTCGCCTCTATGAATCGAATTAGCTCACGGGCCCATATGAGGTAATTGGAAAATGACCATTCCCACCCGGGAATCTGTCAGTAGTGTAATAGTCGCACTAATAGGGTGGTGTATGCATACATTAGACAAGGATTTGGCCGCCCTTATTACCTACTTGATATCTTTAGCTTGAATGACTTGACCGTTGAATGTTTCCGGCCCTTCAGCTTCTGCGCAGGCCTTGCTTTTGTAGGGTTTTGCATGTTTCCATCCTGACTTGTTGTGGCTCATAGGACAACGTATGATAGATTATCCATGTTGTATTGAATATTAGGTAGTTATCACGTACGCTACTTAGTGTTTGATCTGATGTACGAGTCTGAGTAACTAGTGCACTCTGATGGCGGATCATATGGGTGATTTACCATGAGAGTACACAAGCCACTCTGTAGTCAAGACTCGCGAGTTATGTTACTATATGAATAATTGAAAAGGGTCGACTACCCCGATTATGATTGAGATGATGATGATCTGCTTACACGATTATGATTGAGATGATGATGATCTGCTTACACGATTATGATTGAGATGACGATGATCTGCTTACATGATTATGATTTGAGATGACCTGATGATTTTCTTGCTAGGTTATATGATTTATGATATGTTATGTTTTATGAATTGTATTATTGTATGTTTAATTGCGCTGATTTAATTACATGCGCATATGTTATTGTTATGTGTTTACCGCTATGGGTTTTATATGGCTTAGCGTGTGCGGGGCATAATCGAGTTTGAACGGCATTTTCCCGTAGGTACCCCGAGGCTACATTGACGATTTATATCAGGGGATTGAAGGCCTTATTTTGTATTTTGGAGAGATGTAATCAAACTTATACTCTGTTATCCTAAACTCGTACTATGTATTTAGAGTTTTATTACGATTAACAGCTGGTTTTGTAATATATAGACTTAATTAATTTTCCGCCTTAGTTTAATTAAAGTCACGAAAAACCAGGTTGTTACAGTTGGTATCAAAGCTGTCTTGCGACCGTGAATAACTTAAAGTTATCTCATCTAGCGAGACGACACCTGGGCCAGACATTCATATCGTATGTCAGGCATAGACTTATAGGATCAAATAATGAATTAGAAATCCTAGATCGCTAAAATAATAATCTTAGGACGCTTTAAAAGTGAGAATGGGTAGAAACATTAAGGATTGACTGACTAATCTTTTTGACTAACAAGTCTTCTATACTAACGTTACCAACGATTGAGACGTATAAGTCGAGGACGAGACGACAAAGACTCAAGCACTTGCAAATGGACGCATCAAGAGTCGAACGATCTGAAGAGACGCTCTGGACCTTGGAGGAATCCATCGCTTTGAAGACCTCTATAACTTTCCTAAACATCCATATTCATCTCTTCCTAACTTGTTCAAAAAGAAAATTTTAATCGATCTTTTAAATTATTTTCTTCTTTTAAAATAAAATCTTCCTAGCTTATACTCCGATAATGACTTCATAAAATAAATTTTTATCTCTTTCCATTTCTCGCAAATGCAAGACTAGAAGACAAGACTTGAAGCTCATGCAGTGAGACGTATCAAGAATCATGCTATCTGAGGCAACTTCCAAGACGTCGAAGACTTCTTTAACATTAAAAATTTCTATAACCTTATTAAAATCATCCTTTAAATTTAAATATTTATAACTTGATTAGTTTTCAAAATCTTAGCCTTACTACCTCATTTTAAAATTTTAATATCATAAATTTCTAACTACCTTCGAAAATCTACCTTCGTATTTCGTCTTAAAAATATCTTCGAAAGTTACTTATTTGCTTCGTAAAAGTTTTGTTTCGCCATTTGAAATATCTTTGATATTAAATTTTTCTTAAATTGTTTATTCTTAATTCCTCCACTTTCGAACCTTATTTTTGTTTAGCTTCAAAAATTTATTGTTACCTTCTCATGAATTTTCATAGGTTTTATAAACTTATAGTTCTCTACATATTATACACTAAAATTGATTTTCTTATTTTAACTCCTCTTCATAAAATCCTTGTTTCTTAAATTTAGATACTTATAAAACTTCTTTATTTCGAGCTCCCTTCTTTTATATTTTAAATGCCTTTTTGAACTTGTCATATCAATTATAATTGTCTCGCGTCAAAATATACTTACGTATATCATATTTTCGTTTTATATAACCCCTTATTATAAATTTCGAATCATATCCTAAATATGATCTATAACATTTCCGTTTCACCTAATAACATTATAATAGTAATTTTTTTTAGAAAATGAGCTATATCAACAAGGTTATCCATAGTTCTCTAAAATTTTACTTAATCATTCAACGATAACCTGAATTTCCTTAATTTCATTAGGGCTCATATTTTCCTTATGATCACTACGATTTTTACATATTTTCCCTAAATGCTATTTTTTCTAAGGCTATATATCTTATGCATGTGATCCATAAAAATAACAATAATAATATTAAGTATATACGTTTAAAACTTCTTAAGGGGGTAGGACAATAATTTAATTAAATTAAAATCCTAATTAAATATTAAAATTCCTTATTTCAATTTATTTTAAGGTTAACATTTATTTTCAAATTTGAATAAATTGTTTTAATTCTTAAAATGCTTATTATTTCTATTTAATTTAATTCCGTACAAAACTTCTAGACCCTACTCTTTTGAAAACCCCTTTCTTGCTGATTTTGAAAATGACAATGCAGCAACATTTAGATACTAATTCGAAAAAGAATTACTTATATTTTAAAATTATTAAATTCACCAATCTTTCCTTGTTAGAAAATTCATACCCAATCAAGAGCAATGTTAATATCCTAATTCCAAAAATCTCGATGTTTTCACTAACTGTATAGTTCTATCTCGACAGTTATCCATCCTATTCAAGTTTCGGGGACGAAACTTTTCTTAAGGGGGTAGGATTGTAACACCCCGTGTTTTCGTAACACAATTTTATAAAAGAATTTAATTCCTTAGATTAAATTCATCCTTTTTCATTATAATAAAAATGCGACTGAATTTTTTTCGCCAAATAATACAAAATTTTCCTAAGTACAAATTTAAAATTTTGAAAAATAAAGTTTGTTGTATTATCTTTAGAATTTAAAAAGAAACACATTTCAAAATTTTATAAAAGTCAACACAAAATGTATATCGTCTTTCAAATTTCAAAATGGTCAAGCCTAGTTAACTATTCATAAAGATAAAAGTAAAACCTTTTGTTCATAAAATCCAATTTCGAACACCTTTCGTTTTTAAAATAAAAGTGGACACTTATATTTTTCTCGGCTTTGAAATTCAAGTCAACGATTTCAAACACGCAAATCAAAAAGTCAAACCACTTTATTTTCTTCAAAAAGTCACGTACAAACACTTAACATCAAAAAAATTTGTAATCATTTTGATTTTTATTTAATAAATAATTATATATTAATATCTAATTACTATTCATATTCTATTAAACTAACATTTTCACAAAACATCGAAAATTTAAGTTATACCTATTCTAAACTTATAAAATTTTTGACGTTTGATTATAATGATTTAATTCGATAACATTCAACGAAAAAAATAAGTGTTTCGATCAAATAAAATTTTATTTCAAAGTTTCGAGGATCCTAAGGCCAATTTTTGTTTTGATCACCCTTCAACGTTTTTCTTCATTTTTATTTTTGATCTTACTTCGAACCACTATTTTAAGATCATATATTTTATTTCGAGACTTTTCGCGTGCGCGCAAACTGAAAATTTCAAGAACGAAAACCGAACCATTTTTGGCTCAAGTAAGCCGTGTATATTGGTCATCCATGACCATGTTATCCTCTTCCATTTTCTTTGCTTTACTAAGTTGTCAATTCACTTACACATCTAGTTTAATTCATCATCATTTCTAGCTTGCTTTTAATTTAATGTTTAAACAAACTAACTTTCTTTTACTTATAATGCAACCCGTATAAGTATTTAGGGGCTAACTTTCGAGGTCCGAAAAGTGGTCATACGGACTCGGAATTTAACGAAACAAAAGCCTAAACCACCTAATTTTTCGAGACGGATTTAATGGTACAGTTTTCATAACTATTAGACAGACCGAACTAAAGTCATTTTTCTGTTTTCTTTCAAAGGTCAAGATTTATTCCTCGAAACCTCCTATTCTATTTTCGCCGTCTCAGCTCTTAAAATTTTATCGACGTTCCTTAACTTTTAAATATTTTCTTCAATAGTAAATAAAATATTTTAGCCTTAAAATTTTAAAGTAGAGATATTTCAAAATCGCTTAACGCCAAGACACTTTAACTTTTAACGTAATTCTTAACCGAATTATTTCGTAACACGATTTTCGAAAACGAAACATTTTAAATATCAAGGCGACCATCTCTTAACCAAATAGTTATGGTGACTTTCTTGGCAAAAGAATGATGATTACTTTTAATTTCCATTTTAATTTAACTTTAATTAATTAAAGCTTTACTTAACATTAAAGTTATACAACTTGTATACAACTTGTACAAAAGCCAAAATCACTTCTCATTTGCATACAAAATGTCGTAGGTTTCCTCCTCCATTTCTCTCTTTGTTTGCTTTCATTTTTCTTACTAAAACTCATAAAATAAAACCCTTAATATTATTTCTAATAATTATTAAGTGTACTAGTTAATTAGTGGGTATGTTTTTAGAGCTAGCCTTACTTGGATTTTTGGGTGAAGATCATGGGTGTTCTTGGGTGAAGACAATCCGATCTAAAATTTATTTTAGATCCTCGACGATAACCATCTAATTTAAAGGTGTCCCCGCACACTAGTTTTTCATTTTTGTAAATCGCATGCTTTAAATGTTATGTGTTATATTTATTGTGTTTATGATCACCTAGTAGTCGTATGTTAAATTAGGAGACAAAAATCGAAAAATAATATTTGGGTAACACATTAATATCACACGGCAATACCCCTTTTTATTTGGTTAATTTTTCGTTTTAATTTTTGTAAATTGCATGCTTAAAATACTATGAATAAAATGGATATGAAAATATAATTAGTTTATGTTTAGGACTTAAAATGAAGTTGTTATGAAATTTAAAGGTTTTAATGTGTTTATGTGTGTTCTTGAACTTTTGTTGTTATTCATGTGTTTAAATGATTTTTAGTTATGTGTGTTAATATTTGTATACGATTTTCACATATGTTAAATATATAAATGATATAAAGTAAATTAGTTATTGAATTAGAAGTATACAAATTAAAAATAAAACTTTGAACATATACATACACATACACGGCCAACTTAAATAATTTGGACCAATTTTTAGTTTTAATTTTTCTAAATAACATATTATAATTAGTTTAGTTAAAATGGACTTGTATGAAAAATTTGGGAAAATTACATAAACATATAAAAATTTGAGTTAAAATTGTTCATATGAAAAATAATTAAAGTTCTTCATAACTTCATGTGTTCTTCACTTAGATGACTAAGTTGATCCAAAATATTTATAAGTTTTGTTATATTGTTGTTTAAAATACTTTAGTGAATAATCACAATAATAAACATATAGGTTAAATAAACTAAATCTTTAAAATATAAAAGTTAGAAATTTAAAGTGAGTAAAAACACTATTCATAAATGAAATAAAATATTTAGTGAAATTTGTAAACTAGTTAAATCACTTTAGTATAATTTAAATAATTAGTTTATAAAAACTTTAAGTCAAAATCGATAAAATAGAAAACGAAAATAAAATACCTAAGTATGTACCTAGGCCACGGTTTTAGCTTAATTTTGGACTTAAAATTTATTTTGTCACTTTTTATTTTTATCACTTAAGTAATTAAATTAGTTAAAAGTAATGATTTATTAATAAAAATAAAAAAAAAGGAAATAAATAAACACACACTATACAACTCACGGTTTTACCACTTAAAATAGGTCATTGTTGATCAAAATGAATTTGTCACTTAGTCACTAAATTTGATTAGTCATTAGGTTTATATTTTGTTGTATAACGAATCAATAATAAAAAGAATCAACAAAACCGATTAAAATAAACGTTACATGTATTAAAAATGAACAATGTCGCGTGTTACTACCTTTGCTTAAACTGGATGTGGTTATACGGACTATTTAAAACGAACCACGACAACCCCACTAAAATTTGAAACCGCTTAAATTTTAGCTAAGTATACGACTAAATCTAAACCGAGTTTTACTTTTGAAATATCATTTAAATCACCAAGTATAAAATGAACTTAACAATTTGATTTAAAATATATTTCAAAATGACTAAGTACAAAATGAACTTAACGACTTTAAAACTAGGATTTTATACTTAGAAAATAAATGAATTAGTTTTATGTTTAGAAATATCTTAAGTATAAAAATACGTACAAGTACAAAAATACGAATAAAATACAATGAATAGTAAATACAATGAATAGTAAACACAATGAATAGTATAATACGGTGAATAGTAAATACGTGAATAGTAAAATAATGAATAGTAAAAATATTTAAAATTTACAAACGGACTCGAATAAATTATTTAAAGTTTTCTATGTGTTCCGTTTATCTGAAGAACTGTTAGAATTAAAATTTCATTATACAAGTTCGACGATACTAATTAATATGAATTATCACTTGAGTATATACGAATGAGAAAACGATAAAGAGAGTACTTGTTAAATACTCGGGTGTCTGTCATGTTGCGAATCTATTGTGCCATCGTTAGAAAGGTAGCCGCATATGGGGACACTTTGGCACCCTATGAATTGCCAGTGGTAATCTAATGACTCTCTCAGTCGTTATTTAACGTGACTTTCGCCCTATGAATCGAATTCGTTCACGGGCCCATATGAGGTAATTGGAAAATGACCATTCCCACCCGGGGAATCTGTCGTAGTGTAATAGTCGCACCAATAGGGTGGTGTATGCATACATTAGACAAGGGATTTGGCTGTCCTTATTACCTACTTGATATCTTTAGCTTGAATGACTTGACCGTTGAATGTTTCCGGCCCTTCAGCTTCTGCGCAGGCCTTGCTTTTGTAGGGTTTTGCATGTTTCCATCCTGACTTGTTGTGGCTCATAGGACAACGTATGATAGATTATCCATGTTGTATTGAATATTAGGTAGTTATCACGTACGCTACTTAGTGTTTGATCTGATGTACGAGTCTGAGTAACTAGTGCACTCTGATGGCGGATCATATGGGTGATTTACCATGAGAGTACACAAGCCACTCTGTAGTCAAGACTCGCGAGTTATGTTACTATATGAATAATTGAAAAGGGTCGACTACCCCGATTATGATTGAGATGATGATGATCTGCTTACGCGATTATGATAGAGATGATGATGACCAGCTGACACGATTATGATTGAGATGACGATGATCTGCTTACATGATTATGATTTGAGGTGACCTGATGATTTTCTTGCTAGGTGATATGATTTATGATATGTTATGTTTTATGAATTGTATTATTGTATGTTTAATTGCGCTGATTTAATTACATGCGCATATGTTATTGTTATGTGTTTACCGCTATGGGTTTTATATGGCTTAGCGTGTGCGGGGCATAATCGAGTTTGAACGGCATTTTCCCGTAGGTACCCCGAGGCTACATTGACGATTTATATCAGGGGATTGAAGGCCTTATTTTGTATTTTGGAGAGATGTAATCAAACTTATACTCTGTTATCCTAAACTCGTACTATGTATTTAGAGTTTTATTACGATTAACAGCTGGTTTTGTAATATATAGACTTAATTAATTTTCCGCCTTAGTTTAATTAAAGTCACGAAAAACCAGGTTGTTACAACGTGTGTATGTCCTGACCGAGTCTGAAGAGGGTGCTGAGGATATTATTGATGTCGACGTCATCACCGGTAAATTTCTAATTAACCTCGTACCAACACTTATGTTTATTCGATTCGGGAGTTTCATTATCTTTTAATTCCTCCCAAAATTTATCAAACAATCCATCACACAAATTTCCTTTACGACCTCCTATATTTAAAATTCTTATCAATCTCTTAATATATCCTTCTAAAAAAAAATTGGTTTTCATACGTTCTCTATAAAAAAAATACCCTTGAAAATTTTTGCTTGTTCCGTCAAATCTTTGTAACGTATTTTGAAACACTTTCGAAACTTCATGGTTCAAAATTTTTATTCCTCTATTTCTAAAATCTTTGAAATTGTTTGCTACTATTTCCTCCATTTTAGAAATATACATACAAAAATTTTAGATACTTACGTCATCCATTATTATAAATTTCAATCTTAACCGAAATATGATTTTAACATCTCCGTTTCATCTATTAACATTATAATAACAACTTTAGGAAAATGAGCTATATCAACAAGGTTATCCATAATCTCCTAAACATTTTATTTAATCATTCAACGATAACCTATATTTCCTTAATTTTATTAAAGCTCATATTCTCCTTATGATCACTACGACTTTTATCCATTTTCCCTAATTGTCGTTCTTTTCCCTAAAGGCTATGTATCTTGATTTAGTGGTCATTCAAAAGTAACAATAATAATATTAGATATATACGTTTAAAACTTCTTAAGGGGGTAGGACTATAATTTAACTATATTAAAGTCCTACTAAAATCTGAAATTTCTTATTTTCAAACTATTTTATGGTTATACATGTATTCTCAGAACCAAATAAGTTATTTTTATTCTTAAAACGCTTATTATTTTAATTTCATTTAATTCCGTACAAAACTTCTAGGCCCTACTTTTTTTTTGTGAATCTCTTCCGCATCATTTTCGAAAATAACATTCTAGTAACATCTCCATATTAATTTAAATATCTCATTAATAAATCAAACGCGATTTTGTTCTCCAATATTTTCACTCTATCCGACGTTTCTATATTAATTAGAAAACTCAAACTTTTCAAAAAGTCTTGTTCCAACAAAACCAAATATTATCATCCAAATGCGTAAAATCTCAATATTCTCTCTAACTGCCTTGTTCAACCTCGAGCAGTTATCCACTCTATCCAAGTTTCGGGGACGAAACTTTTCTTAAGGGGGTAGGATTGTAACACCCCGTGTTTTTGTAACACAATTTTATAAAAGAATTTAATTCCTTAAATTAAATTCATCCTTTTTCATTACATTAAATATGCGACTGAATTTTTTTCGCCAAATAATACTAAACTTCCTAAGTATAAATATAAAAATTTTGAAAAATAAAGTATGTTTTATTATATTCAGAATTTAAAAAGAAACACAATTCAAAATTTTATAAAAGTCAACATTTACAATACACTACAAGTTTTCTCAAGACCAAAACAAACACCATTTTGATACACTTCGAATTTGAACTTTATTCTTTCATATTCGAACTCGATAAATCAAACAAAGAATCTACGACAATTTTCTCAACGACAAATTTCGGCACGCAAATCGAGGTAAATCTTGACCAAAGTGGCCGAGCCACTTAAGGTGATTAAATCACCTAATCTTTTTTCAAATCTACTTACATATAATTCTAATCTAATTAAAACTAGTTAAGGTTAATCATTTTGTTTAATACTAACAAGCCTTATTTAATTATTATAAATTACTATTTCGTTTTGATTTAGTTAACACTTTCGCTAAAAATCAAAATAATGAGTTTCGCTAAGCCTAAACTGATAAACTTTTTGACGTTTGGTTATAATGATTTAATTCGATAACATTCAACGAAAAAAATATATATTTCAACCCCTCGAAATTTTTATTAAAAATTTCGAGGATCCTAAGGCCAATTTTTGTTTTGATCACCCTTCAACGTTTTTCTTCATTTTTATTTTTGATCTTACTTCGAACCACTATTTTAAAATCGTATATTTCATTTCGAGACTTTTCACGTTCGCGCAAATCGAAAATTTCAAAAACGAAAAATCGAGACTTGGTCTTGTCATGTTGGCCGAAAATTTTGGACCTTCTTTGGTCTTAGCTTATCCTCTTCCATTCCTTCTTTTTCTCTTACACCACCATGTCTCCTTTACTAACAAGTCTCCTCACTTACAAGCCACCCTAAGACTCTTACACTCCTACTAAATCATCATCACTTCTTAACTTAATTTAATTTAAAGATTAAACATTATTACTACATAGTTATATACTACATAATACAAAGCTTACAATTACAACCACACTACTACTACTACACGACATACACACACATAACACACATCAAACTTTTCTTTCTAAGTCTTTTCATTTTTCTCTAAATAAACACATACTCAAGAACTTGTAAGCACAAACTCATCCTCATTCTCAAGCTTTCCATGATCTTCATCTTCTTCCTCCTTATTTTTCTTCTTAAACATTTACTTTCTTGTTTTGAATTCACTACAACACTTGTTTAAATTCTCCACTAAATAGTTTAGCAATCACAACCTCTTTTAAACTTGTAAATAAATAAGAACATAAAATCGTATTTATGAAAAATTTAAAACAACACCTAAACCTAAAATACTACAACATTTTAAAATTGTTAGTATAGTTAGTTTAGTTTTAAAATAAATTACTAACTTGTTATTTTCATTTTTATGTACTACTTCTAACCAAAGACGAGGAGCAAGGTGGAGGCATCGACTTGAGCCAGTTTGACCATATCATAGACCCCGACAACTTCTAAGCTAATTCGCTCATAACCTAATTAAGGTGCTTCTCGCACACTTATGTGATAAGCGCCTCGTAACTGATTTTATGTTATTTTCCTAAGTGATGTTATAATTATATTTATGATGTTGTATGTCACATAATTATCATATGTTAAATTAGAAAACAAAAATCGAAAAATAACATTAGTGTAACAATAACAAAACCCACGGCCTACCCCCCATTTTTAGTTTAATTTTTCGTTTTAATTTTTGTAAATTACATGCTTAAAATACTTGTAATAAAATGAACATGAAAATATAGTTAGTTTATGTTTTAGACTAAAAATGAATTTGTTATGAAATTTACATGTTTTAAAGTATTTAGTTGTGTTCTTGAAATATTGTTATTCTTGTGTTTGAAATGATTTTTATTTATGTTTGTTAATGTTTTGTATATGATTTTTACACAGGTTAAGTAGATAAATAATATGTAGTAAGTTGGTTATTGAATTAGAAGTATAAAAATCAAAAATAAAAATTTAGAACATATACATACATATACACGGCCATTTTGATTTTAATGGACCAATTTTTAGTTTTAATTTTTCTAAATAACATATTATGATTAGTTTAGTTAAATTAGACTTGTATGAAAAATTTTAGGAAATTATATAAACATATAAAAATTTGACTAATTAAAGTTCATATGAAAAATATTAGGGTTCTTCATTTATTCATGTGTTCTTCACTTAAATGACTAGTTTGATTCAAAATGATTATAAGTTTTATTTTTGTTATGGTTTAAAATCATTAGTGAAAAATTACAAAAATAGTTATATAAGTTAAATAGACTAAATCATCAAAACATAAAAAGTTAGAAAATTAAAGTGAGTAAAATCACTATTCATAAATGAAATAAAATATTTAGTGAAAATCGTAAACTAGTTAAATCGCTTTAGTATAATTTAAATAATTAGTATATAAAAACTTTAAGTCAAAAACCGATTAAATTAGAAAACGAAAATAAATTGCTAAGTATTGAAGGCCACGGCCTTAGGAGTATTTTTGGACCCAAAATAATTTTGTCACTTTTTATTTTTATCACTTAAGTATTTTAATTAGTTAAAGTAATGAATTATTAATAAAAACAAAAAAAAAAGAAATAAACAACCTAACCATATACAATCCCCACGGTTTTACCATTAAAATTGGGTCAATTTTGATCAAAATGAATTTGTCACTTAGTCACTAAATTTGACTTGTAATTAGGAATATATTAGATTGTAAAATGAATCGTTAATAAAAAGAATCAACGAAACCGATAAAAATAAACGTTACACGTATTAAAATGAACCACCTCGAGTGTTACTACCTATGCTTAAATTTGGATATGGACAAACGGACTATTTAAAATGAACTACGATAACCTCGCTAAAAATGGAAACCGCTAAAATCTTAGTTAAGTATACGACTAAATTTAACCGAGTTTTACTTTTGAAATGTTATTTAAAATGACCAAGTACAAAATGAACTAAAAAAACTTTGAAACTAGGATTTTGTACTTAAGTTTAAATCGAGTTTTACATTTAAAATAAATTCTCAAATCACTAAATACAAAACGAACCTAACGACTTTGAAATTAGAATTCTATACTTAGGAAATAAACTTGATTTTTGTACCTAAATAAAATATCTTAAGGTATAAAAATACTAAGTATAAAAATATAATAATAAATACTAAGTATAAGGAAATATACTAAGTATAGAAATACATGTACGTATAAAATACGAATAAAATACAAGGTATAAAAATACGCATACGTATAAAGATACGTACAAATACGAAATACTAAAATACGAACACGTATAAAAATACGGTGAATAGTAAATACGATGAATAGTAAATACGATGAATAGTAAATACGATGAATAGTAAATTCAATGAATAGTAAATACGATGAATAGTAAAATAATGAATAGTGAAAATACTTAAATTTTACAAACGGACTCAAAATAAATATTTAAGTCTTTCTATGTATTCTGCTTATCTGAAGAACTGCTAGAACTAAAATTTCATTATACAAAGTTAGACGTTATATTTAAGTTACAGAATTGTCACCTATTTTGAATGAACGAGGAAATAAGAATTTGAAGGAATGAACTGCTTGAATAAAATACTTGGATTGTTCGCCATGTTGCGACTCTTGAAATTCGATGTTAATGAGGTAGCTGTCTATGGGGACTTGGGCTCCCTCCCAGAGTTGCCCAAGGCTTATAACGATCTTAAGATTCGCTATTCTAAGACGCGGTATATACAACCTCAGGGATGGGGCAACATTGATATTTCCGTGGGCCCATAGATAGTAAGTGGAAAATCCAGCCCCACCCGGGGGTACCCGTCTAAGGTGATAGTCGTATTTTTCGTCGGTGATACCTTTTTAATAGCGAATACGTATGATCCTCGATTAGATGGTGTATGTAGAGGTGGCAATCGGGTCATTTCGATCGGTTTCGGATCAGTTTGTTTCGGATCGATTTCATTTGGTTTATTTGTATTTTCGATTTCAATTCAGTTCAATTCGATTTTGTTTCGATTACGAGTCTCTATCGGTTGTAGATAATTTTGGTTCAATTCGGGTTCAAGTCGGATTAATTTCAGATCAGTTGATAATCGAGTCGAGATATGATCAAGCCAAATATTATTCGAATCGGGTCACATTCGGATAATATATGAAAGAATTGTAACGTCCTCAATTTTGATTTCATTTTCCACTTGTGTACTTCTAAATTTTCGCATATAAGAGTTATGTGAAAAAATAAATATGTTGCAAAATACGAAATAAAAGTTTAAAGGTCTTAGATTTTATATTATTTTACAGCTTCGTGTTTCGATAAGTTTATCCGTCTCATACTAAATTATAATATTGTTTTTAAGATGCAACTTTAATTTGGAATAGTCTTGTTCTATTATGTCCTACATTGAAAAAATAAGAATGTAAATGTGATGAATTTGGTATAAATAGTCACAATATCCCACATCGAAAGATTACCTAGTTATGAAGTGATATTATGTTATAAATAGGAGTCATTTTTATTATTTTCAATTATCAAAACAATTAATACTCTTAAACACTTGGTTAAAGAGTTAAAAAGTTGATTTTGAACTTGTATGACAGTTGTCATATAAAGTAGCCTTTAATATATACGGAGTATATATTTATATATGAGGTAAATATTCTTTTGGTTTGAGTCGAATCGATTATTTTTCAGTTCAGTTGTCATCGGGTTCGAGTGAAATAAATTCGGATTTAAAACAGTTCAAGTTTATTCGACTATGGGTCTTTCCAGATATGTGTTGAATTTCGTTCAGTTTCAGTTCAGTTCAAGTCATATCAAGTTACGGATTAAGTTCAAGTTAAACTTTTCAGATGTTCGGTGGGATGTCGATTCCAACAATTTCAGTCGGTTTATCTGGTTCGGTTCCATTTTGCCAGGTCTAGGTGTATGTATACATTAGACAAGGGATTTAGCTGTCCTTATTACCTTAGGTATCTTTAGCCTGTCAGCCTTGTCCGCTTTGTCGGCCCTGATCGCTTCTGCGCGGACGTCTAGTATGTCAGCCTTGTCCACTTTGTTTGGCCCTGTCTACTATAGCGCGTTTTACGTCTGCATGCTTCCGCCTCGCTAACGAAGACTCATTTGTCATCACATGTTGAATGCATTTCCTGGTCTTGATTGATTATAGTCTGAATGACTTGATTTCCTGAGTATTGAAGTACGATTTAATGAGAATGATTATCTATGAGTGTTGTTATGTTACGTGATTGGATTTGTACGCATGTTTGAATCATCATGCTTTCCTTATGTGTTACATGCCTACTTGCTATTTGTTTTTATTTATTTATTTCCTTTATATAATGCATATGTTTTAGAATTGCATGTGTCGAAAGAGTGTGCGAGAAAATGATGAGAGTTTAATGCAGGTACCCCGAGACCAACGCCTATTGAATGCTGGGGAGAGTTACCTTATTTATTTTGTACGCTTTTGAGAGAATGTAATCGAATAACTCTGCTTTATCTTAAACTCGTATTATGTATACAGAGTTTTATGACGATAACAGCTGGTTTTGTAACATATAGACTTAATTAATTTTCCGCCTTAGTTTAATTAAAGTCACAAAAAAAAACCAGGTTGTTACACCTTGGGCAACTCAGGGAGGGAGCCCAAGTCCCCATATACAGCTACCTCGCTAACTTCGAATTTCAAGAGTCGCGACATGGCGAACAATCCAAGTGTTTTATTCAGGTAGTTCAATTCCTTTTTCTCAATTCCTTATTTCTTAGTTTAATCGTAACATGTATTATTTTCTAAAACAATAATATATCGTCGAACTTTGTGTAATGAAATTTTAGTAACAGCAGTTCTTCAGGTAAAACAGGACACATAGGAAAGCTTAATTATTTATTTTGAGTCCGTTCGTAAATTTTTAAATATTTTTCACTATTCATTATTTTACTATTCACCGTATTTACTATTCATCGTATTTACTATTCATCGTATTTACTATTCACCGTATTTACTATTCCTCGTATTTTTATACGTATTTGTATTTTAGTATTTCGTATTTGTACGTATTTTTATACGTATGCGTATTTTTATACTTCGTATTTTATTCGTATTTTATACGTATGCGTATTTTTTATACTTCGTATTTTATTCGTATTTTTATTAAGTACATGTAATATTAGTATTTATTATTTTATTCTTATACTTAGTATACTTACATTTTATACAATTTTCATACTTAGATATTTACTAAAGTATCAAATTCACTTTTATTTCCTAAGTACAAAATTCTAGTTTTAAAGTCGTTAGGTTCGTTTTGTATTTAGTGATTTGAGAATTTATTTTAAATGTAAAACTCGGTTAAATTTAGTCATATACTTAACTAAAATTTTAACGGTTTCAATTTTTTTAGCGACGTTGTCGTAGTTCATTTTAAATAGTCCGCATGTCCAAATCCAAATTTAAGCATAGGTAGTAACACTCGAACTTGTTCATTTTAATACGTGTAACGCTTATTTTTATCGGTTTTGTCAATTCTTTTTATTAACGATTTATTATACAAACAAATATAAACCCAATTACTATTCAAATTTAGTGACTAAGTGACAAATTCATTTTGACCAAAATTGGTCCAATTAAAGTGTAAATGCCGTGAGCCTCTATTCATTTTAGCCATTTATTTCTTTTTATGTTTTTATTAATAATTCATTACTTTAACTAATAAATTTACTTAAGTGATAAAAATAAAAAGTGACAAATTCATTTTAGGTCTAAAATAGACATCCAAACCGTGGCCTCTTACACTTGACCATTTTTATTTTCTTTTCTAATTTATTGGTTTTGACTTAAAGTTTTTATATACTAATTATTTAAATTATACTAAAGTGATTTAACTAGTTTACGATTTTCACTAAATATTTTATTTCATTTATGAATAGTGATTTGTGACACTTTATATTTCTAACTTTTATATTTTAAGGATTTAGCTTATTTCACTTATATATTTATTATTGAAATTTTTCACTAATGAATTTAAACAACAATAAATTAAAACTTATAAATATTTTGAATCAAACTAGTCATCTAAATGAAGAACACTTGAAGAAATGAAGAACCCTAATATTTTTCATATGAACATTAATTAATCAAATTTTTATATGTTTATATAATTTTCTCAAATTTTACACACAAGTCTAATTTACCTAAACTAATCCTAATATGTTATTTAGAAAAATTAAAACTAAAAATTGGTCCATTTTAATTAAGTAAACCGTGTGCATATATATATGTGTTCCAAATTTTATTTTTTTGATTTTATACTTCTAATTCAACAACTAACTTATTTTATATCATTCATGTATTTATCATATGTGAAAATCATATACTAACATTAACACACAAAAGTAAAATCATTTCAAACACAAGAATAACAACAATATTTCAAGAACATATAAACACTTTAAAACATTTAAATTTCATAACAAATTCATTTTTAGTCTAAAACATAAACTAATTATATTTTCATGTTCATCTTATTACAAGTATTTTAAGCATGCAATTTACAAAAATTAAAACGAAAAATTTAGTGAAAATTAAGGGGTAAGCCGTGTGGTTTTTACATGGTCAATAAATTCTATTTTTCGATTTTTACCTTCTAATTTAACATACAATGTTTAGGTGACAATATAAATCATACATGCAATTGTAACATCACTTAGGAAAAATAACATGTAATCAATTACTAGGTGCTTATCACATAAGTGTGCGAGAAGCACCTTAGGTTAGGTTTAAGAGTGAAAAGATCAACAGTTGTCGGGGTCAATGATGTTGTCGAATTGGCTCAAATCGACGCCTCCACCTTGCTCCTCGTCTTTGGTTAGGATTAGTACATAAAAATGAAATAAGCAAGTTAGTAATTTTATTTAAGCTAGACTAACTAAAATGGAAATTTAAAGTGTAGTATCATTTTAATGTTTAAGTGGTGTTTTAATTTTTTTATGATTTCGATTTATGTTCATATTTAATTGTATGTAAAAAAAAAAATAAGTGAGTATTAAATAAAAATGGTGAGGAGTTTATTTAAGTGTTCAAATAAATTTAAGCAAATAAAATGAAAGCTTTAAGGAAGAAAAGAATTAAAGAGGATGAAGATTCAAATGGTGTTCTTGAGGTTGCATGAATATGCTTACTTGTTCTTGAGTATGAGTTTATTAGAGAGAAAAAGACTTAGAATATTTTGGTGTTTGTGTGTGTGTTTGTACGTGTAGTAGTAGTTGTGTAGTAGTAGTTGTAGTGTATAATTATATATTGTAATTAGTTTGTTTAAACTTTAATTTTAAATAAGCTAGAAGTGATGATGAAATTAGTAGATGGTGTAAGTGATTTAGACATGGTAGGAAAGTAGAGAAGAAAATGGAAGAGGATAATATTGACCCTTGGGTCAAAAATCTCGGCCAAAACAAGTCAAGAGGGCTCGATTTTTCGTTTTTGAAATTTTCGATTTGCGTGCACGCGAAAAGTCTCGAAATAAAATATATAGTCTTAAAATAATGGTTCGAAGTAAGATCGAAACTAAAAATGAAGAAAAACGTTGAAGGGTGATCAAAACAAAAATTGGGTCTAGGATCCTCGAAATTTTTAATAAAAATTCGTTTAGCCGAAATATATATTTTTTTTGTTGAATGTTATCGAATTAAATCATTATAACCAAACGTCAAAAAGTTTATCAGTTTAGACTTAGTGTGATTCATTATTTCGATTTTTAGCGAAATTGTTAACTAAATCAAAATGAAATAGTGATTAACCTTAACTAGTTTTAATTAGATTAGGATTATTTGTAAGTAGATTTGGAAAAGGATTAGGTGATTTAATCACCTTAAGTGGCTCGGCCATTTTGGTCAACATTGACCTCGATTTGCGTGCCAAAATTTGTCGTCAAGAAAATTGTCGTAGATTCTTCGTTTGATTTATCGAGTTCGAATATGAAAGAATAAAGTTCAAATTCGAAGTATATCAAAATGGTTTTAGTTTAGGTGCGAGAAAAATTATAGTGTTTTGTTTTTGGGAAAATAATTGAGCGAGATTGTATAATTATTGATTTCCTAATTATGATTAGCTTAAATTAACACGGGGTGTTACATGGTTCGATCCATGATGAGTCACACGGTCGTACCTGACTCATTATGGGGCTATGCTCTTTTGTCAGCTTCTCTTATACTTAACCGAAGTCCGTCTAAAGCTGTTGACAAGACTCCATACGAGTTATGGAAGGGAACGGTCCCTAACTTGTCCTTTATTCAGGTTTGGGGGGGCGAGGCTTATGTCAAGTGGAGACACGAGAATAAGCTCGGCCCGCGATCGGTCAAGACATACTTTATTGGTTATCCAAAAGGAATGCTTGGTCATTACTTCTATTCGCCTACTGAACACCGAGTTTTTGTTGCGGCTAGTGCAAAGTTCTTAGAGAAAGAGTTTCTCGAAGACAAGAGAAGTAATAGAACCTTCGATCTATCGGAGATTCCTGAACCAACAACCGAGCAACCAATGGAGGAAACTGTTCCTTCTTCGTCTGCTGCGGTTAATATTTCCTTGGAACCCAGGAGGTCGGGTAGACTCTCCATTCCTCCAGACAGATACATTGGTATGGTCGAGGAGAATGGGAGAGACGACGTTTTACTCCTTGAGAGTAACGAACCCGTAACCTATAAAGGTGTCATGACATGTTCCGACTCAAAGCTATGGCAAGAAGCCATGCAATCCGAGATGGACTCTATGTATGAGAACGATGTATGGGATCTGGTTGACTTACCTGATGAGGTTAGGCCTCTTCAGTGCAAATGGCTTTATAAGATAAAGCGATCTGTAGAAGGACAACCAGATATATACAAAGCTCGACTAGTGGCAAAGGGTTTTACTCAAGTGCAACGATTGCACTATGATGAGATCTTTGCACCCGTAGTCATGCTTCGTTCCATTCGGATTGTCTTAACGATTGCCGCCTTTCATGACTATGAAATTTGGCAAATGGACGTGAAAACCGCCTTCTTAAACGGTCATTTGGAGGAGGAGTTGTACATGGTACAACCCGAAGGTTTCACAGATCCTGAAAATCCTAAGAAGGTTTGCAAGCTTAAGCGTTCCATCTATGGACTTAAGCAAGCTTCACGGAGTTGGAATCATCGCTTCGACCAAGTGATAAAAGAGAATGGATTCACTCGATCGGTCGAGGAACCATGTCTATATATCAAGTCGAGTGGGAGCAAGATTGTCTTCCTAATACTATATGTCGATGACATACTTTTGATTGGGAATGACATACCTCTCTTAACTTCGGTAAAAGTTTGGTTAAAGAATCATTTCCAGATGAAAGATCTGGGTGAGGCACAACGAATTTTGGGGATCCGTATCTATAGAGATAGATCACGACGGATGTTATCCCTCAGTCAGGAGTCTTATATAGATAAGATTCTTGAGAGGTTCAGCATGACCAACTCCAAGAAGGGGAACCTTCCAATGATCTCTGGAGTGCAATTGAGTAAAGCTCAAGCACCAAAGACATCGGAAGAGGTCGAGCGCATGAGTCGGATTCCTTATGCTTCGGCTATAGGATCGATCATGTATGCCATGATATGCACACGTCCGGACGTGGCATATGCATTGAGTATGACGAGCCGATACCAAGGCAATCCAGGTGGAGCACCTTTGGATGGTCAGAAGAACATTCTTAAGTACCTACGGAAGACTAAAGATTGGGTATTGACTTATGGAGGAGACACTGAGCTATGCGCAATCGATTACGCAGATGCTAGTTTCCAAACGGATCGAGATGACTCGAAGTCTCAATCTGGATTCGTTTTTACTCTTAATGGCGCTGCGGTCACCGGAAAAGCTCCAAACAAAGCTGTTATAGCAGATTCAACGATCGAGTTCGAAAGTACTATGTCGCTCGTAGGTCGCGAAGGAAGCTATATGGATGCGTCAGTTCTTACAAGGACTAACTGTAGTTCTTAGTTCGAATGACCCGATCACCATCTATTGCGACAATAGTGGTGCTATCTTCCGCCGAAGGAGCCAAGTCCAAGAACAAGTCTCGTGACGCGTGCAAAGGAAGGCTCACATGATCCGAGATTACGTGGAGTAGAAGGAGATAGTGATTGACAAGATTGCTACGGATGATAACGTAGCAGATCCTCTCACTAAACCGTTGAGATATGATAAGCATGAAGGGCACGTTATTTCCATGGGAATTAAGCGTTTTCCCGAGTTGTATTAGTTGTTTGTATGGATTAGACACGTGTATCTTTTTCATAAACCTTCTAATAAAAATCATCGTTTTGTTTTATATATTGTCTTTCATGAGGGTTGTACAGACAACGTTGAACACCTCAAAGTGAACTGAATTACTTTATATTTTGTTTTGGTCCGTGATCGCCTACACGAGCTGATAACTCAGGCAATTATTTTGTGACGTCGATTGATGGTGGGTTCAACGAGCCATAAGTCAAAGCGTTGGTGATCGATCACAGATCTTGAGGTTCTTTGAAATCGCTACAGACATTTTGTGACGACTACATGGAGTCCTAAATGTTTGAGAAGATTAGGTGCCGGGTCGTGGATAGGACATCCTTAGTGTCCCTAGAGCCGTTTCTTTTGTCTATCGACTGTCTCTTGATGTTAAGGCAGATTTTGGGTGACTTTGGTTTCTTTCTCACGGTCGACTGTATGCAGAGGCCAAGTAGATTTTCACTGGGTCATTTCATGCGCGCTTTACATCCTGCAGATTCGAAAGTTGAGGGAAATATCCAAACTTCTATCGAGTTATAATACTTTTCTGGGCCACTCGAGGAGTCAGAATCGAAATGCATGGCCATGCTCGAATATTGATTCGTTTATCAGTTAAGTTACTCTCTAGTCGGAAACCACTCTTGATACTGATCGCTTGTGAACTACGACCTTTGAAAGTACGGGCTTTGCAAATTGGTTTACATTGAGTGGGAGAAATTTATTATGGATATGAGAATCGGTTATCGCACATACACTTGTACGGACAAGTGGGAGATTGTTGGAGCTAGTGTCCTCCACAGTTAGTGCAATAACATAAATAAATCTCTAAAGGTACACAGGGTACATTTTGTATTTAATCAGTTGATTAACGTTTATCGATAACGGTTGGCTTCTTTGGATAAGTTTGGCGTTATTGTCATACAGATAAGCGGTGATCAACTGGTCCCTAAGAGTCACACCTAAAGGATGTGTTTGAGAGATGTGATTATTTGAGAAAATAATCATATCGATGCCTTATTTAATGACTAAAAGGTTAGTCAGTGTTGTTTGACTAAAATGTTAGTCAGTGTGATGATGATACGGTTATTTAATAATGATTAAATAATATTAGCTGAGACGAATTAAATGTAATTCGTGAATTGAATATAAAATGTTATATTTAATTATTGTATATAATGTAAGCTAATTAAACATAAACTGTTATAATTAATTAGCAAATTATAAATATAAGGATATTTATATTTAATGATATATTATAGTCGGTCCATGCAGATGACACTAGTAATATATGTTACATTATATAAGCAGCTAAGATGACCAAAAGAAAGGGTCGATGGTTTTTAACCATGGTTTTAACAAAACCACTTGTAAGGAACATGGTTTACTAAAACCATGGTCTAAGTACATTGTTTTGTAAAACCATGGGTGGAGCACATGGTTTTGTAAAACCATGGGTGGAGCACATGGTTTTCTCTTTAAAACCATGGACTCCCTCTCTATTTAAGTGAATTCTCTCCTCCTCTTCTATAGAGCGAAAATTCATTCACTCATCACAATAACAACACAAAACTTGAGAGAAAAAACAGTTTTCCTCTCTAAAATTTTCTAGCGATCTTAAGGGCATATCTCATCTCATCTCATCTTGGGTGTAACAATTAGGAGATACCATATTTTTGGTATTGTTCTTAGGCCATTTCACAAGGATTAAAAGGTTAATTCTTAATCTATTTATTATGTTATGCAATTTCAATTTATGACTATAAATCATATAAAGTTTTCATTATAATCCTGTGATTTTAAAGGACTATATATGGATATAATCCTACAGTTTGGTTCTCATTTGGCCAGTCTGCGCAGCGCCTTTCTGAATCAAGCCCCTATTTTTGGGGGACTGGTTAATGACTTTTTCCTTCCTTCAACTGTCACATTCTAGGGTTTGTTGACTAGCCTTTGCCTTGGTTGTTGGGCTTAGTCTTGCTTCGGCCCATTTCAGTAACCGGACACTTCCGAGGTCCCTTTATAAAGTTGTATCTAGATGTGCTTCGTGCTCAGGCGACTATATGGAATTCTGGGCCACCGCTGAGCCTGGACATCCCGAGGTTGACTCTTCTACTTAGGTTATCAAGTCGGCCCCCTAGGGGGTCCTCTGGCGGACCGATGCGGATATGCCGGACATCTTTGACTGATCCGACCTCTGAAATTGGCCGGTGCTGCCAGACCTGATGAGGTGACTTGCGAAGCAAACTGTCGAGGTTGTTCATACTTGTCGGCTCCTTCACTTTGATGCCATCGACCCTCTTCCTCCAGTCGTAGGTCGTTGTGTGTCTCGGGCCAAACGACATATTTTTGGCCCAAACAATAGCCCCGGATTTTCTGCCAGACTGAGCAAGGAAGAAGGTAGAAAATCCCATGTGCTTGGGCCAGGTTTCCTGCTCTGCTGAGGACGCCTGTGCTGCGCTTGTTCAGCTGCACTGTTGAGGAGGTATGCATTGTGGTGTATTACTTGTCTACTTAGCGAAGTTTGGTGTCGAGCTTGCAGAAGGTGACGTTGTCCTTCTGAGCAAAGATGGTAAGTAATTCCTCCTGTTCAGATCTGTCTTCGTGCCTTGCTGAGGGTGACCATGTCTTGCTGAGGATGGCTGGACTTTGTCGTATTTTGCTTGGTTGACATTGTTACTTTTGTGTTGCTTGCCTATTTAGTGGAGCTGCACACCTAGGGCGTGTGACTGACGTCGTGTCAGGCGAGGTTATCAGGAGGTCTGAGGCGGCTGGGGGAAAATTAGAGACGCTGAGCGAGTCTGTAGATGGAGGAAAGATGTAATCTCGAGTTCAGCACGATCCGAGGGGCAGAGGCTGACAAAGAGCGTCATGAGTTGGCTGTTAGTAATAGGAGGGTTGCCGCCAAACTTGCTGTGGTTACCAAGAGATGCGAGGCCGGTGCAGCTGGATTCTAACGATAAAGAAGAGTTGTCTAACATGAACACTGGAAATGCTGAGACTCTCGCAGCCCCGGCTGATGCTGAGGGCGATAGCCATGTTACCCCTGCTGAGGAGGAGGCGACTACCTCTGATGTCGGTAGCCTGACGGGCAGGCTGTAAGTGTATGTAGCCTGGGGGACAGGCTGTAAGTGTACGTAGCCTGGCGGGCATGCTGTAAGTGTATGTAGCCTGGTGGACTGGCCGTAAGTGTACGTAGCCTGGCGGACAGGCTGTAAGTGTATGTAGCCTGGGGGACAGGCTGTAAGTGTACGTAGCCTGGCGGACAGGCTGTAAGTGTATGTAGCTTGGCAGGCAAGCTGATGGTGGTGGAATCATGTTGGATGTTGTGCAACTTGTGATTGTTGGCTGACGTCCTTCCTGACTCCTACAGGTAGGCTGTCAAGGGGGTAATCTGTTGTGGAACTTGTTGAGGTCTGCAGTGCTGGAGAGGTCATTCAGCCCCGAGGGGGTTGTACGATGTGGTATCCAGCCCCAGCTGAGAGTAGCGTGAGGCGTCTGTGTATGTATGTACGTGTGCGCGCGCGCGCGTGTAGGAGCCTTAGCTAAGAATAGCGTCGGGCGTATATGTATTGTATGTATGTATGTATGTATGTGTGTGTGTATGTGTGTATGTATGTATGTCGTGCATGCACATGTGGTAAGTTAAAATGCCGAACCATCTTAAAACTTACTTATGTAGACGTCGTGTGGTTAGCCAGGGCGAGCGGTGGGATCTCCGCACGTAGGCGCCACCGCCACGCTCCCGGCGTATGTACGTGTCGGCCCATTTGTATGTTGTGAACCAGCTGGGTGATCAGTCCAGCTGGGTGTGGCTGAAGCCCTTCTGTTCCATGTTGCGATCACGCGAAATTGGTTTGCTATGGGCTGACCGTTGGCGTTTTTGCCAACGGCCCTCCGATGCTTAGGTTAGTAAACTTGGTAGAGGAAATTGTACTTACTAAAAAAGAAAAGAAGTTACAAGAAAGGCTAAGTATGAGACTAAATATGATACTTCCTGAGATGTATAGCGTTCCAAGGGCGAGGGACCATCTGACCCTCCAGAGTCACCAGGCGGTAAGCCCCGTTTCCTGCTATGCTTTCTATCTGGTAGGGTCCTTCCCAGCTGTACGCGAATTTTCCCGCTCTGGTGTTCTGGAACACCTTTCTGAGTACCAAGTTGCCTACTTGAAAGGCCTTTATTCGAACATTCTTGTTGTAGTATCTGCGCATTTGTTTGCATCTTGACGCTAAGATGGTAGCCATGTCACTGAGCTGCGTCAATTGTGTCCAGTGGCCTTTGGGCGATTCCGCCTGATTCGGCTCTGCTGTACCGCATCCGTATCGGTGTGTAGGTATCCTTACCTCTGCAGGAATGACTGCCTCTGTGCCGTATACCAGGGAGAACGGAGAATGCCCCGTAGCCTCCTTTGGAGTGGTTCTGTTTGCCCACAGCACCATTGGCAGCTCGTCTGCCCACTTGCCACCTTTCTCCTCCAGTTTCTTCTTCAGGTTATCCATAGTGGACTTGTTGGTAGATTATGCCTGTCCGTTAGATTGCGGGTTATGTGGGGTGGACTGCAGAAAATCTATGTTCCATCTTGCACAGAAAGCTTCCGTTTTGTGGGATATGAACTGCGACCCATTGTCACAAATGATTCGTGCAGGGATTCCAAACCTAGTGAGTATGTTTCTCTTTATGAACGAGATAACCTGCTTGTCCGTTACTTGACTGAATGCTTCTACCGCAATCCACTTCGAAAAGTAATATGTCATGGCGAGCATGTATACGCGCTGACCGGGTGCGCAGGGTAGTCTGCCAACAATGTCCATCCCCCAGACCATAAACGGCCAAGGCGACACCACGGGTGGAGCATTTCAGCCAGTCTTGTATTTGTCTGCGGTGCATGTCTCTGACGGGCGTCACATTTCCTGGCGTACTCGACAGCGTCCTTTCTCATCGTAGGCCAATAGTACCCCATCCTGAGTGCTTTGTTGGACAGGCAGCGACCACCAGAGTGGTTGCCACAGTCTCCACTATGTATTTCTTCCAGAACGGCCTGAGCATGATCAGGCTCCAAACATCTCAGGCACGGTCCGGCTGTAGACCTCCTGAACAGTACCTCGTCGATGAGGAGAAATTTCGAAGCTTTCATCCGGAACTTTTTGGCCTGAAGCTTGTCCTGTGGTAGCTTCCCATCTCGTAGCCATTCGATGTAAGGGTTTGTCCACCTAAGTGCTCGTTGTTCCTGGTGTTCCTCACTACTGCTTTCTTGTTCTTGTTGTTCTGTTGCCGCTGTTGTGGAGAGTGAGAAGTTCTTTGGATCTCCTCTTTGTCTTTGAAGAGGAACTCGTCATTGCTTGGTCGTCTGCATGGATCTGGTTTCGTGATCGCCGAATGTAGAGCGTGCAAGATTGGGATTGTCGTGATGGAGGTGGAGCGGAATGTTGCTCCAAGGTTGGCTAGAGCATCAGCGTGTGCGTTTTGATCCCTCGGAATCTGTTCGAACTCAACTTCGTCGAATCTCTTTATGATCGTGTTAACAAGATCAAGGTATGCCACCATTTTTGAATCTCGAGCTGCGTAAGACTTGTTCACGTGGTTAACGATAAGTAAAGAATCACAAAATATTTTGATAGATTTCACCTTTAACTCGATGGCCATGTTGAGTCCCATGACAAGGGCCTCGTACTCAGCTTCATTGTTGGACGCTTTGAATTCGCATCGAACCGGCTGGACTATGTACTCCCCTTATGGTGACGTTAGTACAAGCCCCACTCCTACTCCTCTTTGATTCGCGGCGTCGTCATTATCACGAGTCCACTGTTCAGTCCTCACTCTTTGCCGAAGCAGGATCTCGTTGTCTGCGCCTCCTTGTAGGCTTGGACTGAAGTCTGCCACAAAATCTGCAAGTGCTTGTGACTTGATGGCTGTCCTACTGTATGTCATACCCACTGAGGTGGACTGACCACTTCGCCATTCGCCCTGACAACTCTGGCTTACGCATGACAGCCTTAACAGGATAGTTAGTCCGCACAATAATGGTATGACTTTCAAAATAAGGGCGTAACTTTTGCGATGCGATCACAAGCGAATAAACGAGTTTTTCAAGAGGAGTGTACCATGATTCTGCATCTAGTAGACTTTTACTTACGTAGTAGACTGGGAACTGACTCTCTTCTCCCTCTTTACGCATCAAGGCTCACGGCGCGCCTTTGAGCCTGCATAAGTACAATAGTAGGTCTTCTCCTTGCGTCAGTTTTGATAGTAGTGGAGGCTCAGCAGGATAGGATTTCAATTCTTTGAATGTTCTGATGTGGTCGTCTGTTGGGGGCAGCTTTGTTCTGCCATTGCTCGTACGTCAAGCTCAGCTTCTACTCAAGGATGTTGTCCTGCAAGAGGGGGTAGTTAGCCTGAGTTAGAACGTGAGGGGGAAGTGGATTACCTGGGCGCTGGGTGTTCGATGTGATCTTTGGTGGTTCTGCTTTCTGACGGGTGGTTCCTACTGGATCCTCTGCCACGGCCAGTCGCGTCTGCAAGGTCTCGTTTGCACCTCTAGGGGCCTCTGTGGGTTCTGGTGCACATCAGGGACGTACTGCATGTTGAGGTCGTCGCCCGCAAGTTAAGCGGGATGCGTGGTGTCCTCGGTCTCGGGCGTGTTGTGGACGACAACCTCCATGTCCAGCGACTGCCGCCTCGCAGTAACTCCCTACTCCGGCCGTTAGAGGCGACTTCAGACGCTATGGACTGCAGCTGGGCGTTCATCTTCCTCCTCAGGTTGGCTGTCTACCTGGTCGAAGTTCTCGTGGCTTCTTTGGGCTCTTCTACAAGGCCTTCACTTCCGGCTGTAAGGTGGTCAAGCCTTCCAATAATGAGATAGTGACGTCGTCGTTGATCCGCAGATTGGGTGTTACAGCATGACTGGGAGTTCCGTTGTAAACTGAGTGGAACTCGTCGTATACATTCACGTATTCGGGCTCCGAGGCACGACTCTTTGAGGAGTGCGACCTCGACTCTTTGGCGGGGCCAGGTTTGCTAGGATGGACCAGCTTGTTGAAATGTAACTGCTTCGTTGGGGAATCCTGACATGTTGACTTGTTGACCGGTTGAAACGAGAGACGTATGTTCCGAGTTGACGCACGAAGTTAGATCACCAGCCCCACGGTGGGCGCCAATTGTTTCGGCCAAATTTAGTCGGTTTGTTAATTTGACTCGTAGAAAAGGGGTATAGTGATCTACTCGGTTTATAACTCGGTTTTTATGATGATTAAAGTGCGAATGAACGTAAAAAGAATGCAAAAAGGAAAAGTGCGAGAAAGGTAAATGACACAAGAGATTTGGTGACGCGGAAAACCCAATGTGGGAAACGACCGCGGGGGGATATGTGTCCCGCCTAATGTGCTCCACTAAATAGTTGTACGACAAGCAACAAAGTACAATGTAATTATATCGTAGAAAAACGTAAAGTGGGGGTGCTCAGGTGGTATGTAATATTGGCTTCTGGGGGATTTGAGTAGGTGTTGTGATTGAGTGTTGAAAAATATGCCATAGCCTCGCTGGAATCTTGCTCATCTGCTTTATATAGAGCTGGGGAGCTGATTTAGGGTTTGGTTCCTGCTGAGCGGGTCTGCAGGCGCCTTTTTCGGAACTGCTCCCTATTTTTGGGGGAGTGGTTAATGACTTTTTCCTTCCTGCAACTGTCACATTCTAGGGTTTGTTGACTAGCCTTTGCCTTGGTTGTTGGGCTTAGTCTTGCTTCGGCCCATTTCGTAACTTCTGGACACTTCTGGAGGTCCCTTTTATAAAGTTGTATCTAGATGTACTTCGTGCTCAGGGCGACTATATGGAATTCCAGGACGGCTGTTGAGCCTGGACATCCTGAGGTTGACTCTTCTACTTAGGCTATTGAAGCCGGCCCCCCTAGGGAGTCCTCTGAGCCAGACAGAACATCTTTGGCGATCCTGGCGACTCTTTGAAACAGACTCTTTGGCTCTTTGGCAGACTGATGAGGTGACTTGCGAAGCAAACTGTCGAGGTTGTTCATACTTGTCGGCTCCTTCACTTTGATGCCATCGACCCTCTTCCTCCAGTCGTAGGTCGTTGTGTGTCTCGGGCCAAACGAGATATTTTTGGCCCAAACAAAGATCATCATATTCTTCATTTCATTTTCTTCTTTAAACTTTTATTTCTTGTCTTAAATTTCTTAGAGCACTTAGATTAAATCTTCACCATATATATTTAGCAATCACTTCCTCTTTAAACTTGTAAATATTTATGAACACAACACAAATCAAAATAAATAAAATCTATACATCACCTAAACATAAAAATATTACTACACTTAAAAATTTTAGTATAGTTTAGCTTGTTTAAATAAATTACTAACTTATTTATTTTTCATTTGTATGTACTAATTTATCCAAAGAAGAAGAGCAAGGTGGAGGTATCGATCTTAGCATTTTCGACAATATAGTGGATCCCGACAATTGCTAAACTCTTCACTCACTCAACTAATTAAGGTGCTCTCGCACACTATAATTGCTAGCACCTAAACCTAATTGATTATATGTTATTTTCCTAATTGATGTTTTGAGTATAAGCATGAGTTATTATATCACCTAAGTATTGCATGATAAATTAGAAGATAAAAATCGAAAAATAAAATTTGTGTAACCTTAAAAAAACCCACGGCTTCCCCCTAATTTTTCACTTAATTTTTCGTTTTAATTTTTGTTAATCATATGCTTAAAAGACAATAATAAATGAGTACTAAAAATATAATTTATATGTTGATGTTCATTCTTTATATTTTGTTCTAAGTATTAAACTAGTAGTGCGACCCGTGGAATCCACGGTCCGTGTCGTTTTATCGGTATAGTGCTTGTTGTATTTTGTTCCTGTAATTGGCTTGCTGTCCAATTTAGTATCTTGTTTTTTTTCCTTAAGCGAAGATAGGCATTCAAAAGTTGTAGTTTAACCATGTAATCACACGGTAATCCATGAATTCATCGAATCATATAATGTATTCAATTATTCAAAAGTGTCAAATTTATATTTCTAAATGGCTCGTTTGTCATCCCTCCATGTATCTCGTTCCTTGTTTTTTTTTTTTTTAGTTTGTTGTTTGGTGTCCTTTGTTTGCCTCTTATTTTGTTTTTCTCTTTCTTCGTCGCTTGCTTTCTCCTTTTCCTACCTGCATTATATTTTTTTTTTTTTTTTTTTTTTTTTTGTGTTGTGTTAATTACGTTTGTATGAGTGTACTCATTTGACTTTCTTCTCCTTTTTGGTCGTTGCATCTTGTTTTCCTTGCTGGGGTGTTTTTCCTTGTTCTGCGGTGGGCATTTGGTTTGTTGTGTCATCATCTGGTGTTAGGACATGTTCTTTCCAGCTTTTTTTTTCAGCTCATTTCAGTTCAGTTAGCACATTTTAGTTTAGTTCAGTTCAGCTTCATTCAGTTCAGTTCAGATCAGCTAATTTTCGTTCAGTTCAGTTCAGCTTCATTCAATTTAGCTCAGTTATATTAATTTCAACATACAATATTATTATTATTTCGATCCAGATTCATTTATTCGATTCGATTCGATTCATTCGATTCGATTCATTTCGATTTAGTTCACTCGTTTAATTTAGTTTAGTTCATTCGATTGATTCGATTCGATTCGAATCTAAAAGTCGAAAGAAACGGAGTTCTTAGTGTCTTTTGGATCTTCAGTTCTTTTTCGTTGGTGAAGCTGTTGTATCCTACCTTGACCTTGAATTTGCATTTTTTTCGACATAGTTTTGTAGTATTTGGTACACTTGTTGCTTTTCGTCCTCATGTAGTTTTCATATAGTTGTCAAAATTTAAAGTTCGTATTTTTAACCACCACTGAAATACATGGGCTATGTTTTTTTCCTTGCTATTTTTATTATGTCTATCAGTTTTTTGATGACTTTTTCGGCCTCCTTGTTGAACAGCACTACGGTTGTTGATTCCGTTTGATCCGATATTGTCACCATTAGCTTATAAGGATTATGTTCGCTTACGTCAAGTTTGGGAGTCTGATCATTGGATTATTGTCTTAGTTTAATTTGTTGGTTTATAATGTGGTCCTTTTAGCGTTTTCTAATGTCATCTTTGTTTTTGCCTTCTTTATTTGGTTTCAAAATCCGGTGTTTGGTGATGTAACACCCCGTGTTATTTTAACACAATTTGATAAAAGAATTTAATTTCCTTAAATTAAATTCATCCTTTTTCCATATAATAAAAATGCGACTGAATTTTTTCGCCAAATAACACTAAAATTTCTTAAGTCCAAATTTAAAATTTTGAAAAATAAAGTTTGTTGTATTATGTTTAGAATTGAAAAAGAAACACATTTCAAATTTTTATAAAAATGAACACTTATACTTTTCCCGTCTCTGAAATTCGGGTCAACAATTTCAAAGACGCAAATCAAAGTCAAGCCACTTTATATTTTTTTCCATAAATCACGTACAAAACAATTACACATCAAAAATGTAATCATTTTGATTATTATTTAATAAACAATATTATATTAATATATAATTACTATTCATTTTCTATTAAACTAGCTTTTTTCTAAAATGTCGAAATTCTAAGTTATACTTAATTTAAACTGATAAACTTTTTGACGTTTGATTATAATTCTTTAAATCTATAACATTCAACTAAAAAAATAAATATTTCGACCTAGGAAAGTTTTATTCAAAATTTCGAGGATTAAGATCCGATTTTTGTTTTTATTACCTTTTGAAAATTATTTTTATTTTTATTTCCGATTTTATTTTAAAACACTATTTTAAGATCATATCTTTTATTTTGAAACTTTCTGCGATCGCGCAAATCGAAAATTTCAAAAACGAAAATCGAGCCCGAAAATTTATTAGAACCTTTTGACTTAGACTTTTTCAAAGTCTATCCTCTTCCATTTTCTTACACAATTACTTACACCTTTATTTTTATCATCATCACTTTTATTTTCTTTATTTAAATTTAAAGTTTATATATAATAATAATAATAATACATATACAAATATGATACTAATACATTAATACTACCATTTTTCATTTCCATCACTTTTAAAATTTTTCTAAAGTAATAAATAAAATATTTTAGTCTTAGAATTTAAAAGAAGAAATATTTTCAGAAAAATCGTCAAGCAGCGCACACATTAACTTTTATCGCTTTTGACGCCCGACTTTTTAAAACTGACCAAATTCGAGGAAAACATTTTAAAACACAAAATAGACAAATTCTACACTAAATAGTAATGTAAGACCTATTTTGGCTAGTTGAATAATTTGGTCCCCTAATTTCATTTAATTAAACTTTATATTTCATTAAAAACCAAAACATATCTAATTCATTTAACCTAACATTTTACTAACATCATTTCCATAATTCACAAAGGCAAAATACATCATTTTTCTCTCCCATTTTGGCCGGCCACCTTACTCTCTTTTTCTCTCTTTATTTTCTTTCATTTTTCACTTAAAACTTCCTAAATAAAAACCCTAAATATTACTCTAATATTACACTAGTATTCTTGGACATCTTTGGGTATTTGGAGCTAACTTTCAAACCGGGTTTTCAAGGTTAACATGGGTTTTGGGTGAAGACCAATCCGATCTAAAATTTATTTTAGATCCCCGACGATTAACATCCTAATTAAGGTGACTAGCTTTGTCTTGTATTATCTTTTTAGTAAATTAATTTGTTTTGTTATTATAATTTTATGAGTATGAAAATTATGTTAAATATGTTAAACATCATTTATGTGTGCTTATATGTTTATGTGTTGTATAATAAAATGATAATAAATAAGTAATAATGATAATAGTATATTTGTAGTAATATTGTTCATATGCTAGTTAAATTAATTTTGAGCATTTTAATTTATGTTCACATGATTTCTATGTTTAGTTATGTTTTAATTGAGTAGTAGTTATATATAAAAATTATGTGAAATATTAAAAACGAGTTTAAAGTGATTAAAAATGAAAAATAAAAATATATACATACATGAGCATATACACGGTTTTCCCTATTTTTTTTAATATATTTTCACTTTTAATTTTTGTAAATAATATATTAGAATAAGTTAGTTAAAATGGATGTTACCATATGAAAAGAATTAATTTAGGAAAATAAATTATAAGTTATTAAAATCAAAAATGGTGTTCTTGAGCTTTACTTTGATCTTCATACTTGTTCATATGATATTCATGTTGATGTTCATCATTGTTGTTCATTTTGATTATGTTTTATATTATGTTTGTTTATAATTTGTGTTTATGTTTAGTTATTGTTTTATATATCACTTAGTATTATACTATAAATCAACTAAAACATTATAAATCATTTAGATTAAAAAGTTAGAAATTTAAAGTGTTGAAAAACACTATTCATAATTATAAATAAAAGTTTAGTAAATTTCATTTTAGTTTAAACCGTTTTAGTATAATTAGAATAATTAAAATATAAAGACTTTAAGTTAAAAACCGACAAAATCGAAAAATGAAAATTTGGAAACTACTACTACCTACTCACGGCATTTTCACCATTTTTAGGTTAAAATTTACTTTTATCACTTTTTAGTTTAATTGTTAAAATAATTTAATTATTAGTTAATAAGTTAGATTTAAGAAATTTAAAGAAATAAATCAATTTTTGTATTAGATATGTTGTACACGGCATTTTCATTTTTAATTGACTAAATTTGACTAAAATGAAATTATCACTAAGTCACTAAAGTTAAATAGTAATTAGAATTGAATTTTTGTATAAATTGTTTTAGTTATAAATGAAATACGATAAACCGATAAAAATATGTAACCGTTATAAAAATGAACTAAATCGTGTGCTACTACCTTTGCTATTGGATTATTGAGCTTGGACATACGACTATAAATGTATCATCCCCGATACTATCATTAACTTAAATAGATAGATGACTAAATTTAACTAAGTCTCGTTTTAAAATAAATATCATTGATCACCTTTTATAAACCGAACTTAACGTTTTTAAAACTATGATTTTCGAATATTTTCATAAATGACTAAATACAAACCGAACTTAACATTTTTAAAACTAGACTTTAGAATATTTTCAAAAATCGCCTAAGGACAAAACTAACCTAACGACTTTGAAACTAGAATTTTTGTACTTAGCAAATAAAAATGAAATTTTAGTTTATACTTAGGAAATATATTAATATATATGAATACGTATAAAAATACGCATAAATATAAAATACGTACAAGTATAGGAATACGTATAAGTATAAAAATACGAATAGAATACGAAGAATAAAAATACGAATACGAATAAAAATACGTATAAAATACGATGAATTGTGACCAATGAATAAAGTGTCAAGTGAATAGTGAAATACTAAAATAATTGAAAATTTTACTAAGTATAGAAAATTTAAAATGAAGAAGTAAATAACCTAAAGTGTTTGAAAAACACATAAATAAAATTGGACATACTAATAAACGTTTCAATTTAGAAACTTGAAAACATTAATAATTAACAACACTTCAAATAACAAACGAACGTGTTATGTGATCATATGAAACCTACAAATACTTAAACGTTTGACGCTGAGACTAGGAGAGTCTAGTAATATGTGATATGTAATATCAAATAAATAATGAATATTGAGTAAGTTAAATAAAAGGTCAAGCTTGGGCCTCAGATATGAAAACGTCAATCGTGAGTGAAGTGGGGTTAAGATAGTCTTGTAGCGGACGCCACTATCTCGACCTTATTCGTGTGTCATCTCGAATAGTGTGGTATAGCCATGAGATTATGCTTTGTGCATCCCGCCCATGCCGTTCGCCTTAAGTCGTATAGCACATTCGTACAAGATAATGAAAAATTCAACTCTTAGTGGGTCAGGCTTTAGGAAATAGTCGTTTATCCCGAGTTAAGGTGCTCTATGAATAGCATAGCCTACTCTTAAATTGGATATTAGTGTATGCATACTAGACTAGGGTTTTATTCCCCTATTTCGCTAAAGTTATCAGGCCACCGTGACCTTATTGCGATTGTCATCTCACGGTTCTCGCCTCCTTGCCGTGTTTCGTTCTTAGTGGGCGCGACACTTGCATTCGCTCTTACCTCGCGTAAAGATTACTTGACGAGATTGTATCTCAAGTTCAATCATTTCGAACACTAGAGGATGAGATGCAAGTATTATAGTATTCGGCGTGGTTTACGAAGTCGAGTAAGCCTCTGCACTATGGAAGTGAGATGCAATCGATCAGTACAAGGGCCTACTCGGTGGTCGGGCTCGTAGCGGTATGTGTTGTATGCATTATATGATTAAATGAGAATGAGTGTGTACCATCTTCGAAAATTAAAGACCACAACTTTCGAATTGAATCAGTGCATGACGAGAATGTTACAATACGTATGTTTGTTGCGATCCGATATCGCTTTGAAATCCTGCCGTGTATCTATGATACAAATGATATGATATTATCACATTATCTCCGCTTTCTAATTGAATAGCATGCCTATATGATTTATCGCTTTAAATCGCATGTTTATTATGACTAATATGTCTTTACATGCTATATGTTTTAAGCATGTTTATCGTTTTATCATACTATTATAGTTATAAAGCGATAGTAATAAACCAAAGTAATTGAAATCGAGGGTAAGTATGAGCATAGCTAGTCACTGTCCGCTCAATGAGCATCCCCATAGTTTATTGTGCGGGACGTTAGGTGGACCAGGAGTCGGATTTTGGATGGGGCCACGAGACGCTTTTATGCTTTACTTTTATTGTTTTCCGAGAGATATGTAATATATAACGCTACTCTTTTAACTACCGTATTTAGAGTTGTATTATTCAACTCTCGAACGAGGATGTAACATTTTGGGTTTATGTATAAATAATGACTCTGGTTTAAGACTTAATTAATTTCCGCCTTAGTAATTAAAGTCGACTAAAAACCAAAGTTATTACGATTGGTATCGTAGTCGACTCGTGGACCAGTAACATAAATGGCCTAATGCGATTTATGCTTACCTAACGAGAGACACCTGGGCCAGACATTCATATTGTATGTCAGGCATAGACTAATAGGATCAAATAATAAATTAGATTTTCTTTTATTAGATCACTTAAATAAAAACTCTAAATCGCTTTAAAGTGTGAGGATGGGTAGAAACCTTAAGGGCCGACCATAGGCTTAGGATTTTTAAATAACGAACTACTTCCCTCAAAATAAAATACACTAATTATCGTATGCTTGCTACTTGCTGATGTGACTAACTAAAACTAACAACTATCCTCGGATATAAAATCTAAGTAATAAATTTAATTCTCGAAGAACGAAGCCATTAATCGAATACATGACGACAAGACCACAAACGCAACAAGTGGAGGCACCAAGGACCTTACAACTGATAAGACGTTCAAGATCTCGAAGATTTCTGTCGCGGAGAAGATTCCTACAACTTAACCTAATTATCCTCTTCAACACAAATTTTTATTTCATTCTCCTTTAAAAATTTTAACCTCTGTAACCTTTTCCTTTTAACTCTCTAATTTCCTAAACTTATAATTTCTAATAACTACTTCTCAAATGAACTTTCATTCCTCTTCCTTAACCTCGCAAAATGATTTCATTTTTTCTTGTCAATTCCTTAAACTCCTTTTAATTTATTCTCAAAAACCTTCAAACTTTATTTCATTTCAATCTCTTAAACTTACTATCTCTTTCAAAGTTTGTAAATTTTCTTTAAAATTATAAATTCTAATCATCTTCTAAAAGTTAACATTTATGTTTTCCCTTTAAAATATCTTTTAAACTTATTCCTATAATTCTAAAATTTTATTTCGTAATTTTACATATCTTTGAAACTATTTTGTTTTAAATTGTATATCCTTTATTATATACTATCAAATTTGATTATTTTTAAGTTTTTGAACTTACCAATACCTTTCCAAATCTTAAACCTTCAAAGTGAATTTTAATCTTTTCTATTAGCTTCATAAATATATGTTTAAAAATTTTCTTAAGGGGGTAGGACAAAACTACAATGATTTTAAGATTATCGATTAAAGTTTAAAGATTTAAAAGCTTTATTTCAACCAACTTTAAACAATATATATTTAATTTCAAATAAAATTATAAATTGTTTTATTTTAAAACCCTTATAATTTTAATTTAAATTCATTCCGCATAAAACTTCCAGGCCCACCTTTTGAAAATCCCTTTGAAATCAATTTCAGAAATAACAATCTAGCAATATTTCTATATTAATTCAAAATATTCTATTTATAAATATAAAATGTTTATATCCTTCAAATCTTTCCACTCCATCTAACATCTTTATAATAATTCAAAAATTCAAACATTTTGAATAATGTTATTCTACCAAAATAAATTGTCATTATCGAAACTTATAAAATCTTGATATTCTCTCTAACTGCATTGCCTAACTGCGAGCAGTTATCCACTCTATCCAAGTTTCGGGACGAAACTTTTCTTAAGGGGGTAGGTTTGTAACACCCCGTGTTATTTTAACACAATTTGATAAAAGAATTTAATTTCCTTAAATTAAATTCATCCTTTTTCCATATAATAAAAATGCGACTGAATTTTTTCGCCAAATAACACTAAAATTTCTTAAGTCCAAATTTAAAATTTTGAAAAATAAAGTTTGTTGTATTATGTTTAGAATTGAAAAAGAAACACATTTCAAATTTTTATAAAAATGAACACTTATACTTTTCCCGTCTCTGAAATTCGGGTCAACAATTTCAAAGACGCAAATCAAAGTCAAGCCACTTTATATTTTTTTCCATAAATCACGTACAAAACAATTACACATCAAAAATGTAATCATTTTGATTATTATTTAATAAACAATATTATATTAATATATAATTACTATTCATTTTCTATTAAACTAGCTTTTTTCTAAAATGTCGAAATTCTAAGTTATACTTAATTTAAACTGATAAACTTTTTGACGTTTGATTATAATTCTTTAAATCTATAACATTCAACTAAAAAAATAAATATTTCGACCTAGGAAAGTTTTATTCAAAATTTCGAGGATTAAGATCCGATTTTTGTTTTTATTACCTTTTGAAAATTATTTTTATTTTTATTTCCGATTTTATTTTAAAACACTATTTTAAGATCATATCTTTTATTTTGAAACTTTCTGCGATCGCGCAAATCGAAAATTTCAAAAACGAAAATCGAGCCCGAAAATTTATTAGAACCTTTTGACTTAGACTTTTTCAAAGTCTATCCTCTTCCATTTTCTTACACAATTACTTACACCTTTATTTTTATCATCATCACTTTTATTTTCTTTATTTAAATTTAAAGTTTATATATAATAATAATAATAATACATATACAAATATGATACTAATACATTAATACTACCATTTTTCATTTCCATCACTTTTAAAATTTTTCTAAAGTAATAAATAAAATATTTTAGTCTTAGAATTTAAAAGTAGAAATATTTCGAAAAATCGTCAAACGCGCACACATTAACTTTTATCGCTTTTGACGCCCGACTTTTTAAAACTGACCAAATTCGAGGAAAACATTTTAAAACACAAAATAGACAAATTCTACACTAAATAGTAATGTAAGACCTATTTTGGCTAGTTGAATAATTTGGTCCCCTAATTTCATTTAATTAAACTTTATATTTCATTAAAAACCAAAACATATCTAATTCATTTAACCTAACATTTTACTAACATCATTTCCATAATTCACAAAGGCAAAATACATCATTTTTCTCTCCCATTTTGGCCGGCCACCTTACTCTCTTTTTCTCTCTTTATTTTCTTTCATTTTTCACTTAAAACTTCCTAAATAAAAACCCTAAATATTACTCTAATATTACACTAGTATTCTTGGACATCTTTGGGTATTTGGAGCTAACTTTCAAACCGGGTTTTCAAGGTTAACATGGGTTTTGGGTGAAGACCAATCCGATCTAAAATTTATTTTAGATCCCCGACGATTAACATCCTAATTAAGGTGACTAGCTTTGTCTTGTATTATCTTTTTAGTAAATTAATTTGTTTTGTTATTATAATTTTATGAGTATGAAAATTATGTTAAATATGTTAAACATCATTTATGTGTGCTTATATGTTTATGTGTTGTATAATAAAATGATAATAAATAAGTAATAATGATAATAGTATATTTGTAGTAATATTGTTCATATGCTAGTTAAATTAATTTTGAGCATTTTAATTTATGTTCACATGATTTCTATGTTTAGTTATGTTTTAATTGAGTAGTAGTTATATATAAAAATTATGTGAAATATTAAAAACGAGTTTAAAGTGATTAAAAATGAAAAATAAAAATATATACATACATGAGCATATACACGGCATTTCCCTATTTTTTTTATATATTTTCACTTTTAATTTTTGTAAATAATATATTAGAATAAGTTAGTTAAAATGGATGTTACCATATGAAAAGAATTAATTTAGGAAAATAAATTATAAGTTATTAAAATCAAAAATGGTGTTCTTGAGCTTTACTTTGATCTTCATACTTGTTCATATGATATTCATGTTGATGTTCATCATTGTTGTTCATTTTGATTATGTTTTATATTATGTTTGTTTATAATTTGTGTTTATGTTTAGTTATTGTTTTATATATCACTTAGTATTATACTATAAATCAACTAAAACATTATAAATCATTTAGATTAAAAAGTTAGAAATTTAAAGTGTTGAAAAACACTATTCATAATTATAAATAAAAGTTTAGTAAATTTCATTTTAGTTTAAACCGTTTTAGTATAATTAGAATAATTAAAATATAAAGACTTTAAGTTAAAAACCGACAAAATCGAAAAATGAAAATTTGGAAACTACTACTACCTACTCACGGCATTTTCACCATTTTTAGGTTAAAATTTACTTTTATCACTTTTTAGTTTAATTGTTAAAATAATTTAATTATTAGTTAATAAGTTAGATTTAAGAAATTTAAAGAAATAAATCAATTTTTGTATTAGATATGTTGTACACGGCATTTTCATTTTTAATTGACTAAATTTGACTAAAATGAAATTATCACTAAGTCACTAAAGTTAAATAGTAATTAGAATTGAATTTTTGTATAAATTGTTTTAGTTATAAATGAAATACGATAAACCGATAAAAATATGTAACCGTTATAAAAATGAACTAAATCGTGTGCTACTACCTTTGCTATTGGATTATTGAGCTTGGACATACGGACTATAAATGAATCATCCACGATACTATCATTAACTTAAATAGATAGATGACTAAATTTAACTAAGTCTCGTTTTAAAATAAATATCATTGATCACCTTTTATAAACCGAACTTAACGTTTTTAAAACTATGATTTTCGAATATTTTCATAAATGACTAAATACAAACCGAACTTAACATTTTTAAAACTAGACTTTAGAATATTTTCAAAAATCGCCTAAGTACAAAACGAACCTAACGACTTTGAAACTAGAATTTTTGTACTTAGCAAATAAAAATGAAATTTTAGTTTATACTTAGGAAATATATTAATATATATGAATACGTATAAAAATACGCATAAATATAAAATACGTACAAGTATAGGAATACGTATAAGTATAAAAATACGTATAGAATACGAAGTATAAAGATACGAATACGTATAAAAATACGTATAAAATACGATGAATAGTGACCAATGAATAGTGTCAAGTGAATAGTGAAATACTAAAAATAATTGAAAATTTTACTAAGTATAGAAAATTTAAAATGAAGAAGTAAATAACCTAAAGTGTTTGAAAAACACATAAATAAAATTGGACATACTAATAAACGTTTCAATTTAGAAACTTGAAAACATTAATAATTAACAACACTTCAAATAACAAACGAACGTGTTATGTGATCATATGAAACCTACAAATACTTAAACGTTTGACGCTGAGACTAGGAGAGTCTAGTAATATGTGATATGTAATATCAAATAAATAATGAATATTGAGTAAGTTAAATAAAAGGTCAAGCTTGGGCCTCAGATATGAAAACGTCAATCGTGAGTGAAGTGGGGTTAAGATAGTCTTGTAGCGGACGCCACTATCTCGACCTTATTGCGTGTGTCATCTCGAATAGTGTGGTATAGCAGTGAAGATATGCTTTGTGCATCCTCGCCATGCCGTTCGCCTTAAGTCGTATAGCCTGTTAAAATAAGATAATGAAAAATTCAACTCTTAGTGGAGTCGCTTTAGGAAATAGTCGCTTTATCCCTGAGTTAAGGTGCTCTATGAATAGCATAGCCTACTCTTAAATTGGATATTAGTGTATGCATACTAGACTAGGGTTTTATTCCCTATTTCGCTAAAGTTATCGGGGCCACCGTGACCTTATTGCGATTGTCATCTCACGGTTCGCTCTCCTTGCCGTGTTTCGTTCTTAGTGGGCGCGACACTTGCATTCGCTCTTACCTGCGTAAAGATTACTTGACGAGATTGTATCTCAAGTTCGAATCATTTCAACACTAGAGGATGAGATGCAAGTATTATAGTATTCGGCGTGGTTTACGAGTCGAGTAAGCCTCTGCACTATGGAAGTGAGATGCAATCGATCGAGTACAAGGGCCTACTCGGGTCGTGCTCGTAGCGTATGTGTTATGCATTATATGATTAAATGAGAATGAGTGTGTACCATCTTCGAAAATTAAAGACCACAACTTTACGAATTGAATCAGTGCATGACGAGAATGTTACAATACGTATGTTTGTTGCGATCCGATATCGCTTTGAAATCCTGCTGTGTATCTATGATACAAAATGATATGATATTATCTCATTATCCGCTTTCCTAATTGAATAGCATGCCTATATGATTTATCGTTTTAAATCGCATGTTAATTATGACTAATATGTCTTTACATGCTATATGTTTTAAGCATGTTTATCGTTTTATCATACTATTATAGTTATAAAGCGATAGTAATAAACCAAAGAAAATGAAATCGAGGGTAAGTATGGGCATAGCTAGTCACCGTCAATGGCATCCCCACAATAGTTTATTGTGCAGGACGTTCGTGGACCAGGAGCTGGATTTTGGATGGGGCCACGAGACGCTTTTATGCTTTACTTTTATTGTTTTCCGAGAGATATGTAATATATAACGCTACTCTTTTAACTACCGTATTTAGAGTTGTATTATTCAACTCTCGAACGAGGATGTAACATTTTGGGTTTATGTATAATTAATGACTCTGGTTTAAGACTTAATTAATTTCCGCCTTAGTAATTAAAGTCGACTAAAAACCAGGTTGTTACAGGTGATGTGTATTCCACGATGGGTTATTTTGTGTTTTTTCGCTTGTTGGTCTTTCATGTCCGTTTTACTTGTGTCCGGATGTACTTTTTAAGATATTATACTAAACTTGAATAAAATGAGTTTTTAATGAGTAATTTAATTTTTGTTTTTCATTTTTGTTGGAGATGACATGGTTATTATAGTCTGCCTTCACCCATCTACATATTGTCCGTCATGCGTAAATATATTTGAATACTTTTGATTATCAGTAACGTGGACATTGGTATGACTGCAGTATATGTACTTGTACCTTATAAGCTTGTTGGAAAATATCGAGCTTGAGAAAAACAGTTTTCCGTCGATCTTTGGAAATTCTGTTGTATGAAATCAAACATCGTACCACGTTTAAAAATTATACTGGGAATTGGAACTCCATTATATGGTTTAACACTGCCTTTAACGAACTCTCGGGTTGAATTCATTTTGATGTTAGAAACTCATAACACAACAGCCACAAGCCCATAACCCGTCTGCAACCTGCATAGCTCACCCGATTATTATGATTAGAACCACAAACCTTTTTAGTAGTGGGGAATTCGTTCAAGTTAACACAGATTTTTACCACTGAACCATCACGGTTACTCTACGACTCTACGTTTACCTAGTAAAGAACAAACCCACCAGAAGCTAATTAAAGCATTATTTTGTGGAGTACCTAAGCAATCAAAGACTACGACTGCTTAATAATTGATTGGCGATCGTGAGCACGGGGCAATGGTGGTGGCCGTTTTAATACGAGGCAGAGTACAACAAAGTGTTGAGAGCGTCGTCTCAATCGGACTCAAAAACAACACCATAATAATACAACCTCGATTCAATGAAATCTAACGTATATAACAACAAACATACAGATTTAATCAATGACAAAATCCAAACTAATATAAAATACAATTAAAGAAGCAATTGAAATAGAAAATTAAATCAAATAACCTTACAAAATCGATGTACTTGTACGAGCGACATACTTCGATGAGCAACAAATTTGGCCGTTACCCACACCAAGGCATGTCGTCAAGATTGCAATAAACACCGAGCACCAGGTAACTGAATTAACAATCATCACCACCACCAAAAATTTCAAAACATCAAAAGAACCGCAATATAATATTAGTACATAGAACTAAATAGAACAAATTCAACTAAGATGATAAATTAGCGGTTTTCTAATGATAAAATCAAAAACCAATGCTATGTTTTAGGAAAATCTATGGTTGAATTGTTCGAAAACAAATAATTCAATTGAATGGAATGATTTGGATGACTTACGAATGGAACAAAAGGAGGGGGGACTCGACCGTCACCCGAAAACAGACCCAACTCATCGACTTCCGCACATTAATCAATCAACATGTCTCATCGGCGGCAACAAATCAATCAAAACTTACCGGATCCTAAATACTTTTAATTCAATCGCTCATATTCATAGTGAACTTACACGTTATTGTTACAGCAGTAGCTAGATGGACTTAGTGCCACAACCATGGAGGCATTTCGACAATTACGGCATCACCAACGCAGGGATATCGGAATACAGAAAGGAACCTGTTGCTATAGCTACCCGCAGCGCCAACATCGCAACGGCAGATGAGTGACAGCAGCTTGCAGGATCAGAATCTTGACAGCAGGTCGCAAGGACAGCAGCAAAGACTTGACAAAGACTCGTAAGGATAAGAAGACCGTGATAGCGGCTGCGAGGGCGGCAGCGGCTTGATCAACCTTGCGTAAACACGTAGACCTTGACCAAAACAACAACTAAGCGACAGACAACACTCAATTTTTCGAGTAGAACCTGGCGAAGTACAGAAAACGGGTTAGAACCCTACCAAAACCAACAATATACTTAATATCTGCATGAGTACTTGATTAATTAATAAAGACGATCTTTTAAAAATTGTAGTGTAGTATTTGGTACCTCTGCGATTGGCGGTGACATTGTGAAATGAATGCTGAGAGACTCTATCTGATCTGCAAACCAATATGAATTGTTTAAGAAGTCTTATCAATTTACAGCATATAACGAATCAATAATGTGTCTAAATACTTGTTTTAATTTAATGTTTCAGTATTTGTAAAATATACTTAATATGTATCATAGATCTGAGTATATTTCTTTGTAGACTACGTTTCTCGTTCTTCTCTCGAAGGCTCTATCTGCGACGTTGTTTGGCAAGCAAATCTTTAAACCTTTCCGTGAGGTGACCCGTACGCGTGAAATGGCTACGTATAGTGGACCATGGGTTAACACTGGTTTAGGTAGATATACTCCCACCTGAAGTACGTCGATTAAACTAAGCAGCCGGGAATAACATAAAACGTAACTGTGTTCTTGAGAAGAGCCTTTTCTTTTTCGGGGCTTGGAAATATCTGTAAAGTGTAAAAGCGGGGTTTTAAAATAACTATTTACTGCTCAAGTGTGTGGTTTATTTCGGTAAATCACAGTGGTGAAACATTTGGCATTACCTTTGATCACGGGAGATGACCCCGCGCGTTGTGGTTCAGGAACATTTAAGGTACTTGGTTGCCCCTTTTTGCGAGTTCTTTTGCTAGTCGATCCAACTGTGAAACGGTGTAACATGATAATCAAACTACATTGTGGGTATTCGGAAGTTTTTAACAACAATTTAATGCACACGTAGAAAAAAAGAGTAGCAACAGAACCTTGGAAAACACTACCATTAAGTACTGACTCGTAACATAAAATCTAGCTTTACTCTAAGGAAACTACAGCCACTCATCTGTCTCTCTAAGAAAACTACAGCAACTCATCTCATTCAATGATCCACTTATATGTCATTATCTTCCTTGTTGCTGCTACTGTGAACCATTCGTTAACACTTCCTCGTATGAGTTGATAGAAAGGATATAACGTTTAGATTTGATCCTCTATAAATCTCAATGTTTTGGAATTTAGAACTTTGTCAACTACCAGGTCACCAAACTACCACAATATATATTATTATAGAGCCGTTGACCTAAAAATTCCAATATTACTAAGACAATATGACATAACCTTTAAAGTAACTAAAATATGCTACAGTCTGAAATTTGGTTATTGTAAAAATTTTTAGATGACCATAATTTAAGCAATAGTGTTCATAGACTGACAGTAGTATAACCATTTAAAATTAGCCAGATCGCAGTGGTTAAACATTTGCCATTACCTTCGTCCACGGGAGATAAGCCCTCGTGTTGTGGTTCTAGCATCTTTGACGTGCTTGGTTGTCCTTCTCTGCGAGTTCTTCTTGTAGTTAAACAAACTGTGAAGCGGTATAACATGGCAATCAAACAACATGGCGTGTATTTAAAAGATCTTGAAAACATCAATTTGCTGTACAGTTAGGAAAAAGAGTATAAAAGTGTGATTACAAAACAACAATTTACGGAACAGGTGTCAAGTTAATCTTTTGCCATTACCTTCGTCCACGGGAGATAAGCCCTCGCGTTGTGTTTCTGGCATATTTGACGTGCTTGGTTGTCCTTCTCGGAGAGTTCTTCTCGTAGTCGAACCAACTGTGAGGCGGTATAACATGGCAAACAAACGACATGGCGTGTAATTTAAAGATCTGGGAAAAACAATTTACTGTATAGTTTGGAAAAGGAGTATAAAAGCGAAATTACAAAACAACAATTTACGGACCAGGTGCCAAGTTAATCTTGATTAATCGCAGTGGTGGAACTTCTCTCATTACCTTTGACCACAGGAGATGAGCCCGTACGTTGTGATTCTGGCACATTGGAGATACTTCCTTGTTCCTTTTGGCGTCTTTTGCTCCTAGTCGATCCAACTGTGTCACCGTGTAACATGATTATCTGAGAACATGGTGGGTATTACAAAGAATTTCCCAAAAACAGTCAACGTTACAAAGAATCTCCGTCGTAATATGTTCTCTTGAGTCACCAATTTATTCATGCCATACCGAAATAACATTTCAATTCATTCTCTAACTGATCTGTACACAGAGAAAAGACCATCAAAAACATGAAGTGTGACGTAAGAATTAACCTAGCATAATTTATTAGTTCATTATCCCCAAATTACGGGTAATACAATAACTAACAAAATGGGAACTGTTCAAGACAATAGCCGTACAACAGACCTACAAGAGAGCTTTGATGAATTAAGCATAGCGAGGATTTATTTTTCAACTCAGTCAAATTTATGACCACACAATCATTGCACCGACATCGAAAAATGCACAACAAAGAAACCTACAACACAAAGAACAGAGCGACGCTGGTACAAAATGCAAAGAAAGATAACGACGCAAAGACAAAACACAAAGAGTACAGAACACAAAAATCACAGCCAAACCTTTAAGAGTTGAGACATGTAACCCTAAAACTAAAACAATTGAAAGAACTTTATTACCCACAAAAAAATTCAGAATTTTCAATAACTTACAAAATTTTGTGTCTGGTCGTGACGTTGGTTAAGATAGAGCAAACAGATAATTCCAACTAACACCACAAATAGAAGCACTAACACAGTGAACTTAAAAAATTCCCCCAAAACAAAGCGTATCTAAGAAGTCAGCGACAAAAACGGGGTAAAATTTGTTTGAAGCAACCGAGGAAGGCCTAATGAGGGACGGTGACAATTCTACAATTACCTGAATTGATTTCTGAATTGACTAAAACAAACAACTGAATTAGGAGCTCAGGATTGATAGCATAGCAATATGGGGACTTTTGACTTCTCCAAGCTAGGGCGTAGGAGCTGAGGCGGACTGTGTTTTTCATGTTTGACGTGCAAACATCATTTGTGTTTTCCGAGATTTTGTTGACGTGGCAGGAGAATAAGCCGAGTCGCATTTTGTTCTGTTAGGAGGCACGAATAAGTTTTCCTTTTTAAAGTTCTATGTAGATTGTAGGTTGTCAAAAATCAACCGAAAGGACACCATAAACAATACGTTGAGCTAGCTACTCGATAATAGCACATTCGAAAATCATGGGTAAAGCCAGTATTGAATATTCAACTTTAGTAGAAATCAAATTGTTAATATAGCAGCAATAAGGTCCATCAAAACACACGACAAAAAGACGAACATACCAGTGCGATTCTACTATTTCATTACAATAATCATAAAACATTGAACCCGAGCTCATAATCTGCATACTAATACCCAAGCATGATCAAACGAAATCAAAAATTAAGAGACTTTAAAACAAATTGTACTTGACGACTATGGTTACATACAAATTATGGAACCAATTAAACTGACAATACTCAACTTACAAGCTTCGACAAACTGAAATCAGTACTTAATATACTAAATATTGGTTAAAGAAAAAAAAAACTTAAGAAATGATAAAGAGGATGCCTATAATTTGAAAACGCATTCAAACTAAATTGCTAATAAATCGGAAAAAATAGCCATTAAAGTTAATGAAATCAATTTATAAGCATCACCATACTAAAATCACACCAAATTCAAACAATAAAATAACCACAAAACCTAAGCAATTTAAACAATAGAAAATAGTCAATTAAAAGAGGTATGAGTTAAAAAGTCAGCGCACGAACCACATGGCTTGAAGATCGATTATGATTCAGTTACACTCGGGACGAAGAGACTTTAAACGAATCGTACCTGGCGGCGAATACGAACCACTTACGAAGGACGTTTGGGTTTGAGGCGAGTACGACGGAGCCAAAGAAAACGACGACGATATGACGGTAACGGGTGAAGAATTAAGCCCATGTTGAGGTGTGATTTCAAAGAATAATTACAATTAAAAGTTGGGAATTGATTTGGGAATTTCACGATTGAGTGAAGGGCTTTTGGATTTATTAGCAAATCGAGAATTGATTTGGGAATTTCACATCATTTGGGGATTACAATGAAACGCAAGGGTCGGTTTTCTGTGCTGATGTGGCAGAGCAATATGATGTGGCAACCTAAGAAAGGAGTTGGGGATGGTTTTGGGAAATTTGTTGAAAATATTTAGTTTTAATAGTTATATATATATAGAAAGATTGTATGTGTATGAAATGATTTGTTTAATTGTTAATGTTTTATGTATGATTTTCACTTATGTTAATTATACACATAATATAAAAGATATTAGATATAGAATTAGTAGTATAAAAATCAAATATAAAATTTGTGAACATATATATATGCCACGTTTTTTGTACAATTTTTGGACCAATTTTTAGTTTTAATTTTTGTAATTAACACATTATGTTAGCTTAGGTTAAATAGGCTTACTAGTAAAAATTTGAGCAATTTAAATGATAATATAAAAATTTGAGTTAAAAGTGTTCTTGAGAAAATCATATATGTTCATCATTCATTCATGTGTTCTTCATATATATGCTTAGTTTGATTCATAATTTTTATAAGTGTTATTTAAATTGTTGTTTTAATTCACTAGTGAATAACTACAATACTAAATATATAAGTTAAATAAGCTAAATCTTTATAATATAAAAGTTAGAAATTTAAAGTGAGTCAAAACACTATTCATAAATGAAATAAAATGTTTAGTGAAAATTGTAAACTAGTTAAATCACTTTAGTATAATTTAAATAATTAGTATATAAAAACTTTAAGTCAAAAACCGATAAATTAGAAAACGAAAATAAAATGTGTAAGTGTAAAAGGGTGCCACGGTTTTAGGGTCTAAATTGGACCTAAAATGATTTTGTCACTTTTTATTTTAATCACTTAAGTAATTCAATTAGTTAAAGTAATGAATTATTAATAAAAACAAAAAAAGAAATAAATAGCTATATATAAAAGAGGCCACGGTTTTTCTATTTAAAGTGGGTCAATTTTGATCAAAATGAATTTATCACTTAGTCACTAAAGTTGAATAGTAATTAGGATTATATTAGATTGTATAACAAATCGTTAATAAAAAAGAATCGATGAAACCGATAAAATAAAGGTTACATATATTAAAATTAACAAGTTCGAGTGTTACTACCTTTGCTTAAATTTGGATGTGGACATACGGACTATTTAAAATGAACTACGACATACGTATAAAAATATGTATAAATACGAAGTATAAAAATACGAATACGTATAAAAATACGTAGAAATACGAAATACGAAAATACGAATACGTATAAAAATACGATGAATAGTAACTACGATGAATAGTAAAATGATGAATAGTAACCGTGATGAATAGTAAAATAATGAATAGTGAAAATATTTAAAATTTACGAACGGACTCAAAATAAATATTTAAGTTTTTCTATGTGTTCTGTTTACCTGAAGAACTGCTATAACTAAAATTTCATTATACAAAGTTCGACGATATTTTTCTTCCTCTTATGAGCTTATGTTTGATGATGAGTGAAATTTTTGTCTCTATGATTTCGAGATTTCTTCGTATTTGTCACCTAAGGAGGCTTTGATGGATGAGCGTGACGATTTGTTAGATGAGAGAGATAAGTTCTTTGATTTGGATTCTCGTATTGTGCCTTTGAAACCAAACGCTAAGTCTTGGTTTGAGTTTGATTCTTTTGTAATGCACATTATTCTTTACAAACAATTTGTTAGTCTTCTTACTTCGATTTGGTATGATTTATCATGTTTGGCCCATTATGACCACTTTTGTGTTGATTGGTCGATCTTGTTTGACTTGTTAATGAGCTCTTTGACCGGTATTTTATATAATTAGATAGTATGTAAATATTTCTAAATTTTGTTAGTAGATTTTGCTTTGCTTGGTTTTGCATTTTTGTAGGTAACACATTCTACTTCAACTTGGCGGGATCAAAAGCTTGTGCAAGTTCTATTCTTATGGTGACCACCACTTTGCGCTTTACTTTGTATATTCTTTTACTCTTTTTCCGTTTCACCCCTTCCCCTATTGTGAACATTGAGGACAATGTCCGATTTTAGTGTGGGGGAGGATGCTTTGCATTGTTAATTGTGGTGGTTATGGAGATTGTGGTATTGTTGTGGATTTATGTGTTGAGAAGTTCGGAGAATGTGTTTAGTGTACATATATTTTTATTTTTGTTTGTCTTTTATTTGAAAACTTTCAAAAATCCAAAAAAATTTAAAAATTTTAAAAACCCAAAAAGAGTGGTGATGACTTTTCTTGACGTGACTTAGTTGATTATCTAGCTCGTTACTTGGATGATAACACTAACTAGAATAACTTAGTCATGCATCTTTTTATTGTCGTTGATTAAGCTCCAAGGGTCACTTGTCGGGTGTGATTTCAACTCCATTACTCCACCCTTATTGTACTTAGTGAATTGGTTATCTCGTCTCAAAGTAACCTTTTTGGCACGATTATCACAAAAATTACAAAAACTACAAACAAAAAAAAAATTCACAATAAAAGCTCGTTTCTAATTTGTTTTGCAAGATGCTTTGATCTTCCCAAGGTTTTTTAGCTTCCAAAAGTTCAAATAACGGGTTGTGGTGACCACTTCGATGCCGCAACTAACAGTCACTTTAATTAGACCGAGTGGTAAAGAGTGAAAAACCCGTAAGCTATTGTCGTGTACTCAGTTCGTGCTGAGAAAACATGCGGTGTGTCGGTGGCAATTTAGCGAGCGTGGGATTAGCTACACCTGGTTCCAAAGGAAAAAAAAAAACAAGAAAAGGAAAAAGAAACAAAAAGAAAATAATATGGAAGCTATCTACTTTTGTGAGCACTTAACTTTTAAGAATCGAGCATTTAATTGAGCCAAATTGGGATGATTCTTCCTCCTACCTTTGGAGGCGAGACATGATGCTAGGAAGCTTAGGACATGAGGTTCATTTCCCCCATATTTCCCCACACCCCGACTTGACCTCGAAAGAGCTTAATTTATCAACAATAAGTTAATGCGTGGCATAAAGTTCTTCTATTTCGTCTTCTCATCCAAGTAATCTTTTAGATATTCGACTTTGATACGTTTTTGTGTTCTCGCTCGTGTTGAGAGCGATAAAGCTACCTAGATGAGGAAGGTAAGCTTATTTTTGACCGAACCGACTTTTTCCTATTCCTGATCATGTGCTTATATAAGTGTCGGTTCACGATTTTGAGCAAGACCCACCTTGCCTTGCACGTGGTACTTTATCCTCATAAATATTGCGTTGTGAGTTGAAGGGCGGATGGACCCGCTAATTGTCCCGATTCGGATATTATAGTCAAATTAGTTTATGTGTTTATGCTTGTTTTTGTTTTAATTGTATATTGAGCTTATTCGAGGACGAGTAAGAGTTTAGTGTGGGGGAGTTTGATATGCGATATTTTTACTAGTTATAAACCCACACTATAACTCTTATTTGATCCGTTTTGCCGTCTTAATTGGTTAAATAGCTCAATTTGAAGTCGATTACGAATAAGTGGTCTTTGATATTTTTATAGGTACCGTTTGGTAGATAAATTATTTTGGGATCGAAGAAAGACGAGTCGAAATAAAAGACGGTAAAATGAAGCGGACCAAAAGAAAGTAAATCAAGATAAATGGACCAAAGGCCCAATTTAAGAGAAGACCCAAAATAAAAATAAAAAATAAAAAATAAAAAAAAAAAGATAAGAAAAAGGTAAAAAGAGGGCAGCAAAAAAAAGTAGGCAGAACAAGTAGTGGAGCAGCCGTGGAAGCAAGAATAGAAGAGTAGAGGCAGCTCTAGAGTAGCAGTAGAGCAAGACAGCCGTAGTGGATTAGACGGAGCAGTAGACAACCGTAGTAGCATCATTTTCCTCCATTTTCTTTATGTAATTTTCTCTACTTTTTAAATAGATTTAGTTTAATTTAGTTTTTAATTTTTAGTTTAATAATTTAATTGACAATTTATGTTAAGATTTGATCTATTTCATTTCAATTAATGTCTCTTATTTGACTCTTATGTCTTATTTGTTTATGATATTATTTAGTTAAAGCTTTGATCTTTGTTGTTTAATTACTCTTATAATCATGTTTAAGTTGTCTATTATTTTGATTAGTGTTGAAATAGTTATGATTAGTGAGTAATTTTGCGTTTAGGGTTCGATTAATCCCTAGCCTTTTTTGTATTTGTGCTTAAATTGTTTATTCAAGTTGTCGGAATTGTGAGTTTGAAAGCGTCAATTTTTATTTCTTTTGACTTGTGTGTTAGTACCATGAGAGTGGACTTTTAGGCAAATCGAGGAGACCTAATTCAAACCCGAAAGGGAAGTCTTAGGTATTTTAGGAAGTGACCTACAAAATCCGGAGGGGAGTAGTGTTTAGTTCCATAGACGTTTTCTAATTTTACGATTCAATGACTTGTTGTTATAATTAGATGCTAGTGGAGAAATTGGACCTTAGACCTCTCTTTTATTATCGATTACATTGTCTTTTCTTTTACTCGCTTTTCATTAGTTTTATTTGATTAGAAACCCCAAAGCAACGTTTTAACCGACTAAACTAGAACAAAACCAAGACTCATAACCAAACTACGCATCCTTGTGGATTCGACCCTCTCATACTACATTGACCATGTTATACTTGCGTGAGAGGTATTTTTAACCGTTACAGTTGGTATAAGGGGTAGTTAAGTTTGTTATAAAGTTTGTTGGGTTAGGGTTTGGTATACTCTGTTTTTATACCTCCTCTAAATCTATAAATAGATGTTGTAATCTTCACTTTGATGTACAACAAATTATTCATTAATGCAAAGCTGATTCCCTACACTCATTCTCTCTGAATTTTGTTATCCATTTTCTGTTTAATCATTCTTATTCAAAGTTTGTTTTTTTTTTTTTTTTCCTCTGTTTTTTTTAACACCATGGCTTACCATTCCAATATGGTATTAGCCTAGGTTTCAATCCATTCTTCCGCTATTTTCTTTGATAAATTTTGTTTTTCTTCACATCTTCATTTTCTTCATTCACATCTTCATCCTCATCTTCAATCTCACATTCATATTTTCATCCTCTTTCTTCACTTCTTCATCTTTATCTTCATACGTGTTCTTCATATCTTTATACTTTTTCTTTATATCTTCATACTTCTTCACCTTCATATCTTCATATATTCGTTAAAATCTTCAAACGCTCATTCATTTCATCATCATCTCTCCTCATAATCATTCTTTTCTGCTTTATAAATTCTTTCGTTTATACACCAAATCACAACAAATTCCTTTGTTTCTTTCTCTACATTCAACAATGGCAGAAGACAACTCAACTGCCAATTTTACTGTCACTTCTTGCAATGAAGATCCCTTACTCTTTCAATCCTCAGATCATCCTGGGATGAAGCTGGCCTCTCATACATTTGAGGGTACTGGTTATGGCAATTGGAAGAGGTCAATGCTCATTGCTTTGTCTGCTAAAAATAAGTTGTGCTTCATTGATGGCACTTTACCAAAACCTTCTCCACCTACTTCTTCTGCAGCCAAATCTTGGCAACATTGCAATGACATGGTATTCTCTTGGATGCTGAACACTTTGTCTCCTGAGATAGCTGACTCCATTCTCTACAGTTCTTCAGCCAAGATTGACTGGGATGAACTTGATGCAAGGTACGGGAAAGCAAATGGTGCTCAAATGTACGCTCTTCACAAGAAATTATCTGAGTTTTCTCAAGGAACAGAAAGTATTACATCCTATTTCACCAAACTGAAGACTTTGTGGGATGAGATTGAAGCTACTTGCATAACTTCTGTGTGTTCATGTCCCTGTACATGTGGTTCAAGAGCAGAACAAACTCAACATGATGATAGCAAAAAGGTTATACAACTTTTAATGGGTCTCAATGACTCATACAATGTTACCAGGGGAACCATTTTAATGCAAAATCCATTACCAAAGCTTGCTACAGTTAGGGCTGAGTAAAGCCGGGTATACGATACGGTTTCCGTATATACGGTTTTAAAATCTAAATTTTTTCGATACGAATACGATACAGTTTAAACCGTATATACGAATTTCGGATATACGAATTTTTCGTGATACGAATTCCGTATATACGAATACGAATTTTTATCCATTATAATAATTACGCATAAAAATTCATCAAAAATCCGAAATGTCCAAAAACCCGAAAATGTCCAATGTCTTCTAAAATACAAAACATAAAGTCTTTCAAATAAAAATAAAGTCCTCTAAAGTCCAAATTACAAATTACCGTCTTCGAAAACAAAGAAAAATTCATCAAATATCGATAATCAAAGCGACAAAGCCTTCAACTTCAAGCATCCGCTTCATCAATTACGGTTGTAGATTGCTCCAAAATCAAGTCTTCCATTCCTACAATATATTAAAAAAAAAAAAAAAAAAAAAAAATTCAAACATTTGTTAAAATTACATATATACATAAACATAGCAACAAAAATTATTATACTAAATTAGTTAAAGAACATAAATTAAAATATAAATGAATTTACCTTCTTTAATTTTTTGCATCTCTAACAAATTTTCCTCAATTATGTGTGGAATGTGGGAAGTTCGGAGCCAATCTTGAGCACATATAAGAGCCTCAACCATTCTAGAAGATAAAGAAGTACGAAATGAATCAAGCACCTGACCTCCCGTACGCCACCGTAGAAACAGGAATAGCGAGCACATCTTTTGCCATCTTAGCAAGTATATGATATCTTCTTTGGTTATCTTTCCACCATTGCAAGATATTAAAAGATGTACTTCTCCAATTCCGTTTTCTTCTCCATTTCTCCACCTCCCATCTCCATTTCAAACTTTTCACCCAATATATAGTGCACCAAAATTAAACATATCACAATCTTCATCAATTGTTCGTTTTGGTAGCACATTCATGGAGGCGGTAGAAGTCGAACTAGAAGAAGGAGCTTCTTTTGGTTGAGGCATAGAAGAAGCATAAAACTCAAAAAGACTAGTCATCAAAAATCTAATATTCACAGTTAAAACACTAACTCTTTCAACACTATATGCCCCTTTCACCAACATATCAACATAAACCATCTTCCATCGAGGATCAAGAACAAGAGACACAAACAAAAGTAAGTTTAAGTTCTCAACTTTACCCCAATATTTCTCATACTTAGCTTTGATTTGACATGCCATATTTCTAATGCCTTCATCTTCATGGTGAAGATGTTGGGAAATGACCTCACCAACTCTAAATATCACCTCCACATAAGAGATACTAGTCACATAACGAGAGGCGGACATTTTCAACGTGGCATAATAAAAAAATTTCAAAAAAGGCAAAAGATAAGATACTTCCTTCCACTTATCGGGGGTAAGGTAATCACCAACCTTTCTCATTTTATTTTGAAGCATGGAGTCCTTAACAATCAAACGACCAAAAGCCTTTTTAAACTTCAAAGCAGCCTCAAGCATCAAGTAAGTAGAATTCCATCTAGTTTCGACATCCAAACACACAAGACTCTTATTACTTAACTTCTCTTCCACAACACAAGCCTAAAACTTTTGCATTCTAGCAGGAGACGACCTCACATATTTGACTACAGTGCGAATTTTAACAATGGATTTAGCAAGATATTTTAAACCATCTCGAACCACTAAATTCAAGATATGAGCAACACATTTCATATGCAAATACTTTCCTTCCATAACATCACACTCAGAATTACTAAACTTTCTTAACAAGTAATCAACGTAAACATCATTCGAACTCGCATTATCTACGATAAGCGTAAAGACATTTTTCAAATTCCATTCCGACAAACACTTCTCAACACTTTTACCAATGATCTTTCCGGTATGACCAGAAATTAGAAAAAAATTGAAATTTTTTATGCAAATTCCAATCACCATCAATTAAATGAACCGTTAAACACATATAACCCAAATTTTGACCGGAAGTCCAATAATCAGTGGTTAGGCAAACCCTAGAAGACAATTTCCCAAAAAAGTATGCAATTTCTTTCTCTCCTCAATGAATAGCTTATAACAATCTCGATTTGCAGTAAATCGCGAAGGAATATTAAATTGAGGATTCATTTCTTTACAAAAACCCCGAAAGCCTTCTTTTTCAACAAATATGAAAGGCACCTCATCCACAATTAGCATTTTAGCAAGTGATCGTCGAGTTCGTTCATAATTTAACCCCAAACCGATGGAAGACTAACAGTTTCAGTTGAACCATCATCATTAACAACAGTGGTATTCTCAAAACTAAGAATTTTTTGTTTCTTATCAATATTAGATGGCAAACTCTTACATCGGTCAACATGACTTCCTAACACACCGGTCCTATTTTTGGTTTTGCAAGAGACCACTATACCACAATATATACACTTTGCCGTATCAATTTCATCGCCTGGCACAAAATGGTCCTATTGAGGAGAACTGTTTTTCCTAGTTCTAATGAAACGTTGTCCGGGATTCCAAGAACTTACATTGGGTTTTTTTGGTGGCCTCATTCTTTTATGACTAGTTGCCTCTTTCGAATTGGTTTTCATCTTCCTTTTAGACACTTCCTCGTCATTGACTTCACTAATGTCATCATCTAAATCTACCACTCTTTGACTGTTGTCGTTGAAACTTGAAGCCATCTACAAAAACAACAACAACAACAACAACCTAATAATAACAAACAAAAATTCAATATAATCAATAATCAAACAAGACAATTCAATACAACCTAAAATGAAAAAAAAAAAAAAAAAACCCAAAAATCAGAATACACGTCAAAAATTGAAGGAGTAAGTCTCTGGTCGTATTTTAGCTCATTGTAATCTTATTGCGGAGTGCACATGTCTTCTGTTCATATGCACACTTAAGTTTTTGTTCCTAATTTACTTGCATCCCACGTATCAATATCACTCAAAAAAATGTTAAAGAAGTCATAATACCATCATCTAACTTTACTCGTTTACTTGCATGAGCTAATATTGGGAAACACATTTAAGCAAAACTACAAAGCAATCAAGCATGGCGTCACGGCGAGGCAGATTAGTAGATTACAAAATCAATGTTTGATGTTATTAAATTTTTTTTTTTATTTTATTTTTTTTTTATTTTTTTTTTTATATTACCAATTCTAAAACATAATAGATTGATACATCAATATTAATATAGAATACAATCATCACACAAATTAACATAAACAACATATATTATCGAAATATTTACAGTATAAAATAAAAAAAATAATAATAATAAAAAAAAAACTGGAAATCAATGTAAGAACAAACAATAAAACTTTGAAATTCAAAACGAAAAAATATTGACATTAACATTCTACAAACATGCTAAAAAAACGAAAAAACTAAAAATCGATATACGCAAATACATAGATCATTATAAACGAACAAAAATCTTCTAAATAATGGGTAAAAAACTAAAAATCGAGTACAATTTTAAATCAATCCACGAAAAATAAATAAAACAGAAAAAATAAAAAAAGAAAATTTTTTTTTACCTTGATAAGTGCTTGATTATTGTTCCTAAGATGGAGAGTTGATAGAAAATATAAATCAAAATCATTAAATTTAAAAAAAAAAAAAGATGAATATTGGAGTTTTTTTAGATCTAGATTTAATTGTTTTTTGATTTTTTGGTGGCTGAGTTTAGGAGAGAAGGAGTATGTTTACTTTAGTGTTTTTTTTTTTTTTTTTTTGAATGAGAGAATGAGGGGTTTTTTTTTTACACTCTATTGCCTTGTTGCGTTTGTTATTTTATTTATTTATTATTATTTTTTTTAAACCGGGTCGGAAACCGTATATACAAATTTTTAAAAACCCAAACACGAATATGATACGGTTTCAACCGTATATACAAATTTTGTATATACGAAACTATTTCCACACGAATTTTCCTATTTTAAAAACCGTATATCGTATCGTATTCGTATATTAAAACCGTATCGCATATTTTTGCTCAGCCCTAGCTACAGTCTATAATAATCTGCTGCAAGAAGAACATCAAAGGGAAGTTCGTCACTCTGCACAATTTCAGATGGATTCAGCATCATTTCTAGCCAAAAACAATAGGTTCAAGAGTTATTCAAGTGCACGTAATTTCAATCAGAAACAACCCTCAACTTCTGATCCCAAGAAAACTGGTTACATTGAGTGTAAATTCTGTAAGAGACCAAGTCACACTATTGACAAATGCTATAAGCTGCAAAACAGAAACAAGAAGTTTGCTAGGCATGTTCAAGTCAATGAAAATCCTGAAATTCTTGGTCCTTATCATCCTGAAAATCATGCTTCAACTTCCTCTGGAAATCTTCCTTCTTCTTCTGGAAATTCTGGTAATTCCATTCCTAACAATGGGTAATATGATCCTCATTCTTTTTGCTGGTCAACATAATTCATTTCACTTTGCTGCTTCTTTTATGCTTGAATCATGGATCATAGATACTGGTGCTAGTCATCAGATGTGTTCCAATAAGGATCTTTTCTCTGAATTACATGATTTATCTGTTCCTTACAATATTTCTCTGCCAAATGGTCAGCTTGTTGTTATTAATTCAGAAGGTGTTGTTCATTTAACCCCTGAGATCACCCTGTACAATGTGCTTTATGTTCATGTTTTTAAATTTAACCTGTTGTCTGTTGCTAAGCTTACTAAACATGGTCAATATTCTGTTATTTTTACACAAGATTCATGTTCCTTGTAGAGCTCTTCGTTGAATATGCCACTGATCATTGGTAGAAATCAGAAAGACTTAAATGTTCTCTCAAATAATGCTCTCAGATCTGCTGTTGATTCTGTCACAAATGATGGTGTTTTAGCTCATTCAAATAGTGTGGTTAATAATTTTGCTCTATGGCATAATAGACTAGGGAATCTTCCTTTGTAAAAATTAAGAACCCTAAGTGTTTGTAATAAATTTCAATGTAATAAGACTGAAATTGATTCTTGTTCTATATGTGCTACATCTAGGCAACATAAGCTGTCTTTTACTGAGAGTGTTCCAGTTTCAGATTTACCTTTTCAATTGATACGCATTGATTTTTGGGCTGCTTATCATACCCAAACCTATAATAGGTACAATTATTTTCTTACTATAGTTGATGATTTTTCAAGAGTTACATGGACACATTTAATGTCAGCAAAGTCTAATGCATCAGGTTTAATACAAGAGTTTGTAAACATGATTAGAACACAATTCAAGAAGATTGTGCAGATCATTAGGACTGATAATGCTTTTGAGTTAGGGAGTAGCAATTCTATGTCTTAATTTCTTATGGCTCGCTTGGGATGGAAGTAATTATTACGGGAGTAATAGAGCTAAAATAAACTAAAAAATGGAGGGAGGGGATGGTAATGGATGATAGAATGGAGAATTATAGTTCAAAGTTTGCTTTATTAGGGGAAATAATTACCCACCTCTCCCCCGAAGTAATCATTACCTCCATATGGGGGTAATCATTCCTCCCTCGACTCCTTTTTCCACCATTAAAATCCACCATTAACCACCTATCTCCTCTAATTTCTTCTTATTTTTTGATCTATTACTCCCGTAATAGTTACCCCCATCCCAAGCAAGCCCTTAAAAGTAATGGCATTATTCATCAAACATCTTGTTCTTATACTCCTCAACAGAATGGAAAAGTAGAAAGGAACGTAAACACTTGCTAGAGACTGCTAGAGCATTGATGTTTTAGTCCAACTTACCTAAAAAATACTGGGGAGACTGTGTTTTATGTGCCACTTACATCATTAATAGGTTGCCAACAAAAGTCATAGGTCATGTTTCTCCCTATGAAAAGTTGTTTTCTCCTAGACTAAAGCATTTAAGGTCATTTGGTTGCCTGTGTTATGCAACTACACCCAAGGTTCATAGAGATAAGTTTGCACCTAGAGCAATCCCTTGTGTTTTCCTAGGATATCCTTTTGGAAGGAAGGCTTACAAATTACTAGCCCTTGATACTTATAGTGTGGTAGTATCTAGGGATGTTGTTTTTCATGAAGACATCTTTCCATATGTTTCTAAAGATAGTCCATCTTTTCTACCCAATCTTGTTCCTGAAGTCTCTGAAATACCCCAAATACCCACAGATATGCATGATTCTGTGCCTAGGTCTCAGGACAACTCAACCACACCTGTTGTATCTCAAATACCTGCACCACCTGTGTGTGAATACCCATATCCGTACCCTCCCAAACAAAACCCTGTGATGTAACACGGACTTTTATGACGCATGCTTTAACGTTGACTTAAACGGTTCTAACTAATGTCGAATTCATTTTGAGTCGTTTGAAATGTTAAAATGATTAAGGTCGCTTCACATCGCTTTAAATAAACGTTCATTTTGTCCATTTGGAGTCTAGCTAGGTCCTTGTCCTGCTTCATTTGGCATGAAGCTTCAGATTTGCACTACAACAAGTTCTTTACATTAACAAGGTCTAATTCAAAGATTCCTAAATCCCTAAATTTAGGTCCGTGGCTAGATCTTCCCTTTAGCCTCCTCTTACAAAAATACAACCTCACGCCTTACCTTATTTCACAAAATCCATGCAAATACACCCTTTTCATTTTTTCCGGTCTCGCCCGAATCTGAGCCTGCACTCACCTTTGGCCCGCACTCCAAAGCCTCGAACTTCAAAATATCTCGTAAATATCCTAGGCCTTTTCCTTGACGCATAAGCAAGGATTATACTAAATCTTTTCGAGATATAATCAAACCTAACTGTGGAAACTACGCAAAACCACACCTTCAAACCGCATAGTCTTACGCGGTTTGGGGTGGCAACCGATAAGCCTATGCGGTTTGTTCGGCAACCGTGATAAGGCTATGCGGTTTCTGGCTTGTTTTTATCCCCTGATTTCTAATTTCTCCGAGGTTTTTAGTATATATACACCCCTATACCCGACCTAAAAACACAATTTACACCCACTTTCACAAAGAAACACACTACAAAACTCTCTCAAAGCCTCACGCACTCAAATCCTTGAGTTCAACACACCATCCCGTGTTGAATTCATCCTCCTTTAAGTTCAAGAAGCGAAGCTCGCCAGATCTGACGTCAGGACAGGTAGACCGATCCGCTGATCAAAACTTTTTCTTATTTTCTATGGACTAACAAAGGGACTACACTCTAGCCCCGCTTTGGCACCCAGCGCTTGCACTCCAAGTGTTCTATTTACTTCGGGTACACTCCATATCCGATGACACGCCAAAGTCGCATAAGCAACCGACCCTTATAAAATAAACCAATGGACAATTGAACTTTATTTTATTTGCATGCATCTTGCACCTTCTTATTTTGCATTAAGATCAACTTAAACAATGAATTCGACCTTTAACTGAACCGTTTTCGTTAACAAGTTAAGCATGCTAAACTGAGGGTTTTAATCAATCTTTTTGCATCTGCATCTGCATTCTTTTACAAACTTATCGCACTTGTACGTAGCGATAACATAAGCTCAAATATCATCTCATTTGGATTGTTCTAGGTCAGTAGAGGCTATTTTTACATAGGCTTTTCTAAAAGGTTTTCATAAATCATTAATTGAATTAACTCTTTTTCTAAAGTACCCTCACCCCGAATCCAATCTGGTTTCACAAGCCTTAGATCTAGGGGTGTCGGCTTGCTCCAAAATCTAGGACATGTCTTTAGGCTTAGGACATGATAGCAGGTTCCTAATTTCCGCGATAATTAGGTGGCGACTCCAAAACAGTTTTAAAGGTTTTTCTAAATTAGTCTTTTTTAACTTTAAAAGCGCCCTTAAGCAAGACGCCGAGTTGGGTCCCGTCCGATCCCGGGTTCCACAGTTTGGCGACTCCGCTGGGGAAATTTTATTTTTAAAACTAAAACTAGCTTTTCTTTTAAAAATAAAGAGGTGAAACTTAAAAGCCTTGAATAATCCAAGCATACATATTTGAGCTATGCACATTCGTTTAGAGTCCATTCCTTTTGGAATCTAGGCACCCTTTGCACCCTCGAGAGGTGGTTCCCACATGCAGGCTTGTCCACTCGATAAAGCACATGCCGGACTAGCTTTCCTCGCCCCTCCACGACTTCGTCAGAACGGCTATCTCGACCGCCCAAGGCTCCTTTAGAAAACCTATCGCCTGACGTAAGGAAATGAAGGGGTTAAGTATCCGCCAAAGCGTGCTCGAGGTAGTTGGAAGTGTACCGACCACTCATTTTTCACCCCTTTGAGTCATAATGCATAAGTTCGAGGCTATGCACTCCATAGTCTTTTTCAAAATAAGCATTTGCATTCATATCTTCGAAAACTCGCTTAAACGTTTCAAAGATAAATGAACCTAACATCTAACAAACTAACACTTTTCAAACTAAACTATCGCGAATTTTTCGAAACAAGCTTTCTCAAAATTCTCCTTTTTCACTAACAAGCAAAAACCCGAGTAAGGAATAAAACCCGAGCTCGCGGATTTCAATCCTCTAGGTCACACGGCCTAGACTCCACTTTTAACATCCTCGACTCGATTTGCTAACCACTCTCAGGTCGAATCCTCCCTCTTTTACACATCCGAACTCGAGCTCACCTCGTCAAATCACCGACACTAGTTCGACGGATGCAAAGCAAAACGTTTTAACATCGAGGCGAGATGTGCGCACACATCCTCGTCTCAAAAGCTTCCTTTAGCTAAAACCTTTTCGAAAATCTCCTCTTTTCAAAACATAAAAGGTCTTTCTAAACAAAGAAATGAGCTAAAATGAATGCTTAAAAATGAATGTGAGTCTAGTGGGTCGAGTCGTGTCCCTAATATCCGAAGTGAAATGCAGGCCTCAGCTGGATACTCGACGCACTAAACAACGTGTAATAATCCCTTACAAGAAACGAACCTACACCCGCAAAATGGCCGGCAACAGAAGTCAACGCACTCCGTGACCAAGTTGCAAAGCTGACCGCTGACCTTGAAGGTCTTTTGACCCACCATACAGTCGAACTGGAACGTATGGAACTCAAGATTAAGGAAGAAGCTAATAGGCATGCTAAGAAACTCCAAGCTATGGAGGAGAGGCTCTATGTCTCGAGCACTTACTCTATCCACAAGGAGAATGAGAACGTACCTACTAGCATTAAGGATGAGCTCCCAAACAAGCTCGCCCTTAGTGATCTTCCTATCTTTCAAGGACATGAGAGCCCGATCATTCACATCCGAGCTTTCAAGTCCCAAATGGCCATCAAGGGGGTCGACTCCAAACATTGGCTCACTCTCTTCCCGCACTCTCTAGCGGCAGTACCCAAGACATGGTTCTACTCACTCGACCCACAGCGGGTCCCTACCTTCGAGGAACTCACAGTCGAATTCGACCGACAGTATCGGGACAACGAAGACACTCAAGTCTCAATTCGCACCCTAGAAGTCCTATCTCAAAAGGACAATGAAGGCTTCACCGACTATCTAACTCGTTGGAAGAAGCTAAGCGCTCAAATCCCCAACCGTCCCCGCGAGGACGAGCTCGTACCAAAGTTCATAAATAACCTGCGACCCGTGTATCAATTCTACATGAGGTACAGCAACATTCAGAACTTCAAAGAACTAACTAAGGTTGGCACTCAAATCGAAGATGACCTTAGGACCGGCACCATGGCTAAATACACCGGCCATGCTTATCAAGGGAGCTCCTCTAAGTCTTCCCGCACAGTCAAGAACGACGAAAATCGCACCGTCGGTAACCTCGACGATGACACTCTCGACGCCTTTGCAACCACCTTCTCGCCGCCTCCTAAGGCCAAGAGAAACTTCGACCCTCTCTTTATGTCTTACTCCAAGGCATTTCAAAGGTTGGTCGAGAAAAACTACCTGCAACCAATCGGGCCTACTAGCGAGCCGCCTGAAGACAAGAAGCCCAAATCTTGGAACCCCAATGCCTTCTATGCATACCACCGAGGCAAGGGGCATGACACTGAGAATTGCTTTAGGCTCAAAAACGCTATCCAAAATCTCATTGATCAAGGAAAGCTTAGCAAACCATCTCAACCCACCAAGCCTTCAAACAATGAAAACCCGCTTGGCAATCATGCAATCTTCGTGGGGTCAATCCCTATACTAGACTGCTCTTACCTCATCACACCCTCGGATGACCAAATCAATGCGGTTTGGTCTAGTGATAATGAAGACGACGAATACTGGCTACCCACCGACGAGGTGATAGGCCACATCAATCAACTTGCAAAAGACATTAATCACCTAAAAGCTTTGCATCGAACCGAAGTCGAACGCTTGGAACGACGACGCATCAAGAAAGAACTAGCCAACCCAGCCTCTCTTGATACCCTCGAAGCTCTTCATCAAAAGGATGACGAAGGCTTCGTCAAACATCTCGTCCGATGGAGGAAACTACTCGCCCGAGTGCCGGATCACCCACACGAGGACGAGCTCATACACACCTTCCTCTTCAGTCTACGACCCGCCTGGGGATATTACTTCCACCTCTGCAATGCTCGAAATTTTGAGCATCTCGTCGAAATTGGCACTCACATCGAGAAGGATCTCACGTCTAGCTACGAGGATCCCGCCTATCGAGAACATGCCCACAGGATCAAAAGCCGAAACAGACTCGGCTCGAACAACTCCACAAGGAATTTTGACAAACTCTACATGCCTTATGCCGTGGCACTACAAAAACTGATCGAAAAGGACTACCTTCAACCGGTCGGACCCATCAATGAACCACCCATGAAGAAGAAATCGAAATCATGGAACCCCAACGCCTTCTGTGCATACCATCGGGGCATGGGGCATAGCACCGAGAGCTGTCTCAAACTCAAACACGCCATCCAAGATCTCATCGATCAAGGAAGAATCAAGAAACCTCGAAGGAGAACCACACTTTCCTCCAGCAACGACGCAATCTACATCACAACTCAACCAACTCAAGCAACTCAAGCAGCTCAAGCAGCTCCAACGGCACAGAAGACGACGAAGAAGAAGAAGAGATTCTTTTAGCTTCTAATGCTCTTAGTGTCGGGTCATCTGTCGACCCATCTATCCTAGCTTTAGTTTAGATTTCCTTTTTACGGAGGCTATCTCCAAGCAATTTTCGGATTTGTCGAATAATTCTCTTCAAAATAATGAAATGAATAAATTTGCTTACGTCTTGTCTCAAGCTAAAACAAACAACAAAATACAAACAAACAAAAATCAACAAGCAATAAACAAAACGCAAAATACAAAAGACACTAACTCATGCGATGAAAGTGAACAAACAAATGAATCATTAAACAAATACATTGCAAACATTGTTTACCCAAAAACACAAGACCCAATCATCGAGGAAACCATAACCATAAACGTGGGAACCCCCGAAGAGCCAAGGGAACAACAACTAGGTGCCTCACTAGTCGAACACGAGCGCGCCCAGTTCACACAACTCCTAAGCGAGTTCAAGGACGTATTCGCTTTGGTCGTACAAAGATATGCCCGGAATCGAACGAAGCATAGCCGAGCACCGCATCCCCATTAAACCCGGTTACAAACCCATCAAGCAAAAGCTAAGGAGACTACGCCCCGAATGGTCCCTTATGGTTAAGGAAGAAATCGAAACACAAATCGCAGTTTGGTTTCATCCAAGTCATCGAGTATCCTGAATGGGTCTCAAACATGGTCCCAGTCTTGAAAAAGAATGGCAAGATTCGAGTATGCGTTGACTTTCGTGACTTGAACAAAGCTAGTCCCAAAGATGACTTTCCATTACCCCATGTGGACGTCCTAGTCAACAACACCGCCGATCACGCCCTCCTATCTTTCATGGACGGCTACGCAGGCTATAATCAAATCAAAATATCCTGCGAAGACATGGCAAAAACGGCCTTCATTACACCGTGGGGCACATACTGCTACACAGTCATGCCCTTCGGCCTAATCAATGCCGGTGCTACATACCAACGCACCGCTACAACCCTTTTACATGACATGATGCACTAACCTCCGCAAGTTCTTCACTCGCCTACGACAATACAAAATGCGCCTCAATCCCCAAAAATGTACTTTTGGAGTAAAGTCCGGTAAACTACTAGGACACGTAGGGAGTCAAAGAGGCATCGAGGTCGACCCCTCGAAAGTCAAAGCAATTTTAGAAATGCAACCCCCGAAGAACCTCGACGAAATTCGAAGTTTCTTGGGCCAAATCCAATACATCTCGCGCTTCATTAGCAAACTCACCATGATATGTGAACCAGTTTTCAAGAAACTCAAGAAAACCGACCACGTTGAATGGGACGAGGAATGTCAAAAGGCATTTGACAAGGTCAAAGAATTACTAACCAACCCGCCAGTTCTACGACCACCCCAAAGGGATTTACCACTGTCCTTGTACCTCACAACAACCCCTACCGCCATGGGCGCCATGCTCGCTCAAGAGATAAACGGCGAAGAACATGCAATCTATTACATAAGCAAGAAATTTCTCGATTACGAAACTCGATATTCACCCGTCGAGAAGAGCTGTCTAGCATTGGTATGGTCATCCGAAAAACTCCGTCACTACATGCTAGCACACCAAACGAAGGTGTACTCATAAATGAACCCCGTAAAATACATTTTCGAGAAACCTGTGCTTAACAGACGAATGGCCAGATGGACTCTGCTCCTAGCCGAATTCGACCTTACGTACGTACCCCTCAAAGCAATCAAGGGACGAGCAGTCTCTGATTTCCTAGCCGAAAACGCAATTAACGAAGAGCCAATCATCGACACAACATCCCTTCCAGACGATGGGATTTACAATATCAACCAAGAACAATGGGAGTTATACTTCGACGGCTCCTCCAACTATCGAGGATGTGGAGTAGGAATACTTCTCATATCCCCGAATGGCGAACACACCCCCTTATCCATCAAATTGGATTTTGACATAACAAACTACGCCGCAGAATCTGGCGTGCTTGCACGGTCTCCAAGCAGCGCTTGTACTCAACGCCCGCAACATAAGAGTCTATGGGGACTCCTCCCTCATAATCAACCAAGTATCCGGAGCATGGAAGATACTCAACGAAAACCTAGCACTATACCAAAGCAAAATACAAGAGCTCATAAACGAATTCTATCACGTAGAATTCATACACCTCCCACGCGAAGAAAATCAATTCGCCGACGCGTTATCCAAGCTCGCGTCACTAATCAACATACCCCCGGGGATGGAAACAGTACCCATTGTCGTGGAACGACGGAACGAACCCGCCTACATCTGTGACATTGAAACCGAGGAAGAATAAACCGACCCTTGGTACCAAGCAATCATCAACTACAAAACAAACGACGAATACCCACCAAACATTGACAAACGAGCCAAGCGAGCCCTACGCCTATTATCATCACAATTCATGATGGAAACGGGCAAACTACTCAAAAAGACGCCTCAAGGCACACTACTCTTGTGCGTCGACCACAAAAAGGGACACGAAATCATGTCCCAAGTACACGACGGCGAGTGCGGACCACACATGAACGCACGAGCCATGTGCAAACAAATCATAAGGCTAGGATGGTACTGGACCACCATGGAAGCCGATTGCGCAAAATATGTCAAACATTGCCATAATTGCCAAATTTTCGCAAATGTGCAACACATACCCCCTTCACCACTATACAATTTAACCTCGCCGTGGCCATTCTCAACTTGGGGAATCGACGTCATCGGCAAAGTTCAACCCGTAGCAGCAGGAGGACACTGCTTCATCCTCGTGGCCATCGACTATTTCACCAAATGGGTCGAAGCCGCATCATACCGTACGCTAGGCACAAAAGAAGTTGCGAAATTCATACAAAACAACATCATTTGTCGCTACGGCATACCCCACGAGTTTATCAGCGAGCAAGGCACGCACTTTCAAGGAGAAGTCGAACCACTTCTTCTCAAATACAAGATACAACGACATAAATCATCACCCTATCGACCACAAACTAACGGCGCGGTCGAGGCAGCAAACAAAACCGTCGTTTCAATCCTCAAAAAGATGATCGACACCTGCCACGAGGGCCCAACAAAATCCCATTCGCATTATGGGGATATCGCACCACAATTCGCACACCCACAGGCATGACACCCTAATTCTTAACCTACGGGATGGAAGCCGTCCAACCCGTAGAAATCGAAATGCAATCCCTTCGAATTCTCATGGAAGCAGACATTCCTGAAGCCGAATGGGCACGCGAACGATACGAGCAACTCATCCTTTTAGACGAAAGACGGTTACATTCACTAAGTACAGTCCGAATGTACCAATCTCGCTTACAACGCTGCGATACAACAAACGGTCAAGCCACGAAATATCAAAGTGGGTGACCTAGTACTCAAATCGATCAGAGCACCATTACGGTCGACCCAAGAGGAAAATTCAAACCCAATTGGGTCGGACCGTACTTGGTCAAGGAAATCCTCCCTGGAGGAGCCGTGAAGTTAACCGACCTTGACGGCCAGGACTTCCGATTGCCAACAAATCTTGATCAACTCAAAAAATACTATCCTAAACACAGACAAATTTGCAATGTATTTCAAAACAAAACAAAACACAAAAAAAAAAAAAAAAAAAAAAAAAAAAACAAAAACTCACTCTCGCATGGGTGAACTACGCTCGGTTTGATTCCACGCACTGTGGATACGTAGGCAGCTTCGCAAAGAGCTCAACCGAATCACACGAACTACGCCGGTTTGATTCCGTGAAACGCGAATACGTAGGCAGCTTGTCAAAAGCACAACTGAACTCCCTAGCACGCAAGCCCAAAGCTTAAAAAGGTCAAGGGCGATGCACTCACAAAAAGACACGCTCAAAGCTTAAACAGGTCGAGAGCACAGTCAACACAAAAAACAAAAATCTAAGTCCGAAGCTTAAAAAGGTCGAGGGCTTAAGAACAAATGAATCAAACAAACAAATCCAAAGCTTAAAAAGGTCGAGAACATTTCAAAGCAAAACAAAAGAAAAGCAACGAGACAAGGCAAAAAGCAAATTAATTCTGTTTTATTACTTTATTTAGAATTCTTCGCAATTTAGAAATGAGTTAGGAACAAGCCTCCTTAACCCTTTATTCGAATCTAGAACATGTATTTGAATAAAGAAAATTTTTCTAAACAAAGCAAAACAAACTAAGCCATCTTCTGTCGCTTCGGATTAGCCTCTTCATCTGCAAGAGGCCGATCCGCCACGATCTTCGAACTGATCACGGGAACAGTCCTCTCAAATCCTGGGGGCTCGATCGGATCCTCGTCCTGCTCGACTGGGGGCTCCTCGATCCTAGGCCCTAGACGATCCTTAGCGGTCACCCTTGCTCCAAGCCTTTCCCGCGCAGGCCTCGAAGTAGACACATCCACACTAACAGCGCAAAGATCACCTGTAACACCCCGTGTTATTTTAACACAATATAATAAAAGAATTTAATTCTTCAAGTTAAAGTCATCCTTTTTTTCCATATAATAAAAATACGTCTGAATTTTTTTCGCCAAATAATACTAAAATTCCTTAAGTCCAAATTTAAAAATTTTGAAAAATAAAATTTGTTCTATTATCTTTAGAATTGAAAAAGAAACACATTTCAAAATTTTATAAAAATCAACACAAAATTTATATCGCCTTTCAAATTTCAAAAATGTTAAGTTATGTTTACTATTCACAAAAATAAATGTAAAACCGTTTATTCATAAAATTCAATTTCAAACATTTTTCGTTTTCAAAATAAAAATGGTTAAAAAGTAATCATTTTGATTTTTATTATTAAATCATATTATATTAAATATCTAATTACTATTTCATTTCTATTAAACTAGTTTTTTCTAAATTGTCGATATTTGAAATCACACCTAATTTAAATTGATTAACTTTTTGACGTTTGATTATAAATCTTTAAATCTATAACATTCAACGAAAAAAATAAGTATTTCGACCTAGGAAGCTTTTATTCAAAATTTCGAGGATTAGGATCCGATTTTTGTTTTAAGACCCTTTCGAAAATTATTTTTTATTTTTAATTCCGATTTTATTTCAAAACACTATTTTAAGATCATATCCTTTATTTTGAGACTTTCTGCGATCGCGCAAATCGAAAATTTCGAGAAATGAAAAATCAAGCCCGAAAATTTGACTTTTGACTTTTGACTTTTGACCTTCCTTAGTCAAATTTTATCCTCTTCCATTTTTCTTACACATTACTTACACCATTATATTTATCATCATCACTTTTATTTTATTTTGTATTTAAATTTAAAGTTTATACTTTTAATAAAAATACTTATACAAATACAATACTACTACTTTAATACTACCATTTTCATTTCCGTGACTTTTAAATATTTTCTTCAGTAGTAAATAAAATATTTTAGTCTTAAATTTATAGAATGAATACTTTTCAGAAAATCGTCAAAACAGCACATTTTAACTTTTTACCGTTTTTCTTACCCGAATTATTTCGTAACGCGTTTTTCGAAAACGAGATATTTTAAAATATCGGGGGGACAAACTATTCACCAAATAGTAATTTGACTCTAATAAACCAAATTGATTCCTTTTGTTCCCTAATTTCCTTTTTAATTAAACATTATTTATTTAAGAAATCAGGCCTTATCATCTAATTATTTAACCTAAATTCATTACAACCTTCTCATTACATTCTAAGAGCAAAAATCACTTCCTCTTTTCTCTCCTTATGTCGTGTACTCCTCTCCATTTTGCTCCATTATTTTTCTTCCATTTTCTTTCCTAAAACCTCTAAAATAAAACCTAATATTATCTTTAATAATTCCTAAGTGTTCTAAGTTCTTTAGATGGGTTTTAAGAGCTAACTTGCAAGGATTATTTTGGGTAGAAAACATGGGTCATGGGTTAAGAAAATTCCGATCTAAAATTTATTTTAGATCCTTGATACATGTTATTTATATTCATTATATGCCCCCGGTTCTGTCGCATTTAGCTGCATTTACTCGTGATCATTACTAGTTTTATAAGCTATTTGCTATATTTCTCGATACTGCTGCCTTTTATTTACATTTTGCAGGTTTTGGTGGTTTTGAGCCAAAACCCGGGACAATTGGAGCAAATACGAGAATCGAGAAGACGGGACCAAGCTCGAGCGCGCACAGGAGCTCGAGAACACAAACCAAGACCAAAGACATAGAAGGCCTCGAGTTAATAAAGGCCCAAGTGAAGGAATTGGGCTAGAAACGAAGGGAGAGCTAAGCCACCTGACCAGCGGTAGTAGTGCAGGCCAGTGCTTACGGCCAAACTCCGATGTCTTGACGACCGAATTTCCTATTTTCGAGTTCTATTATTTTGGCACTTATATAAAAAGACCTAATTTCGGGAGAGAACACTGATGCTTTATTTTTACATCTTAGGTTTAGTTTTAGTTTACTGTTATTATTCTCTCTTTTACATAAACTTTCAAAATTAGTTTGATTTCAAGATTGCTTTACTTGTAACCGTCAGTACTCCGTAAAATTCCAGGTTTTATTTCAATTGTTATTATTTCTTTAATCATGTCTTCCTTTTATTGTCTTGCTTTAATTTCAATCATGCGTAGCTAATTTTGTAATTAGGGTTTAGGGTGATTTGTGAATTGATTCAGGACATGTTTTAATTGCTTATATCGATTGAACTTGTGCAAGTTGGTTTCTTCCTACGCGTTTTATTATCAATTGAATTTAGGGACGCCTTTATTGAATTGAACCGAGGTTGTTTCAGTTTAAGATCGAAAGCCTAATTGAAACTAGACTCACGCGTATTTGATAAGTTAAGTTTGGTAAGTTGCGAGAGCCCGCTAAATTTTCTTAAGGTTAATATTGACTCGAGAGAGCGTATTCCTAAACCTAGTCACTTGCATAGCTTCAATTGATGGTTATTTCCTTTTGAGTTGAGTTCCTGAGTCGATGTCACATTGATCCCGACGCCCTAATCCTCCTTTTATATATTTTTATATCCTCTTTCTTGCTGTTCTTAGCTTAGTTTAAAACAAACCCTTTTTCACACTTGAGATAGACCTGTTTACTCCGACTTAACTCATTACTACACCGTTTCTCTGTGGATACGATCCTGCTTGCCACTAGCTACTTGTTAGTGTTTTTGTAGGTTTATTTTGACAGGGTGATACGACTTAGCTGTGTCAATTTTGGCGCCGTTGCCGGGGAAACGGCTTTGCTAGTTTTAGTTTTTGCTTGCTGTTACAGGTTTTTCTCCCCTGTCTCAAGGAACCTAGTTCCTTGAGACCGTTTTTGATTACTTGCTTGTAGTTTTGTTTATGCACAGGTCACCTACAGGTTTAGTTCCATTTGAGCCTGAACCTGAGCGAGCATTTCACAGGCTACGTAAGGAAGCAAGGAAATTAATCGATCTTGATTTCGAGGAAGCGTCACACTCGGAGTCCAGTGCTGCGCAATCGTCCTACGAAGAGGACACACCTCCCCGTACTCCGTTAACTCCACCGCCAGTGACTATGCCTAAACTTTCGAGTCACTCGCTTCCTAAAACGGAGTCTATCCCGGATGGATTCACTATGCCCGCAACTCTGCAGGGCAACTTCGAGATTCGCCCCGCCTTTCTCAATTTGGTGGAGCGGAATCAGTTTGGTGGTTATCCCACCGAAGATCCTGGTCGGCATATGCAGATGTTTACCGACTACTGTTCGACTATTAAGCAGGCCGGGATCACGCAGGAGCAAATAAGGGAGATGCTGTTCCCTTTTTCTTTAAAAGATCGAGCTCGTGAGTGGATCACGGACCTCGACAAGCTTGCTGCGGGTATTACAGATTGGAGAGGGTTAGCTCTGGCGTTCTATGCAAAGTTTTATCCTCCAGAGCGCACTAATCAGATGAGGAGTCAGATACAGGGCTTCAAGCAAACATTTGATGAGTCTTTTGCTGAAGCGTGGGAGCGGTACAAGAAGTTGATACGGGACTGTCCTCACCACGGGTTGAACGACTGGTTGGTAATAATGACTTTTTATAACGGTCTTTATGCGGAGATTAGAGCTATTCTAGATTCTGCTGCAGATGGTCGCTTTGCCAACAACGTCGATGATGACAAGGCTTGGGGGTTAATTGAGGATATGGCTGTTCATTCGGCTCAGTTCGGGAAGCCGCGAGGTAATTCACGGTCCGCACATGATGACCGTGATAAAGGGTGTATTTCTGCGCTCACTAGTCAGGTTGCTGCATTGACTGCGCAGATTAGTATGATGCAGGGTGGTGGTTCTTCTGGTGCCCATGTGAATGCTATCGCAGGGCACGACATGGGTTATTCTGCGGGGTATGCTGTGCCCCAGGAGCAGGTCTACGCTTATCAATCCTACAACCAGAACCTGCCATACCAAAACCAACCTGGTTACGATCGATCACTCTTGTCTTACCGCAACCAGAACGTCCTTAACCCGACCACCCAACCACCTCAAAACGCCCCTTATCAACCTCCTCACAAGAACTTTCAACCACCTCCTCCAAATTACCAAAAACCCGCCTTTACACCGCCACAACCTACCCCCGTACCTGATCCAATGGCCGAGACTAGGGCCATGATGTCACAGATGCAGCAGGTGATGATGGGTATACAGGAGTCGCAGAAGACAATGATGCAATACATGCAAAAGAGCGATCAGGCTAAAGACGCAGCGATTAAGAATTTGGAGAATCAAGTGGCTCAACTCGCCACTTCGCAAGCTACGCGTCAACCAGGTTACTTGCCATCGCAGGGACAACCTCCTAACCCTCCTCCCGATACTGCATGTGCGATTACTTTGCGGAGCGGTGCGTTTTATGATGATCCGAGGCCAAAAGCGGTAGCGGCCGGTCGGCAAAGCGGTCAGTCGTCAACCTATTGAACTCGTCACGCGAGGAAAGATGATTTGGGTGTTAATTCGGGTGTTTCTGTTGCAACTCCTTCGCCCCCGATTCAGATTAAGCTCCCATTTTCGGGTCGACAACGTCAAGAGTCCGAGACCAAGTTCAAGAAGTTCGTGGACGTCATTTGAGCGCTGCAGGTAAACGTCCCTTTTATTGATCTTGTGACTCAAATCCCTGCGTATGCTAAGTTTTTGAAAGAGGTCTTAGCTCGTAAGCGTACGTTAGAGGATGTGTCGACTGTGGCTTTTGTGGGAGAGGCTAGCACTAGGTTGCAGGGTGGTAAACCTCCTAAACTTAGCGACCCAGGTACCTTTTCCATCCCCTGCTCCATTGGTAAGTTTGTGGTTCGCAATGCCTTATGTGACCTTGGAGCGAGTGTGAGTGTCTTGCCTTACTCCCTTTACCAAAAGATGAACTTGTCAGCCTTAAGCCCTACTCACATTACCTTACAAATGGCTGACCGTTCTATTAAGCGCCCTTTAGGCATACTACAAGACGTCCCAGTACAGGTTGGAAAGTTCTTTATCCCTGTAGACTTTGTAGTAGTTGATATGCCCGAGGATGTCCACATTCCTATCATTTTGGGGAGACCCTTCCTGCACACTGCTGGTGCAGTCATCGACGTCGGCAATAAGACGATAGCCTTTACGGTGGGGGGTGAAAAGCTCACTTTTACTCATTCTGATACCCCGCGGTCACCCATGCGTCTTGAGTCGGTTTGTGCTGTTAATGTTATACCTCCGTCTCACTTTACTGGAGACACTTTGGAGGTCGTTTCTGTTGTCTCCCCGTGTGCAGGTTCACTACAGGATAGCTGCAAGCTTGGTTTGGGGGAGAGGAAACTGCTTAAAGCCGACTTGTTTGACGTTAGTGATGGAGGAGGGCCTACGGTTCAGCCGCTTGGAGCACAAGGGCGATTTGAAGAGCAATTTCGCGATCGAGGGCCCACGATGATGGACTACGCTGCTTTGCCTCGAGAGGGAGGAGTTCTCTGGCGAACGAATGCTGTTTCGCCAAGTGAAGCTGTCGCAAATGGCCAACGACCTTGGCCTGATTATACTTGATTGTGAAGCTTTGAAGAGTCGTGCGGGACTATAAACCAGCGCTTTCGGGAGGCAACCCGATGACGTTGTATTTTATTTGCACTTGTACTTTGGTTTGTAGACATTTTCTGGTTTTATTTTGAGCGCGTGAGGACGAGGGTTTTATACGTGATTTTAGCGCGCAGGTACTTTCGGACTTTTGTCCTTAGTATTTTTGAGAAGACGCTACGAGGCTGCATCGGCCGATCGGTCGGCCGTGCCCGACTCAAGACCGTAGAGTCAAATTTGAAGCGTAAGAAAAGAGCGAAAAAATTGAAAATTTGCATGGGAGCCGGCCGTGCCGGCCTGGACCGCCCCACGCTCGCCTTCCGTTTTGTTCCTTCTCGCGTGCTATGCCGAAGTACTTCAACGTTGGACTGATTTGGACGCATATATGTGGATTTTAGCCGCACTCCATGATTGACTTCGGTTTGGGGGAACTCCAACTTTATAATGTGAGCACTCTTTACCCCTTTTCCCCTCTTTCTCGTCTTTGTTTTTCTTCCCCGTATGTTATGTGTCCTCCTCTGCTTGTGAGGTTATGCTGTTTTCCACATTGAGGACAATGTGTGATTTGGTTTGGGGGAGGGAAGCACTTTCGCGCTTTGCATTTTCATTTTAGTGTTAGTGTGCATTTATATAAAAACCCAAAAAAAAATTGAAAAATTTCAAAAAAATACAAAAATACGAGTCTTTTTTGTCTGAATTGTCAAGTTCGGAGAATTGATTAGTGCATTAATTTTGATCTTTAGTATCTCCGAGTTGACTTTCTATCGTCGTAGCTGCACTATATGATTGTTTCCTATTAATAGATTGCGAGCCTCAACACTAACCCACTTGTATCTGCTTAATTCTTATCGCTCTTCGCTTGTTTACTTACGACTTTGACATTCGAGCTTGGCAATGGGTTGTGGAATGTTTGGTTTGTTGGTTTGAGGTATGATTGGAATGATTCATTTTATGTTGGAGCAATGCTTCGATGCTCTCGGAGGAGACTCATTGAGTTGAGTAACCACAGTGGCCATGAATTTGGTTGCGACCGAGAGTATGAGCAATAATGTAACCCTTAAGGAAATATGTGTACCCGAGCGCGATTTTTACCGAGTGAACGTCAAGCTAAACGGTACTACATACGAGGGATGCTCCACATTTGCGGAAAAGGAAAACAAAAAAAAATGCAGATAAGAAAAGAAAGAACAGAAAAAGGAAATGTTTTGGAAAGATTGGTTGTTGGTTAGTGGTTCATACGGTTGGCCTCGCTTGAATTGATTTGTCGTTAGTTTTACTTCTGCGTAAGCGTTAGAGGCTAGTGATACGATGTGGTGTGAATGGTTGAGACTTGTGCTCTATTTTTGGCGAAATAGTCTATGGTTGTATGTTTATGTGCATAGGTCGTCCACTTTGAGATACTAACGTGATAAGTTCGTGTCACTTTGATTTTCTCCGACGCTGTTTGCTTGAGGACAAGCAAAGGTTTGGTTTGGGGGAGTTTGATACATGTTATTTATATTCATTATATGCCCCCGGTTCTGTCGCATTTAGCTGCATTTACTCGTGATCATTACTAGTTTTATAAGCTATTTGCTATATTTCTCGATACTGCTGCCTTTTATTTACATTTTGCAGGTTTTGGTGGTTTTGAGCCAAAACCCGGGACAATTGGAGCAAATACGAGAATCGAGAAGACGGGACCAAGCTCGAGCGCGCACAGGAGCTCGAGAACACAAACCAAGACCAAAGACATAGAAGGCCTCGAGTTAATAAAGGCCCAAGTAAAGGAGTTGGGCTAGAAATGAAGGGAGAGCTAAGCCAGCCCAGCCAAGCAGGCCGGCCGATGCAGACCATTGCCGGCCGGCTCCGATGTCTTGGCGACCGAATTTCCTATTTTCGAGTTCTATTATTTTGGCACTTATATAAAAAGACCTAATTTCGGGAGAGAACACTGATGCTTTATTTTTACATCTTAGGTTTAGTTTTAGTTTACTGTTATTATTCTCTCTTTTACATAAACTTTCAAAATTAGTTTGATTTCAAGATTGCTTTACTTGTAACCGTCAGTACTCCGTAAAATTCCAGGTTTTATTTCAATTGTTATTATTTCTTTAATCATGTCTTCCTTTTATTGTCTTGCTTTAATTTCAATCATGCGTAGCTAATTTTGTAATTAGGGTTTAGGGTGATTTGTGAATTGATTCAGGACATGTTTTAATTGCTTATATCGATTGAACTTGTGCAAGTTGATTTCTTCCTACGCGTTTTATTATCAATTGAATTTAGGGACGCCTTTATTGAATTGAACCTAGGTTGTTTCAGTTTAAGATCGAAAGCCTAATTGAAACTAAACTCACGCGTATTTGATAAGTTAAGTTTAGTAAGTTGCGAGAGCCCGCTAAATTTTCTTAAGGTTAATATTGACTCGAGAGAGCGTATTCCTAAACCTAGTCACTTGCATAGCTTCAATTGATGGTTATTTCTTTTTGAGTTGAGTTCCTGAGTCGATGTCACATTGATCCCGACGCCCTAATCCTCCTTTTATATATTTTTATATCCTCTTTCTTGCTGTTCTTAGCTTAGTTTAAAACAAACCCTTTTTCACACTTGAGATAGACCTGTTTACTCCGACTTAACTCATTACTACACCGTTTCTCTGTGGATACGATCCTGCTTGCCACTAGCTACTTGTTAGTGTTTTTGTAGGTTTATTTTGACAGGGTGATACGACTTAGCTGTGTCAATCCTCGACGATTAACATCCAAATCAAGGTGACTAACTATATCTCATATTAGCCTCTTAGTAAATTAATTTGATTTTTATTATAAGTTTTATGAGTATGATTCTTATGTTAAAATATGTTAAACATCAATGATTTGTGTTTGTATGTTATGTGTAGTATAATAAAATGATAATAAATAAGTAATATTGATAATAGTTAAGTTGTAGTAAAATGTTCATATGTTTAGTTAATTTAATTTTGGGCATTTTTAATTATGATTCATACGATTTTTATGTTTAGTTATGTTTTAGTTATGATGTAGTTATATATAAAAATTATGTGAAGTATTAACAATGAGTTTAAGGTGAATAAAAATCGAAAATGAAAATTTATACATATACATACAAACTCACGGCATTTTCCTTTTATTTTAATAAATTTTCATTTTTAATTTTTGTAAATAATATGTTGTGTTAAGTTGTATTAAAATGGATGTTATCATGTTATAAAAATTAATTTAGGAAAATAAGTTATTAAATGTTAAAATTGCTAAATGTGTTCTTAACTTTAAAAAGGGTGTTCTTGATGTTCTTGTGTGTTCTTGGACTTCTTCATGTGTTCTTCATTTTGTAGTATGCTTTGATTCTTAATATTTTTATGTTTGTTGTTATTTATTGTTTTATTTAACTAATGAGTAAGTATGTTAATGACTATATAAATTAAACTAGCTAAATCATTAAGATTAAAAAGTTAGAAATTTAAAGTATTGAAAAACACTATTCATAAATATAAATGAAATTTTTAGTAAATTTCATTTTAGTTTAAATCGTTTTAGTATAATTAGAATAATTAAATTATAAAGACTTTAAGCTAAAAACCGTTAAAAATCAAAAAATGAAAATTTGGACATCACCTATGCTTAGCCACGGCATTCTCTTATTTTTAGGATTAAAAATAGTTTTTATCACTTTTTAGTTTAATGTTAAAATAATTTAATTAGTAGTTATTATGTTGAATTAAGAAATTAAAAGAAATAAATCAATTTTGAAATATATATATATAACCACACGACATTTCTATTTAAATTGACTAAATTTGACCAAAATGAAAATATCACTAAGTCACTAAAGTTTAATAGTTATTAGAATTGAAATATTGTATAAATCGATTTGGTTATAAATGAAATATTATAAACCGATAAAAATATGTAACCGTTATATAAATGAACTAAATCGTGTGCTACCGCTTTTGCATATTGGACTGTTGAACTTGGACATACAGACTAAAATGAATCATCCACGATACCATTATTATTAAAAATGGAAATCGCTAAATTTATTAAATAGACGACTAAATTAACTAAGTATTATTTTAAAATGAATATCATTATCACTTTTTACAAGTCGAACTTAACATTTTTAAAACTAGTATTTTAAAATGAATATAAAAATCACTAAGTACAAAACGAACTTAACAACTTTAAAACTAGAATATCTTAAGTATAAATACCTAAAATATCTTAAGTATAAATACCTAAAATATCTTAAGTATAAATACCTAAAATATTTTAAGTATAAAAATACGTATAAATATAGAAATACGTACAAGTATAAAAATACGTACAAGTATAGGAATACGTATAAGTATAAAAATACAAATAAAATACGAAGTATACAAATACGAATACGTATAAAATACGAAGTATAAAAATACGAATACGTATGAAAATACGTATAAAATACGGTGAATAGTGAAAAGTGAATAGTGAAAAATTTACGAAACTTGTAAAACAAGTTAAGTCTCAAAATTCTAAGATATTTCAAATTTCAAAATTTGAAATATTGAAAATTATTGAAAATTTCCTAAGTATAGAAAATTGAAAATGAATAAGTAAATGACTTAAAGTGTTTTGAAAAACACTTAAATAAAATTGGACATATTAATAAACGTATTAATATAGAAACTTAAAAACGTTAATAATTAACAACACTTCAAATAATAAACGAATATGTTATGTGATCATATGAAACCTACAATTCAAATAAAACGTTTGACGCTGAGACTAGGAGAGTCTAGTAACATGTGATATGTAAATATCAAACAAATAATGAATACTGAGTAAGTTAAATAAAAGGGCAAGCTTGGGCCTCAGATAAGGGAACGTCAATCGTGAGTGAAGTGGGGTTAAGATAGTCTTGTAGCGGACGCCACTATCTCGGTCACTAAGCGTTGGCCATACCGGTTAGTGTGGTTCAGCCGGTAGCATTATGTGCTTATGCGCTCTACCCATGCCATTACGCCTTAAGTCATATAGCCTGTTCCGTACAAGATAATGAATATGCCAATGCTTTTGTATCAGGCTTTAGGAAATAGTCGTTTTATCTAGAGTTAAGGTGCTCTATGAATAGCATAGCCTACTCTTAACGTGGATACTAGTGTACATGTACTAGACTAGGGTTTTATTCCCCTATTTCGCTAAAGTTACCAGGGCCACCGTGACATTATGTGCTTATGCGCTTTGCGGTTCTGTCTCCTTGCCGAGTTTCGTCTTTATTGGACGCGACACTAGCATTCGTTCTTACCACATGTACAGATCACTTGACGAGATTGTATCTGAAGTTCGAATAATTTCGAACACTAGAGGATGAGATGCAAGTATTATAGTATTCGGCGGGGTTAACGAGTCGAGTAAGCCTCGCACTATGGAAGTGAGATGCAATCGATCGTAGTACAAAGGCCTACTCGATTGGTCGGGCTCGTAGCGGTATGTGTTGTCTGTTGTTTGATTAAATGAGAATGAGTGTGTACCATCTTCGAAAATTAAAGACCACAAATTTCTGAAGTGAATCGAGTCTGCATGATGAGTATGATACGATATGTATGTTTGTATGCGATCTGATATCGCTTTGTAATCTTGTTCTATGATGGGAATACTATTGCTATGATATTATCTGTTAATTGCTTTCATAACTGAATATCATGCTTATATGATTTATCGCTTTAAACCGCATGCTTATTATGACTTATATGTCTTTATATGCTATTTGTAATAAGCATGTTTATGTTTTTATCATAATGTTATAGTTATAAAGCGATAATAATAAACCAAAGTAATTGAAATCGAGGGTAAGTATGAGCATAGCTAGTCACTGTCCGCTCAGCGGGCATCCCCCCATCAGTTTATTGTGCAGGAAAAGCGTGGGCCGGATGCTTGGATTTTGGGCCGGAACCAGCTTATATTTTTACGCTTTACCTTTAGTTTGTTTTCGAGAGAGATGTAATTTATATAATGCTACTCTTTTAAATTTCCATACTTAGAGTTGTTTTATTCAACTCTTGAACGATGATGTAATATTTTGGGTTATTTGTATAACTAATGACGCTGGTTTAAGACTTAATTAATTTCCGCCTTAGTAATTAAAGTCGACTACAAACCAGGTTATTCTGATTAGCTTGGTATCGACTGAGTGGACCAGTAACATAAATGGCCTAATGCGATTTATGCTTACCTAACGAGAGACACCTGGGCGGGTTAACATATTAACATGCTAAACCGCAAGACTACTAGGATCAAATAATGAATTAGATTTTTCTTTTATTAGATCACTTAAATAATAACTTAAAATCGCTTTAAAGTGTGAGGATGGGTAGAAACCTTAAGGACCGACCATAGGCTAAGGACTTTTAAATAACAAACTACTACCCTCAAAATAAAATACACTAACTATCGTATGCTTGCTACTTGCTGATGTGACTAACTAAAACTAACAACTATCCTCGGATATAAAATCTAAGTAATAAATTTAATACTCGAAGATCGAAGCCATTGATCGAATACATGACGACAAGACCTCAAACGCAACAAATGGACGCATCAAGGACCTTACAACTGATAAGACGTTCAACATCTCGAAGAATTCTGTCGCAGAGAAGATTTTTACAACTTCATCTAATTATCCTCTTTAACTAAAATTTTTATTTCGTTCTCTTTTGAAAATTTTAACCTCTTAAACCTTTACTTCTAAATTTCTAATTTCCTAAACCTATATATCCTAATAACTACTTCTCAAATGAATTTTCATTCCTATTCTTTAATCTCGCAAAATGATTTCACTCGTACTTTTCAACTTCATAAACTCCTCTTAATTTATTCTAAAAACATTTAAATTTAATAACTTTTCAACCTCCTAAACTTACTATCTTTCCAAAATTTACTAATTTTCGTAAATTTAAAACTCCTGATTACCTTCTATAAATGACAATCATGTTTTTTCCTTTTAAAATACCTTTTAAAACTTATTCAATCAATTCTAAAATTTTATTTTGTAAATTTAAATACCTTTGAAATTATTTTGTTTTAAATCGTATATTCTTTACCTCATAAACTATCGAATTTAATTAGGTTCAAAATTTCAAACTTATCAATACCTATTCCTGAATTCTCAACCTTTAAAATGAATCTTTAGCTATTCTCTTGAATTTGATAAATATGTTTAAAATTTTTTGAAGGGGGTAGGACAAAAATACGATGATTTTAAAATCATTGATTAAAATTTAAAATTTTAAAATCTTTATTTCAACCTAGCTTAAACTTTATATCTATTTCTAAATTTAAATGAAATTACTTTTAAAATACTTATAATTTTAATTTATATTAATTCCGTACAAAACTTCTAGGCCCTATCTTTTTGAAAATCCCTTTGAAGTCGATTCTGGAAAATAACAATCAAGCAACATTCTATATCAATTCAAAATATCCCATTTGGAAATATAAAACGATTATAACTTTCATCTTTCCACTCTATCTAACACCTTAATAATAATTCAGAAATTCAAACTTTTGAAAAGTCATATACCACTACCAAAATAAAATGTCATTATCGAAACTTGTAAAATCATGATATTTTTTCTAACTGCATTGCTCAACTGCAAGTAGTTATCCACTCTATTCAAGTTTCGGGACGAAACTTTTCTTAAGGGGGTAGGTTTGTAACACCCCGTGTTATTTTAACACAATATAATAAAAGAATTTAATTCTTCAAGTTAAATTCATCCTTTTTTTCCATATAATAAAAATACGTCTGAATTTTTTTCGCCAAATAATACTAAAATTCCTTAAGTCCAAATTTAAAAATTTTGAAAAATAAATTTGTTCTATTATCTTTAGAATTAAAAAAGAAACACATTTCAAAATTTTATAAAAATCAATACAAAATTTATATCGCCTTTCAAATTTCAAAAATGTTAAGTTATGTTTACTATTCACAAAAATAAATGTAAAACCTTTTATTCATAAAATTCAATTTCAAACATTTTTCGTTTTCAAAATAAAAATGGTTAAAAAGTAATCATTTTGATTTTTATTATTAAATCATATTATATTAAATATCTAATTACTATTTCATTTCTATTAAACTAGTTTTTTCTAAATTGTCGATATTTGAAATCACACCTAATTTAAATTGATTAACTTTTTGACGTTTGATTATAAATCTTTAAATCTATAACATTCAACGAAAAAAATAAATATTTCGACCTAGGAAGCTTTTATTCAAAATTTCGAGGATTAGGATCCGATTTTTGTTTTAATACCCTTTCGAAAATTATTTTTTATTTTTAATTCCGATTTTATTTCAAAACACTATTTTAAGATCATATCCTTTATTTTGAGACTTTCTGCGATCGCGCAAATCGAAAATTTTGAGAAATGAAAATCAAGCCCGAAAATTTAACTTTTGACCTTCCTTAGTCAAATTTTATTCTCTTCCATTTTTCTTACACATTACTTACACCATTATATTTATCATCATCACTTTTATTTTATTTTGTATTTAAATTTAAAGTTTATACTTTTAATAAAAATATTTATACAAATACAATACTACTACTTTAATACTACCATTTTCATTTCCGTGACTTTTAAATATTTTCTTCAGTAGTAAATAAAATATTTTAGTCTTAAATTTATAAAATGAATACTTTTCAGAAAATCGTCAAAACAGCACATTTTAACTTTTACCGTTTTTCTTACCCGAATTATTTCGTAACGCGTTTTTCGAAAACGAGATATTTTAAAATATCGGGGGGACAAACTATTCACCAAATAGTAATTTGACTCTAATAAACCAAATTGATTCCTTTTGTTCCCTAATTTCCTTTTTAATTAAACATTATTTATTTAAGAAATCAAGCCATATCATCTAATTATTTAACCTAAATTCATTACAACCTTCTCATTACTTTCTAAGAGCAAAAATCACTTCCTCTTTTCTCTCCTTATGTCGTGTACTCCTCTCCATTTTGCTCCATTATTTTTCTTCCATTTTCTTTCCTAAAACCTCTAAAATAAAACCTAATATTATCTTTAATAATTCCTAAGTGTTCTAAGTTCTTTAGATGGGTTTTAAGAGCTAACTTGCAAGGATTATTTTGGGTAGAAAACATGGGTCATGGGTTAAGAAAATTCCGATCTAAAATTTATTTTAGATCCACGATGATTAACATCCAAATCAAGGTGACTAACTATATCTCATATTAGCCTCTTAGTAAATTAATTTGATTTTTATTATAAGTTTTATGAGTATGATTCTTATGTTAAAATATGTTAAACATCAATGATTTGTGTTTGTATGTTATGTGTAGTATAATAAAATGATAATAAATAAGTAATATTGATAATAGTTAAGTTGTAGTAAAATGTTCATATGTTTAGTTAATTTAATTTTGAGCATTTTTAATTATGATTCATACGATTTTTATGTTTAGTTATGTTTTAGTTATGATGTAGTTATATATAAAAATTATGTGAAGTATTAACAATGAGTTTAAGGTGAATAAAAATCGAAAATGAAAATTTATACATATACATACAAACTCACGGCATTTTCCTTTTATTTTAATAAATTTTCACTTTTAATTTTTGTAAATAATATGTTGTGTTAAGTTGTATTAAAATGGATGTTATCATGTTATAAAAATTAATTTAGGAAAATAAGTTATTAAATGTTAAAATTGCTAAATGTGTTCTTAACTTTAAAAAGGGTGTTCTTGATGTTCTTGTGTGTTCTTGGACTTCTTCATGTGTTCTTCATTTTGTAGTATGCTTTGATTCTTAATATTTTTATGTTTGTTGTTATTTATTGTTTTATTTAACTAATGAGTAAGTATGTTAATGACTATATAAATTAAACTAGCTAAATCATTAAGATTAAAAAGTTAGAAATTTAAAGTGTTAAAAAACACTATTCATAAATATAAATGAAATTTTTAGAAAATTTCATTTTAGTTTAAATCGTTTTAGTATAATTAGAATAATTAAATTATAAAGACTTTAAGCTAAAAACCGTTAAAAATCGAAAAATGAAAATTTGGACATCACCTATGCTTAGCCACGGCATTCTCTTATTTTTAGGATTAAAAATAGTTTTTATCACTTTTTAGTTTAATGTTAAAATAATTTAATTAGTAGTTATTATGTTGAATTAAGAAATTAAAAGAAATAAATCAATTTTGATATATATATATAACCACACGACATTTCTATTTAAATTGACTAAATTTGACCAAAATGAAAATATCACTAAGTCACTAAAGTTTAATAGTTATTAGAATTGAAATATTGTATAAATCGATTTGGTTATAAATGAAATATTATAAACCGATAAAAATATGTAACCGTTATATAAATGAACTAAATCGTGTGCTACCGCCTTTGCATATTGGACTGTTGAACTTGGACATACAGACTAAAATGAATCATCCACGATACCATTATTATTAAAAATGGAAATCGCTAAATTTATTAAATAGACGACTAAATTAACTAAGTATTATTTTAAAATGAATATCATTATCACTTTTTACAAGTCGAACTTAACATTTTTAAAACTAGTATTTTAAAATGAATATAAAAATCACTAAGTACAAAACGAACTTAACGACTTTAAAACTAGAAATTTATACTTAGAAAATAAAAGAGTTTAGTTTATTACCTAAAATATCTTAAGTATAAATACCTAAAATATCTTAAGTATAAAAATACGTATAAATATAGAAATACGTACAAGTATAAAAATACGTACAAGTATAGGAATACGTATAAGTATAAAAATACGAATAAAATACGAAGTATACAAATACGAATACGTATAAAATACGAAGTATAAAAATACGAATACGTATAAAAATACGTATAAAATACGGTGAATAGTGAATAGTGAATAGTGAAAAGTGAATAGTGAAAAGTGAATAGTGAAAAATTTACGAAACTTATAAAACAAGTTAAGTCTCAAAATTCAAAGATATTTCAAATTTCAAAATTTGAAATATTGAAAATTATTGAAAATTTACTAAGTATAGAAAATTGAAAATGAATAAGTAAATGACTTAAAGTGTTTTGAAAAACACTTAAATAAAATTGGACATATTAATAAACACATTAATATAGAAACTTAAAAACGTTAATAATTAACAACACTTCAAATAATAAACGAATATGTTATGTGATCATATGAAACCTACAATTCAAATAAAACGTTTGACGCTGAGACTAGGAGAGTCTAGTAACATGTGATATGTAAATATCAAACAAATAATGAATACTGAGTAAGTTAAATAAAAGGTCAAGCTTGGGCCTCAGATAAGGGAACGTCAATCGTGAGTGAAGTGGGGTTAAGATAGTCTTGTAGTGGACGCCACTATCTCGGTCACTGAGCGTTGGCCATACCGGTTAGTGTGGTTCAGCCGGTAGCATTATGTGCTTATGCGCTCTACCCATGCCATTACGCCTTAAGTCGTATAGCCTGTTCCGTACAAGATAATGAATATGCCAATGCTTTTGTATCAGGCTTTAGGAAATAGTCGTTTTATCTAGAGTTAAGGTGCTCTATGAATAGCATAGCCTACTCTTAACGTGGATACTAGTGTACATGTACTAGACTAGGGTTTTATTCCCCTATTTCGCTAAAGTTACCAGGGCCACCGTGACATTATGTGCTTATGCGCTTTGCGGTTCTGTCTCCTTGCCGAGTTTCGTCTTTATTGGACGCGACACTAGCATTCGTTCTTACCACATGTACAGATCACTTGACGAGATTGTATCTGAAGTTCGAATCATTTCGAACACTAGAGGATGAGATGCAAGTATTATAGTATTCGGCGTGGTTTACGAGTCGAGTAAGTCTCTGCACTATGGAAGTGAGATGCAATCGATCAGAGTACAAAGGCCTACTCAGTGGTCGTGCTCGTAGCGATATGTGTTGTCTGTTGTTTGATTAAATGAGAATGAGTGTGTACCATCTTCGAAAACTAAAGACCACAAATTTCTGAAGTGAATCGAGTCTGCATGATGAGTATGATACGATATGTATGTTTGTATGCGATCTGATATCGCTTTGCAATCTTGTTCTATGATGGGAATACTATTGCTATGATATTATCTGTTAATTGCTTTCATAACTGAATATCATGCTTATATGATTTATCGCTTTAAACCGCATGCTTATTATGACTTATATGTCTTTATATGCTATTTGTAATAAGCATGTTTATGTTTTTATCATAATGTTATAGTTATAAAGCGATAATAATGAACCAAAGTAATTGAAATCGAGGGTAAGTATGAGCATAGCTAGTCACTGTCCGCTCAGCGGGCATCCCCCCATCAGTTTATTGTGCAGGAAAAGCGTGGACCGGATGCTTGGATTTTGGGCCGGGACCAGCTTATATTTTTATGCTTTACCTTTAGTTTGTTTTCGAGAGAGATGTAATTTATATAATGCTACTCTTTTAAATTTCCGTACTTGGAGTTGTTTTATTCAACTCTTGAACGATGATGCAATATATTGGGTTATTTGTATAACTAATGACGCTGGTTTAAGACTTAATTAATTTCCGCCTTAGTAATTAAAGTCGACTAAAAACCAGGTTGTTACATCACCATAGTCCCTCCTTTCGCGCACCACCTCATACGCCAAGGAGGGCCTTGGCCCACTCTTCTCTCTTCTCCTCTGATTCTCCCGCTCCTGAGGATCATTGGAACGATACCACCGCGTGTAGAAGTCCGTAACACGAGTAGACTCTATATGCTCCGGAACAGCCAAGTAACACGGTCCGACCATCCTCGGATCCAAGCATCAATCATCTGGTTGTTTAGGACAACAACCCCTCCAACCTGAGTATCCTGCTCAGGTATGGTCTGAGCAAGCCCGATTTGCCTCTTCAAGCGAAGAGGATGAATCCACACTCCTCGTTCAAACCCGCACATCATCAACCCACGAGCCGCATTCGCAACAGACGGCGCCATAATCGCCGTAATATGCCACCATGACACATACCAACGAATGGTGCTCTCCTTCACGAATCCCCGGAAGTAGTTTAGTGAACGCTCCCGAGGGTTAGCCCACTCCATCTTTCGCGACGTCGTCGCCGCAGCCTTGAAGACACCACCAAGGGGAAGGGCTTTATACACACTTAGCCTCTCCATGAGCCAAATGTTGAGAATCCTAGTGCAACCCCTGTACGAGCTCAGACGATTAGCACAACGGTCATCTAAGCCCAGTATGGTCTCCGCTAGAATCAAGGCAGAAGGATCATATCCCCTTTCCATCTCTTCGACAACGCGAGCATACCTCGCGCTCCCGAACACCCCATCTGGCATGGACCCCGCAAAAGCATAACGATGAATCAAACAAAAAGCAAGGGCCCTCCGCCTAGAACGGTCCGAAATACTAGTGTCCACCTTATTCATGTAACGTTGACACAAAAGAAGCATATTCACCTTACCTCCTTCAAACAAACCTGCAGCATGAGCATTTGTCATCCCAAGGAAGTTCCGCAACATCCCTTTATAGCAAAGCTCACTCCTTACAACCACAGGAGTAGTCCATTTCGACCACCCCGCAATGGCCGCAAACTCCTCCATCAAAGGACACACCTCTCTCCCGGGAAACCTAAACACGTGCAAGCTAGGATCCCAATAATCCAAGCACGCATCCAGGAAGTCTAGATCGACTTTCATTTGGCGAAAGCCAATAAAAACACCCGCACCATCATCATACACCGCCCTCTTCATTGCCGGACTTAGTGAGGAAGTCCACCTCTTCAAAAGAGCATCAAAATGCTCAACAATTTTCTTGGATACAAAAAAAAAAACTTTTATAAATATACCTAATATATTTATGAGAGCAAAAACTTGTACTAAAAGAAAAGAAAAGAAGTAATTGTGAATGAGGATTATAGCACGCACCCCCCCTCCTTATATACAAAACATAATACGGAATATGGAAACACAGCGTTACCAGCCACGTCGCCAAACCGCATAGCCCTATGCGGTTTGCAGCCCAAAGCGCATAAGCCTATGCGGTTTGACCCCTAAACCGCATAAGGCTATGCGGTTCAAGGGGCGGGTTTTCTCGCAACTTTCCTAATTTCGTCTTTCCTAAACACTACAATCTACATTAGGCTACGACATTCTTTTGTTGTTCCCCACGCAGCAACATTACATTTCGCTTTAGCAACCACGATTCATACCACGAGTCAAAACATAACATTTTCGACATTCATGCAAGCTCATTTCGCATCTAAAATTAACTTTTTGCAAAAACATTTTCACAATCTAAAATCAACATCAATGCATCCCACTCGGGAATCATTTCATTTTTCAAACAAGCTTACCAAACAGGTTCACAACAACAATCAAATTCAAGTTCAAGCTACAACATGTACACAAAGGTTCATACAAACTATGTTACACAAATTCACTCCGGATGACGACGACGATACTCGTCAAACTCGCGCCGAATCTGAGCCGTCTCAGCCCGGCTCTGACACAACTGAGCAGCCTGCTCAGCCCAAGCCATCCTCCACCTGTTGGCTATCCGCCATAGCTTCTTATGAGCTTCCTTAGCCACCTGCGATACACAACACAAAAAAATACTTCACATTTTTCTCCATTTTGCCTTAATTTCACTCAAATTAAGCCAAACTTAGGGGGAAATTTCAAAAACAAAGCACATTCTTCTCCATTTTGCCTTAATTTCACTCAAATTAAGCCAAACTTAGGGGGAAATTTCAAAAACAAAGCACATTTTCTCCATTTTGCCTTAATTTCACTCAAATTAAGTCAAATTTCAGGGAGAAATTTCAAAACAAAGGCAGTCAACCCCACTTTGCCTTAATTTCACTCAAATTAGGACAAACTCGAGAGGGTAACACAAAAACACGACTCTCACAAGTTTGATCATCGCTATAACTCATACCTCGATCAAACTGGGGGCTCACTCACATATACAAAGACAAAGATACATACCTTCTTGTAGATACCCAAATCTGTACCTCCCACCAAAAACCCAGTGATATAACAATGGACTTTTATTGCATGCTTTTATGTTGACTTAAATGGTTCTAACTAATGACGAATTCGAGTTAAATGTTTTTAAATGCAAATGAGGTTTCCTTATGGGTCATCACTCTTAGTGTCCTTAAGGTCTTTCTAACTTGTCTCAAGTTCAGGTCCTAATCGGCATGCGCACACCCCTTTTAAGCATCTTAAGTCTAATTGATCCTTTTACCTTTACAAGGTTCAATTCGATTCACCTAAACACCTAATTTCAGGCCCAGTCTCTAAAACCACCTTTTAGGATTGGCAGACACCTAGGATAGCCTTACGGAATGTCCTATTTCACAAAATGCCACAAAATGCACCCTTTTTACATTTTCAAGGCCCGAGCCCAGAACCGAGCCCGAACCCATGCCTGGCCCGCTTTCCAAGGATCAGGATTGACCAAGTCAAACCCTAAAACAAACCCTAGCAACCGTAACTTAGAGCTCAAGCAAGGTTATTTCGTATAAATCCTAAAAGATATTTGGAAATATACGGAGAAAGGAGTATCTTGCCCGCCCTACCAATCGCAAGGGGCATTGCGATTGGTAAGGGCTATCGCAAGACATGTTGCGATTGCCCCAGGCAGCCGCAAGGGGTCTTGCGGCTCCTACGTCCGGTTTTATCCCTAGATTTCCTAAAATCTGCCGAACTCTACACTATAAATACAACCCTCCCTTCATTCGACAAACACACAATTTCAGAATACAATTCACACATCTCAAAACTCTCTCAAAGCCTCACGCATAAACACCTTTGAATTCTTCATTTTCCTAGTGTTGAATTCTCTCCTTTGAAGCGAAGCGCTGCCGGTTTCCTAACTCGAGACAGGTAATACTTAATCCTAGTATGGATTAAGGTCTTTCTTTACTTCTTAGACTAGCAAGGGCCTACATTAGGCTCACCCCGACTTTGGTACGCGAGTCTGCTTTTCATAAGGCGGCCATGCACCTCGAATACACACCCTATTCGTAACACCTTTCCAAAGTCGCATAAACAACTGACCTCTTTAAAATAAATCAATGGCTAATTAAACATTATTTTACTGCATGCATTTTAGCAAATCCTCATCTTGCATCTAAATCACTTAAAATGAATTCGTCATTAAACTGAACTGTTTTCGTTAATAAGTTAAGCATGCTTAACTGAGGGTTTTAAACAATCTTTTTTTGCATTCTTTTTCCATTCATATCGCACTTGTACGTAGCGAATTACTTAGGCTCATGTATCATTCTTTGCATTGTTCTCAAGTCTAGTAGAGGCTATCTTTTGATAGGCTTTTCCAAAAGATCTTTCATAAAAACATTATTTTGATTTATGCTTTAGAAAAGTACCCTCACCCGAATCCGAATCTGGTTTCACAATAGCCTTAGATGGATGGGTGTCGACGTGCCTTGAACTCTAAGACGTGTCTTTGAGCATGAGGACACGGAGGCGGGTTCTAAATTTCCCTCATAATTTAGTGGCGGCTCCAAAACAGTTTTTAAAGGTTTTTTGTACTTAATCTTTTTAACTTTACGCCCTTAGCAAGACGTCGAGTGGTTCCATGTCTGATCCCGGTACCCACAGTTGGCGACTCCGCTGGGGACAGGTTTTATTTTTAAAACTTAAATTAGCTTTTTCTTTTAAAAATAAAAATGAGACTTGAACGACTTGAGAACAATCAACATACATGAGCTAAGCATATCCGTTAGAGTCGAATCTAGTCGGATTCACACACCAACACCCTGAGAGGTGGTTCCAAACGCAGGCATCGTCCATTCGACGAGGCACGTACTGGACTAACCTTCCTCTCACCCCTCCACGGCTTGCCGTAGCAAACTGATTTGACCGCCCCAGGGCTTCCTTCGTATCCTACACGTTATACTGTGTAGGCGGAGGGCTAAAAGCACCTGCCAAAGCGTACTCAAATCAGTTGGAGGCGTACGAGACTTGACCAAACAACCAAGAGTCATATGTACAAATGCGAGGCTATACAATATAGTCCTTTTCAAAACTCATTTGCATGTTTTCGAAAAGTCACCTCAAAAACTTTCAAAAATAACCAACCTAACAAACTAACAAACTAACGCTTCTCAAACAAAATAATCGCAAATTTTTGAAATAAACATTTTTCAAACTTTCCTTTTACAAAATCAGCAAAAACCCGAGTCAAGGCTTTCAACCTCAACTCGTGGGTTTCATTCTTTGAGCCTCACGGCTCAAATCTTTTTTTTAACATCTTCGACTTGACTAGTTTGAGTCGATTTCATTTCACGCGTCCATCTTTAACCCATGACAACATACCGTCGCTCGGGCTAAATGGATGCAAAGTAAAACCTTTCTACATCGAGATGAGCTGCGCGCACGCATCCTCGTCTCAAAAACACTCCTAGCTTGTTTTCGAAAACTTCCCTTTTTCAAAACTTAAAAGAGTCTTTTTCAAACGAAATGAGCTAAAAACGAACATATAAATGAATGTGTCAGTCGAGTCTGTCATATAGCTGATGCACTCCATGCAAATGTAGGGAATTTCTAACTGGATACCTGCCGCACTAAGAACCGAGTCGTCCTACCCCGCAAGAAACGAACCTACAAACGAAAAATGGCCAGCAACGAAGATGTTGGCGCACTCCGCGAACAAGTTACCAAACTAACCAATGACCTCGAACACCTTCTGGCCCACCACAATACTGAAGTCACCCGAATGGAGCTGAAAATCAAGGATGAGGCGGATAAACACGCCAAAAAGCTCCAGGCTATGGAGGAACGCCTCGGTACCCCAGGGGGTTACTCCATACACAAAGAAAACGAAAACATCCCTCAAAACATCAAGGACGCACTACCAAGCAAGCTCGCCCTCAGTGACCTCCCGATCTTCCAAGGTCACGAGAGCCCGATCACCCACATCAGGGCCTTCAAATCACAAATGGGTATTAAGGGTGTTGATCCGGAGCATTGGCCCTCACTATTCCCACATTCTCTCGCCGCTATACCCAAGACATGGTTCTATTCCTTGAACCCAAAAAGAGTCTCCTCATTTGAGCAGATCACCGTCGAGTTCGACCATCAATACAAGGACAATGATGACACCCAGGTCTCCATCCGTACCCTGGAGGTCCTATCACAAAGAGACAACGAAGGATTCACCGAGTACCTTACTAGGTGGAAGAAGCTCAGTGCACAAATCCCAAATCGTCCGCGAGAGGACGAACTTGTGCCCAAATTCGTCAATAACTTGCGACCCGTGTACCAGTTCTACATGCGGTATAGCAACATTCAAACCTTCAAGCAGCTTACCAAGGTCGGCACCCAGATTGAAGACGATCTTAGGACACGGACCATGGCCAAGTACACCGGTCATGCTTATCAAGGCAGTTCGTCCAAGTCAACACGAACGGCCAAGAGCGATGAGAATCGTACCGTTGCCAACCTAGAGTCACTTGGCGATCCAGAGTCGTTCGCCACTACTACCTCTTCTTCCTTCAAACCTAGGAGGAATTTCGACACACTTTACATGTCTTACACTAAGGCATTCAAGCGACTGGTCGACAAAAATTATCTGCAACTGTAGGTACCGGGATCAGACCATGGAACCACTCGACGTCTTGCTAAGGCCGTAAGGTTAAAAAGATTAAGTACAAAAAACCTTTTAAAACTGTTTTGGAGCCGCCACTAAATTATGAGGGAAATTTAGAACCCGCCTCCATGTCCTCATGCTCAAAGATATGTCTTAGAGTTCAAGGCACGTCGACACCTATCCGTCTAAGGTTATTGTGAAACCAGATTCGGATTCGGGTGAGGGTACTTTTATGAAAGATCTTTTGGAAAAGCCTATCAAAAGATAGCCTCTACTAGACTTGAGAACAATGCAAAGAATGATACATGAGCCTAAGTAATACGCTACGTACAATTGCGATAAGGATGTAAAAATAATGCAAAAGAGATTGATTAAACCCTCAGTTAAGCATGCTTAACTTGTTAACGAAAACAGTTCAGTTTAATGACGAATTCATTTTAAGTGATTTAGATGCAATAAGAGGATTTGCTAGAATGCATGCAGTAAAATAAAGTTCAATTAGCCATTGGTTTATTTTAAGGAGGTCAGTTGTTTATACGACTTTGGAAAGGTCTTACGAATAGGGTGTGTATTCGAGGTGCATGGCCGCCTTATGAAAAGCAGACTTGCGTACCAAAGTCGGGGTGAGCCTAATGTAGGCCCTTGCTAGTCTAAGAAGTAAAGAAAGACCTTAATCCATGGTAGGATTAAGTATTACCTGTCTCGAATCAGGAAACCGGCAGCGCTTCGCTTCAAAGGGAGGAATTCAACACTAGGAAAATGAGGAATTCCAAGGGTGTTTATGCGTGAGGCTTTTTGAGAGTGTTTTGGGGTGAGAATTTTATTCTGAAATTGTGTCTTGAATGAATGACCGAAGGGTCGTATTTATAGTGTAGAGTTCGGTAGATTTTAGGAAATCTAGGGATAAAACCGGACGTAGGAGCCGCAAGGCCTCTTGCGGCTGCCTGGGGCAATCGCAAGGAGTCTTGCGATAGCCCCTACCAATCGCAATGCCTCTTGCGATTGGTAGGGAGGGTTCTATCCTATATGTTCCGTATATTTCTAAATTATCTTTTAGGATATACGAAATAACCTTGCGTGAGCTCTAAGTTAGGGGTTGCTAGGGTTTGTTTTAGGGTTTGACTTGGTCAATCCTGATACTTGGAATGCGGGCCAGGTATGGGTTTGGGCTCGGTTCTGGGCCCGAGCCCTGAAAATGTAAAAAGGGTGCATTTTGTGTGATTTTGTGAAATAGGACATTCCGTGAGACTATCCTGGGTATTTGCTAATGCTAAAGGGTAGTTTTAGCAGCTAGGCCTAAATTTAGGTATTTAGGTGGATCGATGTGTTATATGTGTTTGAAAAGGGGTGTGCGCATGCCGATTAGGACCTGAACTCGAGACAAGCTAGACTCTAGACCTAAAGACACTAAAGGTGATGACCCATAAAGAAACCTCATTTGCATTTAAAAACATTTAACTCGAATTCGTCATATTTAGAACCATTTAAGTCAACGTAAAAGCACGCAATAAAAGTCCATTGTTACATCACTGGGTTTTTGGCGGGAGGTGCGGATTTGGGTATCTACAGAGCCCCCGCTTTGGTGAGCTTAGGACTAAAGCGAAAGTCAAACTACACGACAACATCCCTGACCAAGTACCTCGATATCATCAGCGGCACGGAGTATGTGTCCATGGGTGAGACTAGGACTCCGAACCGGGCTTATCCGGGGAGGGACGAACATGTTTAGGGACATGACGGTCCTTGCATACCTGTACGGGGGATGCCTTCCTGTGCTTGCTAAATACCTTTGCGTGTTATTGCTGTTGCTTGTCTCGTAAAAGAGCGCGCGTGCTTGGTCTCGTAAAAGAGCGTATGTGCTTCATGCTTCGTGCTAGTGCTCGTGTTGGTGCTCATCTCGTAAAAGAGTGCTTACGTCACGGAATTATCGTCCGAGGAAAATGCTCGTGTTTAGTGTTTACGCAAAGGTTGTGTCTAGTGTTTCAACTCGTCTAAGAGTGTGGCGGACTTTAGGTGACGCCTTAACCGAAAAGCTTGCGATTCCGAAGAAAAACACTTAGGCCTAGAAATTAATCGAGCCCAAGGTGGAGAGTAAACGTGGAATAAAACATGCTCTGGAAATTGCCTTGTCGACTAGTGACTCTTCCGGGAAATCTCTTATCAACTGGCGACTTCAAGCTTGAACTCACTCGCACATGTCGCGGTTTCAAATCCGGAAAAATTCGAATCTGCGATTTGCTCTTCTAAAGATCTTCAGACTTCGCTTGCCTCTTGTTGGATTGTTGTTACTTCTGTGTCTTCGTCTTGTGTCTTGTAAATGTTCTTGCTTTGGCCATGAAACGTGGTATCATTACGATTCCTTTGGGTTCACTTGATACTCGTCTCTCGGACTTGGGATGTTTGGTGCTTGGATGTCTGGGTCTGTGTTCGGGTGTCTGAATGTTTGTGCACACGTGAAAGTATTATGCTTTTAGTGCGCATGCTTGTGTCTTGAGGCGATTCTGGAGGTGTCGCTAACCGTGATTCGTTCTTGAGGCGATTCTGGAGGTGTCGTCAACCGTGATTGCTTCGGGCGCCATGCGAAAAATTACCTTATTTTTCGTTGACGGAAACTTGAGGGCGTGATTCGGTCTTCTTCAGGCGTCATTTCGCGAAAAATTACCCTATTTTTCGTTGACGGAAGCTTGAGGGGTGTATGGTATGAGCCCCCAGTTTGACCGAGTTATAGTGTATAACGATGGTCGAACTTGGTGATAAGGTTTGTTCGAGTGAAAGTGTTTTGGAGTTACCCCCTCGAGTTTGACTGAGTTTGATATGAAAACTGAGTCAAAATGAAGAGGATGTGCTTGGTATTAGTTATGTTGGGAGAAAGTGTTTTTGGATTACCCTCCTCGAGCTTGTCTTAATTTGGTTGGTATTAAGGCAAAGTGGTGTTTGGCTATTGGCTTTTGTTGACGAAGCTGTAGAGCTAAATCAAAGTCTTGTTTGTAATTAGGACCATGGTTTGGCGTAAAAGTAAAGTCAGGATTGTGACTATGCTTTTAATTTTGCCCCCTTAGTTTGGTTAAGTTTTGGTGTAGAAACTAAGTCAAACTGGAAATGTTACTTCCGTCCTTGAACGAAATTATGTTTTGGTGTCGGGTGTTGGTCGTGCCTTTTGCAAAGCTGCCTACGTATCCACGGTGTGTGGAATCAGACCAGCGTAGTTCGGTAATGCACGTTTAAGGGCATCTTTGGCGAAGTGTTTGAGCTAAGTCGAATTGTGAATTTGACTCGATTTTGCTTCTGGGGTGTAATTGTCTTGAGGGTGTCTCTTATCAAGGTAGGGTCTTTACTTCGGTTTGTGGGCTTAGTAGGACTTTTGCTTCGGCTTTTTCTTTTTTCTTTTTTTTTTTGTAGAGTTTTGGGACGTCCGTGAAGGATATCTATTTTGTTGTATAGGAGTACGATCCTAAAATGGAGTGTCAGCCCCCAGTCTTGGTTGTAGATGTATATCGCACTCATGGTGCATGAGTCGACCATAACGCTTGTGTGGCTTCCTAGTCTAAGGAGGTGAATGTATGGCTTCCTAGTCTGTGGTTTCCTGTTATCTGTAGATCGTAGGAATATCGTAGGTAAGCCCCCAGTCTTGAGGTTTGGTACTTCGGGATGGGTTATGTCCACCAGGTATGGTTGTTGTTGGTTGTTCATTTGTCGTTTGGCTTGGGTACAATGTATCTTTGTACCGTCAGGTGAGGGGTACCAACGTCTTCAGGTTGGATCCAAATTCGTAGAGCGTGGTGTATCCAATGTTGTTGGATAGGCTGTATCCAATGCCGTTGGATAGAGCGTGTCTTGTGTGATTGGACATCTTGGGGTAGCGTGCATTCAGTGTCGTCGGGCGTACTCCATGGGCTTGACTGCATGAATGCCTGCTTATGTCGTGCTTAATGTCTCCTTCGTCTCTTATTTGTACCTGCATAGTTAGTACTCAAAGAAAGAAAGTTTTTGAAAATGCTCTCGCGTTTTTGGAAATGCCTTTTGTTTAAAGGAAAAATCGTTTTTGCAAAAGAAGATTTTGAAAATGCCGTTTTCGTAAAATAGATTTTGAAAATGCTGTTTTGCAAAAGAAGAATTTGAAAATGCTGTTTTTTCAAAAGAAGATCTTGAAAATGCTATTTTGGAGAAGTGCTTAAGGACGTGTTTTTGTTTGAAAAGTATTGACTCGGGCGTTGAGCTAATTTTTAGAAAGTGCTTCCTAATGTGTACTAACTCGGGAAGTGCTTCCTAAAGTGCATTGACTCGGGTGCTAAAGTGCGTTAACTTGAGTACTGAGTTAATTTTTGAAAGGTGTTCTATAAAATGTTTCAAAGACAACGATGAAACGTGTTAAGAAAACGAGTGTTTGAAGTGTTTCAAAGACGAAGGTGAATCGTATGCGTGACTCGAGACTCGACAATGATAGGGATGTAAGTGACTGTGACACGTGCGTCGGTAAAGCCCCCGACTTGGTGACATATGGTTGCTTCAGCGGCATGTTGTTATTCCTGCAAAGCGAACAAGGTTAGACGAAAAAGCAGAGTACTACTCCTAAGTCCAGCACAACTTTGTCTCGACGTAGTTGTTTTAACGCCTCGATAAAGAAACAGTTTGCCCATGATTTTTGTGGATTTTTGTGGATTTTTGTGAGGATGTCCTTGACTTTGGAAGCTTTAGACATAAACTTGTAAAAGGGTTGGTTGAGCTCGGGTGAGCAGCCTACGTATCCGTGGGTACGGAATCAAACCTAGCGTAGTTCCAAAGGGTGACTTTTGTAAAATGTGTTTGTTTATGTGAAAAGGTGTTTATGTGGAAAGGGGCGTGTTTAAGGACCCGCCGGTCCAAAAGGGTATTTTTGTGGAAAGGTGCGTGTTTAAGGACCCGCCGGTCCAAAAGGGGTGTTTATGTGATTGACCTTGATACATTGCATCTTAAAGGTAGGTTCTCCTTAGTTGATCTTGGCCGCTTGTTTGTCACATCAAAGTCCAATTTGATGGAGAGGGGTTCTATTCCCCAACCTTGATAATTGGATGAACCATCGAAGTATGTCGCTTCTTCATTGATGTTGTAAATTAGTCGTCTGAAATGATGTAGTGTTGATAACGGGCTCCTTGGTGCCAAATTCGGCTCAGAGCAATGTCCATCGTGCCATATGTCCTTTCGGCACGGTTTCCTTGAAGAGGTATTAGACTGGGTCCATTTTTGAGTAGACCTTTGTTCTCTTAGCCACTTGACTTTCGGGCTTTCTTTTTGTTGTTTTGTCCCTTTCTTTTGAGACTTTTTTGCATCTTGACTTTGCCCCTTTCTTAAAGACTTTGGGACTTGTTTGCTTCTTGATTTCTTGGAAACTTTGAGACTTGTTTCCTCTTTTGATTTCTTGGAAACTTTGAGACTTGTTTCCTTTCGACTTTGCTCTTTCGCCCTTGCCTTCACTTTTGATTGTATTCCCTTTGAGAATTCGTCGGGCCCTTTGTGGCTTGGGCTCGAGTTTCGACTTTGCTAGACCTTACGGCGGGGAGGTTCGCATGTGATCATGTGTCTATCACGCCGGACTCCTATGACAAGTTCGTTTGCTTATTAGGCACGCGATCGAGTATGCGGAGGGCGATCCAGGAGTACTCATACTTTTGGTCGCGGTCAAATTCATGACCACTGTGGAGCCCCAAATTAATGGATCCTCCTCCAAAGGCAGCGGAGTAGTAGACCACAAGCAGACTACCGAACCTTAAGTGTCTAGTGGTCGAAATCCTTTTGGTTTTTGTCTTGTACTTGATATTGACTTGGACCTTCGTACCCGGCCTAGACCTCCTTCGGATAGCTACTCCTAGGATGCAATGTATGTCGGTGCAAAATGGTTTTGTATAAGAAGTGTGAGTAAAATGGGTAAAAGGAAACTGGGTTGTAGGCAAACTTATTCCCTTATTGATTTGTTAAAATGTTGTACATCGAAGACTCGATTATCCTAGACTGACGGAGATTGACTCGACGCTTAAAAACTTGACCCGTATTGAAAAAACTCGAGCTGCTTGAAATCCGCGAGATCGTCGATGGTTCTTGAATGGACGTCTAGTCGGTTGCTTTGTGACGCACGTGTCATGGGTGCATGTCGATACCCTTGGTGTCGAGACTCGATTAACGCATACTTTGATTCGATTTTGTTTTTGAAACGGTTTGAGAGTGAAAGGGTGTTTCGAGTTGAAATGCGTTGTCGCATTTCGACTCTGTGCAAGAGGTGTCCTTAGATTGAACCTAGTGGCCGAAAATCGATCAGAGGTAGTGATAAGCTACTCGAATCGAGGGTGTTTTGAAAATGTGATGGAAACGGCAGTGCCCGTTTTCATGTATTTACCTAAGGGAGAGTTAAACCGACGCGACTAAAACCACTTGGTCTAACACGAGGAAAACCTCGGGATTGAGTTTCCAGATTCCCGGGTTCTGCGCTTTCAAAAAGATGGACGCTTAAACCTAAAAGGCTTTGGGCTAGTGATAACTTTTTTTTTTTTTAAAAAGTTTATTTTGAAAGAGGTGTAAAAAGGAAAAGGCCTTAAGCCGTTTGATTTCTTTTGTGAAATTCCTCGAGAATGGGCTGACATTCTCGGGTTTGAAAAGAGTTCTGTGATAAAAAGGGTTGTGATGACCGCGATTCATGCGGCCGATTCTGAGCTAGAGACGTTTTAAAACGTTTCATGCTCGACGATGTTTGGTGATAGGAAGCTAGAAGTCTATGTTAATGGTGTGTTGCTAAGATCCTATTGGTCGATGCTCGAAATGGCGTTTAAGCTATTTGAGTCGAAGGTGTCAAAATGGGATGAGGACGATTTGCTCGTCCACATGGATTTTGTCCAAGGAGAAATGGATCGAGGTGGTTTGAGCCATTCGATCCGATGTTAGAATCGACAAGATTGGGCTTGGCCATTCTTGGGTATGGCGAGGGATGCTACCTATTGGGCTGGTTTGGCAATGGGTCGTTTTGAAAGGTTCGAAAAGGCCAAGGGCCGTGAGTTTGCTTTGAAAACTCTCCCAGAATGTGTTCCCATTCTTGGTTATGCTTTGTGAAAAAGCACGGGATAAATGGGTTAGGATAACCATTGGTTATTTAATCCATTTATGTTTTCAAAGGCTTAGGGAATAAAGTCCACGAGCTAGGGTTTTGAAGCTTGCTCGGGTTTTTGCTTGTTTTTGTAAAACGAAGTTTTAAAAGATGTTTATTTCGAAAGTTTGTGAGAGAAAATCCACGAGCTCGGGTTGTAAACCTTGACTCGGGTTTTGATAGTTGTGTAAAAGGAAGTTTGAAAAATGTTCATTTCAAAAGTTCGCGAGAGTTTTGTTTGTAAAAAGTTAGACGTTAGTTGTAAAACGTTAGATGTTAGTTGTAAAAAGTTAGATGTTAGTTGTAAAAAGTTAGATGTTAGTTGTAAAAAGTTAGTTGTAAAGAGTCAGTTGTAAAAAGTTAGTTGTTAGTTGTAAAATGTTAGTTGTTAGTTGTAAAAAGTTAGATGTTAGTTGTAAAAAGTTAGATGTTAGTTGTAAAAAGTTAGTTGTAAAGAGTCAGTTGTAAAAAGTTAGTTGTTAGTTGTAAAATGTTCGTTGTTAGTTGTTAGGTTCATTTATACCTTGAAAATTTTGAGTGAGTTTTCGAAGATATGCAATGCAAATGAATTTTGAAAAAGACTATATTGTATAGCCTCGCACTCGTACGTATGACTCTTGGTCGTTTGGTCAAGTCTTGTACGCCTCCAACTGATTTGAGTACGCTTTGGCAGGTGCTTTTAGCCCTTTGCCTACATAGTATAATATGTAGGATACAAAGGAAGCCCTGGGGCGGTCAAATCAGTTCGCTACGGCAAGCCGTGGAGGGGTGAGAGGAAGGTTAGTCCAGAACGTGCTTTATCGAATGGACAAGCCTGCGTTTGGAACCACCTCTCAAGGTATTGGTGTGTGAATCCGACTAGATTCGACTCTAACGGATATGCTTAGCTCATGTATGTTGATTGTTCTCAAGTCGTTCAAGTCTCATTTTTATTTTTAAAAGGAAAAAGCTAGTTTTAGTTTTAAAAATAAAACCTCGTCCCAATGAGTCGCCAACCGTAGGTACCGGATCGCACCATGGAACCACTCGACGTCTTGCTAAGGCCGTAAGGTTAAAAAGATTAAGTACAAAAAACCTTTTAAAACTGTTTTGGAGCCGCCACTAAATTATGAGGGAAATTTAGAACCCGCCTCCATGTCCTCATGCTCAAAGACATGTCTTAGAGTTCAAGGCACGTCGACACCTATCCGTCTAAGGTTATTGTGAAACCAGATTCGGATTCGGGTGAGGGTACTTTTCTAAAGCATAAATCAAAATAATGTTTTTATGAAAGATCTTTTGGAAAAGCCTATCAAAAGATAGCCTCTACTAGACTTGAGAACAATGCAAAGAATGATACATGAGCCTAAGTAATACGCTACGTACAATTGCGATAAGGATGTAAAAATAATGCAAAAGAGATTGATTAAACCCTCAGTTAAGCATGCTTAACTTGTTAACGAAAACAGTTCAGTTTAATGACGAATTCATTTTAAGTGATTTAGATGCAATAAGAGGATTTGCTAGAATGCATGCAGTAAAATAAAGTTCAATTAGCCATTGGTTTATTTTAAGGAGGTCAGTTGTTTATACGACTTTGGAAAGGTCTTACGAATAGGGTGTGTATTCGAGGTGCATGGCCGCCTTATGAAAAGCAGACTTGCGTACCAAAGTCGGGGTGAGCCTAATGTAGGCCCTTGCTAGTCTAAGAAGTAAAGAAAGACCTTAATCCATGGTAGGATTAAGTATTACTGCCTCGAATCAGAAACCTAGCCGCTACGCTTCAAAGGGAGGAATTCAACACTAGGAAAATGAGGAATTCCAAGGGTGTTTATGCGTGAGGCTTTTTGAGAGTGTTTTGGGGTGAGAATTGTATTCTGAAATTGTGTCTTGAATGAATGACCGAAGGGTCGTATTTATAGTGTAGAGTTCGGTAGATTTTAGGAAATCTAGGGATAAACCGACGTAGGAGCCGCAAGGCCTCTTGCGGCTGCCTGGGGCAATCGCAAGGAGTCTTGCGATAGCCCCTACCAATCGCAATGCCTCTTGCGATTGGTAGGGAGGGTTCTATCCTATATATTCCGTATATTTCTAAATTATCTTTTAGGATATACGAAATAACCTTGCGTGAGCTCTAAGTTAGGGGTTGCTAGGGTTTGTTTTAGGGTTTGACTTGGTCAATCCTGATCCTTGGAATGCGGGCCAGGTATGAGTTTGGGCTCGGTTCTGGGCCCGAGCCTAAAATGTAAAAGGGTGCAATTTGTGTGATTTTGTGAAATAGGACATTCCGTGAGACTATCCTGGGTATTTGCTAATGCTAAAGGGTAGTTTTAGCAGCTAGGCCTAAATTTAGGTATTTAGGTGGATCGATGTGTTATATGTGTTTGAAAAGGGGTGTGCGCATGCCGATTAGGACCTGAACTCGAGACAAGCTAGACTCTAGACCTAAAGACACTAAAGGTGATGACCCATAAAGAAACCTCATTTGCATTTAAAAACATTTAACTCGAATTCGTCATATTTAGAACCATTTAAGTCAACGTAAAAGCACGCAATAAAAGTCCATTGTTACATCACTGGGTTTTTGGCGGGAGGTGCGGATTTGGGTATCTACAGCAACCCATCGGGCCGACCACTGAACCGCCTGAAGAGAAGAAGCCTAAGTCATGGGACTCTAATGCTTACTGTGCCTACCACAGGGGTAAGGGCCACGACACTGAGAACTGCTTCAAACTGAAGCACGCCATTCAAGACCTTATCGACCAAGGAAAGCTCGATAAGCCGACGGCCAATGGTAAGCCGTCCAAAGATAACCCCTTGGCTAACCATGCAATCTTCGTGGGTTCCATACCCGTCATTGATTGCTCCTACCTCATCACACCTATCGACGACCAGATCAGCACTATCTCTCTTGACCAACCAATCATGGAGAGTAATGTTCAAAACGACGGCGAGAGCTTCACCAATTTTCTAGCAAGATGGAAAGAGCTCAATACGCACCTTGTAGGTTTAGTGCACCCCGATGAACTTGTGCACGACATCATCAAAGATTTACACCCAATATATCAAACCCACATCCGGTATGCTAACATACGTAATTTCAATCACCTCGTCAACATCGCCACACAAATTGAGGACGATTTGAACGCATGCTACGGCGAGCAAATCAATGGAGTGTGGTACTCTAGTAGCGAGAGTGAAGGCGAGTGGCCACCACCTAACAAGACCATCGCCCAAATTAACAACACCAGCAGTTCTTCCTCTTCTAAAAATAACAAAAGTGTCAAAAACAAGAAGGGAAAGAAGAAGGGTAACAAGCCCCAAGTCAAAGCCAACACCACTGAGCCCGAGATTAAGGACGAGGTTTCGCACGTAACCCGCTCCGGGCGACCTTATCAAAATATCTTCACGGATACCCACGCCGAGGAGGCCGCCGCCCCTGACAAGGGTAAAACCGTAGTTCAGGACGACGTCCCCTCCAAAGACACACCCGCTACTCCAGTAATCCTACCACTAAGCACGAGCGAGACGCTTCAAAAGCAACTCGCTCGCACCAAAGCCGACGTCTCAATATGGGCTCTCCTACGAGACTCCGCCGAACACAGAAAAGCATTCATCCGCGCCCTACAAATAGCGAGCGCAAATGCAGACATCTCACCCGACCAAATGGTCAGTCATGTTACAAGAGATTGGCTTGCCGGAGCCATCACCTTCTCTGATAATGAATTTCCGACATTTGGCGCTAATCACAACTTAGCCCTATACATTAGCGCCGAATGCAGGAAGCGAACTTTACCCGTAACCTTGATCGACAATGGGTCTGCAGTGAATGTTTTACCCCTATCAACCGCACGTTGTCTGGAGCTTGACGACAAAGATTTCCGACCCAGCAACGAAGGCGTCAAAGCCTTCGATGGGACCAAACGTAGCGTGAAAGGGACAATCTCCCTTCATGTACGCACAGGCCCCATAGAACGAAAGGTCGATTTTCAGGTAATCGACATGACACTATCCTATAACATGCTTCTAGGACGCCCATGGATTCACGCTGTGTGAGCAGTGACATCCACGCTACACCAAAAGGTGAAGCTACCTCTCAACGACGAGGTCATAACTATCAATGCCTCCAACTTCCGCGCTCTTCTTGATCTACCCAAGGAGCGTAACACCGCAGAAATCACGATCGAGGAAAATCAAGAACCCTGCAGTTTTGACTTTGAAATAGGTGCTATCACAACCACACCTATCCGAACCTATAAGCCTTTCGAAATCAAAGATAATCATAGCCTTTGGTCCACCATGGGTCTAGGCTACAAGCCAAAGAAAGGCGATCTCGAGCAAATGACTAAGGAAGTTAAGAAGCGCAAGTTTGCGCGTAAATTCAACCTCCCGAAATACTCATTTGACATGGGTAACTACTTCGTCTCAGGGGGAGGATACGATAAAGACGAATACGCCAAACCTCAGGAGCATTGCTTCGCCAGTGAAAGTGGACTACCTTTCACCAACAAAACCAATGAAGACTTGGTCTCATCCATCCTTCGAGACCGCCGAGTCAACCCCGACGACGTCATCACTGACACCGCCAAGAAGACCTTAGATGGTTGGTACAAGATTACCAAGTGGACCGACTCCCAGGGCCACAAATACCAATTTGTCACAGGGGAAGGACCCCTCTTTGACAAGATAACCTCGCAAAATGATGAAGACTCGAGCGACGATACTTCAAGCAACAACAACACCGAAGACGACGAAGAGGAGGAAATTCTTTTAGGATCTAATTCTCTAAGTGTCGGGTCATCTGTCGACCCATCCTCTAGTTTTAGCTTAGACTTTCTATTTTCGGAGGCTAGCTCCAGCTCTTCTCCTAGTTTGTCAAACATTTCTTCTTTAATGAATAATACAGATAAGTTTGCCTACGTCTCGTCTCAAGCTAAAAACAAACAATTAAACAACAAACAACAAACAAAATTTAAACAAACAAACAAAATAACACAACACACAAATCCGTGCAATAAAAATGAATCAACGAATGAACAGTCGTTAATTAAATACATTGCAAACATCATGGGAAACCCAACACAAAACCCGATCATCGAGGATACCGTAACCATTAACATAGGAACCCCCGAAGAACCAAGGGAGCTGCAACTAGGCGCTTCACTGAGTGAGGATGAGCGCACCAACTTCACCCAACTCTTAACCGAGTTCAAAGATGTCTTTGCTTGGTCATATAAGGACATGCCCGGCATCGACAGAAGCATAGCCGAACATCACATCCCCATCAAACCCGGCTTCAAACCTATCAAACAAAAACTAAGGAGACTACGACCCGAATGGTCCCTTATGGTCAACAAAGAAATCGAGAAACAACTACAAGCCGGCTTCATTCAAGTCGTCGAGTACTCAGATTGGGCCTCAAACATGGTCCCAGTCCTAAAGAAAAACGGCAAGATACGAGTATGTGTCGACTTCCGCGATCTAAACAAGGCAAGTCCAAAGGACGACTTTCCACTACCGCACGTAGACGTTCTAGTTGACGACACTGCTGACCATGCCCTTCTATCCTAGGACACGTAGTGAGCCAAAGAGGCATCGAGGTCGACCCCTTGAAGATAAAAGCAATTATGGCAATGCAACCACCCAAGAATCTAGACGAAATCCGAAGTTTCCTGGGTCAAATCCAATACATCTCCCGCTTCATAAGCAAACTAACCATGATATGCGAACCCATCTTTAAGAAGCTGAAGAAAACTGACCATGTAGAATGGGATGAAGCGTGTCAACAAGCATTTGATAAGGTTAAGGAGTTGTTATCCAACCCCCCAGTCCTAAGACCACCACAAAAGGACCTACCCTTATCACTCTACCTCACAACAACATCAACCGCAATGGGCGCCATGCTCGCCCAAGAAGTCAACGGCGAAGAACATCCAATTTACTACATCAGCAAGAAGTTTCTCGACTATGAAACTCGATACGCGCCCGTCGAGAAAAGCTGTTTAGCATTAGTATGGGCATCCAAAAAGCTCCGTCACTATATGCTGGCACACCAAACAAAGGTCTACTCAAAAATGGACCCCGTTAAGTACCTTTTCGAGAAACTAGTGCCAAATGGACGCATGGCACGATGGACCTTACTTCTAGCCGAGTTCGACATCATCTACGTTCCCCTTAAGGCCATCAAAGGACGAGCGGTCTCAGATCTTCTCGCCGATCACGCAATCGACGAAGAACCCATCATTGACACCACATCATTTTCCGACGAAGGAATATACAACATAAACGAAGAACAGTGGGAACTATATTTCGACGGTTCATCAAATTACCGGGGCTGTGGAATAGGAATACTACTCATTTCCCCGAACGGAGAACACACACCCCTCTCCATCAAATTAGACTTTGACGTAACGAACAACGCCGCAGAATATGAGGCATGCCTGCATGGACTACAGGCCGCACTCATACTAAACGCAAGGAACCTACGAGTATATTGGGATTCCTCGCTAATCATTAACCAAGTGTCTGGAGCATGGAAGATACTTAACGAAAACCTCGCGCTATACCAAAACAAAATTCAAGAGCTCATCGCCAAATTCCACCGCGTAGAGTTCTTGCATTTACCTCGCGAAGAAAACCAATTCGCAGACGCCTTATCAAAGTGTGGAACCCGGGATCGGACCCAACTCGGCGTCTTGCTTAAGGGCGGATTTTAAACTTAAAAAAGATTAAGTTGGAAAAATCTTTAAGAACTGTTATGGAGTCGCCACCTATTTATCGCGGAAAATAGGAACCTGCTACCATGTTCTAAGTTAAAAACATGTCCTAGATTTTGGAGCACGCCGACACCCCTAGATCTAAGGCTTGTGAAACCAGATTGGATTCGGGGTGAGGGTACTTTAGAAAAAGAGTTAATTCAAATAATGATTTATGAAAACCTTTTAGAAAAGCCTATGTAAAAATATCCTCTACTGACCTAGAACAATCCTTGTAAGATGATATTTGAGCTAATGTTATCGCCACGCATACAAGTGCGATAAGGATGTAAAAGAATGCAGATGCAGATGCAAAAGATTGATTAAAACCCTCGCTTTAGCATGTTTAACTTGTTAACGAAAAACTGTTCGCTTAAAGGTCGAATTCATTGTTTAAGTTGATTTTAATGCAAAATAAGAAGGTGCAAGATGCATGCAAATAAAATAAAGTTCAATTGTCCATTGGTTTATTTTATAAGGTCGATTCTTATGCGACTTTGGCGTGTCATCGGATATGGAGTGTGCAAGTAAATAGAACATTTGGATTGCAAGCGCTACTGGGTGCCAAAGCCGGCGCTAAAGTGTAGACCCCTTTGTTAGTCCATAGAAAATAAGAAAAAGCTTTGATCCAAGTGGATCGGTACCTACCTTGTCCTGACGCTTCAGATCTGGGCAGAGCTTCGCTTCTTGAACTTGAAAGGAGGATGAATTCAACACGGGATGGTGTGTTGAACTCAAGAATTTGAGTGCGTGAGGCTTCTGTGGATGTATTTAGGTGTATACCGTGCTAGACGGTATATTTTGTGGGACCCAAGTGTGGGCACTAAAACTAGGAAGAGAGGTTGTGTGAAGAGAGGGTTTTCTTGTGTGGAAAACTTATGAGAATAGGTCGTGCGAGGGGTTGTATATATAGGAGAATAGCCGAGAGAAATAGGAAAGCAGGGGAAAAAGCCAGCCTGGGAAACCGCATAGCCTTATGCGGTTTGGTGGGCAAACCGCATAGGCTTATGTGGTTTGCACCATGAGCCGCATAAGCTTATGCGGTTTGCTGGTGTGGTTTTAACTTCGAGATTTCGTATTTCCTTAATCCGAATTGCTAAATCTTGGGAATATTCGGTGTAATCTCCTTGCTTGTGCTCCAAGAAGACCTAGTATGATCTTCTAGAGAGTTGTTGAGGGCTTTGGAGTGAGGGGCAAAGGCGGGTTTGGGCTCGGTTCTGAGCCCGAGCCCTGAAAATGTAAAAAGGGTGTATTTTGTAGTGTTTTGCGAAATAAGGTAAGACGTGAGGTTGTATTTTGTGTGAGAGGGGGCTAAATAGCGGTTTTAGCTACCGGGCCTAAATTTAGGAATTTAGGAACGCTGAATTAGACCTTGTTAATGTAAAAGGACTAATTGTAGTGCAAATGCGAAGCTCATGCCAAATGAAGCAGGACAAGGACCAAGCTAGACTCCAAATGGACAAAATGAACGTTATTTAAATGTGATGTAAAGCGACCTTAAACATTTTAACATTTAAAACGACTCAAAAATGAATTCGACATTAGTTAGGACCGTTTAAGTCAACGTTAAAGCATGCGTAATAGAAGTCCGTGTTACATCACAGGGTTTTGTTTGGGAGGGTACGGATATGGGTATCCACAGAGCCCCCAGTTTGACTGAGCTCGGACTAGAGCGCTGGTCAAACTCCACGACCATAGCCGGACCATTACAGTCTCGATATGGTCAGCGGAACGAAGCATGTGTCCATGGGTGAGACGAGGACTTCGAACCGGGCTAAACGGGGAGGGGCGTGCGCATTTTAAGGACTTGGCGGTCCGTGCATGCTATAAGGGCCTGCCGGCCTGCCGGATGTCTTCGTCGTGCTTGTTGTACTGCCATGTAGCGCCGTTGTATATGCTTGGTGTCATTGGATGCCTGGTGCTGTTGCTTGTAATGTCAAATGTTGGTGCTGGTGCTTGTAATATCTTCGTATTGCATGTGTTGGTGTAAAACAGTGCAGGGTGCGTATGCTTGTAGGATGTTCGTGTAAGTGTAGGTCTCGTGAAAGAGCGTCTGTGTAATGCTTGTGCTTGAACTCGCCGAGGAGCGTCCATGTGAAGTGAAATGCTTGGAGTTAGGTGTATATTGCAGAGTGCTTGTGCTTGGGCTCGCCGAGGAGTGTCTATGTAGTCGTAGTTGCATATGATTGCCTTTCGTTGAGGAGAAGGTAGTGCCGTTGTCGTTGCTGATGCCGTTGTTGATGCTGAACTGGGTCTCGCCGAGGAGCGTAGGTGCTTAGTGTAGTATTTGCTGGAGAAGTACTAGTTTGCTAGGGAAGGGTGTATATGTATGGTCTCGCCGAGGAGCATAGGTGTAGTTGTGGTTGTTTGGGAGAGTGATGGTGCTGAATGTGCTGATGCAGACGCTTGGTGTTTATGTTAGTGATTTGCTGGGGAAGTCGAAGGGTATGTCTTGGACTCCGTAGGAAATGTCTGTATAGGTGTGTGGACTCCATGGGGAGGAAGCGATACTCCACAGGGACGTGTAAGAGGGTGTAAGGACTCGTGAAGAGTGTTCGTGTTTACTTACATCAGAGTGTATTAAATGCTTAGTACACGCGTATGGCGGACTGTAGGTGACGCCTTAACCAAGGCATAACGCATAATGTATGTGCTAGCGCTCGTGGCGGACTTTAGGTGACGCCTTAACCATGAAAGCTTGCGTGTATGAAGAAAAATGAGGAGAAAACGTGGAACAAAACATGCTCTGGAAATTGCCTGTAGACTAGTGACTCTTCCGGGGAATCCCTTATCAATTGGCGACTTCAAGCGTGAACTCATTCGCACATGTCGCGGTTTCAAATCCGGAAATATTCGAACTCGCGATTTTCCTTTCGAGATCTTCAATTTCGCTTGCTTCGACCATGAAACGTGGTATCTGGTGATTCGTTCGGATTCGTATGATACATGTCTCTTGAACTTGGAATGCATGGTGCTTGGGATGTTTCTTGGATATGTTAGGGTGCTTGGTGCTTGGACCTACGTTCGGGTGTTGCTTGTCTGATGCACACATGAAAGTGTTATGCTTTTAGAGTACATGTTCATGTTTGTAGCGGTTCTGGAGGTGTCGCTCAACCGTAGATGCTTATGTTGATGTGGGTATTTATAGCAAGGGTGTCTTCAAAAATGCGAAAAATTATCCCGTTTTTCGTTGTAAAGGTTTGATTCTTGATAGGAAGCGTCAGCCCCCAGTTTGACTGAGTTATGGTGTCGGTGTATGTGAGCCCCCAGTTTGACTGAGTTATGGTGTATAACGATAGTCAAACTATGTAAAAGGCTATGGGTTGTATTAGGATAAGGGTGTTTTTGTGTGTTAGGAGAAGGAGTTTTCGGATTACCCCCTCGAGTTTGACTAAGTTTTGTATGAAAACTGAGTCAAAATGTAAGGAAGGATGTGTTTGGGAGAAGGTGTTTTTGGGTTACCCCCTCGAGTTTGACTAAGTTTTGAATGAAAACTGAGTCAAAGTGAAGAGTATGGTGTTTGGTTTTGAAATTTCCCCCGTAGTTTGGCTTAATTTGATTGAAATTAAGGCAAAATGGAGAAGAATGTAGCGTGGGCAGAGCGAGCGATTCAAATTGTATCGTGGTCGTACTTTGAGGTGGCTTGGGTTCGATGAGACTTTGACGAGTCCCGCCGTCTTCACCATTAGTTGTATTAGTATGCTTGTGTAATAAGGATTGTGTGAACCCTTGTTTACATTTCGTATGCTGGTCCTGTAGTGTTAGTAAGCTAGGTTTGAAAAACGAAATGATTCCCGATTGGGATGTTTGGATGAAAATGTTTTTGTTGAAAAATCTTTTTGTGAAAGATTCATTTTAGTTGTCGAAATGAGCTTTAAAAAATGAACATTTGAAATGTCGGTTGTAAGGCTTCATGCAAGATGAAAAAGCGTTTCGACGTTGTGAGCTTAAGCTAGAGTTGTGAAGACCGTGGAGGGTCATTTGAGTGCAAAGGTTGAAAAGCCCCCAGTTGTCGAGGATGAGAATTCGGTGAAATCTCATGACAACACGGAGTGGGATGTAGTGCTAGGTTCGGTTGTGCTTTGCGTAAGCTGCCTACGTATCCACGAACGTGGAATCAAACCGGCGTAGTTCGAAAATGGGTTGCTTAAAATGTGTTAACTCGAGTGAGTTAAATTCGAAGAATGCTGTTTCTCAAAATGTATTAACTCGAGTGCCGAGTTAAATTTTTGGGAAAAGCTTGGACTTCGAAGATTCGAGATGCGTTTCAAAGATTTGAGATGCATTTACGAAAGATACATTTTGTTTGCGAAAGGGTGTGTTTGCAAAAAGTGAATTGCAAAGTGATTTCATACTAACTCGAGTATTGAGTTAATTTTGAAAGGTAATTACCTAGTTTGAGGGTGCATTGCCTCGTGTAATTTTGAAAAAGCGCGTCGTTCCGTGGGAGCATTTTGAAGACTGGAGAGTTTTTGAAAGGAGCGTTTTAAATGTCGCTAAATTGTTTGATTGGAAGAGGGTTGACTCGACGTGTGACTCGATGCTTAAAATGTCGAGAAGTTTGCAAAATAGAGACGAATCGTATGCGTGATTTGAGATTCGACGGTTGCATGGTTGCCATATTCGGGAACACGTGCGTTGGTGGAGCCCCCAGTGGTGCTTGCTTGTCTGCGGTGGGATGCTGTTGTTCCTGCAAAACAGTGTTAGACAAAAAGCGTAGTATCGCCCTAAGTCTATGACAACTTTGCCTTGACGGATTCGTTTTAGTCGCCTCGATAAAGAAATAGTTTGCCTTTGAACTTTGTGAATTTTTGTGGACACATCCTTAGCATGGGAAGCTTTGGACGGGGAATATTTTGTGGGGTTTTGTAAAAGGTTGGTTGAGCTCGGGAGAGCGGCCTACGTATCCGTGGTTACGGAATCAAACCTAGCGTAGTTCCGAAAGGGGTGTTTGTTTTGATAAGGAGGTGTTTTAATAAAAAGGTGCGTGTTTAAGGACTCGCCGGTCCAAGGGGTGTTTATGTGTTTGACCTTGATACATTGCATCCTAAGGATGGGTTCTCCTTAGTTGATCTAGGCTGGTTGCTTGCTACTTCTGTTTTGTCTTCAATTTGGAATTTCAAGGACCTAGTCACTCGTTTCTGGGCTTCGGTACTTCTTGCCTTTGGGGTTTCGGCCCCTCGCTTATTAATTTCTAAGCTTGTTGACTTCTAAGCTTTTTGACTTCTTGGGCTTTTGACTTCTTAAGCTTTTGACTTCTTAAGCTTTTTGCTTCTTAAGCTTTCGACTTCTTAAGCTTTTTGCTTAGTTGTTTTGCCCCTTGTTCCGGAGCTTTTGAGACTTTTGCTTTTTGGTGACTTTGGTTTTTGACCTTTGTACCTTGTATTCCCGTTTGGTTTGAGAATATCCCACGCTCTGTATGGCTTGGGCTTGAGCTCGGACCTTGCTAAACTCTGTGGCTCGGTGGTCGCCCGTGATCGTGTGTCTATCACGCCGGGCTCCTCTGACAAGTTCGTTTGCTTATTAGGCACGCGATCGAGTACGGGGAGGGCGATCCAGGAATACTCGTACTTTTGGTCGCGATCAAATTCATGACCACTGTGGAGCTCCAAATTAATGGATCCTCCTCCAAAAGCAGCGGAGTAGTAGACCACGAGTAGACTAGTGAACCTTAGGTGTTTAGTCGTCGGAACCTTCTTTGTCTTTGTGTCTTTGACTTAATTGTTAACTTGGACCTTCGTATCCGGCCTAGACCTCCTTCGGATAGCTACTCCTAGGATGCAATGTATGTCGGTGCAAAATGTTTTTTGTGAGTAAAAAGGGTAAAAGGAAACTGGGTTGTTGGCAAACTTATTCCCTTATCGATTTGTTAAAATGTCGTACGTCGGAGACTCGATTATCCTAGACTGACGGAGATTGACTCGATGCTTAAAAACTCGACCCGTATTGAAAAGACTCGAATTTCTTGAGGAGATCCGTGAGATCGTCGGTGGCGCCTTGATGGATTCTTCGCTGGGTGCTCGAGACGCACATGTCTCGGATGGGGTTGATGCTCGTGTCGGGACTCGTTTCATGCATACTTAGATTTATCTTTGATTTTGCAAAAGTTTTGTTTTTGGCGAGAAGTAGGATGTTTTGTTGAGCGAAATGTGTTGTCACATTTTGGCTCGATGTAAAAGGCGTTTCGAGTTGAAATGTGTTGTCACATTTCGACTCTGTGCAAGAGATGATTCAAGGTAGTGATGAGCTACTTGAACCGAGGGTGCTTTGAAAATGCGATGGAAACGGTAGTGCCCGTTTTCATGCATTTACTTAAGGAAGAGTTAGACCGAAGCGGCTAGAGCCACTTGGTCCGACGTCAAAAGTCCTCGGGATTGAGCTTGCTCATTCCCGGGTTTTGTTCTTTTGCGAAAAGAGGAATGTCTGATCCTAGAAGGTTTTGGGCTAGCGAAAACTTTCGAAAAATGCTTATATTGAAAAAGAAAAGGCCATGAGCCTTGAAACTCCTCGAGAATGGGCTGACATCCTCGGGTTTGAAAAGAGTTTTGTGATAAAAAAAAGGTTGTGATGACCGCTGTCATGCAGCCGATTTTGAGCTAGAAATGTTTTAAAACGTTTCATACTCGACGATGTTTGGTGATAGAAAGCTAGAAGTTTATGCTAACGGTGTGTTGCTAAGATCCTATTGATGGATGCTCAAAATGGCGTTTAAGCTTATTTGAGTCGAAGGTGTCAAAATGCGATGAGGACGGGCTTGCTCGTCCACATGGATTTTGTTAAAGGAGAAATGGATCAAGATGGTTCGAGCCATTCGATCCGATGTTAGAATCCACAAGATTGGGCTTGGCCATTCTCGGGTTTTGTTTGCTTGAAAAAGACAATTTTTGCTGAAACGAGTCGACTTTGGGCCGTTTGGCCTAAAGAGGTTTGTAAAGAGAATGTCGTTATTTGTTTTGCAGGAGTGAGGAGATTTTTGAAAAGAGCTCATTTCAAAAGTGGGTGTGTTTTGCTTGGTTTTTAAAAATAAGAAGAATTTATTTCAAAAATGAGAGTGTGTTGCTTGTTTTGTAAAAGTGAGGAGATTTTTGAAGAGAGCTTGTTTCAAAAATGAGAGTGTATTGCTTTAGGAGCAATGTTGTGCCTAAGAAGTCTTTGAGGCAAGAACGCGTGTGCGGATCTTGTCTCGACGTTGAAATGTGTTTGATTTGCATTCGTCGAGCCCATGTTAACGGTTCATCATTAAGGGCTCGAGCCTAGATGCATGGAAAGGATTCGACTCGTGAACGGTTAGCTAGTCGAGTCGAGGATGTTGAGAATGGATTGGTTTGTGTGACGTGTATCTAGTTAGTCCTATTAGATTCAACGTTCATTTTAAGCGTTCATTTTTAGCTCATTTTTGTTTAGGAAGACCTTTTAAGCTTGAAAAAGGAGATTTTAGACAAGGTTTGGCTAATAGGAAGCTTTTGAGACGAGGATGCGTGTGCACATCTCGTCTCGATGTTAAAAGGTGTTAGCTTTGTCGAGCCCACCTAACGGTTCATCGCTAAGGGCTCGAGCCTAGATGGGCGAGAAGGATTTGACTCGAGAGCGATTAGCTAGGCGAGTCGAGCGTGTTGAGAATGGATTAGGTTGTATGGGTTAAATTTGCACGTTAGTGACGTGACTAGACCAACGTTCATTTTAAGTGTTCATTCTAGCTCATTTCTTTGTTAAGAAAACTCTTTTTAAGCTTGAAAAAGGAGGTTTTCAAAAAAGTTTTAGCTAAAGGAAAGATTTTGAGACGAGGATGTGTGCGCACATCTCGTCTCGATGTTAAAAGTTTTGTTTGCACCCGTCGAACTAGTGTCGGCGATTTGCCGAGGTGAGCTCGAGTCGGATGTGTAAAAGAGAGAGGATTCGGCTCGAGAGCGATTAGCAAGTCGAGTCGAGGATGTTAAATGTAGAGACTAGGCCGTATGACCTAGAAGATTGAAATCCGCGAGCTCGGGTTTTATTCCTTGCTCGGGTTTTTGCTTGTTAGTTAAAAAGGAAATTTTGAAAAAGTTTATTTCAAAAATTCGCGATAGTTTTGTTTGAAAAGTGTTAGTTTGTTAGATGTTAGGTTCATTTATCTTTGAAACGTTTAAGCGAGTTTTCGAAGATATGAATGCAAATGCTCGTTTTGAAAAAGACCATGGGGTGCATAGCCTCGAACTTGTACGTATGACTCAAAAAGGGTGAAAAATGAGTCAGTCGGGTACACCTCCAACTACCTCGAGTACGCTTTGGCAGATACTTAACCCCTTCATTTCCTTACGGGCGATAGGTTTTCTGGGCGGAGCACCGGGCGGTCGAGATAGCCATTTACTGACAAGCCGTGGAGGCGAGAGGAAAGCTAGTCCGGCATGTGCTTTATCGAGTGGACAAGCCTGCATGTGGGAACCACCTCTCGAGGGTGCAAAGGGTGCCTAGATTCCAAAAGGAATGGACTCTAAACGAATGTGCATAGCTCAAATATGTATACTTGGATTGTTCAAGGCTTTCAAGTTTCACCTCTTTATTTTTAAAAAGAAAAAGCTAGTTTTTAGTTTTAAAATAAGATCTCCCAATGAGTCGCCAAATCAGGAACCCGGATCGGACCCAACTCTGCCTTGCTTAAGGGCGGATTTTAAAGTTAAAAGATTAAGTTGAAAACCTTTAAGAATCTTATGGAGTCGCCACCTATTTATCGCGGAAAATAGGAACTCGCTACCATGTTCTAAGTTAAAAACATGTCCTACATTTTGGAGCACGCCGACACCCCTAGATCTAAGGCTTGTGAAACCAGATTGAATTCTGGTAAAGGGTACTTTAGAAAAAGAGTTAATTCAAATAATGATTTATGAAAACCTTTTAGAAAAGCCTATGTAAAAATAGCCTCTCTCGACCTAGAACAATCCTTGTAAGATGATATTTGAGCTAATGTTATCGCTACGCAAGTGCGATAAGGATGTAAAAGAATGCAGATGCAGATGCAAAAAGATTGATTAAAACCCTCGATTTAGCATGTTTAACTTGTTAACGAAAAACGGTTCAGTTAAAGGTCGAATTCATTGTTTAAGTTGATTTTAATGCAAAATAAAAAGGGTGCAAGATGCATGCAAATATAATAAAGTTCAATTGTCCATTGGTTTATTTTATAAGGTCGGTTGCTTATGCGACTTTGGCGTGTCATCTGATATGGAGTGTACCCGAAGTAAATAGAACACTTGGAGTGCAAGCGCGCTGGGTGCCAAAGCCGGGGGGGGCGCTAAAGTGTAGACCCCTTTGTTAGGCCATTGAAAATAACAAAAAGGTTTGATCCAAGGGGGTCGGGACCTTCCTTGTCCCGACGCTCAGATCTGGGCAGAGCTTCGCTTGAACTTGAAAGGAGGATGAATTCAACACTGATGGTGTGTTGAACTCAAGAATTTGAGTGCGTGAGGCTTCTGTGGATGTATTTAGGTGTATACCGTGCTAGACAGTATATTTTGTGGGACCCAAGTGTGGGCACTAAAACTAGGAAGAGAGGTTGTGTGAAGAGGGTTTTCTTGTGTGGAAAACTTATGAGAATAGGTCGTGCGAGGGTTGTATATATAGGAGAATAGCCGAGAGAAATAGGAAAGCAGGGAAAAAGCGGCTGGGAAACCGTGATAGCCTTATGCGGTTTGGTGGGCAAACCGCATAGGCTTATGCGGTTTGCACCATGAGCCGCATAAGCTTATGCGGTTTGCTGGTGTGGTTTTAACTTCGAGATTTCGTATTTCCTTAATCCGAATTGCTAAATCTTGGGAATATTCGGTGTAATCTCCTTGCTTGTGCTCCAAGAAGACCTAGTATGATCTTCTAGAGAGTTGTTGAGGGCTTTGGAGTGAGGGCCAAAGGCGGGTTTGGGCTCGGTTCTGGGCCCGAGCCCTGAAAATGTAAAAAGGGTGTATTTTGTAGTGTTATGCGAAATAAGGTAAGACGTGAGGTTGTATTTTGTGTGAGAGGGGGCTAAATAGCGGTTTTAGCTACCGGGCCTAAATTTAGGAATTTAGGAACGCTGAATTAGACCTTGTTAATGTAAAAGGACTAATTGTAGTGCAAATGCGAAGCTCATGCCAAATGAAGCAGGACAAGGACCTAGCTAGACTCCAAATGGACAAAATGAACGTTATTTAAATGTGATGTAAAGCGACCTTAAACATTTTAACATTTAAAACGACTCAAAAATGAATTCGACATTAGTTAGGACCGTTTAAGTCAACGTTAAAGCATGCGTAATAGAAGTCCGTGTTACATCACAGGGTTTTGTTTGGGAGGGTACGGATATGGGTATCCACACAAAGCTAGCATCACTACTAAACATCCCCCCGGGAATACAGACCATTCCCATCGTCGTGGAACGAAGCAGCGAACCCGCATACATATGCGACATCCAAGCCGAGAATGAACAAAACGAACCTTGGTACCAAGCCATAATCAACTTCAAACGAGATGGAGAATATCAGCCAAACACTGACAAACGCGCCAGAAGAGCTCTCCGGCTTCTAGCATCACAATTCGTGCTGGAAGTAGACAAACTACTCAAGAAAACGCCCCAGGGTACACTACTTTTGTGCGTTGATCACAACAAAGGACGAGAGATTATATCTCAAGTCCACGATGGCGAGTGCGGACCTCACATGAACGCACGAGCCCTATGCAAACAGATCCTTAGGCTGGGATGGTACAGGACCACCATGGAAGCCGACTGCGCGAAGTATGTCAGACACTGCCACAATTGCCAAATCTTCGCGAATGTTCAACACATACCCCCTTCACCCTTATACAGCCTCACATCTCCATGGCCATTCTCGACATAGGGAATCGACGTCATAGGCAAAGTACACCCGGTTGGAGCAGGAGGACACTGCTTCATCCTCGTGGCCATCGACTGTTTCACGAAATGGGTCGAAGCCGCATCATACCGTAAGCTTAACACCAAGGAGGTCGCCCGTTTCATACAGAATAATATCATATGTAGATACGGCGTGCCCCACGAGCTGATCAGCGATCAAGGCTCACACTTCCGAGAAGAAGTCGAACCTATCCTCACTAAATACAACATTCAAAGACATAGATCATCACCTTACCGACCCCAAACCAACGGAGCGGTAGAAGCTGCGAACAAAACTGTTGTGACCATCCTCAAGAAGATGATTGACACTTGCCATGACTGGCCACACAAAATTCCTTTTTGCCTTATGGGGATATCGAACCACAATACGCACACCAACAGGGATGACACCCTACTTCCTAACATACGGCATGGAAGCTGTACAACCTGTAGAAATCGAAATGAAATCACTTCGAATTCTAATGGAAGCGGACATACCAGAAGCAGAGTGGGCCCGAGAACGATATGAGCAACTCATCCTCCTTGACGAAAGACGTTTACACTCACTAAGCACCGTTCGCATGTACCAATCAAGATTACAACGCGCATACAACAAACGAGTCAAACCACGCAATATCAACGTGGGTGACTTGGTCCTTAAATCAGTAAGGGCGCCGCTACCGGTCGATCCAAAAGGGAAATTCAAACCTAATTGGGCCGGACCATACCTAGTTAAAGAAATCCTTCCCGGAGGAGCCGCAAGGCTAACCGACCTTGACGGCGAAGAATTCAACCTACCCACCAACCTCGATCAGCTTAAGAAATACTACCCTTAGGCTCTACACAACTTTGCAATGTATTTCATAACGAACACAACGCACGGATGAACTACGCTTGGTTTGATTCCACAAAAATGGATACGTAGGCAGTCTCACAAAAGACTCAACCAAAATCACGAACTACGCCGGTTTGATTCTGTGTAAAACATAGATACGTAGGCAGCTTTTCAAAGCGCAACCGAACCTCTTCGCACGCACGCCCGAAGCTTAAAAAGGTCGAGGGCGATGCACTCACAAAATGACACGCTCAAAGCTTAAAAAGTCGAGAGCACAGTCAACACAAAATGACACGCTCAAAGCTTAAAAAGTCGAGAGCACAGTCAACACAAAATGACACGCTCGAAGTTTAAAAAAGTCGAGAGCACAGTCAACACAAAACGCGTAAGTCTAAAGCTTAAAAAGGTCGAAGACTTAAAACAAAAAAAAAAAAAATATCCGAAGCTTAAAAAGGTCGAGGATACACAAAATAAAAACAAAAGAGACGAGACAATAGGCAAACATTTTCTTTATTTAGTCATGAATTTTGAAAATGTTTACATTTTAGCAAAAGAGTTTAAAACTAGCTTTCAAACTCATTTTATTCATTGAACAATTAAATAAATAAACAAGAATTCTTTGAATAAAACATCAATGGTCTAAGCATCCTTCTTACGGCGCTTTGGAGAATCCTCCTCATCCTCATCCTTTGCAGCATCTGCACGAACAACAACCGAAGCAACCACTGGATTCGGAACAACCCTCTCAATCCTTTCACCCCGACGATCCTTCACAGTTACCTTAGGTCCGAGTCGCTCCCCAAGTGGCCTAGAAGAAGACACTCCCGCGATCGAACTCGCAAAATCACCGTAGTCCCGTCTTCCACGCACCGCAGCATGCGCCAACGACGGTCTTGGACCCGTCTGTTCGCGCCTTCGCATATTCTCCCTATAACGAGGATCCAAAGAAATACACCACCTCCGATAAAAGTCCGAGACACGAGTAGTCTCAGAACCAGCTGGTCGAGCCCAAGTCACTCGATCAGACCATCCTCGCACCCAAGCATCGATCATCCGGTTATTCAGAACAACCGACTCGCACATCCGAGTGTCCTGCGCCGGAATAACCTGTGCCAAATCGACCTGCCTCCTCAACCGATGAGGGTGGATCCATACACCTCGCTCAAACCCACACAACAATATCCCATTAGCCGCACCCGCAACCGACGGTGCCGTGATGTGTCGAATGGACCACCACGACACGACCCACCTTATCGCCCTCTCCCGAACGAACCCTTGGAAGTAGTTCACTGACCGCTCCCGAGGCATAGCCCAATAAAGAGTACGAGTAGTCAACCCGGCAGGAACATACACATCACCTCCCGATGGAGCTAAGATACGAAGACGCTCCATCAGCCAAATCTGCAGAATCCTAGCACATCCACGATACGAGCTTAGACGATTCGCATGGCGGTCGTCCAAGCCTAATATAGTCTCCGCCAAGATCAAAGCCGAAGGATCATGGCCAGCTCCATCTCTTCCATGACCCGTGCATACCTAGCATGGCCATGCACACCATCCTCCATCGACCCAGCAAAGCAGTACCGATGTAGCAAGCAAAACCCTAGAGCTCTCCTCCTAGAACGAGCAGAAATGCTCACGTCACTCAAGTTCATGTAACGCTCACACAACCGTCGCATGTTTACCACGCCTCCCTCGAACAACCCATCCGCATGAGCATTGGTCATCGAGAGATACTGTCGCAATCTCCCATTATAGCCAAACTCACTCCTAACCGCTACTGGGGTAGTACGGTTAGACCACCCCGCAATAGCCGAAAATTCCTCTAACAACGGACATATCTCACCTCCCGGGAACCTAAAAACGTGCACCCTAGGATCCCAATAGTCAAGACAAGCGTCAAGGAAGTCCACCTCGACGCGCATCTGCCTAAAACCTATGAAGACACCTGCTCCCGACAAAGACAACGCCTTCTTCTCCGAATCACTAAGGGAAGACGTCCACCGCTTCAAAAGACCATCAAAATGGTCCATCCTTTCAAAAATACAAAAATATTCTTAAAAATACTAAGCTATTTGAGAGAATACAAAATAAGCAAACAAAAGAATTGAGATTGAATGAGGACCATACCTCGTATTTCCCCTCTTTATATAGGAAAACAAAATCTCGAATTAGGAAAATTCGACGATAAAACCGGCAGTCCGAGCCGCAAAGAGCCTTGCGATTGGAGGTGCCAATCGCAAGACCCCTTGCGATTACCCGTCTCATCCGCAACATGTGTTGCGATTCCTAGGGACGGATTTATCCCTGATTTTCCATATTTCTGACTTTCCAAATCCTAGCATGCATAAAATTACGACGTACATCTTAATTGGGCTCCCTAATTCGGGCCTAATTACAAACACTCGAACATGGATCCATCACAAAACGATGACTAATCCGATCACAACACACTTCATTTTCATAATTCGTTTTAAAGCTCATTTCGAATTTTTAAACGTCTAAAATGAACATTCTCAAACACCTTCTCAGCAAAGCATTTTTCAAAGCAGAGTCTCCCACTCGGGAATCATTTTCAAATTTTTTCTAGCTACTAACTAAACAGGTACATGAAGAAAATGAAAGTACGATTACACCAGAAACAACCACAAAGTTCAAGCTACAAGAAACGAAAACAACTAGGGATGCCGACGACGAAGCTCTGCGACCTCCGCCTGAAGACGAGCCACCTCTGCCCAACTTCGACAAAGCTCAGCCGCCTGCTCAGCCCAGGCCATCCTCCAGCGATGGGCCGCCCGCCACAACTTTTTATGGACGTCCTTCGCAACCTGCACAAGACATTTTCAAGCACATTTTGTCTTAATTCTACACCAAATTAAGTCAAACTACGAGGGTAATTTCAAAACCGCAGCCTTCTCTGCTCCATTTTGCCTTAATTTCACATAAATTAAGACAAACTACGGGGGCTAAAACTCAAACTTGTACTTTCAAACCAAAAACAAAAAACGAAGACTCCATTTTGGCTACAGTTTCATTAAACTATAGTCAAACTAAGGGGAGTAATACAAAACCCAGCCCGGAACTTAAGTTTGCCCTTCGTTAACCACTAACTTGGTCAAACTGGGGGCTTACATAGTACACAAATGACGAAGCCATACCTTTTTCACCTTATCACCCCAACTCTCCATCCCTGCATCCGTAATTGTCGGCAGATACTCAGGTACGTGGAAGGTCTCCCGTGCCCCGGCATTACCATGCTCCACCGTCGTAGGGAAGTCTGGGGGCTGGAACGCCAAGTCAGCGTCAGGCACCTGCAACATGAAACACAACACAACAAAGCGTACAACACAACAAAGTTAGGAAAATTTTGTTGAAAAACTAGGGAAAATTTTTGAAAATTTTTACTCTACACAAACGAACAAGAACAAAACACACCTCGACGGGCCCACTAGCCAACCTACCCATCGCGAACTCTGCGTAATCCAGCTGATGAAGGAGGAGATTATCAGACTCCCCCTCAAGATGCAGCTGCCTTTGCTGCCGACTCAAGACGCGCGTCTCGAGAAGAACCTTAGGTGGATCAAGAGGCACGACGAAGTCAGGATACCTCGTCTGAATCGCCAGACGCTCACCCAAGTACCAAACATACCCATACGGCGAGCTGGGCACAACCGCTAGAGTCACGCCCCTAAACGCACTCCACAACCCTCAGAACGCCTGCATCGCTTCCCACGACGCGCGAACTACAAGAAAAATAAGAATCACGTGAAACACCTTTTCAAGCAAAATCATCTAAATACATGCTATTTAGAAGGTTTCAGTACATACCTGACCACCTCTCAGCTCGTTCAGTTTAACCCGAATGAGGTCATACGACCAGTCGTACCCGATACGGCTGCACGTACCCCAAGTCCATACCGCAGGGTACTTCTTCTCCATGGCAATGGCCGACTCGGGGAGGAAGAAAGGAAGTGATCAGAGATCCAACACTACACAAGAAACATAAAACAAAATTAGCACGAGAAATCAACACTTTAAGCAAATCAACTGAAGACAAGAACAACGTACCTCCAACAACAAGCCAGGACACACGATGGGAATCCTAGACCCCCCATCCATCTTCCGTGGCCTAACAACATCCATGCAGAAACGGATGCACAAGCTCAAGGCCGGGGACACCCAGTCATATACCCCGATCGCACTCCAGTCCAGAAGATACATGAACACCGGCAGCGACCCGCCGCCTTCTCGCCGGCAGCAGAGCTAACGAACCACCAGAGCCACATACGAGCATTCTGCTCGTCGCTCCAAGCCCCAGGACCATACTGAGTCTTCCCCTCGAAGTACTCCATGATGTAGCTCGTCTTAACAGAGTTAGGCGCCTTCCCCTGATAAGGCACCTCCAAACTAGCTCCAATAGCAGCAAGCACTGCGCTGTCGTCAATAGGCGGCGCCAGACTAAAGTCCATGTCACGGTCGCCAAAGGGCAGACTCGTGATAATAGCATATGCAGACAAGGTAATGCCTGCCTCGAACCCCGGCAAATGGAACGTCGTGGTCGTATCCCAATATCTGTCAAGGAACGCCCGGATGACCCTCAAGTTCGCCGTGGTCTGGCTATCTACAATCTGGACCCAACGCCTGACCAACGGGCCCAGGAAACACCTATCTACCTTCTCCCTCGCCCCAGGAGACAAAACCTCTCGATACGCCCAAATGACGGACGAAATACCAGAAAACGTCCTCATATATCCTATTTCGAGCCCACTAAGAGCCCGATGTGACAAATGACGCTCACGGTCCGCCAACAGGGTGTGACCGTCCCAATTTTTCGCAAAAGGACGGTCAACACGCGGACCATGACTCGCACGACCTCTAGGACGAGACCCTGAAGCCTGTGAAGACTCGCCCACCTCCATGGCCTCTACCTCTCTCCTCCTCCTCACCGATCGCACTACCAGGACGCCCACGGGTGCCCATGCCTCGCCCACGACCCCTCCGGGTCGGAAAGTTAATCGATCCAGGAGAAGGATCCCTCGCACTAAAAGTACGACGCAAACTCGAACCGCCAGGAGTCGTAGGCTCCTCAGCACTAGAACCAGTACTCCGACGAGCACGAGCCCTCGTCGTAGGAGGTCCAGACCAATCCTCATCTGCAATATTCCAGGAACATAAGCACAAGACATAAACACAAGACGAAGACACAAGACAAACCACAGAAGTAACAACGAGACAAGAACACCCTATACAGGGCCCTTTCAGGCTCAATTCACAATTTGGCCGAAAGCCGCTCTATACACATCAAAATTTCAACTTGATGGTTTCTATACCCTACAATAACCTTCAATTACACCCCAGAACAACCAATTGCATTTTGGACTTGTCAGTCAAAAACCCTTAATTTTGACCTAAGTTCTCCATATTAATCGACTTTAAACCTCAATTTAAGGGACGATTACTAGCATTTTTCAAAAACTAACACCATACACATACTATACTAGTCAAGGGGAACCTATGGCGAAGTTTAATTGCAATTCCGAGACCAAAAATCCGGGTCCGATTTTTGGGTCGGGACCATTTCATACGAAAATGGTCCAAAAACGTCTCAAACCATACACATTTCACACACACATTCAAGGATAGCATAATACAAGGGAATGGTATCGTTCTCTAGTAATCAAACGGCGAATTTCAAGACAAAAGACGGTTTTTCATTAAAAACGTCTTTTCTACATTTCAAGAACGATCTAGCAATTTACAACGTCAAGACGCATAAAAACAAGTAAAATGGAGTGTTACCTTGATCCATTTTGAAGTAAAGCAAGGAAAACGAGTGAAAACGGTCTTGAAATCGCAAGGAATCGGTTTTAAGAGAGAAGGAGTCGAAATGGAAAATGAGTGATAATACACGGTAATTCCGTGTTTTATAACGAGAAAAAGACCAAGACCCTAATCGCAAGGACGCTTGCAATTTGGGGAAAGAGCCGCAAGGACGCTTGCGATTCCAGCTTTGGGCATTTTCGTGTTTTTTCTATTTTTAGGTCTAACTTGGATTTATAATCCACTTATAGCCCTTGTAGACACTTTCTCACGTTACGTCGCTCGGTTAAGGCGTCACCTAAAGTCCGCCACACTCTTAAACGAGTTTGAAGCACTATACACAACCTTTGCGTATACACTAAGCATTAGCATTTTCCTCGGACGATAATTCCCGGCGGATGTAAGCACTCTTTACGAGATAAGCACCAACACAAGCGCTAGCACGAAGCATGAAGCATCTACGCTCTTTGACGAGATTAAGCATACGCACTCTTTGATGAGACCAAGCAACAGCAATAACACGCAAAGGCATTTGGCAGGCAGGCATGCTTTTACGAGTATGCAAGGACCGTCATGTCCCTAAACATGTTTGTCCCTCCCCGGATAAGCCCGGTTCGGAGTCCTAGTCTCACCCATGGACACATACTCCGCGCCGCTGATGACTTCGAGACCTAACGGTCCGGATGTTGCCGTGTAGTTTGACATCCGCTTTAGTCCTAAGCTCAGTCAAACTGGGGGCTCTGTAGATACCCAAATCTGTACCTCCCACCAAAAACCCAGTGATGTAACAATGGACTTTTATTGCATGCTTTTATGTTGACTTAAATGGTTCTAACTAATGACGAATTCGAGTTAAATGTTTTTAAATGCAAATGAGGTTTCCTTATGGGTCATCACTCTTAGTGTCCTTAAGGTCTTTCTAACTTGTCTCATGTTCGGGTCCTAATCGGCATGCGCACACCCCTTTTAAGCATCTTAAGTCTAATTGATCCTTTTACCTTTACAAGGTTCAATTCGATTCACCTAAACACCTAATTTCAGGCCCAGTCTCTAAAACCACCTTTTAGGATTGGCAGACACCTAGGATAGCCTTACGGAATGTCCTATTTCACAAAATGCCACAAAATGCACCTTTTTTTACATTTTCAGGGCCCGGGCCCAGAACCGAGCCCGAACCCATGCCTGGCCCGCTTTCCAAGGATCAGGATTGACCAAGTCAAACCCTAAAACAAACCCTAGCAACCGTAACTTAGAGCTCAAGCAAGGTTATTTCGTATAAATTCTAAAAGATATTTGGAAATATACGGAGAAAGGAGTATCTTGCCCGCCCTACCAATCGCAAGGGGCATTGCGATTGGTAAGGGCTATCGCAAGACATGTTGCGATTGCCCCAGGCAGCCGCAAGGGGTCTTGTGGCTCCTACGTCCGATTTTATCCCTAGATTTCCTAAAATCTGCCGAACTCTACACTATAAATACAACCCTCCCTTCATTCGACAAACACACAATTTCAGAATACAATTCACACATCTCAAAACTCTCTCAAAGCCTCACGCATAAACACCTTTGAATTCTTCATTTTCCTAGTGTTGAATTCTCCCCTTTGAAGCGAAGCGCTGCCGGTTTCCTAACTCGAGACAAGTAATACTTAATCCTAGTATGGATTAAGGTCTTTCTTTACTTCTTAGACTAGCAAGGGCCTACATTAGGCTCACCCCGACTTTGGTACGCGAGTCTGCTTTTCATAAGGTGGCCATGCACCTCGAATACACACCCTATTCGTAACACCTTTCCAAAGTCGCATAAACAACTGACCTCTTTAAAATAAATCAATGGCTAATTGAACTTTATTTTACTGCATGCATTTTAGCAAATCCTCATCTTGCATCTAAATCACTTAAAATGAATTCGTCATTAAATCGAATCAAGTTTCGTTAATAAGTTAAGCATGCTTAACTGAGGGTTTTAAACAATCTCTTTTTGCATTCTTTTTACATTCATATCGCACTTGTACGTAGCGAATTACTTAGGCTCATGTATCATTCTTTGCATTGTTCTCAAGTCTAGTAGAGGCTATCTTTTGATAGGCTTTTCCAAAAGATCTTTCATAAAAACATTATTTTGATTTATGCTTTAGAAAAGTACCCTCACCCGAATCCGAATCTGGTTTCACAATAGCCTTAGATGGATGGGTGTCGACGTGCCTTGAACTCTAAGATGTGTCTTTGAGCATGAGGACACAGAGGCGGGTTCTAAATTTCCCTCATAATTTAGTGGCGGCTCCAAACAGTTTTTAAAGGTTTTTTGTACTTAATCTTTTTAACTTTACGCCCTTAGCAAGACGTCGAGTGGTTCCATGTCTGATCACGGTACCCACACTTCTTCACCTTGCCCGCCCAGCTATCCATGCCCGTGTCAGTAGTCACCGGCAAGTACGTCGGCAAAGTGAAGGTACGACGAACACCCGACTCATCGTACTCAACGGTGGTAGGAAAGTCGCCAGGCTGCTCCGCCATCTCAGGATCAAACAACTACAAAAAGCACACGTCATGCACACGTCAGGGAAATTTTTCGCAAAAACTACCTTACGCACCCTCAAAAGAAGCAAGCATACCTCGATCGGCCCACAAGCAAGCCGAGACTGAGCAAACTGGCCACAGTCTTCCCCAGGACAGAGAAGACTCACCGACTCTCCTTCCCCGTACAACGCCACCCGATCCTGAGCGGAAACCCCACGCTCGAAAAGGACCTTCGGCGGGTCTTTTGGCACCACTGGAGCTGGCCACCCTGCCTGAAAGACCAAGCGCTCTCCAAGGTACCAAACTGGCCCATACGGCGTCGCCAGGTACAGACGCTGGGTCTCTCGCAATGCAAACCGCGCCCCGATGCCTTCAGGAATGCCCGCATATTGGCCCCATGGGAACGGCACGAACTACAAATAAAAACAAACACTCATAAATACAATCATTTTAAGTACACTCTATTTAAAATGGTTCAAACACAAACCTCATCAAGCTGCATCCGGTTCAGACGATCCCGAACCTCGTCATACGACCAGTCAAAAGCCGTCTGTCAGACGGCTGCATCGTGCCCCAATCACGCCGGATACACGCGCGGAATCGTCACACGGCGTGCGGAGAAGCGTGAAGGGAAGTGACAGAAGATCCACGACTGCACATACAAAAACACATTACAAGACAACAAAGACGAATAACAATGCATCTAAAACAAAAACAAAATCAATACATACCTCCATCACAAACCCAGGCGAGACTAAGGACAGTCTCGACCCTCGATCCATGACCCGCGGCCTCACCGCGTCCATGCAGAATCGAATGCACAAACCCAAGGATGGCGACACCCAGTCAAGTGTCCCGATTGCACCCCAGTCTATGAGATGCATCAGGACCGACATCGCCGCCCTCTCACCCTTATCGCCGAAGTACACGGCGCTAACAAACCACCACAACCACAAACGAGCGTTACGCTTCGCTACCCACTCGTAGGGGCCTCGCTTCGGCCTTCCCTCAAAGTACTCCAGATTGAAACTAGTCTTGATCACATAAGGTGGGTTACCCTCGTACTCCACCTCCAAACCACCGCCAATCGCGGCAGTCACCACTTCGTCCTCAATGGACGGCGCAAACTCAAAGCTCATATCGCGGTCCCCGAACGGAAGCCCCGTCATGACCGCGTATCCTAACAAAGTAATGCCGGCCTCAAAGCCGGGCATGTGAAACGTGGTCGTAGTATCCCAATACCTGTCAAGGAAGGCCCGACAAGACGTTCGGGTTCGGCCACAACTTCGACCAGAATCGCCCTCCAGTGCTCAACTAGAGGACCAAAAGCACTGCGTAGCACCCAAGCTTGCGCACCCTCCGGAAGCTTCTTCTCACAAGCATACATCACGGACGAGACGCCCGAGAAAGTCCTTATCGGACCTTTCCGCCAACCCATCGTCGCCCGATAGGAGACGTGTCTCTCTGGAGCAAGTAGAAGGTCATGGCCATCCCAGCCCTTGGCGAACGCCCTGTTCGCACGTGATTTTCGCGGCCTAGAGCTACTCGCCCTAGGCACAGCCTCCTCGGCCTCCTCAACAACATCCATCTCAGCCTCCAGCTCATCCACCAGCTCTTGAGCAAGCTCATCCTCAGGGTCAGGCACAGGGTCACGCCCCGCACGACCCTGACCCCTACCTCGTGACTGACCACGTCTCGTGGGCAGGTCCCGAGGGTCAGCATCCCTCTCACTACGCGTACGCCTCAAACTACTCGAACTAGAGGCTCCCTCAGTCCTCGAACTAGCACTCTTACGAGATCTTGATCTCGTAATACGACCAGAAGCTTCTCCTGCAACCAAACACAACCAACACATACAACTATAATACATACAAGCATACAAACTTGGCATACACATACAGAAATACACACAAATAATATGCACATAATACATACACATCCCTTAACACATTGCACTATACGCCCTACAGAGCATTTTTAGGCCTAATTCACAATTAAGCCGAAAACCGTTCTCTACACCTCAAAATTACAACTTTATGGTTTCTACACGCCATAATAGTCCCCAACAACAAACCACTACAAGCAATTGCATTTTGGTCATCCTGATCAAAAACCCCCAAATTACTCCGTATAACTACGACTTAAGACGGCGATTTGAAGGCCTTAGCTCGACATTTTCGCAAAACTAACGCTATAGGCATGCTATACACACTATGGGCATCCTACACCGAAGTTTAATTGAAATTAGGGAATTCGGAAAATCCGGGTTCGTTTTCGGGCCCGAAACCTAATTTGGACGTTTTTCACACAAAGACGGTCTAAATCACAATCAATTCGCACATACATGTTCACATAGCATAATGCAACACAATGACGTCAATTTCAAGCTTTCAAACGGCAAATTTCAAGCAAAAATCGGGTTTTCATTCAAAACCCGTCTTTTCAACATTTCAAGGCAAAACTAGCTAATTACAACGACAAATAACGTAAAAGCAAGTTAGAATGGAGCATTACCTGACGCCATAGCAAGACAACGCAAGAAAAATGAGCAAAATCGGTTGAGAAATCGAAAAATAATATGCACATAATACATACACATCCCTTAACACATTGCACTATACGCCCTACAGAGCATTTTTAGGCCTAATTCACAATTAAGCCGAAAACCGTTCTCTACACCTCAAAATTACAACTTTATGGTTTCTACACGCCATAATAGTCCCCAACAACAAACCACTACAAGCAATTGCATTTTGGTCATCCTGATCAAAAACCCCCAAATTACTCCGTATAACTACGACTTAAGACGGCGATTTGAAGGCCTTAGCTCGACATTTTCGCAAAACTAACGCTATAGGCATGCTATACACACTATGGGCATCCTACACCGAAGTTTAATTGAAATTCCGGGTCGGAAAATCCGGGTTCGTTTTCGGGCCCGAAACCTAATTTGGACGTTTTTCACACAAAGACGGTCTAAATCACAATCAATTCACACATACATGTTCACATAGCATAATGCAACACAATGACGTCAATTTCAAGCTTTCAAACGGCAAATTTCAAGCAAAAATCGGGTTTTCATTCAAAACCCGTCTTTTCAACATTTCAAGGCAAAACTAGCTAATTACAACGACAAATAACGTAAAAGCAAGTTAGAATGGAGCATTACCTGACGCCATAGCAAGACAACGCAAGAAAAATGAGCAAAATCGGTTGAGAAATCGAAAAATGGTGTTTTTATGAGCAAGAAACCGAAATAACTATAATGAGCAACAACACGGCTGAGCTCGTGTTATATAAGCCCCCTACAGCCATGATGGCAAACCGCATAGCCTTATGCGGTTTGCACCATGAACCGCATAAGGCTATGCGGTTTCTGCCTGTGGTTTTTTTCGGATTTTTCTCGTTTTACGCCTACTTTTGAATTCCTAATTCATCCTGGCCCTAATACAACTCCAAGTACGTCCCTGGCAGGTTAAGCGTCACCTACAATCGCCATACGCCAGATATTAAGCATTTAATACACTGCATGTATAAAGAAGACGAACGCTCTTCACGAGCATTACATCATTTTTTCTCCTCAATGGAAGGCAATCATATGCAATTACGACTACATAGACACTCCTCAGCGAGCCCAAGCATAAGCACTCTCGATATACACCTAACTCCAAGCATTTCTGTAACACCCCGACTTTTCCCCTTTTATTTAAATAATTCATTTCGTTAAATTCGTATTTCATTCCTCTTAATTTTGTTATTTTTGGCTCGTGGAATAAGCGAGACTGTAGTCAGAACTTAAAAACGGAGTAATTAGCTTAAAAACGGTGTAATTTCCTCATACGGACTCCGATTCAGGCGATCCAAAAGGCTAAATCACAGATTTTTCGACGCCGTCAAGAATCGCCAAATTTACGATATGAACCGACCGGTTCAGGACCGAACCGACCGGTTCTAGTTTGTTTTACGGATCAGTTTTCGTGTTTGTTTTATACACGAAACTCTTTATACTTATAAGGCTTTTTAAACCCTAATTCCTCTTTTATTATTTCTGATGTTTCTCATTCAATCCTAGCCTCTCTTCTCTCTCTTCATTCTCTCATTAGCTCTCATCAAAACATCTCATAAAATTCATTCAATTCATCTCCTAATCAAACCCTAATTGATTCTAATCTCTTCCTTGCTTAATCCTTTGGTAATCCTCTACTCTTGGTATAGTTTTCTGTAAATTTTGTTATTATATGTGTTTATTGTGGTGTGCTTATGTATTGTATGATTTATGTGTGCCCTAATCAATAGGAGAGGATTGGAGAGAAAACCACAAGTTCGGATTTCTCTGACCCAGGTGAACTAAACAGAAGATCGCAGAAGATCCGACCGTCCGATTTTGCTGAAATTTTGTGAGCATATTCCTGACTCTTGGGGCTACCTTTTCACCGTTCAGTTTTTCATTTGGAGCTCTGGATCGTCTGTTATCGCGTCTGAACAGAAGGGGTGAAAACTGTGCTTTTCTTGGGCGTGTTTGGAAAAGGTAACTAGGTGTAGCCTTGGTGATATTTTGACTTGTGTGAGACCATATAATTGATTGAGGATGAATTGGTGGTTGTTATGTGTGTAGAGCTATGATCTTTGGGTTGGTTGTGCTATGAAATTATGGTCTTTGGTCTTAATTGTGATGGTCTCACACTATTATGTCTAATGGAATGAATTGGGATGTTTGTCATATTAAATTTGTGTTATATTGATATTAAGTTGATTAAAGATGATAACTTTGGATATTATAATGGTTTATTATGGCTACTCTTGAGTTCTTATGGTTATTACTCCGTATTTAACATGTTGATTATGGTTAGCGTTGAGATTGGTTACAAAAGGGGTCAATTATGTTGTAGTTGTGTATATGATGGACATTGTGTTGATTTTGAGTAAAAGAATAATTAAATAGATGTTGATTGTGAGTTAATTCAGGTTATTGGATTGGCTTATGTTGGTTATGAGTTAATTCAGGTTATTGGATTGGCTTATGTTGGTTAAGAGTTAATTCAGGTTATTGAATTGGTTTGTTTGTATGCTTGAGTTAAGTGTGCGTACGGGTACGGTTATGGCTCGTGGCGTGAGGAGATACGACGTCTTTGTAGGACGGATACCGCCTCTTTGGGTTCTCAACCTGCTATGGTTAGAGACTATGGTAAGTTGTATGTCGTCACCTGCTATGGTGAGATTTAGCCAAATTAAGACAAAGTGTGGAGGATTTCACGGTTATGTGGGTCCATTGAAAGGGAATTCACGGTTATGTGGTTCCGCCATAGGGTTTGGAGATATCACCGGGTAGGGTGAGGTCCGTGGTGATTCACGGCTATGTGGATACCCTGTTCTCCGTGCTTTCTCTTGCGTTGTTGCTTGTTGATTGTTGATTGTCACTTTGTTGATGACAGGTTGAACTTAAATAATTATAGTGAATCAGTTATATTTGGGTTGTATGATTTGTAAGATGGATGTTTGCTTATCCTTTGATTATAGGCCATAGGCCAGTTGAGTTGGTTAACTAATGGGTTAGCCTGAGGTTGATTTATGTTTATTCTACATTTGGGTTGTATTGTTGTCTATTTTGGTTATGTTGAAATATGACTGGGGAGCACCTAGTTACTCCCCATTGATTGTGGCTGTTGCATTCTTTGTGGCGTGTTAGCGGGATCGGGTTTGTCAAGTGTGGATCCCGTGAGGATGACCTATAGCTAGCCGTGAAGTGATTTTGGTCTAGACTTGTTAGGAATTTAGTTTTATTATCGTCATCTTACTTTCATTTTTGAGCTGGTTTTGTAAGTGGTATTTACTCCCACTTCTAGGCCTCAAGGCCTACCTCTTTATCGTTGTTTAGTTGGTTTAGTGAGTGACGACTCGGATTACGGTGATTCCGCCACCGTGGTCTTCATTTTATTTTCATTTCCTCTTTAAAATCCTTTTATTTCTTTATTTTATTTTGTTGGAAAATCAGGGTTATTCTGATTGGTATCGAGCGAATACGCTCCCAACTCTCTTAGTCGAAGTGAGTAGGTTTGACTTAGAACACCGAGTGAGAGCGTTGGGAGACACTATAGAGGGTTGAGTAACTTTGTATGTGTTTGAGTAGTTTCTTGAAGTGGCATGTTTAGAAAATGCCGCTATCACCTATGCTTTTGTGTTGCAGATGACCGTAAGCGGAAGAGGAGCTAACAACAACTTGCAATGCATCCGCCGACTCAAGGATGCTATAGTGATACCGTGCCTCTTTGTCATTCATTTCCCATCATTGATCGAGAAAGCATAACTCACTTCCTCTAATTTCGTGGATACTCTTATTACTCTTCCACGAGAGAAATTGTACCTTGTTCATTCCTATCCTTGGCTGTCCCTACTTCTTCTGGGGCAATCCGCCCTAGTTGCTTACCTTGTGCGTAGTAGTTGTCCGAGTGTGCGCTTGTCTTGGAGGTGCGTGTGGTTTGGTGGAGTCGACCTAGGCTAGGAGAGCTATCCTTTCGTTGTTGGGGTGAGTAGAGTTGGTCGTCCTTAGAATAGGAATCGTTAGGAGTAGTCTTTTCCTCATTTGCTTTAGGTGTCGTTCGTTCTCAAGTTTCGAGGACGAAACTTCTTTTTAGGTGGTGAGATTGTAACACCCCGACTTTTCCCCTTTTATTTAAATAATTCATTTCGTTAAATTCGTATTTCATTCCTATTAATTTTGTTATTTTTGGCTCGTGGAATAAGCGAGACTGTAGTCAGAACTTAAAAACGGAGTAATTAGCTTAAAAACGGTGTAATTTCCTCATACGGACTACGATTCAGGCGATTCAAAAGGCTAAATCACAGATTTTTCGACGCCGCCGCATCGCCAAATTTACGATGTGAACCGACCGGTTCAGGACCGAACCGACCGGTTCTAGTTTGTTTTACGGATCAGTTTTCGTGTTTGTTTTATACACGAAACTCTTTATACTTATAAGGCTTTTTAAACCCTAATTCCTCTTTGATTATTTCTGATGTTTCTCATTCAATCCTAGCCTCTCTTCTCTCTCTTCATTCTCTCATTAGTTCTCATCAAAACATCTCATAAAATTCATTCAATTCATCTCCTAATCAAACCCTAATTGATTCTAATCTCTTCCTTGCTTAATCCTTTGGTAATCCTCTACTCTTGGTATAGTTTTCGGTAAATTTTGTTATTATATGTATTTATTGTGGTGTGCTTATGTATTGTATGATTTATGTGTGCCCTAATCAATAGAAGAGGATTGGAGAGAAAACCACAAGTTCGGATTTCTCTGACCCAGGTGAACTAAACAGAAGATCGCCGAAGATCCGACCGTCCGATTTTGCTGAAATTTTGTGAGCATATTCCTGACTCTTGGGGCTACCTTTTCACCGTTCAGTTTTTCATTTGAAGCTCTGGATCGTCTGTTATCGCGTCTGAACAGAAGGGGTGAAAGCGTGCTTTTCTTGGGCGTGTTTGGAAAAGGTAACTAGGTGTAGCCTTGGTGATATTTTGACTTGTGTGAGACCATATAATTGATTGAGGATGAATTGGTGGTTGTTATGTGTGTAGAGCTATGATCTTTGGGTTGGTTGTGCTATGAAATTATGGTCTTTGGTCTTAATTGTGATGGTCTCACACTATTATGTCTAATGGAATGAATTGGGATGTTTGTCATATTAAATTTGTGTTATATTGATATTAAGTTGATTAAAGATGATAACTTTGGATATTATAATGGTTTATTATGGCTACTCTTGAGTTCTTATGGTTATTACTCCGTATTTAACATGTTGATTATGGTTAGCGTTGAGATTGGTTACAAAAGGGGTCAATTATGTTGTAGTTGTGTATATGATGGACATTGTGTTGATTTTGAGTAAAAGAATAATTAAATAGATGTTGATTGTGAGTTAATTCAGGTTATTGGATTGGCTTATGTTGGTTATGAGTTAATTCAGGTTATTGGATCGCTTATGTTGGTTAAGAGTTAATTCAGGTTATTGAATTGGTTTGTTTGTATGCTTGAGTTAAGTGTGCGTACGGGTACGGTTATGGCTCGTGCGTGAGGAGATACGACGTCTTTTGTAGGACGGATACCGCCCTTTGGGTTCTCAACCGGTTATGGTTAGAGACTATGGTAAGTTGTATGTCGTCACCGGTTATGGTGAGATTTAGCCAAATTAAGACAGTGTGGAGGATTTCACGGTTATGTGGGTCCATTGAAAGGGAATTCACGGTTATGTGGTTCCGCCATAGGGTTTGGAGATATCACCGGTTAGGGTGAGGTCCGGGGTGATTCACGGTTATGTGGTTACCCAGTTCTCCGTGCTTTCTCTTGCGTTGTTGATTGTTGATTGTTGATTGTCACTTTGTTGATGACAGGTTGAGCTTAAATAATTATAGTGAATAAGTTATATTTGGGTTGTATGATTTGTAAGATGGTTGTTTGCTTATACTTTGATTATAGGCCATAGGCCAGTTGAGTTGGTTAACTAATGGGTTAGCCTGAGGTTGATTTATGTTTATTCTACATTTGGGTTGTATTGTTGTCTATTTTGGTTATGTTGAAATATGACTGGGGAGCACCTAGTTACTCCCCAATCGATTGTGGTCAAGCTGCATTCTTTGTGGCAAAGTTAGCGCGGGATCGGGTTTGTCAAGTGAGGATGCCGTGAGGATGACCTATAGCTAGCCTTGAAGTGATTTTGGTCTAGACTTGTTAGGATGTTTAGTTTTATTATCGTTATCTTACTTTCATTTTTGAGCTGGTTTTGTAAGGGGTATTTACTCCCCACTTCTAGGCCTCAAGGCCTACCTCTTTTATCGTTGTTTAGTTGGTTTAGTGAGTGACGACTCGGATTACACGGTGATTCCGCCACCGTGGTTTTCATTTTATTTTCATTTCCTCTTTAAAATCCTTTTATTTCTTTATTTTATTTTGTTGGAAAATCCGGGTTGTTACAGTTGGTATCAGAGCGAATACGCTCCCAACTTTCTTAGTCGAGTGAGTAGGTTTGACTTAGAACACCGAGTGAGAGCGTTGGGTAGACACTATAGAGGGTTGAGTAACTTTGTATGTGTTTGAGTAGTTTCTTGAAGTGGCATGTTTAGAAAATGCCGCTATCACCTATGCTTTTGTGTTGCAGATGACCAGAAACGGAAGAGGAGCTAACAACAACTTGCAATGCATCCGCCGACTCAAGGATGCTATAGTGATACTGGTGCCTCTTTGTCATTCATTTCCCCATCATTGATCGAGAAAGCATAACTCACTTCCTCTAATTTCGTGGATACTCTTATTACTCTTCCACGAGAGAAATTGTTCCTTGTTCATTCCTATTCTTGGATGTCCCTACTTCTTTTGGGGAAATCCGTCCTAGTTGCTTACCTTGTGCGTAGTAGTTGTCCGAGTGTGCGCTTGTCTTGGAGGTGCGTGTGGTTTGGTGGAGTCGACCTAGGCTAGGAGAGCTATCCTTTCGTTGTTGGGGTGAGTAGAGTTGGTCGCCCTTAGAATAGGAATCGTTAGGAGTAGTCTTTTCCTCATTTGCTTTAGGTGTCGTTCGTTCTCAAGTTTCGAGGACGAAACTTCTTTTTAGGTGGTGAGATTGTAACACCCCGACTTTTCCCCTTTTATTTAAATAATTCATTTCGTTAAATTCGTATTTCATTCCTATTAATTTTGTTATTTTTGGCTCGTGGAATAAGCTTAGATCTGTAGTCGAACTTAAAAGCGGAGTAATTAGCTTAAAAGCAGGTGTAATTTCCTCATACGGACTACGATTGAGCGATTCAAAAGGCTAAAGCTGCGTATTTTTCGACCGTCATAGCGCCAAATTTACGATGTGAACCGACTTGTTCAGACCGAACCGACCGGTTCTAGTTTGTTTTACTGGATCGCTGTGTTTGTTTTATACACTAAACTCTTTATACTTATAAGGCTTTTTAAACCCTAATTCCTCTTTGATTATTTCTGATGTTTCTCATTCAATCCTAGCCTCTCTTCTCTCTCTTCATTCTCTCATTAGTTCTCATCAAAACATCTCATAAAATTCATTCAATTCATCTCCTAATCAAACCCTAATTGATTCTAATCTCTTCCTTGCTTAATCCTTTGGTAATCCTCTACTCTTGGTATAGTTTTCGGTAAATTTTGTTATTATATGTATTTATTGTGGTGTGCTTATGTATTGTATGATTTATGTGTGCCCTAATCAATAGAAGAGGATTGGAGAGAAAACCACAAGTTCGGATTTCTCTGACCCAGGTGAACTAAACAGAAGATCGCCGAAGATCCGACCGTCCGATTTTGCTGAAATTTTGTGAGCATATTCCTGACTCTTGGGGCTACCTTTTCACCGTTCAGTTTTTCATTTGAAGCTCTGGATCGTCTGTTATCGCGTCTGAACAGAAGGGGTGAAAACTGTGCTTTTCTTGGGCGTGTTTGGAAAAGGTAACTAGGTGTAGCCTTGGTGATATTTTGACTTGTGTGAGACCATATAATTGATTGAGGATGAATTGGTGGTTGTTATGTGTGTAGAGCTATGATCTTTGGGTTGGTTGTGCTATGAAATTATGGTCTTTGGTCTTAATTGTGATGGTCTCACACTATTATGTCTAATGGAATGAATTGGGATGTTTGTCATATTAAATTTGTGTTATATTGATATTAAGTTGATTAAAGATGATAACTTTGGATATTATAATGGTTTATTATGGCTACTCTTGAGTTCTTATGGTTATTACTCCGTATTTAACATGTTGATTATGGTTAGCGTTGAGATTGGTTACAAAAGGGGTCAATTATGTTGTAGTTGTGTATATGATGGACATTGTGTTGATTTTGAGTAAAAGAATAATTAAATAGATGTTGATTGTGAGTTAATTCAGGTTATTGGATTGGCTTATGTTGGTTATGAGTTAATTCAGGTTATTGGATTGGCTTATGTTGGTTAAGAGTTAATTCAGGTTATTGAATTGGTTTGTTTGTATGCTTGAGTTAAGTGTGCGTACGGGTACGGTTATGGCTCGTGCGTGAGGAGATACGACGTCTTTGTAGGACTGATACCGCCCTTTGGGTTCTCAACCTGCTATGGTTAGAGACTATGGTAAGTTGTATGTAAATCACCGGTTATGGTGAGATTTAGCCAAATTAAGACAGTGTGGAGGATTTCACGGTTATGTGGGTCCATTGAAAGGGAATTCACGGTTATGTGGTTCCGCCATAGGGTTTGGAGATATCACCGGTTAGGGTGAGGTCCGGGGTGATTCACGGTTATGTGGTTACCCAGTTCTCCGTGCTTCTCTTGCGTTGTTGATTGTTGATTGTTGATTGTCACTTTGTTGATGACAGGTTGAGCTTAAATAATTATAGTGAATCAGTTATATTTGGGTTGTATGATTTGTAAGATGGTTGTTTGCTTATACTTTGATTATAGGCCATAGGCCAGTTGAGTTGGTTAACTAATGGGTTAGCCTGAGGTTGATTTATGTTTATTCTACATTTGGGTTGTATTGTTGTCTATTTTGGTTATGTTGAAATATGACTGGGGAGCACCTAGTTACTCCCCACTGATTGTGGCTGTTGCATTCTTTGTGGCAGGTTAGCGCGGGATCGGGTTTGTCAAGTGAGGATGCCGTGAGGATGACCTATAGCTAGCCTTGAAGTGATTTTGGTCTAGACTTGTTAGGATGTTTAGTTTTATTATCGTTATCTTACTTTCATTTTTGAGCTGGTTTTGTAAGGGGTATTTACTCCCCACTTCTAGGCCTCAAGGCCTACCTCTTTTATCGTTGTTTAGTTGGATTAGTGAGTGACGACTCGGATTACACCTGATTCCGCCACCGTGGTTTTCATTTTATTTTCATTTCCTCTTTAAAATCCTTTTATTTCTTTATTTTATTTTGTTGGAAGATCCGGGTTGTTACAGTTGGTATCAGAGCGAATACGCTCCCAACTTTCTTAGTCGAGTGAGTAGGTTTGACTTAGAACACCGAGTGAGAGCGTTGGGTAGACACTATAGAGGGTTGAGTAACTTTGTATGTGTTTGAGTAGTTTCTTGAAGTGGCATGTTTAGAAAATGCCGCTATCACCTATGCTTTTGTGTTGCAGATGACCAGAAACGGAAGAGGAGCTAACAACAACTTGCAATGCATCCGCCGACTCAAGGATGCTATAGTGATACCGGGTGCCTCTTTGTCATTCATTTCCCCATCATTGATCGAGAAAGCATAACTCACTTCCTCTAATTTCGTGGATACTCTTATTACTCTTCCACGAGAGAAATTGTTCCTTGTTCATTCCTATTCTTGGATGTCCCTACTTCTTTTGGGGAAATCCGTCCTAGTTGCTTACCTTGTGCGTAGTAGTTGTCCGAAAGTGTGCGCTTGTCTTGGAGGTGCGTGTGGTTTGGTGGAGTCGACCTAGGCTAGGAGAGCTATCCTTTCGTTGTTGGGGTGAGTAGAGTTGGTCGTCCTTAGAATAGGAATCGTTAGGAGTAGTCTTTTCCTCATTTGCTTTAGGTGTCGTTCGTTCTCAAGTTTCGAGGACGAAACTTCTTTTTAGGTGGTGAGATTGTAACACCCCGACTTTTCCCCTTTTATTTAAATAATTCATTTCGTTAAATTCGTATTTCATTCCTATTAATTTTGTTATTTTTGGCTCGTGGAATAAGCTTAGACTCAGTAGTCGAACTTAAAAACGGAGTAATTAGCTTAAAAACGGTGTAATTTCCTCATACGGACTCCGATTCAGGCGATTCAAAAGGCTAAACTGCGTATTTTTTCGACGCCGTCGCAACTGCCAAATTTACGATGTGAACCGACCGGTTCAGGACCGAACCGACCGGTTCTAGTTTGTTTTACGGATCAGGTTTCGTGTTTGTTTTATACACGAAACTCTTTATACTTATAAGGCTTTTTAAACCCTAATTCCTCTTTTATTATTTCTGATGTTTCTCATTCAATCCTAGCCTCTCTTCTCTCTCTTCATTCTCTCATTAGTTCTCATCAAAACATCTCATAAAATTCATTCAATTCATCTCCTAATCAAACCCTAATTGATTCTAATCTCTTCCTTACTTAATCCTTTGGTAATCCTCTACTCTTGGTATAGTTTTCTGTAAATTTTGTTATTATATGTGTTTATTGTGGTGTGCTTATGTATTGTATGATTTATGTGTGCCCTAATCAATAGGAGAGGATTGGAGAGAAAACCACAAGTTCGGATTTCTCTGACCCAGGTGAACTAAACAGAAGATCGCCGAAGATCCGACCGTCCGATTTTGCTGAAATTTTGTGAGCATATTCCTGACTCTTGGGGCTACCTTTTCACCGTTCAGTTTTTCATTTGGAGCTCTGGATCGTCTGTTATCGCGTCTGAACAGAAGGGGTGAAAACTGTGCTTTTCTTGGGCGTGTTTGGAAAAGGTAACTAGGTGTAGCCTTGGTGATATTTTGACTTGTGTGAGACCATATAATTGATTGAGGATGAATTGGTGGTTGTTATGTGTGTAGAGCTATGATCTTTGGGTTGGTTGTGCTATGAAATTATGATCTTTGGTCTTAATTGTGATGGTCTCACACTATTATGTCTAATGGAATGAATTGGGATGTTTGTCATATTAAATTTGTGTTATATTGATATTAAGTTGATTAAAGATGATAACTTTGGATATTATAATGGTTTATTATGGCTACTCTTGAGTTCTTATGGTTATTACTCCGTATTTAACATGTTGATTATGGTTAGCGTTGAGATTGGTTACAAAAGGGGTCAATTATGTTGTAGTTGTGTATATGATGGACATTGTGTTGATTTTGAGTAAAAGAATAATTAAATAGATGTTGATTGTGAGTTAATTCAGGTTATTGGATTGGCTTATGTTGGTTATGAGTTAATTCAGGTTATTGGATTGGCTTATGTTGGTTAAGAGTTAATTCAGGTTATTGAATTGGTTTGTTTGTATGCTTGAGTTAAGTGTGCGTACGGGTACGGTTATGGCTCGTGCGTGAGGAGATACGACGTCTTTTGTAGGACGGATACCGCCCTTTGGGTTCTCAACCGGTTATGGTTAGAGACTATGGTAAGTTGTATGTCGTCACCGGTTATGGTGAGATTTAGCCAAATTAAGACAGTGTGGAGGATTTCACGGTTATGTGGGTCCATTGAAAGGGAATTCACGGTTATGTGGTTCCGCCATAGGGTTTGGAGATATCACCGGTTAGGGTGAGGTCCGGGGTGATTCACGGTTATGTGGTTACCCAGTTCTCCGTGCTTTCTCTTGCGTTGTTGATTGTTGATTGTTGATTGTCACTTTGTTGATGACAGGTTGAGCTTAAATAATTATAGTGAATCAGTTATATTTGGGTTGTATGATTTGTAAGATGGTTGTTTGCTTATACTTTGATTATAGGCCATAGGCCAGTTGAGTTGGTTAACTAATGGGTTAGCCTGAGGTTGATTTATGTTTATTCTACATTTGGGTTGTATTGTTGTCTATTTTGGTTATGTTGAAATATGACTGGGGAGCACCTAGTTACTCCCCACTGATTGTGGCTGTTGCATTCTTTGTGGCAGGTTAGGGCGGGATCGGGTTTGTCAAGTGAGGATGCCGTGAGGATGACCTATAGCTAGCCTTGAAGTGATTTTGGTCTAGACTTGTTAGGATGTTTAGTTTTATTATCGTTATCTTACTTTCATTTTTGAGCTGGTTTTGTAAGGGGTATTTACTCCCCACTTCTAGGCCTCAAGGCCTACCTCTTTTATCGTTGTTTAGTTGGTTTAGTGAGTGACGACTCGGATTACACGGTGATTCCGCCACCGTGGTCTTCATTTTATTTTCATTTCCTCTTTAAAATCCTTTTATTTCTTTATTTTATTTTGTTGGAAAATCCGGGTTGTTACAGTTGGTATCAGAGCGAATACGCTCCCAACTCTCTTAGTCGAGTGAGTAGGTTTGACTTAGAACACCGAGTGAGAGCGTTGGGTAGACACTATAGAGGGTTGAGTAACTTTGTATGTGTTTGAGTAGTTTCTTGAAGTGGCATGTTTAGAAAATGCCGCTATCACCTATGCTTTTGTGTTGCAGATGACCAGAAACGGAAGAGGAGCTAACAACAACTTGCAATGCATCCGCCGACTCAAGGATGCTATAGTGATACTGGTGCCTCTTTGTCATTCATTTCCCCATCATTGATCGAGAAAGCATAACTCACTTCCTCTAATTTCGTGGATACTCTTATTACTCTTCCACGAGAGAAATTGTTCCTTGTTCATTCCTATTCTTGGATGTCCCTACTTCTTTTGGGGAAATCCGTCCTAGTTTCTTACCTTGTGCGTAGTAGTTGTCCGAGTGTGCGCTTGTCTTGGAGGTGCGTGTGGTTTGGTGGAGTCGACCTAGGCTAGGAGAGCTATCCTTTCGTTGTTGGGGTGAGTAGAGTTGGTCGGACTTAGAACAGGAATCGTTAGAGTAGACTTTTCCTCATTTGCTTTAGGTGTCGTTCGTTCTCAAGTTTCGAGGACGAAACTTCTTTTTAAGGTGGTGAGATTGTAACACCCCGACTTTTCCCCTTTTATTTAAATAATTCATTTCGTTAAATTCGTATTTCATTCCTCTTAATTTTGTTATTTTTGGCTCGTGGAATAAGCGAGATCAGTAGTCGAACTTAAAAACGGAGTAATTAGCTTAAAAACGGTGTAATTTCCTCATACGGACTCCGATTCAGGCGATTCAAAAGGCTAAACTGCGTATTTTTTCGACGCCGTCGCAACTGCCAAATTTACGATGTGAACCGACCGGTTCAGGACCGAACCGACCGGTTCTAGTTTGTTTTACGGATCAGTTTTCGTGTTTGTTTTATACACGAAACTCTTTATACTTATAAGGCTTTTTAAACCCTAATTCCTCTTTTATTATTTCTGATGTTTCTCATTCAATCCTAGCCTCTCTTCTCTCTCTTCATTCTCTCATTAGTTCTCATCAAAACATCTCATAAAATTCATTCAATTCATCTCCTAATCAAACCCTAATTGATTCTAATCTCTTCCTTGCTTAATCCTTTGGTAATCCTCTACTCTTGGTATAGTTTTCTGTAAATTTTGTTATTATATGTGTTTATTGTGGTGTGCTTATGTATTGTATGATTTATGTGTGCCCTAATCAATAGGAGAGGATTGGAGAGAAAACCACAAGTTCGGATTTCTCTGACCCAGGTGAACTAAACAGAAGATCGCCGAAGATCCGACCGTCCGATTTTGCTGAAATTTTGTGAGCATTTTCCTGACTCTTGGGGCTACCTTTTCACCGTTCAGTTTTTCATTTGGAGCTCTGGATCGTCTGTTATCGCGTTTGAACAGAAGGGGTGAAAACTGTGCTTTTCTTGGGCGTGTTTGGAAAAGGTAACTAGGTGTAGCCTTGGTGATATTTTGACTTGTGTGAGACCATATAATTGATTGAGGATGAATTGGTGGTTGTTATGTGTGTAGAGCTATGATCTTTGGGTTGGTTGTGCTATGAAATTATGATCTTTGGTCTTAATTGTGATGGTCTCACACTATTATGTCTAATGGAATGAATTGGGATGTTTGTCATATTAAATTTGTGTTATATTGATATTAAGTTGATTAAAGATGATAACTTTGGATATTATAATGGTTTATTATGGCTACTCTTGAGTTCTTATGGTTATTACTCCGTAATTCACATGTTGATTATGGTTAGCGTTGAGATTGGTTACAAAAGGGGTCAATTATGTTGTAGTTGTGTATATGATGGACATTGTGTTGATTTTGAGTAAAAGAATAATTAAATAGATGTTGATTGTGAGTTAATTCAGGTTATTGGATTGGCTTATGTTGGTTATGAGTTAATTCAGGTTATTGGATTGGCTTACGTTGGTTAAGAGTTAATTCAGGTTATTGAATTGGTTTGTTTGTATGCTTGAGTTAAGTGTGCGTACGGGTACGGTTATGGCTCGTGCGTGAGGAGATACGACGTCTTTTGTAGGACGGATACCGCCCTTTGGGTTCTCAACCGGTTATGGTTAGAGACTATGGTAAGTTGTATGTCGTCACCGGTTATGGTGAGATTTAGCCAAATTAAGACAGTGTTGAGGATTTCACGGTTATGTGGGTCCATTGAAAGGGAATTCACGGTTATGTGGTTCCGCCATAGGGTTTGGAGGTATCACCGGTTAGGGTGAGGTCCGGGGTGATTCACGGTTATGTGGTTACCCAGTTCTCCGTGCTTTCTCTTGCGTTGTTGATTGTTGATTGTTGATTGTTGATTGTCACTTTGTTGATGACAGGTTGAGCTTAAATAATTATAGTGAATAAGTTATATTTGGGTTGTATGATTTGTAAGATGGTTGTTTGCTTATACTTTGATTATAGGCCATAGGCCAGTTGAGTTGGTTAACTAATGGGTTAGCCTGAGGTTGATTTATGTTTATTCTACATTTGGGTTGTATTGTTGTGTATTTTGGTTATGTTGAAATATGACTGGGGAGCACCTAGTTACTCCCCACTGATTGTGGCTGTTGCATTCTTTGTGGCAGGTTAGCGCGGGATCGGGTTTGTCAAGTGAGGATGCCGTGAGGATGACCTATAGCTAGCCTTGAAGTGATTTTGGTCTAGACTTGTTAGGATGTTTAGTTTTATTATCGTTATCTTACTTTCATTTTTGAGCTGGTTTTGTAAGGGGTATTTACTCCCCACTTCTAGGCCTCAAGGCCTACCTCTTTTATCGTTGTTTAGTTGGTTTAGTGAGTGACGACTCGGATTACACGGTGATTCCGCCACCGTGGTCTTCATTTTATTTTCATTTCCTCTTTAAAATCCTTTTATTTCTTTATTTTATTTTGTTGGAAAATACGGGTTGTTACATTTCACTCCAAGCATAGACGCTCCTCGACGAGTTCAAGCACAAGCATTACACGGACGCTTTTTCACGAGACCTACACTAACACCTACATGAACACCCCTACTCAATTATACACCTCACGCATACCCAAAAATCTTACAAGCACATGCACCCCTGAACCTTAGCCCCTTTTACAACACGCAATACGAAGACATTACAAGCAACGGCACCAACAACAACAGCACGACAAGCACGACGAAGACATCCAGCAGGCCGGCAGGCCCTTATAGCATGCACGGACCGCCAAGTCCTTAAAATGCGCACGCCCCTCCCCGTTTAGCCCGGTTCGAAGTCCTCGTCTCACCCATGGACACATGCTTCGTTCCGCTTAATCAGACGAGATCGTAATGGTCCTGGATATGGTCGTGGAGTTTGACTAGCGCTCTAGTCCGAGCTCGATCAAACCGGGGCTCTGTGGATACCCATATCCGTACCCTCCCAAACAAAACCCTGTGATGTAACACGGACTTTTATTACGCATGCTTTAACGTTGACTTAAACGGTTCTAACTAATGTCGAATTCATTTTGAGTCGTTTGAAATGTTCAAATGATTAAGGTCGCTTCACATCGCTTTAAATAAACGTTCATTTGGCAAGAGCTTCGCATTTGCACTACAATTAGCCCTTTTACATTAACAAGGTCTAATTCAGCATTCCTAAATCCCTAAATTTAGGCCCGGTGGCTAGATCTTCCCTTTAGCCTTCTCTTACACAAAATACAACCTCACGTCTTACCTTATTTCACAAAATCCATGCAAATACACCCTTTTCATTTTTTCGGGTCTCGGGCCCGAACTGAAGCCTGCACTCCACCTTTGGCCCGCACTCCAAAGCCCTAAACATCAAAATATCTCAGAAATATCCTAGCCTTTTCCTTGACGTGCAAGTAAGGATTATACTAAATCTTTTCGAGATATAATCAAGCCGAAACTAGGAAACTACGCAAAAAAGCACACCTTCAAACCGCATAGTCTTATGCGGTTTGGGGTGGCAACCGCATAAGCCTATGCGGTTTTCCCTGGCAACCGCATAAGGCTATGCGGTTTCCTGGCTTATTTTTATCCCCGGATTTCCTAATTTCTCCGAGGTTTTTAGTATATATACACCCCTATACCTGACCTCGAAAAACACAATTTACACCCAGCTTTCACAGCAAACACACTACAAAACTCTCTCAAAGCCTCACGCACTCAAATCCTTGAGTTCAACACACCATCCCGTGTTGAATTCATCCTCCTTTTAAGTTCAAGAAGCGAAGCTCTGCCCAGATCTGAAGCGTCAGGACAAGGTAGGTACCGATCCGCTTGGATCAAAACTTTTTCTTATTTTCTATGGACTAACAAAGGGGACTACACTCTAGCGCCCCGCCGCTTTGGCACCTAGCGCTTGCACTCCAAGTGTTCTATTTACTTGCACACTCCATATCCGATGACACGCCAAAGACGCATAATCACCCGACCCATAAAAAATAAACCAATGGACAATTGAACTTTATTTTATTTGCATGCATCTTGCACCTTCTTATTTTGCATTAAGATCAACTTAAACAATGAATTCGACCTTTAAGCTGCTTTTAGTTAACAAGTTAAACATGCTAAACCGAGGGTTTTAATCAATCTTTTGCATCTGCAGATTCTGCATTCTTTTACAAACTTATCGCACTTGTACGTAGCGATAACATAAGCTCAAATATCATCTCATTTGGATTGTTCTAGGTCAGTAGAGGCTATTTTTACATAGGCTTTTCTAAAAGGTTTTCATAAATCATTAATTGAATTAACTCTTTTTTTAAAGTACCTCACCCTAATCCAACTGGTTTCACAAGCCTTAGATCTAGGGGTGTCGGCGTGCTCCAAAATCTAGGACATGTCTTTAGGCTTAGGACATGATAGCAGGTTCCTAATTTCCGCGATAATTAGGTGGCGACTCCAAAACAGTTTTAAAGGTTTTTCTAAATTAGTCTTTTTTAACTTTAAAAGCGCCCTTAAGCAAGACGCCGAGTTGGGTCCCGTCCGATCCCGGGTTCCACACTGTGAGTCATCAGTTTTCTCCTCAAACTTCCATGCCTACTAGACAGTCTTCTAGACAATCTAGACCATCATCTTATTTAACTAAGAATTATGTTTGTTTGCCTAAAAGAAGTGCTTGTAATGTTGTTCAGTGCTCAACCATCTGTGATCACACCATTACTTCTTTCTGTATTAGTAGTACTACAGACAATTCTTTGTGTTGTAATATTCTTCTTGTAAGATCACATTCAGCACAGTCAGAGGTTCCACAAGAACATGTCTCTTATGATCATGCCATTATTTATCCCGAATGGCAAGAAGCTATTACTGCAGAATTTACAGTCTTAGAAGCAAACAACACCAAGGCTCTCGTATCTCTACCAAAAGGGAAAAGAGCAATCAGCAGTAACTGGGTTTTCAAGCTTAAACATAGAGCAGATGGAACAATTGAAAGGTATAAAGCAAGGTTGTTAGTTAGAGGTTGTACATAGAAAGAGGGTATTGATTACAATGAGACTTTTTCTCATGTTGTAAAAATGACTACAATAAGAGCCTTGGGGACAATAGCTGTTAAGAAGGGGTGGTTCATGTCTCAACTAGATGTTAACAATGCCTTTTTGCATGGGGACCTGGATGAGGAAGTGTACATGAAGCCACCATCTGGATTAGCAGTTTCTGACACAGGTTTGGTCTGCAAGCTACAAAAGTCCTTATATGGTTTGAAGCAAGTTTCAAGGCAATGGAATGCAAAGCTTTGCTCTACCTTAAAAGGCAGGGGTTATGTCAAATCCATGAATGATTATATCTTGTTCTCTAAATCCAATGGGTGTAAGTCTTTGTATTTGGCAGTGTATGTAGATGACATACAGATGATAGGAGATGATCATGAAGAAATGGAGTCTTTAAAGTCTTATTTACATCATACCTTCAAGATCAAAGATCTAGGAAGTCCGCACTATTTCCTAGCCCTAGAGTTTTTGAAGACTTCAAAGGGTATGGTTGTGACTTAGACCAAATATGCTATTGACTTGTTGAAAGAGTTATGCCCCAATCCTTTGCCATCAATGGTCAGTCCACTTGATTCAAGCACTAAATTAGACAAAGACTCTACTGCACTTCTGGATGAACCATCTATATACAATAGATTGATAGGCAAACTCAATTTTCTAACACATACTAGGCCTGACTTGTGTTTTGCGGTTCAGTTGTTGAGTCAGTTTCTCTCTCAGCCTAGACAGCAACGCTGGGAGGCTGCTATGCATGTTTTGCAGTATGTATCAAGGGATCATTCACAAGGTATATTGTTCAACAATGCTCCACAGCTTCACCTTCAAGCCTTCTGTGATGCAGACTGGGCTGCATGCCCTTTGTCCAGAAGGTATGTCAATGGGTTTGTAGTTTTGTTAGGGGGAAGCTTGCTTTCATGGAAGTCTAAGAAACAACCAACTGTTTCTCTGTCATCAGCAGAAGCAGATTATAGGTCACTACGAATGTTGACTGCAGAATTAGCTTGGCTAACTCGTCTTCTACATGAGCTACAAGTACTAGATATTGAACCTATCCCTATCAAATCTGACAGCCTACCTGCAATTCACATTGCTCGCAGCCCGATTTTTCATGAAAGGGCAAAGCATATAGCTAGACCTTGATTGTCACTTTGTTAGGGAGAAACTACAAGCAGGACTCATCAGCCTGTCCTATGTGCCAACAACAGAACAGCCTGTTGATCTTCTTACAAAAAATCTTAGTGGTATTCAACACAAGAACATCCTTGGCAAGTTGGGAGTATTTTCAACATACCAACTTGAGAGGGGGGGGTGTGTTAGAGTTGGTTACAAAGTCTATTAGAAAGGTTGGTATAAGGGGTAGTTAAGTTTGTTATAAAGTTTGTTTGGTTAGGGTTTGGTATACTCTGTTTTTATATCTCCTCTAAATCTATAAATAGAGGCTGTAATCTTCACTTTGATGTACAAGAAATTATTCATTAATGCAAAGCTGATTCCTTACACTCATTCTCTCTCAATTTCGTTTTCCATTTTCTATTTAATCCTTCCTATTCAAAGTTTGTTTTTTTCCTCTGTTTTATGAACAACATGGCTTACCATTCTAATCTTGTTCCCGTAAGAAATGTGTCGTGTCTTCGGACACTAGTGTTAGAAATGATTTGTACAATGTGGATTCCTTCAATCTTCAGTTACATATAGACGCTTCCGCTACTGTCTCGACTCTCTTTACCAGGCCGCCTGCACAATCCGCCCCTGTTGCTTTGCGCATCCAGCGATCCACAACATGCCACCTCTTGCGCCTCCAGCGCGTGCCTTGGGTTTTGCTTGGCTGATATTTATGTAATTGTAGAAATTGATAGTGGAGAAACAATTCATATACTCGGAGATTATTGATTCACTACTAGTAATCATTGAATACAACGATCACATTATTTATAACGTAAGATAGGGCATTATAAATTGTTAAACTAATAAATCCAAGCACATATATATAAGACTATTCTAATAATGTTATATTCAAATATCGTAATATTCTTATTGATCTTTTCCGATTTATTGAAATATGACAGATATTGTCGACATTTTTCGTCGCAGTAATTGATGTTGTTAGTTGTTGGTTCAATCGTTGATTGTTGGTGTTATGCAGCTATGTATTATTGAAATTAACTAAAACAATGAAAATATATGACAAACAATCTTAAGTAATATAAAAATTAAAAAAATTACATAAAAAGTTAAAATAAAAGGAAAACATTCAACAATAAAATGGTACTCCCTCTTATTTGGTATAGTGGTATGCCCGTGGAAATTGCACGAGTATGTTCTTTATAAAATTTAGTTGGAACATATGAATAATGAAATCGTTGTGTAATAAGTTAAAGCGTCTTTTAAAAAAAATCAAATGTGCATACGTATAACTAAAAACACGTAAAATAACAACATTATATGACAAACAAATTCAAACAATTACAGGAAAGGTTAAGATAAAAGGAAATAATACAACAATAAAACGTACTATAATTTCTCAAAGACTTCCTTATAAACTACGTTATTTATTCTATATATGACCTACTTTTCACTATCGCAAATCATAATTTTCAGATCCTTTTAAGTTGTTACTCTTGAACAAGAGACAAATGATAATAAATGAGCTTTAAAATAAGTTTATAAAGGGCGTCATTTGAAGTCACCAGTATGAATTATTGTTATCAAAAGCACCTAATGAAAAAGGAAATTATATGACAATAAATAGTTTCATACCCGTGCAAATAACAATTTTATGCCCGTGCAAATTATCATTATTATATGACAAATAACAATTTTATGCCCGTACAAATAACAATTTTATGCCCGTACAAATTAATATTATTATATGACAAATAACAATTTTATGCCCGTACAAATAACAATTTTATGCCTTTGCAAATTAACATTATTATAAGACAAACTAAAATTTTAATTTATACCCGTGCAATTTATCATTATTATATGACAAATAACAATTTTTTGCTCGTGCAAATTGCAAAAACAAAAAAAAAAATTGTTTTTTGAATGTATAATTTTATGCCCATGAAAATTATCATTTATTATATGACAGATAACAGTTTTATGTCCGTGCAATTTACCATTATTAAATGACAATGGACAATTCCATGCCCTTACAAATAACAATTTTATATCCGTGCAAATTATCATTATATGACAAAAAAATAATTTTATGCCCAAGAAAATTGCAAAAAAAAAAAAAATTATTGTTGAATGTATAATTTTATGTCTGTTCAAATTGCAAAAAACTTACTCCATATTGTTTAAATTATATTTGAAAGTAGAATTTAAATAGTACATAAGTGAAATATACAATACTTTATAATAGTGTTATAAAATATTTGAAAGTTTAGTTTAAATAGGACATGGATAATGAATGATGAGCTATATAAGAAGTTTTTATGTGTATTATAATGTTATAATGTGTAAAAATAGAAATAAAAAATAAAAAACTAATATAAAAGGCCAAAAAAAAGAAAGGGATCTAATGATTAAAATTAAATGGAGTATAGATAGTGGAGGGACCCACTTTAAAAAAAACAACTTTTAACCACGGTGCGACACCTCAGCACTGTGGCTGTTGCTTTTTAGATAGGATTTTTTTAGTAAAAAATTAAAAAATTAAAAAAAAAAAATTATAAATTATTTCATCAATTACCTGCAATAATTTACATGGTAAATATATTACCTTTTTCATATTTTTCAATTTTCAATTAGCCTCATTAGTCCACTTAGTAAGAATGAAGGGAGTAGTATTTTTTCCAACTAGCGTAATCTTTTGAATATTCAATGTTCTTAATGATTTGGGGTCAATTTGAAATATGATCGACTTTTGATATATGGAACAAATTTGTATTGTATTTGTTTTTACGACAACTTATTTATGAAGTCCAATCATGTTACTCCGTAAATAAGTATGACAAAATTATGAATATATTTAAATCAGATCATATCACTTGTTAAAAAAAAACATATAATATAAACCATTTTGAAGTTTAGTAGTTATTGGTCTCATCTTATTTATATCTTACGACTCACGGAGTATGAGTGTTAATAAAATTCGTCCTACACAACAATGTCTTTTATTTTGAAATTCGTTCAAATTATTAAATTACATGCTTACATTTTTTATTGTTTTTTAGTAGCCTATTTTGATTACCCGCCTTTTGTTGAATAAGTGTAAGCCCTGTGATAATAGGCCATATATGTAACACCCGGTGTTGTCCGAGGTTATTCGGGCCGGGTTCGAGGTTATTCGAGCTGGGTTCGAGGTTATTCGGGCCCGATAACCCCGTTGAAGAGGTTCATGTGTTGGCTCAAGTGACATAGTGCTTAAAAGGATTGTAAGTACTACTCATATCAACAAGATGCATCTTCTTTTCTAGTTGCTCATCTTAAGAACCCCTCAGTTAGGCGTGCTTGCTGGAGAGTAATCTTAGGATGGGTGACCTCCTGGTAAGTTCTTAGGATGTGCACGATTGAGGACAAAGTGTACTGGAAAGGACTCGTGTTGGTTTATGGGCGATGTACGCAGCCTGACTGTAACAACCTGGTTTTCGTGACTTTAATTAAACTAAGGCGGAAAGATTAATTAAGTCTATATATTACAAAACCAGCTGTCATCGTAATACAACTCCATATACAAAATATGAGTTTAAAGATAAACAGAGTATTCGATTACAAATCTCTCAAAAAGGAGTACAAAAGAAGGTAAACCATCCCCAGCATGATTAACGTTAGTCTCGGGGTACCTGCATTAATTATCATTTTCTCGCATCACTCTTTCGATACATGCAATTCTAAACATATGCAATAAATATAATAAATAAGTAAAAACAAATAGCAAGCAGGCAAGCAACACATAAGAGGAATCATGATGATTCAAACACGAGTATACATCCAATCACATAACGTACAACACTCATAATTACTCATTCTCAATAAGGCGTATTTCAACACTTAGGATCAAAAATCAATCAGACAATAACCAATCAAAACAAGGAAATACATTCATCATAATGCTAACTAATGAGTCTTCATAGTAAGCGCGGAATCATGCGTACATAATCCGCTGAGCAGCGATAGGCCAACATAACTTGGACATGGCTGACATGCTAAAGATATCTAAGGTAATAAGGACGGCCACATCCCTTGTCTAATGTATGCATACACCATCTATCGAGGATCATACGTATTCGCTATTCAAAAGGTATCACCGACGAAAAATCCGACTATCACCAAAGACGGGTACCCCCGGGTGGGGCTGGTTTTTCCAATTACCATCTATGGGCCCACGGAAATATCAAGTATGCCCCATCCCTGAGGTTGTATATACCGTGTCAAATAACACTCTTAAGATCGTTAAATAGCCTTGGGCAACTCTGGGAGGGAGCCCAAGTCCCCATAGACAGCTACCTCATTAACATCGAATTCAAGAGTCGCGACATGGCGAACAATCCTAGTATTTTATTCAAGTAGCTCGTTTTCTCAAATTCTTATTTCCTCGTTCAATCGTAATATGTGTAAATTCTAAAACTAAAATATATCGTCGAACTTTGTATAATGAAATTTTAGTTCTAGCTGTTCTTCAGGTAAACAGAACACATAGAAAAACTTAAATATTTATTTTGAGTCCGTTCGTAAATTTTAAATATTTTTACTATTCATTATTTTACTATTCATCACTAAGCATTATTCATCATTTTACTATTCGTCAGTAGTTACTATTCATCGATTTTTATAATGTGATTCAGATTTTCAGATTTCAGATTTCTACGTATTTTTATAATGATTCAGATTTTTATACTTCGTATTTATACGTATTTTTATACGTATGCGTATTTTTATACTTCGTATTTATACGTATTTTTATACGTATGCGTATTTTTATACTTCGTATTTATACGTATTTTGTACTTGTACGTATTGTGTACTTGTTCGTATTTTTTACTTGTACGTATTTTTATACTTAGTATTTTTATACTTAATATTTTAATACTTAATATTTCTATACTTAGTATTTTTATACCTAGTATTTTTCCTAAGTGAAAAATTAGAGTCCTTTTTATTACTAAGTACAAAATCGTAGTTTCAAAGTCGTTAAGTTCGTTTTGTATTTGGTGTTTTGAAAAATTATTTTAAAAGCGAAACTCGGTTAAGTTTAGTCATATACTTAGCTAAAATTTTTAACGGTTTCCATTTTTAGCGAGGTTGTCGTAGTTCATTTTAAATAGTCCATATGTCCACATCCAAATTTAAGCAAAGGTAGTAACACTCGAACTTGTTAATTTTAATATATGTAACCTTTATTTTATCGGTTTCGTCGATTCTTTTTTATTAACGATTTGTTATACAATCTAATATAATCCTAATTACTATTCAACTTTAGTGACTAAGTGATAAATTAATTTTGATCAAAATTGACCCACTTTAAATAGAAAAACCGTGGCCTCTTTTATATATAGCTATTTATTTCTTTTTTTTGTTTTTATTAATAATTCATTACTTTAACTAATTAAATTACTTAAGTGATAAAAATAAAAAGTGACAAAATCATTTTAGGTCCAATTTAGACCCTAAAACCGTGGCACCCTTTTACACTTATACATTTTATTTTCGTTTTCTAATTTATCGGTTTTTGACTTAAAGTTTTTATATACTAATTATTTAAATTATATTAAAGTGATTTAACTAGTTTACAATTTTCACTAAACATTTTATTTCGTTTATGAATAGTGTTTTGACTCACTTTAAATTTCTAACTTTTATATTATAAAGATTTAGCTTATTTAACTTATATATTAGTATTGTAGTTATTCACTAGTGAATTAAAACAACAATTTAAATAACACTTATAAAAATTATGAATCAAACTAAGCATATATATGAAGAACACATGAATGAATGATGAACATATATGATTTTCTCAAGAACGCTTTTAACTCAAATTTTTATATTATCATTTAAATTGCTCAAATTTTACTAGTAAGCCTATTTAACCTAAGCTAACATAATGTGTTAATTACAAAAATTAAAACTAAAAATTGGTCCAAAAATTGTACAAAAACCGTGGCATATATATATATGTTCACAAATTTTATTTTTGATTTTTATACTACTAATTCTATATCTAATATCTTTTATATTATGTGTATAATTAACATAAGTGAAAATCATACATAAAACATTAACAATTAAACGAATCATTTCATACACATACAATTTAATACTTAGAACAAAATATAAAGAATGAACATCAACATATAAATTATATTTTTAGTACTCATTTATTATTGTCTTTTATGCATATGATTAACAAAAATTAAAACGAAAAATTAAGTGAAAAATTAGGGGGAAGCCGTGGGTTTTTTTAAGGTTACACAAATTTTATTTTTCGATTTTTATCTTCTAATTTATCATGCAATACTTAGGTGATATAATAACTCATGCTTATACTCAAAACATCAATTAGGAAAATAACATATAATCAATTAGGTTTAGGTGCTAGCAATTATAGTGTGCGAGAGCACCTTAATTAGTTGAGTAAGTGAAGAGTTTAGCAATTGTCGGGATCCACTATATTGTCGAAAATGCTAAGATCGATACCTCCACCTTGCTCTTCTTCTTTGGATAAATTAGTACATACAAATGAAAAATAAATAAGTTAGTAATTTATTTAAACAAGCTAAACTATACTAAAAAATTTAAGTGTAGTAATATTTTTATGTTTAGGTGATGTATAGATTTTATTTATTTTGATTTGTGTTCATAAATATTTACAAGTTTAAAGAGGAAGTGATTGCTAAATATAAATGGTGAAGATTTAATTTAAGTGCTCTAAGAAATTTAAGACAAGAAATAAAATTTTAAAGAAGAAAATGAAATGAAGAATATGATGATCTTCATGTTCTTGAGGATGAAGATTGTCTTACAAAAGTTTAGGGTAGTTTTATTTAGAGAGAAAATGACTTAGCAATTTTTGTGTGTTTGTGTGTAAATGAAAGTTGTAGTAAAATGCATACTAGTAATATATTATAGGTGTGTAAGTAAAATAGGGTGGCTTGTAAGTAAAGTAGAAGAATGGAAGAGGATAAAATTTGGTCATGCATGACCAAATTCAAGTCGGCCAAACCAAAAAAAAAAATGGGCCTCGATTTTCGTTTTTGAAATTTTCGATTTGCACGCATGCGAAAAGTCTCAAAATAAAAGATATGATCTTAAAATAATGATTCGAAATAAGATCGAAAATAAAAATGAAAATAAACCTCGAAGGGTGAATAAAACAAAAATTGGGTTTAAAATCCTCGAAACTTTGAATAAAAATTTATTTGGTCGAAATACTTATTTTTTTTGTTGAATGTTATCGATTTAAATAATTAGAATCAACCGTCAAAAAATTTATCAGTTTAAATTAGGTATGACTCATTATTTCGATATTTAGCGAAAGTGTTAGTTAAATAGAATCGAAATAGTAATTTGTTATTAATATAATAAGATTTATTACTAATAACCAAAATAATTAAACCTTAACTAATTTAGTTAGATTTAGATTATGAGTAAGTATATTTGAAGAAGGATTAGGTGACTTAGTCTCCTTTAAGTGGCTCGGCCACTTGGTCCAAATTGACCTCGATTTGCGTGCCGAAATTTGTCGTTGAGAAATTTGTCGTCGATTCATCATTTTATTTATCGAGTTCGAATATGTAAAAATAAAGTTCAAATTCGAAGTATACCAAAATAGTTTTAGTTCAGGTGCGAGAAAAATTGTAGTGTATTGTTTTAGGAAAATAATTGAGAGAGATTGTCTAATTATTGATTTCTTAATTATGATTAGCTTAAATTAACACGGGGTGTTACAATTCTCCCCCCTTAAAGAAGTTTCGTCCCCGAAACTTAAAGTTAACTAGGTTGCTAAGGTTACCTGCGTTAAACAGTTCTGGGTATTTTTCCTTCATTGACGCCTCGGTCTCCCACGTTGCTTGTTCCGTCTTCTGTCCCCTCCAGAGAACCTTGACTAAAGGTATCGACTTGCGTCGTAAGAACTTGGTCTCTCTGGCGAGTATTTCAACTGGCTTCTCAGAGTAGAGCATGTTACGCTCGATGGCGATCACATCGGGCGTAAAAATGTGACTAGGTCGCTTCTGTATCTCCTGAGCTGTGATACATGAAATACATCGTGCACTTTGGACAAGTTTGGCGGTAAGGCGAGTCGGTATGCCACTTCGCCAATTCGTTCAAGTATTTCGTAGGGTCCGATATACTTTGGGCTAAGCTTTCCCTTTAGTCCGAAACGTCTCACCCCTTTCATGGGTGATACTTTCAAGAAGACCTTATCTCCACTGTTGAACTCAATAGGTCGACGGTGTTCGTTCGCATACTTCTTCTATCGATCTTGAGCGGCTTGTAGTCGTTCTCGAATAATCTTGATGTGTTCAATCTGATCTTGTATAGCCTGGGGTCCAGTACCCACGTTGTCGCTAGCGTCGTCCCAAAGAAACAGATCACGACATTTTCTCCCGTATAGTGCTTCAAAAGGAGCACATCCCAGACTAGCGTGATAGCTATTGTTGTATGAGAATTCAACGAGGGGTAAACTCTTTTCCCAATTTACGTTGAATTCCATCGTGCAAGCTCTTAACATGTCCTCCAGCGTCTGTATAGTATGCTCTATCTGACCGTCAGTTGCTGGGTGAAAAGCCGTACTCATCTTCAATTTACTACCCAAAGCCTCTTGCAGTTTCTTCCAGAAATGCGATGTAAACCTTGCGTCCCTGTCTGATATGATGTCAAGGGGGACGCCATGAAGTCGTATTACTTCTTTCTCGTAGGCTTTGGCTAGTTCTTCTAATCCCCATGTCTCCTTGATCGGAACAAAGTGGGCCGCTTTAGTTAGGCGATCCACAATAACCCATATTGCATCCTTACCACTCGATGTTCTCGGTAACCCCATGATAAAATCCATCGATATGGAATCCCACTTCCCTTGGGGAATTTCCAACGGTTGGAGCAGTCCTCCTGGCCTCTGGTGCTCAAATTTCACTTTCTGGCAAATCATACATCTAGCCACGTACTCGGCGATCTCTGCCTTCATTCTTATCCACTAGAAACGTAACTTCAGGTCTTCGTACATTTTATCTGAGCCAGGATGTACCGAATAGCGGGTACTATGTGCTTCGTCAAGAATTTTGCGCTTCAAGTCTTCATTGTGAGGTATGCACCATCTTCCATTGAAGCGTAGACTCCCGTCAGTGTAAATCTCAAACCCTTCTGTTCCCTCTGACGGAATCTTTTCTCTAATCTCTAACAATGCCGGGTCTTCCCATTGTAGTGCCCGGATGTCATGAAATAATTCTGGTTCAACTACCATTGCATTTAGATCAGCATCATCCGATTGTACTAGATCTAAGCTCAGCCTTTTCAGATCCTGGACGATGTCTGATGGAATCTCCCAAATGTTGTTCAGAGTGTGTGCTGTCTTACGACTCAGTGCGTCAGCAACTATATTAGCCTTTCCCTCGTGGTATAACAACTCGATCTTGTAATCTTTGATTAGCTCTAACCATCTTCGCTGTCTCACGTTCAAATCCCTCTGCGTGAAGATGTATTTCAAGCTCTTGTGATCTGTGTAGAATTTGATGCTGACCCCGTAGAGATAATGACGCCAAATCTTCAGTGCAAACACGACCGCAGCAAGCTCTAGGTCGTGAGTTGGGTAATTCCTTTCATGCACTTTAAGTTGTCTGGATGCGTATGCTATTACTTTCCCTTGTTGCATCAGAACGCAACCCAAACCATTCAGTGATGCGTCACTGTACACCTCGTACTCATCCCCATCGGTTGGCAAGGTTAAAACTGGTGCCGTAGTAAGCCTTTTCTTAAGTTCATGGAACGCTTTCTCACAGTCGTCGCCCCATATGAACTTTGATTCCTTTTGTAGCAGTTTAGTCATCGGGCGGGCTACTTTTGAGAAGTCAGGTACAAATCTCCTATAATAGCCAGCCAAACCTAGGAAGCTTCGGAATTCCGTGACAGTCTTTGGTGCGATCCATTCCTTGACAGCCTCAATCTTTGCTGGATCCACCATTACACCCTCCTTGGAGATTACATGGCCTAGGAACGCCACTTGGTCTAGCCAAAATTCACACTTTGAAAACTTGGCATACCATTTGTGATCTCTCAAAATACTCAAAATAACATGCAGATGTTCCTTGTGTTCCTCCTTATTCTTGGAGTAGATCAGGATGTCGTCGATGAACACGACGACGCAGATGTCGAGATACTCGTGAAAGGTTCTGTTCATTTGGTCCATGAACACTGCCGGTGCGTTAGTGAGGCCGAACGACATTACTTTGAACTCGTAATGTCCGTACCTAGATCTGAAAGCGGTCTTCTGTATGTCTTCCTTGCGTACTGCGATCTGATGGTATCCTGACCTCAGGTCGATCTTGGAGAAAACTCGTGCTCCTTTGAGCTGGTCAAAGAGATCGTCTATCCTAGGCAGAGGATAACGATTCTTGATCGTCACTTTGTTTAGCTCTCTATAATCAATGCAGAGACTCATACTCCCATCCTTCTTCATTACGAAGAGTACCGGTGCACCCCAAGGTGAAACACTCGGTCTTATAAATCCTAACTCAATCATTTCCTCTAACTGTTTCTTGAGTTCCTGGAGTTCGACAGGTACCATCCTGTATGGTGCCTTTGATATAGGTGCCGTGCCTGGTATGAGGTCGATAGAGAATTCGACGTCTCGTGCAGGAGGCATACCTGGTAACACGTCCGGGAAAAAATCAGGGTATTCGTTTAAGATTGGGATATCCTCGATTCGTAAGTCGTCCTCGACTTTGTTAATGCTGCAAAAACACACCTGGTGTCCCTTTCTCTCCATACTCTGAAGTTTCATTACCGACACTAGCTTCACTCCCCTTTTTCTCTTTAAACTCTGGTATGATACTTCTTTTCCTTGGTTAGTCTTCAGTGTAATCTTCTGGTCGTGGCATTTGAACGTTGCATTATGACGAGCTAGCCAATTCATTCCCAGAATTACATCGAACTCGGGAAGATCGAACAACACTAGATATGACAGAAAGTCTGTGTTGTGAATCGAAATTTTTACATTATTGTATTTCAACGAACAAGGAATGTTTTTACCATCTGGTAGTGATATGTTAGTTCTGATTTGTTCAGGGTTTGTGAGTTTGGATTGTTTGATGAATTTTGAGGATATAAAAGATAATGAAGCTCCGGTATCGAATAAAATAAATGCTGGTACAGAGTTAACTAGAAATTTACCGGTGACGACGTCGACATCGATACATTCTTCACCCCCTTCTTCCGACTCGGTCGAAGACGCACACACGCCCTCAACCCTCGACTACCGGTGGTCCCGCCGCTTGCTTTGGCAAAGAAGACTCTCTTTGGGCACTCATTAGATTTGTGCCCCACTACCTTACAGGTGAAGCACACTACTGGTTCCCCATTGCAGCGTTTCCCCGGGTGATTAGGCTGTCGACAGAAGCGACACTGATTCGCCTGGAAAGGCGGAGCTCCGGGAAGTTGTTGGTTGTTCCTCGCCACATATGCAGTGGGGTTTCGATTGGGGTATTGGGTTCTGCCCTGGTTTCTGTTACGGTTGTCTGGACCTTGATAACTCGGGCGACCGAAAAGCGGCTTGTGGATAAAGCTAGAACTCGCCACAGGAGGCGTAAAAGTTTTCTTCTTCTTTTTCTCTTCAGCTTCACCCTTCTGGATAGAAGCCCAGATACTCGTTGCCTTCTCATAGGCTCCAGCAAAGTCCCTACAGTTGAACCCTCTCATGATCATCCTCAGGCTGTTAGTCATGCCCTTTACATAACGGGTTGCGAGTTCTTCCTCGTTAGATATTATTCTAGGAGCAAACTTGGATAGCTCCTGGTGTTTCTCGGTGTATGCCTGCAGAGACATATCACCCTGCTTTAGGTTTCGGAAATCCTCCTCCTTCTCCCATCTTAACTCCTCTCCAAAGTACTTGTTCTCTAAAAGAATCTTCAACTCGCTCCAGTTGTAGATCCTTAGGGGGAAAGTGGATCTGATCAAACGCCACCAACTGTTGGCTTCCCCTTTCAAGTAGTATGCTACCACATTCACCTTCTCATTAGGCGGTGTCTTGCTCAGCTCTAACAGCTTCTCCATCTCCTCAACCCATTCTGTCAATACGGTAGGGTTGACGGAGCCTGAGTACGTCTGGGGTCTATGCTTTGAGAATTTCTCAAACGCAGACTGGTTGCTACCGCCACCATGATGTTGGTACGCGGTTTGAGAAATCTTCATGATTGCGTCCTCGAAGCCTTTTCTCCTTGCCTCTTCTTCGATAAATTGTTGGTCGAGATCATTGTTGGGAATAAAGTTTGCAGCCATTCTGAAAAATAATAAACTGTATGAAATTGAGTAGATCCAAAAGAGACAAATTATAGAATACAAGGTAAAAGTCATTTCATTGATAATGTAAATGGTTTACATGAAAAAGTTACAAGGCTTCCTAATACATTATCTATGAAATGAACTACGATGAAAACTTAGATACATAGTTCAGCAAAATAACATAGGAGTTCAGATACATTCTCAAATGATATGAAATTGGATCGAGAATGTCAAAAAGGGTTATCCTGAGGTACTATGCAAAGTACGAATAACGAGACTCCTCCTCTGCGAAGCTGTACTTATACTTAACAACATAAGTCATGTCGCTCAAGCCAAGCATGAAATCCTCCCAACTCAGGTAGTAGTCACCCTCGCGAATAGCTGGGGACCGTAGCCGTATCCACCAAGCTTTGGCCTCTTCATCAAGGCAGGCAGCTGCTAGGGAGGTTTTCCATTCCTCTCTAATGGAGTGTTCCAGGAACTTCGCATTCATGCTCCTGGTCCATGTATACAAAGTATCACCAACTTTTTCATAGGTGTGGGGGTTACTCTTCATGAATGCCTCAATCACGTCGGTCTTCTCTGAGGATCGGCGAAGGTGATCAGGAACTCGATGTTCCACGTACGGAGTCTTGAGTGCCCTGGTATTCCAGTCGACCCTCGAATTCTTCGAGTTTTGCAACTTCCTCCACGTCCTCATTTTCTGGCGTCGCGCATAAGCCACGACAGCTCTCTTACGAGCGTTCTCGTCTGTGTCCACGCCGCGTACTTCTTATCACGCGGTAGTCATATCTGAAATAAGTGGGGGAAATAACTTAAATGAGAATTGAAATTTTCAGATATGTACGTAGAATTTAAAATGATGCGCTGCGAAAAGTATACGACTAGGTTGCAGCATAACGTCTCCATATATATAAATATATATGGGTAAAATATTACATTTAGAAAATATAATACATAAGTCCACACAACGTCACATCCGAAAATAAAATCCATAGCCGTTAGGAAAAAGTGACGACATTAAGGTCGTTCTTAAGATAGTTAAAAGTCGGTTACATATTTATTACAAGTTGGAGTCTAAAGACCCTAAATATGATTTGAGACCCTGAAGAGTCTCCCAGATAGGAGATCCCTCTCCCAGATTGGAGGTATGACGTCTGGCAGTGTAGGAAAGTCGCGTTCCCATTCTTGATCTGACAAGTTCTGGAGTAGTTCCTCGTACTCCATCCACCCCGGTGGTTGCATCTCCCTCAGAAGTGGGTCTGGGTGATACATGCGATCCAGGTACAGATCATAATCCAAGAAGAGTCGCCAACCTATTGGTGACCAAAACTCGTCGTATGGGTGAAAGCTCTCAATCAGAGTCAAACTCATGCCAATGCTCTTCGTGTGATAGAGTCTGTTTGTCGTGACCCCATTGGCTTCCACGTATTGCTCTATGATGAGGGACTGGCGACGTATATACTCTCCTAGTGGCATCATCGGTGGACGTCGTGGTAAATTGTCACGGGAGTATCGGAAAGAACTAGAGGACGTCATCCTAAGGGCCTTTGTCAGACTATAGTTAGCCATAGAGCAAATAGCAAGTAAAAGAATTATAATAAATCAAGATTTTATCGCTCATCTAACTAGTCTTTTATTCGTAGGTCGGTCCTTAAGATTCTACCCTTTCTCACATTTTAAAGTGATCTAAGTTATTATTTTAGCGGTCTAGAGATTTCTAATTTATTATTTGACCCTATAAGTCTTTGCTAAACATATAGTATGTATATGTTTGGCCCAGGTGTCGTCTCGCTATATTAGATAACTTTAAGTTACTCACGGTCGCAAGACAGCTCTGATACCAACTGTAACAACCTGGTTTTTCGTGACTTTAATTAAACTAAGGCGGGAAGATTAATTAAGTCTATATATTACAAAACCAGCTGTCATCATAATACAACTCCATATACAAAATATGAGTTTAAAGATAAACAGAGTATTCGATTACAAATCTCTCAAAAAGGAGTACAAAAGAAGGTAAACCATCCCCAGCATGATTAACGTTAGTCTCGGGGTACCTGCATTAATTATCATTTTCTCGCATCACTCTTTCGATACATGCAATTCTAAACATATGCAATATATATAATAAATAAGTAAAAACAAATAGCAAGCAGGTAAGCAACACATAAGAGGAATCATGATGATTCAAACACGAGTATACATCCAATCACATAACGTACAACACTCATAATTACTCATTCTCAATAAGGCGTATTTCAACACTTAGGATCAAAAATCAATCAGACAATAACCAATCAAAACAAGGAAATACATTCATCATACGTTAACTAATGAGTCTTCGTTAGTAAGGCGGAATCATGCAGACATAATCCGCGCGATAGCAGACAAGGCCAACATAACTTGGACATGGCTGACATGCTATCTAAGGTAATAATAAGGACGGCCACATCCCTTGTCCAATGTATGCATACACCATCTATCGAGGATCATACGTATTCGCTATTCAAAAGGTATCACCGACGAAAAATCCGACTATCACCAAAGACGGGTACCCCCGGGTGGGGCTGGTTTTTCCAATTACCATCTATGGGCCCACGGAAATATCAAGTATACCCCATCCCTGAGGTTGTATATACCGTGTCAAATAACAATCTTAAGATCGTTAAATAGCCTTGGGCAACTCTGGGAGGGAGCCCAAGTCCCCATAGACAGCTACCTCATTTACATCGAATTCAAGAGTCGCGACATGGCGAACAATCCTAGTATTTTATTCAAGTAGCTCGTTTTCTCAAATTCTTATTTCCTCGTTCAATCGTAACATGTGTAAATTCTAAAACTAAAATAATTATGAGATTCATCCTCAAAAAAAAGGCTAGTCTCAAAAACCTCCTCAAAGAAACTCCCCAAAACGGGCTCTGTAACGAAGCCGTCATCACTACTCTCAATCTCGAGACTTTTATCAAGAAAATCCACAATCCCGCCATCCCACGACTTCTCTCTCATATCAAACTCATGACTTTCTTCACTACTAGTCAACACCCTCTCCACAAAATCATTATCAATATCAAAGACCAACGTATCAAACTCACACAATCTAAGCTTATTAACCTCTTTCACTCCAAGAGGTTCATTCTTCTCACACCAAACATAATCAACATTAAACATCACACTCTCTAAGTCGCAATCATGGTTTAAAAGAGAAGAATCATTGGGTACATTAACATCATCAATAGAAGAATCATAAACATTAAGATCAAACTCAAGAGACCCAACAACATTATCATCCTTAAACATCACATAATCATCCAACAACATAGAAGATTTGATCTTATCACTAGGGAGAGGGAAATCATCATGCAAAACGACATCATCAAGAGAAGATGAATTAACATCATGAACAAGCTCGTTAGAATCCACAAGAACATCATATTCATCATCATCATTAATCATAGTATGACCCCTAGACTCGTTACTATTCACATTCTCAAAAGAGGGGGAAACATAGCTACTTTGAACATTATACAGATGATGAGAAGAATAAAGAGTCGATTTTTCCCACCCCCAATTTCTTTCAGCCATAACCATATTTTCAATTAAAGCATTAGCTTTCTCAACTTTCAACCCCTAAAAATCTCCTCTAGATGCCGCAAGTACCATCTCTTTAGTGGGTGGAAGCAAGTTTTCAAAGAAAGATAATATGGTTAGCCAAGGAGGGATCCCATGGTGAGGACAAGCTCTCAACAATCCCTTTAACCTATCTCTTTGTGATGATTTCGTGAGTTTTATGTGATAACAATAAAAGATAACCTAAACCAAGCACTAAGCCAAGGATTAGGGGTCGAGGGTATAAGCACAAAGCCACTAAACCACCCTAATAACCAGCTTTTAAAACAAGCCAAGAGAGAAGAGAGAAAAACTCCTTCAATTCATTCAAAACAAATCTGAAATTTTACAAGGCATTAGCTTGGCTTATATAGGCCAAAGCTTCTAATCTTAACCACACATCCATATTCAATCTAAGGGCTAAGAATTGGTCCAAAAATCAGCCAAAATAACGGCTGTTTTGGGGCCTTACAAAAGCTGAAAAATACAACATAAAACATAAAGTAGAAAAGGACTAAAGACCACATCCTCACCTTGCATTTTAGGTTATCATCCAAGGGTCAAGATGAGGCCTTGGGAGGCAAGGAGAGACGGTCCAAAGCTACTACAAGAGCTAATTATATTGGCTACAAAACAGTAAAGCATAAAGTATAAAGTAAAACAATGACATCTTGTGACAAGGACTAGTTGAGGAAGGAAAGCCATTGGAGCTCTTTTCGGCTGATTTTGTTGTGCATCTCCCTTGTGTTTGATCTTGATTATTTTAGGAGATGTTAGGGTGAGCCTTGGACCTTAGATTAGAAGCGGGTCCTGTGGGAAAATATCTGAATACATCCCCTTTAATCATCTAGGATTATAATGAAATTCATACTATATGATTAATAGTCATAAAAGAAATTGCATATTTAAACAAGAAATTAGAAATAACCTTGAGTCCTTGCTTTAATGGCTAGAGAATGAATATCAAAAGTATGATATCTCCTAATTGTAGCACCCAAGATTGAATAAGATATGCCTTAGTTCTTGCTAGAAAACTTTTAGGAAATAAACTACTTCTTTCTAAAATTTGTATTGTAAATTATGATGACTGAATTAGAGAATTAGGTTAAGTCAAAAATCCTCTTCTCTACCCTCTATCTCATGGCTCATATATATATTTTGGGGAGAAAATTTTCTTTCCAAAATATAACAACTTGTTGACCAAGAAGTCAAAGTGTATCTAGACTCTTTTCTCTTGGTTATCTTTAGCTTTATAATATAATATAATATAATATATATTACTAGTGTCATTATCATGGACCCACTATAATATACCATTAAATATAAATATCCATATATTTATAATTTTGCTAATTAATTATAACAGTTTATGTCTAATTAGCTTATATTATATTCAATAATTAAATATAACATTTTATATTCAATTTACGAATTACATTTAGTTCGTCTCAGCTATCATTATTTAATCCTTATTAAATGGCCGTATCATCATCATACTGACTAACATTTTAATCAGTATTTCCATCACACTAACTAACATTTTAGTCAAAAACACTGACTAACCTTTTAGTCAATTTGTAAGCCATCAATATATGATTATTTTCACTAATAATCACATTTCTTAAATATATCCTTTAGGTGTGACTTTTAGGGACCAATTGATCACCGCCATCTGTATGACAATAACGTCAAACTTATCTAGCAAGCCAACCGTTATCGATAAACCTTAATCAACTGATTACAATACAAAGTATACCCTGTGAACCTGTAGAGATTTATTCATGTTATTGCACTAACTGTGGAGGACACTAACTCCAACAATCTCCCACTTGTCCGTTCAAGTGTATGTGCGATAACCGATTCTCATATCCAATAAATTTCTCCCACTCAATGTAAAACAATTTGCAAAGTCCGAATTCGCAAAGGTCGTATTTTACAAGTGATCAGTATCAAGAGTGGTTTCCCCGACTAGAGAGTAACTCAACTGATAAACGAATCTTCATTCTAGAATGGCCATGCATTTCAGTTACAGCTCCTCGAGTGGCCCTAAGAATTAACATAACCTGATAAAGGTTGGATATTTTCGTCAACTCGAATCTTGCAGATAGAAGCACAGTATGAAATGACCCAGTGAAAATCTGCTTAGCCTCCTGTTACGGTCGACCATGACAAAGAAACCAAAATCTCCCAAAACCGCCTTAATCTCAAGAGACATTCGATAGTCAAAAGAATCGACTCTAGGAACACTATGGATGTCCTATCCACGACCTGGCACCTAATGTTCTGAAACATTTAGGACTCCATAACGTTGTCACAAAAACGTCCTGCGCGGTATCATTATAACCCGCATCTATGATCGATCAGTCAACAGTGTGACTTATGGCTCATTGAACCCACCATCAATCGACTTCACAATATAATTGCCAGAGTTATCAGCTCATGTAGGCGATTACGGACCAAAACAAATATAATGTAATTCAATTCACTTTGTGGTGTTCAATGTTGTCTATACAACCCACATGAAAAACAAAATATGAAAACAATACGATGATTTTATTAATAGTTTTATGGAAGAAGATACATATGTCTAATCCATATATAAAACAACTAATACAACTCAGGAACACGCTTAATTCCCATGGAAATAACGTGCCCTTCATGCTTATCATATCTCAACTGTTTAGTGAGAGGATCTGCGACGTTATCATCCGTAGCAATCTTGTCTATCACTATCTCCTTTTGCTCCACGTAATCTCTGATCATGTGAACCTTCCGATGTACATGCCTAGATTTGTTGCTGGACTTAGGCTCCTTGATAGGTCCATATTTTATCGATATTTTTATATTTATTTCCCGACATTTTATACTTAGCATGACATTTTTAGCACGTTTTCTATAATATTTTATCCTTTTGCGGTTTACTACGACTTTGTGATTTTATTTGCAGAATGGAGAATTAAGAGCTGAAATTATCGTGGAGTAGATGTGGGTCGTGAATTTGGTGAAATTATGAAGATCAAATATAAAACCCGAGAAGGATGTAACATTATGGACCGGAGCAACTAAATAAAGAAATGGGCCTCAAAGACTTGTATTGGATCCAAGCCCAACTTGTAATTAGTTTAGAAGAGAATAAAAGAACCCAGACTCTCAGTTTTAGGGGGACTTATGCTTTATTTTATTTTTCTCCTAGGTTTTCAGTTTACTGCTTTAAATTAGTTCTCTCTTTACAACTTTCAAGTTCAGTTTTAATTCAAGATTTGGTTTTCTTGTAAACGTCAGTACTCCGTATTAATTCAAGATTCAACTCAGGTTTAATTTCAATTGCTTTTCTTTCATCATGTTCAATTATTATTGCTTTGCTTTAGTTTTAATTATGAGTAGCTAATTTCCTATTAGGGTTTAGGGTGATTTGTGAGATTGATTCAGGAACATGTTTTAATTGCTTATTTTGATTGAACTTGTGCAAGTTGACTTCTTCCTACGCGTTTTATTATCAATTGAATTTAGGGACGCCTTTATTGAATTGAACTTAGGTTGTTTCAGTTTAAGATCGAAAGCCGAATTGAAACTAGACTCACGCGTATTTGATAAGTTAAGTTTAGTAAGTTGCGAGAGCCCGCTAAATTTGCTTAAGGTTAATATTGACTCGAGAGAGCGTATTCCTAAACCTAGTCACTTGCATAGCTTCAATTGATTGATATTTACTTTTGAGTTGAGTTCCTGAATTAGTGTCACATTGATCCCGATGCCCTAATCTCCCTCTCATATTCTTTTACACCCTTTTATTTATTGCTTTTAGTTTAGTTCACCCTTAAACATCGATCTTGTTACCTTGAGATTGACCTAGTTTAGCTGAGCATCCTATTAACTGCACCGTTTCTCTGTGGATTCGACCCTACTGCCACTAGCTACCCAGTTAGTTGACTTTAGGTTTATTTTGACTTAGGCGACTACGACTTAGCCTTGTCAATTTTGGCGCCGTTGCCGGGGAGATGGTTTAGCTAGTTAGTTTTGCTTAGTTTAGGTTATTACTTTATCACCTATGACAATATTTGATTTCTCTCAATATGATAATGAACCATTTCATGAATATATTGTTAGATTTAATAGTTATGTTACTTATATTGGTTCATTTGGTTTTTATTATCTTGATTGGGAGAAAGTTTACATTGTTAGCAAAGGCCTGAATTATGAGTCTCACAATTTAATTAATTACTTGAGTAATGGAAGAATTTCATATATGCCTAATAATGAGATTTGGGAATTCTTTTGGAATATAACTCGTCAAACTATTTTATCTGAGATAAAGATTGACTTGAAAAGGATTGCCGTTGAGTTACAGAAGTATTTAGATGATGTGCGTGTTGATCATGAGGCTTATGAATATTATAGAGCTCCTCGTGATAATAACTTTCCATCTCAAACGTGTGTTTTAACTAACTCATACAATTCTTTGTCTGGTGATAATTTGTTTGATGATGATGATTATGAGCCTGCGTATAATTGTGACTCGTCTAATCCACCTTATACTGAGTTCAAGACCTCTGTTGAGATAATTGAGAATGAAACTTCTGAACGAGTATGTAAGACTTGTCCACTGAATGATGAGTCTGTTGAGTTTGTTTCATTTGGATCCTTGACCAAGGATCCTTTGGAGGTTTTAATGTGTTCTGAGACTAGTGCAGGTGAAACAAGTCGGTGGAGTGCTGAAGTCGCAGAATTGGAAGCTCTATTATACGCGGATGAACTGAAGGATCCCACTCCCACAGATATAACGAGCTTGGTGGAAACCTCGTATGACGCTGAGGTTCAAAAATATGACCTTAAACCGTTGAAGGTTCCTTATAACTTCGATAGTCTTGTTGTGAAGTGGGATGTGTACAATGACGTTTTAGACGAACCTTTAGAGGAGAGTTTGATTAACTGTTCCCACGATATGATTGAAGTTGTTTCTGTAGGTTTATATCGGTATATAGACCTTTAAAATCACAGGATTATAATGAAACTTATTCCATATGATTAATAGTCATAAAAGAAATTGCATAAACAAATATAAGATTAAAAAAAACAACCTTTAGTCCTTGCTTAATGGCCTAAGATCAAATATCAAGAAGCTTGATATCTCCTAAAAGTTGCACCCAAGATTGCTTAAGATATGCCCTTAGTTCTTGCTAGAAAACTTTAGAGAGAAGAAAACTGATTTTCTAAATTATGTGTGTGAATTATGATCAATCAATTAGTCAATTAAGATGAGCCAAAAACTCCCCTTATATACAACTAATTTTCGGCCAACCTCAATAATGGGTAGTAATATTTGTTTCCAAAAATCACTTTCCAAAAACCAATTCCTTGTTGACCAAGGAGTCAAAGAGCAATTAATCTCTTTCCTAGAGGTTTCCTTTAGCTTTATAACATAATATAATATTACTAGTGTCATAAATATGATCCACTATAATATTTCATTAAATTATTAATATCCTTATATTTATAATTTTCTAATTAATTATAACAGTTTATGATTAATTAGCTTATATTATATTCAATAATTAAATATAACGTTTTATATTCAATTTACGAATTACATTTAATTCGTCTTAGCTAATATCATTTAATCCTTATTAAATGGCCGTATTATTATCACACACTTGACTAACATTTTAGTCAAAAACTCCGACTAACCTTTTAGTCTTTTAGTAAGGCATCAATATGATTAATTTCTCAAATAATCACATTTCTTAAACACATCCTTTAGGTGTGACTTTTTAGGGACCAGTTGATCACCGCCATCTGTATGACAATAACGTCAAACTTATCTAACAAGCCAACCGTTATTGATAAACGTTAATCAACTGATTGCATACAAAATGTACCCTGTGTACCTTGAGAGGTTTATTTATGTTATTGCACTAACTGTGGAGAACACTAACTCCAACAATCTCCTACTTGTCCGTACAAGTGTAGGTGCGATAACCGATTCTCATATCCATAATAAATTTCTCCCACTCAATGTAAACCAATTTGCAAAGTCCGTACTTTCAAAGGTCGTAGTTCACAAGTGATCAGAATCAAGAGTGGTTTCACCGACTAGAGAATAACTTAACTGATAAACGAATCAATATTCGAGCATGGCCATGCATTTTCAGTTACAGCTCCTCGAGTGGCCCTGAGAAAAAGTATTATAACTCGATAGAAGTTGGATATTTTCCTCAACTCGAATCCTGCAGATGTAAGCGCAGCATGAAATGACCCAGTGAAAATCTACTAGGGCCTCCTGTTACGGTCGACCGTGAGAAAGAAACCAAAGTCACCCAAAATCTGCCTTAATCTCAAGAGACAGTCGATAGTCAAAAGAATCGACTCTAGGAACACTATGGATGTCCTATCCACGACCCAAGACCTAATGTTACGAAACATTTAGGACTCCATGTAGTCGTCACAAAAATGTCTGCGCGATTTCAAGAAACTCAAGATCTGTGATCCATCAGTCAACAGTTTGACTTATGGCTCGTTGAACCTACCATCAATCGACGTCACAAAATAATTGCCAGAGTTATCAGCTCATGTAGGCGATTACGGACCAAAACAATATATAAAGCAATTCAGTTCACTTTGAGGTGTTCAACGTTGTCTGCACAACCCTCATGAAAAACAATATATAAAACAAAACGATGATTTTATTAGAAGGTTTATGAAAAATACAAGTGTCTAATCCATACAAACAACTAATACAACTCAGGAACACGCTTAATTCCCATGGAAATAACGTACCCTTCATGCTTATCTTGCCTCAACGGCTTAGTGAGGGGATCTGCTATGTTATCATCCGTAGCAATCTTGTCAATCACTATCTCCTTCTGCTCCACGTAATCCCGGATCATGTGAGCCTTCCTTTGCACGTGCCGAGACTTGTTGCTGGATTTAGGTTCCTTCACTTGGAAGATGGCACCACTATTGTCGCAATAGAGGGTGATCGGGTCATTCGAACTTGGAACTACAGTTAGTCCTTGTAAGAACTGACGCATCCATATAGCTTCCTTCGCGACCTCACGAGCGGATAGTACTCGGACTCAGTTGTGGAATCTGCTATAACTGTTTGTTTGGAGCTTTTCCAGCTGACCGCAGCGCCATTTAGAGTAAAAACGAATCCTGATTGAGACTTTGAGTCATCTCGATCCGTTTGGAAACTAGCGTCTGCAGAACTGTGCAGCGCATAGCTCGATGTCTCCTCCATAAGTCAATACCCAATCTTTAGTCCTCCGTAGGTACTTAAGAATGTTCTTTACGGCCATCCAGTGTGCTTCACCTGGATTGCCTTGGTATCGGCTCGTCATACTCAATGCATATGCCACGTCCGGACGTGTGCATATCACGGCATACATGATCGATCCTATAGCTGATGCATATGGAATCCGACTTATGCGCTCGACCTCTTCCGATGTCTTTGGTGCTTGAGCTTTACTAAAGTGCACTCCAGAGATCATTGGAAGGTTCCCCTTCGTGGAGTTGGTCATGCTGAACCTCTCAAAAATCTTATCTATATAAGACTCCTGACTTAGGGATAACATCCGTCGTGATCTATCTCTTTAGATACAGAGCCCCAAAATGCGTTGTGCCTCACCCAGATCTTTCATCTGGAAATGGTTCTTTAACCATACTTTTACCGAAGTTAAAAGAGGTATGTCATTCCCAATCAAGAGTATGTCATCGACGTACAGTATTAGGAAGACAATCTTGCTCCCACTCGACTTGATATATAGGCATGGTTCCTCGACCGATCGAGCGAATCCATTCTCCTTTATCACTTGGTCGAAGCGATGATTCCAACTCCGTGAAGCTTGCTTAAGTCCATAGATGGAACGCTTAAGCTTGCAAACCTTCTTAGGATCTTTAGGATCGATGTAACCTTCGGGTTGTACCATGTACAACTCCTCCTCCAAATAACCGTTTAAGAAGGCGGTTTTCACATCCATTTGCCAAATTTCATAGTCATGAAATGCGGCGATCGCTAAGAGAATCCGAATGGAGCGAAGCATGACTACGGGTGCAAAGATCTCATCATAGTGCAACCCTTGCACTTGAGTGAAACCCTTTGCCACTAGTCGTGCCTTGTATATATCTGGTTGTCCTTCTACAGATCGCTTTATCTTGTAAAGCCATTTGCACTAAAGAGGCCTAGCCTTATCAGGTAAGTCAACCAGATCCCATACATCGTTCTCGTACATAGAGTCCATCTCGGATTGCATGGTTTCTTGCCATAGCTTTGAGTCGGAACATGTCATGGCACCTTTATAGGTTACGGGTTCGTTACTCTCAAGGAGTAAAACGTCGTCTCTCCCATTCTCCTCAACCATACCGATGTATCTATCTGGAGGAATGGAGAGTCTACCCGTCCTTCTGGGTTCCAAGGGAATATTAACCGCAGCAGACGAAGAAGGAACAGTTTCCTCCATTGGTTGCTTGGTTGTTGGTTCAGGAATCTCCGACAGATCGAAGGTTCTATTACTTCTCTTGTCTTCGAGAAACTCTTTCTCTAAGAACTTCGCACTAGCCGCAACAAAGACTCGGTGTTCGGTAGGCGAATAGAAGTAATGACCAAACATTCCTTTTGGATAACCAATAAAGTATGTCTTGACCGATCGCGGGCCGAGCTTGTCCTCATGTCTCCATTTGACATAAGCCTCGCACCCCCAAACCCGAATAAAGGACAAGTTAGGGACCGTTCCCTTCCATAACTCGTATGGTGTCTTGTCTACAGCTTTAGACGGACTTCGGTTAAGTATAAGAGCAGCTGACAAAAGAGCATAGCCCCATAATGAGTCAGGTACAACCGTGTGACTCATCATGGATCGAACCATATCAAGTAATGTTCGATTCCTGCGTTCGGACACACCATTCAGTTGTGGTGTTCCGGGTGGAGTTAATTGCAGTACTATCCCGCGGTCTTTCAGGTGTTGATCAAACTCAGTTGAAAGATATTCGCCACCACGATCTGAACGTAGTGCTTTTATCTTTCTATCCAGTTGGTTCTCAACCTTATTCTGGAATTCCTTGAACTTGTCAAAGGACTCACTTTTATGCTTCATTAAGTAGACTTGACCATATCTACTCAAATCGTTCGTGAAAGTGATAAAATACCTATAGCCATCTCTAGCGTTGATTGACATAGGGCCACACACATCAGTATGTATGAGTCCTAATAGGTCAGCAGCGCGCATTCCAACACCTTTGAAGGAAATTCGAGACATTTTGCCTATAAGACATGATTCACACGTGCCAAAAGTTTCATAGTCAAATGGGGCGATTGTCCCATTATCAATGAGCTTTTTCACGCGTTTCTCATTTATGTGTCCCATACGGCAATGCCATAGATAGGTTTGATCTTTGTCACCAACCTTTGCTTTCTTGTTACTCACATGCATGATTTCTGTGGTTTGATCTAAAACATAAATTAGTTCATGGAAACGACTTTACCATAAATCATTTCATTCAAAAAGAAAATACAACTATTATTCTTTATTAAAAATGAAAATCCTTCTTTATCAAGAACGGATCTGAAATAATGTTTTTGATAAACTAGGTACATAGTAATGATTATTCGAAATAACTCAAATCCACTCGGGAGTTGGATTACATATGTTCCTCAAACAAAGAAGCAACCCTTGCTCCATTCCCCACTCGCAGGTCTACATCACCTCTTGCCGGTGTTCTGGTGCTTCTTAGGCCCTGAATGATTGCAGATGAGAACCACAACCAAGATCAAGTACCCAAGTTAGAAACTTGCATGGTTAATCTCAATCATATGAATAAAGGAAGACATACCAATGTAAACGACGCGGCTGCTTTAATGTCCTCGGCATACACGGGCGATTCGCCTCCAATGCCCAGACTTATGGCAATGGTGGCACTCCATGCTTTGCTTCGCTTTTGCCTTGCCTTGTGAGCTACCGCTAGACTCACCAGGCCCACTCTTCACAATCACAGGCTTTTTAAACTTTGGCTTTCCTACTGTTAGGTTAGCCGGAGCCTTACCCTTACCCTTATGCTTGTTGCCTATCATGAGAACATCTTGTTTTATGCTCCCACTCAACTTCAGATCACTCCGCCTGCATGCGAGGAGTGAATGTAGTTCATGCGCACTTTCCGCATGTCGTTGATGTAATAGTTTGCCCTAAAGAGGGCATACCCATCATGAAGAGAGTGGAGCACTCGATCAATGATGATCTTCTCATCGATCTTGCAACCAAGCTCCTCCAATTTCTCAACGTTCTCGATCATGGCGAGAAGGTGTGGACCAACCGGTTGGCCCTTCTGGAGTCTAGCTTCAAAGAAACAAGTAGTATACTCGTAACTCTTGATTCTCGGTGCTTTCGAGAATTCTTTGGTTAGGGTGGTGAAAATCTTGTTTGCACCTTGGGTAATGAATCGTCTTTGCAAATTGGATTCCATTGCATAGATGAGTACGTTCCTTAACGCACCCGCCTCCATCATGAAATCACTATAAGCAACAACTTCATTTGCTCCTGCATCGGGAGCTGGTTCAGCCGGTAGTGGCTCAGTCAAGTACTTGAGCTTGCCGTCAGCTATGGCGGCATTCCGTAATGCGGCCTCCCAATCAGCAAAGTTGGACCCCTCATTCTTCAGTCGAGTGGACTGATTCATGCTGTCCATAAATATTCTTAGCCATGATTCACGTTCAAGTGTGACACTTGGCATTGGGCCTTCAATACGACCAGCCATTTTGTTTTAGCAGTTATATCTGTATATAACGTATTCGAAACTGTGAAAAGAAAGAAGAAGAAGAAGAGAAAAGATAAGAAAACATCGTTTTAATTAAATTTAAGTCTAAATGCAAAACAGATTAATGCGATGACTTATGCATTTATACAATTGACCTCCCTCAAGAATTATATAAATGATCCCAAGACTCAATTTCCGTAAATTGATAAGCCAACCTCTTGGCTAATTCTACCTTTAGAATTCTCGGTCGATAAATTTCTGTAAATTCTATCTTTTAGTCCACTATAATCACGAGATATTACTCAAACTATAATGTTGAGGTAAAATAGGTCAACACATACTACTTACCCAACGTAGAAGGGGTCATGTGGAGAGTAAGGTCCTACATGCCTACCGACGAAGAAGGGGCTCATAGTAGCTTTTCCTATAAAGACTAATCTCAATTTTTAACTTTAGAGGAAGATCCCATCATCTTATTTAATTCATTTTAAGTGAACAAAAGTCTCGCAAAACGAGAATGATATAAACTAAGGTGATGGCTCAAAACATATGACATCGGTATGTCTAGGATGAAAATGCAAACAATATGAGTCAATTTTCATGCAATATTAGGTGGTTTGGTTTAGTTTAGGCGGAATATGATGCAACCATCTAAACAAGCAAACATCGCAACGAGAATGGAAAAAGAACGCAAAATAAAAACACCTAGTGTGGCCTATCCTACCAAAATAAACAAAAATACAAGTTGGAATCCATCTTTGGACCCTTGAAGCTTGTCTTGATGTTCCATCTTGGTTTGATCCATATAGTAGGAGTGAGCCATCCGATCTCCATCTTGAATCTTGAGTCTTCTCAAATTACAATTAAAATTACAAATGCAAACCTATTTACATTCTAATTTCAAAAATAACTTTAAAAATATTATTACAAGAGGGGAGATACGAGATCTCAATAATACAACCAACGATTATGTTTCCTTTCATTACGAAAACATAATCTTCTAAGGTCACACTAGTAAATTACAACCTTTTGTACAAAATAATGAGAAAAATTAAACCATTCAAACAACATTCAACCAAGATAAGTGCATCAACTAAACTAGACTAATTATTATTAATCCAAACCACCTTTTAACAAGATCAAGATTATGTGACAATTCCTCAATTGCACACAACAATCTTAATCAATCATAATCCATCTTAATACATGTTATCAAGTATAACATGAATTAAATTCAACATTATTTTAAACCTTTTTAAAATAATAGGGTATCAATCTTATGTGAACCTCTTCACAAGCCTTAATCATACATTATCTTTATAATGCATAATACAAAACCGGTTTAAACAAAATAAAACAAGATCGAAACAAATAAAAATAAAAAATAAAAACACACGGTTTTATATTTTTTAAGAAAAACCGAAATTAAATTTTTATTTATTTTAAATTTGTTTTTAAATCTAATTTCAAATTAAACTGATTTAACTTGAACATGCTCATATTATCTCGATTGATATAAAACAAAACAATATCTAATCTTGATTAAACATTGATGCAATACTAAGATCATTCAAATTAACCTATTAACATGAATATCTCAATCAATCTATACCAATAATATAAAGCAATAAATTATGTTCATAAACATCCATCTTAAAGATCCAACTTAGTCCTAACTCAATCAATATTGAATCAAAACATAAACAAGTTCATATATTATCATCTTAACCTTTTAAATTAACAATATATGAATCAAATTGGACCAAGAACACACAAAAATCACACGGCACAAACAAAACCAAATCTGGCCGAAATCTTTTGATGAAAAACCGATTTTTGTAACTTATTTTAAACTTATACAAATTCAATTTTTATGAAATCATATAAACAATTTCATAGCCCTAAGTCTCTGATACCACTTGTAGGTTTATATCGGTATATAGACCTTTAAAATCACAGGATTATAATGAAACTTATTCCATATGATTAATAGTCATAAAAGAAATTGCATAAACAAATATAAGATTAAAAAAAACAACCTTTAGTCCTTGCTTAATGGCCTAAGATCAAATATCAAGAAGCTTGATATCTCCTAAAAGTTGCACCCAAGATTGCTTAAGATATGCCCTTAGTTCTTGCTAGAAAACTTTAGAGAGAAGAAAACCGATTTTCTAAATTATGTGTGTGAATTATGATCAATCAATTAGTCAATTAAGATGAGCCAAAAACTCCCCTTATATACAACTAATTTTCGGCCAACCTCAATAATGGGTAGTAATATTTGTTTCCAAAAATCACTTTCCAAAAACCAATTCCTTGTTGACCAAGGAGTCAAAGAGCAATTAATCTCTTTCCTAGAGGTTTCCTTTAGCTTTATAATATAATATAATATTACTAGTGTCATAAATATGATCCACTATAATATTTCATTAAATTATTAATATCCTTATATTTATAATTTTCTAATTAATTATAACAGTTTATGATTAATTAGCTTATATTATATTGATAATTAAATATAACGTTTTATATTCAATTTACGAATTACATTTAATTCGTCTTAGCTAATATCATTTAATCCTTATTAAATGGCCGTATTATTATCACACACTTGACTAACATTTTAGTCCAAAACTCCGACTAACCTTTTAGTCTTTTAGTAAGGCATCAATATGATTAATTTCTCAAATAATCACATTTCTTAAACACATCCTTTAGGTGTGACTTTTTAGGGACCAGTTGATCACCGCCATCTGTATGACAATAACGTCAAACTTATCTAGCAAGCCAACCGTTATTGATAAACGTTAATCAACTGATTGCATACAAAATGTACCCTGTGTACCTTGAGAGGTTTATTTATGTTATTGCACTAACTGTGGAGGACACTAACTCCAACAGTTTCGCTTTGTGATGATGATATACACGACCTCGATGATCATTCTTTACCTTGCTTGCCTATTGAGTACATGAGTGATGTAGAAATTGATTTTAAACATAGAGACTCGAAGAAAATTGTGATTGATGTTTATTTGTCTAATGTTTACGACTTTTATTGGTTAATTTCCACCTTCTATTATCACTTCTCTGAATTTTGTGCAAGGTTATTTGATCGGTTATTAAGAGCGTTGAGTTGCTCCGCTCTTAGTGTGATTTGGTTTCGTCTTGATCGGAGTAGTGTTTGAGAAAAAAAAATTTTGAAGTCGAGCTCATGAAGTTAAAAAGGCACTTGTCGGAGGTTGAAGCTGGAAGTGATCCCTTGGGCGTGGTGAATTTTCCCTCGGGCGGGGAGCTGAAATTAAATTTCAAAGAGAAAATTAAACGAAAACAGGGCGTGGGATGTCGTAGAGGACCCCGGGCGGGGTACTTAGGCCCATGGGCGGGGATCCCAAATTGAAGAAGTACCTTAAACACTCATCATACAACGTCCCTTCCCTTATCCCAATCCCAAAACCTGATAAACACCACCTACACCGCCGCCGTGCTACACCGCCTCCACAACCCTCGGCAGCCATCTCCTCCGCCGTCCCTTCATCCACGACTAACCTGCTGCCCACCGCCTCCACCGTCATCGTCCTTCACCACCTCCACCAACACCACCCTCACATCACCACCTTACACCCGCCCGTACCACCGGAAACCATCACCACTCCACCGTACTCCTACCACCCTCATACAACCTAAAACCCCGACAACCCTAACCCACCACCTCTGCCACCTCATCTTCGAAACCGTCTCCACCTCTCGAGCCCACCACCGTCTCTCTCAGCTCGCCCCCACCCTTGCCGACCACCTCTGCCTCTCACCAGCCAGTCGCCATCACCACCGTGCTCCGCCTCCGCCGCCTTCTCTCAGGTTAGCCCCAACTATACAAACCCTAAACCCCCAATTCAATTTGTTCAGCAATTTAGGGTTCGAACTTGAAACTTCATCGTAATGAGTGTTGCGAAATCTAGCTGATTTGATTCTTACGGGCTCTGAAATCGTGTGCAACTATGGGCTTCGTTTGCTGCCCCGTTTGTAATGTACGGAGTTTGACTTTGCTGCTAATTGAGACGTGCTTTGAAGGTTATTGTGGCCGCTTTTTGCGTGATTGATGATAGGGTGCTGTGATTTTGAGGAGCATTGTTCATTCTCCGTCTCGACTTGCTGAGTTCGAGTGCTATTTCAGTGCATCGAGTTACTTTTGCTGCTTGTAACTCGTTCTTGGGGTATTTTGGATCAATTCTACTCGGTTTCTGCTTCGCGGCGTTCTTTGCGATACGGGTCGACTTTTGTTGCCTTCTCGGGCCGGAATTATCTTCTATTTCTCGGCTTGCTGATGTCGAGCTCTAATCCGGTATATGTCGAGTTGCTTGTGCTGCTTTCTGATCGACCATGGAAGATGGTTCCTAGAATATTTGCTCTGAATTTATGAATCCACACTTGAATATCTGCTGTTCGTTGATGTTGCCGTTGGGTTCCCGGTGCTTAATTTCGTTGCGCCGCTTGCGATGTTGACTCTAGTTGGGGACCTGATTTCGAGAATGCAGCTTAGCGTTGAGTTTTATTGTCCATGTTGCTTCTCCGTCTCTTATTGTGCCACAACTTTGAGCTGTTTCTGCTCTTATTTTCTGCTGTCCTGATGGTTTGTCAGCCACACGCCCTTGCTCTGCAATTTCGGTGAGCTCGTTTCCTCTACTTCATTATTTACTGTCCATTGCTTTACTACATATTTAATCCATTTACAATGAGGACATTGTTTTGTTTAAGCATGGGGGAGGAACTCTTGTCGAGTTTGGATGGTGGTTTAGTGAAATGGTGCTGAACGTTCACGAAAATGGTTGAAATTTCATGTTTGGAGAATTAATTAGTGTGCTAATTTTGATCTTTAGTATCTCCGAGTTGAATATCTATCGTTCTAGCTTGCACTATATGTTTGTTTCCTATAAATAGATTGCGAATCTCAAACACTAACCCGCTTATATTTGCTCAATTCTTATCGCTCTTCGTTCTTTTACTTTCGATATTGGTATTCTTGCAAGGCATGGTTTGTGAAATGTTTGGAATGTTGGAATGTGAACGTATGGAAAGATTTATTTATGTTGGAGCAATGCTTCGATGCTCTCGGAGGGGAGTCATTGAATTGAGTAACCACAATGGCCATGAATTTGGTTGTGACCGAGAGTATGAGCAATAATGTAACCCTTAAGGAAATGTGTGTACCCGAGCTCGATCTTTAACGATTAAATGTCAAGCTAAACGGTATAACATACGAGGGATGCTTCACATTTTCAAAAAAAAAAAAAAAGAATGAATAAAAAAAAAAAAAAAAAAAAAAAAAAAAAAAAACAAAAGGGAATGTGGAATGAAATGGCGGAACGGAAAGTGGTTCGAATGGTTGGCCTTGCTTGAATTTAAATATCTTTTATCGTAAGTTTTATTTTTGCGAAAGCGTTAGAAGCGAGTAATATTTTGTTGGCGTGAAAGGTTGAGATTCGTGCTCTATCTTTGGTGAAATAAATTATGATTGTAAGTCTTTGTGTATAGGTAGTTAATTCCGAGATACTAACGTGATAAGTTAGGCACACTTTGATTTTCTCCGACCTTTGTTGCTCGAGGACGAGCAACAGTTCAGCATGGGGGAGTTTGATAGGTCCATATTTTACCGATATTTAATATATTTATTTCCCGACATTTTATACTTAGCATGACATTTTTAGCACGTTTTCTATAATATTTTATCCTTTTGCGGTTTACTACGACTTTGTGATTTTATTTGCAGAATGGAGAATTAAGAGCTGAAATTATCGTGGAGTAGATGTGGGTCGTGAATTTGGTGAAATTATGAAGATCAAATATAAAACTCGAGAAGGATGTAACATTATGGACCGGAGCAACTAAATAAAGAAATGGGCCTCAAAGACTTGTATTGGATCCAAGCCCAACTTGTAATTAGTTTAGAAAAGAATAAAAGAACCCAGACTCTCAGTTTTAGGGGGACTTATGCTTTATTTTATTTTTCTCCTATGTTTTCAGTTTACTGCTTTAAATTAGTTCTCTCTTTACAACTTTCGAGTTCAGTTTTAATTCAAGATTTGGTTTTCTTGTAAACTTCAGTACTCCGTATTAATTCAAGATTCAACTCAGGTTTAATTTTAATTGCTTTTCTTTCATCATGTTCAATTATTATTGCTTTGCTTTAGTTTTAATTATGAGTAGCTAATTTCCTATTAGGGTTTAGGGTGATTTGTGAGATTGATTCAGGAACATGTTTTAATTGCTTATTTTGATTGAACTTGTGCAAGTTGACTTCTTCCTACGCGTTTTATTATCAATTGAATTTAGGGACGCCTTTATTGAATTGAACTTAGGTTGTTTCAGTTTAAGATCGAAAGCCGAATTGAAACTAGACTCACGCGTATTTGATAAGTTAAGTTTTGTAAGTTGCGAGAGCCCGCTAAATTTGCTTAAGGTTAATATTGACTCGAGAGAGCGTATTCCTAAACCTAGTCACTTGCATAGCTTCAATTGATTGATATTTACTTTTGAGTTGAGTTCCTGAATTAGTGTCAAATTGATCCCGATGCCCTAATCTCCCTCTCATATTCTTTTACACCCTTTTATTTATTGCTTTTAGTTTAGTTCACCCTCAAACATCGATCTTGTTACCTTGAGATTGACCTAGTTTAGCTGAGCATCCTATTAACTGCACCGTTTTTCTGTGGATTCGACCCTACTGCCGCTAGCTACCCAGTTAGTTGACTTTAGGTTTATTTTGACTTAGGCGACTACGACTTAGCCTTGTCACTCCTTAGCCTGGAAGATGGCACCACTATTATCACAATAGATGGTGATCGGGTCATCCGAACTAGGAACTACGGTTAGTCCCTGTAAGAACTGACGCATCCATATAGCTTCCTTAGCAGCCTCTGAAGCAGCATAGTACTCAGACTCAATCGTAGAATCTGCTATAACACTTTGTTTGGAGCTTTTCCAGCTGACCACAGCGCCATTAAGAGTAAATACGAATCCAGACTGAGATTTCGAGTCATCTCGATCCGTTTGGAAGCTAGCATCTGCGTAACCGATTGCGCATAGCTTAGTGTCTCCTCCATAAGTCAATACCCAGTCCTTAGTCCTCCGTAGGTACTTAAGGATATTCTTAACAGCTGTCCAGTGTGCTTCAGCTGGATTGCCTTGGTAATGACTTGTCATACTCAATGCATATGCCACGTCTGGACGTGTGCATATCATGGCATACATGATCGATCCTATAGCCAAGGCATAAGGAATCCGACTCATGCGCTTCACCTCTTCCGATGTCTTAGGTGCTTGAGCTTTACTCAAATGCATCCCAGAAATCATAGGAAGGTTCCCTTTCTTGGAGTTGGTCATGCTGAACCTCTCAAGAATCTTATCTATATAAGACTCCTGACTGAGTGATAACACCGTCGTGATCTATCTCTATAGACACGGATCCCCAAAATTCTTTGTGCCTCTCCCAGATCTTTCATCTGGACTCGACTTGATATATAAGCATGGTTCCTCGACCGATCGAGTGAATCCATTCTCTTTTATCACCTGGTCGAAATGATGATTCAAACTCCGAGAAGCCTGCTTAAGTCCATATATGGAACGCTTAAGCTTGCATACCTTCTTAGGATTTTTAGGATCAATGAAACCTTCGGGTTGCACCATGTACAACTCCTCCTCCAAATAACCGTTTAAGAAGGCGGTTTTTACATCCATTTGCCAAATTTCATAATCATGAAAAGCGGCAATCGCTAAGATTATCCGAATGGAACGCAGCATGACTACAGGTGCAAAAATCTCATCATAGTGCAACCATTGCACTTGAGTGAAACCTTTTGCCACTAGTCGTGTCTTGTATATATCTGGTTGTCCTTCTACAGAATACTTTATCTTAAAAAGCCATTTGCACTGAAGAGGCCGAACCTTATCAGGTAAGTCAACCAGATCCCATACATGATTCTCATACATAGAGTCCATCTCGGATTGCATGGCTTCAAGCCATAGCTTAGAGTCAGAACATGTCATGACACCTTTATAGGTAGCGGGTTCATTACTCTCTAGGAGTAAAACGTCATCTCTCTCATTCTCCTCGACCATACCAATGTATCTGTCTGGAGGAATAGAGACTCTACCCAACCTCCTGGATTCCAAATGAATAGTAACCGACTAACCGCAGCTGATGATGAAGGAACAGTTTCCTCCATTGGTTGCTCGGTTGTTGGTTCTGGAATCTCCGACAGATCGAAGGTTCTACTACTTGTCTTATTCTCGAGAAACTTTTTCTCTAAGAACTTCGCACTAGCCACAACAAAAACTCGGTGTTCGGTAGGCGAATAGAAGTAGTGACTAAACATCCCTTTTGGATAACCAATAAAGTATGTCTTGACCGATCGCGGGCCGCCGAGCATATCCTCGTGTCTCCACTTGACATAAGCCTTGCAGCCCCAAATCCTAATAAAGGACAAGTTAGGGACCGATCCCTTCCATAATTCATATGGAGTCTTGTCTACAGCTTTAGACGGACTTCGGTTAAGTATTAGACCAACTGACAAAAGAGCATAACCCCACAATGAGTCAGGTATAACCGTGTGACTCATCATGAATCGAACCATATCAAGTAATGTTCGATTTCTCCGTTCGGACACACCATTCAATTGTGGTGTTCCAGGTGGAGTTAACTGTAGTACTATATCACAGTCTTTAAGGTGTTGATCAAACTCATTCGAAAGATACTCGGCACCACGATCTGAACGTAGTGCTTTAATCTTTCTATCCAGCTGGTTTTCAACCTTCATCTGGAATTCCTTGAACTTGTCAAAGGACTCACTTTTATGCTTCATTAAGTAGACATAACCATATCTACTCAAATCGTCCGTGAAAGTGATAAAATACCTATAGCCATCTCTAATGATGATTGACATAGGTCCTCAGTATGTATGAGTCCTAATAGGTCAGCAGCGCGCATTCCAACACATTTGAAGGAAATTCGAGTCATTTTGCCTATGAGACATGATTCACACGTGCCAAAAGATTCATAGTCAAATGGGGAGATAGTTTCATCATCAATGAGGTTTTTCACGCGTTTTTCATTTTTGTGTCCCATACGGCAATGCCATAGATAGGTTTGATCTTTGTCACCAACCTTTGCTTTCTTATTATTCACATGCAATATATCTGTGATTTGATCTTAAACATAAATCTCATTTATAGAAACTGTTTTGCCATAAATCATATCGTTTAAAGAGAAAATACAGCTATTATCCTTTATTGTAAACGAAAATCCGTCTTTATCAAGTACGGAAACAGAAATAATGTTTTTAGTTAAACTGGGTACATAGTAACAATTATTCAGAAATAACTCAAATCCACTCGAGAGTTGGATTACATATGTTCCCACTGAGACGGTAGCAACTCTTGCTCCATTCCCCACACGCAGGTCCACATCACCCCTTGCGAGAGTTGTGATGTTTCTTAGGCCCTGCAAATGATTACACAGATGAGAACCACAACCAGTATCAAGTACCCAAGTTCCGAAACTTGCATGGTTAATCTCAATCATATGAATAAAAGATGACATACCAACAGGAGTGACGCGGCCTGATTTTATGTCTTCAGCATACACGGGACAGTTCCGCCTCCAATGCCCAGTCCTGTGGCAATGGTGGCACTCCATGCTTTCTTTGCTCTTTGTCTTGCCTTGTGAGCTACCGCTAGACTCACCAGGCCCACTCTTGACATTTCCTGGCTTCTTGAACTTTGGCTTCCCTACAGCTAGGTTGGCATGAGCCTTGCCCTTACCCTTGTCCTTGTTTGCAACCATGAGAACATCCTGCTTCAAGCTCCCACTCAACTTCAGATCATTCTCGGGCTGTATGAGAAGCGAGTGGAGCTCATGAAGACTTTTCTTCATGTCATTCATATAGTAATTTGCCCTGAAAAGGGCAAAACCATCATGAAGTGAATGAAGCACACGATCAATGATGATCTTCTCATCGATTTTGCAACCAAGTGCCTCCAGTCTCTCGACATTCTCGATCATGTCAAGAAGGTGTGGGATAACCGGTTGGCCCTTCTGGAGTTTCGCCTCAAAGAAGCGACAGGTATACTCCTAACTAATGATTCTCGGTGCTTTCGAGAATTCCTTGGAAAGAGTGGTGAAAATCTTGTTTGCACCTTGGGCAATGAACCGCTTTTGCAAATTGGATTCCATTGAATAGATGAGTACGTTCTTCATCGCACCCGCCTCCATCACGAAATCACTATAAGCAAGCGTTGCATTGACTCCTGCATCCGGACCTGGGTTAGGCGGTAGCGGCTCAGTCAAGTACTTGAGCTTACCGTCAGCAATGGCAGCATTCCGTAATGCCACCTCCCAATCCGCAAAGTTGGACCCATTATTTTTCAGTCGAGTAGACTGATTCATATTGTCCATAAATATCTTAAGCCAGGATACACGTCCGAGCGTGGCACTTGGCATTGGGTCGTCTGTACTTCCAGCCATTTGTTATTTTAGCAGTTATATCTTTATATAACGAATTCAAATACTGTAAAAAGAAGAAATAAATATAATAAGAATTCATCGTTTTAAATTTAAGTCTTAATGCAAAACTGTTTAACGCCATGACTAATGCATTTATACAATTGACCTCCCTCAAGAATTATATAAATGATCCCAAGACTCAATTTCTGTAAATTGATAAGCCATCCTCTTGGCTAATTCTACCTTTAGAATTCTCGGTCGATAAATTTCTGTAAATTCTGTCTTTTAGTCCACTATAATCACGAGATATTACTCGGACTACAATGTTGAGGTAAAATAGGTCAACACTCACTACTTACCCAACGTAGAAGGGGTCATATGGAGAGTAAGGTCCTATATGCCTACCGATGAAGAAGGGGTTCATAGTAGTTTTCCCTATAAAGACTAATCTCAATTTTATTTTTAGAGGAAGATCCCATCATCCTTTTTAATTCATTTTAAGTGAACAAAAGTCTAGCAATACGAGAATGATTTAAACTAAGGTGATGACCTTATAAACGAGTGACATCGGTATGTCCATGATGAAAATGAAACTATATGAGTCATTTTTCATGCAATTTTAAGTGGTTTGGTTTAGGCGGAATATGATGCAACTACCTAACATGCAAACATAGCAACGAGAAGGGAAAAATAAAACGCAAAATTAAAAACACCTAGTGTGGCGTATCTACCAAAATAAACAAAAATACAAGTTGGAATCCATCCTTGGACCCTTGAAGCTTGTCTTGATATTCCATCTTAGTCCATATAGCGGGAGTGAGCCATCCGATCTCCATCTTGAATCTTCTCAAATTATAATTAAAATTACAAATGCATACCTATTTACATTCTAATTCAAAAATAATTCCAAAAATTAAAATTACAAGAGGGGAGATACGAGATCTCAAAATACAACCAAGACTATGTTTCCATCATTACGAAAACATAATCTACTAAGGCCACACTAGTAAATTACAACCTTTTGTACAAAATAATGCGAAAAATTAAACCATTCAACAAACAACATTCAACAAGATAAAAGCATCAACTAAACAAAATTAATCATTATTAATTATCCAAACCACCTTTTAAAATGATCAAAATTATGTGACAATTCCTCAATTGCACACATCAATTTTAATCTATCATAATCCAATTTAATTCATATTATCAAGTATAACATAAATTAAATCCAACATTATTTTAAACCTTTTTAAAATAATAGGGTATCAAACGAATGTGATCCTTTTCAAAAGGAACAATCATACATTATCTTTACAATGTACAAAACGATAAAACTCGGTTTAATCAAAAATAAAAATAAATAAAAACAAACCGAAAAAAAAAAAAACGAAACAAATTTATTTATCTTTTTTTTTAAAAAAAGACGAAACTTTTTATATTTTTTTTTATATTTTGTTTAAGATCTAACTCAAATTAAACAGTTTTAATTCAATCATGCTTATATTAACTAGATTGGTACAAAACAAACAACATCTAATCATGTATTAAACATTGATGTAATACTTAGATTGATATGATGTAGTTAGTAGGTGTTTAGTGGGCGATTTTAGGTGACTTTAAGACGATTAGGAAGGTGAATCACGTGGATTTTGGAGTAGTTTGGAGTTGTAATGATAAGAGGATTAAATGCGATTTTTAGACTATCTTGTTTATTTTGTTTCCGATGATTTAGAAGTGCGTACCAAATTCGAGATATGCGGAAAAAGAGAAACCCGAAAGAAGAATATTGAAGCAAGGAGTGAAGCTTAGAAGAAGGAAACAAGAAGGCTCTATAGAGCCTTATGTCGTGTAAAAGGCATTACTGGAGCCTAATGTGGCTCTACTAAGGATGAGGAAGCTCTGCTGGAAGGCTCAATGGAGCCTAATTTCGAATGGAAGGCTCTACTGGAGCATACGAAGGCTCTGCTGGGATTGCTGAGATTTACTGAAGGCTCTGCTGAGCCTACCAAGGCTCCAGTGAAGCCTATTTATCCGAATTTTGGAAGTTACTAAACTTACCTTATTTTATTTTTAGTTTTTGGAAAGCCTTCATATATAAGGTTTATTTTTCATTAGGTTTAGGGATATTATTATTTTACCTCGTTATTTTTCTCATCACTTTTATTATCAATAGTTTTTAGACCTAGTTCTCATTCAAGTTTTTGGGTGATTCAAGATTGAAACTTTTGAGATTATTGTAACCGCCGGTATGAGTAACTAATCTCCCTTTTCTCGGTTCAAGTAATTGAAACGGTTAGAATTTAATTGTGAGTTTGAAAGTTCTAGTCTTTATCTTTGATTATTGATTATTGCTCGGTTTGAATTATTATTTGCGTGATTGATTTGTGATTGCTAGGTGTACAACTAGTCGTCTGATTAATTGCGTAATTGTTAGTTTCGTTAATTGAACGGGATACGTTGATTAGCTTAACACTAGTAACAACTAGGTTTAATTGTTGAACGGGATACGTTGATTTCTATTCCTAGGAGCGATTTTCATAACATCTAAAGTATAACTGGATTGTATGTGCTATTTGTTCCTTATCGATTCTCTTGTCATTAAAGCTGCTAATTGATTAAATCTTGAACGGGATACGTTGAGGTTGTCTTTTGGTTAGGGTTAGTTAAGAACGGGATACGTTTTAATTAGCTAAACATAAGGAGGATTAGAATTGCATGATTCACGATAAGTTAGTCAAGGTATGAACTAGAACTGGATAACCGTGATCGATTAACTCTAAACCGTGGATATTAACTTGAATTGAGATCCTTTTAATATCTTATATTTCATCCTTTTATTCTCTTTACTTGCTTAATTATTTTAGTTCGATTAGTTTAGTAATTCAACTACAAAATCCCCCCTTGGTTACTAGTTACTTGGTTATTTTATATTTGCTTTACATCTGCGTTTAACTAGAATTCGATTAGCCTTTTTCCCTGTGGTTCGACCCCTTACTTCCGCTTTACAATCTGTTTAGTATTAGGATTTAAGAGTTATAAATTGTTAATTTGCGGCATACGACTTAGGACCGTCAAATTTTGGCGTCGTTGCCGGGGAATAGGCGTTAATCGTATTATATAGTATAGTGTACATAGTCCTTGATTTTATTTTTAGTTTTAGTTTTGTTTTTGTTTTATTTTAGGTTAGATGGCTAGTAAATATTTTCCCCAATACGAGAATGAATTGTTTTATAAATACTTTAATAGGCTCCATGAATATGTCATTCGTTGTCGTCATCCTTATCAAACTTGGGAGCTTTGTCATGTGATTTTTAATGGTTTGAACGAGGAAACTGAAGGCCATGTTTATACGATGACTGAAGGGAGGTTCATTTATGAGATGAGCTATGACGAGAAGTGGGATTTTTTCCTTTACTTAGCTCACGATACTGAACAATGGGAGTTGTACAATTCATCTCTTAGGAGACCTCAACTGAGACCGATTGAAACTGTAAACACTCCACCTAGTTCATCCATGTCTACAGAAGAAATGATTAGAGCCCTTACAGTTAATGTAATGCATATCCAGCAAGAGACTAGGGCTAGTATCGAAAACCTTGAGTGTAAGGCTACGCAAATAGCGGAAGCTATAGCTAGACTTGAGGCGCGAGATAATCATGTTTTTAATTTTGATGAACCTGAATCGGAGTATGAGCTTGAATTTGATACCCCCTCTCCCGTTGAACCTGAGGTTAGTGATTCCCATAAGACTTGTGATGATGATAGTGATGATGGTTTTTGGGATGATGATGATGAGGAGGAGTGTTGTGAGTCAAGCTTTTGTGCAACTTCTCCCGATTTGAGTGATAATGTGATTCTAGAAGACACATCTAGTGTGATTGTGGAGGATGAGCCAGAGGGGGAGGAATGTGAGGAGAATGAGGTAAGGGAAGAGATGCATGAGCAAATGGATGTGCACTCACTACCGAATGCGCAATTAAATACTCCGTTAGGTGATTTTGTGCTCTTAATACCTAAGGTCCTTTGTCAATTTTTGTTTCATCATCCGATTTTATATGGACATTATTCATCCTACAGAGAACCATTTTATGACATAGAGCCTACTTTTAGGAGCCCAGAGAAATATGTATCATGTGCTTATACTCTGTTTGATCATGCATGCTATAATTTGATTTGTATTTATTATTATCACTTTTACGGTTTGTTTGCTAGCATGTTTGACAGATTACTACGAGCATTGAGTTGTTCCGCTCTTGAGGTCACGCTTGGGTAACGAGGTTACAAAAAAGGCGTCGAGCGAACGACATTAAACAAAAGCGCTATCGGGGAGGCAACCCTTGATTTACGATCTTGCGTTTCATTTTAATTTGTTTTATTTTATATTATTTTATTTTCTTAAATGGGTGCTTGTGACGGTTTGTTAAATGTTTCAGGATAATTTGAGCTTTACATTGAAGACCCGAAGGCACTTGTACGTGGTGTGTAAAAAAAAAAAAAAAAAAAAAAAAAAAAAAATTTAACATCAGAAACTTTCTCGCGAGTAAGGGGCGAGGCTGTCGCGAGTAGCAGGCGGGCCTTTGCTTATTCCTCCTTTCCCTTGTTTGACTCAGTCATTGAACTTAAAAAAAAAAAAAAAAAAAAAAAAGAGCAGAGATGAGAGCAGCCACCACGTGCCACCACCACCTTCGACCACCGACGCCCACCTTCCCTTCTCTCTCCACCGTAACACTTCACCGACACCACCGTAAACAGCCACCACCCACGAACCACTTTCCATTTCCCCCTCGACACCTGCCACAACCCTTCGACTCCCTCCCCTTCGACCTGAAACCACCCAAAAACACCACCCTGGACCACCACGGCGCCACTGACACCCTCCACCACCACCCTTGCTGCTGTTGTGCCACCTTTAACCGCTGATTTTCTCTCTCTCGTCAAATTTTCAGCAACCCTAATTTGGGGATTTGGGGGTTTTTGATTTCTAGTTGATTGCGGCGCTCTCTCAACGCTGATTGAAGTCCAGCAGCCCCGGTAAGCTCTCCGACGCCCAACTACTCTGCTAGTGGCGAAATTAAAACGACAATCAACCTTGCGGACGTCCGTTTTGGGCCTCGACGAATTTCAGTCCGCTACCGACGAACTTTGGCTCACTTTTTCTGGTAAATTTCAGCCCTTGTTGCTTCATTTCACAGTCGGACGCGGATTTGCTATTTATTGTCGTTGTTGTGTGCTACCTCACTTGGGTAGTCGATTCCGGGTTGCGTTTTGGCTACTGTACACTGTCTTTGCTGTAAGACGGGTGGTTATTGACCGAGGGAGTTGTGTTTAGTGAGGTTTCGAGTGTGACTTTGTCTTTGTGTGGTTGTGTCACCGAGTTATTGTGTGTTTCGCGCGCTCTCTACTTGTCTCGGTGCTGCTATTGGTGCTGAAGTTGGTATCGAACTGGGGCGGATACTCTATGACGAATCGCTTGGGTGTTTTACTGGTGTTTGGAAGGACCATGAGGGTACTAGTGCGTAAAGTGTCTGTCGATTACCTTGCGAGTATGATCACGATATTGATTTTAGTTACTGCGCACTTTTGGCACCAAATTTCTCGTGCAGCTGAGTTGTTGAAGTTGATATTGAACTGTAATTCCGTCTTTGCTGTTGACGGTTACATGTTGATCAAGTGAGTTTGTGCTGAGGCTGAGTATATGATTAAGTGTGATGATGTAATGACATACGGTCTTGCTTTCTCCTTCTGGTTATTGCCAATAGTTTCGGTGTTCTTGGGATTTGAGTACATTTGGTGTTGAATGGTTACATCGTCGCAGATTACTTATAGATTGAGTGTACTACAGTTCGAGGGAGTGTAGTGGTGAGTTTATGTTTTCTTATGTCGTTATAGTGCTTGTGGCTGTTATTTCTGAGAGTATGCTGTGAAGTTGACTTCTGTTAGTCCTGAGTTTGTTTGATGATACCGTCTTGCTGATGACGGTTACTATGATTCAAGAAGATGTCGCCACTGTGAGTTTGCCCCTGTTTTCTGTCCTCTACTTCATCACATTGAGGACAATGTGACATTCAAGTGTGGGGGCGTGAGTCATTGTGATGTGTATATTTTAGCTTTTGTATTATCTTTTTGTTTCATGTCAAAAAAAAAAAAAAAAAAAAAAAAAAACTGAAAAAAAAAAAAGAAAAAAAAAAAAAAGAAAAAAAAAAACAAAACAAAAATACGAATAAAGTGAATCCCGGCTAGGTGAAAACCCGAAAGGGCGCCTAGGCAAAATTGGGATATGTGGCCGAGGGCGGAGTGAAACCCACAAGGGTGGGCACTCCGAGTAAAATGAAGAAACGAGTTGCGTGCCACGAGCGTAGAAGTGAGGTAAAGAGCTAGAGTGAAACCCGCAAGGGCGGGCACTCTAGGCAAAATGAGAGATTTAGGAAATAAAATGTGTTACTACTTCCAATTTTACCGGCGTGGCGACATAAGAAGGGTGACAAAGACGGTCGGAAGGGTAGGTTAGTGGCTATGGTGAGGAGAAATCGCGGTGCACGGAGTCGTAAGCACTATCTCTTGCGATTGGGTTTGGATTTGTTGTACGGAGTAGAGGCGTATAGGAGCTCGCTTGTGTGGGTTGTATGTGTGTGTGACATGTGTTTTTTGTCACGGGAGAACATTAGTAGCACAAGTGAGCGGGCTAGGATGGAGAAATAAGGGGCGTAGTGAATTTCTTGTCATAATGTCTTCACTTACATGTCGTCGGTCGATGGGTATTTGGTTCCTAAATGTCGAGAGTTGTTAGTATGTGATGTGAACTTGAGTGTGTAGTGGCTAATGCTAAGCCACTAGAGGGAGTAGGGAGTATTTTGTGAGGTTTGCTTTGTGTTGATCCGCCATGTTTTGAACTAGTGTTGGTTTCGATATGTATTGTGTCATTCGAGTTTACTCGAGGACGAGTAAAAGTTCAAGTGTGGGGGAATTTGATATGACGTAGTTAGTAGGTGTTTAGTGGGCGATTTTAGGTGACTTTAAGACGATTAGGAAGGTGAATCACGTGGATTTTGGAGTAGTTTGGAGTTGTAATGATAAGAGGATTAAATGCGATTTTTAGACTATCTTGTTTATTTTGTTTCCGATGATTTAGAAGTGCGTACCAAATTCGAGATATGCGGAAAAAGAGAAACCCGAAAGAAGAATATTGAAGCAAGGAGTGAAGCTTAGAAGAAGGAAACAAGAAGGCTCTATAGAGCCTTATGTCGTGTAAAAGGCATTACTGGAGCCTAATGTGGCTCTACTAAGGATGAGGAAGCTCTGCTGGAAGGCTCAATGGAGCCTAATTTCGAATGGAAGGCTCTACTGGAGCATATGAAGGCTCTCTTTGGGATTCTTTGAGATTTCTTGAGAGGCTCTTTGAGCCTACCAAGGCTCCAGTGAAGCATATTTATCCGAATTTTGGAAATTACTTGACTTACTTTATTTTATTTTTTAGTTTTTGGAAAGCCTTCATATATATAAGGTTTATTTTTCATTAGGTTGAGGATATTATTATTACCTCGTTATTTTTCTCATCACTTTTATTATCATTAGTTTTTAGACCTAGTTTTCATAGAAGTTTTTGGGAGATTCAAGATTGAAACTTTTGGAGATTGTTGTAACCGCCGGTATGAGTAACTAATTTCTCTTTTCTGCTCAAGTAATTGAAAGCGGTTAGAATTTAATTGTGAGTTTGAAAGTTCTAGTCTTTATCTTTGATTATTGATTATTGCTCGGTTTGAATTATTATTTGCGTGATTGATTTGTGATTGCTAGGTGTACAACTAGTCGTCTGATTAATTGCGTAATTGTTAGTTTCGTTAATTGAACGGGATACGTTGATTAGCTTAACACTAGTAACAACTAGGTTTAATTGTTGAACGGGATACGTTGATTTCTATTCCTAGGAGCGATTTTCATAACATCTAAAGTATAACTAGATTGTATGTGCTATTTGTTCCTTATCGATTCTCTTGTCATTAAAGCTGCTAATTGATTAAATCTTGAACGGGATACGTTGAGGTTGTCTTTTGGTTAGGGTTAGTTAAGAACGGGATACGTTTTAATTAGCTAAACATAAGGAGGATTAGAATTGCATGATTCACGATAAGGTAGTCAAGGTATGAACTAGAACTGGATAACCGTGATCGATTAACTCTAAACCGTGGATATTAACTTGAATTGAGATCCTTTTAATATCTTATATTTCATCCTTTTATTCTCTTTGCTTGCTTAATTATTTTAGTTCGATTAGTTTAGTAATTCAACTACAAAATCCCCCCTTGGTTACTAGTTACTTGGTTATTTTATATTTGCTTTACATCTGCGTTTAACTAGAATTCGATTAGCCTTTTTCCCTGTGGTTCGACCCCTTACTTCCGCTTTACTATCTGTTTAGTATTAGGATTTAAGAGTTATAAATTGTTAATTTGCGGCATACGACTTAGGACCGTCATAGATCATTCAAATTAATCTTTTAACATGAATATCTAAATCATATGATACCAAAAATATAAAGCAACATGATGTTCATTAACATTCATCTTATAATCTATCTATGTCCTAATTCAATCAATATTGAATCATAACATTAACAAATTTATATATTATCATCTTAACCTTTTAAATTAACAACATATGAATCTAATGGAATCAATAATATAAAAAAAATAAAAAAATACACGACAGAATAAAAAAATAAATTGGCCGAAATTTTTTTTTTACAAACCGTGAGTTTATTTTTTTTTTCATTAAGAATTATACAAAATCAATTTTTATGAAAATCATATAAACAATTTCATAGCCCTTAGGCTCTGATACCACTTGTGGGAAAATATCTGAATACATCCCCTTTAATCATCCAGGATTATAATGAAATTCAAACTATATGATTAATAGTCATAAAAGAAATTGCATAATTAAACAAGAGATTAGAAATTACCTTGAGTCCTTGCTTTAATTGTAACACCCCGGCCCCAACTAAAGGCCGAAATGTCATTCACGGTAGCTCGCCAGGCTGCGTACATCGCCCACAAACCAACACGAGCCCTTTCCAGCACACTTTGTCCTCACTCGTGCGCATCCTGAGAACTTCCCAGGAGGTCACCCATCCTAAGACTACTCTCCAAAGAAGCGACGCTTAATCAAGAGTTCTTAAGATGACCCACCAGAAAAGAAGATGCATCTTGTTGATATGAGTAGTACTTATCATCCTTTTAAGCACTATGTCACTTGAGCCAACACATGAACCTCTTCAACGGGTGCGGCCGAATAAACACCGGTGTTACACACCCCCACTTGAATAACGCAACGCCCTCATGCGTTGCAGCTACTTACAATATAGCATTCCGAGAATCCTCCCGACTAGGTGCGTGCACGGCCAACAAGACACGAGATTCGACCACACGGTCGCCGGGTTGCTCGATACCATTTGTAACACCCCCTGACCAACCAAAGGCCGAAATGTCATTCACGGTAGCTCGCCCGGTGCGTACATCGCCCACAAACCAACACGGGTCCTTTCCAAAGACTTTGTCCTCACTGCGTGCGCTTCCCGAGAACTTCCCAGAGGTCACCCATCCTAAGACTACTCTCCAAAGAAGCACGCTTAACTGAAGAGTTCTTAAGATGAGCCACCAGAAAAGAAGATGCATCTTGTTGATATGAGTAGTACTTACAATCCTTTTAAGCACTATGTCACTTGAGCCAACACATGAACCTCTTCAACGGGGTACCCGGCCCGAATAAACACCGGGTGTTACATTAATGGCTAGAGAATGAATATCAAAAGTATGATATCTCCTAATTGTAGCACCCAAGATTGAATAAGATATGCCTTAGTTCTTGCTAGAAAACTTTTAGGAAAGAAACTGCTTCTTTCTAAAATCTGTGTTGTGAATTATAATGAGTGAATTAGAGAATTAGGTTAAGTCAAAAATCCTCTTCTCTACCCTCTATCTCACGGCTCAAATATACATATATATTTTTTTCGGTTTCCCAACCGATATCCGAACTCATTTGAGCCGACTAATTCGGTTTCGGAGCGTGTCCCGGGGTTAAGGTTTTAAACTCCTCCCAACGCGCTTGCGGGGGATCGAACCTTAGTTCTCCCTACCGAGTCTAGCCCCTGGCACGACTCATATATATATATTTTGGGGAGAAAATTTTCTTTCCAAAATATAACAACTTATTGACCAAGAAATCAAAGTGTATCTAGACTCTTTTCTCTTGGTTATCTTTAGCTTTATAATATAATATACTTCCTCCATTCCATTTGATTCTTTACGTTTCACTTTTTTGACACTATTCATACGTGTGTAGAATCTTCGATAAAACTTCTAAAATACAAAATAAAAAATAGTCATGTGTGATCTTGTTTTAATTGTCTTAACGAGGACATTATTAATATCAAAATTTTAAAATTTTCGAGAATACGAATCCAAAGATATGAACGAAACAAAACGAGTATTGATGTACGTGCATAAAGCAAACGTAAAGAATCAAATGGAATGGAGGAAGTAATATATAGGGTTTTTTGTCAGACACTACCTTACATTTAGCCCAACTTGTGAGGAACTACCTTACATTTTTTTTTTGTGAAGAACTACCTTACTTTTCTCAAAATTTGTTGAACACTACCCAGACCCATTTTCCGTCCATAATTAACGTTTGACCAACTTTGACCTGACGGAGCTTTGGTGAAAACTAACTAACTTTTCATTTTCTACCTATTCAGTTCTACCACTCTTTTAACCTATCATTTTTACTTTCTCCCCTTTTTTCCCCCCAAATTTCCTCCAAATATTGTACATTGCTCCATATCCATTAAAGTAGCATATTTCCTCCATATCCATTTTCATATACATTGCTCCCCTTTCAGAAAAACGCACATACTCAGTCTTCTTTTTCTTTGTTACAAAATCACCACCATGAAACACCCTCAGATTAGCTTTATGGTGTCTGATACTACTAGTGTTACTAAAATAATCCTTATAACTCGTCATACCTAACACAATCACAATCAAATTACTCCCTCCGTCTCGGTGATTTGTTTACATTTACTTTATACACATTTATCGATGTGAGGAGAGATGTAGAGAAAAAACTAATAAAATAATAATATAAGTACAAAGGGGGTCCCGCTTGCTTAAAATTATGAAATGTAATTGGTTAAGAGAGTAGGGGCCCACCTCCCACATGGGTCACCCATGACCATTTATGGAAAGTGTAAACAAATGACCCGTAACCCCCTAAATAGAAAGTGTAAACAAATGACCGGGACGGAGGGAGTATTAACAAACAATGAGATGAGCATGTAGATAAGCAAACACGATCAAATTATCAGTTAGAAAAAACAATAAATTAACCCTAAATTTGATTGCTAACCTTGATTGAAAATTATTGCAATAATGGCAGAAAAGCTTCAATTTCAAACTGAATACGCCTTAAACACTTGATTATAGATGGATTGTTGACATATTATTAGAGAAAAAGAGTAGTCAGTCATTGCATGTGTACAATATTTGAAGGAAATTTGGGGGAAAAAAAAGGGGGAAAGTAAAAATGATAGGTTAAAAGAGTGGTAAAACTGAATAGGTAGAAAATGAAAAGTTAGTTAGGTTTCACCAAAGCTCCGTCAGGTCAAAGTTGGTCAAACGTTAATTATGAATGGAAAAATGGAGTGCAGGTAGTGTTCAACAAATTTTGAGAAAAGTAAGGTAGTTAACTTGTGAAAAAAATGTAAGGTAGTTCTCATGAGTTGAAATTTAAATGTAAGGTAGTGTCTGACAAAAAAGCCTAATATATATTACTAGTGTCATTATCATGGACCCACTATAATATATCATTAAATATAAATATCCATATATTTATAATTTTGCTAATTAATTATAACAGTTTATGTCTAATTAGCTTATATTATATTCAACAATTAAATATAACATTTTATATTCAATTTACGAATTACATTTAGTTCGTCTCAGCTAACATTATTTAATCCTTATTAAATGGCCGTATCATCATCATACTGACTAACATTTTAATTAGTATTTCCATCACATTGACTAACATTTTAGTCAAAAATACTGACTAACCTTTTAGTCAATTAATAAGGCATCAATATGATTATTTTCACTAATAATCACATTTCTTAAACACATCCTTTAGGTGTAACTTTTAGGGACCAGTTGATCACCGCCATCTGTATGACAATAACGTCAAACTTATCTAGCAAGCCAACCATTATCGATAAATGTTAATCAACTAATTACAATACAAAGTGTACCCTGTGAACCTGTAGAGATTTATTCATGTTATTGCACTAACTGTGGAGGACACTAACTCCAACAGGTCCTAGGTCAATGGGTCGTGGATTTCAACTCCCGTTGCACTCTCAAACTTGCTTTGTTCAAAGGAAAGAATTTTTTGTGTAAACTTGCAAGTCTTAAATTAAAGGGAGGGAAATATTGTCTATGAAATGCTTGAGCTAAGTCACTCCATGTAGAAAAAGTCTTATGGGGATGTGAGTACAACCAATTCCTAGCTTTACCCTTAAGACTAAAGGGAAAAAGTAAGTGTCTAATAGTTTGATCGAGAACCCCACAAATTCTCAAGGTTGCACATTTCTCTTCAAATAATACAAGATGGTCTATCACATCATCATCATCTAACCCATGAAACACATCTTGTCTCACTTACTCAATCAAAGCCCGTTTTAACTCATAATCGGTAGCCTCGACAATACCAATATCGATAGGTGAAGAAATTAAACTAATGTCGAGTCTAAAAAGATCGGCTATAGAAGACATTTGAAAAACCAAGAAATAAATTTTTTTTTTTAATTTTTGATAATTTCTTTATTTTTTTTTTCAAAAAAAAAATAAAATGACTAATCCTAAAACAAGACAAAAGTTCAAATCTAACTTAGCACCATCCCCGGCAATGGCGCCAAAAACTTGTTACGGTTAAAAATACCTTTCACGCAAGTATAACGTGGTCAATGTAGTATGAGAAGGTCGAATCCACAAGGATGGGTAGTTAGGCTATGAATCTTGGTTTTGTTCTAGTTTAGTTGGTTAAAACGTTGCTTTGGATTTCTAATCTAATAAAACTAATGAAAAGCGAGTAAAAGAAAAGACAATGTAATCGATAATAAAAGAGAGGTCTAAGGTTCGATTTCTCCACTAGCATCTACTTATAACAACAAGTCATTGAATCGTGAAATTAGAAAACGTTTATGGAACTAAACACTACTCCCCTCCCGAATTTGTAGGTCACTTCCAAAAATACCTAAGACTTCCCTTCCGGGTTTGAATTAGGTCTCCTCGATTTGCCTAAATGTCCACTCTCATGGTACTAACACACAAGTCAAAGGGAATAAAAATTGACTCTTTCAAACTCACAATTCCGACAACTTGAATAAACAATTTAAGCACAAACACAAAAAAGGGTAGGGATTAATCGAACCCTAAACACAAAATTACTTATTAATCATAACTATTTCAACACTAATCAAAATAAGAAACAACTCAAACATGATAATAATAGTAATTAAACAACAAAGATCAAAGCTTTAACTAAATAATATCATAAACAAATAAGACATGAGAGTCAAATAAGAGACATTAATTGAAATGAAATAGATCAAATCTTAACATAAATTGTCAATTAAATTAATAAACTAAAAATTAAAATCTAATTAAAAAGGAGAGAAAATTACATAAAGAAAATGGAGGAAAATGATGCTACTACGGCTGTCTACTGCTCCGTCTAATCTACTACGGGTGTCTTGCTCTACTACTACTCTACTGCTGCCTCTACTCTTCTATTTTTCCATCCACGGCTGCTCCACGGCTGCTCCACTACTTGCTCTGCCTACATTTTTTTGTTGCCTTCTTTTTACCTTTTTCTTCACTTTTTTATTTTTTTATTTTTTTATTTTGTTGGGTCTTCTCTTAAATTGGGCCTTTGGTCCATTTATCTTGATTTACTTTCTTTTGGTCCGCTTCATTTTACCGTCTTTTATTTCGACTCGTCTTTCTTCTATCCCAAAATAATTTATCTACCAATCTGTATCTATAAAATATAATAACAGATAGGAGTACCAAAATGTCGAGGAAGTAGATAAAGTACAATAAAAATATGACAGAGCCCACTTATTCGTAATCGACTACAAATTGAGTCATTTAACCAATTAAGACCGCGAAACGGATCAAATAAGAGTTAAAGTGTAGGTTTATAACTAGATCACCAACCTTCGTACCAGACTTTGTAACCAACTCTGACAAACAATAGGAAATGAATTAATGACAGTAGTGAGCGGTCGATATTGTATGTTTCATGATAAATGGTGATTATTGGACCAATAGTACAGTCATTGTATATTTGTGTACACGTGTACACTATTACTGCCTTTTCTTGTGTGTTGTAATTGTAAGGTACGATATTTAGTCAACACTTAACCGTCCCCCACCCCCTTCCTCTTGGTCCATTTTAATGCGTGTTTTGTTAGCTGCGCTGTCTCATTTGTCGATCTTATTATGTCCCTTTTGACTTCTTTGGTTTACCACATTATTGCACTTGTCGTCCTTATGGTCACCTTTTGTGATTTTATTCATTCGTAAAACTCGTGACCCGACACCAATTTGAGGTGGTTTTTCAAGTTTCACAATCAAGTTCTATTATGTCTCAAAAATGTAAATATAAACATTTGTAGAATAACTAGGAAAACTGACCCAATCAACAAAATCCAACAGGAATCTCACCTTGCTTAAAACTAAAACTTGGTCCATATATGAAATTCTAATGGGATCATCAATATTTATTATCTCTACATAACTTGATTAGAACACAATGAACCCCAAAGAGTCACCTGCCTCAATTCCATTCCCTTCAAATTTTAAAATACTTGAAACGGAAGTTAATTCTCTGATCTATTTCTATGTAAAAGTACGTCTGTGTCTTATTACTTTTATTCTTCTTACGGAATTGAAATTACTGCAATAAAACTTTGTGTTAAATGCTGTGTCAAGGTAGGGTATTTTTTGACAACTCATCAATTCATCTTACCTCATTAATATTTTGATTATCAATTTTATTATGTTTCAAGAGATTCATTAAATGGGACACAATATGGAACACCAAAGTGGGACATAAGATCCAAATTCCTTTTAATATAAAAATTAAACTAGTATAATACATACTCGTGCATAAATGCACTGGATTAATAAGAAAAGTTAATAGTTAATTGAAAAATTGTAAATTAAATTAAATATTTAACCAATTAAAGTAAGAAAAGTGATAATATAAACGCGATCGCAGTAAAGTTATGTGAAAATGAGATGAAAACGTGTAAAAAAAAAACAGTCAGAATGTTATTTTACCTCCTAATCGCGTATTTTCTCAACATGTGACATGTCTATTCGACCCGTTTAGCATGTGTATCTGAAAGTATCAACTTTAACTTTTTTAGATTAACCTTTCAAAACATGAAAAAATTTTATGTATAATGAAAAAATTTAAATCAATTTACCCCTAATTGTTGTTTGTTTAACCCGTTTGGTAGGTCTAAAAGTGTCAAACCATTAAAAGCTGTATACAAATTAACATAATGGAAACATTTAAATTGCAATGCTCAAAAATAAAATAAATTACCCATCTTAAGATAGGCAAAAACGGGTAACTCATTTTAATGTACTGCAAAATGACCAAAACTTATAAGAGAATTGTCTTTTCTAAATAATCAGCGTACTATTTAACCCGTGATTAAAGTTAAACTGGATTACCCATATTTTGTTTATAGTTTGCCGTTTTACTTTCTTGGTCATGATAATAATGATTTACAATTTTAAAATTAATTGTTTAAAATGTTGTCATATAGTCGTGACAAAAAATATTAAGTTATGATCTTATAAATGAATTACTTTCAAAGATTAAGAAATACTACGTATTACTCCATATATATGCATAATCAGGTAAAATATATTAAAAAAAAAAAATTAAATATAAATATAAAAACATTTATAGCAAACATAATTTCTCATAGATATGTATAAATAAAATTAGTTAATTATAAAATTATATTAGTCATTTAGAAAATCATATTGAGTAATATACATAGCTAGGTGATATGCTTAAAATATTGTCAAACTTGTACATAAAAAAGTGAAAATTAAAATTAAAATTAAAAATTGAAATGTATAATAATAATAATAATAATAATAATAATAATAATAATAATAATAATAATAAGAAATGAAAACTATTGGAAAGTGGGCCGGAAAAAAGGGGTGGGATGATTTTTGCTTTATCATACTCCCTCCATTCCACTATCTTCTTTCTACTTTTCCAAAAAAGAAATTCCACTATCTTCTTCCTATTTCTATTTTTGTCAACTTTCAACTAATCTCATCCACACAATTCACTTTATTATTTTTCTACTTTAATCTCACCCACACAATCTATCTTCCTTAATTTTTGATCCAAATCAAAATGGGAAGAACAATGTAAAACAGAGGGAGTATTAATATAGATAGATAGATAGATAGATAGATAGATAGATAGATAGATAGATAAGTTGATGACAATAAATAATGATATGTCAAATAGGACACAAGTGAGACACAAAATAAAACTGAAAATTCGCTCTTAATCGAAACTGGCCGCACGATTTGGTACACACATCATTAGTTATCATACGGAATACTCCCTCCATTCAAATCCAATGGCATCATTTGCTTTATGAAGTCAACTATCGTTATATTTGACTCCTTAAATATATCGTGAAATACAAAAACTTAAAATATGAAAATAATATATTTGAGAACATTATAATATAATCTTTCACAAAATCAAATTTTTAACGAGAAATTTTCATGTATATATAGAAAAATTGACTGTCAAAGAAGCGCCTCGAAGACCACCCAAATAGTGAATGATGCTATTGGATTTGAATGGAGGGAGTACATAAGAGAGACCTTGTATAGTTGTATGGACTTGACATCAAAAAGGATTTCAAACGATGTTTTTAGTTTTCAAAGAGAACTTACAAACTCAGCCTTTATGGCTTTCATTCACATACTACTTGGGTCTTTTTCAAATCATTGTTTATATTATTTACTTCCTCAAATGGACTTTCATTTCTTTCCTTAAACCATCCAAAAACCTTACAACATCATACGGCTCTTGGGCACTGATCACTGGCTCGTCTGACGGTATTGGACGAGCATTCGCCTTCCAACTAGCCAGCCACGGATTCAATCTCATTCTAGTGAGTCGTGATCAAACAAAACTCGAATTAGTTTTGTCGGAAATTAAACAAAAATTCCCTCAAACTGATATCAGAACTGTGACAGTAGATTTTTCCGAGGACAAGCTGTGCGACATCGTCAGGGAAATTGAGAAGGCTGTAGAAGGTTTAGATGTCGGCTTTTTGGTTAATAATGTCGGCATCACTTACCCGAAAGCCATGTACTTCCATGAGGTTAACGAAGAGGTTTGGATGAAGATTGTAAGGGTGAATATTGAGGCGACAACAGGGGTCACAAAGGCGGTTTTACCAGGGATGATTATGAGACGTAAAGGTGCAATTGTTAATATTGGCTCTGGTGCTGCTGTTGTTGTTCCTTCTCATCCTCTTTTCGCCATATATGCTGCTACCAAAGCGTAACAACTACTCTCTCCATCCCATTTTCATAATTCGTTGTCGTCATTTGACTTCTGATGTTCTCTTCCGATGTATAGTATGCTTTCATAAATGGCTGGTATCATGCATACTGTCGAGCAGTACAGGTTGATCCTACGTCTTTTTTTCTACGTGTGCTGATTGGGATTATTTCCCGCCGATGCTTTGGAATTGTCCGTAATTGAATGCCTAACCATGTAACTGTTGTACGAGTTGATCCGATATCAGTCTATCAGGAATGCAGGATTAGTATCGCATGGAGTATATCATGAACAATTGAACACTTACTACTCACGCCACCTGACATTACATAGTTACGGTTATGCAGGTATGTTGATCAATTCTCAAGAAGCCTGCATGTCGAGTACAAGGATCTAGGGATAGATGTGCAATGTCAGGTGAGTTAAATTCTGCTATTACCAGCAGAGTAGTTGTTTGTTGAGCTATAAATGTAAAAGATCCAGACAAAATGAATTCGGCGTGACCTTAACGTTTTACAAGTTAGTCACAGTAGTAAAGGCTACATTATGTGAGTACTGTACTAATGACTGACTTGTAAAACGTTAAGGTTACGGTGAATTCATTTTGAGTGGATGTTCTACAAGAAAAAAACATTCAGGCGACAAATTTAGTGACCAATTTCAATTAGCGACTGAGCTTTTTACGACCAATTTAATGCCTTTTGCGACCAAATATCCGTTTTGGGACCAATTTAAGGCTAGTGACGTCCAATTTCGTTGGTTGCTAAATTGAATTTCTCTTGAGACGGCCCATGTTCAGTAATATAAAAACTCGATGTGTAATCGTTTCAGCATGAGACGCTCTTATATATAGAAAAATTTGTGTTTTATGGTATGCAAGGTACCTCTATATGTGGCAACAAAAATGGCGTCCAGGGTGGCCAAAGTGCAAGGATCGTCCCTGTTTGTACCCACGGCGGAGGACTACGCAGCAGCCGCAGTGCGGTGGGTCGGTTATAGGGCAAGGTGCTGTCCGTATTGGGGGCATGCCCTCCAATGGTGTGCCACTAGTTTGGTTCCAAAGGGTTTACTTGATGCTTGGAGGCTTTTTATAGGCATTCAAAGGAGAGCTCATTGTGGCACAGATTAGCACAATAGCACTGTTTTACTTTCCTTATTTAAATTTAGGGTTTTTTGTCAGATACTACCTTATATTTAGGGTCATTTGCGAACTAGTACCTTTAATTTGTTTTTTTGTTATCTAGTACCTTTTATTTCCAAAATTTGTTAAAACGTACCAAATTAAGAAATCCGGTGGAAAAAGTCAAGATTCCGGCGAGTTGGATGTAAATCTGTCTATGATTGTTTGTTAAAAGGTACCTTATTTTACTTTCTCAACTTAATTAAACATACCTCATATTTCCCTCCAAAACTTCCCTCCAATTTTTCCACCCAATTTTTCCAGTTATTCTATTAAAGCTAAAATTGATTTCTCCAAAATTTTCAGAACACTTATCATTGTTTCCTCTTTCTTAAATTTCATCCTCACGTATTCCCAAAAAATGTTGTCATCGTCAAACACGCTTTTCACAGAAATAAAATGCAAATGTAGTTTACCTTGTGCGCAACGAACTTCTTGGACTTCGCATAATCCAGGGAGAAAGCTTGTAACTTGTAAATTCTACAACTCCGATTTGAATAGGCGTGGTTGTGGGTTTTTCAGGTGGGTTGATGAAAATAATACGATTTGGCAAAGGGATGTAATCAACGATTCGTTGAGCGAAATTACTAGCCTCAATTAAAAGTGAAGTTTATCAAGCTAGTGAAGACCATGGAAAGACTCCAAAAGAAGATGATTGAGAAACAATTAAGGAAGTTTTAGAAGTGATTAAATTGAAGAAGGAGAATAAGAAGAATCAAATAGTTGTTCTCTTTGTTTTGATTTGTATTGTCTATAGCAATTTAGGTTAGTTAATTGTATTGGCCATGACAAGTATATGTATGTACTGGTAAAGTTGTCAGTGGGATAAAGTACGTTTGTGTTTGTTTCAAGTGTTTTTGTTTACTTGTCAAGTACTACCTTTAATTTATGATACTTTGTTAAATACTACCTTCTGTTTGTAATATTTTGTTTAGTACTACCTTATGCATGTTCTTATTTTTTAATTAGTACCTTTTGTTAGTAATATTTTGTTTGGTACTGCCTTATGTTTGTTCTTATTTGTTTAGTACGTACTACCTTTGGTTTCCATCAACAACGCAACATCTTTATCGCTTTCGATTTTCTTTCTTCTTGTAAACAAGCTCAACCCTATCCTTCTAAGCCACAACTCTCCTTCTTCATTACACCCCAAATCAGTTTTTACATACAATATCCACCAAATTGAAGTAGCATACTTCATCTACCATATCAACTAGGGGAGAGCACGGATCGGATATCCGATCCGAAATGAGGGTTCGGTTCGGATATCCGTATCCGAAAATCTAGAAAAATGATATCCGATATCCGATCCGAATGCCTTCGGATATCCGAAATTTAGTATCCGAAAATTTCGGATCGGATATCCATTATATCCGATATCCGCCACATATTTAATGCAAAAACAAAAATTAAAATCAAATTTCTCCTTGATGTAAGGCAAAACGCATCCAAATGACCAAATCTCTTCTTACATCAATCAACTTCATACAAAGCTAGAACACTTATTCATCAGTGTATTACAAACCAAAAAAAATGAAGCAAAAAAACTGTAGAAGACGATAATCAGTGACGACGAGGCAAAAATGGATGATATGGTGATGGATTATCAAGTTGAATGGAGGGCGATTCCGACACTTGTCGAAGTGTATAGTAGTAGTGAGGCAAAAAAATTGCAGAAACGATAATCAGTGTAAAGTGGTTAAATTTTTTGCTTTGTGTGATGAAAAATTAGATCTAAAATCTTGGAGTAATGGGGAAGAGCAAAGGGGTTTTGATAAGGTTAGGGTAGAATGACATTAGAGTTTAGACGGATGAAATGAATTTTGATGTGAAGATGTTTTGAATTTTTTTATTTGTTCTTTGAAAAGCCCAGAACCAAGCTGCAGCCCAAAACCCTAAACACACTAAAAAATGAAAAAAATTAATGAATTATATTCATTCGGATCGGATACGGATATCCGAAATTTTTCAGTGAGATATCCGTATCCGATCCGATATCCGAAATTTTCGGATTCGGATATCCGATCCGAATTTTTTTTGGGATCGGATTCGGTTCGAATAGCGGATCGGTTCGGATATTTGGATATTTTGCTCAGCCCTAATATCAACCTTCATTAGCATGCCCCCAGTCCCTAGATTAACATACTCAGTCTTACTATTCGTTGTTTTGAAATAACCACCATGGAAAACCCTTAACTTTTCATGAAAATCAATTTGTTCATTCACCTTACTTCCCATCCTACATACAATCAAAATAACAATCATTACTCAATTACCATAATAAAGGGAAAAACAAAAAACAAAAAACGCACTGATTTCACTAATTCAATGAAGAATTATTTTTGTAAATTAGGGCACCCCATTTTTAGAAAGGTGCAACCTTTAACAAAAGAGAGACAAAAATAAACAAAACAAAATTGAAAATCATACATGTGTCTGAATTATGGAGCAAATGTGGAGGAGTAATGGAGTAACTTAGTGGATGAGAAAAGATGAAAAAAATGAGGAAGAAGAGAAATGAATTTGGGGAAAATGAAGGTAGGATTAAACAAAGAGAAATAAGGGTGGGTGAAGAAAAGAAGAATGAAAATAAGGCGTTAAAACTTCACACGTGCCAAATAGTGTAACACCCCGTGTTAATTTAAGCTAATCATAATTAAGAAATCAATAATTGGACAATCTCACTCAAATATTTCCTAAAACAATACACTACAAGTTTTCTCGCACCTAAACTAAAACCATTTTGATATACTTTAAATTTGAACTTTATTTTTAAATATTCGAACTCGATAAATCAAACGATGAATCTACGACAAATTTCTCAACGACAAATTTTGGCACGCAAATCGAGGTCAATGTTGACCAAAGTGGCCGAGCCACTTAAGGTGATTAAATCACCTAATTCCTTTTTCAAATATACTTACCCATAATCACAATCTAACAAAATTAGTTAAAGCCTAATCATTTTAGTTATTACTAACAAAACATATTATATTAATATCAATTTACTATTTCAATTTGATTTAACTAACACTTTCACTAAAAATCGAAATAATGAGTTACACTAAGCCTAAACTGATAAACTTTTTGACGTTTGAGTATAATTATTTAAATCGATAACATTCAACGAAAAAAATAAGGGTTTCGATCAAATAAGATTTTATTTCAAAGTTGCGAGGAACTAATACCCAATTTTTGTTTCGATTTCGTTTTGAGGTTTATTTTCATTTTTATTTTCAATCTTACTTCGAACCATTATTTTTAGACCATATCTTTTATTTCGAGACTTTTCGCGTACGCACAAATCGAAAATTTCAAAGACGAAAACAAGCCCATGGTTTTGGTATGTTGGCCGAGATTTTCAAGCATGCTAGCCATGCTCTTGTCTTCTTTTCTCTTACACAACCATGTCTCCTTTACTACCAAGTCTCATCACTTACACTCCTACTTGTTTACATCATCACAACTTAGCTCATTTTAATTTAATCTTTATACAAACCAAATACACAAATACATACAACTACACTAGTATACATTGTGTTACTACTACTACATTTCATTACTCACAAACACAACTAAAACACTCTAACTTTTTCCTCTCTAAATAAACTCAACTCAAGAACAAAGTAAGCATATTCATATGCAACCTCAAGAACACCATATGATCTTCATCTTCTTTAACTCTATTTCTTCTTTAAATCATTCATTTCCTTACTTTAATTTCTTAGAACACCTAAATTAATTCACCAATATTTATATTTAATAATCACTACACCTTTTAACTTGTAAATAAATATGAACATAAATCAAAATCATTGAAAATATTTATATCACCTAAACCTAAAAATAATACTACACTTAAAATTTTATTATAGTTAGTCTAGTATGAAATAATTTACTAACTTGCTTAGTTCATTCTTATGTACTCATCCTAACCAAAGACGAGGAGTAAGGTGGAGGTGTCGACTTGAGCCAATTCGACAACATCATAGACCCCGACAATTGCTAGGCTTCATTTTCACTAACCTAATTTAAGGTGCCCCCGCACACTAGTTTTAATTTTGTAAATCGCATGCTATTAAGTGTTGTGTGTTATATTTATTATGTTTATGAACACCTAGCATCATATGTTAAATTAGAAGACAAAAATCGAAAAATAACATTTGTGTAACACATGAAAAACCCACGGCCTACCATATATTTTTGGCTAAATTTTTCGTTTTAATTTTTGTAAATTGCATGCTTAAAATACTAAGAATAAGATGTATATGAAAATATAATTAGTTTATGTTTTGGACTTGAAATGAAATTGTTATGAAATTTAAATGTTTTAAAGTGTTTATGTGTGTTCTTGAAATATTGTTGTTATTCTTGTGTTTGAAATGATTTTACTTTTGTGTGTTAATGTTTGTATATGTTTATCACTCATATTAAATACATAAATGATATAAAGGAAATTACTTGTTGAATTAGAAGTATAAAAATCAAAAACAATATTTTGAACATATATATATATGTACACGGTTTTCTTTAATAAAATGGACCAATTTTTAGTTTTAATTTTTCTAAATAACATATTATGATTAGTTTAGGTAAATTAGACATGCTATAAAGATTTGAGAAAATAAAACGATGGTATAAAAATTTGAGTTAAAAGTGTTCATATGAAAAATAATTAGGGTTCCTCACATATTCATTGTGTTCTTCACATAAGGGACTAGTTTGATTCATAATAATTATAAGTTTTATTTTATTATTGTTTAAAGTCATTAGTGAAAAGTTTAAATAAAAGATATATAAGTTAAATATGCTAAATCCTTAAAATATAAAAGTTAGAAATATAAAGTGTCACAAATCACTATTCATAAATGAAATAAAATAATTAGTGAAAATCGTAAACTAGTTAAATCGCTTTAGTATAATTTAAATAATTAGTATATAAAAACTTTAAGTCAAAAACCGATAAAATTAGAAAACGAAAAATAAATGGTGCATGTATAGAAGGCCACGGCCTTAGTGTCATTTTTGGACTAAAATTGATTTTGTCACTTTTTATTTTTATCACTTAGATAAATTAATTAGTTAAAGTAATGAATTATTAATAAAAACAAAAAAAGAAATAGATGGCTAACATAACAAACCACACGGCATTCACCCTATTTTTGGGTCAATTTTGGTCAAAATGAATTTGTCACTTAGTCACTAAATTTGATTTGTAATTAGGATTATATTAGATTGTATAATGAATCGTTAATAAAAAGAATCAACGAAACCGATAAAAATAATCGTTACACGTATTAAAATGAATATTGTCGAGTGTTACTGCCTTTGCTTAAATTTGGATAAGGACATACGGACTATTTAAAATGAACTACGACGACCTCGCTAAAAATGAAAACCGCTAAAATTTTAGTTAAGTATATAACTAAATTTAACCGAGTTTTACTTTTGAAATATTATTTAAAATCACCAAGTACAAAATGAACTTAACAACTTTGACACTAGAATTTTGTACTTAAATTATATCGAGTTTTACTTCCGAATCATTATTTAAAATCACTAAGTACAAAACGAACCTAACGACTTTGAAACTAGAATTTTATACTTAGTAAATAAAAAGCTTAGTTTTATATCTAAAAATATCCTAAGTATAAAATTTGTGTAGAGTATAAAAATACTAAGTATAAAGAAAATATAATAAATACTAAGTATAGAAAAAGATACTAAGTATAAGAATACATGTACGTATAAAAATACGTATAAATACGAAGTATAAGAATACGCATACGTATAAATACGAAGTATAAAAATACGTACAAATACGAATACGAAAATACGAATGTGTATAAAAATACGGTGAATAGTAAATACGATGAATAGTAAATATGATGAATAGTAAATACGATGAATAGTAAAATACGGAGAATAGTAAAATAATGAATAGTGAAAATATTTAAAATTTACGAACGGACTCAAAATAAATATTTAAGTATTTCTATGTGTTCTGTTTATCTGAAGAATTGCTAGAATTACAATTTCATTATACAAAGTTCGACGATATATTTAAGTTTCAGAATTGTCATTTATTAAGATTGAACGAGGATATAAGAATTGAGAAAACGAGCTACTTGAATAAAATACTAGGATTGTTCGCCATGTTGCGACTCTTGAAATTCGAAGTTAACGAGGTAGCTGTCTATGGGGACTTGGGCTCCCTCCCTGAGTTGCCCAAGGCTATTCAACGATCTTAAGATTGCTGTTTGACACGTGGTATCAACCTCAGGGATGGGGCATACTTGATACTTCCGTGGGCCCATAGAATAGTAATTGGAAACGCCAGCCCCATCCGGGGGTACCCGTCTCTGGTGATAGTCGAACTTTTTCGTCGGTGATACCTTTTGAATAGCGAATACGTATGATCCTCGATAGGTAGTGTATGCATACATTAGACAAGGGATTGAATCGTCCTTATTACCTTAGATATCTTTAGCATATTCAGACATGTCCGCTTTGTTCGGCCCTGACTGCTACTGCGCGGATTATGTCTGCATGCTTCCGCCTTACTAACGAAGACTCATTTGTTATCACATGTTGAATGTATTTCCTTGTTTGATTGATTATTGTCTGAATGGCTTGGTTTCCTGAGTGTTGAAATACTATTTGTTGAGAATGATTAGTTATGAGTGTTGTACGTTATGAGATTGGATGTATACTCGTGTTTGAATCATCATAATTTCCTTATGTGTTTTTGCTTGCCTGCTTGCCTGTTGTTTTATTTATTTGTTATGTATATTGCATATGTTTAGAGTTGCTATATTACATGATCTATTTGATGTTGCTTAGTATGTGTGGGGGAGAAAACACTAATACGAGATGAATTGCAGGTACCCCGAGGACTTATGTTTACCAAATGCTGGGGATGGTTTACCTTATTTTGTACTCTGTTGTTTTAAGAAATTTTGTTATTTAAATACTCTGTTTTTATCTCTAAACTCGTATTATGTATACTGAGTTTGTAAGACAATAACAGCTGGTTTGTAATATTTAGACTTATTTAATTTTCCGCCTTAGTTTAATTAAAGTCACGAAAAACCAGGTTGTTACAAATAGAAGGTCAACCAGAAATTTGACTTTTTACGCCGGAATCCGACATTTGGTATGTTTTAACAAATTTTGGAAATAAAAGGTATTAGATAACAAAAAAAAAAATTAAAGGTACTAGCTCGCAAATGACCCTAAATATAAGGTACTATCTGACAAAAAAACCCTTAAATTTAAGGATTAATTGATACTCCCTCGTTTCATCTTTTTCCTCCAATTTATTTTTTGTAGGTCAAATTTCTAAAAATTTGTCCATCCATAAGTAAAACTATAAAGAAAAATTCAAAGTGTACCCTTTTGTTTTTTGGTTTTTCACGTTATACCCTCACTCTTTTAGTATTTTACGGTATAACCCTGACAATCTTAACAGTTCTCGTATATAACCATAAGTTTTTTTTTTTTTTTTATTTTGTTTATAATATAACTATTTTTAACATAGCATAAATTTAAATAGTCCATTAAACTTATATATATACTAATTGGTGCTCTTAAATTCTTCATTCAATCAACAGCTTATCATTTTAAACCATTATTTATATTATACCACGATATTTATCGTTAACAACAACTAATTGTCGCCAAATTCGTCAATTTTTAATTTCGATATTTATAGCAAACAGTCATCATCAACTTTAATATAAACACTACCACTCCCTTCGTTAACATCAGTAAAAGTAAGTCGGAGAAGAAAAATGATGAATTATCAAGTATATTGAGTTATTTAATAAGTTAAATTAACAAAAACATGAGAAAAGGTCATAGTAGAGATAAAATTTAAAACTTAAGGGTATACCCTAGTATTTTCTAAATGTAAGGGTATATCATGGAAAACGAAAAAACAGAAGGGTACACCACGGAATATCCCAATTATAAAATAACTTATATTATGAAACTACATATTATGATTTGTTGTTAAAATATCGTTTATAGAATTATACTTTTGACCAAAAAAAGTGGTGTATAGATACAAATAAATACGGTCAGAGTTACCAAAGTGCTTGCAGTCTAGTGGTAGACTTGGGCAACCTCAAAGCTTGCAATGGCAGGAATTGCGAGGTCCCAGGTTCGAGACCCACGGATGTGCAAATACATGCGGTATCTCGGCAGCCCCTTTGGGGTGGTTTACATGGTCCAGGTGGTGACGCTGGAATGCTTGGGCCCGGGGGGACTAAATCTCTCGTCATAACTTTATAGTTATATAAAAAGTTTGGTTGTTACAGTTGGTATCAGAGCAATCTTGCAACCGTGAGTAACTTTAAAGTTATCTCATCTAGCGAGAGACACCTGGGCCAGACATTCATATCGTATGTCAGACAATAACTTATAGGATCAAATAATAAATTAGAAACCCTAAATCGCTAAAAATATAACTTAGATCGTTTTAGAAGAGAGTTGGGTAGAAACTTAGGAATCGACCTAGGAATTAGAGGATTTAAAATCACTATGAGGGACCTCGTTACGTTATACTTGAATTTAGTTTGTTGCCTGCTAAGTGCTCTATGACTAACTTCTTGACTTATAAATCTCTTATACTAACATTACGAAAATCGAGATGTATAAATCGAAGTCAAGACGACAAGAAGTCAAGCACAACATACGAACACACCAAGGACTCTACGACTTGAGAAGGCATCCAAGATTCGAAGAACATCGCATTGAAGACTTCCACAACTATCTCGAATCATTCTTTAACTATCGTGATAATTTCGAAACTTTTCAATTTTCAATTCTCCTAATAGCGAAATTCCAAATTTTAGTGTCCTTTAATTTCAAACTCTTTTTCGTTTATCCTCAAAAATTAAACCTTCGAACTAATTATTTCGTACTTTTTAACTCTTACACTTATTATCATCTTCTAAAATTTTAATTTTCTAAATATATAATTTCTCCCAATTGACTTCCTAAAGTTAATTTTCATAAATTCTATTTAATATCGAAAAATGGCATTATCTTTTCTTTTCTATTTCATTAACTTCTTATTTCTTACCTTGCGAAAACATTTGTACTTAATTACTTTTTGTCTTCTCAACTTCCGACCCCTCCTATTTAAAATGCTTATCAATCTCCTAATATTCTTCTAAAATTTGTTTTCATATTTTTCATACTTTCTCTCTAAAAATATATTTGAAAATTAGTTGCTTGTTACATAAAATCTTTATTGTATAACTGGAAATACCTTTGAAAACTTCTTGGTTTTAAACTTCTTATTTCTTTATTTCGAAAATCATTGAAATTGTTGTCTTTCATCTACTATTTCTTCTCTTCAAAATATATATACAACAATATTATTTTACGTTATCAATAATAATAAATTTTTCAATTTTACCCGAAATATGATTTATAACATTCTCATTTCACCTAATAACATTATAATAATATCTTAAGAAAATGAGCAATGTGAACAAGGTTATCCACAATTCTCTAAAATTTTATTTAATCATTCAACGATAACCTATATTCTCTTAATTTCATTAAAGTTCATATTTTCCTTATGATCACTACAACTTTTCATATTTTTCCTAAATGCCATTTTTCTTATGGATATATATCTTATCCATGTGATCATTAAAATTAATAACAATAATATTATGTATATACGTTTGAAATTTCTTAAGAGGGTAAGACAATAATTTGATTATATCAAAATCCTAATTAAATCTTAATATTCCTTATTTCGACCTATTTTAAGGTTAATATTTATTTTTAAAGATAAATAATTGTTTTATTTCTTAAAACGTTTATTATTGTATTTAATTTAAATTCAAAGAAAACTTCTAGGCACTACCTTTTTGAAAACCTCATTCACATCAATTTTGGAAATAACGTTTCCGCTACACTTTTTTTAAAAAAAGGACCATTTATAACTCGGAATCATAAAAAAAATTTGTCCTTCCCTTTCAGAGGATATTATTGAATCAAGACTCGTGTTATTATTCAAATTCGAAAAATCTAGGTGATTTTCTAATTGCTTTGTTTTACCTCGGACAATTATCTTTTTTTTTTTTCAAGTTTCGAGGACGAAACTTTTCTTAAGGGGGTAGGTCTGTAACACTCCATGTTAATTTAATTTAAAAAAATTATTTTGACTAAATTTTTAATTTAAAAATTTTAATATTATTATTTTCACTCCTTTGTTTCTAAATTTGCGACAAATAAAAAATATTTCGTTCCAATAAACTTTCGCTATATCTAATTTAAAACATCTTTATTCTTATATTCATCAGTATTATATTTTTACGTTTAAAATACTTGTCAAAATAAAACTTTGATTCAATTACCTTTTCTAAACTCTACAAGATTGTATTTTGTTCAAAATTATTATAACTTGAATAAAATAATATTTGTATTCAAATGATTTCGTTAAAACAAACAGACCGTTTGAAAATTTATGAGACCGTAATAAATTTATAACTGATATTGTTGTGCATTCTATATTTTTAAAATGTAAGTTTTATAACCTTAATAATTAAATTAAAAGTATAAATAAATAATTTTCAAACATAAACGATTAAAGTTTATGAATAAGAAGTAAATAAAATGGAGTAAAAATCGAACCGAAACCCTTAGTACTAAAATTGTCCTCGTTGCCTTTCACCTCTTTCATTCCTTTTTCAAATATTTTATTTCATCTAGATAATCCTAAGTTTCGAGGATGAAACTTTTCTAAGCGGTGCGGATTGTAACACCTCGTGTTAATACGTATATTAAATTCCTAAAAATCTTACGAAATAATAATATTTCGCTCGGCGCTCGCTAGAGCATCGACACTTGAATTATATTTTCTTGTAATAAATTGGTCACAATAATTCGTGATCATTTTATACAAACCTTAATTATATATATAAAAATGTCGAATAAATTATCGACTCATCGATTACAATATCGATAACAAAATTTCGTCGCGCAAAATGAAACCAATAAAGCTACTTTACCTTGGATTGAGTAAAGTCCACTTTGTATCTAATCAACTAAGCATCCATTTCCTCATTTGGAGCCTTAACTCTAATGGCATTTTTATGCATCAATTACTTGTTTTAGGCCTTGACTATTCACCTGACCCTTTTTCATCACCACTTTAACTTATTTAATCCTTGGGAAATAAATCCCGTAGGATTTATTTAGGCACAACTTTCGGAGGCCGTAAAATGGTCATACGGACTCGAAATTGAGCGAAACAAAAGCCTAAACCACATAACTTTTCGAGACGGATTTAATGATGCTATTTTCGTAGCCATCGGATCTGTCAAGCCTGAGCTGAATTTTCTGCACTCATTTCGAAGGACGAATTTCCATCCTTCGAGACCTTCTAAATTCGTCGTCTCCATTTTGAAAATTTAATTTCGACTCGAAACTTTCGAACTCTTGATTTCAATTTAAGTTCCTAGACGTTATGCTCAATTACGCTACTACGCCTAATAAAATTTACAACGAAAACGATTTGTAATTCACGACTTTTAAAACGCACAAATCGAAATTCGAGAAACAAAAACCGAGGCCACAAGAGCATGTTGGCTAGCCAAAGACAAGGGGTGGACAATGATGTGCACTCCTCTTACACAATGTCATATACTTTTTACAATTAGTCATTCCAACTTTAATGGATTTAAAGTTAAAATTAAATTTAATCTTTTATACACCCTTTATACACAAATACACAATACATACTCTTGTATACAACTATTATACTTGTCACATGTGCAAATCATTTCCACCTATTACTTCACTTAAACTTGTGCACATTACTCTACTACTGCTATTACTTTTATTAGTCATACACTTACTCCCACAATACAACAACTAAAACTATTCTAACTTAGCAAATTTTTCCTCACAAAAAGAAAGCAAACACCCTATATTCTAAATATCCTAGTAAGGTGTTCATGTGGAGTTCATCATGTTCTTCACATATTCATTCTCATCTTCATCATTTCTCTCCTCTTTAATCCTCCAATTTTATTTTAACTTCTTGTTTTTAGTTTATTAAATTCAAATTTTTTTCAAAGCACTTTGATTGAGAATAACTTACAGCTAAGCTCTCTCTCCCTCCCCCCCATAGCTAGGTGTAACAACCCGGTTTTTCGTGACTTTAATTAAACTAAGGCGGAAAATTAATTAAGTCTATATATTACAAAACCAGCTGTTATCGTATTACAAACTCCATATACATAATATGAGTTTAAGATAACCAGAGTTATTCGATTACATTCTCTCAAAAAAGAGTACAAAATAAAGGTAAACCATCCCCTGCATTCAATAGCGGTAGTCTCGGGGTACCTGCATTAAACTCTCATCATTTTCTCGCACACTCTTCCGACACATGCAATTCTAAAACATATGCATTATATAAAAGAAATAAATAATTAAAAACAAATAGCAAGTAGGCATGTAACACATAAGGAAAGCATGATGATTCAATCATGAGTACAAATCTAATCACGTAACATAACAACGGTCATAGATAATCATTCTCAATAAATCGTACTTCAATACTCAGGGAATCAAGTCATTCAGACAATAATCAATCAAGACAAGGAAATACATTCAAACATATGTTAACTAGTGAATGTTCATTAGCGAGGCGGAAGCATGCAGACGTAATTTCGCAATAGCGATCAGGGCCGACAAAGCGGACGTGTCTGACAGGCTAGACGTCCGTAGCGAAGCGATCGGGCCGACAAAGCGGGCGTGTCGGCGAACTAGAGATACCTAAAGCGATAAGGACAGCCAAATCCCGAGTCTAATGTATACATACACCACTATAGATAGGTTCAGATCATACTCGCCCTCGAATGAGTAGTCACCTAATAATACGACTATCACCTTAGACGGGTACCCCCGGGTGGGGCTGGAGTTTCCAATTACCGTAGTATGGGCTCACGGAGATATCAATCATGCCCCATCCCTGAGGTTGTATATCCCGCACCGAAATAATACTTTATATAAAAATATTAGATCGCCTTTAGCAACTCTGGGAGGGAGCCAAAGTCCCCATAGACGGCTACCTCATTAACTTCGAATTCAAGAGTCGCGACATGGCGAACAATCCAAGTATTTTATTCAAGTATTTCATTTTCTCCAATTCTTATTTCCTCGTTCTTTCAAAACAGTGACAATTACAGAACTTAAATATATCGTCTAACTTTGTATAATGAAATTTTAGTTCTAGCAGTTCTTCAGGTAAACAAAACACATAGAAAGACTTAATGATTTATTTTGAGTCCGTTCGTAAATTTCAAATATTTTCACTATTCATTATTTTACTATTCATTGTATTTACTATTCATCGTATTTACTATTCATCGTATTTACTATTCATCGTATTTACTATTCATCATGTTCATACGTATTCGTATTTTCGCATTTCGTATTTGTACGTATTTTTTTATACTTCGTATTTATACGTATTTTTATACGTATATGTATTCTTATGCTTAGTATTTATTATTATATTTTCTTTTATACTTAGTATTCTTAAGTATTCTTATACTCTTATACAAATTATTATACTTAGTAGATTTTAGATATAAAACTAAATTTTATTTTCTAAGTACAAAATTCTAGTTTTAAAGTCGTTAAGTTCGTTTTGTATTTAGTGATTTGAAAAATTATCTCGGAAGTAAAACTCAATATAATCTAAGTACAAAATTCTAGTGTCAAAGTTGTTAAGTTCATTTTGTACTTGGTGATTTTAAATAATATTTAAAAAGTAAAACTCGGTTAAATTTAGTCGTATACTTAACTAACATTTTAGCGGTTCCCATTTTTAGCGAGGTTGTAGTAGTTCATTTTAAATAGTCCGTATGTCCACATCCAAGTTTAAGCATAGGTAGTAACACTCGAGATGGTTCATTTTAATTCGTGTAACGTTTATTTTAATCGGTTTAGTTGATTCTTTTCATTAACAATCCATTATACAAAATAATATAACCCTAAATACAAATCAAATTTAGTGACTAAGTGACAAATTCATTTTGTTCAAATCTGACCCCAAATATATATATTAGGCCGTAGCCCTTTTATTTATTTAGCTAACTATTTCTTTTTTTGTTTTTATTCATAATTCATTACTTTAACTAATAAATTTACTTAAGTGATAAAAATAAAAAGTGATAAAATCATTTTTGGTCCAAAATTAGCCCTAAGGCCGTGACCCTTCACACTTGTACCATTTATTTTCGTTTTTTAATTTTATCGGTTTTTAACTTAAAGTTTTTATATACTAATTATCTAAATTATATCAAAGTGATTTAACTAGTTTACGATTTTCACTAAATATTTTATTTCAATTGTGAATAGTGATTTTACTCACTTTAATTTTCTAACTTTTATATTTTGATGATTTAGTCTATTTAACTTATATAACTATTTTTGTAATTTTTCACTAATGACTTTAAACCATAATAAAAATAGAACTTATAATCATTTTGAATCAAACTAGTCATTTAAGTGAAGAACACATGAATAAATGAAGAACTCTAATATTTTTCATATGAATATAAATTAGTCAAATTTTTATATGTTTATATAATTTTCTCAAATTTTCCATACAAGTCTAAATTAACTAAACCAATCATAATATGTTATTTAGAAAAATTAAAACTAAAAATTGGTCCATTTTATTTGAAGAAACCGTGTATATGTATATATAAGTTAAAATTTTTATTTTTGATTTTTATACTTCTAATTCAATAACTAAGCTTACTTTATATTATTTATGTGTTTAATCATGAGTGAAAAACAATAAAAAACATTAACCACCAAAAGTAAATCATTATAAACAAAAATAATAACAAAACTTCAAGAATACACATAAACACTTTAAAACATTTATATTTCATAACAAATTCATTTTTAGTCCAAAACATAAACTAGTTATATTTTCATGTTCATCTTATTACAAGTATTTTAAGCATGCAATTTACAAAAATTAAAACGAAAAATTAAACTGAGAACAAAGGGGTGGCCGTGGGTTTTGTGTATGTTACTCAAATGTTATTTTTCGATTTTTGTCTCCTAATTTAACATATGATTACTAGGTGATACAAAACATCATGCATACAATTAAAACATCCCTTAAGAAAAATAACATAAAATCAATTACTAGGCGCTTATCACATAAGTGTGCGAGAAGCACCTTAATTAGGTTAGTAGCAATTTGTTTAGCAGTTGTCGGGATCCACTATATGATCGAACTGGCTCAAATCGATACCTCCACCTTGCTCCTCGTCTTTGATTAGGATTGGTACATAAAAATAAAATAAGCAAGTTAGTAATTTATTCTAACACTAAACTAGTTAAACTAAAAATTAAAGTGTTGTAGTATTTTATGTTTAGGTGATGTTTGTATTTTAAATTAATTTGATTCATTTTATTAAATAAATATAAGCATAAGGAGGATGTGATTACTAAAATAATTAGTGAAGGATTTAGTTATGTGCTTAAATGATTTAAAGAGTAAGAAATAAAAGCTTAAGGAAGAAAAATAAAATGGAGAAGATGAAGTTCTTTAAGGAAAACCAAGGAAGAAGATAAATATTGCTCACTTGTGTTCTTGAAATGATTTTATTTAGAGAGAAAATAACTTAGAGTATTTGGTGTTTGTGTGTTGTGTTGTACGTATGATAGTAGTAGTAGTAGTTGTAGTTGTAAGTTGTAGTATGTAGTATGTAATTGTGTAATAATAATAATGTTTAATCTTTAATTAAAAGCAAGCTAAGAAGTGATGATGAATTAGTAGGTGGTGTAAGTGCATTTATGGTGTGTAAGTCATGTTAAACTTGTACAAGTTATGTAAGGTGGAAGAGGATAAACCTTGACCATCCATGGTCAAAAATTTCGGCCCAAACAAAGACCAAGACCCAATTTTTGTTTTTTTTGAAATTTTCGATTTGCGCGCACGCGAAAAGTCTCGAAATAAAATATATAGTCTTAAAATAATGTTTAGAAGTAAGGTCGAAAATAAAAATGAAAGTAAACCTCAAAACGTAATCAAAACAAAAATTGGGCACTAGCTCCTCGTAACTTTGAAATAAAATTTTATTTGATCGAAATATATATTTTTTTTCGTTGAATGTTATCGAATTAAATCATTATAACTAAACGTCAAAAAGTTTATCAGTTTAGACTTAGTGTGATTCATTATTTTGATTTTTAGCGAAAGCGTCAACTAAATCAAAACGAAATAGTAATTTATAATAATTAAATAAGACTTGTTTGTATTAATCAAAATGGTTAAGCTTAAACTACTTTAATTAGATTTGGATTATGAGTAAGTATATTTAAGAAAAGATTAGGTGACTTAATCACAATTAGGTAGCTTGGTCATTTAGTCAATGTTTGACCTCGATTTGCGTGCCAAAATTTGTCGTTGAGAAAATTGTCGTAGATTCTTTGTTTGATTTATCGAGTTCGAATATGAAAGAATAAAGTTCAAATTCGAAGTGTATCAAAATGGTTTTAGTTTAGGTGCGAGAAAACTTGTAGTGTATTGTAAATGTTGATTTTTATAAAATTTTGAATTGTGTTTCTTTTTAAATTCTGAATGTAATAAAACATACTTTATTTTTCAAAATTTTTATATTTGTACTTAGGAAATTTAGTATTATTTGGCGAAAAAAATTCAGTCGCATTTTTAATGTAATGAAAAAGGATGAATTTAATTTAAGGAATTAAATTCTTTTATAAAATTGTGTTACAAAAACACGGGGTGTTACAATCCTACCCCCTTAAGAAAAGTTTCGTCCCCGAAACTTGGGAAAAGTAGATAACTGCTCGAGGTTTACACAAGGCAGCTAGAGAGAATATTGAGATTTACGCATTTGGATAATAATATTTGGTTTTATTGGAATAAGACTTGTTGAAAAGTTTGAGTTTTCAAATTAATAACGAAGCGTCGGATAGAGGGAAAATATTGGAGAATAAAATCGCGTTTGTTTTATTAATGAGATGTTTAAATAAATATAGGAATGTTACTAGAATGCTATTTCTGAAAATGACGCGAAGGAGGCTCACCAGAAAGGTAGGGACTTGAAGTTTTGTACGGACTTAAATGAATTTAAAATAATAAGAGTCTTAGGAATAAAAATAATTTATTAGTTTTGAGAATACATGTTAATCATAAAATAAATTGAAATAAGAAATTTCAGATTTTAATAGGACTCTAACATAGTCAAATTATGGTCCTACCCCCTTAAGAAGTTTCAAACGTATATACTTAATATTATTATTTTTACTTCTAATGACCACTCAAACAAGATATATAGCCTTTAGGAAACGAACGGCAATTAGGGAAAATGGATAAAAGTCGTAGTGGTCACGAGGAGAATATGAGCTTTATTGAAATTAAGAAAATATTGGTTATCGTTGAATGGTTAAATAAAATTTTAGAGAGTTATGGATAACCCGGTTGACATAGCTCATTTTCTTAGAATTGTTATTATAATGTTACTAGGCGAAACAGAAATGTTATAGGTCATGTTTCGGGTAAGATTGAAAATTTATAATAATGGCTAACGCGAAAATAACTTGTTGAATATATTTCTAAAATAGAAGAAATAGTAGAAATAAACAATTTCGATGATTTTAGAAATAAAGGAATGAAAAGTTTGAACCATGAAGTCTCAAAAGCATTTAAAAATTACGTTACAAAGATTTTACAGAACGAGCAGTAAATTTTCAAAAATATCTTTATAGAGAACGTATGAAAAACAAATTTTTGAAGTATATACTAAGAGATTGATAAGAATTTTAAATATAGGAGGTCGTAAAGGAAATTTGTGTGATGGACCGTTTGATAAATTTTGGGAGGAAATAAAAGATAATGAAGCCCCCGTAACAAAATAAAATAAAAGCAGGTATAAAGTTAACCAGGTATTTATCGGTGATGCTGTCAACATCGATAGTGTCTTCAGCACCTTCTTCCGATTCTGTCAGGATGTACACGCGCCCTTGAACCTTCAAGGCTGGCGGTGGTCCTGCGTTTGCCTTCGGAATCGTACCCCTCTTTGGGCATTCATTTGACTTGTGCCCCACTACATTGCAGGAAAAGCATACCACTGGTTCTCCATTACATTGTTTTCCTGGGTGGATTTGTTGTTGGCATCTACGACACTGGTTTAATTTGGTTGTAAGGTCGGAGCCTCAGGAATTTGTTGCTTGTTCCTTGGGACGTATGTGGTGGGGTTTCGGTTAAAGTACTGGGATCTGCCCTGGTTCTTATCACGGTTGTCGGAACCCTGATAACTTGTGCGACCATAGAGTGGTTTCTGAATGAAGCTAGCACTTGTCACAGGAGGAATAAAAACCTTCTTTTTCTTTTTCTCCTCGGCTTCTCCCTTCTGGATTGACGCCCAGATACTTGTTGCCTTTTCGTAGGCCTCAGCAAAGTTCTTACAGTTGAACCCGCTCATGTTTATCCTCAGATCATTAGTCATGCCCCTTACATAACGAGTTGCGAGTTCCTCCTCGTTAGTTAATATTCTAGGAGCAAACTTAGATAGCTCCTGATACTTTTCGGTGTATGCCTGCAGAGACATATCACCTTGATCTAAGTTCCTGAATTTCTCTTCCATCTCCCATCTTAGCTCTTCCCCGAAGTACTTGTTCTCTAGCAGCAGTTTGAACTCGCTCCAATTGTATATCCTCAGGGGAAAGGTGGACCTGATCAAGCGCCACCAGCTGTTGGCTTCTCCCTTGAGGTAGTATGCAACCACATTCACCTTCTCAGTCGGCGGTGTCTTGCTAAGCTCTAGGAGCTTCTCCATCTCCTCAATCCATTCTGTCAAGACGGTAGGGTTGACGGAGCCTGAGTATGGTTGAGGTCTATGTTTCGAGAATCTCTCAAATGCAGATTGGTTGTTTCCGCCACCCTGGTGTTGATGGACATTCTGAGCAATCTTAACGATCGCGTCCTCGAAGCCTCTTCTTCTTGCCTCTTCTTCGAGGAATTGTTGGTTAAGGTCATTGTCTGGAATACCGTTTGCAGCCATTCTGAAAAAGAATATTAAAATCAAAAGTTACAAAGCTTCTTAATTCCTTCTCAATGAAGTGAACTATGACGAAGGGTTAGAAACCAAGCTCAGAAAAATAACATAAGAGTTCAGATATATGTTCAAGGGATATGTAGCTGAGTCTGAAAATTGACAGAAATTAACCTCCAGTACTATGCGCAGTGCAAGTAAGGTTAGAAGGTTTGAAAATAAAGGGAAAGAAGTTTATGAAATCGTAGAGTAAGGTTGAAACCATTCTATTAAATTGAGATAGAAGAAAATCAGTTTACGAAGGGATTTACTAATTTAGAATATCAATCGTTTCGAAGAGTTAAAAATTTTACGAGATTGATAAATCCTTGAGTTGACTCTATCTTAAAATCATGGAGAGATTAGATGTCAGGGAATTTTTAGGATTTTGGAAAATTTGAGAATTGAAAAGCGCTAAAATGATGGTAATAAATCAAGAATGATTTGATATGGTTGTAGAAGTACTTTTAATTCAACCGCACTCTTCAAATCTTGAATGTCTTCTCGTTTCACCTCATTCCTGTTGTGTCCAATTCTTGCACTTGAATTCTTGTTGTCTTGACTTCGGTTTATACGTCTCGATTTTTTTTTTGTTAACGTTAGTATACGAGACTTGTTAGTCAAGAAGATTAGTCATAGAGCAAATAGCAAGTAAAAGAATTATAATAAGATAAGATTCTAACGCTCATCTAACTACTCTTTTATTCTTAGGTCGATCCTTAAGATTCTACCCTTTCTCACACTTTAAAGTGATCTAAGTTATTATTTTAGCGATCTAGAGATTCCTAATTTATTATTTGATCCTATAAGTCTATGCCTGACATACGATATGAATGTCTGGCCCAGGTGTCGTCTCGCAATGTGAGATAACTTTAAGTCATTCACGGTCGCAAGACAGCTTTGATACCAACTGTAACAACCCGGTTTTTCGTGACTTTAATTAAACTAAGGCGGAAAATTAATTAAGTCTATATATTACAAAACCAGCTGTTATCGTATTACAAACTCCATATACATAATATGAGTTTAAGATAACCAGAGTTATTCGATTACATTCTCTCAAAAAGGAGTACAAAATAAAGGTAAACCATCCCCTGCATTCAATAGCGGTAGTCTCGGGGTACCTGCATTAAACTCTCATCATTTTCTCGCACACTCTTCCGACACATACAATTCTAAAACATATGCATTATATAAAAGAAATAAATAATTAAAAACAAATAGCAAGTAGGCATGTAACACATAAGGAAAGCATGATGATTCAATCATGAGTACAAATCTAATCACGTAACATAACAACGGTCATAGATAATCATTCTCAATAAATCGTACTTCAATACTCAGGGAATCAAGTCATTCAGACAATAATCAATCAAGACAAGGAAATACATTCAAACATATGTTAACTAGTGAATGTTCATTAGCGAGGCGGAAGCATGCAGACGTAATTTCGCAATAGCGATCGGCGACAAAGCGGGCGTGTCCGGACAAAGCTAGACGTCCGCGAAGCGATCGGGGACAAAGCGGGCGTGTCGGCGAGCTAGAGATACCTAAAGCGATAAGGACAGCCAAATCCCGAGTCTAATGTATACATACACCACTATAGATAGGTTCAGATCATACTCGCCCTCGAGTAAGTAGTCACCTAATAATACGACTATCACCTTAGACGGGTACCCCCGGGTGGGGCTGGAGTTTCCAATTACCGTAGTATGGGCTCACGGAGATATCAATCATGCCCCATCCCTGAGGTTGTATATCCCGCACCGAAATAATACTTTATATAAAAATATTAGATCGCCTTTAGCAACTCTGGGAGGGAGCCAAAGTCCCCATAGACGGCTACCTCATTAACTTCGAATTCAAGAGTCGCGACATGGCGAACAATCCAAGTATTTTATTCAAGTATTTCATTTTCTCCAATTCTTATTTCCTCGTTCTTTCAAAACAGGTGACAATTCTGTAACTTAAATATATCGTCTAACTTTGTATAATGAAATTTTAGTTCTAGCAGTTCTTCAGGTAAACAAAACACATAGAAAGACTTAATGATTTATTTTGAGTCCGTTCGTAAATTTCAAATATTTTCACTATTCATTATTTTACTATTCATTGTATTTACTATTCATCGTATTTACTATTCATCGTATTTACTATTCATCGTATTTACTATTCATCATGTTCATACGTATTCGTATTTTCGCATTTCGTATTTGTACGTATTTTTTTATACTTCGTATTTATACGTATTTTTATACGTATATGTATTCTTATGCTTAGTATTTATTATTATATTTTCTTTTATACTTAGTATTCTTAAGTATTCTTATACTCTTATACAAATTATTATACTTAGTAGATTTTAGATATAAAACTAAATTTTATTTTCTAAGTACAAAATTCTAGTTTTAAAGTCGTTAAGTTCGTTTTGTATTTAGTGATTTGAAAAATTATCTCTAAGTAAAACTCAATATAATCTAAGTACAAAATTCTAGTGTCAAAGTTGTAAAGTTCATTTTGTACGTGGTGATATTAAATAATATTTAAAAAAGTAAAACTCGGTTAAATTTAGTCGTATACTTAACTAACATTTTAGCGGTTCCCATTTTTAGCGAGGTTGTAGTAGTTCATTTTAAATAGTCCGTATGTCCACATCCAAGTTTAAGCATAGGTAGTAACACTCGAGATGGTTCATTTTAATTCGTGTAACGTTTATTTTAATCGGTTTAGTTGATTCTTTTCATTAACAATCCATTATACAAAATAATATAACCCTAAATACAAATCAAATTTAGTGACTAAGTGACAAATTCATTTTGATCAAATCTGACCCCAAATATATATATTAGGCCGTAGCCCTTTTATTTATTTAGCTAACTATTTCTTTTTTTGTTTTTATTCATAATTCATTACTTTAACTAATAAATTTACTTAAGTGATAAAAATAAAAAGTGATAAAATCATTTTTGGTCCAAAATTAGCCCTAAGGCCGTGACCCTTCACACTTGTACCATTTATTTTCGTTTTTTAATTTTATTGGTTTTTAACTTAAAGTTTTTATATACTAATTATTTAAATTATATCAAAGTGATTTAACTAGTTTACGATTTTCACTAAATATTTTATTTCAATTATGAATAGTGATTTTACTCACTTTAATTTTCTAACTTTTATATTTTGATGATTTAGTCTATTTAACTTATATAACTATTTTTGTAATTTTTCACTAATGACTTTAAACCATAATAAAAATAGAACTTATAATCATTTTGAATCAAACTAGTCATTTAAGTGAAGAACACATGAATAAATGAAGAACTCTAATGTTTTTCATATGAATATAAATTAGTCAAATTTTTATATGTTTATATAATTTTCTCAAATTTTCCATACAAGTCTAAATTAACTAAACCAATCATAATATGTTATTTAGAAAAATTAAAACTAAAAATTGGTCCATTTTATTTGAAGAAACCGTGTATATGTATATATAAGTTGAAATTTTTATTTTTGATTTTTATACTTCTAATTCAATAACTAAGCTTACTTTATATTATTTATGTGTTTAATCATGAGTGAAAAACAGTACAAAACATTAACCACCAAAAGTAAATCATTATAAACAAAAATAATAACAAAACTTCAAGAATACACATAAACACTTTAAAACATTTATATTTCATAACAAATTCATTTTTAGTCCAAAACATAAACTAGTTATATTTTCATGTTCATCTTATTACAAGTATTTTAAGCATGCAATTTACAAAAATTAAAACGAAAAATTAAACTGAGAACAAAGGGGTGGCCGTGGGTTTTGTGTATGTTACTCAAATGTTATTTTTCGATTTTTGTCTCCTAATTAAACATATGATTACTAGGTGATACAAAACATCATGCATACAATTAAAACATCCCTTAAGAAAAATAACATAAAATCAATTACTAGGCGCTTATCACATAAGTGTGCGAGAAGCACCTTAATTAGGTTAGTAGCAATTTGTTTAGCGATTGTCGGGATCCACTATATGATCGAACTGGCTCAAATCGATACCTCCACCTTGCTCCTCGTCTTTGATTAGGATTGGTACATAAAAATAAAATAAGCAAGTTAGTAATTTATTCTAACACTAAACTAGTTAAACTAAAAATTAAAGTGTTGTAGTATTTTATGTTTAGGTGATGTTTGTATTTTAAATTAATTTGATTCATTTTATTAAATAAATATAAGCATAAGGAGGATGTGATTACTAAAATAATTAGTGAAGGATTTAGTTATGTGCTTAAATGATTTAAAGAGTAAGAAATAAAAGCTTAAGGAAGAAAAATAAAATGGAGAAGATGAAGTTCTTTAAGGAAAACCAAGGAAGAAGATAAATATTGCTCACTTGTGTTCTTGAAATGATTTTATTTAGAGAGAAAATAACTTAGAGTATTTGGTGTTTGTGTGTTGTGTTGTACGTATGATAGTAGTAGTAGTAGTTGTAGTTGTAAGTTGTAGTATGTAGTATGTAATTGTGTAATAATAATAATGTTTAATCTTTAATTAAAAGCAAGCTAAGAAGTGATGATGAATTAGTAGGTGGTGTAAGTGCATTTATGGTGTGTAAGTCATGTTAAACTTGTACAAGTTATGTAAGGTGGAAGAGGATAAACCTTGACCATCCATGGTCAAAAATTTCGGCCCAAACAAAGACCAAGACCCGATTTTTGTTTTTTTTGAAAATTTCGATTTGCGCGCACGCGAAAAGTCTCGAAATAAAATATATAGTCTTAAAATAATGTTTAGAAGTAAGGTCGAAAATAAAAATGAAAGTAAACCTCAAAACGTAATCAAAACAAAAATTGGGCACTAGCTCCTCGTAACTTTGAAATAAAATTTTATTTGATCGAAATATATATTTTTTTTCGTTGAATGTTATCGAATTAAATCATTATAACTAAACGTCAAAAAGTTTATCAGTTTAGACTTAGTGTGATTCATTATTTTGATTTTTAGCGAAGCGTCAACTAAATCAAAACGAAATAGTAATTTATAATAATTAAATAAGACTTGTTTGTATTAATCAAAATGGTTAAGCTTAAACTACTTTAATTAGATTTGGATTATGAGTAAGTATATTTAAGAAAAGATTAGGTGACTTAATCACAATTAGGTAGCTTGGTCATTTAGTCAATGTTTAACCTCGATTTGCGTGCCAAAATTTGTCGTTGAGAAAATTGTCGTAGATTCTTTGTTTGATTTATCGAGTTCGAATATGAAAGAATAAAGTTCAAATTCGAAGTGTATCAAAATGGTTTTAGTTTAGGTGCAAGAAAACTTGTAGTGTATTGTAAATGTTGATTTTTATAAAATTTTGAATTGTGTTTCTTTTTAAATTCTGAATGTAATAAAACATACTTTATTTTTCAAAATTTTTATATTTGTACTTAGGAAATTTAGTATTATTTGGCGAAAAAAATTCAGTCGCATTTTTAATGTAATGAAAAAGGATGAATTTAATTTAAGGAATTAAATTCTTTTATAAAATTGTGTTACAAAAACACGGGGTGTTACACTAGGTTTTTCTGATAGAAGCTCTATTTCAATTCTATGGCGCAAGGGAGGGGTCGGCCTGCTAAATCGGTCCTTGGCGAAGTGACTACGGTCATCGGCGAACCTTCTACTGTTTCTAATCAAGAGGGAACTGCTACAATTCTGAATGGAGAAGCTTAGGTTCTTCTTAAATCACCGGTTTTATTAAGTTCTTTTGTTGATGATGTACTTGAAACTACTGTTGGTCAATCAATTCCGAGAGAAGTGGTGGCATCTGATGTGGGAGTGGAAACAACAGTCTCCTCTGCTACGGAAACTCAAGTTCCGGCGACAGACCCTTTGTGGAGTGATGTTGCTGCTGGTGCGAAAAAATTGGGTATGAATTTGTTTTTTTTGTGAAGAAACGGCTCGATCTACAGAGGTTTTCATTGAAATGGAGGATATTATGGATGAATTGGAAATATGGAATCGTACTCTAATGGGTAATGTCATTGGATCCAGAATGCAAATTCAACAAATCAAAGGGTTTGTCTATAAATCGTTGTAACACCCCGTGTTTTTATTAATACTAATTAATTATTTTAACAAAATTCTTCAATTAAAATTTATATAAATTAACTTTTATTCAATTACTTCAAAAACGCGGCTGAAAAATTTCGATTAAATAAACTTTCTCAAGATATTTCTAGTTAAACTTTCTCGATTTTTATATTAATCTGTATTATATTTTTATTCTTAAAATACTTGTCAAACTAAAACCTTGATTCGATTGTTTTTATTAAACTTAAATAATTTGCGTTTTACATTAAAAATTATTATTACTTGAATAAAAATAATTTTATTGAAATGTATCTTGCAAACGAACAGACCGTTTGAAAATTTATGAGACCGTAATACAATTTGTAACTGACAACTTTTATACATTTAGATTTTCGAACTATAAATTTTATAATATGAATAATGGAATTTAAATTTAAAACAAATAATTTAAAACATAATATATTTTATAAATTATAAAAGTTTATAAATAAGAGTAAATAAAACGGAGCAAACAAATGAAACAGACTCAATACTCCCTCATGTATGTCGACATTAGGAACCCACTTGTAGATATTTTAATTTTCCAAAGCTTCTATAACACAACTCTTAAACCCTAACTCCCTCATTTAGTCTTCTGCCTCCTTCATCTACTCATGCTTCCTCTTCTTCTTCCTCCTTACTCTCCTCCTTTATTTTATTTTTTTTCATTTCTCCATTAAAAACAAAAACAACAAGCAAATAATAATAATAATAATAATGATAATTAAACAAAACAACAGCAACAATAACAACAAACAACACGAAGGCAGCAACCGCAACAACAACAACTCACAACTTCAACAGCCACCACGGCAGCCACCGTGAGCCACCACCCCGACGTCACAGCCACCACCGTCGCCTCCTCTGCTCTCTCACCTTTCTCGGCCCTGCTCTTCCCTTCTCTTTGTCCCCTGTTTTCGACGCCAAGCTTCACCGGACCACCACCAAAATTCCAGCCACCGTCGTCGGAGCCGAAGTCGAGACCACCGTCACAAGCCACCATGGAAGGCGACCTTGAGCTCGACGGCCACCATGGTCGTGCTATTCTCTCGTGTTCCCTCTCTCTCCCCTGCTCTTTTCCTTTCTCTTTCGCCGGAGCAACTCCGACCACCGGAGTTCTGTGATGCCGGCCACCGCCACCTCCTTCCTCTGCCCTGCTTTCTCACCACCATGAGCACCACCGTGCTTTGCCGCCTCCATTTGGTGAGCCCCCCTTTTCATTTCAAATTTTTCTATTTCATTTCGTTTTCCGTTTCGATTTCATTTCGTTGATTAAGTAATTGTCGACTTAATTCACACTTATCGTTTTCTGTCGATAAATTTTATCGACATTTGATTTCGCCGACTTTAATTCATTTTGCCTCTTTCCCCTGCGTGTTTTGTTAATTTGCCGAGGACGGAATCGACTCGAGCTTGACGCCCCTGCTCTCCTTTGCCTCTCTCTTCTTCCCTCGATGGTCTTGATTTCGTCATCGGAAACCGCTGTGTTGCTGCTCCCATCGAGTTCGGTGAGCGTCTTGTTGATTTCAATTTCAAGCTATCTATTCTTTATCTTGTTCCGATTTAATCGCACTATACTCAATTATAATTCAACTCCCTTCTTCTGGTTCTAAGGCCACAAGTGCCGCAACTATCGAGCTAGGTCGGGTCGGGCTGTTGTCATGCCTTGGAACTCATTTAAATCGGGTTTTATTTGGAGGCCCTCTGTTCGTGAGCCAAATTTAAGGTGCTCCCGCACACTATATTTGCTAAGCACCTACACCTATTTGATTATATGTTATTCTTCCTAAATGATGTTTTGAGTGTGTGTATGAATTAGTGTATCAATAAAGTATTGCATGACAAATTACAAGGTAAAAATCGAAAAATAAAATTGGTGTAGAACATATAAACCACACGGCCAACCCTTCATTTTTGGTTTAATTTTTCGTTTTAATTTTTGTAAATTGCATGCTTAAAATACTATGAATAAGATGTATATGAAAATATAATTAGTTTATGTTTTGAACTTAAAATGAAATTGCTATGAAATTTAAATGTTTTTAAAGTATTTGTGTGCTTGAAATTTATTGTTGTTATCTTTGTGTTTGAATAATTTACTTATGTTTGTTAATGTTTGTATATGATTTCACTTATGTTAAGTACATATATAAAATAAAGGAAAATAGTTATTGAATTAGAAGTATAAAAATCAAAAATAGAAATTTTGAATAACATATTAGGGGCCACGGTTTTTGTCTTAAATTTGGACCAATTTTTAGTTTTAATTTTTCTAAATAACATATTATGATTAGTCTAGGTAAATTAGACTTGCTATAAAAATTTGAGAAAATAAAACGATAATATAAAAATTTGAGTTAAAAGTGTTCTTTAGAAAATCATAAGTGTTCTTGAAAAATTCATAAGTGTTCTTCATTTTTAGCTAGTTTTGATTTATGATTTTTATAAGTTTTATTAAATTGTTGTTTTAAGTTACTAATAAATAAATACAATACTAAAATACATATGTTAATTAAGCTAAATCTTAATAATGAAAAAAGTTAGAAATTTAAAGTGAGTAAAAACACTATTCATAAATGAAATAAAATATTTAGTGAAAAATCGTAAACTAGTTAAATCACTTTAGTATAATTTAAATAATTAGTATATAAAAAGTTTAAGTCAAAACCGATGAATTAGAAAACGAAAATAAAATGAATTAGTGTTAAGTGTGCCACGGTTTTTGGAGCTAAATTGGACTTAGAATGAATTTGTCACTTTTTATTTTTATCACTTAAGTAATTTAATTAGTTAAAGTAATGAATTATTAATAAAAACAAAAAAAGAAATAAATAGCTATATATAAAAGGGGCTACGGTATTTACACTAAAAATGGACCTAATTTTGATCAAAATGAATTTGTCACTTAGTCACTAAAATTGATTAGTAATTAGGATTATATTAGATTGTATAAGGAATCGTTAATAAAAAGAATCAACGAAACCGATAAAAATAAACGTTACACGTATTAAAATGAACCACTTCGAGTGTTACTACATATGCTTAAATTTGGATGTGGACATACGGACTATTTAAAATGAATTACGACAACGCCGCTAAAACTTGAAACCGCTAAAATTTTAGTTAAGTATATGACTAAACGTAACCGACTTTTACTTTCAAAATATTATTTCAAATCACTAAGTACAAAACGAACTTAACGACTTTGAAATTAGAATTCTATACTTAGGAAATAAACTTGATTTTGTACCTAAATAAAATATCTTAAGGTATGAAAATTGTAACACCCCGGCCCCAACCAAAGGCCGGAATGTCATTCACGGTAGCTCGCCAGGCTGCGTATATGATGTGTCATTTATATACGTACTTATAGCCCCTGTTCATTTGCGTTTCTTTGCGTTTCCCGTGCTTTTATATGCGTTTCAGCTCCTATTTCTCTCCGTTCTGGCTCTGCTGCGTTTTTGTGTCTATTTTGTAGGTAAACGCAGCTATTTGGAGTTTAGGATGCTTTTTGGGAGGTTTCGTGAAGTTTCGTTGAGTTTCGTGAAGTTTCGTTGAGTTTCGTGAAGTTTCGAGGTGATTCGAGTTGGTTTCGTTGCGTTTCGGTTGCGCACGAGCCTCGTTTCAACGAATGAAGGTGTCCCGGGACCTTGGCACGGGATTTGAAGTTCATGTGATCATCCTAAGCCTTGTCCCTACCCCTTGGGACGACGTAGGCCTTGTCTCTATGCCTTGGGACGAGAAAGAAAGCAAGAAAAACTAAGTAGGAAAAGGAGGAATTTGAAGACCAAGCCTGAACACAACGGGACGGCTGTCCCTAGAGGTGTCCCGGTCGGGATGGTGGTCCCGGAGGTCGTGACTCGGTGTGACGCTCGTTGGCTTAAAATACATCGCCTATTCAAGGCCTAAAACATTATATTTTTGGACGAAATTTTGAGGGCACTTTTAGAACACTTTAAAGTACATTCTCACAAAAATTTAGGGTTTGATTAATTTTCCTTCTTGTATTTTGAATTCCCGACTCGAAAACGTTGTTTGATCATCCTATTTCGGTATTATTGTCTTTGTTCTTGCACTTTCTCTTTGAATTTCTGATTGGTTTTTGTTTATACTTCTCTCCTTTGTTTATCATTTCATCTTATATCATTGTTGATCATGTTTTCATCCATTGTTATTGATTTTGTTGTTGTTTTCATCATGAGTGAGTAGTCCTTTATCGAGGGAGAAAGGGTGATCATGGGTGAGTAGTCTAGGTCGATTTTGGTGATGTTTTGATGAGGGTTTTGCTTGTGATTTTGGTTGTCTTGTTTTGTTTGTGTTTGTTGATCCTTTGGCCAAGGATTAGTGAGCCTTTGCTACCCTTAAACTTAAGAACGAAAGCCTAGTTTAAGGTAGGGCACGAGACTAACCATTAGGACCCTCATGTGTAAGTCACAGAGCCCGCACTTGAGACCTAGAGGACGCTTAGGACCGAGAGGCCGAGCCTATTCCTTAGCACTTGCGATTCCCGACTCATTTCTATCACCAACCTTGACCCTAGCTTTGCCCTTGCTATCCCCGAATCCCTAGACTTTTCCCTTATCGTTTAAACCCCTTATTCTTTCGCTATAGCTTTAGTAACCACAATCACTCGAACCGAGACTAGAATCGTACAAAATAACCAACATTGCAACCTTCTCCCTGTGGATATGATACCCGACTTACCCTTGCTACCCGTTAGGGTTTGTTCGGATTTATTTTTGATTAGGTGACGTGACTAACCCTATCAGTACATCGCCCACAGACCAACACGGGCCCTTTCCAGCGCACTTTGTCCTCACTCGTGCGCATCCTGAGAACTTCCCAGGAGGTCACCCATCCTAAGACTACTCTCCAGCAAGCACGCTTAACTGAAGAGTTCTTAAGATGAGCCACCAGAAAAGAAGATGCATCTTGTTGATATGAGTAGTACTTACTATCCTTTTAAGCACTAGGTCACTTGAGCTTATCACATGGACCAATTCAACGGGGAACCCGGCCCGAATAACCTCGGACAACACCGGGTGTTACACACCCCCACTTGAAGAACGCAACGTCCTCGTTGCGCCTGGTAGCTACTTACAATATAGCATTCCAGAATCCTCCCCAACTAGGTGCGTACCTAGGATTCGACCACACGGCCAGTGCGCATCTGGGATTCGACCACACAAATACGGTTGCTCGATACCATTTGTAACACCCCCTGACCAACCAAAGGCCTAATGTCATTCACGGTGGCTCGCCAGGTCGCGTGACATCGCCCACGCACTCAACACGCCCTTTCCAACAAGACTTTGTCCTCACTCGTGCGCATCCTGAGAACTTCCCAGGAGGTCACCCATCCTAAGACTACTCTCCAGTAAGCACGCTTAACTGAAGAGTTCTTAAGATGAGCCACCAGAAAAGAAGATGCATCTTGTTGATATGAGTAGTACTTACAATCCTTTTAAGCACTAGGTCACTTGAGCTTATCACATGGACCAATTCAACGGGGAACTCGGCCCGAATAACCTCGGACAACACCGGGTGTTACAAAAATACTAAGTATAAAAATATAATAATAAATACTAAGTATAGAAAATATACTAAGTATAAGAATACATGTACGTATAAAATACGAATAAAATACGAAGTATAAAAATACGCATACGTATAAAGATACGTACAAATACGAAATACTAAAATACGAATACGTATAAAAATACGGTGAATAGTAAATACGATGAATAGTAAATACGATAAATAGTAAATACGATGAATAGTAAATACGATGAATAGTAAATACAATGAATAGTAAAATAATGAATAGTGAAAATATTTAAAATTTACGAACGGACTCAAAATAAATCATTAAGTCTTTCTATGTGTTTTGTTTACCTGAAGAATTGCTAGAACTAAAATTTCATTATACAAAGTTCGACGATATAATTAAGTTACAGAATTATCATTAGCTACGATTGAACAAGGAAATAAGAATTTGAGAAATGAACTACTTGAATAAAATACTTGGATTGTTCGCCATGTCGCGACTCTTGAATTCGAAGTTAATGAGGTAGCCGTCTATGGGGACTTTGGCTCCCTCCCAGAGTTGCTAAAGGCGATCTAATAATTTTTAAAATTATTATTTCGGTGCGGGATATACAACCCTAGGGATAGGGCATCCTTGATATCTCCGTGAGCCCATACTACGGTAATTGGAAACTCCAGCCCCACCCGGGGGTACCCGTCTAAGGTGATAGTCGAATTATTAGGTGACTACTTACTCGAGGGCGAGTATGATACGAACCTATCTATAGTGGTGTATGCATACATTAGACTCGGGATTTGGTACATCCTTATCACTTTAGGTATCTCTAGCTGTCGGACACGTCCGCTTTATCGGCCCTGATCGCTTCTGCGGACGTCTAGTATGTCAGCCACGTCCGCTTTGTTCGGCCCTGTCTACTATAGCGCATTTTACGCCTCGTGATGCTTCCGCCTCGCTAACGAACATTCTTTAGTTAACGTATGTTGAATGCATTTCCTTGTTTTGATTGGTTATTGTCTGAATGGCATGATTTCCTGAGTCTTGAGATACGATTTGCTTGAGAATGATTTTGTGTGAGTATTTGTACGTTATGCGATTTGATTTATACTCGTGCCTGAATCATCACGATTTCCTTACGTGTTTTAATTGCCTACCTGATAATTGTTTTATTTTATCTACTTCCTATATTGCATATGTTTTAGAATTACATGTGTCGAAAGAGTGTTGCGGGAAAATGATAATTGGTTAAATGCAAAATTTAGGGACTATTATTATTTTGAATGCTGGGGAGAGTTACCTTACTTATTTTGTACGCTTTTGAGAGAATGTAATCGAATAACTCTGCTTTATCTTAAACTCGTATTATGTATACAGAGTTTTATGACGATAACAGCTGGTTTTGTAATATATAGACTTAATTAATTTTCCGCCTTAGTTTAATTTAAGTCACGAAAAACCAGGTTGTTACAATCGTGGTATCACATCTCTCAGCCTCTGGTTAAATACTACAGGAAGGGATGGTTCAGCTTTCAATTCACGACAAAATAAGACATGAATGTGGTTTTAAAAGGTGGTCCATGCATGGATGATAGGTGGTCATGCTTTATTGTTGAAGCAATGGTATCCGTCTTTCTCTCAGGAATTAGACTAGTTGGCGTGCCCGTCCCCGTCCGGGCCATCTATCATAATTATTAAGATTTAAAAATAAGTATAAAATGTAATTTTTATATATTTTTTCTAGTTTATATATTTACCAATTATTATGATATAATTTTCTATGATATTTAATATGACAAAATTTCTAAAATATAAATACTAAGGCCATGTTCTTTTCGGCTTTTATCGTATTTAATATGATAATTTTCTAAAATCTATGATTTATCGTATTTGTTTTTGTTTATTTGCAAATTAATACTTACCTAATACTATTTTTTATTCCCTTAACTTATTTATTAAATCAACAATTATTTGACTTTTTAAAATTCTATGAATTACCATATTTCTTTTGCTCTTTCATTTTTTTTTTTAATATTTTAAAATATAACTTACTTATATTTTTTTCCCTTAACTTGAATATTTAATCTAATATATTTATGGCAAAATATGTATTCTTCAATTTTGGTATCCTACAATTTCAAGGATTCCAATTGTAGATTTAGTATTATATTTTAGATTACATATGTTAATTAGACTACTCCATCTTTTTTTCTTTTTTTTTTTTTTTTTTTTTGTTAATTACATATATTCTCTTTTTTGTTACGTTAAAATAGGGTAATAAAGAAATTGGAATTTTGTCATTAAATCAAACTTTACCCTATCATTATACTAAACATGTTTTTATTTATTTTTTTTTTTTTCTTAATTAGTAGATGTTCTCATACAAAATTGAGATGAACAATCAAATCAAAACTTAATACTATTAAACTAACTAAAAGATTATGCATTAAGCATTACAAATATTATTATACAACCATATCTAATTACTTGATTTAAAAATAAGATAATCGATAGATATTGTACATCACTTTTACCTTTCATGTTACATATTCTTACCTTTAATGTTACATATTCATTAGTTTTTCTATTGGGTTATAATCAAGTTTGTTCAATAAAAAACTTCAAATCTTGAACGTAAAATATAAATCTACAAAGATACAAAGAAAAAATCATGATAATTTAATCAAGCTATGTTTAAGTATCAAACATATATAGTAATTAAGAAATAAAAATATTCAAATTTTAAACACTTTTATCAAATACACCGCAAAAATTAAATTTAACACAAATTGTAATCATAATTAAAACATAATAAAGTAAAACTATTTAACAAATGCATTACCTAATCTAGCTAAAGTTTTTGATGTATATATATACAAAAAGGGATGGAGATTTACCTAAAAATTAAATAAGGTAATTATGTGTCATATAATTGTTTATTTTGAAATTATTATTTTTCTTCTCAATTAAAAACATCTTCAACTAATTTTTTTTTTGGAAAGTTCTAATATAGTAAAGATTTCAATTGTAGATTTAGTTTTATATTTTAAGTTACATATGTTAATATTTTTTCATCTAAAATCCTAGCAATAGTAGAATTATAAATAATACTAATATTAACTTTTTAGACCAATTATATTGTGACAAATGTCGACCATAGAGACCATGGTTTCTGCTTTATATATATATATTAGATTATGTGTCTAAGGTGCCAGTTTGGGTGTTATTTCCAGCACTTGACCCCCATTTTTGGTCCCTAGTTGCTCTCAGCAAGATTGCAAGGAAAATTGGGATTCCACTCTTTGCAGATTAGGTGACTACTTCTAAGGCAAGGCTTGGGTTTGCAAGAGTTCTGGTTGAGGTAGATGTAGCCCAGGAGGTCCCTGAGGTGGTTGTGGTTAACACACCCTTTAAGGAACAGATTGTCCAACGTGTAGAGTATGAATGGCTCCCCTATTTCTGTCATACTTGTAAGAGATTGGGTCATGAATCTGACAAATGTAGGCTTAATAAGCCAAAGATGGTGTATAGGCCAAAGGCTGTTGTGGTGGAGGAAAAGGCTATTGAGGGAAAGACTGTGGAGGAAGAAGAAGTGGTTATTCATACTCCTTCCTAGTAAGGGCTCTGTGGATGATCTGCGCATTACTGCTCTTAGGAAGGGTACAACTTCAAGGCTGAAAACCTCTGTTAGTGGTATGGTGCTGGTGAATAAGTTTAGTCATTTAGAGGCAGTTATGGGGGATGAAAATGTTATCAAGGAGATATATTCTGGTGATCAGGGTAGGGTGTCTTTGCCTATATCTCCTGATAAGTAATGAACATAGCTAGTTGGAATATTAGAGGCTGTAACACAGGATTGAAACAAAAGGAGCTCATCAAGTTTAGTATGAGTAATAAGGTAGACATTTTTGGTATCTTGGAAACTAAGGTTAAAGCAAATAAGGCTGCTGCCATTATTAGGAGTAAATTTTAAACTTGGAATTTTTATAATAATTATGATTTTCATAACAATGGTAGGATTTGGCTCCTTGTGAATCCTAGGACTTCTAAAGCTGATATTCTTGCAAAGGTGATCAGTATTTGCATTGCAAAGTCCTGCATTATGCTTCTAATAAGCACTACTATGTGACTATAATATATGGCTCTAATAATTCTGGGGATAGAGAGAGATTGTGGCTAGACTTATAGAGCATTGGTTCATCTATGCAAGCCAGCTGGATTGTGATGGGGGATTTCAATGTGGTGAGATACAAAGAAGATAGATGTGGAGGTCATGTTCCAACTCAAAAGGATATGGATGATTTCAATGCTTGTCTTATGCAATGTGAGCTTACTGATATGGTTAGTAAAGGCTGCCAATTTAGCTGGACTAACAATCAACTGGGTGGAGCTAGGTGTTGGTCAAAGATTGATATAGCTCTTATCAATGCTGAGTGGATTTCTTGTTATCCAAATTCTTTTGCTACTTATCTACCTTCAGGGGTCTCTGATCACTCCCCTATTCTGGTATCTTTGCCTGATAAAAAGAGCAGTCATAGTACCTTCAGTTTTCTGAATTGTTGGGAAATGCATGAGAAGTTTTAGCAGCTTGTAACAAATGCTTGGGCTTTGCCTTTCCAGGGGACTCCTATGTTTGTTTTGTTTGAGAAAATGAAGAGGATGAAGCAACAACTTAAGACCTTAAATGGTCTTTTGTACTCCAATTTGACTCAAAGGGTGGAGCAGTCAGATCTTTTGCTGAAGGACTTACAAGTGCAGTCTGTTACTAGCCCTATGGATGAAAGCCTAATGGTGAAAGTGCAGGAGGCTAAGGAGAAATGTATTCATCTCAAAAAGGCTGAGGAGAGTATGTTGAGACAAAGGGCAAAACTAACTCATATATCTCAAGGGGGTGGAAATACTTCCTATTTCTTTTGGAAGATTGCTGAAAGGAAACACTTTAATAATATTGGGCAAATATTAGATATGAATGGCCACTGTCATGAAGGTGAGGAAGAGGTTGCTCAGGCCTTTATAGGGTATTACACTGCTTTGCTTGGTACTTCTAAAGAAGTTCAGGCCCTGGATGAGGATTTTATAAGGAGTAAAGGGTGCTTGGAGACTGCCCAAGCTGACTCATTGATCAAGGAGGTTACTGTTGCAGAAATTCATGCTGCCTTATGGGACATTAATCCTAATGTTAGCCCAGGACAAGATGGCTTCAATTCTGGTTTTTTTTAAAAGTAGCATGACATACTGTTCAGGCTGATTTTGTGAAGGCCATACTAGATTTCTTTAGGTCCAGGAAAATGCTCAAGAAAACCAATGTGACTGTGGTTACTTTGATCCCGAAGAAGGAGAATGTTTCTTTTATCATGGAGTATAGACCCATATCCTGCTGTTCTACTGTGTACAAGACTATTAGTAAGATTCTTGCTAATAGGCTTAAAGTTGTTCTTCCCTCTTTGATTGGGCCTGAGCAAGCAACTTTCGTCAGTGGTAGAAGTATATTTGATAACATAATGCTCTCTCAAGCTTTGGTTAGAGGCTATACCAGGAAAAACATTTCTCCTAGATGTTTAATCAAAGTTGACATCAGGAAAGCTTTTGATTCCTTGAGTTGGTCTTTTATTTCATCTGCTCTGCATAGCTTTGGTTTCCCTGAGCTGTTTATAGATTGGTTGATGGTGTGTATTTCTTCCCCTCAATATACTTTGAAGATTAATGGTTCCACCCATGGTTTCTTTGAAGGGAAGCAGGGCATCAGGCAGGGGGATCCCATCTCTCCCTATATTTTTGTTCTTAGCATGGAAGTACTATCAAGGTACTTCAGAGATATTCCAAGAGTCAAGGGATTTTCTTATCATCCTCAATGCTCTAGACTTGCTTTAATACACCTAGTGTTTGCTGATGATCTCATGATCTTCACTAGGGGTGATGTGCCCTCCATCAAAACTGTAAATTAAATAGCGTAATTGATTTGTTTTTTGGTAGGACTCGACGCGTATGTTGAGCGAGCGGAAGAGGAGCCTGAAACCAGCCCTGATCAAATTTGGTTGGAAGTGAGCGAAGGGTTTAGAAAAGGGGCGGTTTATGGACTCGGCAACGCAGCCGAGTATATTTACGAAAAGAGAAACCGCAGATTATCGACAGTGAGCGACTCTATCTACACGCCGGGAGTTGTCAGGCAATTAGAAGATCGCGTTGCTAATCAAGACGAATGCCTTTCAGCTCAAGACAAGGAGCTCAGGCTGATGAGGGAACAATTGCAGCGGATGCAGACCTACTTTGAGCAGTGTAACCCCGAGATTCCTCCCCACTATCCTGACCCTAGAGACCCTCATGGTGGTGGCCCGAGTAGTGGAGCATCTGTTGCTTTCAAGCGTAGAGTATCTCTTTTCGGTTTGTGCAAACTTCTAGTCATGTTGAACATGTTTAATTAGTTATTAAAATGATGAATTATGTGTTGCAGTACAAAACTTGATGGTGAATTCATGTACGAAACTTGATTTCGGTTTGAAAATGTCGAAATTGTATGGTTGTTTATGTAATACCCGATGTTGTCCGAGGTTATTCGGGCCGGGTACCCCATTGAAGAGGTTCATGTGTTAGCTCAAGTGACATAGTGCTTAAAAGGATTGTAAGTACTACTCATATCAACAAGATGCATCTTCTTTTCTGGTGGCTCATCTAAAGAACTCTTCAGTTAAACGTGCTTGCTGGAGAGTAGTCTTAGGATGGGTGACCTCCTGGAAAGTTGAAATTGTATGGTTGTTTATACCGTTGAATTTGCAGGTTTACTGAGTTTGGTTATTAAATTTAGTTCGGGGAGAACATGAAAACGTGCAATAATCGTAAATTTACAGTAGCTTGGCGACTGAAATAGGATGTCTGGCGACCGATTTTCCGTCGACAAATTACGCAATACACGTAAAATTACAGTAACTTTGCGACCGACATTTTGGTATTGGCGACCGAATATCTTTTTGTAGATACCCGTATCCGCACCCCCCAAAAAACAAACCCGATGACGAAAAGAACTTTCATGCATGCTTTTAAATAAGACGAAACGGTACAAAAGTGTCTAAAACATGTTTAGTCATTTTTAGTGTATTAATTTGAATTTGCATAATCAAAAAAATGAATGTCATTCTTAGTCAATATTAGCACAACACGAGCACAATGCAGGAACGTCTTACCAAAACGACCCACAAAAATAGCCCAACTAGCTACAAAACGGCCCAAATACACAAAAACGACCCAAAACGCACGCTAGCGCAACACGCAAAACGGGCCAAAGTGCGTCCCGTGTCACATTTTCACAAAATTAGACTCTACAATACCGTAAAATAATATGCTTCAATATTATTTTATTTCGAGCCAAAACCGAAAAACACGACAAAAACCGAAGCACGAAAATCAAAATTGGACCAAAAACCAATTTGGCCCAAAATATCCAAACAAAACACCATCATTACCCTAATCATACGTCACTTAACCAAAGGCGGCATAACAGCACACCAAAACAAAAATAAAATCGCCTGTTGACAGGCGATTAAAATTTAAATCGCCTCAGGCGATTATCTTTTTCTTTGTTGCCCGCAGCCTTTTGTTTTTCTTACAAATTCCAGCCCAAACAAAATAAAAATCGCCTGTACCCAGGCGATTTATATATTATCCACATTCAACTCAGCCAATCTCTATAAATAATACCCCTTATGTTCATTCTTAAGGGCCGGTTTTTAAAAACACATACACTCCTCAAAAATACACTTATAAAATCCACTCAAAAATACCGTCTTTGCATTTTCGAAAGGTAAACATTTTACCTACGTTTTGGACGTTTGAGACTCGGACAAAGGGGTTACATTAACCCCAACCCGATATTGGCATTAGCGAACCGTATTCGTAATTCGGTTGTAGCAATTCGGATTCAGAATCCGTCTAAACCCCGTCAATATCGCATAAATAACGACTCAATATCACTAAAGCAAACCGACGACACTTTTATAATTATGCAAGTCCTCATTCATGCATTAAATTACGACTAGATCACGGATTCGACACTAAATTGTACCGTTTCAATTAGTCTTTTAAGCATGCAAAACCGAGGGTTTTCCATAAATTCTTAGGGTCAAATACGAGGTCGGAAAATAACGTTTATTGTAATAATTCAGTCAATGAATTATTATTTAACGTACATTTCCTATAGCAGAATGTCTTAGCTTTGACGTTTTATATTATTTATGCATTTTTACCGAGTCATACATATTCGCTCTTGTACGTAGCGTCATTTTAGCCCAAATATCGAAATTAAGCAAATGTTTTCAAATTAGTAGAGACTACTTTTACGTAGGCTTTTTTATTACTGTTTTCAAAATACATTTTGTCAAAACTTTCGAAAAGTAACCTCACTCCGAACCCCTTCTCTGGTTTTAAACCTCAGATAGATAGGTATCGACGCACCTTGAAATCTGAGACACTCGTGTCTTATATTTTAAGATGCGTTGAATAGTTTCCAAATTCCTTTAATATTTGGTGGCGACTCCGAAAATACATTTTCAAAAAGGATTTTTTACTTTTCTTTTTGGTCACAAATTCATGCAATGATCTCCCCCATTTTTACAAACTTCGCACTTTTTCCTGCGAGGCGCATTCCACCGCCGCTTCACTCGGCGAGGCTCGAGGCCTTGTATGGCGTCGATAGGTTTCTCCCTTCCCGGCACCTTCAAGACGATGTTTAGACTATCCTCCTGATTCATAACCACACCCGTCGAGGGACGGCCCCTAGTAACGCTCGCTTCATAAGTGAGATAACTCTGGACACGTCGATCTCTCACCCCTCCACGATTACAAGTACGGCATCCGTACAAACGATCGTAACCAGCCAAACTCGAACGCTCTAGGACCCGTATTGAATTCACACCTAACACGTGTGCAATCTTACGGATAACCCTACCTAAACGTTGCGAGAATGGCCAGAGGGAACCTTACCCTATTAACCAAAAACCTGTGTTTATATGTACAAGTGTGAAGCTATAGTGCCCTCACTATAGTCGTCTTTCAAAACAATTGCATGCAAAAACATTTCCTAGGCATTATACATTTAAAATACGTCCATTTTGAAAATACATTTTCAAACTCTTTTTCAAAAGGTCATGCTTTTAAAATAATACAGTCAAGGTCATTGGCCTATAGTCATTTGAACCTGACAAGTGATATGCCGCGACATTTAAAACCGATCGAAAATAATTACTACATTTCCAATCTTTTTCAAAACGTAAATGAATTATGCGACTGACGTATCGTCATAATACATTTATTGCTAAAAACATTTCACAAAGCAAAAACCCGAATATGTCAATTCATTTCGGATATTTTAAACGAAATTTACTTTTAATACTTTAGAATTAGCTCTAAGTCGAGTGACTCATTAGTCATCCCGATTTTAAAATGATCTTTTTCTCAAAAACAAAAACGCGGGCTCGTTCAGATGCGAACCCGTTCATTCACACTTTTGAATCGGGTGACTTATCGTCATTTTGATTTAATATCCTGAGTCACACATAAAAGGCGAGCAAGTAATCGCCTTTTACCCAAATTTAACATCCTCAGATCGACTAGCCTATCGCTACTTCGGTTTGATCCTTTTTATCATCATCTAAATGATAAACCCCTAGCAACATACCGCTAAACTGGGTTAATCTGGTTATGATCATACAAATTTTCCTACCTCGAGATTAGGGACGTGTCGATATGCCCCTACCTCAAAAGCTTCCCGTGTCATTTCAAAAGCTAAAAACACGAGTCGAGTCATGCACCCACTTTTTACACTTTTTGCTTTTCTTTGGTTGTGAATGCGATTTTTCGTTGAGTCTTTTCTTCCCTTTTAGAATCACTAAAGGTTTGAAACTTTGTCAGGTTCACTCATTGAAAAAAAATACTGGATACACGACGGACTAAGGATCGCCACCTAAACCCTCGCCCACCACCAAAGAAGCGCGCCTACAACAGATCAAAACCAAAAATCGTCATGGCCCTGCAACACGATGAAGGTTTCGGTGGACCGCCACCACCTCCCCCAGAGGTAACCGCCGAGCAAGTCCGACAACTCAATGACAGAATAGCTAGCCTCACTGCAACAATTGAGCAAATGGGTATCATGCAAAAATTTGAGGCAGAGAAGAACGTCGCGCGCCTTGCCGAAGAATCCGAACGAAACGCGAAAAGGATTCGAACCATGGAAGAACGCCTTACAAACTCCAGGGGTTACTCCATACACCAAGAAAATGAGCACATCCCAAAGAACGTCAGGTCCATGCTACCAGACAAGCTAGCACTCAGCGATCTTCCCATTTTCAAAGGTCACGAAAGCCCGCTCGTACATGTCAAAGCTTTCAAGGCTAAAATGGCCATCATGGGTGTCGAACCCCCCGCATGGGCCACATTATTTCCGCATTCGCTGGATGCACAACCCAGGGCATGGTTCTATGCTTTAGAGCCACACAAAACCGGTAGTTTCGAGGACATAACGGTTGCATTCGATTTATAGTACCGGGACAACAACGACATCCAAGTCTCGCTACGTACTTTGGAGGTCCTGACTTAGAAGGACAATGAAGGGTTTACCGAGTACCTGACACGTTGGAAGAAACTCTGTGCTCAAATAGCTAACCGCCCAAGGGACACTGATTTAATCACTAAATTCATCAACAACCTCACTCCTGCATACCAACAACACCTACGGTACGGGAATTTTGACAACTTCTCAACACTCAGCGTCGTCGGTGAACTCATTGAAGACGACCTCCGCAAAGAAAATAGGAATAAGAGTACGGGTCGCGGATATCAAGGAAGCTCGTCTCGAGCCACTGCCAAAGTCGAGCCCATACATGCTATCAACGCACTGGACGCACTAGAGGCACCGCCGGTTTTTATAACACCCCCAAGGCCTGCCGCGCCTCCGCCAAAAGCATCATACTCACCTGCGGTTCCCAGCTCGCTAAAAGCGCGACGAAACTTTGACCCAATATACATGACTTACTCAAAGGCACTACAGAAGCTTGTGAGCCGCAATGTACTTCAACCCATAGGACCTACTAGCGAGCCTCCCCCAGACAAGAAACCGAAGTCATCGGATCAGAACGCATACTGCGAGTTTCACAGAGGAAAAGGGCACGACACCGAACAATGTTTTCGCCTAAAGAACATAGTTCAGGACTTGATCGACGACAATACTATTGTGAAGCCCAGCCCGAACCCTAAGCCTTCAAACCAGCTCAATCCTTTGCATAACCATGCTATATTTGTAGGGACACATCCTATCATCGACTGCTCTAATCTGATCGTCTCAAATGATCACGAAGTCAACGGCATAATCTGATCGTCTCAAATGATCACGAAGTCAACGGCATCTGGAATGCTTCCGACGATGAAGCCGACAATGACGACATCCGCATGTGTCTCCAAAACGAATCCTTCGAGGAAGAAACCAAACCTCGCCGCCCACCAGGCAAATACGGAGAATTACGTCACAAGTACCCAATCAGGCTATCGGATAGTGATGACGAAGTAGCTTACCTGACGCGTTCTGGGCGCCCATACCGAGCTTCTCTGGAATTACTTGAACCTCGAAATCTCCCACCAAGGTTGACTACTCAAGAGAAAAACAAGGGAATAATCATAGACGAGGATACGCCGCCTACTTCGCCTACCGCAAACCCACCCCCAAGCACCGCTCCTACAAGCTCTACTACGTTACCCGCAAGCATTGCTTCTACGCCGCCAGCCAGCAATGTATCATTACCCAAAACTAATCCTGCACCCACACCGCCAGTTAATAAGATAGCATCATCAAGCACCACCCCGACACCTTTACCTACACCTAAGATCGGAGACACGCTCCACAAACAACTCAACAAGACAAAGGCAGACATTTCAATCTGGCAGCTCTTAAGAGACTCAATGGGACATCGTGAAGCCCTTTACCAAGCATTACAGGTCACCCCAATGACATCGGAAATGTCTCCAGAAAAACTTATCAGTAAAATTACACGTGAATGGCAGGCTAACGCCGTCACCTTTTCGGATAAGGACCTCCCTCCGTTCGGTGGCACGCACAATCTACCTCTCTACATCAACGTGGAATGCCACGGCATGACATTGCCGGTCGTCCTCATCGACAACAGATCTGCAGTCAACGTCCTACCCCTGGAGACAGCAAAAAAACTAAGGATTAAGGAGAATGATTTTATTCCATGTACCGACGGTGTCAGGGCCTACGATGGAACACGTCGCAGCATAAAGGGAACCATCTCCTTTCCCATCACAACATGACCCGTCATGAGAAAAACCGAATTCCAGATCATTGACATACTCCAACCTATAACATGTTACTAGGCAGGCCTTGGATTCACGCTACCAAGGCAGTCACCTCGACCCTACACCAAAAAGTCAGGCTACCTTTAGACGACGAGATCGTCACCATCGACGCCTCAAACTTCCGAGCTACTCTTAAACAACATAAAGTTAACAACAGTACCGCAGAGATAAACGCCGATCCAGCCGATGACATGTATGGTTTCGACTTCGACTTCGACATCTGTACCATGACTCGTGAAGAAGAAATCGCTACGCTCTACGCCAAGGACAACAACAATAAATGGCCCACCATGGGTCTATCTTATGTGCCATGGTCATATGAAGTTTCTCACGGTTGGGAAGCATACAACGATCGCAAGAAGTATCACGATTTCTACTTGCAGCCATACCACATCTTCCCCAGCAACTACTTCGTCAAAGAGGGCACTAGCAAAGTTCCTAAGGACATATCCACATACACCATCGCCGAGATTGAGCTCATCTCCGACATCATACGCAGCCACAATTTCAACCCCACAGACCTAATCATCCCCTTCGAAGAGAAGACGCACGACGGATGGTCAAAGACTCTCAAGTGGACCGACGAACAAGACCGCACCTTCAAAATCATTACCGGTCAAGGCTACACCTTCGAAAATTCCGACTCTGACCAAGATGAAGACAACACCCCCAAGACCGTCGTAGAGTTTAGGCTCTCGCGTCGTCATTTTAAGTCATACACCCCAACTAAGCCCCCGGGCTATCTCCCTGATGTAATCAATATAGCTAAGGAACTAGAGTCATTAAGGTTATCCAAAGCTCCCTCGTCTGAGCTATCTTCAAATGTAACCGCTTTTGATAACATTAATAACATGAAAGTTTTTGGTTAATCTTTGCCTCATTTAAAATTTACATATTCTAATGATTGCAATAATTTTAAACAAAATAACATTGCATTTATATAGATACATTGCAAGCATTGTCTCAAAACCCGAACATGACCCCATCATTGAAGACACAACAACCATCAACATAGGCACGCCCGAAGAACCTCGAGAACTGCAGTTGGGGGCTTCTCTAAGCATAGAAGAAAGGACCACATACACCAAGCTCCTCACAGAATTCAAGGACGTCTTCGCATGGTCGTACAAAGACATGCCCGGCATCGACCGCGAGATAGCTGAACACCGCATCCCAATCAAGCAAGGTAGCAAACCTGTCAAACAAAAACTCCGACGAATCAAGCCAGAATGGTCTCTCATGGTCAAAGAAGAGATCGAAAAGCAACTACAAGCTGGGTTCATCCAAGTCATTGAATACTCTGACTGGGTCTCCAACATGGTTCCAGTTATGAAGAAAAACGGCAAAATACGGGTATGTGCCGACTTTCGAGACCTAAACAAAGCCTGCCCAAAAGACGACTTCCCTCTACCTCACATGGACATTCTAATCGACAATACAGCGGACCACGCCCTACTCTCGTTCATGGATGGATATGCAGGTACAACCAAATCAAAATGGCAACAGACGACATGCCAAAAACTACTTTCGTAACCCCCTGGGGAACATACTGCCACACAGTCATGCCATTTGGGCTAATCAATGCCGGCGCTACCTACCAACGCACTGCTACCACCTTGCTCCACGACATGATGCATAAGGAGGTCGAGGTATACGTCGACGACATGATCGTAAAATCAAAAGAAAGGGATGACCACGTCACAAACCTTCGGAAATTCTTTGCGAATCGAGCGACTAAATGCGATTAAACCCACGTAATGCACCTTTGGGGTCACATCGTGCAAGTCATTGGGTCGCGTAGTAAGCGGTAGCGGGATCGAAATGGGCAGACCAAAATCAAAGCAATAATGGGCAGAAGCCGCCAAGCAACATCGACGAAATAAGGAGCTTTTGGGACAAGTCCAATATATCTCGGGTTATCGACAAACTCACCATGATTTGCGAACCAATCTTCAAAAAGCTGAAGAAAGAAGAGCATACGAAATGGGACGACGACTGTCAACAAGCATTCGACAAAGTCAGGAGCCTGCTTACAAATCCACCCGTTCTGGTACCTCCACAAAAGGACTTGTCACTATCGCTATACTTAACGACCACGCCAAACGCTATGGGCGCCATGCTCGCCCAGGAGGTCGACAACGAAGAGCGAGCCATTTACTACATTAGCAAGAAATTCCACGACTACGAAACTCGGTATGAACCAGTCGAGAAAAGCTGCTTCTCACTGGTCTGGGCAACCAAAAAGCTCAGGCACTACCTACTCACTAGCACAACAAGAGTATACTCCTTAATGGACCCTCTCAAATACCTATTTGAAAAACCGGTCCTAAACGGGCGCATGGCCAGGTGGACTTTATACCATGCGTACGAACTTAAGTACCTCCCTCTGAAAGTAATCAAGGGAAGAGCAGTTTCGGACTTCCTCGCAGAAAATGCTATCATTGAACAACCCACGATCGATACAATGTCATTTTCCGACGATGGAATCTTTGCCGTAGAAAAGGAATACTGGCAATTATACTTTGACGGAGCATCAAACTACCGCGGCTACGGAGTGGGAATACTCCTAATATCCCCAAACGGCGACCATACACCACTCTCAATCAAGCTCGACTTTAGCGTCACAAACAACACCGCAGAATACGAAGCCTGCATTTACGGCCTACAAGCAGCAATCACCCTCAAAACAAAGAACCTTCGCGTGCAAGAAGATTCATTCCTTATCATAAACCAGGTAACAGGAGCATGGAAAATCATGAGCGAAACCCTCACCAAATACCAAACAAAAGTACAAAAACTCCTAACCAAATTCGACTGCGTCGAATTCTATCAACTCGCAAGGGAAGAAAACCAATTTGCCGACGCACTGTCAAAACCCTCATCCCTTCTCAACATGCCACCAAACATGAAGTTACTACCCATCATCGTCGAAAGACGAGACGAACCAGCGTACATCCACACCGTTGACATAGACGAAGCCGAGTAAACAGAGCCTTGGTATCAAGCCATAATCAATTACAAAACAAGCAGCACTTACCCACCCGACACCGATAAACGTGGTCAGAGGGCCAATAGACTCCTAGCCTCCCAGTTCGTGCTAGAAATGGGACAACTGCTCAAGAAGACACCACAGGGCACGCTACTCATGTGTGTCGAATACAAAAAGGGCCAAGAAATCATCGCGCAAGTTCATGACGGCGAATGCGGACCCCACATGAACGCTCGAGCACTCTGAAAACAGATTCTACGATTAGGATGGTATTGGACAACCATGGAAGCAGACTGCATCCAATACGTCAAGCACTGCCACAACTGCCAAATTTTCAGCAACGTACAACACGTACCCCCTGCACCACTATACAGCCTAACCTCGCCCTGGCCCTTTTCAACTTGGGGCATCGACGTAATAGGAAAAGTCCACCCCATCGGAGCAGGAGGTCACTGTTTCGTACTAGTGGCAATCGACTACTTTACAAAATGGGTAGAAGAAGCATCTTTTCGCACCCTTGGCTCCAGGGAAGTCGCCAAGTTCATCCAGACAAACATCATATGCCGATATGGCATACCCCATGAGTTCATCAGCGACCAAGGCTCGCACTTTCAACGCGAGACAGAAGCTATACTCACAAAATACAACATATAGCATCACAAATCCTCACGCTATCGACCCCAAACCAATGGAGCCGTTGAAGTAGCAAACAAGACAGTCGTCACCATACTCGAGAAGATGATCGACAGTTGCAAAGATTGGCCTAACAAGATACCGTATGCATTATGGGGATACCGCACAACCATTCGCACACCCACAGGCATGACGCCCTATTTCCTCACCTACGGCATGGAAGCCGTCCAACCAGTGGAAATAGAAATACAATCATTACGCATACTAATGGAAAGTAGCATCCCAGAAGCAGAATGGGCCCTGAACGCTACGAACAACTCATGCTCTTGGACGAACGTCGACTTCACTCCCTGAGCACCGTACGAATGTACCAAGCACGATTACAACGAGCATTCAACAACGCGAAACATAAAAGTAGGTGATCTCGTACTAAAGTTAGTCCGAGCACCACTTCCAATCGACCCACGAGGAAAGTTCAAGCCTAACTGGGCTGGACCCTACCTCGTCAAGGAAATCTACACAGGCGGAACAGTCAAATTAACCGATTTGGATGGGCAAGAGTTTAACCTCGCAACTAACCTTGACCAACTCAAAACATACTATCCCTAAAAACACCCTGCAATGTATCTATTAAAATGCAAAATTTTCTAAAAACGCAATCATTGGACCGACATGTCCTTAAACATGTACTGGACCGGCATGTCCTTAAACATGCACCATGGGCCGGCATGCCCCTAAACGTGCATCCTCAAACACAACTCATGGGCCGGCATGTCCTTAAACATGCACATTCACCACAAAAAAAAAAAGCAAAAAGCAAACACAACTCTTGGGCCGGTATGCCCCTAAACGTACACTCCCGAACTACGCCGGTTTGATTCCATTTTTCATGGATACGTAGGCAGCTTTGCAAAAGCACAACCGATATTCAACACAAAAATGTCTCGTCCAAAGCTTAAAAAAGTCAAGGACATAGTCACCACAAATACTCGCCCCATAACCTGAAAGGTTAAAATAGGGCGACATTCAACACAAAAATGATTCGTCCAAAGCTTAAAAAAGTCAAGGACATAGTCACCACAAAAACTCGCCTCATAACCTGAAGAGTAAAAATTAGGCGACATTCAACACAAAAAGACACGTCTAAAGCTTAAAAAGGCTGAGGATATAGTCATCACAAGATTGTTCCATAACCCAAAGGGTAAAAGGAACAACATTCAACAATAAACGACAAACCCAAAGCTTAAAAAGTCGAGGGAATAGTCAATACAAAACTTCCTAAAAACAAAAAACCATGCTTACACTCTAAACTTTGAAAAAAGGATTAGAACAAAGGAATCTTACACAGAATAATAAGCAAAATGAGGCAAGGTCGTAAGCAAAACCTGAGTTTTATTAATCTTAAAAGAAACGATTACATTTTTGGATTTTTCAAACAGGAGCATAACTACGGCATTAGAAATACACTAACAACACTACAATATATATTACAATACAAATCCCGGCATGTACATCGGGTTTAGGATAGACAATATAATACATAATACAACATAATACAACATAGTATGAACATAATACTTACAACACCACACAAAAACTACACAGATTATCATCATCAAAGCAGACTCGAAACTCTTCAGCTGAATGGAGGAGCACCAACCCTCAACCCCTACGGCGATCCCCAACATTGCCATGGCGACCTGGAGCGCCCGGCCCTAGTACGCGCCGACGGCCGAACACACACTCCGCCGCTGAGAGAGGCACTGAGCTCGAAGCATCACCCCCACCACTGTTGCGTCCGAATCGAATCGGGTCGTAGGCAGACGTCGGCGGAGGCTCGTTAAGCTCTATGGCACGAAGACGAGCCCTCTCATGAGCACTTTGAGCAACGGTCCATTTAACATAGGCCCTTGATACCCGGATCGTCCCAGGAGTACCAGCCACAAGCCACTTAGGGCGCATGATCCAACCACCTGCCCACTCGTCAGTCACCTGGTTATTTAACATAACCATATCCTGCACCTTGGTGTCCTGGCCTGGAATGAACTGCGCATACCCTATCTGTCGCCTCACCCGCAAGGGATGGATGTAAACACCCATCTCAAACCCGCACATGAAAACTCCAGAGGGACCATCGCCTACTGCACTCGCCGTCACATCGACCACTCCCCACAATGGCACCGACCAACGGATAGCAGTCGACCTCACAAACTCGGGGAAATAGTCATTAGGACGGTCATTTGGACCCAACCACCGCATATAACGGTTGGTAATGCCTCCTGCGACATACTCGCCGTCGAAGCCGAAGTCGTTCAACACATTCAGACGCTCCATCAACCAGACTTGAAGGATCAGGGGACATCCTCTATACGCATGCTCCCTATTACCTGCCCTGTCATCCAAGCCAAGGATCGTCTCTGCCAAGATCAAGGTAGAAGGATTGCAACCCAGCTCCATCTGCTGAATAACGGCGATTAGACGCGGATCTCCCAACGATCCCTCGGACACAGAGTCCGGAAACATGTAACGGTGTACCAAGCAAAAGGCCAACGCCCTCTTCCTGGCCACGGCAGAGATATTCCCATTCTCATGGTTCCTAAACCACTGACACAAGCGATAGAGGTTGATACGACTCCCAACAAATAACTCTTCCACCTCGTCACGGGTCATCTGAAGGTAATTCTGTACTTGCCTCTTATAGCCAAGCTCCTGCCTGACGCACACAGGCAGGCTAATACGAACCCACCCGCCAATGGCCCCGAACTCCTCAATTAAAGAGCAAACCTCTCCGCAAGGAAAGCGGAACACATGCAGGCTCGGGTCCCAATACTCAAGACAAGCATCCAGGAACTCGTACTCCATTCGAACCTGCCTTAGCCCACGAAATACGCCAACGCCACAATCCTTCAAGTGCCTCTTCTCCAACCCCGACAACGACGCACACCAACGACGCAAGTTTCCTTCAAAATTCTCCATATTTCGACAAACGTTCCATAAATATTATGAATATTTTTGGAATATCGAGAATGAGAAGATGAAAGGATGAGTTATTTGAACTAACCTACCCCTCCTTTTATAGCCGAGATTTGCAAAACAAAGTACAACACAAAAACATAAACGCTAGTTTACAGGCGATTTTCTTTTTGTTTCCTGACAAAATTATTCGATTTCTTACACTCTTACACACCTACACCCTACCCTTTTAACTTATTACCCTCAATTACCTTTTTACCGACCTCATAGTCGACGTTTACGGTCCCATCGCGTCGTCTCGATTTGCGTAATCGGCTCCCGTCTTTCATATTTTTCGTATTCACAAAACACGATAATCACACAAAAATTAAACGCTACACAAAACACAACTTTCGCATTCGCAATTTTCGTCTCAAAACGTCGTTTTAGCTCACATTTTTACAAAATCAAAAGCGTCTTTTTACGAGTCTAAAATATTTTCTAAACAACATTTTTCAAAACTCTGCATTTGCATTTAGTTTAATCATAAACGAGTCGGTCTCAATCGAGACGCATGCATATGTTTACGACTAACGACTTTTTGCAGGTACGCTCGCAAATACGCAAGGATTTCAGGCCCAGCCACAACCTGAGCACGCATTTTTCGCGACAAGACAAAATAACTGAAACCTAAGACGCCATGCGCAGAGCTTTCGGCCATAAGCAAAGCCCAAACAACCACTTATAAACACCTACAAAACACCAAACCCACAAACACAAGCCCAAAGTACACAACCGTATATACAAGTCCTAATACATAAGCCGCCACATACAAATCCATATACTACATAAAAAGTCACGAGTACAAATGTACATGTACAACAAGTCCAAAACACAAGAGTCCAAATCTACAAAACAAGCCCAGGTCACAACTAGAGCCTACGACGACTGGTCACGACGCTCGAGCGCAGCACGCAACGACTCGATCTCCGCGCGATAACCAGCCATCTCCTGCTCGCGCCACACAAAGCTCTGCCGGACTCGCCGGCTCCTCGCGTCACGCGACCTCCAACTCGACCCGCGACCTCGCCCCCTCCTCAGCCCTGACCCTGGCTAAGTCACGTCGCGTGTTAGTCGCCTCCTTCTCGCTCCTGCAAGCCTCAACCACATTCTCATTCACGAGGGCCCGCCACCGGTTCGCTGTCCGCCACAACCTCCTGTGCGCATCAGCCGTCACCTGCACAAAACAAAAGAAATACTCTTAGCTTTCTAACCTGGGGGCTATAACCAAAAGCTGCTTCAACAAAGTTTGAATAATGATTTTACAATAAAATCTAACTCAAACTGGGGGCTATAATCAAAAGCTGCTTCAAACAGAGTTTGAATAATGATTTTACAATAAAATCTAACTCAAACTGGGGCTATCATCAAAAGCAGGTTTCAATAGAGTTTGACTAATGATTTTCATCCTAAAAACCTAACTCAAACTGGGGGCTATAATCAAAAGTCACTTCAGCAAAGTTTGAATAATGATTTTAGAATAAAATCTAATTCAAACTGGGGGCTATATACCACATAATACTCCACGATAAACAAAAACAGCAGAATACCTTCTTCTCGCGTGGGTCCCAACTCTCAAGGCCCGCATCGGTCACCACGGACATACACGCTGGCAACACGATCGAATGCTGGCAACCCTCGTGCTCAACCAGCAGATCCTCGACGAACGGAGGAAACTGGAACTCAAGGTCAGGAACACGTCGCTACAAAACAAAAACAGGGTAAATTTTTGCTTTTGAAACCAAAACACATGAGCAAAAAAGCAACAGCAAAGCATACCTCGATCACAAAGATCGCAAGCGGGCACGCTGCGGCCCAAGTCACGAGTCCTCAACCTGGCCGCAGCAGGAGCCTGATCGACCGCGTGATACATCGCCACGACGCCATTATTAGCGTCGGGCGTCTCCACAAACAAAACCGAGGGCGGAGGTGCAGATACGATGAAACCGCGCCAATTGCTCACAGACAGACGCTCACCCAAGCTCCAGTACGAGCCGTACTGAGTCTCAATGTACAGCCGCCGTCCGTCAAGGGGGGCAAATCGGGCTGCAATCGACGGAGGAACGTCGGCAAAGTCCCTCCAAGGGTCGCGAACGAACTGTGAAACAAAACCGAATTATAAACTACAAAAACAAACACAAACCCAAACACGAACTACAAAAAAAAAAAAAAAAAAACAAAAAAAAAAAACAAAAAAAAAACCAAAGTACAAAACACAACCACCCTTACTTTATCCATGGTCATCCCGTTGAAGAGCACACGAGCCGCGTCATAGTTCAGGCCAATACCCCTCTGATCCGATGTCGCGTACGCATGGAAAGCCGGATACTTCGCCTCAACCTTGAACGTGTCTGGAAGCAGAGAGGGGAAGTAAGCATAGCACCAAGCCTGTGAACAATCAGAATATACGTTACAAAAAGAAAAGCAGAAACGAAACAACAAAATCAAACCTTACCTCCATCAGAAGACCAGGGCCCACGAGCGACACATCCGAATCCCCGTCAATCCGGTCAGGACGCACTGCGTCCCTCAAGTATCGGATCAGCAACCCCAGAGCAGGGGTGACCCAGTCGAACTCGCCTAGACGTGTCATGTCCGACAGCGCCATCATCATAGCTATCGAGGCTCGCTCCCCCTTATCGCCGAAATGGGTGGCCGTCAGAAACCACCACAACCACAGCCGAGCCCTCTGCTCAGCGCTCGCACGAGTAGCCCCCCTCTTCTTCTTCCCCTTGAAGAAGTCGTCAAACCACACAATACGGGGCTGAAACGTGTGCTCCTCACCTACCCCGCACTTAACCCCGTTACCGATCAACCGCACGACTCGTGGGCTATCGATAGGAGGGCGCTCACGTCCCCAGTCGAGCACACCCTCGCCATGAGGCAACCTAGAGATAACCGCCAGTGAAGAAAGAGTCACACCCACCTCGTACCCAGGCATGTGGAAGGTGTTGGTCGTATCCCAAAACCTGTCCAACAACGCCCGGAGCACAGCAAGGCGCGCGTTCACGCGTTTAGCCCGCACCTCTCTCCACTTTTGCACCATGGGACCGAAAGCCGTCCCAAGCACTATCTACCGCTCCTCCTCCGTGAGCCTCTTGTCAAAGGCATCGAACACCGTCCGGAACCCAGAGAAGGTCCTCATCGCACCCAACGGAAAGCCGACCTTCACATGAATCGACAAGTGCTCCAATGGGCTCCAAACCAGGCTCACGCCGTCCCAATCCTTGGCCACCTGCGACCACAAGCGCGGACCCTGGGGATAAGAAGGCCTTACGCCCAGCTCATCAACCATCCCCATGAACACGTCCCTCGCAACCTCATCAGCCGCCGGACCTCCATCCTGGCTCGACCTTGACCGCTTCGCCTCGGCCTCGACCATCCTCACTGGTCCTGAACCTGGCCCTCAACTCCGACCGACCTCAAAACCAAAGAAGAAGCAGAGTAAGAAGCGGCCCAAGCGGCAGCACTCGCAACCCTAGCCTCAACCTCTGCCGCAGTCTCCTCAGGAGCCTGCTCCTCGTCACTCGAAGACCCCTCCGACTCAGAAGGATCCTCGTAACGACTCCCCAGACCCCGAGGACGACCACGCCTAGGTCTATCTTCCACAAGGTCTCCCCCTGCTCCAACCTCCTCAAAAACGCCGGCGACCTCAGCCTGGTCCCGACCACCACCCCCCGCAGCAGCACGAGCTCGACGTCGTGGCCTACTGCTACCTTCACCAGAAGCCTCATCCACCTTGCGCTTCTTCGCCCTCGGATTCCTCCGAGTCTCACCTCGACCTCTACCACGGCCTCCTCCAGAAGCCACAGGCGTCCCCGCAGCAGCGCCACGACCACGCCCTTGCAGAGACTCTGTGCACCGCACTTCTACCTCGGCCCCTCCAGTCTCGGTCGACTCGCGGCAAAGAACGCCCACGTCCGCGTCCCTGCAAAGACTCTGAAACACCCCCTCTACCAGAGCTACCCCCAGGAGCCACAGACGACTCCACGGCAGCGCCACGACCGCGTCCCCGCAAAGACTCTGCAACGGCACCCTGGGCCTGACCAAGGCCTCCAGCAGGAGACCTCGACGACTCAAGAAGCCACTCGCTACCGCTAAGACCACCGTAAGACCGAGGTCGCCAATCCAGAACCCTCTCGTGCATCGCTAGCTGAAAAAGCAGGAGACTCAGCAGCAATGTTACGACCCGCGCCGCTAGCTGATGGCTCAGGACCACCAGTGACAGCACCGTGCCCCAGACCACTCGTAGAAGGCCCAAACAACTCATTACCACCCGCAAAGACTAGCGTGAAAAAGCGAGACTCCACATCAAAGACTGAAACTCACTCCTTGGTGTCGGATGAGCCCCTGGCGTCTGAGGAGGAAAAGCTCTCAGCAGGTCCGACTGAGACGGACCGTCAGAAACCTCCAAAGGCGCAGGCATACCCGAAGTAGGAGTACGCTCGTCCCTCGGAACGGTAAAGTCAACACCGGCCAAGACCCGGTCTATGGAACTGGAAGTAGGTGCGGAAGACGCAGGATCACCTGCACAAAATTCAAAGGCATACTCAGACAACGGCAACAGCAAATCATTTAGGAAAGCAGAAGCACGCAAAAACGACAGAAAGCAAGCATTAAGGACTACATTATCTACATATAAGGCCAAAACGGAGCAGAAGCACAGAAAAGCATATTTAATGACACGTATACAGTATATATGCCCTACACAGTAAATTCGAGAGCAAGCACGCGCAAAAGCAGCAGAGAATTAGCCAAAACAGCAGAAAGCAAGCCTTTTTAACCTAAAAATAGCAGAAAGGAAAAAAACGCTACAGAAAGCCAGAAATTCATATTTTCTGAGACAGACCCAATCCATAAATCACAATAAGCACGTGCAAAAATTTTCATGCGAAAACGATGTCCCGAACACCTCGACTGAATAGCTTTTACAAAACGCTTACAAACTACAAAAACGGCCTTTTCTTGACCATAACTCAACCAAAAAGCCCCCACTTCCCACAAAACAACCCCCCAATCAATACAGACAACATACAGTCCAATACATTACATGCACGGGACACAAAAGCAAGGAAAAACGGTTTTTATAAACCTAACCTAAACTACAAAAAACACTCCAAAACACCTCCAAGCCATGCATTCTCTACAAAACAAGACCAAATGTGTACCATACTAGCCATGACAACACAATACAGAGAATTCGGGCAAGTTTCGGAACCGAAAATTTCGACCAAAATTTCGGCCCCTATACAAAGTCACACGAAAATCACGGTTTTTCGAGCCGTTTTTCGCACACAAGCCACCCAAACTTCCGCACTAGCATACTACAACATTGCCAAAACAACCAAGCCAATCGGGATCGTTTTAAGTAACGAAAACAGAGCAAAACCCCGACCTTAACCCCCTTTTATACGGTTTTCACCCAAACGAACCGTTTTTCGCGCACATTTCAACGAAACGAACTCACCCACGCATTATACAACTCATGGGTAAGCTACACTGAAGTTTTGAGCCCGTTTCGAGACGGTTTCAAAAATGACCAAAATGCCCCTACACTACAAAACGCACGAAAATCGAGGCCACAAGTCGGGTTTTCACATACAAGCAACAGAGACAACAGCATAGGCCTTGCACGGCTCCCAAGTACCAAGTTCAAGCAAAGACGAGGGCTAAAATTGAATCAAACCGACAAAATTCGACCTAAAACCCTAGAACACGGTTTTCAAGCTAAAACCGACTCAAACAAACTTCAAAACGAGAAAAACCAAGTGAGTTGAGTACGTACCTTGGTCCATGACGAATTGTAGGATTCGAAAAATCGAATTTTGGTCAAGAAAATCGCTAGATCGAAATTTAGGCTTTTTTTTTATTTTTATTTTGTTTTTCGGGTAAAATGAGACTCTCCCTCTCTCCCCGCTTTTTATACAAAATCACCAAACAAAAACAAAATCGCCAAAGATATCGCGATTTTATTTTTGTTTCGGAGCTTCGCTTTGTATCAATGATTTTCCCTACCCAATACACTTTCAACCCATTTCAAACACAATTTCAACTCGAAACACAAAAACACGTAGCCTCCTTACGAGACGTTCATAAAAACTTAACCCTTTTTATGAGAAACACAAAAACACGTAGCCTCCTTACGAGACGTTCATAAAAACCTAACCCATTTTATGAGAAACACAAAAACACGTAGCCTCCTTACGAGACGTTCATAAAAACCTAACCCTTTTTATGAGAAACACAAAAACACGTAGCCTCCTTACGAGACGTTCATAAAAACCTAACCATTTTTATGAGAAACACAAAAACTTGTAGCCTCCTTACGAGACGTTCATAAAAGCCTAACCACTTTTATAAAGCCAAACACAAAAGCACGTAGCCTCCTTTACGAGACGTTCATAAAAACCTAACCACTTTTATAAAGCCAAACACAAAAGCGCGTAACCTCCTTATGAGACGTTCATAAAAATCTAAACCATTTTTATCAAACCAATTCACAAAAACGCATAACCTCTTTTACGAGACGTCCACAAAAGCACTAACCACTCTTATAAACCAAACCCAAAAACGCGTAACCTCTTCTACGAGACGTCCAGCAAAAAGCACAAGCAAGAAGCAAAGCAAGGAGCACAAAGCAAGAAGCAAAGCAAGGAGCACAAAGCAAGAAGCAAAGCAAGGAGCACAAAGCAAGAAGCAAAGCAAGGAGCACAAAGCAAAGAGCACAAGCAAGGAGCACAAAGCAAAGAGCACCAGCAAGAAGTATTCAGCACCAGCAAAAGCAAAGCACCAGCAGGAAGCACTCAAGCCGCGCGCAGGCTGACATGCCCTTAAACATGTAGGACCGTCATGTCCTTAAAAACATGTCGTCCCTCCCCGCATTTCCCGGCACTAAGTCCTCGTCTCTCCCATAAGACACATGCTTAGCGCCGCCAGGTAGTATCGAGACTGTGATGGTCCGGATACTATCTTCTAAGTTTGACTAACGCTTTGTCCAAGCTCAGTCAAACTGGGGGCTCTGTAGATACCCGTATCCGTACCCCCCAAAAACAAACCTGATGATGAAAAGGACTTTCATGCATGCTTTTAAATAAGACGAAACGGTACAAAAGTGTCTAAAACATGTTTAGTCATTTTTAGTGTATTAATTTGAATTTGCATAATCATAAAAATGAATGTCATTCTTAGTCATTATTAGCACAACACGAGCACAATGCAGGAACGTCTTACCAAAACGACCCACAAAAATAGCCCAACTAACTACAAAACGGCCCAAATACACAAAAACGACCCAAAACGCACGCTAACGCAACACGCAAAACGGGCCAATATGCGTCCCGTGTCACTGTAGATACCCGTATCCGTACCCCCCAAAAACAAACCCGATGATGAAAAGGACTGTCATACATGCTTTTAAAAGAGTCGAAACGGTACAAAAGTGTCTAAAACGTATTAGTCATTTTTAGCGTATTAATTTGGACTTGCATAATCATGAAAGTAAATGTCAATTTTAGTCATCATGAGCGTAACACGAGCACAATATAGGAACGTCTTATTAAGCCAAGCCACAAAAACAAATTTCAACTAGCTACAAACTACCAAACTTACAAAACGACCCCAAAACGCACACTAACACGACACTACAACCGGGCCAGAGTGCGTCCCGTGACACATTTTCAAAAAGTTAGGTTTTATGAAACCATAAAATAATATAACCTAATATTATTTTATTTCAGGCCAAAACCGAAAAACACGACAAAAACCGAAACACGAAAACCGAAATTCGGACCAAAACTGAACAAATACTTAACCCTTAAGTAAACCACAAAACACAATCATCACCTAATCAAACCGCCAAAACTAAAGCGGCAGATAAGCAAATTTCACCAAAACAAAAACAAATCGCCCGGTTGACAGCGATTAAAAACTTAAACGCTGTCAACAAAGCGATTAAGTTTTGTTTTCAGAATAACGCCTTTGTATTTTTTCTTTAAAAATATCTAGCTCAGGCAAACTTAAACGCCTGTACACAGGCGATTAAGTTTTGCTATCCCACAGAACCCAGCCAAACTCTATAAATACCAACCCACTTCATTCATTTTCAAACACCCGGTTTTTAGCACTCATACACTATTCACGAAATCCACTCAAAAATACCGTCTTTTCATTTTCGAAAGGTAAACCTTTTACCTACGCGCCGGACGTTTGAGACTCGGTCAATGGCGTTACAATAACCCCAAACCCGATATTAGCACTAAGCGGCCGTATTAAATGTCTGATTTGTAGCAATTCGATTCATAATCCGCCTAACCCCGCCAATATCGCATAAATAAACGACTCATTATCACTAAAGCAAACCGACGTCACTTTTATAATTATGCAAGTCCTCATTCATGCATTAAATAACGACTAGAATCACGGATCCAACACTAAATTGTACCGTTTCATGTAGTCTTTTAGCATGTCAAAGCGAGGGTTTTCCACAAATTCTGATACGAGGACGGAAAATAACGTGTATAGTAATAATTTAGTCAATAAATTATTATTTAACGTACATTTCCTATAGCAATATGTCATTATTTTGACAATTTACATTCTTTATGCATTTTAATCGAGTAATACTTATTCGCACTTATGCGTAGCGTCATTTTAGCCCAAATATCGAAATTAAACAAATGTTTTCAAATTAGTAGAGACTACTCTTATGTAGGCTTTTTGATTACTGATTTCAAAACTTATTTTGTCAAGACTTTCGAAAAGTAACCTCACTCCGAATCCCTTCTGCGGTTTCAAACCTCAGTTGATAGGTATCGACGCACCTTGAAATCAGAGACACTCGTGTCTTGTATTTCAAGACGCGTTGAATAGGTTCCAAATTCCTTTAATATTTGGTGGCGACTCCAAATACACTTTCAAAAAGGATTTTCTACTTTTCTTTTGGTCACAAATTCATGCAATGATCTCCCCATTTTTCTCAAAACTTCGTGACACCCCCCTTTTCTCATGGCGCGCGTTCCGCTTTCGGCACTTGCAGTGAGGGACTAGCGCGAGCGTCGATAGGTTTCTTCCGGTACCTTGGTTGGCGACTCATTGGGACGAGCATGATTTTTATTATTTTTGAAAAACTAGTTTTTCTTTTATTTTAAAATCATAAAGAAGTGAAGCTTGAAACTTTGAAAACATTTACGCTTTCGATATTTGGGCAAAAATACGTTGAGTCGAATCCTCCTGATTCAAACCACACCCTTTGAGGAACGGCCCCCAGTAACTCTCGCTTCATAAGCGAGGTAACTCCGGACACACTGTTCTCTCACCCCTCCACGATTACAAGTACGGCATCCGTACAAATGATCGTAACCAGTCAAACTCGAACGCTCTAGGGCCCGTCTTGAATGCACACCTAAGACGTGTGTGGTCTTGCGGGTGCCCCTACCCAAACGTCGCGGGAATGACCGGAGGGAACCTTACCCTATAAACCAAAAACCTGTGTTTATATGTACAAGTGCGAAGCTATAGTACCCTCACTATAGTAGTCTTTCAAAAACTTTCTGCATGAAAAAACTCCTCCTAGGCATTATACTTTTAAAATACGTCCATCTTTGAAATTGCTTTTTGAAACTTTTCTCAAAAAAAGGTCATACTTTTAAAAACACGCCGTTAGGCTCTTTGACCTATGGTCATTTGAGTTTAATAAATAAAATGCCGCTACATTTAAAACCGACCTAGGATAACCACTATATCCCAGGTCTTTTTCAAAACATAAATGAATTATGCGACTGACGTATCGTCATAATACATTTATTGCTAAAAGGTCTTTCACAAAGCAAAAACCCGAATATGTCAATTCATTTCGGAGATTTTAAATGAAATTAACTTTTAGAACATTAGATTTAGCTTTAAGTCGAGTGACTCTTTAGTCGTCCCGATTTAATCTTTTTCTCTCAAAAACAAAAAAAACGCGGGCTCGTTCACATGCGGACCCGTTGATTTACTCTTTGAATCGAGTGACTTATTGTCATTTTCGATTTAGAACCCTGAGTCACACGTAAAAGGCGAACAATTGATCACCTTTTACCCAATTTTAACATCCTCAGGTCGACTAGCCTATCGCTACTTCGGTCTGATCCTTTTTATCATAATCCAATGATAAACCCCTGGCAACATGCCGCCAAACTGGGTTAATCTGACTATGATCATACAAATTTTCCTACCTCGAGAATAGGGACGTGTCAACGCGCCTCTATCTCAAAAGCTTCCCGTGTCCTTTTAAAAGCTAAAAACACGAGTCAAGTCACCCACTTTTTACGCTTTTGTGTCTTCCTTTGGTCGTGAATGTGATTTTTCATTTGAGTCTTTTCCTTCTCTTTTAGAATCACTAAAGGTTTGAAAACTTTGTCAGGTCCACTCATTGTAAAACCCCGAACACCCGGCCATAAGCACAAGATGAATTTCCGTTTCAACCTCGCGAATGATGAAACCGCTTTTCACCACCTCCTCCACTAATGACGATCACCGAACACGTAAAATTTGCCGACCACAAGGTAGCCAATCTCACCGCTTTATTCGAACACCTGGCCGCCATGCAAAAGATCGAAACCGAGAAGAACGCAAGACTATTCGCCGAACAATCCGCTCGACACATCAACAGAATCCGATCCATGGTGGATGAAATTCACAAATACAAGCTAGCCAAAACTTCAGATCATGGCCGCCAGGCAAATGCTTCTCCCATCGCAACAATGATCGGACCGTTTGACGCTATAAACTCAAAGGCACTAGCGGACGACCAATATTCCTAGCTGACCCACTCCTGCCTCACCCAGGTCATCAACAGTTGGACTATTTCCGTTGCAACAACGTCGAAGGTACGATGCGCTCTTCATGTCTTACTCAAAGGCATTAGAAAAACTCGTAAAGAAGAACATTCTCCATCTTCCCAAACCCACCACTGTACCACCTCGAGGATAAGAAGCCGTTATCATGGCACGAGGACTCATCTGCGAATTCCACAGGGAAAGGGACATGACACGGAGAATCAAGCTGTTTTAAGAACGTGATCCAAGACATGATCGATAACGAAACAATCGATAAGCCAAGCACAACCCCTAAATCATCGAGCCGAGACGACACCTCCCTTGCTCGCCCCATTTTCGTAGGAACTCATCCCATCCTCAATCATCCCCTCACGGCTCCGCAAGCGATCACGAGGTCAACGCCCTTTTCGACAAAGATCAACAACAACAGCGATGGCAACGCCGATCACATTCGCCAGAGCTGGGGCGAGAACAAAACCAAGACACGAGGACCGGAAGGAAATTTTCACCCAAATCCTCATCAACGTCGCGTGATCTCCTCCTTAAACCTACAAATACCACCGGGATTCCCTCCCAAACGCACAAGCAAAGAAGAGAGCATAGTCAAGGATATGACTAACCTACCCATAACCAACAACCTTTCCTTTAACACAACATGGCAAGATACCAAGGAGATCCTCCCAGCGCGACTCATTGACCGCATTATCCGGGATTGGCTACCAGGTGCCATAACTTTCTCCCACACAGACCTACCACCCTTTCAAGATCCACACAACCCAGCACTCTACATAACCGTAGAGTGTCGTAATATGGTACTACCTGTTACCCTCATCGACAATGGCTCCGCGATCAATATCCTGCCCCTAACAACTGCCCTCAAGTTAGGACTAAAGGAAAGTGATGTCACCCTCGCTTCCAACAAAGATACGAAGCGCATTTACTCAGACATCCCGCATAGATGTATGAATCATATCATTACCCATCATGACAGGATTCATCAAGACAAGAACCGAATTCCAACTCATGGACATCCCCCCGGCATACAATATGTTACTAGGAAGGACATGGATTCACGCCACGGGCCGTAACATCAACTCTCCACCGTAAGGTTAAAATCCCTTTACAACGAGGTTATCACCATGAAGCCTCAGTTCCGAGCCGCCCTTCGTCGGTGAAGCTTGAAGAAGATGCCACCCAATCCACCAAAGGCCCAGGGAAGCCCCAATTCAAGCACCTCGCACTCTGTAGAGTCTAGGGTCCTCAAGGTCATCATGACGCCAATTTTCTAAAAATCGGCTAGGTCACTCAATTACGTTCCTAATATAGTAAGTCTCAGTAAGAACTAGAGTCATTAAGGTTGTCCAAAGCTCCCTCGTCTGAGCTATCTTCAAATGTAACCGCCTTTGATAACATTAATAACATGAAAGTTTTTGGTTACTCTTTGCCTCATTTAAACTCTTCTTTTCTTAATAACCGCGAAAAATCTAAACTAAATAAAATTGCATTATATAGATACTTTGCAAGTATTGTTCCAAAACCCGAACAGGCCCCAATTATTGAAGACACAACAACCATCAACATAGAACGCAGAAGAGCCTCAAGAACTACACCGGGGCTTCCTAAGCACGGAAGAAAGGGCCACCTATACCAAGCTCCTCGCAGAAGTTTAAGGACGTCTTTGCCTGGTCATATAAGGACATGCGGCATAGACCGCGAGATAAATTGAACACCGCATCCCGATCAAACAAGGTAGCGGCCAGGTCAGCGAAGCTTCAAGCGCATCAAGCCGTAATGGTCTCTCATGGTCAAGGAAGAGATCGGTGCGCCTACAAGTCGTTTCATCCAAGTCGTCGAATACTCGGGGGTCTCCAATATGGTACCTAAGTATGAAGAAAAGCGTCAAAATACGAGTATGTGCCGACTTAGGGACCTAAACAAAGCACGCCCAAAGATGATTTCCCACTACCTCACATGGACATCCTAATCGACAACACACGGACCATGCCTTCATCGCTATTCATGGATGGATATGCAGGATACAACCAAATCAAAATGGCGGCCAGACGACATGCCAAAAACCACTTTCAGAACCCTGGGAACATCTTCGCTACACGCCATGCCGTTTGGGCTCATAAATGCCGCTACTTACCAACGCCACGGCTACCACCTTACTCCACGACATGATGCATAAGGAGGTTGAGGTATACGTCGGCGACATGATCGTGAAATCAAAAGAAAGGGATGACCACATCACAAATCTTCTAAGTTCTTCGCCCGAATCAGCAAAGACAAGATGCGATTGAACCCACGTAATGCACCTTTGGGGTCACGCCAGTAAATTATTAGGCCACATAGTGAGCGGTAGCGGGATCGAAATAGACCACCAAAATCAAAGCAATAATGGACATGAAGACACCGCGGCAACATCGACGAAATAAGGAGTTTCTTGGGACAAGTCCAATACATCTCCAGGTTCATCAAAGAAGCTCACCATGATCGTGAACCAATCTTCAAGAAGTTGAAGAAGGAGGAACATACGGCTGGGACGATGATCGCCAACAAGCGTTCGACAAAGTCAAAAGCCCGCTCACAAACCCACTGTTCTTGTACCCCCAAAAGGACCTCGCCATTGTCACTATACTTAACGACCACGCCAAACGCCATGGGTGCCATGCTCGCCAAGAAGTCAACAACGAAGAACGGGCCATCTACTACATCGAAAGTTTCACGACTACGAAACCGGTATGAACCGGTCGAGAAAAGGTCGTTTCACCGTCCGGGCAACCAAAAAGCTCGTGCACTACCTCCTCACTAGCACAACAAGAGTCTATTCCCTAATGGACCCTCAAATACCTGCTTGAAAAACCTCTCCGAATCGGACGCATGGCCAGGTGGACTCGCTTCTCGCCGAGCACGAACTCAAGTACCTCCCTCGAAAGTAATCAAAGGAAGAGCGGTTTGAGACTTCCTCGCAGAAAATGCTATCATCGAAAGCCCATGATCGATACAATGTCATTTCCGGACGATGGGATCTTCGCCATAGAAAAGAATCGGCAATTGTACTTGACGGAGCGTCAAACTACGGGCTATGGAGTCGGAATACTCCTAATATCCCCAAACGGCGATCATACTCCACTCTCAATCAAGCTCGACTTGATGTCACGAACAACGCCACGAGTACGAGGCTCGCATTTATGGCTGCAGCGACCATCACTCTCAAGATAAAGAACCTCACGGTACATGGAGATTCATTCCTCATCATAAATCAAGTGACAGGGCATGGAAGATCATGAGCGAAACCCTCACCAAATACCAAGCAAAAGTACAAAAACTCCTAGCTAACTTCGATCGCATTGAGTTCTATCACCTCCCAAGGGAAGAAAACCAGCTTTGCCGACGACCGCCAAAACTCTCATCCCTCCCGAACATGCCACCGACATGAAGTTACTACCCATCATCGCCGAAAGACGTGGCGAACCAAAGATACATCCATACCATTGACCTGGACGGCCGAGCATGCAGCCTTCGTATCAAGCTATAATCAACTACAAAGCAGACAACACCTACCCACCCGACAATCGATAAACGCGGACGAGGGGCTATCGGACTCTAGCTTCCCAATTTGTGCTAGAGATGGGACAACTACTCAAGAAGACACCACAAGGGACACCGCTCATACGTGTCGACTACAAGAAGGGCAGAAATCGCCACGCAAGTCCATGATGGCGAATCACGCGACCCCACATGAACGCCGAGCACTCGCAAACAAATCCTACCGCTAGGATGGTATTCGATTCACCATGGAAGCGTGCATCGTATCCAATACGCCAAGCATTGCCACAATCGCCAAATTTTCAAAGAACGCCCAACATGTACCACCTTCACCACTATACAAATTTAACCTCACCTCGCCCTTTTTCAACCTGGGGCATCGACGTGATAGGAAAAGTCCACCCCATCTGAGCAGAGGTCACCGCTTCGTCTTGGTGGCCATCGACTACTTCACTAAATGGGTAGAAGCGGCGTCTTTTCGACCCTTGGCTCCAAGGAAGTCGCCAAGTTCATCCAGACGAACATCATATGCCGATATGGCATACCCCACGAAGTTCATCAACGATCAAGGTTCACACTTCCAACGCGAGACCGAAGCCATACTCACAAAATACAACATCCAAAGATCACAAATCCTCGCCTCTATCGACCCCAAACCAATGGAGCCGTTGAGCGACAAAACAAGACGGCCGTCACCATACTTGAGAAGATGATCGGCGGTACCGCAAAGATCGCCTAACAAAATACCATATGCACTGGGATACCGCATTACCATCCGAACCCCTACGGGCATGACCCCTATTTTCTCACCTACGGCATGGAAGCCGCCCAACCCAAAGGGAAATAGAAATACAATCTCTGCGCATACTAATGGAAAGTAGCATCCCGTATGCGAGAATGGGCCCGTGAGCGATGCATTTAACAACTCATGCTCCTGGATGAACGCCGACTACATTCCCCGAGCACCGCATTTAATGTACCAAGCCCGACTACAACGAGCATTCAACAAACGAGTTAAGCGCGACACATAAAGTAGGTGATCTCGTACTAAAGTCAGTCCGAGCACCACTTCCAGTCGACCCACGAGGAAAATTCAAGCCTAACTGGGCTGGACCTTACCTCGTCAAGGAAATCTTCACAGGCGGAGCAGTCAAACTAACCGACCTCGACGGCCAAGAGTTCAACCTCGCCACAAACCTCGATCAACTCAAGAAATACTACCCCTAAAAAACCGCTTGCAATGTATCTGTAGAATACAAATTTTATAGAAACAATTCATGGACCGGCAGGTCCTTAAACATGCTCATGGACCTACAGGTCCTTAAACATGCTCATGGGCCAAGATGCCCCTAAACCGCTTTCTTTCCACAAAATCAAACACAATTCATGGACCTACAGGTCCTTAAACATGCTCATGGGCCGGCATGCCCCTAAATCGCTTTTTCTTTCCACAAAATCAAACACAATTCATGGACCTAAAGTCCTTAAACATGCTCATGGTGGCGGCATGCCCCTAAAGCTGCTCTTTCTCTACAAAATCGAAACACAACTCATGGGCCGGCATGCCCCTAAACATGCATCCACCAAACACAATTCATGGACCGGCAGGTCCTTAAACATGCTCATGGGCCGGCATGCCCCTAAACGTGCACATTCACCACAAAAAAGTAAACACAACTCTTGGGCCGGTATGCCCTTAAAACATACATTCTCGAACTACGCCGGTTTGATTCCACTTTTCGTGGATACGTAGGCAGCTTTGCAAAAAGCGCAACCGATATTCAACACAAAAATGACACGTCCAAAGCTTAAAAAGGCCAAGGACATAGTCAACACAAAAATTCGTCTTTTAGACCTGAAGGGTTAAAAGGACGATATTCAACACAAAAATGACGCGTCTAAAGCTTAAAAAGGCCAAGGACATAGTCAACACAAAAATTCGTCTTTTAGACCTGAAGGGTTAAAAGGACGACATTCAACACAAAACGACAAACCCAAAACTTAAAAAAGGTCGAGGGAATAGTCAACAAAAATGCTTGCTTTCTAAACCTTTGAAAAAAGGTTAGAACCAAGGAATTTCACACAAAATAACAAACAAAATGAGGCAGAGTCGTAAATAAAAACCTGATTTTTATTAATCTTAAAAAGAACGGTTACATTTTGGATTTTTCAAATATAGGAGCATAACTACGACCTTAGAAATACACTAACAAACACTATATATTACAACACGAGTCCCGGCATGTACATCGGGTTTAGGATAGGTAATATATTACATAATACAACATAATATGAACATAATACTAACAAAGCACACATAAACTAAAACCAGGTCATCCTCAAGAATGCACTAAACCTTCCAAATTGAATAGGGAGCACCAACCCTCAACCCCTACGAAAACCCCAACGTTACCATGACGATCCTGAGCACTGGCGGGAATACGGCGACGACCGAACACGATTCACCGCCGAGAGGCACCGAGCTCGAGCGCCACCCCGCCACTATTGCGCCCAAAGCGGATCGGGTCGTGGCGCAGGCGTCGGCGGAGGCTCGTTAAGCTCTATGGCACTGAGACGAGCCCTCCCACAAAGACTGCAAAGAACGGTCCATTTGGAGTAAGCCCTCGACACCCGGATCGTCCCAGGAGTACCAGCCACAAGCCACTTAGGACGCATGATCCAACCACTGACCCACTCGTCGGTCACCTGGTTATTTAATGCAACCATGTCCTGTACCTTCGTGTCCTGGCCAGGAATGAATCAGGCATACCCTATCTGTCGCCTCACCCGCAGGGGATGGATGTAAACCCCATCTCGAACCCACACAATAGAACCCCAGAGGGGCCATCACCAACTGCGCTCGCCGCCACACTAACCACTCCCCACCAGGATACCGACCAACGGATGGCACATGACCTCACAAACTCGGAAAATAGTCATTGTGGCGCTCGTGCGGACCCGCCCATCGCATGTAACGATTGGTAACGCCTCTGCGACATACTCGCCATCGGCCAAGGTCGCTCAACACACTTAGACGCTCCATCGCCCACACCTGGAGGATCAATGGACACCCTCGATGACGCATGTTCCCTATTACATGCCCGGCCGTCGACCCAAGGATCGCCTCAAATGTAATTAAAGCGTATGATCGCAACCTATTTCCATCCGCCCACGACGGCAATTAGACGCGGATCTCCCAACAACCCCTGACACGTAGTCCGAACATATAGCAATGAACCAAGCAAAAAGCCAAAGCCCTTCTCCTAGCCACGCAGAGAGATATGCCCGCTTGCATTATTCCTAAACCATTGACACAAACGATAGAGGTTGATACAGTTCCCAACAAATAACTCTTCCACCTCATCGCGGGTCATCTGGAGATAATTCTGAACCTGCCTCTTGTAGCCAAGTTCCTGCCTGACACATACAGGCAGGCCAATCTGCGTCCACCCGCCAATGGCCCCAAACTCCTCGACTAAGGGACAAACCTCTCCGCAAGGAAAGCGGAACACGTGAAGGCTTGGATCCCAATACTCAAGACAAGCGTCCCGGTACTCGCACTCTATTCGAACTCGCTTTAGCCCACGAAATACGCCAACTCCGCAATCTTTCAAGAGTTTCTTCTCGACACCCGACAAGGACGCACACCAACGACGCAAGTTTCCTTCAAAACTCTCCATAACTCGACGAATGTTCCGTAAATATTCTGAATATTTTTGGAAAATCGAGAATAGAAGACGAGAGGATGAGTGAAATGAACTAACTTAGCCCTCCTTTTATAGCCGAGATTTGCAAGACGAAAGGCAACACAAAAAATTAAACGCTAGTGAACAAGCGATTAAAATAAATCAAACAAAAACCACAAAACAAAATTCTAATCGCCTGTAAACAGGCGATTAAAAACCAAATCGCCTGTTTACAGGCGATTTTCTTTTTCTTTTCTGACAAAATTATTCGATTTCTTACACTTCTTACACACCTATACCCAAAATATTTAACTTATTACCCCTACACTATTTTTACCGACCTCATGACCGACTAAAATCGGTCCCGTCGCGTCGTCTCGATTTGCGTGATCAATTCCCGTATTTCGTATTTTTCATTTTTTACAAAACACAATAATCACACAAAAATTAAACACAACACAAAATATGATTTTCACATTCACAATTTTCGCCTCAAAACGTCGTCTTAGCTCGCATTTTTACTATGTCAAAAAACGTCTTTTTACGAGTCTAGAATATGTCCTAACCAACATTTTTCAAAAACTCTTCATTTTGCATTTAATTCACCATTAGCGAGTCGGTCTCAATCGAGACGATATATATGCTTTCACGACTAACGATGTTTTGCAGTGCGCCAAGAAGCAAATACGCAAGGATTTCGCATCTTGCCATTTACGCAGAATGCATTTTTGCAACAAGACAAAATAACCAAATTAATCCCTTAATCACCTACTAATCCAAAAAACAAACCAACCATATCAAGTCCTAATACATAAACCAATACGACCAGAAAATAATATTCATAATACAAAGTCCAAAATATACAAAGTCCAAGCCTACTACGACTGGTCACGACGCAAGACAAAGACGCAGGAATCAATCTCAAAGACGTGTCTCTATCCAGCTCCCTCAAGATATCGACCCTCCACTGCCGACCTCGCCACTCCTCGCATGCGCAGCCTCCAGCCTCATCGACGCGATCTCGCTCCTCCTCTCCTCACCGACCTGGCTAACTCAAGTCGCGCCTCGGCCTCCTTCTCGCGCCTCGCAAGCGCCAACAACCTTCTCGCTCACGACCGCCCGCCACCGGCTTGCCGCGCCAGAGCCTCCTGTGGACCTCACCACCGCAACAATAACGCGACAAATCAATTTAGCTTTACGGGGGCTATAATCAAAAACTCGTTTAACAGAGTTTGACTATCGATTTTACACTAAAATCTTACTCAAACTGGGCTATAATCAAAAACTCGGTTAACAGAGTTTGACTAATGATTTTACACTAAAATCTTACTCAAACCGGGGCTATAATCAAAAACTCGCTTAACAGAGTTTGACTAATGATTTTACACTAAAATCTTACTCAAACCGGGGCTATAATCAAAAACTCGTTAACAGAGTTTGACTAATGATTTTACAATAAAATCTTATTCAAACCAGGCTATATACTACATAATACTCATGTCAGACAAAGAGTGAGGTTAATACCTTTCTCACGCTATGTCCCACCTCTCAAAACCCGTGACGGTGACTACGCATGTGAAGGCGCAAAGACGATCGAACGAGAGCGACCCTCGTGAACAACCGGCCAGTCCTCAACGAATCCGAGGAGGCCGAACTCAAGGTCGTGGTCACGTCGCTACAAAACAAAAATAGGATAAATTTTGCTTCCTAAAACCAAAATACATACAAGCAAAAGTGGATAAACAAGCATACCTCGATCACAAAGATCGCCAGCGGCACGCCAGGCCCAAGTCACGTAATCCTCATCCCGCCGCAGAAGCGAGCCTGACTCACCTCGTGATACACGCCACGACGCCATTAGCGTCGGCGTCTCCACGAACAAAACCGAGGGCGGTGGAGCAGGTACGATGAAGCCGCCGCGACCCGTCTGCGCAGACAGACGCTCTCCCAAGTACCAGCACGAGCCGTACTGGGTCTCGATGTACAGCCGCCGTCCGTCAGGGGGTCCCAAGCGAATGCCGCAATCGCCTGAGGAACGCCAGAAATTCCTCCAAGGGTCGCGAACAAACTACAAAACAAAACCAAATTATAAACCACAAAAACAAACACAAACCCAAAAACAAAGCTACAAAAAGACCAAAATACAAAACACGACCGCCCTTACCTTATCCATCGTCATCCCGTTGGAGGCAGACACGAGCCGCTATAGTTCAAAGGCCAATACCCTCCGATCCGTCGTCGCATACGCATGGAAAGTTCGTATGTAGCCGTCACCTTGAACGTGTCCGGGAGCAGAGAGGGGAAGTGGGCATAGCACCAAGCCTACGAGCAAACAAGACACACGTTACAGAAGAAAAGCAGAAACAAAACAACGAAAACCACAAAAGTCGAACCCTACCTCCATCAAGACCAGGGCCCTGGCGACACATCCGAATCCTCGTCAAACTGATCAGGCGCATCAAGGCCCTCGTAATCTGATCAACAGACCCAGAGCAGGAGGCACCCAGTCATAGTCCCCTAGGCCTGACATGTCTGACAGCGCCATCAACACGCCTCGCCGACGCCGCTTCCCTTGTCGCCAAAGTGGGTGGCCGTCCAGGAACCACCACAACCACAACCGCCCTCTGCTCGGCCGCCGAGTAGACCCTCTCTTCTTCCTCCTCTCCTCAAGAAGTCAAAGAACCATATCGTGACGAGGTCAAACGCGTGTGCTCTCGCCCTTCCCGCACCTAATCCCGCCGCTAATCAGCGCACGACTGTGGGCTATCAATAGGAGGCCGCCACGCCCCCAAATCAAGTACACCTCGCCATGAGGCACTCGTAATGCCGCCCACGAAGAAAGAGTCACACCAACCTCAGAACCAGGCATGTGGAAGGTGTTGGTCGATCCCAAAACCTATCCAACAACGCCTAAGAACGGAGGCGCGAGTTCACCTCGCTTGCCCGCACCTCCCTCCACTTCGCACTAAGGGACCAAAAGTCGCCCCAAGCACTATGTCCCGCTCCTCCCGGGTGAGCCTACCCTCAAAGACGCCAAACACCGTCCAAACCCGTAGAAGGTCCTCATCGAGCCTAATCTGAAAGTCGACCTTCACCCGGATCGACAAGTGCTCCAAGCGACTCCAAACCGTAGTCACGCCGTCCCACCCAGGGCCACCGCGACCACAAGCGCGGGACCGTGAGGATAGTCAGCCTCGCGCCCAACTCGTCAACCATCCCCATGAAGACCTCTTGGCCGCGGCCTCAAGACTCGCCAAGCACTGCATCCTGGTCAGCGCCTCACCGCACTCTCACCGCCGCCACCTCGCCTCACTACTCCAGATCATCCTGAACTCGCTCCCGAGCATGGCCCCTGGCGACCGCCACAAAGGCAGCCGCAGTAGCAGCGATACCAAACCGAGCATCGCCGCCAGCTGAGCAGCAGATGGCGGCAGCCTCGGCCTCAACCTCGACAGCCACCTCACCACGGCCTCGCCAGAACCCTCCTCGTCACTCGAAGACTCCTCGACCGGAGTGTCCTCAGTGCGGCTCCGGACCCGAGCACGACCACGCCTCACGGAATCGCCACAGAGCTCCCTCTCCAACCTCCTCAAAACACCGGCGACCTCGGCCTGCGTCCGGCCACCACCCTCGGCGGAACACGAGCTCGACGCCTCGCTGCCGCCTCACCGTGGCCACATCCACCTTGCGCTTCTTCGGCCGGTTCCTCCGACCGCGACCACGGCTCTAACCTGACCACCTCCAGGAACCACAGGCTCCTCGGCAACGCTGCGGGCCACGCCCCCTGCGGCCCTCTACAAGAAGACCACGACCTCGCCTCGGCCCCTCTGAGCCACAGGCCCTCCAAAGACCGCCACGACCACGCCCCTGCGAAGACCCCGCAGCTACGCTCCGACCTCCACCACGGCCTCCCCCAGGAGCCTCAGACGTCTCCACAGCAGCGCCACGTCCACGCCCCTGAAAAGACTCTGGGAGGACACTGGCCCGACCTCGCCACCGCGGGAGACCTCGACGACCCAAAGAAGAAATTTCCACTACCGCTAGCGCCACCGTAAGACCGTCCGCTGGCCAACGACGCCTCCTCACGCACTACATTAGCCGGTGAAAGCGGCGATTCGGCAGCAACGTCACGACCCACACCACAAACTGGCGGCTCAGGACCACCAGGAGCAGCACCACGTCCCAGGCCACTAGCAGAGAACCCAGCGACGCACCAACAAAGACCAAAGACCACTAGCGAAAAGCGTCGAGACTCCACAACCGCACTCAAGCTCACCTGGCGTCAGTAGAAGCTCCAGCGCCTGAGGAAAAGCTCTCAAGAAGTCCGACCGAGACGGACCGTAAGCCTCCAAAGGCGCAGCATACCCGGGCAGAGTATGCTCGTCCCCTGAACAAGAAAGTCAACGCCGCCAAAACCCGATCCATGTCACTGGAAGTAGGCGCCGGAGGCCTAGGATCACCTGCACAAGATTCAAAGACATACTCAGAAAACGGCAACAGCAAATCATTCCAGAAAGGTCAAGACAAAGCAGCAAAAAGCAAGCCATAGGCCCATTTTCGACAGATAAGGCCAAAGCGGAGCGTAATCAGAAACCAAAATCCATGAGACGATACGATATGTACGTCCTACTCGACCAAGTTAAGAGCAAGCACAAAGCAGCAGAGAATTGGCCAAAACAGCAGAAAGCAGGCCTTTTTAAACCAAAAATAGCAGAAGAGGGAAAAACGCTACAGAAAGCCATAAACCCACATTTGCTGACACAAGCCTAACCCATAAATCACAATAAGCTCATGCAAAAAATTTCATGCGAAAACGATGTCCCGAACACCTCGACTGAATAGCTTTTACAAAACACCTCCAAACTACAAAAACGACCTTTACTTGACCATAACTCAACCCAAAAAGCCCCCACTTCTCACAAAACAACCCCCTAGCCAACACAGACAACATACATTACCTTACATTCCATTAACGGGGCACGAAAAGCGAGGAAAAGCGACTTTTGGAAACCTAGCCTAAACTACAAAAAACGCTCCAAAACACCTCCAAACAACACATTTCCTACAAAACAAGACCAAAAGTGTACCATACTAGCCATGAAAACACAATACAGAGAATTCGGGCAAGTTTCGGAACCGAAAAATTTCGACCAAAATCGGCCCTTATACCAAAACACACGAAAATTACGGTTTTTCAGGCCGTTTTTCGCACACAAGCCATCCAAACCTTCACACTAGCATACTACGACCTTTTCAAAATAACCAGGCCACTGGATCGCCTTTACGCTACAAAAAGCGAGCACAAGCCCCGACTTAACCCCTTTCATACGGTTTCACCCCAAACGAACCGTTTTTGCATGAATTTCAACGAACCGAGCTCACCAACGCCAAGATAATCGCTTAATGGGTAAGCTACATCGAAGTTTGGAGCCAATTTCGAGACCTTTTCAAACATGACCTAAATGCCCTCCGAGTCGAAACGCACGAAAATCGAGGCCACAAGTCGGGTTTTCACGCAACGACAGCAAGACAAGCGAGGTAAGCACTATACTAGCCATGACGAACGTTTTCAAGCCAAGACAAGAGCTAAACTCGAATCAAACCGACATTTTCGACCCAAACCCTAGAAAACGGTATTTCGAGTTAAAACCGACTCAAACCAAATTCAAAACACGAAAAACCAAGTGAGTTGAGTACGTACCTTGGTCCATGACGAATTGTAGGAGTCGGAAAATCGATTTTGATCAAGAAAATCGCCAAGACGAGTTTTAGAGGTTTTCGATTTAGTTTTTGTTTTTCGGATAAAATAAATCAACCTCCCTCTCTTTCCCGTGTTTTAACCAAAAACACCAAAACAAAAACCTAATCGCCAAGACATCAAGGCGATTATATTTTGTTTCGGTTTCGATTTTGTTTTGGGCCATTTCCTCGGCCCATTCCACTTTCAACCCATTTCAAACACAATTACAACCCAATACAAAAACACGTAACCTCCTCACGAGACGTTCATAAAAACCTAACCTTTTATGAGAAAAACCGGTAAGCTCCTCACGAGACGTTCAAAACCAAAAACACGTAACCTCCTCACGAGACGTTCATAAAAACCTAACCTTTTATGAGAAAAACACGTAGCCTCCTCACGAGACGTCCAAATACAAAAACACGTAGCCTCCTCACGAGACGTTCATAAAAACCTAACCTTTTATGAGAAAAACACGTAACCTCCTCACGAGACGTTCAAAACCAAAAACACGTAACCTCCTCACGAGACGTTCATAAAAACCTAACCTTTTATGAGAAAAACACGTAGCCTCCTCACGAGACGTCCAAATACAAAAACACGTAGCCTCCTCACGAGACGTTCATAAAAACCCACCTTTTTATGAGAAAAACACGTAACCTCCTCACGAGACGTTCATAAAAACCTAACCTTTTATGAGAAAAACACGTAGCCTCCTCACGAGACGTCCAAATACAAAAACACGTAGCCTCCTCACGAGACGTTCATAAAAACCCACCTTTTATGAGAAAACACGTAACCTCCTCACGAGACGCTCATAAAAACCTAACCTTTTATGAGAAAAACACGTAGCCTCCTCACGAGACGGCCAAATACAAAAACACCTAGCCCCCTCAGGAGACGTTCATAAAAACCCACCTTTTTATGAGAAAAACACGTAACCTCCTCACGAGACGTTCATAAAATCCTAACCTTTTATGAGAAAAACACGTAGCCTCCTCACGAGACGTCCAAATACAAAAACACGTAGCCTCCTCACTTCAGACGCTCATAAAAACCCACCTTTTATGAGAAAACACGTAACCTCCTCACGAGACGCTCATAAAAACCTAACCTTTTATGAGAAAAACACGTAGCCTCCTCACGAGACGCCCAAATACAAAAACACGAGCCTCCTCACGAGACGCTCATAAAAACCCACCTTTATGAGAAAAACACGTAACCTCCTCACGAGACGCTCATAAAAACCTAACCTTTTATGAGAAAAACACGAGCCTCCTTACGAGACGCTCACAAAAATCTAAACCACTCTTATAAACCAAACCCCAAAAACGCCTAACCTCTTCTACGAGACGTCCAGCAAGGAAAGCAAAGCAAAGGAGCGCAAGCCAGAAGCGCAAGCAAAGCAAAGGGGCGCAAGCCGTAAGCGCGAACCAAAGCAAAGGAGCGCAAGCCGTGGTTAAGCAAAGCAAAGGAGCGCAAGCCGGCGCAACCAAAGCAAAGGAGCGCAAGCCGTGGCGCAAACAAAGCAAAGGAGCGCAGCCGGCGCAAGCAAAGCAAAGGAGCGCAAGCCGGCGCAAGCAAAGCAAAGGAGCGCAAGCGGCGCCAAAGAAAGCAAGGAGCACAAACTAAACACAAGCAAGGCGCCACTGGAGTACTCAGCCACATGCAGTCGACATGCCCTTAAACATGTAGGACCGCCATGTCCTTAAAAACATGTCGTCCTCCTCGCATTTCCCGACGCTAAGCCCTCGCCTCTCCCATAAGACACATGCTTAGCGCCGCCAGGTAGTATCGAGGACCGTAATGGTCCTGGATATTATCTTTAAGTTTGACTAACGCTTTGTCCGAAGCTCACCAAACCGGGGCTCAGAGATACCCGTGATCCGCATTCCCCAAAAACAAACCCGATGATGAAAAGGATCGCCATACATGCTTTTAAAAGAGTCGAAAGCGGTACAAAAGTGTCTAAAACGTATAGTCATTTTTAGCGTATTAATTTGGACTTGCATAATCATGAAAGTAAATGTCAATTTTAGTCATCATGAGCGTAACACGAGCACAATATAGGAACGCCTTATTAAGCCAAGCCACAAAAACAAATTTCAACTAGCTACAAACTACCAAACTTACAAAACGACCCTAAAACGCACACTAACACGACACTCAAAGCGGGCCAAAGTGCGTCCCCGTGTCACATTTTCAAAAAGTTAGGTTTTATGAAACCATAAAATAATATAACCTAATATTATTTTATTTCGTGCCAAACCGAAAAACACGACAAAACCGAAACACTAAACCAAATTCTGACCAAAATCGAACAAATACTTAACCCTTAAGTAAACCACAAAACACAATCATCACCTAATCAAACCGCTAAAACCAAACGGCGATAAGCAAATTTCACCAAAACAAAAACAAATCGCCAGCTGATTAGCGATTAAAACTTAAACGCTCACAACAAAGCGATTAAGTTTTTGTTTTATAACCGCCTTTTGTATTTTTCTTTAAAAATATCTAGCTCAGCAAACTTAAACGCCAGACACAGCGATTAAGTTTTGCTATCCCACGTAACCCACCAAACTCTATAAATACCAACCCACTTCATTCATTTTCAAACACCCGCTTTTAGCACTCATACACTATTCACGAAATCCACTCAAAAATACCGCTCTTTTCATTTTCGAAAGGTAAACATTTTACCTACGGCCGGACGTTTGAGACTTCTGGATAATGGGGTTACATTAACCCCAAACCCGATATTGGCACTAGCGGCCGTATTAAATTCTGATTTGTAGCAATTCGGATTCATAATCCGTCTAAACCCCGCCAATATCGCATAAATAAACGACTCATTATCACTAAAGCAAACCGACGTCACTTTTATAATTATGCAAGTCCTCATTCATGCATTAAATAACGACTAGAATCACGGATCCAACACCAAATTGTACCGCTTCATGTAGTCTTTTAGCATGTCAAAACCGAGGGTTTTTCACAAATTCTAATACGAGGTCTGAAAATAACGTCTATAGTAATAATTTAGTCAATAAATTATTATTTAACGTACATTTCCTATAGCAATATGTCATTATTTTGACAATTTACATTCTTTATGCATTTTAATCGAGTCATACTTATTCGCACTTGTACGTAGCGTCATTTTAGCCCAAATATCGAAATTAAACAAATGTTTTCAAATTAGTAGAGACTACTCTTATGTAGGCTTTTTGATTACGGTTTTCAAAACTTATTTTGTCAAGACTTTCGAAAAGTAACCTCACTCCGAATCCCTTCTCTGGTTTCAAACCTCAGATTGATAGGTATCGACGCACCTTGAAATCCGAGACACTCGTGTCTTGTATTTCAAGACGCGTTGAATAGGTTCCAAATTCCTTTAATATTTGGTGGCGACTCCGAAAATACACTTTCAAAAAGGATTTTCTACTTTTCTTTTTGGTCACAAATTCATGCAATGATCTCCCCCATTTTTCTCAAAACTTCGCACACCCCCCTTTTCCTGCGAGGCGCATTCCGCTTTCGGCCAAGACGGCGAGGACTCAAGCGCAGTATGCGTCGATAGGTTTCTTCCCGGTACCTTCAGTCACATTTTCACAAAATTAGACTCTACAATACCGTAAAATAATATGCTTCAATATTATTTTATTTCGAGCCAAAACCGAAAAACACGACAAAAACCGAAGCACGAAAATCGAAATTGGACCAAAAACCAATTTGGCCCAAAATATCCAAACAAAACACCATCATTACCCTAATCATACGTCACTTAACCAAAGGCGTATAACAAAGACACCAAAACAAAAATAAAATCGCCTGTTGACAGGCGATTAAAATTTAAATCGCCTCAGGCGATTATCTTTTTCTTTGTTGCCCGCAGCCTTTTGTTTTTCTTACAAATTCCAGCCCAAACAAAATAAAAATCGCCTGTACACAGGCGATTTATATTTTATCCACATTCAAATCAGCCAATCTCTGTAAATAATACCCCTTATGTTCATTCTTAAGGGTCGGTTTTTAAAAACACATACACTCCTCAAAAATACACTTATAAAATCCACTCAAAAATACCGTCTTTGCATTTTCGAAAGGTAAACATTTTACCTACGTTTTGGACGTTTGAGACTCGGACAAAGGGGTTACATTAACCCCAACCCGATATTGGCATTAGCGAACCGTATTCGTAATTCGGTTGTAGCAATTCGGATTCAAAATCCGTCTAAACCCCGCCAATATCGCAAAAATAACGACTCAATATCACTAAAGCAAACCGACGACACTTTTATAATTATGCAAGTCCTCATTCATGCATTAAATTACGACTAGATCACGGATTCGACACTAAATTGTACCGTTTCAATTAGTCTTTTAAGCATGCAAAACCGAGGGTTTTCCATAAATTCTTAGGGTCAAATACGAGGTCGGAAAATAACGTTTATTGTAATAATTCAGTCAATGAATTATTATTTAACGTACATTTCCTATAGCAGAATGTCTTAGCTTTGACGTTTTATATTATTTATGCATTTTTACCGAGTCATACATATTCGCTCTTGTACGTAGCGTCATTTTAGCCCAAATATCGAAATTAAGCAAATGTTTTCAAATTAGTAGAGACTACTTTTACGTAGGCTTTTTGATTACTGTTTTCAAAATACATTTTGTCAAAACTTTCGAAAAGTAACCTCACTCCGAACCCCTTCTCTGGTTTCAAACCTCAGATAGATAGATATCGACGCACCTTGAAATCTGAGACACTCGTGTCTTATATTTTAAGATGCGTTGAATAGTTTCCAAATTCCTTTAATATTTGGTGGCGACTCCGAAAATACATTTTCAAAAAGGATTTTCTACTTTTTCTTTTTTGTCACAAATTTATGCAATGATCTCCCCATTTTTACAAACTTCGCACTTTTTCCTGCGAGGCGCATTCCGCTTCTACGCCCAAGACGGGCGAGGTCACAGCGCAGGGCGTCGATAGGGACCCCTTAGCGATATTTATTTTTCCATTCCCGGTACCTTCACTTTTAAGGGCGACCGAAAAAGGCTACCAACAATAGTCGCTAAAACAGGCGGGCGACTGACTATAGTCGCCAGACAGCGGTAGCAAGGCCTAGTCGCCAATTATTGGCGTCCGAATTCAATCGCCCGTCCTCAAAAAATGGCGACTAGGCCTCGCTACCGCTGTCTGGCGACTATAGTCAGTCGCCCGCTTGTTTTAGCGACTATTGTTGGTAGCCTTTTTCGGTCGCCCGTAAAAGATATTCTTGTAGTGGGGCCCAAGTAAGTTGAAAATACTAGTGTGGAAAATTCTCAACAATTGTCTTCCTCTGGGGGATGAACTACGAAGAAGAAACATGTTCTTTGACCATAATTGCGTCGTCTGTAAGGACGAGGGAGTTTCAGAATCCTATTCGCACCTGTTCAGAGATTGTGGATTCGCCAAAAGACTGTGGATCGGCTGTGACCTAGGAATTAGAGTTCATGAAGAGGACAACTATGAAGTTGAAGAATGGATCTGCAATTGGCTCTCTTTTCTAGGAAAGGATATGAACAAGGATAGACAACTGGCAAGCTAGAAACAAACACATTTTCTGGGGATCATCTGGACGACTTGGGTTTCTCGAAACGAAGCCAAATTTAGAAGAGCTGAACCGAGTGCCTTAGCATCCTTGTTAAGGTATAAAGCACTAGTAAAGGAGAGCTTACAGGCGGTGCATCAGAGGGAGCTAATTAGATGTAAAGAAGTACTTCAAGAATCAAATATATGCAGATTCTAGAAGAAGACCCCGAAGAAAACGTTGTGGGAGGGGATAGGATGTGCTCCTCTTCGACGCTGATTATGGTGGATGCAGCATGGGTTAGAAACGGAAGAGCTGGTGCCGGATGGGTGATGTTGCGAAATGGCTCACTCGTTGATAAAGGAAGCATAGTCTTTAGGGCTAGTACGGCAATCCAGGCAGAGGCTATGGCTCTTCGATATGATATGCAGTGGGCAAAGGAGAAGGGTATGCTACACTTATACCTTGGGTCTGATCGTTTGTAGATGATTCAAGCAATAAAAGGAAACAAGAGGATACAGGATATTCGTACGCCAGTAGATGATGTTACAAGCCTTTTTAAGTTTTTTCATTGTTGTAATTTATCGTTTTTCCCTAGATCCCTTAACTCAATGGCGCATAACCTTGCTCGCAAGGCTATGACGTCAGTATAGGGATGTAGTTACCAGCTGGCAGAAAAAGAAAAAAAAAAGCTTTGTCTAGTTCTTCAAATTTATGTAATTGGTCTCATGTGAAGCGAGGAGGTAATACCGTGGCACACCAAGCTGCAAGGTTGTGTGTGTCGGGACATGATGAACGAATGTATGTTAATAATTTTCCGCATGCTATTTTAACATTGACAGAGATCGATGTAATATGAATCCCTCCTTTCTTAAAAAAATATTATTTATTATTTATTTTTTTCGCTTTTACATTGTAGCACAATCTCATACGAAAATTAGATTACCATGGTTTTTTTTTTTAACGCGAATCTGGCACCGCTACTCTACAAGACAGCAGAAACTCCCCGAAGCCAAGATTTAATCGAACCTCGGCATCTACTGAAAGCTTCACCCAATGCTTTAACCACTGCACCACACCCTTACTAAGCAAATTACCATGTTTGAAACACGAAATATAACAACAAATAAAGTCAAGTGACTAATCCAGAAACAAGATCAACTGTCGAAATCCCCAAAAAAAAAAATCCACTCTAAAACAACAAATCTGCCCTCCTTCGTTTTTGCTCATACGAGTATTCATTACCAAAATCAATACTGTCAAAATATAATCATCATGCAATCACCCCAAAAATCTAAACTTTCAATAGTAATATAGTAATAGTAATAATCTTTCAAACAAATCCCACACATCTGCGCATCAAAAAACCAACAACCAGAAAAACCCTTTTTATTTTATTTTATTTTTTCTTTTTATTTGACCTTTCGTTTGATATCGATTAAAACCGTGTAAGAATCAAACCTTTTTTAATTTTATTTTTTTAAATCAGGGTATTGCTTAATTTTGATTTGGTTGGTCTTATATTGCTTGATTGCAATAATATTGATCTGGGTATTCGTATATTTTCAATAAAAACCTGATAATAATAATAAAATTGTCACTGGAATATTAAATTATTAATTTTTATAGTGATAAAAAGGAGCTGTTTTTATTTGATTGATTGATTTATTTAAAAAACCCTAAAAAAGCAGAGTAAAAAAATAACAAGGATGAGGAAGAGAGAGAGAGAAAACCCATGTTTGATATGTGGGCATTATCACAAGTATGAAGAAGGTGAAGTGTGTGGAATATGTGGGCACAGAATGGCAGTGATTTCAGAAGGAACAACTTCATCAATACAAACAAGTGCATTTCCTTCTGAGATCTTCCCTGATTTTCTCTACCTTGGTAGTTATGATAATGCTTCTAGGTCTGAACTTCTCAAGGCTCAAGGCATCTCCAGGATTCTCAATGTAATTTCCCTTCTTTTTTTCTTTTTTTTTTTTTTTTGTGTTTTTGACTTCGCTTTGTTGATTCTTGCTTTTGTTTTCGGCTGCTTTGATTTGATTTCGAAGTTTGGATATATTTTAATCCGATGTTAAGAGGATTTGGGAGACTGCAAAAGAGACTGTCCATAGCACCGCTCTCATTAAAATGGTTGTACATGTTTGTTTGATGGATTAATGCATTAGTCACTTGATGCAATGGTTGATGAAATTTTGTTTTGGGTGTCTGATCCCCTTTACCTTGGTAGTTACGGCACCCTATAAGGCACTAGGGTAATGTTTGTTGTATCTCCAGGATTCTCAATGTAATTTGCACTTTTTTTTCTTTTTTTCATTTGTTTATTGAATCCGCTTTGTTGGTTGTTGTTTTTGTTTTCGGTTGGATTGATTTGATTTCGATGTGTTTGGATATATCTTCTGATAGAACAAGGTAAATAGGGTAATATGATTCATTAAAATGGTTGCACTTGTTTGATGGAATAATGCATTATTCACTCGAATGCATACGTCTGAACCCCTTTACGATTCTTTAAAACCGTTGCACTTCTTTGATGGACTAATGCATTAGTCACTCAATGCAATGGTGGATGGAATTTTTATTTTGGGTCTCTGACTGCATACATCCGATACCCTTGATGTTTGGTCTCATTGTTGATGGTGATCATTTGATCGTTGATGGTCGTTGTTTTGTTGTAGGTTGTCAATGCTTTTGTGATATATGTGTTTAAATTGAGAATTAAGTGGTAAAACATGTGTCTTTCTAAATTGTTATGTACGCTAGTTGAGTTGGGAGTTATTCTTTTGTAAGACCACGATATCAGTTAATGAGATTCTGAAGTATTATCAGATCATTCTATACCTTACAGTGTTACAATTCATATCTGAGTTTGAGGATTTATGTATAAGTCGTATATTTATGGTTGTTGCTTGAGTTATTTAATGACTTCTAAAGGCTATGTTTTGTTTAGCCCATTTTTATTCTCCGTCGAATGTATTTGATTCGTCATTTTTAAGGTTTGTTTTTAACTGGGGAGGATTCAGAATTTGGCAGTATGTTAATGAGTACTCCATATTCCATATCTTCTATGGCTTTTGAATGTGACGGAATGACGAACAATGGGTCAATGGACATAAAAGTTTTCGTGTTACATGGTTTGTGATTTTCGTTATTGTTGTTTGCAAATATTGTCGTCAGATTCTCTTTGTATTGCAGTTTCTTTTTCTGAGATGTAGGGCTTCTTGAATGAAGTGGTACACTTTGTTAGGCTTGATGTGATATTTATCAAATTTGTAGTTGTATTTAATTTAGTTCTGTGTTAGTATTTGCTGATTTGCATGTTGTTAGTTCTGCTAAGGACCACAATCAGGCGAAGGATCTGTAATTTTTAACTTTTTTCTCCTTGATGATACATGATTCTGATTTCTGTTTTCGAGCTAAATGTTGGTTTTGATGGATTGCTTTTGTTTTATGCATGCAGACTGTTCCATCATGTCAAAATCTGTACAAGAATTCCTTTGTTTACTGCTCCCTTCAGGATGACAAAAAGTTGAACTTTGATGATGCTATCCAATTTCTAGGTAAGTGGATCTACACTGTTTACCGCATTCTAATCACTATCAGATTGATATAATAACCTTCATGTAAAAAGACTGGTGGCTGATAGACATATTTGTTGTCGATTGATTTTCTCGGAGGCAAAGACACATTATTTGGTTTATTGATTTCATGGAAAAAGTAAAATGCTCACTATGACAGTCGCTCTTATTTTTTATGAAATGTTTTACACAGTTTCCTTTCGGGTCCTCCGGAAAAGAGTCTCTGTGCTAGTTGTGTGGCTGCCTCATTCGGTCCCCCTATGCTGCTAGTTGGGGTAGCCCCTGTTGTATTATGGCGGTTTTACGTAGGAATAGAGGCCGATAAGTCATAGCTGATACCCTACTCACGTCGATTATCTTACATCTGACCACTGGAACTTGCACTGGTTTCATACAAAAGCTGTTGTTGCTTGGAGCAATGAGGTGTTAATTCATTGCTTTCAGAGTAGAGAGACCCAAAACCAAAACTTTTGAAAGTGGAACCTTTTTTACTTATTTCCTCGTTGCATTAAGTTTGTTTAATTTATGGCTATATGAATTTTTGGAATCTATCATCTCTTGATGCAACTGTGGAGCATCTGAACATTTGGATATATTTGCTTATTTTTGAAAATCACCAGAACTCTATACTTAATTATTTATTAAAGCATGAAATCGTACTTTCCAAATGGGACTAAAGATACTGACCTCTCGACGATGTGTGATTATGCATTTTCTTGGCGGGCATGTGTATAAGATTTATTGCTATAATTTGTTTAGGTGCCATAATGCTGTTCAACAGCTTTATAAAGGCACGCCTCAAGTGCTGATGGGGCACTAGACAAACGCCTCGGTGCATCTTAGGTGGGCCTTTTTGACAAGGCTCACTTAACTGACTCACTACCTAGGTAGCACGGACACTCTTCCTAACTAGCCGTACCGTGTCGGACACCGTGTCCGACACTCGGACACCCGACACTCATCGGACACACGCCTAAACATGTTATAGTTTAGACGAGGAATAAAATGTAAAAAACGAGCGATTAAAAGATGGGTTTGGGTGAGAAATGACAATAGTTATAGTCCATATCGTCAAATTTGACCTTAATTTATCTAAATTTAATATCAAATACATTACAAAACTAAAATTATACATTATTTATAACTATAAAATATATATTTTATTAAATTCAAAAGGCGTGTCCCGTGTCCTAAATTTCATGGGATGCCGTATCACGTGTCCGTGTCGTATCCGTGTCCGTGTCCGTGTCCGTTTTGGTGCTACCTAGCTCACTACTAGTATGTAGTGTCCGTATTTTTTTGAATTAAATCCTTAATTATGTCCTTCCTTTTTCTTATCATTCTCAATTTTTACTCCCTTACATGTTTGTTAGCTTGAGACTTTCTGAGAATGATATTTTTGCCCGAAAAAGTGTAATAAAAATGGGACGCCTCGCGTAAAAAACACCTTCGCCTTGCCCTTTGCACCTTGTCGCCTCAGTCTCTTAACACCTTCGTGTGGCCTTGGGCCTCTTCAAGCTAAGGGCTGTTGTATTAAGCTTTCAAAATAAGACTAGAGGTGCTGCTGGAGCTATATTTTAAGGTTGAGCAGGTGTCTCTTTTGTCGGATCAATTTGAAAAGTCTGATTAACATTCTATCATCACCAGAAAGCTTGAAGTGAAGACCTCAGGAATCACTGTTGAATTTTGCTTTTTGATTAAGTATCAACGTCGATTGTTTTCCATTTCCTGCAGAAAAGTGTGAAAAGGAGAAGGCTCGCGTTCTTGTTCATTGCATGACAGGAAAGAGCAGGTGGGTGATATATTTTATCATATGCAAAGTATGTTATTTCCGTTACCCCATTTCATCAGTTCATGGTTATCTGATATACTTATTATTTGAAGGCTTCAAAAACATAATTGATACTCATACGAATATGGCACGTGTATTTGGATTTGAACTAACGAGTGCATGTTGTTATCGCCAGCTTAATCCTTCGGTACCGCAGCAACAAAGCATGACCTGCAAAGTCTGATACCCTGATTATTCGTTCATATTCTATTTCTGTCATTGTTTACTTTATATATTTTGGAAATAAGTGTAATTGATTGTTTTTTTTTTTTAAAAAAAAATAAAAATAAAAATGCATGATTTAATCCATGAATATCAAATGTGGGGGAAGGAGGTTGGTCTTGTCTAATGATTTTAGGTGATACTTCACTCAAAATTTAGTTTCCGTATAAAGAAGACAGTAAATTACACTCATTCTAAAAATAGGAAGGTGAACATTGGCCGAATTAATGGGAGTACTTTCTCAATTCAGTTCATTAATTTTGATATGATTTTGGTGCAGATCTCCTGCTGTAGTGATTGCTTACTTAATGAAGTGCAAAGGGTGGAGATTTGCTCAAAGTTTCCAATGGGTGAAAGAGCGGAGGCCATCAGTTGAGCTTACTCAAGGTTAGTCCGTTTCTTGAGGAAGTTCCTCTCATTATGTAGTAATTCGTCTTCGCTTTGCATTGGTGTTGATCCATTCCCTTTCCCTCCCATTCTATCACTTCCGTCTCGCCTCGTGTTAGCTATTTGTTACCACTTTGGGATACTTTCACGCACTAATATAGAACCTCTTGCTGGTTAACTGCAAACCCCGAGATTATAAATTATGTGCATAATGCTGGCTTAAGAACAGGGTTGTACACATTTGAGTTCTGACTCTTTTCCCGTTTATGCTTTATTTAGCGGTCTCCGAGCAACTTCAAGAATACGAGCAGATGATTTTCGGTTCTAGCGAAGCAGTGTTCCCGACAGAGCCATTCAGCTTTGGCTTTGCAAAGAACGACTTAGTTCCTGCACCATCGTTCAACACCACTGCTGGTTCGTCCATCTTTGACCGTCCTTTAGAAGTTCCTCCTCAGGAGTTCGCCTTTGGAGCGGGACAAGGAGTGAATCAGGCGAATTCAACTGTCACCGATATTCCAATGGGCGGTGCCTGACGTTCTAGCTAGGTGACCTTTTTCGCTTAGCTGAAATTTCTGTGAAACATGAAGGCATCTGTATCTCGTTTTGTAACTTGCTGTCATCTATCGACGTTTTATGATGTCGAGTTGACAGTGGTGTAAATTACTCCGTAGTTCATTAATGATGGTATTTTGGGATTGCTGATGCTAATCATGCTATATATAGATTTTAGTTGATACAAACCTTTTTGGAAAGGGATTTTGTATTCTCCAATTTTATAAAGAGCAACTATACACCAGGCTTCTAGCTGTTCATTTTTTTTTATCCTCCAAGGTTCTTTGTCTCGTAAGAAATTGCCGAGGTTCCTATAAGGCGGATAGTAGTTGGTTTAGCTGAAGATTTGATTCCTTGCTCCCTACTTTCGTTGTCTTAACTTAGTTTACAAACCACACCCTCTAAATATAAGGGCGGAGCCAGAAATAAATGTAAAGTATTAATCCGTATTACACCGTATAAAATAAAGAAATAATGTAAGACTTTATGAAGTTAAAAAAGTTTTTAAGAACATGTGCCTCTTTAAATTCGGATCAAATGTAACCAGTTTTCGCCTAACTAGTTACTACTACATTTGAACTGATGAAAAGAATTTCGGTAATACTTCAGATTAGGTCGTTCATATCATGTGCTCGATCGGATGTTGGTTTACTTAAAATATTTCAAGTCGCTTTTCGGGTTTAATTTTTTTTTTTTTTTTTTTTTTTTGGGGTCAAGCCTAGAATTATTTCAACAGTATTATTGCATAAATTATCACATAAATTGTACATGTATTACTACGATATTATTCACAGTTTTCCATCATGGACGTTGCACTATGTTCTTAAGAATTTGGTACAAGTCTCGCGTCTTTACTCATCCTGACCTACCAAATGCTGTCTCAAGATAAGATTTAGCAAGCCACAGCAACCCTGGATCATTCCTCTTCAGCACCAAGTAAGTTTCCGTCTTCCCGATTTCATCAGTAGCAACTTCCTCAGCGAAACCGACCAAAAGAAGAATATCCAGCGCAGCTGTACCAAGAAAAAAACCTCCACTATTGATCACGCCTTTCACAGCATGAAAATGACTAAACAGGTGAAACTAGATTGTAGAGAAATTGATGTTTCAAGTAATGCCATACCTTTACTATTTGCAATACTCCTTTGAAAAACGGGATTCGCCTGCAAATACATGAATGTAACATAATTGTAAGAGGACAAGATCACTGAAGCGAACAAGATCAACTGTGATTTGGGAGTCACCTTGTCAGATATCGAAGAGTTGGATTCACATAGTAAAAAGTTACCCTGGTGCAGCAATATTACCCACAACGAGGTAAATGGGTGCACTAACACATAATGAAAATCGTGTTCCAAGTAGCATCGACTAACACCTCATAATATAAGTGCAACACTTAAATGATTTCAGCAGTTGATCCTACTTTTGTTTTCTATGTTCAAGTGATATTTTTCATTTGACGCATTAATATCATATGAACGTCCTCACCGCAAAAGGTATCACATCTTAAAATAATCAAATAATCACAAAAAATTCAGGCTGTGAAAAACTTAACATACCTTACGAAGTTTTTTATACTTCACTTCGTTTGGATTTTCTGATACATTTCTGCAACATAATAAACATAATTAAGTCATGAAGCAAGCACAGTACAGTTTCAAAATACTGGGCACCAGACGATAATGGATGTATGAATATGAAAAACCAATTTTAAATTTTATTGTAAACACTGCATATTCTGAACAGCAACATGGTTCGCACATCTCACCTGATGATCTTAAACAGAGTTTGTTGAACGGTGGCGACTTCTGAAGGATTAAGCTCATTTTTCAACATCTCAATGGCTGTTGTGAGTCGGTTACACAGCATAGTTACCGGGTCTTGGACTCTCCTCAATTCGTCATCATCAGGATCTGGCTCATAAGTTATAGTACCCATGGTTGACGCATCAGCCGATTGTATCATACTATATCCTCCTGGACCAACATATTCCACATCAACTTTGTTCAGCTGAGAGCGATCTCCTTTGCCATTATCTAGTGTATCAGAAACAACATTCTCTGCATTATTAAATGCCTCGGTATCATCTGGATCAGTTTCATCATTTTCTGTATTATTAGTTGCCTCGGTATCATCAGGATCAGGTTCATCCATAGTTATCGCCCCTCCTTTTTCAGTCATTTTATTATCTGAAACTTTCGAATGATCGGAATCAAGCATTTCCTCCATATTTGGATCATCGAAAGGACTCATCATAGTGTCGTCAAGATTGAGCTGGTGGGCTTTTGCTACGTCTTCATCAATTTCCTGACGAGGATCCATAGCTTGAGTCTTGTAATCATCAGAACTCTGATCATACGCCAATTGTCCTGAAGGAATTGCAGAAGACTCTACAAAACGATGATATGCTGCAGTAGCGGCAGCTTCACGAGCACTGGCGGGCTTAGCTGAAGTTTCACCACCAAGCTTTTGAGGAGTACTGCTTTGAATGCTTTCTAATTCAAAGTCCATATCCAAATCATCATCCCCAAGAAATTGTGTATTGGCTAGGGTATGACTTCTTGATCGTGTCCAATCCAGGGCAAAAGCTTCTTGATTAAGCTGCAAAGAGAAATTTTCGGAAAGACGTGACCACCAAAAAGAACCATTGTGAGTTTACCACATGCATATGAAAGTGCTGAGAAAATGCACACCTGTTTATCAAGGGCATGGAAGTTTTCATCGTGTTCTGAATGAACCATGTGAGCCTGAAAGAAACAAAATACAGCGCACACATTAAACTAACATAGCAAGATGGAAGTCCCATTTACCAACTTCTGTCATATAGAGGTTATATCTTAAAAAAAAAAAAAGTCACGTTTAGTTAACATGCGCCACAAAGGGTATTTTAGGAATGACAAATGTAGAGACAAAGTGATGAAAACGAGTAAATAGATAGGAATGATGAAAAAAGAAGAAAGAGATTGGAATGAACATTATAGAAACTCTCACATATCCTGTCATACGGAATAACCCCTTCTCTTGGTCATGTAAGTCGTCACAAAAAAGCCGAGTAGCCCATGTTGCCTTTCATCATCACAGTATCTGGGTCGGAGAGTCAGATTCAACAAATATTCACCCTTTATTTGCCCAAGCCATAAATAACTTTCTTCTCACACTTAGTGCATTAAGACAGTTGGAAGGTATAGGAGACAATAATTTCCCAAGTTTGGCTAAGAAGGCTTTGTTTTTGTTGTTGTTGATTGGCTAAGTAAGAAGTCGGGTCAGTGAGAAAAAGAGGAGAGGTGAAATTTTCCTGCATACAAGCTAAATCCAAGTGCTTCCACCCAACCCTGCTAGGCTGACTACTGAATTCCTTTAACCAAAGAGTCTCGAATTGATTCTTGTGCATTTTGAATCCATATTACGATGTATTAATTGCACATTGTGCATGCACGCGTTTCCTCCTAAGAGTAACATGACTTCGGTAAACCATGACCATAGGCACTGTCTGGCCTTTGACCCCTACCTCCGCTCACTGTTTGAAGGCAATGACCACTCCCTTCCTCAACCTAAGCCCATTACCCTTTCATCTGTAACTAGCGAATCTAGACACTTCACTCCTTTGAATAACCAACCCTCATAGTTTCTGCCAAAACCTCCAAACCCCATAACGCCAATACCCCATTATAACCTCCAACTCGACCCCACAGTGTAAACCCACTCTCCTACAGCCCAAAATAATCTAGTTTTGTCAAAACCTATAACATAGGACGATGCAATACATGTTGCTTATGCAGCATCAAACATGCTGTGGATTCAATTCTAAATGCACCCAAATAATACCAGTGCTTCTATTACATTACGTAAAATTCCACACCAGGAACTTGCTATATGCACAAAATATGGGAAGTTGTTATTGAAGAGCAAGTGAAGCACTTCTTCTATAGATAAAATAAATAAACCAGTTATATGAACTTCATTTGTATATCAGAAATTAGCATCACTTATTCATCAAAATATTTCAATTATTTTGAGAAAATAGCGCGTCAAATCTAGAGAAAATTGTTCCACTTCTAACTAAAGGTGAGCACTTTATTAAAAGACGAAGATAGAGCTTGATTTTCAGGGTGAATTTCACGAACACGTACAAGGAAATTAAGGTACAAAGATAAGATGAACGTCCTTACTAATTCATGGAGCAAAGTTTTCTTAATACGGTCATACTTCCTAAAGCCCTTGAGGTCGTCAGTCCGTAGACGAAGAGATATTTCTTCACCTTGATTCTATAATAGAAATAAGAACACGTGAGAACAGAAACCAAAGCCACTCCAACATAAGCAGGGGAACGCGTCCACTACGTAGTACGTACCTTATTCAAACCTAGAAGACACATTGGGCTAACGCCAACACGACCAACAGGTGCCATCTCCGTCATGATTCCTACTCGCCAACGATGCTTTGCAAATCCAAAAGCAAATATGTGTCATCAAAGGTGATAAAACAACAGAGAAAATTGTTCAAGTTTATTAAGCACCAAGCATAGACCACTACCTTATTCATGATAGCAACAATTCCCGGATCAGCGGCAAGCATGTGCATTCTTTTCAGTGCCTCTGAAGGAGGTGGATTTAACTAACAACAAATAGCACAAACGATATAAGGTCAATTGGTGAATTACAATTGTTTCCTTACGAAATACAATTCAACAAAACTTGATATTGGGACCTAAGTAGACCACATTCATTCGGATGTCATTTACACTACTTGTAGGAGTTGTCAACCTCACTGCATAATGTACGGAATAATAAAAATGATACCTTAATCTCAGGAATTTCAAGTGTACGAAAACCACAGAAAATATAAGGTCCTTCAGGGAGTTTCAGCGGCTGCCGAGGTCCTCTAGAAAATCGCTCCTTCATTCTCCTTTCCTCTTCCTCAAATCCAGCGATTCTCAACTTTGCTTGAGAATCCTTCCGTATCTGGTCAACCTCATTCTCCCAAACACCCATCATTCTTATAGGTCTTCCCTGATAGCATACGAGGGGCATCAATTTTAGCATTTTGAATGTATCAATAAAATATGCTATGAATTACTGTAAGACTTAAGTAACTGAAACCAGATTTTGAATAAAAACAATAATCACAGCTTCCGAAATATGTTACTTGGACTACAGTAGCCGGTAGGAGTGCCTGGAGACTCTGTCCTAAGTAAGGACATAGATACGGTGACATGTGTTTAACATTTTTTTAACAATACAAAAAAGAAATATATAGAGTTATAGACTAAAACACCAAGAAGATTAAAGCATAAGTTTCTTATCATTTTCGTGTTAATTTGGACACGTGATGACCCAAATGTGAAATGTCAAAGCAACATACTTCGAAACTGGATATTGGTGGCATATCAGTGCCAACACCAAGCTTTTAATCTAACACACATAAGATGGTTTTAACTTAATATGACCAAGTAATAAAACCATACATCAACTATTCCAGCATCTTGTATCTTCTCAGTAGAATGCTCATCAGAAAAGGGCATCAAAAGTCTCGAGCTTTTTATCGACGACTGAGGAACAATCAATCTCATGGTATCTGCTTTAACATCAGTCAATTTCTGCAGTTCGTCTCCAATCTCCGAGACAGAGGCGTCTGAATTTACTGTTACGACATACTTCTTTCCCCTCCATAGAACAGGAACACTAATAATACTTTGCTGTTGCACCATATCTTTTTTTCCTGCAAAATGACAGGAATACATCAGCAATTCAGCAGGCATTCGAATAAATTGTCGCTCTACTACTGGAAACCAAACAAGAGTCTGAGGTCCAGAAAAATCACTCTATACACCCGATTTTACCCATCAGTCAGATTTATCACTACTCAAATAATTCTCTCAAATTCAAAATGGTGCTTGAGTGCATCATATATGAGAATTTGGTACTTCTATATCATAATTCAAATATCTTGTACATTTTACTAGATTGCCACTTAACAGCAACAACAACATGGATAACATGATTCAATTATCTTGTAAATTGTATTATATTGTCACCTACAACGACAACAACATGATTCCGTTACGTTCTCAATTTAGTTACCACTTATACCCACAACAATCAACTCGGATTTATCGGCGTTGAAAAGAGTATTCCCTACCCAAGTTTAGGCAAAATGGATCCTCTCCATTTCTCTTCTCTCCATTTCCTCTCACAACACATTATTTTATTATATATTCTAATCTTCTTAATTTACCTTTTTATTTCTAAGTAAATCCATAACCTTCCGATCAAACTCAGATTTAATCAGAGCCGTCCATAGGTAATGGACCCTCCATTTCTTTTTGAGAAATGGAGAGGATCCTTACTCAAGTTTAGGGGCACACTATGAAATATAGAAAAGGTAAGGCGAAAAACCTCGAGAGTACACCATAGAAACCTCCCTCCCTTTTTTTTTTTCTTCTTTTCTGCAATCATGAGTCGGAAATTGAACCCTAACTACTTGATCAGGTCAAGAGATGAGAGCCCTTACCACTTATAACAAACTAATGTAACAAAAATCTGATCTTCTTTAATACAAAATCAACAATTTCCCTTCTATCAAAAAGATTGTCATCTCCAGTAAATTCCATTAAAAATCAACAATAACAAGAGAATTTCACATAACAAATTTCAATAAATTTAAAATCGAAATCAAAATTGTTGTATTTATTACAAATCTTACTCATTCAAATTACAGCAAAAAAAAAAAAAAAAAACACGGAATGAACCCAAAGATTAACATGAACCCAATTTTTCACAAATCACCACCAACAGCAACAACAACAACAACAATAACAATTATATAAATTGGGTATTCATGCATATTTTACTGGGGTAATTCCATGAGAAAGTATTTAGGTAGGTGAAGATTTTACCTTTCACGAATTGAAGGTTGAAGAAAAGTTCGACAAAAAAAAGGAAGACTTTGCTGTTAAATAGTGTGTGTGGATGTTAACAATTTTCACTTTTACGAATATTTTATGGTTTTTTTAAGTTTCTTTGCTTATTCTGTCTACGTATGGTAAAATTTTCCGCAAATTTTTTTGTCCACTCGGGAGTACACACCAGTGTACACCCTTCCACCCCATTATGCACGTGACTTTACTTTTATTCACTTTTTTTTTTGGGTATTGATTTTTTGTATACAGCTTTTACTTTCATTGTATACTTTTTTTTTACTATTATTTCCAATTTTGTCCTTTTTATTCCCATAATATACAAATATTTTTTTATTAATTTTTTTTTTAACTTTTCCTAAACAATATGCATTCAATTTCTATCTTTTCTTAAATCAAATTCATTAAGTATTTCAATTTATCAATCATGAATTCCGATAATAAATTTAATGAGGTAATTATCGTTATTAATTTTTATTTTGTTCATTAAATTATTGAATTTTATTAATTTTTTGTCAATTTAAGTTAAAATTAGGGTTTATAATTAGTGTTAAGGTGGTTTATGGTGGTGGGAGTGTGAGTAAGGAGGGCGGTGGTGGTAAGTCTGGGTGGGGAGAGGGGCGGCGTGTGGTGGTGAACGGCGGTGGTGGTTTGTGGTGGTGAGAGGGGTGTTTTGAATTTGGGTTAGGAGGGGTGTGAGTAAGGAGGGCGGTCGTGGTAGGGAGATGGGCGGCGTGAGGTGGGCCAGGTGGCGGCGGTGTTAGGCGGGCAGCAGGTGGTGTTTCCGGCGGGTGGTGTTAGGCGGTGGTGATATTGTTTCCTTTTTTTTTTTTTTGGGTTTGTTTTCCCTGCTTTTTTTTTTTCTTTCTTTTTTTTTTTTTTTTCTTTTTTTTGGGTTTGTTTTCTCTGCTGTTTTTTTTAATTTTTTTTTTTAAGTCTTTTGTTATCATTTATTTTATCTTACTTTTGCATTTTAGTGTTTATATTGTAAAATTTATTTTTTGTTATTAATTATTATATGATTTTCGCTTAAATAATACGTATTTTTAGGTCAACGACGGTTTAGACGATTTATCAGAAAATTCGAATGATATACATGATCTCCTACACGGAAAAGAAAGACGTAATTTATTAGAAGTTTAGTCTAGTTAAAAAAAATTAAAAAAAAAAGTCGAAATAATACATCAACAAAAGATGATGTATTTTTTGGGGGAAAAAAAGTATGGTAGTGAAAATTGAACTTGTGACCTCAAGTACCTAACAAATGCATTACACCTTGACTACCACTATGCCACTATTGAATTGCTGTTTAATAAATAAAACAATTAATATATATATTCTTAATTTTACTAACTTAACAAATAAAAAAAAATGTGAAGGTGGCAAATCGTGAGCCACCTCTAACCGTCGCCGCCAACACCGGCTGCCAGCACTACCCACTTCCTGCCGCCGCCATCGCTTGCCGCCACCCACCACCTCCGGTCGTCACCCGCCGCCTCCCGTTGCCGGCAACCCCAAAATCCCAAATTCATGTAAACCCTAATTTAATTTTAAACCTAAATTCATCAAAATTGATAATATTAAACATAATTTTATGAAATAGATTGAAATTAAATAGAAATTATTAATTTGTTGAATTGATTATCGAATAATAATTGAATTAATTGTATGAATTTAGGATTATAATTGAAATAATTGTATGAAATTAGTTTAAGAAAAATTAGAAAAGATAAAAGAGAGGATTTTGTATACAAATGAGTAAAAAAGGGTAGGGAAGAGAAACAAAATGAAAAAAGTATACAACGTGAGTAAAATCCGTATACAATTAATCATATTCATTTTTTTTTTTTGGGTAAAATGTAAAATTATCATTAAAAAACCAACAAATCAATTACAAGGGTTCAATACATCAACTCCAAGACTAAAACATTTAGCCTAAGCAACAATACAATACTCCATTCACTGACCTCCCCTTACACCTGAAATACGAGCTGTAATATCACCTACAATCTGTCGGCAAATCCAAGTAGGAGCTCTCACACTCAAATTAAGCCGACACCAATTTCTTTCCCGCCAAATCCAGTATATCAAGGCACAAACCACCATAGTAATAGTCATCCTCTGCCGTTTGTCTAGCCTTCTACATCTTAAGCACCATAATCATGTCCTTTAAGGGGGGATTTGGACTCCCATCTGATTCCCTATGGTCTCCCTGCACTGACTACTAACGGGACAACTAAAGAAAAGGTGGCTAACAGACTCATCAGCTTCACCACACAGATAACACAAATGCATACTAGTGATCCCCATTTTACACAACCTATCCAACGTCAATAATTTGTTTTGGACAGTAAGCCAAACAATAAAAGAGTGTTTAGGAACAATTAACTTATTCCACACAAAGAATCTCCAAGGTTGAGAAGGCTGCTGACCAAGGAGCCATTGATAACCTTTCTTGATAGTGTACTCACCTGCATCCCATTATTCAGTCACAAAACCCTCCTTGAATAACTCTTTAAGCTTGCATACTTGTTTCCATGACCAACTTGCTTGCACACTAGGTAGATAATCCATCCAATTGGACACTTTCAGATAAATCTGATGAACCCATTTAACCCACAGTCTATCCTTCTTCACTGCCACCCACTATACCAACTTAGCCACTACAGCCCTATTCTACAACGGACAGTTGAGTATCCCTAAACCCCATTCCTTCTTTGACCTGCACACATCCTCCCATCTCACAGGAAGGCTCTTATGAAACTCCTCACTACCATCCCACAAGAAATTCCTGCAGATAAAGATGATGCGTTGGACAATAGATGGAGGCAAGATGAACATGGAAGCCCAATAGCAATAGACTGTGTTGAGGACAGAATTTATCAAAAGCAATCTTCCAGCATAAGACAATCTTCTAGCCCCTAGAGCTCTGATTCTATCACATATTCTGTTACAGAGAATATAACATTCCCTCTTCCTCAGCTTCCTAGAAGAAATGGGAACACCTAGGTATTTGAAGGGGAGAGAGCCCTTACCAAACCCTGTCAGCTGATTGATATTATCTACCACTCCTTCCTGAACCCCATTACAATAGAGTTAGGACTTTTCTTTGCTGATACACAGACCAGAAGCCTGAGAGAATGTGGTGAAACCTTTTAACAGCAGCTCTATGGACTCTTGGTTACCCTTACAAAAGAGAATCAAATCATCTGCAAAACACAGATGGTTCAACTTCAGGGGCTTGCACAATGGATGAAACTTGAAAGCCTTCATATCAGCCACCATAGCAAAGATTCTGCTAAGGTATTCTAAGCAAACAGTGAACAGAAGAGGGGAAATAGGGTCCCCTTGCCTCAGACCTCTTGGCGGTCCTAAGTCGTATACCGCAAATTAATAATTTATAACACTTAAATCCTGGGCGGTCCTAAGTCGTATACCGCAAATTAATAATTTATAACACTTAAATCCTAATACTAAGCAAATAGTAAAGCGGAAGTAAGGGGTCGAACCACAGGGAGTAAGGTCAACTGAATCAAAGCTAAGCACAGATGAAAAGCAAAAAAAACAGAATAATAAGTAACTAGTAACCAAAGGGGGGGTTTTGTTGTTGAATTACTAAACTAATCGAACTAGAATAATTAGGCAAATAAAGAGAATAAAAGAGGTGAAGTATAAGATATTAAAAGGATCTCAATTCAAGTTAATATCCGCGGTTTAGAGTTAATCGATCACGGTTATCCGGTTCTAGTTTATACTCTTGACTACCTTATCGTGAATCATGCAATTCTAATCCTCCTTATGTTTAGTTAATTAAAACGTATCCCGTTCTTAACTAACCCTAACCAAAAGACAATCTCAACGTATCCCGTTCAAGATTTAATCAGTTAGCAGCTTTAATGACAAGATAATCGATAAGGAACAAATAGCACATACAATCCAGTTGTACTTTAGATGTTATGAAAATTGCTCCTAGGAATAAATATCAACGTATCCCGTTCAACAATTAAACCCAGTTGTTACTAGTGTTAAGTTAATCAACAATCCAGTTCAATTAACAAAACTAACAATTACGCAATTAATCAGACGACTAGTTGTACACCTAGCAATCACAAATCAATCTCGCAATCTAACAATAATAATTGAGCAATAATCAATAATCAAGGATAAAGACTAGAACTTTCAAACTCACAATTAAAATCCAACCGTTTCAATTACTTGAACCGAGAAAAGGGTAATTAGTTACTCATACCGACGGTTACAAATTCTTCAAAAAGTTCAATCTTCAATCTCCAAATCTCAATGAAAACTCAAACTAGATCTCCCACTAATGCTAATGATAATGAATAAGATGATAAAACAACTAGGTTAAGTTTTTAAGTTAAGTAGAATAATAAGTTTCCTAAAACAAAACAAATAATATTCGGAAAATAACATAAATCGAATCTTGGAAGCATAGTCCCCGCGCTCTGGTCGCGGTCTGGTCGCGGGTCGTCCGTGGGTGGGTCGCGGGCTGCTCGCGGATTGCTCGCGGATGCTCTGCTGCCAATTTCTGCCATTTTTTCTCCTTGTCCGCGAATGCCACGCGAACCTCACTCGCGCCTGCGTCTCAGCCACTAATAAAATCTTGCCCATGCTTCTTCTGTATCTCCTCGCGCCTTATGATCACCGTAGCTAATTTCAAAAACACGACAAAATGCCATAAATCCACGATAACATCCAATCTATCCCAAGTCAACAAACCTCACCTTAATCTCATGAAAACGCTCTAAATCAAGCCTAAAACTCCACTACTAGCCTATACTAAACACGACTCATCAAACTCCACTACTAGCCTATCCCAAGTCAACAAACCGAGTTGTTGTTGGCTTGCGCCTCGGTAATAGCAAGTATGGCATCCTCAAGCCTGCGGATGCGTTGTTGTTCTTGTTGAGCCACGTTACCGTTTCGAGACATCTGCTACACAAGAACATTGTTAATATTGGCATTTTACTAAACATGTCACTTCAAAGAACTACTCAAACATAAGCATAAATAACGCACACAGATTAGTTGTAGTCTTTTCTTTTTCTTCTTCTTTTTTGTTAATTGTAAGTGACGGTTTTCTTTTATGTATTCAAATATGCTTGAATGTATTTTTCTTATTCAGAGTCTAATTAACAATCGATTTGTTAAGTTGAACACTCTTCTTTATTAGAGAGTATGAAGAATTGTAATCTTACTAACAATGAAAAATTTTGTAAACAATATTGTTTACAAGAAATTGTATTATATGCAATGCAAATAATGAATGTTATTTGTATCTTTAAGCATTACTAAAATTCATCTCTTGTCATACAAAAAACACAGCTATAGTAGTTAAAAGATACTCCCAACATTCAAATCCCATGACATCCTTCTTTTTTGGTACTACTATGTAGGCGTAGACTTTTCAAAATAACTCGTAATGTATAAATAAAAATATAGTCATGTGGGATATTGTTTTATTTGTCTTGAAAAGTAGAACATTAATATCAAATTTTATATTTTTATACAATTTAAAAAAATAGATATTGTCGTGTGGAACCCGGGATCGAGAGGGACCCAACTCGGCGTCTTGCATAAAGGCGATTAAGGTTAAAAAGATTAAGTTAGAAAAACCTTTGAAAACTGTTTGGAGTCGCCACCTAATTAACACGGTAACTAGGAACCTGCTATCATGTCTTAAGCTAAAAACATGTCTTAGATTTCGGAGCACGCCGACACCCTTAGATCTAAGGTTGTGAAACCAGATTGGATTCGGGGTGAGGGTACTTAACTAAAGATTAATTCAATTAATGATTTATGAAAACCTTTTAGGAAAGCCTATGTAAAAATAGCCTCTACTGACTTAGAACAATCCAAATAAGATGATATTTGAGCTAATGTTATCGCTACGTACAAGTGCGAAAAAGATTTATAAAAGAATGCAGATGCAAATGCAAAAAGATAGTTTAAACCCTCAGTTTAGCATGTTTAACTTGTTAACGAAAACGGTTCAGTTAAAGGTCGAATTCATTGTTTAAATTGATTTAAATGCAAAATAAGATGGTGTAAGATACATACAAATAAAATAAAGTTCAATTGTCCAATGGTTTATTATAAAAGGTCGGTTGCTTATGCGACTTTGGCTGTGTCATCGGATATGGAGTGTACCCGAAATAATAAGACCACTTGACTGCGGGTGGTCTATGCGGTTTGGGGGTGTGGTTCTAGGTCTAGTTTCCAAATTCCGGTTTGATAATATCTTGGAAAGATACAGTATAATCTCTAGCTTGTACGTCAAGGAAACAGGTGAGGGCTTCCTAAGATATCTTGAGGGGTTGAGAGCTTTGGAGTGAGGGCCAAAGGCGGGTTTGGGCTCGGTTCTGGGTCCGAGACCCGAAAATGTGAAAAAGGTGTATTTTGTAGAGTTTTGTGAAATAAGGTAACTCGTGAGGCTATATTTTGTGTGAGAGGGGGCTAAGGAGGGGATTTAGCCACCGGGCCTAAATTTAGGAATTTTGGAATGCTGAATTAGACCTTGTTAATGTAAAAGGGCTAATTGTAATGCAAATGCGAAGCTCGTGCCAAATGAAGCAGGACGTGACCAAGATAGACCCTAAATGAACAAAATGAACGTTTATTTAAATGTGATGTGAAGCGACCTAAATCCTTTAACATTTCAAAACGACTCAAAATGAATTCGACATATTTAGAACCGTTTAAGTCAACGTTAAAGCATGCATAATAAAAGTCCGAGTTACATCACAGGGTTTGGTTTGGGAGGGTACGGATATGGGTATCCACAGAGCCCCCAGTTTGACTGAGCTCGGACTAGAGCATTAGTCAAACTCCACGACAATATCCGGACCTTCACAGTCTCGATATCATCAGCGAAGCGGAGCATGTGTCCATGGGTGAGACGAGGATTCCGAACCGGGCTATGCGGGGCGGGACGTGCGCATTTTAAGGACGTGGCGGTCCGTGCATGCTTATGAGGGCCTGCCGGCCTGCTGGATGTCTTTGTTATGCTTGTTGTTGTGTAATGCTATTGTATATGTTTAGTGTCGTTGTATGCTTAGTGCTGTAGTGATGTTCTCATATCTGCCTATTGGTGCTATGTAGCTGTTAAGTGCGTGGTCTCATAAAAGAGCGCATGTACTAAAGTGTGATGTGTGATTGCGTAAGAGTGTATATGTAATCGTAAATGTTTAGTCTCGCCGTGGAGCGCAAATGTTAGGTGTATGGTCTCGCCGGGGAGCGTATATGCCAATGTGTAATTGTGTAGCTTTGCGTAGGAGTGTATATGTAATCGTAAATGTTTGTCTCGCATAGGAGCGCATGTATACAGTGTCGTGAATGTTGCAATGCTTATGTTTGGATGTACTTTGTGGGATATTTGTGTTTGAACTCGCCGAGGAGCGCTTATATAGTCGTTTTGACGTAAAGACTCGTAAAGAGTGTTCGTGTTTCTGCTTCTGTACCGTACATTAAGTGCTTAATATACGCGTATGGCGGACTGTAGGTGACGCCTTAACCCAAGCATGGGACATACTTGGAGGTGCATTTGGGCCATGATGAATTAGGAATCCAAAAGTAGGTCCAAAACGAGAAAAATCAGAGAAAAACCAAGGGTGCAAACCGCATAGCCTTATGCGGTTTGGGGTGCAAACCGCATAGACCTATGCGGTTTGCCTTAATGGCAGTAAAAGCTGAATAAAGGCACGAGAGCACCGTGGCTATGCCTCATTATACTCTTTCGGTTTCTTACTCTAAAAATCACCAAATTTTGAATTCTCAACCGTTTTTGATCATTTCTCTTGCGTTGCTTTGCTATGGAATCAGGTAATACTCCATTTTAACTTGCTTTTACGTTATTTGTCGTTGTAATTAGCTAGTTTTAGCTAGAAATGTTGAAAAGACGGGTTTTGGATGAAAACCCGTTTTTGCTTGAAATTTGCCGTTTGAATGCTTGAAATTGACGTCACTATGTTGCATTATGCCATGTTAGCATGTATGTGTGAAATGATTGTGATTTAGACTGTCTTTGTGTGAAAAACGTCCAAATTAGGTTTCCGACCCGAAAACGAGCCCGGATTTTCCAACCCGGAATTTCAATTAAACTTCGGTGTAGGATGCCCATATCTAGTATAGCATGTATCTAGCTTCAATTTTGCGAAAATGTCGAGTTAAGGCTTTCAATTCGACGATTTTCCTTAATTGGATAAGGAGTGTTCTTCGTAAATCAGGGGTTTTTGATCGGGATGACCAAAATGCAATTAAATGATAGGGAGTGAAATTGAAGGTTAATGTAGTGCATAGAAACCATCAAGTTGGGATTTTGAGGTTTAGAGAATGGTTTTTAGCTTAATTGTGAATTAGGCCTAAAAATGCTCTGTCACGTATGTGTTATGTGTGTGTGTGTGTGTGTGTGTGTGTGTGTGTGTGTTATGTGTACATTATGGTTGTATACATTTGTCATGTTTATTGTAGGAGAAGGTTCTTCGCGCGTTACAAGATCGAAGTCGTCTCGTAAGAGCACAGGTTCGAGGACTGAGGGAGCCCCCAGTACGAGACGGATGAGACGTTCATATAGCGAGAGGGATGCCGACCCTCGTGACTTTCCCACGAGGCGTGGTACTCCACGGGGTAGGGGTCGTGCGAGGCATGACCCTGTTGCGGAGGATGAGCTTGCTCTTGATTTGGTGGCCGAGCTAGAGGCTGAGTTAGGTGAGGAGGAGGAGCCCTAGGAGGGTGAGGTCGCGCCTGGAGCGAGTAGTTCTAGGCCACGTGGGTCACGAGTAGATAGGTCATTCGCGAAGGGTTGGGACGGCCATAACCTCTTATTGGCTCCGGAGAGGCATATTTCATATCGGGCGACGATGGGCTTGCCGAAGGGTCCGATGAGGACTTTTTCCGGCATTTCGTCCGTTATGTGTCTCTTTGAGGAGAAGCTTTCGCAGGAGCGAGAGCTTGGGTGCTTAGCTGTGCTTTTGGTCCCTTGGTTGAGCACTAGAGGGAAATTGCGAGGAGGCAGTTGACGGCGAACCTGATGTTGATCTGAGCCTTCCTTGATCGGTATTGGGATACTACTACGACATTTCATATGCCCGGCTTTGAGGCCGGTATTACTTTGTCTGGGTATGCGGTCATGACAGGGCTGCCGTTTGGTGACCGTGATATGAGCTTTGGGTTTGCACCGTCCATCGTGGACGACGTGGTGACTGCTGCGATTGGCGGTGGTCTTGAGGTGGAGTACAAGGGTAGGCCGCCTTACGTTATTAAGACGAGCTATATCCTAGAATACTTTGAGGAGAAGACGCAGCGGGGCCCCTTGGATTGGAGTGACGAGCAGAACACTCGCATGTGGTTGTGGTGGTTCGTTAGCGCCGTGTACTTTGGCGATAAGGGTGAGCGGGCGGCGACGTTGGTCCTCATGCATCTCATAGACTGGGGTGCAATTGGGACACTTGACTGGGTGTCACCGTCTTTAGGTTTGTGCATTCGCTTTTGCATGGACGCGGTGAGGCCGCGGGTCATGGAGCAAGGGTCGAGACTGTCATTAGTCTCGTCGGGATTTGTGATGGAGGTATGTATTATTTTTGCTTTGTCTTGGATATGTTGTTTATTTTTGTTTTGTTGTCTTTATAACGTGCTTTGTGTGTGCAGTCATGGATCTTTAGCCATTTCCCCTTCCTGATGCCTGAGCATGCTAAAAAGATCGTGAGAGGGTATCCGGAGGTGCGTACTTGGGGCACCTGCAACCGTGCGGCCTTTGATTGGTCGTACGATGAGGTTCGAGTGCGCCTGAACGGCATGACGTTTGGACAGGTTTATATTTGAACCATTCTAAATAGTATGTACTTAAAATGATTAGATAAATGTTTTTAGGAACGTTTATTTCTCTGCAATTTGTCCCGTGTCCGTGGGAGAAGTATACAGGTGTTCCCGAGAGCGTTCGAGCTCGGTTTGCGGAGCGTGATATCTAGCGTCTTTACTTGGCGACGCCGTACGGACCAGTTTGGTATCTTGGAGAGCGTCTAGTCTACTAGACGGGGTGGCCAGCTCCTGTAGTGCCTAGGGGCCCGCCGCGAGTCCTTTTTGAGCGAGGGGTTTCTGCACAGCAGCATAGTGCGCTGTACGGAGAGGGGGAGTCTGGGAGTCTTTTTTGCCCTGGGGAAGACTATGGCCAGTTCGCTTGGTCTCGGCTCGCTTGTGGGCCGATTGAGGTATCTTCATTTCGTCTTGAGAGTGCGTAAGGTAATTTTTGCGAAAAATTCCCCTGACGTGTGCGTATTGTATCTGTCTTGTAGCTGTTTGATCCTGAAATGGCGGAGCAGCCTAGTGACTTTCCTACTACCGTTGAGTGGGATGACTCGGGCGTCCGTCGTACTTTTGAGGTGCCGTCGTACTTGTCGGTGATTACTGACGCGGGCATGGACAGCTGGGGCGGCAAGGTGAAAAGGGTATGTGTCTCTGTGTTTGTATATGTGTGAGCCCCCAGTTTGATGGAGGTATGGAGTATAACGATGATCAAACTATTGAGATTCGTGTTTTTGTGTTACCCCCTCGAGTTTGTCTTAATTTGAGTGAAATTAGAGCAAAGTGGGGTGATCTGCGGCTGGTTTTGAAATTTCCCCCCTAAGTATGGCGTAATTTTAGTGAAATTAAGGCAAAATGGAGAAAAGTGTGTCTTGTTTTGAATTTTCCCCCTAAGTTTGACTTAATTTGCGTGAAATTAAGGCAAAATGGAGAAAAATGGCTTTTGTTTTGAAATTTCCCCCCTAAGTTTGGCTTAATTTGAGTGAAATTAAGGCAAAATGGAGAAAAATGCGTTTTTGTTTTGAAATTTCCCCCTTAAGTTTGGCTTAATTTGAGTGAAATTAAGGCAAAATGGAGAAAAATGCGTTTTCGGTTTGAAATTTCCCCCCTAAGTTTGGCTTAATTTGAGTGAAATTAAGGCAAAATGGAGAAAAATGTGATGTGATTGTTGTGTTTTACAGGTGGCGAAGAATGTGCATAAGAAGCTGTGGAGGACAGCTAATAGGTGGAGGATGGCTTGGGCAGAGCAGGCGGCCCAATTGTGTCAGAGTCGTGCTGAGGCGGCTCAGATTCAACATGACTTTGACGAGTATCGTCGTCGTCATCCGTAGTTGTATTAGTGCGCTTTGTGTAATAAGGATTGTGTGAACCCTTCTTTACATTTCGTATGTTGTGGACCTGTAGTGTTAGTAAGCTAGGTTTGAAAAACGAAATGATTCCCGATTGGGATGTTGAGTTTGAAATAGTTTGTGAAAAATGGTTTGGCAAAATTTTCATTTTAATTATCGAAATGAGCTTAAACGAATGTTGTGAATCGACTCGTGGTATGAATCGTGGTTGCTAAAAACGAAAAGTAATGTTGCTGCATGGGAAACAACAAAGCATTCGTCGTAATAGAGTATGGAATGTCGTGTTTAGGAAAGAAGAAATTAGGAAAATTATAAGAGAAAGTGTAACAACCTGGTTTTTCGTCGACTTTAATTACTAAGGCGGAAATTAATTAAGTCTTAAACCAGCGTTATTAATTATACATAAAACCCAAAATGTTACATCGTAATTCAAGAGTTGAATAAAACAACTCTGTGTACGGAAATTTAAAAGAGTAGCGTCTTATATATTACAAATCTCTCGCAAATGACATAAATAAAGCGTAAAAACGTTGCATGGCCCCGTCCAAAATCCAAACTTAGGTCCATGATTACCTCGCACAATAAATCGATGGGGATGCCACGTGATGACAGTGACTAGCTATGCTCATACTTACCCTGGATTTCAATTACTTTGGTTTAATATTATCGCTTTATAAACATAACATTATGATAAAAACATAAACATGCTTAATACATATAGCATATAAAGACATATAAGTCATAATAAGCATGCGGTTTAAAGCGATAAATCATATAAGCATGTTATTCAACTATGAAGGCAAATAACACATAATAGCATAGCAAAAGTATCACAATAATTCAATGGCATTACAAGGCGATATCTGATCGCAATCAAACATACATATCGTATCATTCTCCTCATGCAGACTCGATTCAATTCAGAAAGTTGTGGTCTTTAATTTTCGAAGATGGTACACACTCATTCTCATTTAATTCAAACAACAAACAACACATACTGCTTACGAGCCTGACCACTGAGTAGGCCCTTGTACTCTGATCGATTGCATCTCACTTCCATAGTGCAGAGGCTTACTCGACTCGTAAACCACGCCGAATACTATAATACTTGCATCTCATCCTCTAGTGTTCGAAATGATTCGAACTTCAGATACAATCTCGTCAAGTAATCTTTACGCAGGGTAAGAACGAATGCTAGTGTCGCGTCCAATAAAGACGAAACACGGCAAGGAGACAGAACCGTAAAGCGCATATGCACATAATGTTACGGTGGCCCTGATAACTTTAGCGAAATAGAGTGAATTAAACCCTAGTCTAGTACATGTACATTAGTATCCACGTTAAGAATGGGCCACGCTATTCGTAGAGCACCTTAACTCCAGATAAAACGACCATTTCCTAAAGCCTGTGGCAAAAACCATGGCATATTCAATTATCTTGTCCGGCAATGGCGACCGCCACAAGACTATCTTAAACCCACTTCACTTACGATTGACGTTTTCATATCTGAGGCCCAAGCTTGACCTTTTATTTAACTTACTCATGTTTATTATTTATTTGATATTACATATCACATGTTACTAGACTCTCCTATTCTCAGCGTCAAACGTTTTATTTGAATTGTAGGTTTCATATGATCACATAACACATTCGTTTATTATTTGAAGTGTTGTTAATTATTAACGTTTTCAAGATTTTAAATTGAATCGTTTATTAGTATGTCCAAATTTTATTTAAGTGTTTTTCAAAGTACTTTAAGTCATTTACTTATTCATTTTAAATTTTTCTATACTTAGTAAAATTTTCAATTATTTTCAGTATTTCACTATTCACTTTTCACTATTCATCGTATTTTACTATTCATCGTATTTACTATTCATTGTATTTACTATTTATCGTATTTACTATTCACCGTATTTTATACGTATTTTTATACGTATTCGTATTTTTATACTTCGTATTCTATACGTATTTTTATACGTATTCGTATTTTTATACTTCGTATTTTATATGTATTTTTATACTTATACTTATTATTTTTTTATACTTAAGGTATTTTAGTTATAAAACTAAATCTTTTATTTCCTAAGTATAGATTTCTAGTTTTAAAGTCGTTAGGTTCGTTTTGTACTTAGGCGATTTTTGAAAATATTTTAAAGTCTAGTTTTAAAAATGTTAAGTTCGGTTTGTATTTAGTCATTTATGGAAATATTCGAAAATCATAGTTTTAAAAACGTTAAGTTCATTTTGTATTTAGTCATTTATGAAAATATTCTAAAATTCTAGTTTTAAAAATGTTAAGTTCGGTTTATAAAAGGTGATCAATGATATTTATTTTAAAACGAGACTCAGTTAAATTTAGTCGTCTATCTATTTAAGTTAGTGATAGTATCGTGGATGATTCATTTATAGTCCGTATGTCCAAGCTCAATAATCCAATAGCAAAGGTAGTAACACACGATTTAATTCATTTTTATAACGGTTACTCATTTTTATCGGTTTAACATAATTCATTTACAATTATAACGATTTATACAAAAATTCAATTCTAATTACTATTTAACTTTAGTGACTTAGTGATAATTTCATTTTAGTCAAATTTAGTCCATTAAAAATAGAAATGTCGTGTGATATGATATATGTGTCAAAATTGATTTATTTCTTTTAATTTCTTAAATCTAACTTATTAACCAATAATTAAATTATATTAACAATAAACTAAAAAAGTGATAAAAATAAAAATTAACCCTAAAATGGCCTAAATGCCGTGAGCATGCACTAGTATGTTCTAAAATTTCATTTTTCGATTTTATCGGTTTTTAGCTTAAAGTCTTTATATTTTAATTATTCTAATTATACTAAAACGATTTAAACTAAAATGAAATTTACTAAAAATTTCATTTATAATTATGAATAGTGTTTTTCAACACTTTAATTTTCTAACTTTTTAATCTAAATGATTTATAATGTTTTAGTTGATTTATAGTATAATACTAAGTGATATATAAAACAATAACTAAACATAAACACGAATTATTAACAAACATAAATTAAAATGAAATCAAAATGAGTAACAAGTATGAATATCAACATGAATAAATCAAGAACACACATGAAGAACTCAAGAACAACTCAAGAACACTAATTTCGATTTTAATAATTTATAATTTGTTTTCCTAATTTAGTTTTTTTTTCATAGGAACATCTATTTTAACTAACTTAATCTAACATATTATTTACAAAAATTAAAAGTGAAAATATATTAAAAAAATTAAGAAATGCCGTGTATATGTAATATATATATATAATTTTTCATTTTCGATTTTAATCACTTTAAACTCATTGTTAATACTTCACATAATTTTTATATATGACTAATACTTAAATAAAACATAACTAAATATAAAAATCATATGAACACAAATTAAAAATGCTCAAATTAATTTAACTAAACATAGTATTATTTTACTACAACTAATCTATTATCAACATAACTTATTTATTATCATTTTATTATACAACACCTAAACACATAAGTACATATAGATGATGTTTAACATATTTAACATAATTTTCATACTCATAAAATCATAATAACAAAACAAATTAATTTACTAAAAAGATAATACAAGACATAGTTAGTCACCTTGATTTGGCAAGTTATTGATTATCGGGATCGACTAAATTATCTAAGTCCAAAGCTTCACCCTCAAACCCGTCTTCACCTTCAAATAAACACCCAAGATAGTAAGCTTCAAAACCCACTAAATAGCTAAGGAAATATTAGAGATTATTAGGAAAATATTTAAGGTTTTATTTAGTGTGTTTTAGAGTAAAAATGAAAGAAAAACAAAGGGAGAAATGGAGGCAAAGGAGCTCGGCAATTTTGGGAGGCAAGAAGTGATTTTTTTGACTTAGAAAATAAAGGGAACACTAGTAATAATATTAGGTTAAAAATATTAGGTTTTGTTGGTTTTATTTAATAAATAATGTTTAATAAAAATGCATTTATGACATCAAAAGTCAAGTTGCCTTATTTGACTAATTTAGGAAGTTTCCTAAAGATATTTGATCAAAATAAAGTTTCTACGAAATTTATCAGTTTTTAAAAAGTCGGGTGTCAAAAGCGATAAAAGTTAATGTGTGCGCATTTGACTATTTTTCGAAATATATCTACTTTTGAATTCTAAGACTAAAATATTTATTTCATTATTCAAAAATATTAAAAAGTATTAAAGAAGTCGAGAAATTTTACAAAACGAAAGTTTTGCAAAAAGTGTGATTTTGAACGATTAAATGATTAAGAATTGATTTAAGGTTTGAAATTAGAAGTTGATGGTTAATTATTGAATTAAATTAACACGGGGTGTTACAGAAAGCCAGCCCCAGAAACCGCAAGGCCTTATGCGGTTTGTGGGCTAAACCGCATAGGCTTATGCGGTTTGGTGTGCAAACCGCATAGGGTGCTACGGTCTCCCTTCCTGTCTTGCAGCGTTGTGTTTCCAAATTTCGATTATGTTTTCCTATATAAGGAGGGGGGTGCGTGCCATAATTCTCATTCAAAATCACTTCTCTTCTTTTCTCTTTTGCTCTCATAAACATAGTTTGTATATTCATAGGAGTTAGTATTGAATTCAAGAAAAGTGGTTGAGCATTTTGACGCTCTTTTGAAGAGGTGGACTTTTTCGCTACGTCCGACGGAGAAGAAGGCGGTGTATGATGACGGAGCGGGTGTTTTTATTGGCTTTCGCCAAATGAAGGTCGAGCTAGACTTCCTGGACGCATGCTTAGACTACTGGGATCCTAGCTTGCATGTTTTTCGGTTTCCAGGAGGAGAGGTGTGCCCTTTGATGGAGGAGTTTGCGGTCATTGCGGGATGGTCGAGACGTACTACTCCTGTAGTGGTGAGAAGTGAGCTTTGCTTCAATGGGATGTTGCGAAACTTCCTTGAGATGTCAAATGCTCATGCTGCGGGCTTGTTTGAGGGAGGTAAGGTGAACATGCTACTCCTGTGTCAACGATATATGAATCGAGTTGACACTAGCATTTCAGATCGTTATAGGCGAAAGGCCCTTACTTTTTGCTTGATTCACCGTTATGCCTTTGAGGGGTTAATGCCGGATAGGGTGTTCGGGAACGCGAGGTATGCTCGTGTCGTCGAAGAGATGGAACGGGGGCATGACCCTTCTGCTTTGATCTTGGCGGAGACCATACTGGGCTTAGACGACCGTTGTGTTAATCGTCTGAGCTCGTACCGTGGTTGTGCTAGGATTCTCCATATTTGGGTTATGGAGAGGCTGAGTGTGTATGCTGCTCTTCCCCATGGCGGTGTCTTTAAAGCAGCGGCGGCTACGTCACGGAAGACGGAGTGGGTTGATCCTCGTGAGCGTTCACTCAACTACTTCCGGGGTTTGTGAAGGAAAGCAGTATCCGTTGGTATGTTCCATGGTGGCGCATTACAGCCATTACAGCGCCGTCCGTGGCGAACGTGGCTCATGGGTTGATGTTGTGTGGCTTTGAGCGATAGGTGTGGATCCATCCTCTCCGTTTGAAGAGGCAAATCGGGCTTGCTCAGACCATCCCCGAGCAGGATACTCAGGTTGGAGGGGTTGTTGCACTAAACAATCAATCGATTGATGCTTGGATCCGGGGATGGTCGGATCGTGTTACTTGGGCGGTTCCAGTGCATATAGAGTCTACTCGTGTCTCGGATTTCTATAGGCGATGGTATCTTTCCAAGGATTCTCGAGAGCGGGAGAACAAGAGGAGGAGGGAAAAGAACGGGCCAAGACCTTCTTTGGCGCATGACGCGGTGCGCGAAAGGAGGGATTATGGTGATCTTGGCGCTTCGAGTTCAGACGCTTCTACTTCGAGGCCCGCGCGGGAGAGACTTGGGCCGAGAGTGACCGTTAGAGATCGCCTAGGGCCAAGGATCGAGGAGCCCCCAGTCGAGCAGGACGAGGATCCCATCGAGCCCCCAGGATTTGAGAGGAGTGCTCCCGTGATTACCTCAAAGATCGTGGCGGATCGGTCTCTTGAAGATGAAGAGGCTAATCCGATGTAACACCCCGTGTTAAAATTAAGCTAATTATAATTAGTAAATCAATTATTAGACCATCTTGCTCATTTAAATCTTTAAACAATACGCTACAAGTTTTCCTCGCACCTAAATTAAAACCATTTTGATATACTTCGAATTTGAAATTTATTTTTACATATTCAAACTCGATAAATCAAATGATGAATCGACGACAATTTTCTCAACGACAAATTTCGGCACGCAAATCGAGGTCAATCTTGACCAAAGTGGCCGAGTCACTTAAGGTGATTAAATCACCTAATTCTTTTTCAATTACACTTACCCATAATCTAAATTTAACAAAATCAGTTAAGACTTAATCATTTTGGATTAATACTAACAAAACATATTATAATAATATTAAACTACTATTCCTTTTTGATTTAACTAGCACTTTCACTAAAACTCGAAATAATGAGTCACACTAAGTCCAAACTGATAAACTTTTCGGCGTTTGGTCCTAATTATTTAAATCATTAACTTTCATCCAAAAAAATATATATTTCGGACTAGTAAATTTTTAATCAAAATTCGAGGAGCCAAAACCCAATTTTTATTTCAATCACACTTCGAGTTTTAATTTCATTTTTATTTTCAATCTTATTCCAAAACATTATTTTAAAATCATATATTTCATTTCGAGACTTTTCACGCGCGCGTAAATCGAAAATTCCGAAAACGAAAAATCGAGCCAACATGGGCTCACCTAGGCCGGCCACCCCTGCACATGCATGACCAATTTTTCAACCCTTCACTTCTCTTACACAAGCCACCCTAATAAGCCACCCTATAATTATCCATCATCACATGCTTATTTAGTTTTAATAAAACATTATTTCTAATTATAAACAACATCTTACACAACACATTACTCATCCAAATCTTTTACAACTTATTCATTATTTTCTAAATCAAAAAAATCACCCTTTGCTCTTCACAAAAGCCGGCCCCCTTTACACCATTTTCCCCCTTTGTTTTTCTTTCATTTTCCTCCTAAAATACACTAAACTAAAACCCTAATATTACCTTAATATTTCTCTAGTATCCCTTAGTCTTTTAGTGGGTTGAAGCTTATTTTTTCGGGTTTATTTTTGAAGGTGAAGACGGGTACTTGGGTGAAGACCTAGATTTAGATAACATAATCGATCCGGACAACCAATAACTTTGCCGATCAAGGTGACTAGCTTTGTCTTGTATTATCTTTTTAGTAAATTAACTTGTTTTGTTATTATGTTTTTTATGAATATAAAAATTATGTTAAATATGTTAAACATCACTTATATGCACTTGTATGATTATGTGTTGTATAATAAAATGATAATAAATAAGTGATAATGATAATAGTTAAGTTGTAGTATTATGTTCATGTTTAGTTAATTAAATTTTGAGCATTTTTAATTATGATTCTTATGATTTATATGTTTAGTTATGTTTTATTTGAGTAGTAATCATATATAAAAATTATGTGAAATATTAACTTTGAGTTTAAAGTGATTAAAAATCGAAAACAAAATATATATATACATATACATACCCTGACATTTTGCCCTTTTTTGTGTAAATTTTCATTTTTAATTTTTGTAAATAATATGTTAGTTTAAGTTAGTATAAAATGGAGGTATTCATGTAAAAAAATTAAATTAGGAAAATAAATTATCAAATGAAAAATAAGCATATTTGTGTTCTTGAAGTTACTTTGATGTTCTTGAAAAACTCATGATGGTGTTCATGTTATTCTTGATTTGTAGCTTATTTTGATTTATATTGTTTTTGTGATTATTGTTATTTATTGTTTTATTTAACTAACAAGTAAATATATTACTAACTATATGTTTTAAACTAGCTAAATCATTTAGAATAAAAAGTTAGAAATTTAAAGTGTTGAAAAACACTATTCATTAATGTAAATGAAATTTGTTAGTAAATTTCATTTTAGTTTAAATCATTTTAGTATAATTAGAATAATTAAAATATAAAGACTTTAAGTTAAAAACCGATAAAATCGAAAAATGAAAATTTAGAACCATCACCTACTTGCTCACGGCATTCCTTCATTTTTAGGCTTAAAATTGTTTTTATCACTTTTTAGTTTATTGTTAAAATAATTTAATTAGTAATTAATAAGTTAGAATTAAGAAATTAAAAGAAATAAATCAATTTCGATATAGTATACATATACACGGCATTTCCAAATCAAATGGACTAAATTTGATCAAAATGAAATTATCACTAAGTCACTAAAGTTAAATAGTAATTAGAATTGAATTTTTGTATAAATCGTTTTAGTTATAAAGGAATTATGTTAAACCGATAAAAAAATGAGTAACCGTATAAAAATGAACTAAATCGTGTGTTACTGCCTTTGCTATTTGGACTGTTGATCTTGGACTTACGGACCTAGATGAATCATCCACGATACTATTATTTTTAAAATGAAAATCGCTAAATTTAGTTAATAGACGACTAAATTTAACTAAGTCTCATTTTAAAATAAATGTCATTATCACTTTTTACAAATTGAACTTAACATTTTTAAAACTAATATTTTAAAATGAAAATCATTATCACTTTATACAAAATGAACTTAACGTTTTTGAAACTAGACTTTTAGATATTTTCAAAAATCACTAAGTACAAAACGAACCTAACGACTTTGAAACTAGAATTTTTGTACTTAGCAAATAAAATGAAATTTTAGTTTATACTTAGGAAATATATTAATATATATGACTACGTATAAATATAAAATACGTACAAGTATAGAATACGAAGTATAAAAATACGTATAAAATACGAAGTATAAAAATACGAATACGTATAAAAATACGTATAAAATACCAATGAATAGTGTCAAGTGAATAGTGATTTATGAATAGTAAAAAGTGAATAGTGAAATACTGGAAATAATTGAAAATTTTACTAAGTATAGAAAAATTTAAAATGAATAAGTAAATGACTTAAAGTGTTTTGAAAAACACTTAAATAAAATTTGGACATACTAATCAACGTTTCAATTTAAAATCTTAAAAATGTTAATAATTAACAACACTTCAAATAATAAACGAATGTGTTATGTGATCATATGAAACCTACCATTCAAATAAAACGTTTGACGATGAGACTAGGAGGGTCTAGAGACATGTGATATGTAATATCAAATAAATAATAAATTATGAGTATGTTTAAATAAAAGGTCAAGCTTGGGCCTCAGATAAGGGAACGTCAATCGTGAGTGAAGTGGGGTTAAGATAGTCTTGTGGCGGTCGCCATTCTTGGGACAAGATAATGAATATACCAAGGCTTTTGTCTCAGGCTTTAGGAAATAGTCGTTTTATCCTGAGTTAAGGTGCTCTATGATTAGCATAGCCCATTCTTAAATTGGATACTAGTGTACATGTACTAGACTAGGGTTTTATTCCCCTATTTCGCTAAAGTTACCAGGGCACCGTGGCGATTAATGCCGATTATAGCGGTTCAAGTCTCCTTGCCGTGTTTCGTTCTTAGTGGGCGCGACACTAGCATTCGTTCTTGCCACATGTAAAGATCACTTGACGAGATTGTATCTGAAGTTCGAATCATTTCGAACACTAGAGGATGAGATGCAAGTATTATAGTATTCGGCGTGGTTTACGAGTCGAGTAAGTCTCTGCACTATGGAAGTGAGATGCAATCGATCAGAGTACAAAGACCTACTCAGTGGTCAGGCTTGTAAGCAGTATGTGTTGTTTGTTGTCTGATTAAATGAGAACGAGTGTGTACCATCTTCGAAAATTAAAGACCACAACTTTCTGAAATGAATCGAGTCTGTATGATGATTATGATACATTATATATGTTTGTATGCGATCTGATATCGCTTTGTAATCCTGTTGTATATTGTGACACTATTGCTATGCTATTATCTGTTACTTGCCTTCCTAATTGAATACCATGCTTATATGATTTATCGCTTTAAACCGCATGCTTATTATGACTTATATGTCTTTATATGCTATTTGAATAAGCATGTTTATGTTTTATCATAATGTTATGTTTATAAAGCGATAATATTAAACCAAAGTAATTGAAATCGAGGGTAAGTATGAGCATAGCTAGTCCTTTGTCGCTCAATGAGCATCCCCCATCGATTTATTGTGCGAGGTAATCATGGACCTAATTTGGATTTTGGGCCAGGGCCATGCAACGTTTTTACGCTTTACGTTATGTCTTTTGCGAGAGATTTGTAATATGTAAGACGCTACTCTTTTAAATTTCCGTACACAGAGTTGTTTTATTCAACTCTTGAATTACGATGTAACATTTTGGGTTTTATGTATAATTAATAACGCTGGTTTAAGACTTAATTAAATTCCGCCTTAGTAATTAAAGTCGACGAAAAACCAGGTTGTTACAGTTGGTATCAAAGCTGACTCGTGACCGTAACATGAATTGCCTAATGCGATTTATGCTTACCTAACGAGAGACACCTGGGCAGTACAAACATATTAATATGTTAAACTGCAAGACTACTAGGATCAAATAATAAATTAGATTTTTCTTTATTAGATCACTTAAATAATAAACTTAAAATCGCTTTAAAGTGTGAGGATGGGTAGAAACCTTAAGGACCGACCATAGGCTAAGGATTTTTAAATAACTAACTACTTCCCTCAAAATAAAATACACTAACTATCGTATGCTTGCTACTTGCTGAAGTAACTGAAAAAAAAAAAAAAACTAACAACTATCCTCGGATATAAAATCTAAATAATAATTCAATTCCCGAGGATCGAAGCACCGAAGGAGTACCAGACGGCACGGAGCGAGGACATCTGTTAAATTCGTAACCAATTCCACAAAAACACATTCTCCCTCTCTCCTACTTTTATATCCTTCCTAAGAAAATGTACCAGATACATTTTAAAATCCTAAAACCGATGTAACAAAAAAATTACATCTCAATGAAATAAAATACCTAACTTCTGTGCTTACTTGCATAACTACCGTTATTGCATTTACTTTCAAGTAAAAGCTATCAATGATAAGCATGTCTTCTAACCTCTCGCAATACTAATAAATTCCTTCACGTCTTAATTCTTTCAGAATGGCTGCACCTCCAATGACAGACGAGGAAAGACACCTCCTGGCAGAAGAATCTTTGATCCGTTTGGCAGAAATAGCCACGGACAACGCAAACCGCCAACATCATCCAAGCGCGTTTGATCGTGTTTCACGTCATCGACCACAAGAATACTCGGGTTCAAGTAACCCTATCGATCTCACGAATTGGCTAGAAGAGATGAAAAAGCTGATGGACCTAAGCAGAACACCTCCAGAGGATAGGGTAAACATCGCCGCCTACTACTTGAAAGGCGAGGCGAATGATTGGTGGAACGTGGTCAGGACCAACGAGCCTGACGCCACGTTCACATGGTACGAGTTCACAGCGAAAATCAAGGAGAAGTACTTCGGGTATGAGCTCCGTTGTCAGAAGGAAGAGGAGTTCATAGCTCTTAAGATGGGAGACATGACACTCCAAGAATACACCGCAAAATTTCAACAGCTGGCCAAATTTGGGGCTGCGATCGCTCCCAACGAAAGGGCCATGGCCCAGAGATATCTGCGCAATATGTCCAACACTATGCGTACCCACATGAGTACCAACACCTACAATACCGTTGCTGAAGCGTATGTAGCCTATGGGCTTCTCTGGAGTTGGAAAAGGCTGAAAAGAAGAAGAAGGTGTTTGTGCCTTCCGTATCACAGTCGAGCTTCATCCAGAAGCCGAACTACCAGCGTCCTATTCAGCAGAGGCCAAATTTCCAGAGGCCTGCGTTTCAAAACAGGCTTCCTGCTGGGAATAATCAGAGAGCAATGGTTGCAGGAAGGGCTCCTCAACCAAGGGCCTTACCGAGGGATTGTCATATGTGTGGCAAGGCGAAACATGAGGGGAAACAGTGTAATGGCCAACCAATTACCTGCTATCGTTGTAAACAGATAGGGCATAAAGCAAATGTATGCCCCAACAACCTAAACGCGGCACCTGTTGCGGGAGTACCACAATCTGTTGTGGTACAAGGCCGAGTATATGTCCTCACAGAAGCGGAGGCAGAGGAGTCACCTGAGGCTGACGTCATTACTGGTATTTTTCTTATAAACTCTGTGAGCGCAGTCGTTTTATTTGACACTGGGGCATCATTGTCCTTTATATCTTCTAAATTTGCCTCAAAAGCAAATCTCACAAATTCTGAATCAATCGACGCAAATATTTCTCTACCAAACGGTAAAATTTTCAAATGCTCTAAAATTTTCAAAGAAACTCCAATCACAATTCATAAAACAACCTTTCCTTCCGACCTTATTCGCATTTGACATCTGAGTTCGACGTCATCTTTGGGTATCGATTGGTTGACTAAATACCATGCAATATTGAGTCTGAGGCAGAAAGATCCGCTTGAAGCATCCTATGGGAACTAGGGTTACGTATCAGAAGACATCGCCAATTAAGGGGGCGAAAATCATCTCTGTGCTACAACTACAACGGTTAGAAAGAAAAGGGCATCAAGTATTCCTATGCAGCGTCAACGAAGTAAAGGAAAGCGTGAACATTGAAGCTATTCACGTAGTACGGGAATTCCCTGATGTCTTCCCAGATGAGTTGCCAGGCTTGCCACCTGCACGTGATGTTGAATTCTCTATCGACCTTGCGCCAGGCACGGCACCAATCTCAAAGGCACCTTACAGGATGGCACCAGTGGAGCTACAAGAGCTGAAGAAACAACTTGAGGAAATGATTGAGAAGGGTTTCATAAGACCAAGTGTCTCACCTTGGGGGGCACCGGTTCTCTTTGTGAAAAAGAAAGATGGCAGTATGAGGCTCTGCATTGACTACAGGGAATTGAACAAGGTTACAATTAAGAACCGCTACCCTTTGCCCAGAATCGACGATCTCTTTGATCAACTAAAAGGCGCGGGAGTGTTTTCTAAGATCGACCTGAGGTCAGGTTACCATCAGATTGCGGTAAGAGAACAGGATATCCAAAAGACTGCCTTCAGAAGCAGATACGGCCATTATGAATTCAAGGTTATGCCTTTCGGGTTGACAAATGCACCAGCTGTATTCATGGATCAAATGAACAGAACCTTCCACGAGTACTTGGACATATGCGTGGTTGTATTCATTGATGATATCCTAATTTATTCCAAGACCGGGGCAGAACACGAGGAACATCTACGTATCATCCTGGGGATACTACGGAAATATAAGTGGTATGCAAAATTATCCAAATGTGAGTTTTGGCTCGAAAAGGTAGCATTTCTGGGTCACGTCATCTCGAAGGACGGAGTGATGGTAGATCCTGCAAAGTTCGACGCAGTGAAAGAATGGAAGGCTCCCACAAATATAACTGAGATACGCAGCTTCCTAGGTTTGGCAGGATACTACAGAAGATTCGTCCCAGACTTCTCTAAGGTAGCACGGCCAGATGACCAAGTTACTCTGAGAAGGAGTCCAAGTTCATTTGGAGCGGCGAGTGCGAGAATGCATTCCAAGAACTCAAGACAAGGCTTACCACAAAGACTCTTAGCTCTCCCCAATCGATGCGAGTATGAAGTCTACTGATGGCCACCGAATGGCCTGGGTTGCGTCTTTGATGCAACAAGGAAAGTCATTGCTTACGCATCAAGGCGATTAAAGGTTCATGGCGAAACTACCCAACTCATGACCTGGAATTAGCTGGTGTGGTGTTTGCTTTGAAAATCTGGCGTCATTATCTCTACGGAGTAAGTATTAAGTTCTACCACAGACCACAAGAGCACGAAATATATCTTCACACGAAGGAGCTCAACATGAGACAACGCCGATGGCTAGAAGCGATCAAAGACTACAAGATTGAGCTGGCTGTACCATGAGGGTAAAGCGAGCGTCGTTCACAGGCAGCTCACGAGTAGAAAGACTACGCATACCCTTATGACATCTGGGAAATTCCTTTTGGTATTGTCGAGAGACTTCAAGAGAATGAACTTAGAGTTGGTTCGGTCGGCGATGCTTTGATTTGAGCATAATGATCGCGAGCCGGAGTTATATCACGAGATTAGAGCTCTACAATGGGAGGATGAAGAACTCGTGAAAATCAGAAGGGAAATTCCTTCAGGAAACCGAGAAGGGTTTGAGATTAAACCTGACGGGAGTTTGAGATTCAAAGAAAGGTGGTGTGTGCCCGACGTACCAGTGTTAAAGAGAAAGATCCTTGACGAGGCACATAGCACACGATACTCCATACATCCAGGGTCCGATAAGATGTACCAAGACTTAAAACAGAGGCTCTGGTGGGTAGGAATGAAAGCAGAGATTGCCGAGTACGTTGCAAAGTGCTTAATCTGCCAGAAGGTGAAATTCGAACACCAGCGACCTGGGGGACTACTACAACCCTTAGACATTCCATTGGGGAAATGGGACTCCATTTCCATGGATTTCATAACGGGCTTACCGAGAACTCACAGGGGAAATAATGCGATCTGGTTGATAGTGGACCGCTTAACAAAATCGGCCCATTTCCTGCCAATCAAAGACACCTGGAGCCTTGAAGAGTTAGCTAAGGCATATGAGAAGGAGGTGATCCGATTACACGGCGTACCGCTAGACATTATTTCGGATAGGGATCCGAGGTTCACCTCTCATTTTTGGGACAAGCTCCAAGCAGCATTGGGAAGTCAACTAAAGATGAGCACCGCTTTCCACCCTGCGACCGATGGTCAAACTGAGCGGACTATCCAAACGGTCGAGGACATGCTGAGAGCATGTGCTTTAGAATTCAACGAGAATTGGGAGAAAAGTCTACCTTTGATTGAATTCTCCTACAATAATAGTTTCCATGCAAGTTTGGGTTTTGCTCCATTCGAAGCACTGTACGGGAGAAAGTGTCGTAGCCCAGTCTGTTGGGACGATGCTAGTGATAATGTGGGAACTGGACCACAGGTCATTCAAGACCAAATTGAACACATAAAAATCATTCGGGAACGCCTGCAAGTGGCACAAGACCGCCAGAAGATGTATGCCAACAAGCATCGTCGACCAATCGAGTTCGAGGTTGGTGATCATGTGTTCTTGAAAGTATCACCCATGAAGGGGGTTCGACGCTTCGGATTGAAAGGAAAACTGAGTCCTAAGTACGTTGGACCTTACGAAGTACTTGAAAGGATTGGCGAGGTAGCCTATCGCCTAGCGCTACCCCCCAACTTATCCAAAGTTCACAACGTGTTCCACGTTTCTCAACTGAGGAGATACTGAGGTGACCCAAGTCACATCATTACTCCTGACGTAATTGCGGTTGAGCCTAACCTGCTTTACTCCGAGAGACCAGTGAAGATTCTAGCTCGAGAAACCAAGGTATTGAGACGGAAGACGGTTCCCTTAGTGAAGGTACTATGGAGAGGTCAATTGACCGAACAAGCAACTTGGGAGACCGAGGCCTCAATGAAGGAGAAATACCCCGAACTTTTTAACTCAGGTGAAAATTCTTTTCTACATTCAAGTTTCGGGACGAAACTTTTTCAAAGGGGGGAGGTTTGTAACACCCCGTGTTAAAATTAAGCTAATTATAATTAGTAAATCAATGATTAGACCATCTTGCTCATTTAAATCTTTAAACAATACGCTACAAGTTTTCCTCGCACCTAAATTAAAACCATTTTGATATACTTCGAATTTGAACTTTATTTTTACATATTCAAACTCGATAAATCAAATGATGAACCGACGACAATTTTCTCAACGACAAATTTCGGCACGCAAATCGAGGTCAATCTTGACCAAAGTGGCCGAGCCACTTAAGGTGATTAAATCACCTAATTCTTTTTCAATTACACTTACCCATAATCTAAATTTAACAAAATCGATTAAGACTTAATCATTTTGGATTAATACTAACAAACCATATTATAATAATATTAAACTACTATTCCTTTTTGATTTAACTAGCACTTTCACTAAAACTCGAAATAATGAGTCACACTAAGTCCAAACTGATAAACTTTTCGGCGTTTGGTCCTAATTATTTAAATCATTAACTTTCATCCAAAAAAATATATATTTCGGACTAGTAAATTTTTAATCAAAATTCGAGGAGCCAAAACCCAATTTTTATTTCAATCACACTTCGAGTTTTAATTTCATTTTTATTTTCAATCTTATTCCAAAACATTATTTTAAAATCATATATTTCATTTCGAGACTTTTCACGCGCGCGTAAATCGAAAATTCCGAAAACGAAAAATCGAGCCAACATGGGCTCACCTAGGCCGGCCACCCTTGCACATGCATGACCAATTTTTCAACCCTTCACTTCTCTTACACAAGCCACCCTAATAAGCCACCCTATAATTATCCATCATCACATGCTTATTTAGTTTTAATAAAACATTATTTCTAATTATAAACAACATCTTACACAACACATTACTCATCCAAATCTTTTACAACTTATTCATTATTTTCTAAATCAAAAAAATCACCCTTTGCTCTTCACAAAAGCCGGCCCCCTTTACACCATTTTCCCCCTTTGTTTTTCTTTCATTTTCCTCCTAAAATACACTAAACTAAAACCCTAATATTACCTTAATATTTCTCTAGTATCCCTTAGTCTTTTAGTGGGTTGAAGCTTATTTTTTCGGGTTTATTTTTGAAGGTGAAGACGGGTACTTGGGTGAAGACCTAGATTTATATAACATAATCGATCCGGACAACCAATAACTTTGCCGATCAAGGTGACTAGCTTTGTTTTGTATTATCTTTTTAGTAAATTAACTTGTTTTGTTATTATGTTTTTTATGAATATAAAAATTATGTTAAATATGTTAAACATCACTTATATGCACTTGTATGATTATGTGTTGTATAATAAAATGATAATAAATAAGTGATAATGATAATAGTTAAGTTGTAGTATTATGTTCATGTTTAGTTAATTAAATTTTGAGTATTTTTAATTATGATTCTTATGATTTATATGTTTAGTTATGTTTTATTTGAGTAGTAATCATATATAAAAATTATGTGAAATATTAACTTTGAGTTTAAAGTGATTAAAAATCGAAAACAAAAATATATATATACATATACATACCCACGGCATTTTGCCCTTTTTTGTATAAATTTTCATTTTTAATTTTTGTAAATAATATGCTAGTTTAAGTTAGTATAAAATGGAGGTATTCATGTAAAAAAATTAAATTAGGAAAATAAATTATCAAATGAAAAATAAGCATATTTGTGTTCTTGAAGTTACTTTGATGTTCTTGAAAAACTCATGATGGTGTTCATGTTATTCTTGATTTGTAGCTTATTTTGATTTATATTGTTTTTGTGATTATTGTTATTTATTGTTTTATTTAACTAACAAGTAAATATATTACTAACTATATGATTTAAACTAGCTAAATCATTTAGAATAAAAAGTTAGAAATTTAAAGTGTTGAAAAACACTATTCATAAATGTAAATGAAATTTGTTAGTAAATTTCATTTTAGTTTAAATCATTTTAGTATAATTAGAATAATTAAAATATAAAGACTTTAAGTTAAAAACCGATAAAATCGAAAAATGAAAATTTAGAACCATCACCTACTTGCTCACGGCATTCCTTCATTTTTAGGCTTAAAATTGTTTTTATCACTTTTTAGTTTATTGTTAAAATAATTTAATTAGTAATTAATAAGTTAGAATTAAGAAATTAAAAGAAATAAATCAATTTCGATATAGTATACATATACACGGCATTTCCAAATCAAATGGACTAAATTTGATCAAAATGAAATTATCACTAAGTCACTAAAGTTAAATAGTAATTAGAATTGAATTTTTGTATAAATCGTTTTAGTTATAAAGGAATTATGTTAAACCGATAAAAAAATGAGTAACCGTATAAAAATGAACTAAATCGTGTATTATTCTTGCCTTTGCTATTTGGAATTTGTTGATCTTGGACTTACTAGGACCTAGATGAATCATCCACGATACTATTATTTTTAAAATGAAAATCGCTAAATTTAGTTAATAGGCGACTAAATTTAACTAAGTCTCATTTAAAATAAATGTCATTATCACTTTTTACAAATTGAACTTAACATTTTTAAAACTAATATTTTAAAATGAAAATCATTATCACTTTATACAAAATGAACTTAACGTTTTTGAAACTAGACTTTTAGATATTTTCAAAAATCACTAAGTACAAAACGAACCTAACGACTTTGAAACTAGAATTTTTGTACTTAGCAAATAAAATGAAATTTTAGTTTATACTTAGGAAATATATTAATATATATGACTACGTATAAATATAAAATACGTACAAGTATAGAATACGAAGTATAAAAATACGTATAAAATACGAAGTATAAAAATACGAATACGTATAAAAATACGTATAAAATACGATGAATAGTGACCAATGAATAGTGTCAAGTGAATAGTGATTTATGAATAGTAAAAAGTGAATAGTGAAATACTGGAAATAATGGAAAATTTTACTAAGTATAGAAAAATTTAAAATGAATAAGTAAATGACTTAAAGTGTTTTGAAAAACACTTAAATAAAATTTGGACATACTAATCAACGTTTCAATTTAAAATCTTAAAAATGTTAATAATTAACAACACTTCAAATAATAAACGAATGTGTTATGTGATCATATGAAACCTACCATTCAAATAAAACGTTTGTGATGAGGTAGGAGAGTGCAGAGACATGTGATATGTAATATCAAATAAATAATAAATTATGAGTATGTTTAAATAAAAGGTCAAGCTTGGGCCTCGGATAAAGGAGCGTCAATCGTGAGTGAAGTGGGGTTAAGATAGTCTTGTGGCGGTCGCCATTCTTGGGACAAGATAATGAATATGCCAAGGCTTTTGTCTCAGGCTTTAGGAAATAGTCGTTTTATCACGAGTTAAGGTGCTCTATGATTAGCATAGCCCATTCTTAAATTGGATACTAGTGTACATGTACTAGACTAGGGTTTTATTCCCTATTTCGCTAAAGTTACCAGGGCAGTGGCGATTAATGCCGATTATAGCGGTTCAAGTCTCCTTGCCGTGTTTCGTTCTTAGTGGTAGCGACACTAGCATTCGTTCTTGCCACATGTAAAGATCACTTGGCGAGATTGTATCACGAAGTTGAATCATTTCGAACACTAGAGGATGAGATGCAAGTATTATAGTATTCGGCGTGGTTTACGAGTCGAGTAAGTCTCTGCACTATGGAAGTGAGATGCAATCGATCAGAGTACAAAGACCTACTCTGTGGTCAGGCTTGTAAGCAGTATGTGTTGTTTGTTGTCACGATTAAATGAGAGCAGTGTGTACCATCTTGAAAATTAAAGACCACAACTTTACGAAATGAATCAGTCTGTATGATGATTATGATACATTATATATGTTTGTATGCGATCTGATATCGCTTTGTAATCCTGTTGTATATTGTGACACTATTGCTATGCTATTATCTGTTACTTGCCTTCCTAATTGAATACCATGCTTATATGATTTATCGCTTTAAACCGCATGCTTATTATGACTTATATGTCTTTATATGCTATTTGAATAAGCATGTTTATGTTTTATCATAATGTTATGTTTATAAAGCGATAATATTAAACCAAAGTAATTGAAATCGAGGGTAAGTATGAGCATAGCTAGTCACTGTCCGCTCAGCGGGCATCCCCCCATCAGTTTATTGTGCAGGGTAATCATGGACCGGAAGCTGGATTTTGGACGGGGCCATGCAACGTTTTTACGCTTTACTTTATGTCTTTTGCGAGAGATTTGTAATATGTAAGACGCTACTCTTTTAAATTTCCGTACACAGAGTTGTTTTATTCAACTCTTGAATTACGATGTAACATTTTGGGTTTTATGTATAATTAATAACGCTGGTTTAAGACTTAATTAAATTCCGCCTTAGTAATTAAAGTCGACGAAAAACCAGGTTGTTACATCCGAAGCGACAGAAGAAGACTGAGAAGCTTGTTTGTTTGCTTAGGAAAGTTTCTTTATTCAAATAAAAATGTATTTAGTTTCGAATAAAGGGTTAAGGAGGCTTGTTCCTAACTCATTTCTAAATTGTGAAAAAATTCTAAGTTAAAGTAATAAAATAGAATTAATTTGTCTTTGTCTTGTCTCATTGCTTTTATTTGTTTATGTTCTTGAAATGTTCTCGACCTTTTTAATCTTCGAACACTCGTGTTTTGTCTTTAAATCCTCGACCTTTTTAAGCTTCGGATTCGTTTGTTTGAATTGTTTTAAACCCTCGACCTTTTAAGCTTTGGATTTATATTTTGTGTTGACTGTGCTCTCGACCTTTTTAAGCTTTGAGCGTGTCATTTCGTGATTGCGTTGCCCTCGACCTTTTTAAGCTTCGGGTGTGCGTGCAAAAAGGTTCGGTTGTGCTTTTGAAAAGCTGCCTACGTATCCGCGTTTTGCACGGAATCAAACCGGCGTAGTTCGTGTGATTCGGTTGAGCTCTTTGTAAAGCTGCCTACGTATCCACAGTGCGTGGAATCAAACCGAGCGTAGTTCACCCATGCGAGAGTGAGTTTGTTTTTTGTGAAATATATTGCAAATTTGTCTAAGTTTAAGGGTAGTACTTCTTGAGTTGATCAAGATTTGTTGGCAAGCTGAATTCCTGACCGCCAAGGTCGGTTACGCTTACGGCTCCTCCGGGAAGGATATCCTTGACCAAGTACGGTCCGGCCCAATTGGGTTTGAATTTCCCTCTTGGGTTGACTGGTAATGGTGCTCGGACCGATTTGAGTGGCTTGACCCTTTTGTTGTAGGCGCGTTGTAGGCGAGATTGGTACATTCGGACTGTACTTAGTGAATGTAAACGTCTCTCGTCTAAAAGGATGAGTTGTTCATATCGTTCGCGTGCCCATTCGGCTTCAGGAATGTCTGCTTCCATGAGAATTCGAAAGGATTGCATCTTGATTTCTACAGGTTGAACAGCCTCCATCCCGTAGGTTAGGAAATAGGGTGTCATACCCGTGGGTGTGCGGATAGTGGTTCGGTATCCCCATAACGCAAATGGGATTTTGTAAAGCCAGCCGTGGCAGGCGTCGATCATCTTTTTAAAGATTGATACGACGGTTTTGTTTGCTGCCTCGACCACACCGTTGGTTTGTGGTCGGTAGGGTGATGACTTATGTCGTTGTATCTTGTATTTGAGAAGAAGTGGTTCAACTTTCTCTCGGAAGTGTGTGCCTTGGTCGCTTATAAACTCGTGGGGTATGCCGTAGCGACAAATGATGTTGTTTTGTATGAATTTTGCAACTTCTTTTGTGCCCAGCTTACGGTATGATGCGGCTTCGACCCATTTGGTGAAATAGTCGATGGCCACGAAGATAAAGCAGTGTCCTCCTGCTCCCACGGGTTGTACTTTGCCAATGACGTCGATTCCCCATGTCGTTAAAGGTCATGGCGAGGTTAGGCTATATAGTGGTGAAGGAGGTATGTGTTGTACATTTGCGAAGATTTGGCAATTATGGCAGTGTTTGACGTATTTTGCGCAGTCGGCTTCCATGGTGGTCCAGTACCATCCTAGCCATATGATTTGTTTGCACATGGCTCGTGCGTTCATATGTGGTCCGCACTCACCATCGTGTACTTGAGACATGATTTCTTGTCCCTTTTTGTGGTCGACGCACAAGAGTAGTGTACCTTGAGGCGTCTTTTTGAGTAGTTCGCCCATTTTCATCACGAATTGTGACGATAATAAGCGTAGGGCTCTTTTGCCCCGTTTGTCGGTGTTCGGTGGGTATTCGCCGTTTGTTTTATAGTTAATGATTGCTTGGTACCAAAGATCGGTTTGTTCTTCCTCAGTTTCGATGTCACAGATATAGGCGGGTTCGTTTCGTCGCTCCACGACAATGGGTAGTTTTGCCATTCCCGGGGGTATGTTGATTAGTGACGCGAGTTTGGATAACGCATCGGCGATTTAGTTTTCTTCGCGTGGGAGGTGTATAAACTCCACACGATAGAACTCGTTGATGAGCTCTTGTATCTTGTTTTGGTATGGTGCTAGATTTTAATTAAGTATCTTCCATGCTCCGGATACTTGGTTGATGATAAGAGAAGAGTCTCCGTAGACTCTTACATTGCGGGCATTCAGTAGAAGCGCTGCTTGTTGACCGTGCAAGCATGCTTCGTATTCTGCGGCGTTGTTTGTTACGTCGAAATCTAGCTTAATGGATAAGGGTGTGTGTTCGCCATTTGGGGATATGAGAAGTATTCCTACTCCACATCCTCGGTAATTGGATGAGTGTGGATACCCATATCCGTACCCTCCCAAACAAAACCCTGTGATGTATCACGGACTTTTATTACGCATGCTTTAACGTTGACTTAAACGGTTCTAACTAATGTCGAATTCATTCTGAGTCGTTTTAAATGTTAAAATGTTTAAGGTCGCTTCACATCGCTTTAAATAAACGTTCATTTTGTCCATTTGGAGTCTAACTAGGTCCTTGTCCTGCTTCATTTGGCATGAGCTTCGCATTTGCACTACAATTAGTCCTTTTACATTAACAAGGTCTAATTCAGCATTCCTAAATTCCTAAATTTAGGCCCGATGGCTAAATCACCCCTTTAGCCCCTTCTTACACAAAATACGGCTTCACGTCTTATCTTATCTCACAAAAACTATGCAAATACACCCTTTTCATTTTTCCGGGTCTCGGCCCAAACCGAAGCCAAAACCCGACCTTTGGCCCGCTCCAAAGCCCTAAGCATCACAAAATATCTCGAAATATCCTACAGGTTTTCTTGAACCATGCGTTTGAGATTATCACGAAATCTTTCCAAGATATAATTCAACCAAACTAGGAAACTACAAAAACCCGACCTTGACCGCATAAGCTTATGCGGTTTGGTGGGCAACCGCATAAGCCTATCACGGTTCCCTCGGCAACCGCATAAGGCTATGCGGTTCCTAGGCCTGTTTTTATCCCCGATTTCCTAATTTCTCAGGAGTTTTTAGTATATATCCACCCCTATACCCTGACCTCGAAAACAGAATTCACAACCAGAATACATCTCTTACACCACAAATTCTTTCATCTTACACTTTTGCATCCACAAAAGCCTCACGCATTCAAATCCTTGAGTTCAACACACCATCCCGTGTTGAATTCATCCTCCTTTAAGTTCAAGCGAAGCTCTGCCCAGATCTGAGCGTCGAGGACAAGGTAGTCTGATCCACTTGGATCAAAGCTTTTTCTTATTTTCTATGGACTAACAAAGGGGTCTACACTTTAGCACTTCCCGCTTTGGCACCCAGTAACTTGCACTCCAAGTGTTCTATTTACTTCGGGTACACTCCATATCCGATGACACGCCAAAGTCGCATAAGCAACCGACCCTATAAAATAAACCAATGGACAATTGAACTTTATTTTATTTGCATGCATCCTGCACCTTCTTATTTTGCATTAAATCAACTTAAACAATGAATTCGACCTTTAACTGAACCGTATTCGTTAACAAGTTAAACATGCTAAACTGAGGGTTTTAATCAATCTTTTTGCATCTGCATTCTTTTACAAACTTATCGCACTTGTACGTAGCGATAACATTAGCTCAAATATCATCTTACAAGGATTGTTCTAGGTCAGTAGAGGCTATTTTTACATAGGCTTTTCTAAAAGGTTTTCATAAATCATTAATTGAATTAACTCTTTTTCTAAAGTACCTACTTTAGAATCCAACTGGTTTCACAAGCCTTAGATCTAGGGGTGTCGGCGTGCTCCAAAATCTAGGATATGTTTTTAGCTTAGAACATGGTAGCGAGGTTCCTAATTTCGCGATAATTAGGTGGCGACTCCATATGATTCTTAAAGGATTTTCCAACTTAATCTTTTTTAACTTTAAAATTCGCCCTTAAGCAAGACGCCGAGTTGGGTCCGATCCCGGGTTCCACAGTTTGGCGACTCCGCTGGGGAAATCTTATTTTTAAAACTAAAACTAGCTTTTTCTTTTAAAAATAAAGAGGTGAAACTTGAAAGCCTTGAACAATCCTTGTAAACATACTTGAGCTATGCACATTCGTTTAGAGTCCATTCCTTTTGGAATCTAGGCACCCTTTGCACCCTCGAGAGGTGGTTCCCACATGCAGGCTTGTCCACTCGATAAAGCACATGCCGGACTAGCTTTCCTCTCGCCCCTCCACGGCTTGCCGTAAACGGCTATCTCGACCGCCCCAGTGCTCCCTCTAGAAAACCTATCGCCCTCGAAGGAAATAGAGGGGTTAAGTATCTGCCAAAGCGTACTCGAGGTAGTTGGAGGTGTACCCGACTGACTCATTTTCACCCTTTTTGAGTCATACGTACGAGTTCGAGGCTATGCACTCCATGGTCTTTTTCAAAATAAGCATTTGCATTCATATCTTCGAAAACTCGCTTAAACGTTTCAAAGATAAATGAACCTAACACCTAACAAAATAACACTTTTCAAACAAAACTATCGCGAAATTTTGAAACTAGCTTTCTCAAAATTCTTCTTTCACACTAACAAGCAAAAACCCGAGCAAGGATTAAAACCCGAGCTCGTGGATTTCAATCCTCTAGGTCATACAGCCTAGACTCCGTTTTAACATCCTCGACTCGACTCGCTCGAGCCGAATCCTTCTTCTTTTACACATCCGACTCGAGCTCACCTCGGCAAATCACCAATATCAGTTCGACGGATGCAAAGCAAAATCTTTTAACATCGAGACGAGATGTGCACACGCATCCTCGCCTCAAAAGCTTCCCTTAGCAAAACCTTTTCGAAAACCTCCTTTTTCAAGCTTAAAAGGTCTTTCTAAACAACGAAATGAGCTAAAATGAATGCCTAAAATGAATGTGAGTCTAGTGGGTCGAGTCGTGTCGCTAATATACAAAGTGAAATGCAGGCCTCAGCTGGATACTCGACGCACTAAACAACGTGTAATAATCCCTTACAAGAAACGAACCCACACCCGCAAAATGGCCGGCAACAACGAAGATGTCAACGCACTCCGTGATCAAGTTGCAAAGCTGACCGCTGACCTTGAGAACCTTTTGACCCACCATACCGTCGAGGTGGAACGAATGGAAACCAAGATCAAGGAAGAGGCCGATAGGCACGCCAAGAAACTCCAAGCCATGGAGGAAAGGCTCTACGTCTCGAGCACTTACTCCATCCACAAGGAAAATGAAAATGTGCCTGCTAGCATCAAGGACGAACTCCCTAACAAGCTTGCCCTTAGTGACCTTCCCGTCTTCCAAGGACATGAGAGCCCGATCATTCACATCCGAGCTTTCAAATCCCAAATGGCCATCAAGGGGGTCGACGCTAAGCATTGGCTAACTCTCTTCCCGCACTCTCTAGCAGCAGTGCCCAAGACATGATTCTACTCACTCGATCCACAACGGGTCCCCACTTTTGAAGAACTCACAGTCGAGTTCGATCGACAGTATCGAGACAATGAAGACACTCAAGTCTCAATTCGCACCCTAGAAGTCCTCTCTCAAAAGGACAACGAAGGCTTTACCGACTATCTTACTCGTTGGAAGAAGCTGAGCGCACAAATCCCCAACCGTCCCCGTGAGGACGAGCTCGTACCAAAGTTCATAAATAACCTGCGACCCGTGTATCAATTTTTACATGAGGTACAGCAACATTCAGAACTTCAAAGAACTAACTAAGGTCGGCACCCAAATCGAAGATGACCTTAGGACCGGCACCATGGCTAAGTACACCGGCCATGCTTACCAGGGGAGCTCCTCTAAGTCCTCCCGCGCGGTCAAGAACGACGAAAATCGTACCGTCGGTAACCTTGATGATGACACCCTTGACGCTTTCGCAACTACCTTCTCGCCGCCTCCTAAGGCCAAGAGAAACTTCGACCCTCTCTTTATGTCGTACTCCAAACCATTTCAAAGGTTGGTCGAGAGGAACTACCTACAACCGATCGGGCCTACTAGCGAGCCGCCCGAAGACAAGAAGCCTAAATCTTGGAACCCCAATGCCTTCTGTGCATACCACCGAGGCAAGGGGCACGACACCGAGAACTGCTTTAGGCTCAAGAACGCTATCCAAGATCTGATTGATCAAGGAAAGCTCAGCAAACCATCTCAACCCACCAAGCCATCGAATAATGACAACCCGCTCGGCAACCACGCCATCTTCGTAGGATCAATTCCCATATTGGATTGGTCTTACCTAATCACACCCTCCGATGACCAAGTCAACGCAGTCTACTGGTCTGATGACGAGGACGATGAATATTGGCTACCCACTGACGAGGTGATAAGCCACATCAATCAACTCGCAAAAAACATCGATCACCTAAAAGCTCTACATCGCACCGCAGTCGAGCGCTTGGAACGTCGCGTCCAAGAAGAACTTAGCAACCCAGTCTCGCTTGACACCCTTGAGGCTTTTCGTCAGAACGACAACGAAGGCTTCGTCAAACATCTCGCACAATGGAGGAAACTACTTTCCCGAGTGCCGGATCACCCACACGAAGATGAGCTCATATCCACTTTCCTCTTCAGCCTACGACCCGCTTGGCGATACTACTTTCACTTCTGCCACGCTCGGAACTTCGAACATCTCATTGAAATTGGCACTGGCATCGAAAAGGATCTCACGTCTAGCTACGAAGATCCCGCTTATCGAGGTACCCTTCGAGAACGCACTCTGAAAGGGCGCAAAATACACAACTCGCACGGCTCTACAAGGAACTTTGACAAACTCTATATGCCCTACGCTGTGGCATTACAAAAGTTGGTCGCAAAAGACTACCTCACACCAATCGGACCTATTAACGAACCACCCATGAGAAAGAAATTAAAATCATGGGACCCTAACGCCTTCTGTGCATACCACCGGGGCATGGGGCATAGCACCGAGAGTTGTCTTAAACTCAAACATGCAATCCAAGATCTCATCGATCAAGGAAGAATCAAGAAACCTCGTGAGGAAAACCACACCTTCCTCCAAAGAACGACGCATCTACATTCTGACTCAAGCAACTCAAGCGACTCAAGCACCTCCAATGTAAGAAGACGATGAAGAAGAAGAAGAAATTCTTTTAGATTCTAATGCTCTTAGTGTCGGGTCATCTGTCGACCCATCTATCCTAGACTCTAGCTTTAGTTTAGATTTCCTTTTTACGAAGGCTAGCTCCAAGCAATTTTCTGATTTGTCAAATAATTCTCTTCAAAATAATGAAATGAATAAATTTGCTTACGTCTTGTCTCAAAATAACAAAACACAAACAAACAAAGATCAACAAACAATCAACAAAACACAAAATACAAAAGACACTAACTCATGCGAAAATGAACAAAACAAATACATTGCAAACCTTGTGCACCCAAAAACACAAGACCCAATCATCGAGGAAACCATAACCATAAACGTGGGAACCCCCGAAGAACCAAGGTAACTACAATTAGGAGCCTCACTAGACGAACACGAGCGCACCCAATTCACACAACTCCTAAGCGAATTTAAGGACGTATTCGCTTGGTCATACAAAGACATGCCCGGCATCGAACGAAGCATCGCCGAGCACCGCATCCCCATCAAACCTGGTTACAAACCCATCAAGCAAAAGCTAAGAAGACTACGTCCCGAATGGTCCCTTATGGTCAAGGAAGAAATCGAAAAACAACTACAAGCCGGTTTCATTCAAGTCATCGAGTATCCTGAATGGGTCTCAAACATGGTCCCAGTCCTGAAAAAGAATGGCAAAATTCGAGTATGCGTTGACTTTCGCGACTTGAACAAAGCTAGTCCCAAAGATGACTTTCCATTACCCCATGTAGGCGTCCTAGTCGACAACACCGCCGATCACGCCTCCTATCCTTCATGGGCCAATTCTGCAGCTATAACCAAATCAAAATGTCACTCGAAGACATGGCAAAACGGCCTTCATCACACCGGTACCACATCTTCTACTACGGTCATGCCTTTCGGCCTAATCAATCTTGGCGCCAACATACCAACGCACCGCTACAACCCTTTTACACGACATGATGCACAAAGAAGACGAAGTTTCCGTCGACGATATGATCGTGAAGTCAAAGGAAAGAAGTGGTCATATCACTAACCTCCGCAAGTTCTTCACTCGCCTACGACAATACAAAATGCGCCTCAACCCCCAAAATGTACTTTTGAGTCAAATCGGCAAGCTACTAGGACATGTAGTGAGCCAGAGAGGCATCGAGGTCGACCCCTCGAAAGTCAAAGCAATCCTCGAAATGCGACCCCCGGAGAACCTCGACAAAATTCGAAGTTTCTTGGGCCAAATCCAATACATCTCACGATTCATTAGCAAACTCACCATGATATGTGAACCGGTTTTCAAGAAACTCAAGAAAACCGATCACGTTGAATGGGACGAAGAATGTCAAAAAGCATTTGACAAGGTCAAGGAATTGCTAACTAACCCACCAGTTCTACGACCACCCCAAACAGATTTACCACTATCCTTATACCTTACAACAACACCTACCGCCATGGGCGCCATGCTCGCTCAAGAAATAAACGGCGAAGAGCACGCAATCTACTACATCAGCAAGAAATTTCTCGATTACGAAACTCGATATTCACCCGTCGAGAAGAGCTGCCTAGCATTAGTATGGTCATCCAAGAAACTCCGCCACTATATGCTAGCACACCAAACAAGGGTCTATTCCCAAATGGACCCCGTAAAATACCTTTTCGAGAAGCCTGTGCTTAACGGACGAATGGCGGATGGACATTGCTCTGGCGGTCGATCTTAAATCGTACCCACTTCAAAGCAATCAAGGGACGAGCAGTCTCCGATTTCCTAGCCGAAAACGCAATCAACGAAGAACCAATCATCGACACAACATCCCTTCCAGACGACGGGATTTACAACATCGACCAAGAACAATGGGAGTTATACTTCGATGGCTCCTCCAACTATCGAGGATGTGGAGTAGGAATACTTCTCATATCCCCGAATGGTGAACACACACCTTTATCCATCAAACTGGATTTTGACGTTACAAACAACGCCGCAGAATACGAAGCATGCTTGCACGGTCTCCAAGCAGCGCTTGTACTCAACGCCCGCAATATAAGAGTCTATGGGGACTCCTCCCTCATAATCAACCAAGTATCCGGAGCATGGAAGATACTTAATGAAAACCTAGCACTATACCAAAGCAAAATACAAGAGCTCATAAACGAATTCTATCACGTAGAATTCATACACCTCCCACGCGAAGAAAACCAATTCGCCGACGCATTATCCAATCACGCATCACTAATCAACATACCCCCGGGGATGGAAACACTACCCATTGTCGTGGAACGACGGAACGAACCCGCCTACATCTGTGACATTGAAACCGAGGAAGAACAAACCGACCCTTGGTACCAAGCAATCATCAACTACAAAACAAACGGAGAATACCCACCGAACACTGACAAACGGGCCAAACGAGCCCTACGCCTATTATCATCACAATTCGTCTTTGGAAATGGGCAGACTACTCAAAAAGGCGCCTCGAGGCATACTACTCTTGTCGTCGACCACAAAGGGACACGAAATCATGTCCCCGAATACACGATGGCGGTCACGGACCACACATGAACGCGAGCGAGCCATGTGCAAACAAATCATAAGGCTAGGATGGTCTTTGGACAACCATGGAAGCCGATTGCGGCGAAATATGTCAAACATTGCCACAATTGCCAAATTTTTGCAAGCGTACAACACATCCCTCCTTCACCACTATCACGGTTTAACCTCGCCATGGCCTTTCTCAACTTGGGAATCGGCGTCATTGGCATAGTTCAACCCGTAGGAGGGGGAGGACACTGCTTCATCCTCGTGGCCATCGACTATTTTACCAAATGGGTCGAAGCCGCATCATACCGCACACTAGGCACAAAAGAGGTTGCAAAATTCATACAAAACAACATCATTTGTCGCTACGGTATACCCCATGAATTCATCAGCGACCAAGGCACACACTTCCAAGGAGAGGTCGAACCACTTCTCCTCAAATACAAAATACAACGACACAAATCATCACCCTACCGACCACAAACTAACGGCGCGGTCGAGGCAGCAAACAAAACCGCCGTCTCAATCCTCAAAAAGATGACCGACACCTGCCACGACTGGCCCAACAAAATCCCATTTGCATTATGGGGATACCGCACAACCATCCGCACACCCACAGGCATGACACCCTATTTCCTAACCTACGGGATGGAAGCCGTTCAACCTGTAGAAATCGAGATGCAATCCCTTCGAATTCTCATGGAAGCCGACATTCCTGAAGCCGAATGGGCACGCGAACGATACGAACAACTCATCCTTTTAGACGAAAGACGACTACATTCACTAAGTACAGTTCGAATGTACCAATCTCGCCTACAACGCGCCTACAACAAACGGGTCAAGCCACGAAACATCAAAGTGGGTGACCTAGTACTCAAATCAGTCCGAGCACCATTACCAGTCGACCCAAGAGGAAAATTCAAACCCAACTGGGCCGGACCGTACTTGGTCAAGGAAATCCTTCCCGGAGGAGCCGTGAAACTAACTGACCTTGACGGTCAGGACTTCCGATTACCGACAAATCTTGATCAACTCAAGAGATACTACCCCTAAAACACAAACAAATTTGCAATGTATTTCACAAAACACATAAACTCACTCTCGCATGGGGGAACTACGCTCGGTTTGATTCCACGCACCGTGGATACGTAGGCAGCTTTGCAAAAAGCTCAACCGAATCACACGAACTACGCCGGTTTGATTCCGTAAAACGCGGATACATAGGCAGCTTGTCAAAAGCACAACCGAACTTCCTAGCACGCACGCCCAAAGCTTAAAAAGGTCAAAGGCGTTGCACTCACAAAAAGACACGCTCAAAGCTTAAAAAAGTCGAGAGCACAGTCAACACAAAACAAAAATCCAAGTCCAAAGCTTAAAAAGGTCGAGGATCTTAAACAAAACAACAAAGAAGTCCAAAGCTTAAAAAAGTCGAGGATCTAAAAACAAATACAAATGTTCGAAGCTTAAAAAGGTCGAGAACATTTTAAAGCAAAACAAAAGAAAGCAACGAGACAAGACAAAAGCAAATTAATTTTTTTTATTTATTTAGAATTTTTCGCAACTTAGAAATGAGCTAGGAACAAGCCTCCTTAGCCCTTTATTCAAATCTAAAACATGCATTTAAATAAAGGAATTTTTCGAAACTAAACAAAACAAACTACTCAAATCATTTTCTGACGCTTCGGGTTGACCTCTTCATCTTCAAGAGGCCGATCCGCCACAACTTTCGACCTAAGGACGGGAGTAGATCTCTCAAAACACAGGGCTCCACCGGTCCTCATCCCGCTCATTGGGGGCTCCTCGATCCTTGACCCTAGACGATCTTTAACGGTCACCTTTGGTCCAAGCCTTTCCCGCACCGCTCTCGAAGTAGAAGCACCTGCACTAACAGTACAAAGATCACCATAGTTCCTCCTTTCGCGCGCCGCCTCATACGCCAACGAGGGTCTTGGCCCATTCTTTTCCCTCCTCCTTTGATTCTCCCGTTCCTTAGGATCATTGGAGCGGTACCACCGTGTATAGAAGTCCGTAACACGGCTAGACTCTATGTGCTCCGGAACAGCCCAAGTAACACGGTCCGACCATCCTCGGATCCAAGCATCAATCGTTTGGTTGTTTAAGACAACAACCCCTCCAACCTGAGTATCCTGCTCGGGTATGGTTTGAGCAAGCCCGATTTGCCTCTTCAAGCGAAGAGGATGAATCCGCACTCCTCGTTCAAACCCGCACAACATTAACCCACGAGACGCATTCGCAATGGACGGCGCCGTAACCGCCGTAATACCCCACCAAGACACGTACCAACGAATAATGCTCTCTTTCACAAACTACCGGTAGTAGTTTAGCGAACGCTCCCGAGGATCAGCCCACTCCATCTTCCGCGACGTCGTCGCCGCCGCCTTGAAGACACTTCCAAGGGGAAGAGCTTTATACACACTTAGCCTCTCCATGAGCCAAACGTTGAGAATCCTAGCGCAACCCTCATGCGAGCTCGGGCGATTAGCATAACGATCGTCTAAGCCCGATTATGGTCTCCGCCAGATCAACGCGAAGGATCATGTCCCTTTCCATCTCTTCGACAACACGAGCATACCTCGGCGTTTAGAACACTCCATCTGGCATGGACCCCGCAAAAGCATAACGATGAACCAAACAAAAAGCAAGGGCCCTCCGCCTAGAACGGTCCGAAATACTAGTATCAACTTTATTCATGTATCGTTGACACAAGAGAAGCATGTTTACCTTGCCACCCTCAAGCAAACCTGCAGCATGAGCATTCGTCATCCCAAGGAAGTTTCGCAACATCCCGTTATAACATAGCTCACTCCTTACAACCACAGGAGTAGTCCGTTTTGACCATCCAGCAATGGCCGAGAACTCCTCCATCAAAGGGCACACCTCTCCCCCGGGAAACCTAAAAACATGCAAGCTAGGATCCCAATAATCTAAGCACGAATCAAGGAAGTCAAGATCGACTTTCATTTGGCGAAAGCCAATAAAAACGCCCAAGGCCAAGATCATACACCGCCTTCTTCATTGCCGAACTCAAGGAAGAAGTCCACCTCTTCAAAAGAGCATCAAAATGCTCCTCCATTTTCTTGGACACAAAAAAACACAAAAAAAAAAACTTTTATAAATATACCTAATATATTTGTGAAAGCAAAAATCTAAAGCAAAAGAAGAGAAGAGGAGTAGTTGTGAATGGAGATTATGACCCGCACCCCCTCTCCTTATATAGGAAAACAATGTCCGAAATATGGAAATACAGCGCTACCGGACAGAACAGCAAACCGCATGGGTCTATGCGGTTTGCAATCCAAACCGCATAAGCTTATGCGGTTTAGCCCACGAACCGCATAAGCCTATGCGATTTCAGGGGCTGGTTTTTCTCAAATTTTCCTAATTTCGTCTTTCCTAAAACACTACAACCTACTTTGAGCTACGACACCAGCATCACGCTTCACTTTGGCAACTACGATTCTTACCACGAGTCAACACATAACATTTCCGACATTCATACAAGCTCATTTCAACATTTAAAATGAACTTTTTTGCAAAAACATTTTCACAATCTAAAATAAACATCAATGCATCCCACTCGGGAATCATATCATTTTTTGTTTTTTTCAAAACAAGCCTACCAAACAGGTTTACCGACGACAATCAAGTCCAAGCTACAACAACAACGTTCAAAGTTCAAGCTACAACGGCATGTACATAAAGGTTCATACAATCTTTAAGACACAAATTCACTCGGGGTGACGGCGCCGATACTCGTCAAACTCACGCCGAATCTGGGCCGTCTCAGCCCGGCTCTGACACAACTGAGCAGCCTGCTCAGCCCAAGCCATCCTCCACCTGTTGGCTATCCGCCATAGCTTCTTATGCGCCTCCTTAGCCACCTGCGATACACAACACAAAAACAGTTCACATTTTTCTCCATTTTGCCTTAATTTCACTCAAATTAAGTCAAACTTAGGGGGGAAATTTCAAAACAAACGCAGTCAACCCCACTTTGCCCTAATTTCACTCAAATTAAGTCAAACTTAGGGGGGAAATTTCAAACCAAACGCAGTCAACCCCACTTTGCCCTAATTTCACCCAAATTAAGCCAAACTCGAGGGGGTAACACAAAAACACGACTCTCACAAGTTTGATCATCGCTATAAATCATACCTCGATCAAACTGGGGGCTCACTCACATATACAAGACAAGTACATACCTTCTTCACCCTGCCCGTCCAGCTGTCCATGCCCGCGTCAGTGGTCACAGGCAAGTACGACGGTAAAGTGAAAGTACGACGCACACCAGACTCGTCGTACTCAACGGTGGTAGGGAAGTCACCAGGCTGCTCCGCCATCTCAGGATCAAACTCCTACAAAACAAGTACAAAACGCACACGCCGGAAATTTTTCGCAACAATTACCCTACGCGACCTCAAAAGAAGCAAGCATACCTCGATCGCCCACAAGCAAGCCGAGACTCATGGCCAGCCATAGTCTTCCTCGGAGACGGAGAAGACTCACTGACTCTCCTTCCCCGTACAACACCACCCGATCCTGAGCGGAAACCCCTCGCTCAAACAAGACCCTCGGCGGATCCCTAGGTACCACCGGAGCCGGCCACCCTGCCTGATAAACCAAACGCTCTCCAAGGTACCAAACCGATCCATACGGCGTCGCCAGGTACAGGCGCCTGGTCTCTCGCTCTGCAAACCTAGCTCCGATGCCCTCAGGAATATCCCTATACTGGCCCCACGGGAACGGCACGAACTACAAAGAAAGCAAACACAATCATAAATACAAAATACAATCATTTTAAGTACACCCTATTTTAAATGGTTCAAGCACAAACCTCATCAAACCGCATCCGGTTCAGACGATTCCGAACCTCGTCATACGACCAGTTAAACGCAAAGACGATTACCACATTACCCCAGAAATGCGTCTGGTACTCCTCACGATCCTCACAAAGACGCGGGAGCGAGAAAGGAAGTGGCTAAGAATCCACGACTGCACACACAAGAAACAAAAACACGTTATAAAGACAAAGACAACAAAAATGAACAACAATGCAAAAACAGAACCAACACGTACCTCCATCAAGAAGCCAGGCGCGACCAAGGACAGTCGCGACCCTCGATCCATGACCCGTGGCCTCACGGCATCCATACAGAAACGAATGCACAAACCCAGAGACGGCGTCACCCAGTCAAACGTCCCAATCGCATTCCAATCCAGGAGATGCATAAGGACCGACGTCGATGCCCGTTCGCCCTTATCGCCGAAGTACACGGCGCTCACAAACCACCACAACCACATACGAGCATTCTGCTCGTCACTCCACTCCGAGGGGCCATACTCGGTCTTCCCCTCAAAATACTCCAAGATATAGCTCGTCTTGAAAGTATAAGGGGGCGCACCCTCACAAATCACCTCCAAACCACCGCCAACCGCGGCAGTCACAACATCGTCCACAACGGACGGCGCAAAATCAAAATCCATGTCGCGGTCTCCAAACGGCAGCCCCGTCATAACAGCGTACTCAGACAAGGTAATGCCGGCCTCAAAGCCGGGCATATGGAACGTCGTCGTGGTGTCCCAATACCTGTCCAGGAAGGCCCTGATCAACATCGTTCGGCCGTGGCTTCTTCCTCGCAATCTCCTCCAATGGCCAACCAGCGGGCCAAAGCACTACGCAACACCTAAGCTTGCGCCCTCGTGAAGCTTCTCCTCAGCACACATTACGACGAACGCCCGAGAAAGTCCTCATCGAGCCCTTATCCCAACCCATCGCCGCCGATAGGAAACATGTCTCCGAGCAAGCGTAAGGTTGTGGCCATCCCAACCCTTCGCGAAGGCCCTGTTCACGCGTGATTTTCGCGGCCTAGAGCTACGCGCTCTAGGCGCAACCTCCGCAACCTCCTCAGCCTCCTCCTCAGCAACATCCATCTCAGCCTCCAGCTCATCCACAAACTCCTGAGCAAACGCATCCGCCTCCTCCTCCTCAGGATCGCGCACAGGGACATTCCTCCCACGACCCCTACCTCGCGCTTGACCACGTCTCGTGCGCAAGTCACGAGGATCAACATCCCTCTCACTACGCGAACGCCTTAAGCCACTCGAGCTAGAGGCTCCATCGGTCCTCGAGCTAGCACTCTTACGAGATCTCGATCTCGTAACACGACTAGAATCTTCCCCTGCAACCAAACACAACAAATACATACGACTATAATGCATGCAAGCATACAACTTGGTATACACATACCCAAATACACACAAATAATACTCACATAATACATAACCATCCCTCAACACATTACACTATACGCCCTACAGAGCATTTTTAGGCCTAATTCATAATTAAGCCGAAAACCGTTCTATACACCTCAAAATTGCAACCTTATGGTTTCTACGCGCCATAATAGTCCCCAACAACAACCCATTACAAGCAATGGCATTTTGGTCACTCCGATCAAAAACCCCCAATTCGCCTTAATTACTCCGTATAACTACGACTTAAGACGGCAATTTGAAAGCTTTAACTCGACTTTTTCGCAAAACTAACGTTATAGGTATGCTATACTCACTATGGGCATCCTACACCGAAGTTTAATTGAAATTTCGGGTCGGAAATTCCGGGTTCGTTTTCGGGCCCGAAACCTAATTTGGACGTTTTTCACACAAAGACGGTCTAAATCACAATCAATTCACACACCCATGCTAGCATCGCATAATGCAACACAATGACGTCAATTTCAAGCATTCAAACGGCAAATTTCATTCAAAACCCGTCTTTTCAACATTTCAAGGCAAAACTAGCTAATTACAACAACAAATAACGTAAAAGCAAGTTAAAATGGAGCATTACCTCGTTCCATAGCAAGGCAACGCAAGAAAAACGAGCAAAAACGGTTGAGAAATCGAAAAATGACGTTTTTTGAGTAGTGAAACCGTAAATGAGTATAATGGCTTCACTCACGGTTTACTTGAGCTTTATATAGCCCCTACGGCCAACAGGGGAAACCGCATAGGCTTATGCGGTTTGTCCCCTGAACCGCATAAGCTTATGCGGTTCATGCCCCTGGCTTTTCTCGGGTTTTCTCGTTTTACGCCTACTTTTCGATTCCTAACTCATCCTAGCTCTAATACAACTCCAAGTACGTCCCGTGTTTGGGTTAAGGCGTCACCTACAGTCCGCCATACGCGTATATTAAGCATTTAATGTACGGTACAGAAGCAGAAGCACGAACGCTCTTCACGAGCACTACATCATTTTCTCCTCAACGGGAGGCGATCATATGCAATTACGACTATACAAACACTCCTCGGCGAGCCTAAGCACAAGCACCCTGCAATACACACCTAACTCCAAGCATTTCACTCTACATAGACGCTCCTCGGCGAGTTCAAGCGCAAGCATTACACAGACGCTCTTTCACGAGACCTACACTAACACTTACACGAACATTCTACAAGCATATGCACCCTGCACTCTAGCCCCTTTTACATCCAACACATGCAATACGAAGACATTACAAGCACAAGCACCAGCACCAACATTTAACGACAACAAACACGGCGAAGACATTCAGCAGGCCGGCAGGCCCTTATAGCATGCACGGACCGCCAAGTCCTTAAATGCGCACGCCCCTCCCCGTTTAGCCCGGTTCGAAGTCCTCGTCTCACCCATGGACACATGCTTCGTTCCGCTGACTGTATCGAGACTGTAATGGTCCGGATATGGTCGAAGGAGTTTGACTAGCGCTCTAGTCCGAGCTCAGTCAAACTGGGGGCTCTGTGGATACCCATATCCGTACCCTCCCAAACAAAACCCTATGATGTATCACGAACTTTTATTACGCATGCTTTAACGTTGACTTAAACGGTTCTAACTAATGTCGAATTCATTCTGAGTCGTTTTAAATGTTAAAATGTTTAAGGTCGCTTCACATCGCTTTAAATAAACGTTCATTTTGTCCATTTGGAGTCTAACTAGGTCCTTGTCCTGCTTCATTTGGCATGAGCTTCGCATTTGCACTACAATTAGTCCTTTTACATTAACAAGGTCTAATTCAGCATTCCTAAATTCCTAAATTTAGGCCCAGTGGCTAAATCACCCCTTTAGCCCCTTCTTACACAAAATACGGCTTCACGTCTTATCTTATCTCACAAAAACTATGCAAATACACCCTTTTCATTTTTCCGGGTCTCGGGCCCGAAACCGAGCCCAAACCCAGCCTTTGGCCCGCACTCCAAAGCCCTAAGCATCACAAAATATCTCAGAAATATCCTAGAGGTTTTCTTGAACCGCACGTTTGAGATTATCACGAAATCTTTCCAAGATATAATTCAACCGAAACTAGGAAACTACACAAAAAACCCAACCTTCGAACCGCATAAGCTTATGCGGTTTGGTGGGGCAACCGCATAAGCCTATGCGGTTCCCCCGGGCAACCGCATAAGGCTATGCGGTTCCTAGGCCTGTTTTTATCCCCGATTTCCTAATTTCTCCGAGGTTTTTAGTATATATACACCCCTATACCCTGACCTCGAGAACACAATTCACAACCAGAATACATCTCTTACACCACAAATTCTCTCATCTTACACTTTTGCATCCACAAAAGCCTCACGCATTCAAATCCTTGAGTTCAACACACCATCCCGTGTTGAATTCATCCTCCTTTTAAGTTCAAGAAGCGAAGCTCTGCCCAGATCTGAAGCGTCAGGACAAGGTAGGTACCGATCCACTTGGATCAAAGCTTTTTCTTATTTTCTATGGACTAACAAAGGGGTCTACACTTTAGCACCCCCCCCGGCTTTGGCACCCAGCGCGCTTGCACTCCAAGTGTTCTATTTACTTCGGGTACACTCCATATCCGATGACACGCCAAAGTCGCATAAGCAACCGACCCTATAAAATAAACCAATGGACAATTGAACTTTATTTTATTTGCATGCATCCTGCACCTTCTTATTTTGCATTAAATCAACTTAAACAATGAATTCGACCTTTAACTGAACCGTATTCGTTAACAAGTTAAACATGCTAAACTGAGGGTTTTAATCAATCTTTTTGCATCTGCATCTGCATTCTTTTACAAACTTATCGCACTTGTACGCAGCGATAACATTAGCTCAAATATCATCTTACAAGGATTGTTCTAGGTCAGTAGAGGCTATTTTTACATAGGCTTTTCTAAAAGGTTTTCATAAATCATTAATTGAATTAACTCTTTTTCTAAAGTACCCTCACCCCGAATCCAATCTGGTTTCACAAGCCTTAGATCTAGGGGTGTCGGCGTGCTCCAAAATCTAGGATATGTTTTTAGCTTAGAACATGGTAGCAGGTTCCTAATTTCCGCGATAATTAGGTGGCGACTCCATAACAGTTCTTAAAGGTTTTTCCAACTTAATCTTTTTTAACTTTAAAATCCGCCCTTAAGCAAGACGCCGAGTTGGGTCCGATCCCGGGTTCACATACCATGGTGAGCTTGCTAATGAAGCGTGAGATGTACTGGATTTGTCCTAAGAAACTTCGGATTTCGTCGAGGTTCTTGGCGGGTTGCATTTCGAGGATTTCTTTGACTTTCGAGGGGTCAACCTCGATGCCTCTTTGGCTCACTACGTGTCCTAGTAGTTTGCCGGATTTCACTCCAAAAGTACATTTTTTGGGGATTCAAGCACATTTTGTATTGTCGTAGGCGGGTGAAGAACTTGCGGAGGTTAGTGATATGACCACTTCTCTCCTTTGACTTCACGATCATGTCTTCGACGTAGACTTCGACTTCTTTATGCATCATGTCATGTAAAAGGGTTGTGGCGGTGCGTTGGTATGTGGCACCGGCGTTGATGAGGCCAAAAGGCATGACCGTGTAGCAGTATGTGCCCCACGGTGTAATGAAGGCCGTCTTTGCCATGTCTTCGCAAGGCATTTTGATTTGATTATAGCCTGCGTAGCCGTCCATGAAGGATAGGAGGGCGTGGTCGGCGGTATTGTCGACTAGGACGTCCACATGGGGTAATGGGAAATCATCTTTGGGACTGGCTTTATTCAAGTCACGGAAGTCGACGCACACTCGAATTTTGCCATTCTTCTTCAAGATTGGGACCATGTTTGAGACCCATTCTGGATACTCGATGACTTGGATGAAACCAGCTTGTAGTTGTTTCTCGATTTCTTCCTTTACCATAAGGGACCATTCGGGACGTAGTCTCCTTAGTTTTTGTTTGATTGGTTTGTAACCGGGTTTGATGGGGATGCGGTGTTCGGCAATGCTTCGTTCGATTCCGGGCATATCCTTATACGACCATGCGAATACATCCTTGAATTCGGTTAGGAGTTGTGTGAATTGGGCACGCTCGTCTTCGTCTAGTGAGGCACCTAGTTGTAATTCCCTTGGCTCTTCGGGGGTTTGTAAACCATAAAAAATTCATAACAAAATAAATATGGAATACAAGAATTTTATTTATTATCAAAAATTGAGGGTTACAACTTTCGGGGCTCTCTTGATTCCATTCTAAAGGGATTTAGGGTTTATTTAATATTGAATACGAGGGTCTTGTCGACTTAATCTCGTAGGGAACAATGGGTCTTTGTAAGACTTATTCCATTTACCTACAATTTGGTAGTAGGATGATGGTGTCTCTAGACTTAATCCATCTGCTCTCCCTAAACCCTAAATGTGAGATCAATATTTATAGAGTTAGATGGCTTGGAGGGCAAGACAAAGTTTCTAAAATATCTAAGATATTATCACAATATTTATTGATAATTATCTCTAAATATTAAAGATACTGCAAATAAAATAACTACCAAAAATACAAAATTTTGGTGTCTACAGATGCCCCCTCGAGACTGGTGGTGGAGACTTGATGTCGGTTGCAACTTTGTCTCGAACATCTTCTACCTTGAATTTGATCTTCGGAATGGAGATGATGGAATAAAACCTAAGGGGTTAAGATTCACTCAAGAGAACAACGAAAATCGATTTGAAATGGAGGGATAAATCTCGGCTAATATGAGTAAATTTGTGTTTGAATTTTCTGAAATTTGTAAGTTAAATGAAAACATAAAAAGATAATCTAAATCTAAGCACAAAGCCAAAGATTTAGGGTTGGATTATCCAAGCACTTAGCCACTAGATAATCACATTCACACTCTTCCACTTAGCTAAGAGAAAATAAGATGAGATATACTCAAACTTAGGGTTTTAATATCATATGAAATCTGAAAAATACAATGTAGTTAGCTTGGCTTATATAGGCCAAAGCTTCTTATCTCAACCCTACATCCTAAGCTTGATCTAAGGGCTCAAAGAGCTCCTCAAATACAACAAAAAAACCTTGGGCTCCATGATTCTAGACTTCCAAGAACTCCACTTGGTTAGAGATTGAATGAGAGATTGATCCTTGTAGACTCGGTTCATTGAATAGAACTTGCTCTCTCCCTTACTCATGGTTTCTTTGGATTCACAACTAACCCCTAGCACAACTCGAAGTTCCTCATGATTAGAATCGTCACCTAGCCACCCTTTGTCATGATTGAGCCCCATAATGATCTTCCATCTCAAGGGCTCACTCGAACTTTCCAAAACATCAACCTTTGCATCTCTAAATGATTCACTCCCCTTGCACTTCATTGAGTTTCCCAAATTTCCAGTTTTGACTCCATTAAGCTCCTCTCCTTGACTTCCTCCTATTGTTCTAGGATTGTCTTTGATCACATGGAGGGTTAAATTCTCAATCATGAAGGTACTTGTTGGATTAGACGACCTACGAAGTGTGACCAGCCCATGCATGGTCTTGAGGGCCGTGTCTCTCTTCCACACATCCTCTTCTTGGGTTCTCATTTGGAGGTACCCTTGCCACAAATCAATCTTTGGAGATAGCTCGGCTCCACTAAGCTCATGTAAAATGCCATCAAGTTTAGGCATGGAAAGCCTATACTCGATTGTGATGTCATTGATGCCCCTACTATCCGTACACTTTCTCCAAGGTTTATCTCGTTTTGGTACCGAAAGTGTAGACATGGCACAAGGGCTAAGGGGTTACCTTACAAACTCCTTCTCTTTGAATTTCCCAAACTGATTTTGAAGTTCTTGAGTAGCCCTAAGTTCACTTCCATGGATAGCCTTGTTGGATAACAAAGCTCCGGAAACAAACTCATTTAGAAGTTCAATGCTCCCAATGGATGATGACCCACTAGGTAGCTCAATAGGGTAGGCATCCTCATAGATATCCAATGGTTCTTGCATTTCCTTGGGGGTGGTGCTCCTTGTTTCGTGGGAGTTTCCTTGGTGTTGCTATTACGGGCAGCCCTCCCATTGCCAAGCACTTGTTCCATGTTAGATTCTCCTACTAACTTGACATTCTCAAATGACTCAACCAAGGAGGGACAAGTAGAGGGTTCTAAAATGGGGGGTAATGGGGGCAAGCTTGATCTTTTTAACCCCAATCAGAAAAGTGTAAGTATTGTCTCTCCCTTCATGAACCGCCTTTCTATCAAACTCCCAAGGTCTCCCTAGGAGAAGGTGACAAGCATCCATGGGAATCACATCACACCAAACTTCATCCACATAGTCTCTCCCCATAGAAAAGGAAACCAAACATCGTCTATCCACCAATATTTCGGCCTCCTTGTTCAACCATCTCAACTTATAAGGGTTTAGGTGTTTTTGTGTGGGTAAGGCAAGTTTATTGATGAGGGTATTTGAAGCAACATTAACACAACTCCCTCCATCAATGATTAGGTTACAAACCCTCTTCCCAATGGTACATTTAGATCTAAAAATCTGATGTTTTTGACTTTCTTCCAAGGGATGGGGTTGGGTATGCATAACCCTCCAAGTTACAAGACCAAGATTCGACCCTAACCCTTCTTTCATACGGCTCAATTTGGCCTCTAATTCCCTCCTCAATTTCGCCATAGAGTCATACATGGTTCCCTCAAGAGTAGTATCATAAGAAAGAGGCATACTCATTGAGAAAACAAAGAAACAAACCTGAAAAATTTCGAGCAAAGTGAGGACCTTTTGAACGTAAGAACACTTAGCACAAGGTGGATCTTGTGCTTCAAACCCAACCTAAGCTTTGATGACCAATTTGGAATGAAACCTAAGGGGTTAGGATTCACTCAAGAGAACAACTAAAATCGATTTGAAATGGAGGGATAAATCTCGGCTAATATGAGTAAATTTGTGTTTGAATTTTCTCAAATTTGTAAGTTAAATGAAAACATAAAAAGATAATCTAAATCTAAGCACAAAGCCAAAGATTTAGGGTTGGATTATCCAAGCACTTAGCTACTAGATAATCACATTCACACTCTTACACTTAGCTAAGAGAAAATAAGATGAGATATACTCAAACTTAGGGTTTTAATATCATATGAAATCTGAAAAATACAATGTAGTTAGCTTGGCTTATATAGGCCAAATCTTCTAATCTCAACCCTACATCCTAAGCTTGATCTAAGGGCTCAAAGAGCTCCTCAAATACAACAAAAAAAACGGCTCAATGAGCCTTACAAATCTGAAAAAATAAAGCAACCTAACTCCTAAAGTTGATGGTGACCTCCAAGAGCATCCACACCTTGCATTGGGTCTTATTCATCCAAGGGTTTAGATCACACCTTGGAGCACAAGTTGAGGATTACCAAATCTGATTTTTAAGCACCATACAACATAAACTAAAAGTGAAAATGACATAAAGCAAATGAGAAAAGGACATAAAGCATAAAGTAATACAATGGAAAGGGACATGCATCACACAATAATGTGTGACTTGTGATTGTTTGTTGTAGCCGGCTCCTAGGCCTCCCTTGAGCTGACTTTTTCGAGCCATGTGGGTCTTGTTTATTGGAGGACTAACCCACATGGGTGCACCCAAGGGATCACACTTCAAAAATAGCTCATTTGTTGACTTTTTGTTGCTCTCCTTCTAAACCTTCCTTGACTACCTTAGGTCCACTAAGTATGGCTAAATTTGACCACTTGATTAGCTTGACTTTGCACTTACTTGGACCCTAGGTCCAAGGCCTAACCTAGGGTTTGAGTCCATGGACCCAAACCATGGTCTAGCTCCATACCACCGTTGCTTGACTTGACCATTCTTGGTTCAGATGAAGAGCGAAAATTCTCCCACTGTGGTCGCCAATTTGTAAACCATAAAAAATTCATAACAAAATAAATATGGAATACAAGAATTTTATTTATTATCAAAAATTGAGGGTTACAACTTTCGGGGCTCTCTTGATTCCATTCTAAAGGGATTTAGGGTTTATTTGATATTGACTACGAGGGTCTTGTCGACTTAATCTCGTAGGGAACAATGGGTCTTTGTAAGACTTATTCCATTTACCTACAATTTGGTAGTAGGATGATGGCATGGGGTCTTTAGACTTAATCCATTTGCTCTCCCTAAACCCTAAATGTGAGATCAATATTTATAGTGTGAGATGGCTTGGAGGGCAAGACAAAGTTTCTAAAATTTTGGTGTCTGCAGATGCCCCCTCGAGACTGGTTGTAGAGACTTGATGTCGGTTGCAACTTGGTCTCGAACCTCTTGTATTGAATCTGATCATTTAGAATGGAGATGAAGAGCGAAAATCGTCCCACCGAGCGTGCCAATTTGTAAACCATAAAAACTCATAACAACATAAATATGGAATACAAGAATTTTATTTAATTTATCGAAAGATTGAGGGTTACAACTTTCGAGACTCTCTTGATTCCATCCTAAAGATTAGGGTTTTGATAGTTTCTACGAGGGTCTTATCTTCTTAATCTCGTAGGGAATTGATGGGGCCTTTTTTTGACTTATTCCATCCTACCTACAATTTGGTAGTAAGAAGACGGGGTCGTTTGGCTTAATCCATCATATCTTTTTTCCTCCAAACCCTAAATGTGAGATCAATATTTATAGAGTTAGATGGCTTGGAGGGCAAGACAAAGTTTCTAAAATATCTAAGATATTATCACAATATTTATTGATAATTATCTCTAAATATTAAAGATACTGCAAATAAAATAACTACCAAAAATACAAAATTTTGGTGTCTACAAAACCATCGTCAAGACTCCAAGACTTCATTAAATACAAGAACAAGAAGACCTCAATAAATCGAAGAGGAGCATTCTCAAACATTCAAATCACAAGACCCGAGTTCGAGGGAAAAATCGAATACTCCAACACCTATCTCAAGACTACAAGACTTTGTTAACGACAAATTAGAATCAGAGGAATTATAGAGAGTTGTACACGCAAATTCTGAAATTAATAAAATATTATTTGTCGCGATTTATTTTGTATTACATTTATTTGTTTTACAAAATTTGTTGTTACAAATTTTTGGTGAACCCGACGTGAAACTCTCTACCTCTCATCTCTTTTTTGTCATGTTTTTCAAGTCATCAATTTCAAGAAGATGTCTGCCCAGAAGAACGTCGTTGCTGCTGCCGAAAAGACCTATGCCGATGTCCTCATCGGATCGCTAAACACCGTTATCCCTGCTGTGCAATCCGCCGGAGTGCGCACCAGAAGGATGGCGAAAAAGGCTGTCGTCGAAGAAGCTGCTGCTAGCTTGCGCGCTGCTCGCGTCCCTACAAGACCGAGAAAGATTTCCGCTGCTTCAATTGCCGCCGCTGCGATTGCGTTGATCAAGGCCTCGTCCCCACCACAGAAGGAAATAAGGGCGTCCCCAACACGTGACACTTCCCCTCGCGAATCAAAGAAGTCGCCGCGACGAGTCATTGAATGCTCAGGCCCCGCTTCTGCCTCCGTCATGACGATTAACCCCAAGACCGCTGAAGAACAATTGTCGGACATGATGGAACGCTTGGAAAAGGTCATGAAGGACAATGAAGTAAAGAACAAAAAGATCGAGGAGCTTAGCAAGGACGTCGTAAATTTGAGCAAGAAGGACAACGAGACTCCGCCCAATGAAAGCGAGAGCGAAGAAGAAGAAGAAGAAGAAGAAGAAGAAGAAGAAGAAGAAGAAGAAGAAGAAGAAGATGAGGAGGACGAAGAAGAACCTCCCAAGAAAAAGGTTGGTTCCTTTACCGAGGAACAACTACAAAGTTTGATTGCCAATGCGATCAAGAACCAACTTGGCGAGAGCCGCTCCAACAATTTACGATATGTCAAACCATACACCAAGAGGATTGATACCTTACGCATGCCCAAGGGATATCAACCACTAAAATTCCAACAATTTGATGGAAAGGGCAATCCTAAGCAACACATTGCCCATTTCATCGAGACATGCAACAACGCCGGAACTCACGGCGACCTGATGGTGCAGTTTGTGCGTTCCCTAAAGGGACTTGCATTTGACTGGTACACCGATTTAGACGCTGAGTCCATTGACAGCTGGGACTCTATGGAAAACGAGTTTTTGAATAGATTTTACAGTACTTGCCGCATTGTTAGCATGAGCGAGTTAACGAACACCACTCAATGGGAAGGAGAGCCAGTGGTTGATTACATCAACCGGTTGCGTGCATTATGCCTCGAATGTAAGGACCGCTTGAGTGAAACCTCAGCCGTCGAGATGTGCATAAACGGTATGAACTGGGATCATCTATACATCTTGAACGGAATCAAGCCAAAAAGTTTTCAAGAATTGGCGACCCGCGCCCATGACATGGAAATAACGATCAAAGCCCGCAGCAAGAATCGCTCATCAAGTTTCAAAGCACCTGCTGAAAAGAAGGAGTTCAAGAAGACCGACAAGAACTCTTAAAGTTCGCCAAAGGAGACCATGGTCGTCGCCACGAATGAAGCGCCGGTGAAGATCTCAGGGAAGCCGAAGTACGAGAAGAAGAAGGAAACGTACACCAAGGCCTTCAACCGAGATAAGCCTACACTTGAAGAATTGCAGGCCAAAGAATATCCATTCCCGGACTCTGATTTGTCAGGGATGTTGGATGACCTTCTGGACAAGAAGATCATTCAACTACCTGAGTCAAAACGGCCCAACCAAGCCAATAAGACCGATGACCCTAACTACTGTCGATACCACAGGATACTTGGTCATCCCCTCGAAAAGTGCATCACATTAAAAGAGAAAATTATGCAACTCTCGAGGGACGGCAAAATCATCTTGGACTGTGACGATGCAGTGACAACGAATTACACCACCGCCACAAACGAACCACATGGCCAAGCCTACGAGAATGTGGCGGTAAAAATGAGCTCCATGGGACAAGACGATTGGATCGTACACCTGATACAACTTGCAGCCATGAGCCCGTACCAGTGCTTGCCAAACGACGGTCACCCCCACCACTTATGCAAAAAGATGAATGTCTACCGTTGGATGACATCGCAAAGATAGATGATGATGATGGATGGACTTGGGTCTGTAGGTACCGGGATCAGACCATGGAACCACTCGACGTCTTGCTAAGGCCGTAAGGTTAAAAAGATTAAGTACAAAAAAACCTTTTAAAACTGTTTTGGAGCCGCCACTAAATTATGAGGGAAATTTAGAACCCGCCTCCGTGTCCTCATGCTCAAAGACACATCTTAGAGTTCAAGGCACGTCGACACCTATCCGTCTAAGGTTATTGTGAAACCAGATTCGGATTCGGGTGAGGGTACTTTTCTAAAGCATAAATCAAAATAATGTTTTTATGAAAGATCTTTTGGAAAAGCCTATCAAAAGATAGCCTCTACTAGACTTGAGAACAATGCAAAGAATGATACATGAGCCTAAGTAATACGCTACGTACAATTGCGATAAGGATGTAAAATAATGCAAAAGAGATTGATTAAACCCTCAGTTAAGCATGCTTAACTTGTTAACGAAAACAGTTCAGTTTAATGACGAATTCATTTTAAGTGATTTAGATGCAATAAGAGGATTTGCTAAAATGCATGCAGTAAAATAAAGTTCAATTAGCCATTGATTTATTTTAAGGAGGTCAGTTGTTTATACGACTTTGGAAAGGTCTTACGAATAGGGTGTGTATTCGAGGTGCATGGTCAGCTTTATGAAAAGCAGACTTGCGTACCAAAGTCGGGGTGAGCCTAATGTAGGCCCTTGCTAGTCTAAGAAGTAAAGAAAGACCTTAATCCATGCAGGACTAAGTATTACCTGTCTCGAATTAGGAAACCGGCAGCGCTTCGCTTCAAAGGGAGGAATTCAACACTAGGAAAATGAGGAATTCTAAGGGTGTTTATGCGTGAGGCTTTTTGAGAGTGTTTTGGGGTGAGAATTGTATTCTGAAATTGTGTGTTGAATGAATGACCGAAGGGTCATATTTATAGTATAGAGTTCGGTAGATTTTAGGAAATCTAGGGATAAAACCGGACGTAGGAGCCGCAAGGCCTCTTGCGGCTGCCTGGGGCAATCGCAAGGGGTCTTGCGATAGCCCCTACCAATCGCAATGCCTCTTGCGATTGGTAGGGAGGGTTCTATCCTATATATTCCGTATATTTCTAAATTATCTTTTAGGATATACGAAATAACCTTGCGTGAGCTCTAAGTTAGGGGTTGCTAGGGTTTGTTTTAGGGTTTGACTTGGTCAATCCTGATCCTTGGAATGCGGGCCAGGTATGGGTTTGGGCTCGGTTCTGGGCCCGAGCCCTGAAAATGTAAAAAGGGTGCATTTTGTGTAATTTTGTGAAATAGGACATTCCGTGAGACTATCCTGGGTATCTGCTGATGCTAAAGGGTAGTTTTAGCAGCTAGGCCTAAATTTAGGTATTTAGGTGGATCGATGTGTTATATGTGTTTGAAAAGGGGTGTGCGCATGCCGATTAGGACCTGAACTCGAGACAAGCTAGACTCTAGACCTAAAGACACTAAAGGTGATGACCCATAAAGAAACCTCATTTGCATTTAAAAACATTTAACTTGAATTCGTCACAGTTAGAACCATTTAAGTCAACGTAAAAGCACGCAATAAAAGTCCATTGTTACATCACTGGGTTTTTGGCGGGAGGTGCGGATTTGGGTATCTACAGAGCCCCCAGTTTGACTGAGCTTAGGACTAAAGCGAAAGTCAAACTACACGACAACATCCGGACCGTTACAGTCTCGATATCATCAGCGGCACGGAGTATGTGTCCATGGGTGAGACTAGGACTCCGAACCGGGCTTATCCGGGGAGGGACGAACATGTTTAGGGACATGACGGTCCTTGCATACCTGTACGGGGAATGCCTTCCTGTGCTTGCTAAATACCTTTGCGTGTTATTGCTGTTGCTTGTCTCGTAAAAGAGCGCGCGTGCTTGGTCTCGTAAAAGAGCGTATGTGCTTCATGCTTCGTGCTAGTGCTCGTGTTGGTGCTCATCTCGTAAAAGAGTGCTTACGTCCGCCGGGAATTATCGTCCGAGGAAAATGCTCGTGTTTAGTGTTTACGCAAAGGTTGTGTATAGTGCTTCAAACTCGTTTAAGAGTGTGGCGGACTTTAGGTGACGCCTTAACCGAAAAGCTTGCGATTCCGAAGAAAATACTTAGGCCTGAAAATTAATCGAGCCCAAGGTGGAGAGTAAACGTGGAATAAAACATGCTCTGGAAATTGCCTTGTCGACTAGTGACTCTTCCGGGAAATCTCTTATCAACTGGCGACTTCAAGCTTGAACTCACTCGCACATGTCGCGGTTTCAAATCCGGAAAAATTCGAATCTGCGATTTGCTCTTCTAAAGATCTTCAGACTTCGCTTGCCTCTTGTTGGATTGTTGTACTTCTGTGTCTTCGTCTTGTGTCTTGTAAATGTTCTTGTCTTGGCCATGAAACGTGGTATCATTACGATTCCTTTGGGTTCACTTGATACTCGTCTCGGACTTGGGATGTTTGGTGCTTGGATGTCTGGGTCTGTGTTCGGGTGTTTGAATGTTTGTGCACACGTGAAAGTATTATGCTTTTAGTGCGCATGCTTGTGTCTTGAGGCGATTCTGGAGGTGTCGCTAACCGTGATTCGTTCTTGAGGCGATTCTGGAGGTGTCGCTAACCGTGATTCGTGATTTCTTCGGATGTCATGCGAAAAATTACCTTATTTTTCGTTGACGGAAACTTGAGGGCGTGATTCGGTCTTCTTCAGGCGTCATTTCGCGAAAAATTACCCTATTTTTCGTTGACGGAAGCTTGAGGGGTGTATGGTGAGAGCCCCCAGTTTGACCGAGTTATAGTATATAACGATGGTTAAACTTGGTGATAAGGTTTGTTCGAGTGAAAGTTTTTGAATTTCCCCCTCGAGTTTGACTAAGTTTTGTATGAAAATTGAGTCAAAATGAGGAGCATGTGCTTGGTATTAGTTGTGTTGGGAGGAGGTGTTTTTGGATTACCCCTCGAGTTCGTCTTAATTTGGTTGGTATTAAGGCAAAGTGGTGCTGGCTTTTGGTATTGGCTTTCATTGACGAGGCTTTAGTGTAAAGCTAAATCAAAGTCTTATGTGCGCTTTGGTGTAAAAGTAAAGTCAGGATTGTGACTATGCTTTTAATTTTGCACCCTTAGTTTGGTTAAGTTTTGGTGTAAAAATTGAGTCACACTGAAAATGTTCCTTCCGTCCTTGCATGGAATGATGTTTTGGTGTGGGGTGTTGGTCGTGCCTTTTGCAAAGCTGCCTACGTATCCACGGTGTGTGGAATCAGACCAGCGTAGTTCGGTAATGCACGTTTAAGGGCATGCTGGCCCGGGGGGTGTTTGAGCTAAGTCGAATTGTGAATTTGACTCGCTTTTGCTTGAGGGTGTCTCTTATCAAGGTAGGGTCTTTACTTCTGCTTGTGGGCTTAGTAGGACTTTTGCTTCGGCTTTTTTTTTTTTTTTTTTGTAGAGTCTTGGGACGTCCGTGAAGGATATCTATTTTGTTGTATAGGAGTACGATCCTAAAAATGGAGTGTCAGCCCCCAGTCTTCGTTGTAGATGTGTAATGTATATCGCACTCATGGTGCATGAGTCGACCATAACGCTTGTGTGGCTTCTTAGTCTAAGGAGGTGAATACGTTATCCATCAATATTTAGGGGATATCGTAGATAAGCCCCCAGTCTTGAGGTTTGGTACTTCGGGACGGGTCATTTCCACCGGGTATGGTTGTTGATGTAAAGGGTGAACGACGGCTGTTCTTTTGTTGTTTGGCTTGGGTACAATGTATCTTGTACCATCAGGTAAGGGATATCAACGTCTTTGAATAGGTTGTGTCATGAACTGTTGGATCCGTGGTGTATCCAATGTCGTTGGATAGGCTGTATCCAATGCCGTTGGATAGAGTGTGTCTTGTGCGATTGGGCATCTTGGGGTAGCGTGCATCCGATTAATCGTCGGGCGTACTCCATGGGCTTGACTGCATGAATGTCTGCTTATGTCGTGCTTAATGTCTCCTTCGTCTCTTATTTGTACCTGCATAGTTAGTACTCAAAAAAAGAAAGTTTTTGAAAATGTTCTCGCGTTTTTGGAAATGCCTTTTGTTTGAAGGGGAAACCGTTTTTTTGCAAAAGAAGGTTTTGAAAATGCCGTTTTCGTAAAAGAAATTTTGAAAATGCCTTTCTCGCAAAAGAAGGTTTTGAAAATGCTATTTTTGCAAAAGAAGAATTTGAAAATGCTGTTTTTTTTTTTTTTTTTTTTTTCAAAAGAAGATCTTGAAAATGCTGTTTTTCGAAAAATGCTTAAAGACGTGTTTTTGTTTGAAAGGTACTGACTCGGGCGTTGAGCTAATTTTTAGAGAGTGCTTCCTAATGTGTACTAACTCGGGAAGTGCTTTCTAAAGTGCATTGACTCGGGTGCTAAGGTGCGTTAACTCGGGTACTGAGTTAATTTTTGAAAGGTGTTCTATGAAATGTTGAAACGAGTGTTTGAAGTGTTTCAAAGACGAAGGTGAATCGTATGCGTGATTCGAGACTCGACAATGATAGGGGTGTAAGTGACTGTGACACGTGCATCGGTAAAGCCCCCGGCTTGGTGGCGCATGGTTGCTTCAGTGGCATGTTGTTATTCCTGCAAAATGAACAAGGTTAGATGAAAAAGCAGAGTACTACTCCTAGGTCTAGCACAACTTTGTCTTGACGTAGTCGTCTTAACGCCGCGATAAAGAAACAGTTTGCCCATGATTTTTGTGGATTTTTGTGGATTTTTGTGAGGATGTCCTTGACTTTGGAAGCTTTAGACATAAACTTGTAAAAGGGTTGGTTGAGCTCGGGTGAGCAAATTTCACGTATCCGTGGGTACGGAATCAAACCTAGCGTAGTCCCAAAGGGAATCTGTTTGTGAAATGTATTTATTTTGGTAAGTAGGTGTCTATGTGGAAAAGTGTGCGTTTAGGGACCCGCCGGTCCAAAAGGGTATTTTTGTGGAAAGGTGCGTGTTTAAGGACCCGCCGGTCCAAAAAGGGGTGTTTATGTGATTGACCTTGATACATTGCATCTTAAAGGTAGGTTCTCCTTAGTTGATCTTTGCCGCATCAAAGTCCAATTTGATGTAGAGGGGTCCTATTCCCCAACCTCGATAATTGGATGAACCATCGAAGTATGTTGCTTCTTCATTGATGTTGTAAATTTCGTCTTTGGTGTCAAATTCGGCTCAGAGTAATGTCCATCGTGCTATATGTCCTTTTGGCACGGATTCCTTGAAGAGGTATTAGACTGGGTCCATTTTTTAGTTGACCTTTGTTCACTTAGCCACTTGACTTTCGGGCTTTCTTTTTGTTGTTTTGTCCCTTTCCTTAAGGACTTTGAGACTTGTTTCCTTCTTGATTTCTTGGAAACTTTGAGATTTGTTTCCTTTTTGATTTCTTGGGAACTTTGAGATTAGTTTCCTTTTTTGATTTCTTGGAAACTTTGAGATTTGTTTCCTTTTGACTTCGCTCTTTTTGCCGTTGTTTTCACTTTTGATTGTATTCCCCTTGAGAATTCGTCGGGCCCTTTGTGGCTTGGGCTCGAGTTTCGACTTTGCTAGACCCTACGGTGGGGAGGTTTGTATGAGATCATGTGTCTATCACGCCGGACTCCTATGACAAGTTCGTTTGCTTATTAGGCACGCGATCGAGTACACGGAGGGCGATCCAGGAGTACTCATGCTTTTGGTCGCGATCAAATTCATGACCACTGTGAAGCCCCAAATCAATGGATCCTCCTCCAAAAGTAGCGGAGTAGTAGACCACAAGCATACTACCGAACCTTAGGTATCTAGTCGCCGAAAAACCTACTTGTTTTATCTTGTACTTGATGTTGACTTGGACCTTTGTACCCGGCCTAGACCTCTTCGGATAGCTACTCCTAGGATGCAATGTATGTCGGTGCAAAATGTGTTTTTTTTTTGTATATGAAATGTGAGTAAAATGGGTAAAAGGAAACTGGGTTATAGGCAAACTTATTCCCTTATTGATTTGTTAAAATGTCGTACGTCGAAGACTCGATTATCCTAGACTGACGGAGTTTGACTCGATGCTTAAGAACTCGACCCGTATTTAAAAGACTCGAAATGCTTGAGGAGATCCGCCAGATCGTCGATGGTGCTTGAGTGGACGCCTTGTTGGTTGCTTCGTGATGCACGTGTCATGGGTACACGTTGATGCCCTTAGTGTTAAGACTCGATTAACGCATACTTTGATTCGATTTTGTCTTTGAAAAACGGTTTCGTTTGGAGGGTGTTTCGAGTTGAAATGTGTTGTCACATTTCGACTCTGTGCAAGGGATAATTCAAGGCAGTGATGAGCTACTTGAATCAAGGGTGCTTCGAAAATGCGATGGAAACGGTAGTGCCCGTTTTCATGCACGTGCTTAAGGAAGAGTTTGACCGAAGCAAGTATGAGTCACTGGGTCCAACATCAAAAGTCCTTGGGATTGAGTTTACAATTCTCGGGTTTTGTGCTTTTGCAAAAGAAGGGGTGCTTAATCCTAAAACGCTTAGGCTAGGGAAGACTTTTGAAAAAGTGTTTATTTCGAAAGAGGTGTAAAAAGGAAAAGGCCTTGAGCCGTTTGATTTGTTTTTGTGAAAATCCTCAAGAATGGGCTGACATCCTCGGGTTTGAAAAGAATTTTGCAATAAAAGGGTTGTGATGACCGCAAGTCGTGCGGCCGATTTTGAGCTAGAAATGTTTTAAAACGTTTCATGCTCGACGATGTTTGGTGATAGTGTCGCTAAGATCCTATTGGTGGATGCTCGAAATGGCGTTTAAGCTATTTGAGTCGAATGTGTCAAAATGCGATGAGGACGAGCTTGCTCGTCCACATAGATTTTGTCAAGGGAGAAATGGATCGAGGTGGTTTGAGCCATTCGATCCGACGTTAAAATCTACAAGATTGGGCTTGGCCATTCTTGGGTTTGGCGAGGGATGCTACTTACTGGGTTGGTTTGACAATGAGTTGTTTGAAAGGCTCGAAAAGGCCAAGGGTCGTGAGTTTGCTTTGAAAACTCTCCAAGAATGTGTTCCCATTCTTGGTTATGCTTTGTGAAAAAGCATGCGATAAATGGGTTAGGATAACCGCAGGTTATTTAATCCATTTACATTTTCAAAGGCTTAGGAAAAGCGGGTTTTGTGTTGGGTTGCTCACGATGTTTTTAATTAACGATTGTTCATTCGTTCATTTTATCGCACGTTTTTTTTTTGTTGGGTTGTTTAAATGATTTGTTTAATTTTTGTTTGTTGTTGGTTGTTTGTTTTTAGCTCATTTCGTTTTAGAAGACTCTTTTAAGTTTTTTTTTTTTTTAAAAAAAAAAAGAAGGAAGTTTTTTCGAAAATGGGCTAGGAGTGTTTTTGAGACAAGACTGCGTACGCACAGCTTATCTCGATGTTAAAAGGCTTCGTTTTGCATCCACTTAGCCCGAGTGACAGTATTTTGTCGTGGGCTAAAGTTGGGTGCGTAAAAAGGGAATCAACTTGGGTTTAGCCAAGTCGAGGATGTTAAAAAGGATTTAAGCTGTGAAGCTGAAATCCACGAGTTGGGGTTGGAAAGCCTCGACTCGGGTTTTGCTAGTTTTGCAAAAAGGGAAATTTGAAAATGTTTATTTCGAAAATTTCGCGAGAGTTTTGTTTGTAAAAAGTTAGACGTTAGGTAAAATGTTAGTTGTTAGTTGTTAGGTTGATTATTTTCGAAAATTTTAGGTGAGTTTTCGAAGATATGCAGATTTTGAAAAGGACTATATTGTATAGCCTCGCACTTGTACGTATGACTCTTGGTCGTTTGGTCAAGTCTCGTACGCCTCCAACTGATTTGAGTACGCTTTGGCAGGTGCTTTGACTCTTCGCCTACATAGTATAACATGTAGGATACAAAGGAAATACTGGGCGGTCAAATCACTTTGCTCTACTAAGAAGTGGAGGGGTGAGAGGAAGGTTAGTCCAGAACGTGCTTTATCGAATGGACAAGCCTGCGTTTGGAACCACCTCTCAAGGTATTGGTGTGTGAATCCGACTAGATTCGACTCTAAACGGATATGCTTAGCTCATGTATGTTGATTGTTCTCAAGTCGTTCAAGTCTCATTTTTATTTTTAAAAGGAAAAAGCTAATTTTAGTTTTAAAATAAAACCTATCCTCAAATGAGGTCGCTGAACCTGTAGGTACCGGATCGCACCATGGAACCACTCGACGCCTTGCTAAGGCCGTAAGGTTAAAAAGATTAAGTACAAAAACCTTTTAAAGCTGTTTTGGAGCCGCCACTAAATTATGAGGAAATTTAGAACCCGCCTCAGTGTCCTCATGCTCAAAGACACATCTTAGAGTTCAAGGCACGCCGACACCTATCCGCCTAAGGTTATTGTGAAACCAGATTCTGATTCTAAAGTAGGTATTTTTCTAAAGCATAAATCAAAATAATGATTTTATGAAAGATCTTTTGGAAAAGCCTATCAAAAGATAGCCTCTACTAGACTTGAGAACAATGCAAAGAATGATACATGAGCCTAAGTAATACGCTACGTACAATTGCGATAAGGATGTAAAATAATGCAAAAGAGATTGATTAAACCCTCAGTTAAGCATGCTTAACTTGTTAACGAAAACAGTTCAGTTTAATGACGAATTCATTTTAAGTGATTTAGATGCAATAAGAGGATTTGCTAAAATGCATGCAGTAAAATAAAGTTCAATTAGCCATTGATTTATTTTAAGGAGGTCAGTTGTTTATACGACTTTGGAAAGGTCTTACGAATAGGGTGTGTATTCGAGGTGCATGGCCGCCTTATGAAAAGTAGACTTGCGTACCAAAGCCGGGGTGAGCCTAATGTAGGCCCTTGCTAGTCTAAGAAGTAAAGAAAGACCTTAATCCATGCAGGACTAAGTATTACCTGTCTCGAATTAGGAAACCGGCAGCGCTTCGCTTCAAAGGGAGGAATTCAACACTAGGAAAATGAGGAATTCTAAGGGTGTTTATGCGTGAGGCTTTTTGAGAGTGTTTTGGGGTGAGAATTGTATTCTGAAATTGTGTGTTGAATGAATGACCGAAGGGTCGTATTTATAGTGTAGAGTTCGGTAGATTTTAGGAAATCTAGGGATAAAACCGGACGTAGGAGCCGCAAGGCCTCTTCTTATTTGCTGGGGCAATCGCAAGGGGGTCTTCATGATAGCCTACCAATCGCAATGCCTCTTGCGATTGGTAGGGAGGGTTCTATCCTATATATTCCGTGATATTTCTAAATTATCTTTTAGGATATACTGAAATAACCTCATGTGAGCTCTAAGTTAGGGGTTGCTAGGGTTTGTTTTAGGGTTTGACTTGGTCAATCCCGATCCTTGGAATGCGGGCCAGAGGTATGGGTTTGGGCTCTGCTCAGGCCGAGCCCCTGAAAATGTAAAAAGGGTGCATTTTGTGTAATTTTGTGAAATAGGACATTCCGTGAGACTATCCTGGTATCTCACGATGCTAAAGGGTAGTTTTAGCAGCTAGGCCTAAATTTAGGTATTTAGGTGGATCGATGTGTTATATGTGTTTGAAAAGGGGTGTGCGCATGCCGATTAGGACCTGAACTCGAGACAAGCTAGACTCTAGACCTAAAGACACTAAAGGTGATGACCCATAAAGAAACCTCATTTGCATTTAAAAAACATTTAACTTGAATTCGTCACAGTTAGAACCATTTAAGTCAACGTAAAAGCACGCAATAAAAGTCCATTGTTACATCACTGGGTTTTTGGCGGGAGGTGCGGATTTGGGTATCTACAGGGTCACACGCAGAAGATCGAAGAAGCTAGTGAAGTCGTGTCCACAACCCCAAGTCCCCAACCGCGTCAAAGAAAACAAAGAAAGAGGAAGACCGCACACCGCCGCGAGTCGAAGGGAAAGTCAAGGAAGGTGATGAAACATCATGTGCTGTCGGTCGACTTATTGGAGCAAGATCCTTTGAAGCCCACTACTCTAGGCGAATACTTTCCTAAGACATACTTTACTCGGGTTAGTGTTAATACAGTTGCAGTTTCTGTGGCCGACAACATTGAAGGAGAAAAGGAAGAAAATCATGTTCAAGACACAGAGGCATAAGAAGTGCCAAATACGCCCAAGGACTCTAAAGTTTAAACAGTTCTAGAGGCTTTGCCAACACGAATGGGATGGAAACAAATTTTTCATCTTCCAACCGAGATGCGCCAATACGTCGCCCGCGCGTTACAAAGCCCAGAACTTTATGACGAGCAAGTAAAGAATGCGGGAGAACCTGCAGATGTAGGAATATATCGGTATATAGTCCTTTTAAAACACAGGATTATAATGAAAACTTTATATGATTTATAGTCATAAATTGAAATTGCATAACAAAGTATATAGATTAAGAATTAACCTTTTAATCCTTGAGATTTGGCCTAAGGACAATACCAAAAGGATGGTATCTTCTAATTATAACACCCAAGATATGTTAAGATATGCCCTTTAGATTTGCTAGAGAAATTCGAGAAGAAAACAACTTTTCTCTCAAGCTTTATGTTGTGTGCTATGATAGAATGAATTAGGGTTAAGATGAGATTAGGAGGAGTGATTAGGTTAAGTTGAGAGGAAGAAAACTCTCCATCACCCTAATACACTCACACGTCCAAACATGGCCATGGGGTGGACTTTTCCACCTCAAAAATTAAAAGCCCATATCTAATTAAAAGTTTATCTAAACTCATTTAATTAGTTTCTTTATCTTTTAATGTATAATGTAATTATAATATCCATATATTATAATGAATCATAAATATCCGTATATTTATAATTTGCTGATTAATTATAACTGTTTAAAATTAATTAGCCTACATTATACGCAATAATTAAATATAACCTTTTATATTCAATTTACGAATTACAGCTAATTCCTCTCATCTAATATCATTTAATCATTATTAAATAATATTCATCATCATATTTGACTGACCTCTTAGTCATATTCGACTAACTTTTTAGTCAACAACACTGACTAACCTTTTAGTCATTAAATAAGGCATCGATATGATTATTTCCTCAAATAATCACATCACTCAAACACATCATTTAGGTGTGACTCTTAGGGACCAGTTGATCACCGCCATCTGTATGACAATAACGTGAAACTTATCTAGCAAGCCAACCGTTATCGATAAACGTTAATCAACTGATTCAATACAAAATGTACCCTGTGTACCTTTAGAGATTTATTTGTGTTATTGCACTAACTGTGGAGATCACTAGCTCCAACAATCTCCCACTTGTCCGTACAAGTGTATGTGCAATAACCGATTCTCATATCCATAATAAATTTCTCCCACTCAATGTAAACCAATTTGCAAAGTCCGTATTCACAAAGGTCGTAGTTCACAAGTGATCAGTATCAAGAGTGGTTTCCCCGACTAGAGAGTAACTTAACTGATAAACGAATCATTATTCGAGCATGGCCATGCATTTTCTAGTTACAGCTCCTCGAGTGGCCCTGCGCGAAGTATTATAACTCGATAGAAGTTGGATATTTTCCTCAACTCGAATCCTACAGATCTAAGCGCAGCATGAAATGACCCAGTGAAAATCTACTTGGCCTCCTGTTACGGTCGACCGTGAGAAAGAAACAAAGTCACCCAAAAACTGCCCTAATCTCAAGAGACAGTCGATAGTCAAAATAATCGACTCTAGGAACACTTATGGATGTCTTATCCATGACCCGACACCTAATGTTCTGAAACATTTAGGACTCCATGTTGTCGACACAAAAATGTCCTGCGCGATTTTAGTGAAGCCGCATATGTGATCGATCAGTCAACAGTTTGACTTATGGCTCGTTGAACCCACCATCAATCGACGTCACAAAATAATTGCCTGAGTTATCAGCTCGTGTAGGCGATCACGGACCAAAACAAAACATAAAGCAATTCAGTTCACTTTGAGGTGTTCAATGTTGTCTGTACAACCCTCATGAAAAACAATATACTCCCTCCATTCAACTCCATTTTGTGCATTTGCTTTTTCACATTTGCCGAGACGCGTTTTGCAACGACAATATCTTTAGTTACACATTTCCAAAATTTATAAAAATTTGATATTAATATTTCATTTTGAGAGACGAACAAAACAAGATCACTCATGACTATATTTTCACTTATATATTACACGGAATTTCAAAGATTCTCGATGCTCATGAATAGTGTCAAAAAGGGAAGTGCACAAGATGGAGTTGAATGGAGGGAGTATAAAACAAAAACGATGATTTTATTAGTAGTTTTATGGGAAAAATACACGTGTCTAATCCATATAAACAACTAATACAACTCAGGAACACGCTTAATTCCCATGGAAATAATGTGCCCTTCATGCTTATCATATCTCAACGGTTTAGTGAGAGGATCTGCTACGTTATCATCCGTAGCAATCTTGTCAATCACTATCTCCTTCTGCTCCACGTAATCTCGGATCATGTGAGCCTTTCTTTGCGTCTTTGAGACTTTTTCTTTGGACTTGACTCCTTCGCCTGGAAGATGGCACCACTATTGTCGCAATAGATGGTGATCGGGTCATTCGAACTAGGAACTACAGTTAGTCCTTGTAAGAACTGACGCATCCATATGCCTTCCTTTGCAGCCTCTAAAGCAGCATAGTACTCGGACTCAGTCGTTGAATCTGCCAGTTTGTTTGGAGCTTTTCCAATGACCGCAAGCTTATTAAAGAGTAAAACGAATCCAGTGACGAGACTTCGAGTCATCTCGATCCGTTTGGAAACTAGCATCTGCGTAACCGATTGCGCATAGCTCAGTGTTTCCTCCATAAGTCAATACCCAATCTTTAGTCCTCCGTAGGTACTTAAGAATGTTCTTTACAGCCATCCAGTGTGCTTCACCTGGATTGCCTTGGTATCGGCTCGTCATACTCAATGCATATGCCACGTCCGGACGTGTGCATATCATGGCATACATGATCGATCCTATCGGTGATGCATAAGGAATCCGACTCATGCGCTCGACCTCTTCCGATGTCTTTGGTGCTTGAGCTTTACTCAATTGCACTCCGTGAGATCATTGGAAGGTTCCCCTTCGAGTTGGTCATGTCAACCTCTCAAGAATCTTATCTATATAAGACTCTGACCGAGGGATAACATCCGCCGTGATCTATCTCTATAGATACGATCCCCAAAATTCGTTGTGCCTCGCCCGGATCTTTCATCCGAAGTGGTTCTTTAACCAAACTTTTACCGAAGTTAAGAGAGGTATGTCATTCCTAATCAAAAGTATGTCATCGACATACGAAGATTAGAAAGACAATCTTGCTCCCACTGACTTGATATATAGACATGGTTCCTCTAATCGATCGAGTGAATCCATTCTCTTTTATCACTTGGTCGAAGCGATGATTCCAACTCCGTGAAGCTTGCTTAAGTCCATAGATGGAACGCTTAAGCTTGCAAACCTTCTTAGGATTTTTAGGATCTGTGAAACCTTCGGGTTATACCATGTACAACTCCTCCTCCAAATAACCGTTTAAGAAGGCGGTTTTTACGTCCATTTGCCAAATTTCATAGTCATGAAAGGCGGCAATCGCTAAGATAATCCGAGTGGAACGAAGCATGACTACGGGTGCAAAGATCTCATCATAGTGCAACCCTTGCACTTGAGTGAAACCCTTTGCCACTAGTCGTGCCTTGTATATATCTGGTTGTCCTTCTACAGATCGCTTTATCTTGTAAAGCCGTTTGCACTGAAGAGGCCAAACCTTATCAGGTAAGTCAACCAGATCCCATACATTGTTCTCATACATAGAGTCCATCTCGGATTGCATAGCTTCTTGCCATTGCTTTGAGTCAGAACATGTCATGGTACCTTTATAGGTTACGGGTTCGTTACTCTCAAGGAGTAAAACGTTGTCTCTCCCATTTTCCTCGACCATACCGATGTATCTATCTGGAGGAATGGAGTGTCTACCCGACCTCTTGGGTTCCAAGGGAATATTAACCGCAGCAGACGAAGAAGGAACAGTTTCCTCCATTGGTTGCTCGGTTGTTGGTTCTGGAATCTCCGACAGATCGAAGGTTCTATTACATCTCTTGTCTTCGAGAAACTCTTTCTCTAAGAACTTCACACTAGCCGCAACAAAAACTCGGTGTTCGGTAGGCGGATAGAAGTAATGACCAAACATTCCTTTTGGATAACCAATAAAGTATGTCTTGACCGATCGCGGGCCGAGCTTATCCTCGTGTCTCCACTTGACATAAGCCTCGCACCCCCAAACCCGTATAAAGGACAAGTTAGGGACCGTTCCCTTCCATAACTCGTATGGAGTCTTGTCAACAGCTTTAGTCGGACTTCGGTTAAGTATAAGAGCAACTGACAAAAGAGCATAGCCCCATAATGAGTCAGGTACAACCGTGTGACTCATCATGGATCGAACCATATCAAGTAATGTTCGATTCCTGCGTTCGGACACACCATTCAGTTGTGGTGTTCCGGGTGGAGTTAACTGTAGTACTATCCCGCGGTCTTTCAGGTGTCGATCAAACTCAGTTGAAAGATATTCGCCACCACGATCTGAACGTAGTGCTTTTATCTTTCTATCCAGTTGGTTCTCAACCTTATTTTGGAATTCCTTGAACTTGTCGAAGGACTCACTTTTATGCTTCATTAAGTAGACATGTCCATATCTACTCAAATCGTCCGTGAAAGTGATAAAATACCTATAGCCATCTCTAGCGTTGATTGACATAGGTCCACACACATCAGTATGTATGAGTCCTAATAGGTCAGCAGCGTGCATTCCAACACCTTTGAAAGAAATGCGAGACATTTTGCCTATGAGACATGATTCACATGTGCCAAAAGTTTCATATTCAAATGGGGCTATTGTCCCATTATCAATGAGCTTTTTCACGCGTTTCTCATTTATGTGTCCCATAAGGCAATGCCATAGATAGGTTTGATCTTTGTCACCAACCTTTGCTTTCTTGTTACTCACATGCATTATATCTGTGGTTTGATCTAAAACATAAATTCCGTTCATGGAATCTGCTTTGCCATAAATCATATCATTTAAAGAGAAAATACCGCAATTATCCTTTATTAAAAACGAAAATCCGTCTTTATCAAGCACGGATAAAGAAATAATGTTTTTAGATAAACTGGGTACATAGTAACAGTTATTCAGAAATAACTCAAATCCGCTCGGGAGTTGGATTACATATGTTCCCACTGAAACGGCAGCAACTCTTGCTCCATTCCCCACTTGGAGGTCCACATCACCTCTTGCTAGAGTTTTGATGTTTCTTAGGCCCTGCAAATAATTACACAGATGAGAACCACAACCAGTATCAAGTACCCAAGTTCCGAAACTTGCATGGTTAATCTCAATCATATGAATAAAAGAAGACATACCTACAGGAGTGACGCGGCCTGCTTTTATGTCCTCAGCATACACGGGACAGTTCTGCCTCTAATGCCCAGACTTGTGGCAATTGTGGCACTCCATGCTTTGCTTTCCTTTTGCCTTGCCTTGCCTTGTAAGCTACCGCTAGACTCACCAGGCCCACTCTTTGCAATCATTGGCTTCTTAAATTTTGGCTTTCCTACAGTTAGGTTAGCCGGAGCCTTGCCCTTACCCTTGCTCTTGTTGCCAATCATGAGAACATCTTGTTTCATGCTCCCACTCAACTTCAGATCACTCTCCGTCTGCACGAGGAGTTAGTGAAGCTCATGAAGACTTTTCTTCGGGTCATTCATGTAATAGTTCGCCCTAAAGAGGGCATACCCATCATGAAGGGAGTAAAGCACACGATCAATGATGATCTTCTCATCGATCTTGCAACCAAGCTCATCCAGTTCCTCGACATTCTCGATCATTTCGAGAAGGTGTGGACCAACCGTTTGGCCCTTCTGGAGTTTCGCTTCAAAGAAGCGAGTGGTATACTCATAACTCACGATTCTCGGTGGTTTCGAGAACTCGTTAGTCAGAGTGGTGAAAATCTTGTTTGCACCCTGGGCTATGAACCGTCTTTGCAAATTTGATTCCATTGAATAGATGAGTACGTTCTTTATCGCACCCGCCTCCATCATGAAATCACTATAAGCAATGACTTCATTTGCTCCTGCATCGGGAGCTGGTTCAGTCGGCATTGGCTCAGTCAAGTACTTGAGCTTACCGTTAGCGATGGCGGCATTCCGTAATGCGGCCTCCCAGTCAGAAAAGTTGGACCCATCATTCTTCAGTTGAGTTGACTGATTCATGCTGCCCATAAATATTCTAAGCCATGATTCGCGGTCTAGTGTGGCACTTGGCATTGGGTCGTCAATACGTCCAACCATTTGTTTTAGCAGTTATATCTGTATATAACGGATTCGAAACTGTGAAAAGAAAGAAGAAGAAGAGAGAAGATAAGAAAACATCGTTTTTAAAGGTTTAAGTCGTAAAGCAATAACGATTTAATGCAATGACTCGTGCACTCATATAATCGACCTCCCTCGAGAATTATATAAGTGATCCCAAGACTCAATTTCTTTAAATTGATAAGCCAACTTCTTGGCTAATTCTACTGTTAGAATGCTTGGTCGATAGATTTCAGTAAATCCTATCTATTAGTCCATTATAACTACGAGATATTACTCGAACTATAATGCTGAGGTAAAATAAGTCAACACTTACTACTTACCCAACGTAGAAGGGGTCATGTGGAGAGTAAGGTCCTACATGCCTACCGACGAAGAAGGGGCTCATAGCAGCTTTTCCTATGAAGACTAATCTCAATTTTAGAATGGAGGAAGGTCCCATCATCTCATTTTTAATTCATTTTAAGTGAACAAATATCTAGCATTACGTGAATGATTAAATTGAGGTGATAGCCCTAAAACAAGTGACATCCGTATGTCCATGATATATGATGCAACTACATGGTCCATATTCATGTATATTAGGTGGTTTGGTTTAGGCGGAATATGATGCTGCTAACGAACATGTGAATGCAATGGAAAACGAAAGGAAACGCAAAAATAAAAGCACCTAGTGTGGCCTATCCCTATGAAAATAAAGACAAAGTACAAATTGGAATCCATCCATGGACCCTAAAGCTTGTCTTCATTCTTCATCTTGAGCTTTAAGTGGGAGTTGGGCCTTTTAATCTCCATCTTGAATCTTCATCTTGAAACTTATCAAATTATATTTTGAATTACAAAATAAACCTATTTACATTCTAATTCAAAAATACCAAAAATTATAAAATTACAAGAGGGGAGATTCGAGATCTCAAAATTACAACCAAGATTATGTTTCCTTCATTACGAAAACACAATCTTCTAAGGCCACACTAGTAAATTACAACCTTTTGTACAAAATTAATGCGTAAAATTAAACCATTCAAACATACATTCATAACATAAAGCATCAACTAAAAATAACCACTGCATGCAATTGATTAAATATCCAAACCACCTTTTTAAAAGATTATAATTATGCTACAATTCCTTAATTGTTCATAAAACCTAATCAAAACATAATCCAAAAATAATTTATATTATCAGTATAACATAAATTAGATCACAAAGAATATTTTACACCTCTTTGAAATATTTGGTATCAACTATTATGAACTTTTTCACAATAACTTAATATTTATTATCTTTATAACAAATATTTTAATTTCCAAAAAAAAAAAAAATAATTCGGCCAAATCAAAATCAAAACCGAAAAAGTATTTTTATTTTAATTTTAATTTTTTAATTTTTTTCAAAAAAAAATTTCGGCCAAAATAAAAAAAAACAATAATTTTTTTTATTTTTTTAATTCGGCCCTCGCAATAGAATTAAACAGTTTTAATCCGATTATGCTAATAATTAGATCGATACTAACTCAATATTAATCAGTATTAAACATTGATTTAAAAGGATTCAAAATAACCTATTAAAATGTTTAGCAAATTAATATGTTCATTAACATACAAAATTTGGTCCTTTTATGTTTTAACTCAATCGGTATTAAATCAAAACTTATACAAATTCATATGTGATAGTTTTAACATCTTAAAACATTGATAATTATGAATCAAACAGACCAAAACAAGCCAAAAGTTATCAAAATCACACGGCACACATGAAAACAATTCGGCCAACATAAAAAAAAATGTGCCGTGGCCTTATCAAATTATTTTAAAATTGTACAAAATCGATTTTTATGAAAACCATATAAAAATTCATACGCCCTAAGGCTTTGATACCACTTGTAGGAATATATCGGTATATAGTCCTTTTAAAACACAGGATTATAATGAAAACTTTATATGATTTATAGTCATAAATTGAAATTGCATAACAAAGTATATAGATTAAGAATTAACCTTTTAATCCTTGAGATTTGGCCTAAGAACAATACCAAAAGGATGGTATCTCCTAATTATAACACCCAAGATATGTTAAGATATGCCCTTTAGATTTGCTAGAGAAATTCGAGAAAAAAACAACTTTTCTCTCAAGTTTTATGTTGTGTGCTATGATAGAATGAATTATGGTTAAGATGAGATTAGGAGGAGTGATTAGGTTAAGTAGAGAGGAAGAAAACTCTCCATCACCCTAACACACTCACACGTCCAAACATGGCCATGGGGTGGACTTTTCCACCTCAAAAATTAAAAGCCCATATCTAATTAAAAGTTTATCTAAACTCATTTAATTAGTTTCTTTAGCTTTTAATGTATAATGTAATTATAATATCCATATATTATAATGAATCATAAATATCCGTATATTTATAATTTGCTGATTAATTATAATTGTTTAAAATTAATTAGCCTACATTATACGCAATAATTAAATATAACCTTTTATATTCAATTTACGAATTACAGCTAATTCCTCTCATCTAATATCATTTAATCATTATTAAATAATATTCATCATCATATTTGACTGACCTCTTAGTCATATTCGACTAACTTTTTAGTCAACAACACTGACTAACCTTTTAGTCATTAAATAAGGCATCGATATGATTATTTCCTCAAATAATCACATCTCTCAAACACATCATTTAGGTGTGACTCTTAGGGACTAGTTGATCACCGCCATCTGTATGACAATGACGTCAAACTTATCTAGCAAGCCAACCGTTATCGATAAGCGTTAATCAACTGATTAAATACAAAATGTACGCTGTGTACCTTTAGAGATTTATTTGTGTTATTGCACTAACTGTGGAGGACACTAGCTCCAACAGAAGAGACGTCGTCTAAATGCGCTTCTTGCAATGCCGCGTTGTCATTTTTTGACAAGGATCTACTTCTCGGCTCAAAGTTACACAATAGGTCCTTGTACGTTTCAGGTTACATACGAGGACAGAAGGTGAATCGCATCTTGGTGGATGGAGGGTCCGGCGTCAACCTGATGCCCAAGGCCACCATGAACGAGCTGGGCATCACAATAGATGAACTATCCAGCAGTCGAACGATGATACACGGATTTAACTTGAACGGCGAGCGTGCTATCGGCATAATCCGTGTTAACCTTAGCATGGGTGACTTATCCTCTAACACTCTGTTTCATGTCATTGACGGGAAGACTTCTTTCTAGTTATTGTGGGCCGACCTTGGGCACATGAAAATGGTGTCGTCGCATCAACTCTTCATCAATGCTTGAAGTATTACCGTGGGGGAGAACGAAAAATAAACAGTGATGTCAAACCATTCACAAAGGCTGATTCCTTCTTTGCTGATGCACAATTCTTCGAGGAGAATAAGGTGTCAAGTGAAGTCTTGCCCTCCATGATCGCTTCTACTGGGAAAGGGGGGAAGAAACATGAAAATGCGTCCCCTTCAAACACGCTGACGGATACCAAGCCGCTAGAGACTAAGCAAGACGATGTTCAGAGGAAAAGCAAGCCTGCCAAGGCTACCTCAGTTAAGAAGCTTGAGGAAGCACCAACGCGCTCAACCCCTATCTTGCGCTATATCCCTAAGTCACGGCGGAAGGAAGGCCAAAGTCCTTTTGCGGAATGTCAAGATGTCAAGGAGACCATCGTAGAGCATAAGAAGCATAACAAGGACGTCAAACAAGAATGGGTTGCAAAAGTCATCATTCCTTTGACAGGCACAACTCGGACTCAAATTGTGAAACCTCCATTGGCAGGGTTTGTATCTTCAAGCAAGGCTCCTCACGAACAAAAGAAGGGAGTCTTTGATGCCAACGCGTACAAACTTCTTGCAAAGGTTGGTTATGACTTTGAAAATCCAAAACCTCTTGGGAAGATCATTGAGGTCGAGCCTTACGGTCTTAGCGAAGAACAAAGAGAAGTTTTCAAGAAGGAAGGGGAGTTCACACCTATGAAACCCGGTTTAGGCTATGAACCACCCACTCCGTTGAGAGTGTCTGCTCGTCGCAAGGAGGATGTGATGTCGTCACAACACATAACTGTTGAAGAAATCCCGGGAGAAAAAGATAATGCAGCTCGCCCATCAACAGTCTTCGACAGAATAGGCTCACCAACTAAGGAGGCGCGTACTTCTGTATTTGAAAGACTGGGTGGCCCGCAACAACAAAAATCGGTCTCAAAAGCTCACATACACGCCCTCAAAAGATCCGGTAAATTGAGAAGTGCACATAGTGACAGTACGATTACAAAGCTATCGAATTTGAACAACAAAGGGTCGGTGTTCAACAGATTAGGGACTCCACCCGGTAACATGTTCAGTCGTTTGGGATCCTCAACCAACTCTGTCTTCGATAGCTTGAGCGGATTTACTCGCACCGAAGGATGTCAGCAATCAAAACCGAATGATGATCATCAAGACAAAGAAGAAATAAAGTCTACAGGTGACTTTCAAAGCACCATCCCTTCTCGTATGAAGCGCAAGTCGGTGGTCGACATCGTGAAGAGCGAGCCACTCACTGTGAAGCAACGTACTATAGTGTTGACCAATCATCTTGAATCATCCTGCGATCAAAAAGAAAACAAAGACAATCATGAAGGTCATGCATCTTCAAGGCGGACGAGAGAAAGAAAGAGAGATAATATGGTGGACGAAGTTGTGACGTCGCATCATATTACAGTCGAGGAGTTGCCAAATAATGATGAGGAGGTAGAAGTTGATGAAGCCCCCGAAACACTCGAAGATGGGGGCAGTCAACCGTGGACGATTTAAAAGAGCTAAATTTGGGCACAAACGATGACCCTCGGCCCATCTACATTAGTGCTCTTTTGACGAAAGAGGAAGAGGAAGAGTACTTTCAGCTTTTGTTGGAGTACAAAGTTGTCTTTGCCTGGAGCTACAAAGAAATGCCAGGCCTAAGCCCTTTGATCGCAGTACATCGTCTCGCGATCAAAAAAGGCGTTAGCCCCAAGAAGCAACCTCAACGACGCTTCAGACCAGAACTGGTGCCGGAAATTGAAAATGAGGTCAACAAACTCATCGAGGCAGACTTCATTCGTGAGGTCAAATACTCCACGTGGATTGCTAATGTTGTTCCCCGTGCGAAAGAAGAATGGACAACTGCGTATTTGCGTGCACTTTCGAGACCTTAACGACGCTTGCCCAAAAGATGACTTTCCTTTGCCTGTCACGGAGCTCATGATCGACGCAACTACTGGGCATGAAGCTTTGTCTTTCATGGATTGTACCGCGGGATACAACCAAATACACATGGCACCCGAAGACCAAGAGGCCACGGCGTTCCGCACTCCGAAAGGGATCTTTTGCTACAAGGTCATGCCTTTTGGTTTGAAGAATGCAGGGGCTACCTACCAACGTGCAATGCAGAAGATTTTTGACGACATGTTACACAAGATGATAGAGTGTTACGTAGATGATGTCGTTGTCAAATCTAAGAAAAGAGGGGACCGTATTAAAGATCTGCGTGTCATCTTCGAAAGACTTCGAAAGTGTCAACTGAAGATGAACCCTCTAAAGTGTGCGTTTGGTGTTACCTCAAGGAAGTTCCTTGGGTTTGTGGTCAGGCACCGAGGCATTAAAATTGATCAATCTAAAATCAAGGCCATACGAGAAATGCCTGCACCAAGGAATCTGAAAGAATTGCGTGGATTACAGGGGCGTCTGGCGTATATCCGCAGGTTCATCTCCAACTTGGCAGGACGTTGTCAACCCTTCAGTCATCGTATGAAGAAAGATGCTCCATTCCAGTGGGATGATGGCTGTCGACGAGCATTCGATAGTATCAAAAAATATCTGTCGACTGCGCTTGTATTGGGGGCACCAATTCCTGGGAAGCTTCTCCTCTTGTACATAGCTGCCCAAGAATGCTCGCTGGGGGCAATGTGTGCTCAGGAGAATGAGGACCGCAAAGAAAGAGCCTTGTATTACTTGAGTCGCACCCTCGTTGGAGCCGAGTTGAATTATTCGCCCATCGAAAAGATCTGTTGGGCCTTAGTATTCACGATTCAAAAGCTAAGGCATTATATGCAGGCACACACTGTGCATGTCGTGTCGAAAGCTAATCCCATCAAATACATACTCTCGAGACCAGTCCTATCTGGTCGTCTTGCAAAGTGGGCGGTATTGCTCAAGCAGTATGATCTCGTGTTCGTCCCTCAAAAGGCTGTCAAAGGGCAAGCAATAGCCGACTTCTTTGCAGATCATCCTGTACCTGAAAATTGGGAACTCGTGAGTGACCTCCCAGGGGAAGATATGTTTTACGTCGATGTGCTCCCACAGTGGCAGATGTACTTCGACGGCGCTGCGAGACGTGATGGAGCAGGTGCAGGTGTTGTCTTTGTCAGCCCGCAGAAACATGTCATGCCATACTCGTTCGTGCTCACAAATTTATGTTCCAACAACGTGGCCGAGTACCAAGCCCTTGTGCTCGGACTACAAATGGCAATCGAGATAGGAGTTCATGACTTAGAAATATTTGGTGACTCGCAGCTTGTGATCAACCAAGTCTTGGACGAGTACGAAGTGAAGAAAGAAGACCTGATTCCTTATCATCAGCAGGCTACCCAACTTCTCAATAAACTTGATGTCGTTCACATAGGCCATGTTCCAAGGAGTGCCAATAAGTTGGCTGACACGCTCGCAAATCTTGCAGCCATTTTGGCACTGGGGGCAGACGAATCAGCTACAGTAACCGTGTGCAACCGTTGGGCAGTACCGCTCTTGGAAGTCGAAGAAACTATAGAGTCGACAAACATGATTTGTGTACATGCGATTGACGAGGATGATTGGCGGCAACCGATTATCGACTTTCTAGAACATCAAAAGCTACCAGATGATCCAAGACACTGTTGGGGTTAGTGTCCTCCACAGTTAGTGCAATAACATATATAAACCTCTATAGGTTCACAGGGTACATTTTGTATTGCAATCAATTGATTAACGTTTATCGATAACGGTTGGCTTGCTAGATAAGTTTGACGTTATTGTCATACAGATGGCGGTGATCAACTGGTCCCTAAAAAGTTACACCTAAAAGATGTGTTTAAGAAATGTGATTATTTGAGAAAATAATCATATTGATGCCTTACTAAAAGACTAAAAGTTTAGTCGGTGTTTTTGACTAAAATGTTAGTCAAGTGTGATAATGATACGGCCGTTTAATAAGGATTAAATGATATTAGCTAAGACGAATTAAATGAAATTCGTAAATTGAATAAAAAATGTTATATTTAATTATTGAATATAATATAAGCTAATTGATTATAAACTGTTTTAATTAATTAGAAAATTATAAATATATGGATATTAATAATTTAATGATATATTATAGTGGATCATATTTATGACACTAGTAATATTATATTATATTATAAAGGTAAAGGAAACCTCCAAGAAAGAGTCTCTTTGATCTTTGACTCCTTGGTCAACAAGGAATTGGTTTTTGGAAAGTGATTTTTGGAAAGAAAATTACTCCCTAAAATCTATAGGAGGGCCGAAATAATTGAGTATATTAGGGGAGTTTTTGGCTCAACCTAATTAACTAATTCATTCATAATTATTCACACACAGAAATTTAGAAAATCAGTTTTCTTCTCTCTAAAGTTTTTCTAGCAAGAACTAAGGGCATATCTTGAACAATCTTGGGTGCAACTATTAGGAGATATCAAGCTTCTTGATATTCAATCTTAGGCCATTAAGCAAGGACAAAAGGTTGTTTTTTCTTAATCTTATATTTATTTATGCAATTTCTTTTATGACCATTAATCATATAGAATAAGTTTCATTATAATCCTAGATGATTAAAGGGCATGTATACAGATATATTCCCTCAAGTGGTATCAGAGCCTTAGGGCTATGGAATTGTTTATATGATTTTCATAAAAAAATTGAATTTGTATAAGTTTAAAAACAAGAGAGAAAAATCGGTATTTATAATAAATCAATTCGGCCAGATTTGTATTGTGTGTGCCGTGTGATTTTTGTTTATTCTTTGGTCCAATTTGATTCATATATTGTTAATTGAAAAGGTTAAGATGATAATATATGAATGTTTATGTTTATTCAATAATGATTGAGTTAGGACTTAGATGGATCATTAAGATGAATGTTAATGAACATTAAATTGCTTTATATTATTGGTATAAATTGATTGAGATATTCATGTTAAAAGGTTAATTTGAATGATTTTAGTATTACATCCATGTTTAATCAAGATTCGATGTTGTTTTGTTTTATACCAATCGAGATAATATAAGCATGATCGAATTAAATCTGTTTAATTTGAGTTGTATTTAAAACAAAATTTACAAAATTTTTGTCTCGGTTTTTTTGTTCAAACCGTGAGGTTTTAATTTGTTTCGGTTTTGTTTTATTTTGTTTAAACTGGTTTTGTATTATGCATTATAAAGAAAATGTATGATTAAGGCTTGTGAAAAGGTTCACATTAGATTGATACCCTATTATTTTAAAAAGGTTTAAAATAATGTTGGATTTAATTTATGTTATACTTGATAATATGAATTAATCTGGATTATGATTGATTAAAATTGATGTGTGCAATTGAGGAATTGTCACATAATTTTGATCTTCTTAAGAGGTGGTTTAGATTTTAATCAATTGTTTGCATTGGTTTTATATTGTTTAGTTGATGCTATATATATGTTTGTGAATGAATGTTTTGAATGGTTTAATTTTACGCATTAATTATATACAAAAGGTTGTAATTTACTAGTGTGGCCTTAGAAGATTATGTTTTCGTAATGAAAGGAAACATAATCGTTGGTTGTATTTTTGAGATCTCGAATCTCCCATCTTGTAATTTTATTATTTTAGGCATATTTTGAATTAGAATGTAAATAGGTTTATTTTGTAATTCAATATGTATTTTGAGAAGATTCAAGATGAAGATTCAAGATGAAGATCAAAAGGTCCAACTCCCACTTAAAGCCCAAGATGAAGAATGAAGACAAGCTTAAGGGTCCATGGATGGATTCCAAATTGTATCTTGTTTTTTATTTTCATAGGGATAGGCCACACTAGGTGTTTTTCGTTTTTGCGTTTTCTTTTACCGTTTTTATTGCATTCACGCGTTAGATAGTAGCATCATATTCCGCCTAAACTAAACCAAACCACCTAATATGCATGAAAATGGATCATATAGTAGCATCTTATATCATGGACATACGGATGTCACTCGTTTTAGGGCTATCACCTCAGTTTAATCATTCACGTAAATGCTAGATATTTCTTCAATTAAAATGAATTAAAATGAGATGATGGGACCTTCCTCTATTCTAAAATTGAGATTAGTCTTTATAGGAAGAACTGCTATGAGCCCCTTCTTCGTCGGTAGGCATGTAGGACCTTACTCTCCACATGACCCCTTCTACGTTGGGTAAGTAGTAGTGTTGACCTATTTTACCTCAACACTATAGCTCGAGTAATATCTCGTAGTTATGGTGGACTAATAGATAGGATTTACTGAAATCTATCAACCAAGAATTCTAACAGTAGAATTAGCCAAAAGGTTGGCTTATCAATTTAAAGAAACTGAGTCTTGGGATCACTTATATAATTCTCGAGGGAGGTCGATTATATGAGTGCACGAGTCTTTGCATTAAAACGTTATTGCTTTACGACTTAAACCTATAAAACGATGTTTTCTTATCTTTTCTCTTCTTCTTTTTTCTTTTCACAGTTTGAATCGTTATATCTGAGATATAACTGCTAAAATAAAATGGCTGGACGTATTGACGGCCCAATGCCAAGTGTCACACTTGAACGCGAATCATGGCTAAGAATATTTATGGACAGTACAGCATGAATCAATCCACTCGACTGAAGAATGATGGGTCCAACTTTTCTGATTGGGAGGCTGCATTACGGAATGCCGCCATCGCTGACGGTAAGCTCAAGTACTTGGCGAGCCATCGCCGATCAACCGACTCCGTCTGATGCAGAGCAAATGAAGTTGTTGCTTATAGTGATTTCATGATGGAGGCGGGTGCGTTAAGGAACGTACTCATCTATGCAATGGAATCAAATTAGCAAAGACGATTCATAACCCAAGGTGCAAACAAGATTTTCACCCTAACTAAAGAGTTCTCGAAAGCACCGAGAATCAAGAGTTACGAGTATACCACTCGCTTTTTTGAAGCGAAACTCCAAAAGGGCCAACCGGTTGGTCCACACCTTCTCGACATGATCGAGAATGTTGAGAGACTGGAGGAGCTTGGTTGCAAGATCGATGAGAAGATCATCATTGATCGTGTGCTCCACTCCCTTCATGATGGGTATGCCCTCTTAGGGGCAAACTATTACATGAATGACATGCAGAAAATTCTGCATGAGCTTCACTCACTTCTCGTGCAGACGGAGAGTGATCTGAAGTTGAGTGGCAGCATGAAACAAGATGTTCTCATGATAGGCAACAAGCATAAGGGCAAGGGTAAGGCTCCGGCTAACCTAACTGTAGGAAAGCCAAAGTTTAAAAAGCCAGTGGTTGCGAAGAGTGGGCCTGGTGAGTCTAGCGGTAGCTCACAAGGCAAGGCAAAAGCGAAGTAAAGCATGTAGTGCCACCATTGCCACAAGTCTGAGCATTGGAGGCGGAACTGTCCCGTGTATGCTGAGGACATCAAAGTAGGCCGCGTCACTCCTGTAGGTATGTCTTCCTTTATTCATATGATTGAGATTAACCATGCAAGTTTCGGAACTTGGGTACTTGATACTGGTTGTGGTTCTCATCTGTGTAATCATTTGCAGGGCCTAAGAAACATCAAAACTCTAGCAAGAGGTGATGTTGACCTGCGAGTGGGGAATGGAGCAAGGGTTGCTGCCGTTTTAGTAGGAACATATGTCATGCAACTCCCGAGTGGATTTGAGTTATTTTTGAATAACTGTTACTATGTACCTAGTTTATCTAAAAACATTATTTCTGTATCCGTACTTGATAAAGACGGCTTTTCGTTTTTAATAAAGAATAATAGCTGTATTTTCTCTTTAAACGATATGATTTATGGCAAAGCAGTTTCCCTGAACGGAATTTATGTTTTAGATCAAACCACAGATATTATGCATGTGAGTAACAAGAAAGCAAAGGTTGGTGACAAAGATCAAACCTATCTATGACATTGCCGAATGGGACACATAAATGAGAAACGCGTGAAAAAGCTCATTGATAGTGGGACAATTGCCCCATTTAACTATGAAACTTTTGGCACATGTGAATCATGTCTCATAGGCAAAATGTCTCGAATTTCCTTCAAAGGTGTTGGAATGCGCGCTGCTGACCTATTAGGACTCATACATACTGATGTGTGTGGCCCTATGTCAATCAACGCTAGAGATGGCTATAGGTATTTTATCACTTTCACGAACGATTTGAGTAGATATGGACATGTCTACTTAATGAAGCATAAAAGTGAGTCGTTCGACAAGTTCAAGGAATTCCAGAATAAGGTTGAGAACCAAATGGACAGAAAGATAAAAGCACTACGTTCAGATCATGGTGGCGAATATCTTTCAACTGAGTTTGATCAACACCTGAAAAACCGCGGGATAGTACTACAGTTAACTCCACCCGAACACTTGCAGAATCAATGGTGTGTCCGAACGTAGAAATCGAACATTACTTGATATGGTTCGATCCATGATGAGTCACACGGTTGTACCTGACTCATTATGGGGCTATGCTCTTTTGTCTGCTGCTCTTCTACTTAACCGAAGTCTGACTAAAGCTGTTGACAAGACTCCATACGAGTTATGGAAGGGAACAGTCCCTAACTTGTCCTTTATTCGGGTTTGGGGGTGCGAGGCTTATGTCAAGTGGAGACACGAGGATAAGCTCGGCCCGCGATCGGTCAAGACATACTTTATTGGTTATCCAAAAGAAATGTTTGGACAATACTTACATTCGCCTCACAGAACACCGAGTTTTTGTTGCGGCTAGTGCGAAGTTCTTAGAGAAAGAGTTTCTCGAAGACAAGAGAAGTAATAGAACCTTCGATCTGTCGGAGATTCCTGAACCAACAACCGAGCAACCAATGGAGGAAACTGTTCCTTCTTCGTCTGCTGCGGTTAATATTCCCTTGGAACCCAGAAGGTCGGGTAGACTCTTCATTCCTCCAGAGAGATACATCAGTATGGTTGAGGAGAATGGGAGAGACGACGTTTTACTCCTTGAGAGTAACGTACCCGTAACCTATAAAGGTGCCATGACATGTTCCGACTCAAAGCTATGGCAAGAAGCCATGCAATCCGAGATGGACTCTATGTACGAGAACAATGTATGGGATCTGGTTGACTTACCTGATAAGGCTAGGCCTCTTCAGTGCAAATGGCTTTACAAGATAAAGCGATCTGTAGAAGGACAACCAGATATATACAAGCCACGGCTGGTGGCAAATGGTTTCACTCAAGTGCAAGGGTTGCACTATGATGAGATCTTTGCACCCGTAGTCATGCTTCGTTCCATTCGGATTGTCTTAGCGATTGCCGCATTTCATGACTATGAAATTTGGCAAATGGATGTGATAACCGCCTTCTTAAACGGTTATTTGGAGGAGGAGTTGTACATGGTACTACCCGAAGGTTACACAGATCCTGAAAATCCTAAGAAGGTTTGCAAGCTTAAGCGTTCCATCTATGGACTTAAGCAAGTTTCACGGAGTTGGAATCATCGCTTCGACCAAGTGATAAAGGAGAATGGATTCACTCGATCGGTCGAGGAACCATGTCTATATATCAAGTCGAGTGGGAGCAAGATTGTCTTCCTAATACTGTATGTCGATGACATACTTTTGATTGGGAATGACATACCTCTCTTAACTTCGGTAAAAGTTTGGTTAAGGAACCATTTCCAGATGAAAGATCTGGGTGAGGCACAACGTATTTTGGGGCTCCGTATCTGTAGAGATAGATCACGACGGAAGTTATCCCTCAGTCAGGAGTCTTATATAGATAAGATTCTTGAGAGGTTCGGCATGACCAACTCCAAGAAGGGGAACCTTCCAATGATCTCTGGAGTGCAATTGAGTAAAGCTCAAGCACCAAAGACATCGGAAAAGGTCGAGCGCATGAGTCGGATTCCATATGCATCAGCTATAGGATCGATCGTGTATGCCATGATATGCACACGTCCGGACGTGGCATATGCATTGAGTATGATGAGCCGATACCAAGGCAATCCAGGTGAAGCACACTGGGTGGCTGTCAAGAACATTCTTTAGTACCTACGGAGGACTAAAGATTGGGTATTGACTTATGGAGGAGACACTGAGCTACGCCTTGATCGATTCTGCAGATGCTAGTTTCCAAACGGATCGAGATGACTCTAAATCTCAATCGGGATTCGTTTTTACTCTTAATGGCGCTGCGGTCAGCTGGAAAAGCTCCAAACAAATAGTTATAGCAGATTCAACGACTGAGTCCGAGTACTATGCTGCTTCAGAGGCTGCAAATGAAGCTATATGGATGCGTCAGTTCTTACAAGGACTAACTATAGTTAGTTCCTAGTTCGAATGGCCCGATCACCATTTATTGTGACAATAATGGTGCCATCTTCCAGGTGAAAGAGCCAAAGTCCAGCAACAAGTCTCGGCACGTGCAAAGGAAGGCTCACATGATCCGAGATTAAGTGGAACAGAAGGAGATAGTGATTGACAAGATTGCTACGGATGATAACATAGCAGATCCTTTCACTAAACCGTTGAGACATGATAAGCATGAAGGGCACGTTAAATCCATGGAACTTAAGCGTGTTCCTGAGTTGTATTAGTTGTTTGTATGGATTAACACGTGTATTTTTCCTAAAACTTCTAATAAAATCATCGTTTTGTTTTATATATTGTTTTTCATGAGGGTTGTGCAGACAACGTTGAACGCCTCAAAGTGAACTGAATTGCTTTATATTTTGTTTTGGTCCGTAATCGCCTACACGAGTTGATAACTCAGGCGATTATTTTGTGACGTCGATTGATGGTGGGTTCAACGAGCCATAAGTCAAACTATTGACTGATCGATCACAGATGCGGGTTTACTGAAATCGCGCAGGACATTTTTGTGACGACTACATGGAGTCCTAAATGTTTCAGAACATTAGGTGCCGGGTCATGGATAGGATATCCATAGTGTTCTTAGAGTCGATTCTTTTGACTATCGACTGTCTCTTGAGATTAGGGCAGATTTTGGGTGACTTTGGTTTCTTTCTCACGGTCGACCGTAATAGGAGGCCAAGTAGATTTTCACTGGGTCATTTCATGCTGCGCTTACATCTGCAGGACTCTAGTTGAGGAAAATATCCAACTTCTATCGAGTTATAATCCTTTTCTCAGGGCCACTCGAGGAGCTGTAACTGAAAATGCATGGCCATGCTCGAATATTGATTCGTTTATCAGTTAAGTTACTCTCTAGTCGGGGAAACCACTCTTGATTCTGATCACTTGTAAACTACGACCTTTGAAAGTACGAACTTTGCAAATTGGTTTACATTGAGTGGGAGAAATTTATTATGGATATGAGAATCGGTTATCGCACATACACTTGTACGGACAAGTGGGAGATTGTTGGGGTTAGTGTCCTCCACAGTTAGTGCAATAACATATATAAACCTCTATAGGTTCACAGGGTACATTTTGTATTGCAATCAGTTGATTAACGTTTATCGATAACGGTTGGCTTGCTAGATAAGTTTGACGTTATTGTCATACAGATGGCGGTGATCAATTGGTCCCTAAAAAGTCACACCTAAAGGATGTGTTTAAGAAATGTGATTATTTGAGAAAATAATCATATTGATGTCTTACTAAAAGACTAAAAGGTTAGTCGGTGTTTTTGACTAAAATGTTAGTCAAGTGTGATAATGATACGGCCGTTTAATAAGGATTAAATGATATTAGTTAAGACGAATTAAATGAAATTCGTAAATTGAATATAAAATGTTATATTTAATTATTGAATATAATATAAGCTAATTGATTATAAACTGTTATAATTAATTAGAAAATTATAAATATATGGATATTAATAATTTAATGATATATTATAGTGGATCATATTTATGACACTAGTAATATTATATTATATTATAAAGCTAAAGGAAACCTCCAAGAAAGAGTCTCTTTGATCTTTGACTCCTTGGTCAACAAGGAATTGGTTTTTGGAAAGTGATTTTTGGAAAGAAAAATTACTCCCTAAAATCTATAGGAGGGCCGAAATAATTGATTATATTAGGGGAGTTTTTGGCTCAACCTAATTAACTAATTCATTCATAATTATTCACACACACAAATTTAGAAAATCAGTTTTCTTCTCTCTAAAGTTTTTCTAGCAAGAACTAAGGGCATATCTTGAACAATCTTGGGTGCAACTATTAGGAGAAATCAAGCTTCTGGATATTCAATCTTAGGCCATTAAGCAAGGACAAAAGGTTGTTTTTCTTAATCTTATGCTTATTTATGCAATTTCTTTTATGACCATTAATCATATAGAATAAGTTTCATTATAATCCTGGATGATTAAAGGGCATGTATACAGATATATTGCCTCAGACACAAGATGGAAATACGTCGAAGAGCACCTAGGTTTGTGTATTACAAACAAACACTCTATAGGCGCTCATTCGATGGACAATGGCTAAGGTGCCTTGGTAAGGATGAAGCAGTTGAAGCAATGCGCGAAGCTCATTCTGGGGTATGCGGCGCTAACCAATCCGGACCCAAACTTCACTATCGCATCAAAAGGATTGGTTACTATTGGCCAACCATGGTCCAAGATTGCATGGATTTTGCTAAAAAATGCGATGCGTGTCAATTCCATGCAAATTACATACATCAACCCCTGGAACCATTACACCCTACGATATCGTCATGGCCTTTCGAAATGTGGGGACTTGATGTTGTTGGGCCTATAACTCCAAAGGCGTCAAATGGTCACGCATACATACTTGCTGGGACCGATTATTTTTCAAAATGGGCTGAGGCGGTTACATTGCGCACAGTCAAGAAAGAAAATGTCGCAGACTTTATTCGCACTCAAATAATCTATAGGTATGGTGTGCCACAACGCATGATAACTGACAATGGCACAACGTTCTTCAACAAAATCATCACAGAGTTGTGCGAAAGGTTCAAATTCAAGCAACACAAGTCGTCGATGTACACCGCCCCAGCAAACGGACAAGCCGAAGCGTTTAATAAAACCTTGTGTAACTTGTTAAGCAACGTTGTGGCGAAACACAAACGAGATTGGCATGAAAGAATTTTCGAAGCATTGTGGGCGTATCGAACAACATACAAAACGCCAACATAAGCAACCCCGTATGCACTAGTGTGTGGAGTCGAAGTAGTGCTACCACTAGAACTGCAAATTCCTTCTTTACGAGTCGCAATACAAGAAGGATTAACAGAAGAAGAGAATGATAAATTGCGCTTGGCAGAGTTGGATGCTCTCGACGAAAAGAGATTAGATGCTCAACAAAAGTTGCAATGCTATCAAGCGCCCTTGTCACGTGCTTTCAACAAAAAGGTGCGTCCGCGATCTTTTCAAACAGGGGACTTAGTCCTCGCTGTGAGAAGACCGATCATCATGTCCCATAAAATGGGGAATAAGTTCACCTCAAAGTGGGATGGCCCGTATGTAGTACAAGAAGTGTCCACGAATGGCGCGTACAAAATTGTGGACGAAGATGGTGTACGTGTCGGTTCGATTAATGGAAAGTTTCTGAAGCGCTACTACTCTTGAAGCACAAAATAAAAGACTCCTAGGCAAGAGGCTAAACTGCATAACAATCGAACTACGTTGGCTTGATCTTGCGAAATTGGATCGAGCACCAGTTAGAAAGTACGTAGGCAGTCTAAGCAAACAAAATTAGCTTGGATGCAGCCACAGCCCAAAAAAAAAAAAAAAAAAAAAAAAAAAAAAAAAAGAAGAAAATTCCTGGCCCGCAAGAGCTAAAACTGTGAACGGCGAAAATAAAACAAAATCAAATCAATTTATGCTCCTGGCCCGCAAGAGCCTAAACTGTGAACGGCTAAATAAATGACAAAATTGGTCTCGACACATTGGTTCTAATCCTTACAAATAGGATTGCGATATTTAAAAAATGCAAGAAAATAAAACGATGAAAGGAACTCTAAGATACTAAGTCTTGCCAGCTATCTGGATCGAGAGATGATTGAAGCTCTACAACCTGGCGCCTATGCTCTTCAAGTACGGCCACATCTTCTACACTCAGCTTAGGGGCGGCCTTTAAGTCGATGATTTGCGCCTCAGTCTCTTTGATTTGACTTTGAAGAACATCACTAGACTTCTTGACAGTCTCGGCATCTTTCCCTAGTTGTTCAAGTAATTCACATGCTTTTCTCACCTTGTCTTCAATCTCTGTTATCTCTTTCGCTACAACAGCTTCTCTCTCAGCTATGGCGACACTTTCCTTGTCGGAATCTGCAAGTGCAAGTTGAGCCTTCTGAAGACTCTCACGTTTAAGGGCAATTTCCTTGTCTACTTCGTCACTACGTCGGCGTGAGCCAGAAACTGCCTGTAGTAGCTGAAATGCTTTGACGACTGTGGAATAAGATTCGACCCTCTCTCGCAACCGAGTCGAGTTTCCCTTCAAATGTGTTATACATCGGTATACGTAAGACGCCTCTTTGGCAATCTTCTCTACGTCATCAAAGGGAGCTTCCTTCAAAGTCTTCAGAAGACCAGTAGTTGTCATCTTCAACCCGGTAAGTAAGATCCCTTTTACCGCTGTCTCTGGCAAAAAAGTGATCTCTGAAGGTGCAGGGACTTTCTTGTCTGGTTGACGACTCGAAATAATGTTCAAAGGTTTTTCCCGACTCACATGGAGTGACTTGGCCGCCACTTCGAGAGAATGTGGACCACGAACGGACTCTTGACTCCGAGTCGGGGATGAAACAAGCCCATTACCAGCTACCTGAATAGACCCCGCCGAAGCAGTTACAAGATGAGCGTTCAACATGTTCGCCCCCTCGCCTATGCCAGTAGTAAGGCCCTCTGCCAGGGTGTCATGAATAGGATCAGCCAAAAGTTCAGGGACTTCCTCATCTAGGTTGAAATCTCCGACCTAACAAAAAATAGACGAATGAAAAAACAAAGAATAATGATAAACAAGATAAGAGATTAGATAAAGTGCTACAACAAATTACCAATTCCAACCTTATAGGGACATCTTGAGGGATAGGCACATCCGCGAAGAAATTGTCGAAGGACGTGTCAAGGCCAACATCCTCTTTTGTCGCTTTTCCTCGGCGTCGGTGTTTAAAATCAGTATCTGATTCCTCGTCATTTTCGTGGCCTAACTTGAGTCGGGTGCGCGAGGCTGCCGTTGGTTTTGAGGGAGACTTAGCGGCAATTGAACTGTCAGCGGTTCCCTCGGAATCAGAAGGGTCAGGTGACTCACTTGGTTCTCTCCTTTTTCTTTCCGCTTTGGAGGCCTTCTTGAGTGGCTCACGACCCAAAATTGAGTTAAGTAAGGAGGCATTGTCTAAAAGATCATTGACGCAAACTTTTTTCCACCATGTCACGTACGTCTGTGGATACCCATATCCGTACCCTCCCAACAAAAACCCTGTGATGTAACACGGACTTTTATTACGCATGCTTTAACGTTGACTTATACGGTTCTAACTAATGTCGAATTCATTTTTGAGTCGTTTGAAATGTTAAAATGTTTAGGTCGCTTCACATCACACTTAAATAAACGTTCATTTTGTCCATTTGGAGTCTAGCTAGGTCCTTGTCCTGCTTCATTTGGCATGAGCTTCGCATTTGCACTACAATTAGTCCTTTTACATTAACAAGGTCTAATTATTCCTAAATTCTAAATTTAGGCCCGGTAGCTAAAGCCGCTATTTAGCCCTCTTACACAAAATACGGCTTCACGTCTTATCTTATTTCACAAAAACTATGCAAATACACCCTTTTCATTTTTCTCGGGTCTCGGCAAACTGAAGCTTCAAACCCACTTTGGCCGCACTCCAAAGCCCTAAGCATCACAAAATATCTCACAAATATCCCAGCACTTTTCTTGAGCTTCACGTTTGAGATTATCTCGAAATCTTTCAAAGATTTAATCTGGCCAAAACTTGGAAGCGGACCTAAAAGCAGACCCCCAACCGCATGACCTTATGCGGTTTGAGGGGGAACCGATAAGCCTATCATGCGGTTTCCCATGTGCAACCGCATAAGGCTATGCGGTTCCTAGGCCTGTTTTTATCCCCGATTTCCTAATTTCTCCGAGGTTTTTAGTATATATATTACATACCTCGACCTCAAATCACACTTTCGGATCACAATTTCACACTGATTCACAACACACAAATCCTCTTTCACAAAGCCTCAAGCACTCAAATCCTTGAGTTCAACACACCATCCGTGTTGAATTCATCCTCCTTTCAAGTTCAAGAAGCGAAGCTCTGCCCGGATCTAAAGCGTCGAGGACAAGGTAGTGCAGATCCAATGGATCAAAGCTTTTCTTATTTTCTATGGACTAACAAAGGGGTCTACACTCTAGCGCCCCGGCTTTGGCACCCGAGCGCTTGCCTTCCAAGTGTTCTTATTACTTGGTACACTCCATATCCGATGACACGCCAAAGTCGCATAAGCAGCACCTTATAAAATAAACCAATGGACAATTGAACTTTATTTTATTTGCATGCATCTTGCACCTTCTTATTTTGCATTAAAATCAACTTAAACAATGAATTCGACCTTTAAGCCGAAGTATTCGTTAACAAGTTAAACATGCTAAAGCGAGGTTTTAATCAATCTTTTTGCATCTGCATCTGCATTCTTTTACAACCTTATCGCACTTATGCGTGGCGATAACATTAGCTTAAATATCATCTTACAAGGATTGTTCTAGGTCGATGAGGCTATTTTTACATAGGCTTTTCTAAAAGGTTTTCATAAATCATTATTTGAATTAACTCTTTTCTAAAGTACCTCACTTGAATCAATCTGGTTTCACAAGCCTTAGATCTAGGAGTGTCGGCGTGCTCCAAAATCTAAGAACATGTTTTTAGCTTAGAACATGGTAGCGAGTTCCTATTTTCGCGATAAATAGGTGGCGACTCCATGTGATTCTTAAAGGTTTTCTAACTTAATCTTTTAACTTTAAAATCCGCCCTTAAGCAAGGCAGGGTTGGGTCCGATCCGGGTTCCACGGTTTGGCGACTCATTTGAGGACATCTTATTTTAAAACCAAAAACTAGCTTTTTCTTTTTAAAAATAAAGAGGTGAAACTTGAAAGCTTAGAACAATCCAAATATACATATTTGAGCTATGCACATTCGTTTAGAGTCCATTCCTTTTGGAATCTAGGCACCCTTTACACCCTTGAGAGCTGGTTCCAACACGCAGGCTTGTCCACTCGATAAAGCACGCGTGCGGGACTAACTTTCCTCTCTCCCTCCGCGACTTCATGCGTAGCGATTATCTCGGCCCAGCGGTGCTCCCTCTAGAAAACCTATCGCTCCGGCGTAAGGAAATAGAGGGGTTAAGTATCTGCCAAAGCGTACTCGAGGTAGTTGGAGGTGTACCCGACCGACTCATTTTTCACCCTTTTTGAGTCATACGTACAAGCTCGAGGCCATGCACTCCATGGTCCCTTTTCAAAACAAGCATATGCATTCATATCTTCGAAAACTCGCTTAAAACGTTTCAAAGATAATTGAACCTAACATCTAACACCCTTTCAAACAAAACTATCGCGAATTTTTGAAACAAGCTTTTTCAAAACTTCCCTTTTTCACTAACAAGCAAAAACCCGAGCAAGGATTAAAACCCGAGCTCGTGGATTTCAATCCCCTAGGTCATACGGCCTAGGCTCTACATTTAACATCCTCGGTTCGACTTGCTAATCACTCTCAAGCCGAATCCTTCCTCTTTTACACATCCGACTCGAGCTCACCTCGGAAAATCACCGATATCAGTTCGACGGGTGCAAAGCAAAATCTTTTAACATCGAGACGAGATGCGCGCACGCATCCTCGCCTCAAAAGCTTCCCTTAGCAAAACCTTTTCGAAAATCTCCTTTTTCAAGCATAAAAGGTCTTTCTAAACAAAGAAATGAGCTAAAATGAATGCCTAAAATGAATGTGACTCTAGTGGGTCGAGTCGTGTCACTAATGCAAAGTGAAATGCAGGCCTCAGCTGGATACTCGTCGCACTAAGCACCGTGTAATAATCCCATACAAAAAACGCACCTACACATAAAATGGCGGCAACAACGAAGGCGTCCGCGCTCAGTGACCAAGTTGCGACCGGCCCGACCTCGAGCGCCTTTGACTACCCACACTGAAGTGGAGCATGGAAACCAAGATTAAGGAAGAAGGCGATGAACCACGCTAAGAAACTCGAGCCATGGAGGAAAGGCTCTATGTCTCAGTACTTACTCCATCCACAAGGAGAATGAAATCGTACACTTGACGTTAAGGATGAGCTCACTAACAAGCTCGCCCTTAGTGATCTTCCTATTTTCCAAGGACATGAGAGCAGATCATTCACATCAGAGCTTTCAAGTCCCGAATGGCTATAAAGGAGTAGATGCCAAACATTGGCTAACTCTTTTCCCGCACTCTCTAGCGGCCGGTCTGAAGACATGGTTCTACTCACTCGACCCATGACGCATCCCTACTTACGAAGAACTCACGGTCGGTCGATCGGCGATGCAGACAACGAAGACACCAGTCTCGATCCGCACCCTAGAAGTCCTATCTCGAAAGGACAACGAAGGCTTCACCGACTACCTCGCCGTTGGAAGAAGCTAAGCGCTCGAATCCCTAACCGTCCCGCGAGGGCGAGCTTGTTCCCAAGTTCATAAACAACTGCGACCAGTGTATCAATTTTACATGCGATGAAAGAACATTGAACTTCAAAGAACTAACTAAGGTCGGCACTCAAATCGAAGATGACCTTAGGGTGGCACCATGGCTAAATACCGGCCATGCATATCGAGGAGCTCCTCTAAGTCCTCCGTGCGGTCAAGAAACGGCGAAAATCGTCTGGTCGGTAACCTTGATGATGACACCCTCGGCGTTCGCAACTACCTTCTCACCACCTCCCAAAGCCAAGAGGAACTTTGACCCTCTCTTTATGTCTTACACCAAGGCATTTCAAAGGTTGGTCGAAAGAACTATCTGCAACCAATCGGGCCTACTAGCGAGCCACCAGAAGACAAGAAGCCTAAATCTTGGAACCCCAATGCCTTACATTGCATACCACCGAGGCAAGGGGCACGATACCAGAGAATTGCTTTAGGCTTAAGAGCGCTATCAAGATCTCATTGATCAAGGAAAGCTTAGCAAACCATCTCGACCTACCAAGCCTTGAACAACGAGAACGGCTTGGTAATCATGCAATTTTCGTGGGATGGAGTCCACTATTCTGAAGCTGTTCCTACCTCATCACGCCCTCGATGACCAAGTCAATGCGATCTTGGTCTAGTGACGAGGAGGGCGGCGAATATTGGTTCCCCACCGACGAGGTAATACAACACGTCAATCGACTTGCGAGAGACATCGATCACCTGAAGGCTTTACATCGGACCGGTCGGCGTGCGGAAAGCGCGCATCGAAGGAACTTCACCAACCGGCCTCGCTCGGCGACCTCGAGGCCTTCGGCAAAAAGATGGCGAAGGATTCGTCAAACACCTCATCCGATGGAGAAGCGCTCTCCGAATCCCAAATCATCCGCATGAAAGCGAACTCATCAACACTTTCCTCTTGACGTGCGACGCTGGCGATATTACTTTCATACGCAGCGTTGAACTTTGAGCACCTTATCGAAATTGGCACGCATTGAAAAGGACCTCGCGTCAAGCTATGAACATCCCGCCTCTGAAGCACTCTTGAAGAACGCACCCTCGAGGGGCGAAAAAGACACAACAAACCACGGCCCTACAAGGATTTTTGACAAACTCTACATGCCTTACGCAGTAGCATTCTGAAACTAATCGCAAGATTATCTTACACCGTCGGACCTATCGATGAGCGCCCATGAATAAGAAATCAAAATCATGGGACCCCAGCGCCTTACAATGCATACCAGGGGCATGGGGCATAGCACTCAAAGTTGCCTAAGACTCAAACCACGCTATCCAAGACCTCATCGATCAAAGAAAGGTCAAGAAACCACGAATAAAAACGCGCCTTCCTCGATGGTGACACAATCTACCTCTCGACCACATCACCAACCTCAAAAACAAAGAGGCAAGCACCCCAAGCAACTCAAGCACCCCAAGCAACTCAAGCACCTCAAGCAACTCAGCGGCTCAGCGGCTCCTCAAGCAATGAGCGAAGAAGAAGAAGAAGAAATTCTTTTAACCCACAATGCTCTAAGTGTCGGGTCACTGTCGACCCATCTATCCTGAACTACAGCTTTAGTTTAGACTTTCTTTTTCGGAGGCTAGCTCCAAGCAATTTTCTGAATTGTCGAATAATTCTTCTCAAAATAATGAAATGAATAAATTTGCTTACGCCTTGTCTCAAGCTAATACAAACAACAAAGCACAAACATTTAACAACCAACAAACAACAAACAAATCAAAAGACACTAACTCATGCGATAAAAATGAACAATCTCTAAACAAATACATTGCAAACATTGTTTCTCCCAAAACACAAGACCCTATCATCGAGGAAACCATAACCATAAGCGTGGGAACCCCAGAAGAACCAAGGGTACTACAACTAGGAGCCTCACTAGGCGAACACGGCGCGCAATTTACACAACTCTGGCGAATTCAAGGGCGTATTCGCGGTCATACAAAGACATGCCGGCATCGAGCGAGCATCGCCGAGCACCGCGTCCCCATCAAACCGGTTCTGAACCCATCAAACAAAAGCTAAGAAGACTGCGTCCCGGATGGTCCCTTATGGTCAAGGAAGATAGCGAAAAACAACTACAAGCCGGTTTCATCCAAGTCATCGAATATCCTGAATGGGTCTCGGACATGGTCCCAGTCCTGAAAAAGAATGGCAAAATTCGGTATCGTTGACTTTCGCGACTTGAACAAAGCTAGTCCCAAAGATGACTTTCCATTACCCCATGTGGGCGTCTGGTCGACAACACCGCCGACCACGCCTCACATCCTTCATGGGCTGACTACGCGAGCTCTGATCAAATCAAAATGTCACTCGAAGACATGGCAAAAGCGGCCTTCATTACACGTAGGGGACATCACTTGCTGCGGTTATGCCCTTCGGCCTAATCAATCTTTGGCGCTTACATACCAACGCGACCGCTACAACCCTTTTACCGCGACATGATGCACAAAGAAGTCGAAGTTTACGTCGGCGATATGATCGTGAAATCAAAGGAAAGGAGCGATCATATCACCAACCTCCATGAATTCTTCACCATTTGCCTACGGCCCGATACAAAATGCGCCTCGATCCCCAAAAGTGTACTTTTGGAGTCAAATCCGATGAAACTACTAGGACACGTAGTGAGCGAAGAGGCATCGAGGTCGACCCCTCGAAAGTCAAAGCAATCCTCGAAATGCAACCCCCGAAGAACCTCGACGAGATTCGAAGTTTCTTAGGCCAAATCCAATACATCTCACGCTTCATCAGCAAACTCACCATGATATGTGAACCGGTTTTCAAGAAGCTCAAGAAAACTGACCACGTTGAATGGGACGAGGAATGTCAAAAGGCATTTGACAAGGTCAAAGAATTGCTAACTAACCCGCCGGTTCTACAACCACCCCAAGAAGGTTTACCCTTATCCTTATACCTTACAACAACACCCACCGCCATGGGCGCCATGCTCGCTCAAGAAGTAAACGGCGAAGAACGCGCGATCTATTACATCAGTAAGAAATTTCTCGATTACGAAACCCGATACTCACCAGTCGAGAAGAGTTGCCTAGCCTTAGTATGGTCATCCAAAAAACTCCGTCACTATATGCTAGCACACCAAACAAGGGTATATTCCACAATGGATCCCGTAAAATACCTCTTCGAGAAACCTGTACCTAACGGACGAATGGCCAGATGGACATTGCTCTGGCGGTCGACCTTAAATGCGTACCCCCCAAAGCAATCAAGGGACGAGCAGTCTCCGATTTCCTAGCCGAAAACGCAATCACCGAGCAACCAATCATAGACACCACATCCCTTCCAGACGACGGGATTTACAACATCGACCAAGAACAATGGGAGTTGTACTTCGATGGTTCATCCAACTATCGCGGTTGCGGAGTAGGAATACTTCTCATATCCCCAAATGGCGAACACACACCCTTATCCATTAAAGCGGACTTGACGTAACAAACAATGCGGCGAATCTGAAGCATGCTTGCACGGTCTCAGCGGCGCTTGTACTCAACGCCCATGACATAAGAGTCTATGGGGACTCCTCCTCATAATCAACCAAGTGTCCAGAGCATGGAAGATACTTAACGAAAACCTAGCATTATGCAAAACAAAATACAAGAGCTCATAAGCGAATTCTACCACGTGGGAATTCATACACCTCCCACGAAGAAAACCAATTACGTGCCGCTATCCAAACTCGCGTCCTAATCAACATACCAGGAATGGAAACTCTACCCATTGTCGTGGAAAGGCGAAAGCGAACCCGCATACATCCGTGACATCGAAGCAGGGGCGAGCAAACCGACCCTTGCTACCAAGCGATCATCGACTACAAAACAAGCGGCGAATACCCGCCAAACACAAGCAAACGGGCCAGCGAGCCTTACGCCTATTATCATCACAATTCGTCTTTGAAATGGGCAAACTACTCAAAAAAGGCGCCTCGAGGAACACTCCTCTTGTGCGTCGACCACAAAGGACACGAGATCATGTCCCAGTACGATGGCGAGTCACGGACCACACATGAGCATACGAGCCATGTGCAAACAAATCATAAGGCTAGGATGGTATTGGACTACCATGGGCCGATTGCGCAAAATATGTCAAACATTGTCATAATTGCCAAATCTTCGCGAACGTCAACACATACCACCTTCACCGCTATACGCTTTAACATCACCATGGCCGCTTCTCCACGTGGGGCATCGGCGTCATCGTGGCAAAGTACAACCCGTAGGAGCGGGAGGACAACGCTTCATCCTCGTGGCCATCGACTATTTCACCAAATGGGTCGAAAGCGCATCGTCTGTAAAGCTAGGCACAAAAGAAGTCGCAAAATTCATACAAAACAAGCATCATTTGTCGCTATGGCATACCGCACGAGTTCATTAGTGACCAAGGCACGCACTTTCAAGGAGAAGTCGAACCACTTCTTCTCAAATACAAAATACAACGACACAAGTCATCACCCTATCGATCCGAAACCAGCGGCGCGGTTGAGGCAAAGAAACAAACCGTCGTATCAATCCTTAAAAGATGATCGACACCGCCACGACCGCCCCACAAAATCCCATTTGCATTATGGGGATATCGCGCCACAATCCGCGCACCCACGGGCATGACACCTATTTCCTAACCTACGGGATGGAAGCCGTTCAACCCGTAGAAATCGAAATGCAATCCCTTCAATCCTCATGGAAGCGGACATTCCTGGCCGAATGGCACGCCGAACGCTACGAACAACTCATTCTCTTAGGCGAGACGACTACATTCACTAAGTACAGTCCGAATGTATCAATCTCGCCTACAACGCGCCTACAACAAACGGGTCAAACCACGAAACATTAAAGTGGGTGACCTAGTACTCAAATCAGTCCGAGCACCATTACCAGTCGACCCAAGGGGGAAATTCAAACCCAATTGGGCCGGACCGTACTTGGTCAAGGAAATCCTTCCCGGAGGAGCCGTGAAACTAACTGACCTTGACGGTCAAGACTTCCGACTACCAACAAATCTTGATCAACTCAAGAAATACTACCCTTAAACAAATTTGCAATGTACTTCACAAAAAGGACGAAACTCGCTCTCGCATGAGTGAACTACGCTCGGTTTGATTCCACGCACTGTGGATACGTAGGCAGCTATGCAGAAAGCTCAACCGAATCACACGAACTACGCCGGTTTGATTCTGTATTCAAAAGCGAATCGTGGCGACTTATCAAAAGTACAACCGAACTTTTTCTAGCACGCATGCCCAGAGCTTAAAAAGGTCAAGGGCGCTGCACTCACAAAAAGACACGCTCAAAGCTTAAAAAAGTCGAGAGCACAGTCAACACAAAACAAAACACAAATCCAAGTCCAAAGCTTAAAAAGGTCGAGGATTTAAGACAATTCAAAACGCACAAGTCCAAAGCTTAAAAAGGTCGAGGATTTGAGACAAAATACAAGTGTTCGAAGCTTAAAAAGGTCGAGAACATTTGAAAACAAAACAAAGAAAACAACGAGACAAGACAAAAGCAAATTAATTCTATTTTATTACTTTATTTAGAATTTTCCGCAATTTAGAAAGGAGCTAGGAACAAGCCTCCTTAGCCCTTTATTCAAATCTAAAACATGTATTTAAATAAAGGAATCTTTCTAAACTAAACAAAACAAACTACTCAAGTCTTTTTCTGACGCTTCGGGTTGACCTCTTCATCTTCAAGAGGCCGATCCGCCACAACTTTCGACCTAAGGGCGGAGTAGATCTCTCAAACACAGGGCTCGATCGGATCCTCATCACCGCTCAACTGGGGGCTCCTCGATCCTTGGCCCTGGCGATCTTTAACTGGTCACCTTAGTCAAGCCTTTCCCGCCAGGTCTCGAAGAAGAAACACACTGCACCAACAAGACAAAGATCACCATAGTCCCTCGCTTTCACAAGACCGCCTCATACGCCAAGGAGGGCCTTGGCCCATTCTTTTACCTCCTCCTTTGATTCTCACGTTCCTTAGGATCATTGGAACGGTACCACCGTGTATAGAAGTCCGTAACACGACTAGACTCTATATGCTCCGGCACAGCCCAAGTAACACGATCCGACCACCCTCGGATCCAAGCATCAATCATCTGGTTGTTTAGGACAACAACCCCTCCAACCTGAGTATCCTGCTCAGGTATGATCTGCGCAAGCCCAATTTGCCTCTTCAAGCGAAGAGGATGAATCCATACGCCCCGTTCAAACCCGCACAACATCAACCCGCGAGCGTTAAGCCCGCCGACGGTGCCGTTACCTCCGTAATACCCCACCACGAAACATACCAACGAATGCTGCTCTCCTTCACAAACCACCGGTAGTAGTTTAACGAACGCTCCCGAGGGTTAGCCCAATCCATCTTCCGAGACGTCGTCCCGCGCCTTGAAGACACCTCCGAGGGAAGAGCTCTATACACACTCGGCCTCTCCATGAGCCAAGCGTTGAGAATCCTGGCGCTGACCACATGCGAGCTCCAGGACGATTAGCATAACGGTCGTCTAAGCCCAGTATAGTCTCCGCTAGGATCAACGCAGAAGGATCATGTCCCCGCTCCATCTCTTCGACAACACGAGCATACCTCGCGTTCCCAAACACACCATCTGGCATGGACCCCGCAAAAGCATAACGATGAACCAAACAAAAAGCAAGGGCCCTCCGCCTAGAACGGTCCGAAATACTAGTATCAGCCTTATTCATATATCGTTGACACAAGAGAAGCATGTTTACCTTGCCTCCCTCAAACAAACCTGCAGCATGAGCGTTTGTCATCCCAAGGAAGTTTCGCAACATCCCGTTGTAACAAAGCTCACTCCTCACGACCACAGGAGTAGTCCGTTTCGACCATCCAGCAATGGCCGAGAACTCCTCCACCAAAGGACACACCTCTCCCCCGGGAAACCTAAAAACATGCAAGCTAGGATCCCAATAATCTAAGCACGAATCAAGGAAGTCTACATCGACTTTCATTTGACGAAAGCCAATAAATACACCCGCACCATCATCATACACCGCCTTCTTCATCCCCGAACTCAAGGAAGACGTCCACCTCTTCAAAAGAGCATCAAAATGCTCCTCCATTTTTTTAGAACACAAAAAAAAAAAAAAAAAACTTTTATAAATATATCCAATATATTTGTGAAAGCAAAATCCTAAAGCAAAAGCACAAAGAAGAGAAGTGATTGTGAATAAAGATTAGGCACGCACCCCCTCTCCTTATATAGGAAAACAATATCCGAAATATGGAAATACAAATAGCAAGACTTAAAGAAGAAACCGCATGGCCCTATGCGGTTTGCACACCAAACCGCATAAGCCTATGCGGTTTTCCACTGCAACCGCATAAGCCTATGCGGTTTCAGGGGCTGGTTTTTCTCAAAATTTTCCTAATTTCGTCTTTCCTAAAACACCACAACCTACCTTGGGCTACGACATTCTTTCGTTGTTCCCCATACATCAACATCACGCTTCACTTTAGCAATTCCGATTCTTACCACGAGTCAACGCATAACATTTTTCGCATTCACACGAGCTCATTTCGCATTTAAAATGAGCTTTTTGCAAAACATTTTCACAATCTAAAATGAACATCAACGCATCCCACTCGGGAATCATATCATTTCTTCAACTAAGCCCACCAAACAGGTTTACCGACGAAGTTCAAGCTACAACAACAAAGTTCAAAGTTCAAGCTACAACGACATGTACATAAAGGTTCATACAATCTTTAAATACACAAATTCACCCGGGGTGACGGCGCCGATACTCGTCGGACTCACGCTGAATAAAGCCGTCTCGGCTCGACATTAACCGAGTCAGTGCACCTTTCATTGACCATCCTCCACTTTGTTGGCTATACGCCATAGCTTCTTATGCGCCTCCTTCGCCACCTGTGAAACACAACAAAAACACAGTTCACACTTTTCTCCATTTTGCCTTAATTTCACTCAAATTAAGTCAAACTTAGGGGGAAATTTCAAAACGAACGCAGTCCACCCCACTTTACCTTAATTCCACCCAAATTAAACCAAACTGGAAGGGATAACACAAAAAACGACTCTCACAAGTTTGATCATCGATATACTTCATACCTCGATCAAACTGGGGGCTTATACACATACATATAATCACACAAGTACATACCTTCTTCACCTTGCTCGTCCAGCTGTCCATGCCCGCGTCGGTAGTCACCGGCAAGTACGTCGGCAGAACAAAGGTACGACGGACGCCCGAGTCATCATACTCGATAGTAGTAGGGAAGTCATCAGGATGCTCCGCCATCTCGGGATCAAACTCCTGCATAACAAATACAAAACGCACACACGTCAAGGAAATTTTTCGCAAAAATTACCCTACGCACCCCCAAACACCGAAGCACACATACCTCAATCGGCCCACAAGCAAGCCGAGACTGAGCAAAATGGGCATAGTCTTCCCCAGGACAGAGGAGGCTCACTGACTCTCCCTCCCCATACAACGCCACACGATCCTGAGCAGAAACCCCTCGCTCAAACAGGACCCTCGGCGGATCCTTAGGCACCACCGGAGCTGGCCACCCTGCCTGAAAGACCAAACGCTCTCCAAGGTACCAAACCGATCCATACGGCGTCGCTATGTATAGGCGCTGGGTCTCTCGCACTGCAAACCTAGCCCCAATGCCCTCAGGAATATCCCTGTACTGGCCCCACGGGAATGGCACGAACTACAAACAAAGACAAGACAAACACGCTCCCAAATACAGATACGATACAATCATTTTAAGTACACCTTATTTAAAATGGTTCAAGCACAAACCTCATCAAATCGCATTCGGTTCAGACGATCCCTAACGTCATCATACGACCAATTAAATGCAGCACGGTTACACGTACCCCAATGCGTCTGGCACGGATCACTCCTCACGATCCGCGACGCGGGGAGCAGAAAGGGAAAGTGGCTAAGAATCCACGACTGTACACAAGAAACAAAAACATGTTACAAGGCAAAGACAACAAAAATGAACAACAATGCACCTAAGACAAAAACGAAATCAATAAGCACCTCCATCAAGAAGCCAGGCGCGACTAAGGACAGTCGCGACCCTCGATCCATGACCCGCGGTCTCACAGCATCCATGCAGAAACGAATGCACAAACCCAGAGACGGCGTCGCGGTCAAACGTCCCAATTGCATTCCAATCCAGAGATGCATAAGGCCGATGTCGATGCCCGGCCACCCTTGTCGCCGAAGTACACGGCGCTCAAACCACCACAACCACATACGAGCATTACGCTTGCGTCGCTCCACTCAGGGGCCATACTCGATCTTCCTCAAAATACTCCAAGATATAGCTCGTCTTGAAGGTATAGAGCGCGACCACAAATCACCTCCAAACCACCGCCAACCGCGGCGATCCGCAACCTCGTCCACAACGGACGGCGCAAACTCAAAATCCATGTCGCGATCCCCAAACGGCAGCCCCGTTATGACCGCGTACTCAGACAAGGTAATGCCGGCCTCAAAGCCGGGCATATGGAACGTCGTCGTGGTGTCCCAATACCTATCCATGAAGGCCCTGATCAACATCAGGTTCGCCGTCTGCTTCTTCTTCGCAATCTCCCTCCAATGGTCAACCAACGGACCGAAAGCACTACGCAACACCCAAGCTTGCGCCCTCGGCGGAAGCTTCTCCTCAAAAGCACACATTGCGGACGACACGCCCGAGAAAGTCCTCATCGGACCTTTCTGCCAACCCATCGTCGCTCGATAGGAAACGTGTCTCTCCGGGGCAAGCAAAAGGTTGTGGCCATCCCAACCCTTCGCGAAAGCCCTGTTCGCGCGAGATTTTCGCGGCCTAGAGCTACTCGCCCTAGGCGCGACCTCCTCGACCTCCTCAGCCTGCTCCTCAGCAGCATCCATCTCAGCCTCCAGCTCCTCCACAAACTCCTGAGCAAACGCATCAGCCTCCTCCTCCTCAGGATCGCGCACAGGAACATTTCTCCCACGGCCCCTACATCGTGACTGACCACGTCTCGTGGGCAGATCACGAGGGTCAGCATCCCTCTCACTACGAGTGCGCCTCAAGCCGCTCGAGCTAGAGGCTCCCTCAGTCCTCGAACTAGCACTCTTACGAGATCTCGATCTCGTAACACGGCTGGAACCTTCTCCTGCAACCAAACACAACCAATACATACAGCTATAATACATACAAGTATACAACTTGGCATAACATACACAAATACACCCAAATAATACGCACATAATACATATACATTCCCTTAACACATTGCACTATACGCCCTACAGAGCATTTTTAGGCCTAATTCATAATTAAGCCGAAAACCGTTCTCTACATTTCAAAATCACAACTTTATGGTTTCTACGCGCCATAATAGTCCCCAACAACAACCCATTACAAGCAATTGCATTTTGATCACTCCGATCAAAAACCCCCAATTCGCCTTAATTACTCCGTAAAACTACGACTTAAGACGGAGATTCGAAAGCCTTAACTCGACATTTTCGCAAAACTAACGCTATAGGCATGCTATACTCACTACGGGCATCCTACACCGAAGTTTAAATGAAATTCCGGGTCGGAAAATCCGGGTTCCTTTTCGGGCCCGAAACCTAATTTGGACGTTTTTTACACAAAGACGGTCTAAATCACAATCAATTCACACATACACGTTCGCATGGCATAATGCAACACAATGACGTCAATTTCAAGCATTCAAACGGCAAATTTCAAGCAAAACTCGGGTTTTCATTCAAAACCCGTCTTTTCAACATTTCAAGGCAAAACTAGCTAATTACAACAACAAATAACGTAAAAGCAAGTTAAAATGGAGCAATACCTCGTTCCATAGCAAGGCAACGCAACGAAAATGAGCAAAAACGGTTGAGAAATCGAAAAATGATGTTTTTTGAGTTGAAAAACCGTAAATGATACAATGTGGCATGCTCACGGTTTGCTCGTGCTTATATAGCCCCCAGCAGCCAACAGGGGAAACCGCATAAGCTTATGCGGTTTGTCCCCTGAACCGCATAAGCCTATGCGGTTCATACCCCTGGTTTTTCTCGGTTTTTTCTCGTTTTCCGCCTACTTTCCGATTCCTAATTCACCCTAGCACCCATACAACTCCAAGTACGTCCCGTGCTTGGGTTAAGGTATCACTCACAACCCGCCATACGCGTATATTAAGCATTTAATATACGGTACAGAAGCAGAAGCACGAACGCTCTTCACGAGCATTACATCATTTTCTCCTCCACGGAAGGCAATCATATGCAACTACGACTACACAGACACTCTTCGGCGAGCCCAAGCACAAGCACTCCGCGATATACACCTAACTCCAAGCATTTCACTCTACATCGACGCTCCTCGGCGAGTTCAAGCACAAGCATTACACAGACGCTCTTTCACGAGACCTACACTAGCACTTATCCAAACATCTTACAAGCATATGCACCTTGCACTTTAGCCCCCACGCAGCACATACGCTCTTTCACGGGACCATACGAAGACGCTACAAGCGGCAGCACTATACGATACCCAACATATACAAGACGACGACATCAACATCAGCAAAGGCATTAGCAACAAGCACGACGACGGCACTCCGCAGGCCGGCAGGCCCTTATAGCATGCACGGACCGCCAAATCCTTAAAATGCGCACGCCCCTCCCCGCTTAGCCCGGTTCGAAGTCCTCGTCTCACCCATGGACACATGCTTCGTTCCGCTGATCATATCGAGACTGTAATGGTCTGGATATGGTCGTGGAGTTTGACTAGCGCTCTAGTCCGAGCTCAGTCAAACTGGGGGCTCTGTGGATACCCATATCCGTACCCTCCCAACAAAAACCCTGTGATGTAACACGGACTTTTATTACGCATGCTTTAACGTTGACTTATACGGTTCTAACTAATGTCGAATTCATTTTTGAGTCGTTTGAAATGTTAAAATGTTTAGGTCGCTTCACATTACACTTAAATAAACGTTCATTTTGTCCATTTGGAGTCTAGCTAGGTCCTTGTCCTGCTTCGCATTTGCACTACAATTAGTCCTTTTACATTAACAAGGTCTAATTCAGCATTCCTAAATTCCTAAATTTAGGCCCGGTAGCTAAAACCGCTATTTAGCCCCCTCTTACACAAAATACGGCTTCACGTCTTATCTTATTTCACAAAAACTATGCAAATACACCCTTTTCATTTTTCCTGTCTCGTTCAAACTGAAGCCCAAACCCAGCCTTTGGCCCGCACTCCAAAGCCCTAAGCATCACAAAATATCTCACAAATATCCCAGCACTTTTCTTGAGCTTCACGTTTGAGATTATCTCGAAATCTTTCAAAGATTTAATGCAACCGAAACTTGGAAAGCAGACCTAAAACCAGACCCCCAAACCGCATGACCTTATGCGGTTTGAGGGGGGAACCGCATAAGCCTATGCGGTTTCCCCAGGCAACCGCATAAGGCTATGCGGTTCCTAGGCCTGTTTTTATCCCCGATTTCCTAATTTCTCCGAGGTTTTTAGTATATATACAGCCCTATACCTCGACCTCAAATCACACTTTCAGATCACAATTTCACACACAATTCACAACACACAAATCCTCTTTCACAAAAGCCTCAAGCACTCAAATCCTTGAGTTCAACACACCATCCCGTGTTGAATTCATCCTCCTTTCAAGTTCAAGAAGCGAAGCTCTGCCCGAATCTGAGCGTCGGGGACAAGGTAGTCTGCAATCCAATTGGATCAAAGCTTTTTCTTATTTTCTATGGACTAACAGAGGGGTCTACACTCTAGCGCCCCCCCCGGCTTTGGCACCCGAGCGCGCTTGCCTTCCAAGTGTTCTTATTACTTCGGGTACACTCCATATCCGATGACACGCCAAAGTCGCATAAGCAACCGACCTTATAAAATAAACCAATGGACAATTGAACTTTATTTTATTTGCATGCATCTTGCACCTTCTTATTTTGCATTAAAATCAACTTAAACAATGAATTCGACCTTTAATCGAACCGTATTCGTTAACAAGTTAAACATGCTAAAGCGAGGGTTTTAATCAATCTTTTGCATCTGCATCTGCATTCTTTTACAACCTTATCGCACTTGTACGTAGCGATAACATTAGCTTAAATATCATCTTACAAGGATTGTTCTAGGTCAGTAGAGGCTATTTTTACATAGGCTTTTCTAAAAGGTTTTCATAAATCATTATTTGAATTAACTCTTTTTCTAAAGTACCCTCACTTGAATCAATCTGGTTTCACAAGCCTTAGATCTAGGGGTGTCGGCGTGCTCCAAAATCTAAGAACATGTTTTTAGCTTAGAACATGGTAGCAGGTTCCTATTTTCCGCGATAAATAGGTGGCGACTCCATAACAGTTCTTAAAGGTTTTTCTAACTTAATCTTTTTTAACTTTAAAATCCGCCCTTAAGCAAGACGCCGAGTTGGGTCCGATCCCGGGTTCCACAACGTCACTAAGTCGGCGTCACGCCACATATGGCATGGACGAGAGACGGGGTGCACTCGAGACCGACTCCCCTCAAATACAAACAACCTCCACTTCTTTACTGCGCCCTCGAGAGACACATTACTAGTGCTTTCACCAGGCTCGAGAAGATTTGGGACACCCTGGAAGAATCCAAACTGCTTGCCAAAGCGATATGGGCAATATGGTTCTAGGATGAATGACTCTCCTAGGCGCAACGGAATGTATGCAGAACGCAAATTTATAAAGTACACAAAGTCCACGTTGTTCATGGTACCATCGTCACACAAACACGTGCCTTTACTGAAACTGCGCATAAAACATCCCAAGTTGATTGATTCTCCATCATGGATGCGCTCGCGAGCTTCAGCATCCGAAAAAGATATAGCGTGATTGGATCCAGAGTAGAGGTCATTCGAGGGCCTTTCGGGCGCGGATCAGCTTCGTGGTGGTTTTAAAATAGTATGCGAGCCAACCATATAAGTAGTGACAAGGAAATACGGCTGTCGAACGGTTAGGCTTAGAAGAAGTGCACATGACTCTCAGTCCATTATAAATGCTAGCCAACACCGGCACAGCAAGGCTGAATGTTTTTCCCCGGGCCATCATACTAGCTATTTTAAAAGTGCCTGGTCGTATAAAGTTGCCGTCAGAAGGGAAAACGAAGTTGCATAGCCAGCATGACAGGAAAGCAGCTAAGTACGTGGTCTCTCGTCGCACCTCGTGAACTATGCCGAGAATGTCAAATATCTTCAACTCATCATCGGACCACACCAGAGCCTGTGCCTCAATCTCTCCCGAGGGATTTTTCGTCACCTTAGGAGGATTCCTGCTAGTCCTATGATGCTTCCTGTACTTTGAATATTTTAGGCCGCCTTTGAACCAAAAGTTGATCCACTGACTTATAGTGACGCCCTTTCCCTTTGATTGCTTCATCAAATGGTGATACGCAATTAATAGGAAATGACAGGCTTTTGGGATATCTCGACAACCCTGGGCATCCAATCGCTGCAAATCCTCATAACTAGGAATAGTCTCATCATAAAAAGAGCCAAGGACTGGTAATCCACTGAGACGAAAGAGATCCCACAGGGAAATGGTGAATTCCCCGTACTTAGTGTGGAGGGTGTTGGTTGTGGGGCACCATGCTTCGCAGAACGCACAAAGAATGCAGGGGTCTCGATCATATGAGTACAAAGAAGCATAAACTACGTCCAATAATCCGCATTTTTCGAGAAGGTCGCCACAGCGAGAAATGACATTTTCAGTCCATTCCCAATAACCCGCTGTATAACAAAATTCACCGTTAATTGTTATTGTACGAGAACTCCACTTCGTCTTGCCAGAAATAATGTCACGCCCAAGAAGATTGAACGTGGTATCTTGCACAAGCTGCGTTGGCAAGGTGCTAATAAGCGAGTGGCCATAGACGCCGGGATATGCTGTTTTGACGGGAATCGTCACGACCTCAGGATAGTCATGAGGAGTAATGGTGTTCTCTCTGCGATCATTAATTTGGCTCATCGATTCACGCACAAGGAGACGGGTTTCAGTTTCTTGGCTCTCGTTGTCGTCAAGGATGCATAAGTACCTTTCATCGCCATCACAACGCCCGCGGAAATAGACCATCTTTTTGACCAACAAAAAAATTATAATAATTAGAAATGAGGAAGTGATGACTGTAAAAGGGTGGAGTGCATAAATTCAACTCTGCGCTATAAATCCAAGGCCTGAAGAGACCAAAGACCTCATATATGCCCTTTCCGCGCGACCTCATAGGGTCTTGCACGATCCCGGGCCGCAAAACGATCTTGTGTGTCTTCTAGGCCCTTTCCGCGCGACCTCATAGGGTCTCGCGCGATTCCGGGCTCCGATCAGTCTTCCGTGTCTTGTACGCCCTTTCCGCGCGACCTCATAGGGTCTCGCGCGATCCCGGGCTGCCAACCAATCTTCTGTGTCTTGTATGCCCTTTCCGCGCGACCTCATAGGGTCTTCCGCGATCCCGGGCTCGATTTTGAGCTTGTGATCTCACATTAGCTTGGAGCCTTGCATAATCTTTAAGTCTTGTAAAGTCTTGAAATGTTGCAAATGCTTGGAACTTCATAATCGAATATCATACCTGCATCGTACGCCAATAAAAAAGGAAAAAAGAGGACATAGGTGAATAGAAAGCGGGGGTAATACCTATGTGTTTAACACCGTAGTTGTGTGAATCACAAAAGTAAAACCTGCTTCAAAGAAATAGAAAGGGTGTCAATGCAAAATATACTCGTCAAAAGACTTAAGGACATGCTTGAAATCTGAGGATTTGGGAGGAATCACTCAAAAAAGCATAAGCAAACAAAAGCACAAGAAAAACAGAAGAACTTTTGAGAGCATTGAAACCATCGTCAATACTCCAAGACTTCATTAAATACAAGAACGAGAAGACCTCAATAAATCGAAGAGGAGCATTCTCAAACATTCAAATCACAAGACCCGAGTTCGAGGGAAAAATCGAATACTCTAAGACCTATCTCAAGACTGCAAGACTTTGTTAACGACAAATTAGAATCCGAGGAATTATAGAGAGTTGTACACGCAAATTCTGAAATTAATAAAATATTATTGGGTTTTTCCCAACTGTACCCCTGTACAATTGGATTTTCCCAACTGTACCCCTGCGTATATCGTATTCCCAACTGTACCCCTGAGTTTCCTTAATTACTCCCAACCATAACTAATTATGCTTAAGCAGTCAATTATCACCGTTAAATGCCAATTAGGATGCGTAATTTGCCTACGTGGAGCGCCTAATTTGCCTACGTGGAAGGATTAGTTGTAAATTAGAAGTTGAGTCAATTTATTAACCGTCATTTCTTTCTTTTGATTCATTTTTTTTAAAACCCTTTGAAACCCTTTCACCTTCCTGCCTCTGTTCTCTTCATCTCCTTCCTTTTGCTATTGAACTTTTGCAGTTCATCGTCGTTGCAACATCTTCATCATTGAACTTTTGCAGTTCTTCCTTCCTCTGTTCAATTTCAGGTATGATTTTGGGTAAATTAAAGAAACTCAGGGGTACAGTTGGGAGTAATTAAAGAAACTCAGGGGTACAGTTGGGAATATGATATACGCAGGGATACAGTTGGGAAAACCCAATAGTACAGGGGTACAATTGGGAAAAACCCAATATTATTTGTCACAGGGTTCCCACGTTTATGGTTATGGTTTCCTCGATGATTGGGTCCTGGGTTTTTGGAGAGACAATGTTTGCAATGTATTTGTTTAAAGATTCATTGGTTTGTTCATTTTTATCGCATGAGTTAGTGTCTTTTGTATTTTGTGATTTGTTTGTTGTTTGTTGATTTTTAATTGTTTGTTCTTTGTTGTTTGTTTTAGCTTGAGACAAGACGTAAAAAAAACTTGTTCATTTCATTAATTTGAAAAGAATTATTCGACAACTCAGAAAATTGCTTGGAGCTAGCCTCCGTAAAAAGAAAATCTAAGCTAAAGCTAGAGTCTAAGCTAGATGGGTCGACAGATGACCCGACACTAAGAGCATTAGAATTCAAAAGAATCTCTTCTCCTTCTTCGTCGTCTTCGTTGTTGCTTAAGCTGCTCGAGCTTGTGTCGCTTTCGTCCTTGTCTTTGAGGTTAGTGACATTGCATGGTCGAAAAGCGGTCATTCGCCGGTGATAAGCTGGAAATGGTGGCCTTGTGCGTCAGTCCATTTCAGCGTTTTATACCATCCATTAGGGTTTTGTCGATGGCATCGACTATAAGCAGGTTGGGATCGAAGCGGCGATCGCGCATGATGGTGGAGACGATCTCTTTATTTTTGGTGCTCGGTGAGGCCTTGGATGTGTTGGGTTCGGCCTCACTAGAGTAGCAAGCTTCGGGCGAGTGGATGATATCTCAAAGGGAGGTGTTTCCGTCGACCTTTCCTCCAGAGGTGAAATATGTGCCTAGGTCGAGAATGTAAGGTCGTAGGGTGACCTTGTGGGTTGACTTTCGTCTTTGGACCTCTTTGACCATTTGTTCTTGGTCACTGTCTTTGGGTTTATGGCGCCAATCTCGAAGTCGAAGCCGCACAAGTCTTGTGTGGGTTTGGCAATAATTTTCGCAGAATTGGGCTCCTTTGGTGTATCGAAAAGAGCTCGGAAATTTGAGGCGTTCAAGGTTATGATCTCCTCGTTAAGGGGGATCTTGACCTTTTGGTGAAGGGTAGAAGTCACGGCTTTGGTGGAGTGAATCCACGGGCGTCCGAGAAGTATGTTATATGAAGGGGTCATGTCGATGACTTGGAATTCGACCTTCCTTTCTATAGGACCACTGCGGGTATGTGGAGGGAAATGGTTCCTTTCACATGACGTCGGGTTCTATAAAAGGCTTTGACTCCATCCATGCTTGGGGTTAAGTCTTTATCGGATAGGCCGAGGCGATGTGCGGTGGCCAATGGCAGAACATTGATCGCGGACCCGTTGTCAACGAGGGTTACGGGTAGAGTTTTCTTCATGCACTCTATGCTCATATAGAGAGCAAGGTTATGGTTTGGTCCGAACGCCGGTAGGTCGTCGTTCGAGAAGGTGATAGCCCCTGGAAGCCAATTTCTTGTAACATGGCCGACCATTTGATCTGGAGAGATCTCGGAATCCGCACATGTTATTTGCAAGGCGCGGATGAATGCCTTCCTATTTTCCGCTGAGTCTCGTAAAAGAGCCCAGATTGAAACATCGGCTTTTGTGCGAGTGAGTTGCTTTTGAAGCACTTCGCTCGTGTTTGGTGGTGGAATTACGGTAGATGTGGAGAGTGTGCTTGTGGAAGGAACATCTTCTTGAACTACGGCCATGCCCTTCTCGGCCGCGGTCGCTTTTTGAGCGTACTCGTCGCTGAAGATATTATGATAAGGACGACCAGAACGTGTGAGGTGTGAGACCTCGTCTTGGCCCTTTTTCTCGGGCTGTTTGCCCTTCTTTTTCTTCCCTTTCTTGTTCTTTTTGTTCTTAGTTGAGGAGGGAGTAGTCGAGAGTTGGGCTACCATTTTGTTGGCAGGTGGCCACTCTTCGTCTTCGTCATCGCTGAACCAGACCCCATTGATTTTGTCATTAGTGGGTGTGATCAGATAGGAGCAGTCTATGATGGGAACCGATCCGACGAAGATTGCATGATTACTAAGCGGGTTATCGTTGTTTGAAGGCTTGGTTGGTTGAGATGGCTTCTTGAGCTTTCCTTGATAAATGAGATCTTGGATAGCATTCTTAAGCCTAAAGCAATTCTCGGTGTCATGCCCCTTGCCTCGGTAGTATGCACAGAAGGCGTTGGAGTTCCAAGATTTAGGCTTTTTGTCTTCGGGCGGTTCGCTAGTACGCCCAATCAGTTGTAGGTAGTTCTTTTCGACCAACCTTTGGAATGCCTTGGAGTAAGACATGAAGAGGGGGTCAAAGTTTCTCTTGGCCTTAGGAGGCGGTGAGAAGGTAGTTGCGAAGGCGTCAAGGCTATCGTCGTCGAGATTGCCTACGGTACGATTTTCTTCGCTCTTGACCGTGCGGGAAGACTTGGAGGAGCTCCCTTGGTAAGCATGGCCGGTGTATTTGGCCATCGTGCCGGTCCTAAGATCATCTTCAATTTGGGTACCGACCTTGGTTAGCTCTTTGAAGTTTTGGATGTTGTTGTGCCTCATGTAAAATTGATACACGGGTCGCAGGTTGTTTATGAACTTCGGCACGAGTTCGTCCTCGCTGGGATGATTGGGAATCTGGGCACTTAGCTTTTTCCAACGAGTGAGGTAGTCGGTGAAGCCTTCGTTGTCCTTTTGAGCAAGGACTTCTAGAGTACGGATCGAGACTTGGGTGTCCTCATTGTCTCGATATTGCCGATCGAGGTCGACTGTTCAAAAGTAGGGATTCGCTGTGGGTCTAGCTGTAACAACCTGGTTTTTCGTGACTTTAATTAAACTAAGGCGGAAAGATTAATTAAGTCTATATATTACAAAACCAGATGTCATCGTAATACAACTCCATATACATAATATGAGTTTAAAGACAAACAGAGTATTCGATTACAAATCTCTCAAAAAGGAGTACAAAAGAAGGTAAACCATTCCCAGCATGATTAACGTTAGTCTCGGGGTACCTGCATTAATTATCATTTTCTCGCATCACTCTTTCGATACATGCAACTCTAAACATATGCAATATATATAATAAATAAGGAAAAACAAATAGCAAGCAGGCAAGCAACACATAAGAGGAATCATGATGATTCAAACATAAGCATGCGTCAGATCATATAGTCATAAAAACACTCATCGATAATCATTCTCAACAGGGCGTATTTCAACACTTAGGATCATAAATCAATCAGACAATAACCAATCAAAACAAGGAAATACATCCATCATACGTTAACTAATGAGTCTTCGTTAGTAAGGCGGAATCATGCAGACCTAATAAGCATCCGCGCAATAGCAGACCGGGCCAACATAACTTGGACATGGCTGACATGCTAGAGATATCTAAGGTAATAAGGACGGCCATATCCCTTGTCTAATGTATGCATACACCACCTATCGAGGATCATACTTATTCGCTATTCAAAAGGTATTCACCAAGAAAAATTCGACTATTACCAGAGACGGGTACCCCTGGTTGGGGCAGGTATTTTCCAATTACCATCTATGGGCCACGGAAATATCAATGTTGCCCCATCCCAGAGCTTGTATATACCGTGTCAAATAGCAATCTTAAGATCGTTAAATAGCCTTGGGCAACTCTGGGAGGGAGCCCAAGTCCCCATAGACAGCTACCTCATTAAAAACATCGAATTCAAGAGTCGCGACATGGCGAACAATCCTAGTATTTTATTCAAGTAGCTCGTTTTCTCAAATTCTTATTTCTTCGCTCATTCGTAACAAGTGACAATTCTGAAACTTAAATAATATCGTCGAACTTTGTATAATGAAATTTTAGTTCTAGCAGTTTCTCAGGTAAACAGAAAACATAGCAAGGCTTAAATATTTATTTTGAGTCCGTTCGTAAATTTTAAATATTTTCACTATTCATTATTTTACTATTCATCACGTTTACTATTCATCATTTTACTATTTATCGCGGTTACTATTCATCGTATTTTTATACGTATTCGTATTTTTGTATTTCGTATTTCTACGTATTTTTATACGTATTCGTATTTTCGTATTTCGTATTTTCTACGTATTTTTATATCTGTACGTATTTTTGTGCTTCGTATTTGTACGTATTTTTATACTTGTACGTATTTTATACTTAGTATTTTTATACTTAGTATTTTTATACTTAATATTTTTTTTTTTGGGAAAATGTAAGTATATTAATAATCAAAACCCCTTGTACAATCAAGTATCCATTTACAATATGATATTCAATCTAAAACATTTTGTAACCATAAGCTATCCTGAGTTGACAGAACAGACTTGTTACGAGCCTTAAGTCTATTAATAACGTCTTTAACGAGCTGTTGCACCATCCATTTGGGACGAGGAATCAGGTGATCAACTCGCGTCTTGTTTCTCGCAATCCATATGCCATAAATTGTTCCAACAACACACGCAGAGATCACATTGCGCATTAACTTTGAACGACTTGCACCCCGCTTAATCCATCCTTCAAAGTGGTTCGAAGAGAAACGTACCTTGAGCATAGAGCAAAGTTCAGACCAGCAACATTGAGCGAACTTACAGCCATGAAAAAGATGCATACCGGTTTCAACACCATCCCAACACATCAAGCATGTATCATTCCCAGTAAACCCCATCCTCCGTAGCCTATCATACGTCTTGAGCCTCCCAAGCTTATACTCCCAATAGATGAAAGCACATCTAGGAATATTCGTAGAATTCCAGCACACAAAACGCCAAGACACTTTTTCCTTTGAGCCCCTAATCCATTGATAGGCCTTAGTGACATTATAATCTTCGTGGAACACAGGTGACTGTCCCGTTTGAAACAAAGACATACAATGCGCAATCTTCTTCCAGGACCAAGCACAGTCAAGTGGCGGAGAATACACTCGCCAATCCATCCCTCTCATATACACATGGTTAATCCATTTAACCCATAAATGGTCCTTTTTTTGCTCAATCCACCATATGTATTTACCCAACAGAGCCTTATTCCAGGCTTTTGAGTATCGAATCCCTAAACCGCCTTCGTCTTTAGGATAACAGCAATCATCCCAGTTGACATTTGGAGCATGCTTAAAAGTATCAGACCCATTCCAAAGGTAGTTACGACAAATGCTATCAATCTTGTTTATAATACCAGAAGGAATGAGAAACACTGACATCCAATACGAATGTAAGCTGGACAAAACAGCTTGGGTGAGTACCAGCCTACCCGAAAAAGAAAGATGACCAGCCCCCCAACTCCGTATCCTAGCAGTAATTTTATCAATAAGCTTCATACCATCTTTCATGGATAGTTTTTTTGCTGAAATGGGCACACCAAGATAACGAAAAGGGAGCTGGCCTCTTCTAAAACCAGAGACCAGCATGATATCGTCCATATCCACAGGTTGCATTCCATTGAAATAAATGTCTGATTTCTCCCTGTTCATAGTCAAACCAGAAGCTCTGGGGAAGGAAGCAAATGACCGTAGCAGTAACATAATGGAGGACACATTACCTTTACAGAAAAGAAGAAGATCATCCGCAAAAAGTAAGTGATTCAACTTCAAAGAACTACACATAGGATGGAACTTGAAATCAGGGAGATCACCTACAACCCCAAGTATTCTGGAAAAATACTCCATACAAATTGTGAACAACAAAGGAGACAATGGATCCCCTTGCCTCAGACCTCTCTTCCCTTGAAAGAAACCAAAAGAGTTACCATTAACAGATAAAGTGTAATAAGGGCTAGTAACACAAGCTCGTATCCATCCTAAAAATTGTTGAGGAAAACCCAAAGCTTCCATCATTTGGAACAAAAAAGACCATTCAACCGAGTCATAGGCTTTCCTTAAATCCATCTTGATAAGGCATCTAGGAGAAGTGACTTTCCTTGAATACATTCGCACTAAATCCTGACAAATCAGAATATTTTCAGCAATGTGTCGATCTCTAATGAAACCACCTTGGTTGTTACTAATAATATCAGGCAATACAGCGCCTAATCTGGAACATAGCAGCTTAGCTATACACTTATAGATAGTGTTACAGCAAGCTATGGGGCGAAACTCCTTCACAGAAGAAGGACATTTGACCTTGGGGATGAGGCTGATACAAGTAGTGTTAATTTGCTTCAAAAGCTGACCAGAAGAGAAAAAATCCTTTATAGCCTCACACACATCCTTACCCACGACACTCCAAGCATCTTTGAAGAATTGAGAATTATAACCATCAGGTCCAGGAGCCTTATTTGGGGGAATAGAAAACACACAATCTTTAATTTCCTCAGAGGAAACTGGACGCATCAACTGTTGGATATGAGCAGCGGTAATACATCTACCAGCTTGAACTATAGGCACATGAACATCTTGCACCTCCTTACTACTCCCCAACAAATCCTTATAGTACTCCACAAAAGCACACTCAATGTCACAAGGATCAGAACACATAACTCCAGCCATACTCTCAATTTGAAGAACTTTGTTCCTAAACTGTCTCTCTTTAATACTCCTATGAAAGAAAGAAGAATTCTCATCACCCTCTTTAAGCCAATCTAACTTTGATTTCTGGACCAGAAACTTCCATCTTGCTTGTTTAAGTGCACACACCTGCGCCATGGCCTCCCTCTCAGCCGCCAAAATAGTGGTATTAAGTGGATCAGTTTGTAACTGAACCTGAATATCTTTCAGAGCAAGATCAGCCACATCACAGGCCTGCTCTATGTCAGCGTACTTTGTTCTGTTAAGAGATTTCAGCAACCCCTTAAGATGTTTCAGCTTTTTCACCACAACATACATCTTTGTGCCATTGACATTGAGTCCCCAACCAGTATGTAACAGACTGAGAAAAGACGAATCAGCCCCCCACATATTGTAGTATTTAAAAGGAGTCTTACACATTTGAGTCTGAGGACGCCTATGACAGACCATAGGAGAATGATCAAAAATCCCTTCATTCAGGAAAACAGCAGACGCAGTAGGATACAGTCTCACCCAATCATCAGAGATTAAACATCTGTCCAGCCGAGAATAGACCCTATTATCCCCTAACTGTTTATTATTCCAAGTATAGAATGCGCCCTTAGATGGAATGTCAACAACAGAACAGTAAGCAACACAATCTCGAAAATCTTGCACTTCATTCAAAGAAACACGACTACCCAATCTCTCATTCAAATGCAACAGAGCATTAAAATCTCCACAGAGCATCCATGGACCACTCCAATTATCCTTCACTTTCCTAAGGTCAGCCCATAACTCCTTTCGTTCATCATGAGAATTAAAGCCATACACAACACTGATAAGAAACTGATCCCCAGTACCAAACTCATTGATCAGACAAGTAATCATCTGCGAAGAAATAGACTGAACTTGCACTTGAAATAGTTGTGGAATCCACACAAGCCATATTCTACCACCGTCATGATAGGCATTGTTATTAACACCCTTCCATTGCTTCCCAATTTTATTCAGAATACCAACAAAATCATGGTCCTTAACCTTAGTCTCGACTAAACCACATAAACCAATTTTATTCTTATGTAAATAAGCCCTAATATCAGCTTGCTTTGAAGCTTTATTCATGCCTCTAACATTCCAACATCCAATATTATCCATGTGCACCAATACTAAAAGACGAGGACGCCCCTTCACCAAATATCTTATCATTGACTGCAAACAACTGAGCAAAAGTGTGAGGCCCAGGAGAAGCATACTCTTGCCTGGTAACCTGCATTATGGGACTGATATTGAATTCATTATCAGCACATATCACCGGTTCCGCAACCTCCTTACCCTTAGGTTCAGCATTCTTTGCCATCACAGCAGCTTCCTCTCTTGAAGTCACAGGAACTGTTGGCTGTGGAGCCACCTGAGGTACCTTCGCCTGCCACACACGAGTAACCTTGGGCTTGTCACCAGCCTTCCTACAGTTTGTTATCTGATGACCAACTGCCTTACACCCTGCACAGATATCAGGTTTCCAATCGTATTCAACCATAACAGTCTCCAATTTACCCTTCTCATCCAAAAAGGAGATAGCCGAGGGAAACTTCTGACCCACCTGAACTTCAATCAGTAATCTAGCATATCCCAACCTTGATTTCTCAATAGTAGCCAAATCAGCCTTCTGAAACTTTCCAAGGAGAGAAGCTATCTTCCCCAACGCTTTTTCGCCCCAAAATTTCAAACCCAAGCCACAAAGTCGGACCCAAATAGGCACGGCTTTGACAGCCTCCTTGGTGAGAGGAGTAGACGGGCTCCATGGCTTAACAATCACCGGCTTCTTATCAAAAAGCGGGAACCCCATAGCAAGCACCTTATCCCTTATATCAATCGATGGGAATCGAACAAGGAAAACACCATTAGGAAGAAATGAAACCTTAGAGTATTCATACTGTCCCCAAATGCGTTTGACAAACCCTTGAAGCAGCTCCCATGGTGGATTTCCACCCAAGACATAGCAAATCACCGCAGATTCCCAAAATGCAATCTCCCCCTGAACATCTTCCTCCGTTAATTGCAAGGGCGATACAGGGTCATTCACCACCTTTTTGCCAACCTTAGTCCAGCCTCCATCATCCACTACCGCTGGTTCCACAACAGTCTCAACCGAGTCATCACTTACGAGTTCATCAAGATCCAGCGGAGCCACCCCCACCACTTCATTAACGCTACGCTTCTTTGCATTACTCGAAGTAGGCCCCATTCTCTCCTTCTGAACCACCGAGGATGCATCAAGACGAAGATCCGCAGTATTCGCAAAAGAAAGTCGATGTTTTGAGCGAGGATTCTTTCGATTTTTGAGGTTTTTGGAGTTCCTTGCCATGGTGCAGAGGAACCCTAAAATCGCCCTAAAATCGCTTCTTTTTTGTTTTGCTTACTTAGTTAGATGCCTCACTCACCTAAAATCGCTTCTTTTTTGTTTATACTTAATATTTTTACACCTAGTATTTTTATACTTAGTATTTTTATACTTAATATTTTTCCTAAGTGAAAAATTAGACCCTTTTTATTCACTGAGTACAAAATCCTAGTTTCAAAGTCGTTAAGTTCGTTTTGTACTTGGTGATTTGAAATAATATTTTAAAAGTGAAACTCGGTTAAATTTAGTCATATACTTAACTAATATTTTAACGGTTCCCATTTTTAGCGATATAGTCGAAGTTCATTTAAATAGTCCGTACATCGAAATCCGTATTTAAGCAAAGGTAGTAACACTCGACTTTGTTCATTTTAACACATGTGACATTTATTTTTATCGGTTTCGTTGATTTTTTTTATTAACGATTTATTATACAATCTAATATAATCCTAATTACTATTCAAATTTAGTGACTAAGTGACAAATTCATTTTGATCAATTTAGACTCAAATAAAGTGGTAAAACCGTGGCCCTTAACTATATTTATCTATTTATTTCTTTTTCTTATTTTTATTATAATTCATCACTTTAACTAATTAAATTTCTTAAGTGATAAAACTAAAAAGTGACAATTTCATTTTAGGTCTAACTTAAACCCTAAAACCGTGGCCCTTCATAACTTATACAATTCATTTTCGTTTTCTAATTTATCGGTTTTTGACTTAAAGTTTTTATATACTAATTATTTAAATTATACTAAAGTGATTTAACTAGTTTACAATTTTCACTAAACATTTTATTTCATTTATGAATAGTGTTTTTACTCACTTTAAATTTCTAACTTTTATATTATAAAGATTCAGCTTATTTAACTTATATATTTAGTCTTGTATTTACTTATTAGTTAATAAAAACAATAAATAACAACACACATAACAAATATTATAAATCAAAATGGACTAAATTATCAAGAACACATGAAGACATGAAGAACACTTATACTTTTCATATGAACATCAAAACATCAAATTTTCATATTATCATATAAATTTCTCAAATTTTACCAACAACACTAATTAACCTAAACTAACATAACATCTTATTTTCAAAAATTAAAACTAAAAATTTGTCCAAAATATGAAGGAAAACCGTGGCCCTCTAATACACTTTCACAAATTTTATTTTTGATTTTTATACTACTAATTCTATATCTAATTTCCTTTATATTATATGTGTAGTTAACATAAGTGAAAATCATATATAAAAACATTAACAATTAAGCAAATCATTTCATACACATACAAATTAATATTTAGAACAAAATATATAGAATGAACATCAACATATAAATTATATTTTTAGTACTCATTTATTATTGTCTTTTAAGCATATGATTAACAAAAATTAAAATGAAAAATTAGGTAAAAATTAGGGAGAATGCCGTGGGTAGTTTAGGTGGTGCACAAGTTTTATTTTTCGATTTTTATCTTCTAATTTATCATGCAATACTTAAGTGACATAATAAATCATGCATGCAATTAAAACATCAATTAGGAAAATAACATATAATACAATTAGGTTTTGGTGCTAGCAATTATAGTGTGCGAGAGCACCTTGATTAGGTTAGTGAAAGTGAAAAGTCTAGCAATTGTCGGGATCAACGATGTTGTCAAATATGCTCAAGTCGATGCCTTCAGCTTGCTCCTCGTCTTTGGATAGAGTTAGTATATACAAATGCAAATAAGTAAATTATTAAACTATTTTAAGCAAGCTAAACTATACTAAAAATTTTAAGTGTAGTAATATTTTTATGTTTAGGTGATGTATAGATTTTATTTATTTTGATTTGTGTTCATAACTATGTTCAAGTTTAAAGAGGAAGTGATTGCTAAATATAAATGGTGGAGAATCAATTTAAGTGCTTAAGGAAATTTAAGACAAGAAAATAAATGATTTAAAGAAGAAAATGAAATGGAGAAGATGAAGATCATAAGGAGCTTGAGGTTGAAGATGAAGTTGTGCTTACTAGTATGCTTGAGTGAGTTTATTTAGAGAGAAAAGTGTTAGTAAGTTTTTGTGTTTGTGTGTGAATGAAAGTAGTAAATGTATTAGTATGTAGTATGTATTTGTGTATTGCAAATGTATAAGTTTTAAATTTCAATAACTAAATACATGTGATGATGAAAATAGGTAGGAGTGTAAGTGAGGCATGGTGTGTGTAAGAGAGGAATGGAAGAGGATAAGCATGGACCAAGGAAGGTCCAAGGAGGTCGGCCACCTTAACAAAAATAGGGCTCGGTTTTCGTTTTTGAAATTTTCAATTTTTGCGCATGCGAAAAGTCTCGAAATAAAAGGTATGATCTTAAAATAATGTTTCGAAGTAAGATCGAAAATAAAAATGAAAATAAACTTCAAAAGGTGACCAAAACAAAAATTGGGTTCTAAATCCTCGAAACTTGAATAAAAATTTATTTGGTCGAAATGCTTATTTTTTTTCATTGAATGTTAACGATTTAAATAATTATAATCAACCGTCAAAAAGTTTATCAGTTTAAAATAAGTGTGACTCATTATTTCGATATTTAGCGAAAGTGTTAGTTAAATCAAATCGAAATAGTGTTTGGATATTTAGAAATTAGAATTTATAAATAATAATCAAAATGATTATTATCTAACTATTAGTTTGATGTTAAATGTTATGTGTAAGTGAACTTGGAAGAGGATTAGGTGAGTTAGTCACCTAAAGTGGCTCGGCCACTTGGTCAATATTGACCTCGTTTTGCGCGCCGAAATTTGTCGTTGAAAAATTAGTCGTCGATTCGTCATTTTATTTATCGAGTTCGAATAAGTAAAAATAAAATTCAAATTCAAAGTCTATAAAAATAGTTTAGTCGCGATGAAAATCGTAGTGTTTGAAATCGTCGACTTGAAATTTTTAATGACTAGAAAGTTTAAGGGTCCATTTTTATTTAAAAATCAAAGATGTTCGAAATTGAATTTTATGAATAAAAGGTTTTACTTTTATTTTTATGAATAGTAAAAATGACTTGACCATTTTGAAATTTGAAAGACGATATAAGTTTTGTGTTGATTTTTATAAAATTTTGAATTGTGTTTCTTTTTGAATTCTGAATATAGTACAACATACTTTATTTTTCAAAATTTTTATATTTGGACTTAGGAAATTTAGTATTATTTGGCGAAAAAATTCGGACGCATTTTTATTATAAGGAAAAAAGGATGAATTTAATTTAAGGAATTAAATTCTTTTATAATATTGTGTTACAAAAACACGGGGTGTTACACTAGCGAGTAGAACCATGTCTTCGGCACTGCTGCTAGAGAGTGCGGGAAGAGAGTTAGCCAATGTTTGGAGTCGACCCCCTTTATGGCCATTTGGGATTTGAAAGGTCGGATGTGAATGATCGGGCTTTCATGTCCTTGAAAGATAGGGAGATCACTAAGGGCGAGCTTGCTAGGGAGCTCATCCTTGATGCTAGCGGGTACATTTTCATTCTCCTTATGAATAGAGTAAGTGCTCGAGACATAGAGCCTTTCCTCCATGGCTTGGAGTTTCTTTGCGTGCCTATCCGCCTCTTCCTTAATCTTTAGGTCCATACGTTCCACCTCAGTTGTATGGTGGGTCAAAAGGCGTTCGAGGTCAGCGGTCAGCTTTGTGACTTGGTCACAGAGTGCGTTAACTTCGTCATTGCCGGCCATTTTGCGGGTGTAGGTTCGTTTCTTATGTGGGATGACGATGCGATTCTTAGTACGACGAATATCCAGTTGAGACCTGCATTTCACTTCGTATATTAGTGACACGACTCCATACGAGTTATGGAAGGGAACGGTCCCTAACTTGTCCTTTATTCGGGTTTGGGGGTGCGAGGCTTATGTCAAGTGGAGACACGAGGATAAGCTCGGCCCGCGATCGGTCAAGACATACTTTATTGGTTATCCAAAAGGAATGTTTGGTCATTACTTCTATTCGCCAACAGAACAACGCGTTTTTGTTGGGGCTAGTGCGAAGTTCTTAGAGAAAGAGTTTCTCGAAGACAAGAGAGGTAATAGAACCTTCGATCTGTCGGAGAATCCTGAACCAAAAACCGAGCAACCAATGGAGGAAGCTGTTCCTTCTACGTCTGCTGCGGTTAATGTCCCTTTGGAACCCAGGAGGTCGGGTAGAATCTTCATTACTCCAGATCGATATATCGGTATAGTCGAGGAGAATGGGAGAGACGACGTTTTACTCCTTGAGAGTAACGAACCCGTAACCTATAAAGGTGCCATGACATGTCCCGACTCAAAGCTATGGCAAGAAGCCATGCAATCCGAGATGGACTCGATGTACGAGAACAATGTATGGGATCTGGTTGACTTACCTGATAAGGCTAGGCCTCTTCAGTGCAAATGGCTTTACAAGATAAAGCGATCTGTAGAAGGACAACCAGACATATACAAGGCACGACTAGTTGCAAAGGGTTTCACTCAAGTGCAAGGGTTGCACTATGATGAGATCTTTGCACCCGTAGTCATGCTTCGTTCCATTCGGATCCTCTTAGCGATCGCTGCATTTCATGACTATGAAATTTGGCAAATGGATGTGAAAACCGCCTTCTTAAACGGTTATTTGGAGGAGGAGTTGTACATGGTACAACCCGAAGGTTATATCGATCCTAAAGATCCTAAGAAGGTTTGCAAGCTTAAGCGTTCCATCTATGGACTTAAGCAAGCTTCACGGAGTTGGAATCATCGCTTCGACCAAGTGATAAAGGAGAATGGATTCGCTCGATCAGTCGAGGAACCATGCCTATATATCAAGTCGAGTGGGAGCAAGATTGTCTTCCTAATACTGTACGTCGATGACATACTCTTGATTGGGAATGACATACCTCTCTTAACTTCGGTAAAAGTATGGTTAAAGAACCATTTCCGGATGAAAGATCTGGGTGAGGCACAACGTATTTTGGGGCTCCGCATCTATAGAGATAGATCACGACGGATGTTATCCCTCAGTCAGGAGTCTTATATAGATAAGATTCTTGAGAGGTTCAGCATGACCAACTCCAAGAAGGGGAACCTTCCAATGATCTCAGGGGTGCATTTGAGTAAAGCTCAAACACCAAAGACATCGGAAGAGGTCGAGCGCATGAGTCGGATTCCATATGCTTCGGCAATATGATCGATCATGTATGCCATGATATGCACACGTCCGGACGTGGCATATGCATTGAGTATGACGAGTCGATACCAAGGCAATCCAGGTGAAGCACACTGGATGCCCGTAAAGAACATTCTTAAGTACCTACGGAGGACTAAAGATTGGGTATTGACTTATGGAGGAGACACTGAGCTATGCACAATCGGTTACGCAGACGCTAGTTTCCAAACGGATCGAGATGACTCGAAATCTCAATCTGGATTCGTTTTTACTCTTAATGGCGCTGCGGTCAGCTGGAAAAGCTCCAAACAAACAGTTATAGCAGATTCAACAACTGAGTCCGAGTACTATGCTGCTCGTAGGTCGCGAAGGAAGCTATATGGATGCGTCAGTTCTTACAAGGACTAACTGTAGTTCCTAGTTCGAATGACCCGATCACCATCTATTGCGACAATAGTGGTGCCATCTTCCAGGCAAAGGAGCCGAAGTCCAGCAACAAGTCTCGGCACGTGCAAAGGAAGGCTCACATGATCCGAGATTACGTGGAGCAGAAGGAGATAGTGATTGACAAGATTGCTACGGATGATAACGTGGCAGATCCTCTCACTAAGCCGTTGAGACAAGATAAGCATGAAGGGCACGTTAAATCCATGGGAATTAAGCGTGTTCCTGAGTTGTATTAGTTGTTTGTATGGATTTGACACTTGTAATTTCCTAAAACTTCTAATAAAATCATCGTTTTGTTTTATATATTGTTTTTCATGAGGGTTGTACAGACAACGTTGAACACCTCAAAGTGAACTGAATTGCTATATATTTTGTTTGGGTCCGTGATCGCCTACACGAGCTGATAACTCTGGCGCTTATTTTGTGACGTCGATTGATGGTGGGTTCAACGAGCCATAAGTCAAACTGTTGACTGATCGATCACAGATGCGGGTTTACTGAAATCGCGCAGGACAATTTTGTGACGACTACATGGAGTCCTAAATGTTTCGTAACATTAGGTCTTGGGTCGTGGATAGGACATCCATAGTGTTCCTAGAGTCGATTCTTTTGACTATCGACCGCCTCTTGAGATTAAGGCGCTTTTGGGTGACTTTGGTTTCTTTCTCACGGTCGGCCAGTAACAGAGGCCAAGCGATTTTCAACTGGGTCATTTCATGTCTGCGCTTCTTTGTAACACCGGTGTTGTCCGAGGTTATTCGGGCGGGTACCCGTTGAAGAGGTTCATGTGTTGGCTCAGTGACATAGTGCTTAAAAAGGATTGTATGTACTACTCATATCAACAAGATGCATCTTCTTTTACGGTAGCTCATCGTAAGAACTCTTGATTAAGCGTGCTTCTTTGGAGAGTAGTCTTAGGATGGGTGACCTCTGGGAAGTTCTCGGGATGCGCACGAGTGAGGACAAAGTGTCTTTGGAAAGGGCCGTGTTGATGCGTAGGCGATGTGCACGCGACTGGCGAGCTACCGTGAATGACATTTCGGCCTTTGGTTGGGGCCGGGGTGTTACACTTACATCTGCAGGATTCGAGTTGCGGGAAATATCCAAACTTCTATCGAGTTATAATATTTATTCTCAGGGCCACTCGAGGAGATGTAACTGAAAATGCATGGCCATGCTCGAATATTGATTCGTTTATCAGTTAAGTTACTCTCTAGTCGGGGAAACCACTCTTGATTCTGATCGCTTGTGAACTACGACCTTTGAAAGTACGGACTTTGCAAATTGGTTTACATTGAGTGGGAGAAATTTATTATGGATATGAGAATCGGTTATCGCACCTACACTTGTACGGACAAGTGGGTGATTGTTGGGGTTAGTGTCCTCCACAGTGAGTGCAATAACATAAATAAATCTCTAAAGGTACACAGGGTACATTTTGTATTTAATCAGTTGATTAACGTTTATCGATAACGGTTGGCTTGCTAGATAAATTTGACGTTATTGTCATACAGATGGCGGTGATCAACTGGTCCCTAAGAGTCACACCTAAAGGATCTGTTTGAGAAATATGATTATTTGAGAAAATGATCATATTGATGCCTTACTTTATGACTAAACGGTTAGTCAGTGTTGTTGACTAAAAGGTTAGTCAAATGTGACTAAAATGTTAGTCAAGTGTGATGATGTTACTGACTAAAATGTTAGTCAGTATAATGGTGAACCGGCTATTTAATACTGATTAAATAATTTTAGCTGAAACGAATTAAATGTAATTCGTGAATTGAATATAAAATGTTATATTTAATTATTGTTTATAATGCAAGCTAATTAAATATAAACCGTTATAATTAATTAGTAAATTATAAATATAAGGATATTTATAGTATATTATAGTCGGTCCATACAGATGACACTAGTAATATATCGCATTATATTAAAAGCTAAAATGATCAAGAGAAAAGGGTCCAGATTCATGCTGTCCAGATACACTCTTTAACTTGATCAATAAGTTGTTATTTTGAGGAGAAGAAACTCTCCTCAAATAGAACTCCTTGGGCCGTGTATTAGGGTGAGAGGAGGAGTATATTACTTGCTCTTATACTCTTATTCCAATTGCTGAATTGATTACTAATTCATTCACTATTTTTACAACACAAAACCTCAAGAAAAGAAAAGCAGTTTTCTCTCCAAAATTTCTAGCAAATTCAAGGGCATATTTCAACACATCTTGAGTGAGATAATTAGGAGATACCATATTATTGGTATTGTTCTTAGGCCATATACTTAAGGATTAAAAGGTTAATTCTTAATCTATTTAGTATATTATGCAATTTCAATTTATGACTTTAAATCTTATAAAGTTTCTCATTATAATCCTGTGATTTTAATGGTCTATATACGGATATATACCTTCAGGACTGTGGTGATCTTGGTGCTTCAAGTTCGGATGCTTCTACTTTGAGACCAGCGCGGGAAAGGCTTGGACCGAGGGTGACTGTTAGAGATCGCCTAGGGCCAAGGATCGAGGAGCCCCCAGTCGAGCAGGACGAGGATCCGATCGAGCCCCCAGGATTTGAGAGGACTGTCCCCGTGATTAGCTCAAAAATTGTGGCGGATCGGCCTCTTGAAGATGAAGAGGCTAACCCGAAGCGCCAGAAGACGGCTTAGTAGTTTGCTTTTGTTTTTATTTTCTTTATTCAAATGCATGTTTTTAGTCTCGAATAAAGGGTTAAGGAGGCTTGTTCGTAACTCATTTCTAAATTGTGAAGAATTCTAAATTAAAGTAATAAAATAGAATTAATTTGCTTTTGTCTTGTCTCGTTGCTTTCTCTTGTTTTGTTTTTGAAATGTTCTCGACCTTTTTAAGCTTCGAACACTCGTATGTTGTCTTAAATCCTCGACCTTTTTAAGCTTTGGATTGCTTTGTTTGGTTTGTTTTGTCTTAAATCCTCGACCTTTTTAAGCTTTGAACTTAGATTAAGTTTTTTAAGCTTAAGCTTTGAGCGTGCCATTTTGTGAGTGCAACGCCCTCGACCTTTTTTAAGCTTTAGGCGTGCGTGCGAAGAAGTTCGGTTGTACTTTTGACAAGCTGCCTACGTATCTGTGTTTCATTACAGAATCAAACCGGCGTAGTTCGTGTGATTCGGTTGAGCTCTCTGCAAAGCTGCCTACGTATCTACAGTGCGTGGAATCAAACCGAGCGTAGTTCACCCATGCGAGAGTGAGTTTATGTGTTTTGTGAAATACATTGCAAATTTGTCTAGGGTTAAGGGTAGTATTTCTTGAGTTGATCAAGATTTGTTGGCAATCGGAAATCCTGACCGTCCAGGTCAGTTAATTTCACGGCTCCTCCAGGAAGGATTTCCTTGACCAAGTACGGTCCGGCGCAATTAGGTTTGAATTTTCCTCTAGGGTCGACTGGTAATGGTGCCCGGACGAATTTGAGTACTAAGTCACCCACTTTGATATTTCGTGGTTTGACCCGTTTGTTGTAGGCGCGTTGTAGGCGAGATTGGTACATTCGGACTGTACTTAGTGAATGTAATCGTCTCTCGTCTAAAAGGATGAGTTGCTCATATCGTTCGCGTGCCCATTCGGCTTCAGGAATGTCTGCTTCCATGAGGATTCGAAGGGATTGCATCTCGATTTCTACAGGTTGGACGGCTTCCATTCCGTAGGTTAGGAAATAGGGTGTCATACCTGTGGGTGTGCGGATTGTGGTGCGATATCCCCATAATGCGAATGGGATTTTGTTGGGCCAGTCGTGGCAGGTGTCGATCATCTTTTTGAGGATTGACACGACGGTTTTGTTTGCTGCCTCGACCGCGCCGTTGGTTTGTGGTCGATAGGGTGATGATTTATGCCGTTGTATCTTGTATTTGAGAAGAAGGGGTTCGACTTCTCCATGGAAGTATGTGCCTTGATCGCTTATGAATTCGTGGGGTATACCGTAGCGACAAATGATGTTGTTTTGTATGAATTTTGCAACTTCTTTTGTGCCCAGCGTACGGTATGATGCGGCCTCGACCCATTTGGTGAAATAGTCGATAGCCACGAGGATGAAGCAGTGTCCTCCTGCTCCCACGGGTTGAACTTTGCCGATGACGTCGATTCCCCGAGTTGAGAATGGCCATGGCGAGGTTAAACTGTATAATGGTGAAGGAGGTATGTGTTGTACGTTTGCAAAGATTTGACAATTGTGGCAGTGTTTGACGTATTTTGCGCAGTCGGCTTCCATGGTGGTCCAATACCGTCCTAGCCTTATGATTTGTTTGCACATGGCTCGTGCGTTCATGTGTGGTCCGCACTCGCCATCGTGTATTTGGGACATGATTTCGTGTCCTTTTTTGTGGTCGACGCACAAAATAAAGTAGTGTACCTTGAGGCGTCTTTTTGAGTAGTTTGCCCATTTCCATCACGAATTGTGACGATAATAGGCGTAGGGCTCGTTTGGCCCTCTTGTCGATGTTTGGTGGGTATTCGCCGTTTGTTTTGTAATTGATGATTGCTTGGTACCAAGGATCGGTTTGTTATTCCTCGGTTTCGATGTCACAGATGTAAGCGGGTTCGTTCCGTCGTTCCACGACAATGGGTAGTCTTTCCATTCCCAGGGGTATGTTGATTAGTGATGCGAGTTTAGATAACGCATCGGCGAATTGGGTTTCTTTGCGCGGGAGGTGTATGAACTCTACGTGATAGAATTCGTTGATGAGCTCTTGTATCTTGTTTTGGTATAGTGCTAGGTTTTCATTAAGTATCTTCCATGCTCCGGATACTTGGTTGATTATGAGGGAGGAGTCCCCGTAGACCCGTACGTTGCGGGCGTTGAGTACAAGCGCTGCTTGGAGACCGTGCAAGCATGCTTCGTATTCGGCGGCGTTGTTGGTTACATCGAAATCTAGTTTGATAGATAAGGGTGTGTGTTCGCCATTTGGAGATATGAGAAGTATTCCTACTCCACAACCTCGATAGTTGGATGAGCCATCGAAGTATAATTCCCATTGTTCTTGGTCGATGTTGTAAATCATGTCGTCGGGAAGGGATGTTGTGTCGATGATTGGTTCTTCGACGATGGCATTTTCGGCTAGGAAATCAGAGACTGCTCGTCCCTTGATTGCTTCGAGGGGTCGTACTTAAGGTCAAATTCGGCTAGGAGCAAGGTCCATCTGGCCATTCATCCGTTAAGCACAGGTTTCTCGAAAAGGTACTTTACGGGGTCCATTCTAGAGTAGACCTTCGTTTGATGTGCTAGCATATAGTGACGGAGTTTTTGGGATGACCACACTAAAGCTAGACAACTCTTCTCGACGGGCGAATATCGAGTTTCGTAATCGAGAAACTTCTTGCTTATGTAATAGATTGCGTGTTCTTCGCCATTTATTTCTTGAGCGAGCATGGCGCCCATGGCGGTAGGGGTCGTTGTGAGGTATAAGGATAGTGGCAAATCCTTTTGGGGTGGTCGTAGAACTGGCGGGTTGGTTAGCAATTCTTTGACCTTGTCAAATGCCTTTTGACATTCTTCGTCCCATTCGATGTGGTCGGTTTTCTTGAGTTTCTTGAAGACTGGTTCACATATCATGGTGAGTTTGCTAATGAAGCGTGAGATGTATTGAATTTGGCCCAAGAAACTTCGAATTTCGTCGAGGTTCTTCGGGGGTTGCATTTCGAGAATTGCTTTGACTTTCGAGGCGTCGACCTCGATGCCTCTTTGGCTCACTACGTGTCCTAGTAGTTTACCGGATATGACTCCAAAAGTACATTTTTGGGGGTTGAGGCGCATTTTGTATTGTCGTAGGCGAGTGAAGAACTAGCGGAGGTTAGAGATATGACCACTTCTCTCCTTTGACTTCACGATCATGTCGTCGACGAAGACTTCGACTTCTTTGTGCATCATGTCATGTAGGAGGGTTGTGGCGGTGCGTTGGTATGTAGCACCGGCATTGATTAGGCCGAAAGGCATGACCGTGTAGTAGTATGTGCCCCACGGTGTAATGAAGGCCATTTTTGCCATGTCTTCGCAAGACATTTTGATTTGATTATAGCCTGCGTAGCCGTCCATGAAGGATAGGAGGGCGTGGTCGGCGGTATTGTCGACTAGGACGTCCACATGGGGTAATGGGAAGTCATCTTTGGGACTGGCTTTGTTCAAGTCGCGAAAGTCAACGCATACTCGAATTTTGCCATTCTTCTTCAAGACTGGGACCATGTTTGAGACTCATTCAGGATATTCGATGACTTGGATGAAACCGGCTTGTAGTTGTTTCTCGATTTCTTCCTTGACCATAAGGGACCATTCGGGACGTAGTCTCCTTAGCTTTTGTTTGATTGGTTTGTAACCGGGTTTAATGGGGATGCGGTGTTCGGCTATGCTTCGTTGTTTGTTGTTTGTTGATTTGTAATTGTTTGTTCTTTGTTGTTTGTTTTAGCTTGAGACAAGACGTACGTAAGCAAACTTATTCATTTCATTACTTTGAAAAGATTTATTCGACAATTCAGAAAATTGCTTGGAGCTAGCCTCCGTAAAAAGAAAATGTAAACTAAAGCTAGAGTCTAGGATAGATGGGTCGACAGATGACCCGACACTAAGAGCATTAGAAGCTAATAGAATTTCTTCTTCTTCTTTGTTGTCTTCATCGCTGATGGTGTTGCTTGAGCTTGAGTCGCTTTCGTCTTTGTTTTTGAGATTGGTGACATGGTCGAAAAGCGGTCCTTCGCCGGTGATAAGCTGAAAATGGTGGCCCTGTGCGTCGGTCCATTTCAGCGTTTTATACCATCCGTTAAGGGTTTTGTCGGTTGCGTCGGCTATGAGTAAGTTAGGATCGAAGCGACGGTCCCGCATGATCGTGGAGACAATCACTTCATTTTTGGCGTTTGGAGAGGTTTCGGATGTGTTAGGTTCGGCCTCGTTGGAGAAGCAAGCTTCGGATGAATGGATGATGTCTCGAAGGGAGGTATTCCCGTCGACTGTTCCTCCGGAGGTAAAGTATGCGCTTAGGTCGAGGATCTAAGGTCGCAGGGTGGCCTTGTGGGTTGACTTTCGTCTCTGGACCTCTTTGACCATCCGCTCTCGGTCGTCATCTTTGGGTTCATAGCCCAGGCCCATGGTGAGCCAAAGGCTATTGTTGTCTTTTGTCTTGAAGGGTTTGTAGGTTTTGATTGGTGCACGTGTAATGGCGCCAACCTCGAGATCGCAACCACATAGGTCTTGTGCGGGTTCGATGACGATTTCTGAGGCGTTGGGCTCCTTTGGTGTATCGAAAAGGGCTCGAAAGTTTGAGGCGTTTAGGGTTATGATTTCCTCGTTAAGTGGGATCTTAACCTTTTGGTGAAGAGTAGAGGTCACGGCCTTAGTGGCATGAATCCAAGGTCGCCCTAAGAGTATGTTATAGGAAGGAGTCATGTCGATGACTTGAAATTCGACCTTTCTTTCGATAGGACCACTGCGTATGTGAAGGGAAATGGTTCCTTTCACATGACGTCGGGTTCCATCAAAAGCTTTGACTCCATCCGTGCTTGGGGTGAAGTCTTTATCGGACAAGCCGAGGCGATGTATGGTGGCCAATGGTAGGACATTGACTGCGGACCCGTTATCAACAAGTGACACGGGTAAGGTTTTCTTCATGCACTCTATGCTAATGTAGAGAGCGAGATTATGGTTTGGCCCGAATGCGGGGAGATCATCATTTGAGAAGGTAATAGCCCCCGGCAACCAATCCCTTGTGACGTGGCTGACCATTTGATCTGGAGAGATCTCAGCATCTGCACACGCTATTTGTAGAGCACGAATGAATGCATTCCTATGTTCCGCGGAGTCTCGTAAAAGTGCCCAGATGGAAACATCTGCTTTTGTGCGAGCGAGTTCCTTCTGAAGCACCTCGTTCGTGTTTGGTGGTGGAATTATTGTAGAGGTAGAGGGTGTACTTGTAGAAGGAACATCTTCCTGGGCTATGGCCTTGCCTTTCTCGGCTGCGGTTGCTTTTCGGGCATGCTCATCCGTGAAGATATTCTGATAAGGACGACCAGAACGTGTGAGGTGTAAGACCTCGTCTTGGTCTTTTTTCTCGGGCTGCGTGCCCTTCTTTCTCTTCCCCTTTTTGTTCTTTTTGGTTTTACTCGAGGAAGGAATAGTTGAGAGTTGAGCTACTGTTTTATTAGTGGGTGGCCACTCTTCGTCTTCGTCGTCACTGAACCAGACGCCATTGATTTGGTCATCGCTGGGTGCGATTAAGTAGGAGCAATCCATGATTGGGACTGATTCGACGAGGGTTGCATTATTATCACTGTTTGTGAAGTCATTTTGGGCTCCGATGCCGATCTCGATGAGTTCCTCGAAGTTCTCGGCATCTCCGTAGTCGAAATGCCTTCGCCATTTGTGTTGTAGACTGGTGAGAAATGTGTTCATGAGTTCATCTTCATGTGGGGGGTTTGGGACTCCAGCAAGTAGTTTTCTCCATCGAGCAAGGTAGTGGGTAAACTCCTCCTCGTCCTTTTGACGTTGAGTTGCGAGAGTATAGAGGGAGACATGCTTGTCGGCCTTGTTCTTAGCGTGTTGCTCTAAACGTTCAACTTCGATCTGATGCAAGGCCTTCAAGTTGTCAATGTCTTTGGTGAGTTGGCTAATACGATGGCGGAGGGTCCTCAATCGATTGAGGCTAGTCATGTTCGAGGTGCGTTGACGTTTGAAGTGAGGGGTGGCGATGCGATTCATAGTACGACGAGTATCCGGCTGAGGCCTGCATTTCACTTCGATATTAGTGACACGACTCGACCCACTAGACTCACGGACATTCTAAGCATTCATTTTTAGCTCATTTCTTTGTTTAGAAAGATCTTTTATGTTTTGAAAAGAGGAGATTTTGAAAAGGTTTTAGCTACAGGAAGCTTTTGAGGCGAGGATGCGTGCGCGCGTCTCGTCTCGATGTTAAAAGGTTTTGCTTTGCACTCGTCGAACTGATATCGGTAATTTGCCGAGGTGAGCTCGAGTTCGGATGTGTAAAAGAGAAAAGGATTCGACTCGAGAGTGGTTAACAAGTCGAGTCGAGGATGTTAAAAGTAGAGCTAGGCTGTATGACCTAGGGGATTGAAATCCGCGAGCTTGGGTTTTAATCCTTGCTCGGGTTTTTGCTTGTTAGTGAAAAAGGAGAATTTTGTGAAAGCTTGTTTCAAAAATTCGCGATAGTTTGGTTTGAAAAGTGTTAGTTTGTTAGATGTTAGGTTCATTTATCTTTGAAACGTTTAAACGAGTTTTCGAAGATATGAATGCAGATGCTCGTTTTGAAAAGGACCATGGAGTGCATAGCCTCGAACTTGTACGTATGACTCAAAAAGGGTGAAAAATGAGTCAGTTGGGTACACCTCCAACTACCTCGAGTACGCTTTGGCAGATAATTAACCCCTTCATTTCCTTACGCCGGGGCGATAGGTTTTCTGAAGGGAGCACTGGGGCGGTCGAGATAGCCGTTTACGGCAAGCCGTGGAGGGGCGAGAGGAAAGCTAGTCCGGCATGTGCTTTATCGAGTGGACAAGCCTGCATGTGGGAACCACCTCTCGAGGGTGCAAAGGTTGCCTAGATTCCAAAAGGAATGGACTCTAAACCAATGTGCATAGCTCAATTATGTATACATGGATTGTTCAAGGCTTTCAAGTTTCACCTCTTTATTTTTAAAAGAAAAAGCTAGTTTTGGTTTTAAAAATAAAATTTTCCCAGCGGAGTCGCCAAACTGTGGAACTCGGGATCGGACGAGGGACCCAACTCGGCGTCTTGCGTAAGGGCGCTTTAAGTTAAAAAGACTAATTTGCAAAAACCTTTAAAACTGTTTTGGAGTCGCCACCTAATTATCGCGGAAATTAGGAACCTGCAATCATGTCCTAAGCCTAAAGACATGTCCTAGATTTTGGAGCACGCCGACACCCCTAGATCTAAGGCTGTGAAACCAGATTGGATTAAGGTGAGGTACTTTAGAAAAAGAGTAGTTCAATTAATGATTTATGAAAACCTTTTAGAAAAGCCTATGTAAAAATAGCCTCTACTGACCTAGAACAATCCAAATAAGATGATAATTGAGCTAATGTTATCGCTACGTACAAGTGCAAAAAGTTTGTAAAAAGAATGCAGATGCAAATGCAAAAAGATTGATTAAAACCCTCAGTTTAGCATGTTTAACTTGTTAACGAAAACGGTTCAGTTAAAGGTCGAATTCATTGTTTAAGTTGATTTTAATGCAAAATTAGAAGGTGCAAGATGCATACAAATAAAATAAAGTTCAATTGTCCATTGGTTTATTCTATAAGGGTCGGTTGCTTATGCGACTTTGGCGTGTCATCGGATATGGAGTGTACCCGAAGTAATAAGAACACTTGGAATGCAAGTGCACTCGGTGCCAAAGCCGGAGGGGGGGGGGGCGCCAAAGTGTAGTCCCCTTTGTTAGTCCATAGAAAATAAGAAAAAGCTTTGATCCAAGTGGATCGGTACCTACCTTGTCCTGACGCTTCAGATCTGGGCAGAGCTTCGCTTCTTGAACTTAAAAGGAGGATGAATTCAACACGGGATGATGTGTTGAACTCGAGGATTTGAGAGCGTCAGGCTTTGAGAGAGTTTTGAAGTGTGTTGTGAAGGAATTCTGGTTGTAAATTCTGTTTTTCGAGGTCAGGTATAGGGGGGTATATATACTAAAAACCTCGGAGAAATTAGGAAATCCGGGGATAAAAACAAGCCAGGAAACCGCATAGGCTTATGCGGTTGCCTAGGGAAACCGCATAAGGCTATGCGGTTTGAAGGGGTGGCTTTTAATCTAGTTTCCTAGTTCGGTTTGATTATATCTCTAAAAGATACGGTATAATCTTAATCTTGCACGTCAAGAAAACACCTGGGATATTTCTGAGATATTTATGATGTTCAGGGCTTTGGAGTGCGGGCCAAAGGCTGGGTTTGGGCTCGGTTTTGGGCCCGAGACCTGGAAAAATGAAAAAGGTGTATTTGCATAGATTTTGTGAAATAAGGTAACCCGTGAGGCTATATTTTGTGTAAGAGGAGGCTAAAGGGAAGGTCTAACCGCTGGGCCTAAATTTAGGAATTTAGGAATGCTGAATTAGACCTTGTTAATGTAAAAGGGCTAATTGTAGTGCAAATGCGAAGCTCATGCCAAATGAAGCAGGACGAGGACCTAGCTAGACTCCAAATGGACAAAATGAATGTTTATTTAAATGTGATGTGAAGCGACCTAAATCATTTTAACATTTCAAAACGACTCAAAATGAATTCGACATAGTTAGAACCGTTTAAGTCAACGTTAAAGCATGCGTAATAAAAGTCCGTGGTACATCACAGGGTTTTGTTTGGGAGGGTACGGATATGGGTATCCACAGCACTACGGAGGGGGGGGAAATCCGGATCGACGACAGAAGTCATGACAAAATAAAGTATGGACGGAGGAGTTACCTAAGATAAGATGACGACGGCAGGAAACACGGCGGAGGCAGCAGAAGATTTGGAAGCGCAGTAAGGTCGAGATATTCAAAGGGGAGAAATTTTTTAGTGATTATGCGAAAGTAGAGCGCAAATGAGAAGTTAGGGGGTATTTATAGAGGGAAGGTGAGTGACCCATTCAACCCCCACCACACACGTGTCACGCATGTAAAGGAAGGAAACTGAAGGGCCCCTTCGAGAAGCACAGGAAACAAGGCCCATTTGGAGTTGGCGCCAAAGCCCAAGGTTCAAAGTATTTTGAAAATACTGAAAACCACTCAAAAGCTTGTCGAAGAAGCTAACATCCCAGATAGCGTCTCACCATGCATCAAGACAACGAACAGCTTCCACCTTCTAAGGAAGCCGTCTGGGGGAAAGTTGATGGGGCATGGTAAGCCGGCCGACGTATCCCAGTCCAGATTGGGTCAGAATGGTAGATGTCTCATCCTCGGCAGTGCATCATCGGCCGCACACCCTCGGCCGGCCATGCAGGACTTGGTCAGAGTATTGCAAGTGGGGGGACATATGTCAGAGCTTGTCCCCCACTTGACAGCAAAATTCCCTATAAAAGGAGGAACATTCTCAAGGCTAGAGATTCATTCACAATAAAACTAAAAAAGGTATAACTTAGACTTTCTCTCTCTACATTATAAACTTGAACTTCACATACTTACTTAAGCATCGGAAGAGTTATCCTCGGAAGCTCCCGAGGCTAGGTTTGCCATCCTGTGTAGGTCAGCTAGGAAAGGAACGTCAAGTCAAGCCGTACTCCACAAAATCCAACCACAAATACTTAGTCTTGAGTTGTAATTCATATCATAGAGTTTGTAACCCGAAACACTTATCATATGAGAAGTTTATCAATAAATTGAATAATAATAATCGTAATTAGTTACGAACACAAAGTTTCATTGTTTTATAAAATAACTTTATATTTATTCGTATCACTAATGTTCTTATTTATATGATGATTTAGAAAACGGCACATATTGCTAAAAGAGTTTTCGAAGTCCTTGATGTAACTGGAATGAGATACCCCCAGTGGAGGGATGACATTATTGCTCACTTAGGGGCAATGGGCCTCGAGCATACTATTGAGGAGGGTGGCTGGGCTACCCACCAAGAAAAACAGAAACCTCATATATTTATAAGACATCATGTGGCTGAATCCCTTAAAAATGAATATATACGAGTTAGGGACCCAAGTGAGCTACTAAAACATCTTGAGGAAAGGTTTGGACGTCATCACAATGTTCTACTTCCTAGGCTACGGGAAGAGTGGAAAAATTTACGTTTCCAAGATTATACATCAGTAAATGAATATAATTCTGCTTTATTTAATTTATCTTCACAATTAGAATATTGTGGAGAAGAAGTTAGTGATTTTGCTAAACTGGACAAAACTTTCTCAACTATGGGAGGGCCGAATATACATTTTGCACGCCAACTAAGGCAAGAAAAATTTACCAAATTCACTGACCTCATTACAGTGTTGTTACTTTCTGAACAACATGACAAAATCTTATTAAAAAATGAAAATATGAGGCCAAGCGGCTCCATGGCTATACCTGAGGCGAATGCTATTGCCAAGTCTGGCCGTGGGCGCTGGAACAACAAAAGAGGACGCGGTAAGGGACGTGGTTATGGCCCGGAACGAAAGCCTTATAGCTTTAAAAAACCACATTTTGGTAAGCAATTTGTCCGCCCAGAAAAGGTGAATAAAACTAAGGGTGCATGCTTGAAGTGTGGTCTGAATGGGCATTGGGCTCGTACATGTCGTACACCTAAGCACTTTGTTGATCTTTATCAAGCATCTATCAAACAAGAAAATAAAGGGCCTAAGGCACACTTTATTAGTGATGCGATCCCCATTATATCTTCCGCACCAGATTCTAACAACCTCGACATAGCAGATTATCTTCTGGATGATGTTGCGGGCATTAATGAATCTACAAACTAAAATAAAATCACAATAGAAGCTATTATATTATAAAACCAATCATATAATATTATCAGTTATTTCTTTCTATGTTATTTTATGCATGGTTTTAATTTATTTTGTGGTTTGTACAACTCTATGCAATGTTGTAATATTATTGATGCAATGATTTGAATGTCTAATTAAATAATCACTTTGTTTATATTTTGAAGATATGGCAAATATTGGAGAAGCATGCCTAATTGATAGTGGTACAACTCACACTATATTGAAAAATAAAAGGTACTTTAGTACAATGATGCCAATAAAGGCCAATGTAAATACAATATCAGGGAATGCTGCAATAATTGATGGCGCCGGAAAGGCTAGCGTCGTACTCCCAATGGGAACGAACTTAACTATAAGTCATGCTTTATACTCGAGTAAATCGCAAAGAAACCTGATCAGTTTCAAAGATATGCGCCAAAATGGTTTTCATATTTAAACCATGACTGAAAATAATAAAGAATACTTGTGTCTTACAAGTATTAAGTCAGGCAAAAGATATATATGTGAGAAAATGTCATCGTATTCTTCGGGTCTATATTATAATCGTATAAATCCTATCATAATAAATATGATGGCGTCTATTAAAATAAATGACAATGTCACATTTAACTTGTGGCATGATAGGCTGGGTCACCCAGGCTCAGGAATGATGACAAAAATCATTGAAAATGCACTTGGACACCCAATGAAAAATATAAGGGTGATAAAATCTGTTGATTTTCCATGTACAGCATGTTCGCTTGGAAAAATGATAATAAGACCATCAATGAGTAAAATCAAAAATGAATCGCCCAACTTTCTTGAAAGAATTCAAGTGGATATATGTGGCCCAATTACTCCATATTGTGGACCATTTCGATACTTTATGGTATTGATAGATGCATCTACTAGATGGTCATATGTTACTCTCTTATCAACAAGAAATAGGGCATTTGCAAAACTTCTTGCCCAAATAATCAGATTAAGAACACACTTTCCAGATCATAATATAAAGAAAATTCGTCTGGATAACGCTCGGGAGTTTACGTCTAAAGCATTTAATGATTATTGTATGTCTATTGGCATTGACGTTGAAAACCCAGTGGCACATGTTCATACTCAAAACGGACTAGCCGAAGCAATGATAAAAAGATTACAATTAATAGCTAGACCATTATTAATGAAGTCCAAATTACCATCATCTGCATAGGGACATGCTATATTACATGCTGAAACATTGGTAAAGATAAGACCGACTGCTTACCATAAGTTTTCACCTACGACTTATGTAGAATTGACCTCCAAATATATCTCACTTAAGGACTTTTGGTTGTGCGGTATTTGTGCCGATTGCCCAACCACAAAGGACTAAAATGGGTCCACAGCGAAAACTAGGAATATATGTTGGATTTACTTCCCTAAGCATCATTAAATATCTTGAACCGATGACTGGAGATTTATTTACGGCTCGATTTGTCGATTGCCATTTCGACGAACATACATTATCAGTCTTAGGGGGAGAAAAGAAAATGGACCAGAAACCTAAAGAAATCAAATGGAAAGCAGAATCATTATCATATCTCGATCCAAGAGATAGTTCATGCAATCAAGAAGTATAAAAGATACTTCCTTTGCAAAGGATAGCTAATCAAATACCCGACGCCTTCACAAATTTTGCACGGAGTAACAAAATCTCATATCCCTTCTGCAAATGCCCCTGCTCGAATCGAAATCCCAACCGAGGACACCAATAAATCAGCAGCTGACCTATCTATGACACGCAAAAGGCGTGGGAGACCTTTCGGTTCAAAGGATCAAAAACCTAGAAAATCCAAAAGAATAAATGACACACCTTGTGACACAAGTGTAGAAGAAACAAACAATAAAGCACCTGAACCAACCTTAGAAGGCATTAATGGTAATTATGAAATTTCTATAAACTATGTTCATACAGGGGTTGAATATAATAGAGCAAACACCAACATAAATGAAATATTTGCGTACTTAGTTGCATCAGAAATCATGATTCATAACGATGGTATTGAGCCTAAATCAGTTGATGAATGTTGAAAAAGACATGATTGGCCAAAATGGCGAGAAGCGATGAACGCAGAACTCAGTTCGTTCGAGAAACGAGAAGTGTTTGGTCCTATAATACCAATTCCAAAAGATATCAGACCAGTAAGATAGAAATGGGTCTTTGTCCAAAAACGAAATGAGAAAAATGAAATCGTAAGATACAAAGCAAGACTTGTTGCACAAGGCTTTTCACAAATGCCTGGAATAGATTATGATGAAACATATTCCCCAGTAGTTGATGAAACAACACTAAGATTCTTGACAGGATTAGCTGTGTTTAAAGGGCTACAAATGCGACTTATGGATGTCTTGACTGCATATCTATATGGGTCACTTGACACTGATATATACATGAAAATTCCTGAAGGAATTAATGTGCCCGAAAACAAAAGCAAAGGGCTACCTGAAAATAAGTTATGCATAAAGTTACAAAAATCTTTGTACGGACTAAAACAATCTGGACGAATGTAGTATAATCGTCTCAAAGAATACCTTGAAAAGGAGGGTTACAAAAATGATCCAATTTGCCCATGTGTTTTTATTATAAGAACAAACATTGGATTCACAATCATTGCAGTATATGTCGATGATTTAAATATCATTGGAACAGCTAAAGAACTTGAAGATACTGCAACATATTTGATGAAGGAGTTTGAGATGAAAGATCTTGGAAGAACAAAATTTAGTCTAGGTTTACAATTGAACACCTTAAAGATGGAATAGTACTCATCCACCAAAGTAGCTACACTCAAAGAGTTATACAAAAATTTGGCATGGCTAAATCACATCCATTGAGCTCCCCAATGATTGTTCGAACTCTAAGTATAGAGAAAGATGAGTTTCGTCCAAGAGAGGATCACGAAAGTATACTTGGACCGGAAGTGCCGTATCTTAGTGCAATTGGTACATTGATGTATCTAGCGAATAACACTCGACCTGACATAGCATTTTCGGTAAATCTACTAGCAAGGTTTAGCGCATCTCCAACAAAAAGACACTGAAACGGAATAAAACATCTCCTAAGATACCTTCCAGGAACAATAGACTTAGGATTATTTTATCCAAGAAAGAAAAACACAACCCTCATTGGATATGCAGATGCAGGATATCTATCAGACCCACGCAAGGCAAAATCTCAAACGGTTTATGTTTTTACATTTGGAGGTACAACTATATCCTTGAAATCAACAAAGCAAACCTTAACCGCAACGTCATCAAACCATGCTGAATTAATTGCTCTTTACGAGACCGCTAGAGAGTGTGTATGGCTACGATCTATGACGCATTACATTCAAAAGGAATGTAACATCAGTTCAACAGACCAGCCGACATTGATATATGAAGACAACACAACATGCATCAATCAGGTTAAGGAAGGCCACATCAAAGGAGATAAAACAAAACATATAGCACCAAAATTCTTCTTCACACATGATCTACAGAAACAAGGAACAATTAACATCCAACAAATTTGATCAAGTGATAATCAAGCAGACTTATTCACTAAGTCATTACCATCAAAACAGTTCCAAGAACTCGTGCGAAAAATCGGAATGCGCCATCTCAAAGTCAAATGTTAAGATCAGGGGGAGTACTGTACACACTGTACTCTTTTTTCCTTTTCTTAGGTTTTACCCCAATGGGTTTTCCTATCAAGGTTTTTAATGAGCCAGTATTCATCAAAGTTTTATATGTAATTCTTGGTAAAGATGATTGATGGATTTTCAAGGGGGGGTGTTAAGAATTCATGGGGATAAGGTGAAAATCTCACCATCCCGGATTTCTGCCTAAAAATATGCAAACTTTCATCCCTAGAAATAGTTTATGTACATTTATTTTTGTATTATAAATAGAGCAAAACTCAAAGCTGATATTCAAAAACATAACTTCCTTTCTCTAATCTTTAATTCTCAATAATAAGGAGAGGATAAAGTTAGTGAAATATGAGGTGGAGGAAAAAGATGATGATGTGTAAGAAGAAACAAAATTGTTAAAAGGAAAAATATTCATCATGATTGTGCATGGTCTAAGCAAGACTGTTTTCAATATTTAGATTAAATAGAGGACCTTTTCACCTCATTGTGTCCATAGCATATTAACATCCATATAGCACTATCATGCATAGTAGATCCTTACTTATTAGCTTGTATTAAGTTTAAGTTTATCGTCTCTTTATTGATGGAAGTTTATATTTGCACTTTTTAAATTTTCTTACGACCAACAATTTGAATATTTTTACAAGAAAGTATACCTCTTGAATCAGACACTTGAAAAATCACTTTGTAAAATATGACTGTATAGGTATAATACTTGTAGTCGTGTGCTTAAAAGGCACTGTGACTGAGAATTTAATCATTCGTTTGCTTTTCTTTCACAATGACCTCATTTAGATGCAGTTTTACTAGTATTTTGTCTTCCTTAAATATGTGAAGTAATAAAAAAACACCAAAATATGTCTTCAAGACATATAATCATAAACTAATGCAAACACATTAAAAAAAATTTTATAAAGGAATCTAATTCATTATGGGGATGAAAAAAGACACCAAAAATATGTCATCGAACCAACAACATTCAGAAGTCTAAAAAAGTTTAATCAAATTATAGTGCCTAAGACAAAGATTTGTCATAGAATCATACAACAAAGATTTGTCATGAATTTGATCCAATGTTCTACAAGTTCTAAAATTCTGATTAATTAATGCCTCATTGCTTAGAATGACGTAAGAACCTGGCCAACAAATCCACGATGCAGCACCATGGTCTCTATGTATGTATCTAACATCAAACGAGAGGTTAGAGATGTTGTGACAGGTTGGATGTTATGCGTCCTGATATTGTAAGCTATTTTCCCATAAACAAAAGTAATATCGCCGTCTTTTAGATAGATGAAATTTGCTACCAAGCCTGGGTGATCCCATATATATTTGAGTTCAGGTGGACTTTCTTTTCCAACAAATTTCAAATACCACATGTTGTCCTTCAATACCCATATGGTGATGTTCAAGGAAGATATGCAGAAAATTGCCAACTTCTCACCAAAATTAAATAAAAATCTAAAGCTCGAGTACTCGATAATTGGGTGACGGTATGACACGTCAAGAAACTTGAATTGCCCCGCATCAAAGTCAAATGATACAAGGCAATGCTCTTTAAACTGATGGTAGTAACTATCGGCCTTTCGTAACCAGTGCAAAACTCCATCAACGAAAACACAGTTCTCATCGCACATTGCCTTTTCAAATGACTTAAACAACCAACTTGGTAGATTCATTTTGTAGTCCTGAATTCTCCAAAGGTTGTCACTCATTGTATAAACAGCAACAAATGTCGACATCGCATCATTATCCTTCTGATCGGCACAAAAGGCGTATACCACATAATCATTACCTGAAGGCCTATACCCAAATAGATATTTAATACCATAACAGCCATTAACAAGCGGGCATGGTGGGATTGTTAAAGATTTCCTAATGGATGGGTTCCAAACTTTTAGGTCCTGCATATGGTTATTATCTTGAACAAACATTAACCCATTACAGCGTATCGAAAAGTCATACCTACCATAAGCTCTATAAATATCAACACATTTCCTTATTGCATCTCCATGACGAATTGTGAGCCTACAACCATCAATCCCGTAACGCCCCAATTTCTCGACGGCTATTAACAGGTTCTTTTCATGGTTATTTTCAGAGAGTTTAAAGTGCAAACCAACGAAAATAGGGTTGTCAATGGCAGCACACCATGTTCTACAAACGGATCTACACACAAGCACTGACTTTACTGGTAGTCTCGGAAGAATATGCTCAGTCCATAACTCTGGGGGTAGATAACGACGGTGTACAATAGATTCAAGTTCATTCATCCTATTCCTACCTGAAATTTACAAAATAGCAAAAATGTAAGGTATCAAAAAAAAAAAAAAAAAAAAAAAGGAATAATGAGAGAAAACTTGATAGTATGCCCTCTTGTAAGATTTAATAGTTTATTAAACTATATCAATAAAGTTGTAAAATACATAACTTTATACTTTACATATTCTAGACCCTTAAAAATATAATCATGCAATAAAATGACAGAATTCACACATAAATATACTACATACATCAGAAATATACATGTGATCCGCTACATCCAAAAAGTTCATCACCATATAGTGTTTGAGCTCAAAGTAGCGGCGAATCTAAAATTGTAATGAAAACAGTATACTATTATCCAATGAAACGAACTACGAACTCACTTGTATGCCCCAATTTCATTGGCAGACCTTAAAGAAAATGGGGGGTAAGGTTAGTTGAGATCCTCTGTCCTACTTTCATATCTTATCTTGTGTCCCACCCCTTTTTCCTTTGGACACCTCATTAATCCACTATATTTTATCTGTTGTTGGATCCTCAATTGTATATTATGTGTCAAAAAATGAAGACGATGAGACATAAGATGAGACATCAGGTGTGACAGAAGATCTCGGTGCAAGGTCCAACTCTAATTGACCTTTTGTGCAGAAATTATTAACTTTACCGCTAGACCACAATCATTTTTATATTAACTTTCACAACATAACAAAATAAAGTTAGGGGGTCACGCCCAGTCCTAGCCTAACCGAGATCCACAAATTCGAATACTGTACATTTATCTGGTTCTAATTGCAAATTTAAGCCTTAATCAAATCTTCGTTCTATATAACAATTGATTCATCTTTTTTATTGATCACCTTCTTTTGATTAAAAGCAATATTATTAATTTGAATTAGCAAATACAAAAGTTTTGAATTGTATTAATCTACATTTGATAATATAGTTTTGATAATATTGGTGAAACACCACGTTTGATTAAACATCATTCTAAAACCTTTATGTTTCTGATATTATTGGCCAAAAGACTCTAACCTAAATCTTTAAGCTACATTGACATTTCACATTTATGATATTATCGGTGAAAATCTTGTACATATAATTCACTCTTAACTATTTATTTGCATAATTTGTTTACCACTCTTCTTAGCGGATAATTTAATCGAATAATTACATTAATCGATCCAGTGAGAAAACTTAAGCTTTTTAGCGTAATACTGATGGGACACAGCAACTAAAGATAGGCTTTTGTTGTTAGAAACTAACGTAAAGGATGATAGACAAGAGCTACTTAACAAGGGACCATCAAAGAGTAAAAGTAAAGGAAAAGATGTGCATAGCCACATTCAAGCATTTATGTAAGACATAAAATGAAAATAGTAAAGAACAAAATAGATTTGGTTGATATTGTTATGGAAAAAAAAACAAAAAAGAAAAAAAAACTCTTTTGGACATAAAGATATAAACTAATAACCATTGGTGTACCCAAGAAAAAGACTAAAGCCAAATAAATCATATTGATGTCTCTTTATTCTTGTCTTACAAGAATATTACCCAAATAGTTATAAAAGTATCTTAAAATATTTGTTTAACATTCAACCACTTAAAAAAAATGATAATTTAAAATTTCTTTAAAAATACATATTGTATTTATTTTATAGGTAATCTAGATACCTTACAATTGACATATCATGAACCAAAACCAATTTTATGTGCAAAACTTATCAATCTATTCCTATAATCACGCTAAAGCAAGAGACGTATAAACCTGTTTTATCATATCTAAAAATATACACAACATTTTATGGTGAAATTAGTTGCATTAAAAAGTAAAATTCAATACCTTTTTAACAATAAATACAAAGTTAAGCTAAAGTCTTTTATTTTATCAAGGGTATGATAACGGTTATGGTCGATCTTAAATGTCGGTATTTTCACCAATGGTTGATATGAACGTATGGGTAAGTCACTTACCTTCAGTTTAATTCATATATACACTTACATGGATGAAAAATAAATTTTACACGGTATATATTAAAAGTACATTTAAAAAAAAAATTAAAAAAAAAAGGAAGACTGTAAAGACAAAACTAAAAGAAAGAAAATCAAAGCACCATTACACAACACAAATACCAAACAATTTTTATTTTTTTTTTAGATAAAAAAAAATTCAATTGAAAGCAACATCAATTGATAGCTCCCAAATTCGATCAAATGACAGTCACAAACGGTAGCTCATCAGAACCCCTTATACCCAGTTTTAAGGGCCAAAATTATCAATTTTTGAGTCACAAGATGCAGACTTTGTTCAAGTGTCAAGAGTTGTGGGACTTATTAGAAAATGGGTATGCAGAACCCCAAGACTATCAGGCAGCGGATGCCGACGCATAACTTTATGTGATCGAAAGAAGGATGTGAAAGCTTTGCTCTACATTCAATTGGCTCTTGTTGACACCGTCTTTCCTCAAATTGCAGCAGCGAAAATGTCAAAGGAGGCATGGAGTATCTTGAAGCAGGAGTATATGGGCGATAAGAAGGTAATTAAAGTTAAGCTGCAAACACTTCATCGAAATTTTGAATTGTTGGCTAAGCAAAAAGATGAATATGTGCAAAATTTTATGTCTGAAGTGCTGAAATCGTTAATAGTATGAGAACGTATGGTGAAACTATTGATGATAGTATGATTGTAATTAAGGTTTTGAGAACTTTGAGCTCAAAATTTGATCATATTGTAGCTGCCATCGAGGAGTCGAAGGACCTTTCTAGCTATACATTTGATGAATTAATGAGTACATTGTTGGATAATGAGGATAGGCTAAATATATAGGTCCAACGAGAAATTGGAAGAGAAATTTTTTCAGGTGAAGGGAAAGCCTTCCCATCATAAGGGAAAGACAGAAAATTCAGGCTTTGGTGATCCAGGTAATTGGAGAGGCAGATTTCGCAGTCGTGGTCGTACTGAAGGCAAGGGACAGGATGCGGTGACGAAGGGCGTCAAAACAGAAGCAAAATTCAATGTTATCACTGTAAGAGGTATGGGCACAAAGAGGCAGATTGTTGGAGTAAGCAGAAGGACGATCAAAAGGCCAATTTCACCGAAAAGGCGGAATAAGAGATAAAGTTATTTATGGCTCATTCTAGTGGTACTATTGTTGCAGACAGTGTATAGTTTGTCTATAGCGGTTGCTCCTATCATATGTGTGGTTCGAGGTCTCTTTTCAAGAACCTTGATCCAACAAAAAAAGGGAACGTACGGCTCAGTGATGACAAGCAAGTCCATGTTGAAAGAAAAGGTATAGTGGCTATTAAAAATGTTCACAATGAGGTTAAACTTATACATGATGTGCAATAAGTGCCTAATTTAGCTCTCAATTTGTTAAGTGTCGGCCAGTTAATGTCTAGTGGGTATTCAATTTTGTTTGAGGATAATACATGTGCCATTGTTGATAAAAAAAAAATCGAAGCAGATCATTGTTGTTATTCAGATGACACAAAACAAAATGTTTCCCCTAGATGTGTCAAGTAATGTTGGTAGAGCACTTGTAGCTAAAGGTGATACATAAACTAGCTTATGGCACTTACGTTATGTGTTGGGGATACTAGGTGTCCGTCAACAATTGTGCACTGAATTCGTAGAAGTCATGGACCAAATATGAGATTATGATAATCGGATAAATTGGGCGGTTATAATTCTTGCTAGAGGCCACTTATGATCTGAATATTTCTACCAATTTAGTCCAGTCCAATTGGGTCACACAACGGTGCTCTAATGGATTTATATAGGGTTAATTGGCATAATTAGATTAGTGCATTAACCTTTCGGGTTAGACCCGAGAACTTGTGTTTATACTGTGATCTATAGTAGATCGGGAAGCGGTCGCGGAATGCGTGCCACACTCATGCATATGTGACACATGGCACACAAGTGTGCATGCATTGGTCATGTGTTTGGTGGCCATGCATTGGCCCCTTTTATGCATGCTTTTCCATTGGCCAAAAGCTAATGATTATGTTGGACATAATCTTTATAAGATGGCTGATTTTTACATCAACAATGTATGCATAAACAGACACCAAAATCAGCAAAAAAAAGAGGAGAGAAAGAGAGGAGAAAAACTCGGTTTTGCTCCATATACTTTCATTATGGGCATTTGAATGTGAACCAAGTCCCATTGTTCTTCTACGGTTGTAAACCAAGGGAGGAGAAATCCAAGGGTACTAGTGGACTTCAATTGAGGAGCAATATTTGGGGCTCTCGGTCAACTCTCGACAATACCGGTGGAAATCACGCTACGAGGGTATAATTTTCTAACTTGAGCTTGTTTGCATATGATTCGATCTTGTTTTAGTGTCTAATTTATTCAGCCTTAGTATTAGACACACCTTCATTATGGGCATTTGAATGTGAACGGTTTAAAACTCCTAAGTCAAAAGGAAATGGTTGTGGGTTTACCAAATACTGGAGAACACGTGTTAAGCGAAGGGTGTGTCTATGGCAAACTGTGTCGTGTCCCTTTCAGAGTGCAAAGTCATGAAGGACTTCTAATTTTCTTGACCTTATGCACGCTTATCTTTGCGGTCCAATGAGAACAGAGTCCTTTGGTGGTAGCCGTTATTTCTGTTGTTTATTAATGATTATACGAGGATGTGTTTGGTTTATTTTCTGAAGCTTAAATTTGAAGCATTTGATCACATTAAAAATTCAAAGCCTTAGTGGAGAATCAAAGTGGCAGGCGCATAAAGACATTACTAACTAATAGTGGCGGTGAATTCGTGTCAAAGAAGTTGATAGAATTTTGTGATGAGCATGATGTACGCAAGGAACTTACGGCGCCATACACGCCATAGTAAAATAGGATTGCTGAGCGCAAAAACAAAACTATAGTCAAGATGGCTCGAAGCATGTTGAAGGCGAAAGAGTTACTTGACCGTTTTAGAGACAAACTGTTGCTATACTGCCGTAAATCTGCTGAACATTTTACCTACATGAGCTGTTCAAAATCAGACTCCATTTGAAGCGTGGAGGGGTAAGAAACCTCGGGTAAGTCACTTAAGAATATTAGGGTGTGTAGCTTATGCTTTGGCTCCCTCTCATTTACGCCATAAAACTTGATAGTAAGTCCGAAAAATGCATAAATGTTAGCTATAGAATTGAGTCCAAAGCATATAAGTTATATAACCCCGCAAGTGATAAAGTGGTTGTAAGTCGAGATGTCAAATTTAATGAAGCTGAAAAATGGTAGTGGAATGATGATTTGACAGTAGCTACAGCCCCACGTATTGAAGGCTTTGAACCAAAGAGAGGGTCAAGTGCAGGTGGAAAACAATGGTTCATTCGGAGACAATAGCAACAATAACTCAGCAAATCAGTCCATCAATCAGTCCACTTCATCTCCACCAAACTCACCTTCCAGCACCTCAAGTGAATCATCTCCAAAGCGTTATCGATCACTCGAGGATATTTAAAAGTCATGTAACTTCGTATGATATGTTAGTGATCCTGTTACATATGAGGACGTTGCACAAGAAGTTTGGCAGAGTGCAACGAAAGACGAAACTTCAGCTATCTAGAAGAATCATACCTGGCAACTAGTTGATCTTCCTAAAGACAAAAATGTGATTGGGCTCAAATGGGTATTCTGGACTAACTACGATTCTGACGGAAATATTTTGATGTACAAAGCAAGACTCGTGGTTAAGGGATATTCACAAGAGTAAGGAGTGGACTATGACGAGGCTTTTTCTCCCGTAGCTCGCTTTGAAACGGTGAGAGTTTTTCTCACTTTTGCTGCTCAAATGCAATTGCCCATGTATCAATTCGATATGAAGTTCGCTTTTTTAATAGGGAACTAGAAGATGAGGTTTATGTTGCACAACCCGAAAGCATTGTTATTACTAACTGTGAAGACAAAGTTTACTAGTTAAAAAGAGGTCTTTATAGGCTAAAGCAGACTCCACGTGCATGGTATAGTAGAATCGATACCTTCTTCCAGCAAAAAGGGATTTACCAGAAGTGAGAATGAGCCAACGCTCTACGTGAAGACGAAAGGTAACAATTTTCTGAAAGTATGTCTTTATGTCGATGACATGATTTATATGGGTTCGTAGCAGTCCATTATTAATGATTATAAGTCGATTATGCTGAATGAATTTGAAATGACCGATTTGGGGTTGCTAATATATTTCTTGGGCCTCGAAGAAAACAAGCTATTGACGGTGTGTTTGTATGTCAAGAGAACTATGCTTCTGACTTATTAAAGAAATTTCACATGACTGATTGTGAAATAGCAGCAACTCCCAAGAATATGAATGAAAAATTGCAGCGTAATGATGGTACTAGACATGCAGATGGTAGGTTATACAAGAGTCTTGTTGGAGGTTTAAACTATCTTGCACACACTAGGCCTAATATCGCTTTTCCAGTTAATGTTGTGTCTCGATACATGCATAATCGTAGACAAAAACACCTTGGTGTAGCAAGGAGAATACTTCGTTATGTGGCTGGAATGACAAAGTACGGACTTTGGTATTCAAAAGTAGCAGGCTTTAATCTGGTTGGGTTTATAGAGAGTGATTGTGCTGGATGTTTAGATGATCGTAAAAGTACATCCGGCAATATTTTCAGCTTTGGTTCCGGAGCTCTCACTTGGAGTTCAAAAAAACAAGAGACGGTAGCTTTGTCATCCTCATAAGCCGAGTATGTTGCAGCAACTTCAGCTGCTAAACAAGCTTTGTGTCATCCTTTATAGTAGACCCCGGTGTATACAACACATACACTCGCATTCTTTATATTTTTTAATTTCTTAAATATACATTCCTTTCTTTTGTTTATTCATTTACCCTTTTAAAAAAAATGGATTCCAGTAATAAATGGATTTTTTATTTAGTGAATATGTCCATTATATTTTATGAAAGGTACACTTAAATTTTATGTATATGTTACTTCCACAAAGTCAACATGTCGAACAAATTTTACGAATATTATTATTCATTAAATTCAATTCATACAATTAAAATATCATAACTTGTTCACAAATACGGAGTATTAACTAATGTATTCATAATCTAAAGTCATATTATTCATAGATTAAACCTATATATTGAAATTTTTAAATTGACAAATATGATCTATTCAAGAAATTTATTTTATAATATATAATGTAAAAAAAAAAAAAAAATTGATATACCAGCATTAAAAAAAATGTATGCATTGAAAAATGAATAGATATATTTCGCTTGATTAAGTTAAAAATTACTCCATGATAAAGTAGGTTAGATCATGTGAATACGATAATCATAGTAATGAATATATTAATCCATAATGGTAAATGTAACGATTATATTATTTTGATATCAATATAAATTTCAAATTTTAAGTATGAAAATAATAATTTTTTACAGTAAAAAGTAAGTTACATTTAAATCAAATAAAATAAAACAAAAAGCTATCCAAAAAATAATTTATAAAAAAAAAAAAAAAAAAAAAAAAAAAAAAAAAAGGAGAAGTAACTAACTAAAAAAAAAACAAGAACAGCCCTATCGGCCCTTCCCTTTAGTTTTCAGCTTTTGCTCAACTAGTTGTAATTGTTATCTGTCAGGTATGAATGGTCTACATTCTATTGTAGACTGAGGTGTCTGATAGAATTTACTAATAGCATGAATTTGATAAAATAAAAGATTGAACTACATTTAGAAAAATATTATAGTTTACCAAAAAAATGTTAGGTTACCATTTAATGAGTTATTACTATGAATGCATTTTTATGTTGAATATATTATTAAAGGAACTCCTAAAAATCAAACTCAAAAACATACTTTTTGTTTACCATAGATTTGAGTCGATTTACACCATATGTAAACTAATGTTCGGTAAAATTTTCTTTTACATCTAACGATGTACGCATTTTATAAACTAAGGTGTCATTTCGTTTATAAGGGAAGTATTTGCAATTTGCAATTCACAAGAATTCACTTACCATATGTAATTGATGGGAATTAATATAAATTTATTTGGTTGATATTTAGGAAGTTAAACTTCCATGATTGAAATTCCTACAATTTGATTGGTTGCAAATTTGCAATTTAAAAAATTCTTATATTTTTGAATAAAAAAACAGTTACGCTCTCAATAATTTTTTTTTTTAAAGAGTAATAAATCAATGGTAAATTGATAATTACAAATTTAAGATAAGAGAATATTACCTTACCAAGGGGAAAGTTGGTGAACAACTTTGTACATAGAGGTGGAATTAATAGATACCACGGAAGTTCTATTTTTTTTTATTTTTTGCTAAAAAATGGGTAATCAAACGTGGACCCAATTTTCAACTAGTACCCAATTTTGCGTATCTAATAATTTTTTGTGTATCGTAGAAAATATGTTAATGTATTTACATCCTAGTTTAGTTTATCTAAAAATATCTTGTATATGAATTACATATATTTTTAATACATTTGTTTAATTGTTATGAGAATTAATAAATTTTAGCAAATAAAGTATGAAATAAGTCAAACTTTATGTGCTTAATACACCCATTTTAAAGAAAACGTAACGTTAAATTAAGCATCATAATAAATTAGGCCATAAATAGGTAAAAAAAATATATCAAAATATACACAAATTTATATGTAGATATATGTGTGTATATACTTTTTTTACTTTGCTAATATTGTTTCAAAAAATTCAGAGATAAAGAAATTTTGTTGAATGAATTAATGTCATAGTACGTTGACATTTGTATTTAAAAATATTTAAACTCAAACTAAATTTTTGAAATAATGGTTACGTATGCTCTAATTACTTTGGTGAACATTCAAAAGACTTAGAACAAACCATTATTTCAAACATATTTACTACAAACACCAAAAATTATTAGATGAAAGTAAATGATAGATTTATTTCAAAGGATTTTGTAACTATTAAAATTGTTAACTCAAAATAACAAAACACATAATGATAACATAATACGTGTCTTTTAAAAAAAATATAAAAAAAAAAGAAGTAAATAATAAAAAAACAACCATGCTATAATATTATATATTTGAATATGTTATTAAAAATAATAGAAAATGTATACGTAAAAAAAAAAAAAAAAAAAAAAAAAAAAAAAAAAAAAAGATTGTAAAAAGATGGTCAAAGTAATGTTTTGGAGACCACAAGTCAAAGTGGATTTTTTTTTCAACAAAAGGGAATATTATCTATTTTTCAATTGGACACATTGTGACAGATAAACTAGATCACGTTTTGATCTTAAGTGCATCTACAATAGGCCGTTGAAACTAAGGACTATATAAATCATTTGTCACAGGTGGGTCGGGGTCGTGCTAGCCTCGTGAAAAGTAAACAAACTTGAGATGTGGGATAATGAGATTTGATATGACTCAACCTGCCTAGACATCAACCTTTTACCCTAACATTATATTAGTACCTACCAATAGTAAAAAGAAATAATAACAAGAACAAAAATATATATACAAGCAAAATATTAAAATTAAATAGTTCTCAAAAAGGGCAAAAACCTTTAAAATTTGGACAAATGATAGAGTTTTCCTTGAAAACAAAATTGCTTCGCTGTTGTAGTATCTTTTTCAACTTAACTCATAAATACAAGTTTGAGAGAAGATTATATTGAAAAATTTATAGAGATTTGAGAAGATGTTAGAAGAATAAGGATATTTTATGTTCGACGGCGGAATAATTTTTTTCAGGGTTTTTGATCTTATATTGAATGAGATACGTGTATCTGCCTATAAACATAAAACACGTGACACATTGAAATACTTATAATTTTTTTCTTTTTTTTTTTTTGATAAAAAATTAATGTTAATTAATCTTTTTTTTTTCTGTATCATTTTGTGTCTCGCAATATTTAGGTGTCTCGTTTGAACTTGTTTCTATATATATATATATATATATATATATATATATATATATATATATATATATATATATATATATATATATAATTTTGAACCAAAGTTTAAAGTACGGCAATAAAATTAAGTTATACGACCCCACAATTTTTTATACATAGAAGATCATATCAATATTTATTTGTACAAACTCATTTCATTATACATATCGATTCTATTTCGGTTGGTTCAAGTAGGATAATAACAGGTCCAAATTATTGTGTCATTGTAATTGTAGATTAGGTCTATTCCAATAATTTTGGGTAATTTCAAGTAAAGATTTTGCCTCGAATTAGTTATTTTAAGAATTTCATCGAGTTTATCGTTTTAGTATTAGGCACTTTCAAAACAAAGAGTAAGTCTTGTGACAGTGACAGACGATCTTTTTTTTAGACCAGTGTTAGACAAGTATTACTAAATACTCAATAGTTGTCAGCATACTCCTAAATGTGGGTGAGAAAAAAGTTGTCTAAAAAAAGACCGTCTTTTTAAAGACAAAGTGCAAAAAAAAAAAAAAAAGAAAAAAAAAAGTTGTTTTGAATCTAGTACGACATTTTTGGGTTTCGGTTTCAAGTTGTTTTTCAAGTCTTAGGTTGAATTTGCTAGGTTGAGAGTCAAGTCATTACAATTTAAATTTTTATCTTGAATTAGTTATTTTGCATGTCATACCGCATCACATTGGTTAGACACAAATTCTTGTGTGAGTCAGGCCTTACAATAAATTATGGGAAGTTCGCCTCATTTGTACATGATTATATATTTTTTATAACATTTTAGTGATTGTCCCTAAATTTTTTAATACCTATAGCTTCCGAAAGTGTCTTTTTTTTTTTTTTCCAAAAATGTCCTTTTTTGGTCGATCTAATATTTAGTTAACTCTTTTATCTTAACTAGTGGCGTGCCCCGTGGAATCCACGGATCGAGTCGCTAACATTTCAATACGTATTTCTTGTGGGTTATCAATTGTATTTGTGCATGTAAATATTATAGTCACTAATAATTATTAATTTCCTTCTAAAATTTCAAAATAATCTCTTAAATTGATAGACATAATATGAATTCTAGGCTTTAAACATCGAAAATGTCACATATTATGTCGACTGCATGTTACATACTATGTACTACACAATCGGACAATTAATGAAATCATAAAATTTCCGCAAAGGTGCAACTGCGCCTTTGATGCTAAGATGACCGCAAATCATAACACCTAGAGTTAGAGCTCAAAATTAATGGACTTTTACTCCTAAGGACAATTATGAAAACGTTTTTGTATTGAAGACATGTTTTATTAAATGAGAAGAAACTAATATTGTGTCCTAAAAATGTGGAGGAATGTTACTACTGTGTCCTTTTTATTGTGAGTGGTTCCTAGTTACACATCGTTCCATTTGTAGTTTTCCTTTATTGTTTTCATAATTTGTGAGTTTCATTCACTTAGTTGTTGTTGTGTCTCCTTTGTGGCGCTTTGTTTGTCGTTTCTTCTGTGTCTTTCTTTCATCGCTTGTGTCGTCCTTTCTTGTCTGGATTTATATTTGTTGTTAATTTTTTTATTTAATTGATCATTATTAATGTATTATATCGATCGGAATGTATCAAGTTTTATATAACATGTTATTACGTTATATGAAACTGCAATGAAGTATGCTTAAAATATATTTTAAAATGCTTTAAGTCTTAACTAGTGGCGTAACCCGTGGAATCCACGGGACGAGTCGGTCACATTTTAATATGTATTTCTTGTTGGTTGTTAATTGTGTTTGTGCATATAAATATTATAGTCACTAATAAATATTTATTTCCATTTAAAATTTTCCAATAATCAACTAATGAAATCGGTGGAATTGCACCTTTGAGGTAACGATGACCGCAAATCGTGACGCCAAAAGTTAGAGCTCAAATTTCATGGACTTTTACTCCTAAGGACAATTTCATGATCTAAATCCCTTGAGTTTTTTGCTACAAAATTAATTATCTACTCTTAAAGTGCTTAATTAAATACAGCTACAACATTAAGTATCCACTTACCGTGCTGCAGAACGTAGGGTTTATCTAAAACATTAATTTTGTCTATCTATATTAATTATATATACGAGTAACAAAAACCATCCTACACAAATTTTCCCTCCAACTTTTTTTACCTTTTTATTTTATTTTTTACCCCTTTTATTTTATTTCCCTCCAAATCTTTTATGTAAAACAGAATATATTTTATTTTTATTTTTATCTCTTAAACTATCCATTTTTATTTAATGGGTTTATTTTATTTTTTACCCCTTTTATTTTATTTCCCTCCAAATCTTTTATGTACAACAGAATATTTTTTTTTTTATTTTTATCTCTTAAACTATTCATTTTTATTTAATGGGTTTTCAATATAACATTTTAGGTGCGTTTTACCATATTATTATAATAAATGATGAATTTTAAGACAATGTATTGCGATACTTTGATTGGTTTTTTGTCACATTATGATATATTTTAAAATAAATTTATAACTATATTTGTGAAAAAAAAATTTAGATGTTTCATAATTCTAATTGTTTTATTACAATTTTCAACGATTCTATCATCTAAATTTTGATAATTAATTAAGAAAAATCAAAATTGACACTATTAAACGGGTTAATTTGAAGCCAATTACAGGTCGAATAAGCGGGTTACATGTTAAATAAATACGTGATCGGGTAAAATATAGTTTGTTGTATTTTGGAGTCTAAGCTCAACATCATACTTCGTATAAATGAAGAAAATATGTGAGGCAAGTTTTGGAAGCAAGACTGAACAATAGCAGCCAACAGCGGTGGCTAAAAGCGGCACATCAACGACAAGTCAAAGAAGAAATGATCACCAAAGAATAAAGGCAAAGAAATGACAAAACACCAACACCATATGTTGTACGTACATGTATTTTGTGGGTGCTTTCTGTGAGTGCGGTGACAAAGGCCATGGCTGCCTCGTGGCTGCTCAAAGAGTCTCGTAGAATATCGCTATCAATAGCAAATAAAAGGAAAATATGGACACAGAGATGCAAATTTCTTACGATAACATTAGGCGTGATCAATTTAGACCATACTAAGTTCTCCATTTTTCAGACGAAAATAAGAAAAAGCTTTGAGACCTCAGCACAGCAAACGCCAATAGATGGGTCCTGAATTTCTAAAAAGCATTCCAGAGAATCCTACGATCCAAATTCGAGAGCAACATTATCAATGTTACCATTGTACCTTGTTTCACCTTTCAAGAATAGATCAATAATTTGCCTTATTTTTGACACTACATACTGAAATAGATGAGTTGTTCAATTAGATGGACCTACCACAAGTACAACGATACATCTCAGACGTTTAAAAAACTCACCAGTGAGCGTAAAAGGATCCATAGAACATAGTCATTTATCAAGGACGGTGCAACATCTACAGTAGACACATAAATAAACTGTTACTTACAAACGACTAAGTATCAACATAACAACATGGAAATCGAAACGGCAAAATGAATCCTTTGAACAGCTTCCTTGAGTGCTGAACTGTCTCAGTCATCTATAGCACAAACTACTCTCGATCCAAGGGCAGACACCTTTGGTTGTGCACCATTTTGTTCGTCAACCTGAAGGAGCTACATACATCATAGAATTTAAAGTTAAGCTCTCTTTCATAAATAGTAGCAGAAAATTGTCGTGATTCGTGAAAGAGTAACAGCAAGCATAGAAGGTACGCTTAGACGTGAATATATGAGTCCAAATGATAAAGATTCATAAAGGTTGGACATTCTAAAAGACTAAGGACTTGTTCTTTTCAGCTTATTTTCAAAGACGCTTTCACCAATTCACCACTTCGATTCGATTCAAAGACAAAGACACCTAACTATGTCATTTAATTGAACTTCATTCGATTCGATTCATTCCATTCGATTCGATTCGATTCGATTCATTCGATTGATTCGATTTAGTTCATTTCGATTCATTTCGATTGATTCGACTTTAAAAGTCCAAAAGAACAGATTCTAATAATACCATATAGCTTTGTACGGGCATAATGGTAATGCCAAACAGCTCGAGCAACAAAAAAAACTATTTTTTTCCCTACAGTTAGTAGTAATTAGCGGTAGATCTTAACATAATTTAAACAGGCCATGCACATCCTATCCATACTCAGGACCACAACATCAATTGGAAGCTAAAACCTAAAACCTAAAATATCAATGCACCCTAAATTATACCTGGACTTTATGTATAAGGTTTCGAGTGCGATGGACTTCCTATATGTATTCACCCAATACTCGAAGATTGCGCTGATAAAATCTGTAAGGTGAACAAAGTTAGAAAAGAGCAGTGATGAAAATGCTATTCATAGGGGAAAACAATAGAGCTGGCAACTACATTTGATAGCTAGCTATATCATCTGATAACCTTGTCAAATAGTTGTTGCAAATTTGCTTCCATGCCCCACAATGTTATTGTTCATCCTGCAAAATTAGCATAATCGAGCAAACACATAATCATCCAAAAGAAGATATACTTGAGGAAGAAATACAGTCACCCCAACAATTAAAACATCAAAAAACAATCTAAACCCCAATAATTTGACATCACCCCAACATCAGAATATTTTCTTCAAATCACAAGCACAAAATCATAGGTAACTGACCAAACTGAATTTCACGGCAACAAACAACATTGTTGAGTAACATAATTTCACATAAAACAATAATGTCGATTGTCTACAAGAGCAATTTTGATCAGTTTAGGCTGGGAACTGAGACAATATAACTTCATTGTGAGAATTCCAACCTACACCCAAAAAGACATAAACGCGAACAAATACAATTGTATGAAGTTGATCGTGCACCCAAAAACAAAAGCATTTGCAAAGTGAACATGAAATCACAATAAATAGGGAGTATGCAAGCTATCAAAGGGAGTACCTAGGAAATCAATTACCTTGTTAGATTGAAATTTGATTGAAGCCAGTGAGGATGGACTAAAGGTGAAGGTCGATGTAGTGTGGAGTAGTGTATCACAGAGTCATGAACTAAGAATACATTCTTAGGTGTCTATGCAGCTTCCCAAAGAAAAAACTGAATACCAGAAAAGATCATTAGAAGTTAGCCTGAGAAACCTAACATTTGGTGCCAAATCAAATCCAAAATCGAAAACCAGAGTTGGAGAATAAAAGCAGAACATACACTACACGTCTCTTGTTCTAAAATGTAGCACAAAAAAAGGTGCTGGAAAAAAAAGACTTCATGAGCGGGATTGTACAAAGAGTGCCAATTACTATATTAGTAGTGTACAGAAGTTGTGGGAGTGACTACATTTGAAAGTCCATAAAAAAATTCAAAATCCATGAAAGCTCAAAAAACTTCCAAAGTTTAATGATAAGATGATCGAGTTTATTTCCAATACTAAAGGACCTAGGATTCCTCGAAATATGAGGAATTGGTAAAAACTTAATTAAATACTTCCCCCATCCCAAAATAAGTCCCCTTTTCTAGGTAAGGAGTATTACGAAGTACTCCATGTCATATGCTAACAGCTCACATTAGATTAAAGTATAGCTTCAACATAACCGAAAACTTAATGATATCAGACAAATATAAAATCACAAGTTAACATATCTTATTAGAATTCTACGGCTATGGAAAATATTATAGCTTGTGACCTTGTTATCTCACTTTTCTATGGCTTTTTCCCTACCATCATTCTCGTCTATTTTGTTTAATTCAATTTTTTTTTTCAGTATCAATCGACTCATTCTATAAATTGTAAGGGAGCAACATGAATGATCTAATAGTTCTCCACAATTGACAATCAATTGATCATCATAATTTCCGATAACGTTAATTTATATAACAAATTACTCAACAATTCATCCCTTCACTTCGTTAACAGTCCAATAATTCAAAAAAACGTTAGAGAGCAAAGCAAATCAACTCAGAATTCACCTCAACATATAATCAATCCAATGAATATATGCAATGTATCACACAACACTTGGAATTTCACAAATTCCTCAAAAAATGCAATAATCGTCAACATGCAACATCTAATTAGAAAAACTAAACTACAATCAAAAAAAAAAAAAATTGTCTACTGTATTAAAGTAAACAAAAATTGGAAAAGTAAATTACTTCTGAATCAACAATGCAAGCGGCTTTTTTAATCCCTTGTTCTTCATTAAAACTGACTCAAAAGCAACAGTTTGGTTTGTACATAGCTGCAACATATCGCAATATGAGAAATTTCATAATCTTGTTAATATAAACAAAGTTAAACGTGCGAGCTACAATTAGTAATCACTGATCTGATGAGATTACCTGTGAGTCACAATTTGAAGTCATATCGGTTGTCTAACAAACCAAGTCTACCGATACCTAAATGAGATCCATTTCCAATGAAAACATTTGTAAGCAGAGGTCTAAGCAATAGTCTAGTGTAGAGATGCAGAACGTTGCACTATAGTTCCAGGTGCAAGTTTATGATAAGAAAAGTATAGCTGACGGATTGAAAACTTAGAGCACACATTTTCAATGAATTATCAGAAAGTGAATGGTCAAAAACAGTAGAATACAAAAAATAACAATCAGATGCATACATTTTAGACCAGCAACGAAACAATGGCACGAACACACCGTCAATAACAGCAACACACAGTGACAGCAATGCAACGACAACAAAGGCGATGCGCAGCAACACCAACGCGCAACGACAACAACATTGGCGTATTGTATTTGTCTGCACATGAATAAAATAGCTGAAATGTAATCTGAGAAAAAAAGTATTAGGTCTTAGAGCAATTCAATGCACTTATAGAGCAAAGACAAGTCGAAGCAATCAATAACTCACGAAGGAAACACTTTGTTACTACATACTTATCGTGTGGCACCTACACCTACATTCACAAAAATGAAAAATAACTAAATCAAACTGGACTCAAGATTATCATCTATATCTTTCACAAATCCTTTTCACCTTTCTCAATAACATGTCACCCAAATGAAAAAACCAACATAAACCCACTTCACTACAGCTAAAACATAGTACAATAAATCGAACAGATTTCGAAAAGAATCATACTCCTTGTAATCCACACATTTCTTCACTTTTTTTTTGTACGGTTGACTCATCCGTTTCTTGCCCTTTTTATGGTTTGTTTCACACTAAATTTCAAATCGAAGATCGTCCTAGCCCACTTTCATTTGCTTTCCTATAAAACACGAAACCAAAAACAAATGCGACGAATTAGATGGATTAAATATAGTATGTTTCACAAAACCAGTTCACTTTTCTCAACAAAATCTCACTGATATTATCAAACAACCACAAACACACTTCAATTAAACTCAAATATAACGCACCAAATTAAACCAACATTTAAAAACGCTGAAAAAAAAACTAAAAAAGAAAAGACATAAAATATAGGAAGCAAAAGAAAGAAACCTCCTTAGACAAATCAGATTTACGAGAAGCCAAAGCAAGGGAGAGAAGATGAGGCAGCTGATCAAATCTATATAGTAGGTCAGTAAATTAGAACTTAGACCAACATTGACAGAAACCAAAACAAACTCAAATCAAGTTTGTTGAATTCGAAAGTGACTAACAACGCTACAAACCTAAACAAAAACAAATCAAATTCAATAATTTCAAATGTAGACTAACGACCCAAAACAATACAATTCCAAGATCGATAAATTCAATATAAACAAACGATTTACTTTAATACCTCAATGATGAATTTTCAGATGGATTTGTAGGTAAGATGTTTCATCTTCCAAAATAATCATCCGTTTCAGTTGGTGAGGAAGATGTATTTAGAATGCCAAAAAATTGCAAATTGTAATTGAAATTGGAAGCTGTGAATTGATTTTGGAATTGAATGCAAAAAAATTGAATAAATGACTATTGGATTTCGTCATGGATGAAACGCACGAATAATTTTATGTGTGGTTGATGTGGCAAAGCAATCTGAGGTGGCAGCATGAGAAGGGAGTTGAGGATGGTTTACATAGGTTTTTAAAAGAAAGATTGTGTTTTAATAGTATATATAGATAATCATGTGTTATGTAGATGCTTTATGTGTGTTATGTTGTAATTACACATGTATATAATAATGTTACTCTGTATATTTTACTTGCTATGGGTTTATATGGCTTAGCGTGTGCGGGATGGAATCGAGTCTTACGGGATATACGTAGGTAGCCCGAGGTTAATTGACGATGAACATCAGGGGATTGATGGTCTTCTTTTGTATTTTGAGAGATGCTAAATTAATAACCATGGATATTTATAACTCTGATTATGTATTTTGAGTTGTAAGACGATTGCAGCTGGTTTGGTAATACAAAGTACGTAATTAATATTTCCGCCTAAATTTAATTAGGTCACGAAAATCGGGTTGTTACAATAATAATTAAGAATAAAGATCAAACATATTGCGTGCATTCGAATAGGACATACAATTTTTTATAGTCACGTATAATGGTGGATACATTTCTTATTTATATAATACTAAAATGATTCCAAAGAAGTTTTCAATAGTTTTTGAGAAATTCATCGAGCACTTTTCACATTTAAAAAAGTATATGTTCATTTTTATACATCAAACTTAATATGATATTTATATTAAGTAGGTATGTTAGATTACTTATTGTATGTTTTTTTTTTTTTCATATATTTCGAATATGTTTAGATTAATTTATAAAATATAATTTAGAACTTATTTCATAATAATCATCATCAAATTTTGTAATTTTAAGAATAGTCCTGAACACATATAAAATAAATAGTTATTATTATTTCATGACGCAAAAGCATTTAAAGATTAATGGATGAGAAATAATGATTTTATTATTTCATGACCTTTGAAATTTTTTAATTCTCACACCAACTAAATTAATGCATCAATTTTATGAATGAATGATTCTTGTAATTTTCTCAATGAATGATTCTTATAATTTTTTGAATGAATGATTCTTGTATTTTGGTTCTTTTATTTTAATTAAATTGTTAAAATAAATTTTAAAAAATGAAAAATTAAGGGAAAAAATGAATTATTATTAGATGATGACTTTAAAATCATTCTAGTTATAAGAAAGTTAAGTAATTAAAAAATAATGACAATATATTTTTTTGTTTCCAGTGTAAGGTTATGATATTGTAAAATATATAATTTTAAAACAATTACTATAAAAATCACAATAAAAAATTATAATTTCTCATAGTTTCTGACTGTGTAGAAATAACAATTTAAATGAATATATTTATCTTATTTACCTCCTTTCATACTATTAAGCCTTGATTAAAAAAAAATACATCACAATTATTTTTTTATACTCTTCTTAAACATCTTCTTGATAAATTTAAAGTTAATAAATAAAGTCAAAGATTACTGAAAAAAATAATCCGCATTGGCTTTATCCCTTCATTCAAAAATAATTAACCAAAAATTAGCAACACATCGATTATACCTTGGTAATTGTGGATATTTTTTATTCGATTTGTTCCTGAAAAGATAAAAATTAGTTAACATTGTACTATAAAATAACATTAGAGGAAAAAAAAGAATCAAAGTCACAAAATAAAAAGCAAAATATATCTAAATTTACAAATTTTAAACATTATTAAAATATTTGATGCATGACTTTTAATATTCTGAAAACGATAAAATAATAAATTTGACCCACCTTGTATTTATCCCCTCATTAAAAATAATTATCAAAATTTTCCTCAAAAATAAAATAAGGTTAATTAATAGAATAATCAACACATAGATTATACCTTGTAATCATTATGAGCTTTGTTATTCTCCGACTCATTCCTGCAAATATAAAAAATAGTCAACATTGTACTATAAAATATAAATAAATATGTAAATATTTACATATCTATATCTTATATCTTATATCTATATTACATATTAAAATCAAAGCTACAAAGTCAAAAGTTAAATGTGTCTAAATATAAATTTATAAAAATTATTGAAATAATTTTACCATGACTTTGAAAGTTTTGGAATTTTTAAAATAATAGAATTGATGCATGGTTTTATATTGTAATAACTTATGTCTTTTGGTTTTCTTTATATTAATTAGTTGACACAAAATAATTAATTCAAAAAATAATAATAATAATAATAATAATAATAATAATAATAATAATAATAATAATAATAATAATAATAATAATAATAATAATAATAATAATAATAATAATAATAATGTAATGAGAAATAAAAGACGATGTAGTTGAAAAGTTTGATTCTTTGTTTACAATTATTAAATTTTTTGTGTTATTACATCTGCTTGATGAATATTTTTTAGTTTTAATTGTATTGTTTCAACTTTACATTTTATTTTAGTAAGTACATACCAATTGAGTAGTCTATTTTTTGTTTTAATTTGTTTGTCGGGCACTCTAATGTCGTACGACGTGAACGGTGAAAATGAAAGCCGGAGAAGAAAAACAGTCATGTTGAGATGAGTGTTGTTTAACACAGATAATTGAATGTGAGCAAATGAATGATTGACTTCAATTATGGTCTTTTCGTATACTCAAAATTTGAAAGCAAAAGGAAGCTGAAAAAACAATGGGAAGACGATTAGGTAGAGAATTTGACCCGGAAAGTCAATGCGGGCGTGGGCCCCAGTAGATGACGTGGCGGAATAAGGGGGAAAAAGTGTATGTTTTTGATGGTTTTCCATGAAAACACTTATGGGGATTCGAAAAGACAATGTAATGAGAAATAAAAGACAATGTAGTTGAAAAGTTTGATTCTTTGTTTATAATTATTAAAAAATTTGTGTTACCATATCTGTTTGATGAATATTTTTTAGTTTCATTTGTATTGTTTCAACTTTGAATTTTATGTTAGTAAAAGTACATACCAATTAAGTAGTCTATTTTTTCGTTTCATCTGTTTGTCGGACACTCTAATGTTGCACGTCGTGAACGGTGAAAATGAAAGCCGGAAAAGAAAAACGACCATGTTGAGATGAAAATTGTTTAATAAAGACAATTGAATGCTAGCAAATGAATGATGAACTACAATTATGGTATTCAATTATGGCCTTTTCGTATCCTCAAAATATGAAAGGACAAGGAAGCCGAAAAAACAATTGGAAGACGATTAGGCAGGGAATTGACCCGGGAAATCAATGAGGACGTGGGACCCTATAGATGACGTGGCGGAATAAGGAGGAAAAAAATGCTTGTTTTTGAGAGTTTTCCACGAATGTAATTTTTGATCATGTAACCGTAATTTTTTCTGTTAAAAAACAGCAAATCATAGTGTAGACAACGTTTGTTTGAACGATGACCGATATGTCGAGCAAGTTATCAGAAACTTAAGATTTCAACTGGCGTTTACAAAGATCCGAGCTCAAAATAATGTTGGAAAAGGTTGGCTCATAAATATCTCACACAATTGTATTAGTGTTGCGTTTATTCTAAAACCTTTAATAAAAAGGCTCATTACCTAGCGTATAGTGCCGTAAAACTGTAGTTTTTTCTCTGACGGTTGGGCAAAAAAGAAAGTCATTTTCTTACATGTTTTATTTATGGAATTAACCTAAATGAATTTCTCTCTTTTTTTTTGTACGGAGTATATAAAACTAAAACTTAATTTAGTTATACTCTAGAATCAAGACTATATATAGTAATTAAAATCAATTTTTAATCAAAACTATTATTTCAGATATTTCACTTGTACCCCTTTAAGTTCATTTTCCCACTTATAACCCTTTTTTTTTTTTTTTTTTTTTTTTTTTTTTTTTTTAAGAACTTTAATAAACAATAAGTGTTAGCCACTATTTTGAAAAGAGTAATTTTTCTCCTATTGTACGTCTTTAGTTGGTCAAAGTTTATTTTGTCAAATGACTTTGACTGGTCAGAACTCCCGACCAAAAATTCGACAAATGCGATTTTATTTTCAAATAAAAGATCACTTAAAGAAGTAAACAAAAATTATCATTTTTTGTAGTCATAGAAAAATGTTAATGTTAGTTATTTTTCAAAAGAGAGAATTAGTGATAAACCGAAAAACTTCAAGGAGTACAAATGAAAATTTCCTTTCTTATTTTAAATTAAATTGTTTTTATAAAATAACGTTAATTAATGCTTTCTTATCAATATAAACATTTACCGAGGATGACATGACCTAATGGTCATAACAGAGATATTCAAAAAAGTAGGTTACATGTTTTCGCGCCTCTTATTTAGGAAAAAATGATTTTTTATTTTTTATTTATTATTTTTATTTTCTTTTGTCATTTTTGTCAAAACGCACCTAACATTTTGGCCTTTTTGCAAAGAAGCACCTAAAGTTATTTTTTTTTGCTCAAACCCACCTAAAGTTTAACTTTGTTATAAAACACCAAATTGAAAATTTCGTCAAAAAGGTCAATTTTCCGTCTTGACTAATGAAATAAGTGAGGATGTGACAAGTATTCCGTTAGTTTTCTGGATGGAAATATGTCTGCTCGAGGGGAAAATAACGTGGTTGAGGAAGACAATTTTAAAAATGGAGTGACGATGTTATGTTTTCAGTTAGTCAAGACGGAAATTTGACATTTGTTTACAGAATTTTTAATTTGGTGCTATTTAACAAACAAAGTTAAGATTTAGATGGATTTTCGCCAAAAAAAAATTAACTTTAGGTGTTTATTCGAAAAAAAAGGGCTAAAGTAGGAGTGTAAACGAGTCGAACTGAGCTCGAGTTTGGGTGGAATTGGGCTCAGCTCAAATTGTTAAGCTTGAGCTCGGGCTTGATTTGAAGTTTGTCAAGCCAAGAATATTGAAACTCTTAGCTCGTTTTTCTTTATATTATTTTAACTTACTCACCATTTGTGTTTAAGTAAATATAAATATTTTCAATAGATTAATAAGCTTATTTAAAAATCATAAAAAATATATATTATACTATACTTAAAATTAAATGCCTAAATAATGTATAAATTAAAATAAATTAATATTAAGATATAATAGAATCATACTCCCTCCGTCCCGATCATTTGTTTACACTTTTCATTTCGGGTTGCACGATTTGTTTACACTTTTTTTTTTCTCTTTTTTTTAATATTAAAAAGAAATTCTCATCTTTGTTTTCTTTATAAAGATGTTGAAAAACATCTTTGTTTTTTTTATAAAGTTCTGATATTATTATTTTTACCGTTTTCTTTATATTATTTCTTAATATTATTAAACACAAAATAAATAATTACGAAATAAAATATATTATTAAGTATGAAAAGTAATAATGGTGGATTAATAATAATTATTATTAATTTTTTTTTTATAATTACGAAATATAATGATTGTATTTGAAATATTGTTATATGCAAAAATACAAAATTACTAATTTTACTTTTATTATTTTTTATTTTTCGAAGATTAAGTTGTAATTAATTCTATAGAGTAATTTTTATTTAAGCTTCTTTATATTTATTTAATGTAATTAATTTATAAATTTATAATTGTAATGTAATTTTGGGATTTCAAAATGTTGAGTGCAAAACGTGCCAAGCCCAGTGTCGGAATAACATCTGATAAATTCATCAATGACGCAAACACAGGTGTCACAGAGAAAATTTCTTTTACCTAGCAAACAACAACACAGTCCCCTTTAATTTAACCGCTATTAAATCGGTAAAACTAATTCAAATGGGGGCTGCTTTTTATCGACGACGTTTTACTACGAATCGACGACGTTTTTCATAAAAATGACCTTCACTACCCCTACTCTCTCTCTAACCCAACTTTTTTCTCTCTTTTTCTCTGAAAACCAAAATCAAAAAAAAAAAAAAAATTGATTTGAATGAATTGTATGAAATCAATTGTATGTTTTGAACCTACAAATCTATTGAAGTATTAAATGAATCAAACCTTACAAAAATCTCACACAAGCATTAAATGAAATCCCCACTCAAAATCTCACACAAATCTGAAATCCCAATTTTTTTTCAAAAAACCTAAAATTCATTCGACCACCATTGTCGACCACCACTATATTTGCTCCGCCACCACCACTGTACGTGCTCCACCACCACCGTCGAGTTGTTTCGAGTCGTGCTCCACCACCACTGTCGATTTCATGTTAATGTTTAATTAATTTTCGAGTTGTAAAAATCAATTTTCGAGTCGTTTCGCCCACCACCACCACCGGACATTCCACCACCGTCGACGACGAACACTATCCAAGTATGTTAATGTTTAATTTTTTGGAATTTTTTTAGATCTATTCTGGTTTTTTTTTTAAAAACCCCTTTATTTTTTTTTTATTTTTTTTGTTTGTTATTTTTAAAAGAACCCTTCAGATCTGTTGTTCATGTGTTTGTTGTTCATGTTTTTGTTGTTTGTAATTTTTTGTATTCCTGTTTTGATTTATTTTTTTGTTTGTTGTTCATGTGTTTGTTGTTTGTAATTGTTAGATGCTTTGTTGTATGTTGTTCATTTGTGTATGTGTTGGTAATTTAGGGATGAATTTTTTGTCGTTTTTGGTAAAATATGATTGTAAAAGTTGTATATTGTTCATGAAAAAACGTAAATTAGGGATGAATTTTTTGTATTTTTTGGTAAAAATTGCTTGTAAAAACGTTTAGCCATGTCACAGACGTCCAGGTTTTTGTCCTTCTATGGACTGGTTTCCAGAATTACGTTCTACCTGTGGCTGAACGTCCAGTATTTTGTCCTTCTATGGACTGGTTTCCAGAATTACGTTCTACCTGTGGCTGAACGTCCAGTATTTTGTCCTTCAATGGACTGATTTCCAGATTTACGTCCAACCTGTGGACTGACGTCCAGTATTTTGTCCTTCAATGGACTGGTTTCCAGATTTACGTCCTACGTGTGGACTGACGTCCAGTATTTAGTCCTACTATGGACTGGTTTCCAGATTTACGTCCTACGTGTGGACTGACGTCCAGTATTTAGTCCTACATATACGGTAATTTACTTAAAAATTAATTAAAAACGATACGTCACATAAGATATAAACATGAAACATCCATAAGATGTAAACATGAAACGTAAGAATTAATTAAAAACGATACGTCACATAAGATATAAATTCGTAGTACATAACAAGAACGTAATCGTCGACATAAACATGAAACATATGGGTGTCTTGAGGCGTAAGAACGCATATGCGGTAATATCATAGAACAACTGTCACACATAGTCACCCTTCAGCGGTGCGTTGTTAGAGCAATCACACATATGGTCCAATTAAACATTGACGCAAAAACGAACAAATGATCCGAACACATCCAATGATCTTGTCCGCAACTTGATTTCTTGTAGAAACCAATGCGCCTCAATGTTTGTTCGTAATGTGTGAACCCGTCGAGGAACTTATAAGTCGCATTAAACATGGACTTGTAGATGTCGTGTGTCATAATTTCGTTCACACACAACTCTCTCATAACGATGTAGTCCTCTTCTTTACTAGTTAATAATTACTTATGTATAATACACCTTAAACAAGTTAAAATAATTTAGATAAAAATTTAGAAAATAAAATATAAGGCCACGGCATTTCACTTTTATTTTATAAAATTTTTGATAAAATTTTAACTTAGTTTAAATCACTTTAGTACAATTTAAATAATTAGTATATAAAAACTTTAAGTCAAAAACCGATAAATTAGAAAACGAAAATAAAATGAATAAGTATATAAGTGCCACGGTTTTAGGGTTATTTTGGACTTAAAATAAATAGCTAAATATAAATAAGGGCCACGGCTTTTCCCTACTATTTGGGTCTATTTTGATCAAAATGAATTTGTCACTAATTCACTAAATTTGAATAGTAATTAGGATTATATTAAATTGTAAAATGAACCGTTAATAAAAAGAATCGACGAAACGGATAAAAATAATGTTACATATATTAAAATGAACAAATTTGAGTGCTACTACCTTTGCTTAAATATGGATTTGGACATACGGACTATTTAAATAAACTACGACAACATCGCTAAAAATGGAAACCGTTAAAATTTTAGCTAAGTATATGACTAAACTTAACCGAGTTTTACTTTTAAAATATTATTACAAATCAGTAAATGCAAAACGAACTTAACGACCTTGAAACTAGAAAATTGTACTTAGTAAATAAAAAGTTTGGTTTTATACCTAAGTAGAATATCTTAAGTATAAAAATACGTATAAAGTATAAAAATACGTATAAAGTATAAAATACGTATAAGTATAAAATACGTATATAAGTATAAAAATACGTACAAAGTATAAGAATACGTATAAGTATAAAAATACGTACAAAGTATAAATGTGTTACGTTTATATGATTTGATGTATGCTCGTGTTTGAATCATCATATTTCCTTGTATGTTTTTGCTTGTCTACTTGCAATGTGTTTTATTTATTTATTTTTTATATTGCATATGTTTAGAATTGCATGAATAAAAAGAGTGATGCGAGAATTAATAATTGCAGGTACCCCGAGACTAACGATAATCATGCTAGGGATGGTTTACCTTCTTTTGTACTCCATTTTGAGAGATTGTAATCAAATACTCTGTTTTATCTCTAAACTTATATGTACTTAATTAATATTTCCGCCTAAATTAAGTACATATATTACTACCTTTGCTTAAATATATGTACTTAATTAATATTTCCGCCTTAGTTTAATTAAGTCACGAAAAACCAGGTTGTTACAGACCGTCGTCTCCGACATCCACTCATCCGTCGAAAAAACACCAAACATATTCCGGGTTTGTCTCGTGCCAATGAACATAGTTAACTTCTACGGCTAGAGCTAACATTTGTTGTGCGGGATTTCGATCGCCTTTTAATTCCCTCCGAATCTTAGATGTCACGTTGTAAATTTGTTTACTTGAGGGTTGAGGTTTATCGGGACTTTTTTGATGAAGACCGGTTTTGATGTCTCTAGGTAAAACCGCGGAACTATATTCTTGTCTAACAAACGCTTTCTCATCTTCATCTAAACCCGCATACCCACGATGTCCATCTTTGTACTTTGTCAACGCATGGTTGTGATATCCAAAAGTTTCCGACGTGACAATATTCCAAAGCACCACTCGCTTATTATTAACAAAATGGTAATTTTGCACGGCTCTAATACGAAACCGGCAATCACACTTTTGCGTTTTTAGCTTCTTCTTTGGGTTTTCGGGATCATACACACTTTTACTTCGTCCGTACCTACTACATCGAAAGTAGGAAGCCAATAATTCGGGTTGTCGGCGATTTTTAGACCCATTATTCGCTTTCACCAAAACAAAGCCATTATCCTGAGCGATTACATTACCCCAATCAAAAGCTTTATCCCGATCCTCAAAACATACTTCTGTTACGAATAAATGGTTATAATCAACGTTGTCGCCACCTAAGTTCTCAAACGAATCCTGTAGAAATCATTAAACAAATCGTTTAAACTCTTTAATTTACACAATACGTACAGAATATGTCACAATGGTCTATCCATGGAAGGACCTTAACCTGGACGTTCGTCCATAGGAGGACTTTAACCTGGACGTTCGTCCATAGGAGGGACCTTAACCTGGACGTTCGTCCATACGAGGGACATTAACCTGGACGTTTGTCCATACGAGAGACATAAACCTGGACGTTCGTCCATACGAGGGACGTTCATATTCATACTTTTTACCGTCCTCGACGTTCATATTCATACTATTTACCGTCTAAGACGTTCATATTCATACTATTTACCGTCTAAGACGTTCATATTCATACTTTTTACCGTCTCAGACAAAAAATTTCTATGTCCATGTTCACGAATATCTGTTTTTCGGGAGCTCCAAATACAAAACGAAATCTTATTTTTCAACATTATTATGACTTTAGCATTACTTCTTTAGCTTAAACTCATTGAAACTCAACTATTGTTCAACAAAATTAGGTCTTCAACATTGTTCAAGCAAGAAAATCTAATCTTAAAATGTATGAAATGTGATAAGTTTTACTTAACTTACCACCGATTCAGCATCCGACATTGATTTTAATCTTAAAGTTCAAGTCTTTTACTATTGATGATTTCTTAGTTACATTTTACATGTAAAAGTTTAGGATGAATAGGTTGAATTTGATAAGTTTTAGAATTTTTTTTGAAGTTTTTAGGATGAATAAGTTGAATTTGGAGAGAGAAGAGAGGAAATTAGGAGAAGGAAAAGAGAAGAGAGAGAGAGCCCAAGGGTAAGTTGGTAATTTTTATGAAAAAACGTCGTCGATTCGTAGTAAAACGTCGTCGATAAAAAGAAACCCGGATTCAAATACAGTAAACTTCAATCAAAAGAGGTAACTCAAGGGTATATTAGAACACCCAAAAAAACAAAACCCTGATTCAAAACACCAAAAAGTTTCAGCAATTGTACTCAAAATAACAACATCAAAATCATAAACTATATTATTAGTGAATTCAATCACTAAATTTAAAGTAGAAGCAAGTAATTTCAAGAATTAAAATACAAATATCAAGTGCAAACAAAGGTGGTGATGGTGTAAATTATGTAATATTTGAATTGATTGAAGCAATTAATTGGTTAATTGAATATTGAGATTTTCGTCTTCCGTGACTTTTGAGTGGAACAAATTAAGTTAGGAATTAAACGGTGTAAACTTGACTTCTTATATTTTAGTGTTGTTGACGTGGCGAGAGTTGTTGACGTGGCGCAAGGAGGATGCAAGTTTTAGTTGGTTTTGAAAGTTGTAAATTAGGATTCTCTTTTAATATATTATATAGATGTTATCACTGATGGAATTGGACCTAAAAAAGCCATTCGGGGGGATTTTTGGTTACTAATCCGAATTTAGTAATGAAATGGACTTTTCCGACTGATTGTGTCTGCCTATTATCTAGCCCATCGGTTCGAGAAAGAAAAATAAGAGGATCGACCCCGCCCCGACCGGCAGATGCTGGGTCTCCTCATCCGAAAGTGTCTTTTTTTCCGAAAGTGTCTTTTTCAAAAAAAAAAACGACACTTTCGGAAGCTAAGTGACGTTTATAGAATTGTTTCACGTTTTTACACCCTTTTAACTGCAATTTGTGCTTTGGTCTCACGGGAGACTTAGTGTTTGTTGTATTAGATGTCTAGATTTATACGAAATAGTATGTTTGGGAAAATAGCAGGTTTCTTAAGAGTAGACATGTCAAACGTATAACACCCCGACTTATTTCATATATTACATAATTCATTTCACGAATATATATATTTCATTTCATGCGATTTTCTCATTTTTAGCTCGAGAAAGTCGTTTCCTTAGCTTACGTACCTTGTCGTGAGGTCAAGGTTGCGTAAATCGAGATGGTTAGACGGTGTTGGAGCTGGTCAAGGGGGTTTTTGGCGAGCTAGAGGCGAGCAAGGGGCGAGCAGAGGCGTTCGCGAGAAAGAGAAAAAGGCAACCGAGAAGATCAGAGCAGAAGTGGCGAGTGAGGCACGAGGAGGGCGCGAATGGGGCACGATCGGGGTGCGTGGAGGGTGCGAGTTGGTTGGCTCGCGTGTCATACAGGGCTGTCAGGTCCGAGTTGTTTTGGAGATCGAATTTTCAGTTAAGTATAATAAAGCCCTAATTCCTCATAAATCATTATTTATTCACCCTAAAACATTAAACCCTCTCCTCTCTCTCTTGATCCCCATTAATTCTCTCATAATTCCTTCATTAAAATTCATCAAATTTTTCTTCTTTTTAACCCTAACTCATCTCTTTCTTAATCCATTCGGTAAACCTTGCTTCTACTTCGTTCTTAGCATAGTTTTATTAGTTTTTATATTATTTTATGTGTTATTTATTGTATGCTTATACTATTTGTGATTTTATGTGCTTGTAATCAAAGGAGAAGGTGAGATAAACGAAGATGACACCATCTACGTTGAGGAGGATGAAGAGTAGCTTTATTTTGGCTTAAAAAAGTTAACTGAGTGTAGCCCTAGTTATATTTTGACTAGTATGAGGCCCTAGTATTTGAGTAGGATGTTGTTAATGATGGTTTTGACGTAAAGTTGTGAACTTTGGCATGTTTGATTAAGTTGTGTGCAATTATGTTCATAATTGGAGTCGGCCTCATACCTTTTGAGTCTAGAACCATGTTTAGGCTACTTGATCTCTTAAATATCGTTGGTTGTGGTGTTGTGATGCTTAAAGTTACTACAAGTTTAATGGGGAACCGTGCTCAGGTTGCTTCTAAGCCGAGTATATTTTGCTATCGCTGTAGGAAGGTTTACCACCCGAGTAAGATGTGTATGTGATGGGACACCGATTACTTGCTTTACTTGCAAGAAGCCCGGAAGTCCTCTGAGTGTCCTAAGGCTGTAAAGCCTACTGCTGCTGCTGGTTCATCTTCTGTTGTAGTTCCTTCTACCGTTACTACGAAGCGTAACCCTTCTACTCAGAAGGGTCGTATCTTCGTTATGAGTCGGACTGAAGTTGAGAATCATCCTGACGTTATCATGGGTACATTTCTTGTTAACTCTGTACGTGCTTTAGTTCTTTTTGATATGGGTGCATCTATGTCCTTTATATCCGCTTCGTTGATCGAAAAAGCTAAGCTCACATCTTCTACTTTCGTGGATACCCTCATTTATCTTCCCGCGGGAGAAATTGTCTGTTGTTCTCTTCTTTTCTAGGATGTTTCTATTTTTTCTGGGGAATCCATCTTAGTTGCTAACCTTGTGCATTTTGATTTGTTCGAGTTCGACATCATCTTGGGTATGAATTGGTTGGCGAAGTATGATGCGAGGTTTGTTTGTCGTGATCAGAAGGTCTTGTTGAAAGGACCGTCTAGTTGTGGTGTTCGTATAAGGGTGTGGCTTCGAGGCCTAGTGTTCGTTGGGTGTCTGCTTTAAAGATGAGCAATATGAGGAGGAAGGGTCACCAAGTGTTTTTGTGTATGGTGAAGGATGTCTCTAAGGAGCTGAAGTTAGAGGACATTCCTATTGTTCGGGAGTTTGCTAACGTGTTTCCTGAGGAGTTGCCTAGGATTCCACCTGAACGTGATGTGGAGTTCGTGATCGACTTAGTGCCTGGTACATGACCTATCTCTAAGGCTCCGTATCGTATGGCGCCTGCTGAGTTATAAGAGTTAAATAAGCAGTTGGAGGAGATGATTGAGAAGGGGTTCATAAGACCGAGTGTATCGCCTTAGAGTGCGCCGGTTTTGTTTGTGAAGAAGAAAGATGGTAGCATGCGGTTGTGCATTGACTACCGTGAGCTGAATAAGGTGACAATCAAGAACAAGTATCCTTTGCCACGCATTGAGGACTTGTTTGATCAGTTGAAGGGTGCATGTGTGTTTTTGAAGATCGACTTGAGATCGGGTTATCATCAGATTCCAGTTCGTGAGCAGGACATCCCGAAGACCGCATTCCATTCGAGGTACGGGCATTATGAGTTCGTGGTGATGCATTTTGGTTTGATTAATGCTCTTGCTGTGTTTATGGACCAGATGAATCGTACCTTTGGTGAGTACTTGGATCGATGTGTCGTTGTCTTCATCAATGACATATTGGTCTATTCTCGAGATGAGGCCGAGCATGAGAATCACCTACACCTTATCTTGGAGGTACTACGTAAGCAGAAGTGGTATGCCAAGTTTTTCAAGTGTGAGTTCTGGTTGAAGGAAGTTGCTTTCTTGGGGCATGTTATATCAGGTGATAGTGTGAAGGTTGATCCGTCGAAGGTAGAAGTTGTACTTTGTTGGGAAAGTCCGAAGAATGTGAACGAGATTAGGAGTTTCCTTGGGTTAGCTATCTACTATAAGAGGTTCATGTAGGGTTTTTCAAAGATAGCTAGACCTTTGACTCAGCTGCTGAAGAAAGAGTCGAAGTTTGTGTGGAGTGAAGCTTGTGAGACTGCCTTCCAAGAGCTGAAGAAGAGGTTGACTACCGCGCCAGTGTTGACATTACCTGAAGAAGGTGTTGAGTTTGATGTTTACAGTGATGCTTATAAGCTTGGATTATACTACAACAGTAAAATAAAAAAATTAATTTACTACGGAGTACTGTATATATATAACCCAAAATCCAAAGGTTCTATTGATATATATTAAAATTAAGTGTAAATTCATTTAAAAGTTGAAAACATGTGATGTAATTTTAAAAAAAATACTTCCGTTGTCTTCGTAAATTTTTTACTGTTGCTTCATTTTCTCTCATAAAATAGAGCAAGGTAAACAAAGTTTTAGTACAGATGGAATAAATTAGATAAATTACGTGAACATCGACCATAGTAAATATAATAGTAATCAGTTATGTGACTATCATAATAAAATAATAGCAATTATATTTTTGAATTAATGGTGATACAGAGTAGAAGTGAAGATAGAAAAGTGATAGTTAAAGTAGTATCGTAGTAATAGTAGTAGTAGTAGTATCAATAGCATAATAATAATAATAATAATAATAATAATAATAATAATAATAATAGCAACAATAATTATATATATTATGAGTAGTAGTCTCAATATCTTTTGCTAGATTAATAGAGCAAGTGTTAAATAGTGAATACAAATTTATTATTTAGATGGTCACACAATAAATATATTGTGATACGTCTTACTCAAATAGACAATTATTTTAGTTAGTGAATTATCCATGATATGCGATGGTCTCACATATAACATTCTAAATAGTGAATATGTTTTAATTTTGTACTAATCATTTTATCCTACTAGGACTGTCTAATAAATATTTATTAAATTTGGCTAATAGTTTAAAAGATGAAGTTTAAGGAAAGGCACTATAATTGCAATTTATCTAATTCATCATAATTTGAATATAATTAATAAGCAATGCATAATTAATATTAAAATATTCGATATGTTTTTAACTTCCTTTGTTACTTATTTTGATAAATTAAATAAATTAAATATTTTATTAATTAAAAGTTTTTCATTATAGATAGGCAACTCGGCCTGGGACAAACCCAAAAACTAATACGAGTATTAGATTAAACCCCCTCATACCCGTACCCACCAAGAAAAACCAATACCAATACCCGCCTCACCACCCATGGCGGGTACAAGTTTCCAAACCCATACCCGCCCCACTACCCATGGCGGGTAAACTATTAAAATTATTACGGAGTACAATATGAAATTAATTTAAAATACCTTTGTTTAGGACAAATACTAGTTTAGATCCCGTGCATTGATGCACGAGTCCTGTAGATTTATATTATTGCTAACTAATAAAAATATAAGTAATAAATCAATAGGAAAATAATATAATAATCACTTTACAATATTTTACTACATATATATTAATGAAAAAACAAAGAATCTATATAAAAGATCTAAAATATATGACCGGCATAAATTTTATTTTATATACTTTTCGACATTTAGTTTCGAACAGAAAATATTAAATAAGATAAATATTAAAATAAGAAAGTAATAAATAGAGAATAAATATATTGTTAAAAAAATTTAATTAGCTATTCCAAGTACTTATTTATAACTTTAATATGAGTTATAAACGAAATAATAGAGTAAGTACTTATTTTTATATATTTTATTATAGATATATTTAATGAAAAGTAAAATATTATATTAAAAGAAATAATTAATTTAAAATACATATTATTATATTGTTAATAAAACTAAACTTTTATTATTTTATGTATAACATAAGTGTGAATATGATTATTGAGAAATTATAATCATAGATAATGAATCTAGACTTTAAAACGTAAAGTATGATGAATGATGTCAGCATTGCATTTTGGCGGGAAAAAATGCATAGAATTGCGACATGTGGCATTGATGATGTCAGCGAAAACTGTCATTTAGTATCAACTATTCATTAATTAAAGTTAAATAATACTATAAAATTACTATTTCATGAATAGATTACGATAATATGAAGGGAGTAGGCGGGTATGCAAAATCCACCCCCGCCCCATTATCCATGGCGGGTACAATTTTAATATTCATACCCGTCTCACCACCTGCCAAACTTATACCCAACCCCACCCCAACTGGGGCGGGTGCAGGGCAGTATCCACTTATACCCGTTCCATTGACATCCTATTGACATCCTATTGACTATGATCTCTCTCTCAATAATTAAAATAAACCCTCCCTCAAAGCCCTTTTTCTTTCCTCGACATTTTAGAGGAGTAAAAATCATCATTTCCTTCATCAACAATACCGTGAAACACCAAGGCCCCGGTGTATCAACCGGGTCTCCGCCGTTCGACCACCAAACCGTTTGATTTTCGTCTCGTTTTCTTCCCCTCACTGTCCTCTATCCTCCCATACTAAGTTTGTCCCAAGGTGAGGCCTATTTCTAAGTCAAGTTCGATGCTTTAAGGTTAGGGTTTTGTGGGCTCGGCTTTAAGAGTGTGTTAATCGAATTTATATTGATTCCTTCAAGCTTGTTCCTCTTTTAAGGTAAGGTTAAAGCTTACTTAGCTTGTGTGCGTATTGGTGTGTGAATTGTGTAGTATGTGTTGTGTTCTTCTGAGTGTGAGGTGTGTACGTTTAAGTGTGGATGTGTGGATGTTTGGGTAGGAATGTGTGTGTATGCCGTGAAGGCTGCTGTCCTGTCGTGCTACTGCTGCTACGCTGCCATGTTGTTGTCGTTGAACCGCCATGTTGCTGTGGTTGTATCAGCCGTGTAGGGGGGGACTGTATCAGCTGTTAGGGCTGCTGTATGCAGCATTTTTTACTGCTGTTTGGCCGTTAATGGGGCTGCCGTTTCCAGCCCTGTTTGACGGACGATGCTAGGTGTGTTGGGGCTGCTGTTTGGCCCTTAATTGGGCTGTCGTTTCCAGCCCTGTTTGACGGACGATGCTAGGTGTGTTGGGGCTGCGATTGGGGCCGTAAGTAGTGTTATTTGCTCTGTTCTGGTGGCTGTTGTTGCTGTCATACGTTGTCATAACTACTGCCGTGTACTGGCTGCTTAGCAGCCGTGTAATGACTGCTGTTGCTAACGCGTTTTGAGTGTTGTTACTGCCCTTTTAGACTGCTGCATACAACAGTAATTTGGGGCTGCTGCATCCCTTGTTTTCTCGCGGTTGATGGTTGCATTACGGATCGATGTTGTGATCATGAGAATTACATTCTAGTGTGAGTTGAACGACTAAGCCTTGAGCGTTGCTTTGAACTCGTGCGAAAATTGTGTATCATGTTAGACTTGTCGTATTTGCTTATGACTTGTGAGATGGGTTGAGTTGAGTGTGTATGAATGGTATCGTTTCCTTGCCATGTCGCGAAGTACGATTTCGCGAGTTGATTCATGTTGAATATGAACGATGAAATACAATACTCATGAGTCTATGTTATGCAATTTTATGAGTGAATGAATGCTTGTCTAGGAGAGCTGATTACTCCGAATATGAGCGTATGATTCCATGATTATGAGTGAAGAGCGATAATGATTATGAGTGATGATGATTTGATTATGAGCGTTTGACGATGTTGAAAATGAGTGGAGATGATTTATCACGAGTGATTGACGACGATGATAAAGAGTGAATGCATAGTGATGATATTACGAGTGTATGAGGGGTGTTGGCAAAACGGTAAGACCACCGTGTGGGAGTCACACGGTGGGGTTTTAAAATGCTTGTTTTGATTGTGAAACGTCCGAGTTAGCATATTCTCAATGTACCTCTTAAAGCTTATTTTACTCGATCGTTTTATCATTTAATTTATCTCTACTCCACTTGACACACTTGTATTTATTTAAATGTGGAAGCTAACTAGGGTTTTGTGTCTTGTTTCTTTTGTCTGTTGCTCCTCACCCCGTAGGTTCTCGGACGTAGACGTGCTGTTTGCCGGGACGCTTGGAGGGTTCACGATGTTTTCTTTTTGTCTAGACACCACTTAAACAAGAGTGAAAAAAAAAGGACTAAAGACGATTACGACTGTACGAGTATAATAACCTAAACAAACCCAATCAAGTGCCCAATTAATTTATCAACCAAAACCCCTCCATCTTCACATCTGCTCCACTTTTGGACCAAATTCCACAATTAATTTCCAACCTAGCATGATATGAGCTGAATTGAAAATCAATTCGTGGATAAACTTTTGAAATTTCACAAAAAATAAAATAAAATTGGGCATTTGTTTCTGTTAATCTAAAATGGCGACGGAATCATCTGACGGCGAAGAGGAGGGAAAGTTAGTGGGTGGTAGTAAGCATTTGACTGTAGAAAGCGATCTTAGAGAGATGACTACTAATGCTGCTTGGACTGTCAGTTCTTGTAAGCCTGGTAATGGCGTTAACTGCCTTCGCGACGACAATTTCGACACCTATTGGCAGTTACTCTCTTCACTCTCCCTTTTTTTTTAATGTCCTCATTTAGCTAAAAAATAAATAAATAAAACCGTCATATGCATAGTACGGCCAATTAGATATGTGGGTTTCATTAAATCTATTGACCACTGTATTCATATAACGGTGTTATTTTTGACGCTGCTAGTTATAAAAATTACGACATTTAATTTCAGGTCCGATGGTGCGCAGCCCCATCTGATAAACATTCAATTCCAGAAGAAAGTGAAGTTGCAGGTATATCTGGGGTGTTTAGTTTGTTCCGTTTTTACTGACAGTCTTATATTATTTGGTTTTGTGTTGCTTGACACTTAACTTTTTTTTCCGTAAACTCTAGCTTATTGCTCTCTATGTCGATTACAAGCTTGATGAGAGCTACACTCCTAGTAAGATTTCTATTCGAGTAGGCAATGGCTTCCACAACTTGAAGGTGATACGAGAAATATAGCCAAATGACATTTTCATGCAATAACACGTCGTTGTAAACTACTCAAAACGACTGATATATTGGTGTTGACAGGAAATAAAGGCAGTGGAACTAGTCAAACCGACTGGCTGGGTGTATATACCGATGTCTGGAAATGATCCGAGGTGAGAAATTACGACAAATATTTTGTTCTGCAACTGTCATTTATGTCGCTGTCTGTAGGTTTGTATTGTCCGAGACTAGACTGAGAGTTTCTCTGACTCATTTGAAGCTTGTTAAATTCTCTGATTGTGAATAGTACTTCCTGCATGAGAGTGATTGGAGTTTAGATCATCACCATGTTCTGCACTGGCTCATTCGAAAAAATACTATGGAGTATTACTTTGTACTTCGTATTTCATAGCGTATAAAAATGCATTACTCATGATATTGATGGGTTCTCTATGGTGAAAGTTTGGCGGAGGTTGTGTTGTGTGTTGCACTATTAGTAGTATCCTTGCTGATGCTGCAACGGTTTGTGTGTTCGTTACATTGAATGGGAGATTAATTAGAATGCCGTCTTGATCGAGTTAAACTGAATTCAAACAAATTTGCTTTAGCTACTTTAGTTTCTGAGGTTGAAGCCAGAATTCCTACCTGTTTCCAGCCATCCATGGGAATTCGTTCATTCTAATTTTGCTTACGGTATCTAATGTGTATTTCTATTGCTGTCATTTAATTTGCCTCTTTGTGATCTTCACTTTTGGTCCGTTTGGATAGCAAAATAGGAGGGAAAGGGAGGGGAGGGAAAATGAGGGAAGGGGAAGGAAGGGGAAGGAAGGGGAGAGAAATCAAAACTTGAATGTTTGGATAGCTAAAATTAATGGGAGGGAAGTGAAGGAAAGGAGAATAAAAATGGCTTATTGGGAGGATGAAAGTTGAGGCATGATGTGTATAATGAGAGTCCAATTAGAGTTTTCCTTCCAAATCTTGTCAAAGATGGAAGGATTTCATTTTAGTTTAATGGAGGGAAATTAAATCCCTTTGTTTCCTTCCCCCTCCTTTTCCTTCCTCCCATAAAAGTGTAACCAAACAAAGGAAAATGTATTCTCCCTTTCCCTCCCCTCCCTTTCCTTCCAAAACCTTCAATCCAAACACACCCTTTAAGAAGGTAGGTTTGCTAATCGATTGTCCATCTCAATGACATGTGATCTGAATCAGGATAACCCGAGCGGACCTGAAACAGGAATCGACCTGACCGAAAACGAAACAACCTGAGAATACTTGGAAGTTACAAGGAGTGTACCACTTGAGAATATATATAATCACTGAAATTTACGAGTGATGCTGTTTGTTTAGTGGATGCATACCTCATCGCAGTCTCTAGAACTAATCTATGAGGTCTCTATTTGCCGTTTTGACAGGGAAGTTTTTGTGAATACATTCATGCTGCAAATTGCTGTTTTGTCAAATCACCTGAACGGGAGGGATACTCATGTACGCCAAATCAAAGTCTATGGACCTCGACCGTATGTTCAACTTTGTTTCTTCCTGAAATTCAGTTTCTGTTCCATTTTTCTATCTCAAAAATATCTAATGTGTAAATTTTGGATATGGAACTTGAACAGGAACCCTATTCCATGCCAACCGTTCCAGTTCACCTCTGTTGAGTTCGTGACGTATTCTTCCTTGCGATAGAACTTCGGAGTTTGCACCGAGCTTTTTGCGGTATCAATGTATCATTTTAATCATGCACTAGTGTATTTGTTACTCCTGTATAGATCCATTATAGGGGTTAACCTTTTTCATGATCTATGTGTAGCAATGAGCTATTGACTGGTCAGTCTACTGCTTGTATCAATACATGTATGAGCATGTCTCAACAAAAGACTGCTTTCATTAGAAATGGTTTCAGTTTTTATTTGAGTTTTGATTTTGAATTTCTAATGGGTGCTACCAAGTGAAATTGACCGACCTGATAAGGCTGAACAGAGGAATGAATATGACCCAAAAAGGCAACCTATCTTTAAAATAAAACTCGAATTGACCTAACCCAACATGGACCTATGTAAGTAAACCCAATATAGTCTTGAAACTCAAATTTTATTACCGTTATGTGGTCATCATCAATTGTGAACAATTTTTCTCAGTTTTCATTTTCCACTATGTAGTCTTATTTTATTTTATTTTTTTGAAAACTTATTTTTTTCCTTTTTGTTTTTTTTTGTTTTTTTTTTTTTCCAGAACATAATTATCATATAAATGAGTATTTATAAAAAAAAAAAAAAGACGATTCTTCTTTTTTTAGGGTTTGATTGATTTTTCTTAGCAATGGCTAGAGGTGGCAATCAGGTCACTCGGGTCGGGTTTGGGTATGTTTGTATAGGGTCGGTCATATCGGGTCCTGATTACAATCGGGTCGGGGACGGGTCGCTCTTGAGTCGGGTCATATCGGGTCATTACTGCATTTGGGTCGGGTTCGGTTCGGGTTAGGGTCGGTTAATTTAGATGAATTTGAAAAGTCGATCGGGTTCGGGTCGGACGCGGGTCGATTACGGGTCGGGTTGAAGCTGTTATCAGGTCAATTCGGGTCGAGTTGAAAAAAATTCGGGTCGATTTCGGGGCGGACCATTGCTCCTTAGTCTTTAGTTCTTACTTCTTACTCTAACTTCTTACTACATCCCGGTTGGTTTCAGTTCGATTCGGGTCGGGTTAACTTGATTATGGTAGTTTAGATAGATTTATCAAGTCGGTCGGGTTTGACTGAAGTTGTAATCACTAATCACTTCCCATGTCGAAGTTGGCCATTTATATTGGCTAAGATTTTTTATACTTTGGAGTGACAGATAGTAAAGTAATGAGTGCTCTTTGTACAATGGTCACAAAAAGTTAGGGTTAATTGCCAAACACCACCTTTAAAAAACTTATTTTGTCAAACACCACCTTTAAAAAAAAAACTTGTTAATTAGCACCTTTAAAAAATAATTTTTGTCAAACACCACCTTTTGGTCGGAGTTGACCAAATTCCGACGCTGATTGGCCTAATTAACATTTTTTTCTTCATTTTCATCTTTTTACTTCCCTCAAATTCGAATTATCATCCTTCAAACCCAAAATACACCATCTCAAACCAAAAATTAACCACTAAAACCAAGAAATTCGTCTTTTCAACTTAAAAAAAAGTGCTCCGGTGATCAAAAATGTCGGAATTTAGTTGACCTAAGTCAAAATCAGGCCAAAATGTGGTGTTTGACAAAAAATATTTTTTAAAGGTGGTAATTGACAAGTTTTTTTTTTTTAAAGGTGGTGTTTGACAAAATGCGTTTTTTTAAAGGTGGTGTTTGGCAATTAACCCCAAAAAGTTAAGTGCATTGACAAGTTGCATTAATATTTGACATAATGTCGTAATGTGAGCATATGATTAAACAACAATACAATCAAAATCAAAATCAAAATCAAAATAAGAGTAATAACAACAAAAGTGTTAAATAGTGGTGAGGACATAAGACGTTGTGAGGCGATGAAATGACGATAATTTCACCCCCAAAAAACGCAAAAAAATCACAAAATTCTGCAAAAAATACCAAAAATACTAATAAATTTGCTATTGTTGCTGGTGCTCGAGAGGATTTTCCAATTGTTGAGCTTGGTTCCCATGTGTGTTAAGAGCAAAACAAAGTCCCACATCGGCGGATTAATAGTGAGGTGACATGTTTATAAGTAAATGAGCTACTCCTCCTATTGCCAATTGGTTTTAGGATGGAACCTCACTTGCTTGTGGGCTTGACCATCTCACTTATTCTGTAAGCCCGCTGCGGAGGACTCAACAAGTGGTATCAGAGCCAAAGGTTCGGCCTGGACCGCACCATTGTAAGGTGACGATGTGGTGACGCTCAACCGCCGTCGCGGACTAACCGCCGCCTAGTCCCTTCTAGTCAACTGGAGATGGAGCGGAGTAGCACCATTGTGCGGAGTAGCCTGGCTGATTTGATGCGGAGCAGTATCGGGGTGCAACAGTAAGCACTGAGTGAGGAGGAGCAAGAAGCCAGCCGACACACATGTGGAAGGGGGAGATTGTTAAGCTTGGTTCCCATGTGTGTTAAGAGCAAAACAAAGTCCCACATCGGTGGATTAATAGTGAGGTGACATGTTTATAAGTAAGTGGGTTACTCCTTCTATTGCCAATTGGTTTTAGGATGGAACCTCACTTGCTTGTGGGCTTGGCCATCTCAGTTGTTCTGTAAGCCCGCAGCGGAGGACTCAACACCAGTGTTGTCGAAGGCTGGTGGTCCATCGAGTGTTGATGCTAGAAAGGAGACGAATATTCATGAGGTGATTGGAATTCCTCCGATTAACCTGGACCAATTGGTCATGAATGAGTTAAATGGGGAAGATGCATGTAACAACCTGGTTTTTAGTCGACTTTAATTACTAAGGCGGAAATTAATTAAGTCTTAAACCAGAGTCATTAATTATACATAAACCCAAAATGATACATCATCGTTCAAGAGTTGAATAGAACAACTCCAAGTACGGAAATTAAAAGAGTAAAGTGTTATATATTACAAATCTCTCTTCAATAACTAAAAATAAAGCATAAATGCGTCTCGTGGCCCCATCCAAAATCCAGCTCCTGGTCCACGAACGTCCTGCACAATAAACTATGGGGATGCTCACGAGTGACAAAGACAAGCTATGCTCATACTTACCCTCGATTTCAATTACTTTGGTTTACTACTATCGCTTTATAACTATAATAGTATGATAAAACGATAAACATGCTTAAAACATATAGCATGTAAAGACATATTAGTCATGATAAACATGCGATTTAAAACGATAAATCATATAGGCATGCTATTCAATTAGGAAAGCAGATAACAGATAATATCATATCATTTGTATCATAGATACACAGCAGGATTACAAAGCGATATCGGATCGCAACAAACATACGTATCTTATCATTCTCCTCATGCAGACTCGATTCAATCTCAATGTTGTGGTCTTTAATTTTCAAGATGGTACACACTGCTCTCAATTAATCATACAACAAACAACACATACCGCTACGAGCCTGACCACTGAGTAGGCCTTTGTACTCTGATCGATTGCATCTCACTTCCATAGTGCAGAGGCTTACTCGACTCGTAAACCACGCCGAATACTATAATATTTGCATCTCATCCTCTAGTGTTCGAAATGATTCGAACTTCAGATACAATCTCGTCAAGTGATCTTTACATGTGGCAAGAACGAATGCTAGTGTCGCGTGCAATAAACACGAAACACGGCAAGGGGACAGTAACTGCAGCGCATATGCACATAATGTTACGGTGGCCCTGGTAACTTTAGCGAAATAGAGTGAATTAAACCCTAGTCTAGTACATGTACATTAGTATCCACGTTAAGAATGGGCCACGCTATTCGTAGAGCACCTTAACTCCAGATAAAACGACCATTTCCTAAAGCCGGAGACAAAAGCCTTGGCATATTCAATTATCTTGTCCGGCAATGGCGACCGCGACAAGACTATCTTAAACCCCACTTCACTCACGATTGACGTTCCCTTATCTGAGGCCCAAGCTTGACCTTTTATTTAACTTACTCAATATTCATTATTTATTTGATATTACATATTACATGTTACTAGACTCTCCTAGTCTCAGCGTCAAACGTTTAAGTATTTGTAGGTTTCATATGATCACATAACACATTCGTTTATTATTTGAAGTGTTGTTAATTATTAACGTTTTCAAGTTTCTAAATTGAAACGTTTATTAGTATGTCCAATCTTATTTAAGTGTTTTCATACACTTTAAGTTATTTATTTATTCATTTTCAATTTTCTATACTTAGTAAAATTTTCAATTATTTTCAATATTTTACTATTCACTTTTCACTATTCACCGTATTTACTATTCATCGTATTTTACTATTCATCGTATTTAACTATTTATCGTATTTATACGCATCTTTATACTTAGATATTTTAGTATAATACTAAACTTGTTTTTATTTCCTAAGTACAAATTTTTAGTTTCAAAGTCGTTAGGTTCGTTTTGTACTTAGGCGATTTTTGAAAATATTCTAAAGTCTAGTTTTAAAAATGTTAAGTTCGGTTTGTATTTAGTCATTTATGAAAATATTCTAAAATCATAGTTTTAAAAATGTTAAGTTCATTTTGTATTTAGTCACTTATGAAAATATTCTAAAATCATAGTTTTAAAAATGTTAAGTTCATTTTATGTAAAGGTGATAATGATATTTATTATAAAATGAGATTCTAAGTTAAATTTAGTCGTCTATTTATTTAAGTTAGTGATAGAATCGTGGATGATTCATTTATAGTCCGTATGTCCAAGATCAACAATCCAATAGCAAAGGTAGTATCACACGATTTAATTCTTTTTTATAACGGGTACATATTTTTATCGGTTTATAATAATTCATTTATAATTAAAACGATTTATACAAAAATTCAATTCTAATTACTATTTAACTTTAGTGACTTAGTGATAATTTCATTTTAGTCAAATTTAGTCAATTAAAAATGAAAAAGCCGTGTACAATATATATAACACAAAAATTGATTTATTTCTTTTAATTTCTTAAATCTAACTTATTAACTAATAATTAAATTATATTAACAATAAACTAAAAGTGATAAAAACAATTTTTAACCCTAAAAACATTAGGGATGCCGTGAGCAAGGGTGATGGTGTTTAAATTTTCATTTTTCGATTTTAACGGTTTTAACTTAAAGTCTTTATAATTTAATTATTCTAATTATACTAAAACGGTTTAAACTAAAATGAAATTTACTAAACATTTCATTTATTTTTATGAATAGTGTTTTTCAACACTTTAATTTTCTAACTTTTTAATCTAAATGATTTATAATGTTTTAGTTGATTTAATACATAATACTAACAATATATATAAACAAAAACTAAAAATAAACACAAATTATTAACAAACATAAATAAAAATGGAATCAAAATGAGTAACAAGTATGAACATCAACATGAATAATCAAGAACACACATGAAGAACTCAAGAACAACTCAAGAACACTAATTTCGATTTTAATAACCTATAATTTATTTTCCTAAATTAATTCTTTTCATATGGTAACATCCATTTTAACTAACTTAATCTAACATATTATTTACAAAAATTAAAAGTAAAAATTTAAAATAAAAAGGGCAAAATGCCGAGTGGTATATACATACACATACAATTTCTATTTTTTTCATTTTTAATCACTTTAAACTCATTTTTAATATTTCACATAATTTTTATATAACATTACTACTTAAATAAAACATAACTAAACATAAAAATCATATGAAACATAATTAGAAATGCTCAAAATTAATTTAGCTAATTATATAAACATAATACTACAAATACACTATTATCATTATTACTTATTTATTATCATTTTATTATTCAACACATAAACATATAAGCATATAAACATGATGTTTAACATATTTAACATAAAAATCATAATTATAAAATTAGAATAACAAAACAAATTAATTTACTAAAAGGATAATATAAGAAATAACTAGTCACCTTATTTGGTAAGTTATTGATTATCGGGGTCTAGAATATTATCAAGATCCAAAGCTTCACCCTCAAACCCGTCTTCACCTTCAATTAAACCCGTAAAATATAAGCTTCAAAACCCACTAAATAGCTAAGGAATTATTAGAGATTATTAGGATAATATTTAAGGTTTTATTTATTGTGTTTTAGGGTAAAAATGAAAGAAAAATATAGAGAGAAAATGGAGGGAGTATCTCGGCAATAAGGAGGAGAAATGGAGAGTGTTTTGGACTTGTGAAAATAAGGGAACACTAGTATGTTTTTAGGTTAAGTATATTAGGTTTTGTTTTGGTTTTTAATGAAATATAAAGTTTAATTAAATGAAATTAGGGGACCAAAATATTCAACTCTCCAAAATAAGTCTTACATTACTATTTAGTGTAGACTTTGTCTATTTTGTGTTTTAAAATGTTTTCCTCGAATTTGGTCAGTTTTAAAAAGTCGGGCGTCAAAAGCGATAAAAGTTAATGTGTGCGCGTTTGACGATTTTTCGAAATATTTCTACTTTTAAATTCTAAGACTAAATTATTTATTCTATTATTCAAAAATTTTAAAAAGTATTAAAGAAGTCGAGAAATTTTACAAAACGAAAGTTTTGCAAAAATAGAGATTTTAGAGGTATAAAAGGTTAGGATTTGATTTATAATTTGAAATTAGAAATTGATGGCTAAAAATTGAATTAAATTAACACGGGGTGTTACAAACCTCCCCCCTTAGAAAAGTTTCGTCCCGAAACTTGAATGAAGGATAGGATTTTCACCTGAGATAAACAGCTCGGGGTATTTCTCCTTCATGGAGGCCTCGGTCTCCCAAGTTGCTTGTTCGGTCAATTGACCCTTCCATAGCACTTTCACTAAGGGAACCGTCTTCCGCCTCAGCACTTTGGTTTCTCGTGCTAGGATCTTGACAGGCCTTTCTGAGTATAGCAAGTTAGGCTCAACTGCGATCACGTCGGGAGTAATGATATGACTTGGGTCACTCCTGTATCTCCTTAGTTGAGAAACGTGGAACACGTTGTGAACCTTGGATAAATTGGGGGGTAGTGCTAGGCGATAGGCTACCTCACCAATCCTTTCAAGTACCTCGTACGGTCCAACGTATTTAGGGCTTAGCTTCCCTTTCAATCCGAAACGTCGAACCCCCTTCATGGGTGATACTTTCAGGAACACATGATCGCCGACTTCGAACTCAATAGGTCGGCGATGCTTGTTAGCATACATCTTCTGACGGTCTTGTGCCGCTTGCAGGCGTTCACGAATTATTTTGATGTGTTCGATCTGATCCTGAATAACCTCTGGTCCAGTACCCACGTTATCACTAGCGTCGTCCCAACAGACTGGGCTACGACACTTTCTCCCGTATAGTGCCTCGAATGGAGCACAGCCCAAACTTGCATGAAAGCTATTGTTGTAGGAGAATTCAATCAAAGGTAAGCTTTTCTCCCAGTTCTCGTTGAATTCCAAAGCACATGCTCTGAGCATGTCCTCGACTGTCTGGATAGTTCGTTCAGTTTGACCATCAGTCGCAGGGTGGAAAGCGGTGCTCATCTTCAGTTGGCTTCCCAATGATGCTTGGAGCTTGTCCCAAAAATGAGAGGTGAATCTCGGATCCCTATCCGATATAATGTCCAGTGGTACACCATGTAGTCGGATCACCTCCTTCTCATAAGCCTTAGCTAGCTCTTCAAGGCTCCAAGTGTCTTTGATTGGTAGAAAGTGGGCTGATTTGGTCAGGCGGTCCACTATTACCCAAATTGCATTATTTCCTTTATGAGTCCTTGGTAAACCTGTTATAAAATCCATGGAAATGGAGTCCCACTTTCCCAATGGAATGTCCAAAGGTTGTAGTAGTCCCCCGGGTCGTTGATGTTCAAACTTCACTTTTTGGCAGATTAAACACTTTGCAACATACTCTGCAATCTACGCTTTCATTCTAACCCACCAAAACTTCGCTTTAAATCTTGGTACATTTTATCGCACTCAGGATGTATGGAGTATCGTGTACTATGTGCCTCGTCGAGGATCTTTCTTTTCAACACAGGTACGTCAGGCACACACCACCTTTCTTTGAATCTCAAACTCCCGTCAGGTTTAATCTCAAACCCTTCTCGGTTTCCTGAAGGAATTTCCCTTCTGATTTTCACGAGTTCTTCATCCTCCCATTGTAGAGCTCTTATCTCGTGATATAACTCCTGCTCTGCGATCATTATGCTCAAATCAAGATCGCCGATCGAACCAACTCTAAGTTCATTCTCTTGAAGTCTCCGACAATACCGGTAGGAATTTCCCAAATGTTGCTAAGGGTATGCGTAGCCTTTTCTACTCGTGAGCGCCAAGAACGACGTCGCTTTACCCTCATGATATAATAGTTCAATCTTGTAGTCCTTGATCGCTTCTAACCACCGCGTTGCCTCATGTTGAGTTCCTTCAAGGTGAATATATATTTCAGGCTTTTGTGGTCGGGTAGAACTTGATACTCACTCCGTAGAGGTAATGACGCCAGATTTTCAAAGCAAACACCACACCAAGCTAATTCTAGGTCATGAGTTGGGTAGTTTCGCTCATGAACCTTTAATCGCTTGACGCATAAGCAATGACCTTCCCTTGTTGCATCAAGACGCAACCCAAGCCATTCGAGAGGCGCCATCAGAGACTTCATACTCGCCCCCATCCGTAGGAAGAGCTAAGACGGCGCTGGTAAGCCTTGTCTTGAGTTCCCGGAATGCATTCTCGCACTCGTCACCCATATGAATTTGGATTCTTTTGTAGCGACTTTGTCATTGGTCGTGCTACCTTAGAGAAATCCTAACGAATCTCCTATAGTACCCACCAATCCCGTGAAGTCGCTGTATTTCAGCTTATATTTGTAGGAGCCTTCCATTCTTTCATCAAGGCCGATCTTTGCAGGATCTACCATGACTCCGTCCTTTGATATGACGTGACCCAGGAATGCAACCTTTTCGAGCCAAAATTCACACTTGGAGAATTTAGCATACCACTTATATTCCCTTAGTATCCCCAAAATGATATGGAGGTGTTCCTCGTGTTCTGCCTCAGTCTTGGAATAAATTAGGATATCATCAATGAATACAACCACGCATATGTCTAAGTACTCGTGGAAGGTCCTGTTCATTTGATCCATGAACACTGCTGGTGCATTTGTCAAACCGAAAGGCATAACCTTGAATTCGTAGTGACCATATCTGCTTCTGAAAGCAGTCTTCTGGATGTCAGATTCCCTAACAGCGATCTGATGATAACCTGACCTCAGGTCGATCTTAGAAAACACTCCCGCGCCTTTTAGCTGATCAAAAAGATCGTCGATCCTTGGCAGAGGGTAGCGGTTCTTAATAGTCACCTTGTTTAACTCCCTGTAGTCGATGCAGAGTCTCATACTGCCATCCTTCTTTTTCACAAAGAGAACCGGTGCTCCCCAAGGTGAGACACTCGGTCTTATGAAACCTTTCTCAATCATCTCCTCAAGTTGTTTCTTCAACTCAGAGTTCTACCGTGCCATCCTATGGGGTGCCTTTGAGATTGGGGCCGTGCCTGGCACAAGATCGATAGAGAATTCCACGTCCCGTGCAGGTGGTAAGCCTGGTAAATCGTCTGGGAAGACGTCAGGAAATTCCCGTACTACGTGAATAGCTCCAATGTTCACGCTTTCCTTGACCTCGTTGACGCTGCATAGGAACACTTGGTGTCCTTTTCTTTCTAGCCATTTGTAGTTGTAACATGGAGATGATTTTCGCCCCTTAATCGGGCGAAGTCTTTTGATACGTGACCCTAATCCTCAGAGGATGCTTCGCTTAATTTTCCGATCTCGGCATTCGAACAACGCATGATACTTAGTCAACCAATCGATCCCCAGAATAACGTCGAACTCCGGCATGTCAAAAAGAATAAGGTCGGAAGGAAAGATTGTTTTATGGATTGTGATTGGAGTTTCTTTGAATATTTTGGAACATTTGAAAATTTTTCCGTTTGGTAAAGAAATATTTGCGTTGATTGATTCGGATTTTGTGAGATTAGCCTTTGAAACAAATTTAGAAGATACAAAAGACAATGACGCCCCGGTGTCAAATAAAACGACAGCGTTCACAGAGTTTATAGGAAAAATACCAGTGATGACGTCTGCCTCAGGTGACTCTTCTGCCTCAGCTTCTGTGAGCACATATACTCGACCCTGTACCACAACAGATTGTGGTACCCCTGCAACAGGAGCCGTGTTCAGGTTGTTGGGACACACATTTGACTTATGCCCTACCATCTTGCATTTGAAACAGGTAATTGGTAGGCCATTGCACTGTCTCCCTTCATGTAGTGCCTTGTGGCATATACGACAATTCCCCGGCGCAGCCCTTGGTTGAGGAGCCCTTCCTGCAACCATGGCTCTCTCGTTGTTCCCAGCAGGAACCCTGTTCTGGAACGCAGGCCTCTGAAAATTCTGCCTCTGTTGGATCGGGCGTTGATAACTCTGCTCGAATGAAGCTCGATCGCGCTACCAGATGGCACAAACACCTTCTTCTTCTTTTTCTCCTCGGCTTTTTCCAACTCCAAGGAAGCCCATACCCTGCACGCACACTCGTAGGCTGCAGCAAAAGTAGCGTAGGTGTTGCTGCTCATGTGGGTACGTAGATCGTTAGACATATTGCGCAGGTACCTCTGAGTCATGGCCCTATCGTTGGGAGCGATCGCAGCCCCGAATTTTGCCAGCTGTTGGAATTTCTCAGTGTATTCCTGGAGAGTCATGTCTACCATTCTGAGACTTATGAATTCTTCCTCTTTCTGACACCTGAGCTCATACCCAAAGTACCGCCCCTTGATCTTCTCAACGAATTCGTACCAGGTGAACGTGGCGTTAGGCTCATTAGTCCTGATTACGTTCCACCAGTCATTAGCCTCGGCCTTCAGGTAAAAGGCGGCTATGTTGACCCTATCTTCTGGAGGCGTCCTTGTCAGATCCATGAGTTTCTTCATTTCCTCCAGCCAGTTCGTGAGATCGATAGGGTCAGTAGAACCCGAGTACTCTTGTGGACGATGGCGGGAAACACGATCAAATGCGCTTGGATGATGTTGGCGGTTTGCGTTGTCCGTGGCTATTTCTGCCAAACGGATCAAAGATTCTTCTGCCAGGAGGTGTCTTTCCTCGTCTGTCATTGGAGGTCCAGCCATTCTGAAAGAATTAAGACGTGAAGGAATTTATTAGTATTGCGAGAGGTTAGAAGACATGCTTGTCATCGATAGCTTTTACTTGAAAGTAAATGCAATAACGGCAGTTATGCAAGTAAGCACAGAAGTTAGGTATTTTATTTCCTTGAGATGTAATTTCTGGTTACATCGGTTTTAGGATTTTAAAATGTATCGAGTACATTTTCTTAGGAAGGATATAGTAGGTAGGAGAGAGGGAGAAAGTAATTTTTGTGTAATTGATTACGAATTTAACAGATGTCCTCACTCCGTGCCGTCTGGTACCTCTTCGATGCTTCAGTCCTCGGGAGTTGAATTATTATTTAGATTTTATATCCGAGGATAGTTGTTAGTTTTTGTCAGTCACTTCAGCAAGTAGCAAGCATACGATAGTTAGTGTATTTTATTTTGAGGGAAGTAATTTGATATTTAAAAGCACTAAGCCTATGGTCGGTCCTCAAGGTTTCTACCCATCCTCACACTTTAAAGCGATTTGAAGTTTATTATTTAAGTGATCTAATAAAAGAAAAATCTAATTTATTATTTGGTCCTATTAGTCTATGCCTGACATACAATATGAATGTCTGGCCCAGGTGTCTCTCGTTAGGTAAACATAAATCGCATTAGGCAATTCATATTACTGGCCACGAGTCACTCGATACCAATCAGAATAACCTGGTTTTTAATCGACTTTAATTACTAAGGCGGAAATTAATTAAGTCTTAAACCAGAGTCATTAATTATACATAAACCCAAAATGATACATCATCGTTCAAGAGTTGAATAGAACAACTCCAAGTACGGAAATTAAAAGAGTAAAGTGTTATATATTACAAATCTCTCTTCAATAACTAAAAATAAAGCATAAATGCGTCTCGTGGCCCCATCCAAAATCCAGCTCCTGGTCCACGAACGTCCTGCACAATAAACTATGGGGGGATGCCCGCTGAGCGGACAGTGACTAGCTATGCTCATACTTACCCTCGATTTCAATTACTTTGGTTTACTACTATCGCTTTATAACTATAATAGTATGATAAAACGATAAACATGCTTAAAACATATAGCATGTAAAGACATATTAGTCATGATAAACATGCGATTTAAAACGATAAATCATATAGGCATGCTATTCAATTAGGAAAGCAGATAACAGATAATATCATATCATTTGTATCATAGATACACAGCAGGATTACAAAGCGATATCGGATCGCAACAAACATACGTATCTTATCATTCTCCTCATGCAGACTCGATTCAATTCAGAATGTTGTGGTCTTTAATTTTCGAAGATGGTACACACTCGTTCTCAATTAATCATACAACAAACAACACATCGCTACGAGCCCGACCCTTTGAAGTAGGCCTTTGTACTCTGATCGATTGCATCTCACTTCCATAGTGCAGAGGCTTACTCGACTCGTAAACCACGCCGAATACTATAATATTTGCATCTCATCCTCTAGTGTTCGAAATGATTCGAACTTCAGATACAATCTCGTCAAGTGATCTTTACATGTGGCAAGAACGAATGCTAGTGTCGCGTGCAATAAACACGAAACACGGCAAGGAGACAGAACCGTAAAGCGCATATGCACATAATGTTACGGTGGCCACTGGTAACTTTAGCGAAATAGAGTGAATTAAACCCTAGTCTAGTACATGTACATTAGTATCCACGTTAAGAATGGGCCACGCTATTCGTAGAGCACCTTAACTCCGTGATAAAACGACCATTTCCTAAAGCCGAGACAAAAGCCTTGGCATATTCAATTATCTTGTCCCAAGAATGGCGATCATGACAAGACTATCTTAAACCCCACTTCACTCACGATTGACGTTCCCTTATCTGAGGCCCAAGCTTGACCTTTTATTTAACTTACTCAATATTCATTATTTATTTGATATTACATATTACATGTTACTAGACTCTCCTAGTCTCACACAAACGCTTAAGTATTTGTAGGTTTCATATGATCACATAACACATTCGCTTATTATTTGAAGTGTTGTTAATTATTAACGTGTTCAAGTTTCTAAATTGAAACGTTTATTAGTATGTCCAATCTTATTTAAGTGTTTTCATACACTTTAAGTTATTTATTTATTCATTTTCAATTTTCTATACTTAGTAAAATTTTCAATTATTTTCAATATTTTACTATTCACTTTTCACTATTCACCGTATTTACTATTCATCGTATTTTACTATTCATCGTATTTAACTATTTATCGTATTTATACGCATCTTTATACTTAGATATTTTAGTATAATACTAAACTTGTTTTTATTTCCTAAGTACAAATTTTTAGTTTCAAAGTCGTTAGGTTCGTTTTGTACTTAGGCGATTTTTGAAAATATTCTAAAGTCTAGTTTTAAAAATGTTAAGTTCGGTTTGTATTTAGTCATTTATGAAAATATTCTAAAATCATAGTTTTAAAAATGTTAAGTTCATTTTGTATTTAGTCACTTATGAAAATATTCTAAAATCATAGTTTTAAAAATGTTAAGTTCATTTTATGTAAAGGTGATAATGATATTTATTATAAAATGAGATTCGGTTAAATTTAGTCGTCTATTTATTTAAGTTAGTGATAGTATCGTGGATGATTCATTTATAGTCCGTATGTCCAAGATCAACAATCCAATAGCAAAGGTAGTATCACACGATTTAATTCATTTTTATAACGGTTACATATTTTTATCGGTTTATAATAATTCATTTATAATTAAAACGATTTATACAAAAATTCAATTCTAATTACTATTTAACTTTAGTGACTTAGTGATAATTTCATTTTAGTCAAATTTAGTCAATTAAAAATGAAAAAGCCGTGTACAATATATATAACACAAAAATTGATTTATTTCTTTTAATTTCTTAAATCTAACTTATTAACTAATAATTAAATTATATTAACAATAAACTAAAAGTGATAAAAACAATTTTTAACCCTAAAAACATTAGGGATGCCGTGAGCAAGGGTGATGGTGTTTAAATTTTCATTTTTCGATTTTAACGGTTTTTAACTTAAAGTCTTTATAATTTAATTATTCTAATTATACTAAAACGGTTTAAACTAAAATGAAATTTACTAAACATTTCATTTATTTTTATGAATAGTGTTTTTCAACACTTTAATTTTCTAACTTTTTAATCTAAATGATTTATAATGTTTTAGTTGATTTAATACATAATACTAACAATATATATAAACAAAAACTAAAAATAAACACAAATTATTAACAAACATAAATAAAAATGGAATCAAAATGAGTAACAAGTATGAACATCAACATGAATAATCAAGAACACACATGAAGAACTCAAGAACAACTCAAGAACACTAATTTCGATTTTAATAACCTATAATTTATTTTCCTAAATTAATTCTTTTCATATGGTAACATCCATTTTAACTAACTTAATCTAACATATTATTTACAAAAATTAAAAGTAAAAATTTAAAATAAAAAGGGCAAAATGCCGAGTGGTATATACATACACATACAATTTCTATTTTTTTCATTTTTAATCACTTTAAACTCATTTTTAATATTTCACATAATTTTTATATAACATTACTACTTAAATAAAAACATAACTAAACATAAAAATCATATGAAACATAATTAGAAATGCTCAAAATTAATTTAGCTAATTATATAAACATAATACTACAAATACACTATTATCATTATTACTTATTTATTATCATTTTATTATTCAACACATAAACATATAAGCATATAAACATGATGTTTAACATATTTAACATAAAAATCATAATTATAAAATTAGAATAACAAAACAAATTAATTTACTAAAAGGATAATATAAGAAATAACTAGTCACCTTATTTGGTAAGTTATTGATTATCTGGGTCTAGAATATTATCAAGATCCAAAGCTTCACCCTCAAACCCGTCTTCACCTTCAATTAAACCCAGAAATATAAGCTTCAAAACCCACTAAATAGCTAAGGAATTATTAGAGATTATTAGGGTATTATTTAAAGTTTTATTTATTGTGTTTTAGGGGAAAAATGAAAGAAAAATATAGAGAGAAAATGGAGGGAGTATCTCGCAATAAGGAGGAGAAATGGAGAGTGTTTTGGACTTGTGAAAATAAGGGAACACTAGTATGTTTTTAGGTTAAGTATATTAGGTTTTGTTTTGGTTTTTAATGAAATATAAAGTTTAATTAAATGAAATTAGGGGACCAAAATATTCAACTCTCCAAAATAAGTCTTACATTACTATTTAGTGTAGACTTTGTCTATTTTGTGTTTTAAAATGTTTTCCTCAATTTGGTCAGCTTTAAAAAGTCAAGGCCAAAAGCGATAAAAGTTAATGTGCTGCGTTTGACGATTTTTCGAAATATTTCTACTTTTAAATTCTAAGACTAAATTATTTATTCTATTATTCAAAAATTTTAAAAAGTATTAAAGAAGTCGAGAAATTTTACAAAACGAAAGTTTTGCAAAAATAGAGATTTTAGAGGTATAAAAGGTTAGGATTTGATTTATAATTTGAAATTAGAAATTGATGGCTAAAAATTGAATTAAATTAACACGGGGTGTTACAATGCATCATCTTCTGGAATGCCTGGGGTTTTGGAAGTAATTGAGGAAGAGTCTGAGCATTTATGTTGACTTTAGGTTTTTTTGGTTTTGATAATTGTCAAATATTTATTTCTATTTATTACGTCGCTACTCGGGTGTTCGTGCGTGTTTCTATTTTAGGAACCAAGATCGAAAAGATGAAGAAAAGTCGTCACTGCAAATCACGCTTCGACGCAAGACAAGATCTTAAGAACGATTTTATGTAAAGGGTCGTGTTGAAACTATGTACTTAAAAGTTACAGCAATAATGTTATTCTAATATTAATGTTGTAACGATTTTGCTTCTTTAAATATTTTAATGTAACTTATCTTATTTTCAAAGTGGTATTTTATGCATAATATTTTTCTGCCTTAAATTATATTATTAGAGAAATATAATTTATCATCCTTTGAATTAGATTTGTCAATATCTTGTTTAACAAGATATGGATAAAAATCTAGTTGTGAAATATGTGGAAAATATTATTCTTTTTATAAAATATTTTCATTATAAATTCATATTATTTTATCCATTTGAGAAAAATAAACATATCCTTTTAGTTAAGTTGATATTTGACTCTAACTAAATATCCCCAATATTATCTCTATAGAAATCTCATTTCTTAAATAATAGCTTTTATAAAATGTTAAGATACATCTTCTATTTTGCTAACTGGTTTATCTCCTAAATAATAGCCATGATATAATGCCTAGAAACATTCTTTATTTTATCAACTAATGTATCCCCAAATAATATTCATTGTAATATGTCTAGATACATTCTTAAGAGAAAAGTTAATCACAAGATTTGATTATTCTTTTTTCAACTAATAAAAATTATTTTATACTCTTAAATAATAGAAAATTTTAACAGGAATAATCCATACTATGCCTTTCTTCTCCCAATAATCCAAACTATCATTAATCCCGCAATAATCCCAACTATTATACTTATCTTCTCAAAATGATCCCACTTAAAATTTAATAGGATGCTTAGCTATTACTTCCGATAAAATTGTGGAACCCTTACTTTTTTTATAATAATAATAAAAATAATAATAATAATAACAATAATAATAATAATAATAATTTAAAGTAAATTTTAAAATTTTGTTGACTTCACATTACTATTGTTGTTGTTGTTGTTGTAACAACAACAACAACAACAACAATAATAATAATAATAATGAACAAAATGAGTGAAATAAGACTTCCCCTTTATTTAATTTGTTTTATTGATTAAAAAAAAATTATTTTAACCGTTTTTTCCGGTATAAGTTACCATGGACCATTTTGAGAAGATAAGTATAATAATTTGGATTATTGCGGGATTAATAATAGTTTGAATTATTAGAAGAAGAAGATGTATAGTTTGAATTATTGGTGTTTAATATTCCTAAATAATCAACCAAAAATTAACAACCTACTACGTGCTTTCATATTCCTACGTTATATCATCATGTGGTAAAACAAAAGTCAACTAACAATTGGCTTCTCATTTCACAAAATATATAAAAAGTAGCTTGTTGCTACGTCATTTTCACCAAGTTTTTCAAAATTAATTAAACTCGAGATTTTGCAAAATAATCTTATAGTTATTGTCGTGATTTATTATTCCTTTTGCAAAATTATTCTTTTGATTTTGAAAGCAAATTACTTTGTACTTTTTGTTCTTAAATTCTTATTTTATAAAAAGTGCATTAGTTACAATAAGACTTTCTTCCTCAAATCAAATCAAAATACAATAAGACTTTCTAGACAATTGAATTGTATTTTCATATTTGTTGAGAGACTTGTAACAATTTTGATCACAAAATTGTAGAGATTAATTTCTTGAGATTGAAGAAAGCTTCACACTAAGATTAAGGTTAGTCATTAGTGTTACTCCGTATTAACTATTTATTGTAAGCTAGTCCGGAGTAGGTGCTCTTGATAAATAATTAATAGAAGAAGGGGTAGATGTAGGCTTTTCAATTGGGCCGAACCACGTTAAATTCTTGTGTTCTTTATTTTACGCAATTTATTTTATATCGCTTTATATTTTCGTAAACTTTTTAAAAACGCACAATCCTTTATTCACCCCCTCTAGAGTATTGTTGAGCTCTTGGACTCTACAATTGGCATTAGAGCCCGTGCTCTTGATTGCTTAACCGCTAAAGAGATTGATCCTATAGTCTAGTTCTTTTTAATTTATTTATTTTTCTCTATTTTCGGTCTACTATTTGCTATGTGGGATGTCATCGCTAAAATTTGCTAAAAAGAAATGTTAAAAATCTTTTTGAAGTTTGTATTCGGAGTCGCTACCAAATATTTAAGGAACTTGGAACTTCTTTAGCGCGTCTTAAATCGTACGACGCGGGTCTCAGAATTCAAGGCGCGTCGATATCTATCCTTCTAAGGTTATTGTGAAATCAGAGAGGATTCGGAGTGAACTTACTTTTCGAAAGTTTTGTCAAAATGTATTATTAAAAACTGTAATAAAAAAAGCCTACGTAAAAGTAGTCTTTACTAGTTTGAAAACAAATGCTTAATTTTGATATTTGGGCTAATAGAACGCCGCGTATAAATGCGAATATGTGACTCGGCAAATATGTAAAGTAAAGAATGTGGATTGTCAAAGCACGTTTTGCTATAGGAAATGTACATAAAAATAATAATTCATTGTATTTGAATTATCAAATAAACATTATTTTCCAACTTATGTTTAATTCTAATATTTTGTACTAAACCCTAACTTTTTCATGTTTTAAAAAGACTAGTTGAAACGGTACAATTTATGTCGAATCCGTATTTTAGTCGTAATTTAATTCATGAATGAGAGTTTGCGTAATGTAAAAGTGGCATCAGTTTGTTAGTGATTTTGGGTCGTTGTTTATGCGGTATTGGCGAGGTTTAGACGGATTATGAATCCGAATTACTACAACCGTATTACGAATACGGGTTCGTTAAACCAATATCGAGTTGGGTTAATGTAAATCTTTTGTCCGAGTCTAAAACGTCAAATCCGAAGGTAAAATGTTTACCTTAAAATGCAAAGACCTTTTTTTAGAGAATTTTGTATTGTATTGTATTGTGTTGAGATAGATTAAGAGAGGTGTGTTAATGAGATTGATCATTTTTGGGTCGAATAAGGAATAGGTTGCACGGACACTCCTAGTTTTGGGCGTTCCCGTGTCGGACACAGACACACGTCAGACACACCTCCAAACGTGTCGGACACGCCTTGGACCGTGTCCTCGGTTTCTTTTAAAAACAAGACGTGTCGGACACGGCCCAAGTATGACGGACACGGCCCGTGTCATAGAGGACACCTTATTATGCTTACTTTCCACTTAAAAAAAAAAAGGAAAAAAATTAATGACGAAACTTGGTGGAGTTTGTAATTTGAAGCTTTTGCACTTTTTATTTAGTATGTTAGACTTGAAAGTTTATTTAAATTGGCTTTTCAATTTGGAACTTTGTAAACATTTGATTTTCAGAATAATTATTGACATATTGGTTGTTTTACAACTTTTTGAGTTTTGAATGACCATAATATATATGTTGATTGTAATGAGTTATGAATTCCCTTTAATTTAATATGCATATTGATTTTTTCCTGCCGTGTCCCGTGTCCTAAAAAATCGGACTGACGTGTCCCGTGTCCCTTGTCGTGTCTGTGTCCGTGTCCGTGTCCGTTTTGTTGCAACCTAGAATAAGGGTTGCTATTTATAGTATTTGGCTCGTGTTTGTGTATGGTTGCGGATAAAATCGTCAGTTTACCTCCAGTAAACTGCCGATTAAAAATAAAACCGCTTAGGGTGTCTCTGGGAGCAGAGAAAACCGCCAGTACACTGGCAGTTTTTTGGAAAATCGTCAGTGTATTGGCGGTTCTTTTTTTTGTTTGTGGATTCCTGATTGGACTTGGGCCGCCTTCGTCGTGGGTGATGTATGGTACTTAGTGATGATGGTGTTTGTGATGTGTTTTGTGTGGAGAATCATTTGGGCCAAAATGATTCTTTGAGCTCGGTTTTCGTTTTCGTTTCGATTTTTGTGTTTCGCGTTTCGGTTTTTGTTGTGTTTTTCAGTTTTGGCTCGAAATACAATTGTCTTGTACGATATTGTTTTGTGACGTCGTAGAATTTAGTTTTACGAAAATGTGACTCGGGACACGTTTTGGGCGTTTGGGCTATTTTTGTGTTTTGGGCCGTTTTGTGTGTTTTGGGCCGTCTTGTGTATTTTAGTGGGTCGTTTTTGTGGGTTCGATTTGTGTCGTGTTTCTTGGCTTGAAAATTAAACGACTTAACTAATGCCCTTTTTACGAAATATGCAATTTCAAATTAATGCGTTAAGAATTACTAAAATGTTTTAGACACTTTGTAACGCTTCGTCTATTTATAAAACATGCATACACAGTCCTTTTCGTCATCTAGCTTGTTTTTGGGGGGTACAGATACGGGTATCTGCTGCTGCAAGCGGATTTAACCAGATCAAGATGCACCCGCCAGACCAGAAACATACAGCATTTATAACTAACAGGGGAATTTATTGTTACAAAGCTATGCCTTTTGGACTAAAAAATGCAGGTTCAACATATCAAAGGCTTGTAAACATGATGTTCAACGACCAAATTGGAGACACAATGGAAGTATACACCGATGATATGGTGGTAAAATCGAAGAAAGTAGAAGATCATATTGAGGACTTGGTCACAACATTCCAGATATTAGAAAGGTACAATATGAAACTAAATTCTACAAAATGTTACTTTGGCATGACTACAGGAAAGTTCATAGGGTACATGGTGACAAAAAAAATGGCATAGGCCAGCCCTGAACAAATAGCAGCAATCCTGAACCTGACATCTCCTCAAAGCGCAAAGAACGTGCAAAAACTAACAGGCAGAGTAGCAGCTCTAAACAGGTTCATATGCAGATCATCAGAAAGGTGCAAACCCTTTTATGACCTGGTCACAAAGAACAAGCAATTCCCTGCGGAGAAGCAGAAGAGAAAGCATTCAAAGAGCTGAAGCAGTACCTAACAGAGCCATCACTCTTGTCCAAGCTTGTAGTAGGGGAAACCATGTACCTGTATTTGTCGGTGACATAATTCTCTGTAAGTGCAGTCTTGGTAAAAGAGACTGATGGTCAGCAATTCCCGATATATTATGTAAGCAAAAGCCTTCTTGTCGCAGAAACGAGGTATTAAGTCCTAGAAAAGTACGTACTAGCACAAACTGTTGCATGCACAAAGTTAAGACCTTATTTTGAGTCCCATCCAATTATTGTCAGAACTAATGTGCCTGTTAAGTCTGTCTTGAGAAAACCTAAACTGTCAGGAAGAATGTCCATGTGGCCGGTGAAGCTAAGTAGCCGGTGAAGCTAAGTACACATCACATAACGTACGAGCCTAGGACAGCTATCATATCGCAAGGATTAGCAGACTTTGTGGCAGATTTTACTCCAAGCTTGGAAGAGTATGCAGAAAAAGAAGTGCTCAGTCTGGGCCAGACAGACGACACATGAGAATTATACACTGATGGATCAGCAAATTTCAGGGGGACATGATTAGGTTTAGTACTAAAATCGCCACAGGGGGACACTATAGTACAAGTTATCTCCTGCGAATTTAGCACCACCAATAATGAAGCTGAATATGAAGCACTGGTAGCAGGCCTGAACGCATGCCTAGATATGGGAGTCAAAAAGGTAAAAGTAAGAACCGACTCACTGTTGGTCACCAACTAGGTTCATGGTACGTATGTTGCCAAAGATTCTATAATGTCCTCCTATCTTGGTTTAATCAAAGCTTTATGCGCAAAATTTAACAGTGTTAATATTGAGCAAGTTCCTAAAGATCAGAATGTGCAGGCTGATGCTCTCGCCAATATTGGCGCAACCTTCAAGACAACAGGCCTGGGCAGCATTCCTGTTGTACACTTATTGGAGCCCACAATACAAAAAGCACAAACCAGATAAAGACAAATTTCGTAATCCAAACCTGGATGACAGGGCGAAGTCGTATCACCTTATCAAAATAATCCTACAAAACAACTAACTATAGCTAGCAGCTGTGGATACCCACATCCGTACCTCCCACCAAAAACCCAGTGATGTAACAATGGAATTTTATTGCATGTTTTTACGTTGACTTAAACAGTACTAACTATGTCGAATTCAAGTTAAATGTTTTAAAATGCAAAATGAGGTTTATTATGGGTCATCACTCTTAGGTAAGTGTCCTTAAGATAGTCTAGAGTCTAACTGGTCTCGAGTCTAGGTCTAATCAGCATGTGCATACCCCTTTTACAAACACATGAAGCAATTGGCCCTTTTACATTAACAAGACCCAATTCAATTCTCCTAAATTCCTAAATTTAGGCACAATCGCTAAAACCACCTTTTAGCACTGGCAAACACCGAAAATGGCCTCACGGGTCATCTTATTTCACAAAACATTACAAAATACACCCTTTTCACATTTTCGGTTCTCGGGCCAAGAACCGAGCCCAGTCCCTTTCCTGGCCCGCTTCCCAAGGCCCAGGATAACCTAAACAAACCCTACATCCATCAAACACTTCGTATCTTAGAGCTCAAGCAAGAATATCCCGTATATCCTAAAAGATAATTTGGAAATATACAGAAAAAGAGGACTTTGCCCGCCCTCCCAATTGCAAGGAGCCTTGCGATTAGGGCAGGCTATCGCAAGAGCCCTTGCGATTGCCTCAGGCATTCGCATGGTGCCTTGCGATTCCTACGGCTGGTTTTATCCTCTAGGGTTTCCTAATTCTCGACGAGCCCTCTACTATAAATACATACAACCCCTCCACATACGTTTCAAACACAATTCTCACAGCTAGAAACACCAGCAAACTCTCTCAAAAGCCTCACGCATAAACATCCTTAAAATTCTTCATTTTCTCTTGTTGAATTCTCACCACTGAAGCGAAGCGCTGCCGGTTTCCTGATTCGAGACAGGTAGGTCTTAATCCTAGCATGGATTAAGGTTTTTCTTTACTTCTTTGACTTGCAAGGGTCTACATTAGGCTCACCCCGACTTTGGTACGCGAGTCTGCTTTTCATTTGGCGGCCATGCACCTCGAATACACACCCTATTCGTAACACCTTTCCAAAGTCACATAAACAACTGACCCCTTTAAAATAAAACAAATGGACTTTATTTTATGTATGCATTTAGCAAATCCTCTTCTTGCATTTAAATCACTTAACAATGAATTCGACATTAACTGAACCGTTTTCGTTAACAAGTTAGGCATGCTTAACTGAGGGTTTTAAACAATCTCCTTTTTACATTTGCATTTGCACTTCTTCTACAACTTATATCGCACTTGTACGTAGCGAATTACTTAGGCTTACATATCATTCATTTGCATTGTTGTCAAGCTTAGTAGAGGCTATCTTTTGATAGGCTTTTCCGAAAGATCTTTCATAAAACATTATTTGAACTATTCTTTAGAAGAGTACCCTCACCCAAATCCGAATCTAGTTTCACAATAGCCTTAGACGGATGGGTGTCGACGTGCCTTGAACTCTAAGACGTGTCTTTGAGCATAAGGACACGGAGGCGGGTTCTAAATTTCCCTCATAATTTAGTGGCGGCTCCGAAGCAGTTATTAAAGGTTTTTCTAACTTAATCTTTTTCAACTTTTCGCCCTTAGCAAGACGTAGAGTGGTCCCATTGAACCCCGGTACCTACAGTTGGCGACTCCGCTGGGGATAGGTTTTATTTTTAAAACTAAAACTAGCTTTTTTCTTTTTAAAAAGAAAAACGAGACTCGAACAACTTGAGAACAATCATTATATGTAAGCTAAGCATATTCGTTTAGAGTCGAATCCAGTGGATTCACACACAAACACCCTCGAGAGGTGGTACCAAACGCAGGCGTCGTCCATTCGATGAAGCACGTTCTGGACTAACTTTCCTCTCACCCCTCCACGACTTGCCGAAAAGAACTGGTTTGACCGCCCCAGCGCTTCCTTCGTATCCTATATACACGTTTTACTGTGTAGGCGAAGGGCTAAAAGCATCTGCCAAAACGTACTCAAACTAGTTGGAGGCGTACGAGACTTGACCAAACGACCAAGAGTCATACGTACAAATGCGAGGCTATACAATATAGCCTTTTTCAAAATTCATTTTCATTGCATATCTTCGAAAACTCACTTAAAGTTTTCAAAGACATAAATCAGTCTAACAACTAACAAGCTACACTTTTCAAACAAATAATCGCAGATTTTTGAAATAAACATTTTCAAATTTCCTTTTACAAAACTAGCAAAACCCGAGTCGAGGTTTTCCGACCCAAACTCGTGCGTTTTATTCTTTGAGTCTCGCAGCTCAAATCCTTTTTAACATCTTCGACTTGACTAATCCCGAGTCGAATCCTTTTCACGCATCCAACGTTAGCCTATGACAACATACAGTCACTCCGGCTCGTTGGACGCAAAGCAAAATATTTTATCATCGAGGCGAGCTACGCGCACGCATTCTCGTCTCAAAAACACTCCTAGCTCAAACATTTTCGAAAACCTCCTTCTTTTTCAAACTTAAAAGAGTCTTTTCTAATGAAATGAGCTAAACGAATGCATAAATGAACGTGTCAGTCGGGTTTGTCGTATAGCTGATGCACTCCATGCAAATGTAGGTTTCAACTGGATACTCGCCGCACCAAAAACCGAGTTATCATCCCCCGCAAGAAACGAACCTACATCGGGAGATGTCTGACCTCAATAGATTAAGAGCACTCCGTAACCGGATTAACCAACTCACGAAGGACATTAGCAACTTGAAGGCCTTGTACCAAGCCGAAGTCGAGCGTTTGGAACGACGCACCAAGAACAAGGCCGACAAGCATGTCTCCCTCTACACTCTCGCAACTCAACATCAAAGGGACAACGAAGACTTCATCCACTATCTTGCCCGATGGAGAAATTGCTCGCACAGATTCCAAACCCTCCACACGAGGATGAGCTGATGTTCACATTCATCAACAGTCTACGACCTTCGTGTCAATCTTATTTCTGGGATATCGACATCCGAAGCTTCGAGCAAATCGCTAAGGTCGGCACTGAAATCGAGGAGGACCTTACATTCTGCGTCATGTCCGACTATCCCGGCCATACCCATTTGGAAGGCTCACCAAGATATACCCGTACGACCGACAGTCAGGGAAACCACACCATGGGCAACCCTGACACAACACCCTCTAAGGCTGGAACGAGTTTTGATCCTCTGTACATGTCTTACACCAAAGCATTTTGGAGATTAGTCGAAGACAACTATTTGCAACCGGTCGGGCCTACAAGCGAGCCGCCCAGGCACAAAAGGCCAAGATCATGGAACCCCAATGCGTTTTGTGTATACCACCGAGGCAAGGGGCATGATATTGAGCATTGTCTCAAACTCAAACATGCCATCCAAGATCTCATTGATCAAGGAAAGCTTGAAAAACCCAACGCAAACGGCTGGCCGTCCAACAGGGACAGCCCAACGAACCATACAACCACCGCGGGATCACAACCAAGCGACGATCGAATCAGCAATTTCTCGTTCAGCGACGAGGAAAGAGAATGGCTTTGGCCCAAGCGAACCCAAGATAACGAAACAATCTACCTTACTGTCCCTCAACCATCCAATGAGGACAGTCCTCAGCACGACCAGGCGGACCCCTTGGAATCACCTCATCTATTAAACCATCCAGACCTCATTGCACGCAGCCAACACCCAACGCAGAAAATAGGGACGGCCCAATGCACCTGCATACACCCCAAAAGTGGAGGGGTAAGAGAACGACAGCCGGAGCAGAAACATGGGCAAATCCGAAAAGGAGGAAATTCTTTTAGGATCTAATCCTTTAGGTATCGGGTCATCTGTCGACTCACCTTCTAGTTTTAGCTTAGACTTTTTATTTTCGGAGGCTAGCTCCAGCTCTTCTCCTAATTTGTCAAACAATTCTTCTTCTTTAATGAATAATACGAATAAGTTTGCTTATGTCTCGTCTCAAGCTAAAAACAAACAAACAAACAACAAACAACAAACAAACAATAAACAAATGAATCAAAACAATACAACAAATCACACTAAACCAACGAATGAACAATCGTTAAATAAATACATTGCAAACATCGTGAGAAAACCAACGCAGGACCCAATCATCAAGGACACCCTAACCATCAACGTATGAACCCCCGAAGAACCAAGGGAACTACAACTAGGCGCTTCACTAAGTGAGGACGAACGCGCGCAATTCACCCAACTCCTAACCGAGTTCAAGGACGTCTTTGCCTGGTCATACAAGGACATGCCTGGCATCGAACGAAGCATCGCTGAACACCGCATCCCTATCAAACCCGGTTTCAAACCTGTCAAACAAAAACTAAGGCGAGTACGACCAGAATGGTCCCTTATGGTGAAGGAAGAAATCGAAAAGCAATTACAAGCCGACTTCATCCAAGTCGTCGAGTACTCGGATTGGGTCTCAAACATGGTCCCAGTCCAATAGAAGAACGGCAAAATACGAGTGTGCGTTGACTTCCGCGATTTAAAATAGGCAAGTCCAAAGGACGACTTTCCATTACCACACGTGGATGTCTTAGTCGACAATACCGCTGACCACGCTATCCTATCCTTCATGGATGGTTATGCAGGATACAACCAAATCAAGATGGCCCACGAGGACATGGCCAAGACCACATTCATTACACCGTGGGGCACATACTGCTACACGGTCATGCCTTTTGGTCTAATTAACGCAGGTGCAACTTATCAACGCACCGCGACTACACTTCTACACGACATGATGCACAAGGAGGTCAAAGTATACGTAGATGACATGATCGTCAAGTCCAAAGAGAGAGGTGATCAGATCACCAACCTTCCCAAGTTCTTCACACGACTCCGCCAATACAAAATGCGTCTCAACCCCCAAAAATGCATTTTTGGAGTGAAGTCTGGCAAGCTACTAGGACACGTAGTAAGCAAAAGAGGCATCGAGGTCGACCCCTCGAAAATTAAGGCAATTATAGCAATGCAACCACCCAAGAACCTGGACGAAATCCGAAGCTTCCTGGGTCAAATCCAATACATCTCACGCTTCATAAGCAAACTAACCATGATATGTGAACCGATCTTTAAAAAGCTAAAGAAGACCGACCATGTGGAATGGGACGAGGCGTGGCAACAAGCATTTGATAAGGTTAAGGAGTTGTTATCCAACCCCCCAGTCCTACGGCCACCACAAAAGGACCTACCCTTATCACTCTACCTCACAACAACATCTACCGCAATGGGCGTCATGCTCGCTCAAGTAATCAACGGCGAAGAACATCCAATTTATTACATCAGCAAGAAATTTCTCGACTATAAAACTCGATGCGCGCCCGTCGAGAAAAGTTATCTAGCACTAGTATGGGCATCCAAAAAGCTCTGTCACTATATGCTGGCACATCAAACAAAGGTCTACTAAAAATGGACCCTATCAAGTACCTCTTCGAGAAACCCGTGCCTAGACCTGTCAAAATTCGACCCGACCCGAAAAACCGACCCGACCCAACCCCTTTTTTTAGGGTCAAGACCCGTAAAATTTGACCCGTGACCCGAAATGACCCGAACCCGAAATGACCCGTTAATTTAGGATCAAGACCCGCCCGACCCGTTCGACCCGATGGGTCAAGTGTAATTTCGTGTAACAAGACTTTTTGAACATACAAAATTAATATTTCATGAAAAATAATAATTTAATCTTAACAATTATTACAACCTCAATATTATAAGTTGAAATATCAAAATGATGATGAAAATGATGATTGAAATATTATGAATATATTCATAAATAGACTATTTTAATTTTATAAATTACAAGAATGAATATATATCAACTTTAGTATTACATATGTACAATAAAATATGTACATAATGTAAAATAACAATAAAAGAATTTTTTAAATTAAAAAAATAATAAATAAAAAGGCGCGAAAAACGTATTTTTGACCCGTATTTTGACCCGAAGCCGACCCGACCCGAACCGACCCGTATTTGAGCCGAACCCGTATTGACCCGACCCGTATAACCCGAACCCGACCCGCTCAACCCGTTTGACAGGTCTACCCGTGCCTAATGGACGCATGGCACGATGGACCTTGCTCTTAGCCGAATTTGACATCGTCTACGTCCCTCTCAAAGCAATCAAGGGGCGAGCAGTCTCAGATTTTCTCGCCGAACACGTAATCGACGAGGAACCCATCGTCGACACTACATCATTTCCGGACGACGGAATTTACAACATAAACGAGGAGCAATGGGAGCTATACTTCGATGGTTCATCCAATTACCGAGGTTTTGGAATAGGAATACTCCTCATCTCCCCAAATGGCGAACACACACCCCTTTCCATCAAATTGGACTTTGATGTGACAAACAACGCCGCAGAATACGAGGCGTGGCTGCACGGACTCCAGGCCGCACTCATACTCAATGCAAGGAATTTACGAGTATACGGAGATTCCTCACTAATCATCAATCAAGTATCTGGAGCATGGAAGATACTTAACGAAAACCTCGCACTATACCAAAGCAAAATCCAAGAACTCATCGCCAAATTCCACCGCGTAGAGTTCTGGCACCTGCCCCGCGAAGAAAACCAATTCGCGGACGCCTTATCAAAGCTGGCGTCACTACTAAACATACCCCCGGGAATGTAAACCATTCCCATCGTCCTAGAATGGCGTAGCGAGCCCGCATACATATGCGACATTGAAGCAGAGGAAGAACAAACCGAGCCTCGGTATCAAGCAATAATCAACTTCAAACGAAATGGTGAATACCCACCTAACACTGACAAACGCGGCAAAAGAGCTCTCCGGCTTCTAGCATCACAATTCGTGCTAGAAATGGACAAACTGCTCAAGAAGACACCTCAATGCACACTACTCCTGTGCGTTGACCACAAAAAGGGACAAGAGATCATATCTCAGGTCCATGACGGCGAGTGCGGACCACACATGAACGCTCGAGCCTTATGCAAACAAATCCTTAGGCTAGGATGGTATTGGACAACCATGGAAGCCGACTGCGCAAAATACGTCAAGCATTGCCACAATTGCCAAATTTTCGCAAACGTACAACACATACCCCTTTCACCCTTATATAGCCTTACATCGCCATGGCCATTCTCGACCTGGGGAATCGACGTCATAGGCAAAGTACACCTGGTTGGCGCAGGAGGACACTGCCTCATCCTTGTAGGCATCGACTATTTCACAAAATGGGTCGAAGCCGCATCATACCGTAAGCTTGGCACAAAGGAAGTCGCTAAGTTCATACAAAACAACATCATATGCAGATACGGTATACCCCACGAGCTGATCAGTGATCAAGGCTCACACTTCCGAGGAGAAGTCGAACCACTCCTCACAAAATACAAGATTCAACGACACAGATCATCACCTTACCGACCCCAAACCAATGGAGCGGTAGAAGCTGCAAACAAAACCGTCGTGACCACACAGAATCCTCTTTGCCTTATGGGGATATCGCACCACAATACGCACACCAACGGGGATGGCACCCTACTTCCTAACCTAAGGTATGGAAGCCGTACAACCCGTAGAAATCGAAATGCAGTCACTTCGAATTCTCATGGAAGTAGACATACCTGAAGCGGAATGGGCACGCGAACGATATGAGCAACTAATTCTCCTAGACGAAAGGCGCTTACACTCACTAAGCACAGTTCGAATGTACCAATCACGTCTGCAACGCGCATACAACAAACGAGTCAAACCACGCAACATCAACGTGGGTGATTTAGTACTCAAATCAGTTAGGGCACCATTACCAGTCGATCCAAGAGGGAAATTCAAACCCACTTGGGCCGGACCATACTTGGTTAAGGAAATCCTTCCCGGAGGAGCGGTAAAACTAACCGACCTCGACGGCGAAAAATTCAACCTGCCCACAAACCTCGATCAGCTTAAGAAATACTACCCTTAAGCTCTACACAACTTTGCAATGTATTTCAAACGGACAAACACACGACATACACAAACACGAAATACACTTGGTTTGATTCCATACACTTGGATACGTAGGCAGTCTTACTAAAGACCCAACCGACTCACGAACTACGCCGGTTTGATTCCGTAATAGCACACGGATACATAGGCAGCTTTTTAAAGCACAACCGAACTTCTCTAAACATATGCCTGATGTCTCATATATTTACATACTTATAGCCCCTTGTTCGTAGCGTCTCTTTGCGATTCTCGTGCTTTTATTTGCGTTTCAGCTCCTATTTCTCTCCGTTTTGGATCTGCTGCATTTTTGTGTCCATTTTGCAGGTACACGCGCTTATTTAGAGTATAGGAGGCTGGTCGAGAAGTTTCGGAAAGTTTCGTGAAGTTCCGTGAAGTTTTGAGGTGATTCGAGTTAGTTTCGTTGCGTTTCGCTTGCGTACGAGCCTCGTTTCACTAAATGAAGGTGTCCCGGGACCTTGGGTCGGGATTTGAAGCTCTCATAATCATCCCAAGACTCGTCCCTACTCATGAGCCTCGTCCCTATGCCTTGGGACGACAAATATTGCAAATTTAGCTGAGTACAAGAAGTGGCAAAAACAACAAAAAAACTGAATCATATGGGATGAGCATCCCGTAGCCAAGGGATGGAGCAAGCTGGTGGTCCCGGACGGGACATGCTTCCCAGAGGTCAGGGACGGGGTGTGACGCCTCGTGTGCTTAAATTAGATCGTCTATTTGAAGGCCTAAAACATCATAACTTTGCACGAATTTTTCTGAGCATTCTAGGAACACTTTAAACTAGTTTCTCTCCAAAACTTAGGGTTTAAATAATTTTCCTTCTTGTAATTTCAATTCCCGACTCGAGTACGTTGTTTTGATCATCCTATTTCGGTTTTGTTGCTTGAATTCATCTTGTTCTTCTTGGATTTCTGATTAGGTATTGTTATATATTTCTCTCCTTTGTTTATCATTTCATCTTATATCATTGTTGATCATGTTTTCATCCATTGTTATTGCTTTTGTTGTCATTTTTGCTATGTTTTAGTTGTTCTTCATCTAGGGTTGAAGGGTGATCATGGGTGAGTAGTCTTCGATGATTTTGGTGATGTTTTGATGAGGGTTTCGTTTGTGTCTCTGGTTATCTTGTTATGTTTGTGTTCGTTGATCCTTTGGCCAAGGTTTTGCGAGCGTTTGCCACCCTTAGACTTAAGACCGAAAGCCTAGTTTAAGGTAGGGCACGAGATTAACCATTAGGACCCTCACTTGTAAGTTGCGAGAGCCCGCATTTGAGACCTAGAGGACGCTTAGGACCGAGTGGCCGAGCCTATTCCTTAGCACATGCGATTCCCCACTCATTTCTGTCACCATCCTTCATCCTTGCTTTACCCTTGCTATCCCCGATTCCCAAGACTTTTTTTCCCCTAAGTTTAAACCCTTACTCTTTTGCTCTAGTGTTTAGTAACCAAACCATATTCGAACCGAGACTAGAATCGTTAAAAATAACCAACATTACGACCATCTCCCTGTGGATTTCGACCCGAGTTACCCTAGCTACCCTAGCGTTGAGTTTGGATTTATTTTTGATTAGGTGACGCGACAAAGCCTATCAAATTTTGGCGCTGTTGCCGGGGAGACGGCTTTTGTTTTTGTTGTTATTTGGTTCTTTTCTCATTGTTACTCTTGTCTCAAGGAACCTCAATTCCTTGAGGCCGCTTCTTACGTCTACTCGAGTGTTGTGCATGCCCAGACAAACGCGTACGTCTCAAAAAGGCTTGGCAATTCAGTTTGATCCGGAGCCGGAGCGTACATTTCTTAGGCGCAAGAACTTGCTAAGGGACTTGGAAGCTGTTACTTCCCCTTCTACTTCATCTCATAACCAACCCGAAACAAAGAAAATGGTGAAGCTATCCGATCATTCAAAGCCTACCGCCGCTCAAATTCCTACGGGCAATGCTATGCCCAATATTGCCGCCAACAACTTTGAAGTAAAGCCCACGTTCATCAACTTGACTGAGCGTAGTCAATTCGGAGGGAGCCCCGGTGAGGACCCTAACCTTCACATTCAGAATTTTTGTGATTATTGCTCTACAATAAAACAAACCGGAGTGACCCAAGATCAAATCCGGGAGATGCTCTTCCCGTTTTCCCTCCGAGACAAAGCCAAGTTGTGAATAAATTCCTTGAACCGGGTTGCGCTTGCTATTACCGATTGGAACTCCTTGGTCTTGGCATTCTATCAAAAGTATTTTCCTCCGGAGAAGACCGCCATGCTTAGAAGCCAAATTACGAGCTTTAGGCAAAGAGGAGATGAGAGTTTGTTTGATGCGTGGGAGCGCTACAAGGATTTCCAACGCCAATGTCCTCACCATGGCATGGACAAGTGGTTTATCGTGATGCAATTCTATAACGGTCTTTACAACGAGTCACGCCAAGTGCTTGACTCGGCGGCGAATGGTAGGTTCGACAACATTGACGTCGATGAAGCTATGGATACGATCGAGGCCATGGCGATCCATAATGCGCAATACGGGAGCTCTAGGAACATTCCTAGGAGCGGAGGTAAGAACGATGATGATGCGGTGGCCATGCTTTCGGCTAAGATTGACGCTATGACCGCGATGATGATGAGCGAAATGCGAGCGGGTGGTAGTTCTTCAAATGCTAATGCACAAACGGTAGCTGCGATGCACACTTCTCATGACGTGCCTTGCAATTCTTGTGGCATTTCCGGTCATTCTTCTCATGAATGCCGAGGTATGTATCCCATTCATGCTTTTCAATCCCAACAAAACAACCCGTACTCTAACTACTACAATGAGGGTTTCAAAAATCATCCGAACTTGTCATACAAGAGTCAAAACGTTTTGAATCCACCACAACAACACCAAAACAGCCCACAAAACTATCCTACACACAATGCTTCACAAAATTTCAGCCCTTACAATAATGCCCCAAGACCCTACAACCCTCCGGGCTTTAATCGCCCCAATTTTCAATCACAAATTGCTCTGCCACCGGTACAAGCCGCTCCGGTCCCCGATCCAATGAGTGAAATGCGAGCCATGATGATGCAAATGGCTAAGACGCAAGAGACGATGATGGCTCACATGCAAAAGAGCGATCAAGCGAAGGACGCGGCCATTAAAATGCTCAAAACGCAAATGGCTCAACTTGCTTCCTCAAGTTCTCAAAGGAAGCCGGGTTCTCTACCATCGCAAGGCACTCAACCGCAACAACATGAGTCGATCAATGCCATCTCTTTGAGAAGCGGAACAAGCTACGATGGTCCTCCTATGCCTACTTATGATGCTCCACCCGCTAAGGTGGTAAGTGAGGTAGACCCTTCCCTTTTTCCTAACGATTTTAGTGCTCCTAGTGATAATGGTGCAGGTACAAAGGGAAATGGAGCTGAGCATGGAGGAGGGGCAGCCGTTGGCCCCCAAGGAGGGCTGGCCGTGAGTGGTGAGGGTGGTGGTGCAACCGTGGAGGGTCATGGTGAGGCCAAGGAGACGCAGCAAGTTAAGAGCAAGCCTGTCGAGCCGCCAATTCAAATCAAATTACCATTCCCGAGCCGAGTGGTAAAGTCAAAGCTTGACACGCAATTTGGTAAGTTCATGGAAGTGGTAAAAGACTTGAAGGTAACTGTTCCTTTCACTGAGCTTGTTACACAAGTCCCTGCGTACGCTAAGTTTCTCAAAGACATACTCACTCGTAAAAGATCGTTTAGTGAGGTGGAGACTGTGGCTTTTACTGTGGAATGCAGCGCACTTTTACAAAACCAGTCTCCTCCTAAGCTAAAGGATCCGGGTACTTTCTCCATACCTTGCAGGATTGGTACTGTTTCTATTTCTAACGCTTTATGCGATCTAGGTGCAAGTGTAAGCGTTATGCCTTACTCCGTATGCGAGAAACTCAACATGGGCGAGTTAAAAGTAACTAATATCACGCTCCAGATGGCGGATCGTTCCGTCAAACGCCCCTAGGTGTTTTGGAGGACGTTCCTGTCAAAGTGGGTAAGTTTTTCATTCCCGTCGATTTTATCGTTCTTGACATGGCCGAGGACTCCCAAATTCCTATCATTTTGGGTCGGCCTTTCTTGCACACTGCTGGTGCAATCATCGACGTCAAGAACGGGAAATTGACGTTGGATATAGGAGGTGATAAAGTTACTTTCAACCTTTCCAATGCTTTAAAACGCCCAATGTTGGAGGAGCATGTCTTTGCTGTCGACGTTATTGATGATTGTGTGACCGAGAACTTACATAGAGTCCTCGAGAGGGACCCTCTTGAAGCTGTGCTCTGTTGTGATGCGTTTGCAGGTACTTTAGGGAGGACTTACATAGAGTCCTCGAGAGGGACCCTCTTGAGGCTGTGCTCTGTTGTGATGCGTTTGCAGGTAATTTAGGGAGGATGGACGAGGGTAGAGCTGTGACCAAGGACAAGTTGAGTGCTGCTGCGCGTGTTGCTCGCCGAGTGGATGCTGTTGACGATGAGGATGGCCGAAATGATGAAGATTATGGAGATGGATATGACGACGATGAGGATGATGGAAGTGGGTTCGTCTACGACGCGACCCATGGTTGGTGGTACTTCTAGTACCCTCTGCTGAGCCCCCCGTTTATGCTGGTTTGGGGGGGGACGTTTTGCTTTGTAAATATCATGTATGTACTTTGTTCTTTTGAGACTTTTGCGTGTTTTTCTCCCTTATTTTAAGGTCCCTGGTTGATGTACTTTAGGACACATTGGGGACAATGTGTTGTTTGGTTTGGGGGGAGGAACGCTCTGCTTTTCGCTCTGCTTTTCTTTTTGCATTTTTCTTTTTGTTTTTCATTTTCCATAAAAATCACAAAATCCAAAAAAATCTGAAAAATTCACAAAATCACAAAAAAATCAGAAAATTCTCAAAAAAAATCCAAAAATACGTATCCCGTTTCGTTGTTGCGAGCTTGTTTTGCCTTGATTTTTCCCGACATCCCTTCCCTTGTTTGCTTTGAGCTTTGGCATGATTTTACTTGATGGTTTAGCGCTACGGGGATGTTGAGGGCGTTTGCAGATGATGGCGTGCTTTTACTTTGTTGGCTTTATCATTTCCGGACTATAGCTACTTTTTTGTGAGGTTTTTAGCCTCCAGAGGCCAGTTCATCTATCTCGGTCCCCGTGCTTATTTTGTGAGTAGTTCTCCTCGTGGGGTGCGTAACATTAACGCGCATAAGTGTGGCCCCTATCCCGTGTTCCTCGCGATTTTGTCACTTGTTTATGCATATGAGGCTTTAGATGTTTTCATTTTATTCACCTTGTTCTTACATTGCTTTTATCCTCTCATATATGATCCTAATACCCCTTATACACATGAGTTTGCTAGCTACATTGCCAAATAGCCTACCCTAGCCTTGCTAGTGACCGCTTTTTGCTTACTCTTGTGCTTGTCCTTTGGGTTGTGATCATTGCTACGACTTGCTGATGTTGTTTGCTTGGAGAGTGTTGGTGAATATGAGTTAGGATTGCTGTTTCCCCGACCTTTGATGAGGTATTTTCGCAACTAGTGAGTGTGCTCTTTGCTCAAGAAAAAAACAAACACAAAAATCAGAAAAATCAAACACAACAAAAATACAAAAAAAGAAAGTGTGTGCACAAAATGAAGAAGTTGTTGTTGTTGTTACATGAGTGAGCACTTGTAATCGTTTTCTATGTTGCGATGATGTGTAGAGGAGACCGATATGCTGCTTTCGGTCCGCTTATATTGAGAGTTGGGTTCCGTTTTTTGTTGGACGAGCACTTGAGTAGTATTAGTGGTTTCTAGTGGCTTAGCTCCACGATTCCATAATCATTTGTCCACCTTCTTACCCTTACCCTCTCTTTAGCCTTTGCACACCTCATTTCCTATGTAAGCCCTCATGTTTGTTTCTTTTTTTGTGACATTATTGTGTACGGAAATGCGAGATTTGGTCCACATTCGATTGCGGGCGTGCTTCCACTAGTCGAGTAGGTGAGTGTCATCACATATATCACCTTGTTTATCATTTGTGCTAGAGTGGAAACCGCGAGAGGTCCGTGATTTGATTGCTAGAGAGCCTTAGTCTAAGCCATGCTATTTCATTCTGCGCCGTCTTGTAATTCTCATCCGTTAGCTTGCTATTTCCATACGTCCCATGTTGCTTCGGGATTGATTGCCATTTGCATAAGCTGCTTGCGGTTTGGTGATTGTTGGGGAGTTTTCTTTTGCTCGCTTTGTCCTCTATTTTCTGTCACGCTTGGTTGCTTGAGGACAAGCAACGGTTCGGTTTGGGAGAGTTTGGTGTCTCATATATTTACATACTTATAGCTCCTTGTTCGTAGCATCTCTTTGCGATTCTCGTGCTTTTATTTGCGGTTCAGCTCCTATTTCTCTCCGTTTTGGCTTTGCTGCATTTTTGTGTCCATTTTTCTGGTACACGCACTTATTTGGAGTATAGGAGGCTGGTCGAGAAGTTTAGGAAAGTTTCGTGAAGTTTCGTGAAGTTTTGAGGTGATTCGAGTTGGTTTCGTTGCGTTTCGCTTGCGTACGAGCCTCGTTTCACTAAATGAAGGTGTCCCGGGACCTTGGGTTGGGATTTGAAGCTCTCATAATCATCCCAAGACTCGTCCCTACTCATGAGCCTCGTCCCTATGCCTTGGGACGACAAATATTGCAAATTTAGCTAAGTACAAGAAGTGGCAAAAACAACAAAAAAACTGAATCATACGGGATGAGCATCCCGCAGCCAAGGGATGGAGCAAGCTGGTGGTCCCGGACGGGACATGCTTCCCGGAGGTCAGGGATGGGGTGTGACGCCTCGTGTGCTTAAATTAGATCGTCTGGTTGAAGGCCTAAAACATCATAACTTTGCACGAATTTTTCTGAGCATTCTAGGAACACTTTAAACTAGTTTCTCTCCAAAACTTAGGGTTTAAATAATTTTCCTTCTTGTAATTTCAATTCTCGACTCGAGTACGTTGTTTTGATCATCCTATTTCGGTTTTGTTGCTTGAATTCATCTTGTTCTTCTTGGATTTCTGATTAGGTATTGTTATATATTTCTCTCCTTTGTTTATCATTTCATCTTATATCATTGTTGATCATGTTTTCATCCATTGTTATTGCTTTTGTTGTCATTTTCGCTATGTGTGAGTAGTTCTTCATATAGGGTTGAAAGGTGATCATGGGTGAGTAGTCTTGGATGATTTTGGTGATGTTTTGATGAGGGTTTCGTTTGTGTCTCTGGTTATCTTGTTATGTTTGTGTTCATTGATCCTTCGGCCAAGGTTTTGCGAGCGTTTGCCACCCTTAGACTTAAGACCAAAAGCCTAGTTTAAGGTAGGGCACGAGATTAACCATTAGGACCCTCACTTGTAAGTTGCGAGAGCCCGCATTTGAGACCTAGAGGACAATTAGGACCGAGAGGCCGAGCCTATTCCTTAGCACATGCGATTCCCGACTCATTTATGTCTCCATCCTTCATCCTTGCTTTACCCTTGCTATCCCCGATTCCCTAGACTTTTTTTCCCCTAAGTTTAAACCCTTACTCTTTTGCTCTAGTGTTTAGTAACCAAACCATATTCGAACCGAGACTAGAATCGTTAAAAATAACCAACATTACGACCATCTCCCTGTGGATTTCGACCCGAGTTACCCTAGCTACCCTAGCGTTGAGTTTGGATTTATTTTTGATTAGGTGACGCGACTAAGCCTATCAATGCCCAAAGCTTAAAAAGGTCGAGGGCGATGCACTCACAAAATGACACGCTCAAAGCTTAAAAAGGTCGAGAGCACAGTCAACACAAAAATACAAGTTTGAAGCTTAAAGAGGTCGAGGACTTAGAACAAAACACATATCCAAAGCTTAAAAAGGTCGAGGATAAACATAAACAAAATAAAGCAAATGAGACGAGACAAAAGGCAAACACTTTCTTTATTAATCTTAATTTTGAAAAATGTTTACATTTTAAGTAAAGAGTTTAAAACTAGCTTTGAAGCTCCTTTTTATTCATTGAACAAATAAATAAACAAAATTCTTTGAATAAAACATTTAAAATCTAAGTGTCCTTCCTACGGCGCTTGGGATTCTTGTCTTCATCTTCGTCCCTTGAAGCATCTGCACTAACAATCACCGAAGCAATCACCGGGTTCGGCGCAATCCTCTCGAATCCTGCGGGCTCGACAGGGTCTTCTTCAGCTACATCCTTAGTCCTCTCGCCCAAACGGTCCTCCACAGTCACCTTCGATCCGAGTCGTTCCATAACTGGCTTGGACGAAGACGCTCCCGCACTCGAGCTCGCCAAATCGCTGTAGTCTCGCCTTCCTTGCACCGCTGCATGCGTCAACGACGGCCTTGGACTCGTCCGTTCCCGCCTTCGTATGTTCTCCCTGTCACGAGGATCTTGACAAATGCACCATCTCCGATAGAAGTCAGAGACGCGTGTAGTCTCCGAACCGGCTGGCCTAGCCCAAGTAACTCGGTCGGACCATCCTCGCGCCCATGCATCAATCATTTGGTTGTTCAGAACAACTGACTCGCGAATGCGAGTATCCTCCGCAGGAATAACCTGGACTTGACCGATCTGCCTCCTCAGCCGATGAAGGTGGATCCATACACCTCGCTCGAACCTACACAACATAATTCCGTTAGCAGCATCCGTAACCGATGGTGCCGTGATGTGTCGAATAGACCACCACGACACGACCCACCTAATCGTCTTCTCTCGAACAAACCCTTGGAAGTAGTTCATTGAACGCTCCCGAGGCACAGCCCATTGAAGAGTGCGAGTCGTCAACCCGGCCGGCTTGTACGATTCACCCCCAGGTGGAGCCAATACGCGCAACCGCTCCATCAGCCAAACCTGCAAAATCCTAGCACAGCCACGGTACGAGCTTAGACGATTCGCATGACGATCGTCCAAACCCAGTATAGTCTCGGCTAGGATCAAAGCCGAAGGATCATGGCCCAGCTCCATTTCCTCCATCACTCGCGCATACCGTGCATGGCCATGCATGCCATCGTCCATCTACCCAGCAAAGCTGTAATGATGTAGCAAGCAAAACCCAAGGGCTCCTCCTAGAGCGGTCCGAAATACTCACATCATTCAAGTTCATTTAACGCTCACACAAACGTCGCATGTTCACAATACCACCCTCGAACAACCCTTCAGCTTGAGCATTAATCATCGAGAGATACTGTCGCAATCTCCCATTATAGCCAAACTCACTCCTAACTACTACGGGGGTAGTACGGTTAGACCATCCCGCAATAGCTGAAAATTCCTCTAGCAACGGACACACCTTACCTCCCTGGAACCTGAACACATGCACTCTAGGATCCCAATAGTCAAGACAAGAGTCAAGGAAGTCCACCTCGACGCGCATTTGCCTAAAGCCAATGAAAACACCCACACCAGTTGTGTAGAACGCCTTCTTCTCCGAGTCACTAAGAGAGGATGTCCACTTCTTCAAAAGACCATCAAAATGGTCCATCTTGTTAAAACAAAAAAAATATTCTTAAAAATACTAAGCTATTTGAGAGAATACAAAACAAGCAAAGAAAATAAGCTAAATTGACTGAGGCTTCTAGCTCGCAATCCCCCTTCTTATATAGGACCACAAAATCTCGAATTAGGAAAATTCGACGATAGAACCGGCAGTCCAAGCCGCAAGGCACCTTGCGATTGGAGGAGCCAATCGCAAGGCCCCTTGCGATTACCTGCCCCATTCGCAACACTCCTTGCGATTTCAAAGGGCGGCATTATCCCAGATTTTCCTTATCTCCGACTTTCCAAATCTTATTTTACATGCAATTTCGACGTACATCTTAGTTGAACTCCCTAACTCGGGCCTAATTACATCCTATTAAACATGGATCCTTCACTAGCTACGATGACCCAATCTTACACACATCAATTCGCAATTCGTGAAGCTCATTTCGAATTTTAAAAATTTAATGAACATTTTTACACGCACTTTTCAAAAAAACATTTTGAAGCAAAATCTCCCAATCGGGAATAATTTTCCATTTTCGAGCGTTCTAGCCGCTAACTAAACAGGTACGGTACGAAAATGCACGAGAAATAGGCAACAAGAAGCAACTATAATTTCAAGCTACAAGTCATGTAATAACAGGTTAATTCTTTCCTTATTACACATAATCACCAAGACAACTATGGGTGACGACGACGGTACTCGTCGAGATCTCTCTGAAGCCGGGCCACCTCCGCCCGACTCTGACATAGCTGGGCCGCTTGCTCCGCCCAGGCCATCCTCCAGCGATGGGCTGTCCGCCACAACTTCTTGTGGACATCTTTCGCAACCTGCACGACACAAGACATTTTCAGACACTTTATTCCATTTTGCCTTAATTTCGCTACATTAAGACAAACTACGGGGGGTAATTTCAAACACAGACATTTTACTCCATTTTGCCTTAACTTCGCTACATTAAGACAAACTACGGGGGGTAATTTCAAACACGTACATTTTTTGCTTCATTTTGGCTTAATCTTACACTAAATTAAGCCAAACTACGGGGGCAAATTTCAAACCTACGCATCCTACCTCATATCGACTTATTTTCACACCAAATTAAGCCGAACTACGGGGCAACACTTCAAATTAACACTCCTACACTTAGACTCTTCATTTTGACTACAGTTTCACATCAAACCACAGTCAAACTCGAGGGAGTAACACAAAAAATCTGCCTACACTTAAGTTTGCCCTTCGTTATTCCATAAACTCGGTCAAACTGGGGGCTCTACATAGATATACAAATGAAGAAGCCATACCTTTTTCACCTTATCGCCCCAACCATCTATCCCTGCATCTGTGATCACCGGCAGGTATTCAGGCACGTGGAAGGTCTCCCGTGAGCCGGCGTTGTCCCACTCCACCGTCGTAGGGAAGTCTGGGGGCTGGAACGCCAAGTCAGCGTCAGGCACCTGCAACATGAAACACGACAACGAAAGTTAGGGTAAATTTTTCAAAACTTTTTACTCTACACAAGAACGAAGCATACCTCGATAGGCCCGCTGGCAAGCCTACCCCAAGCAAACTGCGCGTAGTCCAGCTCACGAAGAAGGAGACTCTCCGACTCCCCCTCAAGATGCAGCCGCCTCTGCTGCTGACTAAAGGCCCGCGTCTCGAAAAGAACCCTAGGTGGATCGAGAGGCACAATGAAGTCAGGATACCTCGTCTGAGCCACCAGGCGCTCACCCAGGTACCAAACATACCCATACAGCGTAGCCAAGTGCAACCGCTGGGCGACACGCTCCCGAAAGCGCGCCCACAACCCATCAGGAACATCTAAGTAATGCTCCCAAGGACGCGTACGGAACTACAACAAAACACATGTCAACACTTTTAAGCAAAATCATCTCAGTACACGCTATTTAGAATGGTTCAAGATATTACACCGCCACTCCTCACCGTTCACCGACCCAACAAAGTTGTATGCGTCGATCCAAACCCAATACGGCTGCAAGTACCCCACGTCCACACCGCAGGATACTTCTTCTCCATGGCAACAGCCGGCTCAGGGAGGAAGAAAGGGAAGTAACTGTAGATCCAGCACTACACAAGAAACATATACAAGTTAGCATAGATACAATACAACATAAAGCAAATCAACTCAAAGCAAGAACAACCTACCTCCATCAGCAAGCCAGGAGACACAAGGGGAATCCTAGACCCCTGATCCATCTTTCGTGGCCTCACGGCATCCATGCAGAAACGGATGCACAAGCCCAAAGCCGGAGATACCTGTGGAAAAATATCTGTATACATGCCCTTTAACCATCCAGGATTATAATGAAATTCAAACTATATGATTAATAGTCATAAAAGAAATTGCATAATTAAACTAAAGATTAATAAAACAACCTTTAGTCCTTGCTTTAATGGCCTAAGATTGAATATCAAATGTATGATATCTCCTAATAGTTGCACCCAAGATTGTTCAAGATATGCCTTGATCTGTGCTAGAAAACCTTTTAGAGAGAAAACTATTTTTCTTGATTTGGTGTATGTGAATTATGATTGATTGAATTTAGAGAATTAGGTTGAGTCAAATAACTCCCATATATACTCCTATCCATGGCTCCCTTTATTAATTTTGGGGAGAAATTTTCTTTCCAAAAATTACTTTCCAAAATCTAATAACTTGTTGATCAAGGAGTCTAAGTGTATCTTGAGTCTTTTCTCTTGGTTTCCTTTAGCTTTATAATATAATATAATATAATATATATTACTAGTGTCATAATTATGACCCACTATAATATATCATTAAATACAAATATCCATATATTTATAATTTGCTAATTAAGTATAACAGTTTATGTTTAATTAGCTTATATTGTATTCAATAATTAAATATAACATTTTATATTTAATTTACGAATTACATTTAATTCATCTCAGCTAATATTATTTAATCCTTATTAAATGGCCGTATCATCATCACACTGACTAACATTTTAGTCAAAAACATCGACTAACCTTTTAGTCAAATAGTAAGGCATCAATATGATTATTTTCTCAAATAATCATATTTCTTAAACACATCCTTTAGGTGTGACTTTTAGGGACCAGTTGATTACCGCCATCTGTATGACAATAACGTCAAACTTATCTAGCAAGGCAACCGTTATCGATAAACGTTATTCAACTGATTACAATACAAAATGTACCCTGTGAACCTACAGAGTTTTATTTATGTTATTGCACTAACTGTGGAGGACACTAACTCCAACAATCTCCCACTTGTCCGTACAAGTGTATGTGCGATAACCGATTCTCATATCCCATAAATTTCTCCCACTCAATGTAAAACAATTTGCAAACTCCGTATTCACAAAGGTCGTATTTTACAATTGATCAGTATCAAGAGTGGTTTCCCCGACTAAAGAGTAAATCAACTGATAAACGAATCTTCATTCGAGCATGGCCATGCATTCCAGTTACAGCTCCTCGAGTGGCCCTGAGAAATAACATATCTTGATAATGGTTGGATATTTCCTTCAACTCGAATCTTGCAGATACAAGCGCAGTATGAAATGACCCAGTGAAAATCTACTTAGCCTCCTGTTACGGTCGACCATGAGAAAGAAACCAAAGTCACCCAAAATCTGCCTTAATCTCAAGAGACAGTCAATAGTCAAAAGAATCGACTCTAGGAACACTATGGATGTCCTATCCACGACCTGGCACCTAATGTTCTGAAACATTTAGGACTCCATAAAGTTGTCACAAAATTGTCCTGCGCGGTATCATTATAACCCGCATCTGTGATCGATCAGTCAACAGTTTGACTTATGGCTTATTAAACCCACCATCAATCGACTTCACAATATAATCGCCAAAGTTATCAGCTCATGTAGGCGATTACGGACCAAAACAAATATAATGTAATTCAATTCACTTTGTGGTGTTCAATGTTGTCTATACAACCCACATGAAAAACAAAATATGAAAACAATACGATGATTTTATTAATAGTTTTGATGGAAGAAGATACATATGTCTAATCCATATATAAAACAACTAATACAACTCAGGAACACGCTTAATTCCCATGGATGTAACGTGCCCTTCATGCTTATCATATCTCAATGGACTCAGTCGTAGAATCTGCTATAACACTTTGTTTGGAGCTTTTCCAACTGACCGCAGCGCCATTAAGAGTAAATACGAATCCAGACTGATATTTTGAGTCATCTTGATCCGTTTGGAAGCTAGCATCTGCGTAACCGATTGAGCATAGCTTAGTGTCTCCTCCATAAGTGAAATACCCAGTCCTTAGTCCTCCGTAGGTACTTAAGGATATTCTTAACAGCTATCCAGTGTGCTTCACCTGGATTGCCTTGGTAACGACTTGTCATACTCAATGCATATGCCACGTCTGGACGTGTGCATATCATGGCATACATGATCGATCCTATAGCCGATGCATAAGGAATCCGACTCATGCGCTGCACCTCTTCCGATGTCTTAGGTGCCTGAGCTTTACTCAAGTGCATCCCAGAAATCATAGGAAGGTTCCCCTTCTTGGAGTTGGTCGTGCTGAACCTTTCAAGAATCTTATCTATATAAGACTCCTGACTGAGGGATAACATCCGTCGTGATCTCTCTCCGTAGATACGGATCCCCAAAATTCTTTGTGCCTCTCCCAGATCTTTCATCTGGAAATGGTTCTTTAACCAAACTTTGACCGAAGTTAAGAGAGGTATGTCATTCCCAATCAAGAGTATGTCATCGACGTAAAATATTAGGAATGCAATCTTGCTCCCACTCGACTTGATATATAAGCATGGTTCCTCGACCGATCGAGTGAATCCATTCTCTTTTATCACCTGGTCGAAACGATGATTCCAACTCCGAGAAGCCTGCTTAAGTCCATATATGGAACGCTTAAGCTTGCATACCTTCTTAGGATTTTTAGGATCAATGAAACCTTCGGGTTGCACCATGTACAACTCCTCCTCCAAATAACCGTTTAAGAAGGCGGTTTTCACATCCATTTGCCATATTTCATAATCATGAATAGCGGCAATCGCTAAGATTATCCGAATGGAACGCAGTATGACTACGGGTGCAAAAATTTCATCATAGTGCAACCCTTGTACTTGAGTGAAACCTTTTGCCACTAGTCGTGCCTTGTATATATCTGGTTGTCCTTCTACATAATGCTTTATCTTGAAAAGCCATTTGCACTGAAGAGGCCGAACCTTATCAGGTAAGTCAACCAGACCCCATACATTATTCTCATACATAGAGTTCATCTCGGATTGCATGGCTTCAAGCAATAGCTTAGAGTCGGAACATGTCAAGGCACTTTTATAGGTAGCGGGCTCGTTACTCTCTAGGAGTAAAACGTCATCTATCTCATTCTCCTCGACCATACCATTGTATCTGTCTGGAGGAATGGAGACTCTACCCGACCTCCTGGGTTCCAAAGGAATAGTAACCGCAGCCGATGATGAAGGAACAGGTTCTTCCATTGGTTGCTCGGTTGTTGGTTCTGGAATCTCCGACAGATCGAAGGTTCTACTACTTGTCTTATTCTCGAGAAACTCTTTCTCCAAGAACTTCGCACTAGCCGAAACAAAAACTCGGTGTTCGGTAGGCGAATAGAAGTAGTGACCAAACATCCCTTTTGGATAACCAATAAAGTATGTCTTGACCGATCGCGGGCCGAGCTTATCCTCGTGTCTTCACTTGACATAAGCCTCGCAGCCCCAAACCCGAATAAAGGACAAGTTAGGGACCGATCCCTTCCATATTTCATATGGAGTCTTGTCTACAACTTTAGACGGACTTCGGTTAAGTATAAGAGCAGCTGACAAAAGAGTATAACCCCATAATGAGTCAGGTACAACTGTGTGACTCATCATGGATCGAACCATATCAAGTAATGTTCGATTTCTTTGTTCGGATACACCATTCAATTGTGGTGTTCCAGGTGGAGTTAACTGTAGTACTATTCCATAGTATTTAAGGTGTTGATCAAACTCATTCGAAAGATACTCGCCACCACGATCTGAACGCAGTGCTTTGATCTTTCTATCCAGTTTGTTTCAACCTTATTCTGGGATTCCTTGAACTTGTCAAAGGACTCACTTTTATGCTTCATTAAGTAGACATAACCATATCTACTTAAATCGTCTGTGAAAGTGATAAAATACCTATAGCCATCTCTAGCGTTGATTGACATAGGTCCACACACATTAGTATGTATGAGTCCTAATAGGTCATTTTGCCTATGAGACATGATTCACACGTGCCAAAAGATTCATAGTCAAGAGGGGAGATAGTCCCATTATCAATGAGCTTTTTCACGCGTTTTTCATTTATGTGTCCCATACGGCAATGCTATAGATAGGTTTGATCTTTGTCCCCAATCTTAGCTTTCTTATTATTCACATGCAATATATCTGTGGTTTGATCTAAAACATAAAATCCCATTTATAGAAACTGCTTTGCCATAAATCATATCGTTTAAAGAGAAAATACAACTATTATCCTTTATTGTAAACGAAAATCCGTCTTTGTCAAGTAAGAAAACAGAAATAATGTTTTTAGATAAACTGGGTACATAGTAACAATTATTCAGAAATAACTCAAATCCACTCGGGAGTTGGATTACATATGTTCCCATTGAAACGGCAGCAACTCTTGCTCCATTCCCCACAGGCAGGTCCACATCACCCCTTGCGAGAGTTGTGATGTTTCTTAGGCCATGTAAATGATTACACAGATGAGAACCACAACCAGTATCAAGTACCCAAGTTCTGAAACTTGCATGGTTAATCTCAATCATATGAATAAAAGATGACATACCAACATGAGAGACGCGGCCTGATTTTATGTCTTCAGCATACACAGGACAGTTCCGCCTCCAATGCCCAGTCTTGTGGCAATGGTGGCACTCCATGCTTTATTTGCTCTTTTGCTTGCCTTGTGAGCTACCGCTAGACTCACCAGGCCCACTCTTAACATTTCCTGGCTTCTTGAACTTTGGCTTCCCTACAGTTAAGTTGGCCTGAGCCTTGACCTTACCCTTGCCCTTGTTTGCAACCATGAGAACATCCTGCTTCATGCTCCCACTCAACTTGAGATCATTCTCGGTCTGCACGAGAAGCGAGTGGAGTTCATGTAGACTTTTCTGCATGTCATTCATGTAGTAATTTGCCCTGAAAAGGGCAAAACCATCATGCAGTGAATGAAGCACACGATCAATGATGATCTTCTCATCGATTTTACAACCAAGTGCCTCCAGTCTCTCGACATTCTCGATCATGTCAAGAAGGTGTGGGCTAACCGGTTGGCCCTTCTGGAGTTTCGCCTCAAAGAAGCGAGTGGTATACTCATAACTAATGATTCTCGGTGCTTTCGAGAACTCCTTAGTAAGAGTGGTGAAAATCTTGTTTGCACCTTGGGCAATGAACCGCTTTTGCAAATTGGATTCCATTGAATAGATGAGTACATTCTTTATCGCACCCGCCTCCATCACGAAATCACTATAAGCAAGCGTTGCACTTACTCCTGCATCTGGACCTGGGTGAGGCGGTAACGGCTCAGTCAAGTACTTGAGCTTACCGTCAGCAATGGCAACATTCCGTAATGCTACCTCCCAGTCCGCAAAGTTGGACCCGTTATTCTTCAGTCGAGTGGACTGATTCATACTGTCCGTAAATATCTTAAGCCAGGATTCACTATCGAGCGTGGCACTTGGCATTGGGTCGTCTGTACTTCCAGCCATTTGTTATTTAGCAGTTATATCGGTATATAATGAATTCAAATACTGTAAAAAGAAGAAATAAATATAATAAGAATTCATCGTTTTTAAATTTAAGTCTAAATACAAAACTGTTTAATGCGATGACTTATGCATTTATACAATTGACCTCCTTCAAGAATTATATAAATGATCCCAAGACTCAATTTCTGTAAATTGATAAGCCAACCTCTTGGCTAATTCTACCTTTAGAATTCTCGGTCGATAAATTTCTGTAAATTCTATCTTTTAGTCCATTATAACCACGAGATATTACTCGAACTATAATGTTGAGGTAAAATAGGTCAACACTCACTACTTACCCAACGTAGAAGGGGTCATATTGAGAGTAAGGTCCTATATGCCTACCGACGAAGAAGGGGTTCATAGTAGTTTTCCCTATAAAGACTAATCTCAATTTTAGTTTTAGAGGAAGATCCCATCATCCCTTTTTAATTCATTTTAAGTGAACGAAAAACTAGCAATACGTGAATGATATAAACTAAGGTGATGGCTTAATAAACGAGTGACATCAGCATGTCCATGATGAAAATGCAAACTTGTGGAACCCGGGATCGAGACGAGGGACCCAACTCGGCGTCTTGCGTAAGGGCGCTTTAAGTTAAAAAGACGAATTTACAAAAACCATTAAAACTGTTTAGGAGTCGCCACCTAATTATCGCGGAAATTAGGAACCTGCTATCATGTACTAAGCCTAAAGACATGTCCTAGATTTTGGAGCACGCCGACACCCCTAGATCTAAGGCTTGTGAAACCAGAATGGATTCGGGGTGAGGGTACTTTAGAAAAAGAGTTCAATTAATGATTTATGAAAACCTTTTAGAAACGCCTACGTAAAAATAGCCTCTACTGACCTAGAACAATCCAAATAAGATGATATTTGAGCTAATGTTATCGCTACGTACAAGTGCGAAAAAGTTTGTAAAAGAATGCAGATGCAGATGCAAAAAGATTGATTAAAACCCTCAGTTTAGCATGTTTAACTTGTTAACGAAAACAGTTCAGTTAAAGGTCGAATACATTATTTAAGTTGATTTTAATGTAAAATAAGAAGGTGCAAGATGCATGCAAATAAAATAAAGTTCAATTGTCCATTGGTTTATTTTATAAGGGTCGGTTGCTTATGCGACTTTGGCGTGTCATCGGATATGGAGTGTACCCGAAGTAAATAGAACACTTGGAGTGCAAGCGCTGGGTGCCAAAGCCAGGCGCTAAAGTGTAGTCCCCTTTGTTAGTCAATAGAAAATAAGAAAAAGCTTTGATCCAAGTGGATCGGTACCTACCTTGTCCTGACGCTTCAGATCTGGGCAGAGCTTTGCTTCTTGAACTTAAAAGGAGGATGAATTCAACACGGGATGGTGTGTTGAACTCAAGGATTTGAGTGCGTGAGGCTTTGAGAGAGTTTAGGAGTGTGTTTGCTGTGAAAGCTGGTTGTAAATTGTGTGTGTATACCGTGCTAGACGGTGTATTTTGTGGGACCCATGTGGGCACTAAACCTAGGAAGAGAGGTTGTGAGAAGAGAGGTTTTCTTGTGTGGAAAACCTGTGTGAATAGGTCGTGCATAGGGGGTATATATAGGTGAATAGCCGAGAGAAAATAGGAAAGACAGTGGAAAAAGCCACACCAGGGAGCCGCATAGGCTTATGCGGTTTGGGGGGCAAACCGCATAGCCTTATGCGGTTCGGGGGGCAAACCGCATAGCCTTATGCGGTTTGTACCCTGAGCCGCATAAGCTGTTTCGGCTTGCCGGTGTGGTTTTAATTCCCTGATTTCGTATTTCCTTAATCCGGCTTGCCAAATCTTGGAAATATTCGACAATATCTCCTTGCTTGTGCTTTCAAGTAGATCAAGTATGACCTACTAGAAGGTTTGTGTGTGATTTCATGGTCCTTGGAAAGCGGGCCAAGAATGTATTTGAGCTCGGTTTTGGGCCCGAGACCCGAAAATGTGAAAAGGGTGTATTTGCATAGATTTTGTGAAATAAGATGATTCGTGAGGTCGTATTTCTCAAAGGAGGGTGCTAAATAGCGGTTTTAGCTACCGGGCCTAAATGTAAGGAATTTAGGAATGCTGAATTGGACCTCGTTAATGTAAAAGGGCCAATTGTAACGCGAATGCGAAGCTCCTGCCAGACGAAGCGGGACGCGAACCAAGCTAGACTGTAAATGGACGATTGAACATTTATTTAAGCATGATGTGAAGCGACCCGACTCATTTTAACATTTCAAACGACTTAATATGAATTCGACATAGTTAGAACCGTTTAAGTTAACGTTAAAACATGCGTAATAAAAGTCCGTGTTACATCACATGGTTTTGTTTGGGAGGGTACGGATATGGGTATCCACAGAGCCCCCAGTTTGACTGAGCTCGGACTAGAGCGTTAGTCAAACTCCACGACCATATCCGGACCATTATAGTCTCGATATCGTCAGCGGAACGAAGCATGTGTCCATGGGTGAGACGAGGACTTCGAACCGGGCTATGCGGGGCGGGACGTGCGCATTTTAAGGACGTGGCGGTCCGTGCATGCTATGAGGGCCTGCCGGCCTGTAGAGTGCCTTTTCTATGCTTTGTTGTCGTTGCTCGTGCTGTTGTTGATGCCGTTGCTGATGCTATTGTTGGTGCCGTTGCTGATGCCGTCGTATGCTTAGTGTTGTGCTTAGTGCGTAATGTTCTCATGTAGTGCGTGGTCTCGTGGAAGAGCGCATGTACTAAAGTGTGATGTGTGGTTGCGTAAGGGTATGCTTGTAAGTGTCTAGTCTCGCAAAGAGCGCATATGTAAGGTGCATGGTCTCGCCGAGGAGCGTATATATCAGTGTGTAATTGTGTAGCTTTGCGTAGGAGTGTATATGTAAGCGCATACGTAGAGTGTCGAGAATATTGCAATGCTTATGTTTGGATGTACTTTGCGGGATATTTGTGTTAGAACTCGCCGAGGAGCGTTCATGTAGAGTACGACGCTTGTAGTTCGGTATGTATTGCAAGGTACTTATGCTTGGACTCGCAGAGGAGTGTCTATGTAGGTGTCATTGTGTGTAGTTGTCTTCTGTTGAGGAAATGTGATGTAAAGACTCGTGAAGAGTGTTTGTGCTTATGCTTGGTGTTGTTGTTGATGCTGGGTCTCACCGAGGAGCGCAGATGCTAAGTGGAGAAGTGTTAGTTCGTCGGGGAGGGATGTATATGCATGGTCTCGCCGAGGAGCGTAGGTGTAGTTGTAGTTGTTCGGTCTCGTGAAAGAGTGCTGGTGTTTCGTCTTGTGAGGGGCGCAGGTGTATGTCCGCTGGGGATTTATCGTCCGAGGTAAATGTATGTGCTCATGTGTCTTGTGTCTTGTAGTTGTAGATGCTTTGTGTTTATGCTTCGTTGGGGAAGTTGAAGGATGACTCGTTGGTGTATTTGCTACAGCCTACCGGAGAGAATGCCTCAGGGATGTAGGTTAGTGATTTGCTGGGGAAGTCGAAGGATATGTCTTGGACTCCGTGGGAAATGCATGTGCAAATGTTATTGTATGTGTTGGTTTTCCGCTAGGGAATATGATGTTTGGAGGGGACTCGCGAGGAGTGTACGAATTTTTGTAATTGCTTTGCCTTGAGTCTTGTTGTGGAGTGTTGATGCTTGAAGGACTCCTTTGGGGAATACCTGTATAAGTGTGTGGACTTCATGGGGAGGAAGTAGTACTCCGTAGGGATGTGTAAAAGAAGTGAGGACTCGTGAGGCGTGTTCGTCTTCGCTTCGCATCGTATTAAGTGCTTGAATGCAGTATAGCGATCAGAGTGACGCCTTAGCAAGCGTAGCGCATAATGTATGTCTTTGTGACTGGTATGAGTGACGCCTTGTGTAACACTCCGTATTTTTTATATTATTCCAGTTTAATTTCGCAATTAATAAATCTATTCAAATTATTATAATCATAAAATTGTTATGAAAATCTAATAATTGTTTTAAAAAAAAATATGGGGAGCCTATTAAATTAATCCTGTCAATTATTTACCGAACATATATAGTTATGTTTGTTTGGCTTTACAATATAAAAGTGATATTCTAAAATCATTTTATTTACAATAAATATTTTTATAATATTTTTAGACTTATAATAATCAGAAAAATAGACCAAAATACAATCAGTAAGTCGGTATATTACTCAACTGACTCACCCTTGTTAGTGAGCACATCCCTTAGCCACGTTATGTTGACAGAGTAAAGAGGGAAACACAGCTCCTCCTTCCTCATAACAAAATACCTTATTTTCTTTCTCATTCAACCCCCTAAATTCCATTAAACTCTCCATAGATCATCATCATCATCATCGTTATCGTAACCTTCGTCATCTCACCACCATACTTTTGTAGCAAGTTTATCAAATTGAAAAGATTGAAATTACGGGTTTGAAAGAGGGCTTTCTGTGAATCAAAATTTATGAAGCTCAATTTTGTTAATTCATCTTTAATTACTTGAGGTAACTATAATCTCTATTATTCATTTAGTTTTTATGATTTAGGTTACATATGATTGAATTAGCAAGTAATTGTTGATTGTAATATAATGAATTGAGTTTTGTTTGATCAATTTGAGATTATGGTAATTAGGGTTTCTCAATATATATCAAGTTTAATTGTAATCATGATGGCTTGGAATTGAGGATGATTGTAGTGATCTTATGGTGAGAATTGATTGGGAATATGATTCACTTGTGTATTGAAATCAAATTGGAAATGCTGAAATTCTGGAAAATTCGTAGGACCCTCTTTAGGCCTCAATAAACGAGTTTTACAAGTCCAATCGGGGCTGTTTATATGTCTAAACTGTAGTTCGTCGAGCGTAGATTCCATAACAGTTTTCGGAATTGAAATCCGTTAAGTCATTTGGAAGTTATGAGTGTTTTCGTGTCGGGTGTCTTCGTTAAAACGTACAGCACAGAACTGAATTTTCAGCAGACTTTGAATCTGATTTACTTGAGCTTTAGAACTCCGATTTACAAAATTCTTGATCCTATAGCGTAGCCCTCTGAGCGTACTTTCCAGATTAGGTTTTGGTTGCCCCATACGATTTTTCGTTTGTTCACAGTGAGCGTTTTCGTGACGACTACAGTGCTGTAAATTGGGTTTGTTTGGACAGCTATTTGGGACGTCATTTTGACCCTTCTATTGACTTCGTTTGCTAAAGTGTAAAACATGAAAGTTGTAGATATAAGTCTCGACCTTTGGGTGGTAAACTTTCACTTCATTTGGACTTAAAGTGTGAGCTCGGTGGACGTTGTAAAAACGTCGTTTGATATAAAAGTTAACTCGTTTTAAGTAACTAGTGTATTCGATTATTTTAGTATGAACTGTTGAGTTGGATGATTGAATTTGGAGTTTTGTGTTGGTGTATGTATTTTGAGTATTGTACAGGTTATTCTGAGCTATGTTCGGGTTTAGTCAGAGGCAGTGGTTATACGCACTGATCCCCGTGTGTCGTTCGGTGTACGGTTATGTCACCGAGAGTCTGGCCAGGTCTTAGACATATAGGCAGTGGTTATACGCTATACATAGTTCTGTGAAGGCAGTGGTTATACGCTCCACCCTGGTGGAGGCAGTGGTTATACGCTCCATCAACCAGAGGCAGTGGTTATACGCTCTGGTAGTTAGAGGCAGTGGTTATACGCTCTAACGATGTTCGTTATATGAAGGCAGTGGTTATACGCTCCATCAACCAGAGGAAGTGGTTATACTCTCTGGTAGTTAGAGGCAGTGGTTATACGCTCTAACGATGTTCTTTATATTCGCTATACTTCAGTGTTAATTTTATACCTTTTGTTACGTCGAGATTATATAATAATCGACTGCTAATATGATATTAAAAGGGAGTACTTGTTTTTAATCGCTCACCTATATTTTATATTATACTTCCGCTGGCACTTACTCCGTATTTATTATATTAATTGATTATGCTTGTTTGCTTATATATAGCCTTATATCATACATATTAAATGATAAAAGAGCATTTAGTTACTCCCCACTGATTGTGGCAGTTTATTTAAATAAACTGACAGGTACAGGTAGCTCAGGGGTATCGTGAGAGATGTCGAGTATTTTTGAAGTGAAGAAAATTGTTCCTTTTGCCGAAATTGTATTTTGTTATATTTTTATTTATTTATTATAATTTCAAAGGCTTTGTAATATTTTACTTTATAATATAATACCTTGAGTTTTGGCGTTCATTATTTATAAATTTTAGTTTTGAAATGGCCGAAATTTTCAGGGTGTTACACCTTGACCATGAAAGCTTGCGTATGTGAAGAAAAATGGAGTGGAAACGTGGAACAAAACATGCCTTAGAAATTGCCTTGTTGACTAGTGATTCTTCCGGGGAATCTCTTATCAATTGGCGACTTCAAGCTTGAAATCATTCACACACGTCGAGGTTTCAAACCCGGAAAAATTCGAATCCGTGATTTTCCTTCCGAAATCTTCAGTTTTCACTTGCTTTCGCCATGAAACGTGGTATCATTGCGATTCGTTTGGATTCGTGTGATACTTGTCTCTTGGACTTGGAATGCATGGTGCTTGGGATGTTTTTTGGATATAGGGTGCTTGGTGCTTGGACCTATGTTCGGGCTGTTGTTGTTTGATGCACACATGAAAGTGTTATGCTTTTAGCGTGCATGCTCGTGTTTGTAGCGGTTCTAGAGGTGTCGCTCAACCGTAGGGGTGTGTGTGTTGATATGAGTGTTTATAGCAAGGGTGACCTTCAAAATGCGAAAAATTATCACATTTTTCGTTGCTTTGTGTATGTGTATGTGAGCCCCCAGTTTGACTGAGTTATAATGTATAATGCTAGTCAAACTAAGTGAAAGGCTATGTGTTGTATTAGGATAAGGGTGTTTTTGTGGATTACCCTCTCGAGTTTGACTTAGGTTTTGTGTGAAAACTAAGTCAAAGTGTATGGGATGATGTACTTGGAGAAGGAGTTTTTGGATTACCCCCTCGAGTTTGACTAAGTTTTGTATGAAAACTAAGTCAAAGTGTAGTGAAGGATGTAAATTGGGAGGAGAAGTTTTTGGATTACCCCCTCGAGTTTGACTAAGTTTTGAATGAAAACTGAGTCAAAGTGAGGAGTATGGTGTTTGGTTTTGAAATTTCCCCCGTAGTTTGGCTTAATTTGATTGAAATTAAGGTAAAATGGGAAAAATGTAGCGTGGGCGGAGCAGGCGACCCAGCCGTGTCGGAGTCGTGCTGAGATAGCTCGGGTTCAGCGTGACTTTGACGAGTATCGTCGTCGTCACCCTTAGTTGTCTTGTTGATCTTGTGTAATAAGGATTGTGTGAACCCTTTCTTACATGACTGTTTGTTGTAGCTTGGCTTGAACTTTGTAGTTGCTTTCTGTCATCTTTCGCTTCCGTGCTGTGTTGTGCTTCCGTGGACCTGCGTAGTTAGTAGGCTCGGGTTTGAAAGTGAAATGATTCCCGATTGGGATGTTTGGATTAAAATGCTTTTGTTGAAAATCATTTTTGTGAAAGATTCATTTTAGTTGTCGAAATGAGCTTTAAAAATGAATACTTGAAATGTCGGCTGTAAGGCTTTATGCAAGATGAAAGAGTGTTTGACGTTGTGAGCTTGAGCTAGAGTTGTGAAGACCGTGGAGGGTGCAAAGGTTGAAAAGCCCCCAGTTGTCGAGAATGAGAATTCGGTAGAATCTCATGACAACACGGAGTGGGATGTAGTGCTTGATTCGGTTGTGCTTATGAGTCGCCTACGATTCACGAATGTGGAATCAAACCGGCGTAGTTCGATAGTGCTTTCGCTCAAAATGTGTTAACTCGAGTGGTGAGTTAAATTCGAAAAATGTTTTTGCTCAAAATGAGTTAAATTTTGGAAAAGGTTGGACTTCGAAGTTTCGAGATGCATTTCAAAGATTTGAGATGCATTTTCGAAAGATATATTTTGCTTGCGAAAGGGTGTGTTTGCAAAAGGTGAATTGCAAAGTGCTATTATATTAACTCGAGTATTGAGTTAATTTTGAAAGGTGGTTAGCTATTTTTGAGGGTGCATTGCCTCGTGTATGTTTGAAAAAGTGTGTTGCCCCCATGGGAGCGTCTTGAAAACTGGAGAGTTTTTGAAAGGAGCGGTTTAAATGTCGCTAAATTGTTTGATTGGAAGAGAATTGACTTGATGTTTATGGGATGCTTGAAATGCCGAAAGGTTTGCAAAATAGAGACGAATCGTATGCGTGACTTGAGACTCGACGGTTGCATGGATACCATATTCGGGAACACGTGCATTAGAGCCTGTTTTGGTAAAAACTTTACTAGAGAGAAAATGGAAGAAAGTGGATCAACTAGTACTATTTGCGGAACAGAACAGAACTGAGCTAAATGGGACAGAACTAAGGACACAGGGATTTGATGACGCAGAAGCCCCGAGAAGAAGATGGGGAAAACTGCGGGCTACCAAGCCAGGAGTACTTTTATTAATATCAGAGTTGGGGTTACAGAGTACAACTGTGAGAATGATCACTTCTGTAGTAATTCGTACAGAACTGACTATAATTATCGTAATGTAATTATCTAGTGCTTAAGTATGCTTATGCTAATGAAAAACTTGTGAAAGATGTACAAATGAACCTCTATATATAGGCAAAGCTAGCTGTCAATCAGTTCCTATTTTCTAGGGCACGTTCTCCACTATCTTAGGTAGTTGATTAACTTCCCATGACTTCCACTTCTGCTCAGCTGACCATAACTCCATTATCCCATGATCTTTGTAACACCATAGTTGATCTTTGCTGACCTTAACCGCCATTCGTCTTCTGACCTGTTCTGTGCTATAACTGCCATTGCTCTCCTGACTTGCTCTGGACCATATTCGCAATCTCTATCCAGAACTGCCAATTCTGGGTGGTGTAAAATCTGGTCATAACAAATGCCGCTTGTTTTCTCAAGTGCAGTGTTCAGCAATCTTGAGGAAACAATCCTGTACAAGCTGATCTATACAGAACAGACTAGAGTAGAGACAACGGCTATAAATTCAAACAACAATTATGTACTTAGCCAGACTTGTGCACAATATTCATAGAGATAACGTTTAAATCAGAAGTAGGAGAGAATTTAAACCTGATTTGACCTCTGTACAGTAGCAACGGCTAACTCTGGGGCTGTTTTGAATTTTACCAACGGTAAAATCCTAATCCCACTTGAACTCTTTTACCTTGGCATATAAATAGGTGCCTCCGGTAATTTTTGAGAATTTACCTCGCACACTTTTTATTTTCACTTTCTACTGTTCATTGTCTTCTTCCTTTATCATCTTCTTCATCTTTATCAAATCAAAATCAAATCAAAACCATGGCTGAACAAGTAATCGATCTTGAGATCCCTGAGATCAGTGAAATCATGTTTGGCGACCACAAGTTCATCAAAGGTGACTCCTTTGATGACGAAACAAAAAACACACTCTCTCAATCAATCATAAAACACCTTAAAGATCATGAGATCGTGCCTTCGTCTGCTGTTATCTTTGTTCCCTGTGATGATTATGTCACGGCTTCCTGGACTTGTCCAGGATGGATCTGCATTCACGAGTTCCCATTTAGGGCTGGTCTGAGAATCCCTTGCAACTCTTGGATCAGTGGGGTGCTTTCTTCAATGAAGCTTGCCCGTTGCCAGATTATGCCAAGCATGTGGAAAATTATTTGCTTGGTTGATAAACTCTGCACAAAGTTCAGGTTGCAATTGACTGTTCCAGATCTGAAGAACATCTACTCTGTAAGGGCCCAGGGCCGCGGAAGGTTTATCTTCAGGATCGGAAAAGGGCGAGCAATCAGTTGAGCACCCGATCTTTGGGGATGACAAGGATTGGAAGACATGTTTTCTTTTTATGAAAAGTGATACTCTTGGGAGCAGCGGCTGTTTGGACTACCCCATTGCTAAGAGAGGTTAGTCAGTTTTGATTCAATTCTGTTGTTGTAGATACCCGTATCTGTCCATATGGAAATTTATAGAAAACCCGACAAACACCCAATGATGATAGGACAACATGTATTTCGTGTCATTTATTTGAGTTCGTTTTACGATGTAAGCCGAGTGTCGTCGACATAATGTTTTATTAATTTAAATGATATTTAAATTAATGTTTTAACAAGGTAAATTTATTTCGATCAAAATTTATTTGCCTCAAGTTTATTTTATTGAAAATAAAACATTTCGATTTGAAAAATCATTTGAAGTAATTCGATTTGAAAAATCGCTTTCACAAATTTGATATTTGACTTGAAAAGTCGTCTCCCGTGTCTTTAAACCTGTTTTATTAAATCGTATTCGATGAATTCGTTTTCTTAAAAGCAAGTTTTGAGCTCGTTTTGAGCTCGATTTAAAGAGCGATTTTGAGCCCGTTTCAACACGAACTTCGAGGCCCGTTTTACCCACTTTCTTCCCCACATATCTGACATTAAACCCAGCCTAAAAACACGACCTAAACCCACCTCAACCAGCCTAAACGAAGCCCAAAACATAGCTGATATGCAGCAGCTCGTAAGCCCCAAAATCAACCCTTATTTGACTCAAACCCGACTCCTATTCGCCTACCCATGACCCATACCCGTATCCTAACTATCCTACCCATATTACCTTGCCTTGACACTCAAGAAAACCCCCTAAAAAGCCCTAAAACGAGCTTTGGACAGCAGCTCCCCGAAAACAGAGTAACGCTGCTCTTCTCCCCTCAAAAACCCTACTTTCGACCCTATATATACACACTAACCATAAGCATTCAAAGGACACGAGTTTTAGAACATACACAGATAACGCTAAGTCAAAAAAAGCCCTCAAAAAGCATCAAAAGAAGTCGAGATAGCTGCTCGAAAAACAGAGCACCACTTTCTGATTTTCGCTCAGCTATCACCTCTTATGCCTCGTTTTTCGTGTTACAAACCTCATAATCTCTCTGATTTGTTTACATAATCTTAAATTTCACCTTGTCACGATTCCAAAACATCTTTCTGTTCGAAATTTCGTTGAGAAACGAAGAAGTTACAAGCTTTTGAAAATCGCTGTCAGTTTGGTACGAAGTTACGGATTTATTATTGGTTTTCGTCGACGACGGCCCCTTGGGATAAAATCTTACAATCGAGTACGACTCAAAGAATTGGTCAACGATACATGTAAATTGAGGGTGCAAAAATACTCTTTTTACTTTGTTGAATTATCGTTTTTTTTATCGTTTTTATCGCTCTCTGTTGTTTTTTATCACTTTCTGTCGCTCTGTTGTTTATCGTCGTAGTTGTTGTTTTTATCCTCCGTTTTAGGTTTATATTTTTAGCATGACTTTGATGTGTATGTATGGATATGTCGTGTCCCTTGTTTACTTAGTATGCGTGTTTGATTTCCCTGCGTAGTATGACTTAAAATTCCTCGTTAGATTAATTCGCTCGTCAGCTTGTTATATAATTATATCTCGTTCATGTTTAGTTATACTATTTGTCTAGAACTGATCTGTCATGCTCTTTAAATTGGTAATTCACGTTTGTATATCATCTTAGTTATCGGGATTTTATTTCATCGTTTAGCGTTTGTATAGTGTCTAGTTTCGTTGATCATGTAAAGCCGCGTATTGCGTGGTTCTGTTATTTGCTGGTTTTGCTCCGTCTATTAAATCGTGAGTTGTGTAGGATTGTGTAATTTAGGTTCATGTACGTCGTGCTTGAGTACCCATGCTATTTCGCTTGTCGAAGCTTGAATCATGTTTTATTTGACATATGAGTTTGTGTGACTTAGGCTTCCACGTTGTACTTATGTTGTCTGCTTATGTTTGTGTGTATTTGATTATTTAGGAACTCGTTTGTGTGTATTTAAATATTAGTTGAGTTTTAGTCAGCTCCATGTTATTTGTGTGTGTTTGCACGTTTGTTTAGTTGTACTTAGTTTGTGCGCTTGTTTGTGTTGTTTGTTAATTCTTTATATTCATGTGTAATACTTAGTTATTTATATGTCAATCATTCATGCTTGTTCACGTATTAGTCATGCTTGTTTATTTTTATTCGTCTGCCGCTAACGTTTGTTAATCTATCTTATGCTGTCGGTAAGTATTTCTGCTTCTTTTCTTTGTTTGCTAGAATAGTAAATGAACCCATGTTGAATAACTTTGACGAAATTACATGTGCATTAAACGACATAGAATGGATGTATTTTGATTTAGGGTTAAAACATTGTTTGCATATTCGCATGCGTACTCATAATAGCCATGGTTTTACTTAGTAGAGACCGTCATTACGACGGGCGGGGTTAGGCGTTAAATTAATGAAATTCTTTTAAACTTCCTAACACGTAAACTCACACGAACTCATTTTCTCTAAAATTGGTTTTCTAAATTCCATATAAAATTTAGTGGCGACTCTTTTCAAATGAAAATGTTTTTGAAATAAAACATCGCGTGGATCAAATTCCCTTGTCCGCAATTTGGCGACTCCGCTGGGGACAGTGAAGCTTGAAAAGTAAAACGATGGCTATTTAGAGCACCTTTTTTTTTTATGTTATTCATGCATCATCATGTTAGGATTCGAACCATTTCTCCCTTTGGGTCGATCTCAAAGTAGGGAAATGACGTTCACTGTGTCTAGTTTAAATACCAAGGTGGTTCCACCGAGGATAGCAACCTCCATCTCCCCATTTCGTCCCTGACTTATGGCAGATGCATGAGTTCCCTAACAACGAGGGATCATTGTAACACCCCGTGTTAATTTAAAGCATTTATTATCCAGCAAATTCTAATTTCAAATCTTAAATCAAATCTTAGCCTTTTAGCCTTCCAAAATCTCTATTTTTGCAAAACTTTCGTTTTGTAAAATTTCTCGACTTCTTTAAAACTTTTGAAAATTTTTGAATAATAAAATAAATATTTTAATCTTAGAATTCAGAAGTAGAAACATTTTGAAAAATAGTCAAACGCGCACACATTGACTTTTATCGCTTTTGACACCCGATTTTTTTTAAAAAACTGACTAATTTCGTGAAAAACATTTTAAACAAAAATCAAGGGAACATTACTAGCATCAATAGTAATTTTGACTCAAATAAACTCAAGTATAACCACTTTGATTCCTTATGTTTTCTAATTAGTTTTATTTAAACTTTATTTTCATAAAACCTAAACATATCTAATTCATTATTTAACTAAACTTCCTAACAACTTCCTCATTATTTTCTAAGTCCAAAACACTCTCATTTTCTCCTCCATTTTGCCGAGCTCTTTGCTCTCTTTTCTCCTTTTGTTTTTCTTTCATTTTTCTCCTAAAACTCCTAAATTAAAACCTTAAATATTACTCTAATAGTTCACTAGTATTCTAAGCTTGTTCTTGGGTATTTGGAGCTCACTTTGTTACGGGTTTTTGAAGGTGAAGAACTTGACCTTGATAACATCATAGACCCGGATAACCAATAGCTTGCTAAATCGAGGTGACTAACTATGTCTTATATTATTCTCTTAGTATATTAATTTGTTTTGTTATTATAATTTTATGAGTATGAAAATTATGTTAAATATGTTAAACATCACATGAGTGCACTTGTATGTTTATGTGTTGTATAATAAAATGATAATAACTAAATAATATGTTAAATAGATTATTGTAGTATCATGTTCATATATTTAGTTAAATTAATTTTGAGCATTTTTAATTTATGTTCATATGATTTTTATGTTTAGTTATGTTTTATTTGAGTAGTAATCATATATAAAAATTATGTGAAATATTAAAAATGAGTTTAAAGCGATTAAAAATGAAAAATAAAAATTGTATGTTCATATATATGTCACACGACATATACCTTTTTTTTTTTTTTACTAAGTTTTCACTTTTAATTTTTGTAAATAATATGTATTGTTAAGTTAGTATAAAATAGATGTTCCTATGAAAAAAAAAACTAAATTAGGAAAACAAATTATAAGTTATTAAAATCGAAAATGGTGTTCTTGAGTTTCATTAAGATCTTCATGTACGTTATTATTACCTTCATGTTGATGTTCATCATTTATGTTCACTTTGATTATGTTTTATATTATGTTTGTTTATAATTTGTGTTTATGTTTAATTATTGTTTTATATATTACTTAGTATTATACTATAAATCAACTTAAACTTTATAAATCATTTAGATTAAAAAGTTAGAAATTTAAAGTGTTGAAAAACACTATTCATAAATATAAATGAAACTTTTAGTAAATTTCATTTTAGTTTAAATCGTTTTAGTATAATTAGAATAATTGAAATATAAAGACTTTAAGCTAAAAACCGATAAAATCGAAAAATGAAAATTTAGGACCACCTAAGCTTGCTCACGGCATTTCCCTTGTTTTTAGGGTTAAAATTGTTTTTATCACTTTTTAGTTTATTGTTAAAATAATTTAATTAGTAGTTAATAAGTTAGAATTAAGAAATTAAAAGAAATAAATGAATTTTGAAAAATATATTAGACCACACGACATATCTATTTTAAATAGACTAAATTTGACCAAAATGAAATTATCACTAAGTCACTAAAGTTAAATAGTAATTAGAATTGAATTTTAGTATAAATCGATTTAGTTATAAATGAAATATTATAAACCGATAAAAATATATAACCGATATATAAATGAACTAAATCGTGTGCTACCGCCTTTGCATATTGGACTGTTGAACTTGGACATACGGACTAAAATGAATCATCCACGTTACTATTATTTTAAAAATAAAAATCGCTAAATTTAGTTAATAGACGACTAAAATTAACTAAGTCTCATTTTAAAATAAATATCATTATCACTTTTTACAAAACGAACTTAACGTTTTTAAAACTAGATTTTTAAACTTATTAACTAAGTTACAATTTTAGATATTAACTAGAGTAGTGGACCTGTTTCAGAAGGAGTGGTCAGTGGTTACTAATTCGGGGTGGCACAATGGAGGGCGAATTTGGTTTCTTTGGAATCCTAAATTGGTGTCTGTTCACGTATATCAGACATCTGCTCAACATATTCATAGTCTTGTGACTATGAAGGGGTGTATGACTAAATTGTGGGTGACGTTGGTGTATGGTTTTAACGAAGGAGCAGCTAGGGTGCCTCTTTGGGAAGCTCTGAAAGACTTGAGAATTGATGAACCTTGGGTTGTAATGGGGGATTTTAATAACGTTCTCCTGCCTACTGAAAGGATAGGTGCTCAAGTTCAGCTTTTTGAAGTGTCTGGTTTCCAAAACTGTTTGAATTACTGTGGTTTGGCTGATTTGTCTTGGCATGGGAAATATTTCACATGGTCAAACAAACAAGATGGTGAGAGGAGAGTGATGAGCAAGATTGATAGGGTCGTGATAAATGATGAGTGGGGAAAGCTATTCCCTGACGCGTATGCTGAATTTCTGCCTGAAGGGTTATTTGATCATTCCCCGTGTGTGATACATCTCCATGGACGACAAATGACGCAGCGGAGGGCTTTTAAATTTTTTAACATGTGGACCAGGGACTCTGAGTTCTTGCCTATGGTATCCCATGAATGGGAGAGCAACGTTGAGGGTGTGGCTATGTATAGACTCGTGTGTCGGCTGAAGCGGTTGAAGAATCCCCTAAGGAGTTTGAATAGGAGGAAATTTTCTGAGATCGAGCAGGCGTTTGATATTGCACGATTGTGGCTGATTGATCTTCAATTGAAGATACATGATAGGCCACTGGACATGGAGCTCCGAACACTGGAAAAGAATGCAGGGGTGGCTTGCAGGGAGCTTCAGGAAAGGCGAGATAGTTTCTTGCGACAAAAATCTAAGGTGGACTGGTTGGCTGAAGGGGATACCAACTCTGCCTACTTTCACAGTTGCATCAGAGAAAAAAGGGCCAAAAATAGAGTGCTATATATAAAAGATATGGAGGGTAACATGTGTGAGACACCGGCTGCGATTGAGGATGCGTTTTTACAATATTACAAGGTCTTGTTAGGCTCTTCCAAGGCTGTTCAGGAGATTGATATGGATGTCATACGGGAGGGAAACCTTTTAACACACTTGCAGGCTGCCAAATTGCTTGAGCCTGTGAGGGTAGAGGAGGTGAGGATGGCTCTGTTCTCCATACCTGATGATAAGTCACCGGGTCCTGATGGATATACGAGTGGGTTCTTCAAAAAAAGTTGGAACGTGGTGGGTACAGAAATGGTAGCTGCTGTGCGGGAGTTCTTTGCGAATGGTTGCCTTCTAAAGCAGGTAAATGCAACTAATATCACGTTATTGCCTAAGAAGGATTCTCCTAGTAGTGTGTTGGACTTCCGACCCATTGCTTGCTGCAATGTTGTCTACAAGGTGGTTTCTAAAGTTCTATGTGAGCGACTGGCTGGAGTGTTGCCAAGCCTATTGTGTGAAAACCAGAGTGCTTTTACGAGGGGGAGATCAATTATGGATAACATCCTCATCTGTCAAGACTTAGTACGATTATACAATAGGAAAGCTTGTTCTCCGAGGTTCCTAGTGAAAGTGGACTTGAAAAAGGCCTATGACTCGGTGGAATGGTATTTCTTAGAGCAGATATTGAGAGCTTATCAATTTCCGGATCATATAGTGAAGATGATAATGCAATGTGTTTCCACGCCATCTTATTCCTTGGTGATTAATGGTAATACTTTCGGTTTCTTTAAGGGAGCACGAGGGCTTCGACAAGGGGATCCTCTATCGCCCTTGTTATTTACCTTGTGTATGGACTATTTGAGCAGACTTTTGAGACTCGTGGGGTCGATGGAAGGCTTTCGGTATCATTCCCTGTGCAAATCTTTGAAGTTGAACCATTTATGCTTTGCTGACGACCTGGTGATGTTTTGCAAAGGGGAGCTACAATCCATTACTTGGCTGATGTGGGGTTTTGGTGAATTCTCCAGGTGCTCTGGCCTAGAAATGAATACTAACAAATCAGAGTGCTACATGAATGGAATGGACCAGTTGGTACAGCAAACTGTTAAGCAACAGTTTGGCTTGAGGCAAGGGGAGCTTCCTTTTAGGTACCTTGGAGTGCCTATATCACCCAAGAAGCTTTCTGTGCTGGAATGTCATTGTCTGGTGGAAAAGATTGTGGCGCGAATACGAAGTCTGGGAGCGAGGAAGTTGTCTTACATGGGACGGCTGGTCTTGATAAACGCTGTGCTTAATTCATTGCATCAGTTTTGGGCTCAAGTGTTTATTCTTCCAATGACTATTGTGAAGAAGGTTGATGATATCTGTCGGAATTTTTTGTGGGAAGGGCATGAGCATTACACAAGGGGCTGCCCTGTATCATGGGTCGAGGTTTGCAAGGATAAGAAGGCTGGAGGTCTCGGCATTAGGGACAATCGGAGGTGGAATTTGGCAGCAGTGGGGAAGCTCGTTTGGTGGATATACTCAAAGAGCGACCATCTTTGGGTGAAGTGGATACATCATGTTTATCTGAAGGATCAAACCTGGGCAGAGTATACGCCACCCATAAATTCAAGTTGGAGTTGGCGGAAGATTTGTGCAGTCAAGACTAAGTTGGCGAGGGGCTACAGCTCAGGTCAGTGGATTGGTAGTGCTTCTGACTATACTATTAACGCGGGATATAAATGGCTTGGAGACGGATCTGTCACTTGTGGATGGACCAAAGTCATCTGGTCCAGATTGAATATCCCAAAACACTCGTTTATCGCTTGGCTAGGAATGAGAGACCGATTGTATACTTTTGCAAGAATGAAGAGACTTGGATGCGCAGGGCTGGACAATTGTGTTTTATGCCAGGACAAGGAAGAAAACAGAGAACATTTATTTTTTGATTGTATATATAGCAGGAAGGTGGTGATGTTGGTGAAGCAATGGTTGGAGATGGATTTCTGTAGCTTGGATACGTGGCCTGACGTGGTATACAGAAGAGCGTGGTCAAGTTTGCAGCGTCAAGTTTGGTTTGCTGTTTTGTGTGCGCTCGTATATGTGGTGTGGAATGCTCGAAATGTGTGTTTCAAAGAAAATATGGTGATACGACCTGAAATTCAGTTTTGTCGACTTAAAAATGATGTAAGTAATCGAGTAAAGAGTATGGTACACAATTTGAAGTATAGTGATAGAGATTGGCTTGATAAAATTGTATAGGAGGACGATTTGATGAGGTAAATCGGTTTGTATATGTGTAAATGGATCTGTTTGGTTATTAATGATATTTACATCTTTCACCGAAAAATATCTAGATATTTTCAAAAAAATCTTGAATAGTGAATAGTGAGAAATGAATAATCGAAAATTTTACTATGTATAGAAAATTTTAAAATGATTAAGTAAATGACTTAAAGTGTTTTGAAAAACACTTAAATAAAAATTGGACATATTAATAAACGTATTAATATAGAAATTTAAAAATGTTAATAATTAACAACACTTCAAATAATAAACGAATGTGTTATGTGATCATATGAAACCGAAACTTATATATTTAAACGTTTGACGATGAGACTAGGAGAGTCTAGTAACATGTGATATGTAAATATCAAATAAATAATGAATCTTGAGTAAGTTAAATAAAAGGTCAAACGCTTGAGCCTCCGATATGAAAACGTCAATCGTAAGTGAAGTGGGACTAAGATAGTCTTGTGCGGATACCACTATCTCGGTCTCTGGCTTGGGTCATACCGAATAGTGTGGTTTAAGCCGGCAGCCTTATTGCTTAGTGCATCCTGCCCATGCCGTTACGCCTTAAGTCGTATAGCCAAGGCCGTACAAGATAATGAATATGCCAATGCTTTTGTATCAGGCTTTAGGAAATAGTCGTTTTATCCAGAGTTAAGGTGCTCTATGATTAGCATAGCCTATTCTTAAAGTGGATATTAGTGTATGCATACTAGACTAGGGCTTTATTCCCCTATTTCGCTAAAGTTATCAGGGCCACCGTGACATTATGTGCTTATGCGCTTTGCGGTTCTGTCTCCTTGCCGTGTTTCGTTCTTAGTGGGCGCGACACTAGCATTCGTTCTTACCCTGCGTAAAGATTACTTGACGAGATTGTATCTGAAGTTCGAATCATTTCGAACACTAGAAGATGAGATGCAAGTACTATAGTATTCGGCGTGGTTTACGAGTCGAGTAAGTCTCTGCACTATGGAAGTGAGATGCAATCGATCAGAGTACAAAGGCCTACTCAGTGGTCAGACTCGTAAGCAGTATGTGTTATTTGTTGTTTGATTAAATGAGAATGAGTGTGTACCATCTTCGAAAACTAAAGACCACAACTTTCTGAATTGAATCGAGTCTGCATGATGTGAATGATAAGATATGTATGTTTGATTGCGATCCGATATCGCCTTGTAATACCATTGAATTATTGTGATACTATTGCTATGCTATTATGTGTTATTTGCCTTCATAATTGAATATCATGGTTATATGATTTATCGCTTTAAACCGCATGCTTATTATGACTTATATGTCTTTATATGCTATATGTATTAAGCATGTTTATGTTTTTATCATAATGTTATGTTTATAAAGCGATAATATTAAACCAAAGTAATTGAAATCGAGGGTAAGTATGAGCATAGCTAGTCACTGTCCGCTCAGCGGGCATCCCCCCATCAGTTTATTGTGCAGGATGATCGTGGACCGGGAGCTGGTTTTTGGACGGGGCCACGAGACGTTTTTATGCTTACTTTTGGATGTTTTACGAGAGATTGTAATATATAACCTATACTCTTTTTATTTCCGTACTTAGAGTTGTTTTATTCAACTCTTAAACGATGTTTGTAACATTTAGGTTTTTATTGTATAATTAATGACGCTGGTTTAAGACTTAATTAATTTCCGCCTTAGTAATTAAAGTCGACTAAAAACCAGGTTGTTACAATCATTGGCATGGACCCTTTTCGAGACTTAGAATAGTCTAGCTCATGCATTGCATCCTTTTAGGCCTCTTTTAATCAAAACTGTCATCTTTTCAATCGAATATTTTCCAAAAAACCTTTTCCTAGCTGAAATGCTGTCTTTTTAGGATTAGAATAATCTTAAATATCTATTTTGAAACGATTTTTTTGACTTAAGCTGAAATGCTTTCCTTCTAAAAAAATCATTCCTTAAGCTGAAACGCTGTCTTTTTTAGGATTAGAATAATCTTAAATATTTTCCAACACTATCTCTTTCAAAAAACAAAGATTTTTTGTTTAAGCTGAAACGCTTTCCTTCTAAAATTAGAATAATCTTAGATAGTTTCTGAATTTTAGCTCTTTCGAAAAAAAAGATCTCCTCCAAGCTAAAAATTATCCGTTTAGGGTTAGAATAATCTTAAACTTTTTTTTTTTTCGATTTTAGCTCTTTTGAAAGAAGATCTCCTCCAAGCTATAAATTATTCGTTTAGGGTTAGAATAATCTTAAACATTTTTTTTTCTGATTTTAGCTCTTTTAAAAAAAGATCTCCTCCAAGCTAAAAATTATTCGTTTGGGATTAGAATAATCTTAGATAATTTCCGATATTAGCTCTTTTGAAAAAAGATCCATTCCTAGCTGAAATGCTATTCGTTTAGGATTAGAATAATCAAATTTCCGATATTAGCTCTTTTGAAAGAAGATCTCTTCCTAGCTGAAATGCTATTCGTTTAGGATTAGAATAATCTTAAAAGATTTCCGAAATTAGCTCTTTTGAAAAAAATCCATTCCTAGCTGAAATGCTATTCGTTTAGGATTAGAATAATCTAAAATAATTTCCGATTTTAGCTCTTTTGAAAAAAGATCTCTTCCTAGCGGAAATGCTATTCGTTTAGGATTAGAATAATCGTAAATAATTTCCGATTCTAGCTCTCTTGAAAACAGATCTCTTTCTAAGCTGAAATGCTATTCGTTTAGAGTTAGAATAATCTTAAACAATTTTCGATATTGCCTCTTTTGAAAAAAGATCTTTTCTAAGCTGAAATGCAATTCGTTTAGGGTTAGAATAATCTTAAACAATTTTCGATATTGCCTCTTTTAAAAAAAAAAAAAAAAGATCTTTTCTAAACTGAAATGCTATTCTTTTAGGGTTAGAATAATCTTAACCAGTTTTCGACATTAGCTCTTTTGAAAAAGGATCTTTTCTTAACTGAAATGCAATCGAACAGATGGCCACAATGCAGAAACTCAAGGCCGACAAAAATGCCAAATACCTTGCTGAAGAGGCTGAACGAAATGCTAAAAGAATTCGTTCAATGGAAGAACGTCTCTCTAACTGAAAGGGATATTCCATTTATCAGGAAACTAAACACGTCCCGAAAAGTGTCAAGTCCTTGCTACCATCCAAACTCTCACTCAGTGATCTCCCCATCTTCAAGGGTCATGAAAGTCCGCTTGTGCATATCAAGGATTTCAAGGCAAAAATGGCCGTCATGGGCGTCGATCCCTCAGCCTGGGCTACTCTGTTCCCGCATTCTCTGGATGCATAACCTAGAGCCTGGTTCTATGCCTTGGACCCACACAAGGTTACTACCTTCAAAGAGATCACGGTCCAGTTCGACAATCATTATCATGACAATAACGATACTCAGGTCTCGCTGCGTACTCTGGAAGTTCTGGCGCAAAAAGACAATGAAGGCTTCACTGAATACCTCACCCGCTGGAAGAAACTTAGTGCCCAGATACCAAACCGTCCTAAGGATACGGAATTGATCACCAAGTTTATCAACAACCTAACCCCTGCATATCAACAGCATTTGCGTTATGGCAACTTTGACAATTTCTCTTCACTCAGCGCTGTGGGTGAATTAATTGAAGATGATCTCCGCAAAGAAAAACTAACCAAGGCCACAGTAGAGGTTACTGTGGCAACTCATCACGAGTCACTAAAAGTCAACCAGATCTTGCATCATCAACGCTTTGGAAGCTCTAGCGGATATAAAACTGAAGTGACTGATTTAAACTAACAACTATCCTCGGATATAAAATCTAAATAATAAATTCTACTCCTGAGGATTGAAGCATCGAAGAGGTACCAGACGGCACGGAGTGAGGGCATCTGTTAAATTCAATTCCACAAAAATATATTCTCCCTCTTTCCTACCTTTTTATATCCTTCCTAAGAAAATGTACTAGATACATTTTAAAATCCTAAAAGCCGATGTAACCAACACTTACACCTCAATGGAATAAAATCCCTAACATCTGTGCTTACTTGCATAACTGCCGTTATTGCATTTATTTTCAAATAAATTCTGTCAATGATAAGCATGCCTTCTAACCTCTCGCAATGCTAATAAATTTCTTCACCTCCTTATCCTTTCAGAATGGCTGCTCCCCCAATGACTAACGCAGAAAGACAAATCCTGGCCGAGGAATCTCTAATCCGTATAGCAGAATTAGCCACGGAGAACGCGAACCGCCAACATCAGCCGAGCGCGTTCGACCGATTCTCACGTCATCGCCCACCAGTATATTTAGGGTCAATCAATCCTCACAGAGCTCCTGGCCCGGTTGGAGGAGATGAAAAAGCTCATGGATCTGAGCAGACACCTCCGTAAGAGAGGGTCAACATCGCCGCTTTCTATCCGAAAGAAGAGGCGAATGGTTGGTGGAACGTGATCGTAACCAATGAGCTCGACACCACGTTCACCAGGGTGAATTCACTACAAAAATCAAGGAGGCGATACTTCTGTATGAACTCAGATGCGGATGGAGGAGAAATTCATAAGTCTGAGAATTGATGGCATGACTCTCCAGGAGTACACGGAGGAGTTCCAACGACTTTCCAAGTTTGGGACTACAATCGCTCCCAATGAGATGGCCATGACTCAAAGGTACCTGCGCAACATGTCTAATGATCTGCGTACGCACTTGAGCAGCAACTCCTACACCACTTTTGCCGCAGCATACGAGCGTGCATGCAGTGTGTGGGCTTCCTTGGAGTTGGAGAAGGCTGAGGAGAAGATGTTTGTGCCATCTGTGTCACAGTCGAGCTTCATTCAGAAGCCGAACTACCAACGCCCGAGCCAGCAGAGGCCAAACTTCCAGAGGCCTGCGTTTCAAAATAGGTTTCCTGCGGGGAACAATGAGAGGGCCATGGTCGCAGGAAGGGCTCATCAACCAAGAGCCTTACCGGGAAATTGTCGTATGTGTCACAAGGCACTACATGAGGAAAGCGATAAGCGGTCACCGACACTGCTTCAAATGCAAAATGGTGGGGCATAAGTCGAATGTATGTCCCAACATCCTAACACGCCTATTGCGGGAATACCACAACTGTGGTGAGTGCAGGTCGAGTTTATGTCCTCACCGGCCGAAGCGGAGGAGTCGCTGAGGCGCACGTCATCACGTGTACTTTTCTTGTAAACTCGTGAACGCCGCCGCTTTGTTTGACACCGGGCATCATTGTCCTTTATATCTTCTAAGTTTGTCTCTAAAGCTAATCTTTCAAATTTCGAATCGATCGAAGCAAACATTTCTCTACCAAATGGTAAAATTCTCAAATGTTCCAAAATTTTCAAACAAACTCCAATCATCATTCACAAAACAATCTTTCCTTCCGACCTCATTCTTTTCGACATGCCGGAGTTTGACGTCATACTTGGTATCGACTGGTTGACCAAATATCATGCGATATTCGAGTGTCGAGACCGGAAGATTCGCTTGAAGCATCATACGGGGACTAAAGTCACGTATCAGAAGACTTCGCCAATAAAGGGGGCGAAAATCATCTCCATACTACAACTCCAACGGTTAGAAAGGAAAGGGCACCAAGTATACCTATGCAGCGTCAACGAAGTAAAGGAAAGTGTGAACATTGGAGATATTCACATAGTACGGGAATTTCCTGACGTCTTCCCTGACGAGTTGCCAGGCTTGCCACCTGCGCGTGACGTTGAGTTCTCTATTGACCTTGCACCAGGCACGACACCAATTTCAAAGGCACCTTATAGAATGGCACCGGTAGAACTGCAGGAATTGAAGAAACAACTTGAGGAAATGATTGAAAAGGGTTTCATAAGACCGAGTGTCTCACCATGGGGAGCACCGGTTCTCTTTGTGAAAAAGAAGGACGGCAGCATGAGACTCTGCATCGACTACAGAGAATTGAACAAGGTGACCATTAAGAACCGCTACCCTTTACCCAGAATCGACGACCTCTTTGATCAATTAAAAGGCGCGGGAGTATTTTCAAAGATCGACCTAAGGTCAGGTTACCATCAAATCGCTGTGAGGCAAGAAGACATCCAGAAAACAGCCTTCCGAAGCAGATACGGCCATTATGAATTTAAGGTCATGCCTTTCGGTTTGACAAATGCACCAGCAGTGTTCATGGATCAAATGAACAGAACCTTCCACGAGTACTTAGACATATGCGTGGTCGTATTCATTGATGACATCCTGATTTATTCCAAAACTGCAGCAGAACACGAGGGACATCTCCGTATCATTCTAGGGATACTACAGAAACATAAGTGGTATGCAAAACTATCCAAGTGCGAGTTTTGGCTTGAAAAGGTAGCATTCCTAGGTCACGTCATCTCGAAGGACGGAGTAATGGTAGATCCTGCAAAAATCGACGCAGTGAAAGAATGGAAGGCTCCCACAAATATAACTGAAATACGCAGCTTCCTAGGATTGGCAGGATACTACAGAAGGTTTGTTCCAGATTTCTCTAAGGTTGCACGACCGATGACGAAGCTGCTACAGAAAGAATCCAAGTTCATTTGGAGCGAGGAATGTGAGAATGCATTCCAAGAACTCAAGACAAGGCTTACCACAGCGCCAGTCTTAGCTCTCCCTACGGATGGAGACGAGTATGAAGTCTACAGTGACGCCTCGCTAAACGGCCTAGGTTGCGTACTGATGCAACAAGGGAGGGTCATTGCTTATGCATCAAGGCAGTTAAAGGTCCATGAACGAAACTATCCAACTCATGACCTGGAATTAGCAGCCGTAGTATTTGCTTTAAAAATCTGGCGTCATTATCTCTACGGAGTGAGTATCAAGTTCTACACTGACCACAAAAGCCTGAAATATATTTTCACACAGAAGGAACTCAACATGAGACAACGCCGGTGGTTGGAACTGATTAAGGACTACAAGATTGAACTACTGTACCACGAGGGTAAGGCGAACGTCGTTGCCGACGCTCTGAGTAGAAAGACTACGCATACCCTTAACAACATTTGGGAAATTCCGGCTAGTATTGTCAGAGACTTCAAGAGAATGAAGTTAGAGTTGGTTCAGTCTGACGATGCTGATCTGAACGCAATGATTGCGGAGCCAGAGTTATATCACGAGGTTAGAGCCCTACAGTGGGAAGATGACGAACTCGTGAAGATCAGGAGAGAAATTCCTTCAGGAAACCGAGAAGGGTTTGAGATAAAGCCTGACAGGAGCTTAAGATTTAAAGGGAGGTGGTGTGTGCCCGACGTACCAGTGTTAAAAAGAAGGATCCTTGACGAGGCACATAGTACACGATACTCCATACATCCAGGATCGGATAAACTGTACCAAGACTTAAAACTGAAGTTTTGGTGGGTCCGAATGAAAGCAGAGATTGCTGAATACGTTGCAAAGTGCCTAGTCTGCCAAAAGGTGAAGTTCGAACATCAACGACCTGGGGGACTACTACAACCCTTGGACATCCCATTGGGAAAATGGGACTCCTTTTCCATGGATTTCATAACGGGATTACCCAGGACTCATAGAGGAAATAATGCAATATGGGTGATAGTGGACCGTTTGACAAAATCGGCCCACTTTCTATCAATCAAGGACACTTGGAGCCTTGAAGAGCTAGCTAAGGCTTATGAGAAGGAGGTGATCCGACTACACGGTGTACCGCTAGACATTATCTCGGACAGGGATCCGAGATTCACCTCTCATTTTTGGGACAAGCTCCAAGCAGCATTGGGAAGCCAACTGAAGATGAGCACCGCTTTTCACCCGCGGCGATGGTCAAAATGAGCGAACTATCCAAACGGTTGAAGACATGCTCAGGGCATGTGCTTTAGAATTCAACGAGAATTGGGAGAAAAGCATACCTTTGATTGAATTCTCCTACAACAATAGCTTCCATGCTAGTTTGAGTTGCGCTCCATTCGAGGCACTATATGGGAGAAAGTGTCGTAGTCCAGTCTGTTGGGACGATGCTAGTGACAACGTGGGAACTGGACCACAGGTTATACAAGACCAGATTGAGCATATCAAGGTCATTCGTGAACGTCTACAAGCGGCCCAAGACCGCCAGAAGATGTATGCTAACAAGCATCGCCGACCCATTGAGTTCGAGGTCGGGGACCATGTATTCTTGAAAGTATCACCCATGAGAGGAGTCCGACGCTTCGGTTTGAAAGGAAAGTTGAGTCCTAAATACGTCGGACCATATGAGATAACCGACAGGATTGGTGAAGTAGCCTATCGCCTAGCACTACCACCCAACTTGTCGAAAGTTCACAACGTCTTTCACGTTTCGCAACTGAGGCGATACAGGAGTGACCCAAGTCATATCATTACCCCTGACGTAATCGCAGTTGAGCCTAACCTACTCTACTCCGAGAGACCTGTGAAGGTTCTAGCGCGAGAAACCAAGGTGTTGAGGCGGAAGACGGTTCCCTTAGTAAAGGTGCTATGGAAGGGTCAATTGACTGAACAAGCAACTTGGGAGACCGAAGCCTCTATGAAGGAGAAATACCCCGAGCTGTTTATCTCAGGTGAAAATCCTATCCTTCGTTCAAGTTTGGGACGAAACTTTTCTAAGGAGGGAGGTTTGTAACACCCCGTGTTAATTTAAAGCATTTATTATCCAGCAAATTCTAATTTCAAATCTTAAATCCAATCTTAGCCTTTTAGCCTTCCAAAATCTCTATTTTTGCAAAACTTTCGTTTTGTAAAATTTCTCGACTTCTTTAAAACTTTTGAAAATTTTGAATAATAAAATAAATATTTTAATCTTAGAATTCAGAAGTAGAAACATTTTGAAAAATAGTCAAACGCGCACACATTGACTTTTATCGCTTTTGACACCCGATTTTTTTTAAAAAACTGACTAATTTCGTGAAAAACATTTTAAACAAAAATCAAGGGAACATTACTAGCATCAATAGTAATTTTGACTCAAATAAACTCAAGTATAACCACTTTGATTCCTTATGTTTTCTAATTAGTTTTATTTAAACTTTATTTTCATAAAACCTAAACATATCTAATTCATTATTTAACTAAACTTCCTAACAACTTCCTCATTATTTTCTAAGTCCAAAACACTCTCATTTTCTCCTCCATTTTGCCGAGCTCTTTGCTATCTTTTCTCCTTTTGTTTTTCTTTCATTTTTCTCCTAAAACTCCTAAATTAAAACCTTAAATATTACTCTAATAGTTCACTAGTATTCTAAGCTTGTTCTTGGGTATTTGGAGCTCACTTTGTTACGGGTTTTTGAAGGTGAAGAACTTGACCTTGATAACATCATAGATCCGGATAACCAATAGCTTGCTAAATCGAGGTGACTAACTATGTCTTATATTATTCTCTTAGTAAATTAATTTGTTTTGTTATTATAATTTTATGAGTATGAAAATTATGTTAAATATGTTAAACATCACATGAGTGTACTTGTACGTTTATGTACATCACACGACATATACCTTTTTTTTTACTAAGTTTTCACTTTTAATTTTTGTAAATAATATGTATTGTTAAGTTAGTATAAAATAGATGTTCCTATGAAAAAAAAACTAAATTAGGAAAACAAATTATAAGTTATTAAAATCGAAAATGGTGTTCTTGAGTTTCATTAAGATCTTCATGTATGTACTTATTACCTTCATGTTGATGTTCATCATTTATGTTCACTTTGATTATGTTTTATATTATGTTTGTTTATAATTTGTGTTTATGTTTAATTATTGTTTTATATATTACTGAGTATTATACTATAAATCAACTTAAACTTTATAAATCATTTAGATTAAAAAGTTAGAAATTTAAAGTGTTGAAAAAAACTATTCATAAATATAAATGAAACTTTTAGTAAATTTCATTTTAGTTTAAATCGTTTTAGTATAATTAGAATAATTGAAATATAAAGACTTTAAGCTAAAAACCGATAAAATCGAAAAATGAAAATTTAGGACCACCTAAGCTTGCTCACGGCATTTCCCTTGTTTTTAGGGTTAAAATTGTTTTTATCACTTTTTAGTTTATTGTTAAAATAATTTAATTAGCAGTTAATAAGTTAGAATTAAGAAATTAAAAGAAATAAATGAATTTTGAAAAATATATTAGACCACACGACATATCTATTTTAAATAGACTAAATTTGACCAAAATGAAATTATCACTAAGTCACTAAAGTTAAATAGTAATTAGAATTGAATTTTAGTATAAATCGATTTAGTTATAAATGAAATATTATAAACCGATAAAAATATATAACCGATATATAAATGAACTAAATCGTGTGCTACCGCCTTTGCATATTGGACTGTTGAACTTGGACATACGGACTAAAATGAATCATCCACGTTACTATTATTTTAAAAATAAAAATCGCTAAATTTAGTTAATAGACGACTAAAATTAACTAAGTCTCATTTTAAAATAAATATCATTATCACTTTTTACAAAACGAACAAAACGTTTTTAAAACTAGATTTTTAAACTTATTAACTAAGTTACAATTTTAGATATTTTAGATATTTTTAGATATTTTAGATATTTTTAGATATTTTAGATATTTTAGATATTTTTAGATATTTTAGATATTTTAGATATTTTCTGATATTTTAGATATTTTAGATATTTTTAGATATTTTTAAATATCTGGATATTTTCAAAAAAATCTTGAATAGTGAATAGTGAGAAATGAATAATCGAAAATTTTACTAAGTATAGAAAATTTTAAAATGAATAAGTAAATGACTTAAAGTGTTTTGAAAAACACTTAAATAATAATTGGACATATTAATAAACGTATTAATATAGAAATTTAAAAATGTTAATAATTAACAACACTTCAAATAATAAACGAATGTGTTATGTGATCATATGTAACAGAAACTTATATATTTAAACGTTTGACGATGAGACTAGGAGAGTCTAGTAACATGTGATATGTAAATATCAAATAAATAATGAATCTTGAGTAAGTTAAATAAAAGGTCAAACGCTTGAGCCTCCGATATGAAAACGTCAATCGTAAGTGAAGTGGGACTAAGATAGTCTTGTGCGGATACCACTATCTCGGTCTCTGGCTTGGGTCATACCGAATAGTGTGGTTTTAGCCGGCAGCCTTATTGCTTAGTGCATCCTGCCCATGCCGTTACGCCTTAAGTCGTATAGCCAAGGCCTTACAAGATAATGAATATGCCAATGCTTTTGTATCAGGCTTTAGGAAATAGTCGTTTTATCCAGAGTTAAGGTGCTCTATGATTAGCATAGCCTATTCTTAAAGTGGATATTAGTGTATGCATACTAGACTAGGGCTTTATTCCCCTATTTCGCTAAAGTTATCAGGGCCACCGTGACATTATGTGCTTATGCGCTTTGCGGTTCTGTCTCCTTGCCGTGTTTCGTTCTTAGTGGACGCGACACTAGCATTCGTTCTTACCCTGCGTAAAGATTACTTGACGAGATTGTATCTGAAGTTCGAATCATTTCGAACACTAGAAGATGAGATGCAAGTACTATAGTATTCGGCGTGGTTTACGAGTCGAGTAAGTCTCTGCACTATGGAAGTGAGATGCAATCGATCAGAGTACAAAGGCCTATTCGATTAGTCGCTCGTAGCGATATGTGTTATTTGTTGTTTGATTAAATGAGAATGAGTGTGTACCATCTTCGAAAACTAAAGACCACAACTTTCTGAATTGAATCGAGTCTGCATGATGTGAATGATAAGATATGTATGTTTGATTGCGATCCGATATCGCCTTGTAATACCATTGAATTATTGTGATACTATTGCTATGCTATTATGTGTTATTTGTCTTCATAATTGAATATCATGCTTATATGATTCATCGCTTTAAACCGCATGCTTATTATGACTTATATGTCTTTATATGCTATATGTATTAAGCATGTTTATGTTTTTATCATAATGTTATGTTTATAAAGCGATAATATTAAACCAAAGTAATTGAAATCGAGGGTAAGTATGAGCATAGCTAGTCACTTTGTCAGCTCAGTGAGCATCCCCATCGATTTATTGTGCGGGATGATCGTGGACCTGAGCTGGTTTTTGGACGGGGTCACGAGACGTTTTTATGCTTACTTTTGGATGTTTTACGAGAGATTGTAATATATAACCTATACTCTTTTTATTTCCGTACTTAGAGTTGTTTTATTCAACTCTTAAACGATGTTTGTAACATTTAGGTTTTTATTGTATAATTAATGACGCTGGTTTAAGACTTAATTAATTTCCGCCTTAGTAATTAAAGTCGACTAAAACCAGGTTGTTACAATCATTGGCATGGACCCTTTTCGAGACTTAGAATAGTCTAGCTCATGCATTGCATCCTTTTAGGCCTCTTTTAATCAAAACTGTCATCTTTTCAATCGAATATTTTCCAAAAAACCCTTTTCTAAATTGAAATCTTTGTCTTTTTAGGATTAGAATAATCTTAAATATCTATTTTGAAACGATTTTTTTGACTTAAGCTGAAATGCTTTCCTTCTAAAAAAATCATTCCTTAAGCTGAAACGCTGTCTTTTTTAGGATTAGAATAATCTTAAATATTTTCCAACACTATCTCTTTCAAAAAACAAAGATTTTTTGTTTAAGCTGAAACGCTTTCCTTCTAAAATTAGAATAATCTTAGATAGTTTCTGAATTTTAGCTCTTTTGAAAAAAAAGATCTCCTCCAAGCTAAAAATTATCCGTTTAGGGTTAGAATAATCTTAAACTTTTTATTTTCGATTTTAGCTCTTTTGAAAGAAGATCTCCTCCAAGCTATAAATTATTCGTTTAGGGTTAGAATAATCTTAAACATTTTTTTTTTTGATTTTAGCTCTTTTGAAAAAAGATCTCCTCCAAGCTAAAAATTATTCGTTTAGGATTAGAATAATCTTAGATAATTTCCGATATTAGCTCTTTTGAAAAAAGATCCATTCCTAGCTGAAATGCTATTCGTTTAGGATTAGAATAATCAAATTTCCGATATTAGCTCTTTTGAAAGAAGATCTCTTCCTAGCTGAAATGCTATTCGTTTAGGATTAGAATAATCTTAAAAGATTTCCGAAATTAGCTCTTTTGAAAAAAATCTATTCCTAGCTGAAATGCTATTCGTTTAGGATTAGAATAATCTAAAATAATTTCCGATTTTAGCTCTTTTGAAAAAAGATCTCTTCCTAGCGGAAATGCTATTCGTTTAGGATTAGAATAATCGTAAATAATTTCCGATTCTAGCTCTCTTGAAAACAGATCTCTTTCTAAGCTGAAATGCTATTCGTTTAGAGTTAGAATAATCTTAAACAATTTTCGATATTGCCTCTTTTGAAAAAAGATCTTTTCTAAGCTGAAATGCAATTCGTTTAGGGTTAGAATAATCTTAAACAATTTTCGATATTGCCTCTTTTGAAAAAACAAAAAGATCTTTTCTAAACTGAAATGCTATTCTTTTAGGGTTAGAATAATCTAAACCAGTTTTCGACATTAGCTCTTTTGAAAAAGGATCTTTTCTTAACTGAAATGCAATCGAACAGATGGCCACAATGCAGAAACTCAAGGCCGACAAAAATGCCAAATACCTTGCTGAAGAGGCTGAACGAAATGCTAAAAGAATTCGTTCAATGGAAGAACGTCTCACTAACTGAAAGGGATATTCCATTTATGAGGAAACTAAACACGTCCCGAAAAGTGTGAAGTCCTTGCTACCATCCAAACTCTCACTCAGTGATCTCCCCATCTTCAAGGGTCATGAAAGTCCGCTTGTGCATATCAAGGATTTCAAGGCTAAAATGGCCGTCATGGGCGTCGATCCCTCAGCCTGGGCTACTCTGTTCCCGCATTCTCTGGATGCATAACCTAGAGCCTGGTTCTATGCCTTGGACCCACACAAGGTTACTACCTTCAAAGAGATCACGGTCCAGTTCGACAATCATTATCATGACAATAACGATACTCAGGTCTCGCTGCGTACTCTGGAAGTTCTGGCGCAAAAAGACAATGAAGGCTTCACTGAATACCTCACCCGCTGGAAGAAACTTAGTGCCCAGATACCAAACCGTCCTAAGGATACGGAATTGATCACCAAGTTTATCAACAACCTAACCCCTGCATATCAACAGCATTTGCGTTATGGCAACTTTGACAATTTCTCTTCACTCAGCGCTGTGGGTGAATTAATTGAAGATGATCTCCGCAAAGAAAAACTAACCAAGGCCACAGGCCGAGGTTACCAGGGCAGCTCATCACGAGCCGTCACTAAAGCTGAACCAGTCCACTGCATCAACGCTTTGGAAGCTCTAGCGGATATAAAACTGAAGTGACTGATTTAAACTAACAACTATCCTCGGATATAAAATCTAAATAATAAATTCTACTCCTGAGGATTGAAGCATCGAAGAGGTACCAGACGGCACGGAGTGAGGGCATCTGTTAAATTCAATTCCACAAAAATATATTCTCCCTCTTTCCTACCTTTTTATATCCTTCCTAAGAAAATGTACTAGATACATTTTAAAATCCTAAAACCGATGTAACCAACAATTACATCTCAATGGAATAAAATACCTAACTTCTGTGCTTACTTGCATAACTGCCGTTATTGCATTTATTTTCAAATAAATTCTGTCAATGATAAGCATGCCTTCTAACCTCTCGCAATGCTAATAAATTTCTTCACCTCCTTATCCTTTCAGAATGGCTGCTCCCCCAATGACTAACGCAGAAAGACAAATCCTGGCCGAGGAATCTCTAATCCGTATAGCAGAATTAGCCACGGAGAACGCGAACCGCCAACATCAGCCGCTGCGTTCGACCGATTCTCACGTCATCGCCCACCAGTATATTTAGGGTCAAACAATCCTACGGAGCTCACAAACTGGTTGGAGGAGATGAAAAAGCTCATGGATCTGAGCAGGACACCTCCAGAAGAGAGGGTCAACATCGCCGCCTTCTATCTGAAAGAAGAGGCGAATGGTTGGTGGAACGTGATCAGAACCAATGAGCCTGACACCACGTTCACCTGGGGTGAATTCACTACAAAAATCAAGGAGCGATACTTCGGGTATGAACTCCGATGCCAGATGGAGGAGAAATTCATAAGTCTGAGAATTGATGGCATGACTCTCCAGGAGTACACGGAGGAGTTCCAACGACTTTCCAAGTTTGGGACTACAATCGCTCCCAATGAGATGGCCATGACTCAAAGGTACCTGCGCAACATGTCTAATGATCTGCGTACGCACTTGAGCAGCAACTCCTACACCACTTTTGCCGCAGCATACGAGCGTGCATGCAGTGTGTGGGCTTCCTTGGAGTTGGAGAAGGCTGAGGAGAAGAAGAAGAAGATGTTTGTGCCATCTGTGTCACAGTCGAGCTTCATTCAGAAGCCGAACTACCAACGCCCGAGCCAGCAGAGGCCAAACTTCCAGAGGCCTGCGTTTCAAAATAGGTTTCCTGCGGGGAACAATGAGAGGGCCATGGTCGCAGGAAGGGCTCATCAACCAAGAGCCTTACCGGGAAATTGTCGTATGTGTCACAAGGCACTACATGAGGGAAGGCAGTGCAACGGTCAGCCGATTACCTGTTTCAAATGCAAAATGGTGGGGCATAAGTCGAATGTATGTCCCAACATCCCGAACACGGCGCCTATTGCAGGAATACCACAATCTGTGGTGGTACAGGGTCGAGTTTATGTCCTCACTGAAGCCGAAGCAGAGGAGTCGCCTGAGGCAGACGTCATCACAGGTACTTTTCTTGTAAACTCTGTGAACGCTGTCGTTTTGTTTGACACTGGGGCATCATTGTCCTTTATATCTTCTAAGTTTGTCTCTAAAGCTAATCTTTCAAATATCGAATCGATCGAAGCAAACATTTCTCTACCAAATGGTAAAATTCTCAAATGTTCCAAAATTTTCAAACAAACTCCAATCATCATTCACAAAACAATCTTTCCTTCTGACCTCATTCTTTTCGACATGCCGGAGTTTGACGTCATACTTGGTATCGACTGGTTGACCAAATATCATGCGATATTCGAGTGTCGAGACCGGAAGATTCGCTTGAAGCATCATACGGGGACTAGAGTCACGTATCAGAAGACTTCGCCAATAAAGGGGGCGAAAATCGTCTCCATACTACAACTCCAACGGTTAGAAAGGAAAGGGCACCAAGTATACCTATGCAGCGTCAACGAAGTAAAGGAAAGTGTGAACATTGGAGATATTCACATAGTACGGGAATTTCCTGACGTCTTCCCTGACGAGTTGCCAGGCTTGCCACCTGCGCGTGACGTTGAGTTCTCCATTGACCTTGCACCAGGCACGGCACCAATTTCAAAGGCACCTTATAGAATGGCACCGGTAGAACTGCAGGAATTGAAGAAACAACTTGAGGAAATGATTGAAAAGGGTTTCATAAGACCGAGTGTCTCACCTTGGGGAGCACCGGTTCTCTTTGTGAAAAAGAAGGACGGCAGCATGAGACTCTGCATCGACTACAGAGAATTGAACAAGGTGACCATTAAGAACCGCTACCCTTTACCCAGAATCGACGACCTCTTTGATCAATTAAAAGGCGCGGGAGTATTTTCAAAGATCGACCAAAGGTCAGGTTACCATCAAATCGCTGTGAGGCAAGAAGACATCCAGAAAACAGCCTTCCGAAGCAGATACTGCCATTATGAATTTAAGGTCATGCCTTTCGGTTTGACAAATGCACCAGCAGTGTTCATGGATCAAATGAACAGAACCTTCCACGAGTACTTAGACATATGCGTGGTCGTATTCATTGATGACATCCTGATTTATTCCAAAACTGCAGCAGAACACGAGGGACATCTCCGTATCATTCTAGGGATACTACAGAAACATAAGTGGTATGCAAAACTATCCAAGTGCGAGTTTTGGCTTGAAAAGGTAGCATTCTAGGTCACGCGTCATCTCGAAGGGCCAGATAATGGTAGATCCTGCAAAAAACGACGCAGTGAAAGAATGGAAGGCTCCCACAAATATAACTGAAATACGCAGCTTCCTAGGATTGGCAGGATACTACAGAAGGTTTTTTCCAGATTTCTCTAAGGTTGCACGACCGATGACGAAGCTGCTACAGAAAGAATCCAAGTTCATTTGGAGCGAGGAATGTGAGAATGCATTCCAAGAACTCAAGACAAGGCTTACCACAGCGCCAGTCTTAGCTCTCCCTACGGATGGAGACGAGTATGAAGTCTACAGTGACGTCTCGCTAAACGGCCTAGGTTGCGTACTGATGCAACAAGGGAGGGTCATTGCTTATGCATCAAGGCAGTTAAAGGTCCATGAACGAAACTACCCAACTCATGACCTGGAATTAGCAGCCGTAGTATTTGCTTTAAAAATCTGGCGTCATTATCTCTACGGAGTGAGTATCAAGTTCTACACTGACCACAAAAGCCTGAAATATATTTTCACACAGAAGGAACTCAACATGAGACAACGCCGGTGGTTGGAACTGATTAAGGACTACAAGATTGAACTACTGTACCAGGAGGGTAAAGCGACGTCGTTCTTGACGCTCACGAGTAGAAAGACTACGCATACCCTTAACAACATTTGGGAAATTCCGGCTAGTATTGTTAGAGACTTCAAGAGAATGAAGTTAGAGTTGGTTCAGTCTGACGATGCTGATCTGAACGCAATGATTGCGGAGCCAGAGTTATATCACGAGGTTAGAGCCCTACAGTGGGAAGATGACGAACTCGTGAAGATCAGGAGAGATATTCCTTCAGGAAACCGAGAAGGGTTTGAGATAAAGCCTGACGGGAGCTTAAGATTTAAAGGGAGGTGGTGTGTGCCCGACGTACCAGTGTTAAAAAGAAGGATCCTTGACGAGGCACATAGTACACGATACTCCATACATCCAGGATCGGATAAACTGTACAAAGACTTAAAACTGAAGTTTTGGTGGGTCCGAATGAAAGCAGAGATTGCTGAATACGTTGCAAAGTGCCTAGTCTGCCAAAAGGTGAAGTTCGAACATCAACGACCTGGGGGACTACTACAACCCTTGGACATCCCATTGGGAAAATGGGACTCCATTTCCATGGATTTCATAACGGGATTACCCAGGACTCATAGAGGAAATAATGCAATATGGGTGATAGTGGACCGTTTGACAAAATCGGCCCACTTTCTACCAATCAAGGACACTTGGAGCCTTGAAGAGCTAGCTAAGGCTTATGAGAAGGAGGTGATCCGACTACACGGTGTACCGCTAGACATTATCTCGGACAGGGATCCGAGATTCACCTCTCATTTTTGGGACAAGCTCCAAGCAGCATTGGGAAGCCAACTGAAGATGAGCACCGCTTTTCACCCTGCGACCGATGGTCAAACTGAGCGAACTATCCAAACGGTTGAAGACATGCTCAGGGCATGTGCTTTAGAATTCAATGAGAATTGGGAGAAAAGCATACCTTTGATTGAATTCTCCTACAACAATAGCTTCCATGCTAGTTTGGGTTGCGCTCCATTCGAGGCACTATATGGGAGAAAGTGTCGTAGTCCAGTCTGTTGGGACGATGCTAGTGACAACGTGGGAACTGGACCACAGGTTATACAAGACCAGATTGAGCATATCAAGGTCATTCGTGAACGTCTACAAGCGGCCCAAGACCGCCAGAAGATGTATGCTAACAAGCATCGCCGACCCATTGAGTTCGAGGTCGGGGACCATGTATTCTTGAAAGTATCACCCATGAGAGGAGTCCGACGCTTCGGTTTGAAAGGAAAGTTGAGTCCTAAATACGTCGGACCATATGAGATAGCAAGCGGGATTGGTGAAGTAGCCTATCGCCTAGCACTACCACCCAACTTGTCGAAAGTTCACAACGTCTTTCACGTTTCGCAACTGAGGCGATACAGGAGTGACCCAAGTCATATCATTACCCCTGACGTAATCGCAGTTGAGCCTAACCTACTCTACTCCGAGAGACCTGTGAAGGTTCTAGCGCGAGAAACCAAGATGTTGAAGCGGAAGACGGTTCCCTTAGTAAAGGTGCTATGGAAGGGTCAATTGACTGAACAAGCAACTTGGGAGACCGAAGCCTCTATGAAGGAGAAATACCCCGAGCTGTTTATCTCAGGTGAAAATCCTATCCTTCGTTCAAGTTTCGGGACGAAACTTTTCTAAGGGGGGAGGTTTGTAACACCCCGTGTTAATTTAAAGCATTTATTATCCAGCAAATTCTAATTTCAAATCTTAAATCAAATCTTAGCCTTTTAGCCTTCCAAAATCTCTATTTTTGCAAAACTTTCGTTTTGTAAAATTTCTCGACTTCTTTAAAACTTTTGAAAATTTTGAATAATAAAATAAATATTTTAATCTTAGAATTCAGAAGTAGAAACATTTTGAAAAATAGTCAAACGCGCACACATTGACTTTTATCGCTTTTGACACCCGATTTTTTTTAAAAAACTGACTAATTTCGTGAAAAGCATTTTAAACAAAAATCAAGGGAACATTACTAGCATCAATAGTAATTTTGACTCAAATAAACTCAAGTATAACCACTTTGATTCCTTATGTTTTCTAATTAGTTTTATTTAAACTTTATTTTCATAAAACCTAAACATATCTAATTCATTATTTAACTAAACTTCCTAACAACTTCCTCATTATTTTCTAAGTCCAAAACACTCTCATTTTCTCCTCCATTTTGCCGAGCTCTTTGCTCTCTTTTCTCCTTTTGTTTTTCTTTCATTTTTCTCCTAAAACTCCTAAATTAAAACCTTAAATATTACTCTAATAGTTCACTAGTATTCTAAGCTTGTTCTTGGGTATTTGGAGCTCACTTTGTTACGGGTTTTTGAAGGTGAAGAACTTGACCTTGATAACATCATAGATCCGGATAACCAATAGCTTGCTAAATCGAGGTGACTAACTATGTCTTATATTATTCTCTTAGTAAATTAATTTGTTTTGTTATTATAATTTTATGAGTATGAAAATTATGTTAAATATGTTAAACATCACATGAGTGCACTTGTATGTTTATGTGTTGTATAATAAAATGATAATAACTAAATAATATGTTAAATAGATTATTGTAGTATCATGTTCATATATTTAGTTAAATTAATTTTGAGCATTTTTAATTTATGTTCATATGATTTTTATGTTTAGTTATGTTTTATTTGAGTAGTAATCATATATAAAAATTATGTGAAATATTAAAAATGAGTTTAAAGCGATTAAAAATGAAAAATAAAAATTTTATGTTCATATATATGTCACACGACATATACCTTTTTTTTTTACTAAGTTTTCACTTTTAATTTTTGTAAATAATATGTATTGTTAAGTTAGTATAAAATAGATGTTCCTATGAAAAAAAAACTAAATTAGGAAAACAAATTATAAGTTATTAAAATCGAAAATGGTGTTCTTGAGTTTCATTAAGATCTTCATGTATGTTCTTATTACCTTCATGTTGATGTTCATCATTTATGTTCACTTTAATTATGTTTTATATTATGTTTGTTTATAATTTGTGTTTATGTTTAATTATTGTTTTATATATTACTTAGTATTATACTATAAATCAACTTAAACTTTATAAATCATTTAGATTAAAAAGTTAGAAATTTAAAGTGTTGAAAAACACTATTCATAAATATAAATGAAACTTTTAGTAAATTTCATTTTAGTTTAAATCGTTTTAGTATAATTAGAATAATTGAAATATAAAGACTTTAAGCTAAAAACCGATAAAATCGAAAAATGAAAATTTAGGACCACCTAAGCTTGCTCACGGCATTTCCCTTGTTTTTAGGGTTAAAATTGTTTTTATCACTTTTTAGTTTATTGTTAAAATAATTTAATTAGTAGTTAATAAGTTAGAATTAAGAAATTAAAAGAAATAAATGAATTTTGAAAAATATATTAGACCACACGACATATCTATTTTAAATAGGCTAAATTTGACCAAAATGAAATTATCACTAAGTCACTAAAGTTAAATAGTAATTAGAATTGAATTTTAGTATAAATCGATTTAGTTATAAATGAAATATTATAAACCGATAAAAATATATAACCGATATATAAATGAACTAAATCGTGTGCTACCGCCTTTGCATATTAATTTGTTGAACTTGGACATACGGACTAAAATGAATCATCCACGTTACTATTATTTTAAAAATAAAAATCGCTAAATTTAGTTAATAGACGACTAAAATTAACTAAGTCTCATTTTAAAATAAATATCATTATCACTTTTTACAAAACGAACTTAACGTTTTTAAAACTAGATTTTTAAACTTATTAACTAAGTTACAATTTTAGATATTTTAGATATTTTTAGATATTTTAGATATTTTTAGATATTTTAGATATTTTAGATATTTTTAGATATTTTAGATATTTTAGATATTTTCTGATATTTTTAGATATTTTAGATATTTTTAGATATTTTAGATATTTTAGATATTTTTAGATATTTTAGATATTTTAGATATTTTCTGATATTTTAGATATTTTAGATATTTTTAGATATTTTTAAATATCTGGATATTTTCAAAAAAATCTTGAATAGTGAATAGTGAGAAATGAATAATCGAAAATTTTACTAAGTATAGAAAATTTTAAAATGAATAAGTAAATAACTTAAAGTGTTTTGAAAAACACTTAAATAATAATTGGACATATTAATAAACGTATTAATATAGAAATTTAAAAATAATGTTAATAATTAACAACACTTCAAATAATAAACGAATATGTTATGTGATCATATGAAACCGAAACTTATATATTTAAACGTTTGACGATGAGACTAGGAGAGTCTAGTAACATGTGATATGTAAATATCAAATAAATAATGAATCTTGAGTAAGTTAAATAAAAGGTCAAACGCTTGAGCCTCCGATATGAAAACGTCAATCGTAAGTGAAGTGGGACTAAGATAGTCTTGTGCGGATACCACTATCTCGGTCTCTGGCTTGGGTCATACCGAATAGTGTGGTTTAAGCCGGCAGCCTTATTGCTTAGTGCATCCTGCCCATGCCGTTACGCCTTAAGTCGTATAGCCAAGGCTGTACAAGATAATGAATATGCCAATGCTTTTGTATCAGGCTTTAGGAAATAGTCGTTTTATCCAGAGTTAAGGTGCTCTATGATTAGCATAGCCTATTCTTAAAGTGGATATTAGTGTATGCATACTAGACTAGAGCTTTATTCCCCTATTTCGCTAAAGTTATCAGGGCCACCGTGACATTATGTGCTTATGCGCTTTGCGGTTCTGTCTCCTTGCCGTGTTTCGTTCTTAGTGGGCGCGACACTAGCATTCGTTCTTACCGTGCGTAAAGATTACTTGACGAGATTGTATCTGAAGTTCGAATCATTTCGAACACTAGAAGATGAGATGCAAGTACTATAGTATTCGGCGTGGTTTACGAGTCGAGTAAGTCTCTGCACTATGGAAGTGAGATGCAATCGATCAGAGTACAAAGGCCTATTCAGTGGTCAGGCTCGTAAGCAGTATGTGTTATTTGTTGTTTGATTAAATGAGAATGAGTGTGTACCATCTTCGAAAACTAAAGACCACAACTTTCTGAATTGAATCGAGTCTGCATGATGTGAATGATAAGAAATGTATGTTTGATTGCGATCCGATATCGCCTTGTAATACCATTGAATTATTGTGATACTATTGCTATGCTATTATGTGTTATTTGCCTTCATAATTGAATATCATGCTTATATGATTTATCGCTTTAAACCGCATGCTTATTATGACTTATATGTCTTTATATGCTATATGTATTAAGCATGTTTATGTTTTTATCATAATGTTATGTTTATAAAGCGATAATATTAAACCAAAGTAATTGAAATCGAGGGTAAGTATGAGCATAGCTAGTCCTTTGTCACTCATTGAGCATCCCCATCGATTTATTGTGCAGGATGATCGTGGACCGGGAGCTGGTTTTTGGACGGGGCCACGAGACGTTTTTATGCTTACTTTTGGATGTTTTACGAGAGATTGTAATATATAACCTATACTCTTTTTATTTCCGTACTTAGAGTTGTTTTATTCAACTCTTAAACGATGTTTGTAACATTTAGGTTTTTATTGTATAATTAATGACGCTGGTTTAAGACTTAATTAATTTCCGCCTTAGTAATTAAAGTCGACTAAAAACCAGGTTGTTACAATCATTGGCATGGACCCTTTTCGAGACTTAGAATAGTCTAGCTCATGCATTGCATCCTTTTAGGCCTCTTTTAATCAAAACTGTCATCTTTTCAATCGAATATTTTCCAAAAAACCTTTTCCTAGCTGAAATGCTGTCTTTTTAGGATTAGAATAATCTTAAATATCTATTTTGAAACGATTTTTTTGACTTAAGCTGAAATGCTTTCCTTCTAAAAAAATCATTCCTTAAGCTGAAACGCTGTCTTTTTTAGGATTAGAATAATCTTAAATATTTTCCAACACTATCTCTTTCAAAAAACAAAGATTTTTTGTTTAAGCTGAAACGCTTTCCTTCTAAAATTAGAATAATCTTAGATAGTTTCTGAATTTTAGCTCTTTTGAAAAAAAAGATCTCCTCCAAGCTAAAAATTATCCGTTTAGGGTTAGAATAATCTTAAACTTTTTTTTTTTTCGATTTTAGCTCTTTTGAAAGATGATCTCCTCCAAGCTATAAATTATTCGTTTAGGGTTAGAATAATCTTAAACATTTTTTTTCTGATTTTAGCTCTTTTGAAAAAAGATCTCCTCCAAGCTAAAAATTATTCGTTTAGGATTAGAATAATCTTAGATAATTTCCGATATTAGCTCTTTTGAAAAAAGATCCATTCCTAGCTGAAATGCTATTCGTTTAGGATTAGAATAATCAAATTTCCGATATTAGCTCTTTTGAAAGAAGATCTCTTCCTAAATTTGAAATGCTATTCGTTTAGGATTAGAATAATCTTAAAAGATTTCGAAATTAGTCAAGCTTTTGAAAAAATCCATTCCTAAATGAAATGCTATTCGTTTAGGATTAGAATAATCTAAAATAATTTCGATTTTAGCTCTTTTGAAAAAGATCTCTTCCTAGCGAAATGCTATTCGTTTAGGATTAGAATAATCGTAAATAATTTCCGATTCTAGCTCTCTTGAAAACAGATCTCTTTCTAAGCTGAAATGCTATTCGTTTAGAGTTAGAATAATCTTAAACAATTTTCGATATTGCCTCTTTTGAAAAAAGATCTTTTCTAAGCTGAAATGCAATTCGTTTAGGGTTAGAATAATCTTAAACAATTTTCGATATTGCCTCTTTTAAAAAAAAAAAAAAAAGATCTTTTCTAAACTGAAATGCTATTCTTTTAGGGTTAGAATAATCTTAACCAGTTTTCGACATTAGCTCTTTTGAAAAAGGATCTTTTCTTAACTGAAATGCAATCGAACAGATGGCCACAATGCAGAAACTCAAGGCCGACAAAAATGCCAAATACCTTGCTGAAGAGGCTGAACGAAATGCTAAAAGAATTCGTTCAATGGAAGAACGTCTTACTAACTGAAAGGGATATTCCATTTCTGAGGAAACTAAACACGTCCCGAAAAGTGTGAAGTCCTTGCTACCATCCAAACTCTCACTCAGTGATCTCCCCATCTTCAAGGGTCATGAAAGTCCGCTTGTGCATATCAAGGATTTCAAGGCTAAAATGGCCGTCATGGGCGTCGATCCCTCAGCCTGGGCTACTCTGTTCCCGCATTCTCTGGATGCATAACCTAGAGCCTGGTTCTATGCCTTGGACCCACACAAGGTTACTACCTTCAAAGAGATCACGGTCCAGTTCGACAATCATTATCATGACAATAACGATACTCAGGTCTCGCTGCGTACTCTGGAAGTTCTGGCGCAAAAAGACAATGAAGGCTTCATCAATACCTCACCATTTGGAAGAAACTTAGTGCCCAGATACCAAACCGTCCTAAGGATACGGAATTGATCACCAAGTTTATCAACAACCTAACCCCTGCATATCAACAGCATTTGCGTTATGGCAACTTTGACAATTTCTCTTCACTCAGCGCTGTGGGTGAATTAATTGAAGATGATCTCCGCAAAGAAAAACTAACCAAGGCCACGGTAGAGGTTACGAGCGACTCATCACGAGCCGTCACTAAAGCTGAACCAGTCCACTGCATCAACGCTTTGGAAGCTCTAGCGGCCTCCCCAACACCAACAAAATATACTGCGCCTCTTCCTAAGGTGTCGTACTCATCTGTAGGGCAGACTTCGTCAAAGCCACGACGAAACTTTGACCCAATCTACATGACTTACTCCAAGGCACTGCAAAGGCTTGTAAGCCGAAACGTGCTTCAACTCCTGGGACCTACTAGCGAGCCTCCTCAGGATAAAAAGCCCAAATCTTGGGATCAGAATGCATACTGCGAGTTCCACAGGGGAAAAGGACATGACACTGAACAATGCTTCCGCCTAAAGAACATAGTTCAAGACCTGATCGATGACAATACCATCGAGAAACCTTCGCCGGGTCCTAAACCCTCAAACCAACTCAACCCCCTGCATACCCACGCCATCTTCGTAGGAATACACCCCATCATCGACTATTCTCACCTGATTGTCTCAAACGACCACGAAATCAATGGTATCTGGGATAGTTCTGATGAGGAAGATAATCGGATAGACAATAATGGCTACCTTTTCCCTCCAGAAGAAGAGGAAGAAGAAGATCAACGGCCCACGGGGATATACGGGAAAGTGCCCCGCAAATACCCGATCAGATTGTCCGACAGCGACGATGAGATAGCCTACTTGACACGCTCCGGTCGTCCGTACAGAGCCTCGCTGAGTTTACTTGAACCCCGGGTTTCCCGTAAAAAACAACTAGCCAAGACAAAAACAAAGGTGTAGTCACGGACGAGGCAACGCCACCGCCCACAATGACTACGCCGCCACCTCCAGTCACTACACCTATTCCTGCAATTACTACACCGATTCAACCGCAAACCGGCGTCAGATCGCTGCGCCACTCAAAGACTTTGTGCCTGAAATTGGAGACTCAATTCAAAAACAGATCCTCAGGACAAAAGCAGATATCTCAATCTGGCAGCTCCTAAGGGAATCGCTAGAACACCGCGGAGCCCTTTATCGAGCCTTGCAGGTCACTCCTATGACGACAGAAATGTCACCTAAAAAACTCATCAGCCATATCACTCGTGAATGGCAAGCCAACGCCATCACTTTCTCTGACAAAGACCTCCCGCCATTCGGAGGCACGCACAACCTAGCACTCTACATAAACGTAGAATGCCATGGCATGACACTACCCGTCGTCCTCATCGACAACGGATCCGCAGTCAACGTCCTGCCCCTAGAAACAGCTAAAAAGCTAGGAATCAAGGAAAATGACTTCATTCCCTGTGCAGACGGCGTCAGAGCTTACGATGGTACCCGCCGCAGCATAAAAGGAACTATTTCCTTTCCTATCATGACAGGACCTGTCATAAGGGAAACTGAATTCCAGATAATCGACATACCCCCGGCATACAACATGTTATTGGGTAGACCCTGGATCCATGCGACCAGAGCGGTCACCTCAAGCTTACACCAAAAAGTTAAGCTTCCCCTGGACGGCGAGGTCGTCACCATCCATGCCTCAAACTTCCGAGCTTCCCTACAGTAGCAGAAGCTCGATAATGACGCTGCAAGAATAAGCACCGAAACCCCAGACATCACATGTGGTTTTGATTTCGACTTTGACATCTGCACATTGACTCGCGAGGAGGAAATCGCAGCACTCTATGTGAAGGATAACGATAACAAATGGCCAACCATGGGCCTAGGTTATGTACCATGGTCCTACGAAGTTACCCGTGGGGAACAGGCATTCAAAGACCATAAAAGATGTCGTGACTTTCACATGGAACCATATCACATCTTCACTGACAAATACTTCGTCAAGGAAGGTGTGGGTAAAATACCCAGAGACTTCTTCTCATGCACTATCGCCGGGATCGAACTCGTCTCCGACATCCTGCGTAACCACAACTTTAACCCCACCGACCTGATTGTCCCATTTCAAGAGAAGACACACGACGGATGGTCAAAGACTCTTCAGTGGACCGATGAGCAAGGTCGCACTTTCAAAATCACTACTGGAGAAGGCTACACCTTCAAAAACTCTGACTCTGAAGAAAACGAGGACAAGGATCCTGACAACAAAGCTATCATAGAGTTTAGGCTCCCGCGTCGTCACTTCAAGTCTTTCACCCCCACTAAATCTCCAGGCTATATTCCTGATGTGATAAACATAGACAAAGAACTAGAGTCTCTAAGGTTGTCCAAAGCTCCCCTGGCTGAGCTGTCTTCAAATGTAACTGCATTTGAAAACAATAATAATAACAACGTTTCTGGTTACTACTTGCCTTGTTTTCCTTTAAAATCTGCATTTTCTAATGTTTGCGATAACATTAAACAAAACAACATTGCATTATATAAATACATTGCAAACATCGTTTCAAAACCCGAGCAAGACCCCATTATCGAGGATACAACAATCGTCGACATAGGAACACCTGAAGAACCTCGAAAACTACAGCTAGGAGCTTCCTTAAGCATGGAAGAAACAGCTACATACATCGAGCTACTCACAGAATTCAAAGACGTCTTCGCATGGTCGTACAAGGACATGCCCGGCATTGACCGCGAAATAGCCGAACACCGCATCCCACTCAAACCAGGTGCCAAGCCTGTTAAACAAAAACTCCGCCGTATTAAACCAGAATGGTCTCTCATGGTCAAGGAAGAAATCGAAAAGCAACTACAAGCGGGTTTTATCCAAGTCATCGAATACTCAGACTGGGTATCAAACATGGTCCCAGTCATGAAGAAAAATGGAAAGATACGAGTATGCGCAGACTTTCGGGACCTAAACAAGGCTTGCCCCAAAGACGATTTCCCACTGCCTCACATGGACATACTTGTGGACAACACTGCTGATCACGCGTTACTATCATTCATGGATGGATACGCAGAATACAACCAAATCAAAATGGCGACGGACGACATGTCTAAAACCACCTTTGTAACACCCTGGGGCACATACTGCTATACTGTCATGCCTTTCGGACTCATTAATGCAGGCGCCACCTATCAACGTACCGCCACTACTCTACTGCACGACATGATGCATAAGGAAGTAGAAGTCTATGTCGACGATATGATTGTAAAATCAAAGCAAAGGGAGGATCACATTACCAACCTCCGTAAATTCTTCACCAGGACCAGGCAATACAAAATGCGACTAAACTAGCAGAAATGCACTTTTGGGGTTACATCAGGCAAGTTATTGGGTCACATTGTAAGCCAACGTGGAATTGAGATCGACCCTGTCAAAATCAAGGCCATAATGGAGATGAAACCTCCAAGCAACATTGATGAGATCAGGAGTTTCTTGGGACAAGTCCAATACATCTCTCGATTCATTAGCAAGCTCACGATGGTCTGCGAACCAATTTTCAAGAAGCTAAAAAAGGAAGAACACACAAAATGGGACGACAACTGTCAACAAGCATTCGACAAAGTCAAAACCCTACTCACCAATCCACCTGTTCTGGTACCACCCCAGAAAGATCTACCTCTTTCGCTCTACCTGACGACTACACCAAACGCCATGGGCGCCATGCTCGCCCAGGAGGTTAACAACGAAGAAAGAGAAATCTACTACATTAGCAAGAAATTCCAAGATTATGAGACTCGGTACGAACCTGTGGAAAAGAGCTGTCTCTCTCTAGTCTGGGCCACCAAAAAGCTCAGGCACTACCTCCTCGCGCACACAACCAGGGTTTATTCCTTAATGGATCCACTCAAATACTTGTTTGAAAAGCCAGTATTAAACGACCGTATGGGCATATGGACACTACTGCTAGCCGAGTATGAACTCAAATACCTGCCTTTGAAAGTAATTAAAGGTAGAGCTGTTTCAGATTTTCTCGCAGAGAATGCTATCATTGAACAACCTAAAGTTGACACAACGTCATTCCCTGACGATGGAATTTTCGCTATCGAGACTGAGTACTGGCAACTATACTTCGATGGAGCCTCAAACTACCGCGGCTACGGCGTAGGAATACTTTTAATATCTCCTAATGGCGATCATACACCCATCTCAATCAAGCTCGACTTTAACGTCACCAACAATGCCGCAGAGTATGAAGCCTGCATTTACGGCTTGCAAGCAGCCATGGCCCTCAACATAAAGCACCTACGAGTGCATGGAGACTCCTTCCTCATCATAAATCAAGTGACAGGAGCATGGAAAATCATGAACGAAACCCTCGCAAAATACCTAACAAAAATACAAACACTCCTGACAGAGTTCGACTGCATAGAATTCTATCACCTCCCAAGGGAAGAAAACCAATTTGCCGACGCACTGTCAAAGCTTTCATCCCTTCTCAACATGCCACCAAATGTTGACACACTACCCATTGTCGTCGAGAGACGTGGTGAGCCCGCATACATCCACACCATTGACATCGACGAAGCAGAACAAACAGAGCCATGGTACCAAGCCATACTTGACTACAAAACAAGCAATTATTATCCTCCCGACACCGACAAACGCGGTAAAAGAGCCATTAGACTCCTTGCCTCCCAGTTCATACTAGAAATGGGACAGTTACTCAAAAAAACACCCTAAGGCGCTCTACTCATGTGTGTCGATTATAAGAAAGGGCAGGATATCATTGCCCAAGTACACGATGGCGAATGTGGCCTACACATGAACGCAAGAGCCCTATGCAAGCAAATCTTACGACTAGGATGGTATTGGACGACTATGGAAGCAGACTGCATTCACTATGGCAAACACTGCCATAATTGTCAAACATTCAGCAACGTGCAACACGTACCTCCTTCACCACTATACAGCCTCACGTCTCCATGGCCCTTTTCAACTTGGGGCATTGACGTGATAGGCAAAATCCAACCCATCGGAGCAGGAGGACACTGCTTCGTACTAGTAGCAATCGACTATTTCACAAAGTGGGTAGAAGCGGCGTCTTTTCGCACCCTCGGCTCAAAAGAGGTTGCCAAATTCATACAAACAAACATCATATGCCGATACGGCATACCGCACGAGATTATAAGCGATCAAGGTTCACATTTTCAAGGCGAAGCAGAAGCCATACTCGCCAAATATAACATACAACATCACAGATCCTCCCCTTACCGACCCCAAATCAACGGAGCCGTGGAAGCAGCAAATAAAACAGTAGTCACCATCCTGGAGAAAATGATCGACAGTTGTCGGGACTGGCCCAACAAAATTCCATTTGCACTATGGGGGTATCGCACAACCATACGCACACCCACAGGCATGACGCCTTACTTTCTCACCTACGGCATGGAAGCCGTACAACCCGTAGAAATCGAAATGAAATCCCTACGAATACTGATGGAAAGTAGCATCCCAGAAGCAGAATGGGCTCGCGAACGCTACGAGCAATTGATGCTCCTAGACTAACGCATGCTAAATTCCTTAAGCATTGTGCGAATGTACCAAGCACGACTACAAAGAGCATTCAACAAGCGAATTCGAGCACGAAACATAAAAGTGGGAGATCTAGTGTTGAAGTCAGTACGCGCGCCACTTCCTGTAGCCCCGCGAGGAAAGTTCAAACCAAACTGGGCTGGACCTTACCTCGTCAAAGAAATCTACACAGGAGGAGCGGTCAAATTAACTGACCTGGACGGTCAGGAGTTCAATCGGGCCACCAATCTCGACCAGCTAAAGAAATACTATCCATGAAACATTTTGCAATGTATTTATAACATGTAATTAAACACAATCTCACGGGCCGGCATGCCCCTAAACATGCAGACACATCACAAAAAGCAAAACACAACTCCGAACTACGCCGGCTTGATTCCATTCATATGGATACGTAGGCAGCTTTTCAAAAGCACAGCCGACATTCAACACAAAACAACATGCCCAAGACACCCGAGGTTAAGGGTATAACCAAAAAAATTCAGAAATACAAGTCTTTAATTTTAAAAGGAAGAAAGGCAAGTCACATACAAAGAACTTTCGTTTTATTATAAAAAGCAAAGCAGTACAATTTGGATTTTCCTAGTCGGGAGCCTCACCAAACACTACAACCCCTACCAACATTACAAAACCCGGCATGACCTTCGGGCTTTAGGGAATTAAAAACAAAAAGGGAAAACAACAAGCATACAACCAGTAACCAGACAACAGCACAAGCAGACATCAGTCTTCACGACTGAGATAAAGGAGGGCTCATCCAACCAAAACGGAACCCAACTCTTATGAAAAACGGACCGAAAACAGCATATCGGTCTCCTTTACACATCAACGCAACATAGCAACAAATTTCAAGTGCTCGCTCATGTAAAACAACAACAACTTTCTCATTTTTGTGCACACATTTCTTTCTTTTCTTGCATTTTGTGTTGTGTTTATTTTTCAGATTTTTGTTTGATTTTTTCTTGAGCAAAAAGAGCACACTCACAAAAGTTGCGGAAAACCTCATCAAAGGTCGGGGAAACAGCAATCCCGACCATATTCACCAACACTCTCAAAGCCAACAACGTCAGCAAGTCGTAGCATGATCAAAACCCGAAGGACAAGCACAAGAGTAAGCAAAGCGGTCACTAGCTAGGCTAGGGTAGGCTATATGGAAATGTAGCTAGCAAACTCATGTGTATAAGGGTAAAAGGATCATATATGTGAGGAATAAGACAATGCAAAGACAAGGTGAATCATAAGAAATCACCTAAAGCCTCATATGCATAAACAAGTGACAAAATCGTGGGAAACACGGGATAGGGGCCACACTTATGCGTGTTGATATTACGCACCCCACGAGGAGAACTACTCACAATATAAGCACGGGGACCGGGATAGATGAACCGGCCGCAGGAGCCTAAAAACCTCACAATATAAGTAGCTAAAGTCCGTGAATGATAAAGCCAAACAAGTCAAGCATGCCATCATCTACAAGCGCGTCTAAACATCCCCGAAAGTGCTAATCCAACAATATAAAACATGCCAAAGCTCAAAGCTAACAAGGGTAGGGATGTCGGAAAAAAATCAAGGTAAAAAGAGCTCGCAAACAACAGAACGGGATACGTATTTTTGTGTTTTTTTTCTGAAATTTTCTGATTTTTTTTTGATTTTACGATTTTTCAGATTTTTTTGGTTTTTGTGATTTTTTGGAAAATAAAAAGCGAAATGAAAAGCAAAGCGTTCCTCCCCCCAAACCAGACAACACATTGTCCCCAATCTGTCCTAAAGCACATCAACACGGGGACCCGTAAAACAAGGGATAAAAACGAGCAAAGAAAGTCTCAAAAGAAAGCAAAGTACATACAGTATATTTACAAGCAAAGCGTTCCCCCCAAACCAGCTTCAAACGGGGGGCGCAGCACGGTACGGGAAGTACCACCAACCGTGGGTCTCGTCATAAACGATCCCACTACCGTCATCTTCTTCATCGTCATACCCATCATCATCATCCACACCACAAACATGAGCAGCATCACCATGGCCCACTCGGCCAGCTTTGTCCTCACCACGCACATCGTCTTTGATCACAGCTCGACCCGCATCCGTCCCCCCTAAAGTACCTGCGATCATATCACAACAAAGCACGGCCTCAAGAGGATCCCTCTCGAGGACCTGAGGTAAGTATTCGTCTATACAATCATCAAGAACATCGACAGCAAAGACATGCTCCTCCAACATGGGGCGTTTCAAAGCGTTAGAAAGGTTGAAAGTAACTTTATCACCTCCTATATCCAACGTCAATTTCCCGTTCTTGACGTCAATGATTGCACCAGCAGTGTGCAAGAAAGGCCGACCCAATATGATAGGAATTTGGGAGTCCTCGGCCATGTCAAGAACAATGAAATCGACGGGAATGAAAAACTTACCCACTTTGACAGGGACGTCCTCCAAAACGCCTAGGGGGCGTTTGACAGAACGGTCCGCCATCTGGAGCGTGATATTAGTTACTTTCAACTCACCCATGTTGAGCTTCTCGCACACCGAGTATGGCATGACGCTCACGCTTGCACCTAAATCACATAAAGCTTTGTCAATAAAAGTAGTACCAATAGTGCAAGGGATCAAGAAGCTACCCGGATCTTTCAATTTAGGAGGAGACTGGTTTTGTAAAAGTGCGCTGCATTGAGCAGTAAAAGCAACAGTCTCGACCTCATTGAAAGATCGTTTACGAGTGAGTATGTCTTTGAGAAACTTTGCATAAGCAGGGACCTGCGTGACTAGTTCAGTAAAGGGTACCGTTACCTTTAGGTCCTTGACGACCTCCATGAACTTACCGAATTGTGAGTCGAGTTTAGATTTTACCACTCGGCTCGGGAATGGTAGTTTGATTTGAATGGGCGGTTCGACCGGCTTGTCTTTCTCCTTCTCCTGGCTCTTCACGGCACCTCCACCACCACTACTGCCCACGGCTGCTCCTCCATCGTCACCAAGGCCTACGGCCTTCCCTCCTCCCCCTGCTCCGCTCGTGCTCGCTCCATTGCTCTTCGTGCCTGCTCCTGCAAAACCATCACTAGAAGCATGCATATCATTAGGAGAAAGAGGAGGGTCTACCTCACTTACCACCATAGGCATTGGAGGACCATCGTAGCTAGTACCGCTTCTCAAGGAAATGGCATTTATCGATTCATGTTGTTGCGGTTGAGTGCCTTGCGATGGAAGGTTACCCGGCTTCCGTTGAGGATTAGAAGAGGCAAGTTGAGCCATTTGTGTCTCGAGCATCTTGATGGCGGCGTCTTTCGTTTGATCGCTCTTTTGCATTTGAGCCATCATGGTCTCTTGTGTCTTGGCCATTTGCATCATCATGGCCCTCATCTCGTTCATCATTGGGTCACTACTCGAAGACGGAGCGGCTTGTACGGGTGGTGGAGCATTTGGTGGTTGGAAATTAGGGCGATTGAAGCCCGAAGGGTTATAGGGTCGTTGGTTGTTGTATTGTGGGCTGAAATTTTGTGGAGGATTGTATTGTGGTTGTTGTGGTGGAGGATTCAAGACGTTTTGGCTCTTGTAGGAAAGGTTCGGATGATTCCTATAGCCTTCATTGTAGTAGTTCGAGTAGGGGCTGTTTTGAGCTTGAAAAGCATGCACATGGTGTATATTAGGTTGAGAGTTCATACCTCGACATTCCATGGATGAGTGTCCGGGTGCTCCACATGACCCACAAGTCGGATCACTAGAGGTATGCATAGCGGCTACCATTTGACCACCCGCATTTGAAGAACTACTACCCGCTTGCATTTGACTCATCATCATAGCGGTCATTGTGTCGATCTTAGCCGAAAGCATGGCTACCATGTCTCCATCATTCTTACCACCGACTCGAGGAACATTCCGTGAGCTACCATATTGCGCATTGTGGATAGCCATGGCCTCGATCGTTTCAATGGCCTCTTCCACATCAATATTGTCAAACCTCCCATTAGCGGCGGAGTCAAGCACTTGGCGTGACTCGTTGTAAAGACCATTGTAGAATTGCATGACGATGAACCATTTATCCATACCATGGTGAGGGCATTGACGTTGAAGGTCTTTGTAGCGCTCCCGTGCATCAAACAAGGACTCATCCCCTCGTTGTCGGAAGCTCGTGATTTGGCTTCTCAACATTGCGGTCTTTTCAGGCGGAAAATACTTTTGATAGAAAGCAAAGACGAGGGAGGTCCAATCCACAATAGCAAGCGCAACACGATTTAAAGAATTCAACCACAACTTTGCCTTGTCTCGGAGGGAAAACGGGAAGAGCATCTCCCGGATTTGATCCTGAGTGACCCCCGTTTGTTTGATCGTAGAGCAATAGTCACAAAAGTTTTGAATGTGAAGGTTGGGGTCTTCACCGGGACTCCCTCCGAATTGACTCCGCTCGATCAAGTTTATGAAGGCGGGTTTCACCTCGAAGTTGTTAGCGGCAATAGTTGGCATAGCATTGCCCCTCGGAACTTGAGCGGCGGTAGGCCTCGAGTGATCGGAAAACTTAACCATTCTCTTTGGCTCAGGTGTAGCTTCCTTATCGGATGAAGTAGAAGAGCAAGTAGCTTCCAAGTCCTTGAGCAAGTTCTTGCGCCTCACAAATGTACGTTCCGGCTCCGGATCAAACTGAAATGCCAAGCCCTTTTGAGACGTACGAGTGTTCCTGGGCATACACAAGCACTAGTGTAGACGTAAGTAACGGCCTCAAGGAATTGAGGTTCCTTGAGACAAAAGAGTAACAATGAGAAAAGAACCAAATAATCAACAAAAAACAAAAGCCGTCTCCCCGGCAACGGCGCCAAATTTTGATAGGATTTAGTCGCGTCTCGTAATCAAAGATAATCCAAACTCACTCTACTAGGTAGCAAGGGTAAGTCAGGTCGAATCCACAGGGAGATGGTTGCTAATGTTGGTTATTTTTAGTGATTCTAGTCTCGGTTCGAGAAGGTTGGTTTACTAAACACTAAAGCGAAGGAAAGAGGGGTTTAAACGATGGAAGAAAGGTCTAGGGAATCGGGTTAGGCAAGGGGTATGCTAGGTCAAAGGATGGTGACAGAAATGAGTAGGAAATCGCTCTCGCTAAGGGTAAGCTAGGCCTCTCGGTCTTAAGCTCCTCTAGGTCTCAAACTGTGGACAAGGGAATTTGATCCACGCGATGTTTTATTTCAAAAACATTTTCATTTCGAAAAGAGTCGCCACTAAATTTTTAGGTGGAATTTAGAAACCAATTTTAGAGAAAATGAGTTCGCGTGAGTTTACGTGTTAGGAAGTTTAAAAGAATTTCATTAATTTAACGCCTAACACCGCCCGTTACAGTAACGGTCTCTACTAAGTAAAATTATGGCTATTATGAGTACACATGTGGATATGCAAACAGCGTTTTAATCCTAAATACATTCTTTCTATGTCGTTTTAATGCACACATAATTTCGTCGAAGTTATTTAACATGGGTTCATTTACTATTCTAGTAAACAAAGAAAAGAAGCAGAAATACTCACCAAACGACATAAGATAGATTAGCAAACGTTAGCGGCAGACGAAAATAATAAGTACACGGAGACGATTAAGTGTGGCACACGAATATGAAGCAGTAACAAGCAAACAAAGTAATTCGCAAATATTTGCAAGCAGACACACACACATATGAACACAAATACGAACAAATGAACACACGTAGCATATATATAAACTAATAATTAAAGTACATCCACTGAGCATTCACAAATGATGACAAACAAAAATAAACCAACGTATGGGCTACTGATCAATTATTAAACGCACACATGAGTGACACAAATGCAAATAACAAAATGAACGTGCAAGTAGGTACCAAATAGACGAAGCGAGTAACGTAAGCACACATAAATGAGTAACACGCAGGGGCATGAATAATCGTGAGTGACTAAAACACGGATAATATGACTAATCGAGCACGACACATGAAATTCTAAGCTACACGAATCCATACGATGAATTACACGATTAAAAATTGATCGAACAAAACAGTAAGGACAACGGAAGAGCATGCTTAACAAGGTGAACTACGAGACCAAAATTAATAAGCCTACACAACTCGAGATTTGACAGTCGAAGCAAAGAAACCAGCAAGCAACAGGAATACGCAGAGCATGGCTTCACATGATTAATGCAACTACACGTTATACAAGCGCTAAACGATGAAACGAAAACATGATAACATAAGTCGATACACAAACATGAATTACTCATTTAAGGGGCCTGACAGACCAGCTTTTAGATAATAAAGTGACTGAATATGAATGAGATGTAATCACACAACAAGCTAATGAACAAATTAAACTAACGAGGAATCATATTACGCAGGGATGTTCGAACACACATACTAAGTAATTAAAGGGCACGACATACTCACACATTCGTACCAAAATCATGTTAAAATATCAACAATAAAACAACAACCACGATGATAAACAAAGAGCGACAGAAAGCAATAAAAAGCGACAGAGAGCAATAAAAAGCGATAAAAATAATGATTTAAACGAAATAAAATGAGTATTTTGCACCCTCAACTTACATGTATCGTTGACCAAATATCCGAGTCGTAATCGATTGTAAGATTTTATCCCGAGGGGCCGTCGTCGACGAAAACCAATAAAAATCCGTAACTTTCGAACCGAAAGATGTTTTGGAATCGTGGTAAAGTGAAATTTAAGATTTTGTAAAGAAATCAGAGAGACTATGGTGTTTTCAACACGAAAAACGAGGTAGAAGAAGTGATAGTTGCACGAAAATCAGAGAAACGGTGCTCTGTTTTTCAGGCGACTATCTCGACTTCTTTTGAGGCTCTTTGAGGGCTTTTTGTGACTTTGTATTGCGTGTGTATGCTGTAGATTTCCTCCCTCTTGAAGGCTTGTGGAGGGTGTGTATATATAAGGTAAAAAAATAGGGTTTTTCAGAGGAGAAGAGCAGCTCCTCTCTCCTTTTCGAGAGCTGCTGCTCCAAGCTCTTTTCGTGGGGGTTTTATGGTTTTGGAGGGAGTTTTCTTGAGGGTTAAGGCAAGGTAAATGGGTAGGATAGTTAGGAGATGGGTATGGGTTATGGGCAGGTAGTTAAAAGTCGGGTTTTAGGTTGTTTTTGGGGCTACAAAGCGGAGTACGAATTTGGAGGTTTTGGGCTGCGTTTGATGAGTGTTTTGGTGTATTCTGGGTTGGTTATTCGAAGGGGAGAATGGGTAGGGAAAAGGCTTTGAAATTCGTGTTGAAACGGGCTCAAAAACGTTCTTAAAATCGAGCTTAAAACGAGTTATAAAACTTGCTGTTAAGAAAACGAATTCGTCGAATACGATTTAATAAAGTGTCGTAAAAGCACGAGAAACGACTTTTCAAGTCAAATATTGAATTTGTAAAAGCGACTTTTCAAATCGAAATACTTAAAATGATTTTTCAAATCGAAATATTTTATTTTCAATAAAACAATACTCGCGACAAATAAAATTTGACAGAGCAAATTAAATCAAATATTCTTTGAATTAATAAACATTACGTCGACAGCGCCCGACTTACATCGTAAAACGAACTCAAATAAATGACACGAAATACATGTTGTCCTATCATCATTGGGTGTTTGTCGGGTTTTCTATAAATTTCCATATCGACAGATACGGGTATCTACACAAACGCGGGCTCTCGCAACTTACAAGTGAGGGTCCTAATGATTGGTCTCGTGTCCTACCCTAAACTAGGCTTTCGATCTTAAGTTTAAGGGTGACAAACGCTCACAAACCCTTGGCCAAAGGCTCAACAAACGCATATAAAACGAGACAATCAAAGCGAGCGCGAAAACCTAACTCAAAACATCATCAAAAACAAACCAAGCAAACACCCATGATTCACCCTTCTCCCTAGATAGAGGACTACTCACTCATAGCGAAAACAACAACGAAAACGAAAGAGAAAGATGGAAACATGATCAAGAATGATTAAAAATGGAATTAACAACAAAAGAGAGAAGTAAGAAACATGTACCAATCAGAAATTTGCAAGGAGAGTAAGATGAATTCAACAACAAAACCAAAATAGATGATCAAACGAACGCAATCTGAGTTGGGAATTGAAATTACAAAAGTTGCAAGCTATGAAACCTAAGAATTCTTGAGAAAGTACTTTAAAGGGTTGAGAAAACTATGTAAAAAGTTCAGAGCGAAATATGATCAATTTTGCCTTCAAATAAACGAAACATTTCAAGCCAACGAAGAGTCGGACCCGTCCCTAGGTGGTCCCGGACGGGACAAGGGTCATCCCGGACAGGATGGTCTCCGAGAAGGCTGTCCCGACTTGTTCAGCTCACATGCTCTTTTGTACACTTCTTTGCCTTAGCTTATTTTCACTCCAAAGTCGTCCCAAGGTGTAGGGACAAGGCCTAGGTCGTCCCAAGGCATAGGGACGAGTTCCAAAATGAGAATAAGAGCTCCAAATTCAGTCCCAAGGTCTCGGGACACCTTCATTGGTTGTAACGAGGCTCGTACGCAAGCGAAACGCGACGAAACCAACTCGAATCACCTCCAAACTTCACGAAACTTCACGAAACTTCACGAAACCTCCCGAATAGCATCCTAACCTCCAAATATGCGTGTTTACCTGCAATATAGACACAAAAACGCAGCAGAGCCAAAACGGAGCGAAAAAGGAAGCGAAACGCATGTAAAAGCACGGGAAACGCAAAGTAAAGCTCGTGATTAAGGGGCTATATATACGTATATAAATGACACATCAAATACGTATACTCCTCACGAGTTAAATACGTATATTTTTCAGAACAAATACACTCTATATGAGTTACAAACCAAAATACGTATACTCCTCACGAGTTCAATACGTATATTTTTCAAAAACAAATACACTCTTTACGGGTTGCAAATCAAAATACGTATACTCCTCACGAGTTCAATACGTATATTTTTCAAAACACATACATTCTTTACAAAATCAAAATCACAAATACGTATACTCCTTACGAGTTAAATACGTATATTTTTCAAAACACATACATTCTTTACAAATTCAAAATCACAAATACGTATACTCCTTACGAGTTAAATATGTATATTTTTCAAACAAATACGCTCTCTACGAGTCAAAAGTCAAAATACGTATACTCCTCACGAGTTAAATACGTATATTTTTCGAAACAAATACACTCTTTACGAGTTGCAAATCAAAATACGTATACTCCTCACGAGTTCAATACGTATATTTTTCAAAACACATACATTATTTACAAAATCAAAATCACAAATACGTATACTCCTTACGAGTTAAATACGTATATTTTTCAAAACACATAAATTCTTTACAAAATCAAAATCACAAATACGTATACTCCTTACGAGTTAAATGCGTATATTTTTCAAACAAATACGCTCTGTACGAGTCAAAAGTCAAAATACGTATACTCCTCACGAATTAAATACGTATATTTTTCGAAACAAATACACTCTTTACGAGTTGCAAATCAAAATACGTATACTTCTCACAAGTTCAATACGTATAATTTTCAAACACAGACACTCTTTACGAGTTAAAAATCAAAAATACGTATACTCCTCACGAGTCAAATACGTATATTTCTCAAATACACACACTTTTTACAGAAACAGAATACGCATTTCTTATTCAAATCAAGAGCACAGAGACGCATATCTCTTCACATATCAAGAATGCAAACACCTACGCCCTCTGCGAAAAAGGAAGTCAAAACACAGATACACAGGCAAGCATGCAACAGGCACACGACAGACGCAGGAGATGGCCAAGCTACATCCAAACAACAGCAGGCTGGTAAGCCCTTAAATATGCAGGACCGTCATGTCCTTAAACATGTCGTCCCTCCCCGCATTCCCGACACTAAGTCCTCGTCTCTCCCCGAGACACATACTTTGCGTCGCCAGGTGGTATCGAGACTGTAATGGTCCGGATACTATCTTTTAAAGTTTGACTAGCGCTTTAGTCCAAGCTCGTAAGCGGGGGCTCTGTAGATACCGTATCCGTACCCCCAAAAAAACAAACCCGATGTGAAAAGGACTTTCATGCATGTTTTAAAATGAGGCAAGCGGTACATAAGTGTCTAAAACATTTTAGTCATTTTTAACGTATTAAATTGAATTTGCATATTTCGTAAAAATGAATATTAATTTAGTCATTTTAATCGTAAGTCGACACAATACGCACAAGCACGACACAGAGACGCCTCACAAAAATGGCCCAAGAACACAAAAACAACCCGAACGCACAAAAACGGCCCAAGCACCCGAAGCGGACCAAAATGTGTCCCGGGTCACATTCTTACGAAACAAAATCTCACAAGGTCGTAAAATAATATATTAGAATATTATTTTACTTCGAGCCAAAGTCGAAAAACACGACGAAAAACCGAAACACGAAACACGAAACACGAAAACCGACAAAAGAAATCAACTTATGCCAAGTTGATTAATCAACTTGCAACAAGTTGACATAGCAAAACCTCCAAAGTCAACCAAATTGCTCGACAAACCTTACATACCTACGATAACATGCTGCACAAAATACGGCGCTACAAATTTGTCAGAAATGGGAGAGAAAATCGCTAACTTGGCGATTTTCGAATAAATCGCCGATCTTACGGCGATTTTCCCCTCCCCCTCTGACATTCTGGCGATTTTATGTTTAATCGTTGGTTCTCTGGCGATTTTCTGAGCAATTAGGCATAAAACACGAAGCATTTGCTATAAATAGCAGCCCTTATTCGATTAACTTTCATCATCTTTTTAAAAACACATTCTCTTCTTCCACATAAATCAACACTCATACTCACACAAAGCCTCTCGCACTTACAAATCTCCACTCTAAAAACCGTCTTTGCATTTCAAGGTAAAGAAATTTTACCTTCAGATTGGACGTTCGAGACTTGCAGGGTTACCTTAACCCACCCCGATATTGGCATTAACGAACCAATATTCGCAATACGATTGTAGTAATTCGAATCGAAAGATTCGTTTAAACGTCGCCAATATCGCATAAACAAACGACTCAAAATCACTAAATTAAACACCACTTTTACATTATGCAAATTCTCGATTCATGCATTAAATTATGACTAAAACACGGATTCGACATTTAAGCATCAGATTAACCAGTCTCTTAAACATGCAAAACCGAGGGTTTTATAAAATCTTAGAATTGAATACAAGTCGGAGAATAACGTTTATTTATTAATTCAAATACAATGAATTAGTGATTTTATGTATATTTCCTATAGCAAATCGTCATAGCTTTGACGATTTACATTTCTTTTACATATTTGTCGAGTCATATATTTACATTTGTACGTAGCATCCTATTAGCCCAAATATCGAAATTAAAGCATTTGTTTTCAAATAAGTAAAGACTACTTTTACGTAGGCTTTTTTACTACAGTTTTCATAATACATTTTGTCAAAACTTTCGAAAAGTAACCTCACTCTGAATCCTCTCTGGTTTCACAATAACCTCAGAAGGATAGGTATCGACGCACCTTGAAATCTGAGACCCTCGCGTCTTATGATTTTAAGATGCGTTGAATAGGTTCCAAATTCCTTTAATATTTGGTGGCGACTCCAAAAATACATTTCAAAAAAGGATTTTATACTTCTTTTGTTACAATTACATGCAATGACGTTCCCAGATTAAGCAAGAACGGCTCGAGCGAGCCAAGCCTAAAAGGCGAAGCTCATGGCGAGCTTCTTGCAAAAAATCATCTTTTTCGCGCCGTCTTGAAGGTGCAGGAAAGATGAACCTATCGGCATACTGCCTTGCGCGCCCTTCGCCCGTCTTGGGCGCAGAATGGAATCGCCTCGCGAGGAAAAAGTCTGAAGTTTGTAAAAAGGGGGAGATCATTGCATGATTTTGCGATCAAAAAAGAGAAGTAGAAAAATCCTTTTTGAAAATGTATTTTCGGAGTCGTCACCAAATATTAAAGGAATTTGGAACCTATTCAACGCGTCTTGAAATACAAGACACGAGTGTCTCAGATTTCAAGGTGCGTCGATACCTATCAATCCTGAGGTTGAAACCGAAGAAGGGTTCTGAGTGAGGTTACTTTTCAAAAGTTTTGACAAAAATGTGTTTTTGAAAATCGAAATCAAAAAGCCTACGTAAGAGTAGTCTCTACTAATTTGAAAACATTTAGTTAATTTCGATATTTGGGCTAAAAATCACGCTTCGTCTGAGTGCGAAAAAAACATGACTCGATTAAAATGCATAAATAATGTAAATGGTCAAAATAATGACGTATTGCTATAGGAAATATGCGTTAAATAATAATTTATTGACTAAATTATTACTATAGGCGTTATTTTCGACTTCATTATTAGAATTTGTGAAAAACCCTCGGTTTTGACATGCTAAAAGACTACATGAAGCGGTACAATTTAGTGTTGGGCCGTGATTCTAGTCGTTATTTAATATATGAATGAGGACTTGCATAATTATAAAAGTGACGCGTCGGTTTGCTTTAGTGATATGGGGTCGATTATTTATGCGATATTGGCGAGGTTTAGGCGGATTATGAATCAGAATTGCTACAATGAGTATTACGAATACGGCCGCTAGTGCCAATATCGGGTTTGGGGTTAATGTAACCCCATTGTCCCGAGTCTCAAGCGTCCAAAACCCGTAGGTAAAATGTTTACCTTTCGAAAGTGTAAAGACGGTATTTTTGAGTGGATTTCGTGAATAGTGTATGTGTGTTAAAAAATCGATGTTTTAAAATGAATGAAAGGGGTTGGTATTTATAGAGTTTGGGTGGTTTTTGTGGGTGCACAAAATTAAATCGCCTGTGCACTGGCGTTTAATTTTGTTTGAGTTGGATATTTTTTAAGAAAAATCAAAAAGGCGGCTGGTATGAAACAAAATAATAATCGCCTGTTAACAGGCGATTAGAAATTTAATCGCCTGTCAACTGGCGATTGTTATTTTGTTTTGGTGGGCTGTTTTAAGCCGCCTTTGTTAAGTGACGTATTAGGGAGGGTAATGATTATGTTTGTGATGTAATTAACTTAGGGGTTAAGTCGTTTGGGTTTGGTCCGAATTTCGGTTTTTAGTGTTTCGGTTTTGTCGTGTTTTTCGGTTTAGGCTCGAAATAAAATAATATTAGGTTATATTATTTTACGGTATTGTAGGATCTAGTTTTGTGAAAATGTGACACGGGACGCACTTTGGCCCGTTTTACGTGTTGCGTTAGTGTGCGTTATTGGGTCGTTTTTGTGATTTTGGGCCTTTTCGTAGCTGGTTGGACTATTTTTGTGGCTCGGCTTAATGGGACGTTCCTGTGTTGTGTTTACAATGACTAAGAGTGACATTCATTTTTATGATTATGCAAGTTCAAATTAATACGTTAAAAATGACTAAATACGTTTTAGACACTTTTGTACCGTTTCGACTCTTTTAAAAGCATGCATGAAAGTCCTTTTCATCATCGGGTTTGTTTTTGGGGGAATGCGGATACGGGTATCTCTGAGCCCCGGTTTGGTGAGCTTGGACAAAGCGTTAGTCAAACTTAAAGATAGTATCCGGACCATTACAGTCTCGATACTACCTGGCGGCGCTAAGCATGTGTCTTATGGGAGAGACGAGGACTTAGCGTCGGGAAATGCGGGGAGGGACGACATGTTTTTAAAGACATGACGGTCCTACATGTTTATGGGCATGTCGGCCCGCATGTGGCCTGAGTAGTCCCAGCTGGCGCCTTGCTTGTGTTTCCGCTTGTGCTTCTTGCTTTGTTTTGCTTGTGCTTCTGGCTTGCGCTCCTTTGCTCTGCTTGCGCTTCTGGCTTGCGCTTCTGGCTTTGCTTTGCTTGCGCTTCTGGCTTGCGCTTCTGGCTTTGCTTGCGCTTCTGGCTTGCGCTGGTACGGACGTCTCGTAAAGGAGGTTACGCGTTTTCGTGTTTGGTTTATAGGAATGGTTGGTGTTTTGGTGAACGTCTCGTAAGGAGGCTATGTGTTTTTCTCATAAAAGGTTAGGTTTTCATGAACGTCTCGTGAGGAGGTTACGTGTTTTTCTCATAAAAGGTTAGGTTTTTATGAACGTCTCGTGAGGAGGCTACGTGTTTTTGTCATAAAAGGTTAGATTTTTATGAACGTCTCTTAAGGAGGCAACGTGTTTTTGTATTTTAACGTCTCGTGAGGAGGTTACGTGTTTTTGGTTTTTCATAAAAAGGGCTAGGTTTTTATGAACGTCTCGTGAGGAGGCTACGTGTTTTTCTCATAAAAGGTTAGGTTTTTATGAACGTCTCGTGAGGAGGCTACGCGTTTTTGTCATAAAAGGTTAGATTTTTATGAACGTCTCTTAAGGAGGCTACGCGTTTTTGTATTTTAACGTCTCGTGAGGAGGTTACGTGTTTTTGGTTTTTCATAAAAAGGGCTAGGTTTTTATGAACGTCTCGTGAGGACGCTATGTGTTTTTCTCATAAAAGGTTAGGTTTTTATGAACGTCTCGTGAGGAGGCTACGCGTTTTTGTATTTTAACGTCTCGTGAGGAGGTTTTGTGTTGTTGTATTTTAACGTCTCGTGAGGAGGTTACGTGTTTTTGGTTTTTCATAAAAAGGGCTAGGTTTTTATGAACGTCTCATGAGGAGGCTACGTGTTTTTCTCATAAAAGGTTAGGTTTTTATGAACGTCTCATGAGGAGGCTACGCGTTTTTGTATTTTAACGTCTCGTGAGGAGGTTACGTGTTTTTGTATCTTAACGTCTCGTGAGGAGGTTACGTGTTTTTGGTTTTTCATAAAAAGGGCTAAAATTGTGTTTGAGATGGGTTGAGAGTGTATTGGGCCGAGAAAGCGACCCAAAGCGAAGCGAAACCGAAACAAAAATAAAATCGCCAGTAAACTGGCGATTTTGTTTTTGTTTTGTGAATTTGTATAAAAATCGGGGAAGAGAAAGGAGGAGAGTTTATTTCGTTTCTAAAATAAAAACTAAATCGATAACCCTAAAACTCAATCCGGCGATTTTCTAGACCAAAATTCGATTTTCCGACTCCTACAATTCATCATGGACCAAGGTATGTAGTTAACTCACTTGGTTTTTCGGGTTTTGAAGTTTGCTTGAGTCGGTTTTAACTCGAAATACCGTTTTCTAGGGTTTAGGGTCGATTTTTGTTGGTTTGGTTCGAGTTTAGCTCTCGTCTTTGCTTGAAAACGTTCGCCATGGCTAGTATAGTGCTTGGCTTGCTTGTCTTGCTGTCGTTGTGTGAAAATCCGGCTCGTGGTCTCGATTTTCGTGCGTTTCGTAGTGTAGGGCATTTTGGTCATTTTTGAAAACGTCTCGAAAATGGCTCAAAACTTCAGTGTAGCTTACCCATTAGTAGTATATCGTGTTGGTGAGTTCGGTTTGTTGAAATGGTCGCGAAAAGCGGTTCGTTTGGGTAAAAACCGTGTATAAGGGGGTAAAGTCGGGGTTTGTGCTCTGTTTTCGTAGCGTAGGGCGATCTCGAGTGGCTTGGTTGTTTTGGTAATGTTGTAGTATGCTAGTGTGAAGGTTTGGGTGGCTTGTATGCGAAGAACGGCTCGAAAAAACGTCATTTTCGTGCGTTTTGGTATAGGGGTCGATTTTGGTCGAAATTTTTCGGTTTTGAAACTTGCCCGAATTCTCTGTATTGTGTTTTCATGGCTAGTATGGTACACTTTTGGTCTTGTTTTGTAGAGTGTGTATGGTTTGGAGGTGTTTTTGGAGCGTTTTTGTAGTTTAGGCTAGGTTTCCAAAAATCGCTTTTCCTCGCTTTTCGTGCCCCGTTCATGGAATGTATGGTAATGTATGTTGTCTGTGTTGGCTAGGGGGTTGTTTTGTGGGAAGTGGGGGCTTTTTGGATTGAGTTATGGTCAAGAAAAGGCCGTTTTTGTAGTTTGTAAGCGTTTTGTAAAAGTTGTTCATTCGGGGGGTTTGGGACGTTATTTTTGCATGGAATTTTTTGCACGTGTTTATTGTGATTTATGGGTTGGGTCCGTGTCAGCAAATATGCGCTTCTGGCTTTCTTTAGCGTTTTTCCCTTTTCTGCTATTTTCGGGTTAAAGGCACGCTTCTATTTGTTTTGGCCAATTCTCTGCTGCTTTTGCGCGTGCTTGCTCTTTAACTCGACTGAGTAGGACGTATATATCGTATACGTCTCATGGACTTTGATTTTCTGTGCTTTCGCCCTGTTTTGGCCTTATCGGCAGATAACGTAGGCCTTAGTGCTCGTTTCCTGTTATTTCTGCGTGCTTCTGCTTTCCTAAGTAATTTGTTGTTGCCGTTGTCTGAGTATGCCTTTGAATCTTGTGCAGGTGATCCTACGCCTCCAGCGCCTACTTCTAGTGACATGGATCGGGTATTGGCTGGAGTTGACTTTCTTTGTTCAGAGGCGAGCGTACTCTGCCGGTATGCGTGCCCTTGGAGGTTTCAAACGGTCCGTCTCGGTCGGATGTCTTGAGAGCCTTTGCTCCGACGCCAGGCTTCTACGACGCCCAGTGAGTTCGGTGACTTTGTGGAGTCTCTGCGCTTTTACGCTAGTGGTGCTAGTGCAGTTAGTCGTCGTCGTCTGGGCCTTCTGCGAGTGGCCTGGGGCGTGGTCTGTTCTGGTGGCCCTGGCCGTCGATTAGTGGTGTGGGTCGTGGCGTTCTTTGCGAGTCACGCTTTTCGGTAATGTAGTCACGAGGAGGCGTCATTGCCGGCGGGCGCGGTCTTACGGTGATACTAAGCGGTAGTGGGGCTGCCATTGGGTCGTCGAGGTCTCTGTTGGTGGCGAGGTCGGGCTCAGTGTCGTCTCGGACTCTTTGCGGCGTGGGCGTGGCGGCTGTGGAAACGTCGAGGCTCCTGGGAGGCCGTGGTGGAGAGTCGGGCGTAGGCTGCGGGGTCTTTGCGAGGGCATGGCCGTGGCGGTGCGGGAGGGCGCTGTGGCTCAAGAAGCGGCGAGGTCGTCGCGGTCTTTGCGGCGAGGGCCCAGCGAGGGCGTGGCGTGGCGTTGCCGCAGGCGCTGCGGTTCTGGAGGAGCGAGGTTAGGGGCGTGGTCGCGGTCGGACGAACGAGGCGAAAGCGCAAGGTGGATGTAACCACGGTGAGGCGGTGATGGCCGAGCGTCGAGCTCGTCTTCTTTGCGAGAGGGTGGTGGCCGGGGAGGCCGGTGAGTCACCGGTGTTGTTGAGAGGTTGGGCAGGGAGCTCTGTGGAGGTCCGCGGGCGTGGTCGTGCTCGGTCAGGGAGCCGTTCGAGGACCCGCCACGAGTCGGAGTCTTGAGTGGCGAGGAGGGCCCTGACGAGGCTGGTGAAAGGCTGCTGTCGAGGTTGAGATCTTGAGGCTGCTGCGAGCCTTTCTGCTCAGCTTCTTGTATTTGCTCGATTCTTCTTTGTTATTCTTTGCGAAACTTTTTGTGGCGGGAGTCAGGTCGGGGCCAGGTTCGGAGCGAGCTCGGGATGATGAGGTGAGCCTGAGGCGGCGGTGGCGAGGCCCGGGATGCAGTCGCGGCGAGTCTTGAAGGCCGCGGCGGAGGTTTTCATGGGGATGGTCGGCCAGTGGCGCGAGGCTGACTATCCTCATGGTCGCGTTGTGGTCGCGGTGGCCATGGGCTGGGATGGCGTGACTACGGTTTGGAGTCCCTTGGAGCACTTGTCGATCCAGTGAAGGTCGGCTTTCAGTTAGGCTCGATGAGGACCTTCTGCGGGTTCGGACGGTGTTTGGCGTCTTTGAGGTAGGCTCGCGGGAGGAGCGAGATATAGTGCTTGGGACGACTTTTGGTCCTTGGTGCGAGAAATGGAGGAGAGGTGCGGGCAGCGGGTGAACTCGCGCCTCGGCGTGCCGAGCGTTGTTGGATAGGTTTTGGGATCGACCAACACCTTCCACATGCCTGGTTACGAGTTAGCGTGACCCCTTCTTCGTGGGCGGTATCGCAGAAGTGCCTCGTGGCGGCGTGCCATTTGGTGGGGCGTGGCGACCTCCTATCGGCGACCACGAGTCGTGCGCTGATTGGCGGCGGGGTTAAGTGTGGGGTAGGTGAGGAGCATCGTTTGACCGGACTATTTGGTTTCTTGACTTCTTCGAGGAAGAGGAAGAAGAAGGGTCCACTCGGCGGCCGAGTAGAGGCTTTGGCGTGGTTGTGGTGGTTCCTGACGGCCACCCACTTTGGCGACAAGGGGGAGCGAGCGTCGACGGCTGTGTTGATGGCGCTGTCGGACATGACGCGTCTAGGTGACTTGAGGGATGCGGTGCGTCCTGACCGGATTGACGAGAAATCAGATGTGTCGCTCGTGGGCCCTGGTCTTCTGATGGAGGTAAGGTTCGATTTTTTGTAGTTTTTTGTTGTCTTGTTTCTGCTTTTCTTCTGTAACGTGTGTTCTGATTGCCTGCAGGCTTGGTGCTATGCTCACTTCCCCTCTCTGCTCCCGGACACGTTCAAGGTTGAGGCGCAGTATCCGGCTTTCCATGCCTACGCGACAGCGGATCGGAGGGGTATTGGCCTGAACTATGACGCGGCTCGTGTGCGCTTCAACGGGATGACGATGGATAAGGTAAGGGTGATTGTGTTTTGTATTTTAGTCCTTTGGTAGTTCATGTTTGGGTTTGTGTTTGTTTTTGTGGTTTATAATTTGGTTTTGTTTTGTAGTTCGTTCGTGACCCCTGGAGTAAGTTTACCGGTGTCCCTCCGACGATTGCAGCTCGCTTCGGTCCCCTTGACGGACGGCGGCTGTACATCGAGACCCAGTACGGCTCGTACTGGTACTTGGGTGAGCGTCTGTCTGCGCAGACGGGTCGCGGCGGCTTCATCGTACCTGCTCCTCCGCCCTCGGTTTTGTTCGTGGAGGCGCCCGGCGCTAATGGGCGTCGTGGCGTGTATCACGAGGCGAGTCAGACTCGCTTCTTTGCGGCGGGATGAGGATTACGTGACTTGGGCCTGACATGCCCTTCTTGTGTGTGATCGAGGTATGCTTGATTATCCTTTTCGCTTGTATATATTTTGGTTCCAGGAAGCAAAAATTTACCCTATTTTTGTTTTGTAGCGATGTGATCCTGACCTTGAGTTCCAGCCTCCTCCGTTCGTTGAGGACCTGTTGGTTGTTCACGAGGGCTGCTCTCATTCGATCGTGTTGCCGCCTTTCCTGTCTGTGGTCACCGATGCGGGTCTTGAGAGGTGGGATCCGCGCGTGAGAAAGGTATTCACTTTCTTCTTTGTACAACATGAGTATTGTGTAGTATAGCCCCCAGTTTGAATTAGATTTTATTTTAAAATCATTATTCAAACTCTGTTTGAAGCAGTTTTTGATTATAGCCCCCAGTTTGAGTAAGACTTTATTGTAAAATCATTAGTCAAACTCTGTGTGAAGCAGGTTTTTGATTGTAGCCCCCAGTTTGAGTAAGATTTTATTGTAAAATCATTAGTCAAACTCTGTTGAAGCACGTTTTTGATTGTAGCCCCCAGGTTAGAAAGCTAAATGTGTTATGCATGTTTGTGGCAGGTGACGGCCGAGGGGCACAGGAGGCTGTGGCGGGCGGCAAACCGGTGGCGGGCTGTCGTGAATGAGAAGGTGGTTGACGCTTGCAGGGTTCAGAGGGCGGCGGCCGATGCTCGACTTGAGTTAGCCAGGTCGGTGAGGAGGGCGAGATCGCGTCGAAGTGGAGGTCGCGCATGCCTTAGGAGTGGCGGAGTCCGAGGCGAGCTAGAGGGTCGCACGCAGAGGAGCTAGATAGAGCGCGTCTTGAGATCGACTCCTTGCGTCTTTGTTTCTGGTACCGTGACCATTCGCGATGAAGCTTGGACACTGTGTACTTTGGACTTGTATTAATATTTTGCTTGTAAATTCGGTTTATTTATCGGGACTTGTGTATGGTTGATTTTTTGGTTTTGTGGGTGTTTATGGTTTTATTTCGGTTATTTTGTCTTGTTGCGAAAAATGCATTCCTGCGTCGTAGCTGGGTCTGAAATCCTTGCGTATTAAACTGCGAGCGTACCTGCAAAACATTGTTAGTCGTAAAAGCATATATATATGTCTCGATTGAGACTGACTTGCTAATGACCAAATCAAATGAAAAATGAAGAGTTTTGAAAAATGCCGTTTAGAAAAATATTTTAGACTCGTAAAAAAGACGTTTTTGACATAGTAAAAATGTGAGCTAAAGCAGCGTTTGAGACGAAAATTGTGAATGCGAAATTCATATTTTGTGTTGTTTTTGATTTTTGTGCGATTATCGTGTTTTGTGAAAAAGAAAAATATGAAAGACGGGAGCTGATTACGCAAATCGAGACGACGCAGCGTCGGGGCCGTGAGGTCGGCAGAGGTCGGTAAAAGGGTAAATAGGGTAATAAGTTAAAGGTTTTAGGGCGTAGGTGTGTAAGAGTTGTAAGAAAATCGAATAATTTTGTCAGAAAGAAAAAGAAAATCGCCTGTAAACAGGCGATTTCATTTTTAATCGCCTGTTTACAGGCGATTAGTTTTTTGTTTTGTGGTTTTTATTTGATTTATTTTAATCGCTTGTTCACTAGCGTTTAAGTTTTTGTGTTGTATTTCGTTTTGCAAATCTCGGCTATAAAAGGAGGGCTAAGTTAGTTCATTTCACTCATCCTCTCGTCTTCTATTCTCGATTTTCCAAAAATATTCAGAATATTTACGGAACATTCGTCGAGTTATGGAGAATTTTGAAGGAAACTTGCGTCGTTGGTGTGCGTCCTTGTCGGGTGTCGAGAAAAAGCTCTTGAAAGATTGCGAGGTTGGCGTATTTCGTGGGCTAAGGCAGGTTGAGCAGAGTGCGAGTTCTGGGCGCTTGTCTTGAGTATTGGGACCCAAGCCTTCATGTGTTCATTTCCTTGCGGAGAGGTTTGCCACTTTAGTCGAGGAGTTTGGGGCCATTGGCGGGTGGGCGGCGTATTGGCCTGCTGTATGTGTCGGCGAGGAACTTGGCTATAAGAGGCGGGCTCGAATTATCTCCGGATGACGTGATGAGGTAGAAGAGTTATTTGTTGGGAGCAGTGTCAACCTCTACCGCTTTGTGTCAATGGTTTAGGAATAATGCGAGCGGGCATATCTCTGCTGTGGCTAGGAGAAGGGCTTTGGCCTTTTGCTTGAGTACATCGCTATATGTTCCCGGACTGCGTATGCGAGGAGTCTTTGGGAGATCCGCGTTTAATCATTTGTTGTGGAAGCGGATGGAAATAGGTTGCAATCATACCTTTAATTACGGTGAGGCGATCCTTGGGTTGGGCGGCCGGGCATGTAATAGGGAACATGCGTCTGAGGGTGTCCATTGATCCTCCAGTGTGGGCGATGGAGCGTCTAAGTGTCTTTGAACGACCTTGGCCGATGGCGAATATGTCGCGGGAGGCATTACCAGCCGTTACATGCGATGGTCGGGTCCAGACGGCGTCTAACGACTATTTCCCGAGTTTGTGAGGTCATGTGCTATCCGTTGGTCGGTATCATGGTGGGGGTGGTCGATTGTGGCGAGTGCGATGAGGTGATGGTCCTCCGGAGTCCTATGTGTGGGTTTGAGATGGGAGTTTACATCCATCCCTGCGGGTGAGGCGACAGATAGGGTATGCACGATTCATTCCTGGCCAGGACACGAAGGTGCGAGACATGCTCGTGTTAGATAACCAGGTGGCCAAGCGAGTGGGTCGATGGTTGGATCATGCGCCCTAAGTGGCTTGTAGCTGGTACTCCTGGGTCGATCCGGGTGTCGAGGGCTTACGCTAAATGGACCGTGGGTCAAAGTGTGCAGGAGAGGGTGCGTCTCCGTGCCATAGGGCGTAACGGGCCTCCGTAGACGTCTGCCTATGACCCGATCCGCTTTGGACGCCATAGTGGTAGGGGTGGTGCTTCGAGCTCGGTGCCTCTCTCGGCGGCTGAATGTGTGTTCGGTCGTCGCCGTATCCCAGGGCCAGGTGCTCCGGATCGTCATGGTAACGCTGGGGGTCTCCGCAGGGGTTGAGGGTTGGTGCTCCCCTATTCAGCTGGAAGGTTTCAAGTCTGTTTTGATGGTGATAACCTGGTTTTAGCTTATGTGTGCTTTGTTAGTATTATGTTTATATTATGTTGTATTGTGTGTTGTACTATGTAATATATTACCTATCCTAAACCCGATGTACATGCCGGGACTCGTATTGTAATATATAGTGTTTGTTAGTGTATTTCTAAGGTTGTAGTTATGCTCCTACTTTTGAAAAATCCAAAATGTAACCGTTCTTTTTAAGATTAATAAAAATCAGGTTTTTATTTACGACTTTGCCTCATTTTGCTTATTATTCTGTGTGAAATTCCTTGGCTCTAATCTCTTTTTCAAAGTTTAGAATGCAAGCGTGGTTTTTGTTCTCAGGAAATTTTTGTATTGACTATTCCCTCGACCTTTTTAAGCTTTGGGTTTGTCGTTTTGTGTTGAATATCGCCTTATGTTAACCCATTAGGTTATGAGACGGTTTTTGTGTCGACTATGTCCTCGGCTTTTTAAGCTTTGGGCCAGCGTCATTTTTGTGTTGAATATCGTTCCCTTTACCCTTTGGGTTGTGGAGCGTTTTGTCTTGACTATGTCTTTGGCCTTTTTAAGCTTTAGGCGTGTCATTTTTGTGTTGAATATCGGTTGCGCTTTTTGCAAAGTCGCCTCGTATCCATGGAAAATGGAATCAAGCCGTAGTTAAAGGAAATGTATGCGGTTAAGGGCATACTGGCCCAGGAATTGTGTTTGCTTTTTTTGTGGTGAATGTGCACGTTTAGGGGCATGCCGGCCCATGAATTGTGTTTGATGGATGCATGTTTAGGGGCATGCCGGCCCATGAGCATGTTTAAGGACCTGCCGGTCCATGAGCATGTTTAAGGACCTGCCGGTCCATGAATTGCTTTTGATTTTTGTGGAGAGAAAGAGCATGTTTAGGGGCGTGCCGGCCCATGAGCATGTTTAAGGACCTGCCGGTCCATGAGCATGTTTAAGGACCTGCCGGTCCATGAATTGCTTTTTAGAAAAATTCGCATTTTATAGATACATTGCAGGGCATTTTTATGGGTAGTACTTCTTGAGCTGGTCGAGGTTTGTTGCTAGGTTAAACTCTTGACCGTCCAAGTCGGTTAGTTTTACTGCTCCGCCTGTGAAGATTTCTTTGACGAGGTAGGGTCCAGCCCAGTTAGGCTTTAATTTTCCTCGTGGGTCGACTGGAAGTGGTGCTCGGACTGACTTTAGTACGAGATCACCTACTTTTATGTGTCGTGGCTTAACTCGTTTGTTGAATGCCCGTTGTAGTCGGGCTTGGTACATTCGTACGGTGCTCAGGGAATGCAGTCGGCGTTCATCCAGGAGCATGAGTTGTTCGTACCGTTCACGGGCCCATTCTGCTTCCGGGATGCTACTTTTCATTAGTATGCGTAGAGACTGTATTTCTATTTCCACTGGTTGGACGGCTTCCATGCCATAGGTGAGGAAATAGGGGGTCATGCCTGTAGGGGTTCGGATGGTAGTACGATATCCCCAGAGTGCATATGGTATCTTGTTGGGCCAATCTTTGCAGCTGTCGATCATTTTCTCGAGTATGGTGACGACTGTCTTGTTTGCTGCTTCAACGGCTCCATTGGTTTGGGGTCGATATGGCGAGGATTTGTGATGTTGGATGTTGTATTTTGTGAGTATAGCTTAGTCTCATGGCTGAAAGTCACGAGCCTTGATCATTGATGACCTCATGGGGTATGCCATATCGGCATATAATGTTTGTCTGTATGAATTTGGCGACTTCTTTGGAGCCGAGGGTTCGAAAAGATGCTGCTTCTACCCATTTAGTAAAGTAGTCGATGGCCACCAGCACAAAGCAGTGACCTCCTGCTCCGATGGGGTGGACTTTTCCTATTACGTCGATGCCCCAAGTTGAAAAGGGCCAGGGTGAGGTTAGGCTGTATAATGGTGAAGGTGGTATATGTTGGACGTTGCTGAAAATTTGGCAGTTGTGGCAGTGCTTGACGTATTGGATACAGTCTGCTTCCATGGTCGTCCAATACCATCCTAGCCGTAGAATTTGTTTGCAGAGTGCTCGAGCGTTCAAGTGGGGTCCGCATTTGCCATCATGGACTTGCGTGACGATTTCCTGCCCCTTCTTGTAGTCGACACATATGAGTAGCGTCCCTTGTGGTGTTTTCTTGAGTAATTGTCCCATTTCTAGCACAAATTGGGAAGCTAGAGTCGATAGCTCTGCATCCACGTTTATCGATTGTCGGGTGGGTAAGTATTATGCATTTTGTAGTTGATTATGGCTTGATACCAAGGCTGCATGCGCTCGGCCGTCCAGGTCAATGGTATGGATGTATCTTTGGTTCGTCCACGTCTTTCGGCGATGATGGGGAGTAACTTCATGTCTGGCGGCATGTTGAGGAGGGATGAGAGTTTTGGCCGGTCGTCGGCAAAGCTGGTTTCTTCCCTTGGGAGGTGGTAGAATTCGATGCAGTCGAAGTTGGTTAGGAGATTTTGTACTTTTGTTTGGTATTTGGTGAGGGTTTCGCTCATGATCTTCCATGCCCCGGACACTTGCTTCATGATGAAGAATGAATCTCCCTGCACTCGTAGGGTCTTTATTTTGAGGCGATGGCGGCTTGCGGCCGTAAATGCACCAGGCCGTGATTCTGCGGCGTTGTTTGTAACGCTAAAGTCGAGCTTGATTGAGAGTGGAGTATGATCGCCGTTTGGGGATATTAAGAGTATTCCGACTCCATAGCCGCGGTAGTTTGACGCTCGTCGAAGTATAATTGCCAGTACTCCCTTTCTATGGCGAAGATCCCATCGTCCGGAAATGACATTGTATCGATCATGGGTTGTTCGATGATAGCATTTTCTGCGAGGAAGTCCGAAACTGCTCTTCCCTTGATCACTTTCAGAGGGAGGTATTTGAGTTCATACTCGGCGAGGAGTAGAGTCCACCTGGCCATACGTCCATTTAGGACTGGTTTTTCAAACAGGTATTTGAGGGGGTCCATTAGGGAGTAGACTCTTGTTGTGCTAGTGAGTAGGTAGTGTCTGAGTTTTTTGGTTGCCCAGACAAGCGAGAGGCAGCTTTTCTCGACTGGTTCATACCGAGTTTCGTAATCGTGGAACTTTTTGCTGATGTAGTACTCGGCCCGTTCTTCGTTGTTGACTTCTTGGGCGGGCATGGCACCCATAGCGTCTGGCGTGGTTGTTAAGTAGAGTGATAGTGGAAAATCCTTTTGTGGAGGTACCAGAACGGGTGGATTTGTAAGCAGGCTCTTGACTTTGTCGAATGCTTGTTGGCAGTCATCGTCCCATTTCGTGTGCTCTTCTTTCTTCAACTTTTTGAAGATTGGCTCGCAAATCATGGTGAGCTTGCTGATAAATCGGGAGATATATTGGACTTGTCCCAAAAAGCTCCTTATTTCGTCGATGTTGCTTGGCGGTTTCATATCCATTATTGCTTTGATTTTGGTCGGGTCTATTTCGATCCCGCGTTGGCTTACTATGTGGCCTAACAACTTGCCTGACGTGACCCCAAAGGTGCATTTCTGTGGGTTTAGTCGCATCTTATACTGCCTGATTCGGGTGAAGAACTTCCGAAGATTTGTGATGTGGTCATCCCTTTCTTTCGATTTTACGATCATGTCGTCGACGTATACCTCAACCTCCTTATGCATCATGTCGTGGAGCAAGGTGGTGGCAGTGCGTTGGTAGGTAGCGCCGACATTTATGAGCGACGGCATGGCGTAGCGATCGTTCCCAGGGTTACAAAAGTTGTTTTTGGCGTGTCGTCTGCCGCCATCTTGATTTGGTTGTATCCTGCATATCCATCCATGAATAGCGATGGCGTGGTCTGTTTGTGTTGTCGATTAGGATGTCCATGTGAGGTAGTGGGAAATCATCTTTTAGGCGAGCTTTGTTCAGGTCGGAAGTCGGCACATACTCGTATTTCTGGATTTTCTTCATAATCGTACCATATTGGAGACCCGATCGAGTATTCGATGACTTGGATGAACCCGGCTTGTAGCTGCTTCTCAATCTCTTCCTTGACCATGAGGGACCATTCTGGTTTGATGCGTCGGAGCTTCTGCTTGATCGGTCTGCTACCTTGCTTGATCGGGATGCGGTGTTCAGCTATCTCGCGGTCTATGCCGGGCATGTCCTTATATGACCAGGCAAAGACGTCCTTAAACTCTGCGAGGAGCTTGGTGTATGTGGCCCTTTCTTCTGTGCTTAGAGAAGCCCCCAGCTGTAGTTCTCGAGGTTCTTCGGGTGTGCCTATGTCGATGGTTGTTGTGTCTTCAATAATGGGCTCCTGTTCGGGTTTTGAGACAATGCTTGCAATGTATCTATATAATGCAATGTTATTTAGTTTAAAATTATCGTATTCATTAGAGGATGTAGATTTTAAATGAGGCAAAGAGTAATCAAAAACTTTCATGTTATTAATGTTATCAAAAGCGGTTACATTTGAAGATAGCTCAGACGAGGGAGCTTTGGATAACGTTAATGACTCTAGTTCTTTAGCTAGATTGACTACATCAGGGATATAGCCCGGGGGCTTAGTTGGGGTAAGAGACTTGAGATGACGACGAGGGAGTTTAAACTTTAAGACAGTCTTTTTGTTCGGGGTGTTGTCTTCATCTTCGTCGGAGTCGGAATCTTCGAAGGTGTAGCCCTGACCCGTGGTGATCTTGAAAGTGCGGCCTTGTCCGTCGGTCCATTCGAGGGTTTTTGACCATCCGTCGTGTGTTTTTTCTTCGTAAGGGATGATCAGGCTGGTAGGGTTGAAGTTGTTGTTGCATATGATGTCGGAAATGAGTTCAATCCCGGCAATGGTGTACGTAGTTGTGTCCTTAGGATTCTTCTTTGGTGCCCTCCTTGTGAAGTAGTGGTGGGAGGATGTGGTATGGTTGTATGTGGAAGTCATGATATTTTTTGCGATCATTGTATGATTCCCAACCTTGAGAGACTTCGTATGACCATGGTACGTAAGATAGACGCATGGTGGGCCATTTGTTATCGTCGTCCTTGGCGTAGAGTGTAGCGATTTCTTCTCTACGAGTCGAGTCTGGATGTTGAAGTCGGTCGAACCCACACATGTCGTCAATTTGGATCGGCGTTTATATCTGCGATCTTATCATTGGCCTTTTGCTGCTTGAGGGTAGCCCGAAAGTTCGAGGCGTCAATGGTGACGATCTCGTCATCAAGAGGTATCCTGACCTTTTGATGTAGGGTTGAGGTAACGGCTTTGGTAGCGTGGATCCAAGGTCTTCCTAGTAGCATGTTGTAGGTAGGGGGTATGTCGATGATTTGAAATTCGGTTTCTCTCATGACTGGTCCCGTCATAATGGGGAAGGAGATGGTTCCCTTTATGCTGCGACGTGTTCCATCGTAGGCCCTGACGCCGTCCGTACACGGGATGAAGTCGTTTTCCTTAATTCCCAGTTTCTTGGCTATCTCAAGGGGCAAGACATTGACTGCGGATCCATTGTCGATGAGGACGACTGGTAATGTCATGCCGTGGCATTCCACATTGATGTAGAGAGGTAGGTTATGCGTGCCACCGAATGGAGGGAGGTCTTTATCCGAGAAGGTGACGGCGTTGGCTTGCTATTCGCGTGTAATGTTACTGATAAGTTTCTCTGGAGACATTTCCGATGTCATTGGGGTGACCTGTAATGCTTGGTAGAGAGCTTCACGATGTCCCATTGAGTCCCTTAAGAGCTGCCAGATTGAAATATCTGCTTTCGTCTTGTTGAGCTGTTTATGGAGCGTGTCTCCGATTTCAGGTGTGGGTAAGGGTGTTGGGGTAGCACTTGGTGATGCTACCTTGTTAACTGGCAGGACAGGTACAGGATTAGTGTCAGGTAATGACACTTTGCTGGCTGGCGGCGTAGGAGCAATGCTTGCAGGTGAGGTTGCGGAGGTAGGCGAAGTAGGCGGCGTATCCCCGTCTATGATTATTCCCTTGTTCTTCTCTTGAGCAGTCAACCTTGGCGGGTGACTTTGAGGTTCAAGTAACTTTAGAGAAGCTTGGTACGGACGTCCAGAACGTGTTAGGTAGGCTACTTCGTCATCACTGTCCGATAGCCTGAATGGGTACTTGTGACGTAACTCTCCGTACTTGCCTGGCGGGAGACAGGGTTGAGCCTCTTCCTCGTAGGGCTCATCTTGGAGACATATGCGGATGTCATCATTGTCGGCTTCATACTCAGAAGTATTCCAGATGCCGTTGATTTCGTGATCATTTGAGATGATCAGTTTAGAGCAGTCGATGATGGGGTGTGTGCTTGCGAAAATAGCATGGGTATGCAGAGGGTTAAGCTGGTTTGAAGGTTTAGGACTCGGGCTGGGCTTCACGATGGTATTGTCGTCGAACAAGTCCTGAACTATGTTCTTCAGGCAGAAGCATTGCTCGGTGTCATGCCCCTTTCCTCTGTGGAACTCGCAGTATGCGTTCTGATCCCACGACTTTGGCTTCTTGTCCGGGGGAGGCTCGCTAGTAGGTCCTATGAGTTGAAGTACATTGCGGCTCACAAGCTTCTGTAGTGCCTTTGAGTAAGTCATGTATATTGGGTCAAAGTTTCGTCGTGCCTTCATTGAACTGGGACCAGGAGGTGAGTATGATGCTTTCGGCGGAGGCATGGCAGGCCTTGGTGGTGTCGCAAAAACCGGTGGTGCCTCTAACGCGTCCAGTGCGTTGATGGCATGGATGGGCTCGACTTTGGCAGTGGCTCGAGATGAGCTTCCTTGATATCCGCGACCCGTACTCTTATTCCTATTTTCTTTACGGAGGTCATCCTCGATGAGCTCGCCGACGACGCTGAGGGTTGAGAAGTTGTCAAAATTTCCGTACCGTAGGTGTTCTTTGGTATCTTGGGGTGAGGTTGTTGATGAACTTAGTGATTAGATCAGTGTCCCTTGGACGGTTAGGTATTTGAGCACACAGTTTCTTCCAGCGTGTCAGGTACTCGGTGAACCCTTCATTGTCCCTCTGAGTCAGGACCTCCAAGGTACGTAGTGAGACTTGGATATCATTGTTGTCCCGATACTGTAGATCGAACGCAATCGTTATGTCCTCGAAACTACCTGTTTTGTGTGGCTCTAAAGCATAGAACCATGCCCTGGGTTGTGCGTCTAAAGAGTGAGGAAATAAGGTAGCCCATGCAGGAGGTTCGACACCCATGATGGCCATTTTAGCTTTGAAAGCCTTGACATGAACGAGCGGGCTTTCGTGACCTTTGAAGACGGGGAGGTCACTGAGCGCTAGCTTATCTGGTAGCATGGACCTGACGTTCTTTGGGATGTGCTCGTTTTCTTGGTGTATGGAGTAACCTCTTGAGTTCGTGAGACGTTCTTCCATGGTTCGAATCCTTTTTGCATTCCGTTCGGATTCCTCGGCCAGGCGCACGGCGTTTTTCTCTGCTTCAAACTTTTGCATGATAGCCATTTGCTCGATCGTTGTAGTGAGGCTAGCTATCCTATCATTGGTATCGGACTTGTTCGTGATTACCTCTGAGGGGTGGTGGCGGTCATGAAACCTTCATCTGGTTGAAAGGCCATTACAGGTTTTGGTTTTGATTTGTTGTAGGCGCGCTTTTTTGGAGGCGGAGGTGGGTTTAAGTGACGGTTTTTGGTTCGTCGTGTATCCAGGTTTCGTTCAATGGGTGGTTTGTTGTGTATCCAGGGTTTTTCAATGAGTGGACCTGACAAAGTTTTCAAACCATTAGCGATTCTAAAAGAGAAGGAAAAGACTCAATGAAAAATCGCATTCACGACCAAAGAAAGACACAAAAGCGTAAAAAGTGGGTGCAAGACTTGACTCGTGTTTTTAGCTTTTGAAAAAGACACGGGAAGCTTTTGAGATAGAGGCGTGTTGACACGTCCTTATTCTCGAGGTAAGGAAAATTTGTATGATCATAATCTGATTAACCCAGTTCGGCGGTATGTTGCCAGGGGTTCATCATTGGATTACGATAAAAAGGATCAGACTGAAATAGCGATAGGCTAACCGATCTGGGGATGTTAAAATTGGGTAAAAGGCGATCAATTGTTCGCCCTTTACGTGTGACTCAGGGATTTAAATCAAAAATGACGACAAGTCACTTGATTTAAAGAGTAAATCAACGGGTTCGCATATGAGCGAGCCCGCGTTTTTTGTTTTTGAGAGAAAAAGGTTAAATCGGGATGACTAAAGAGTCACTCGACTTAGAGCTAAATCTAACGTTCTAAAAGTTAATTTCATTTAAAATCTCCGAAATGAATTGACATATTCGGGTTTTCGCTTTGTGAAATGTTTTTAGCAATAAATGTATTATGACGATACGTCAGTCGCATAATTCATTTACGTTTTGAAAAAGACCTGGGATATAGTGGTTATCTTGGGTCGGTTTTAAATGCAGCGGCATTTTATTTATCAAACTCAAATGACCATACGTCAAAGAGCCTAACGGCGTGTTTTAAAAAGTATGACCTTTTTTGAAAAAAGTTTGAAAAAGTAATTTCAAAAATGGACGTATTTTAAAAGTATAATGCCTAGGAAAAGTTTTCGTATGCAGAAAGTTTTGAAAGACGACTATAGTGAGGGTACTATAGCTTCACACTTGTACATATAAACACAGGTTTTTGGTTTATAGGGTAAGGTTTCCTCCGCCATTCAGTAACGTTTAGGTAGGGCACCCGCAAGACTACACACGTCTTAGGTGTGAATTCAAGACGGGCCCTAGAGCGTTCGAGTTTGGTAGTTCACGATCGTTTGTGCGGATGCCGTACTTGTAATCGTGGAGGGTGAGAGAACGGTGTGTCAGGAGTTACCCCGCTTATGAAGCGAGGATTCTTGAGGGCCGTTCCTCAAAGGGTGTGGTTTGAATCGGGAGGATTCGACTCAGCGTACTTTTGCCCAAATATCGAAAGCGTAAATGTTTTCAAAGTTTGAAGCTTCACTTCTTTATGTTTTTAAAATAAAAGAAAAACAAGTTTTTCAAAAATAATAAAAATCATGTTCGTCCCCAGCGGAGTCGCCAGCTAAAGGTACCGGGAAAGATGAACCTATCGACGCCTACTGTGTGCCACCCTCGCCCCATGCTTGAGGCGGCGGCGAGAATGCGCCTCATGAGGAAAAAGTGCGAAGTTTGTAAAAATGGGGAGATCATTGCATGAATTTGCGATCAAAAAAGAGAAGTAGAAAAATCCTTTTTGAAAATGTATTTTCGGAGTCGCCACCAAATATTAAAGGAATTTGGAACCTATTCAACGCGTCTTGAAATACAAGACACGAGTGTCTCAGATTTCAAGGTGCGTCGATACCTATCAATCTGAGGTTTGAAACCAGAGAAGGGGTTCGGAGTGAGGTTACTTTTCAAAAGTTTTGACAAAAATGTGTTTTTGAAAACTGAAATCAAAAAGCCTACGTAAGAGTAGTCTCTACTAATTTGAAAACATTTAGTTAATTTCGATATTTGGGCTAAAAAGTCACGCTACGTACAAGTGCGAACAAACATGACTCGATTAAAATGCATAAATAATGTAAATGGTCAAAATAATGACGTATTGCTATAGGAAATGTACGTTAAATAATAATTTATTGACTAAATTATTACTATAGACGTTATTTTCCTGACTTCGTATTAAAATTTGTGAAAAACCCTCAGTTTTGACATGCTAAAAGACTCTATGAAACGGTACAATTTAGTGTTGGATCCGTGATTCTAGTCGTTATTTAATGCATGAATGAGGACTTGCATAATTATAAAAGTGACGTCGGTTTGCTTTAGTGATATGGGGTCGTTATTTATGCGATATTGGCGAGGTTTAGACGGATTATGAATCCGAATTGCTACAACCGTATTACGAATACGGCTCCGCTAGTGCCAATATCGGGTTTGGGGTTAATGTAACCCCATTGTCCGAGTCTCAAACGTCCAGCCCGTAGGTAAAATGTTTACCTTTCGAAAGTGTAAAGACGGTATTTTTGAGTGGATTTCGTGAATAGTGTATGTGTGTTAAAAAACCGATGTTTTAAAATGAATGAAAGGGGTTGGTATTTATAGAGTTTGGGTGGTTTTTGTGGGTGCACAAAATTAATTCGCCTGTGCACTGGCGTTTAATTTTGTTTGAGTTGGATATTTTTTAAGAAAAATAAAAAAGGCGGCTGGTATGAAACAAAATAATAATCGCCTGTTAACAGGCGATTAGAAATTTAATCGCCTGTCAACTGGCGATTGTTATTTTGTTTTGGTGGGCTGTTTTAAGCCGCCTTTGTTAAGTGACGTATTAGGGAGGGTAATGATTATGTTTGTGATGTAATTAACTTAGGGGTTAAGTCGTTTGGGTTTGGTCCGAATTTCGGTTTTCGTGTTTCGGTTTTTGTCGTGTTTCTCGGTTTTGGCTCGAAATAAAATAATATTAGGTTATATTATTTTACGGTATTGTAGGATCTAGTTTTGTGAATATGTGACACGGGACGCACTTTGGCCCGTTTTACGTGTTGCGTTAGTGTGCGTTTTTGGGTCGTTTTTGTGATTTTGGGCCTTTTCGTAGCTGGTTGGGCTATTTTTGTGGCTCGGCTTAATGGGACGTTCCTGTGTTGTGTTTACAATGACTAAGAGTGACATTCATTTTTATGATTATGCAAGTTCAAATTAATACGTTAAAAATGACTAAATACGTTTTAGACACTTTTGTACCGTTTCGACTCTTTTAAAAGCATGCATGAAAGTCCTTTTCATCATCGGGTTTGTTTTTGGGGGGTACGGATACGGGTATCTACACGTGCATTCCGCCCCATGACGTTTTTCGAGGGCGGGCGCGAGCGGGGCGTCGAGAAGGGATCCACACCCGGTATCCTCAATAAGTCAGAACTCGTATTCAAGCCTTATGTCTGAGTTGAGTCTAAGATTCGTTTTTCCACATTTATTTCTAACTCCTTCTCAAAATCAATGAAATTGATCTTGTCTCTAATTTGCTTCCATAATCCAACTGATGAAAATGCACAACGCACTCGAAGGGTGTCCCTGGGGTAGAAATACGTATTTAATTCTAAAGGGTAAGGTGCAACACCAACTCAAAACAAAAACAAAGACAAAAGGGTTTCTGACAACAAAAACAAAAGGGTTTCAATTTTGGTAGTCAACTTGTGGTATACTACTCCTCTGCCTTTGGAGGAGGATCCATTAATTTGGAGCTCCACAGTGGTCATGAATTTGATCGCGACCAAAGGTACGAATATTCATGGATCGCCCTCCGTGTACTCGATCGCGTGCCTAATAAGCAAACGAACTTATCAGAGGAGTCCGGCGTGATATACATATGACCACATGCGACCGCCCACCGCAAGATCTAGGAAAGTTGGAACAAGCTCAAGCCACAAAGGGCGCGACATATTCTCAAAAACGCAAACAAGAATACAAAAATATACAAAAAATTGAGTGGCAAGACGTCGGAGATCAAAGATCAAAGTCAAAATTAAAGGCGAAGCCAAAACGGTCAGAAAGTACCATCAAACTTTTTTAAGTCGTTCTCAAAACGGCAATGAAGGCATAGTCTAGAATTCCGAGAATCATTGGCTTAGGTAGTTGCACCCAAGCGTTTAGGGTCAACTAGGGATCCGCCAGTACTTCACAGGCTAGAACGGGATACAACACGATACCTTAGGTGAAACCTTCGTGTGCTACACACAAAAAAGAAAATGCCATGTTTATGCACCTCGATCGAACTACATCGGATTTGATTTCGCTCCACGCGAATATGTAGGCAATCCTTTAGAATATGGGATACAATCCACCACCACCCATCATCTAGTTTGTCATCTTGTCAATTTTTTACGGGTCTTTACAAAGTCCAAATGAAGCAACTTTTGTTGAGTCTGTCTTAGTGCTCGATTTAGATTGAGATGAGAATCAATGTTCTGATAAGTAATTGTCCAGTCTTCGAATGATCTTTTTCTTAACGGGAATTGGCAAAGATGTTTACTTTGACAGTTAGTTCGCATCTCGACAAAGAATTTGCTTAGGGAGAGAACATGATACTATTAGCCCACGTCCATTTCAAACCATGTGCCAACCATCCTAAAAGACCCTGCACAGTTACTAGTATAATCGCCATTGAAACGTTGTCTTAGGTTGAGTAGATCATGGTCGAACGTTCAAATGTCAGTTGCTAGTGTCACGTTCTTGTCGCATTCATGTCACATTCGTGTCGTATTTCATGCCGACTTGGCCATTCTTCAATTTCAAAATATCAGACATTTCAAGAGACTTTTTGCGAAGTTTGGGTCAATGATCCGAGGTCAAATTTGAAATTCGGGTTGATGACCCACTTCAATTTTCAAAATGATGGTTGCGGGCCAATGGCCCATTTCAATTTCTAAATGATGTTTACATTCGGAGTCGATGACTCTTCTTAATTTTGAAAATGATGTTTGAAATGCGGGTCGAGGACCCAATTCGATTTGACGCATGCTAACCAATACCCCGTGTTAATATTCAAGTAACTTTTGTAGTCTAAGTTGGACCTGCAATCCAACTTTAAAAACGATGTTTTTAAACTAGGTTAATGGCCGAATTATTCGAGGTGCTCAAAATCCAAAGTTCAAGTCGATGACGTCTTTCGATTTTCAAATGAAATTTGCTATACGGGTCAATGACCTACCCACTTTCCAAAATGTGGGTCGATGACCCATTTCCAAAAGCTGTGTTCCGCTTGGGTCGATGACCCATCCACCTTTTCCTTCAAAATCGAGGTCGATGACCCTAATTTTCAATGACAATTACAGCTCGGGTCGATGACCCATCCACCTTTTCCTTCAAAATCGAGGTCGATGGCCCCAATTTTCAATGACAATTATAGTTCGGGTCGATGACCTATCCGCCTTTTCCTCAAAATATGGGTCGATGGCCCCATTTTCAAAAAATGTTTATAGTTCGAGTCGATGACTCATCCACTTTTTAAGATGCGGGTTGAAGACCCATTTTCAAATGATGTTTATAGTTTGAGTCGATGAGTCATCCACTTTTCGAGAGGCGGGCTGAAGACCCATTTTCAGAAGATGTTTACAGTCGAGTCGATGACTCATCCACTATTCAAGATGCGGGTCAACGACCCATTTTCAAAAGACGTTTACGGTTTCGAGTTGATGACCCATCCATTTTATAAAAATGCGGGTTAAAGAAACATTTTTTCAGAAGATGTTTATAGTTCGAGTCGATGACTCATTCACTTTTCAAGATGCGGGTCGAAGACCCATTTTCAAAAAATGTTTCCGGTCGACGACCCATTTTCAAAAGATGTTTACGGTTTCGGATCGATGATCCATCCCTTTTGTTTAAAAAGCGGGTCGATGACCCATTGCCAAAGTAGAATTCTCAGTTCAGATCGACGATCTATCGTTTTGTTTAAAAAGCCGGTCGAGGACCCATTTCCAAACTAAAATTCTCAGTTCGGATCGATGATCCATCCTATCTGTCTAAAAAGCGGGTTGACGACCCATTTCCGAACAACATTCGCAGCTTGGATCGATGGTCCATCTTTTTTGAAAAAATGTCGCAGATTTCACTATGTGAGTCGTATGCTATGATTTGTTTTTAAGATTGAGCAGGAACGCTCCAACCGGGGGCTCTAAAGTCATCAACCTTAGACCCCGACGACAGGATGACATCCTCGAAATGAAGAAGTACTAGCAGAAGCTAAAAGAAGTGACACTTCCAAAAAGAATGCAGATATACGCTTTACTCAATCGAGTAAACAAATATCATTTGTTTTGGGCCGAAGCAGCAGAAGGCTACAGGCCAGCGAGCTCGAACTACGATACGGGTTTGATTCTGTCACAACGGATAGGTAGGCGCCTAAGGATAAGGCTCAACCCACACTCCGATGAAAATGAAGGCATCCAGAATCATGTTTCAGGTATGATTTCTTCGTATGGCTGGTGAGCTTATGTACACAGGTCTAAGGGACCGTAAACGACCCGCGAGGCTCTCAAGTTGTGATCTTCGATCGACTCGAGAGTCTACTTTGACTTTTGCCCTGCCCAAGCATCAGTCAAAGTGGGGGCTCAGTTGATACCCGTATCTGTCGATATGGAAATTTATAGAAAACCCGACAAACACCCAATGATGGTAGGACAACATGTATTTCGTGTCATTTATTTGAGTTCGTTTTACGATGTAAGCCGAGTGTCGTCGACATAATGTTTTATTAATTTAAATGATATTTAAATTAATGTTTTAACAAGGGAAATTTATTTCGATCAAAATTTTATTTGCCTCAAGTTTATTTTATTGAAAATAAAATCTTTCGATTTGAAAAATCATTTTAAGTAATTCGATTTGAAAAATCGCTTTCACAAATTTGATATTTGACTTGAAAAGTCGTCTCCCGTGTCTTTAAACCTTTTTTATTAAATCGTATTCGATGAATTCTTTTTCTTAAAAGCAAGTTTTGAGCTCGTTTTGAGCTCGATTTAAAGAGCAATTTTGAGCCCGTTTCAACACGAACTTCGAGGCCCCTTTTACCCACTTTCTTCCCCACATATCTGACATTAAACCCAGCCTAAAAACACGACCTAAACCCACCTCAACCAGCCTAAACGAAGCCCAAAACATAGCTGATACGCAGCAGCTCGTAAGCCCCAAAATCAGCCCTTATTTGACTCAAACCCGACTCCTATTCGCCTACCCATGACCCATACCCGTATCCTAACTATCCTACCCATATAAACTTGCCTTGACACTCAAGAAAACCCCCTAAAAAGCCCTAAAACGAGCCTTGGACAGCAGCTCCCCGACAACAGAGCAACGCTGCTCTTCTCCCCTCAAAAACCCTACTTTCGACCCTATATATACACACTAACCATAAGCATTCAAAGGACACGAGTTTTAGATCATACACACATAACGCTAAGTCAAAAAAAGCCCTCAAAAAGCCTCAAAAGAAGTCGAGATTGCTGCTCGAAAAACAGAGCACCACTTTCTGATTTTCGCTCAGCTATCACCTCTTATGCCTCGTTTTTCGTGTTACAAACCTCATAATCTCTCTGATTTGTTTACATAATCTTAAGGTTCACCTTGTCACGATTCCAAAACATCTTTCTGTACGAAATTTCGTTGAGAAACGAAGAAGTTACAAGCTTTTGAAAATCGCTGTCAGTTTGGTACGAAGTTACGGATTTATTATTGGTTTTCGTCGACGACGGTCCCTTGGGATAAAATCTTACAATCGATTACGACTCAAAGAATCGGTCAACGATACATGTAAGTTGAGGGTGCAAAAATACTCTTTTTACTTTGTTGAATTATCGTTTTTTTTATCGTTTTTATCGCTCTCTGTCGTTTTTTATCACTTTCTGTCACTCTGTTGTTTATCGTCGTAGTTGTTGTTTTTATCATCCGTTTTAGGTTTATATTTTTAGCATGACTTTGATGTGTATGTATGGATATGACGTGTCCCATGTTTACTTAGTATGCGTGTTTGATTTCCCTGCGTAGTATGACTTAAAATTTCTCGTTAGATTAATTCGCTCGTCAGCTTGTTATATAATTATATCTCGTTCATGTTTAGTTATACTATTTGTCTAGAACTGATCTGTCATGCTCTTTAAATTGGTAATTCACGTTTGTATATCAACTTAGTTATCGGGATTTTATTTCATCGTTTAGCGTTTGTATAGTGTCTAGTTTCGTTGATCATGTAAAGCCGCGTATTGCGTGGTTCTGTTGTTTGCTGGTTTTGCTCCGTCTATTAAATCGTGAGTTGTGTAGGATTGTGTAATTTAGGTTCATGTACGTCGTGCTTGAGTACCCATGCTATTTCGCTTGTCGAAGCTTGAACTGTGTTTTATTTGACATATGAGTTTGTGTGACTTAGGCTTCCACGTTGTACTTATGTTGTCTGCTTATATTTGTGCGTATTTGATCATTTAGGAACTCGTTTGTGTGTATTTAAATATTAGTTGAGTTTTAGTCAGCTCCATGTTATTTGTGTGTGTTTGCACGTTTGTTTAGTTGTACTTAGTTTGTGCGCTTGTTTGTGTTGTTTGTTAATTCTTTATATTCATGTGTAATACTTAGTTATTTATATGTCAATCATTCATGCTTGTTCACGTATTAGTCATGCTTGTTTATTTTTATTCGTCTGCCGCTAACGTTTGTTAATCTATCTTATGCTGTCGGTAAGTATTTCTGCTTCTTTTCTTTGTTTGGTAGAATAGTAAATGAACCCATGTTGAATAACTTTGACGAAATTACATGTGCATTAAACGACATAGAATGGATGTATTTTGATTTAGGGTTAAAACATTGTTTGCATATTCGCATGCGTACTCATAATAGCCATGGTTTTACTTAGTAGAGACCGTCTTTACGACGGGCGGGGTTAGGCGTTAAATTAATGAAATTCTTTTAAACTTCCTAACACGTAAACTCACACGAACTCATTTTCTCTAAAATTGGTTTTCTAAATTCCATATAAAATTTAGTGGCGACTCTTTTCAAATGAAAATGTTTTTGAAATAAAACATCGCGTGGATCAAATTCCCTTGTCCACAGTTGTTTTCTGGCTTTTCTATTCTGTTTTAGGCTAAGGGTTTTCTATATTCTGCGTTTTCTAGCAGACTCTTGGCAGCCCATGCATAGCGAGGATTCTAGAGCTAGGATTGCTGCATTTATGGCTTTGCCTCTCAAGGAGAGGACCTGGTCTGAAGAGGATAACAAGACGGCGTTCCCTACATTCTGTATGCCAGCAAAGAAGGTAGTGAAGGTTCATGTGGCTCAAGCTTCTGCCATTAAAGGTAGGTTTCTTAATTTTTCTTTCTGTCAAGTCTGATCAAGTCTGATCTGGATCTGTAGTTCTAAGTCGAATGTGGTCTATGCTAGGTGAATCTTCTAGGCCAATCACTAGGGGTAGACTCAATCCTACCCTACTCCAAGAGAAGATGGATGCTATCCTGGCAGGGGGTCCAGATGTAAAACCTCAGTTCATTCTTACTGGTATTCCTACTCCAGGTTTTAGGGCGCTGAAGGTTGAAGAACCTAAGGGGAAGGTCCAGATTGAGACAGAGAAAAGCACACCAGACAAGAAATCAAAGCAAAGGAAGGTTGAAGAAATTGAAGGGTTGTCATTACCGGGGACATTTCTGTCCAGCACGCCATCAACAGGCGTGGAGATCATCATCCAACAAGCAGCAAAAAGGTTCGACCCAGATTTGATCGGGATCGACACTACAGAACTGGCGTTCAGACCCACTCACTCTGCTCTTCAGGTAGTAACCTAACTTACTTCTAGTACAAATGCTCATGATAATTCTACCACTATTGTACCTTACACCATAAAATTCGCAGATTCTTGATTGTATATCAAGCTTGGGGCATATTCTATCCACTTCTGGGAATCGTGTAACTGCACTGGAGGACAAGCCTGCTCTGAAAGAGCAGGCCTGCACAGACTTGGAGAAAGCTCTGGACAATATGAAGGAGGTGGCCGAAAAAGCCAAGGCCACTGCTGCCAAGTCTGAGAAAGATCTGGCCTCGTTGAGGTCAGAGAACGAGAGTCTCCAGGCGCGTGTTCAGGAACTTGAGGGCCAGCTCCAGAACCAGGAGACTGATCTGGCGCTGTTTTACACAGCCCAGACCAGAATTCAGATGATGCGTGCTCCAGTCCGGCGTGAGGAGTGGAACGTAGATGCTCTTTGCGTGGAGAAATTTAAACAGCTCTTCCCAGCGTGTGCGGTTCAGGAGAGGAGGCTGGCGGCGAGCAGAAGAACCCTCTGCGTCTGGTGATGGTGGTGCTGGCGAAGATGCCCAAGCTGATGACAATCCTTCTGAAGAAGAAGAAGAATGAAAACAAAAATCTCCTGTGAACATTTTGTGTAAACTCAAACAATTTGCTATCTGTGGTCTGGCCTGGATTAGTATGTTTAGGTCTGTAAATATTCTATGGACTTCTATCTGTTGATACTGTGGATCTTTTGCTTAGTCTGCAGAGCAAGACATTTTTCTAGTCTGCTCTGACAGATTCGGTTGCTAAGTATTTAGTTAGCCTTGGTGGTCCAAGGACTTAATACTTTCGTTTCTATTGCTTCTATTGTTCTGTGAATGTACTAACCTCGCAGGTGTACACCCCAGACTTATGTACGCATGATCATGGCTTACCTTGAGGGATATTATAGGACATTTCTTAACGGCGGCTAAGCCCTGGTCCGTCAATCCGAGGACGCATCCTCTACAGCAGGACTGGCTGCTCTGCAGGACTGGCTGCACAAGGCTGAGGACTGAGCTCAAGTCTGGAAGGCAAGTTCCTAAAGACTGGGGACTAGGCCCAGAACTGGAGGTTGAACTCCCTGAGTAGAACTGGAGGATAGACTCCTTAACAAAATATTTGTAATATGTAGCATACTATTTTTACTTTGTTTTATTTGTGATAAAAAATATTTACTTTTGAACCAAAGATGTAATCTGCAAAACTTAGAAATAAAGTTAAACTATACCATTGAAGTTCAATGGTCTTTATTGATTGGAAATGAAATATTTACAAAAAACAATTAAAGAGTGCAGAATTGAAATTACAGAATTGAAAGTTCAAAATTGAAAATACCGTATTAACAGAGATAGAGTTTGAGGTTAGTTGCATTCCATGCTCTAGGAATCAACTCCCCTTCCAGAGTTACCAATCTATAAGCTCCTTGGCCTACAACTGAATCAATCAATTATGGTCCTTCCCAGACTGGGGCTAGCTAACCTGCAGACTTTTCCTTTGTGTTTTCAAATACTTTCCTCAGAACTAAATCTCCTTCTCTGAAAACTCTGGCCTTGACATGCTTGTTGAAAGTCCTGGCCACATTCTGCTGGTAAGCTGCTAACCTTATCCTGGCTGCATCTCTTAGTTCCTCTGCAAAATCAAGACTGGAAGACAACAACTCTGGGTTAGCTTCTAAACTGTTCAGACCATACCTTGCTGTTGGAACAGACACTTCTGCTGGAATCACCGCTTCACAACCATACACCAAAGAGAAAGGAGTCTGTCCTGTAGAAGTCTTTGGTGTAGTTCTGTCAGCCCACAGAACTAAAGGTAGCTCTTCTGCCCATCTCCCTCGTCGTCTCTTCAGCTTCTTTTTTAGGACCTTGATGACAATCTTGTTGCTAGATTCTGCCTGGCCATTACACTGAGGATATCTTGGTGCAGAAGTAAGCAGTTCAATACCCCAAGTTGCACAGAATTCTCTAGTCTTGTTCCCTACGAACTGTGTACCATTGTCACATACAATCTGGCTTGGAATCCCAAATCTGCAAATGATGTTCTTCTTGATAAATGAGATGACCTCCTTCTCAGTCACACTTCTGAACGCTTCAGCCTCAATCCACTTCGAAAAATAATCTGTCATTGGCAACATAAACACTTTCTGTCCTGGAGCCATTGGAAGCTTTCCAACTATGTCTATGCCTCACTTCATGAAAGGCCACGGTGCAGAAATAGGATGTAGAATCTCAGCTGGTTGGTGAATCATTGGAGAATGCTTTTGACATGCTTCACATTTGCTCGCGTACTCCACAGCCTCCTTTCTCATAGTTGGCCAGAAGTAACCAAATCTGAGAGCTTTCTTTGGCGGACTTCTTCCAAAGACCTTTGTGGTTGCCACAATCTCCTTCGTGTAATTCTTCGAGCAGTTAAGCCTGGCGGTTCTAGACAACGCAAATATGGACCTGACATAGACTTCTTGAACAGAACATCATTAATCAAGACATACCTCGAGGCTTTAAGCCGAAAAGCTCTAGCCTCAAGTCTGTCTGGGGGTAAAACACCATCTCTAAGAAAAGAATAAAAAGGTGCAGTCTAAGAGACAGGAGTGGGGGTAGACAGGTTCAGAACAGAATCAGACTTCTCTATAGAAGGTCTGAGGAGGTGTACTATGGGAATCCTGTCCAAGTCTGTAGGTTTGAAACTAGAGCCAAGACTAGCTAGAGAGTCAGCCTGTGAGTTCTGGTCTCTGGGGATCTGGTCAATCCTAAACTGGTCAAACTTCAAAACCAAGGATCTAACCTTCTCAAGGTAGAGAAACATCTTAGAATCTTTGGCCGCAAAGGAACCATTAATCTGATTAACAATAAGTAAAGAGTCGCTTTTTACCTCCAAATTCTTGACACCAAGACCAATACAGACCATCAAACCTGCAATTAAAGCCTCGTACTCTGCCTCATTGTTCGTGGTACGAAATTCACAACTGACAGCCTGGGCTAGTATGTCCCCTTGTGGCAATTTCAGGACAATGCCCAGACCAGAACCTCTGACATTAGCTGCTCCATCAGTATACAACACCCAGGTCTCTCCTTTTCTGCCCTGTGTAAGTCTCAACACCTCCAAGGCACTTCCTTCTTTCCGGGCTGGACTGAAATCAGCCACAAAATCTGCTAAGGCTTGTGACTTTATCATTGCTCGGGTTCATAAGCGATGTAAATGCGTCTTGGTGCCGACCATTTAGCCATTCTCCCGAAAGTTCAGGCTTTCTCAAGACCGACTTAAGCGGAAGGTTAGTTCTAACACGGATATGATGACTCTCAAAATAAGGTCTAAGCTTAGTAGTTGACATAATTAAAGCGAGAACATACCTTTCCGTAAGAGAATACCGGTTTTGACATCTAGCAAACTTTTACTCACATAGTATATTGGATCTGCAAACCATCTTCTTCCCTGACCGAGCGCACTTCTTGAATGCTCCGTGGTATCGATGTGCAGGACTTAACGGTTCTCCCTCTTCTGGTCTGGACAGCAGTGGTAGGGTTGACAGGTTACTCTTCAGATCCTGGAATGCTTCCTCGTGCTTTTCACTCCATTGGAATTCTTTGTTCTTCTTGAGCATATCATAGAAGGGTTTGCACCTTTCTGAGGATCTAGAAATGAATTTGTTCAGAGCTGCTACTCTCCCTGTCAACTTCTGGATGTCTTTCACAGATCTGGGGGGGCTCCAGATCTAGGATTGCCTTAATCTGTTCTGGACTTGCTTCAATTCCTCTTCTGGTGACCAAGTAACCCAAGAATTTTCCAGAAGATACTCCAAAGTTGCACTTTGTGGGATTCAGCTTCATATTGAATTTGTCCAGAATTGCAAATGCTTGCTCTAGGTGCTTCACATGATCTTTGGCATCTTTAGACTTAACCACCATATCATCAATATAAACCTCCATTGTGTCCCCAATCAGATCTTTGAACATCATATTGACCAGCCTTTGGTAGGTGGCACCAGCATTTCCGAGTCCAAAGGGCATGGCGGTGTAGCAATAGATACCACGGTCTGTCATGAAGGATGTCCCCTCCTGGTCTGGAGGATACATCTTGATCTGGTTAAAACCACTTGAGGCATCCATGAAAGTCAGAACTTCATGGCCAGCAGTCTTGTCCACCATGGCGTCGATATGAGGAAGAGGGAAAGGATCCTTGGGACATGCCTTGTTTAGATCTGTGTAGTCTACACAGACTCTCTACTTTTCGTTCTTCTTCTGCACAACAACCACATTAGCTAACCAATCAGGATACATTACCTCTCTTACCATATTTATGTCCAGCAGCTTCTGGACTTCTTCATTGATGATAACATTTCTCTCTGGCGCAAACTTCCTACGTTTCTGGTGCAATGGTCTGTACTTAGGATCAATGTTGAGCTTGTGCGTGATAACGTCAGGACTGATTCCAGTCATGTCAAAGTGGCTCCATGCAAAACTTGATTTCTTAGACTTGAAATTGATTAGATCGGACACGATCTTTGGAAGGCACATCACCGCCACCAATACTTTCTTTTCTGGGCAAGACTGGTCTACACTGATCTGGTCCATCTCTAATCCTCGACTTCTCTGGTTCCACTATTGACTTGATGGTTTACGTAATTGCTATGCGGCGATTTGTTGGTGATTTGGGGGCTTCAAGGCTGCTCTGTAGCACTCCTGAGCGGTTTGCCTCTCTCCCTTGATCACCAGAACTTCCCATTGAGTTGGAACTTTGACACATTGATGGTAAGTAGACGCCACAGCCTTGAGATTGTGGATCCAAGGCCTGCCTAACAAAACATTATACGAGGTCATAGAATCAATAACATTAAACTTCTCAAAAGAAGAAACTCCTTGGGCATAGGTGGGAAGTGAGATCACTCCCAAGGTGTGCTTGGTCTCGCTACTGAATCCTACCAGAACATTGGAGTTCTTGGTCAGCTTGTCCTGGCCTATACCCATTTCCTTTAACGCGTCCATCATAATCAGGTTCACAGAACTGCCCCCATCAATCAGAACTCGACGTACAAGGGTGCTTCCAATCTGCAACTTGATCACCAAGCTGTCATGATGCAGAACTGGAATGCCTTCACAATCTTCATGATCAAAAGTGACAACTTCCTAATTCTTCTCTACCCTGGTTGGAGGCTGCATCTTCTCTTGCTTTGCTATCCTCTTAGCTGCAGAATAGGTCAAACCACAGATATCAGAACCACCATTAATAAATTTCACCTCATGTGTGTAGGGTGGTGGATTTAGCGGCTTTTCTGACTCCTGTCCCCTGGAATCCTGGGACCTGGCGCTTTCAGTTCTGGCCGGATTCCTCTGGACTGGTCTGATGTTGTCCTTTATACGTCTAGTTCTGAGCTGGTAAGATATCTCCTTCTTGAAGGCATAGCAGTCTTCTGTGCGGTGACCAATGTCTCCATGGTACTCACAATCCTTGTTTGGATTCCTGTTTCGATTTGGATGATCATTCCTCTTAGGCCATCTTGCACCATTCCCAAAGCTCTCCAACTTGGCTATCAATTGTGGAACCTCAACACGTAGACTGCTGATATCAAGGGAGTCGTCAGAATTGACCGTCTAAGAACTGACAGCATGCACTTGTGTTCTGGGTGGCTTGCTGTATGGCGCTGGCCTGTTCTGGGTGCGTCCACTATCAGACTTCCTGTTCACCTTCTCATACCCAGAACTGTCTTGCCGACTGAAAGCATCTTCTTCAAGTCTAATCTGGGCTAACGTCTTTGCCTGCACATCTTCAAAAGTAACACAAGGATACTTGGTTAGTTCACGATAAAGCTCAGAATTGACCACCAAACCTTGCCTATAAGCCTGGATAGCGGTTGCAACGTCACAGTTGGGGATAGAGATCTTTTCCTTGTTAAATCTCTGGAGATAGTCTCATAGGGATTCATCTTTCTTACGTACAGTGCATGCAGATCACTTGTTTTCTCTAACTTCCTGTGCTAGGCTGGGCAACAAAAACATTCACAAGATTAGCAAAGCGATTTAATAGTACCATTAGGAATATTGACAAACCATTGCGGTGGCCCGGCCAGTAGAACCAAAGCCTTTGCGCATGCGAGCTTCTGCGTACTCTTTTGGGCTGGATGTGTTCTTCTTCTGCTTGTACTGGGCTACGTGGTCCTGTGGATCTCCTGTACCATCATACAGCCTCATCCCTGGAACACTGAACTTCTTTGGGATGTCCTGCAGGGTTATAGCCTCGCTGAAGGGTGAATCCGCATAACATTCCTGGGAAGCCTCCTCAATTGGTGCTGGAACTCCTGGGATCTTTGCAACCTTGTCATGTAACTTCTGGAGTTCTTGCATCATCATGAGGGTGAAGTTGAACTTCTTCTTGCCCTTCCTTTTGTCAGCATTCTCGGATGCTTCCTCTTCTTCTTCACCACCCAGGAGTTGGTCTTCAAGATCCTCATCTTCATCAAGGTTAGAGAAATCTATTCTCTTGATTATAGAACTCAAGGATGCCCCAGGTCTGATCTTTGATGTACTGCCCTTAGCAGAATCTAACTTAGTCTTCAGAACAGACTCTGTTTCCTTCAGTTTTGCATTCTCTTTTGAGATTTGCTGAATCTTGGATTGCACATCTTGTAACTCCTTGGACAATTACTCCAAAGTTCTCTCAGCCATTTGAATATGGAAAATGTGATTTTTGTGAGATTTTTGTGAGAAAAGTTACGCAAATTAATAAACTAGTTGCCCCACGGTGGGCGCCAATTTGTTTTGGTAAAAACTTTACAAGAGAGAAAATGGAAGAAAGTGGATGAACTAGTACTATTTGCGAAACAGAACAGAACTGAGCTAAATGGGACAGAACTAAGGACACAGGGATTTGATGACGCAGAAGCCCCGAGAAGAAGATGGGGGAAAACTGCGGGCTGCCAAGGCAGGAGTACTTTTATTAATATCAGAGTTGGGGTTACAGAGTACAACTGTGAGAATGATCACTTCTGTAGTAATTCGTACAGAACTGACTGTGATTATCGTAATGTAATTATCTAGTGCTTAAGTATGCTTATGCTAATGAAAAACTTGTGAAAGATGTACAAATGAACCTCTATATATAGGCAAAGCTAGCTGTCAATCAGTTCCTATTTTCTAGGGCACGTTCTCCACTATATTAGGTAGTTGATTAACTTCCCATGACCCACTTCTGCTCAGCTGACCATAACTTCATTATCCCATGATCTTTGTAACCGCCATAGTTGATCTTTGCTGACCTTAACCGCCACGTCTTCTGACCTGTTCTGTGCTATTACTGCCATTGCTCTTCTGACCTGCTCTAGACCATATTCGCAATCTCTATCCAGAACTGCCAATTCGATCTGGGTGGTGTAAAATCTGGTCATAACAGAGCCCCAAGTGGTGCTTGCTTGTCTTCGACGGGATGCTGTTGTTTCTGCAAAACAGAGTTAGACCAAAAGGCAGAGTACTACTCCTAAGTCTATGACAACTTTGCCTCGACGCATTCGTTTTAAATGCCTCGATAAAGAAACAGTTTGCCTTTGAATTTTGTGAATTCGAAGTGGACACGTCCTTAGCTTAGGGAGCTTTGGACGGAGAATGTTTTTTCTGAGGTTTTTGTAAAAAGGTTGGTTGAGCTCGGGAGAGCGGCCTACGTATCCGTGGGTATGGAATCAAACCAAGCGTAGTTCCGAAGAGCATGTTTAAGGGCATGCTGGCCCGAAAGTTGTATTTTTGTGAAAAGGTACGTGTTTATGGACCCGCCGGTCGAAGAGGTGTATTGTGTTTTGTAAAAAGGTGCGTGTTTAAGGACCCGCCGGTCCAAGAGGTGTGTTATGTGCTTAACCTCGATACATTGCATCCTAAGGGTGGGTTATCCTTAGTCGATCTAGGCTGTTTGTTGTTTCTGTCGAGTCTTCAATTTGGACTTACGAAGACTTGACCACTTGTTTCTGGGCTTCGGTATTTCTTGCCTTTGGTGGCTTCGGCCCCTCGCTTATTGATTTGTAAACTTGTTGACTTCTAAGCTTGTTGACTTCTCAAGCTTTTGACTTCTAAGCTTTTGACTTCTTAAGCTTTTGACTTAGTTGTTTTGCCCCTTGTTTTGGAGCTTTTGAGACTTTTGCCTTTTGGTGATTTTGGTTTTGATCTTTGTTCCTTGTATTCTCGTTTTATTTGAGAATATCTCACGCTCTTTGTGGCTTGGGCTTGAGCTCGGACCTTGCTAAAACCTGCGGCTCGGTGGTCGCTCGTGATCGTGTGTCTATCACGCCGGGCTCCTCTGACAAGTTCGTTTGCTTATTAGGCACGTGATCGAGTACGCGGAGGGCGATCCAGGAATACTCGTATTTTTGGGCGCGATCAAATTCATGACCACTGTGGAGCTCCAAATTAATGGATCCTCCTCCAAAAGCAGTGGAGTAGTAGATCACGAGTTGACTAACGGACCTCAGGTGTTTAGTCGTCGGAAGCTTTGTTGTCTTTGTTTTTGTCTTTGATTTTGTTGTTGTTGACTTGGACCTTCGTAGCCGGCCTAGATCTCCTTAGGATAGTTGTTCCTGGGATGCAATGTATGTCGGTGTAGAATGAATTTTGTGGGTAAAAAGGAAGCTGGATTTTTGGCAAACTTATTCCTTTATCGATTTGTTAAAAATGTCGTACATCGGAGACTCGATTGCCCTAGACTGACAGAGATTGACTCAATGCTTAAAAACTCGACCCGTATTGAAAGGACTGGAATTTCTTGAGGAGATCCGTGAGATCGTCGGTGGCGCCTTGACGGATACTTCGCTGGGTGCTCGAGACGTACATGTTTCAAGTGTGGCTGGTGCTTGTGTCAAGACTCGATTCACGCATACGTAGATTTGACTTTGACTTTGCAAAAGTTTTGTTTTCGGCGAAAAGCAGGATGTTTTGTTGAGCAAAAATGCGTTGTCACATTTTGGCTCGATGCGAAAGGTGTTTTGAAATCGAATCCGATAAGCTTGTGTTAACGATGTGTTGTTATAGGCTTATTGTGAGTCGATTCGGAGTAGTGATAGGCTGTCCAAATCGAGGATGTTAGAAAATGTGATGAAGACGGTTATGTTCGTTTTCATACATTTGGTTTGAAAGCGGGTTAGATTGAAGCGACTGTTGGGCCACTTGGTCCAACCGTGAAGGATCCGTGGGATGATGCTAGTTCATCCCTAGAGAGAGGTTTCGATTAAATTGGCGGAAGGTCATTTGAACCATGGATTTCGAAAATGTTTATTTTGAAAGAGATGCTTAGCGACCGTGAGCCGCTAGATTTGTTTTCGAGAAGAGGTCCACGAGAATGGGTTACCACTCTCGGGTTTGAAAATGCTTGGTAATAAATTGGTTACAATGACCACGAGTCATGTAGTTCATTTATGTTTTGGAATGTCACGAGAATAAAGTGATTACTCTCAGGTGTTTTGAAGAGACTGTTTGTCTAGATCAAACCGTCATGACTATGGGTCATTTGGTTTGAAGGAAAGATTTTTGAAAAAGGGTTCTTTCAAAAGTGTGATGAGGATTTTGTGAAAATAGTTCGTCGTGTTTTGACAAAAAGTTTGGAAAGTGTTTGAATTAGAGACGCGTTGACACGTTTCTGGCTCGACTTTGAAGAGTGTGATTGGCCCAAGTTAACGGTATGTCGTTGTGGGCCTGGTTGCAGATTGTGATAATATTGCTTGGGGTGAACCTATGATAGCGAAAAGCTAGTTGGGTTGAAAATGTGAAGGTGGGATATGGACGGGTTTACACGTCCACATGAGGATTTGGGCCAAGATGGTTATGAATCATTTGGTCCGATGAAGAGTCCACGAGATTGGGCTTGGCCATTCTCGGGTTTTTTTAGCTTGAAAAAGATGATTTTTGCTGAAACGAGTCGACTCTGGGTCGTTTGGCCCAAAGAGATTTGTAAAGTGTTTTATTTGAAAAGTGTTTTGTTAGAAATTGGCGTACAATGACCATGAGTCATGTAATCCATTGACTTTTTGAAAGGTCTCGGAAATGTAGTGATTATTCCCGGACGGTTGAAGAGATTTGCGATTGGGTCGAATCAAACTAGGTATAGACTAGTTGATTTGACACGGAAATTTTGAAAAATATTATTTTAAAAATGTGAAGGGCCGCGAGCCGCTCAGAAAGAAAAGAGTCTCCAAGAATGCAACGTGATTCTTGGGTTTTGCTTTATGAAAGAGGTTTTAGATGAGTGGGCTACGATGGCCGAGGGCCATGTATTCCACTCGTGCCTAGAGATGATTCGGGAATGTAACGATTATTCCCGAGTGATTTGTGAAGAACGCTTAGAGGGTTGAATCGAAATAGTGGAGGACTATTTGGTTCGACCCAGAACTTCGAGGAGTGTTTATTTCGAAGTTGAAAGAATTTTGAAACGTGACTGTTTCAAAATGAAAGAGCTTTGCTTGTTTGTAAAAAAACAAACACGGATATTTTCGAAAGGAGTTTGTTTCAAAAATGAGAATGTAGTTGTTTGTTTTGTAAAAACGAGGGGGTTTTTGAAGAGAGCTTATTTCAAAAATGGAGAGTGTATTGATTTAGGAGGTGAGAACGCGTGTGCGCATCTCGTCTCGATTTTGAAATGTTTTTGCTTTGCATTCGTCGAGCCCATGTTAACGGTTCGTCGTTAAGGGCTCGAGACTAGATGCATGAAAAGGATTCAACTTGAGAGCGGTTAGCTAGTTGAGTCGAGGATGTTGAGAATGGATTAGGTTGTGTGGGTAAGATTTGCATCAACGTTCATTTTAAGCGTTCATTTTAGCTCATTTCTTTGTTTAGAAAGACCTTTTAAGCTTGAAAAAGGTGGTTTTTGAAGAGGTTTTGCTAAAGGAAGCTTTTGAGGCGAGGATGCGTGCGCACATCTCGTCTCGATGTTAAATTGTTTTTGCTTTGCATCCGTCGAACCGATGTCGGTGGTGTGCCTAGGTGGGCTCGAATTCGGATGTGTAAAAGAGAAGGATTCGACTCGAGAGTAGTTAACAAGTCAAGTCGACGATGTTAAAACTTGAGCTAGGCCGTGTGACCTAGAAGATTGAATCCACGAGCTCGGGTTTTAATCCTTGCTCGGGTTTTTGCTTGTTTGTAAAAGGAGATTTTGAAAATGCTTATTTCAAAAGTTCGCGATAGTTTTGTTTCAAAAGTTTAAGCGAGTTTTCTAAGATATGAATGCAAATGCTTATTTTGAAAAAGACCATGGAGTGCATAGCCTCGAACTTGTACATATGACTCGACTCAAAGGGTAGGGTCTAGTCGGGTACACCTCCAACTATCTTGAGTACGCTTTGGCAGATACTTAACCCCTTTATTTCCTTACGCCGGAGCGATAGGTTTTCTAAAGGGAGCACTGGGACGGTCAAGATAGTCGTTTACGGCAAGCCGTGGAGGGGCGAGAGGAAAGTTAGTCCTGCACGTGCTTTATCGAGTGGACAAGCCTGCGTGTTGGAACCACCTCTCGAGGGTGCAAAGGGTGCCTAGATTCCAAAAGGAATGGACTCTAAATGAATGTGCATAGCTCAAATATGTATACATGGATTGTTCAAGGCTTTCAAGTTTCACCTCTTTATTTTTAAAAAGAAAAAGCTAGTTTTAAGTTTTAAAAATAAAATCTCCCCAGCGGAGTCGCCAAACTGTGGAACCCGGGATCGAGATGAGAGACCCAACTCGGCGTCTTGCGTAAGGGCGCTTTAAGTTAAAAAGACTAATTTACAAAAACCTTTAAAACTGTTTAGGAGTCGCCACCTAATTATCGCGGAAATTAGGAACCTGCTATCATGTCCTAAGCCTAAAGACATGTCCTAGATTTTGGAGCACGCCGACACCCCTAGATCTAAGGCTTGTGAAACTAGAATGGATTCGGGGTGAGGGTACTTTAGAAAAAGAGTTCAATTGATGATTTATGAAAACCTTTTAGAAAAGCCTATGTAAAAATAGCCTCTACTGACCTAGAACAATCCAAATAAGATGATATTTGAGCTAATGTTATTGCTACGTACAAGTGCGAAAAAGTTTGTAAAAGAATGCAGATGCAGATGCGAAAAGATTGATTAAAGCCCTCAGTTTAGCATGTTTAACTTGTTAACGAAAACGGTTCAGTTAAAGGTCGAATTCATTATTTAAGTTGATTTTAATGCAAAATAAGAAGGTGTAAGATGCATGCAAATAAAATAAAGTTCAATTGTCCATTGGTTTATTTTATAAGGGTCGGTTGCTTATGCGACTTTGGCGTGTCATCAGATATGGAGTGTACCCGAAGTAAATAGAACACTTGGAGTGCAAGCGCGCTGGGTGCCAAAGCCAGGGGCTAAATTGTAGTCCCCTTTGTTAGTCCAAAGAAAATAAGAAAAAGCTTTGATCCAAGTGGATCGGTACCTAGCTTGTCCTGACGCTTCAGATCTGGGCAGAGCTTCGCTTCTTGAACTTTAAAGGAGGATGAATTCAACACAGGATGGTGTGTTGAACTCAAGGATTTGAGTGCGTGAGGCTTTGAGAGAGTTTAGGAGTGTGTTTGCTGTGAAAGCTGGTTGTAAATTGTGTGTGTATACCCGTGCTAGACGGTGTATTTTGTGGGACCCATGTGGGCACTAAATCTAGGAAGAGAGGTTGTGAGAAGAGAGGTTTTCTTGTGTGGAAAACCTGTGTGAATAGGTCGTGCATGGGGGGTATATATAGGTGAATAGCCGAGAGAAAATAGGAAAGACAGTGGAAAAAGCCACACCAGGGAGCCGCATAGGCTTATGCGGTTTGGGGGGCAAACCGCATAGCCTTATGCGGTTTGTACCCTGAGCCGCATAAGCTGTTTCGGCTTGCCGGTGTGGTTTTAATTCCCTGATTTCTTATTTCCTTAATCCGGCTTGCCAAATCTTGGAAATATTCGACAATATCTCCTTGCTTGTGCTCCAAGTAGATCAAGTATGACGTACTAGAAGGTTTGTGTGTGATTTCATGGTCCTTGGGAAGCGGGCCAAGAATGTATTTGGGCTCGGTTTTGGGCCCGAGACCCGAAAATGTGAAAAGGGTGTATTTGCATAGATTTTGTGAAATAAGATGATCTGTGAGGTCGTATTTCTCAAAGGAGGGTGCTAAATAGCGGTTTTAGCTATCGGGCCTAAATGTAAGGAATTTAGGAATGCTGAATTGGACCTCGTTAATGTAAAAGGGCCAATTGTAATGCGAATCACGAAGCTCTGCCAGACAAGCGGGGCCTTGAACCAAGCTAGACTCTAAATGGACGACTGAACATTTATTTAAGCGTGATGTGAAGCGACCCGACTCATTTTAACATTTCAAACGACTTAATATGAATTTGACATAGTTAGAACCGTTTAAGTTAACGTTAAAACATGCGTAATAAAAGTCCGTGTTACATCACAGGGTTTTGTTTGGGAGGGTACGGATATGGGTATCCACAAAACTATATGAGTCATATTTCATGCAATATTAGGTGGTTTGGTTTTGGCGGAATATGATGCAACTATCTAACTAGCAAACATCGCAACGAGAATGGAAAAATAGAACGCAAAATAAAACACCTAGTGTGGCCTATCCTACCAAAATAAACAAAAATACATGTTGGAATCCATCCTTGGACCCCTAAAGCTTGTCTTTATGTTCCTTCTTGGTTTGGTCCGTATAGCGGGAGTGAGCCATCCGATCTCCATCTTGAATCTTCTCAAATTACAATTAAAATTACAAATGCAAACCTATTTACATTCTAATTTAAAAAAAAACTCCAAAACTTTTAAATTACAAGAGGGGAGATACGAGATCTCAAAATACAACCAAGACTATATTTCCATCATTACGAAAACATAATCTACTAAGGCCACACAAGTAAATTACAACCTTTTGTACAAAATAATGCGAAAAATTAAACCATTCAAACAACATTCAACAAGATAAAAGCATCAACTAAATAAGATTAATCATTATTAATTATCCAAACCACCTTTTAACATTATCAAAATTATGTGACAATTCCTCAATTGCACACATCAATTTTAATCTATCATAATCCAATTTAATTCATATTATCAAGTATAACATAAATTAAATCCAACATTATTTTAAACCTTTTTAAAATAATAGGGTATCAAACGAATGTGAACCTTTTCACAAGCCTCAATCATACATTATCTTTATAATGCATAATACAAAAACGGTTTAATCCACCTTGGGAATTCTTTGACTGGCGATTGAACGGAGATCATGGCAATTGAGAAAATTGGGAATTCTTCTTCCTTCTCAAAGAGAAATTCCCCCAAAAAAAATGTTATTCTTCAGAATAAGTTCAGTTTACTTGAGAAGAAGGATCTAGAATTTGCTGATTTTCGTTTGAAAGATGGTCCAAGGACAAGTGACAATAGGAAGGACAAGAATGTACACGAGGTAGTGGGGATTCCGTCTTTGGATCTGGAGGACTTGGTTAATGATGAGATACATTCGGTGACTGAGGTATCTGAGGTGGGAGAATTGGCGATAATCCAAGAGGAACCTCCTCCTGATTTGGTGAAGTTTTCGGTGGAAGAAATTAATGCGGAGCTGGAGTACTGGAAAACCTCGGTGGTGTGCTTTGTTCTGGGGGCTAATCCACCTTGGGAGGTCCTGGAAGGATTCATTCGAAGGGTGTGGGCTAAACATCAGGTAGACAAGATACCTTTTCTTCCAAATGGTGTTTTTTTAGTGCATTTTCTTACAGAGGAAAGTAAGGAGTTGGTTTTGAGGCAGGGGCATTATCTTTTTGATAATAAAGCTCTGATTGTTAAAAGTTGGGAGCCAGAGATGGACTTGATTAAGCATGATGTGAAAACAGTCCCTGTATGGGTAAGGCTCCGTAGTCTTCCTTTGAAGTTTTGGGGGAAGGGGATTCCTAAGGTAGATGGCATTATTGGTAATTTTATCAAATATGATGTTGCGACGGAGGAGAAGACCAGGATTGGATATGCTAGGGTCCTCTTGGAGGTAGGATTTGGTCAGGATTTACAAGAGCGGATTCAATTTCTGGATGAGAATGATCAGTTGGTTTCTATACGAGCTGAATATGAATGGAAACCTGTGGTGTGTGGAGTGTGCAAAGGCATGGGGCATAAGGATGTTGACTGTAGAAGGGTAGCTAAGGCTGTTCCTCCTGCTAATAAGGTTTGGCGGCCTAAGCTTGTGGTGTCTGAGCATGTGAAGATGGCTGCTCCTGTTTTGGTGCTTTCTCCAGAGCCTAAAATGGGGCAGGACAATGTGGTTACTCCTGCGGTTATAGCCCCAGCGAACACTAGTTTGACTGGGAGAACTCCTGCTAGGCCTGTGATAAGAATGATGAGGCAGGAGACAACAGAAGGGGGTTTCAGCAAGAATTGGTTTGGCCAACAGTCTTTTCTAGAGGTACTTAACACGGTCACTCCTAAGGTGGGTGTGGGTACTAAAGGTAGTGGTTCTCTCCCTGTGGGGGGAGGATGAGTTCTTTGGGTTTTGGAATGTAAGGGGTCTGAACAAGCCAAGTAAACATAGAGCAATTAAATGGTTCCTGCATCAGCATAACTTGGGTTTGTTTGGGCTTCTAGAGACAAGGATTCAATCCTTGTCTAGAGTGAATATGGAAAATCTTGTGAATAGAGATTGGTGTGTGTCAACAAATAGTTCATGTCATAAGGGTGGAAGAATTTGGATAGTGTGGAACCCTATTCTGTTTGATATTGTGTTTTGTGCGTATCAGCTCAATGTGTACATATGAATGTAGTGGATAGAATGGAGCAATGTGAGTTTGACTTAAGTATGGTTTATGCCTTCAATAGTGTGACTTAAAGGAGAAGCCTGTGGTGTCAACTTGTGTCTATAGCTGGAACTGTTACTGGTCCTTGGGTAATATGTGGGGACTTTAATACAGTCCTGGCTCATTTTGAGAGAGTGGGTGGTGTATCCACTGATCTGGACATAGAGGAGTTTCAACAGTGTGTGCTTTAGTGTGGTGTGAATGATTGTGGGGCTTTGGGTGCTTTCTTTACTTGGAACAACAAGCAGGATGCTCAGTCTACAGTGTACAGCAGAGTGGACAGAGTTTTAGTGAATCAAAGTTGGATGGAGAATAGAAAGGATTTGATTGCAAACTTTTTGCCTGAGGGGGTTTTTGATCATACTCCTTGTGTGATTCAAAAGCTAGGGAGATCCATGGAGAGGAGACGGTCCTTCAAATATTTTAACATGTGGGGCAAGGTTGAAGGTTTCACTTCGCTGATGAAGGAGTGGTGGCCACGCTGGACTGATGGGACTAGAATGCACACCTGTGTGAGGAAGTTGAAAGTTTTGAAGAATGCTTTGAAGACTTTCAACAAAGATCGTTTTGCTGATATTGGAAATACTACTGGGATTGCTCTGCGGAATTTACATTTTGTCCAGCAGCAGTTAGTATTTCATCCTGGGGAGAAATTATGGCTGGACAAAGAGAAAGATGCTGCTGATGAATATTTAGAGCTTCAACGGGGGTATGAAAGTTTTTTGAGGCAACAAGCAAAAGTGGATTGGGTTAAAGATGGGGACATGAATACTAAGATCTTTCATGGGGCAATGAAAATTCCAGTAATGCGGAACCAGGTGACTAAAATTGAGAATATGACGGGTAAGGTATGCTCTGAACCTGTGGAGATACAAGAAGCTTTTTTGGATTTCTATAAGCAATTGCTAGGGGCTGATGTGGATACTGCACCAGTAAATGACCAGATTATAAGAAGGGGTGTTGTGTGTGGCAGTGAGCAGTATAATAGTTTGTTGCAGCCTGTGACCAAAGAGGAAATTAGGTGGATTATGTTCTCCATTCCAGAGGACAAATCCCCAGGACTAGATGGCTACACAAGTGGTTTTTACAAGGATGCTTGGAGTGTTGTTGGGGAGGAGGTCTGTGAGGCTATAATGGATGCCTATGAAAATGGGCATTGTGTGAAGCAGATTAGTGCTACCTTGCTGACTTTAATCCCAAAATAGTAGTAACCCTACAAATGTGACACAGTTTAGGCCCATTGCTTGTTGCAATGTGATATACAAGTGTTTGTCCAAGTTGGTCTGCAATCGATTGAGTATGGTCTTACCAACTTTGATTAGCAGAAATCAGGCTGGTTTTGTTAAAGGGAGGAGTATTATCGAGAATATCCTTATCTGTCATGATTTGGTGAAATTGTACAATAGGAGGGCGGTCTCTCCTAGGTGTATGTTCAAAATGGATTTGATGAAAGCATATGATTCGATCTCTTGGGCTTTTGTGGAGCAGTTGCTTTTAGCTTTCCATTTTCCAGAATCTTTTAGGAAGCTGATCATGGTTTATGTGACGTCCGTCTCTTATTCTCTGGTCATTAATGGGTCAAGCTTTGGTTTTTTTAAGGGTAAGAGAGGTTTGAGGCAAGGGGATCCCCTATCTCCTTTGCTGTTGACTTTGTGCATGGAATACTTGAGCAGGATTTTGCAATGTGCCACATAAAAATTACCTTTTAAATTTCATCCGTTATGTAAAGAGATGGGTCTGACACATCTGATGTTTGCTGATGATTTATTGATGTTCAGCAAGGGTGATGCAAGCTCGATTTTCGTGCTCTTAAGATCCTTTGCCTCCTTTTCCGCAGCATCAGGTTTGAAAATGAACGCCTCTAAGTCCAATGTTTACTTTAATGGTGTGAATGCTGTTTTGAGAAAAGAGATCCTCTCCATTTCTGGTTTTGTGGAAGGTGCTATGCCTTTTAAATATTTGGGAGTTCCAATTACAGCGGGGAGACTTAAAAAGAAGGACTGTAATTCTCTCATTGATAAAGTGTTGAGTAAAGTCAAATCATTAGGAGCAAAAAATTTGACATATGCTGGTAGATTGGTGCTGGTTCAGTCTGTGTTCAGCACCTTATTCAATTATTGGGCTTCAATCTTCATTCTTCCTAAGAGTGTTTTGACAAGAATTGCTGCAGTATGTAGGAATTATTTGTGGGATGGAGGTGTTGAAAAGAGGAGGGTGTCTTCTATTGCTTGGGAGAAAGTTTGTAGTCCTAAAAGAGAAGGAGGCTTGGGTTTAAAGATGAGATTAGGTGGAATACGGCTGCTGTAGGGAAGTTATTATGGTGGTTGGTGACTAAAGCGGATCGTCTTTGGATTAACTGGGTAGATCATGTTTATATGAAAGAGAAGGATGTGCTGGAGTATGTGATAAAGGCTGAGGACTGTTGGTATTGGAAGAAAGTGATGAAGGTCAGGGATAAGTTAAGGGATGGCTTGGAATCTGATGTCTGTTCTGACGGGGGCTACAGTATCAAGCTAGGCTATAAATGGCTCTCCCCAAGGAAAGACACTATGGTTTGGTACCGGAAGATTTGGCAGCATAGGGGTGTTCCAAAACACCAATTTCTGGCTTGGATGGTTCAGCACAATGGTTTGAGGGTGAAAGCTCGGTTGTTTCAGTTTGGGGCTGTGCAGGACCCATATTGTTGTCTCTGTGGTTGTCAGGTAGAAGACATAACCCATCTTTTTCAGTTGTGCATGTATGTTATAAAGGTATGGAAGGATATAGCTCGATGGCTTGGTTTTCAATGTAGGGATCGGATCCCATTCACTAATCAAGTATTAGTGTAAATCAAATTACTCTAATTTGATTTAGCAAGATCTATGTAGTTAACAAAAGTATTTTGTTACAAGATTAGAAATTTATACCTTTCTCTTAAAGGAAAATAGGGCACAAAACTAGAACTCCTTTCTAGTTTTGTTTGTTGAATACAAGCTTAGGATGATCCTCCAAGACCGAGTTTCCAAACAAGGAAACCTCCTTTAGATAGCACCCAAGAACACTCCAAATAATACTAAGTATTTTGATCTAGAAATGACTTAGTATTTAACTTGATATTATGTAATATTACTATTACTAACACTTAGTAATACTTTTGTAATATTGGTATTAATAACTTATTATTTAGAGAGGTTTTGAGAGAGATAGAGAATGGAAGAGTTTAGAGAAAAATGCATGAATGACCCTAACTTTGCCTTGTGTTTTTATATAAGATAAACAACAAAACAAAGTGTGTCTAGCACACTCAAGGGGGCCGGCCTCCATGCATAGGGAGAGGAGAGATCTCTTTTTCTTGTTTAGACCAACTTGTTGCATGTTAATAATGATGTTTTAAGCATGCATAAACAAAAGGCTAAGCAACAAAGCATATAAGACAAATCAAGAGAATCTCCCTCTCCTTTCTCCTTATGTTGGACGGTTTCAAGGGCCTCAATATGGGTCCAAATTGTTTTCAATATTTGTCCCACAAATACTTATAATTTATCACTTAATTATCTAATATAATAAAGTGTAAATTAATTAAACTCTTCCTTAATATACATGTACTCTACACATATATTAAAAATGTACTTTTACTAATCTCATTAGTAAAATATACACATTTAGTGATTTAACGTTTAATCACTAATTCCCATCTCCTCAATTAATTTTATCGATATAAAATTAAATTACTCGAGTTCACAACTCGATTTCTCTCTAAATTAATTCACTGACTAACCGTTAGTCAATTTATCAAGTTACTAATATAATCGTATCTCATACAATATATTAGCTTAAATATTTGGAGTACGTTCCTATAGGTGTGACTTAAAGGGATCAATTGATTACCGCCGTTCTCACGACAATAACGTCAAACTCTAGTCAGCCAACCGTTATTGATTTACGTTAATCAATTGACAATAATACTAGGATTATCCCCACGTATTCCTTAATTGAGATTTATTAAGTAATCGCACTATTGTGGAGGACACATACTCCAACAATCTCCCACTTGTCCGAGACAAGTTGTGCATTACCAATTCTCATGTCCGTTTCACATCTCCCACTCGATGCAAGGTGTCTTACAGGTCGTACTTGCATCCTGAGATAAAAATCATGAGTGGTTTTCTCGATAAGGAGAGTAGCTGTCTGACCGGGGAATCTACCGTAGATTCTTACCGAGCGTGGCCACGCATTTTCAGCGACTACTCCTCGAGTGGCCCAAAGATGTTTTACCCTGACGAGGGTGGACATTTCCCTTCCACTCGATTGTACTGTATAATGCAGATCACCATGACCCCAAAGATGCCCTTATAACCCCCTTTCACGGCATGGCTTAGGACAAAAATGAAAGTCACTCGGAAACTGCACCGACTCAGACAATCAGCTCCAGTCAAAGAATCGACTCAAAGGAATACTATAGAATTCCCACCACGACCAGGTTTCAATCTCATTGAAAAGGAATTCTATAAGCGTCACTGCCCGACAGAGTGTTCTTCACAGTCTGTCTATGCAAACGATCAGTCATCACATATGACCCTATGGTGTTGAACCCACCATCGATCGACTTGCAATCTAGTCTCTCGGAGACGTCACCTCATATGAGAGCCTAGGGACCAAATACTTAGTTTATGCCGTTCACTTGAATACGTTCAAAATTGTCACACAAATATTCGGATAAACAAAGTATGCATTCATAATGACTTAAGATAAAAACAATGAATGTTATTTTCATATATGTAAAAAGATACATCGTTCAATTACATATTACGAAACTAAAGGAAATCTGGCATACGCCGCAACCCCATGGAGGCGGTGTGCGCGTCATGCTTAGCCCTCGAAAGAGGCTTGGTTAAAGGATCAGCGATATTATCGTCTGTCCCAACCTTACAAATATCTATTTCCTTCCTTTCCACATTATCTCTAATAACGTGGTATTTCCTCAAAACGTGTCTAGACTTGTTGCTAGACTTGGGCTCCTTCGCTTGGAAAATAGCCCCACTGTTATCACAATAAGCGATCCACGGGATCCACGGCACTAGGGACTACTCTTAGTCCATCCAAGAATTGCCGAATCCACACAGCTTCTTTAGCAGCTTCAGATGCCGCCAAATATTCTGCTTCGGTTGTAGAATCCGCAGTGACACTCTGTTTGAAGCTCTTCCAACAAACAGCTCCTCCATTCAACATAAAGACATAGCCGGATTGGGATTTCAGATCATCCCCATCGGTTTGGAAACTTGCATCCGTGTAACCCTTTACACGTAGCTCAAGTTCTCCTCCAAACACTAGAAACGAATCCTTAGTTCTTCTCAAGTACTTAAGGATGTTTTTCACAGCTATCCAGTGACTCTCACCGGGATTAGCTTGATACCGGCTCGTCATGCTCAAGGCGAAAGCGACATCGGGACGAGTGCACATCATAGCATACATGATTGATCCTACAGCGGAAGCATAAGGGATCAATTTCATGCGTTCAATTTCCGCAGGAGTTGTAGGACATTGAGATTTCTTCAATGTTATTCCTACACTCATCGGAAGAAATCCTCTCTTGGAGTCTTTCATATTGAACCTATCAAGAATCTTATCGATATAAGTTTCTTGACTTAATGCTAGTATCCTTTTGGATCTATCTCTATAGATCCGGATACCCAAGATGCGTTGTGCCTCTCCCAAGTCCTTCATTTGGAAATGGTTTCCCAATTCCACCTTTACCGAGTTCAGACTTGGAACATCATTTCCAATCAGTAGTATGTCATCCACATACAAAACAAGGAAGGTTACCTTGCTCCCACTAAACTTCATGTACAAACAAGGTTCCTCGGCACTACGAGCGAAACCATGTTGTTTGATAACATGATCGAATCTGTGATTCCAACTCCTCGATGCTTGCTTAAGACCATAAATGGATCTCTTAAGCTTGCATACTTTCTTAGGGTTGGATGTGTCTACAAAACCTTCAGGTTGTGTCATGAACACTTCCTCTTCTAGAATCCCATTCAAGAAGGCGGTTTTTACATCCATTTGCCATATTTCATAGTCATGAAATGCGGCAACCGCTAAGATTATCCTTATGGATCGAAGCATCGCAACCGGTGCAAAGGTTTCATCATAATGAATACCTTGGACTTGTGAAAAGCCCTTTGCCACCAATCTAGCTTTGTAAACATCAATATGTTTATCTATGCCGAGTTTGATTTTGAATATCCATTTACACTGAAGGGGTCGCACTCCTTCAGGTAAATCTACCAAGTCCCAAACTTGGTTCTCGTACATAGAATCCATTTCGGATTTCATGGCCTCAAGCCATTGTTCGGAGTTGGGGCTACTAATAGCAGCCTTGTAGGTTGAGGGTTCGTTGCTTTCGAATAACAACAAATCACCCTCCTCCTCGATGTTACCGAGGTAACGGTCAGGTTGTTGACTAACTCTTCCTGACCTCCTAGGGACTATAACCGTGTGAGAAGACGAGGGAACGGTTTCCTCATCTTCTGCGTCGGTTTGTGGCTCTTGAACTTCATCAAGTTCAAATTTTCTCCCACTCTGTTTCTTAGAAATAAATTCATTTTCTAGGAAAACAGCATCACGAGCCACAAACACTTTGTTCTCGTGAGGGTTGTAGAAGTAATAACCACAGGTTTCCTTAGGATAACCTACAAATAGACATTTGTCAGACCTTGGAGCGAGTTTATCGTCAGTTTTATTCTTGACGAATGCCTCACATCCCCAAATTCTCATGAATGACAAATAGGGAACCGTTCCCATCCATATCTCATATGGAGTCTTATTGGCCGCTTTAGTCGGACTTCGATTTAGTGAAAATACAGCAGATAATAGCGCAAAGCCCCAAAATGATCCAGGAAGCTCAGTTTGACTCATCATAGACCGAACCATGTCAAGCAAAGTTCGGTTTCTCCTTTCTGCAACACCATTTAATTGTGGTGTGCCCGGAGGAGTCCATTGTGATATTATACCACAATTCTTAAGATGTGAATCAAACTCATTACTTAGATATTCGCCACCACGATCCGATCGTAGTGCTTTTATCCTTTGTTTAATTGGTTCTCAACCTCATTTTGAAATTCTTTAAATTTCTCAAAAGCATCACTTTTATGCCTTATTAAGTAGACATAACCATATCTACTTAAGTCATCGGTAAAAGTAATGAAGTAATGATATCCTCCTCTAGCGGTGATGTTTAATGGACCACACACATCGGTATGTATGAGTCCTAAAACCTCACTTGCTCGTGTCCCTTTACCGCTAAAGGGTTGACGAGTCATCTTGCCTAAAAGGCAAGCTTCGCATGTACCATATGATTCGCAATCAAATGGTTTGAGAACCTTGGTCTCAACAAGTCTCTTTATGCGTCTTTCGTTTATGTGACCTAAACGACAATGCCAAAGGTAGGATTTGTTTGATTCATTCGTTTTGAGCCTCTTGTTCTCAACATGATAGACATCATTAACATCATTTAAAACATAAATACCTCCAATTGAAATAGCTTCACCATAAACCATTTCATTAAAAGAAAAAGTACAACGGTTGTTCTTAATCTCAAAACAAAAGCCTTCCGCATCTAACACGGAGACGGAGATAATGTTTTTGGTTAGAGTTGGTACAAAATAACAGTTATTCAAAAGCAACTCTAATCCACTAGCAAGAGCGAGTACAAAAGTTCCCACGGAAACGGCCGCTACTCTAGCTCCATTGCCCATGCGAGATCTACATCACCCTTGGCTAGGGCCGGCACGTTTCTCATCCCCTACAAATGATTACAAAGGTGAGATCCACATCCGGTATCCAATACCCATGTAGAAATGCAAGCATGATTGATGTCAATCATATAGAGATTAGAAGGAATACCTTTGGATGTCTCACATCCATTCTTGAGATCCTTCTTATACTTGAGACAATTGCGCATCCAATGACCCACCTCATTACAATATTTGCAAGTGTCTTTGAGGGGTCTTCCCTTGTTGATCTTGGGCTTAGGCTTATGTGGAACACCTTCCACAATAGCCTTTCCCTTACCCTTGCCTATGTTAGATGGCCCTTTCTTGGCCACCTTCCCCTTCTTCACTCCCAAGTTCATGTTCTTCATTTTCATGGAGAGAACATCTTTCTTCTCCACCTCATTCACTTCCATATCCCTCTCGGCTTGGACCAAGAGTGCATGAAGTTCATGGTAACTCTTATCCATGTTGTTCATGTTATAGTTTACTCGGAAATGAGCAAACTTGTTAGGAAGAGAATGAAGAATGCGGTTAATCGCAAGAGCTTTCGGTATAGCACACTCTTGACGCTCAAGAGTGTCTATTTGCTCAATCATTTTGAGCACATGAGGACCAACTTTTTGGTTCCTCTCAAGCTTTGCATCGAAAAACCGCACCGCGGCTTCATAAAGCCTAATTTGCGGTGCTTTGGAGAACATGGTTGTCACTCGAGTGAATATCGCATATGCACTCTTTTGAGTAACCATTCGGAGTTTGAGAGCGGGTGACATGGACCAAATTAAGACGTTTTTCACGTCATTGTCCACTTTCACATACTCATCATAGGCGGCACGAGCCGCGCCGGATCGAGAAGTGGGTTCGGCGGGTGGTTGATCGGTAAGGTGCTTGAGCACATTGTCGGATGTAGCGGCGCCCTTCATTGTCGAATCCCATTCGACGAAGTTGCTACCGTCATCCTTGAGGATACACTTATCCATCACGGTTCGCAACCATGAATCTTTGCCCAAAATAGGCGCGGGAGTTGATGATGATGATGCCATTGCGATAAACGATTCTACAATAAATATGAGGAAATATATAAGCATTCATTGTTCATTTATAACATTTGCTAAAACTCATTTTTAAAACAAATGTCCATTTATATAATGATCTCCCACGAAATTATATAAATGATTCCAAGACTCGTTTTCATATAAAATTAGACATCTCATGTTTCCTTTTATATAAAAGCGATAAGTCAACACTTGACTAATTCTACACTAGAATGCTTGGTTGATGATTTTCTTTAAAATGCATCTTTTAGCCCCAAATAACTCTTATTCGGTTGAGTCCAAACCAAATTAGCATGGGACTTCCTCCCACTACTTACCCATGGTAACAAGGTTCCACGTCGCGGAGGTCCTCACGAACATGGGGTTCATAGTTGCTAAATTTGGAAAGGCTTAATCTCAATTCATTTTGATAAAAATTGTGGGTGATCTTGTCAATTTTAGTCATAAAATTCTTTATAAGTGAACTAATTTAGGAATCGTGACTTAAATCGACAATCATAGTGGGATATCGTGGCATGCATGGCGATTTTGGCATGTGTGCGGAAAATAAGCAAACAAACAAGCATCAAGCAAACATAAACCTAGTATGGCCACCTAAAGTAATTAAAATACAAGGAGTTACAAATTGGAAACCAACTCCTTTGGTCCCTCTTCATAATGGATCTCATCCAAGGCTCCTCCTTGCAAGCTTTAGAACTCTTCTAAGGCTCCAAGTCGATCTCCATCACCGGTCTTGATTTACAAATAGTTCTAGTATGATTTACAAATGAATACATAGCAATCCTATTATACATTTATAAATGAAATAAACTATTAAAAATTACAAACCGGCGATACGAGATCGCATTTAATTACAAACCACACGATATTCCCTTTCATTACGGGTAATATCGGTAAAAATATAACAAACTATGGCCATACTAGTAAAAATAAACATTCATTCAACAATAAACATTCATCCAAAAATGCAAGATGTAAAGCTTATAAATAAAAAAAACATGCCAAAATCGCCTTAAACAAAAATCGCATTTAATCGTTTCAAACCGATCTCATTTTTAACCGATTAATCTTATATTAATCAATAATGCTTAAAACACCTTTTAAGCTTGAACTAAACTTCTAAACTGATTTTAGAACACCCAACATTAGTTTATACTAACTCATGGTGATTTTAGTTCATAAACATGGTCATTTGCTAATTAGAAGTACTTTAATCATAACCCTTTTATGAATAAAGCTTTATAAAATCAAAATAAAATAAAATAAAATTATTTTTATTTTGAAAAAATTTTGTATATTCTGGAACACTTCCAAAATATCAGAAAAGAAAAGTTTGGCCAGAAAATATTTACGAATTATTTTATATAAAATAACATACGATTTCATCGATTTTAAATCATAAAATCAAGAAAACGTCTAAAACAGTGAGGTAAAATCCCAAATTTATACGAGAGCATCCTCATAATGTGTAAAAATATTGGTATAAATTTCATGTCCAGAAAACAACATTTACTATATTTTTGGACATAAAATGCAAACCATACCGATTTTAAACAAAAATATGAATAAATATTCAAAACTCAAAATATGACTTTGAAAATTTACATGCAGAATGTATAAATATGAAATATCACTGTGTAAAAATTTCGTGACCAGATTCGAACTATAACTATTTATAGTAATTATTTTAGCCAAAAACACACTTTTTGACTCGGTTTTGTATAAAAATCATTTAAATTAGCAAACAAATTCCAAAAAATACGAAATTTGACCAGAAATTTCATGAGACCAGAAACTTTGCATGCAATAAAAATCTCGTGTTAAAACCATTTTTAACACTATTTTCGGATTTTATGTTATTTATTCTCAATAAATACATAAAACTCCAAAAACAACAAAATAAATTTGTAACTACAAGCCTTGGCTTTGATACCACTTGTAGGGATCGGATCCCATTCACTAATCAAGTATTAGTGTAAATCAAATTACTCTAATTTGATTTAGCAAGATCTATGTAGTTAACAAAAGTATTTTGTTACAAGATTAGAAATTTATACCTTTCTCTTAAAGGAAAATAGGGCACAAAACTAGAACTCCTTTCTAGTTTTGTTTGTTGAATACAAGCTTAGGATGATCCTCCAAGACCGAGTTTCCAAACAAGGAAACCTCCTTTAGATAGCACCCAAGAACACTCCAAATAATACTAAGTATTTTGATCTAGAAATGACTTAGTATTTAACTTGATATTATGTAATATTACTATTACTAACACTTAGTAATACTTTTGTAATATTGGTATTAATAACTTATTATTTAGAGAGGTTTTGAGAGAGATAGAGAATGGAAGAGTTTAGAGAAAATGCATGAATGACCCTAACTTTGCCTTGTGTTTTTATATAAGATAAACAACAAAACAAAGTGTGTCTAGCACACTCAAGGGCCGGCCTCCATGCATAGGGAGAGGAGAGATCTCTTTTTCTTGTTTAGACCAACTTGTTGCATGTTAATAATGATGTTTTAAGCATGCATAAACAAAAGGCTAAGCAACAAAGCATATAAGACAAATCAAGAGAATCTCCCTCTCCTTTCACCTTATGTTGGAGCGGTTTCAAGGGCCTCAATATGGGTCCAAATTGTTTTCAATATTTGTCCCACAAATACTTATAATTTATCACTTAATTATCTAATATAATAAAGTGTAAATTAATTAAACTCTTCCTTAATATACATGTACTCTACACATATATTAAAAATGTACTTTTACTAATCTCATTAGTAAAATATACACATTTAGTGATTTAACGTTTAATCACTAATTCCCATCTCCTCAATTAATTTTATCGATATAAAATTAAATTACTCGTGTTCACAACTCGATTTCTCTCTAAATAAATTCACTGTCTAACCGATAGTCAATATATCAAGTTTCTAATAAAATCGATACTCATACAATATATTAGCTTAAATATTTAGATGCGTTCTATAGGTGTGACTTAAAGGGATCAATTGATTACCGCTGCTCACGACGACAATAACGTCAAACTCTAGTCAGCCAACCGTTATTGATTTACGTTAATCAATTGACAATAATACTAGGATTATCCCCACGTATTCCTTAATTGAGATTTATTAAGTAATCGCACTATTGTGGAGGACACATACTCCAACATTCAATATGTCGAAGGTGTAAATGTATGGGAGATGGAAATGTCGAGGAGGTGGCCTAGGATTAAGCAGAGATTAATCAATTTAGCTCAAATGGCAGTGATATATTGTGTGTGGGAACAAAGAATCAAAGCTTGGACTGAGTTTTTGGTTGAGAGACCTAGTGTTGTAGTGAGGAGCATTCACTAGTGGAAAACAACCCTATAGTGGCGGTTGTAAATAGCCTATAGTGGCGGTTCTAGGCAGAAGTATATATGGGGGTCGTATATTTTTCGTGGCGGTTGTAAAACCGCCACAAAATAAACAAGATTTATGGCGGTTCTTGCTAGAACCGCCATTATAGGTAAGACCTATAGTGGCGGTTTTGCTAGAACCGCCATCATAGGTAAGACCTATAGTGGCGGTTTTTGCTAGAACCGCCATCATAGGTAAGACCTATAGTGTCAGTTTTTGCTAGAACCGCCACCATAGGCAAGAGCTATAGTGTCGGTTTTTGCTAGAACCGCCATCATAGGTAAGACCTATAGTGGCAGTTGTTGCTAGAACCGCCACTATTTGTCTTACCTGTAGTGGCGGTTATACCAACAACCGCCACAATATGGTTAATTTTTAGTGACCTTTTTTATTACAGCCGCCACAATAGAGTGCTTGTAAATAACTACTTATAATGGCGTTTCCATAACCAACACAATAGCTTGAAACTTTGACAATTTAAATATTAATAACCAAATTTAGGCAATACCTCTATAAATATAATATTACAAATATCATACATGAATAAACCATTCCACAAACACAATCCTCATAATTATAAGTTAGAGGGCAAAAACTTATCATCCAACAAGACAATAATATGTATCTTAGTACAAATTATATACACGAGAGTCCAGCAGCTACGCTATATTAGATTTACATTAACGTGCAGGAAGCTACACATACGTTCAGCATGATTTGCACACCGTTCTCACCTAGTTGCCAAATCAGGCTTACCCCTTGAAGCACGCACTTGAGTGAGCTAAACACCTTATTTTGAATATCATCTGAAAAATCGAATAGTTTAGCCTTAAATCTTGTAGTCACTTTACGAAAAAAAAGGCCTCTTCTACGAAACATAACAGTAAATTAACCAAAAAATATCGACAAGAGAGCACAATGTGTCAACAACAATGAAAACAACATAGAAGTAAAGAAAATTGGAGGTAGCTAAAGAAAACATCATGAGGCGTCTACCTTTGGTACGATGTGGTGGCGGAAAAAACTGGAGGTAGCAAAAGAAAGCGGCAAGAAGACCTGTGTCGAAAGAAGTAAAGAAAATTTTCAGTAAAATCGTCAAGAAACTGCATCATGTATTGTTGAATAAGAAAACGAGAATTAGCAACCAACTTTCTAACTTTTGCACTTGTATAATTATGAATCATCCTTACTGGACATTTGTTCACAACTAAACATCAGCATAATATTAAACCCAAATGAGTACTCAACACTACTAATATGTACAGCACACAGAGAGCATAGCATATAGAAAATGAAATCTGAACAGCACACAGAGAGCATAGCAGCCAACTCACAGATCAACATACGATCAGCAGAAAAAAAAAATCAAAAATTTCAGCTCAAATGACCTTGCGGAAGGAACGTGCATTATATATAACAGTTCAAAGAGCGATACAAAGATAAGTTGAACACGAGATGTTACTTTGATTAAGCCAGTCGACTTGTCTAGCTCACACTTGACTTTGCTTCCCTTGCTGATCTCTACGACCTGAGAATCATAATGAAGTACTACGTCAGCGACCAAATGAACCTGCCTTAATAATCTCGCACACATGCGACCCCTTATTGAAAACATAATGTTTAGCAACGTGCAATGTATCTTATTCATGTGAAATTAAATACACAAACTACAGAAACCACGCAAAAGACAATAAACTTACACAGTTGAAAACCGCTGGAGCACCAAGTCCTGAACAAATTTACAAAGCAATCAGAAACAGTTATGTTAACACAGAAACAGAAGTTAGAATGGCAGCTTCTTCTTCACTCAATTAGGGTGTTAGGTTCTTGATGTATCTCTTGACCCACCCAACAAAAGTCTTCTTGTCAAAAGGAGGTTGCTCCTGTAGAAGGCAAGTGCATCAGTTAACAAGGCAACTAAATCAAACCAACACCAAGGAAAAGGGTTTGGTATACTAATATATTACCTGAAGCCTAAAGGTGTCAACAATGTCGATAACCTTCATAGCCTGGTCATCAACCCCTTCATCTTCACCACCTTTGTAACACCTCCATTTAGGCGACGCGGACCTCACCTAAATAAAGGCGTTACAGAGTCGAGGTGAAACCTCAACACGGTACCTGTATAACTTTCCCTAATATAGAACTCAACGACAAAAGAAATAAAACTAAACAACAATTACAACAAGGTGACATCGAAAACTCATGTGAATGTAGAGTCTTCTAATGAATGGTCTTTAGTTGATAAAGCATGGTGGAGTAGTTTGATGTAATCAATTGATATTGTATTTGATTTCGATATGAATGGAAAGCTTATATTTTAGCAAAAAAAAAAACGGTTTAATCAAAACATAAAAAAACCGAAACAAACAAAAATAAAACAAAAACCCGGTTTTAAATTAGAAAAACCGAAATAAATAAAACAGATTATTAAACATTGATGTACAAGTTAGATGATTCAATTTGAACAGATTTAATTTGAACATACTGATATTGACTAGATCGGTACAAAACAAGCAATATCTAATCGATTATTAAACATTGATGTACAAGTTAGACGATTCAAATTAACTTTTTAACATGAATATCTAAATCAATTTATACCAATAATATAAAGCAATAATTAATGTTCATTAACATTCATCTCAATAATCCATCTTTGTCCTAATTCAATCAATATTGAATCATAACATTAACAAATTCATATATTATCATCTTAACCTTTTAAATTAACAATATATGAATCATATGGATCCAAAGAATTTGGAAAAACACACGGCACACACAAAACAAAACTGGCCGAAATATTTTTTCACAAAAATGTTTTTTTTCTTTATAAAAATATACAAATTCAATTTTTATGAACATCATATAAACAATTTCATAGCCCTAAGGCTCTGATACCACTTGTGGGAAAATATCTGTATACATGCCCTTTAACCATCCAGGATTATAATGAAATTCATACTATATGATTAATAGTCATAAAAGAAATTGCATAATTAAACTAAAGATTAGAAAAACAACCTTTAGTCCTTGCTTTAATGGCCTAATATTGAATATCAAAAGTATGATATCTCCTAATAGTTGCACCCCAAGATTGTTCAAGATATGCCTTGATCTGTACAAGAAAACCTTTTAGAGAGAAAGCTGTTTTTCTTGATTTGGTGTATGTGAATTATGATTGATTGAATTTAGAGAATTAGGTTGAGTCAAATAACTCCCATATATACTCCTATCCACGGCTCCCTTTATTAATTTTGGGGAGAAATTTTCTTTCAAAAAATTACTTTCCAAAATCTAATAACTTGTTGACCAAGGAGTCTAAGTGTATCTTGACTCTTTCCTATTGGTTTCCTTTATCTTTATAATATAATAAAATATATATTACTAGTGTCATAATTATGACCCACTATAATATATCATTAAATATAAATATCCATATATTTATAATTTGCTAATTAATTATAACAGTTTATGTTTAATTAGCTTATATTATATTCAATAATTAAATATAACATTTTATATTCAATTTACGAATTACATTTATTTCATCTCAGCTAATATTATTTAATCCTTATTAAATGGCCGTATCATCATCACACTGACTAACATTTTAGTCAAAAACATCGACTAACCTTTTAGTCAAATAGTAAGGCATCAATATGATTATTTTTTCAAATAATCACATTTCTTAAACACATCCATTAGGTGTGACTTTTAGGGACCAGTTGATTACCGCCATCTGTATGACAATAACGTCAAACTTATCTAGCAAGCCAACCGTTATCGATACACATTAATCAACTGATTACAATACAAAATGTACCCTGTGAACCTATAGAGGTTTATTTATGTTATTGCACTAACTATGGAGGACACTAACTCCAACAACACCCAGTCGTATGTCCCGATCGCACACCAATCCAGAAGATACATCAGCACCGACGTAGCAGCACGCTCCCCCTTCTCGCGAAAGTAGGTAGAGATAACGAACCACCACAGCCACATACGAGCATTCTGCTCGTCACTCCAAACTCTAGGCCCATGCTGAGTCTTCCCCTCGAAGTACTCTGCAATGTAGTTAGTCTTCACTGAGTTAGGCGCCGTCCCCTGGTATGGCACCTGAAGACCAGCCATAACAGCCTCCAGCACCGCCCTGTCGTCGATGGGCGGCGCAACGGCAAAATCCATATCACAGTCGCCAAAGGCAGACCCGTGATGACGCCATACGCAGAGAAGGCGATTCCTACCTCGAAACCCGGCAAATGGAACATCGTCGTGGTGTCCCAATACCGGTCAAGGAACGCACGAACGATCCTCAAATTCGCCGTAGTCAGCATGTCCACAATCTGGACCCAACGCTCGACCAACGGGCCCAAAGTACAACTATCAATCATCGCCCTAGCCTCGGGCGACAGGACATGTTGATACGTCCAAATGACAGTCGAAATACTCGAAGAGGTCCTCGTAGACCCAGTCGGGAGCCCAGCGATGGCTCGGTGCGGCAGATGTGGCTCAGGGTCCGCCAAAAGGTTATGGCCATCCCAATCCTTCGCAAAAGGACGGTCGGCACGCTGACCATGGCTCGCACGGCCTCTACGACTACGAGACCCTGAAGCCTCCGAGGGCTCACCCTTCTCCATAGCCTCAATCTCTCGCTCCTCCTTACCTATCACACCACCGCGACGGCCACGAGCGCCCATACCTCGCCCACGACCCCTCCGGGTCGGAAAGTCAACGGTCGAGAGGCGGCTCCCTCGCGCTGGCGACGACGTTGCACTCGGCTGCTAGGAGTAGTACTCTCAGGCCTAGTACCAGTGCTCCGACGAGCCTGAGCCCTCGTCATAGGAGGCACAGACCAACCCTCTGTGGAACCCGGGAACCGCGTTCGAGGGACCCAACTCGGCGTCTTGCTTAAGGGCGGATATTAAAGTTAAAAAAGATTAAGTTGGAAAAACCTTTAAGAACTGTTATGGAGTCGCCACCTAATTATCGCGGAAATTAGGAACCTGCTACCATGTTCTAAGTTAAAAACATGTCCTAGATTTTGGAGCACGCCGACACCCCTAGATCTAAGGTTGTGGAACCAGGTTGGATTCAAAGTGAGGTACTTTAGAAGAAGACTTAATTCAAATAATGATTTATGAAAACCTTTTAGAAAAGCCTATGTAAAAATAGCCTCTACTGACCTAGAACAATCCTTGTAAGATGATATTTGAGCTAATGTTATCGCTACGTACAAGTGCGATAAGTTTGTAAAAGAATGCATATGCAGATGCAAAAAGATTGATTAAAACCCTCAGTTTAGCATGTTTAACTTGTTAACGAATACGGTTCAGTTAAAGGTCGAATTCATTGTTTAAGTTGGTTTAATGCAAAATAAGAAGTTGCAAGATGCATGCAAATAAAATAAAGTTCAATTGTCCATTGGTTTATTTTATAAGGTAGGTTGCTTATGCGACTTTGGCGTGTCATCGGATATGGAGTGTACCCGAAGTAAATAGAACACTTGGAGTGCAAGCTACTGGGTGCCAAAGCCGGCGCTAAATTGTAGACCCCTTTGTTAGTCCATAGAAAATAAGAAAAAGCTTTTGATCCAAGTGGATCGGTACCTACCTCGTCCTGACGCTTCAGATCTGGGCAGAGCTTCGCTTCTTGAACTTAAAAGGAGGGTGAATTCAACACGGGATGGTGTGTTGAACTCAAAGATTTGAGTGCTTGAGGCTTTGTGAGTGTAAAAGTGTATGATGTGAGAATTTGTGGTGTAAACGTTATGCTAGATGTAAAATCTGATGAGAAAAGTTATCCTTCGACGTCTGGTATAGGGGAGTATATATACTAAAAACCTCGGAGAAATTAGGAAATTCGGGGATAAAAACAGGCCTAGGAACCGCATAGCCTTATGCGGTTGCCAGGGCAAACCGCATAGGCTTATGCGGTTGCCTCCCCAAACCGCATAAGCTTATGCGGTTCAGGGGTGTGGTTTTTTGTGTAGTTTCCTAGTTTCGGTTGAATTATATCTTCGAAAGATTGCGTGATAACCCTAACTTGCACGTCAAGGAAAAGCCTGGGATATTTATGATGTTTAGGGCTTTGGAGTGCGGGCCAAAGGCTGGGTTTGGGCTCGGTTTTGGGCCCGAGACCCGGAAAAATGAAAAGGGTGTGTTTGCATAGTTTTTGTGAAATAAGGTAAGACGTGAAGCCGTATTTTGTGTAAGAGAGGGCTAAAGGGAAGATTTAGCCACCGGGCCTAAATTTAGGAATTTAGGAATGCTGAATTAGACCTTGTTAATGTAAAAGGACTAATTGTAGTGCAAGTGCGAAGCTCATGCCAAATGAAGCAGGACAAGGACCTAGCTAGACTCCAAATGGACAAAATGAACGTTTATTTAAAGCGATGTGAAGCGACCTTAATCATTTTAACGACTCAAAATGAATTCGACATTAGTTAGAACCGTTTAAGTCAACGTTAAAGCATGCGCAATAAAAGTCCGTGATACATCACAGGGTTTTGTTTGGGAGGGTACGGATATGGGTATCCACAGAGCCCCCAGTTTGACTGAGCTCGGACTAGAGCGCTAGTCAAACTCCACGACCATATCCGGACCATTACAGTCTCGATATAGTCAGCGGAACGAAGCATGTGTCCATGGGTGAGACGAGGACTTCGAACCGGGCTAAACGGGGAGGGGCGTGCGCATTTTAAGGACTTGGCGGTCCGTGCATGCTATAAGGGCCTGCCGGCCTGCTGAATGCCTTCGTCGTGCTTGTTGTCGTTTGTTGGTGCCTTTGTCTGTGCTTGGTGTCGTCAGATGCCTGGTGCTTGTAATGTCTTCGTATTGCATGTCTTGAAATGTAAAGGGGGCTAAAGTGCAAGGTGCATATGTTTGCGTGAGGTGTATAGTTGAGCAGAGGTGTTTATGTAGGTGTTGGTGTAGGTCTTGTGAAAGAGCGTCCATGTAATGCTTGTGCTTGAACTCGCCGAGGAGCGTCTATGTAGAGTGAAATGCTTGGAGTTAGGTGTATATTGCAGAGTGCTTGTGCTTAGACTCGCCGAGGAGTGTCTGTGTAGTCGTAATTGCATATGATCGCCCTCCGTTTGAGAAGATCATGATTTAGTGCTCGTGAAGAGCGTTCGTGCTTCTGCTTCTGTACCGTATATTAAATGCTTAATATACGCGTATTGTGGACTGTAGGTGACGCCTTAACCCAAGCACGGGACGTACTTGGAGTTGTATGTCAGCTAAAATGAATTAGGGATCGAAAAGTAGGCGTAAAACGAGAAAAAAAACCGAGAAAAGCCAGGGGCAGGAACCGCATAAGCTTATGCGGTTCAGGGGGCAAACCGCATAAGCTTATGCGGTTTCCCCTGTTGGCTGTAGGGGCTATATAAGGCACGAGAGCACCGTATGTTACTCATTTCATTTCTTTTTCGGTTTCCATACTCTAAAAACGCCAATTTTCGATTTCTCAACCGTTTTTGCTCGTTTTTCTTGCGTTGCCTTGCTATGGAACGAGGTATTGCTCCATTTTAACTTGCTTTTACGGTATTTGTTGTTGTAATTAGCTAGTTTTGCCTTGAAATGTTGAAAAGACGGGTTTTGTATGAAAACTCGAGTTTTGCTTGAAATTTGCCGTTTGAATGCTTGAAATTGATGTCATTGTGTTGCATTATGCCATGCTAGCGTGTATGTGTGAATTGATTGTGATTTAGACCGTCTTTGTGTGAAAAACGTCCAAATTAGGTTTCGGGCCCGAAAACGAACCCGGAGTTTCCGACCCGGAATTTCAATTAAACTTCGGTGTAGGATGCCCATAGTGTGTATAGCATGCCTATAGCGTTAGTTTTGCGAAAATGTCGAGCTAAGGCTTTCAAATCGCCGTCTTAAGTCGTAGTTATACGGAGTAATTAAGGCGAATTGGGGGTTTTTGATCGGAGTGACCAAAATGCAATTGCTTGTAATGGGTTGTTGTTGGGGACTATTATGGCGCGTAGAAACCATAAAGTTGTAATTTTGAGGTGTAGAGAACGGTTTTCGGCTTAATTATGGATTAGGCCTAAAAATGCTCTGTAGGGCGTATAGTGTAATGTGTTAAGGGATGTATATGTATTATGTGTGTATTATTTGTGTGTATTTGAGTACGTGTATGCCAAGTTGTATGCTTGCATGTATTATGCTTGTATGTATTTGCTGTGTTTGGTTGCAAGGGAAGGTTCTAGTCGTGTTACGAGGTCGAAATCTCGTAAGAGTGCTAGTTCGAGGACCGAGGGAGCCTCTAGCTCGAGTGGCTTGAGGCGTACGCGTAGTGAGAGGGATGCTGACCCTCGTGACTTGCGCACGAGACGTGGTCAGTCACGAGGTAGAGGTCGTGGGAGGAATGTCCCTGTGCCTAATCCTGAGGAGGAGGAGGCGGATGCGTTTGCTCAGGAGTTTGTGGATGAGCTGGAGGCCGAGATGGATGTTGCTGAGGAGGAGGCTGAGGAGGTCGAGGAGGCTGCGGAGGCTATGCCTAGAGCGAGCAGCTCTAGGCCGCGAAAATCACGTGTGAACAGGGCCTTCGCCAAGGGTTGGGATGGCCGCAACCTTCTACTTGCTCCGGAGAGACACGTTTCCTATCGAGCGACGATGGGTTGGCAGAAAGGCTCGATGAGGACTTTCTCGGGCGTCTCGTCCGTAATGTGTGCTTTTGAGGAGAAGCTTTCGCCGAGAGCGCAAGCTTGGGTGTTGCGTAGTGCTTTTGGCCCGTTGGTCGGCCATTGGAGGGAGATTGCAGGGAAGAAGCAGACGGCGAACCTGATGTTGATCAGGGCCTTCCTGGACAGGTACTGGGACACCACGACGACGTTCCATATGCCCGGCTTCGAGGCCGGCATTACCTTGTCTGAGTATCTTTGTCATGACAATGTTCTGGATTCGGGGCCGTGACATGAGTTTCGAGTTTGGCGTCTGTTGTGGGCGAGGTTGTGATCGCCGCGATTAGCGGTGGTTTGGAAGGTGATTTGTGAGGTGCGCCACCTTATACTTTCAAGACGAGCTATATTTTGGAGTACTTTGAGGGAAGACCGAGTATGGCCCCTCGGAGTGGAGTGACGAGAATGCTCGTATGTGGCGTGGTGGTTTGTCGCCGCATTTCGTGCCGGCGATAAGGCGGCGGGCGTCGGCGTCGGTCCTTATGCATCTCCTGGATTGGAATGCAATTGGGGCGTTTGGTGGGTGGCCAGCCGTCTGGGTTTGTGCATTCGTTTCTGCATGGATGCCGTGAGACCACGGGTCATGGATCGAGGATCGCGACTATCCTTAGTCTCGCCTGGATTCTTGATGGAGGTACGTGTTGATTCTGTTTTTGTCTTAGGTGCATTGTTGTTTGTTTTTGTTGTCTTTGTCTTTGTAACGTGTTTTTGTTTCTTGTGTGTGCAGTCGTGGATTCTTAGCCATTTTCCTTTTCTGCTCCCCCCGCATGCTGTGAGGATCGTGAGAGAGTACCCGGCGGTACGTACTTGGGGTACGTGTAACCGTGCTGCGTTTAACTGGTCGTATGACGAGGTTCGGGACCGTCTGAACCGGATGCGATTTGATGAGGTTTGTGCTTGAACCATTTTAAATAGAGTGTACTTAAAATGATTGTATTGTATTGTATTTATGAGTGTGTTTTGCTTTCTTTGTAGTTCGTGCCGTTCCCGTGGGGCCAGTATAGGGATATTCCTGAGGGCATTGGAGCTAGGTTTGCAGTGCGAGAGACCCAGCGCCTGTACCTGGCGACGCCGTATGGGTCGGTTTGGTACCTTGGAGAGCGTTTGGTCTTTCAGGCAGGGTGGCCGGCTCCAGTGGTGCCTAAGGATCCGCCGACAGTCCTGTTTAAGCGAGGGGTTTCTGCTCAGGATCGGATGGCGTTGTACGGGGAAGGAGAGTCGGTGAGTCTTCTCTGTCCTGGGGAAGACTATGGCCAGTTTGCAGAGTCTCGGCTTGCTTGTGGGCCGATTGAGGTATGCTTGCTTCTTTTGACGTGTGCGTAAGGTAATTTTTTTGCGAAAAATTTCCCTGACGTGTGCGTTTTTTACTTGTTTTGTAGGAATTCGATCCCGAGATGGCGGAGCAGCCTGGCGACTTCCCTACCACCGTTGAGTACGACGAGTCGGGTGTGCGTCGTACTTTCACTTTGCCATCGTATTTGCCGGTGACCACTGACGCGGGCATGGACAGCTGGACAGGCAGGGTGAAGAAGGTATGTACTTGTCTTGTATATGTGAGTGAGCCCCCAGTTTGATCGAGGTATGAGTTATAGCGATGATCAAACTTTGTGAGAGTCGTGTTTTTGTGTTACCCCCTCGGGTTTGGCTTAATTTGAGTGAAATTAAGGCAAAGTGGGGTTGACGGCGTTTGTTTTGAATTTTTCCCCGAAGTTTGACTTAATTCGCGTGGAATTAAGGCAAAATGGAGAAAATGCATTTTGTTTTTGAGATTACCCCCCTAAGTTTGACTTAATTTGAGTGAAATTAAGGCAAAATGGAGAAAAGTGTGAAGTGTTTTTTGTGTTGTGTATCACAGGTGGCTAAGGAGGCTCATAAGAAGCTATGGCGGATAGCCAACAGGTGGAGGATGGCTTGGGCTGAGCAGGCTGCTCAGTTGTGTCAGAGCCGAGCTGAGACGGCGCAAATTCGGCGCGAGTTTGACGAGTATCGTCGTCGTCATCCGGAGTGAATTTGTGTAATAAAGATTGTATGAACCTTTATGTACATGTCGTTGTAACTTGAATCTTTGAACTTGATTGTAGTTGTGAACCTGTTTGGTAAGCTTGTTTGAAAAATGAAATGATTCCCGAGTGGGATGTGTTTGATGTTGATTAAATTGTGAAAATGTTTTTGCAAAAAGTTCATTTTAAATGCGAAATGAGCTTGCATGAATGTCGAAAATGTTTGTGTTTTGACTCGTGGTATGAATCGTTGTTGCTAAAGTGAAATGTAATGCCGGTGCATGGGGAACAACAAGAGAATGTCGTAGCCTAGTGTAGGTTGTAGTGTTTTAGGAAAGACGAAATTAGGAAAGTTGCGAGAAAACCCGCCCCTTGAATCGCATAGCCTTATGCGGTTCAGGGGTCAAACCGCATAGGCTTATGCGGTTTGATGGGCAAACCGCATAAGGCTATGCGGTTTGGCGGCTTGGCTGTTAATGCCGTGTTTCCATATTCCGTAAGACGTTTTGTATATAAGGAGGGGGGTGCGTGCTATAATCCTCATTCACAATTACTTCTCTTTTTCTTTCTTAATACAAGTTTTTGCTCTCATAAACATATTAGGTATATTTATAAAAGTTTTTTGTATTCAAAAAAATGGAGGAGCATTTTGATGCTCTTTTGAAGAGGTGGACTTCCTCATTAAGTTCGGCAATGAAGAAGGCGGTGCATGATGATGGCGCGGGTGTTTTTATTGGCTTTCGTCAAATGAAAGTCGATCTAGACTTCCTGGATGCGTGCTTAGATTATTGGGATCCTAGCTTGCACGTGTTTAGGTTTCCCGGGGGAGAGGTGTGTCCATTAATGGAGGAGTTCTCGGCCGTTGCGGGATGGTCGAAACGGACTACTCCTGTGGTTGTAAGGAGTGAGCTTTGCCATAACGGGATGTTGCGAAACTTCCTTGGGATGACGAATGCTCATGCTGCAGGTTTGTTTGATGGAGGCAAGGTAAACATGCTTCTCTTGTGTCAACGATACATGAATAAAGTTGACACTAGTATTTCGGACCGTTCTAGGCGGAGGGCCCTTGCTTTTTGTTTGGTTCATCGTTATGCTTTTGCGGGGTCCATGCCGGATGGAGTGTTCTAAAACGCGAGGTATGCTCGTGTTGTCGAAGAGATGGAGAGGGGATATGATCCTTCTGCGTTGATCCTAGCGGAGACCATACTGGGCTTAGACGACCGTTGTGCTAATCGTCTGAGCTCGTACAGGGGTTGCGCTAGGATTCTCAACGTTTGGCTCATGGAGAGGCTAAGTGTGTATAAAGCTCTTCCCCTTGGAAGTGTCTTCAAGGCTACGGGGACGACGTCGCGGAAGATGGAGTGGGCTGACCTTCGGGAGCGTTCGCTAAACTACTACCGGGGGTTTGTGAAGGAGAGCTCCATTCGTTGGTACGTGTCTTGGTGGGGTATTACGGCGATTACGGCGCCGTCTGTTGCGAATGCGTCGTGTGGGTTGATGTTGTGCGGGTTTGAACGAGGAGTGTGGATTCATCCTCTTCGCTTGAAGAGGCAAATCGGGCTTGCTCCGACCATCCCCGAGCAGGATACTCAGGTTGGAGGGGTTGTTATGCTAAACAACCAAACGATCGATGCTTGGATCCGAGGATGGTCGAACCGTGTTACTTGGGCTGTACCGGAGCATATAGAGTCTAGTCGTGTTACGGACTTCTATACTGTAGGTTTATATCCGTATATAGACCATTAAAATCACAGGATTATAATGAAAACTTTTATAAGATTTAAAGTCATAAAAGAAATTGCATAACATAAAGAATAGAATAAGAATTAACCTTTTAATCCTTATGAATTAGGCCTAAGAACAATACCAAAAGTATGGTATCTCCTAATTGAAACACCCAAGATAGTCTAAGATATGCCCTTGATTTGCTAGAAGAATTATGGAGGAAAAACTTATTTTTCTCTCAAGGTTTTTAAGTGTTTTAGTTATGATGATTAATTAGAGATCGATTAGAGTAGAATTAGGAAAACTAATATACTACTCTACCCCCTAAGTGGCCGGCCTCTTTTAGGTCTTTTGGGGAGATTTTATTCTCCTCAAACACTATAACTTGTTGATCAAGAAAAGCGATATCTAGACTAGGAAGTATCTGGACACTTTTCTTATGATCATTTTAGCTTATAGTATAATGCATTTTATTACTAGTGTCATCTGAATGGATGACTATAATATATTATAAATATCCTTATATTTATAATTTGCTAATTAATTATAACGGTTTATATTAAATTAGCTTGCATTATACACAATAATTAAATATAACAGTTTATATTCAATTCACGAATTACATTTAATTCAAGATCGCCTAAAATTATTTAATCAGTATTAAATAGCCGTACCAACATTACACTGACTAACATTTTAGTCAGTAACATCATCACACTTGACTAACATTTTAGTCACATTTGACTAACCTTTTAGTCAACAACACTGACTAACCGTTTACTCATTAAATAAGGCATCAATATGACAATTTTCTCAAATAATCATATCTCTCAAACACATCCTTTAGGTGTGACTCTTAGGGACCAGTTGATCACCGCCATCTGTATGACAATAACGTCAAACTTATCTAGCAAGCCAACCGTTATTGATAAACGTTAATCAACTGATTAAATACAAAATGTACCCTGTGTACCTTTAGAGATTTATTTATGTTATTGCACTCACTGTGGAGGACACTAACCCCAACAATCTCCCACTTGTCCGTACAAGTGTTGGTGCGATAACCGATTCTCATATCCATAATAAATTTCTCCCACTCAATGTAAACCAATTTGCAAAGTCCGTACTTCCAAAGGTCGTAGTTCACAAGCGATCAGAATCAAGAGTGGTTTCCCCGACTAGAGAGTAACTTAACTGATAAACGAATCAATATTCGAGCATGGCCATGCATTTTCGATTCTGACTCCTCGAGTGGCCACGAGAATAAATATTATAACTCGATAGAAGTTTGGATATTTCCATGACTTCGAATCCTGAGATGTAAGCACAGGACATGAAATGACCCGGTGAAAATCTGCTTGGCCTCCTGTTACGATCGGCCGTGAGAAAGAAACCAAAGTCACCCAAAATCGCCTTAATCTCAAGAGGCGGTCGATAGTCAAAAGAATCGACTCTAGGAACACTATGGATGTCCTATCCACGACCAGGCACCTAATGTTACGAAACATTTAGGACTCCATGTTGTCGTCACAAAAATGTCCTGGCGATTTGATAAACCCACATCCGTGATCGATCAGTCAACGATTTGACTTATGGCTCGTTGAACCCACCATCAATCGGCGTCACAAAATGATTGCGAGTTATCGGCTCGTGTGGCGATCACGGACCAAAACAAAATATAAAGCAATTCGATTCACTTTGAGGTGTTCAACGTTGTCTGCACAACCCTCATGAAAAACAATATATATAACAAAACGATGATTTTATTAGAAGTTTTAGGAAATACAAGTGTCAAATCCATACAAAACAACTAATACAACTCAGGAACACGCTTAATTCCCATGGATTTAACGTGCCCTACATGCTTATCTTGTCTCAATGGCTTAGTGAGAGGATCAGCTATGTTATCATCCGTAGCAATCTTGTCAATCACTATCTCCTTCTCGCTCCACGTAATCCGGATCATGTGAGCCTTCCTTTGCACGCGTCTTTGAGACTTGTTCTTTGGACTTAGGCTCCTTCGCTTGGAAGATGGCACCACTATTGTCACAATAGATGGTGATCGGGTCATTCGAACTAGGAACTCTGATTAGTCCTTGTAAGAATCGACGCATCCATATAGCTTCCTTCGCGACCTCACGAGCGACATAGTACTCGGACTCAGTCGTTGAATCTGCTATAACAGTTTGTTTGGAGCTTTTCCAGCTGACCGTAGCGCCATTAAGAGTAAAAACGAATCCAGATTGAGATTTCGAGTCATCTCGATCCGTTTGGAAACTAGCATCTGCGTAACCGATTGTGCATAGCTCAGTGTCTCCTCCATAAGTGAATACCCAATCTTTAGTCCTCCGTAGGTACTTAAGAATGTTCTTTACGGCCATCCAGTGTGCTTCACCTGGATTGCCTTGGTATCGACTCGTCATACTCAATGCATATGCCACGTCCGGACGTGTGCATATCATGGCATACATGATCGATCCTATTGCCAAAGCATATGGAATCCGACTCATGCGCTCGACCTCTTCCGATGTCTTTGGTGCTTGAGCTTTACTCAAATGCACCCCTGAGATCATTGGAAGGTTCCCTTTCTTGGAGTTGGTCATGCTGAACCTCTCAAGAATCTTATCTATATAAGACTCCTGACTGAGGGATAACATCCGTCGTGATCTATCTCTATAGATACGGAGCCCCAAAATACGCTGTGCCTCACCCAGATCTTTCATCCGGAAATGGTTCTTTAACCATACTTTTACCGAAGTTAAGAGAGGTATGTCATTCCCAATCAAGAGTATGTCATCGACGTACAGTATTAGGAAGACAATCTTGCTCCCACTCGACTTGATACATAGGCATGGTTCCTCGACTGATCGAGTGAATCCATTCTCCTTTATCACTTGGTTGAAACGATGATTCCAACTCCGTGAAGCTTGCTTAAGTCCATAGATGGAACGCTTAAGCTTGCAAACCTTCTTAGGATCTTTAGGATCGATATAACCTTCGGGTTGTACCATGTACAACTCCTCCTCCAAATAACCGTTTAAGAAGGCGGTTTTCACATCCATTTGCCAAATTTCATAGTCATTAAATGCGGCGATCGCTAAGAGAATCCGAATGGAACGAAGCATGACTACGGGTGCAAAGATCTCATCATAGTGCAACCCTTGCACTTGAGTGAAACCCTTTGCCACTAGTCGTGCCTTGTATATATCTGGTTGTCCTTCTACAGATCGCTTTATCTTGTAAAGCCATTTGCACTGAAGAGGCCTAACCTTATCGTGCAAGTCAACCGGATCCCATACATTGTTCTCGTACATCGAGTCCATCTCGGATCGCATGGCTTCTTGCCATAGCTTTGAGTCGGAACATGTCATGGCACCTTTATAGGTTACGGGTTCGTTACTCTCAAAGAGTAAAGCGTCGTCTCTCCCATTCTCCTCAACCATACCGATGTATGCATGCGGAGGAATGGAGATTCTACCCGACCTCCTGGGTTCCAAAGGGACATTAACCGCAGCAGGCGTAGAAGGAACAACTTCCTCCATTGGTTGCTCGATTGTTGGTTCAGAATCTCAAACGGATCGAAGGTTCTATTACCTCTCTTGTCTTGAGAAACTCTTTCTCTAAGAACTTCGCACTAAGCCGCAACAAAAATGCGTTGTTCGGTTGGCGAATAGAAGTAATGACCAAACATTCCTTTTAGATAACCAATAAAGTATGTCTTGACCGATCGCGGGCTGAGCTTATCCTCGTGTCTCCACTTGACATAAGCCTCGCATCCCCAAACCCGAATAAAGGACAAGTTAGGGACCGTTCCCTTCCATAACTCGCATGGGGTCTTGTCTCTGACTTTAGGCGGGCTTGGTTAAGTATAAGAGCGGTGACAAAGAGTATAGCCCCACAATGAGTCGGTACTACCGTGTGACTCATCATGGATCGAACCATATCAAGTAATGTTCGATTCTGCGTTCGGACACACCATTCGGTTGTGGTGTTCGGTGGAGTTAAGCGTAATACTATTCCGGTCTTTCAGGTGTCGATCAAACTCTGTTGAAAGGTATTCCCCACCACGATCTGAGCGTAGTGCTTTTATCGTTCTATCCAGTTGGTTCTCACCCTTATTCTGGAATTCTTTGAACTTGTCAAAGGACTCACTTTTATGCTTCATTAAGTAGACATGTCCATATCTACTCAAATCGTCCGTGAAAGTGATAAAATACCTATAGCCATCTCTAGCGTTGATTGACACAGGTCCGCACACATCAGTATGTATGAGTCCTAATAGGTCTGCAGCGCGCATTCCAACACCTTTGAAGGAAATTCGAGACATTTTGCCTATAAGACATGATTCACACGTGCCAAAAGTTTCATAGTCAAATGGGGCGATAGTCCCATTATCAATGAGCTTTTTCACGCGTTTCTCATTTATGTGTCCCATTCGGCAATGCCATAAATACGTTTGATCTTTGTCACCAACCTTTGCTTTCTTGTTACTCACATGCATGATTTCTGTGGTTTGATCTAAAACATAAATTCCGTTCATGGAAACAGCTTTACCATAAATCATATCGTTCAATGAGAAAATACAGCTATTATTCTTAATTGAAAATGAAAATCCTTCTTTATCAAGAACGGATACAGAAATAATGTTTTTAGATAAACTAGGTACATAGTAACAGTTATTCAGAAATAACTCAAATCCACTTGGGAGTTGGATTACATATGTCCCTACTGAAACGGCAGCAACTCTTGCTCCATTCCCCACTCGCAGGTCTACATCACCTCTTGCCAGAGTTCTGATGCTTCTTAGGCCCTGCAAATGATTGCACAGATGAGAACCACATCCAGTATCAAGTACCCAAGTTCCGAAGCTTGCATGGTTAATCTCAATCATATGAATAAAAGAAGACATACCAACAGGAGCGACGCGGCCTGATTTTATGTCCTCAGCATACACGGGACAGTTACGCCTCCAATGCCCAGACTTGTGGCAATGGTGGCACTCCATGCTCTGGCTAGCTTTTGCCTTGCCTTGTGAGCTACCGCTAGACTCACCAGGCCCACTCTTAGCAACCAATGGCTTCTTGAATTTTGGCTTACCTACAGTTAGGTTAGCCGGAGCCTTACCCCTACCCTTCTGCTTGTTGCCTATCATGAGAACATCTTGTTTCATGCTCCCACTCAACTTCAGATCACTCTCCGTGCATGCGAGGAGTGAGTGAAGCTCATGCGAACTTTACGCATGTCATTCATGTAATAGTTTGCCCTAAAGAGGGCATACCCATCATGAAGAGAGTGGAGCACTCGATCAATGACGATCTTCTCATCGATTTTGCAACCAAGCTCATCCAGTTTCTCAACATTCTCGATCATGTCGAGAAGGTGTGGACCAACCGGTTGGCCCTTCTAGAGTCTAGCCTTAAAGAAACGAGTAGTATACTCGTAACTCTTAATTCTCGGAGCTTTCGAGAATTCCTTAGTAAGGGTGGTGAAAATCTTGTTTACACCTTGGGTAATGAAACGTCTTTGCAAATTGGGTTCCATTGCATAGATGAGTACGTTCTGTAACGCACCCGCTTCCATCATGAAATCGTTATAAGCAAAGGTTTGACTTCTTCGCATCGGGGGTGGTAGAGCCGGCGGTGGCTCAGTCAAGTACTTGAGCTTACCGTCAGCGATGGCAGCATTCCGTAATGCGGCCTCCCAATCAGAAAAGTTGGACCCATCATGCTTCAGTCGAGTAGACTGATTCATGCTACCCATGAAAATTCTAAGCCATGATTCGCGCATAAGTGTGGCACTTGGCATTGGTTCGTCTGTACGGACAGCCATTTGTTATAGTAGTTATATCTGTATATAACGTATTCGAAACTGTGAAAAGAAAGAAGAAGAAGAGAAAAGATAAAAAAACATGGTTTTTAAAAATTTAAGTCATAAAGCAATAACGATTTAATGCAATGACTCGTGCACTCTTATAATCGACCTTCCTCGAGAATTACATAAGTGATCCCAAGACTCAATTTCTGTAAATTGATAGGCCAACCTTTTGGCTAATTCTACTGTTAGAATTCTTGGTCGATAGATTTCAGTAAATCCTATCTATTAGTCCACTATAACTACGAGATATTACTCGAACTATAGTGTTGAGGTAAAATAGGTCAACACATACTACTTACCCAACGTAGAAGGGGTCATGTGGAGAGTAAGGTCCTACATGCCTACCGACGAAGAAGGGGCTCATAGCATGCTTTTCCTATAAAGACTAATCTCAATTTTCGTTTTAGAGGAAGATCCCATCAACTCATTTTAATTCATTTTAAGTGAACTAATATCTAGCATTTACGTGAATGATTAATTTGAGGTGATAGCCCTAAACGAGTGACATCCGTATGTCTATGAAAAAGAATGCAACTATATGATCCATTTTCATGCATATTAGGTGGTTTGGTTTAGTTTAGGCGGAATATGATGCTACTATCTAACGTGAATGCAATGAAAACTAAGAAGAAAAGCATAAAAAGAAAAAACACCTAGTGTGGCCTAACCCTATGAAAATAAAGACAAATACAAATTGGAATCCATCCATGGACCCTAAGCAAGTCTTCATTCTTCATCTTGGGCTTTAAGTGGGAGTCCATCTTGAATCTTCATCTTGAATCTTCTTAAATTTACAATTTTGAATTACAAAAATAAACCTATTTACATTCTAATTCAAAATATGCCAAAATTAAAAATATTACATAATGGGAGATTCGAGATCTCAAAAATACAACCAAAATTGTGTTTCCTTCATTACGAAAACACAACTTTCTAAGGCCACACTAGTAAATTACAACCGATTGTACATTTTTAATGCGTAAAAATAAACCATTCAAACCATTCAAACACAAAATAGAGCATCAACTAAACAAAATAAAAACAATGCATACGAATTGATTTTAATCCAAACCACCTCTTTTAAAATTATTAAAATTATGCAACAATTCCTTAATTGTTCATAATATCTTTTAATCAAAATATAATCCAAATCAATTTATATTATCGGTATAACATAAATTCGATCTCAAGATATTTTAAACTGCTTTAAAATATTAGGTATCATATTTATTATGAACTACTTCACAATAAAACAAAATATATATTTTCTTTATAATATACCAAAAACAAAAATATCCAAAAATTAAAAAAAACTTTCGGCCAAAAATATAGAAAATCCGAATTTTTTTTTTTTTTTTTTTTTTTTTTATAAAATAAACACGGCAAAAATAAAAAAATATTCCAAATTAAATAATTTCGGCCAACATGAATAATGAATTAAACTGATTTAATTCGAATATGCTAATAATTAGATCAATCATAACTCAATTTTAATCCGTATTAAACATTGATTTAAGAGATTCATACTAACTTTTTAGATTAAACATCTTAAACTGATAGATCTAATGATAAACATCAAGATATGTTCATTAACATACATAAATTTGGTCCTTTTATGTTTTAATTCAATCAGTATTAAATCAAAACTTATACAAATTCATATGTGATCGATTTAACTTCTTAAAACATCAATAATTATGAATCAAACGGACCAAAACAAAACCAAATCAAGGCAAAACATCACGGCACAAACAAAAATAATTCGGCCATCTCAAAACTTGGTTTTAAAATTATACAAAATCGATTTTTATGAAAACCTTATAAAAATTTCATGTGCCCTAAGGCTCTGATACCACTTGTAGGTTTATATCCGTATATAGACCATTAAAATCACAGGATTATAATGAAAACTTTTATAAGATTTAAAGTCATAAAAGAAATTGCATAACATAAAGAATAGAATAAGAATTAACCTTTTAATCCTTATGAATTAGGCCTAAGAACAATACCAAAAGTATGGTATCTCCTAATTGAAACACCCAAGATAGTCTAAGATATGCCCTTGATTTGCTAGAAGAATTATGGAGGAAAAACTTATTTTTCTCTCAAGGTTTTTAAGTGTTTTAGTTATGATGATTAATTAGAGATCGATTAGAGTAGAATTAGGAAAACTAATATACTACTCTACCCCCTAAGTGGCCGGCCTCTTTTAGGTCTTTTGGGGAGATTTTATTCTCCTCAAACACTATAACTTGTTGATCAAGAAAACGTATCTAGACTAGGAAGTATCTGGACACTTTTCTTATGATCATTTTAGCTTATAGTATAATGCATTTTATTACTAGTGTCATCTGAATGGACCGACTATAATATATTATAAATATCCTTATATTTATAATTTGCTAATTAATTATAACGGTTTATATTAAATTAGCTTGCATTATACACAATAATTAAATATAACAGTTTATATTCAATTCACGAATTACATTTAATTCGCATCAGCTAAAATTATTTAATCAGTATTAAATAGCCGTACCAACATTACACTGACTAACATTTTAGTCAGTAACATCATCACACTTGACTAACATTTTAGTCACATTTGACTAACCTTTTAGTCAACAACACTGACTAACCGTTTACTCATTAAATAAGGCATCAATATGACAATTTTCTCAAATAATCATATCTCTCAAACACATCCTTTAGGTGTGACTCTTAGGGACCAGTTGATCACCGCCATCTGTATGACAATAACGTCAAACTTATCTAGCAAGCCAACCGTTATTGATAAACGTTAATCAACTGATTAAATACAAAATGTACCCTGTGTACCTTTAGAGATTTATTTATGTTATTGCACTCACTGTGGAGGACACTAACCCCAACATATACACGGTGGTACCGCTCCAATGATCCTCAGGAACGGGAGAATCAAAGGAGGAGGGAAAAGAATGGGCCAAGGCCCTCCTTGGCGTATGAGGCGGTGCGCGAAAGGAGGGACTATGGTGATCTTTGTACTGTTAGTGCAGGTGCTTCTACTTGAGGCCGTGGCGGGAAAGGCTTGGACCGAAGGTGACCGTTAAAGATCGTCTAGGGCCAAGGATCGAGGAGCCCCTAGTCGAGCAGGATGAGGATCCGATCGAGCCCCCAGGTTTTGAGAGATCTATTCCCGTCCTTAGTTCGAAAATTGTGGCGGATCGACCCCTTGAAGAGGAAGAGGCTAATCCAAAGCGTCAGAAGACGGCTTGAGTAGTTTGCTTTGTTTAGTTTAGAAACATTCCTTTATTTAAAAACATGTTTTAGATTTGAATAAAGGGCTAAGAAGGCTTGTTCCTAGCTCATTTCTAAATTCCGAGAAATTCTAAATAAATTAATAAAATAGAATTAATTTGCTTTTGTCTTGTCTCGTTGCATTCTTTTATTTTGCTTTGAAATGTTCTCGACCTTTTTAAGCTTCGAACATTCGTATTTGTTTTCAAAATACTCGACTTTTTAAGCTTTGGACTTGTTTGTTTGATTCGTTTGTTCCTTAAGTCCTTGACCTTTTTAAGCTTTGGACTTGGATTATTGTTTTGTTTTGTGTTGACTGTGCTCTCGACTTTTTTAAGCTTTGAGCGTGTCTTTTGTGAGTGCATTGCCCTTGACCTTTTTAAGCTTTGGGCGTGCGTGCTAGGAAGTTCGGTTGTGCTCTTGACGAGCTGCCTACGTATCCGCGTTTTACGGAATCAAACCGGCGTAGTTCGTGTGATTCGGTTGAGCTCTTTGCAAATCTGCCTACGTATCCACAGTGCGTGGAATCAAACCGAGCGTAGTTCACCCATGCAAGAGTGAGTTTTGTTTTTGAAATACATTGCAAAATTGTTTGTGTTTTAGGGGTAGTATTTCTTGAGTTGATCAAGATTTGTTGGTAATCGAAAGTCCTGACCGTCGAGGTCAGTTAGTTTCACGGCTCCTCCGGGAAGGATTTCCTTGACCAAGTATGGTCCGGCCCAATTGGGTTTGAATTTTCCTCTTGGGTCGACTGGTAATGGTGCTCGGACTGATTTGAGTACTAGGTCACCCACTTTGATGTTTCGTGGCTTGACCCGTTTGTTGTAGGCGCGTTGTAGGCGAGATTGGTACATTCAGACTGTACTTAGTGAATGCAACCGTCTTTCGTCTAACAGGATAAGTTGTTCGTATCGTTCGCGTGCCCATTCGGCTTCAGGAATGTCTGCTTCCATGAGAATCCGAAGGGATTGCATCTCAATTTCTACAGGTTGAACGGCTTCCATCCCGTAGGTTAGGAAATAGGGTGTCATGCCTGTGGGTGTGCGGATGGTTGTGCGGTATCCCCATAATGCAAATGGGATCTTGTTGGGCCAGTCGTGGCAGGTGTCGATCATCTTTTTGAGGATTGATACGACGGTTTTGTTTGCTGCCTCGACCGCGCCGTTAGTTTGTGGTCGGTAGGGTGATGACTTGTGTCGTTGTATCTTGTATTTGAGGAGAAGTGGTTCGACCTCTCCTTGGAAATGTGTGCCTTGGTCGCTTATGAATTCGTGGGGTATACCGTAGCGACAAATGATGTTGTTTTGTATGAATTTTGCAACCTCTTTTGTGCCTAGCGTACGGTATGATGCGGCTTCGACCCATTTGGTGAAATAGTCGATGGCCACGAGGATGAAGCAGTGTCTTCCTGCTCCCACGGGTTGAACTTTGCCTATGACGTCAATTCCCCAGGTTGAAAAAGGCCATGGCGAGGTCAAACTGTATAGTGGTGATGGAGGGATGTGTTGTGTGTTTGCAAAAATTTGACAATTATCGCAATGTTTGACGTATTTTGCGCAGTCGGCTTCCATGGTTGTCCAGTACCATCCTAGTCTTATGATTTGTTAGCACATGGCTCGTGCGTTCATGTGTGGTCCGCACTCGCCATCGTGTACTTGGGACATGACTTCGTGTCCCTTTTTGTGATCGACACACAAGAGTAGTATGCCTTGAGGCGTCTTTTTGAGTAGTTTGCCCATTTCCATCACGAATTGTGATGATAATAGGCGTAGGGCTCGTTTGGCCCGTTTGTCAGTGTTTGGTGGGTATTCACCGTTTGTTTTGTAGTTGATGATTGCTTGGTACCAAGGGTCGGTTTGTTCTTCCTCGGTTTCAATGTCACAGATGTAGGCGGGTTCATTCCGTCGTTCCACGACAATGGGTAGCGTTTCCATTCCCGGGGGTATGTTGATTAGTGACGCGAGTTTGGATAACGCGTCGGCGAATTGGTTTTCTTCGCGTGGGAGGTGTATGAATTCTACATGATAGAATTCGTTTATGAGTTCTTGTATTTTGTTTTGGTATAATGCCAGGTTTTCATTAAGTATCTTCCATGCTCCGGATACTTGGTTGATTATGAGGGAGGATTCCCCATAGACTCTTATATTGCGGGCGTTGAGTACAAGCGCTGCTTGGAGACCGTGCAAGCACGCTTCGTATTCTGCGGCGTTGTTTGTAACGTCAAAATCCAGTTTGATGGATAAGGGTGTGTGTTCGCCATTCGGGGATATGAGAAGTATTCCTACTCCACATCCTCGATAGTTGGAGGAGCCATCGAAGTATAACTCCCATTGTTCTTGGTTGATATTGTAAATCCCATCGTCTGGAAGGGATGTTGTGTCGATGATTGGTTCTTCGTTGATTGCATTTTCGGCTAGGAAATCGGAGACTGCTCGTCCCTTGATTGCTTTGAGGGGTACGTACTTGAGGTCGAATTCGGCTAGGAGCAATGTCCATCTGGCCATTCGTCCGTTAAGCACAGGTTTCTCGAAAAGGTACTTTACGGGGTCCATTTTGGAATAGACCTTCGTCTGGTGTGCTAGCATATAGTGACAGAGTTTTTTGGATGACCATACCAATGCTAGACAGCTCTTCTCGACGGGTGAATATCGAGTTTCGTAATCGAGAAATTTCTTGCTGATGTAATAGATTGCATGTTCTTCGCCGTTTATTTCTTGAGCGAGCATGGCGCCCATGGCGGTAGGTGTTGTTGTAAGGTATAAGGAAAATGGTAAATCCGCTTGGGGTGGTCGTAGAACTGGTGGGTTAGTTAGCAATTCCTTGACCTTGTCAAATGCTTTTTGACATTGTTCATCCCATTCAACGTGGTCGGTTTTCTTGAGTTTCTTGAAAACTGGTTCACATATCATGGTGAGTTTGCTAATGAAGCATGAGATGTATTGGATTTGCACCAAGAAACTTCGAATTTCGTCGAGGTTCTCCGGGGGTCGCATTTCAAGGATTGCTTTGAGTTTTGAGGGGTCGACCTCGATGCCTCTTTGGTTCACTACATGTCCTAGTAGTTTACCGGACTTAACTCCAAAAGTACATTTTTGGGGGTTGAGGCGCATTTTGTATTGTCGTAGGCGTGTGAAGACCTTGCGGAGGTTAGTGATATGACCACTTCTCTTCTTTGACTTCACGATCATATCGTCGACGTAAACTTCGACTTCTTTGTGCATCATGTCATGTAAAAGGGTTGTAGCGGTGCGTTGATGCGTTCTTGCCCGGCGTTGATTAGGCGAAAGGCATGACCGGTAGCGATATGTGCCCCACGGTGTAATGAAGGCCGTCTTTGCCATGTCTTCGAGTGACATTTTGATTTGGTTATAGCCTGCGTAGCCGTCCATGAAGGATAGGAGGGCGTGATCGGCGGTGTTGTCGACTAGGATGTCCACATGGGGTAATGGAAAGTCATCTTTGGGACTAGCTTTGTTCAAGTCGCGAAAGTCAACGCATACTCGAATTTTGCCATTCTTTTTCAAGACTGGGACCATGTTTGAGACCCATTCAGGATACTCGATGACTTGGATGAAACCGGCTTGTAGTTGTTTTTCGATTTCTTCCTTGACCATAAGGGACCATTCGGGACGTAGTCTTCTTAGCTTTTGCTTGATGGGTTTGTAACCGGGTTTAATGGGGATGCGGTGTTCGGCGATGCTTCGTTCGATGCCGGGCATATCCTTGTATGACCGAGCGAATACGTCCTTGAATTCGCCTAGGAGTTGTGTGAATTGGGTGCGCTCGTGTTCGTCTAGTGAGGTTCCTAGTTGTAGTTCCCTTGGTTCTTCGGGGTTTCCCACGTTTATGGTTATGGTTTCCTCGATGATTGGGTCTTGTGTTTTTGGAGAGACAAGGTTTGCAATGTATTTGTTTAATGATTGATTTGTTTGTTGATTTTCGCATGAGTTAGTGTCTTTTGTATTTTGTGTTTTGCTTGTTGCTTGTTGATTTTTGTTTGTTTGTATTTTGTTGTTAGCTTGAGACAAGACGTAAGCAAATTTATTCATTTCATTATTTTGAAGAGAATTATTCGACAAATCGGAAAATTGCTTGGAGCTAGCCTCCGTAAAAAGGAAATCTAAACTAAAGCTAGAGAATTATTCGACAAATCGGAAAATTGCTTGTTGATTTTTGTTTGTTTGTATTTTGTTGTTAGCTTCAAGGGTGTCGAGTGAGACGGGGTTGCTAAGTTTTTTTTGGACGCGACGTTCCAAACGCTCGACTGCGGTGCGATGTAGAGCTTTTAGGTGATTGATGTCTTTTGCAAGTTGATTGATGTGGCTTATCACCTCATCAGTGGGTAGCCAGTATTCGTCGTCTTCGTCCTCAGACCAGTAGACTGCATTGACTTGGTCGTCGGAGGGTGTGATTAGGTAAGAACAATCCAATATAGGAATTGATCCTACGAAGATGGCGTGGTTGCCGAGTGGGTTGTCATTATTTGATGGCTTGGTGGGTTGAGATGGTTTGCTGAGCTTTCCTTGATCGATCAGATCTTGGATAGCGTTCTTGAGCCTAAAGCAGTTCTCGGTGTCATGCCCCTTGCCTCGGTGGTATGCACAGAAGGCATTGGGGTTCTGTAGATACCCAAATCCGCACCTCCCGCCAAAAACCCAGTGATGTAACAATGGACTTTTATTGTATGCTTTTATGTTGACTTAAATGGTTCTAACTATGACGAATTCAAGTTAAATGTTTTTAAATGCAAATGAGGTTTCTTTATGGGTCGTCACCTTTAGTGTCCTTAGGTCTAGAGTCTAGCTTGTCTCGAGTTCAGGTCCTAATCGGCATGCGCACATCCCTTTTTCAAACACATATAACACATCGATCCACCTAAATACCTAAATTTAGGCCTACCTGCTAAAACTAACCTTTAGCATTAGCAAATACCCAGGATAGTCCCACGGAATGTCCTATTTCACAAAATTACACAAAATGCATCCTTTACATTTTCGTGGCTCGGGCCCGTAACCGAGCCCAAACCCATACCTGCCCGCATTCCAAGGATCAGGATTGTCCAAGTCAAACCCTAAAACAAACCCTAGCAACCCCTAACTTAGAGCTCACGCAAGGTTATTTCGCATATCCTAAAGATAATTTAGAAATATACTAATATATAGGATCTTGCTCACTCTATCAATCGCAAGGAGCATTGCGATTGGTAGGGCTATCGCAAGACCCTTTGCGATTGCCCAGCGAACGCAAGAGGCCTTACGGCTCCTACGTCGGTTTTACCCTAGATTCCCTTAAATCTACCGAACTCTACACTATAAATACAGCGCTTCGGTCATTCATTGAACACCCAATTCAGAATACAATTCTCACCACAAAACACTCTCAAAGCCTGACGCATATACAGCCTTAGAATTCCTCATTTTTCCTAGTGTTGAATTCTTCCCTTTGAAGCGAAGCGGCTGGGTTTCCTAAACTTGAAGGCAGTAGTTTTTCTTTACTTCTTAGACTAGCAAGGGCCTACATTAGGCTCACCCCGACTTTGGCACGCAAGTCCTGCTTTTCATAAAGCGACCATGCACCTCGAATACACACCCTATTCGTAACACCTTTCCAAAGTTGCATAAACAATGACCTCCTTAAAATAAATCAATGGCTAATTGAACTTTATTTTCTTGCATGCATTTAGCAAATCCTCTTATTGCATCTAAAATCACTTAAAATGAATTCGTCATTAAAGCTGAGCATTTTTCGTTAATAAGTTAAGCATGCTTAATCGAGGGTTTAAACAATCTCTTTTGCATTCTTTTTACATTTATATCGCACTTGTACGTAGCGTATTACTTAGGCTCATGTATCATTATTTGCATTGTTCTCAAGTCTAGTAGAGGCTATCTTTTGATAGGCTTTTCCAAAAGATCTTTCATAAAAACATTATTTTGATTTATGCTTTAGAAAAGTACCCTCACCCGAATCGAATCTGGTTTCACAATAACCTTAGGCGGATAGGTGTCGGCGTGCCTTGAACTCTAAGGCGTGTCTTTGAGCATGAGGACAGAGGCGGGTTCTAAATTTCCCTCATAATTTAGTGGCGGCTCCAAAAGCAGTTTTAAAGGTTTTTGTACTTAATCTTTTTAACTCTACGGCCTTAGCAAGGCGTCGAGTGGTTCCATGGTCGATCCCGGTACCTACATTTCAGCGACTCATTGGGCGGAGTTTTATTTTTAAAACTAAAACTAGCTTTCTTATCTTTTTAAAAATAAAAATGAGACTTGTACGACTTGAGAACAATCAACATACATGAGCTAAGCATATCCGTCTAGCGTCGAATCTAGTCGGATTCACACACCAATACCTTGAGAGGTGGTTCCAAGCGAGCTTGTCCATTCGATAAAGCACGTTACGGACTAACCTTCCTCTCACCCTCCACGACTTGCCAGTGTAGCGAATCGATTTGACCGCCCCAGGGCTTCCTTCGTATCCTACATGTTATACTATGTAGGCGAAGGGCCAAAAGCACCTGCCAAAGCGTACTCAAATCAGTTGGAGGCGTACGAGACCTGACCAAACGACCAAGAGTCATACGTACGAATGCGAGGCTATACCATATAGTCTTTTTCAAAATTCATGTGCATATTTTCGAAAATTCGCCTTAAAAGTTTTCAAAAATAATCAACCTAACAAACTAACAAACTAACACTTTTCAAACAAAATAATCGCAAGTTTTTAAAATAGACACTTTTCAAACTTCCGTTTACAAAAATTAGCAAAACCCGAGTCAAGGTTTCCAACCTCAATTCGCGGATTTCTTCCTTTGAGCCTCACGGCCCAAATCCCTTTTAACATCTTCGACTTGGCTAGTTCAAGTCGATTCCTTTTTACGCATCCATCGCTAACCCATGACAACATATCGTCACTCGGGTTAGGCGGATGCGAAGCAAACCCTTTTAACATCGAGATGAGCTGCGCGCACGCATTCTCATCTCAAAAACACTCCTAGCTTGTCTTTCGAAAACTTCCTTCTTTTAAAAAAAAGAGTCCTTTTCAAAATGAAATGAGCTAAAAACGAACATGTAAATGAACGTGTCAGTCGGGTCTGTCATATAGCTGATGCATCTCATGCACATGTAGGAGAACCTCAACTGGATACCCGCTACACCTAGGAGATGTCCAGTCGAAACGGATTAGAAGCACTCCGCAATCGGATTAACCAGCTCACCAAGGACATTGACGACTTGAAGGCCTTGCATCAAGCTGAAGCTGAGCGTTTGAGACAAAACACCAAAAACAAGGCCGACAAGCATGTCTCCCTCTATACCCTCGCAACCCAACGTCAGAAGGACAATGAAGACTTCATTTACTACCTGGCTCGATGGAGGAAATTGCTCTCACAGATTCCTAACCATCCACACGAAGACGAACTAGTGTTCACATTCATCAACAGTCTACGACCCTCATGCCAATCTTACTTCAAAGAAATCGACATACAGAGCTTCGAGCAAATCGCTAAGTTTGGTACGAAATGGAGGAGGACCTTACATTCTGCGCCATGTCCACTTATGACGACTTGATGACTCACCTGACTACATTCCTAGAACCAGGAACTACTCTCACACTCCGCTACTATCGAGACAACACCTCCTAAAACTAGGGCGAGCTTTGACCCTTTGTACATGTCTTATACGGAAGCATTTTGGAAATTGGTTGAAAAGAAGTGCTTGCAACCGATAGGACCCACAAGTGAACCGCCCAATCACAAGAAGCCAAAGTCCTGGAACCCCACGCCTTACATGCATACCATCGGGGTAAAGGGCACGACAGAACACCGTATCAAGCTCAAGCATGCTATTCAAGATCTCCTTGATCAAAGAAAGATAGAGGTACCTCATACGCGGATGGTCGTCCAGGTAAAGATGGTCCATTTAGTAAACGTCTCTCACCAAGAATCACCCAGATCTCTCCGATTCAAGCGGCAGTCAAGCGGGTTAATTTCGTTCAGCGACGAGGAAAAAGAATGGCTTTGGCCAAAGCAGGCTCAAGATGATGGAACTATATACCTCACTGTCCCCCAACCACCCAACGGGGGCAGTCCTCAGCACAACCAAGCGGAACCACTTCATCCGATCGGTAACCCAATAGTTAATCCAGCAAATGAAGGCGATCCCTTACACCTCCCTACGCCTCCAAAACCAAGATGCAGAAGGACTACAATCACGCCAAAATCAAGGGAAAGCACGAAGAGGAGGAAATTCTTTTAGGATCTAATTCTCTAGGTGTCGGGTCACCTGTCGACCCATCTTCTAGTTTTAGCTTAGACCTTTTATTTTCGGAGGCTAGCTCCAGCTCTTCTCCTAGTTTGTCAAACATTTCTTCTTTAATGAATAATACAGATAAGTTTGCTTACGTCTCGTCTCAAGCTAAAAAAAAACAAATAAATAACAAACAACAAACAAAACTTAAGACAACACAACACATAAATCCGTGCGATAAAAATGAACTAACAAACGAACAATCGTTACTTAAATACATTGCAAACATCGTAAACAACCCAACACAAAACCCGATCATCGAGGATACCCTAACCATCAACATAGGAACCCCCGAAGAACCAAGGGAACTGCAACTAGGCGCCTCACTAAGTGAGGGAGAACGCGCCAACTTCACCCAGCTCTTAACCGAGTTCAAAGACGTCTTTGCATGGTCATATAAGGACATGCCCGGCATCGACAGGAGCATAGCCGAACACCACATCCCCATCAAACCCGGTTTCAAACCCATCAAACAAAAACTAAGGAGACTACGACCCGAATGGTCCCTTATGATCAAGGAAGAAATCGAGAAGCAATTACAAGCCGGCTTCATTCAAGTCAATCAGTACTCGGATTGGGTCACAAATATGGTCCCAGTATTGAAGAAAAACGGCAAGATACGAGTATGTGTTGACTTCCGTGATCTAAACAAGGCAAGCCCAAAGGACGACTTCCCGCTGCCGCACGTAGACGTCCTAGTAGACAACACCGCTGACCATGCCCTTCTATCCTTTATGGACGGGTATGCAGGATACAACCAAATCAAGATGGCGTGAAGACATGGCCAAGACAACATTCATCACACCATGGGGGCGTATTGCTACCTTTGTCATGCCCTTTGGTCTAATCAACGCGGTGCGACCTACCAACGCATAGCGACTACACTCTTACACGATATGATGCACAAGGAGGTCGAAGTGTGCGTGAGCGACATGATCGTCAAATCCAAGGAAAGAGATGATCACATCACGAACCTCCGCCAAATTCTTCACGCGACTCGCCCGATTACAAGATGCGCCTCAATCCCCAAAAATGTACATTTGGAGTAAAATCCGGCAAACTACTAGGACACGTAGTAAGCCAGAGAGGTATCGAGGTCGACCCCTCGAAAATAAAAGCAATTATGGCAATGCAACCACCCAAGAACCTGGATGAAATTGAAGCTTCACGGGTCAAGTCCAATACATCTCTCGCTTCATAAGCAAACTAACCATGGTATGTGAACCAATCTTCAAGAAGTGAAGAAAATCGACCACGTAGAATGGGGCCGAAGCATGTCGAGCGTTTGATAAGGTTAAGGAGTTGTTATCCAACCCCAGTCCTCGACCGCGCAAAGGACCTACCCTTGTCACTCTACCTCACAACAACGACAACCGCAATGGGCGCCATGCTAGCCCAAGAAGTCGATGGCGAAGAACATCCAATATACTACATCAGTAAGAAGTTTCTCGACTATGAAACTCGATACGCGCCCGTCGAGAAGAGTTGCTTGGCATTAGTATGGGCATCCAAAAAGCTCCGTCACTATATGCTAGCACATCAAACAAAGGTCTACTCAAAAATGGACCCCATCAAGTACCTCTTCGAGAAACCAGTGCCAAATGGACGCATGGCACGATGGACCCTACTTCTAGCCGAGTTTGATATTGTCTAAGTTCCCCTCAAAGCTATCAAAGGACGGGCAGTCTCAGACTTCCTCGCCGACCACGCAATCGACGAAGAAACCATCACCGACACCACCTCATTTCCCGATGAAGGAATTTACAACATCAACGACGAACAATGGGAAATGTACTTCGACGGTTCGTCAAACTACCGAGGCTGTGGAATAGGAATACTACTCATTTCCCCGAACGGTGAACATACACCTATCCATCAAATTAGACTTTGATGTAACAAACAACGCCGCGGAATATGAGGCATGCACCGCATCTACAGGCGCTCATACTAAATGCAAGGAACCTCTGGCGTGTGCGGAGATTCCTCGCTAATCATCAACCAAGTGTCCGGAGCATGGAAGATACTTAACGAAAACCTCGCACTATACCAGAGCAAGATTCAAGAACTCATCGCCAAATTCCACCGCGTAGAGTTTTTGCACCTACCTCGCGAGGAAAACCAATTCGCAGACGCCTTATCAAAACTAGCGTCACTACTAAACATCCCCCCGGGAATGCAGACCATTCCCATCGTCGTAGAACGAAGCAGTGAACCCGCCTACATCTGCGACATCGAAGCTGAGGAAGAACAAACCGAACCTTGGTACCAAGCAATAATCAACTTCAAACGAGACGGAGAATATCCGCCAAATACCGACAAGCAGCGGCAAAGAGCTCTCGGCTCCTAGCATCACAATTAAATCTTGGAAGCAGATAAGCTACTCAAGAAAACGCCAGGGTACATTACTCCTGTGCGTTCATCACAACAAAGGAAGGGAAATAATATCCCAAGTTCATGACGGTGAATGCGGACCGCACATGAACGCTCGAGCCTTATGTAAACAAATACTTAGGCTAGGATGGTATTGGACCACCATGGAAGCCGACTGCGCAAAATATGTCAAGCATTGCCACAACTGTCAAATCTTCGCAAACGTGCAACACGTACCCCCTTCACCTTTATACAGCCTCACTTCGCCATGGCCATTTTCCACATGGGGAATAGACGTCATAGGCAAAGTACACCCGGTTGGAGCAGGAGGACACTGCTTCATCCTCGTGGACCATCGACTACTTCACAAAATGGGTCGGCGGCGTCATACCGTAAGTTAGACACCAAAGGAAGTTGCCGCTTTATACAAAACAATATCATATGCAGATATGGCATACCTCATGGTGATCGGCGACCAAGGCTCGCATTTCAGGAGAAGTTGAACCCATCCTCACCAAATACAATATCCAAGTACACAAATCATCACCATATCGACCCCAAACCAGCGGAGCGGTAGAAAGGCGCAAACAAAGCGAAACCGTCGTCACCATCCTCAAAAAGATGATTGACACTGTCATGATTGGCCACACAAGATTCCCTTCGCCTATGGGGATACAGAACCACAATACGTGCACCAACGGGGATGACACCCTACTTCCTAACATACGGCATGGAAGCCGTCTGACCCGTAGAAATCGAAATGAAATCACTTCAATTCGATGGAAGCGAACATACCGAAGCGAGAATGGGCAAGGAACGATCTGGCAAATCATTCTTCAAGACGAAAGGCGCATACACTCACTAAGCACCGTTCGGATGTATCAATCAAGGCTCCAACGAGCATACAACAAACGGGACAGACCACGCAAAGTTAAAGTGGGTGATCTGGTCCTCAAATCAGTAAGGGCACCCTGAATTCGACCCAAGGGAAATTCAAACCTAATTGGGCGGACCATACTTAGTCAAAGAAATCCTTCCAGGAGGAGCCAAGGCTAACCGATCTCGACGGCGAAGAATTCAACTTACCCACCAATCTCGACCCGACTTAAGAAATACTACCCTTAAGCCCCACACGACTTTGCAATGTATTTCAAATGAACAACGCGCGGATGAACTACGCTTGGTTTGATTCCACGCCTTTGTGGATACGTGGCGATTTAAATCGTGAGACTCAACCAAAACCACGAACTACGCCGGTTTGATTCTATGGAAAACATAGATCGTGGCGACTTCTCGGCGCAACCGACCTTCCCTGCACGCACGCCCAAAGCTTAAAAGGTCAAGGGCAATGCACTTACAAAAGGACACGCTCAAAGCTTAAAGTCAAGAGCACAGTCCACACAAAGCGACACGCTCAAAGCTTAAAAGGTCGAGAGCATAGTCGGCACAAAACAAAAAATCAATCCAAAGCTTAAAAAGGTCAAGGATGAATAAAGTAAGCAAAGAGGCGAGACAATAGGCAAACACTTTCTTTATTTAATCATTGATTTTGAAAATGTTTACATTTTAAGTGATGAGTTTAAAACTAGCCACCAAACTCGCTTTATTCATTGAACAACTAAACACAAATTCTTTGAATAAAACATTTAAAGTCTAAATCTAAGCGTTCTTCCTACGACGCTTTGGAGAATCTTCCTCATCCGCATCCTTTGAAGCATCCGCACGAACAACCACGAAGCAATACTCCTCTCGAATCACGGGGGCTCAGCGGGGTTCTCTCCGGCTTCACCATCAACCTTCGCCCAGACGGTCACCTTGCGGTCACCCTAGGTCCCGATCGCTCTCCTAGTAGCCTAGATGAAGACGGCTCAGACTTGAACTCGCTAAGTCATTGTAGTCCCGTCTCCCTCGTACCACGGCATGCGCTGATAGCGGTCTTGGACCGTCGATTCAGCGCCTCGCATATTCTCCTATCCCGAGATCCAAGGAAATACACCACCTCAGATAGAAATCAGAGACACGGTTGGTCTCGAGAACCACGGTGGTCGAGTCCAAGTCACCCGATCGGACCACCCTCGTACCAGGCATCAACCATCCGGTTGTTCGGAACAACCGACTCGCATATCCGAAGTATCATGTGCCGAATAACTGCGCTAAGCCAATCTGCCTCCTCAACCGATGGGGTGAATCCATACACCTCGCTCGAACCCACACAACAATATCCCACTACGGCGCATCCGCCTCCGACGGTGCCGTGATGTGTCGAATGGACCACCACGACACAGTCCACCTAATCGTCCTCTCCCGAACAAACACTTGGAAGTAGTTCACCGACCGCTCCCGAGGCACAGCCCAATGAAGAGTACGAGTAGTCAAACCGGCAGGAACATACACCTCGCCACCAGGTGGAGCAAGAACACGAAGGCGCTCCATCAACCAAATCTGCAGAATCCTAGCACATCCACGATACGAGCTCAGACGATTCGCATGACGGTCGTCCAAGCCTAAGATAGTCTCGGCCAAGATCAAAGCTGAAGGATCGTAACCCAGTTCCATCTCCTCCATGACCCGTGCATACCTAGCATGGCCATGCACACCATCTTCCATCGATCCTGCAAAGCAGTACCGGTGTAATAAGCAAAACCCCAAAGCTCTCCTCCTAGAACGAGCGGAAATGCTCACATCACTCAAGTTCATGTAACGCTCGCACAACCGTCGCATGTTCACTACACCTCCTTCGAACAAGCCATCAGCTTGAGCATTGGTCATCGAGAGATATTGTCTCAATCTCCCATTATAGCCGAATTCACTCCTAACCGCTACTGGGGTAGTACGATTAGACCATCCTGCAATAGCCGAGAATTCCTCTAACAACGGACATATCTCACCTCCCGGGAACCTGAAGACATGCACCCTAGGATCCCAATAATCAAGACAAGCGTCAAGAAAATCCATCTCGACGCGCATCTGCCTAAAACCAATAAAGACACCCACTCCAGTCGAAGACAACGCCCTTTTCTCCGATTCACTAAGGGAAGACGTCCACCGCTTCAAAAGACCATCAAAATGGTCCATCCTTCAAAAATACAAAAATATTCCTAAAAATACTAAGCTATTTAAGAGAATACAAAATAAGCAAAGAAAAGAGATGAGATTGAATGAGGATTATGCCTCGTACCTCCCCTCTTTATATAGGAAACCGAAATCATGAATTAGGAAAATTCAGCGATAAGACCGGCAGTCCCAGCCGCAAGAAGGCTTGCGATTGGAAGTCCCAATCGCAAGAAACCCTTGCGATTCCTTCTACCCGGCCATAGCAGTGTTGCGACTCCTAGGGACGGCGTTATCCCTTAATTTCCGTATTTTCGACTTTCCTAATCCTAGCATTACGACGTACCAACCTAATTGGGCTCCCCAATCCGAGCCTAAATTACAACCAATCAAACATGGATCCATCAAAAATCATGATTGATCCGATCACAACACGCTTCATTTTAATAGTTCGTTCTAAAGCTCATCTCGAATTTTAAAAATGAATGTTTTCAAACACATTTTCAACGAAACATTTTTCAAAGCAAAGTCTCCCACTCGGGAATCATTTTCAAATTTTTTCTAGCTACTAACCTAACAGGTACGAGAAAAAATAGAAAGTACGGACACAACTACAACCATCACAAGTTCAAGCTACAACAAGAGATGAAGCGACTAAGGATGACGACGACGAAGCTCCTCGTTCTCCGCCCCAACGCGCGCCACCTCCGCCTCGGCTCGACACGACTCCGCTTTGTTACGCCCCAAGCCATCCTCCAACGATGGGCCGTTCGCCACAATTTCTTGTGGACATCCTTCGCAACCTGCACAAGACATTTTTACTCCATTTTGCCTTAAATATACACTAATTTAAGCCAAACTACGGGGGTAAAATTGAAACCTATTGAAACTTACTCCATTTTGACTTAATTTAAGGTCCAATTAAGCCAAACTATGGGGGCTAAACCTCAAACTGACCCAGGTCCTCCATTTTGAATACAGTTTCTCTAAACTACAGTCAAACTCAGGGGGCTAAACACAAAAACTCGCCTACACTCTAAGTTTGCCCTTCGTTATTCATACCTCGGTCAAACTGGGGGCTAACATAGATATACAAATGGCAAACACATACCTTCTTCACCCTATCACCCCAACCCTCCATGCCAGCATCCGTGTTCACCGGCAGATACTCAGGCACGTGGAAGGTCTCCCGTGTCCCGGCATTGTCCCACTCCGCCGTCGTAGGGAAGTCTGGAGGTTGAAACGCTAAGTCAGCGTCAGGCACCTACAACAAGAAACATATGAAATACAACAAAATTAGGGAAAATTTTTCTCAAATTTTTACCCTACACAAAGGAGCAAGACATACCTCGATGGGTCCACTAGCCAACCTACCCCTCGCAAAATCCGCGTAATCCAGCTGGTGAAGAAGAAGAGTATCAGACTCTCCCTCAAGATGCAGCTGTCTCTGGCTGGGCTCAAGACTCGCGTCTCGAAAAGAACCTTAGGTGGATCGAGAGGCACCACGCAATCGAGGATACCTCGTGCGGATCGCCAGACGCTCACCTAAGTACCAAACATACCCATGCAGAGCGTGGCAAGTACAACCGTTGGGAGTCACGCCCCGGAAGACGCTGCCATAACCCCTCAGGAACGCCCGTGTACTGCTCCCACGGACGTGGGCGGAACTGTAACCAAAAGAAGAAACACGTTAGACGCCATCTCAAGAAAAATCATTTAAATACATGCTATTTAGAAGGTTTCAACACATACCTGACCACCTCTCAACTGGTTCAGTTGTTCCCGAACGAAGTCGTACGACCAGTCGTACCCGATACGGCTGCACGTACCCCATGTCAAGACCGCAGGGTATCTCTTCTCCATCGTAATTGCCCGCCGAGGCGAAAGAAAGGGAAATGACTATAGATCCAGCACTACACAAGAAGACATAAACGAAGTTAGCTCAAATAAACAACATTTTGGGCAAGCCAAACAGAAGACGAAGAACAACATACCTCCAACAACAAGCCAGGAGATACGATGGGAATCCTAGTTCCCCCATCCATCTTCCGTGGCCTCACAGCATCCATGCAGAAACGGATGCACAAACCCAGGGCCGGGGATACCCAATAAATGCGCCCGATCGCACTCCAATCCTGAAGACACATCAACACCGAAGTAGCAGCCCTCTCGCCCTTCTCGCCAAAGTAGACAGAGCTAACAAACCACCAAAGCCACATACGAGCATTCTGCTCGTCACTCCAAGATCCAGGCCCATGTTGAGTCTTCCCCTCGAAGTACTCCATGATATAACTCGTCTTCACAGAGTTAGGTGCTTTTCCTTGATACGGCACCTCTAAACCAGCACCCACAGCATCAAGCACCGCCTTATCATCGATAGGTGGCGCAAAAGCAAAGTCCATATCACGGTCACCGAAGGGTAGACCCGTGATGATAGCATACGAAGACAAGGTAATACCCGCCTCGAACCCCGGCAAATGGAACGTCGTGGTCGTATCCCAATACCGGTCAAGGAACGCCCGGATGACCCTCAAGTTCGCCGTAGTCCGATTATCCACGATCCGGATCCAGTGTTTAACCAACGGACCCAGAGTACACCTATCAATCAACTCCTGCGCCCTAGGAGTCAAGACATTCTTATACGCCCAAACAACAGACGTAATGCCCGAAAACGTTCTCATATATCCTATCTCAAGCCCGGTAAGAGCCCTATGAGACAAGTGACGCTCACGGTCCGCCAACGGTGTGGCCGTCCCATTTCTTCGCCCAAGGGCGGTCAACACGCGGACCATGACTAGCACGACCCCAGCACGAGACCACGGCTGCGAAGACTCACCCTCCTCCATGGCCTCTACCTCTCTCTCCTCCTCCTCACCTATAGCACCCCCACGATGACCACGAACACCCATGCCACGTCCACGGCCCCTCCGGGTCGGAAACTCGACAACCCCAGGAGAAGGATCCCTCGCACTAAAAGCACGACGCAAATTTGTACCACCAGGAGTAGTAGGTCCCTCATCCCTAGAGCCCGTACTCCGACGAGACTGAGATCTCGTAGAAGGTCCAGACCAATCACCTGTAACATTTTCAAAGAGACAAACATTCACAAGACGCAAGACGAAGACGAAGAAAGCAACGATTCTACAAGAACACCTATCACGAGCCCTTCTTGGCTTAATTCACAATTTGGCCAAAAGCCGCTCTATACCCCTAAAAATTTCAACTTGACGGTTTCTATGGATTATATTAACCTTCAATTACGCCCCAGAACAATCAATTGCATTTTGGACTTGTCAGTCAAAAACCCCTAATTTTGACCTAAGTTCTCCGTTTTAATCAACCTTAAACCTCAATTTAAGGGATGATTACTAACATTTTACAAAAACCGACGCCATACACATACTATACTAGCCAAGGGAACCTATGGCGAAGTTTAATTACAATTACGAGGCCAGAAAATCCGGGTCCGATTTTTGGGTGGGACCATTTCATACGAAATTGGTCTAAAAGCGTTCCAAACAACGAGTATTTCACACATCGTTCAAGAATAGCATCATACAAGGGAATGGTATAGTTCTCTAGTAATCAAGCGGCGAATTTCAAGACTAAAAGACGGTTTTCACCAAAACGTCTTTTCTACATTTCAAGAAAGATCTAGCAATTTACAACATCAAAATGCATAAAAACAAGTAAGATGGAGTGTTACCTTGATCCATTTTGAAGCAAAGCAAGAAAAACGAGCGAAAACGGTCTTGAAATCGCAAGGAAACGGTTATAAGAGAGAAGGAGTCGAAAATGGTGAAATGAGTTTAGAACTTCGGTTTTTCCGTGTTTTATAAGGAGAAAGAGCCCAAGACCCTAATCGCAAGGGCGCTTGCGATTTAGGGAAGAGCCGCAAGGGCGCTTGCGATTCGACTTTGGGCATTTTCGTGTTTTCCTATTTTCGTGCCTAATTTGGACTTCTAGTCTATGAATAGGCCTTTTAGACACTTTCTCACGTTGCGTCGCTCGGTTAAGGCGTCACCTAAAGTCCGCCACACTCTTAGACGAGTTGAAACACTATACACAACCTTTGCGTAAACACTAAACACGAGCATTTTCCTCGGACGATAATTCCCGGCGGACGTAAGCACTCTTTGTGAGGTGAGCACAACCACGAGCACTAGCACGAAGCATGAAGCACATACGCTCTTTTACGAGACCAAGCACGCGCGCTCTTTTACGAGACAAGCAACAGCAATAACACGCAAAGGTATTTAGCAAGCACAGGAAGGCATTCCCCGTACAGGTATGCAAGGACCGTCATGTCCCTAAACATGTTTGTCCCTCCCCGGATAAGCCCGGTTCGGAGTCCTAGTCTCACCCATGGACACATACTCCGTGCCGCTGATGATATCGAGGCTATGTAGTCCTGGATGTTGTCGTGTAGTTTGACTTTCGCTTTAGTCCTGAAGCCCAGTCAAACTGGGGGCTCTGTAGATACCCAAATCCGCACCTCCCGCCAAAAACCCAGTGATGTAACAATGGACTTTTATTGTATGCTTTTATGTTGACTTAAATGGTTCTAACTATGACGAATTCAAGTTAAATGTTTTTAAATGCAAATGAGGTTTCTTTATGGGTCATCACCTTTAGTGTCCTTAGGTCTAGAGTCTAGCTTGTCTCGAGTTCAGGTCCTAATCGGCATGCGCACATCCCTTTTTCAAACACATATAACACATCGATCCACCTAAATACCTAAATTTAGGCCTACCTGCTAAAACTAACCTTTAGCATTAGCAAATACCCAGGATAGTCCCACGGAATGTCCTATTTCACAAAATTACACAAAATGCATCCTTTTTACATTTTCAGGGCTCGGGCCCAGAACCGAGCCCAAACCCATACCTGGCCCGCATTCCAAGGATCAGGATTGACCAAGTCAAACCCTAAAACAAACCCTAGCAACCCCTAACTTAGAGCTCACGCAAGGTTATTTCGTATATCCTAAAAGATAATTTAGAAATATACGGAATATATAGGATCTTGCCCGCCCTATCAATCGCAAGGAGCATTGCGATTGGTAGGGGCTATCGCAAGACCCCTTGCGATTGCCCAGCAACATAAGAGGCCTTATGCTCCTACGTCCTGATTTATCCCTAGATTTCCTAAAATCTACCGAACTCTACACTATAAATACAACCCTTCGATCATTCATTCAACACACAATTCAGAATACAATTCTCACCTCAAAACACTCTCAAAGCCTCACGCATAAACACCCTTAGAATTCCTCATTTTTCCTAGTGTTGAATTCTTCCCTTTGAAGCGAAGCGCTGCCGGTTTCCTAAACTTGAAGACAGGTAGTTTTTCTTTACTTCTTAGACTAGCAAGGGCCTACATTAGGCTCACCCCGACTTTGGTACGCAAGTCTGCTTTTCATAAGGCGGCCATGCACCTCGAATACACACCCTATTCGTAACACCTTTCCAAAGTTGCATAAACAACTGACCTCCTTAAAATAAATCAATGGCTAATTGAACTTTATTTTACTGCATGCATTTAGCAAATCCTCTTATTGCATCTAAAATCACTTAAAATGAATTCGTCATTAAACTGAACTGTTTTCGTTAATAAGTTAAGCATGCTTAACTGAGGGTTTAAACAATCTCTTTTTGCATTCTTTTTACATTTATATCGCACTTGTACGTAGCGTATTACTTAGGCTCATGTATCATTATTTGCATTGTTCTCAAGTCTAGTAGAGGCTATCTTTTGATAGGCTTTTCCAAAAGATCTTTCATAAAAACATTATTTTGATTTATGCTTTAGAAAAGTACCCTCACCCGAATCCGAATCTGGTTTCACAATAACCTTAGACGGATAGGTGTCGACGTGCCTTGAACTCTAAGACGTGTCTTTGAGCATGAGGACACGGAGGCGGGTTCTAAATTTCCCTCATAATTTAGTGGCGGCTCCAAAACAGTTTTAAAAGGTTTTTTGTACTTAATCTTTTTAACTCTACGGCCTTAGCAAGACGTCGAGTGGTTCCATGGTCAGATCCCGGTACCTACAGGTTCCAAGATTTAGGCTTCTTGTCTTCGGGCGGCTCGCTAGTAGGCCCGATCGGTTGTAGGTAGTTCTTCTCGACCAACCTTTGAAATGCCTTGGAGTAAGACATAAAGAGAGGGTCGATGTTTCTCTTGGCCTTAGGAGGCGGCGAGAAGGTAGTTGCGAAGGCGTCAAGGGTGTCATCATCAAGGTTACCGACGGTACGATTTTCGTCGTTCTTGACCGTGCGGGAGGACTTAGAGGAGCTCCCCTGATAAGCATGGCTGGTGTATTTAGCCATGGTGCCAGTCCTAAGGTCATCTTCGATTTGAGTGCCGACCTTAGTTAGTTCTTTGAAGTTCTGAATGTTGCTGTACCTCATGTAGATTTGGTACACGGGTCGCAGGTTATTTATGAACTTCGGTACGAGCTCGTCCTCGCGGGGACGGTTGGGGATTTGAGCGCTCAGCTTCTTCCAACGAGTAAGATAGTCGGTAAAGCCTTCATTGTCCTTTTGGGATAGGACTTCTAAGGTGCGAATTGAGACTTGAGTGTCTTCATTGTCTCGATACTGTCGGTCAAACTCGGTTGTGAGTTCTTCAAAAGTGGGGACCCGTTGTGGGTCGAGTGAGTAGAACCATGTCTTCGGGACTGCTGCTAGACAGTGCGGGAAGAGAGTTAGCCAGTGCTTAGCGTCGACCCCTTTGATGGCCATTTGGGACTTGAAAGCTCGGATGTGAATGATCGGGCTCTCATGTCCTTGGAAGATAGGAAGATCGCTAAGGGCGAGCTTGTTTGGGAGCTCATCCTTAATGCTAGTAGGCACGTTCTCATTCTCTTTGTGGATAGAGTAAGTGCTTGAGACGTAGAGCCTCTCCTCCATAGCTTGAAGTTTCTTAGCGTGCCTATCGGCTTCCTCCTTAATCTTGAGCTCCATTCGTTCCACCTCGACGGTATGGTGGGTCAAAAGGCTCTCAAGGTCAGCGGTCAGCTTTGTGACTTGGTCACGGAGTGCGGTAACTTCGTCATTGCCGGCCATTTTGCGGGTGTAGGTTCGTTTTTTGTATGGGATTATTACACGATGCTTAGTACGGCGAGTATCCAGCTGAGGCCTGCATTTCATTTTTAAGCATTCATTTTAGCTCATTTCTTTGTTTTAGAAAGACCTTTTTTGTTTTGAAAAGAGGAGATTTTCGAAAAGGTTTTAGCTAAAGGGAAGCTTTTGAAACGAGGATGTGTGCGCACATCTCGTCTCGATGTTAGGAGATTTTGCTTTGCATCCGTCGAACTGATATCGGTGATTTGCTGAGGTGAGCTCGAGTCGGATGTGTAAAAGAAGAAGGATTCGGCTCGAGCAAGTCGAGTCGAGGATGTTAAAATAGAATCTAGGCCGTGTGACCTAGAGGATTGAAATCCACGAGCTCGGGTTTTAATCCTTGCTCGGGTTTTTGCTTGTTAGTGAAAAAGGAGAATTTCAAGAAAGCTTGTTTCAAAAATTCGCGATAGTTTTGTTTGAAAAGTGTTAGTTTGTTAGATGTTAGGTTCATTTATCTTTGAAACGTTTAAGCGAGTTTTCGAAGATATGAATGCAAATGCTTATTTTGAAAAAGACCATGGAGTGCATAGCCTCGAACTTGTACGTATGACTCAAAAAGGGGTGAAAATGAGTCAGTCGGGTACACCTCCAACTACCTCGAGTACGCTTTGGCAGATACTTAACCCCTTCATTTCCTTGCAGCGGGCGATAGGTTTTGAAGAGAACCTTTGAGGCGGTCGAGATAGCCGTTCTATGGCGGTGGAGGGGCGAGAGGAAAGCTAGTCCGGCATGTGCTTTATCGAGTGGACAAGCCTGCATGTGGGAACCACCTCTCGAGGGTGCAAAGGGTGCCTAGATTCCAAAAGGAATGGACTCTAAACGAATGTGCATAGCTCAAATATGTATACTTGGATTGTTCAAGGCTTTCAAGTTTCACCTCTTTATTTTTAAAAAGAAAAAGCTAGTTTTTAGTTTTAAAAATAAGATCTCCCCAGCGGAGTCGCCAAACTGTGGAACCCGGGAACCGCGTTCGGGGGACCCAACTCGGCGTCTTGCTTAAGGGCGGATTTTAAAGTTAAAAAAAGATTAAGTTGGAAAAACCTTTAAGAAGCTGTTATCTGATCGCCACCTAATTATCGCGAAATTAGGAACTGCTACCATGTTCTAAGTTAAAAACATGTCCTAGATTTTGGAGCACGCCGACACCCCTAGATCTAAGGTTGTGAAACCAGTTGGATTGAGGTGAGGTACTTTAGAAAAAGAGTTAATTCAAATAATGATTTATGAGAACCTTTTAGAAAAGCCTATGTAAAAATAGCCTCTACTGACCTAGAACAATCCTTGTAAGATGATATTTGAGCTAATGTTATCGCTACGTACAAGTGCGATAAGTTTGTAAAAGAATGCAGATCTGAGATGCAAGAAGATTGATTAAAACCCTCAGTTTAGCATGTTTAACTTGTTAACGAATACGGTTCAGTTAAAGGTCGAATTCATTGTTTAAGTTGGTTTAATGCAAAATAAGAAGGTGCAAGATGCATGCAAATAAAATAAAGTTCAATTGTCCATTGGTTTATTTTATAAGGTAGGTTGCTTATGCGACTTTGGCGTGTCATCGGATATGGAGTGTACCCGAAATAAATTGAACACTTGGAGTGCAAGCGCGTTGGGTGCCAAAGCCGGGTGGGGCGCTAAAGTGTAGACCCCTTTGTTAGTCCATAGAAAATAAGAAAAAGCTTTTGATCCAAGTGGATCGGTACCTACCTTGTCCTGACGCTTGGATCTGGCAGAGCTTCGCTTCTTGAACTTAAAAAGGAGGATGAATTCAACACGGGATGGTGTGTTGAACTCAAGGATTTGAGTGCTTGAGGCTTTGTGAGTGTAAAAGTGTATGATGTGAGAATTTGTGGTGTAAAAGTTATGCTAGATGTAAAATCTGATGAGAAAAGTTATCCTTCGAGGTCTGGTATAGGGGAGTATATAAACTAAAAACCTCGGAGAAATTAGGAAATTCGGGGATAAAAACAGGCCTAGGAACCGCATAGCCTTATGCGGTTGCCAGGGCAAACCGCATAGGCTTATGCGGTTGCCTCCCCAAACCGCATAAGCTTATGCGGTTCGAGAATGTGGTTTTGTGTAGTTTCCTAGTTTCGGTTGAATTATATCTTCGAAAGATTGCGTGATAACCTTAACTTGCACGTCAAGGAAAAGCCTGGGATATTTCTGGGATATTTATGATGTTTAGGGCTTTGGAGTGCGGGCCAAAGGCTGGGTTTGGGCTCGGTTTTGGGCCCGAGACCCGGAAAAATGAAAAGGGTGTGTTTGCATAGTTTTTGTGAGATAAGGTAAGACGTGAAGCCGTATTTTGTGTAAGAGGGGGCTAAAGGGAAGATTTAGCCACCAGGCCTAAATTTAGGAATTTAGGAATGCTGAATTAGACCTTGTTAATGTAAAAGGACTAATTGTAGTGCAAGTGCGAAGCTCATGCCAAATGAAGCAGGACAAGGACCTAGCTAGACTCCAAATGGACCAAATGAACGTTTATTTAAAGCGATGTGAAGCGACCTTAATCATTTTAACGACTCAAAATGAATTCGACATTAGTTAGAACCGTTTAAGTCAACGTTAAAGCATGCGCAATAAAAGTCCGTGATACATCACAGGGTTTTGTTTGGGAGGGTACGGATATGGGTATCCACACCCTCCTCTATGACATTTCAACAATAACACTTACATTTACAAGATGCAAGATAAAGACGCAAGACCAAGAAACAAGATAACAAAAAAACGACAGAACACCCCTTTATAGAACCCTTTCAGGCCTAATTCACAATTTCGCTGAAAACCGCTCGATACACATCAAAATTTCAACTTGATGGTTTCTATACACTACATTAACCTTCAATTATACCCCAGAACAATTTATTGCGTTTTGGACTTACCGATCAAAAACCCCCAATTTTGACCTAAGTTCTTCGTTTTAATCGACCTTAAACCTCGATTTGAAGGCTGATTACTAACATTTTTCTAAAACTAGAACTAGATACATGCTAAACAAGTTAATAGGAACCTATGGCGAAGTTTATTTGCAATTCCGAGACCGAAAATCCAGGTCCGATTTTTGGGTCGGGACCATTTCATACGAAAATGGTCCAAAGACGTCCCAAATCACACACATTTCACACAAGCATTCAAGCATAGCATAATACAAGGGAATAACATCGTTCTCTAGTAATCAAACGGCAAATTTCAAGCAAAATGACGATTTTTCATAAAAATCGTCTTTTCTACATTTCAAGCTCGATCTACCAATTTATAACATCAAAATACATAAAAAAAAGTTGAATGGAGTATCACCTTGATCCATTTAGAAGCAAAGCAAGAAAAACGAGCGAAAACGGCATAGAAATCGCAATAGACGATTTTTAGGGAGAAAAGAACGAAAATGGGATTATAGTATATGAACTCGGCTATCCCGTGTTTTATAGTGGTCAAAATGCCGTTGACCCTAATCGCAAGGACGCTTACGATTTTGGGGTTAATACGCAAGGCTTCTTGCGATTCCCACGCTGGGCATTTTCGTTTATTTCTCGTTTTTGGGCCTAATTTGGATTCCTAATCCACTTCTAGCCCAACTTGACACTTTTTCATGTCACGTCGCTCGGTTAAGGCGTTACCTAAAGTCCGCCACGCATGTGTATTAACATTTAATATACGACGCAAACGCAGGAATACGCAGTATATTCCTTTACAGGTTGCACGCAACCTTTAGCCTCCCCACGGAGTTCAAGACATATACATGTGCACGCCACATTTTTACATCTTCAGCAAATCACAAAACATTCTCATTATACATGTTCCCCCACGGAGCATTCGCAAATCCACATCCTCAACGGAGCTAAACATAAAACATTCAAGCATCCACATGAGCATATATACTCCTCAGCGAGTCTAAGCATTATACAACTACAGACGCAAACGCCTTTGCACTACACATAAGCACTAAGCATATGCACTTTCCCTCGGACGATAATTCCCGGCAGGTATACACCGGCACTCTTTTCGAGACGAAGCACCAGCACTCTTTACGAGACCAAGCACTAGCACGAAGCATCAGCACAAGCACTAGCACGAAGCACAAGCACCTGCGCTCCTCGGCTAGACCAAGCAACAACAACAGCACGCAAAGGCATTCAGCAGGCAGGCATGCCCTCACAGTATGCAAGGACCGTCATATCCCTAAACATGTTTGTCCCGCCCCGGATAAGCCCGGTTCGGAGTTCTCGTCTGACCCATGGACACATACTCCGCCCCGCTGATAGTATTGAGACTGTAACTGTAACACCCCGTGTTAATTTAATTCAATAATTAGCCATCGATTTCTAATTTCAAATTATAAATCAAATCCTAACCTTTAACCTTACAAAATCACAATTTTTACAAAACTTTCATTTTGTAAAATTTCTCGACTTCTTTAATACTTTTTAAAATTTTTGATTAATGAAATAAATATTTTAATCTTAGAATTCAAAAGTAGAAATATTTCGAAAAATAGTCAAACGAGCACACATTGACTTTTATCGCTTTTGACGCCTTGAAACTTTTTAAAAGCTGACCAAATTAAGTGAAAAACATTTTAAAACACAAATTAAACATTTTCTTAATCAAATAGTGTAGGAGACTTTTTCCAACCAATTAGAAATTAGGTGTTTCCTAAGTTCTTTTAAAATTAAACTTTAATTACTAACTTTAATATCTAATTCTTTTAACCTATTTTCATAACATCATTTTCATTTATTCTAAGTACAAAATCACCTCATTTTCTTCTTCATTTGGCCGGCCACTTTGCTCTCTTTTTTTCTCTTTATTTTCTTTCATTTTTCACTTAAAACTTCCTAAATAAAAACCCTAAATATTACTCTAATATTACACTAGTGTTCTTAGACATCTTTGGGTATTTGGAGCTTATATTTTACGGTTTTATTTGAAGGTGAAGACGGGTACTTGGGTGAAGACCTAGACTTGGATAATATAGTCGATCCGGACAACCAATAAACTTACCGATTAAGGTGACTAACTATGTCTTATATTATCCTTTTAGTAAATTAATTTGTTTTGTTATTATAATTTTATGAATATGAAAATTATGTTAAATATGTTAAACATCATCTTTATGAACTTGTATGATTATGTGTTGTATAATAAAATGATAATAAGTAAGTAAAAATGATAATAGTTTAGTTGTAGTAATATATTCACATGTGTAGTTAAATTTATTTTGAACATTTTAATTATTGTTCATATGATTTTTGTGTTTGTTTATGTTTTATTTAAGTAGTAAGGTTATATAAATTTTTTGTGAAATATTAAAAATGAGTTTAAAGTGATTAAAATCGAAAATAGAAATATATATATACATATACATTCACAAGGCATTTCTTATTTTTTTTAATATATTTTCACTTTTAATTTTTGTAAATTATATGTAGTGTTAAGTTAGTATAAAATAGATGTACCTATGAAAAAAAAACTAAATTAGGAAAACAAATTATAAATTATTAAAATCGAAATTAGTGTTCTTGAGTTTTATTATGATCTTCACGTGTGTTCATATGATATTCATGTTGATGTTCATCAATATTGTTCACTTTAATTATGTTTTATATTATGTTTGTTATTAATTTGTGTTTATGTTTAGTTATTGTTTTATATATTGTTAGTCATATTATATAAATCAACTTAAAACATTATAAATCATTTAGATTAAAAAGTTAGAAATTTAAAGTGTTGAAAAACACTATTCATAATTATAAATAAAAGTTTTAGTAAATTTCATTTTAGTTTAAATCATTTTAGTATAATTAGGATAATTAAAATATAAAGACTTTAAGCTAAAAACCGATAAAATCGAAAAATGAAAATTTGGAACATCACCTTATTGCTCACGGCATTTCTCATGTTTTTAGGGTTAAAATTTGTTTTATCACTTTTTAGTTTATTGTTAATATAATTTAATTATTAGTTAATAAATTAGATTTAAGAAATTAAAAGAAATAAATCAATTTGACACATATATCATATCACACGACATCACCATTATAAATTGACTAAATTTGACCAAAATGAAATTATCACTAAGTCACTAAAGTTAAATAGTAATTAGAATTGAATTTTAGTATAAACCGATTTAGTTATAAACAAAATATTATAAACCGATAAAAATATGTAACCGTTATAAAAATGAACTAAATCGTGTGTTACTGCCTTTGCTATTTGGACTGTTGATATTGGACATACGGACTAAAATGAATCATCCACGATACTATTATCTTTTAAAATGAAAATCGCTAAATTTAGTTAATAGACGACTAAATTTAACTAAGTCTCATTTTAAAATGAATATCATTATCACTTTTTACAAATTGAACTTAACATTTTTAAAACTAGTATTTTAAAATGAATATCATTATCACTTTTTACAAACCGAACTTCAAAGTTTTTAAAACTAGACTTTTAGAATATTTTCAAAACTCACTAAGTACAAAACGAACTTAACGACTTTGAAACTAGAAATTTATACTTAGAAAATAAAAGGGGTTTGGCTTATTTTCTAAAATATCTTAAGTATAAATACCTAAAATATCTTAAGTATAAAAATACGTATAAATATAAGAATACGTACAAGTATAAGAATACGTATAAGTATAAAAATACGTATAAAATACGAAGTATAAAAATACGAGTACGTATAAAAATACGTATAGAATACGAAGTATAAAAATACGAATACGTATAAAAATCACATTATAAAATACGATGAATAGTGACCGATGAATAGTGTCAAGTGAATAGTGAAAAGTGAATAGTGAAAAGTGAATAGTAAAATACTGAAAATAATTGAAAATTTTACTAAGTATAGAAAAATTTAAAATGAATAAGTAAATGACTTAAAGTGTTTTGAAAAACACTTAAATAAAATTGGACATATTAATGAACGTTTCAATATAGAAACTTTAAAACGTTAATAATTAACAACACTTCAAATAATGAACGAATATGTTATGTGATCATATGAAACCAAATACAAATACTTAAACGTTTGATGATGAGACTAGGAGAGTCTAGAAATATGTGATATGTAATATCAAATAAATAATAAACATTGAGTAAGTTAAATAAAAGGTCAAACGCTTGAGCCTCCGATATGAAAACGTCAATCGTAAGTGAAGTGGGGTTAAGATAGTCTTGTGCGGATACCACTATCTCGGTCTCTGGCTTGGGTCATATCGAATAGTGTGGTTTAAGCCGGCAGCCTTATTGCTTAGTGCATCCTGCCCATGCCGTTACGCCTTAAGTCGTATAGCCAAGGCCGTACAAGATAATGAAAAATTCAACTCTTAGTGGGTCAGGCTTTAGGAAATAGTCGTTTTATCCAGAGTTAAGGTGCTCTATGAATAGCATAGCCTATTCTTAAAGTGGATATTAGTGTATGCATACTAGACTAGGGTTTTATTCCCCTATTTCGCTAAAGTTACCAGGGCCACCGTGACATTATGTACTTATGCGCTTTGCGATTCTGTCTCCTTGCCGTGTTTAGTTCTTAGTGGGCGCGACTCTTGCTTCCGTTCTTACCCAGCGTAAAGATTACTTGACGAGATTGTATCTGAAGTTGAATCATTTGAACACTAGAAGATGAGATGCAAGTACTATAGTATTCGGCGTGGTTTACGAGTCGAGTAAGTCGCTGCACTATGGTAGTGAGATGCAAACGACTAGAGTACAAAGGCCTACTCAGTGGTCAGGCTCGTAAGCAGTATATGTTGTCTGTTGCATGATTAAATGAGAATGAGTGTGTACCATCTTCGAAAACTAAAGACCACAACTTTCTGAATTGAATCGAGTCTACATGAGGAGAATGATAAGATATGTATGTTTGATTGCGACCCGATATCGCCTTGTAATGCCATTGAATTATTGTGATACTATTGCTATGCTATTATGTGTTATTTGCCTTCATAATTGAATATCATGCTTATATGATTTATCGCTTTAAACCGCATGCTTATTATGACTTATATGTCTTTATATGCTATATGTAATAAGCATGTTTATATTTTTATCATAAGGTTATGTTTATAAAGCGATAATATTAAACCAAAATAATTGAAATCGAGGGTAAGTATGAGCATAGCTAGTCACTGTCCGCTCAGCGGGCATCCCCCCATCAGTTTATTGTGCAGGATGATCGTGGACCGGGAGCTGGTTTTTTTGGACGGGGCCACGAGACGTTTTTATGCTTACTTTTGGATGTTTTACGAGAGATTGTAATATATAACCTATACTTTTTTTATTTCCGTATTTAGAGTTGTTTTATTCAACTCTTGAACGATGGTTGTAACATTTGAATTTTTATTGTATAATTAATGACGCTGGTTTAAGACTTAATTAATTTCCGCCTTATTAATTAAAGTCGACTAAAAACCAGGTTATTCTGATTAATTATCAGAGCTGACTCGTGACCGTAACATGAATTGCCTAATGCGATTTATGCTTACCTAACGAGAGACACCTGGGCGAGTTAACATATTAATATGTTAAACCGCAAGACTACTAGGATCAAATAATTAATTAGATTTTTCTTTTATTAGATCACTTAAATAATAACTTGAAATCGCTTTAAAGTGTGAGAATGGGTAGAAACCTTAAGGACCGACCATAGGCTTAGTATTTTGAAATAACGAACTACTTCCCTCAAAATAAAATACACTAACTATCGTATGCTTGCTACTTGCTGAAGTGACTGACTAAAACTAACAACTATCCTCGGATATAAAATCTGAATAATAATTCAACTCCCGAGGATCGAAGCACCGAAGAAGTACCAGGCTGACGCGCGAGGACATCTGTTAAATCATAATTAATCCCATAAAAATACATTCCCTCTCTCCTACCTTTTTCATTCATACCAAGAAAATGTACAAGATACATTTTTAAATCCTAAAACCGATGTGACCAACAATTACATCTCAATGAAATAAAATACCTAACTTCTGTGCTTACTTGCATGACTACTGTCATCACTTCTATTTTCAAATAAATTCTATCAATGTCAAGCATGCTATCTAACACCTTGCAATGCTAATGAGTCTCTTCGCTTTCTAACTCTTGCAGAATGGCTGCTCCACAAATGACTAACGAAGAACGAACAATTCTAGCTGAGGAATCACTAATCCGTATAGCAGAAATAGCCACGGACAACGCAAACCGCCAACATCATCCAAGCGCGTTTGATCGCATTTCCCGTCATCGTCCACCAACATACTCGGGTTCTAATGACCCTATCGATCTCACAAATTGGTTGGAGGAAATGAAGAAACTCATGGATCTGGCTAGAACGCCTCCAGAGGATAGAGTCAACATTGCTGCCTATTACCTAAAGGAAGAGGCAAATGACTGGTGGAACGTGGTCAGGACCAACGAACCTGACATTACGTTCACCTGGTACGAATTTATTGAAAAGATTAAGGGGAAATACTTCGGGTATGAATGATACACGTTATTTATATTCATTTTATGCCCCCGGTTCAGTCACATTTAGCTCGTATTTACTCGTATTTATTATAATTTTAGGAGCTATTTGTTATACTTCTCGATACTGCTGCCTTTATTTACATTTTGCAGGTTTTGGTGGTTTTGAGCCAAAACCCGGGACGAATGGAGCATTTCGAGAATGGTGAAGACGGGACCTAGCTCAAGCTCGCACGGGAGCTCGGGAACACGAGCCAAGACCAAAGACAAAGGCCAAGGATCAAAGGCCTACGAATAATAAAGGCCCAAGAAGCAAGAATGGGCCAAAATAGAGAAGACAAGAGCCGGCCCAGTTTGAGGGGTCAGGCCGGTTGCCAGGCCGGCTGCCGGCCGGCCGGCTGAAGGCCATATTTTGACGGGTTTTGTTTTATTCCGAGATTTAATAATTGGGACACTATATAAAGGTGCCTTAGGTCGTAAATTAGATTCATGCTTTATTTTCCTTAGTTCTCTTAGTTTTAGTTTTACTTTTTCTCTCTTTTACAACACTCAAGTTTAAGTTTAAGTTTAAGTTTAAGTTAAGTTTTCAAGATTGGTTTTCTTGTAATCGTCAGTACTCCGTATTTACTGTTGGAGTATGTGTCCTCCACAATAGTGCGATTACTTAATAAATCTCAATTAAGGAATACATGGGGATAATCCTGAATTATTGTCAATTGATTAACGTAAATCAATAACGGTTGGCTGACTAGAGTTTGACGTTATTGTCGTGAGAACGGCGGTAATCAATTGATCCCTTTAAGTCACACCTATAGGAACGTACTCCAAATATATATGCTAATTAATTGTATGAGATACGATTATATTAGTAACTTGATAAATCGACTAACAGTTAGTCAGTGAATTAATTTAGAGAGAAATCGAGTTGTGAACTCGGATGATTTAATTTTATATCGATAAAATTATTAGAGGAAATGGAAATTAGTGATTAAACGTTAATTCACTAATTGTGTATATTTTACTAATGAGATTAGTAGAAGGTACATTTTTAATATATGTGTAAAGTACATGTATATTAAGGAAGAGTTAAATTGATTTATACTTTATCATATTAGATGATTAAGTGATAAATTATAAGTATTTGTGGGACAAATATTGAAAACAAAATAGACCCATATTAGGGTCAAGTTGGACGTGCAAAGGAGAAGAGAAGGAAGATTCCTTCTTTGTCTTATTTGCCTTGTTTTTACTTGTTGTTGTAAAGCATGCTAGACATAATTATTAACATGCAAAGCATTGCACAAAACAAGAGAAAAACTCTTCCCCATTTCTCTCCTAGGGTGGCCGGCCCACTTAGTGTCTTTGACACACTTTGTGTTTTTTGTTTTGGTTATTAAAACACAAGGACAAGTGAGAGGATTCATTCATGCAAGTTTCTCCTTCTCTCACACAAAACTTTCTCTCTAAAATAAGAAACAAGTTCTTATATTTTACTAAGTGTTAGTATTTATATTATTCACATATTATCAAACATTTGCTAAGTTATTTCTAGATCAAATACTTAGTAATTTTTGGAGTGTTCTTGGGTGCATCTTTTAGGAGGTTTTCTACTTTGAAAACTCGGGTTTTGGAGGATCATCCTACTTACTAGCTCAAGAAACAAAACTAGAAAGGAGTTCTAGTTTTGTGCCCATTTTATCCTTTGAAGAAAGGTATAACATTTCTAAACTTGTAACAAAATGAGTTTGTACTACATAGATCTTGCTAAATCAAATTAGAGTAATTTGATTTACACTAATATTTGATTAGTGAATGGGATCCGATCCCTACAAGTGGTATCAGAGACAAGGCTTGTAGTTACAAATTTATTTTGTTATTTTTGGAGTTTTATGTATTTATTGAGAATAAATGACATAAAATCCGAAAATAGTGTTAAAAATGGTTTTAACACGAGATTTTTATAGCATGCAAATTTTCTGGTCTCATGAACTTACTGGTCAAATTTCGTAATTTTTGGAATTTGTTTGCTAATTAAAATGATTTTTATACAAAACCGAGTCAAAAAGTGTGTTTTTGGCTAAAATAATTTCTATAAATAGTTATAGATCGAATCTGGTCATGAAATTTTTACACAGTGATATTTCATATTTATACTTTCTGCATGTAAATTTTCAAAGTCAGATCTTGAGTTTTGAATATTTAACCAAATTTTTGTTTAAAATCGGTATGATATGCATTTTATGTCCAAAAATATAGTAAACGTTGTTTTCTGGACATGAAATTTATACCAATATTTTTATACATTATGAGGATTCTTTCGTATAAATTTGGGTTTTTTCCTCACTGTTTTAGACGTTTTCTTGATTTTGTGAGATAAAATCGATGAAATCGTATGTTATTTATTATAAAATAATTCGTAAATTTTTCTGACCAAACTTTTACTTTTCTGATATTTTGGAAGTGTTCCAGAATATACAAAATTTTGTCAAAATGAAAATGATTTTATTTTATTTTATTTTGATTTTATAAAGCTTTATTCATAAATAGTTATGATTAAAGTACTTCTAATTAGCAAATGACCATGTTTATGAACTAAAATCACCATAAGTTAGTATAAACTAATGTTGGGTGTTCTAAAATCAGTTTAGAAGTTTTAGTTCAAGCTTAAAAGGTGTTTTAAGCATTATTGATTAATATGAGATTAATCGATTAAAAGTGAGATCGGTTTGAAACGATTAAATGCGATTATTGTTTAAGGCGATTTTGGCATGTTTTTATTTATAAGCTTTACATTATGCATGTTTGGATGAATGTTTATTGTTGAATGAATGTTTATTCTTACTAGTATGGCCATAGTTTGTTATATTTTTACCGATATTGCCCGTAATGAAAGGGAATATCGTGTGGTTTGTAATTAAATGCGATCTCGTATCGCCGGTTTGTAATTTAATAGTTAATTTCATTTATAAATGTATAATAGGGTTGCTATGTATTCATTTGTAAATTTATACTTGTAACTATTTGTAAATCGAAGACCGGTGATGGAGATTGACATGGAGCCTTAGAAGTGTTCTAAAGCTAGCAAGGAGGAGCTTGGATGAGATCCATATGAAGAGGGACCAAAGGAGTTGGTTTCCAATTTGTAACTCCTTGTATTTTTAATTACTTTTAGGTGGCCATACTAGGTTTATGCTTGCTTGCTTTATCATGCTTGTTTGTTTGCTTATTTTCCGCACACATGCCAAAATCGCCATGCATGCCACGATATCCCACTATGATTGTCGATTTAAGTCACGATTCCTAAATTAGTTCACTTATAAAGAATTTTAATGACTAAAATTGACAATATCACCCACATTATTTATCAAAATGAATTGAGATTAAGCCTTTCCAAATGTAGCGACTATGAACCCCATGTTCGTGAGGACCTCATGACGTGGAACCTTGTTACCATGGGTAAGTAGTGGGAGGAAGTCCCGTGCTAATTTGGTTTGAACTCAACCAAATAAGAGTTATTTGGGGCTTAAGGATGCATTTTATAGAAAATCATCAACCAAGCATTCTAGTGTAGAATTAGTCAAGTGTTGACTTATCGTTTTTATATAAAAGGAAACATGAGATGTCTAATTTTATATGAAAAACGAGTCTTGGAATCATTTATATAATTTCGTGGGAGATCATTATATAAATGGACATTTGTTTTAAAACCGTTTTAGCAAATGTCATTAATGAACTATGAATGTTTATATATTTCCTCATATTTGTTGTAGAATTATTTATTTGAAATCGCAATGACAACTTCAACTCCCGCACCCATTTTGGGTATATATTCATGGTTGAGAACCGTGATGGATAAGTGTATCCTAAAGGATGACGGAAGCAACTTTGTCGAATGAGATTCGACTACAAGGGGCGCCGCTCAATCCGACAATGTGCTTAAAGACCTTACCGAATAACCTCCCACCGAACCCGGACTTGGGGCCACCGTGGCGGCGCAAGCCGCGTACGATGAGCACCTAAAGGCTGACAATGACGTTAAAAGTGTTTTGATTTGGTCAATGTCACCTTCTCTCAAACTTAACCGCTACTCATAAAAGTGCATATGAGATATTCACTAGAGTAGCGATGATGTGCTTTAACACAAAGAGCATGAAAGTGAATGAGATTGAGAGAAAAGATGTTCTTTCAATGAGATTGAAGAGCATAAACATTAGGGTCATGAATGGGAAGGGAGCTTATAAAGCTCGGTTCAAGGAAGATAAGGGTAAAGGGGAAGGCTATTGAGAATAGCAAGCCCAAACCCGGTCGTTGAAAGTGCAATTGTCCCAAATTCTTGAAGGAAAAAGAACGATGGATGTGCGACATCCAAGGATTATGTTCCTTCTAGACTTTATATGATTGACATAAGTAATGCTTGCATTTCTACATGGGTATGAGATACCGGATGTGGATCTCACCTTTGCAATCACTTGCAAGGGATGAGAAACGTGCGAGCACTAGCCAAGGGTGATGTAGATCTTCGCATGGGCAATGGAGCTAGAGTAGCGGCCATTTCCATGAAAATTTTTGTACTCACTCTAGCTAGTGGTTTAGAGTTGTACTTGAATAACTGTTATTTTGTACCAACTCTAACCAAAAACATTATCTCCGTCTCCGTGTTTGATACGGAAGGCTTTTATGATTAAGAACAATCGACGTACTTTTTCATTTAATGAAATGGTTTATGGTGAAACCATTTCAATTGGAGGTATTTATGTTTTAAATGATGTCAATGATGTTGATCATATAGAGAACAAGAGGCTCAAAACGAATGAATCAAACAAATCCTACCTTGGCATTGTCGTTTAGGTCACATAAACGATAGGCGCAAAGAGACTGGTTGAGGCCAATGTTCTCAAACCATTTGATTACAAATCATATGGTACGTGCGAGGCTTGCCTTTTAAGGCAAAATGACTCGTGCACCCTTTAGTGGTAAAGGGACACGAGCAAGTGAAGTTTTTAGGACTCATACATATTGATGTGTGTGACCCATTAAACATCACCGCTAAAGGAGGACATCATTACATCATTACCTTTACCAATGACTTAAGTAGATATGGTTATGTCTACTTAATAAGGTATAAGAGTGATGCTCTTGAGAAATTTAAAGAATTTCAAAAATGAGGTTGAGAACCAATTGGATGATAAAAGATAGAAGCACTACGATCGGATCGTGGTGGCGAATATCTAAGTAATGAGTTTGATTCACATCTTAAGAATTGTGATAGAGTATCACAAATTGACTTCTCCGGGCACACCACTGTTGAATGGTGTTGCAGAAAGGAGAAACCGAACCTTGCTAGATATGGTTCGGTCTACGATGAGTCAAAGTGAGCTTCCTGGATCGATTTGGGGCTTTACGCTATCGTTTGCTGTTTTCTCACTAAAATCGAAGTCCGACTAAAGCGGCTCCATATGAGATATGGACGGGAAAGGTTCCCTATTTGTAGGTTTTCCTAAGGAAACGTGTGGATTTTACTTCTACAACCCTCACGAGAACAAAGAGTTTGTGGCTCGTGATGCTGTCTTTCTAGGAAATGAATACATTTCTAGAAGACAGAGTGGGAGAAAATTTGAACTTAATGGAGTTCAAGAGCCACAAACCAAAGCGTAAAAATGAGGAAACGGTTCCCTCATCTTCTAACACGGTTGTAATCCCTAGGAGGTCAGGTATAATTAGTCATCAACCTGATACTACCTCGGTAACATCGAGGAGGAGGGTGATTTGTTGTTATTCGAAAGCAACGAACCCTCAACCTACAAGGCGGCTATTAGTAGTCCTAACTCCGAACAATGGCTTGGGGCCATAAAATCCGAAATGGATTCTATGTACGAGAACCAAGTTTGGGACTTGGTAGATTTACCTGAAGGAGTGAGACCCCTTCAGTGTAAATGGATATTCAAAATCAAACTCGGCATAGATAAACATATTGATGTTTACTAAGCTAGATTGGTGGCAAAGGGCTTTGCACCGGTTGCTATGCTTCGATCCATAAGGATAATCTTAGCGGTTGCCGCATTTCATGAATATGAAATATGGCAAATGGATGTAAAAACCGCCTTCTTGAATGAGATTCTAGAAGAGAAAGTGTACATGACACAACCTAAAGGTTTTGTAGATACATCTAACCCTAAGAAAGTATGCAAGCTTAGGAGATCCATTCATGGTCTTAAGCAAGCATCAAGGAGTTGGAATCACAGATTCGATCATGTTATCAAACAACATGGATTCGCTCGTAAAGTCGAGGAACCTTGTTTGTACATGAAGTTTAGTGGGAGTAAAGTAACCTTCCTTGTTTTGTATGTGGATGACATACTACTAATTGGAAATGATGTTCCAAGTTTAAATTCGGTAAAGGTGGAATTAGGAAACCATTTCCAAATGAAGGACTTGGGAGAGGCACAACGCATCTTGGGTATCCGGATCTATAGAGATAGATCCAAGAGGATACTAGCATTGAGTCAAGAAGCTTATATCGATAAGATTCTTGATAGGTTCAATATGAAAGACTCCAAGAGAGGCTTTCTTCCGATGAGTGTAGGAATAACATTGAAGAAATCTCAATGTCCTACGACTCCTGCGGAAATTGAACGCATGAAATTGATCCCTTATGCTTCATTTGTAAGATCAATCATGTATGCTATGATGTGCACTCATCCCGATGTCGCTTTAAACTTTGAGCATGACGAGCCGGTATCAAGCTAATCCCGGTGAGAGTCACTGGATAGCTGTAAAGAACATCCTTAAGTACTTGAGAAGAACTAAGGATTCGTTTCTAATGTTTGGAGGAGAAATTGAGCTACGTGTAAAGGGTTACACGGATGCAAGTTTCCAAACCGATGGGGATGATTTGAAATCCCAATATGGCTATGTCTTTATGGGGGTGCAATTTGCTGAAAAAGTTTCAAGCAAAGTGTCACTGCGGATTCTACAACAGAAGCTGAATTTTTGGCAGCTTCGGAAGCTGCTAAAGAAGCTGTATGGATTCGGCAGTTCTTGGATGGACTAAGGGTAGTCCCTAGTGCCGTAGATCCAATCACTATTTATTGAGATAATAGTAGGGCTATCTTTCGAGCAAAGGACCCCAAGTCTAGTAATAAGTCTAGACACGTTTTGAGGAAATGCCATGTTATAAGAGATAATGTGGAAATGAAGGAAATGGATATTTGTAAGGTTGGGACAGACGATGAGATCGCTGATCCTCTAACCAAGCCTCTTTCGAGGACTAAGCATGATGCTCACACCGCCTCTATGGGGTTGAGGCGTATGCCAGATTTCCTTTAGTTTTGAGATATGTAATGGATAAAGTATCCTATTACATATATGAAAATAACATTCATTGTTTAGAGTATATATTTACTCTTTTAAGTCATTATGAATGCATACTTTGTTTATCCGAATAGTTGTGTGACAACATTGAACATATTCAAGTGAACGGTATAAACTAAGTATTTGGTCCCTAGTCTCCCATATGAGGTGACGTCTCGGAGAGACTAGATTGCAAGTCGTTCGATGGTGGGTTCAACACCATGGGGTCATAGTGATGACTGCTCGTTTGCATAGACAGACTGTGTAACACTCTGTCGGACAGTGACGCTTATAGAATTCTTTTTCAATGAGATTGAAACCTGGTCGTGGTGGGAATTCTATAGTATTCCTTTAGTCGATTCTTTGGTGAACCGATTATGCAGTCGGTGCGGTCCGAGTGACTTTCATTTTGTCCTAAGCCATGCCGTGAAAGGGGGTTATAAGGGCATCTTTGGGGTCATGGTGATCTGCATTATACAGTACAATCGAGTGGAAGGGAAATGTCCACCCTTGTCGGGGTAAAACATCTTTGGGCCACTCGAGGAGTAGTCGCTGAAAATGCGTGGCCACGCTCGGTAAGAATCTACGGTAGATTCCCCGGTCAGACAGCTACTCTCCTTATCGAGGAAACCACTCATGATATATATATCTTTTGAATGCAAGTACGACCTGTAAGACACCTTGCATTGAGTGGGAGATGTGAAACGGACATGAGAATTGGTAATGCACAACTTGTCTCGGACAAGTGGGAGATTGTTGGAGTATGTGTCCTCCACAATAGTGCGATTACTTAATAAATCTCAATTAAGGAATACATGGGGATAATCCTGAATTATTGTCAATTGATTAACGTAAATCAATAACGGTTGGCTGACTAGAGTTTGACGTTATTGTCGTGAGAACGGCGGTAATCAATTGATCCCTTTAAGTCACACCTATAGGAACGTACTCCAAATATATATGCTAATTAATTGTATGAGATACGATTATATTAGTAACTTGATAAATCGACTAACAGTTAGTCAGTGAATTAATTTAGAGAGAAATCGAGTTGTGAACTCGGATGATTTAATTTTATATCGATAAAATTATTAGAGGAAATGGAAATTAGTGATTAAACGTTAATTCACTAATTGTGTATATTTTACTAATGAGATTAGTAGAAGGTACATTTTTAATATATGTGTAAAGTACATGTATATTAAGGAAGAGTTAAATTGATTTATACTTTATCATATTAGATGATTAAGTGATAAATTATAAGTATTTGTGGGACAAATATTGAAAACAAAATAGACCCATATTAGGGTCAAGTTGGACGTGCAAAGGAGAAGAGAAGGAAGATTCCTTCTTTGTCTTATTTGCCTTGTTTTTACTTGTTGTTGTAAAGCATGCTAGACATAATTATTAACATGCAAAGCATTGCACAAAACAAGAGAAAAACTCTTCCCCATTTCTCTCCTAGGGTGGCCGGCCCACTTAGTGTCTTTGACACACTTTGTGTTTTTTGTTTTGGTTATTAAAACACAAGGACAAGTGAGAGGATTCATTCATGCAAGTTTCTCCTTCTCTCACACAAAACTTTCTCTCTAAAATAAGAAACAAGTTCTTATATTTTACTAAGTGTTAGTATTTATATTATTCACATATTATCAAACATTTGCTAAGTTATTTCTAGATCAAATACTTAGTAATTTTTGGAGTGTTCTTGGGTGCATCTTTTAGGAGGTTTTCTACTTTGAAAACTCGGGTTTTGGAGGATCATCCTACTTACTAGCTCAAGAAACAAAACTAGAAAGGAGTTCTAGTTTTGTGCCCATTTTATCCTTTGAAGAAAGGTATAACATTTCTAAACTTGTAACAAAATGAGTTTGTACTACATAGATCTTGCTAAATCAAATTAGAGTAATTTGATTTACACTAATATTTGATTAGTGAATGGGATCCGATCCCTACATTTACTCCAGGTTTATTCTATTTACTTTATTTGTTCAAATATGTCTTCTATTATGATTATTGTTGTTATTGCCCTTATCATGAGTAGCTAAATTCCTATTAGGGTTTAGGGGGATTTGTGACAATCGGTTTGGGAACATGTTTTAGGATTAAATTGGTTGAATAAATTTGTGAACTTGATTTCCTTCTACGCGTTTTATTATCAATTGAATTTAGGGACGCCTTTATTGAATTGAACTTAGGTTGTTTCAGTTTAAGATCGAAAGCCTAATTGAAACTAGACTTACGCGAGATTGAAAAGTTGAATTTAGTAAGTTGCGAGAGCCCGCTAAATTTGCTTAAGGCTAAAATTGACTCGAGAGAGCGTTTTATAAACCTAGTCATTTGCACAGTTTAACTCTTCCGTCTTATGAACTTGCGTTCCTGAATCATTGTCATATATGAACCCGATGCCCTAATCTTTCCCTTATTATAATCTTATTCTTCTGCTTTGTTGCCTGCTTTAGTTATTAGCTTAATCAAACCCACTTTTCACATCTTGAGTTAGACCTGTCATTGCCGACTTTAACTTAGAACTACTCCGTTTCTCTGTGGATACGATCCTGCTTGCCGCTTGCTATTGTTAGTTGCTTGTTAGGTTTATTTTGATCTCAGCGATACGACTTAGCTGTGTCAATTTTGGCGCCTTGCCGGGGAAACGGCTTAGTTAGTTTTAGTTTTTGTTAGTCTTACAGGTTTTTCTCCTTTGTTTCAAGGAACTTAGTTCCTTGAGACCGTTTCTTATCGTTTTCTTGTAGTTTTGTTTATGCACAGGTCACCTACAGGTTTAGTTCCATTTGAGCCTGAACCTGAGCGAGCTTTTCACAGACTACGTAAGGAAGCGAGAAAGTTACTTGATCTTGATTTCGAGGAAGCGTCGCATTCGGAGTCTAGTGCAGCGCAATCGTCCTACGAAGAGGACACACCTCCTATTACTCCAACTTGTTCTCCACCACGCGTGACTATGCCGAAATTATATAGTCACTCGCTTCCGAAGCCCGAGGCGATCCCGCAAGGTTTCACAATACCAAATACGGTCCAGGGTAATTTTGAGATTCGCCCCGCCTTTCTTACTTTGGTGGAGCGTAATCAATTCGGCGGCAATCCTACGGAGGATCCCGGGAAACACATGCAGGTTTTTACGGACTACTGCTCGACGATTAAGCAGAATGGGATCACTCAAAACCAGATTAGGGAGATGCTATTCCCTTTTTCTCTACGTGATCGAGCGCGGGACTGGATCACTGATTTAGACAAGATTGCTGCGGGTATAACGGATTGGCCAAGTCTAGCTCTTGCTTTCTATCGCAAGTTCTATCCTCCAGAGCGGACTAACCAACTCCGTAGTCAGATTCAGGGGTTCCAACAGAATTTTGATGAGACGTTTGCTGAGGCGTGGGACCGTTATAAACGGTTGATCCGAGAGTGTCCACATCACGGGTTGGGAGATTGGTTGATCATTATGACTTTTTATAATGGTTTGTATGCAGAGAGTAGAGCTATTCTTGACTCAGCTGCTGGAGGTCGGTTCGCTAATAATACCGACGATGATAAAGCGTGGCAAACGATCGAGGAGATGGCTGTTCATTCGGCTCAGTTCGGGAAGCCGAGGGGTAATTCACGGTCCGCACACAACGACCGTGGAAATGAGAGCATGAACGCCGTTATGAGTCAACTTTCTGAGCTGAATAGGAAGTTTGATGCTATGCAGGGGAGTTCGTCGAGTGCCCATGTAAATGCTGTTGCAGGGCACGATTCAGGTTATACTACGGGGTATGTTGCACCCCAGGAGCAGGTTTACGCTTATCAAAACCTGCCGTACCAGAATCAGCCGGGTTACGATCGGTCACTATTATCCTACCGCAACAACAACATACTTAACCCGACTCCCCAACCTCCTCAAACTACCCCTTACCAACCACCTTACAAAAATCAACCCATCCCACCTAACTACCAAAAACCCATCTACACACCACCACCACCCCCACCACAAGTACCCGATCCTATGGCCGAAATGAAGGCCATGATGTTGCAGATGTCGCAGGTGACTATGGCCGTGCAAAAGTCACAAGAGATGATGATGCAACAAATGCAAAAGGATGGGCAAGCTAAGGACGCTGCAATTAAGCTGTTGGAAAATCAAGTGGCTCAATTGGCCGCTTCGCAAGCGTCACGGCAACCGGGTACCCTTCCGCCTCAAGGTAACCCTCCTAGAGCTCCGCATGACACCGCGTGCGCCATTACATTGAGAAGTGGGGCTATGTACGGTGACCCCATGAATTTGGAGGAAGAGGAGAAGGATGAGGGTCAAGACACGGTGAAACCGTGTAATTACAGGCCACAATGGTCGGCCGGCGGCCGGCCGTCCAACCGGACTCAGAGTCGCGAGGGAAGAATGTTTTGGGTGATAATTTTGGTATTCCTGCTGCTCCAACACCCCCGATTCAGATTAAGCTTCCGTTTCCTGGTCGTCAACGAGGTGCCGAGCCCGAGGCTAAGTTCAGGAAGTTCGTCGACGTCATCAAGGCCCTTCAGGTAAATGTTCCTTTTATCGACCTTGTGACTCAGATACCTGCGTACGCTAAGTTCTTGAAAGATGTTTTAGCTCGTAAGCGTACGTTAGACGACGTGTCGACCGTGGCCTTTGTGGGGGAAGCTAGTACTAGGCTGCAGGGTAGTAAGCCTCCTAAGCTTAGCGATCCTGGTACATTCTCTATTCCCTGTTCCATTGGTAGGTTTGTGGTTCGTAATGCTTTATGTGACCTAGGAGCGGCGTCGGTGTCCTCCCTACCCTCTGTGACGTAAAATGAATTTGTCGACTTTAGAACCCACTAGCATTACCTTGCGGATGGTCGACCGCTCAAGTCAGCGTCCCTTGGGAATCCTACACGACGTCCCTGTACAGGTTGGAAAGTTCTTTATCCCTGTCGACTTTGTAGTAGTTGATATGCCCGAGGATGCCCATATTCCTATTATATTGGGGAGACCCTTCCTGCACACTACTGGTGCAGTTATAGATGTGGGTAGCAAGACGATAGCATTTAAGGTGGGGGGTGAAAAGCTCACGTTTGCACATTCTGATACCCCGCGGTCCCCTATGCGTCTCAAGTCGGTTTGTTCTATTGACTCTGTACCTCCGTCTCACACTACTGGAGACACTTTGGAGGTTTTGCATGTCTCTTCTCTTTTTGCAGGTTCTTCACAGGATAGCTGCAAGGATGGTTTGGGGGAGAGGAAGCTGCTGAAAGCTGACGTCTACGACGCGAGTGATGGGGATAGAGGGCCTACAGTTGAGCCATTTCATGATCGAGGGCCCACACTAATGGATTATGCTGCGCTGCCTCGCGGAGGAGAAGTTTTATGGCGATCGTCTGCTATTTCGCCGAGTGAAGCTGTTGCTAATGGCCAAAGACCTTGGCCTGCTTATATTTGATCTTTGAAGCCTAGAAGAGTCGTGCGGGACTATAAACCAGCGCTTCCGGGAGGCAACCCGATGACGTTGTATTTTAATTTAGCACTTGTACTTTGTTTGGTTTGATTTTCATGACTTTTGGTTTTATTGAGCGCGCGAGGACGAGGGTATTATATTTTGTGTTTTTTAGCGCGCAGGCACTTATGGCCTTTTGGGTCCCTTTTATGTTGAAAACGCACACGAGAAGGCCTCCCAGCCGGCCAACCGGCTGCCGGGCCAGGACAGGAGCCGTAGCTGAAATTTGGAAATTGAAGAAAAATCGAAAAAATCACGTCAGGTAGCCTAAGCCGGCCGGCCGGCTGCCGGTCCCAGACCGGCTGGCTCACCCTGCTTCATTTTCTAGCTTCGTTTCTTGTTTCCTCGTGTTATCTGCCGAAGCACTTCGTTTTTGGACTGATTTGGACGCATATATGTGGATTTTAGCCGCACTCCACGCTTCGCTTCGGTTTGGGGGAGCTCCGAACTTATCATGTGAGCACTCTATACCCCACTTTTACCCTCCTTTCTAGTATTTACTTTCCTTACCCCTGTTGATTTGTGTCTTCCTCTGCTTGTGTGGTTATGCTGTTTTCCACATTGCGGACAATGTGTGATTTGGTTTGGGGGAGGGAAGCTCTTTCGCGCTTTGCATTTTCATTTTTGTGTGCTTTTATTATAAAAACCCAAAAAAATCGAAAAAAATCAAAAAAATTACAAAAATACGAGTCTTTTTGGTCTGCTTTGTCCCGCTTTATCTAGTTTGGAGAATTGATTAGTGCACTTATTTTGATCTTTAGTATCTCCGAGTCGACTTTCTATCGCCTTAGCTTGCACGATTGGTTTGTTTCCTATTAATAGATTGCGCGCCTTAACACTAGCCCACTTGTATTTGCTTAATTCTTTTCGCTTTTCGCTTGTTTACTTTCGACTTTGACATTCTTGCGAGGCAAATGGTTTGTGGAACGCTGGTTTATTGGTTAGTGGTTCGATTGGAAGGATCTTATATATGTTGGAGCAATGCTTCGATGCTCTCGGAGGGGACTCATTGATTTGAGTAACCACAGTGGCCATGAATTTGGTTGCGAGCGAGAGTATGAGCAATGACGTAACCCTTAAGGAAATATGTGTACCCGAGCGCGATTTTTACCGAGTGAACGTCAAGCTAAACGGTATTACATACGAGGGATGCTCCACATTTGCGAAAAGAAAACAAAAGAATATACAGAAAAGAAAAAAAAAAAGGAAATGATTTGGAAAGATTGGATGTTGGTTAGCGGTGCGATCGGTTGGCCTTGCTTGAATTGATTTGTCGTTAGTTTTACTTTGCGAAAGCGTTAGAGGCCAGTAGTATAATGTGGCGTGAACGGTTGAGACCTGTGCTCTATTTTCGGTGAAATAAACTTTGGTTGTATTGTTTTATGCGCATAGGTCGTCCACTTTGAGATACTAGCGTGATTAGTTCGTGTACTTTGATTTTCTCCGATGCTGTTTGCTTGAGGACAAGCAAAGGTTTGGTTTGGGGGAGTTTGATACACGTTATTTATATTCATTTTATGCCCCCGGTTCAGTCACATTTAGCTCGTATTTACTCGTATTTATTATGATTTTAGGAGCTATTTGTTATACTTCTCGATACTGCTGCCTTTATTTACATTTTGCAGGTTTTGGTGGTTTTGAGCCAAAACCCGGGACGAATGGAGCATTTCGAGAATGGTGAAGACGGGACCTAGCTCAAGCTCGCACGGGAGCTCGGGAACACGAGCCAAGACCAAAGACAAAGGCCAAGGATCAAAGGCCTACGAATAATAAAGGCCCAAGAAGCAAGAATGGGCCAAAATAGAGAAGACAAGAGCCGGCCCAGTTTGAGGGGTCGTCGGTTGCTGCCAGTTTGGCCACTACCACTGGCAATCAAGGCCATATTTTGACGGGTTTTGTTTTATTCCGAGATTTAATAATTGGGACACTATATAAAGGTGCCTTAGGTCGTAAATTAGATTCATGCTTTATTTTCCTTAGTTCTCTTAGTTTTAGTTTTACTTTTTCTCTCTTTTACAACACTCAAGTTTAAGTTTAAGTTTAAGTTAAGTTTTCAAGATTGGTTTTCTTGTAATCGTCAGTACTCCGTATTTACTCCTGGTTTATTCTATTTACTTTATTTGTTCAAATATGTCTTCTATTATGATTATTGTTGTTATTGCCCTTATCATGAGTAGCTAAATTCCTATTAGGGTTTAGGGGGATTTGTGACAATCGGTTTGGGAACATGTTTTAGGATTAAATTGGTTGAATAAATTTGTGAACTTGATTTCCTTCTACGCGTTTTATTATCAATTGAATTTAGGGACGCCTTTATTGAATTGAACTTAGGTTGTTTCAGTTTAAGATCGAAAGCCTAACTGAAACTAGACTTACGCGAGATTGATAAGTTGAATTTAGTAAGTTGCGAGAGCCCGCTAAATTTGCTTAAGGCTAAAATTGACTCGAGAGAGCGTTTTATAAACCTAGTCATTTGCACAGTTTAACTCTTCCGTCTTATGAACTTGCGTTCCTGAATCATTGTCATATATGAACCCGATGCCCTAATCTTTCCCTTATTATAATCTTATTCTTCTGCTTTGTTGCCTGCTTTAGTTATTAGCTTAATCAAACCCACTTTTCACATCTTGAGTTAGACCTGTCATTGCCGACTTTAACTTAGAACTACTCCGTTTCTCTGTGGATACGATCCTGCTTGCCGCTTGCTATTGTTAGTTGCTTGTTAGGTTTATTTTGATCTCAGCGATACGACTTAGCTGTGTCAATGAACTCCGATGCCAGAAAGAGGAGCAGTTCATAAGTCTCAAGATGGGAGACATGACACTCCAAGAGTACACAAAGGAATTTCAAAAGCTGGCCAAATTTGGGACTACTGTTGCTCCCAACGAGAAGGCTATGACTCAAAGGTATCTACGCAACATGTCCAATAGTATGCGTACCTACATGAGCACGGCCACCTACACTACTGTCGCTGCAGCGTATGAACGCGCGTGTAGTGTGTGGGCTGCCTTGGAGTTGGAAAAGGCTGAGGAGAAGCAGAAGAAGAAGACGTTTGTACCTCCCGTATCACAGTCGAGCTTCATTCAGAAGCCAAACTACCAACGCCCTAATCAGCAGAGGCCAAACTTCCAGAGGCCTGCATTCCAAAACAGGGTTCCTGCTGGGAACAATGAGAGAGCCATGGTTGCAGGAAGGGCTCCTCAACCTAGAGCATTACCGGGAAATTGTCGTATGTGTCACAAGGCACCACATGAGGGTAGGCAGTGCAACGGTCAGCCGATTACCTGCTACAAATGCAAGAAGGTTGGGCACAAGGCAAGCGTATGCCCTAATAACCTGAACACGGCGCCGATTGCGGGTGTACCACAATCTGTTGTGGTACAAGGTCGAGTTTATGTCCTCACAGAAGCTGAGGCAGAGGAATCACCTGAGGCCGACGTCATTACTGGTATATTTCTTGTAAACTCTGTGAACACTATGGTTTTGTTTGACACTGGGGCATCATTGTCCTTTATATCTTCTAAATTTGTCTCTAAAGCTAATCTCACAAAATTTGAATCAATCAATGCAAACATTTCTCTACCTAATGGTAAAATTCTCAAATGTTCCAAAATATTCAAAGAAACTCCAATCACCATTCACAAGACAATTTTTCCTTCCGACCTTATTCTTTTCGACATGCCGGAGTTCGACGTCATACTTGGTATTGATTGGTTGGCTAAACACCATGCAATATTCGAATGCCGAGATCGGAAAATTCGCTTGAAGCATCCTACGGGGACTAGAGTCACGTATCAGAACACTTCGCCAATTAAGGGGGCGAAAATCATATCTATGCTGCAACTACAACGGTTAGAAAGAAAAGGGCATCAAGTGTACCTATGCAGCATCAGCGAAGTAAAGGAGAGCGTGAACATTGAAGATATTCACGTAGTACGGGAATTTCCTGATGTTTTCCCAGACGACTTACCAGGCTTGCCACCTGCTCGTGACGTTGAATTCTCTATCGACCTTGTGCCAGGCACGGCTCCAATCTCAAAGGCACCTTAGAGGATGGCACCAGTGGAGCTACAAGAGCTGAAGAAACAACTAGAAGAAATGATTGAAAAGGGTTTCATACGACCAAGTGTCTCGCCTTGGGGAGCACCGGTTCTCTTCGTGAAAAAGAAGGATGGCAGTATGAGACTCTGCATCGACTACATGGAGTTAAACAAGGTGACCATTAAGAACCGCTACCCTTTACCCAGAATCGACGATCTCTTTGATCAACTGAAGGGCGCGGGAGTGTTTTCTAAGATCGACTTGAGGTCAGGTTATCATCAGATTGCGGTAAGGGAACAGGACATCCAGAAGACTGCTTTCAGAAGCAGATATGGTCATTACGAGTTTAAGGTCATGCCGTTCGGTTTGACAAACGCTCCAGCAGTGTTCATGGATCAAATGAACAGGACCTTCCACGAGTATCTAGACATTTGCGTGGTTGTATTCATTGACGATATCCTAATCTACTCAAAGACTGGAGCAGAACACGAGGAACATCTCCGAATCATCCTGGGAATACTGAGGAAATATAAGTGGTATGCTAAATTTTCCAAGTGCGAGTTTTGGCTCGAGAAAGTTGCGTTCCTAGGTCACGTCATCTCGAAGGACGGAGTGATGGTAGATCCTGCAAAGATCGACGCAGTGAAAGAATGGAAGCCTCCCATAAATATAACTGAGATACGCAGCTTCCTAGGTTTGGCAGGATACTACAGAAGATTCGTCCCAGACTTCTCTAAGGTAGCACGACCGATGACCAAGTTACTACAGAAGGAGTCCAAGTTCATATGGAGCGAGGAATGTGAGAATGCATTCCAAGAACTCAAGACAAGGCTGACCACAGCGCCAGTCTTAGCTCTTCCTATGGATGGAGACGAGTATGAAGTCTACAGTGACGCCTCACTGAATGGCCTGGGTTGCGTACTGATGCAACAAGGAAAGGTCATTGCTTATGCGTCAAGGCAGTTAAAGGTTCATGAACGAAACTACCCAACTCATGACCTTGAATTAGCAGCCGTGGTGTTTGCTTTGAAAATCTGGCGTCATTACCTCTACGGAGTGAGTATCAAGTTCTATACAGACCACAAGAGCCTGAAATATATCTTCACACAGAAGGAACTCAACATGAGACAACGCCGGTGGTTAGAACTGATCAAGGACTATAAGATTGAACTACTGTACCACGAGGGTAAGGCGAACGTCGTTGCTGACGCTCTGAGTAGAAAGACTACGCATACCCTTAGCAACATTTGGGAGATTCCGGCTGGTATTGTCAGAGACTTCAAGAGAATGAACTTAGAGTTGGTTCAGTCTGACGATGCTGATTTGAACGCAATGATCGCAGAGCCGGAGTTATATCACGAGGTAAGAGCTCTACAATGGGAAGATGAAGAGCTCGTTAAGATCAGATGGGAAATTCCTTCAGGAAACCGAGAAGGGTTTGAGATTAAACCTGACGGGAGTTTAAGATTCAAAGAAAGGTGGTGTGTGCCCGACGTACCGGTGCTAAAGAGAAAGATCCTTGACGAGGCACATAGTACACGATACTCCATACATCCAGGATCCGATAAAATGTACCAAGACTTAAAGCTGAAGTTTTGGTGGGTCCGAATGAAAGCAGAGATTGCTGATTACGTTGCGAAATGCTTAATCTGCCAAAAGGTGAAGTTTGAACATCAACGACCTGGGGGACTACGACAACCTTTGGACATTCCTTTGGGGAAATGGGACTCCATCTCCATGGATTTTATAACAGGTTTGCCAAGAACTCACCGAAGCAATAATGCGATTTGGGTAATAGTGGACCGCTTGACCAAATCGGCCCACTTTCTACCAATCAAAGACACTTGGAGCCTTGAAGAGCTAGCTAAGGCTTATGAGAAGGAGGTGATTCGACTACACGGTGTACCGCTAGACATCATCTCGGACAGGGATCCGAGATTCACCTCTCACTTTTGGGACAAACTCCAGGCAGCATTGGGAAGCCAACTGAAGATGAGCACCGCTTTCCACCCTGCAACTGATGGTCAAACTGAGCGAACTATCCAAACGGTTGAAGACATGCTCAGGGCATATGCTTTAGAATTCAACGAGAACTGGGAGAAAAGCCTACCTTTGATTGAATTCTCCTACAACAATAGCTTCCATGCTAGTTTGGGTTGTGCACCATTCGAGGCACTCTACGGGAGGAAGTGTCGTAGCCCAGTCTGTTGGGACGACGCTAGTGATAACGTGGGTACTGGGCCAGAGGTTATTCAGGACCAGATCGAACACATCAAAATAATTCGTGAACGCCTGCAAGCGGCACAAGACCGCCAGAAGATGTATGCTAACAAGCATCGCCGACCTATTGAGTTCGAAGTCGGTGATCATGTATTCTTGAAAGTATCACCCATGAAAGGGGTTCGACGTTTCGGTTTGAAAGGAAAGCTAAGCCCTAAGTACGTTGGACCATACGAAGTACTTGAAAGGATTGGTGAGGTAGCTTATCGTCTAGCACTACCCCCCAACCTCTTCAAGGTCCACAACGTGTTCCACGTTTCTCAACTGAGGAGATACAGAAGTGACCCATGTCATATCATTACGCCTGATGTGATCGCTGTTGAGCCAAACCTGCTATACTCCGAGAGACCAGTCAAGATTCTAGCACGAGAAACCAAAGTGCTGAGGCGGAAGACGGTTCCCTTAGTGAATGTGCTATGGAAGGGTCAATTGACCGAACAAGCAACTTGGGAGACCGAGACCTCTATGAAGGAAAAATATCCCGAGCTGTTTATCTCAGGTGAAAATCCTATACTTCATTCAAGTTTCGGGACGAAACTTTTCTAAGGGGGGAGGTTTGTAACACCCCGTGTTAATTTAATTCAATAATTAGCCATCGATTTCTAATTTCAAATTATAAATCAAATCCTAACCTTTAACCTTACAAAATAACAATTTTTACAAAACTTTCATTTTGTAAAATTTCTCGACTTCTTTAATACTTTTTAAAATTTTTGAATAATGAAATAAATATTTTAATCTTAGAATTCAAAAGTAGAAATATTTCGAAAAATAGTCAAACGAGCACACATTGACTTTTATCGCTTTTGACGCCCGACTTTTTAAAACTGACCAAATTCGTGAAAAACATTTTAAAACACAAATTAAACATTTTCTTAATCAAATAGTGTAGGAGACTTTTTCCAACCAATTAGAAATTAGGTGTTTCCTAATTTCTTTTAAAATTAAACTTTAATTACTAACTTTAATATCTAATTCTTTTAACCTATTTTAATAACATCATTTTCATTTATTCTAAGTACAAAATCACCTCATTTTCTTCTTCATTTGGCCGGCCACTTTGCTCTCTTTTTCTCTCTTTATTTTCTTTCATTTTTCACTTAAAACTTCCTAAATAAAAACCCTAAATATTACTCTAATATTACACTAGTGTTCTTAGACATCTTTGGGTATTTGGAGCTTATATTTTACGGGTTTATTTGAAGGTGAAGACGGGTACTTGGGTGAAGACCTAGACTTGGATAATATAGTCGATCCGGACAACCAATAAACTTACCGATTAAGGTGACTAACTATGTCTTATATTATCCTTTTAGTAAATTAATTTGTTTTGTTATTATAATTTTATGAATATGAAAATTATGTTAAATATGTTAAACATCATCTTTATGAACTTGTATGATTATGTGTTGTATAATAAAATGATAATAAGTAAGTAAAAATGATAATAGTTTAGTTGTAGTAATATATTCACATGTGTAGTTAAATTTATTTTGAACATTTTAATTATTGTTCATATGATTTTTTGTGTTTGTTTATGTTTTATTTAAGTAGTAAGGTTATATAAAAATTTTGTGAAATATTAAAAATGAGTTTAAAGTGATTAAAATCGAAAATAGAAATATATATATACATATACATTCACACGGCATTTCTTATTTTTTTTTAATATATTTTCACTTTTAATTTTTGTAAATTATATGTAGTGTTAAGTTAGTATAAAATAGACGTTCCTATGAAAAAAAAACTAAATTAGGAAAACAAATTATAAATTATTAAAATCGAAATTAGTGTTCTTGAGTTTTATTATGATCTTCATGTGTGTTCATATGATATTCATGTTGATGTTCATCAATATTGTTCACTTTGATTATGTTTTATATTATGTTTGTTATTAATTTGTGTTTATGTTTAGTTATTGTTTTATATATTGTTAGTCATATTATATAAATCAACTTAAAACATTATAAATCATTTAGATTAAAAAGTTAGAAATTTAAAGTGTTGAAAAACACTATTCATAATTATAAATAAAAGTTTTAGTAAATTTCATTTTAGTTTAAATCATTTTAGTATAATTAGGATAATTAAAATATAAAGACTTTAAGCTAAAAACCGATAAAATCGAAAAATGAAAATTTGGAACATCACCTTATTGCTCACGGCATTTCTCATGTTTTTAGGGTTAAAATTTGTTTTATCACTTTTTAGTTTATTGTTAATATAATTTAATTATTAGTTAATAAATTAGATTTAAGAAATTAAAAGAAATAAATCAATTTGACACATATATCATATCACACGACATCACCATTATAAATTGACTAAATTTGACCAAAATGAAATTATCACTAAGTCACTAAAGTTAAATAGTAATTAGAATTGAATTTTAGTATAAACCGATTTAGTTATAAACAAAATATTATAAACCGATAAAAATATGTAACCGTTATAAAAATGAACTAAATCGTGTGTTACTGCCTTTGCTATTTGGACTGTTGATATTGGACATACGGACTAAAATGAATCATCCACGATACTATTATCTTTTAAAATGAAAATCGCTAAATTTAGTTAATAGACGACTAAATTTAACTAAGTCTCATTTTAAAATGAATATCATTATCACTTTTTACAAATTGAACTTAACATTTTTAAAACTAGTATTTTAAAATGAATATCATTATCACTTTTTACAAACCGAACTTAACGTTTTTAAAACTAGACTTTTAGAATATTTTCAAAACTCACTAAGTACAAAACGAACTTAACGACTTTGAAACTAGAAATTTATACTTAGAAAATAAAAGGGGTTTGGCTTATTTTCTAAAATATCTTAAGTATAAATACCTAAAATATCTTAAGTACTCCCTTCGTTTCGGTGATTTGTTTACATTTACTTTATACACATTTATCGATGTGAGGAGAGAGGTAAATAAAAAACTATAAAAATAATAATATAAGTACAAAGTGGGTAAAATAAAACAATGTGATTGGTTAAGGAAGCTGGGTCCACCTCCACAAGTGGGTCACCATAGACATTTATGGAAAGTGTAAACAAATGACCCGTACACCCATAAATGGAAAGTGTAAACAAATGACCGGGACGGAGGGAGTATAAAAATACGTATAAATATAAGAATACGTACAAGTATAAGAATACGTATAAGTATAAAAATACGTATAAAATACGAAGTATAAAAATACGAGTACGTATAAAAATACGTATAGAATACGAAGTATAAAAATACGAATACGTATAAAAATACGTATAAAATACGATGAATAGTGACCGATGAATAGTGTCAAGTGAATAGTGAAAAGTGAATAGTGAAAAGTGAATAGTAAAATACTGAAAATAATTGAAAATTTTACTAAGTATAGAAAAATTTAAAATGAATAAGTAAATGACTTAAAGTGTTTTGAAAAACACTTAAATAAAATTGGACATATTAATGAACGTTTCAATATAGAAACTTAAAAACGTTAATAATTAACAACACTTCAAATAATGAACGAATATGTTATGTGATCATATGAAACCAAATACAAATACTTAAACGTTTGACGATGAGACTAGGAGAGTCTAGAAATATGTGATATGTAATATCAAATAAATAATAAACATTGAGTAAGTTAAATAAAAGGTCAAACGCTTGAGCCTCCGATATGAAAACGTCAATCGTAAGTGAAGTGGGGTTAAGATAGTCTTGTGCGGATACCACTATCTCGGTTTCTGGCTTGGGTCATATCGAATAGTGTGGTTTAAGCCGGCAGCCTTATTGCTTAGTGCATCCCGCCCATGCCGCTACGCCTTAAGTCGTATAGCCAAGGCCGTGACAAGATAATGAAAATTCAACTCTTAGTGGGTCAGCTTTAGAAATAGTCGTTTATCCAGAGTTAAGGTGCTCTATGAATAGCATAGCCTATTCTTAAAGTGGATATTAGTGTATGCATACTAGACTAGGGTTTAATTCCGCTATTTCGCTAAAGTTACCAGGGCCACCGTGACATTATGTGCTTATGCGCTATGGATTCTCGTCTCCTTGCCGTGTTTCGCTCTTAGTGGGCGACAGCTTGCATTCGTTTACTTACCTGCGTGAAAGATTACTTGACGAGATTGTATCTGAAGTTCGAATCATTTCGAACACTAGAAGATGAGATGCAAGTACTATAGTATTCGGCGTGGTTTACGAGTCGAGTAAGTCGCTGCACTATGGTAGTGAGATGCAAACGACTAGAGTACAAAGGCCTACTCAGTGGTCAAGCTCGTAAGCAGTATGTGTTGTCTGTTGCATGATTAAATGAGAATGAGTGTGTACCATCTTCGAAAACTAAAGACCACAACTTTCTGAATTGAATCGAGTCTACATGAGGAGAATGATAAGATATGTATGTTTGATTGCAACCCGATATCGCCTTGTAATGCCATTGAATTATTGTGATACTATTGCTATGCTATTATGTGTTACTTGCCTTCATAATTGAATATCATGCTTATATGATTTATCGCTTTAAATCGCATGCTTATTATGACTTATATGTCTTTATATGCTATATGTAATAAGCATGTTTATATTTTTATCATAAGGTTATGTTTATAAAGCGATAATATTAAACCAAAATAATTGAAATCGAGGGTAAGTATGAGCATAGCTAGTCACCATCGCCAATGGGCATCCCCCATCGCTTTATTGTGCAGATGATCGTGGACCTGAGTCAGGTTTTTTGGACTGGCCACGAGACGTTTTTATGCTTACTTTTGGATGTTTTACGAGAGATTGTAATATATAACCTATACTCTTTTTATTTCCGTATTTAGAGTTGTTTTATTCAACTCTTGAACGATGGTTGTAACATTTGAGTTTTTATTGTATAATTAATGACGCTGGTTTAAGACTTAATTAATTTCCGCCTTAGTAATTAAAGTCGACTAAAAACCAGGTCGTTACAGTAACGGTCCGAATGCTGTCGTGTAGTTTGACTTTCTCTTTAGTCCAAGCTTGGTCAAACTGGAGGCTCTGTGGATACCCACATCCGTACCTCCTACTAAAAACCCAGTGATGTAACAATGGACTTTTATTGCATGCTTTTACGTTGACTTAAACGGTACTAACTATGTCGAATTCAAGTTAAATGTTTTAAAATACAAAATGAGGTTTATTATGGGTCATCACTCTTAGGTAAGTGTCCTTAGGATAGTCTAGAGTCTAGCTGGTCTCGAGTCTAGGTCTAATCATCATGCGGACACCCCTTTTACAAACACATGAAGCAATTGGCCCTTTTACATTAACAAGACCCAATTCAATTCTCCTAAATTCCTAAATTTAGGACCAGTCGCTAAAACCACGTTTTAGCACTGGCAAACACCGAAAATGGCCTCACTGTAACAACCCGGATTTTCCAACAAAATAAAATAAAGAAATAAAAAGGATTTATAAAATAAAAGAAAATAAAAGCGAGCAACGGTGGCGGAAACACCGTGGAATCCGGATCATTACTCACTAACCAACTAAACAACGATAAAAAGATAGGCCTTGAGGCCTAGAAGTGGGGAGTAAATAGCCCTTACAAATCCAGCTCCAAAAATGAAAGTAAAATAATAATAATAAAACTAAACATCCTAACAAGTCTAGTCAAAAGTCACTTCAAGGCTAGCTATAGGTCATCCTCACGGCATCCTCACTTGACAAACATGATCCCGCGCTAACCTGCCACAAAGTATGTAACAGCCACAATCAGTGGGGAGTAACTAGCTGCTCCCCAGTCATATTTCAACGTAACCAAAATAGACAACAATACAACAAACAACCCAAAGGTATAGTAACCATAATGCAACCTCAAGCCAACTCATTAGCTACCAAACTCAACCAACTGTCTCCCAACAACCTGTAAACATGTATAACCAATACAACTCGACAATAACTAGTCCACTGACATACAAGCTCAAACTGTCAACAACAAGATGACAGACAACAACCAACAACCTGCAAGGTAAGCACGGAGCACTGGGTAAAGCAACAAGAATCACCCCGGATGAAGCAACAAGAATCATCCAAACCCTATGGCGGAACAGCAACAAGAAGTTCCTCAAACTCATTAGTCTAAATTTGGCCAAATTCCACCGAGCAACAAGAACGGTGACGACATTATATAAACCATAGTCTCTAACCAACATGGTTGAGAACCCATAGTCGCTCTAACTAAGCAACAAGAATAGCCGAGGATCATGGGCGATCCGCCCACAAAGACGCCAAGCTCCTCACGACGCGTGCAAGCGATGCCAGACGCACACTCAACTCAAGCAATCAAACAAGTCAATTCAATAGCCTGAATCAACTCACAATCAACAATAAACCAATCATCCTTTACTCAAAATCATCACAATGTCCAACATATACACAACTACAACATAATTGACCCCTTTTGTAAGCAATCTCAACACTAACCATAATCAACATGTTAAATACGGAGTAATAACCATAAGAAATCAAGAGTAGCCATAATAAACCATTATCATTCCCAAAGTTATCATCTTTCATCAACTTAATAACAATATAACCCAAATTCAAAGTAAACAAACATCCCAAATCGCATTATTAGACATAAGAGTGTGAGACCAACTCAAACAAGATCAAAGACCGCAACTTTACATCTCAAACATCCCAAAGGTAACACCTTTTCATTTATATCAACAATCAAGAAATCCTCAATCAATTATATGGTCTCACACAAGTCAAAATATCACTAAGGCTACACCTAATTACCTTTTCCAAACAAGCCAAAGAAAAGCACAGTTTTCACCCCTTCTGTCCAGACGCGATAACAGACGATCCGGACCTCCAAATGAAAAATCAAACGGTGAAAAGGTAGCCCCAAGAGTCAGGAACATCCTGTCAAAATTTCGGCAAAATCGGACGGTCGGATCTCCGGCGATCTTCCGTTTAGTGAACCTGGGTCAGAGAAATCCGAACTTGGGTTTTCTCTCCAATTCCCCCCTTCTGATTAGAGCACACATAAATCATTCAATACATAAGTACACCACAATAAACACATATAAGAATATAAAAACTATAAAGAATAAACCTAGAACGAAAGGGATGAAAGGATTACCGTAGGAGAATTATAGGAATGAATTTAGGATGAAAAAGCGATAATCTTTGACTGAAATTAATAGAGGATTTAATGAGGATGAGATTATGAGATTTAGAGAGGATGAAGGAAGATAGAAATCAGATCTTAAGGTTGCTAGGGTAGGAGTTAATAAGATATTTAATGTCTTGATCAAAAAGCTACACAAGAAACCCTAAACCAAACCCGAGCTGGGGGGTTCGGCTCGGCCCAGGGTGTACCGGTTCAGACTGACTCCTGAAAATTTGGCAGTTGCGACGCCGTCGAAAAAATACGCAGTTTAGCCTTTTGAATCACCTGAATCGGAGTTCGTATGAGGAAATTACACCGTTTTTAAGCTAATTACTCCGTTTTTAAGTTCTGACTACAGGGTAGCTTAATCAACGCGACAAGTGAACTGATTTTCTTGAGCTAAAAATGAGAAAATCAAGAGAAATGAATCACGAATATGATTGAGACGAATAATTAATATTAGGAAAAGTCGGGGTGTTACACTCACGGGTCATCTTATTTCACAAAACATTACAAAATACACCTTTCTCACATTTTCGGGTCTCGGGCCCAGAACGGAGCCCAGTCCCATTCCTGGCCCTCTTCCCAAGGCCCAGGATAACCTAAACAAACCCTACATCCATCAAACACTTCTTATCTTAGAGCTCAAGCGAGAATATCCCGTATATTCTAAAAGATAATTTGGAAATATACAGAAAAAGAGGACTTTGCCCGCCCTCCCAATCGCAAGGAGCCTTGCGATTAGGGTAGGCTATCGCAAGAGCCCTTGCGAATGCCTCAGGCATTCGCAAGGTTCCTTGCGATTCCTACTGCTAGTTTTATCCTTTAGGGTTTCCTAATTCTTGACGAGTTCTCCACTATAAATACAACCCCTCCACATACGTTTCAAACACAATTCTCACAGCTAGAAACACCAGTAAACTCTCTCAAAAGCCTCACGCATAATCATGCTTAGAATTCTTCATTTTCTCTTGTTGAATTCTCCCCACTGAAGCGAAGCGCTGCCGATTTCCTGATTCGAGACAGGTAGGTCTTAATCCTAGCATGGATTAAGGTTTTTCTTTACTTCATTGACTTGCAAGGGTCTACATTAGGCTCACCCCGACTTCGGTATGCGAGTCTGATTTTCATAAGGCGGCCATGCACCTTGAATACACAACCTATTCGTAACACCTTTCCAAAGTCGCATAAACAACTGACCCCTTTAAAATAAACCAAATGGACTTTATTTTATGTATGCATTTAGCAAATCCTGTTCTTGCATTTAAATCACTTAACAATGAATTCGACATTAACTGAACCTTTTTCGTTAACAAGTTAGGCAAGCTTAACTGAGGGTTTTAAACAATCTGCTTTTTACATTTGCATTTGCACTTCTTTTACAACTTATATCGCACTTGTACGTAGCGAATTACTTCGGCTTACATATCATTCATTTGCATTGTTCTCAAGCTTAGTAGAGGCTATCATTTGATAGGCTTTTCCGAAAGATCTTTCATAAAACATTATTTGAACTATTCTTTAGAGGAGTACCCTCACCCGGATCCGAATTTGGTTTCACAATAGCCTTAGACGGATGGGTGTCGACGTGCCTTGAACTCTAAAACGTGTCTTTGAGCATAAGGACACGGAGGCGGGTTCTAAATTTCCCTCATAATTTAGTGGCGGCTCCGAAGCAGTTTTTAAAGGTTTTTCTACCTTAATCTTTTTCAACTTTTCGCCCTTAGCAAGACGTCGAGTGGTCCCATTGAACCCCGATACCTACAGCAGCAAGCAGGTATCGAATCCACAGGGAAACGGGACAGTTATAAGATTACTCAGTATAAACTAGGCTATTTCTAAGGGCAATAATCAGGTTTGAATAAAACTCAACTAATAGCAATAAAAAGTGTAAAGATATATGAAGGAAAGATTAGGGCGTCGGGTTCAATGTGATATCAATTCAGGAACTCAACTCAATAAGAAATAACAATCAATTGAAGCTATGCAAGTGACTAGGTTTAAGAATACGCGCTCTCGAGTCAATATTAACCTTAAGCAGATTTAGCGGGCTCTCACAACTTACTAAACCTAACTCATCAAATACGCGTAAGTTTAGTTTTAATTAGGCTTTCGATCTTAAATTAAAACTGCCAAGATTCAATTCAATTTAGGCGTCCCTAAGTTCAATTGACAATATAAACGCGTAGGAAGAAATCAACTTGTACAAATTCAATCTATTAAGCAGTTAAAACATGTTCCTGAACTAAGTTCACAAATCGCCCTAAACCCTAGTATGAAATTAGCTACTCATGGTAAAGGAATAAACAAAACAATAATAATAATAATGCATGATGATTAAAATAAAAGCAATTGAAATTAAACCTGGAATAAATCTTGAAATTGCAAAGTAAAGATCAAATCTTGAAATTAACTAATCTAAGTGTTTTGGAGAGTTTTTAGAGAGATAAAATAAACTACGTCTAAACTAAAACTAAAATAAAACATAAAAGAAAAGCATAAGTCCTTCCAAATCTCGCCCTAGGTATATATATACAAAACTACCAAAACCACTCGGAGTAAAGTCAAAACCATGGAATCCGGGCCTCGCAGATGGCCAAACACCGCCGATCGACACCACGGTCCCAAGTTTTGGGTCTGCCATCAATTCGTTTGGGCCTCAATTCTTGTCTTGAGCTTTGATTCATTTCGACTTTATTCGTAACCTCTTGCATTCTTATTCGTATCCCGAGCTCCCGTATGAGCTCGAGCTTGGTCTTCAGCTCCGATACTCGTACGTGCTCCACTCGACTCGGGTTTTGGCTCAGGACTGCCAAAACCTGCAAAATAGAAATAGGAATAGCAGTACCGCAATATAAAGCAAATAGCTCATTAAATAATAACAAACTCAACAAAGTGGAAGCTAAATGCGACTAAATCGGGGGCATATAATCTATATAAATAGTACACATCAAACTCCCCCAAACCGAACCTTTACTTGTCCTGAAACAAACTACCCAAACATAGCACATAATCACGAGGACAAACTAGTACAGGAAATCGCAACTCAGAGTCACAAGCTTCGTCGCCTCATACAAAAGTGAATCAAATCAATACTCGCTTCCTCTTCAATAAATTGAAGAGTTAGGGAGCAAACTGAACAAATAAAAGACGACGGAACATTATAACGTAAACTCCATGCAAAGACTTTCGACCGTATGCATCCACTAAGACGCTGAGACTATAAATAATCTCACAAACATCGACACTAGGAAAACTACTAGACTAAGCATGTCGTCACCCAAAATGTCTCAAAATCACATCGAGCGAGGTTTCCAATGGTTGTAATGTTAGGCTCGGGTTAAGAGGGTAAAAAGATGGTAAACGCATTTGGAAATGTGTAGCTCAACGGTGTAACAACTGCATCAAAATCTGACTCACATCCCAACAACAATACCTCTCAACCGTATATCAAAATGAATCACAATTCCCGCATAAGAATGATAAAATATCGCTTCCAACTTAATACTCCCGACCTCCTTATTGAATTAAATAACATATGTACAAACCAACTCTTTCTTTTGTTTTTCTGTTCTTTTATTTTCTTTTTCTTTCTTTTTGTATTTTTTTTTGGGATTTTTTTTTTTTTTGAACTGAAACGAAATGAGATCGGGTGAAACTTTGAAGCATGTAGGAAAGCGCAATATTAACGGGAATACGCATATAACATCAACCCATAACTCCAACACACAAAATAAGCAATCACGGACTCGACCCACTTCCTTTCCAACCAAATACTCCGTGATAACTCAAGATCTCTAATGCAACTGATCAGCCCGGGTAGGATAATTCTGGAATGTAGCTCATAATATATAATGTGGCTCAAGAAAAACAGGCTACAAAGGCTTGGACGGGCTTCAAATGAGGGACCTAAGTCTAAAGGGTAGAAAAGTAGGCCATTTGGCTAATGTGGAGTTAACATAATATAGTAACCAAAATGAGTACCTCTTCGTGCAATGCTCGATCATTTAAGAACAAATAGGCTCAAACAATGACATAAATTCAAGTTTTCGTTTCACTAGTACGAGTGTATACAATGTCAAGTGGATGAGTAGTCTAAGAAACGCGACCCGTCTACGTCACATGTTCCTATGTCAAATATAAGTTAGTCTACTCAAATCACCACAAGGATGAAAGGAAAGGGTAGGCAAAGCATATCAAATCAACACAATCAAAAGACTCAACTAAGCGACTAAGAGCGTATCTCAAAAGACACTAATGTTAATCCAGCACAAAAGGTTTCTAAGACGACCAAAAAGAATGCAAAAGACTCGTATTTTTGTATTTTTTAATTTTTTTGGATTTTTTTTAATAATGCACACAAAATAAAAGTGCAACTAAAGAGCGCGAATGTCACTTCCTCCCCCAAACCAGAATCACACATTACCCTCAATGTGAAAATCAGCATAACCACAGGTAGCAGAAAAGAGGACATAAAATATACGGGGTAGGAAAAATAAAGCGAGGAAATGAGGGAAAAAGGGGTGAAGAAGGCTCACATTATCAGGAAGAAGCTCCCCCAAACCGAAGCGAAGCAAGGATCATGGCTAAGAATCCACTAATAGTCATCCGAATCAGCCTTGCTATGAAGTACTTCGGTAGATAATACGTCGAAAAAGAGAAGCAAAAGAGCAGGGGGTGCCGGCCGGCTGGCACCCAATTTTTTTTTATTTTTTTGCGTTTTTCTCTAGTTTTCAAATTTGGGCTACGGCCCCAGATGGGGCCCGGCCGCCTGGTGACCGGCTACAGTGCCTCTTCTTCGTAGCTTCTTCAACATTCAAGTACCTAACAATACGCACACTAGATAAAACTGTGAGACCCTCATCCTTACGCGCTCATAAAACTACGAAATGTTCGCAAACCAATCAAACAAAAGTACAATTATTACAACGTCATCGGGTTGCCTCCCGGAAGTACGGTCCCGCACGACCTTCTACAGAACTCTAATCAAGTCAGATAAGCATGCCAAGGTCGCTGACCATTCGCGACCGCCTCACTCGTCATAATAGCATCCGAGCGCCACAAAACTCTACCTTCTCAAGGTAGATCATCAATTATCAGCACGCATGGGATTCCTTCTCGAAATGGCTCACCGTATCTCCCATGCGCTCCTGGCGACTCGACCATGGGGCTCCTATCTCCATCGCTAGCATCCCATAAGTCGGTAAATAGCAGCTTCCTCTCCCCCAAACCAGCCTTGCAGCTGCTCTTCGACGAACCTGCACAAGGAAAGACAACAGAAAAGACCTCCACAGTGTCTCCAATAGAGTGAGACGGAGGTATAGCATTAATAGCACAAACCGACTCTAACTGCATAGGCGACCGCGGGGTATCCGACTCTGTATATGAGGGTACCGGGAGGATAACCCCTTCTCGACGCCCCGCTCGCGCCCGCCCTCGTGTCATGGGGCGGAATGCACGGCGCGGGAAATTTTTTCAAGAAGCTCGCGGGCGTGGAGCTTCGCTTTTTAGGGCTTTGCTTGACTCAGCTCGCTCGAGCGTTCTTTTGCTTAATGGGGGAATGTCATTGCATGTGATTAAAATAAAAAGGAAATATGAAAATCACTTTTGAAATGTATTTTTGGAGTCGCCACCAAATATTAAAGGAATTTGAAACCTATTCAACGCGTCTTAAAATATAAGACACGGGTGTCTCAGATTTCAAGGTGCGTCGATACCTATCCGTCTGAGGTTATTGTGAAACCGAGAGGATCTTGAGTGAGGTTACTTTTTGAAAGTTCGACAAAATGTGTTATGAAAATCAGAATAAAAAGCCTACGTAAAAGTAGTCTGTTCTAATTTGAAAACATATCGTTTAATTTCGATATTTGGGCTAATAGCACGCTAGGTACAAATGCAAATACATGACTCGACAAATATCTAAAATAAAAATAAGCCGTCAAAGTTACGACGATTTTGCTATAGGAAATTTACGTAAAATTACTAATTCATTGTATTTGAATTAATAACTAAACGTTATTTTCGGACTTGTGTTCAATTCTAAGATTTTGTAAAAACCCTGCTTTGCATGTTTAAAGAGACTAGTTGAAACGGTACAGTTAAATGTCGAATCCGTGTTTTAGTCGTAATTTAATGCATGAATCGAGAATTTGCATAATGTAAAAGTGGGTGCTTAATTTAGTGATTTTGAGTCGTTTATTCATGGGATATTGGCGAGGTTTAGACGAATCATTTGATTCGACTACTACAATCGTATAAGTAATACGAGTTCGTTGATGCCAATATCGGGGTGGGTTAAAGTAACCCTATAAGTCTCGAACGCCCAATCTGAAGGTAAAATTTCTTTACATTGTAATGCAAAGACGGTTTTTAGAGTGGAATTTTATAAGTGCGAGAGGCTTTTCGTGAGTATAAGTATCGGATCGAATTGATTGTAAGTGTCGTTGTAGGTAAGATTGATGATTGTTGTTGTGTATTGTTGTGTTAGTTGATGAAAATGATCGAATAAGGGCTGCTATTTATAGCAAATGCTTCGTGTTTTATGCCTAATTGATCAGAAAACCGCCAAATGAACCAAATGATTCTACGTAAAAATCGCCGTGAATGTCGAGGAGGACCAGAAAATCGCCAGAGGTCTGGCGATTTTATGGTAAATCGCCAGTATTCTGGCGATTTTCCCCTTTTTTTCTGACAAATTTGTTGCGCCGTAATACGTTATCGTAGGTGTGTAAGATGTAGGCTGTTTGTCGAGCAATTGAGGTGACTTTGTGTGCCTTTAGTCATCAACTTGCACAAGTTGATTGGTCCATTTGTATGCTTGGCTTCGTTTCTCGTGTTTCGTGTTTCGGTTTTTCGTCGTGTTTTTCGATCTTGGCTCGAAGTAAAATAATATTGTAATGCATTATTTTACGACTTTGTGGGATTTTGTTTTGTAAGAATGTGACCCGGGACGCATTTTGGTCCGCTTCGGGTGCTTGGGCCTTCTTGCGTGTTTTGGGCCGTTTTTGTGTGTGTGGGTCGTTTTTGTATTCTTGGGCCATTTTGTGAGGCGTCTTTATGTCGTGCTTGTGCGTATTGTGTCGACTTACGATTTAAAATGACTAAAATAATATTCATTTTTACGAAATATGCAAATTCAAATTAATACGTTAAAAATGACTAAAATGTTTTAGACACTTATGTACCGTTTCGTCTTATTTAAAACATGCATGAAAAGTCATTTTCGTCATCGGGTTTGCTTTTGGGGGGTACGGATACGGGTATCTACAGAGCCCCCAGTTTGGCTGAGCTAGGACTAAAGCGCTAGTCAAACTTAGAAGATAAGATCCCACCATTACAGCCTCGATACTACCTGGCGACGCTAAGCATGTGTCTCGGGGAGAGACGAGGACTTAATGCCTGAATGCGGGAGGGACGGCATGTTTAAGGACATGACTCGCTCGCATGTTTAAGGGCTTCTTACCTTTGTTGTTTGGATATGATTCGATGGCGCTTTGTAGCTTGGCCATCTCCCGAGTCTCATGTGGTTCCGCGTGCTCGCTTGTGTATCTGCGTTTTGATTTGAATGAAAGTGTGTATTCTGCTTTATGTGTATTTGAAAAATATACGTATTCAACTCGTGAGGAGTATACGTATTTTGATTTGTAACTCGTAAAGAGTGTTTTTGTTTTTGAAAAATATACGTATTTAACTCGTGAGGAGTATACGTATTTTGATTTGTAACTCGTGAAGAGTATATTAGTTTTGAAAAACATACGTATTTAACTCGTGAGGAGTATACGATTTTTGATTTTGACTCAGAAAGAGTGTGTTTGTTTTGAAAAATATACGTATTGAACTCGTGAGAGTATAATGATTTTTGATTTTCGACTGTGAAAGAGTGTATTTGTTTTGAAAAATATACGTATTGAACTCGTGAGGAGTATACGTATTTTTGATTTTGTGACTCGTAAAGAGTGTATTTGTTTTGAAAAATATACATATTTAACTCGTGAGGAGTATACGTATTTTTGATTTTGTGACTCGTAAAGAGTGTATTTGTTTTGAAAAATATACGTATTTAACTTGAGGGAAATATGCGTATTTTGATTTGTAACTCGTAAAGAGTGTACTTGTTTTGAAAAATATACGTATTTAACTCGTGAGGAATATACGTATTTTTGATTTTGTGACTCGTAAAGAGTGTATTTGTTTTGAAAAATATACGTATTTAACTTGTGGGAAATATACGTATTTTGATTTGTAATTCGTAAAGAGTGTATTTGTTTTGAAAGATATACGTATTTAACTCGTGAGGAGTATACGTATTTTGATTTGTAACTCGTAAAGAGTGTATATGTGTTGTTATTTTGTAAAATTTGGGCTCTCGGCTTGTAACGAGCATGTGTATTCTCGTGTTTTATCATAGCAGCACATAAAAGAGCGAATTAATAGCGTAATAGACCGTAATAACAAGTCCAAGCTAAAAATTGACCCGTGCCTGACCACTTAATCGCCAGACCTCTGGCGATTGAGTGTGTATGTGTGCTATTTTGTTCAAAAACACGGGTAGAGGGAAGAGAGTAGCACAGCCGAAAACAAACACACAACACATCCTAATCGAAGAACTCGTTCTTGGCGATTTTTCAACCAAAATTCGTGATTCCGCCTCCTACGATTCGCAATGGACCAAGGTATGTACTTAATCAAGTTGCTAATTCGTGTTTTGAAGTCGGTTTGAGTCGGTTCTGACTGAAAATTCGTTTTTTAGGGTTTATGTTAAACCGTCTTGCATGATTCGAATTTTGCTATCATTGTTGCTTGAAATCGGTACTTGAGAGTAGTAAGAAGCTTGTCTTGCTATTGTTGATGATTGTGTGTGAAAAACCCGACCTGTGGGGCTGATTTTCGTGTATATGGTCAAGGGCGTTTTGGTCATTTTTCGTTTTTGTCTCGAAACACGCTCAAAATTTCAATGTAGGTTACCCATTAATAGTATAACGCAGGGGTGAATTTGTTTTGTTGAAATAGGCGTGAAAGGCGGGTTTTTTGGGTGAAAAACCGTGAAAAAGGGGGGGTTTTTGGTAGTTGTGCTCTGTTTTTGTCGAGCGAGACGATCTTGAGTGGCTTCCTTGTTCTTGAAACGTCCTTGTGTGCTAGTGATGAGGCTTTGGGTGACTTGTATGTGAAAAACGGTTTGAAAATCCGTAATTTTCGTGTGTTTTTGTGCGGGAAATGGTTTTTGGGTCGAAATTTTCGGTTCCGAAGCTTGTCGAAAACTTTCGTCCTGTGTCGTGATGACTTGTACGGTGTATGTTTTGCTTAGTCTTGTTGAGCATGCGTCATTTGGAGGTGTTTCGGGTTGTTTTGGAGTATTTTTGTGTAGTTGAGCTACGCTTCTTGAAACCGTTTTTCTTGCTTTCCGGGCTTCGGGTTTTGGATGTATTGCCATGTAGGCTGTTTAGGTTGGCTAAAGTGTTGGTTCGTGGGAGTTTAGGGCTTCCTTGGTTCAGAAAAGGCCATGAAAAGGCCATTTTTGTAGCTTGCGTGCGTTCTACAAAGGCTATTCAGTTGAGGTGTTCGGGACATGATTTTTGTGGGTGCTCGTTATGACTTGTATGTCGTATACGTGTCATGAACTGGTATGTCTGTGTCTCTGCGCCGTTTTAGCCTTAACTGTCAAAAATAAGCCTAAGGCGTATTCTCTGTTGCTTCGCTTGGTTTTTTGTCATCTTTTGTACTTTCTAGCTCTTTGTAATGGTTGTGTATGACGTATATATCGCATACGTGTCATAATATACGCATTTCTGTACTCCTGTGTTGTTTTGGCCTCGTCTGTCGAAAACAGGCCTAAAGCTTGCTTTTTGCTGTTGCGTCTGCTTTCCCTTTGCTTTTGCGTATCCTTGCTCTTTGAACTCGAACGTGCGTGGCGTGCACATCGTATATGTGTCATGAAGCATGCATTTTCGCGTCTCTGCTTTGTTCTAGCTTTTTCTTGTCAAAGATAGGCCTGAAGCTTGCTTTTTGCTGTTTTGCTTGATTTTTCTTTGTCTTTGTGCACGCTTGTGTCTTGGATTAAATGTGTATGACGTAAATATCGCATCTGTGTCATGAAATATGTATCTCTGTATTTCTGCTCCTCTTTTAGCCCTTTCTGTCAAAGATAGGCCTGAAGCTTGTTTTTCTGTTGCCTTTGTACATGTGCCTTCTTCTGTCAGTCATGAACTTGCTTTGATTGAATTGTATTTTGTCTTATCATATTACTGCGTTGCCTAAAAGCATTTCTCGAATTCGCGCAGGTGATCCTGAGATCGTGATACCTACGACTAGTGCCATGCAGGATGTCATCGACAGTATTGATTTTGCTCCTACAGGGGACGAGCGTACCCCGATCTCCGAACTGCGCCATCACTTAGCGAGTTCTGAAGGTCCATCTCAGTCTGATTTGTTCAAGACTCCTCCTGCTTTGACGCCAGGGAATGAGGTACAGGGACCTGTTCCGGAATCTCCTATGCCTTCTGTCAGTGATCACAGTACTATCGTGGGGCTGACAGGGCCTTCTGTTGGCGATGTAGGGCGTACCGTAGAGATGACTGGAGTTACCGCGGGGCCTTCTGTGGAGTTACCTACGCCTTCCGTTGGTGAGCGTGGGGCTGCTGCTGAGCGACCTAGGCCTTCTGTTAGCGAGCGTGGAGTCGGTTCTGCACCTTTGCAAGGTGCTGGGCGTGGACGTGGGATTCCTGAGCCACTTGTGTCTGTCGGGAAAGGTCGAGGCAAAGGTCGGGGGGGTGGACGTAGGAATGACAGACCTAGTAAAAAGCGTAAGGTAGCCGATGTTGCTAGTAGCGCCGAGGGTGGTGTTCAGACGCGTGGTCGTCGTGCAGCAGAGGCAAGTGGTAGTTGCGTGCGAGGTGAGGGTAGTAGTGCTGGCGTTTCTGATGAGGTGAGTTCTGATGAGTCTGGAGATGATCCTATTGTTGATAAACCAAGACGAGGCCCTCCCCGTCGACTTGAGAATGCTTTTGAGGATGTTCCTGAGCCCGAGGAGGAGCAGGAGGATGATGAGCGAGTTCACGGATGACGCGGAGAGGCCGCAATCGGAGGTGAGGTTGCGGTGATGTTGGAGGTGGCGTTGCGTGGCCAGCGATGGTCTTTGGTCTTTGGGCCGGCCGCAAGATATGTTTATGGGCGTGGTTGATGAGCTAGGCTTGAGGCCGTCATTTCCCCAGGGGCCGAGATTATGGGCAAATGTTGCCAAGGATTAGGATGGCGTGAGCTTAGTTTGGAACCCATTGGAGCACCTGTCTACTCGAGTGAAAGTTGGCTTCATGTTAGGCATCATGAGGACTTTTTCTGGCTTCCGTACTGTCATGGACGCTTTTAACAAGAAATTGTCTCCCGAATCGCGGAAAATAATCCTCGGCACGGCTTTTGGTTCGTTGGTGACAAAGTGGCATGAGGTGCGTGAAAAGAATGTGAATGCGCACCTTTCTGTACTTTGAGCGTTGTTAGAGAGGTTCTGGGATACCACTAACACGCTCCATATGCCTGGATATGAGGTTGGTATCACTTTCTCGTCTCTTGCGATTATCTCGGGACTCCCCCACGGAGAGGAGGTGATTAAGTGGGACAGAGTGCGTCCTGCTATTTCTAGTGCAGCAGTTGTTCGCTTGATTGGAGGCGGTATTAGATGTGCGAAGGAAGAGCGGAACATATTTCAGCCTCGGACGTCCTGGATCGATGATTACTTCAAAGGCCGTGGGAAGAAACGGGTGAGTGCTGCGAGTCAAGAGCAGAATGCTCGATTGTGGTTATGGTGGTTTCTGTCGGCCACTCATTTTGGAGATAAAGGCGAGCGGGCATCAACTGCTGTTTTAATGGCGCTGAGGGATTTGTCTAGATTGGGTGATTTTGACTGGGTTACTCCTGCCATGGGTGTCTTGATTTGATTTTGTAGGGACGCGGTTCGTCCTGATAAGATCGATGATGGATCTAGACCGTCCTTGGTTGGTCCTGGTCTGCTGATGGAGGTATGGTTGCTTTGCTCTCTCCTTTTTGTAATGTTTTATTGCTTTGTTGCTGTTACTTCCTCCTTTGGTGATGTGTTTTTGGTCTTTCCGCAGTCCTGGTATTATGCTCATTTCTTGTCGCTGCTTCCTGACAAATTTGCCGTGAAGGCGAAGTACCCTGCTTTTCATGCCTATGCGACGGCAAATAGGAAGGGTATTCGCTTGACTTATGATGCTGCTCGAGTGCGGTTCAACGAGATGACCGTTGATAAGGTAAAAGGAGTCTGTATTCTTTTTATGCTTTGTGTTCATGCTTTGCTTGCGTTTGCGGATCTTGATTCATTTCTTGTTTTTGTAGTTTGTTCGTAATCCTTGGGCAGATTATGCGGATGTCCCTGCATCGATTGCGACTCGCTTTGCTCTTTGCGATACACAGCGGTTGTACATTGCGACTCAGTATGACTCATACTGGTTTTTAGGCGAGCGTCTGTCAGCGCAGACGACCAGGGGTGAGTTTGTTGTACCTGCGTCCCCTCCTAAGGTCCTCTTTGTTCAGACGTCGGATGCTGACATTCGTCGTGATGTAGATCGGGAGGGTGAATCAGAATCCTTGCTGAGGCTGGATGAAGACTATCCGTCGTGGGCGCGTCTTGCTTTGGCGCCTGCCGTGATTGAGGTGTGCTGTTGATTTTGCGTTAGCTTGTGCATATTGCTTGTTTTAAAAAGCAAAAATTAATCCTGATTTTTGTGTTTCGTAGCCACGTGATTCCGACCTTGAGGCTCAGCCTTCTTCGTGCTATGAGAGTCTAGATTTTGAGCATGATGATGGTCAAGCCGGTGATTCGATCAGACCGCCTCAATACTTATCCGCATGGATCGATCTTTGGTATGGATGGTTGGAGTCCTCAAGTGAACAAGGTATGTCTTGTAGCTTATGTTCGCGTATGCTTGCGTATTATGTAGTGTATAGCCCCCAGTTTGAGTAAGGGTTTGTTGTAAAATCGTAAACGAAATTTTTACTAAATTTCATTTTAGTTTAAATCGTTTTAGTATAATTAGAATAATTAAAATATAAAGACTATAAGCTAAAAACCGATAAAATCGAAAAATGAAAATTTAGAAACACCATGGACTAGCTCACGGCATTTTTGATGTTTTTAGGTTAAATTTTGCTTTTATCACTTTTTAGTTTAATTGTTAAAATAATTTAATTAGTAGTTAATAAATAGAATTAAGAAATTAAAAGAAATAAATTGATTTTGATACATATATAAGTCACACGACATACATGGTTAAAATGGATTAAATTTGACTAAAATGAAATCATCACTAAGTCACTAAAGTTAAATAGTAGTTAGAATTGAATTTTTGTGTAAGTCGATTTAGTTATAAATGAAATATTATAAACCGATAAAAATATGTAACCGTTATAAAAATGAACTAAATCGTGTGCTACCGCCTTTGCATATTGGACTGTTGAACTTGGACTTACGGACTTAAATGAATCATCCACGATACTATTATTTTTAAAATGGAAATCGCTAAATTTAGTTAATAGACGACTAAATTTAACTAAGTCTCATTTTAAAATGAATATCATTATCACTTTTTACAAATTGAACTTAACATTTTAAAAACTAGTATTTTAAAATGAATATCATTATCACTTTTTACAAACCGAACTTAACGTTTTTAAAACTAGACTTTTAGAATATTTTCAAAACACACTAAGTACAAAACGAACTTAACGACTTTGAAACTAGAAATTTATACTCAGAAAATAAAAGGGTTTAGTTTATTTTCTAAAATATCTTATGTATAAATACCTAAAATATCTTAAGTATAAAAATACGTATAAATATAGAAATACATACAAGTATAAGAACACGTATAAGTATAAAAATACATTTAGAATACGAAGTGTAAAAATACGAATACGTATAAAAATACGTATAATATACGAAGTATAAAAATACGAATACGTATAAAAATACGATGAATAGTGAAAGGTGAATAGTGAAAAGTGAATAGTGAAAAATGAATAGTGAAAAATGAATAGTGAAAAAATTACGAAACTTGTAAAACAAGTTACGTCTCAAATTCAAAGACAATTCATATCTCAAATTTTGAAATAATGAAAATCTTCCTAAGTATTGAAAATTTAAAAATTTATTAAGTAAATGACTTAAAGTGTTTGAAAAACACTTAAATAAAATTTGACATACTAATAAACGTATCATTATAGAAACTTAAAAATGTTAATAATTAACAACACTTCAAATAATAAACGAACGTGTCATGTGATCATATGAAACCTACAATTCAAATAAAACGTTTGACGCTGAGAGTAGGAGAGTCTAGTAACATGTGATATGTAAATATCAAATAAATAATAAATCTTGAGTAAGTTAAATAAAAGGTCAAGCTTGGGCCTCAGATAAGGGAACGTCAATCGTTAGTGAAGTGGGGTTAAGATAGTCTTGTAGCGGACGCCACTATCTCGGTCTCTGACTTTGGTCATCCCGGTTAGTGTGGTTCAGCCGGTAGCATTATGTGCTTAAGCGCTCTACCCATGCCATTACGCCTTAAGTCGTATAGCCTGTTCCGTACAAGATAATGAATATGCCAATGCTTTTGTATCAGGCTTTAGGAAATAGTCGTTTTATCCAGAGTTAAGGTGCTCTATGAATAGCATAGCCTACTCTTAACGTGGATACTAGTGTACATGTACTAGACTAGGGTTTTATTCCCCTATTTCGCTAGAGTTATCAGGGCCACCGTGACATTATGTGCTTATGCGCTTTGCGGTTCTGTCTCCTTTCCGAGTTTCGTCTTTATTGGGCGCGACACTAGCATTCGTTCTTACCACATGTAAAGATCACTTGACGAGATTGTATCTGAAGTTCGAATCATTTCGAACACTAGAAGATGAGATGCAAGTACTATAGTATTCGGCGTGGTTTACGAGTCGAGTAAGCCGCTGCACTATGGTAGTGAGATGCAAGCGACTAGAGTACAATGGTCTACTCAGTGGTCAGGCTCGTAAGCAGTATGTGTTGTCTGTTGTATGATTAATTGAGAATGAGTGTGTACCATCTTCGAAAACTAAAGACCACAACTTTCTGAATTGAATCGAGTCTGCATGATGAGAATGATACGATATGTATGTTTGATTGCGATCCGATATCGCCTTGTAATGCTATTGAATAATTGTGATACTAATGCTATGTTATTATATGCTATTTGCCTTCATAATTGATTATCATGCTTATACGATTTATCGCTGTAAACCGCATGCTTGTTATGACTTATATGTCTTTATATGCTATATGTAATAAGCATGTTTATGTTTTTATCATAATGTTATGTTTATAAAGCGATAGTAATAAACCAAAGTAATTGAAATCGAGGGTAAGTATGAGCATAGCTAGTCACTGTCCGCTCAGCGGGCATCCCCCCATCTGTTTATTGTGCAGGATGATCGTGGACCGGGAGCTGAATTTTTGGACGGGGCCACGAGACGTTTTATTGCTTTACTTTTAGTTGTTTTTGAGAGATTGTAATATATAACCTATACTCTTCTAAAATTCCGTACTTAGAGTTGATTTATTCAACTCTTGAACGATGTTTGTAATATTTGGGTTTTATGTATAATTAATGACGCTGGTTTAAGACTTAATTAATTTCCGCCTTAGTAATTAAAGTCGACTAAAAACCAGGTTGTTACAGTGTGTTCGTCAGGAGCTTGGTTATCAAAGGAACATGCAAAATTTTCTTAAGATGACGAGGCCCGAGACGGAGGACTTGTTCCTAGATGGGCGCTTGAATATCATCCGACTTTGCCAGAGGTTCATGAATTATGATGATGGGAGTATTGGCGCTGTTGCTCGTAGGAGAGCTCTGGCCCTTTGCCTCGTGCACAGTTTCATGTTCCCCGATTCAGTGGACGCGATGCGGTTTGGCGAGGCGCGTTTGGTCTGCGTTGTGCAGCAGATGGATATGGGGTACAACCCTGCGGCGTTGATCCTGGCGGAGACGATCTTAGGCCTAGATGATCGGGCGTGTAACAGAGCGCATGCCTATCGTGGTTGTCCTCTCATTTTGCAGGTCTGGCTGATGGAGAGTTTGAGCGTACTCGGAGCAATCCCTTACGGCGTATCCTACACGGCGGCAGGCGTAACCAGTCGGGGCTTGAGGTGGATGGGTCCCAATGGCCGTCCTCATGATTACTTCTCCACCTTTGTGATGGCGTCGTCCATTCGTTGGGTTGTGTCATGGTGGGAGGTTACCTCCGTGACGGGCAGTGCGGTTGGCGATGGTCCTTCCGGGGTCATGCTATGCGGTTTTGACATTGGAGTGTTTATTCACCCTCTGAGGGTGAGAAGTCAAATGGGCTATGCCCAGTTTATCCCAGGGCAGGATACCACGATCCAGGATTTGGTCGCACTTAATAACCAAATCACTGATGCGTGGTCGCGAGGATGGGCTCTGCGTCCCCGGTGGCAGGTGGCAGGGATACCAGCCACGGTGAGGGTTTCGAGGTCGTATATCCGGTGGGCTACGGCCACAACTACTCGCCAGAGGGCCCGCCTTCGTGCTATAGAGCAAAATGAGCCACCGCCGACGTCGGCCTTTGATCCAGTACGTTTTGGTCGCGGAAGTCGTGGGAGCTCGAGCTGTGGGAGTGCAGCGTCCATGGAGAATGATGTCTGAGACCTCCTTTCAGTCATCTTGGTTTCATCATGGTTAACGCTCCGGGCCAGGATGGTAGCGATCGTGTCCCGCATACGGGTTGAGACCTCCTTTCAGTCGTGAAGAATGATGTCTGCTTCTGCTGTTGTCTAGTTACTGGTTGTATGTTTGTTGTTTTTTCCCTTTTTGTTTTTAATTCCCTAAAGCCCGAAGGTCATGCCGGGTGTTGTAATGTTGGTAGGGGTTGTAGTGTTTGGTGAGGCTCCCGATTAGGAAAATCCAAATTGTACTGCTTTGCTTTTAATAATAAAACGAAAGTTCTTTGTATTAAACTTGCCCTGTTTCCTTTTAGAATTAAAGATTTGTGTGAATTTTGTTGATTATGCCCTTATCCTGAGATGTTTTGGGCATGTTATTTTGTGTTGAATGTCGGCTGTGCTTTTGAAGAAGCTGCCTACGTATCCATATGAATGGAATCAAGCCGGCGTAGTTCGGAGTTGTGTTTTCGTGAAAGCACGTTTAAGGACATGCTGGTCCGTTAATTTCTTGTAGGAAATGCATGCTTGGGGGCCTGCTGCCCCAAGGAATTGTGTTTATGCTTTTTGTGGTAGGTGTGCACGTTTAGGGGCATGCCGGCCCGTGGAATTGTGTTTATGCACATGTTATAAATACATTGCAAGCGTTTCAGGGGTAGTATTTCTTCAGCTGATCGAGGTTGGTTGCTAGGTTAAATTCTTGACCGTCTAGGTCAGTTAGTCTGACCGCTCACTTTGTGTAGATTTCTTTGACGAGGTAAGGTCCGGCCCAGTTAGGTTTGAACTTTCCTCGTGGGTCGACAGGAAGTGGCGCACGTACCGATTTCAAAACGAGATCTCCCACTTTGATGTTTCGTGGTCGAACTCGCTTGTTGAATGCTCTTTGTAGTCGTGCTTGGTACATCCGTACAATACTTAAAGAGTTTAGCCGACGTTCGTCTAGGAGCATGAGTTGCTCATAGCGCTCGCGGGCCCATTCTGCTTCTGAGATGCTACTTTCCATTAGTATTCGTAAGGATTGCATTTCTATCTCCACTGGCTGTACAGCTTCCATGCCGTAGGTGAGGAAATAAGGCGTCATGCCTGTGGGTGTGCGGATGGTGGTACGATATCCCCAAAGTGCGTAAGGAATTTTGTTGGGCCAGTCCCGACAACTGTCAATCATCTTCTCGAGGATAGTGACTACCGTTTTGTTTGCTGCTTCCACGACTCCATTGGTTTGGGGTCGGTAAGGAGAGGATTTGTGATGTTGTATGCTGTATTTGGCGAGTATGGCTTCTGCTTCGCCTTGAAAATGTGAACCTTGATCGCTTATAAATTCGTGAGGTATACCGTACCGGCATATGATGTTTGTTTGTATGAATTTGGCGACTTCCTTTGAGCCGAGGGTGCGGAAGGACGCTGCTTCCACCCATTTCGTGAAATAGTCGATCGCCACTAGTACGAAGCAGTGTCCCCCTGCTCCGATGGGATGGACTTTGCCTATCACGTCAATGCCCCAGGTTGAGAAAGGCCATGGAGACGTGAGGCTGTAGAGGGGTGAGGGAGGTACATGTTGTACGTTGCTGAATATCTGACAATTATGGCAGTGTTTGACGTAATGAATGCAGTCTGCCTCCATGGTCGTCCAATACCATCCAAGTCGTAGGATTTGCTTGCATAGGGCTCTTGCATTCATGTGTGGGCCGCATTCGCCATCGTGTACTTGGGCGATGATTTCTTGCCCTTTCTTGTAATCGACACACATGAGTAAGGTGCCTTGTGGTGTCTTTTTGAGTAATTGTCCCATTTCTAGTACGAATTGGGATGCAAGAAGTCTAATGGCTCTCTTACCTCGCTTGTCGGTGTCAGGTGGGTAAGAATTGCTTGTTTTGTAGTTGAGTATGGCTTGGTACCATGGTTCTGTGTGTTCAGCTTCGTCGATGTCGATGGTGTGGATGTATGCGGGTTCACCACGTCTTTCGACGACAATGGGTAGTGTGTCAACATTTGGCGGCATGTTGAGGAGGGATGAGAGCTTTGACAGCGCGTCGGCAAATTGATTTTCTTCCCTTGGGAGGTGATAGAATTCTATGCAGTCAAATTCTGTCAGGAGTACTTGTATTTTTGCTTGGTATTTTGCTAGGGTTTCGTTCATGATTTTCCATGCTCCTGTTACTTGATTTATGATTAGGAAGGAGTCTCCGTGTACCCTGAGGTGTTTTATGTTGAGGGCCATGGCTGCTTGTAGGCCGTATATGCAAGCTTCATATTCTGCGGCATTGTTGGTGACGTTAAAGTCGAGCTTGATTGAGATGGGTGTGTGATCGCCATTGGGAGATATTAGAAGTATTCCCACGCCATAGCCGCGGTAGTTCGAGGCTCCATCGAAGTAGAGTTGCCGGTCTTTCGCTTTGATAAATAAAATTCCATCATCAGGGAATGATGTTGTGTCAATTTTAGGTTGTTCAATGATGGCATTCTCTGCGAGAAAGTCTGAAACAGCTCTTCCCTTAATGACTTTCAAAGGTAAGTATTTGAGCTCATACTCGGCTAGCAGTAGTGTCCATCTGGCCATACGACCGTTTAGTACTGGTTTTTCAAATAAGTATTTGAGTGGATCCATTAGGGAGTATACCCGGGTTGTGTGAGCGAGGAGGTAATGTCTGATCTTTTTGGTGGCCCAGACTAAAGCGAGACAGCTTTTCTCCACAGGCTCGTAGCGAGTCTCATAATCTTGGAACTTCTTGCTAATGTAGTAGATTGCTCTTTCTTCGTTGTTAACTTCCTGAGTGAGCATGGCGCCCATGGCGTTCGGTGTAGTTGTTAGGTAGAGTGAAAGAGGTAGATCTTTCTGGGGTGGCATCAGAACAGGTGGATTGGTAAGTAGGGTTTTGACTTTGTCGAATGCTTGTTGACAGTTGTGTCAAACACACGGCCAAGCACAACCAAACCCGTTTTCATGCAATACAATCGATACTTATGTGACCAATAATCAATTTATATGATTCATTCACCTAAACATGCATACAAACATTACTTAACCTCTTGTAAACAACTTAACTCATAACTTATCATAAGGTGATTCATGCTAACAACATAATTCATCGTAATTAAGCCAAAAATAGAAAGAAAAACCAAGGAACACACACCACAAGGGCTTCGGCCCTCCCTAGACCTTTCGGCTATCAACACCAAACATCACCAACACGATTTTCATCAATTTACTAACATGATTAGCATTCAAATATGATAGTTATGCAATTAATGATGATGATATGAATGATAACATGATAACCCTAGTATGAGGCCAATGATTCTACATGAAATCATGATTAAACACCAACCAACAACATCACCACAATGTAAACAGCAACAACAAGACAAGCAATGCCTCATACATGCTAAAATACAACTAGATCACACCTAGTTACCTTTGTAGAGTCTCAAAAACGTGCTACTCCTCTTATTCTTCAATCAAGATAGAGTCTCCTTCCTCCAAGTCACCTTCTCCTTTGATGATCCAAGCCAAAACACACACAAGCAATGAATACACAACAATATAACACATAAAATAATACAAGATCAGAAAAATAAAAGGGATAAAAGAGATCCTATACCAAGGGAAAAGACTAGGAAAAGTTTAGGATGCAAAAGGATGAAAGCTTGGGTGAGAATCAATGGTGTTTGACGAGATTAGGAAGTGTTTTTGTGAGAGGATTTAGAGGATGAATGAGGATGGGATATGAGGAATGAGAGAATAGAGTAGTTTATCAGATTATTAGGTTGCTAGGTTTAGGAAGATACGAAATATAATGTTGTCTTGAGCCAAAAGAAAACACGGGAAAACCCTAAAAATTGATCCCGCATAGAGGAGCGGCTCGCTCCTCTGATGGAGCTGCTAGCTCCTCTGACGGAGCTGCTAGCTCTGACCCATGTTAGAGCATATTCTCGTTTCTTCCCTTCTTTTCTTCAACCCTCACTTGTACCCTTACTTACCCATGCTTCTAAGACTCTCCTAAGCTCACTCATGGACTCGGGTCAAATCCAACCATAACCAAGACCCGACTCACCAAAGTAAGAGATGATTTCCCGAGCTAAAAATGGAAAATCACTAGTTTAGGAAATTAACGAATAAAGAAAGCGAATAAAATAAATTAGAAAAAGTCGGGGTGTTACAATCCTACCCCCTAAAAAGAAGTTTCATCCTCGAAACTTGAGAACAGAGTGACACCCAAAACAAGTGGAAGAAGTCTACCTCTACGGTGTCCATCCTAAGAACAACTAACTCTACTCGCCCCAATAACGAAAGGATAGCTCTCCTAGCCTAGGTCAACTCCACCAAGCCTCACATACCCCAAAGACACTTAACTTGGTCGGACCCAAACACACACGGAAGGGAGCTAGGAAGGATTTCCCAAAAGAAGTAGGGACACCCTCGAATAGGAGTGAACAAGGAACTGTTTCTCCCGAGAAAAGAGTAATAAGAATATGTATATGGAAATAAAGGAAGTAAGTTGAGTTTCCTCGATAAATGAAGGGGAAAACGAATGACGTGGAGGTACCAGTATCCCACTATAGCATCCTTGAGTCAGCGGATGCGTTGCAAGTCGTTGTTGGCTCCTCCTCCGTTTCTTGTCATCTGCAACACAAAAGCGTAGGTGATAGCGGCATTTACTAGACATGCCACTTCAAGTAACTACTCAAACGCATACAAAACAACGTAAACCCCCTAGTGTGTCTACCCCAACGCTCTCACTCAGTGTTCTAAGTCAAACCTACTCACTCGACTAAGAGAGTTGGGAGCGTATTCGCTCTGATACCAACTGTAACAACCCGGGTTTTTTCAAAATAAAATAAAATACGTTTAAAAAGGTTCTAGGAAAATAAAGAGTTTAAAACTGAAACCACGGTGGCGGAAACACCGTGTAGCCCGGATTATTACTCAAACAGCTACTAAAGAAACTGAAAACAAAGTGTAGGCCTTGAGGCCTAACAGAATGGGGAGTAAATACCCCGTACAACCAAAACCAAACAAAAGTCTATAGACCGAAAGAAAGTCTAAAACAAAGCCAAGCTACAAGTCCAAAAGTCTAAACAAAGTCACAACTCTTCCAAGGTAACACACGGTCACATCCTCGCATCCAACTCACTCAATCCCGTCTCGCGCATACCTATAAAAGAGAAACAACATCCACAATCAGTGGGGAGTAACTAGGTGCTCCCCAGTCATATTTTAACATGACGAATGCAAATAACAACAATGCAACAAGCTCACCTGGCCTACGGCCTAAACCAAAGTACAAATACAAGTACAACCAAACATACAACAATAAAACAACAATACAAACGCAAACACAATCACACGGCACAACCATTGTTGTGACCAAACCAACTGAGCTCACACGACGATCCATCTTCCAACCAATTGCGAGAGTAAGCGCGGAGAACTGGGTGGAGCAACAAGAACCACCCCGGGTGAAGCAACAAGAATCACCCAAACCCTATGGCGGAACAGCAACAAGAAGTTCCTCAATAATCACAAGTCTAAATTTGGCCAAATTCCACCGAGCAACAAGAACGGTGACGACATAAATAACCATAGTCTCTAACCCTTCTGGTTGAGAACCCATGATAGCTCTAGCTAAACAACAAGAATAGCCGAGGGGACCATGAGCGGTATCCGTCCAATCTAGGACGTTGTATCTCCTCACACATGTGCCAGAACAGTACCCATGTGCAAACTTAACCCAAGCATAACCTGTTAACCTGTCAACCTGTCTCCAACACTCCAACACAACCATACCACCACCACATCTATACTCATACAATATCATCCTATTCAACTATACATACGGAGTACCATAAGATCAACATGCTATACACGTCATACATTTGTTTACATGCTCATAAATCATCTTTTAGTGATCAACCAAGGTATAACATGATTCATTATAACATAGTTAACGTTTTAGGGCATGCCAAGACTCAAACAAGCGACAAACCAACCAACATACACACACAAGCCTCACGGCTCATGCACACAACACACGGCCTATGTGTCAAACACACGGCCAAGCACAACCAAACCCGTTTTCATGCAATACAATCGATACTTATGTGACCAATAATCAATTTATATGATTCAATCACCTAAACATGCATACAAACATTACTTAACCTCTTGTAAACAACTTAACTCATAACTTATCATAAGGTGATTCATGCTAACAACATAATTCATCGTAATTAAGCCAAAAATAGAAAGAAAAACCAAGGAACACACACCACAAGGGCTTCGGCCATCCCTAGACCTTTCGGCCATCAACACCAAACATCACCAACACGATTTTCATCAATTTACTAACATGATTAGCATTCAAATATGATAGTTATGCAATTAATGATGATGATATGAATGATAACATGATAACCCTAGTATGAGGCCAATGATTCTACATGAAATCATGATTAAACACCAACCAACAACATCACCACAATGTAAACAACAACAACAAGACAAGCAATGCCTCATACATGCTAAAATACAACTAGATCACACCTAGTTGCCTTTGTAGAGTCTCAAAAACGTGCTACTCCTCTTATTCTTCAATCAAGATAGAGTCTCCTTCCTCCAAGTCACCTTCTCCGTTGATGATCCAAGCCAAAACACACACAAGCAATGAATACACAACAATATAACACATAAAATAATACAAGATCAGAAAAATAAAAGGGATAAAAGAGATCCTATACCAGGGGAAAAGACTAGGAAAAGTTTAGCATGCAAAAGGATGAAAGCTTGGGTGAGAATCAATGGTTTTTGATGTGATTAGGAAGTGTTTTTGTGAGAGGATTTAGAGGATGAATGAGGATGGGATATGAGGAATGAGAGAATAGAGTAGTTTATCAGATTATTAGGTTGCTAGGTTTAGGAAGATACGAAATATAATGTTGTCTTGAGCCAAAAGAAAACACGGGAAAACCCTAAAAATTGATCCCGCATAGAGCAGCGGCTCGCTCTGGAGCCCAGAGCGGCTCGCTCTGGAGCCCAGAGCGGCTCCCTCTGATGGAGCGGCTCGCTCCTCTGATGGAGCTGCTAGCTCCTCTGAAGGAGCTGCTAGCTCTGACCCATGTTAGAGCATATTCTCGTTTCTTCCCTTCTTTTCTTCAACCCTCACTTGTACCCTTACTTACCCATGCTTCTAAGACTCTCCTAAGCTCACTCATGGACTCGGGTCAAATCCAACCATAACCAAGACCCGACTCACCAAAGTAAGTGATGATTTCCCGAGCTAAAAATGGAAAATCACTAGTTTAGGAAATTAACGAATAAAGAAACCGAATAAAATAAATTAGAAAAAGTCGGGGTGTTACAATCCTACCCCCTAAAAAGAAGTTTCGTCCTCGAAACTTGAGAACAGAGTGACACCCAAAACAAGTGGAAGAAGTCTACCTCTACGATGTCCATCGCCCAATAACGAAAGGATAGCTCTCCTAGCCTAGGTCAACTCCACCAAGCCTCACATACCCCAAAGACACTTAACTTGGTAGGACCCGAACACACACGGAAGGGAGCTAGGAAGGATTTCCCAAAAGAAGTAGGGACACCCTCGAATAGGAGTGAACAAGGAACTGTTTCTCCCGTGAAAAGAGTAATAAGAATATGTATATGGAAATAAAGGAAGTAAGTTGAGTTTCCTCGATAAATGAAGGGGAAAACGAATGACGTGGAGGTACCAGTATCCCACTATAGCATCCTTGAGTCAGCGGATGCGTTGCAAGTCGTTGTTGGCTCCTCCTCCGTTTCTTGTCATCTGCAACACAAAAGCGTAGGTGATAGCGGCATTTACTAGACATGCCACTTCAAGTAACTACTCAAACGCATACAAAACAACGTAAACCCCCTAGTGTGTCTACCCCAACGCTCTCACTCAGTGTTCTAAGTCAAACCTACTCACTCGACTAAGAGAGTTGGGAGCGTATTCGCTCTGATACCAACTGTAACAACCCGGGTTTTTTCAAAATAAAATAAAATACGTTTAAAAAGGTTCTAGGAAAATAAAGAGTTTAAAACTGAAACCACGGTGGCGGAAACACCGTAGTCTTGATTATTACTCAAACAGCTACTAAAGAAACTGAAAACAAAGTGTAGGCCTTGAGGCCTAACAGAATGGGGAGTAAATACCCCGTACAACCAAAACCAAACAAAAGTCTAAAGACCGAAAGAAAGTCTAAAACAAAGCCAAGCTACAAGTCCAAAAGTCTAAACAAAGTCACAACTCTTCCAAGGTAACACACGGTCACATCCTCGCATCCAACTCACTCAATCCCGTCTCGCGCATACCTATAAAAGAGAAACAACATCCACAATCAGTGGGGAGTAACTAGGTGCTCCCCAGTCATATTTTAACATGACGAATGCAAATAACAACAATGCAACAAGCTCACCTGGCCTACGGCCTAAACCAAAGTACAAATACAAGTACAACCAAACATACAACAATAAAACAACAATACAAACGCAAACACAATCACACGGCACAACCATTGTTGTGACCAAACCAACTGAGCTCACACGACGATCCATCTTCCAACCAATTGCGAGAGTAAGCGCGTTGCGAGAGTAAGCGCGGAGAACTGGGTGGAGCAACAAGAACCACCCCGGGTGAAGCAACAAGAATCACCCAAATCCTATGGCGGAACAGCAACAAGAAGTTCCTCAATAATCACAAGTCTAAATTTGGCCAAATTCCCATGTGCAAACTTAACCCAAGCATAACCTGTTAACCTGTCAACCTGTCTCCAACACTCCAAGACAACCATACAACCACCACATCTATACTCATACACACACAAGCCACAATATCATCCTATTCAACTATACATACGGAGTACCATAAGATCAACATGCTATACACGTCATACATTTGTTTACATGCTCATAAATCATCTTTTAGTGATCAACCAAGGTATAACATTATTCATTATAACATAGTTAACGTTTTAGGGCATGCCAAGACTCAAACAAGCGACAAACCAACCAACATACACACACAAGCCTCACGGCTCATGCACACAACACACGGCCTATGTGTCAAACACACGGCCAAGCACAACCAAACCCGTTTTCATGCAATACAATCGATACTTATGTGACCAATAATCAATTTATATGATTCATTCACCTAAACATGCATACAAACATTACTTAACCTCTTGTAAACAACTTAACTCATAACTTATCATAAGGTGATTCATGCTAACAACATAATTCATCGTAATTAAGCCAAAAATAGAAAGAAAAACCAAGGAACACACACCACAAGGGCTTCGGCCCTCCCTAGACCTTTCGGCCATCAACACCAAACATCACCAACACGATTTTCATCAATTTACTAACATGATTAGCATTCAAATATGATAGTTATGCAATTAATGATGATGATATGAATGATAACATGATAACCCTAGTATGAGGCCAATGATTCTACATGAAATCATGATTAAACACCAACCAACAACATCGCCACAATGTAAACAACAACAACAAGACAAGCAATGCCTCATACATGCTAAAATACAACTAGATCACACCTAGTTACCTTTGTAGAGTCTCAAAAACGTGCTACTCCTCTTATTCTTCAATCAAGATAGAGTCTCCTTCCTCCAAGTCACCTTCTCCTTTGATGATCCAAGCCAAAACACACACAAGCAATGAATACACAACAATATAACACATAAAATAATACAAGATCAGAAAAATAAAAGGGATAAAAGAGATCCTATACCAAGGGAAAAGACTAGGAAAAGTTTAGGATGCAAACGGATGAAAGCATAGGTGACAATCAATGGTGTTTGATGAGATTAGGAAGTGTTTTTGTGAGAGGATTTAGAGGATGAATGAGGATGGGATATGAGGAATGAGAGAATAGAGTAGTTTATCAGATTATTAGGTTGCTAGGTTTAGGAAGATACGAAATATAATGTTGTCTTGAGCCAAAAGAAACACGGGAAAACCCTAAAAATTGATCCCGCATAGAGGAGCGGCTCGCTCTGGAGCCCAGAGCGGCCCGCTCTGATGGAGCGGCTCGCTCCTCTGATGGAGCTGCTAGCTCCTCTGACGGAGCTGCTAGCTCTGACCCATGTTAGAGCATATTCTCGTTTCTTCCCTTCTTTTCTTCAACCCTCACTTGTACCCTTACTTACCCATGCTTCTAAGACTCTCCTAAGCTCACTCATGGACTCGGGTCAAATCCAACCATAACCAAGACCCGACTCACCAAAGTAAGAGATGATTTCCCGAGCTAAAAATGGAAAATCACTAGTTTAGGAAATTAACGAATAAAGAAAGCGAATAAAATAAATTAGAAAAAGTCGGGGTGTTACACATTTTGTGTGTTCTTCCTTTTTTAGCTTCTTGAAAATTGGTTCGCAGACCATTGTGAGCTTGCTAATGAACCGAGAAATGTATTGGACTTGTCCCAAGAAACTCCTGATCTCATCAATGTTGCTTGGAGGTTTCATCTCCAGTATTGCTTTGATTTTGACAGGGTCGATCTCGATTCCACGTTGGCTTACGATGTGACCCAATAACTAACCCCAAAAGTGCATTTCTGTGGGTTGAGGCGCATTTTGTATTGCCTGATTCTGGTGAAGAACTTACGAAGGTTAGTGATGTGATCTTCCCTTTGCTTTGATTTCACAATCATGTCGTCAACATAGACCTCTACTTCTTTATGCATCATGTCATGTAGCAGAGTAGTTGCGGTACGTTGATAAGTGGCGCCTGCGTTAATGAGTCCGAAAGGCATGACAAGATAGCAAAGACGCGGCCCCAGGTGTCACAAAGGTGGTCTTAGACATGTCATCTGTTGCCATTTTGATTTGGTTGTAACACGCAAACCCATCCATGAATAGCGATGAACGCGTGGTCGGCCGTGTTGTCTACAAGTATGTCCATGTGGGGCAATGGGAAATCATCTTTTGGGCAAGCCTTGTTAAGGTCACGAAAGTCTGCACATACTCGTATCTTTACATTTTTCTTCATGACTGGGACCATGTTTGATACCCAATCTGAATATTCGATGACTTGGATGAAGCCTGCTTGTAGTTGTTTTTCGATCTCTTCTTTGACCAAGAGAGACCATTCTGGCTTAATGCGTCGGAGTTTTTGTTTAACAGGTTTGGCTCCTGGTTTCAATGGGATGCGATGTTCGGCTATTTCGCGGTCAATGCCCGGCATGTCCTTGTAGGACCAGGCAAAAACGTCTTTGAACTCTGTGAGTAGTTCAACGTATGCAGCTTTTTCTTCCATGCTTAAAGAAGCCCCCAGCTGTAGTTTTCGGGGCTCTTCGGGTGTTCCCACATCAATGATTGTTGTGTCTTCAATGATGGGGTCCTGTTCGGGTTTTGAAACGATACTTGCAATGTGTTTATGCAATGCAATGCTATTATGCTTAATGTTACCGTGAGTATTAGAAAATGCAGTTGTGGATACCCATATCCGTACCCTCCCAAACAAAACCCTGTGATGTAACACGGACTTTTGTTACGCATGCTTTAACGTTGACTTAAACGGTTCTAACTAATGTCGAATTCATTTTGAGTCGTTTTAAATGTTAAAATGAGTAGGTCGCTTCACATCGCATTTAAATACACGTTCATTTTGTCCATTTGGAGTCTAGCTAGGTCCTCGTCCTGCTTCATTTGGCATGAGCTTCGCATTTGCACCCAATTAGCCCTTTTACATTAACAAGGTCTAATTCAGCATTCCTAAATTCCTAAATTTAGGCACGGTGGCTAAATCTCCCCTTTAGCCCCCTCTTACACAAAATACGGCTTCACATCTTACCTTATTCCACAAAAACTATGCAAATACACCCTTTTTACATTTTCAGGGCTCGGGCCTAGAACCGAGCCCAAACCCGCCTTTGGCCCTCACTCCAAAGCCCTCAACAACTCTCTAGAAGATCATACTAGGTCTTCTTGGAGCACAAGCAAGGAGATTACACCGAATATTCCCAAGATCTAGCAAACCGGAATAAGGAAATACGAAATCACCGAGTTAAAACCAGGCCACCCAACCGCATAAGGCTATGCGGTTTAGGGGACAAACCGCATAGCTCTATGCGGTTTCCCCATCAAGCCGCATAGCTCTATGCGATTTCACAGCCTGGTTCTAGCCCCGAGTTTCCTATTTTCGCTTGGCTATTCTCCTATATATACACCCCTATGCACGACCTATTCACATAAGTTTTCAACACAAGAAAACCCTCTCTTCTCACAACCTCTCTTCCTAGTTTTAGTGCCCACACTTGGGTCCCACAAAATATACCGTCTAGCACGGTATACACCTAAATACTTCCACAAAAGCCTCACGCACTCAAATCCTTGAGTTCAACACACCATCCCGTGTTGAATTCATCCTCCTTTTAAGTTCAAGAAGCGAAGCTCTGCCCAGATCTGAAGCGTCAGGACAAGGTAGGTACCGATCCACTTGGATCAAAGCTTTTTCTTATTTTCTATGGACTAACAAAGGGGTCTACACTCTAGCGCCCCCCCCGGCTTTGGCACCCGAGCGCGCTTGCCTTCCAAGTGTTCTTATTACTTCGGGTACACTCCATATCCGATGACACGCCAAAGTCGCATAAGCAACCGACCTTATAAAATAAACCAATGGACAATTGAACTTTATTTTATTTGCATGCATCTTGCACCCCCCTTCTTTTGCATTAAAATCAACTTAAACAATGAATTCGACCTTTAACTGAACCGTATTCGTTAACAAGTTAAACATGCTAAACTGAGGGTTTTAATCAATCTTTTTGCATCTGCATCTGCATTCTTTTACATCCTTATCGCACTTGTACGTAGCGATAACATTAGCTCAAATATCATCTTACAAGGATTGTTCTAGGTCAGTAGAGGCTATTTTTACATAGGCTTTTCTAAAAGGTTTTCATAAATCATTATTTGAATTAACTCTTTTTCTAAAGTACCCTCACCCCGAATCCAATCTGGTTTCACAAGCCTTAGATCTAGGGGTGTCGGCGTGCTCCAAAATCTAGGACATGTTTTTAGCTTAGAACATGGTAGCAGGTTCCTATTTTCCGCGATAAATAGGTGGCGACTCCATAACAGTTCTTAAAGGTTTTTCCAACATAATCTTTTTTAACTTTAAAATCCGCCCTTAAGCAAGATGCCGAGTTGGGTCCGATCCCGGGTTCCACAGTTTGGCGACTCCACTGGGGAGATCTTATTTTTAAAACCAAAAACTAGCTTTTTCTTTTTAAAAATAAAGAGGTGAAACTTGAAAGCCTTGAACAATCCAAGTATACATATTTGAGCTATGCACATTCGTTTAGAGTCCATTCCTTTTGGAATCTAGGCACCCTTTACACCCTTGAGAGGTGGTTCCAACACGCAGGCTTGTCCACTCGATAAAGCACGTGCAGGACTAACTTTCCTCTCTCCCCTCCACGGCTTGCCGTAAACGATTATCTCGACCGCCCCAGTGCTCCCTCTAGAAAACCTATCGCTCCGGCGTAAGGAAATAGAGGGGTCAAGTATCTGCCAAAGCGTACTCGAGGTAGTTGGAGGTGTACCCGACTGACTCATTTTTCACCCTTTTTGAGTCATACGTACAAGTTCGAGGCTATGCACCCCATGGTCTTTTTCAAAACAAGCATATGCATTCATATCTTCGAAAACTCGCTTAAACGTTTCAAAGATAAATGAACCTAACATCTAACAAACACTTTTCAAACAAAACTCTCGCGAATTTTTGAAATAAACTTTTTCAAAATTTCCTTTTCACTAACAAGCAAAAACCCGAGCAAGGACTAAAACCCGAGCTCGTGGATTTCAATCCCCTAGGTCACACGGCCTAGACTCCATTTTTAACATCCTCGACTCGATTTGCTAACCGCTCTCGAGTCGAATCCTTTCTCTTTTACACATCCAAACTCGAGCTCACCTTGGCAAATAGCCGATACTAGTTCGACGGGTGCAAAGCAAAACTTTTAACATCGAGACGAGATGTGCGCACACATCCTCGTCTCAAAAGCTTTCCTTTAGCCAAAACTTTTCAAAAATCTCCTTTTTTAAGCTTAAAAGGTCTTTCAAAACAATGAAATGAGCTAAAATGAACGCCTAAAATGAACATTGAACCTATTAGGTCTAACTAGATACATGCCGCACAACCTAATCCTTTCTCAACATCCTCGACTCAACTAGCTAACCGCTCTCAAGTCAAACCCCTTTCACCCACCTAGGCTCGAGCCCTTAACGATGAACCGTTAAATGGGCTCGACAAAGCTAACACCTTTTGACATCGAGACGAGACGTGCGCACGCGTCCTCGCTTCAAAAACTTCCTTTAGCTAAAACCTTTTCGAAAATCTCCTCTTTTCAAAGCATAAATGGATTAAATAACCCACGGTTATCCTAACCCATCTATCGCGTGCTTTTTCACAAAGCATAACCCAAGAATTAGGACACATTCTTGGTGAGTCTTTCAAAGCGAACTCACGGCCCTTGGCCTTTTCGAACCTTTCTAAACAAAACCTTTTCAAACGACTCATTGTCGAACCAGCCCGTAAGTAGCATCCCTCACTATACCCAAGGATGGCCAAGTCCAATCTTGTGGATTCTAACATCGGATCGAATGGCTCAAACCACCTCGATCCATTTCTCCTTTGACAAAATCCATGTGGACAAGCAAGCTCGTCCTCATCGCGTTTTGACACCTTCGACTCAAATAGCTTAAACGCCATTTCGAGCATCCACCAATAGGATCTTAGCAACACACCGTTAACATAAACTTCTAGCTTTCCATCACCAAGCATCGTCGAGCATGAAACGTTTTAAAACATTTCTAACTCAAAATCGGCCGCATGGCTCGCGGTCATCACACCCCTTTTTATCACAAAACTCTTTTCAAAACCCGAGAATGTCAGCCCATTCTCGAGGAATTTTACAAAAAACAAATCGAACGGCTCAAAGCCTTTTCCTTTACCTCTTTCAATATAAGCATTTTTTTCGAAGGTTTTCACTAGCCCAAAACCTTCTAGGATCAGACATTCCTCTTTCCGCAAAAGAACAAAACCCGGGAATGAGCAAGCTCAACCCCGAGGACTTTTGATGTCGGACCAAGTGGCTCTAGCCGCTTCGGTCTAACTCTTCCTTAGGTAAATGCATGAAAACGGGCACTACCGTTTCCATCGCATTTTCAAAGCACCCTCGGTTCAAGTAGCTCATCACTACCTTGAATCATCTCTCGCACAGAGTCGAAATGTGACAACACATTTCAACTCGAAACACCTTTTACATCAAGCCAAAATGTGACAACACATTTTGCTCAACAAAACATCCTGCTTTTCGCCGAAAACAAAACTTTTGCAAAATCAAAGACAAATCTAAGCATGCATAAAACGAGTCCCGACGCGAGCATCAACCTCATCCGAGACATGTGCGTCTCGAGCACCCAGCGAAGAATCGATCAAGGCGCCACCGACGATCTCACGGATCTCCTCAAGAAATTCGAGTCTTTTCAATACGGGTCGAGTTTTTAAGCATTGAGTCAATCCCTGTCAGTCTAGGGCAATCGAGTCTTCGACGTACGACATTTTTAACAAATCGATAAGGGAATAAGTTTGCCAACAACCCAGTTTCCTTTTACCCTTTTTACTCACAAAAAACATTTTGCACCGACATACATTGCATCCTAGGAGTAGCTATCCGAAGGAGGTCTGGGCCAGATACGAAGGTCCAAGTTAACAATTAAGTCAAAGACACAAAGACAAAGAAGGTTCCGACGACTAAACACCTAAGGTTCACTAGTCTACTCGTGGTTTACTACTTCGCTGCTTTTGGAGGAGGATCCATTAATTTGGAGCTCCACAGTGGTCATGAATTTGATCGCGACCAAAAGTACGAGTATTCCTGGATCGCCCTCCCCGTACTCAATCGCGTGCCTAATAAGCAAACGAACTTGTCAGAGGAGCCCGGCGTGATAGACACACGATCACAAGCGACCACCGAGCCACAGGGTTTAGCAAGGTCCGAGCTCAAGCCCAAGCCATACAGGGCGTGGGATATTCTCAAACCAAACGGGAATACAAGGTACAAAGGTCAAAAACCAAAGTCACCAAAAAGCAAAAGTCTCAAAAGCTCCGGAACAAGGGGCAAAACAACTAAGCAAAAAGCTTAAGACTTCAAAAGCTCAAGAAGTCAAAAGCTCAAGAAGTCAAAAAGCTCAAGAAGTCGAAGAGCTCAAGAAGTCAACAAGCTTAGAAATCAATAAGCAAGGGGCCGAAACCCCAAAAGCAAGAAGCACCGACGCCCAAAAACAAGGGGCCAGGAAATTCCAAATTGAAGACAAGACAGAAGTAGCAAGCAACCAGCTTAGATCAACTAAGGAGAACCTACCCTTAGGATGCAATTATCAAGGTCAAACACATAAACACCCCTTTTGGACCGGCGGGTCCCTAAACACGCACCTTTTTACACCTTTCCACAAAAACAAACCCACCTCCCAGACCGGTGGATCCTTAAACACGCACCTTTCCACATAAACACCTCATACACGCCCTTAAACACATCCCTTTCGGAACTACGCTAGGTTTGATTCCGTACCCACGGATACGTAGGCCGCTCTTCCGAGCTCAACCAACCTTTTACAAAAATCCACAAAATATTCCCCGTCCAAAGCTTTCCATGCTAAGGATGTGACCACAAATATTCACAAAGTTCAAAGGCAAACTATTTCTTTATCGAGGCGACTAAAACGAATTCGTCAAGGCAAAGTTGTCATAGACTTAGGAGTAGTACTCTGCTTTTTGGTCTAACACTGTTTTGCAGGAACAACAGCATCCCACCGCAGACAAGCAAGCACCATTGAGGGCTCCACCAACGCACGTGTTCCCGAATATGGCATCCATGCAACCGTCGAGTCTCAAATCACGCATACGATTCGTCTCTATTTCGCAAACTTTTCGGCATTTTACGCATCGAGTCACACGTCGAGTCAATCCTCTTCCAATCAAACAATTTAGCGACATTTAAACCGCTCCTTTCAAAAACTCTCCAGTCTTCAAAACGCTCCCACGGAACGACACGCTTTTTCAAACTTACACGAGGCAATGCACCCTCAAACTAGGTAATCACCTTTCAAAATTAACTCAATACTCGAGTTAATATGAAAGCACTTTGCAATTCACTTTTTGCAAACACCCCCTTTCGCAAACAAAATGTACCTTTCGAAAATGCATCTCAAATCCTTGAAACGCATCTCGAATCTTCGAAGTCTAAACTTTGCCAAAAATTTAACTCGGCACTCGAGTTAATACATTTTGAGTAACAGCATTCTTCGAATTTAACTCACTCGAGTTAACAAATTTTAAGCAAAAGCTCTATCGAACTACGCCGGTTTGATTCCACATTCGTGGATACGTAGGCAGCTTGCGCAAAGCACAACCGAACCTAACGCTACATCCCACTCCGTGTTGTCATGAGATTCTACCGAAATCTCATCCTCGACAACTGGGGGCTTTTCAACCTTTGCACTCAAGTAACCCTCTACGGTCTTCAGAACTCTAGCTCAAGCCTACAACGTCTAACACCCCTTCATCTTGCATGAAGCCTTACAACCAACATTTCTAGCGTTCATTTTTAAAGCTCATTTCGACAACTAAAATGAATCTTTTACAAAAATGATTTTTCAACAAAAAACTTTTTAATCCAAGCATCCCAATCGGGAATCATTTTGCTTTCAAACCCAAGCCTACTAACTACGCAGGTCCACGGAAGCACAACACAACACGGAAGCGAAAGACAACGAAAGCAACTACAAGCTCAAGCCAAGTTACAATGAACAGTCATGTAATGAAGGGTTCACACAATCCTTATTACACAAGATCACCAGGACAACTACGGGCAAAGACGACGGTAATCCAAACACCATTCTCTTCACTTTGACTCAGTTTTCACTCAAAACTTAGTCAAACTCGAGGGGGTTATCCAAAAGACTCCTCCTACCAATGCACATCCTGCACCCCACTTTGACTTAGTTTTCACTCAAAACTTAGTCAAACTCGAGGGGGTAATCCAAAAACACCCTTATCCTAACACCTAACAGCCTTCTTCACATAGTTTGACTATCGTTATACATCATAACTCAGTCAAACTGGGGGCTCACATACACCCATCCTCAATATCACGAAAAATGGGATAATTTTTCGCATTTTTCGCATACACCCACCTGGGGGCTCACATACACCGACACCATTACCAAGACAACTGGGGGCTGACGCTTCCCATCAAGAATCAAACCTTCACAACGAAAAATGGGATAATTTTTCGCATTTTTGAAGACACCCTTGCTATAAATACCCACATCAACATACGCATCTACGGTTAAGCGACACCTCCAGAACCGCTACAAACGAGCATGCACGCTACAAGCATAACACTTTCATGTGCGCATCAAACAAAAAGCACCAAACACCCTAACACATCCAAGAAACGTCCCGTACGTCCAAACATCAAGCCACTCATACAATCCCAAGCACCTACACCCCAAGTCCGAGAGGCATGTATCAAGTGACTCCAAACGAATCACCAGATACCACGTCTCATGGTCAAAGCAAGCGAAAACTGAAGATTTCGGAAGGAAAATCGCGAGTTTGAATTTTTCCGGGTTCGAAACCGCGACATGTGCGAATGAGTTCAAGCTTGAAGTCGCCAATTGATAAGAGATTCCCCGGAAGAGTCACTAGTCTACAGGCAATTTCCAAAGCATGTTCTATTCCACGTTTTCTCCCCACTTTCGTTCATACACGCCAGCTTTCATGGTTAAGGCGTCACCTAAAGTCCGCCATATGCGCTAGCACATCCCGCTATGCCTTGGTTAAGGCGTCACCTACAGTCCGCCATACGCGTGTATTAAGCCTTTAATACACGGTACAGAAGCAAAGACACGAACACTCTTCACGAGTCCTTACACCCTCTTACACGTCCCTATGGAGTATCACTTCCTCCCCATGGAGTCCACACACCAATACAGACATTTCCCACGGAGTCCAAGACATATCCTTCGACTTCCCTAGCAAATACACCTCTACAAAACATCCTGAACGAGTCATCCTTCGACTTCGGAGCATAAACACCAAGCATCTACATCAGCACATCCAGCAAGCCCAAGCAATTACACGGAGCAGTATACATGAGCACATACACCCTCCTCGGTCCATAATTCCCGGCGAACATACACCTGCACCCCTTACAAGACGAAACACCATCATTCTTCCACAAGACCAAACAACTACAACTACACCTACGCTCCTCGGCGAGACCATACCTATACACCCTTCCCCAGCAAACTAGTACTTCTCCAGCAAATACTACACTAAGCACCTGCGCTCCTCGGCGAGACCTAGTACAACATCAACAACGGCATCAACATAAGCGACGGCATCAGCAACAGTGTCAGCAAAGGCATCAGCAACGACAACGGCACTACACGACAAACGAGCATTTACATCACCTTCTCCTCAACGAAAGGCAATCAACTGCAATAACTACACAGACACACAGACACTCCTCGGCGAGCCCAAGGATAAATACTCTACAAGATACCCAACTACAAGCACCCTCCAACTACATAGACGCTCCTCGGCGAGTTCAAGCACAAGTACCGCACATCCAAGCATTGCAACCTTTACAAATGCGCTCCTAGGCGAGATTAGACGTTCCTACACCCCAGCACTTCAACCCTTACGTATACGCTCATCGGCGAGACCAACGTTTACACTTTACATATGCACTTCAAATCCAACCTTACCTTAACCTCACACATTACGCCCTTACACCTGCACTCTTTCACGAGACCACATGCTACATGAAGACACCAAGCACCAGCACCAAGCATACGAAGACAAATGAACACGTACGACGATATGACACGACGACGAGCATCACGAAGGCACTCTGCAGGCCGGCAGGCCCTTATAGCATGCACGGACCGCCAAGTCCTTAAAATGCGCACGTCCCTCCCCGCTAGCCCGGTTCGAAGTCCTCGTCTCACCCATGGACACATGCTTCGTTCCGCTGACTGTATCGAGACTGTAATGGTCCGGATATGGTCGTGGAGTTTGACTAGCGCTCTAGTCCGAGCTCAGTCAAACTGGGGGCTCTGTGGATACCCATATCCGTACCCTCCCAAACAAAACCCTGTGATGTATCACGGACTTTTATTACGCATGCTTTAACGTTGACTTAAACGGTTCTAACTAATGTCGAATTCATTTTGAGTCGTTTTAAATGTTAAAATGAGTAGGTCGCTTCACATCGCATTTAAATACACGTTCATTTTGTCCATTTGGAGTCTAGCTAGGTCCTCGTCCTGCTTCATTTGGCATGAGCTTCGCATTTGCACCCAATTAGCCCTTTTACATTAACAAGGTCTAATTCAAAGATTCCTAAATTCCTAAATTTAGGCCGGTGGCTAAATCTCCTTTAGCCCCCTCTTACACAAAATGCGGCCTCACATCTTACCTTATTCCACAAAAACTATGCAAATACACCCTTTTTACATTTTCAGGGCTCGGGCCCAGAACCGAGCCCAAACCCGCCTTTGGCCCTCACTCCAAAGCCCTCAACAACTCTCTAGAAGATCATACTAGGTCTTCTTGGAGCACAAGCAAGGAGATTACACCGAATATTCCCAAGATCTAGCAAACCTAATAAAGAAATACGAAATCACCGAGTTAAAACCAGGCCACCAAACCGCATAAGGCTATGCGGTTTCGGGGACAAACCGCATAGCTCTATGCGGTTTCCCCATCAAACCGCATAGCCCTATGCGGTTTCACAGCTTGGTTTTAGCCCCGAGTTTCCTATTTTCTCTCGGCTATTCTCCTATATATACCCCCCTATGCACGACCTATTTAACAACTTTTCCACACAAGAAAACCTCTCTTCTCACAACCTCTCTTCCTAGGTTTAGTGCCCACTTGGGTCCCACAAAATATACCGTCTAGCACGGTATACACCTAAATACATTCACAAAAGCCTCACGCACTCAAATCCTTGAGTTCAACACACCATCCCGTGTTGAATTCATCCTCCTTTAAGTTCAAGCGAAGCTCTGCCCAGATCTGAGCGTCGGGACAAGGTAGTGCCGATCCACTTGGATCAAAGCTTTTCTTATTTTCTATGGACTAACAAAGGGTCTACACTCTAGCGCCCAGGCTTTGGCACCGGCGCTTGCCTTCCAAGTGTTCTTATTACTTGGTACACTCCATATCAGATGACACGCCAAAGTCGCATAAGCAACCGACCTTATAAAATAAACCAATGGACAATTGAACTTTATTTTATTTGCATGCATCTTGCACCCCCCTTCTTTTGCATTAAAATCAACTTAAACAATGAATTCGACCTTTAACTGAACCGTATTCGTTAACAAGTTAAACATGCTAAACTGAGGGTTTTAATCAATATTTTTGCATCTGCATCTGCATTCTTTTACATCCTTATCGCACTTGTACGTAGCGATAACATTAGCTCAAATATCATCTTACAAGGATTGTTCTAGGTCAGTAGAGGCTATTTTTAGAGCACGCCGACACCCCTAGATTTTGGAGCACGCCGACACCCCTAGATCTAAGGCTTGTGAAACCAGATTGGATTCGGGGTGAGGGTACTTTAGAAAAAGAGTTAATTCAAATAATGATTTATGAAAACCTTTTAGAAAAGCCTATGTAAAAATAGCCTCTACTGACCTAGAACAATCCTTGTAAGATGATATTTGAGCCAATGTTATCGCTACGTACAAGTGCGATAAGGATGTAAAAGAATGCAGATGCAGATGCAAAAAGATTGATTAAAACCCTCAGATTAGCATGGTTAACTTGATAACGAAAACGGATCAGTGAAAGGTCGAATTCATTGTTTAAGTTGATTTTAATGCAAAATAAGAAGGTGCAAGATGTATGCAAATAAAATAAAGTTCAATTGACCATTGGTTTACTTTATAAGGCTCGCTGTTTATGCGACTTTGGCGTGTCATCGGATATGGAGTGTACCCGAAGTAATAAGAACACTTGGAAGGCAAGCGCGCTCGGGTGCCAAAGCCGGGGGGGGCGCTAGAGTGTAGACCCCTTTGTTAGTCCATAGAAAATAAGAAAAAGCTTTGATCCAAGTGGATCGGTACCTACCTTGTCCTGACGCTTCAGATCTGGGCAGAGCTTCGCTTCTTGAACTTGAAAGGAGGATGAATTCAACACGGGATGGTGTGTTGAACTCAAGGATTTGAGTGCTTGAGGCTTTTGTGAAAGAGGATTTGTGTGTTGTGAATTGTGTGTGAAATTGTGATCTGAAAGTGTGATTTGAGGTCGAGGTATAGGGCTGTATATATACTAAAAACCTCGGAGAAATTAGGAAATCGGGGATAAAACCAGGCTTAGAAACCGCATAGCCTTATGCGGTTGCTTGGGCAAAGCGCATAGCCTTATGCGGTTGCCTCCCCAAACCGCATAGGCTTATGCGGTTTGAGGGTCCGGTGTGTAGTTTCAAGTTTCGGTTGCATTGTATCTTTGAAAGATTTCGATATAATCTCAAACGTGAAGCTCAAGAAAAGTGCTGGGATATTTGTGAGGTATTTTGTGATGCTCAGGGCTTTGGAGTGCGGGCCAAAGGCTGGGTTTGGGCTCGGTTTCGGGCCCGAGACCCGGAAAAATGAAAAGGGTGTATTTGCATAGTTTTTGTTAAATAAGGTAAGACGTGAAGCCGTATTTTGTGTAAGAGGGGGCTAAATAGCGGTTTTACCTACCGGGCCTAAATTTAGGAATTTAGGAATGCTGAATTAGACCTTGTTAATGTAAAAGGACTAATTGTAGTGCAAATGCGAAGCTCATGCCAAATGAGGCGGGACAAGGACCTAGCTAGACTCCAAATGGACAAAATGAACGTTATTTAAGTGTGATGTGACGCGACCTAAACCATTTTAACATTTCAAACGACTCAAAATGAATTCGACATTAGTTAGAACCGTATAAGTCAACGTTAAAGCATGCGTAATAAAAGTCCGTGTTACATCACAGGTTTTGTTTGGGAGAATGCGGATATGGGTATCCACAGAGCCCCGGCTTGATCGAGCTTGGACTAGAGCGCTAGTCAAACTCCACGACCATATCCCACCATTACGCCTCGTCTGATCGGCGAGCGAAGCATGTGTCCATGGGTGAGACGAGGACTTCGAACCGGGCTAAACGGGGAGGGGCGTGCGCATTTTAAGGACTTGGCGGTCCGTGCATATTATAAGGGCCTGCCGGCCTGCAGAGTGCCTTCGTCGTGCTTGTTGCTAATGCCTTTGCTGATGTTGATGTCGTCGTCTTGTATATGTTGGGTATCGTATAGTGCTGCTGCTTGTAGCGTCTTCGTATGGTCTCGTGAAAGAGCGCATGTGCTGCAATGCGTGGGGGCTAAAGCGCAAGGGCGTGAGTGTATCTGGGCTGGATGTATGACCTCGTGAAGAGTGCATTCGCAAGATGCATGGTCTTGTAGGAGTGCATTTGTAAAGGTTGTAATGCTTGTACAGGGGTGTTCTTGTGCCATGGGTTCATGCTTGGATGTGCTTTGTAGGACATTTGTGCTTAAACTCGCCGAGGAGCGTTTATGCTTGTTGTAAAGTGCTTGTTGTAGAGTACTTATGCTTGGAGTTAGGTGTATATTGCAGAGTGCATGTGCTTAGGCTCGCCGAGGAGTGTCTACGTAGTTGTGTTTGCATGTGATCGCCTCCCGTGGAGGAGAAAATGATGTAGTGCTTGTGAAGAGCGTTCGTGCTTCTGCTTCTGTACCGTATATTGAACGCTTAATATACGCGTATGGCGGGCTGTAGGTGACGCCCTGACCCAAGCACGGGACGTACTTGGAGTTGCATTGGGGCTAAAATGAATTAGGAATCGAAAAGTAGGCGTAAAACGAGAGAAAACCGAGAAAAACCACAGGCGGAAACCGCATAGCCTTATGCGGTTCATGGGGCAAACCGCATAAGGTTATGCGGTTTGCCTTAGTGGCAGTTGGGGGCTATATAACACGAGTGAGGCCGTGAGTGAGGTTCATAACTCATTTTCGGTTTCTAACTCAAAAAAACGTCATTTTTCGATTTCTCAACCGTTTTTGCTTGTTTTTCTTGCGTTGCTTTGCTATGGAACGAGGTAATGCTCCATTTTAACTTGCTTTTACGTTATTTGTCGTTGTAATTAGCTAGTTTTGCCTTGAAATGTTGAAAAGACGGGTTTTGAATGAAAACCCGAGTTTTGCTTGAAATTTGCCGTTTGAATGCTTGAAATTGACGTCATTGTGTTGCATTATGCCATGTGAACGTGCATGTGTGAATTGATTGTGATTTAGACCGTCTTTGTGTGAAAAACGTCCAAATTAGGTTTCGGGCCCGAAAACGAACCCGGATTTTCCGACCCGGAATTTCAATTAAACTTCGGTGTAGGATGCCCATAGCGAGTATAGCATGCCTATAACGTTAGTTTCGCGAAAAAGTCGAGTTAAGGCTTTCAAATCGCCGTCTTAAGTCGTAGTTTTACGGAGTAATTAAGGCGAATTGGGGGTTTTTGATCGGAGTGACCAAAATGCAATTGCTTGTAATGGGTTGTTGTTGGGGACTATTATGGCGCGTAGAAACCATAAAGTTGTGATTTTGAAATGTAGAGAACGGTTTTCGGCTTAATTGTGAATTAGGCCTAAAAATGCTCTGTAGGGCGTATAGTGCAATGTGTAAGGGAATGTATATGTATTATGTGTGTATTATTTGTGTGTATTTGCGTATGTGTGTGCCAAGTTGTATACTTGTATGTATTATAGCTGTATGTAATGGTTGTGTTTGGTCGCAGGGGAAGGTTCCAGCCGTGTTACGAGATCGAGATCTCGTAAGAGTGCTAGTTCGAGGACAGAGGGAGCCTCTAGCTCGAGTAACTTGAGGCGTACTCGTAGTGAGAGGGAAGCTGACCCTCGTGATCTGCCCACGAGACGTGGTCAGTCACGAGGTAGGGGCCGTGGGAGAGGTGTTCCTGTGCGTGATCCTGAGGAGAAGGCGGCGGATGCGTTTGCTCAGGAGTTTGTGGATGAGCTGGAGGCTGAGATGGATGTTGCTGAGGAGCAGGCCGAGGAGGTCGAGGAGGTTGCGCCTAGGGCGAGTAGTTCTAGGCCGCGAAAATCACGCACGAACAGGGCCTTCGCGAAGGGTTGGGATGGCCACAACCTTCTGCTTGCTCCGGAGAGACATGTTTCCTATCGAGCGACGATGGGTTGGGATAAGGGCCCGATGAGGACTTTCTCGGGCGTCTCGTCCGCAATGTGTGCTTTTGAGGAGAGGCTTCCGCCGAGGGCGCAAGCTTGGGTGCTGCGTAGTGCTTTCAGCCCGTTGGTTGGCCATTGGAGGGAGATTGCGAGGAAGAAGCAGACGGCGAACCTGATGTTGATCAGGGCCTTCATGGATAGGTACTGGGACACCACGACGACGTTCCATATGCCCGGCTTTGAGGCCGGCATTACCTTGTCTGAGTACGCGGTCATAACGGGGCTGCCGTTTGGGGATCACGACATGGATTTTGAGTTTGCGCCGTCCGTTGTGGACGAGGTTGTGACTGCCGCGGTTGGCGGTGGTTTGGAGGTGATTTGTGGTCGCGCCTATACCTTCAAGACGAGCTATATCTTGGAGTATTTTGAGGGGAAGACCGAGTATGGCCCCTCGGAGTGGAGCGACAAGCAGAATGCTCGTATGTGGTTGTGGTGGTTTGTGAGCGCCGTGTACTTCGGCGACAAGGGTGAGCGGGCATCGACATCGGTCCTTATGCATCTCCTGGATTGGAATGCAATTGGGACGTTTGGTTGGGTGGCCGCCTGCAGGTTTGTGCATTCGTTTCTGCATGGATGCTGTGAGACCGCGGGTCATGGATCGAGGGTCGCGACTGTCCTTAGTAACGCCTGGCTTCTTGATGGAGGTGCGTATTGATTTCGTTTTGGTCTTAGGTGTACTGTTGTTCATTTTTGTTGTCTTTTGTCCTTGTAACATGTTTTTGTTTCTTGTGTGCAGTCGTGGATTCTTAGCCACTTTCCCTTTTCTGCTCCCCCCGCATGCTGTGCGAATCGTGAGGAGTACTCCGTGATGCGTGCTTGGGGTGCGATGTAACGTCTTTGCATTTAATTGGTCGTATGATGATGTTAGGGATCGTCTGAACCGAATGCGATTTGATGAGGTTTGTGCTTGAACCATTTTAAATAGAGTGTACTTAAAATGATTGTATTGTATCTGTATTTGTGAGCGTGTTTGTCTTGTCTTTGTTTGTAGTTCGTGCCATTCCCGTGGGGCCAGTACAGGGATATTCCTGAGGGCATTGGGGCTAGGTTTGCGGTGCGAGAGACCCAGCGCCTATACATAGCGACGCCGTATGGATCGGTTTGGTACCTTGGAGAGCGTTTGGTCTTCCAGGCGGGGTGGCCAGCTCCGGTGGTGCCTAAGGATCCGCCGAGGGTCCTGTTTGAGCGAGGGGTTTCTGCTCAGGATCGTGTAGCGTTGTATGGAGAGGGAGAGTCAGTGAGCCTCCTCTGTCCTGGGGAAGACTATGCCCATTTTGCTCAGTCTCGGCTTGCTTGTGGGCCGATTGAGGTATGTGTGCTTCGGTGTTTGGGGGTGCGTAGGGTAGTTTTTGCGAAAAATTTCCTTGGCGTGTGTGCGTTTAGTATTTGTTATGCAGAGTTTGATCCCGAGATGGCGAAGCGGCTGATGACTTCCTACTACCATCGAGTATGATGACTCGGGCGTCCGTCGTACCTTTGTTCTGTAGACGTACTTGCGGTGACTCTTGACGCGGGCATGGGCAATTTGGACGAGCAAGGTGAAGAAGGTATGTTCTTGTGTGATTGTATGTATGTGTATAAGCCCCGGTTTGATCGAGGTATGAAGTATATCGATGATCAAACTTGTGAGAGTCGTTTTTGTGTTATCCCCTCAGCTTTGGTTTAATTTGGGTGGAATTAAGGTAAAGTGGGGTGGATCTGCGTTGTTTGAAATTTCCCCTAAGTTTGACTTAATTTGAGTGAAATTAAGGCAAAATGGAGAAAAGTGTGAACTGTGTTTGTGTTGTGTTTCACGGTGGCTAAAGAGGCGATAAGAAGCTATGGCGTATAGCCAGCAGTGGAGGATGGCTTGAGGTGACGAGCAGCTCGGTTGTGTCGAGCCGAGCTGAGACGGCTCAGATTCGGCGTGAGTTTGACGAGTATCGGCGCCGTCACCCCGAGTGAATTTGTGTATTTAAAGATTGTATGAACCTTTATGTACATGTCGTTGTAGCTTGAACGTTGAACTTGTTGCAGTATCTTGAACTTCGTCGGTAAACCTGTTTGGTGGGCTTGGTTGAAGAAATGATATGATTCCCGAGTGGGATGCGTTGATGTTCATTTTAGATTGTGAAAATGTTTTGCAAAAAGTTCATTTTAAATGCGAAATGATCTCGTGTAAATGCGAAAAATGTTATGCGTTGACTCGTGGTAAGAATCGGAATTGCTAAAGTGAAGCGTGATGTTGATGTATGGAGAACAACGAAAGAATGTCGTAGCCCAAAGTAGGTAGTAGTGTTTTAGGAAAGACGAAATTAGGAAAATTTTGAGAAAAACCAGCCCCCGAAACCGCATAGGCTTACGCGGTTGCAAGGGGAAACCGCATAGTCTTATGCGGTTTGGTGTGCAAACCGCATAGAGCCATGCGGTTTGTTGGCCTGGCTGATAGCGCTGTATTTCCATATTTCGGATATTGTTTTCCTATATAAGGAGAGGGGGTGCGTGCCTAATCTTCATTCACAAACACTTCTCTTCTTTGATGCTCTTTTGAAGAGGTGGACGTCTTCCTTGAGTTCGGGGATGAAGAAGGCGGTGTATGATGATGGTGCGGGTGTATTTATTGGCTTTCGTCAAATGAAAGTCGATGTAGACTTCCTTGATTCGTGTTTGGATTATTGGGATCCTAATTTGCATGTTTTTAGGTTTCCCGGGGGAGAGGTGTGCCCTTTGATGGAGGAGTTCTCGGCCATTGCTGGATGGTCGAAACGGACTACTCCTGTGGTCGTGAGGAGTGAGCTTTGTTACAATGGGATGTTGCGAAACTTCCTTGGGATGACAAACGCTCATCTTTGCGCAGTTTGTTTGAGGGAGGCAAGGTAAACATGCTTCTCTTGTGTCAACGATATATGAATAAGGCTGAGACTAGTATTTCGGACCGTTCTAGGCGGAGGGCCCTTGCTTTTTGTTTGGTTCATCGGTATGCTTTTGCGGGGTCCATGCCAGATGGTGTGTTCGGGAACGCGAGGTATGCTCGTGTTGTCGAAGAGATGGAGCGGGGACATGATCGCCTGCGTTGATCCTAGCGGAGACTATCTTTGGGCTTAGACGACCGTTATGCTAATCGTCTGAGCTCGTACAGGGGTTGCGCTAGGATTCTCAACGTTTGGCTCATGGAGAGGCTGAGTGTGTATAGAGCTCTTCCCCTTGGAGGTGTCTTCAAGGCGGCGGGGACGACGTCTCGGGAGATGGATTGGGCTAACCCTCGGGAGCGTTCGTTAAATTACTACCGGTGGTTTGTGAAGGAGAGCAGCATTCGTTGGTATGTTTCGTGGTGGGGTATTACGGAGGTAACGGCGGCGATTGCGGTGGCGAACGCGGCTCGCGGGTTGATGTTGTGCGGGTTTGAACGGGGCGTATGGATTCATCCTCTTCGCTTGAAGAGGCAAATTGGGCTTGCGCAGACCATACCTGAGCAGGATACTCAGGTTGGAGGGGTTGTTGTCCTAAACAACCAGATGATTGATGCTTGGATCCGAGGGTGGTCGGATCGTGTTACTTGGGTTGTGCCGGAGCATATAGAGTCTACTCGTGTCACGGATTTCTATACGCGTTGGTGTCATTCCAAGGATTCTCGTGAACGGGAGAATCAGAGGAGGAGAGAGAAGAATGGGCCAAAGCCCTCCTTGTTGCATGAAGTAGTGCGTGACAGGAGGGATTATGGTGATCTCTGTGTTGTTGATGCAGGTGCTTCTAGTTCGAGACCGGTGCGAGAGAGACTTGGACCGAAAGTGACTGTTAAAGATCGCCTAGGGCCAAGGATCGAGGAGCCCCCAGTTGAGCAGGATGAGGATCCGATCGAGCCCCCAGGTTTTGAGAGATCTACTCCCGTCCTTAGGTCGAAAGTTGTGGCGGATCGGCCTCTTGAAGATGAAGAGGTCAACCCGAAGCGTCAGAAAAAGACTTGATTAGTTTGTTTTGTTTAGTTTAGAAGGATTCCTTTATTTAAATACATGTTTTAGATTTGAATAAAGGGCTAAGGAGGCTTGTTCCTAGCTCCTTTCTAAATTGCGGAAAATTCTAAATAAAGTAATAAAATAGAATTAATTTGCTTTTGTCTTGTCTCGTTGTTTTCTTTGTTTTGTTTTCAAATGTTCTCGACCTTTTTAAGCTTCGAACACTTGTATTTTGTCTCAAATCCTCGACCTTTTTAAGCTTTGGACTTGTGCGTTTTGAATTGTCTTAAATCCTCGACCTTTTTAAGCTTTGGACTTGGATTTGTGTTTTGTTTTGTGTTGACTGTGCTCTCGACCTTTTTAAGCTTTGAGCGTGTCATTTTGTGAGTGCAAAACCCTCGACCTTTTTAAGCTTTGGGCATGCGTGCTAGAAAAAGTTCGGTTGTGCTTTTGATAAGCTGCCTACGTATCTGCTTTTTGAATACAGAATCAAACCGGCGTAGTTCGTGCGATTCGGTTGAGCTTTCTGCAAAGCTGCCTACGTATCCACAGTGCGTGGAATCAAACCGAGCGTAGTTCACTCATGCGAGAGCGAGTTTCGTCCTTTTTGTGAAGTACATTGCAAATTTGTTTAAGGGTAGTATTTCTTGAGTTGATCAAGATTTGTTGGTAGTCGGAAGTCTTGACCGTCAAGGTCAGTTAACGTTACTGCTCCTCCGGGAAGGATGTCCTTGACCAAGTACGGTCCGGCCCAATTGGGTTTGAATTTCCCCCTTGGGTCGACTGGTAATGGTGCTCGGACGGATTTGAGTACTAGGTCACCCACTTTAATGTTTCGTGGTTTGACCCGTTTGTTGTAGGCGCGTTGTAGGCGAGATTGATACATTCGGACTGTACTTAGTGAATGTAGTCGTCTTTCGTCTAAGAGAATGAGTTGTTCGTAGCGTTCGCGTGCCCATTCGGCTTCAGGAATGTCTGCTTCCATGAGGATTCGAAGGGATTGCATTTCGATTTCTACGGGTTGAACGGCTTCCATTCCGTAGGTTAGGAAATAGGGTGTCATGCCTGTGGGTGTGCGGATTGTGGTGCGATATCCCCATAATGCAAATGGGATTTTGTGGGGCCAGTCGTGGCAGGTGTCGATCATCTTTTTAAGGATTGATACGACGGTTTTGTTTGCTGCCTCAACTGCGCCGTTGGTTTGCGGTCGATAGGGTGATGACTTGTGTCGTTGTATTTTGTATTTGAGAAGAAGTGGCTCGACTTCTCCTTGAAAGTGCGTGCCTTGGTCACTAATGAATTCGTGTGGTATGCCATAGCGACAAATGATATTGTTTTGTATGAATTTTGCGACTTCTTTTGTGCCTAGCTTGCGGTACGATGCGGCTTCGACCCATTTGGTGAAATAGTCGATGGCCACGAGGATGAAGCAGTGTCCTCCCGCTCCTACGGGTTGTACTTTGCCAATGACGTCGATGCCCCACGTGGAGAAGGGCCATGGCGAGGTTAAACTGTATAGTGGTGAAGGAGGGATGTGTTGTACGTTTGCAAAAATTTGACAATTATGGCAATGTTTGACATATTTTGCGCAGTCGGCTTCCATGGTAGTCCTATACCATCCTAGCCTTATGATTTGTTTGCACATGGCTCGTGCGTTCATGTGTGGTCCGCACTCGCCATCGTGTACTTGGGACATGATCTCGTGTCCTTTTTTGTGGTCGACGCACAAGAGGAGTGTTCCTTGAGGCGTCTTTTTGAGTAGTTTGCCCATTTCCAGCACGAATTGTGATGATAATAGGCGTAGGGCTCGCTTGGCCCGTTTGTCGGTGTTTGGCGGGTATTCGCCGTTTGTTTTGTAGTCGATGATTGCTTGGTACCAAGGGTCGGTTTGTTCGTCCTCGGTTTCGATGTCACAAATGTATGTGGGTTCGTTTCGTCTTTCCACGACAATGGGTAGAGTTTCCATCCCCGGGGGTATGTTGATTAGGGACGCGAGTTTGGATAGCGCGTCGGCGAATTGGTTTTCTTCGCGTGGGAGGTGTATGAATTCTACGTGGTAGAATTCGTTTATGAGCTCTTGTATTTTGTTTTGGTATAATGCTAGGTTTTCGTTAAGTATCTTCCATGCTCCGGACACTTGGTTGATTATGAGGGAGGAGTCCCCATAGACTCTTATATTGCGGGCGTTGAGTACAAGCGCTGCTTGGAGACCGTGCAAGCATGCTTCGTATTCCGCGGCGTTGTTTGTTACGTCGAAGTCCAGTTTAATGGATAAGGGTGTGTGTTCGCCATTTGGGGATATGAGAAGTATTCTACTCGCATGACCTCGATAGTTGGATAAACCATCGAAGTATAATTCCCATTGTTCTTGGTCGATGTTGTAAATCCCGTCGTCTGGAAGGGATGTGGTGTCTATGATTGGTTGCTCGGTGATTGCGTTTTCGGCTAGGAAATCGGAGACTGCTCGTCCCTTGATTGCTTTGAGAGTGCGTGCCTTAAGGTCGAATTAGGCTAGGAGCAATGTCCATCGGCCATTCGTCCGTTAGAGTAAAGGTTTCGAAGAGGTATTTTACGGGATCCATTGTGGAATATACCCTTGTTTGGTGTGCTAGCATATAGTGACGGAGTTTTTGGATGACCATACTAAGGCTAGGCAACTCTTCTCGACGGTGAGTATCGAAGTTCGTGTCGAGAAACTTCTTGCGATGTAGTAGATTGCGCGTTCTTCACCGCTACTTCTTGGCGAGCATGGCGCCCATGGCGGTGGGTGTTGTTGTTGTAAGGTATAAGGATAAGGGTAAACCTTCTTGGGGTGGTTGTAGAACCGCGGGTTAGTTAGCGATTCTTTGACCTTGTCAAATGCCTTTTGACATTCCTCGTCCCATTCAACGTGGTCGGTTTTCTTGAGCTTCTTGAAAACTGGTTCACATATCATGGTGAGTTTACTGATGAAGCGTGAGATGTATTGGATTTGGCCTAAGAAACTTCGAATCTCGTCGAGGTTCTTCGGGGGTTGCATTTCGAGGATTGCTTTGACTTTCGAGGGGTCGACCTCGATGCCTCTTTGGCTCACTACGTGTCCTAGTAGTTTGCCGGATTTAACTCCAAAAGTACATTTTTGGGGGTTGAGGCGCATTTTGTATTGTCGTAGGCGAATGAAGAATTTGCGGAGGTTGGTGATATGATCGCTCCTTTCCTTTGACTTCACGATCATATCGTCGACGTAAACTTCGACTTCTTTGTGCATCATGTCGTGTAAAAGGGTTGTAGCGGTGCGTTGGTATGTAGCGCCCGGCATTGATTAGGCGAAGGGCATAAGCGTATAGCGATATGTCCCCACGGTGTAATGAAGGCCGTCTTTGCCATGTCTTCGGTGACATTTTGATTTGATTGTAACTGCGTAGTCAGTCCATGAAGGATAGGAGGGCGTGGTCGGCGGTGTTGTCGACTAGGACGTCCACATGGGGTAATGGAAAGTCATCTTTGGGACTAGCTTTGTTCAAGTCGCGAAAGTCAACGCATACTCGAATTTTGCCATTCTTTTTCAGGACTGGGACCATGTTCGAGACCCATTCAGATATTCGATGACTTGGATGAAACCGCTTGTAGTTGTTTTTCGATTTCTTCCTTGACCATAAGGGACCATTCGGACGTAGTCTTCTTAGCTTTTGTTTGATGGGTTTATGAACTTGGGTTTGATGGGGATGCGGTGCTCGGCGATGCTTCGTTCGATGCGGGCATGTCTTTGTATGACCAAGCGAATACGTCCTTGAATTCGCTTAGGAGTTGTGTAAATTGGGTGCGCTCGTGTTCGTCTAGTGAGGCTCCTAGTTGTAGTTCCCTTGGTTCTTCGGGGGTTCCCACGTTTATGGTTATGGTTTCCTCGATGATAGGGTCTTGTGTTTTGGGAGAAACAATGTTTGCAATGTATTTGTTTAGAGATTGTTCATTTTTATCGCATGAGTTAGTGTCTTTTGATTTGTTTGTTGTTTGTTGATTGTTAGATGTTTGCGCTTTGTTGTTTGTTTTAGCTTGAGACAAGGCGTAAGCAAATTTATTCATTTCATTATTTTGAGAAGAATTATTCGACAATTCAGAAAATTGCTTGGAGCTAGCCTCCGTAAAAAGAAAGTCTAAACTAAAGCTAGAGTCTAGGATAGATGGGTCGACAGGTGACCCGACACTTAGAGCATTAGAAGTTAAAAGAATTTCTTCTTCTTCTTCTTCTTCGTCTTCGCTGTTTGAGGAGCTGCTTGAGCTGCTTGAGTTGCTTGAGGTGCTTGAGTTGCTTGGGGTGCTTGAGGTGCTTGAGTTGTTTGAGTTGTGATGTAAGTTGCGTCGTTGCTGGAGGAAGGTGTGGTTTTCCTCCGAGGCTTCTTGACCTTTCCTTGATCGATGAGGTCTTGGATAGCGTGTTTGAGTCTTAGGCAACTTTGAGTGCTATGCCCCATGCCCCGGTGGTATGCACAGAAGGCGTTGGGGTCCCATGATTTTGATTTCTTATTTATGGGCGGCTCATTGATAGGTCCGATCGGTGTAAGATAATCTTTTGCGATTAGTTTCTGTAATGCTACGGCGTAAGGCATGTAGAGTTTGTCAAAAATCCTTGTAGGGCCGTGTTTGTTGTGTCTTTTTCGTCCCCTGAGGGTGCGTTCTTGAAGAGTGCTTCGGTAGGCGGGATCTTCATAGCTTGATGTGAGGTCCTTTTCAATGCGGGTGCCAATTTCGATAAGGTGCTCAAAGTTACGAGCGTTGCGGTGAAAGTAATATCGCCCGGGCCGCATCTTTGAAGGAAAGTGTTGATGAGTTCGTTTTCATGCGGATGATTTGGGATTCGGGAGAGCAGTTTCCTCCACTGGATGAGGTGTTTGACGAATCCTTCGCCATCTTTTTGATGGAAGGCCTCGAGGTCGTCGAGTGAGGCTGGGTTGGCGAGTTCCTTCTCGACGCGCCTTTCCAGACGCTCGACTGCGGTCCGATGTAAAGCCTTCAGGTGATTGATGTCTCTCGCAAGTTGATTGACGTGTTGTATTACCTCGTCGGTGGGGAACCAATATTCGTCGTCCTCCTCGTCACTAGACCAGTAGACTGCATTGACTTGGTCATCAGAGGGCGTGATGAGGTAGGAACGATCTAGAATAGGACTGATCCCACGAAAATTGCATGATTACCAAGCGGGTTCTCGTTGTTCGAAGGCTTGGTAGGCTGAGATGGTTTGCTAAGCTTTCCTTGATCAATGAGATCTTGGATAGCGTTCTTAAGCCTAAAGCAATTCTCGGTGTCGTGCCCCTTGCCTCGGTGGTATGCACAGAAGGCATTGGGGTTCCAAGATTTAGGCTTCTTGTCTTCGGGTGGCTCGCTAGTAGGCCCGATGGGTTGCAGATAGTTCTTTTCGACCAACCTTTGAAATGCCTTGGTGTAAGACATAAAGAGAGGGTCAAAGTTCCTCTTGGCTTTGGGAGGTGGTGAGAAGGTAGTTGCGAATGCGTCGAGGGTGTCATCATCAAGGTTACCGACGGTACGATTTTCGTCGTTCTTGACCGCACGGGAGGACTTAGAGGAGCTCCCTTGATATGCATGGCCGGTGTATTTAGCCATGGTGCCAGTCCTAAGGTCATCTTCGATTTGAGTGCCGACCTTAGTTAGTTCTTTGAAGTTCTGAATGTTGCTGTACCGCATGTAAAATTGATACACGGGTCGCAGGTTGTTTATGAACTTGGGAACAAGCTCGTCCTCGCGGGGACGGTTAGGGATTTGAGCGCTTAGCTTTTTCCAACGGGTGAGGTAGTCGGTGAAGCCTTCGTTGTCCTTTTGAGATAGGACTTCTAGGGTGCGGATCGAGACTTGGGTGTCTTCGTTGTCTCGATCGTCGATCGAATTCAGCGTGTGTTCTTCGAAGTAGGGATGCGTTGCGGGTCGAGTGAGTAGAACCATGTCTTAGCCTTCTTTGCTAGAGAGTGCGGGAAAAGAGTTAGCCAGTGTTTGGCATCTACTCCTTTTATGGCCATTTGGGACTTGAAAGCTCGGATGTGAATGATCGGGCTCTCATGTCCTTGAAAAATAGGAAGATCACTAAGGGCGAGCTTGTTAGGGAGCTCATCCTTAATGCTGGCGGGTACGATTTCATTCTCTTTGTGGATGGAGTAAGTACTCGAGACATAGAGCCTTTCCTCCATGGCTTGGAGCTTCTTAGCGTGTCTATCAGCTTCTTCCTTAATCTTGGTTTCCATGCGTTCCACTTCGGTGGTGTGGGTAGTCAAAAGGCGTTCGAGGTCAGCGGTCAGCTTTGCAACTTGGTCACGGAGTGCGGTGACGTCTTCGTTGTTGCCGGCCATTTTGCGGGTGTAGGTGCGTTTTTTGTATGGGATTATTACACGGTGCTTAGTGCGACGAGTATCCAGCTGAGGCCTGCATTTCACTTTGCATTAGTGACACGACTCGACCCACTAGAGCCACATTCATTTTAGGCATTCATTTTAGCTCATTTCTTTGTTTAGAAAGACCTTTTATGCTTGAAAAAGGAGATTTTCGAAAAGGTTTTGCTAAGGGAAGCTTTTGAGGCGAGGATGTGTGCGCACATCTCGTCTCGATGTTAAAAGATTTTGCTCTGCACCCGTCGAACTGATATCGGTGATTTACCGAGGTGAGCTCGAGTCGGATGTGTAAAGGAAGAAGGATTCGGCTCGAGAGTGATTAGCAAGTCGAACCGAGGATGTTAAATGTAGAACCTAGGCCGTATGACCTAGGGGATTGAAATCCACGAGCTCGGGTTTTAATCCATGCTCGGGTTTTTGCTTGTTAATGAAAAAGGGAAGTTTTGAAAAAGCTTGTTTCAAAAATTCACGATAGTTTTGTTTGAAAAGTGTTAGGTGTTAGATGTTAGGTTCATTTATCTTTGAAAAGTTTCAAGCGAGTTTTCGAAGATATGAATGCAAGTGCTTGTTTTGAAAAAGACCATGGAGTGCATAGCCTCGAACTTGTACGTATGACTCAAAAAGGGTGAAAAATGAGTCAGTCGGGTACACCTCCAACTACCTCGAGTACGCTTTGGCAGATACTTAACCCCTCTATTTCCTTACGCCGGAGCGATAGGTTTTCTAGAGAGCACCTTTGGGCGGTCGAGATAATCGTTTACGGCAAGCCGTGGAGGGGAGAGAGGAAAGTTAGTCCTGCACGTGCTTTATCGAGTGGACAAGCCTGCGTGTTGGAACCACCTCTCAAGGGTGTAAAGGGTGCCTAGATTCCAAAAGGAATGGACTCTAAACGAATGTGCATAGCTCAAATATGTATACTTGGATTGTTCAAAGCTTTCAAGTTTCACCTCTTTATTTTTAAAAAGAAAAAGCTAGTTTTTGGTTTTAAAAATAAGATGTCCCCAGCGGAGTCGCCAAACTGTGGAACCCGGGATCGGACCCAACTCGGCGTCTTGCTTAAGGGCGGATTTTAAAGTTAAAAAAGATTAAGTTAGAAAAACCTTTAAGAACTGTTATGGAGTCGCCACCTATTTATCGCGGAAAATAGGAACCTGCTACCATGTTCTAAGTTAAAAACATGTCCTAGATTTTGGAGCACGCCGACACCCCTAGATCTAAGGCTTGTGAAACCAGATTGGATTCGGGGTGAGGGTACTTTAGAAAAAGAGTTAATTCAAATAATGATTTATGAAAACCTTTTAGAAAAGCCTATGTAAAAATAGCCTCTACTGACCTAGAACAATCCTTGTAAGATGATATTTGAGCCAATGTTATCGCTACGTACAAGTGCGATAAGGATGTAAAAGAATGCAGATGCAGATGCAAAAAGATTGATTAAAACCCTCAGTTTAGCATGTTTAACTTGTTAACGAATACGGTTCAGTTAAAGGTCGAATTCATTGTTTAAGTTGATTTTAATGCAAAATAAGAAGGTGCAAGATGCATGCAAATAAAATAAAGTTCAATTGTCCATTGGTTTATTTTATAAGGTCGGTTGCTTATGCGACTTTGGCGTGTCATCGGATATGGAGTGTACCCGAAGTAATAAGAACACTTGGAAGGCAAGCGCGCTCTGGTGCCAAAGCCGGGGGGGGGCGCTAGAGTGTAGACCCCTTTGTTAGTCCATAGAAAATAAGAAAAAGCTTTGATCCAAGTGGATCGGTACCTACCTTGTCCTGACGCTTCAGATCTGGGCAGAGCTTCGCTTCTTGAACTTGAAAGGAGGATGAATTCAACACGGGATGGTGTGTTGAACTCAAGGATTTGAGTGCTTGAGGCTTTTGTGAAAGAGGATTTGTGTGTTGTGAATTGTGTGTGAAATTGTGATCTGAAAGTGTGTTTTGAGGTCGAGGTATAGGGCTGTATATATACTAAAAACCTCGGAGAAATTAGGAAATCGGGGATAAAACCAGGCTTAGAAACCGCATAGCCTTATGCGGTTGCTTGGGCAAACCGCATAGCCTTATGCGGTTGCCTCCCCAAACCGCATAGGCTTATGCGGTTTGAGGGTCTGGTTTTTGTGTAGTTTCCAAGTTTCGGTTGCATTGTATCTTTGAAAGATTTCGATATAATCTCAAACGTGAAGCTCAAGAAAAGTGCTGGGATATTTGTGAGGTATTTTGTGATGCTCAGGGCTTTGGAGTGCGGGCCAAAGGCTGGGTTTGGGCTCGGTTTCGGGCCCGAGACCCGGAAAAATGAAAAGGGTGTATTTGCATAGTTTTTGTGAAATAAGGTAAGACGTGAAGCCGTATTTTGTGTAAGAGGGGGCTAAATAGCGGTTTTAGCTACCGGGCCTAAATTTAGGAATTTAGGAATGCTGAATTAGACCTTGTTAATGTAAAAGGACTAATTGTAGTGCAAATGCGAAGCTCATGCCAAATGAGGCGGGACAAGGACCTAGCTAGACTCCAAATGGACAAAATGAACGTTATTTAAGTGTGATGTGACGCGACCTAAACCATTTTAACATTTCAAACGACTCAAAATGAATTCGACATTAGTTAGAACCGTATAAGTCAACGTTAAAGCATGCGTAATAAAAGTCCGTGTTACATCACAGGGTTTTGTTTGGGAGGGTACGGATATGGGTATCCACAGGAGGCCGTCTTCAATCAATTGACCCACCGTACTGAGCGAAGCAAAACTGTCAAAGTTGCCATAGCGCAAATGCTGCTGATATGCAGGGGTGAGATTATTAATGAACTTGGTGATCAGTTCTGCGTCCTTGGGACGGTTAGATATCTGGGCACTGAGCTTCTTCCAACGTGTGAGGTATTCACTGAAGCCTTCGTTGTCCTTTTGTGCCAGAACTTCCAGAGTACGTAACGAGACTTGAGTATCGTTATTGTCATGATATTGATTGTCGAACTGGACCGTGATTTCTTTGAAAGTAGTAATCTTGTGTGGGTCCAAGGCGTAGAACCAGGCCCTAGGTTGTGCATCCAAAGAATGCGGGAATAGAGTAGCCCAGGCTGAGGGATCGACACCCATGACGGCCATTTTAGCCTTGAAATCCTTGATGTGTACAAGTGGACTTTCATGACCCTTGAAGATAGGGAGATCGCTGAGCGAGAGCTTAGCCGGTAGTAAAGATTTGACGCTTTTTGGGACATGTTCAGTTTCCTCATAAATGGAATATCCCTTCGAGTGGGTGAGGCGTTCTTCCATTGAACGAATTCTTTTAGCATTTCGTTCGACCTCTTGACAAGGTACTTGGCATTTTCTCGGCCTCGAGTTTTACGCATTGTGGCCATTTGTTCGATTGCGGCAGGTGAGGCTAAGGATTTTCTTTGTTGAGTCGTTGAACATGTTCTGCGGTAACCACTGACGGGGGAGGAGTTGGGATTCCTCCGACATTTTCTTCACTGTTGAGTGCCATGGTAGTTTTTGGTTTTGATCTGTTGTAGGTACGTTTTTTTGGAGGTGGCGGAGGGTTCAGATGACGGTCTTTAGTACGTCGCGTATCCAGGACTTTTTAGGGAATGGACCTGCGGAGTTTTAAACCTTAGTGACCTCCGAAAGAAAATAAAAGACTAAAAAAAAACCGCGTTTTGTAGTAAAAAGTAAAAATGTGAAAGCGTGTGCAGGACTCGACTCGTGTTTTTAGCTTAAAAGACACGGGAAGCTTTTGAGGTAAGGATGTGTTGGCGCGTCCCTAGCCTCGATGTAAAAAGTTTGTATGATCACAACCTGATTAACCCAAGTTAGCGGTATGTTGCCGGGGGTTTATCGTTAGATCGAGATGTAAAAAGGAATCAGACCGAATTAGCGATAGGCTAGACGACCTGAAGATGTTAAATTGGGTAAAAAGCGGTCGTTGTGCGCTTTTTATGTGTGACGCAGGGTGTCGAGTCATAATGACGATAAGTCATTTGACCTGACATATAAATCGACGGGTTCGTGTTTGAACAAGCCCGCGTTTTGCTTATTTTTGAGAGAGATAGTTCGCTTAAGTCGGGGTGACTAGCAAGTCACTCGACTTAGAGCTATCTCAAAATGTAAAAGTGTATGCTTCATTGAAATATCCGAAATGTATTGACATATTCGGGTTTTGCTTTGCGAAATGTTTTTGCGATAAATGTATTATCACGATACGTCAGTCGTATAATGCATTTATGTTTTGTAAAGGATAGGAAATGTAGTGATTATTTCCGATCGGTTTTGAATATCGTGGTGTAATGTTAGTCAGGTTCAGTTGATTATATGTCAATGACCCTGACTGTATGCTTAAAAGTATGCCTTTTTGAAAAATGTTTGAAAAATGTACTTTCAAAATAGACGTCTTTTGAAAGCGTAATGCTTTATGAAATGTTTTTGCATGAATTTGTTTAGAAGACGACCATAGCGAGGGTGCTATAGCTTTGGATTTGTACGTATAGACGCGGGTTTTTGGCTTTCAGGGTAAGGTTCCTTCCGGTCATTCCCGCAACGTTTGTGTAGAGTTATCCGCAAGATCACACACATCAGTGTGGATTCAATACGGGGTCTAGAGCGTTCGAGTTTGACTGCTACGATTCACTTGTACGGATAACATACTTGTGATCGTGGAAGGGTGAGAGATCGGCGTATCCAGAGTATACTCGCTTAGGAAACGAGTTCTTACTTGGGGCCGTCCCTCGCAGGGTGTGGTTATGAATCAGGAGGATTCGACTCAAACGTACTATTGCCCAAATATCGAAAGCAGAAATGTTTTCAAAGTTTCAAGTTTCACTTCTTTATGTTTTTAAAATAAAATGAAAAGTTAATTTTCAAAATAATTAAAAAAACATGCTCGTCCCCAGCGGAGTCGCCAACTGAGGGTACCGGGAGGATAACCCCTTCTCGACGCCCCGCTCGCGCCCGCCCTCGTGTCATGGGGCGGAATGCACGGCGCGGGAAAATTTTGCAAGAAGCTCGCGGGCGTGGAGCTTCGCTTTTTAGGGCTTTGCTTGACTCAGCTCGCTCGAGCGTTCTTTTGCTTAATGGGGGAATGTCATTGCATGTGATTAAAATAAAAAGGAAATATGAAAATCACTTTTGAAATGTATTTTTGGAGTCGCCACCAAATATTAAAGGAATTTGGAACCTATTCAACGCGTCTTAAAATATAAGACACGGGTGTCTCAGATTTCAAGGTGCGTCGATACCTATCCGTCTGAGGTTATTGTGAAACCAGAGAGGATTCGGAGTGAGGTTACTTTTTGAAAGTTCTGACAAAATGTGTTATGAAAACTGTAATAAAAAAGCCTACGTAAAAGTAGTCTTTACTAATTTGAAAACATATGCTTTAATTTCGATATTTGGGCTAATAGAACGCTACGTACAAATGCAAATATATGACTCGACAAATATGTAAAATAAAAATAAGCCGTCAAAGTTACGACGATTTTGCTATAGGAAATTTACGTAAAATTACTAATTCATTGTATTTGAATTAATAACTAAACGTTATTTTCCGACTTGTGTTCAATTCTAAGATTTTGTAAAAACCCTCGGTTTTGCATGTTTAAAGAGACTAGTTGAAACGGTACAGTTAAATGTCGAATCCGTGTTTTAGTCGTAATTTAATGCATGAATCGAGAATTTGCATAATGTAAAAGTGGGTGCTTAATTTAGTGATTTTGAGTCGTTTATTCATGCGATATTGGCGAGGTTTAGACGAATCATTTGATTCGAATTACTACAATCGTATTGCGAATACGAGTTCGTTAATGCCAATATCGGGGTGGGTTAAAGTAACCCAATAAGTCTCGAACGTCCAATCGGAAGGTAAAATTTCTTTACCTTATAATGCAAAGACAGTTTTTAGAGTGGAATTTTATAAGTGCGAGAGGCTTTTCATGAGTATAAGTATCGGATCGAATTGATTGTAAGTGTTGTTGTAGGTAAGATTGATGATTGTTGTTGTGTATTGTTGTGTTAGTTGATGAAAATGATCGAATAAGGGCTGCTATTTATAGCAAATGATTCGTGTTTTATGCCTAATTGATCAGAAAATCGCCAGTGAACCAGCGATTCTACAGAAAATCGCCAGAATGTCAGAGGAGGACCAGAAAATCGCCAGAGGTCTGGCGATTTTATGGTAAATCGCCAGTATTCTGGCGATTTTCCCCTCTTTTTCTGACAAATTTGTAGCGCCGTAATACGTTATCGTAGGTGTGTAAGATGTAGGCTGTTTGTCGAGCAATTGGGCTGACTTTGTGTGCCTTTGGTCATCAACTTGCACAAGTTGATTGGTCCATTTGTATGCTTGGCTTCGTTTCTCGTGTTTCGTGTTTCGTGTTTGGTTTTTAAATCGTGTTTTTCGATCTTGGCTCGAAGTAAAATAATATTGTAATGCATTATTTTACGACTTTGTGGGATTTTGTTTTGTAAGAATGTGACCCGGGACGCATTTTGGTCCGCTTCGGGTGCTTGGGCCTTCTTGCGTGTTTTGGGCCGTTTTTGTGTGTGTGGGTCGTTTTTGTATTCTTGGGCCATTTTGTGAGGCGTCTTTGTGTCGTGCTTGTGCGTATTGTGTCGACTTACGATTTAAAATGACTAAATTAATATTCATTTTTACGAAATATGCAAATTCAAATTAATACGTTAAAAATGACTAAAATGTTTTAGACACTTATGTACCGTTTCGTCTTATTTAAAACATGCGTGAAAAGTCCTTTTCGTCATCGGGTTTGCTTTTGGGTGGTACGGATACGGGTATCTACAGTATAAGACAACTTTTCACCCCCCACCGAGAACGTTAAAGTCTTATTACCCACGTCAATAACAGCTCCTGCAGTGTGCAGGAAAGGTCTCCCTAAGATGATCGGGATGTGGGTATCCTCAGGAATGTCCAACACTATAAAGTCTACGGGGATAAAGAATTTTCCTACCCGTACAGAAACGTCCTCCAGGATACCTAGAGGGTGCTGGACTGACCGGTCTGCCATTTGCAATTGAATAGAAGTGCAACCCAAATTAGTCATATTAAGCTTTTGACAAACAGAATAAGGGATAACACTAACACTAGCTCCAAGGTCACACAAAGCATTATCAATAACATAATTACCGATCGAGCAAGGAATGGAAAAAGTCCCTGGGTCACTAAGTTTAGGGGGGGGAACTACCCTGCAGAAAAGCACTACCCGCCCCCAGAAAAGCTACAGACTCAACATCGTCAACGGACCGCTTTCTAGTCAGGACTTCTTTCATAAACTTAGCATAAGCAGGAATCTCTCTAATCAAGTCAATAAAAGGAGCATTCACCTGCAAACCTTTCACGATCTCTAAGAACTTACTGAACTGAGAATCCACTTTAGCTTGACGTACTCGACCCAGAAAGGGAAGCTTGATTTGAATTTCCGGAGCATCCCTAGAAACATCTCCCGGTGTTCTTTGCCGCTCTTTGCTCATTTGGCCGATCCCGAATCCGGCCGACCGGCTGCGCAGTCTGCTTCATCTTTTCAGCCTCGGTCGTCATCCCGTCTTTATCCCCATCACTTACAACAGCTTCTCTACTCAACTCATCTGACCCGTGCATCGTAGGACCGTCAGAATCTCGCCCACTACGCAACTGTATAGCATTCACATGCTCAATATTCTTCGGTTGATCACCCTGCGGAGGTAGTTGCCTCTTCTGACGGGTTGCCTGCGATGTAGCAATTTGGGCAACCTGCGTCTCCAGATGCTTGACGGCCTGATTCGTCGCCATTTGCATTTTCTGCATGACCATCATCATAGTGCGCATCTCGGCAAGAGGGTCACTCGTGACTGGAGGTGGTCGCGGCGGAGGGACATAAGGCGAATTAGGAGCTGGAGGTCCCGAATTACCACCTCAAAAGGGCGGAGGAACATAAGATGGCGGGCCCGGATTCAACACGTTCTAGCTTCTGTACGAAAAGTTAGGATGATTTCGCATCCCCTCATTATACGTGGTCGAATACGGGTTGCCCTGCTGATAAGCCTGGAAAGCGTGAACCTGCTAAATTGGGGAACGACAATCCTGAAAATAATGGCCATGCTCTCCACACTGCTCACAAACCGGGGTGGGTGAAGTAAAGTGATGCCTCACCGCATTAACCTCGTACACAGATTTCATAGGTGAACCCGTGACTTTAGCCTGAATACCCGTGACCTGTTGAGCTAGCTGGCTCATCTGCGCTTCAATCCGTGTAAGCGCATCAACCTCATATTTCCCACCTTTCGTGGGACCCCGCGACTTAGCATATTGGGCGCTGTGCACCGCCATATCCTCGATCAGTTGCCAAGCCTTATCATCGTCCACGTTATACGTGAACCTTCCCCCTGCAGTTGAGTCTAAAACCTGCCACGACTCGTCACTCAACCCGTTGTAGAACGTCACAACCAAGTACCATTCGTCCAAGTTATGATGCGGACAATCTCGAGTGTACTGTTTATAACGCTCCCAAGCCTCGCTCAAATTTTCCATCGAAGATTGACGGAAACTCGTGATTTGACTACGGAGAAGAGCAGTTTTCTCCGGAGGGAAGAACTTATTATAGAACGCTAGGACCAAAGAATCCCTGTTAGTAAACCCAGCGGCGGCCCTATCGAGCGCAGTTAACCACCGCTTAGCTTGATCCCGAAGTGAAAAGGGAAAAAGCATCTCACGCAGCTGAGCCTACGTGATACCTGTCGTCTTCATCGTAGAGCAGTAGTCACAGAAAGTAACAATGTGACTATGCGGGTCTTCAGTAGGAGTATGTAGGGATCGGATCCCATTCACTAATCAAATATTAGTGTAAATCAAATTACTCTAATTTGATTTAGCAAGATTTATGTAGTAGAAGTTTACATTGTTAACAAGATTCGAAATTTATACCTTTCTCTTAAAGGAAAATTAGGGCACAAAACTAGAACTCCTTTCTAGTTTTGTTTGTTGAATATAAGCTTAGGATGATCCTCCAAAACCGAGTTTCCAAACAAGGAAACCTCCTTTGAGATACACCCAAGAACACCCCAAAAATACTAAGTATTTTGATCTAGAAATAACTTAGTATAAACTTGATAATATATGATATTATTATTATTACTAACTCTTAGTAATGTTGGTATAATATGAGAATATGATTTAGAGAGAATATGAGAGAAAAGAAGAGAATGCTTGAATGAATACTCATTCACACATGGCCTTGTATTTTATAACAAAATAAAAGCAATGGAAGTGTGTTGGGTACTCAAGGGGGCCGGCCACTTTGTCATGCAAGAGGGGATGAGCTTTTTCACATTGTAAAGAACAATAGCTAGTATTGTAATCATTGTGTGGGAGCATGCATGTGAAGTACAAGAGCTAAAGACAAAAGAGAATCTTATTCTCCCTCTTCCCTCTCTTTGCACGGTTTTAGGGCCCTTAATATGGGTCCAATTTGTTTTCAATATTTGTCCCACAAATACTTATAGTTTATCACTTAATCATCCAATATGATAAAGTACAAATTATCAAATTGAACTCACAACTCTTCTTTAACATATACGTACACTACGCATATATTTAAGAATCGTACTTTTACTAATCTCATTAGTAAAATATATATGCACTACTACAAAATTAGGCTATTGCAACACCACAAATATGTTGCAAAATATCTTGTAAATGTTGCCTTATACATTACGCAACACTTTTAAATGTGCTGCTTAAAACTCCGTTACAATAGGTTAATGCAACATTTAATGCAACAATTCTGGACTAAAAGCAACACTTTGTAAAAGTGTTGCATGTATTTTTAGTATGCAACACTTTTTTCTTGCAACACTTAGATAAGGAGTTGCAACACTTTCAAAAAATAAAAGCAATGTGTCCTATGGGATTCGAACCCTGCACCTCTATGTTATCAATTGACTACCCTCACCAACTACACCACCAAAATTTCATTATTTAAATATAGCGTTGTTTTAATTTATTTAAATTTTACTATGAAAGTAAGGCGACATTTTAGTATAATTGTAATTTAGTTTTTTAATATAAGAGATCGGTTGGGATTTGAGACGTTTTCTTTAATTTTGGAAAACGCTTACGCAATTTAACCGTTCTTTATTTGTTTAACTAATTCCCTTTTTTTTTCTAATAGTGCATTTTGGGGGATTGACTTCTTTGATTAAGAGACTATCTATAATATATAATACTTAATTGGTCTCTTTGTTATTATATAAGACACCATTTATTTGGGATAATGGATTTCTTTGATAAAGAGACCATCTGTAATACTTAATCGGTTATTTATCAATTGTCTCGTTTCATCTTATCATTCAACGATTGCAACATTTAACTAAAGTAACACATTTTGTTTCTAAAATCGACAACATTTAACAAAAGTGTTGCAAAATGCACTCATATTTTTATAAAGTGTTGCATATTGTACCAAATTAGCAACACCTTTCCAAAAATGTTGCAATAGATTGGATAATGCATCATTTCTTCAAAAAGTGTAGCCAAGATAATAATTTTTGCCAAATTGCAACATTTATAAAGAGTGTTGCTCACAATGTGTTGCAATAGGTTCATTTTCTAGTAGTGATGATTAGTGAATTAACAGTTAATCACTAATTCTCATCTCCTCAAATAATTTTATCGATATAAAATTAAAGCACTTGAGTTCACAACTCGATTTCTCTCTAAATTAATCCACCGACTAACCGTTAGTCAAATTATCAAGTCACTAATCTAATCGTATCTCATACAATTAATTAGCTTTAATATTTAGATGCGTTCTATAGGTGTGACTTAAAGGGATCAATTGATTACCGCCGTTCTCACGACAATAACGTCAAACTCTAGTCAGCCAACCGTTATTGATTTACGTTAATCAATTGACAATAATACAGGATTATCCCCACGTATTCCTTAATTGAGATTTATTATGTAATCGCACTATTGTGGAGGACACTTACTCCAACAATCTCCCACTTGTCCGAGACAAGATGTGCATTACCAATTCTCATGTCCGTTTCACATCTCTCACTCAATGCAAGGTGTCTTACAGTCGATTTGCATCCTGAGATATATATCGTGAGTGGTTTCCTCGATAAGGAGAGTAGCTGTCTGACTGGGGAATCTACCGTAGATTCTTACCGAGCGTGGCCACGCATTTTCAGCGACTACTCCTCGAGTGGCCCAAAGATGTTTTACCCCGACAAGGGTGGACATTTCCCTTCCACTCGATTGTACTGTATGATGCAGATCACCATGACCCCAAAGATGCCCTTATAGCCCCCTTTCACGGCATGGCTTAGGACAAAAATGAAAGTCACTCGGAAACTGCACCGACTCAGACAATCAGTTTCCAGTCAAAGAATCGACTCAAAGGAATACTATAGAAATTCCCACCACGACCAGGTTTCAATCGCATTGAAAAGGAATTCTATAAGCGTCACCGCCCGACAGAGTGTTTTCACAGTCTGTCTTTGCAAACGATCAGTCATCTCGTATGACCCTATGGTGTTGAACCCACCATCGATAGACTTGCAATCTAGTCTCTCCGAGACGTCACCTCATGTGAGAGACTAGGGACCAAATACTTAGTTTATTCCGTTCACTTGAATACGTTCAAAGTTGTCACACAAATATTCAGATAAACAAAGTATGCATTCATAATGACTTAAGATAAAAACAATGAATGTTATTTTCATATATGTAATAAGATACATCGTTCAATTACATATTACGAAACTAAAGGAAATCTGGCATACGCCGCAACCCCATGGAGGCGGTGTGCGCGTCATGCTTAGCCCTCGAAAGAGGCTTGGTTAAAGGATCAGCGATGTTATCGTCTGTCCCAACCTTACAAATGTCTATTTCCTTCCTCTCCACATTATCTCTAATAACGTGGTATTTCCTCAAAACGTGTCTAGACTTGTTACTAGACTTGGGCTCCTTTGCTTGGAAAATAGCCCCACTGTTATCACAATAAACAGTGACAGGATCCACGGCACTAGGGACTACTCTTAGTCCATCCAAGAATTGCCGAATCCACACAAATTCTTCTTTAGCGACTTCCAGATGTCGCCAAATACTCGACTTAGTCGTAGAATCCGCAGTGACACTCTGTTTGAAGCTCTTCCAACAAACAGCTCCTCCATTCAACATAAAGACATAGCCGGATTGGGATTTCAAATCATCCCCATCGGTTTGGAAACTTGCATCCGTGTAACCCTTTACACGTAGCTCAAGTTCTCCTCCAAACACTAGAAACGAATCCTTAGTTCTTCTCAAGTACTTAAGGATGTTCTTCTGACTATCCAGCTGACTCTCACCGGATTAGCTTGATACTGCGCTCGTCATGCTCAAAGCGAAAGCGACGCCAGGATTTCGAGTGCACATCATAGCATACATGATTGATCCTACTGGCGGAAGCATAAGGGATCAATTTCATGCGTTCAATTTCGCCAGTCGTAGGACATTGAGATTTCTTCAATGTTATTCCTACACTCATCGGAAGAAAGCCTCTCTTGGAGTCTTTCATATTGAACCTATCAAAAATCTTATCAATATAAGTTTCTTGACTTATTGCTAGTATCCGTTTGGATCTATCTCTATAGATCCGGATACCCAAGATGCGTTGTGCCTCTCCCAAGTCCTTCATTTGGAAATGGTTTCCCAATTTCACCTTTACCGAGTTCAGACTTGGAATATCATTTCCAATCAATAGTATGTCATCCACATACAAAACAAGGAAAGTTACTTTACTACCACTAAACTTCATGTACAAACAAGGTTCCTCGGCACTTCGAGCGAATCCATGTTGTTTGATAACATGATCGAATCTGTGATTCCAACTTCTCGATGCTTGCTTAAGACCATAAATGGATCTTTTAAGCTTGCATACTTTCTTAGGGTTGGATGTATCTATAAAACCTTCAGGTTGTGTCATAAACACTTCCTCTTCTAGAATCCCATTCAAGAAGGCGGTTTTTACATCCATTTGCCATATTTCATAGTCATGAAATGCGGCAACCGCTAAGACTATCCTTATGGATCGAAGCATTGCAACCGGTGCGATGGTTTCATCATAATGAATACCTTGGACTTGTGAGAAGCCCTTTGCCACCAATCTAGCTTTGTAAACATCTATATGTTTATCTATGCCGAGTTTGATTTTGAATATCCATTTACACTGAAGTGGTTTCACTCCTACAGGTAAATCTACCAAGTCCCAAACTTGGTTCTCGTACATAGAATCCATTTCGGATTTCATGGCCTCAAGCCATTGTTCGGAGTTGGGGCTACTTATAGCTGCCTTGTAGGTTGAGGGTTCGTTGCTTTCGAATAACAACAAATCACCCTCCTCCACGATGTTACCGAGGTAGCGGTCAGGTTGATGACTCATTCTTCCTAACCTCCTAGGGATTATAACCGTGTCAGAAGACGAGGGAACAGTTTCCTCATTTTCTGTCTCGGTTTGTGGCTCTTGAACTTCATCAAGTTCAATTTTTCTCCCACTTTGTTCTTTAGAAATGAATTCATTTTCTAGAAAAACAGCATCACGAGCCACAAATACTTTGTTCTCGCGAGGGTTGTAGAAGTAATAACCACAGGTTTCCTTAGGATAACCTACAAATAGACATTTGTCAGACCTTAGAGCGAGTTTATCGTCAGTTTTATTCTTGACGAATGCTTCACAACCCCAGATTCTCATGAATGACAAATAGGGAACGGTTCCCGTCCATATCTCATATGGAGTCTTATTGGCCGCTTTAGTCGGACTTCGATTTAGTGAGAAAACAGCAGATAACAATGCAAAGCCCCAAAATGAACCAGGAAGCTCAGTTTGACTCATCATAGACCGAACCATGTCTAGCAAAGTTCGGTTTCTCCTTTCTGCAACACCATTCAATTGTGGTGTGCCCGGAGGAGTCCATTGTGATATTATACCACAATTCTTAAGATGTGAATCAAACTCATTACTTAGATATTCGCCACCACGATCCGATCGTAGTGCTTTTATCCTTTTGTTTAATTGGTTCTCAACCTCATTTTGAAATTCTTTAAATTTCTCAAAAGCATCACTTTTATGCCTTATTAAGTAGACATAACCATATCTACTTAATTCATCGGTAAAAGTAATGAAGTAATGATATCCTCCTCTAGCGGTGATGTTTAATGGACCACAGACATCGGTATGTATGAGTCCTAAAACCTCACTTGCTCGTGTCCCTTTACCACTAAAGGGTTGACGAGTCATCTTGCCTAAGAGGCAAGATTCGCATGTACCATATGATTCGTAATCAAATGGTTTGAGAACCTTAGTCGCAACAAGTCTCTTTACGCGTTTGTCGTTTATGTGACCTAAACGACAATGCCAAAGGTAGGATTTGTTTGATTCATTCGTTTTGAGCCTCTTGTTCTCGACATGATAAACATCATTAACATCATTTATAACATAAATACCTCCAATTGAAATAGCTTCACCATAAACTACTTCATTAAATGAAAAAGTACAACGATTGTTCTTAATCATAAAAGAAAAGCCTTCCGCATCTAAAACGGAGACGGAGATAATGTTTTTAGTTAGAGTTGGTACAAAATAACAGTTATTCAAAAGCAACTCTAATCCACTAGCAAGAGCGAGTACAAAAGTTCCCACAGAAACGGCCGCTACTCTAGCTCCATTGCCCATGCGGAGATCTACATCACCCTTGGCTAGAGCTCGCACGTTTCTCATCCCCTGCAAATGATTACAAAGGTGAGATCCACATCCGGTATCCAATACCCATGTAGAAATGCAAGCATGATTGATGTCTATCATATAGAGATTAGAAGGAAGAATACGTTTGGATGTCGCACATCCATCTTTCAAGTCCTTCTTGTATTTGGGACAATTGCGCTTCCAATGACCCACTTCATTGCAATACTTGCAAGTGTCATTGAGAGGTTTTCCCTTGTTGACCTTGGGCTTGGACTTGTGTGGAACACCTTCCACAATAGCCTTGCCCTTACCCTTGCCTTTGACGGATGGCGTTTTCTTAGCCACCTTCCCCTTCTTAACTCCAAGAGACATGTTCTTCATTTTCATGGAGAGAACATCTTTCCTCTCCACCTCATTCACTTCCATATCCCTCTCGGCTTGGACCAAGAGAGCATGAAGTTCATGGTAACTCTTATCCATGTTGTTCATGTTATAGTTTACTCGAAAATGAGCAAACTTATTAGGAAGAGAGTGAAAAATGCGGTTAATCGCAAGAGCTTTGGGTATAGCACACTCTTGACGCTCAAGAGTGTCTATTTGCTCAATCATTTTGAGCACATGAGGACCAACTTTTTGGTTCCTCTCAAGCTTTGCATCGAAAAACCGCACCGCGGCTTCATAAAGACTTATTTGCGGCGCTTTGGAGAACATTGTTGTCACTCAAGTGAATATCTCATATGCACTCTTTTGTGTGACAAAGCGGAGTTTGAGAGTGGGTGCCATGGACCAAATCAAGACGTTTTTCACGTCATTGTCCACTTTCACATTCTCATCATAGGTGGCTCGTGCCGCCCCGGATCGAGATGTGGGTTCGGCGGGGTGTGGTTCGGTAAGGTGTTTGAGCACATTGTCGGATGTAGCGGCGCCCCTCATTGTCGAATCCCATTCGACAAAGTTGCTACCGTCATCCTTGAGATACACTTATCCATCACGGTTCGCAACCATGAATCTTTGCCCAAAATGGGCGCGGGAGTTGATGATGATGATGCCATTGCGATTTGAAATAAACGATTCTACAACAAATATGAGGAAATATGTAAGCATTCATTGTTCATTTAAAACATTTGCTAAAACGGTTTTAAAACAAATGTCCATTTATATAATGATCTCCCACGAAATTATATAAATGATTCCAAGACTCGTTTTCCATATAAAATTAGACATCTCATGTTTCCTTTTATATAAAAACGATAAGTCAACACTTGACTAATTCTACACTAGAATGCTTGGTTGATGATTTTCCTTAAAATGCATCGATTAGCCCCAAATAACTCTTATTCGGTTGAGTCCAAACCAAATTAGCAAGGGACTTCCTCCCACTACTTACCCATGGTAACGAGGTTCCACGTTGCGGAGGTCCTCACGAACATGGGGTTCATAGTTGCTTTATTTGGAAAGGCTTAAACTCAATTCATTTGTTAAAATGTGGGTGATCTTGTCGATTTTAGTCATATTATTCTTTATAAGTGAACTAATTTTTAAGAATGGCGACCTAAAAAAAACGACAATCGTAGTGGGATATAGTGGTATGCGTGGCGATTTTGGCATGTGTGCGGAAAATAAGCAAACAAACAAGCATGATAAAGCAAGCATAAACCTAGTATGGCCACTTAAAAGTAATTAAAAATACAAGGAGTTACAAATTGGAAACCAACTCCTTTGGTCCCTCTTCATATGGACTTGATCCATGTCGATCTCCATCGCCGGTCATCGGATTACAAATAGTTACAAGTATGATTTACAAATGAATACATAGCAATCCTATTATACATTTATAAATGAAATAAACTATTAAATTACAAACCGGCGATACGAGATCGCATTTAATTAAAAACCACACGATATTCCCTTTCATTACGGGCAATATCGGTAAAAAAAAAAAATAAATAAATAAATAAATAACAAACTATGGCCATACTAGTAAGAACAAACATTCATTCAATAATAAACATTCATCCAAACATGCATAATGTAAAGCTTATAAATAAAAACATGCCAAAATCGCCTTAAACAATAATCGCATTAATTCGTTTCAAACCGATCTCATTTTTAATCGATTAATCTTATATTAATCAATAATGCTTAAAACACCTTTTAAGGTTGAACTAAAACTTCTAAACTGATTTAGAACACTCAAAATTAGTTTTCACTAATTCATGGTGATTTTTGTTCATAAACTTGGTCATTTGCTAATTAGTTGTACTTTAATCATAACTTTTTATGAATAAAGCTTTATAAAATCAAAATAAAATAAAATAAAATCATTTTTATTTTGACAAAATTTTTTATATTCTGGAACACTTCCAAAATATCAGAAATGAAAAGTTTGGTCAGAAAAAATTTACGAATTACTTTATATAAAATAACATACGATTTCATTGATTTTATCTCATCAAATCAAGAAAACGTGTAAAACAGTGAGGAAAAATCCCAAATTTAAACGAGAGCATCCTCATAATGTATAAAAATATTGGTTTAAATTTCATGTCCAGAAAACAACGTTTACTATATTTTTGGACATAAAATGCATCTCATACCGATTTTAAACAAATAAATGAATAAATATTCAAAACTCAAAATCTGATTCTGAAAATTTACATGCAGAATGTATAAATATGAAATATCACTGTGTAAACATTTCGTGACCAGATTCCAAATATAACTATTTATAGTAATTATTATAGCCAAAAACACACTTTTTGACTCGGTTTTGTATAAAAATCATTTTAATTAGCAAACAAATTCCAAAAAAAACGAAATTTGACCAGAAGCTAAATGAGACCAGAAACTTTGCATGCAATAAAAATCTCGTGTTAAAACCACCTTTAACACCATTTTCGGATTTTATCATATTTATTCTCAATAAATATATAAAACTCCAAAAATAACAAAATAAATTTGTAACTACAAGCCTTGGCTTTGATACCACTTGTAGGGATCTGATCCCATTTAATAATCAAATACTAGTGTAAATCAAATTACTCTAATTTGATTTAGCAAGATCTATGTAGTACAAGTTTACATTGTTAACAAGATTAGAAATTTATACCTTTCTCTTAAAGGAAAATTAGGGCACAAAACTAGAACTCATTTCTAGTTTTGTTTGTTGAATATAAGCTTAGGATGATCCTCCAGAACCGAGTTTCCAAACAAGGAAACCTCCTTTGAGATACACCCAAGAACACCCCAAAAATACTATGTATTTTGATCTAGAAATAACTTAGTATAAACTTGATAATATATGATATTATTATTATTACTAACTCTTAGTAATGTTGGTATAATATGAGAATATGTTTTAGAAAGAATATGAGACAAAAGAAGAGAATGCTTGAATGAATACTCATTCACACATGGCCTTGTATTTTATAACAAAATAAAAGCAATGGAAGTGTGTTGGGTACTCAAGGGGGCCGGCCACTTTGGCATGCAAGAGGGGAAGAGCTTTTTCACATTGTAAAGAACAATAGCTAGTATTGTTTTTTTTTTTTTTGGGTACAAGTGAGGGGCGGAGCCCCGATACTAGCTAGAAACTAAACGAGGAAAAGCGACCCCGAGAAGGTCTTCTCGAAGTATATGGCGAAGCTCCTCAGGAGGGACATCAAACACCGTAGCATCAGTAGTTAAATGCAGACCCTTATTTGCTAACCAATCTGCCGCTCGGTTAGCCTTCCGGTAAACGTGCTCAATTCTAACGACCCACCCTTCTAGCGCAATAAGTTCCTTGCAACGTTGAACTAGAGGTCGAATGTTATTGCTTAGCAGATGATCCTGACGGAAGAATTCTACACACGGACTATTATCCATATGCACAAGGACATTTCTAAGACGCAAAGCACGTGCTTGTTCCGACCCTACGACCAGAGCTCGCAACTCGGCACGCATAGAAGTGCAAATACCGCTAGAGAAAGAGAACGCTGAAACAAAGTTACCCGTATCATCTCGAAAAATACCACCACACCCTGCGAGACCAGGATTTCCACGTGAAGCGCCGTCTGTGTTAAGTAAAAACCAGCCTTGTGGAGGAGGGTACTATCGATTGTAGCGCTCTATACGAGTTGAGCTTGGATTAGGGATAAAAAGCGAGAAGGGGTCAAAAGCACGTTTTGATGTTGCAAACTGATGTTGTAGGAAATGAAGTGGAGTGCATTGGATTTTCGTCCGACCGTCCGAAGACTACATTATTCCTCCAACGCCATAGCCACCAACAAGTAATGGCAAACTTCATAGACCAAATTTCAGAAGCGAGGGGCGAGGCATTACTCGCATTATTTGAAATCCACGAAAGGAAAGGTTCAGTATAAAAGGAAGATGAAGACGCAGCGTCTCCTATTTGCAGCCATAACTCGTGAGACATAGGACACCTACGGAGCAGGTGATCAACAGTCTCGTCCTCACCATGACATCGCGGACAAATAGGGTCATCAAATAGGCCACGACGAACTCGATTATAGTTTGTCATAAGACGTTTGTGTGATGCGAGCCAAATGAACATACGTATTCGTTGTTGTACAGGGAGTTTCCAAACTACGTGCCAAGGGAACTGATTAGCCTCGACGAAACCATCAGAACCACTTTTTAGGAGAACAAGAGCCGATTTAATCGAGAATTTACCGTGTGACGTACCATTCCAGTAAAGCGTATCCTCGAAGTCTGGCTCGGGCGATAAAGAATATGCTGCTATTTTCAGGAGTTCCTCCTGCGGCAGATAATTAGCGAATGTATCCCATCTCCAACCCGAGCTCTCGTCCCACATATCACTAATGTAAGCGCCGAGAATGGATTCAATGGGGTCAGGTAGCCTTGTCGAAAGACAAACTTTGTCGACCCAAGAGTGGTCCCGAACAACGTTCTCCTTCCGATTACCCACCGCGGCCGAGACGCCTTTATTAATAATTTCTGCTTGAGAAGAGATCCCTGCCCACACATTGGACATATTGGCTTTGGGCTGAAACATATCGACATCGCATCGGCCGTTGCAATACTTCGCTCGCAGGTCCCGTGCCCAAAGGCTCATTGGTTCAGAAAGGGCACGCCAGCCCAGTTTTGTAAGAAAAGCCGCGTTAGCCTGACGAGACGATCGAACTCCTAAACCACCCATAGATTTTGGTTTCTGTATCGTTTCCCACGAGATGAGGTGAACTGTTTTCTTCTCCTCAGTGCCTCCCCATAGTAAACGGCGCGTCTTTTTGTCTAAGGAATCACAAATTGATCTCGGGAGCTTCGATGTTTGCATACTATAAGTTGCTAAGGTCGTCAAGGTAGACTGAACCAAAGTATTACTACCGCTAACGAAAGATGCTTAGTTTTCCACCCAGCCTAGCCTTTTATTAAACTTTTCCTCAAGGTGTGCAAAGGTCGCCTTTGTAACCCGACAGATTAATGGTTGGCATGCCAAGGTAAATACCCAAATCGGTGGTTGCTTCAAACCGAGAGCACTTGAAATATCGTCCTCACCGATTTGTGAGTGTATTAGCAGAGAAAAAACTTTCGATTTTGAAACACTAACCTTTTCTCCCGAGCTCGTGAAATTATCAAGAACATACTTAATAACTTCAATGACCGACACTAGCCTCTCGCAAATAGAACCATATCGTCCGCAAAAATAAATTCGAGATTTTGGGGCCATTCCTACAGATAGGACCTGAGTCCAATCACCTATCCTAATTCTCTCATCAATAGCCTGTTGGAGTTTCTCAAGACACATTACGAACAAGTATGAAGAAAGCGGATCCCCTTGTCGAACTCCTCTTGTCGGTTTGAATTTTTCAGTAGGTTCACCATTCCACAAAATTTGAATAGATGAAGTTGAAACACACCCATGACCGTATTAACAAGCGGCGGAAAAACACATATCGTCTAGGGTGGCTCTGATAAAATCCCATCGAAGTCGATCATAAGCCTTTTCTAAATCAATTTTTATAGCCATGTAGCCTTTTCTCCCTTTGGTTCTCCGCATGGTATGAATAGTTTCCTGGAAGACGACAATATTATCGGTAATTTGACGACCCGAAGACAAAACCACTCGATTTTCGAAATAAGTCGCGGAAGAACCTTCTTAATTCTATTTGCGATTGTTTTGTCGACAATTTTATATGCGACATTGCATAAACTAATAGGACTGAATCGGGAAATATGTTACGGACTGTCACTTTAGGAATTAAAACAATATGAGTATCGCTCAATCCGCTCGGAAAACCTTTACCCTCTAGCGCATGCATGGCCATAGCGATAACATCATCTTTGACTCATCGCCAATGTTTACGAAAAAGAGAGCACGAAAACCATCGGGTCCCGGGGCCTTAAGAGAACCCATATCAAAGATAACACACTCAATCTCCGCTACCGAATAGTACTTCACAACCAAATCCCAATGCTCATTGCTAAACTCCTGGAAAAGATCGTATGGAATATCGGGTACCTCGTCGCCGGAGCAATTCTCCTCTGTATACAAGTTTTTGTAGTAATCCACGACTAGCTTCTTCAACTCGTCAGAGTTCTCGATCCATTCCCCATCATCATTTTTCAGAGAAAGTACTCGATTTTTCCATCTACGAATTAAGGTGCTTACGTGAAAGTTGGAAGTATTTCGATCCCCGTCTCGAATAAATTCTACACGTGATTTTTGATACCACAGGATTTCCTCCCGTTCAAGAATTTCATCTAGCTCTCGCCTTAGTTTAGCTTCGAGTTTAATAAGATAGCGGTCCTTATGAATAGAGAGACGTTTTTGGCAGCCCTCAATACGTGCCAGAAGTTCCCGTTTTTTACGAAAGATATTACCAAAGACCTCCTCATTCCAATTTTGTAGTTTAGAAGACAAATTGGAAAGTTGAAAAACATGGCCTTGTATTTTATAACAAAATAAAAGCAATGGAAGTGTGTTGGGTACTCAAGGGGGCCGGCCACTTTGTCATGCAAGAGGGGATGAGCTTTTTCACATTGTAAAGAACAATAGCTAGTATTGTAATCATTGTGTTGGAGCATGCATGTGAAGTACAAGAGCCAAAGACAAAAGAGAATCTTATTCTCTCTCTTCCTTCTCTTTGCACGGTTTTAGGGCCCTTAATATGGGTCCAATTTGTTTTCAATATTTGTCCCACAAATACTTATAATTTATCACTTAATCATCCAATATGATAAAGTACAAATTATCAAATTAAACTCACAACTCTTCTTTAAGATATACGTACACTACGCATATATTTAAGAATCGTACTTTTACTAATCTCATTAGTAAAATATATATGATTAGTGAATTAACAGTTAATCACTAATTCCCATCTCCTCAAATAATTTTATCGATATAAAATTAAAGCACTTGAGTTCACAACTCGATTTCTCTCTAAATTAATCCACCGACTAACCGTTAGTCAAATTATCAAGTCACTAATCTAATCGTATCTCATACAATTAATTAGCTTTAATATTTGGAGTACGTTCCTATAGGTGTGACTTAAAGGGATCAATTGATTACCGCCGTTCTCACGACAATAACGTCAAACTATAGTCAGCCAACCGTTATTGATTTACGTTAATCAATTGACAATAATACAGGATTATCCCCACGTATTCCTTAATTGAGATTTATTAAGTAATCGCACTATTGTGGAGGACACTTACTCCAACAGAGTACCCCCGAATTGGCTCCTCTCGATCAATCCAATCAATGCGGGTGGAATGGAGTAATTAGCTTTGATGTCGGGTCCCGGGGTGCCCTTGGGAATCTGCGTTGCCTTGAGCTTTGAATGATCAGCTAACTTCGGCATAATGACAGGCGGCGCGGAAACAGTAAAAATAACAGGTGGTGTGTCCATTTCGTAGGACGATTGCGTTGCACGAATTTCCTCGTACAAGTATTCCACAGTCTCAGGATCTTTTGCTTCAGCGAGTTTCTTGAATAATTTGCGTGTTCTATGAAGAGTGCGTTCAGGTTCAGAATCAAACGGAAATACTTCCTGAGATGACCTGCGCATAAGAGAAATACAAGGAAACTGTAAGCAACGGTCTCAAGGAACTAGTGTTCCTTGAGTCTGGAGAAATAACCTAAACGAAGCAAAAATAAAACTAGTCTAACCGTTTCCCCGGCAACGGCGCCAAATTTGACAGGGCTAAGTCGTATCACCATATCAAAATTATCCTATAAAACAACTAACTATAGCTAGCAGCAAGCATGTATCGAATCCACAGGGAAACGGGGCAGTTATAAGATTACTGAGTATAAACTAGGCTATTTGTAAGGGCAATAATCAGGTTTGAATAAAACTAAACTAATAGCATTAAAAAGTGTAAAGATATATGAAGGAAAGATTAGGGCGTCGGATTCAATGTGATATCAATTCAGGAACTCAACTCATTAAGAAATAACAATCAATTGAAGCTATACAAGTGACTAGGTTTAAGAATACGCTCTCTCGAGTCAATATTAACCTTAAACAGATTTAGCGGGCTCTCGCTGTTGGAGCTAGTCTCCTCCATAGTTAGTGCAATAACATAATTAAATCTCTTTAGGTACAAGGGTACATTTTGTATTTAATCAGTTGATTAACGTTTATCGATAACGGTTGGCTTGCTAGATAAGTTTGATGTTATTGTCAAACAGATGGCGGTGATCAACTGGTCCATAAGAGTCACACGTAAAGGATGTGTTTGTGAGATGTGATTATTTGAGAAAATAATCATATCGATGCCTTATTTACTGACTAAACGGTTAGTCGGTGTTGTTGACTAAAAGGTTAGTCAAATGTGACTAAGAGTTAGTCAAATGTGATAATGAATATTATTTACTAATGATTAAATGATTCTAGATGAGAGGAATTAGCTGTAATTCGTAAATTGAATATAAAAGGTTATATTTAATCATTGCGTATAATGTAGGCTAATTAATTTTAAACAGTTATAATTAATTAGTAAATTATAAATATACGGATATTTATGATTAAATATAATATATGGATATTATAATTACATTATACATTAAAAGCTAAAGAATACTAATTAATTGGGTTTTGATAAACTTTTAATTTGAATTTGGGCTTTAAATTATGAGGAGGAAAAGTCCACCCAAAAGTCCTCTTTTGGACGTGTGATACTAAGTAGAAGGGGGATAGGTTTCTTCCTCTCTACTTAACCTAATCACTCTCCTAATACTCATCTAACCTAATTCATTATTGATCCTAGCACACAACACTAAATCTTGAGAGAAAAGAAATTGTTCTCCTCTCTAATTCTCTAGCAATTCCAAGGGAATATCTTGATCATATCTTGGGTGTAATAATTAGGAGATACCATAATTTTATTATTGTTCTTAGGCCTAATTCAAAGGATTAAAAGGTTAATTCTTGAATCTTATTACTATGTTATGCAATTTCATTTTATGACTTTAAATCATATAAAGTTTTCATTATAATCCTGTGATTTTAAAGGTCTATATACTGATATAAACCTACAAGTGGTATCAGAGACTTAGGGCATATGAATTTTTATTTGGTTTTCATAAAAATCGATTTTGTATATTTTTAAACCAAATTTTTTTGATTTGGCCGAAAGTTTTTGTGGTTAGGCCGTGTGATTTTGTTTTGTTTTAACTTGTTTTGGTCTACTTGATTCATAATTATCGATGTTTTAAGATGTTAAAACTATCTAATATTAATTTGTTGATTTAATACCGATTGAATTAAAACATAAAAGGGCCAAAATTTTGTATGTTAATGAACATATAAGTTTGTTAATCATTAGATCTATCAGTTTAAGATGTTTAATTTAAAAAGTTATTTTGAATCTCTTAAGTCAATGTTTAATACGGATTAAAATTGAGTTGGTATCGATCTAATCATTAGCATAATCGAATTAAATCAGTTTAATTCATTACTCATGTTGGCCTATTTTTTTTTTAATTTGGTATATTTTTATTTTTGGGCCGTGTATTTTTTTTAAAAAAAATAAAATTCGCATTTATTTTCAATTTGGCCGAAAATTTAAATTTTGGAAATTATAAGTTTTTGGTAATATTTGTTATAAAGATAATGAATATTATGTTATTATGAAAAGGTTCATAATATTTTATACCAAATATTTTAAAGCAGTTTAAAATATTTTGTGACCTAATTTATGTTATACTGATAATATAAATTTTGGATTATTTTTTTATTATGTTTTATGAACAATTAAGGAATTGTTGCATAATTATAATCATTTAAAAGAGCTGGTTTGGTTTTTAATCAATTGTATGCATTGGTTTCTATTTTGTTTAGTTGATGCGATATTTTGTGAATGAATGTTATGAATGGTTTACTTTTACGCATTAATTTTGTACAAAAGGTTGAAATTTACTAGTGTGGCCTTAGAAGATTGTGTTTTCGTAATGAAAGAAACATAATCATTGGTTGTATTTTTGAGATCTCGAATCTCCTATCTTGTAATTTTATTATTTTTTGCATATTTTGAATTAGAAAGTAAATAGGTTTATTTTGTAATTCAATATGTATTTTGAGAAGATTCACGATGAAGATTCAAGATGGAGAGCCCAACTCCCACTTAAAGCCCAAGATGAAGAATGAAGACAAGTTTCAGGGTCCATGAATGAATTCCAATTTGTACTTTGTCTTTATTTTCATAGGGATAGGCCACACTAGGTGTTTTTCGTTTTTTGCGTTTTTTCTTTTACCGGTTTTTGCATTCACACGTTAGATAATAGCATCATATTCCGCCTAAACTAAACCAAACCACCTAATATGCATGAATATGGATCATATAGTTGCATCCTATATCATTGACATACGGATGTCACTCGTTTAGGGCTATCACCTCAATTTAATCATTCACGAAAAGGCTAGATATTTGTTCACTTAAAATGAATTAAAATGAGATGATGGGACCTTCCTCTATTCTAAAATTGAGATTAGTCTTTATAGGAAAAGCTGCTATGAGCCCCTTTTTCGTTGGTAGGCATGTAGGACCTTACTCTCCACATGACCCCTTCTACGTTGGATAAGTAGTATGCGTTGACCTATTTTACCTCAACGTTATTGTTCGAGTAATATCTCGTAGTTATAATGGACTAATAGATATGATTTACTGAAATCTATCGACCAAGAATTCTAACAGTACAATTAGCCAAGAGGTTGGCTTATCAATTTAAAGAAATTGAGTCTTGGGATCGCTTATATAATTCTCGAGGGAGGTCGATTATATGAGTGCACGTGTCATTGCATTAAAACGTTATTGCTTTTCGACTTAAACCTTTAAAACCATGATTTCTTATCTTCTCTCTTCTTCTTTCTTTTCGCAGTTTCAAATTCGTTACATACAGATATAACTACTATAACAAATGGCTGTACGTACTGACGAACCAATGCCAATTGCCACACTAGCTCGCGAATCATGGCTTAGAATTTTTATGGGCAACATGAATCAGTCAACTCGACTGAAGAGTGATGGGTCCAATTTTTCTGATTGGGAGGCCGCATTACGGAATGCTGCCATCGCTGATGGTAAACTCAAGTACTTGACTGAGCCACTACCGACTAAACCAGCTCCCGATGCAGGAGCAGATGAAGTCTATGTTTATAGTGATTTCATGATGGAGGCGGGTGCGATACAGAACGTACTCATCTATTCAATAGAATCAAATTTGCAAAGACGGTTCATAACCCAAGGTGCAAACAAGATTTTCACCACCCTAACTAAAGAGTTCTCGAAAGCACCGAGAATTGAGAGTTACGAGTATACCACTCGTTTCTTTGAAGCAAAACTCCAGAAGGGCAATCGGTTGGTCCACAACTTCTCGACATGATCGAGAACGTTGAGAAACTGGAGGAGCTTGGTTGCAAGATCGATGAGAAGATCATCATTGATCGAGTGCTCCACTCCCTTCATGATGGGTATGCCCTCTTTAGGGCAAACTATTACATGAATGACATGCAGAAAAGTCTGCATGAGCTTCACTCACTCCTCGTACAGACGGAGAGTGATCTGAAGTTGAGTGGGAGCATGAAACAAGATGTTCTCATGATAGGCAACAAGCATAAGGGTAAGGGTAAGGCTCCGGCTAACCTAACAGTAGGTAAGCCAAAGTTTAAAAAGCCAGTGGTTGCGAAGAGTGGGCCTGGTGAGTCTAGCGGTAGCTCACAAGGCAAGGCAAAAGCTAAGCAAAGCATGGAGTGCCACCATTGCCACAAGTCTGGGCATTGGAGGCGGAACTGTCCCGTGTGTGCTGAGGATATAAAAGCAGGCCGCGTCGCTCCTATTGGTATGTCTTCTTTTATTCATATGATTGAGATTAACCATGCAAGTTTCGGAACTTGGGTACTTGATACTGGTTGTGGTTCTCATCTGTGTAATCATTTGCAGGGCCTAAGAAATATCAAAACTCTGGCAAGAGGTGATGTAGACCTGCGAGTGGGGAATGGAGCAAGAGTTGCTGCCGTTTCAGTAGGAACATATGTAATCCAACTCCCGAGCGGATTTGAGTTATTTCTGAATAACTGTTATTATGTCCCTAGTTTGTCTAAAAACATTATTTCTGTATCCGTACTTGACAAAGACGGTTTTTCATTTTTAATAAAAAATAATAGCTGTATTTTCTCCTTGAATGAAATGATTTATGGTAAAGCAATTACCATGAACGGAATTTATGTTTCAGATCAAACCACAGATATAATGCATGTGAGTAACAAGAAAGCAAAGGTTGGTGACAAAGATCAAACCTATCTATGGCATTGCCGTATAGGACACATAAATGAGAAACGCGTGAAAAAGCTCATTGATAATGGGACAATCGCCCCATTTGACTATGAAACTTTTGGCACATGTGAATCATGTCTCATAGGCAAAATGCCTCGAATTTCCTTCAAAGGTGTTTGAATGCGCGCTGCTGACCTATTAGGACTCATACATACTGATGTGTGTGGACCTATGTCAATCAACGCTAGAGACGGCTAAAGGTATTTTATCACTTTCACGGACGATTTGAGTAGATATGGATATGTCTACTTAATGAAGCATAAAAGTGAGTCCTTCGACAAGTTCAAGGAATTTCAGAATAAGATTGAGAACCAACTGGATAGAAAGATAAAAGCACTACGTTCAGATCGTGGTGGCGAATATCTTTCAACTGAGTTTGAATGACACCTGAAAGACCGCGGGATAGTACTACAGTTAACTCCACCCGGAACACCACAACTGAATGGTGTATCCGAACGCAGGAATCGAACATTACTTGATATGGTTCGATCCATGATGAGTCACACGGTTGTACCTGACTCATTATGGGGCTATGCTCTTTTGTCAGCTGCTCTTATACTTAACCGAAATCCGTCTAAAGCTGTTGACAAGACTCCATACGAGTTATGGAAGGGAACGGTCCCTAACTTGTCCTTTATTCGGGTTTGGGGGTGCGATGCTTATGTCAAGTGGAGACACGAGGATAAGCTCGGCCCGCGATCGGTCAAGACATACTTTATTGGTTATCCAAAAGGAATGTTTGGTCATTACTTCTATTCGCCTACCGAACACCGAGTTTTTGTGGCGGCTAGTGCGAAGTTCTTAGAGAAAGAGTTTCTCGAAGACAAGAAAAGTAATAGAACCTTCGATCTGTCGGATATTCCTGAACCAACAACCGAGCAACCAATGGAGGAAACTGTTCCTTCTTCGTCTGCTGCGGTTAATATCCCTTTGGAACCCAGGAGGTCGGGTAGACTCTCCATTCCTCCAGATAGATACATCGGTATGGTTGAGGAGAATGGGAGAGACGACGTTTTACTCCTTGAGAGTAACGAACCCGTAACCTATAAAGGTGCCATGACATGTTCTGACTCAAAGCTATGGCAAGAAGCCATGCAATCCGAGATGGACTCTATGTATGAGAACAATGTATGGGATCTGGTTGACTTACCTGATAAGGCTCGGCCTCTTCAGTGCAAATGACTTTACAAGATAAAGCGATCTGTAGAAGGACAACCAGATATATACAAGGCACGACTAGTGGCAAAGGGTTTCACTCAAGTGCAAGGGTTGCACTATGATGAGATCTTTGCACCCGTAGTCATGCTTCGTTCCATTCGGATTGTCTTAGCGATTGCCGCCTTTCATGACTATGAAATTTGGCAGATGGACGTGAAAACCGCCTTCTTAAACGGTTATTTGGAGGAGGAGTTGTACATGGTACAACCCGAAGGTTACACAGATCCTGAAAATCCTAAGAAGGTTTGCAAGCTTAAGCGTTCCATCTATGGACATAAGCAAGCTTCACGGAGTTGGAATCATCGCTTCGACCAAGTAATAAAGGAGAATAGATTCACTCGATCGGTCGAGGAACCATGTCTATATATCAAGTCGAGTGGGAGCAAGATTGTCGTCCTAATACTGTATGTAGATGACATACTTTTGGTTGGGAATGACATGCCTCTCTTAACTTCGGTAAAAGTTTGGTTAAAGAACCATTTCCAGATGAAAGATCTGAGTGAGGCACAACGAATTTTGGGGCTCCGTATCTATAGACATAGATCACGATGGATGTTATCCCTCAGTCAGGAGTCTTATATAGATAAGATTCTTGAGAGGTTCAGCATGACCAACTCCAAGAAGGGGAACCTTCCAATGATCTATGGAGTGCAATTGAGTAAAGCTCAAGCACCGAAGACATCGGAAGAGGTCGAGCGCAAGAGTCGGATTCCTTATGCATCAGCTATAGGATCGATCATGTATGCCATGATATGCACACGTCCAGACGTGGCATAGACATTCAGTATGACGAGCCGATACCAAGGCAATCCAGGTGAAGCACACTGGATGGCTGTAAAGAACATTCTTAAGTACCTACGGAGGACTAAAGATTGGGTATTGACTTATGGAGGAGACACTGAGCTATGCTAGTTTCCAAACGGATCGAGATGACTCGAAGTCTCAATCTGGATTCGTTTTTACTCTAAATGGCGCTGCGGTCTGCTGGAAAAGCTCCAAACAAACAGTTATAGCAGATTCCACAACTGAGTCCGAGTACTATGCTGCTTCAGAGGCTGCGAAGGAGGCTATATGGATGCGTCAGTTCTTACAAGGACTAACTGTAGTTCCAAGTTCGAATGACCCGATCACCATCTATTGCGACAATAGTGGTGCCATCTTCCAGGCAAAGGAGACGAAGTCCAGCAACAAGTCTCGGCACGTGCAAAGGAAGGCTCACATGATCTGAGATTACGTGGAGCAGAAGGAGATAGTGATTGACAAGATTGCCACGGATGATAACGTGGCAGATCCTCTCACTAAACCGTTGAGATATGATAAGCATGAAGGCACGTTAAATCCATGGGAATTAAGCGTGTTCCTGAGTTGTATTAGTTGTTTGTATGGATTATACACGTGTATCTTTTTCATAAACCTACTAATAAAATCATCGTTTTGTTTTATATATTGTTTTTCATGAGGGTTGTGCAGACAACGTTGAAAACCTCAAAGTGAACTGAATTGCTTTATATTTTGTTTTGGTCCGAGATAGCCTACACGAGCTGATAACTCAGGCGATTAATTTGTCACGTCGATTGATGGTGGGTTCAACGAGCCATAAGTCAAAATGTTGACTGATCGATCACATATGCGGATTTACTGAAATCGCGCAGGATAATTTTTGTGACGACTACATGGAGTCCTAAATGTTTCAGAACATTAGGTGTCGGGTCGTGGATAGGACATCCATAGTGTTCCTAGAGTCGATTCTTTTGACTATCGACTGTCTCTTGAGATTAGGCAGATTTTGGGTGACTTTGGTTTCTTTCTCACGGTCGACCGTAACAGGAGGCTAAGTAGATTTTTACTGGGTCATTTCATGCTGCGCTTACATCTGCAAGATTCGAGTTGAGGAAAATATCCAACTTCTATCGAGTTATAATACTTTTCTCAGGGCCACTCGAGGAGCTGTAACTGGAAATGCATGGCCATGCTCGAATAATGATTCGTTTATCAGTTAAGTTACTCTAGTCGGGGAAACCACTCATGATACTGATCACTTGTGAACTACGACCTTTGCGAATACGGACTTTGCAAATTGGTTTACATTGAGTGGGAGAAATTTATTATGGATATGAGAATCGGTTATCGCACATACACTTGTACGGACAAGTGGGAGATTCTTGGAGCTAGTGTCCTCCACAGTTAGTGCAATAACATAATTAAATCTCTTTAGGTACACAGGGTACATTTTGTATTTAACCAGTTGATTAACGTTTATCGATAACGGTTGGCTTGCTAGATAAGTTTGACGTTATTATCATACAGATGGTGGTGATCAACTGGTCCCTAAGAGTCACACCTAAAGGATGTGTTTGAGAGAAGTTATTATTTGAGAAAATAATCATATCGATACCTTATTTAATGACTAAACGGTTAGTCGGTGTTGTTGACTAAAAGGTTAGTCAAATGTGACTAAGAGTTAGTCAAATGTGATAATGAATATTATTTAATAATGATTAAATGATTCTAGATGAGAGGAATTAGCTGTAATTCGTAAATTGAATATAAAAGGTTATATTTAATTATTGCGTATAATGTAGGCTAATTAATTTTAAACAGTTATAATTAATTAGTAAATTATAAATATACGGATATTTATGATTAAATATAATATATGGATATTATAATTACATTATACATTAAAAGCTAAAGAATACTAATTAATTGGGTTTTGATAAACTTTTAATTAGAATTTGGGCTTTAAATTATGAGGAGGAAAAGTCCACCCAAAAGTCCTCTTTTGGACGTGTGATACTAAGTAGGAGGGGGATAGGTTTCTTCCTCTCTACTTAACCTAATCACTCTCCTAATACTCATCTAACCTAATTCATTATTGATCCTAGCACACAACACTAAATCTTGAGAGAAAAGAAATTGTTCTCCTCTCTAATTCTCTAGGAATTCCAAGGGCATATCTTGATCATATCTTGGGTGTAATAATTAGGAGATACCATAATTTTGGTATTGTTCTTAGGCCTAATTCAAAGGATTAAAAGGTTAATTCTTGAATCTTATTACTATGTTATGCAATTTCATTTTATGACTTTAAATCATAAAGTTTTCATTATAATCCTGTGATTTTAAAGGTCTATATACCGATATAAACCTTCACTCGCAACTTACTAAACCTAACTCATCAAATACGCGTAAGTCTAGTTTCAATTAGGCTTTCGATCTTAAATTAAAACTACCAAGATTCAATTCAATTTAGGCGTCCCTAAGTTCAATTGATAATATAAACGCTTAGGAAGAAATCAACTTGCACAAGTTCAATCAATTAAGCAGTTAAAACATGTTCCTGAACTAAGTTCACAAATCACCCTAAACCCTAGTATGAAATTAGCTACTCATGATAAAGGAATAAACAAAACAATAATAATAATAATAATGCATGATGATTAAAATAAAAGCAATAGAAATTAAACCTGGAATAAATCTTGAAATTGCAAAGTGAAGATCAAATCTTGAAATTAACTAATCTAAGTGTTTTGTAGAGTTTTTAGAGAGATAAAATAAACTACGTCTAAACTAAAACTAAAATAAAACATAAAAGAAAAGCATAAGTCCTTCCAAATCTCGCCCTAGGTATATATATACAAAACTACCAAAACCACTCGGAGTAAAGTCGAAAACCACGAAACTGGGCCTCCCAGCCGGCCAGCCGGCCGCCGATCAGCCTACACCGGCCGGTCCCAAGTTTTGGGCCGGGCTTACTCAATTCGTTTGGGCCTCAATTCTTGTCTTGAGCTTTGATCCATTTCGACTTTATTCGTAACCTCTTGCATTCTTATTCGTATCCCGAGCTCCCGTATGAGCTCGAGCTTGGTCTTGAGCTCCGGTACTCGTACGTGCTCCACTCAACTCGGGTTTTGGCTCAGGACCGCCAAAACTTGCAAAATATAAATTGGAATAGCAGTACCGCAATATAAAGCAAATAGCTCATTAAATAATAACAAACTCAACAAAGTGGAAGCTAAATGCCACTAAATCGGGGGCATATAATCTATATAAATAGTACACATCAAACTCCCCCAAACCGAACCTTTACTTGTCCTGAAACAAACTACCCAAACATAGCACATAATCACGAGGACAAACTAGTACAGGAAATCGCAACTCAGAGTCACAAGCTTCGTCGCCTCATACGAAAGTGAATCAAATCAATACTCGCTTCCTCTTCTATAAATTGAAGAGTTAGGGAGCAAACTGAACAAATAAAAGACGGCGGAACATTATAACGTAAACTCCATGCAAAAACTTTCGACCGTATGCATCCACTAAGACGCTGAGACTATAAATAATCTCACAAACATCGACACTAGGAAAACTACTAGAGTAAGCATATCGTCACCCAAAATGTCTTAAAATCACATCGAGCGAGGTTTCCAAGGGTTGTAATGTTAGGCTCGGGTTAAGAGGGTAAAAAGGTGGTAAACGCATTTGCAAATGTGGAGCTCAACGGCGTAACAACTGCATCCAAATCTAACTCACATCCCAACAACAATACCTCTCAACCGTATATCAAAATGAATCACAATTCCCGCATAAGAATGATAAAATATCGCTTCCAACTTAACACTCCCGACCTCCTTATTGAATTAAATAACATATGTACAAACCAACTCTTTCTTTTGTTTTTCTGTTGTTTTATTTTCTTTTTCTTTCTTTTTTTTTTTTTTGGATTTTTTTTTTTTTTTTTGAACTGAAACGAAATGAGATCGGGTGAAACTTTGAAGCATGTAGGAAAGCGCAATATTAACGGGAATACGCATATAACATCAACCCATAACTCCAACTCACAAAATAAGCAATCACGGACTCGACCCACTTCCTTCCCAACCAAATACTCCGTGATAACTCAAGATCCCTGATGCAACTGATCAGCCCGGGTAGGATAATTCTGAAATGTAGCTCATAATATATAATGTGGCTCAAGAAAAACAGGCTACAAAGGCTTGGACGGGCTTCAAATGGGGGACCTAAGTCTAAAGGGTAGAAAAGTAGGCCATTTGGCTAATGTGGAGTTAACATAATATAGTAACCAAAATGAGTACCTCTTCGTGCAATGCTCGATCATTTAAGAACAAATAGGCTCAAACACTGACATAATTTCAAGTTTTCGTTTCACTAGTACGAGTGTATACAATGTCAAGTGGATGAGTAGTCTAAGAAACGCGACCCGTCTACGTCACATGTTCCTATGTCAAATATAAGTTAGTCTACTCAAATCACCACAAGGATGAAAGGAAAGGGTAGGCAAAGCATATCAAATCAACACAATCAAAAGACTCAACTAAGCGACTCAGAGCGTATCTCAAAAGACACTAATGTTAATCCTGCACAAAAGGTTTCTAAGACGACCAAAAATAATGCAAATGACTCGTATTTTTGTATTTTTTTAATTTTTTTGGATTTTTTTAAATAATGCACGCAAAATAAAAGTGCAACTAAAGAGCGCGAAAGTCGCTTCCGCCCCCAAACCAGAATCACAAATTGCCCTCAATGTGATAATCAGCATAACCACAGGTAGCATAAAAGAGGACATAAAATATACGGGGTAGTAGAAATAAAGCGAGGAAATGAGGGAAAAAGGGGTGAAGAAGGCTCACATTATCAGGAAGAAGCTACCCCAAACCGAAGCGAAGCAAGGATCGTGGCTAAGAATCCACTAATAATCATCCGGATCAGCCTTGCTATGAAGTACTTCGGTAGATAATACGTCGAAAAAGAGAAGCAAAAGAGCAGGGGGTGCCGGCCGGCTGGCACCTAATTTTTTTTTTTTTGGCGTTTTACTCTAGTTTTCAAATTTGGGCTACGACCCCAGTTGGGGGCCGGCCGCCTGGTGACCGGCTACAGTTAGACCTGGCAAAATGAAACCGAACCAGATAAACCGACTGAAATTGTTGGAATCGCCATCCAACCGAACATCTGAAAAGTTTAACTTGAACTTAATCCGTAACCTGATATTACTTGAACTGAACTGAAACTAAACGAAATTCAACACATATCTGAAAAGACCCATATTCGAATAAACTTGAGCTGTTTTAAATCTGAATTTATTTCACTCGAACCCGAAGACAATTAAGCTGAAAAATAATCGATTCGGCCCAAACCAAAAGAATATTTACCTCATATATAAATATATATATTAAATTCTACTTTATATGACAACTGTCATACAATTTCAAAATCAACTTCGAAGCACCAAGTGTTTAAGAGTATTAATTGTTTTGATAATTGAAAATAATAAAAATGACTCCTATTTATAACATAATATCACTTCATAACTAGGTAATCTTTCGATGTGGGATATTGTAACTATTTATACCAAATTCATCACATTTACATTCTTATTTTTTCAATGTGGGACACAATAGAACAAGAGTATTCCAAGTTAAAGTCGCATCTTAAAATCAATATTATAATTTAGTATGAGACGTATAAATTCATTGAAACACGAAGCTGTAAAATAATAAAATCTCAGACATTTAAACTTTTATTCCGTAATTTGCAACATATTTAATTTTTCACATAACTCTTATATGCGAAAATTTAGAAGCACACAAGTGGAAAATGAAATCAAAATTGAGGACGTTACAATTCTTTCATATATTATCTGAATGTGACCCAATTCGAATAATATCTGACTTGATCATATCTCGACTCGATTATCAACTGATCTGACATTAATCCGACTTGAACCCGAATTGAACCAAAATTATCTACAACCGATAGATAGAGACGCATAATCGAAACAAAATCGAATTGAACTGAATTGAAATCGAAAATACAAATAAACCAAATGAAATCGATCCGAAACAAACTGATCCGAAACTGATCGAAATGACCCGTTTGCCACTTCTAGCTACAGTGCCTCTTCTTCGTAGCTTCTTCAACATTCAAGTACCTAACAATACGCACACTAGATAAAACTGTGAGACCCTCATCCTCACGCGCTCATAAAACTACGAAATGTTCGCAAACCAATCAAACAAAAGTACAATTATTACAATGTCGTCGGGTTGCCTCTCGGAAGCGCTGGTTTATACGGTCCCGTACGACCTTCTTCAGAACTCTAATCAAGTCAGATAAGCATGCCAAGGTCGCTGACCATTCGCGACCGCCTCACTCGTCGTAATAGCATCCGAGCGCCACAAAACTCTACCTTCTCGAGGTAGATCATCAATTATCAGCACGCATAGGATTCCTTCTCGAAATGGCTCACCGTATCTCCCCTGCGCTCCTGGCGACTCGACCATGGGGCTCCCATCTCCATCGCTAGCATCCCATAAGTCGGTAATCAGCAGCTTCCTCTCCCCCAAACCAGCCTTGCAGCTGCTCTTCGACGAACCTGCACAAGGAGAGACAACAGAAAAGACCTCCATAGTGTCTCCAATAGAGTGAGACGGAGGTATAGCATTAATAGCACAAACCGAGACTAACTGCATAGGCGACCGCGGGGTATCCGACTGTGTATAAGATAACTTTTCACCCCCCGCCCCCCCCCCCCCCCCCGAGAACGTTAAAGTCTTATTACCCATGTCAATAATAGCTCCTGCAGTGTGAAGGAAAGGTCTCCCTAAGATGATCAGGATGTGGGTATCCTCAGGAATGTCCAACACTATAAAGTCTACAGGGATAAAGAATTTTCCTACCCGTACAGGAACGTCCTCCAGGATACCTAAAGGGTGCTGGACTGACCGGTCTGCCATTTGCAATTGAATAGAAGTGCAACCCAAATTAGTCATATTAAGCTTTTGACAAACAGAATAAGGGATAACACTAACACTAGCTCCAAGGTCACACAAAGCATTATCAATAACATAATTACCGATCGAGCAAGGAATGGAAAAAGTCCCTGGGTCACTAAGTTTAGGGGGGGGAACTACCCTGCAGAAAAGCACTACCCGCCCCCAGAAAAGCTACAGACTCAACATCGTCAACGGACCGCTTTCTAGTCAGGACTTCTTTCATAAACTTAGCATAAGCAGGAATCTCTCTAATCAAGTCAATAAAAGGAGCATTCACCTGCAAACCTTTCACGATCTCTAAGAACTTACTGAACTGAGAATCCACTTTAGCTTGACGTACTCGACCCAGAAAGGGAAGCTTGATTTGAATTTCCGGAGCATCCCTAGAAACATCTCCCGGGTGTTCTTCTTGCGCTCTGTGGCCGGTCCGAACCGGCCGAGTCGGCCATTGCGCGATCTGCCGTCTTTTCGACCTCGATCGGCGAATCTGTCTTTGTCCCCATCACCTACAACAGCTTCTCTACTCAACTCATCTGACCCGTGCATCTTAGGACCGTCATAAGCTCGCCCACTACGCAACTGTATAGCATTCACATGCTCAACATTCTTCGGTTGATCACCCTGCGGAGGTAGTTACCCCTTCTGACGGGTTTCCTGCGATGTAGCAATTTGGGCAACCTGCGTCTCGAGATGCTTGACGGCCTGATTCGTCGCCATTTGCATTTTCTGCATGGCCATCATCATAGTGCGCATCTCGGCAAGAGGGTCACTCGCGACTGGAGGTGGTCGCGGCCGAGGGACATAAGGCGAATTAGGAGCTGGAGGTCCCGAATTACCACCTCGAAAGGGCGGAGGAACATAAGATGGCGGACCCGGATTCAACACGTTCTGGCTTCTGTACGAAAACTTAGGATGATTTCGCATCCCTTTATTATACGTGGTCGAATACGGGTTGCCCTGCTGATAAGCCTGGAAAGCGTGAACCTGCTCAATTGGGGAACGACAATCCTGAATATAATGGGCATGCTCTCCATAATGCTCACAAACCGGGGTGGGTGAAGTAAACTGATGCCTCACCGCATTAACCTCGTACACAGATTTAGAAGGTGAACCCGTGACTTTAGCCTGAATACCCGTGACCTGTTGAGCTAGCTGGCTCATCTGTGCTTCAGTGTAAGCGCATCAACCTCATATTTTCCACCTTTCGTGGGACTCCGCGGCTTAGCATATTGGGCGCTGTGCACCGCCATATCCTCGATCAGTTGCCAAGCCTTATCATCGTCCACGTTATACGTGAACCTTCCCCCTGCAGCTGAATCTAAAACCTGCCACGACTCGTCACTCAACCCGTTGTAGAACGTCACAACCAAGTACCATTCGTCCAAATTATGATGCGGACAATCTCGAGTGTACTGTTTATAACGCTCCCAAGCCTCGCTCAAATTTTCCATCGAAGATTGACGGAAACTCGTGATTTGACTACGGAGAAGGGCAGTTTTTTCCGGAGGGAAGAACTTATTATAGAATGCTAGGACCAAAGAATCCAAAGCCAGTAACCCCAGCGGCGGCCCTATCGAGCGCAGTTAACCACCGCTTAGCTTGGTCCCGAAGAGAAAAGGGGAAAAGCTGTAGGGATCGGATCCCAATCACTAATCAAATATTAGTGTAAATCAAATTACTCTAATTTGATTTAGCAAGATCTATGTAGTACAAATTTACATTGTTAACAAGATAAGAAATTTGTACCTTCTTACAAGGAATAAAAAGGGCACAAAACTAGAACTCCTTTCTAGTTTTGTTTCTTGAGCTAACAACATGGATGATCCTCCAAACCCGAGTTTCCAAAATAGGAAACCTCCTTTAGATGGCACCCAAGAACTACTCCAAAAACACTAAGGATTTTGAGCTAGAAATCACTTAGTATTAACTTGATATTATGTGAATATAATTACTACTAACTCTTAGTAGTATTTAGAAAGTATAAGAACTAGTTTCTTATATTTAGAGAGTTATTGTGAGAGAATAGAGTAATGAAAAGTAGCATGCATATATTTTCTCTCTACAAGCCTTATGTTTTATACAATGTAAAACAAAGCAAGTGTGTGTGATACACTTAAGGGGGGCCGGCCTTGGAGAAGAGAAAAGAGAGTGAAGAGCTTTTTCTTGTTAAGACAAATTGCTAGCATGTTGATGATTATGTCTCATGCATGCATAAAGCAATTAACAAGAACCAAGGCAAATAAGACAAAAGGGAATCAATTCCTCTTCCCCTTCAATTTGGACGTCCAAATGGGGCCTTATGGGTCTTATTTGTTTTCTCAATATTTGTCCGACAAATACTTATAATTTATCACTTAAATCATCTAATATGATAAAGTATAAATTAATTAAACTCTTCCTTAATATACATGTACACTTACACATATATTAAAATGTACTTTTACTAATCTCATTAGTAAAATATACATAATTAGTGAATTAACGTTTAATCACTAATTCTCATCTCTTCTAATAATTTTATCGATATAAAATTAAATCATTCGAGTTCGCAACTCGATTTCTCTCTAAATTAATTCACTGACTAACCGTTAGTCAAATTATCAAGTCACTAATCTAATCGTATCTCATACAATTAATTAGCTTTATTATTTGGAGTACGTTCCTATAGGTGTGACTTAAAGGGATCAATTGATTACCGCCGTTCTCACGACAATAACGTCAAACTCTAGTCAGCCAACCGTTATTGATTTACGTTAATCAATTGACAATAATACAGGATTATCCCCATGTATTCCTTAATTGAGATTTATTAAGTAATCGCACTATTGTGGAGGACACTTACTCCAACAATCTCCCACTTGTCCGAGACAAGTTGTGCATTACCAATTCTCATGTCCGCTTTCACATCTCCCACTCAATGCAAGGTGTCTTACAGTCGCATTTGCATTCGTAAAATATATATCGTGAGTGGTTTCCTCGATAAGGAGAGTAGGCATCGTAGGACCGAATCTACCGTAGATTCTACCGAGCGTGGGCCACGCATTTTCAAACTACTCCTCGAGTGGCCCAAAGATGTTTTACCAGAGCAAGGGTGGACATTTCCCTTCCACTCGATTGTACTGTATAATGCAGATCACCATGACCCCAAAGATGCCCTTATAACCCCCTTTCACGGCATGGTTTAGGACAAAAATGAAAGTCACTCGGAAACTGCACCGACTGCATAATCACTCGATCAAAGAATCGACTCAAAGGAATACTATAGAATTCCCACTACCACCGTGTTTCAATCTCATTGAAAAGGAATTCTATAAGCGTCACAAATCAAGCCAGTGTCTCACAGTCTGTCTATGCAAACGAGCAGTCATCACTATGACCCCATGGTGTTGAACCCACCATCGAACGACTTGCAATCTAGTCTCTCCGAGACGTCACCTCATATGAGAGACTAGGGACCAAATACTTAGTTTATACCGTTCACTTGAATATGTTCAATGTTGTCACACAACTATTCGGATAAACAAAGTATGCATTCAAAATGACTTAAAAGAGTAAATATACTCTAAACAATGAATGTTATTTTCATATATGTAATAGGATACTTTATCCATTACATATCTCAAAAACTAAAGGAAATCAGGCATACGCCTCAACCCCATAGAGACGGTGTGAGCGTCATGCTTAGTCCTCGAAAGAGGCTTGGTTAAAGGATCAGCGATCTCATCGTCTGTCCCAACCTTACAAATATTTATTTTCTTTCTTTCCACGTTATCTCTTATAACATGGTATTTCCTCAAAACGTGTCTAGACTTATTACTAGACTTGGGCTCCTTTGCATGAAAGATAGCCCCACTATTATCACTATAAATAGTGATTGGATCTGCGGCACTAGGGACTACTCTTAGTCCATACAAGAACTGCCGAATCCATACAGCTTTCTTAGCAGCTTCCGAAGCTGCCAAAAATTCAGCTTCTGTTGTAGAATCCACAATGACATTTGTTTGAAACTTTTCCAACAAACAGCTCCACCATTCAACATAAAGACATAGCCGGATTGGGATTTCAAATCATCCCCATCGGTTTGGAAACTTGCATCCGTGTAACCCTTTACACGTAGCTCAAGTTTTCCTCCAAACACTAGAAACGAATCCTTAGTTCTTCTCAAGTAATTAAGGATGTTCTTTACAGCTATCCAGTGACTCTCACCAGGATTAGCTTGATACCGGCTCGTCATGCTCAAAGCGAAAGCGACATCGGGACGAGTGCACATCATAGCATACATGATTGATCTTACAGCGGAAGCATAAGGGATCAATTTCATGCGTTCAATTTCCGCGGGAGTCGTAGGACATTGAGATTTCTTCAATGTTATTCCTACACTCATCGGAATAAAGCCTCTCTTGGAGTCTTTCATGTTGAACCTATCAAGAATCTTATCAATATAAGTTTCTTGACTTAATGCTAGTATCCTTTTAGATCTATCTCTATAGATCCGGATACCCAAGATGCGTTGTGCCTCTCCCAAGTCCTTCATTTGGAAATGGTTTCCCAATTCCACCTTTACCGAATTTAAACTTGGAACATCATTTCCAATTAGTAGTATGTCATCCACATACAAAACAAGGAATGTTACATTACTCCCACTAAACTTCATGTATAAACAAGGTTCCTAAGACTTCGAAATAATCCATTTTGTTTTATAACATGATCGAATCTGTGATTCCAACTCCTTGATGCTTGCTTAAGACCATAAATGGATCTCTTAAGCTTGCATGCTTTCTTAGGGTTAGATGTATCTACAAAACCTTTAGGTTGTGTCATGTACACTTCCTCTTCTAGAATCTCATTCAAGAAGGCGGTTTTTACATCCATTTGGCATATTTCATATTCATGAAATGCGCAACCGCTAAGATTATCCTTATGGATCGAAGCATAGCAACCTGCAAAGCCCTTTGCCACCAATCTAGCTTTGTAAACATCAATATGTTTATCTATGCCGAGTTTGATTTTGAATATCCATTTACACGAAGGGTCTCACTCCTTCAGGTAAATCTACCAAGTCCCAAACTTGGTTCTCGTACATAGAATCCATTTGGATTTCATGGCCCCAAGCCATTGTTCTGAGTTAGGACTACTAATAGCCGCCTTGTAGGTTGAGGGTTCGTTGCTTTCGAATAACAACAAATCACCCTCCTCCTCGATGTTACCGAGGTAGCGATCGAGTTGATGACTAATTATACGACCTCCTAGGGATTACAACCGTGTTAGAAGATGAGGAACTGTTTCCTCATTTTACGCTTCGGTTTGTGGCTCTTGAACTCCATTAAGTTCAAATTTTCTCCCACTGTCTATTAGAAATGTACTTATTTTCTAGAAAGACAAAGATCACGAGCCACAAACTCTTTGTTCTCGTGAGGGTTGTAGAAGTAAAATCCACACGCTTCCTTAGGAAAACCTACAAATAGGGAACCTTTCCCGTCCATATCTCATCACGAGCCACTTTAGTCGGACTTGATTTAGTGAGAAACAAAGAACGATAGCGTAAAGCCCCAAATCGATTCAGGAAGCTCACTTTGACTCATCATAGACCGAACCATATCTAGCAAGGTTCGGTTTCTCCTTTCTGCAACACCATTCAACAGTGGTGTGCCCGGAGGAGTCAATTTGTGATACTCTATCACAATTCTTAAGATGTGAATCAAACTCATTACTTAGATATTCGTCACCACGATCCGATCGTAGTGCTTCTATCTTCTTATCCAATTGGTTCTCAACCTCATTTTGAAATTCTTTAAATTTCTCAAAAGCATCACTCTTATACCTTATTAAGTAGACATAACCATATCTACTTAAGTCATCGGTAAAAGTAATGATGTAATGATATCCTCCTTTAGCGGTGATGTTTAATGGATCACACACATCAATATGTATGAGTCCTAATAACTTCACTTGCTCGTGTCCCTGTACCACTAAAGGGTGCACGAGTCATTTTGCCTTAAAAGGCAAGCCTCGCATCGCACCATATGATTCGCAATCAAATGGTTTGAGAACATTGGTCTCAACAAGTCTCTTTGTGCGTCTATCGTTTATGTGACCTAAACGACAATGCCAAAGGTAGGATTTGTTTGATTCATTCGTTTTGAGCTTCTTGTTCTCTATATGATAAACATCATTGACATTATTTAAAACATGAATACCACCAATCGAAATGGTTTCACCATAAACCATTTCATTAAATGAAAAAGTACGTCGATTGTTCTTAATCATAAAAGCCTTCCGTATCAAACACGGAGACGGAGATAATGTTTTTGGTTAGAGTTGGTACAAAATAACGCTTATTCAAAAACAACTCTAAACCACTAGCTAGAGCGAGTACATAGGTTCCCACGGAAATGGCCGCTACTCTAGCTCCATTAACCATGCGGAGATCTACATCACCCTTGGCTAGTGCTCGCACATTTCTCATTCCTTGCAAGTGATTGCAAAGATGAGATCCACATCCGGTATCCAATACCCATGTAGAAATGCAAGCATGATTTATGTCAATCATATAAAGACTAGAAGGAACAATTTCTTTGGATGTCGCACATCCATCAATCTTTTCTTTCAAGAATTTGGGACAATTGCGCTCCCAACGTCCGGGTTTGGGCTTGCTATTCTCAATAGCCTTCCCCTTACCCTTATCTTCCTTGAACCGAGCTTTATAAGCTCCCTTCCCTTTCATGACCCTAATGTTTATGCTCTTCAATCTCATTGAAAGAACATCTTTTCTCTCAATCTCATTCACTTTCATGCTCTTTGTGTTAAAGCACATCGTCGTCACTCTAGTGAATATCTCATATGTACTTTTATGAGTAACGAAGCGAAGTTTGAGAGAAGGTGACATTGACCAAATCAAAACACTTTTAACGTCATTGTCAGCCTTTAGGTGCTCATCGTACGCGGCTTGCGCCGCCACGGTGGCCCCAAGTCCGGGTTCGGTGGGAGGTTATTCGGTAAGGTATTTAAGCACATTGTCGGATTGAGCGGCGCCCCTTATAGTCGAATCTCATTCGACAAAGTTGCTTCCGTCATCCTTTAGGATACACTTATCCATCACGGTTCTCAACCATGAATATTTGCCCAAAATGGGTGCGGGAGTTGAAGTTGTCATTGCGATTTCAAATAAATAATTCTACAACAAATATGAGGAAATATATTAACATTCATAGTTCATTAATGACATTTGCTAAAAACCCTTTTAAAACAAATGTCCATTTATATAATGATCTCCCACGAAATTATATAAATGATTCCAAGACTCGTTTTTCATATAAAATTAGACATCTCATGTTTCCTTTTATATAAAAAACGATAAGTCAACACTTGACTAATTCTACACTAGAATGCTTGGTTGATGATTTTCTATAAAATGCATCGATTAGCCCCAAATAACTCTTATTCGGTTGAGTCCAAACCAAATTAGCACGGGACTTCCTCCCACTACTTACCCATGGTAACAAGGTTCCACGTTATGAGGTCCTCACGAACATGGGGTTCATAGTCGCTACATTTGGAAAGGCTTAATCTCAATTCATTTGTTCAAATGTGGGTGATCTTGTCAATTTTTAGTCATATAAATTCTTTATAAGTGAACTAATTTAAGAATCGTGACATAAATCGACAATCGTAGCGGGATATCGTGGCATGCATGGCGATTTTGGCATGTGAGCGGAAAATAAGCAAACACACACAAGCATCAAGCAAACATAAACCTAGTATGGCCACCTAAAGTAATTAAAATACAAGGAGTTACAAATTGGAAACCAACTCCTTTGGTCTCTCTTCATATGGATCCCATCCAAGCTCCTCCTTGCAAGCTTTAGAACACTTCTAAGGCTCGAAGTCGATCTCCATCACCGGTCTTCAATGTACAAATAGTTACAAGTATGATTTACAAATGAATACATAGCAATCCTATTATACATTTATAAATGAAATAAACTATTAAATTACAAACCGGCGATACGAGATCGCATTTAATTACAAACCCACACGATATTCCCTTTCATTACGGGCAATATCGGTAAAAATATAACAACTATGGCCATACTAGTTAGAATAAACATTCATTCAACAATAAACATTCATCCAAACATGCATAATGTAAAGCTTATAAATAAAAACATGCCAAAATCGCCCTAAACAATAATCGCATTAATTCGTTTAAAACCGATCTCATTTTTAATCGATTAATCTCATACTAATCAATAATGCTTAAAACACCTTTTAAGCTTGAACCAAAACATCTAAACTGATTTAGAACACCCAAAATTAGTTCATACTAACTTATGGTGATTTTAGTTCATAAACATGGTCATTTGCTAATTAGAAGTACTTTAATCATAACTATTTACGAATAAAGCTTTATAAAATCAAAATAAAATAAAATAAAATCATTTTTATTTTGACAAAATTTTGTATATTCTGGAACACTTCCAAAATATCAGAAAAGAAAAAGTTTGGTCAGAAAAATATACGAATTATTTTATAATAAATAACATACGATTTCATCGATTTTATCTCATAAAATCAATAAAACGTCTAAAACAGTGAGGAAAAATCCCAAATTTATACGAGAGCATCCTCATAATGTGTAAAAATATTGTTATAAATTTCATGTCCAGAAATCAACGTTTACTATATTTTTGGACATAAAATGCATATCATACCGATTTTAAACATAAATATGAATAAATATTCAAAACTCAAGATCTGATTCTGAAAATTTACATGCAGAATGTATAAATATGAAATATCACTGTGTACAAATTTCATGACCAAATTCGATCTATAACTATTTATAGAAATTATTTTAGCCAAAAACACACTTTTTGACTCGGTTTTGTATAAAAATCATTTAAATTAGCAAACAAATTTCAAAAATTACGAAATTTGACTAGTAACTTCATGAGACCAGAAAATTTGCATGCAATAAAAATCTCGTGTTAAAACCATTTTTAACACCATTTTCGGATTTTATCATATTTATTCTCAATAAATATATAAAACTCCAAAAATAACAAAATAAATTTGTAACTACAAGCCTTGGCTCTGATACCACTTGTAGGGATCGGATCCCAATCACTAATCAAATATTAGTGTAAATCAAATTACTCTAATTTGATTTAGCAAGATCTATGTAGTACAAATTTACATTGTTAACAAGATAAGAAATTTATACCTTCTTACAAGGAATAAAAAGGGCACAAAACTAGAACTCCTTTCTAGTTTTGTTTCTTGAGCTAACAACATGGATGATCCTCCAAACCCGAGTTTCCAAAATAGGAAACCTGCTTTAGATGGCACCCAAGAACTACTCCAAAAACACTAAGGATTTTGAGCTAGAAATCACTTAGTATTAACTTGATATTATGTGAATATAATTACTACTAACTCTTAGTAGTATTTAGAAAGTATAAGAACTAGTTTCTTATATTTAGAGAGTTATTGTGAGAGAATAGAGTAATGAAAAGTAGCATGCATATATTTTCTCTCTACAAGCCTTATGTTTTATACAATGTAAAACAAAGCAAGTGTGTGTGATACACTTAAGGGGGGCCGGCCTTGGAGAAGAGAAAAGAGAGTGAAGAGCTTTTTCTTGTTAAGACAAATTGCTAGCATGTTGATGATTATGTCTCATGCATGCATAAAGCAATTAACATGAACCAAGGCAAATAAGACAAAAGGGAATCAATTCCTCTTCCCCTTCAATTTGGACGTCCAAATGGGGCCTTATGGGTCTTATTTGTTTTCTCAATATTTGTCCCACAAATACTTATAATTTATCACTTAAATCATCTAATATGATAAAGTATAAATTAATTAAACTCTTCCTTAATATACATGTACACTTACACATATATTAAAATGTACTTTTACTAATCTCATTAGTAAAATATACATAATTAGTGAATTAACGTTTAATCACTAATTCTCATCTCTTCTAATAATTTTATCGATATAAAATTAATTCATTCGAGTTCGCAACTCGATTTCTCTCTAAATTAATTCACTGACTAACCGTTAGTCAAATTATCAAGTCACTAATCTAATCGTATCTCATACAATTAATTAGCTTTATTATTTGGAGTACGTTCCTATAGGTGTGACTTAAAGGGATCAATTGATTACCGCCGTTCTCACGACAATAACGTCAAACTCTAGTCAGCCAACCGTTATTGATTTACGTTAATCAATTGACAATAATACAGGATTATCCCCATGTATTCCTTAATTGAGATTTATTAAGTAATCGCACTATTGTGGAGGACACTTACTCCAACAAAAGCATCTCACGCAGCAGAGCCTACGTGATACTCGTTGTCTTCATCGTAGAACAGTAGTCACAAAAAGTAACAATGTGACTATGCGGGTCTTCAGTAGGAGTACCCCCGAATTGGCTCCTCTCGATCAATCCAATCAATGCGGGTGGAATGGAGTAATTAGCATTGATGTCGGGTCCCGGGGTGCCCTTGGGAATCTGCGTCGCCTTGAGCTTAGAATGATCAGCTAACTTCGGCATAATGACAGGCGGCGCGGAAACAGTAACAATAATAGGTGGTGTGTCCTCTTCGTAGGACGATTGCGTTGCACGAAATTCCTCGTACAAGTATTCCACAGTCTCAGGATCTTTTGCTTCAGCGAGTTTCTTGAATAATTTGCGTGTTCTTTGAAGAGTGCGTTCAGGTTCAGAATCAAACGGAAATAATTCCTGAGATGACCTGCGCATAAGAGAACTACAAGGAAACTGTAAGCAACGGTCTCAAGGAACTAGTGTTCCTTGAGACTGGAGAAATAACCTAAAGTAAGCAAAAATAAAACTAGTCCAACCGTTTCCCCGACAACGGCGCCAAATTTGACAGGGCTAAGTCGTATCACCTTATCAAAATAATCCTATAAAACAACTAACTATAGCTAGCAGCAAGCATGTATCGAATCCACAGGGAAACGGGGCATTTATAAGATTACTCAGTATAAACTAGGCTATTTCTAAGGGCAATATTTGTTGGAGTAAGTGTCCTCCACATATAGTGCGATTAGTTAATAAATCTCAATTAAGGAATACATGGGGATAATCCTGTATTATTGTCAATTGATTAACGTAAATCAATAACGGTTGGCTGACTAGAGTTTGACGTTATTGTCGTGATACGGCGGTAATCAATTGATCCCTTTAAGTCACACCTATAGGAACGTACTCCAAAATTATTGAGCTAATTAATTGTATGATATACGATTAGATTAGTAACTTGATAAATCGACTAACGGTTAGTCAGTGAATTAATTTAGAGAGAAATCGAGTTGTGAACTCGGGTGATTGAATTTTATATCGTTAAAATTATTAGAGGAGAAGGGAGTTAGTGATTAACTGTTAATTCACTAATCATGTATATTTTACTAATGAGATTAGTAAAAGTACAATTTTAATATATGTGTAAGTGTACATGTATATTAAAGAAGAGTTTGTTTAATTTATACTTTATCATATTAGATGATTAAGGGATAAATTATAAGTATTTGTGGGACAAATATCAAAAACAAATAAGACCCATTTTTGGGCCCTATGGACCGTCCAAATGGGGTGAGAGAAAGGAAGATTCCTTTTCTTGTCTTATTAGCTTTGTTTCTTGTTATTTGTTGCATGAAACATAATCATTTCTTTGCATGTAATTATTCTACACAATGTAAAACTCTTTCTCTCCTCTCTTCTCCCCATGAGGCCGGCCCCCTCTATAGTGTGTCTAACACACTATCTTTTCTCTTTTGCTTATAAGAGAAGGTGCATAGAAAGAGAAGTATATGCTATTTTGTTTTACTTCTTCTCTCTCAAAATTCTCTCTAATATTATAAGTAACTAGTACTTATATTTTCATAAGTATTACTAGTGTAGTAATAATATTATTCACATATTATCAAGTGTTTATTAGTGATTTCTAGATCAAAATCACTAATAAATTTGGTGTAGTTCTTGGGTGCAACAAGAAGGAGGTTTCCTCTTTTGGAAACTAGGGTTTGGAAGATCATCCTACTTACTAGCTCAAGAAACAAAATAAGAAAGGAATTCTTATTTTGTGCCCTTTTTATTCCTTAGAGAAGGTATAAATTTCTATAAACTTGTAACAAAGTATGTTTGTAACTACATAGATCTTGCTCATCAAATTAGAGTAATTTGATTTACACTAATATTTGATTAGTGAAGGGTATGAGAACCCTACAAGTGGTATCAGAGACATGGCTTGTAGTTACAAATTTATTTTATTATTTTTGGAGTTTTATATATTTATTGAGAATAAATATGATAAAAACCGAAAATAGTGTTAAAAATGGTTTTAACACGAGATTTTTATAGCATACAAAGTTTCTGGTCTCATGTTGTCACTGGTCAAATTTCGTAATTTTTGGAATATGTTTGCTAATTAATATGTTTTTTATACAAAACCGAGTCAAAAAGTGTGTTTTTGGCTAAAATAATATCTATAAATAGTTATATTTGGAATTTGGTCACGAAATTTTTACAAAGTGAAATATCATATTTATAATTTCTGCATGTAAATTTTCAAAGTCATATTTTGAGTTTTGAATATTTATCCATTTATTTGATTACAATCGGTATATTATGCATTTTAATGTCCTAAATATGGTAAACTTTGTTTTCTGGACATGAACTTTATATCAATATTTGTATACAGTAAGAGGATGCTAACGTATAAATTTGGGATTTTGCCTCACTGTTTTGGACGTTTTGTTGGATTTATGAGATAAAATCAATGAAATCGTATTATATTTGTTCCAAAATTCATATGTAAATATTTTTGACCAAACTTTTCATTTTTGATATTCTGGAAGTGTTCCAGAATATAAAACATTTTGCCAAAATAAAAATGGTTTTATTTTATTTTATAATGATTTTATAAAGCTTTATTCATAAATAGTTATGATTAAAGTTAAAACTAATTAGCGAATGACCATGTTTAAGAACTAACATCACCTTAAATTAGTAAAAACTAATTTTGGGTGTTCAAAATTAGTTTAGAAGTTTTAGTTCATGCTTAAAAGGTGTTTTAAGCTTTATTGATTAATATGGGATTAATCGATATAATATGAGACCCTTTTTTTAACAATTTAATGCGATTATTGTTTCGGGAGATTTTGGCATGGTTTTATTTATAAGTTTTTCATTATGCATGTTTGAATGAATGTTTATCTTACTAGTATGGCCATAGTGTGTTATTTTTTTTTTTTACCGATATTACCCGTAATGATAGGGAATATCGTATGGGTATGTAATTTAAATGCGATCTCGTATCGCCGGTTTGAAATTTTAATAGTTTATTTCATTTATAAATGTATAATAGGGTTGCTATGTATTCATTTGTAAATTTATACTTGTAACTATTTGTAAACTGAAGACCGGCGATGGATCGAGATGGAGCCTTAAAAGTGTTCTAAAGCTTGCAAGGAGGAGCCATGGATGAAGTCCATATAAAGAGGGACCAAAGGAGTTGGTTTCCAATTTGTAACTCCTTGTGTTTTTAATTACTTTTAGGTGGCCATACTAGGTTTATGCTTATGCTTGTTTGATTGCTTATTTTTCCGCTTACATGCCAAAATCGCCTTGCATGCTAAGATATCCCACTAGAATTATCGTTTTAGGTCGCGATTCTTAATTAGTTCACTTATAAAAGAATTTTAATGACTGAAATTGACAAGATCACCCACATTTTTAACAAATGAATTGAGTTTAAGCCTTTCCAAATGTGGCAACTATGAACCCCATGTTCATGAGGACCTCCGCAATGTGGAACCTCGTTACCATGGGTAAGTAGTGGGAGGAAGTCCCATGCTAATTTGGTTTGGACTCAACCAAATAAGAGTTATTTGGGGCTAATGGATGCATTTTAAAGAAAATCATCAACCAAGCATTCTAGTGTAGAATTAGTCAAGTGTTGACTAATCGTTTTTATGTAAAAGGAAATATGAGATGTCTAATTTTATATGAGAACGAGTCTTGGAATCCTTTATATAATTTCGTGGGAGATCATTATATAAATGAACATTTGTTTTAAAAGGTGTTTTAGCAAATGTTATTAATTTACAATGAATTTTAATATATTTCCTCATATTTGTTGTAGAATTATTTATTTCAAATCGCAATGGCATCATCATCATCAACTCCCGCGCCCATTTTGGGCAAAGTTTCATGGTTGAGAACCGTGATGGATAAGTGTATCCTCAAGGATGACGGTTGTAACACCTCGTGTTATTTTAACACAATTTGATAAAAGAATTTAATTCCTTAAATTAAATTCATCCTTTTTCCTTATAATAAAAATGCGTCTGAATTTTTATCGCCAAAAAATACTAAATTTCCTAAGTACAAATTTAAAAATTTTGAAAAATAAAATATGTTGTATTATCTTTAGAATTGACAAAGAAACACATTTCAAAATTTTATAAAAATCAAAACAAAATTTATATCGCCTTTCAAATTTTCAAAAAGGTTAAGTTATGTTACTATTCACCAAAATAAATGTAAAACATTTTATTCATAAAATTCTATTTCAAACATTTTTCGTTTTCAAAATAAAAATGGACACTTATACTTTTCTCGGCTTTGAAATTCAAGTCAACGATTTCAAACACGCAAATCAAGGTCAAATATCTTATCTTCTTCCATTTTTGAAGAGGCAAACTTAACATCAACTTTTAATAAAAATATAATCATTTTGATTAATTTTTAATAAATCATATTATATAAATATCTAATTACTATTTCATTTTCATTTAACTAACACTTTCGGATATTATCGAAATTATAAGTCATACCTAATTTAAATTGATTAAATGTTTGACGGCTAAATATAAATCTTTAAATCTAAAACATTCAACGAAAAAAATAAGTATTTCGACCTAGGAAATTTTTATTCAAAATTTCGAGGATTAAAACTCAATTTTTGTTTTTAGTACCTTTCGAAAAATTATTTTTATTTTTATTTCCGATTTAATTTTAAAACACTATTTTAGGATCGTATCATTTATTTCAAGACTTTTCGCGTGCGCGCAAATCGAAAATTTCGAAAACGAAAATCGAGCCCGATTTTTCTTATTTGAGCCGACTTACTTGGACCTTTAGTCCAAGTATATCCTCTTCCATTTTTACTTACACAAAACCAACTTTTCTTACAACTTTAAAATTGTCATCATCATTTTTATTATTATGTATTTAAATTTAATGTTTATACACAATAATAATAATAATACATACAAAATACGATACTGCTACTTTAATACTACCATTCTCATTTCCGTCACTTTTAAATATTTTCTTGAGTAGTAAATAAAATATTTTAGTCTTAGATTTCAAAAGTAGAAATATTTCGAAAAATCGTCAAACGCGCACACATTAACTTTTATCGCTTTTGACGCCCGACTTTTTAAACCCGATTTATTTCGTAAAAACATTTTAAAACACTAAGGGGACAATTTCTTTGTACAAATAGTGATGAGCACACTGGTATACCCACTTGATTTTTTTTGTTCCCTAAGTACATTATAATTAAACTTTATTTTCATTAAAAACAAAACATATCTTACATTTACTTAACCTAATTTCATGAGCAACTTGTCCTCATAAAATCACAAGAGCAAAAATCACATTCACTTGCCTCCTAAATGTCGTGTACATGCTCTCCTTTTCTCCCATTATTTTTCTTCTTTTTTCTTCCTAAAACATTAACTAAAAACCCTAATATTAATTCTAATAAATCACAAGTGTTCTAGTTAATTAGTGGGTATATTAGGAGCTAACTTTTGGATTATTTTGGGTGAAGAATATGGGTAATATGGGTGAAGGAATTCCGATCTAAAATTTATTTTAGATCCACGACGATTAACATCCGATTTAAGGTAACTAGCTATATCTTATATTAGTCTCCTTTAAAATTAATTTGATTATTATTATATTTTTATAAGTATGATTTTTATGTTGAAATATGTTAAACATCATTTTGTGCACTTGTATGTTTATGTGATGTATAAATAATGATAATAAATAAATAATGTTTAATATAGATAAGTTGTAGTATTATGAAATCATGTTTAGTTTAATTATTTTTGAGTACTTTAAATTGTTGATCATATGGTTTTTATGTTTATTTAAGTTTTATTTATGTATTAATCATATATAAAAATTATGTTAAATATTAACAATGAGTTTAAAGTGAATAAAAATCGAAAACAAAATTTATGTACAACATATACATGCTCACCGGTTTTCCCCCATTTTTTTTAATAAATTTTCACTTTTAATTTTTGTAAATAATATGTTATGTTAAGTTAGATTAAAATGGTTATTAATATGTTATAAAAACTTAATTTAGGAAAATAAATTATTAAATGTTAAAATTGCAAAATGTGTTCTTTATTAAGTATGATGTTCTTCATGTGTTCATGTGAGTTCTTGGTGTTCTTCATGTGTTCTTCATTTTGTTACACTTTTTGATTCTTGATTATTTTATATTTGTTGTTATTTATTGTTTTAATTCACTAATAAGTTATTATATTAGTAACTATACAAATAAAACAAACTAAATCTTTAAGATTAAAAAGTTAGAAATTTAAAGTGTTGAAAAATACTATTCATAAATCAAATGGAATTTTTAGCAAAATTTCATTTTAGTTTATATCGTTTTAGTTTAATTAGAATAATTAAAATATAAAGACTTTAAGCTAAAAACCGATAAAATCGAAAAATAAAACTTTAGGACACCCCTTGTATTAGCCACGGCATTAGGCCTCTTTTTAGGTTAAAATTTTTTTTATCACTTTTTAGTTTATTTGTTTAAATAATTTAATTAGTAGTAAATAAATTGAATTAAGAAATTAAGAGAAATAAATCAATTTTGATACATATATAAAACCACACGGCTTTATCATTTTAAATGGACCAAAATTAATCAAAATGAAAATATCACTAAGTGTAGATACCCATATCCGTACCCTCCCCAACAAAACCCTGTGATGTAACACGGACTTCTATTACGCATGCTTTAACGTTGACTTAAACGGTTCTAATAATGTCGAATTCATTTTGAGTCGTTTTGAAATGTTAAAATGATTTAGGTCGCTTCACATCGCTTTAAATAAATGTTCATTTTGTCCATTTAGAGTCTAGCCTGGTCCGCGTCCTGCTTCATTTGGCATGAGCTTCGCACTTGCACTACAATTAACCCTTTTGCATTAACAAGGTCTAATTCAGCATTCCTAAATTCCTAAATTTAGGCCCGGTGGCTAATTCCCCCTTTTAGCCTCCTCTTACACAAAATATAGCCTCACGGGTTACCTTATTTCACAAAATACTACAAAATACACCTTTTTCATTTTTCCGGGTCTCGGGCCCAAAACCGAGCCCAAACCCGCCTTTGGCCCGCACTCCAAGCCCTGCATCTCACAAAATATCTTCTAAATATCTCAGGAGTTTTCTTGACGTGCAAGTTCGAGATTATACTGTATCTTTCCAAGATATAATCAAACCGAAACTAGGAAACTAGACCTAGAACCACACCCTCAAACCGCATAAGCTTATGCGGTTTAGGGGTCAAACCGCATAAGCCTATGCGGTTTGCCCTACAAACCGCATAGTGCTATGCGGTTCCTTTGCGTGGTTTTATCCCCGGATTTCCTAATTTCTCCGAGGTTTTTAGTATATATACATGTAGGGATCTCATCCCATTCACTAATCAAATATTAGTGTAAATCAAATTACTCTAATTTGATTTAGCAAGATCTATGTAGTACAAATTCACTTTGTTACAAAATTAGAAATGTTATACCTTTCTCAAAGGGAAAATAATGGGAACAAAACTAGAACTCCGTTCTAGTTTTGTTTCTTGAGCTTAAGCTTAGGATGATCCTCCAAAAACCCGAGTTTCCAAAGTAGGAAACCTCCTAAAAGATGCACCCAAGGACACTCTAAAGATACTAAAGATTTAGGACTAGAAATCACTTAGTATCACTTGATAATATGTAATATTATTATTACTAACTCTTAGTAATATTATAAATAATGTGAGTATTAGTTTAGAGAGAAGTGAGAGAGGAAGGAAAAATTAATTGCATACGCTCACATTTTATGGCCTAGAGTTTTTATAAGTAAACAAGCAAAATAGAAGTGTATCCAACACTCTATTTTTTCGGCCAACATGCATGTGAGGAGAGAAGAGAGTTTGTCTTGTGAAGAGTAATTCTTTGCATGTTAATCATTGTGTTTTTACATGCAAAAGTTAGACAAACAAAATGAATAAAAACAAAAAGGAATCTTCTCCTCTTTGCTCTCCATTTGGACGGTCCATTAGGACCTATCATGGGTCCATTTTGTTTTCAATATTTGTCCCACAAATACTTATAATTTATCACTTAACTATCTAATATAATAAAGTGTAAATTAATTAAACTCTTCCTTAATATACATGTACACTTACATATATATTAAAATTATACTTTCACTAATCTCATTAGTAAAATATACATGATTAGTGAATTAATGTTTAATCACTAATTCTCATCTCCTCTAATAATTTTATCGATATAAAATTCAATCGTCCGAGTGCACAACTCGATTTCTCTCTAAATTAATTCACCGACTAACCGTTAGTCAAATTATCAAGTCACTAATCTAATCGTATCTCATACAATTGATTAGCTTTAATATTTGGAGTATGTTCCTTTAGGTGTGACTTAAAGGGATCAATTGATTACCGCCGCTCTCATGACAATAACGTCAAACTCTAGTCAGCCAACCGTTATTGATTTACGTTAATCAATTGACAATAATACAGGATTATCTCCATGTATTCCTTAATTGAGATTTATTAAGTAATTGCAATATTGTGGAGGACACATACTCCAACAATCTCCCACTTGTCCGAGACAAGTTGTGCATTACCAATTCTCATGTCCGTTTCACATCTCGCACTCGATGCAAGGTGTCTTACAGGTCGTACTTGCATCCTGAGATTTATATCATGAGTGGTTTTCTCGATATGGAGAGTAGCTGTCTGACCGGAGAATCTACCGTAGATTCTTACCGAGCGTGGCCACGCATTTTCAGCGACTTCTCCTCGAGTGGCCCAAAGATGTTTTACCCCGACAAGGGTGGACATTTCCCTTCCACTCGATTGTACTGTATGATGCAGATCACAATGACCCCAAAGATGCCCTTATAACCCCCTTTCACGGCATGGTTTAGGACAAAAATGAAAGTCACTTTCGGAAGCGCTGCAGGCTTCATAATCGGTTTCGATCAAAGAATCGACTCAAAGGAATACAATAGAAATTCCCACCACGACCAGGTTTCAATCGCATTGAAAAAGAATTCTATAAGCGTCCTTTGCCAGGCGAGTGTTTCACGATGCATCATGCAAACGATCAGTCATCTTATATGACCCTATGGTGTTGAACCCACCATCGATCGACTTGCAATCTAGTCTCTCCGAGACGTCACCTCATGTGAGAGACTAGGGACCAAATACTTAGTTTATACCGTTCACTTGAATACGTTCAAAGTTGTCACACAAATATTCGGATAAACAAAGTATGCATTCATAATGACTTAAGATAAAAACAATGAATGTTATTTTCATATATGTAATAAGATACATCGTTCAATTACATATTACGAAACTAAAGGAAATCTGGCGTACGCCGCAACCCCATGGAGGCGGTGTGCGCGTCATGCTTAGCTCTCGAAAGAGGCTTGGTTAAAGGATCAGCGATATTATCGTCTGTCCTAACCTTACAAATATCTATTTCCTTCCTTTCCACATTATCTCTAATAACGTGGTATTTCCTCAAAACGTGTCTAGACTTGTTGCTAGACTTGGGCTCCTTTGCATGGAAAATAGCCCCACTGTTATCACAATAAACAGTGACAGGATCCACGGCACTAGGGACTACTCTTAGTCCATCCAAGAATTGCCGAATCCACACAGCTTCTTTAGCAGCTTCAGATGCCGCCAAATATTCAGCTTCCGTCGTAGAATCCGCAGTGACAATCTGTTTGAAGCTCTTCCAACAAACAGCTCCTCCATTCAACATAAAGACATAGCCGGATTATTGGGATTTCAGATCATCCCCAACGGTTTGGAAACTTGCATCCGTGTAACCCTTTACACGTAGCTCAAGTTCTCCTCCAAACACTAGAAACAAATCCTTAGTTCTTCTTAAGTACTTAAGGATGTTCTTCACAGCTATCCAGTGATTCTCACCGGGATTAGCTTGATACCGGCTCGTCATGCTCAAAGCGAATGCGACATCGAGACGAGTGCAAATCATAGCATACATGATTGATCCTACAGTGGAAGCATAAGGGATCAATTTCATGCGTTCAATTTCCGCAGGAGTCGTAGGACATTGAGATTTCTTCAATGTTATTCCTACACTCATTGGAAGAAAGCCTCTCTTGGAGTCTTTCATATTGAACCTATCAAGAATCTTATCAATATAAGTTTCTTGACTTAATGCTAGTATCATTTTGGATCTATCTCTATAGATCCGGATACCCAAGATGCGTTGTGCCTCTCCCAAGTCCTTCATTTGGAAATGGTTTCCCAATTCCACCTTTACCGAATCCAAACTTGGAATATCATTTCCAATCAATAGTATGTCATCCACATACAAAACAAGGAAGGTTACCTTCCTCCCACCAAACTGTTGGAGTATGTGTCCTCCACAATAGTGCGATTACTTAATAAATCTCAATTAAGGAATACATGGGGATAATCCTGAATTATTGTCAATTGATTAACGTAAATCAATAACGGTTGGCTGACTAGAGTTTGACGTTATTGTCGTGAGAACGGCGGTAATCAATTGATCCCTTTAAGTCACACCTATAGGAACGTACTCCAAATATTTAAGCTAATTAATTGTATGAGATACGATTATAATTAGTGACTTGATATTTTGACTAACGGTTAGTCAGTGTTTTGATTTAGAGAGAAATCGAGTTGTGAACTCGGACGTTTGTATTTTATATCGATAAAATAATTAGAGGAGACGAGAATTAGTGATTAAGTGTTAATTCACTAATTGTGTATATTTTACTAATGAGATTAGTAAAAGTACATTTTAATATATGTGTAAATGTACATATATATTAAGGAAGAGTTTAATTGATTTACACTTTATTATATTAGATAATTAAGTGATAAATTATATCAATTTGTGAGACAAATATTGAAAAACAAATAAGACCCATTTGGGTCTCCTTGGACCGTCCAAGAGAGCAAGAGGAGGAGGTTCCTCTTGTTTTATTTGTTTTGTCATTTTGTGTCTTGTAAATGCATGGCAAACACAATGATTCTGATGCATGACAATTCTCTCTAACCAAGAGAGAAAACTCTTCCTCTCTTCTCCTCACATGGGCCGGCCAAATAGAGTGTCTAGTACACTTCTATTTTGCTCCTTTTCTTCTTTAAATATTTGTGATAAAGTAAGAGCAATTCATTCATGCATTCCTCTCTTTATCTCTCTAATATTTCCTCTCTAAACATAACTCTCTAGATAATATTATACTAAGAGTTAGTACTAATATTTCACATATTATCAAGCTAATATTAAATATTTTCTAGATCAAAAATATTTAGTATTTTTGGAGTATTGTTCTTGGGTGCTATCTAAAGGAGGTTTTCTACATTGAAAACTTGGGTTATTAAGGAGGATCATCCTAAGCTTGTACTCAAGAAACAAAACTAGAAAGGAGTTCTAGTTTTGTGCCCTAATTTCCTTTAAGAGAAAGGTATAAATTTCTAATCTTGTAACAAAATACTTTTGTTAACTACATAGATCTTGCTAAATCAAATTAGAGTAATTTGATTTACACTAATACTTGATTAGTGAATGGGATCCGATCCCTACAAGTGGTATCAGAGCCAAGGCTTGTAGTTACAAATTTATTTTGTTATTTTTGGAGTTTTATATATTTATTGAGAATAAATATGATAAAATCCGAAAATAGTGTTAAAAATGGTTTTAACACGATATTTTTATTACATGCAAAGTTTCTGGTCTCGTGAAGTTTCTGGTCAAATTTCGTAATTTTTGAAATTTGTTTGCTAATTTAAATGATTTTTATACAAAACCGAGTCAAAAAGTGTGTTTTTGGCTAAAATAATTACTATAAATAGTTATAGTTCGAATCTGGTCACGAAAGTTTTACACAGTGATATTTCATATTTATACATTCTGCATGTAAATTTTCAAAGTTAGATTTTGAGTTTTGAATATTTATTCATATTTTTGTTTAAAATAGGTTTGGTTTGCATTTTATGTCCAAAAATATAGTAAATTTTGTTTTCTGGACATGAAATTTATACCAATATTTTTAAACATTATGAGGATGCTCTCGTATAAATTTGTGATTTTTCCTCACTGTTTAAGACGTTTTCTTGATTTTATGAGATAAAATCGATGAAATCGTATGTTATTTATTATAAAATAATTCGTAAATATTTTCTGACCAAACTTTTCATTTCTGATATTTTGGAAGTGTTCCAGAATATACAAAATTTTTTCAAAATAAAAATAATTTTATTTTATTTTATTTTGATTTTATAAAGCTTTATTCATAAAAGGGTTATGATTAAAGTACTTCTAATTAGCAAATGACCAAGTTTATGAACTAAATACACCTTAAGTTAGTATAAACTAATGTTGGGTGTTCTAAAATCAGTTTAGAAGTTTTAGTTCAAGCTTAAAAGGTGCTTTAAGCATTGTTGATTAATATAAGATTAATCGATTAAAATGAGATCGGTTTTAAACAAGTTAATGCGATTATTGTTTAGGGCGATTTTGGCATGTTTTTATTTATAAGATTTACATTATGCATGTTTGGATGAATGTTTATTATTGAATGAATGTTTATTCTTACTAGTATGGCCATAGTTGTTATATTTTTACCGATATTGCCCGTAATGAAAGGGAATATCGTGTGGGTTTGTAATTAAATGCGATCTCGTATCGCCGGTTTGTAATTTAATAGTTTATTTCATTTACAAATGTATAATAGGGTTGCTATGTATTCATTTGTAAATCATACTTGTAACTATTTGTTCATCGAAGACCGGTGATGGAGATCGACATGGAGCCTTAGAAGTGTTCTAAAGCTAGCAAGGAGGAGCCTTGGATGAAGTCCATATGAAGAGGGACCAAAGGAGTTGGTTTCCAATTTGTAACTCCTTGTATTTTAATTACTTTTAGGTGGCCATACTAGGTTTATGCTTGCTTGCTTGGTTTTGCTTGTTTGTTTGCTTATATATTCCGCTCACATGCCAAAATCGCCATGCATGCCACGATATCCCACTCCGATTGTCATTTTTAGGTCGCCATTCTTAAATTAGTTCACTTATAAAGAATTTAAATGACTACAAATAGACAAGATCACCCACATTTTAACAAAAAATGAATTGAGATTAAGCCTTTCCAAATGTAGCGACTATGAACCCCATGTTCGTGAGGACCTCCGCGACGTGGAACCTTGTTACCATGGGTAAAGTAGTGGGAGGAAGTCCCGTGCTAATTTGGTTTGGACTCAACCAAATAAGAGTTATTTGGGGCTAATCGATGCATTTTATAAGAAAATCATCAACCAAGCATTCTAGTGTAGAATTAGTCAAGTGTTGACTTATCGTTTTTATATAAAAGGAAACATGAGATGTCTAATTTTATATGAAAAAACGAGTCTTGGAATCATTTATATAATTTCGTGGGAGATCATTATATAAATGGACATTTGTTTTAAAAATAAGTTTTAGCAAATGTTATAAATGAACAATGTATGCTTATATATTTCCTCATATTTATTGTAGAATCTTTTATCACAATGGCATCATCATCATCAACTCCCGCGCCCATTTTGCGCAAAGATTCATGGTTGCGAACCGTGATGGATAAGTGTATCCTCAAGGATGACGGTAGCAACTTCGTCGAATGGGATTCGACAATGAGGGGCGCCGCTACATCCGACAATGTGCTCAAGCACCTTACCGATCAACCACCCTTGAACCCACTTCTCGATCCGGCGGCTCGTGCGCCTATGATGAGTATGTGAAAGTGGACAATGGCGTGAAAAAGCGTCTTAATTTGGTCCATGACACCCGCTCTCAAACTCCGAATGGTTACTCAAAAAAGTGCATATGCGATATTCACTCGGTGACAACCATGTTCTCCAAAGCACCATAAATAAGGCTTTATGAAGCGCGGTGCGGTTTTTTCGATGCAAAGCTTGAGAGGAACCAAAAGTTGGTCCTCATGTGCTCAAAATGATTGAGCAAATAGACACTCTTGAGCGTCAAGAGTGTGCTATACCCAAGGCTCTTGCGATCAACCGCATCCTTCATTCTCTTCCTAACAAGTTTGCTCAATTTCGAGTAAACTACAACATGAATAACATGGATAAGAGTTACCATGAACTTCATGCACTCTTGGTTCAAGCCGAGAGGGATATGGAAGTGAATGAGGTGGAGAAGAAAGATGTTCTCTCCATGAAAATGAAGAACATGAACTTGGGAGTTAAGAAGGGGAAGGTGGCCAAGAAGGGGCCATCTAACATAGGCAAGGGTAAGGGAAAGGCCATTGTGGAAGGTGTTCCACATAAGCCTAAGCCCAAGATCAACAAGGGAAGACCCCTCAAAGACACTTGCAAATATTGCAATGAGGTAGGTCATTGGATGCGCAATTGTCTCAAGTATAAGAAGGATCTCAAGAATGGATGTGCGACATCCAAAGGTATTCCTTCTAATCTCTATATGATTGACATCAATCATGCTTGCATTTCTACATGGGTATTGGATACCGGATGTGGATCTCACCTTTGTAATCATTTGCGGGGGGATGAGAAAGCGTCTGAGCTCTAGCCAAGGGTGATGTAGATCTCGCATGGGCAATGGAGCTAGAGTAGCGGCCGTTTAAAGTGGGAACTTTTGTACTCTCTCTTGCTAGTGGTTTAGAGTTGCATTTAAATAAGCTGTTATTTTGTACCAACTCTAACTAAAAACATTATCTCCGATCTCCGTACTAGATGCGGAAGGCTTTGTTTTGTGATTAAGAACAACCGTTGTACTTTTTCATTTAATGAAATAGTTTATCTTTGAAGCTATTTCAATTGGAGGTATTTATGTTTTAAATGATGTTAATGATGTTTATCATGTCGAGAACAAGAAGCTCAAAACGAATGAATCAAACAAATCTTACCTTTGGCATTGTCGTTTAGGTCACATAAACGAAAGACGCATTAAGAGACTTGTTGAGACCAAGGTTCTCAAACCATTTGATTGCGAATCATATGGTACATGCGAAGCTTGCCTTTTAGGCAAGATGACTCGTCAACCCTTTAGCGGTAAAGGGACACGAGCAAGTGAGGTTTTAGGACTCATACATACCGATGTGTGTGGTCCATTAAACATCACCGCTAGAGGAGGATATCATTACTTCATTACTTTTACCGATGACTTAAGTAGATATGGTTATGTCTACTTAATAAGGCATAAAAGTGATGCTTTTAAGAAATTTAAAGAATTTCAAAATGAGGTTGAGAACCAATTAAACAAAAGGATAAAAGCACTACGATCGGATCGTGGTGGCGAATATCTAAGTAATGAGTTTGATTCACATCTTAAGAATTGTGGTATAATATCACAATGGACTCCTCCGGGCACACCACAATTGAATGGTGTTGCGAAAGGAGAAACCGAACTTTGCTTGACATGGTTCGGTCTATGATGAGTCAAAGCGAGCTTCTGGATCATTTTGGGGCTTTGCGCTATTATCTCTTTGTATTTTCACTAAATCAAGTCCAGACTAAAGCGGCCAATAAGACTCCATATGAGATATGGGCGGGAGCAGTTCCCTATTTGTCATTCATGAGAATTTGGGGATGTGAGGCATTCGTCAAGAATAAAGCGGCGATAAACTCGCTCCAAGGTCCGACAAATGTCTATTTGTAGGTTATCCTAAGGAAACTGTGGCTATTACTTCTACAACCCTCACGAGAACAAAGTGTTTGTGGGTCGTGATCTTTGTTTTCTAGAAAATGAATTTATTTCTAAGAAGCAGTGGGAGAAAATTTGAACATGATGAAGTTCAAGAGCCACAAACCGACGCAGAAGATGAGGAAAGCGGTCCTCGTCTTCTCACACGGTTATAGTCCCTAGGAGGTCAGGAAGAGTTAGTCAACAACCTGACCGTTACCTCGGTAACATCGAGGAGGAGGGTGATTTGTTGTTATTCGAAAGCAATGAACCCTCAACCTACAAGGCGGCTATTGGTAGCCCCAACTCCGAACAATGGCTTGAAGCCATGAAATCCGAAATGGATTCTATGTACGAGAACCAAGTTTGGGACTTGGTAGATTTACCTGAAGGAGTGCGACCCCTTCAGTGTAAATGGATATTCAAAATCAAACTCGGCATAGATAAACATATTGATGTTTACAAAGCTAGATTGGTGGCAAAGGGCTTTTCACAAGTCCAAGGCATTCATTATGATGAAACCTTTGCACCGGGTGCTATGCTTCGATCCATAAGGATAATCTTAGCGGTTCTTAGCATTTCATGACTATGAAATATGGCAAATGGATGTAAAAACCGCCTTCTTGAATGGGATTCTAGAAGAGGAAGTGTTTATGACACAACCTGAAGGTTTTATAGACACATCCAACCCTAAGAAAGTATGCAAGCTTAAGAGATCCATTTACGGTCTTAAGCAAGCATCGAGGAGTTGGAATCACAGATTCGATCATGTTATCAAACAACATGGATTCGCTCGTAGTGCCGAGGAACCTTGTTTGTACATGAAGTTTAGTGGGAGTAAAGTAACCTTCCTTGTTTTGTATCTGGATGACATACTACTGATCGGAAATGATATTCCAAGTCTCAACTCGGTAAAGGTGGAATTGGGAAACCATTTCCAAATGAAGGACTTGGGAGAGGCACAACGCATCTTGGGTATCCGGATCTATAGAGATAGATCCAAAAGGATACTAGCATTAAGTCAAGAAACTTATATCGATAAGATTCTTGATAGGTTCAATATGAAAGACTCCAAGAGAGGCTTTCTTCCGATGAGTGTAGGAATAACATTGAAGAAATCTCAATGTCCTACTACTCCTGCGGAAATTGAACGCATGAAATTGATCCCTTATGCTTCCGCTGTTGGATCAATCATGTATGCTATGATGTGCACTCGTCCCGATGTCGCTTTCGCCTTGAGCATGACGAGCCGGTATCAAGCTAATCCCGGTGAGAGTCACTGGATAGCTGTAAAGAACATCCTTAAGTACTTGAGAAGAACTAAGGATTCGTTTCTGGTGTTTGGAGGAGAACTTGAGCTACGTGTAAAGGGTTACACGGATGCAAGTTTCCAAACTGATGGGGATGATCTGAAATCCCAATCCGGCTATGTCTTTATGTTGAATGGAGGAGCTGTTTGTTGGAAGAGCTTCAAAGCAGTGTCACCGCGATTCTCTGACGGAGTGAGTATTTGGCAGCATCTGAAGCTGCTAAAGAAGCTGTGTGGATTCGGCAATTCTTGGATGGACTAAGAGTAGTCCCTAGTGCCGTGGATCCTGTGACTGTTTATTGTGATAACAGTGGGGCTATTTTCCAAGCGAAGGAGCCCAAGTCTAGCAACAAGTCTAGACACGTTTTGAGGAAATACCACGTTATTAGAGATAATGTGGAAAGGAAGGAAATAGACATTTGTAAGGTTGGGACAGACGATAACATCGCTGATCCTTTAACCAAGCCTCTTTCGAGGGTTAACCATGACGCGCACACCGCCTCCATGGGGTTGCGGCGTATGCCAGATTTCCTTTAGTTTCGTAATATGTAATTGAACGATGTATCTTATTACATATATGAAAATAACATTCATTGTTTTATCTTAAGTCATTATTGAATGCATACTTTGTTTATCCGAATATTTGTGTGACAAGTTTGAACGTATTCAAGTGAACGGAATAAACTAAGTATTTGGTCCCTAGTCTCTCATATGAGGTGACGTCTCCGAGAGACTAGATTGCAAGTCGATCGATGGTGGGTTCAACACCATAGGGTCATATGAGATGACTAATCGTTTGCATAGACAGACTGTGAGACACTCTGTCGGGCAGTGACGCTTATAGAATTCTTTTTCAATGAGATTGAAACCTGGTCGTGGTGGGAATTCTATAGTATTCCTTTGAGTCGATTCTTTGACCGAGGTGATTATGCAGTCGGTCTGCGGTTTAGAGTGACTTTCATTTTTGTCCTAAGCCATGCCGTGAAAGGGGTTATAAGGGCATCTTTGGGGTCATGGTGATCTGCATTATACTGATCAATCGAGTGGAAGGAAATGTCCACCCTTGTCGTAAAACATCTTTGGGCCACTCGAGGAGTAGTCGGCTGAAAATCGTGGCCACGCTCGGTAAGAATCTACGGTAGATTCCCGGTCAGACAGTACTCTCCTTATCGAGGAAACAACTCACGATATATATCTCGGGATGCAAATGCGACTGTAAGACACCTTGCATCGAGTGGGAGATGTGAAACGGACATGAGAATTGGTAATGCACAACTTGTCTCGGACAAGTGGGAGATTGTTGGAGTATGTGTCCTCCACAATAGTGCGATTACTTAATAAATCTCAATTAAGGAATACATGGGGATAATCCTGAATTATTGTCAATTGATTAACGTAAATCAATAACGGTTGGCTGACTAGAGTTTGACGTTATTGTCGTGAGAACGGCGGTAATCAATTGATCCCTTTAAGTCACACCTATAGGAACGTAGTCCAAATATTTAAGCTAATTAATTGTATGAGATACGATTATAATTAGTGACTTGATATTTTGACTAACGGTTAGTCAGTGTTTTGATTTAGAGAGAAATCGAGTTGTGAACTCGGACGTTTGTATTTTATATCGATAAAATAATTAGAGGAGACGAGAATTAGTGATTAAGTGTTAATTCACTAATTGTGTATATTTTACTAATGAGATTAGTAAAAGTACATTTTAATATATGTGTAAGTGTACATATATATTAAGGAAGAGTTTAATTGATTTACACTTTATTATATTAGATAATTAAGTGATAAATTATATCAATTTGTGAGACAAATATTGAAAAACAAATAAGACCCATTTGGGTCTCCTTGGACCGTCCAAGAGAGCAAGAGGAGGAGGTTCCTCTTGTTTTATTTGTTTTGTCATTTTGTGTCTTGTAAATGCATGGCAAACACAATGATTACAATGCATGACAATTCTCTAACCAAGAGAGAAAACTCTTCCTCTCTTCTCCTCACATGGGCCGGCCAAATAGAGTGTCTAGTACACTTCTATTTTGCTCCTTTTCTTCTTTAAATATTTGTGATAAAGTAAGAGCAATTCATTCATGCATTCCTCTCTTTATCTCTCTAATATTTCTTCTCTAAACATAACTCTCTAGATAATATTATACTAAGAGTTAGTACTAATATTTCACATATTATCAAGCTAATATTAAATATTTTCTAGATCAAAAATATTTAGTATTTTTGGAGTATTGTTCTTGGGTGCTATCTAAAGGAGGTTTTCTACATTGAAAACCTGGGTTATTAAGGAGGATCATCCTAAGCTTGTACTCAAGAAACAAAACTAGAAAGGAGTTCTAGTTTTGTGCCCTAATTTCCTTTAAGAGAAAGGTATAAATTTCTAATCTTGTAACAAAATACTTTTGTTAACTACATAGATCTTGCTAAATCAAATTAGAGTAATTTGATTTACACTAATACTTGATTAGTGAATGGGATCCGATCCCTACATAAACTTCATGTACAAACAAGGTTCCTCGGTACTTCGAGCGAATCCATTTTGTTTGATAACATGATCGAATTTATGATTCCAACTCCTTGATGCTTGCTTAAGACCATAAATAGATCTCTTAAGCTTGCATACTTTCATAAGGTTGGATGTATCAACAAAACCTTCAGGTTGTGTCATAAACACTTCCTCTTCTAGAATCCCATTCAAGAAGGCGGTTTTTATATCCATTTGCCATATCTCATAATCATGAAATGCGGCAACCGCTAAGATTATCCTTATGGATCGAAGCATAGCAACCGGTGCAAAGGTTTCATCATAATGAATACCTTGGACTTGTGAAAAGCCCTTTGCCACCAATCTAGCTTTGTAAACATCTATATGTTTATCTATGCCGAGTTTGATTTTGAATATCCATTTACACTGAAGGGGTCTCACTCCTTCAGGTAAATCTACCAAGTCCCAAACTTGGTTCTCGTACATAGAATCCATTTCGGATTTCATGGCCTCTAGCCATTGGTCGGAGTTGGGGTAACTAATAGCCGCCTTGTAGGTTGAGGGTTCGTTGCTTTCGAATAACAACAAATCACCCTCCTCCTCACCATTATTAGCAGTCGAGTTGATGACTAATTCTTCCCGACCTCCTAGGGATTATCACCATGTCGAGAAGGCAGGAACAGTTTCCTCATTTTCTGTCTCGGTTTGTGGCTCTTGAACTTCATCAAGTTCAAATTTTCTCCCACTCTGTTTTTTAGAAATAAACTCATTTTCTAGAAAAACAGCATCACGAGCCACAAACACTTTGTTCTCGTGAGGGTTGTAGAAGTAATAACCACAGGTTTCCTTAGGATAACCTACAAAAAGACATTTGTCAGACCTTGGAGCGAGTTTATCGTCAGTTTTATTCTTAACGAATGCATCACATCCCCAAATTCTCGTGAATGACAAATAGGGAACGGTTCCCGTCCATATCTCATATGGAGTCTTATTGGCCGCTTTAGTCGGACTTCGATTTAGTGAGAAAAGCGGCGGAATAAAGGCAAAGCCCCAAAATGAACTAGGAAGCTCAGTCTGACTCATCATAGACCGAACCATGTCAAGCAAAGTTCGGTTTCTCCTTTCTGCAACACCATTCAATTGTGGTGTGCCCGGAGGAGTCCATTGTGATATTATACCACAATTCTTAAGATGTGAATCAAACTCATTACTTAGATATTCACCACCACGATCGGATCGTAGTGCTTTTATCCTTTTGTTTAATTGGCTCTCAACCTCATTTTGAAATTCTTTAAATTTCTCAAAAGCATCACTTTTATGCCTTATTAAGTAGACATAACCATATCTACTTAAGTCATCGGTAAAAGCAATGAAGTAATGATATCCTCCTCTAGCGGTGATGTTTAATGGACCACACACATCGGTATGTATGAGTCCTAAAACCTCACTTGCTCGTGTCCCTTTACCACTAAAGGGTTGACGAGTCATCTTGCCCAAGAGGCAAGATTCGCATGTACCATATGATTCATAGTCAAATGGTTTGAGAACCTTGGTCGTAACAAGTCTCTTTATGCGTTTGTCGTTTATGTGACCTAAACGACAATGCCAAAGGTAGGATTTGTTTGATTCATTCGTTTTGAGCCTCTTGTTTTCCACATGATAAACATCATTGACATCATTTAAAACATAAATACCTCCAATTGAAATAGCTTCACCATAAACCATTTCATTAAACGAAAAAGTACAACGGTTGTTCTTAATCATAAAACAAAAGCCTTATGCATCTAACACGGAGACGGAGATAATGTTTTTAGTTAGAGTTGGTACAAAATAACAGTTATTTAAATGCAACTCTAAACCACTAGCAAGAGCGAGTACAAAAGTTCCCACGGAAACGGCCGCTACTCTAGCTCCATTGCCCATGCGGAGATCTACATCACCCTTGGCTAGAGCTCATACGCTTCTCATCCCTGCAAATGATTACAAAGGTGAGATCCACATCCGGTATCCAATACCCATGTAGAAATGCAAGCATGATTGATGTCTATCATATAGAGATTAGAAGGAAGAATACCTTTGGATGTCGCACATCCATCTTTCAAGTCCTTCTTGTACTTGGGACAATTGCACTTCCAATGACCCACTTCATTGCAATACTTGCAAGTGTCATTGAGAGGTTTTCCCTTGTTGATCTTGGGCTTAGGCTTATGTGGAACACCTACCACAATACCCTTCCCCTTACCCTTGCCCTTGATAGATGGCGCTTTCTTGGCCACCTTCCCCTTCTTGACTCCTAAGCTCATGTTCTTCATTTTCATGGAGATAACATCTTTCCTCTCCACCTCATTCACTTCCATATCCCTCTCAGCTTGGACCAAGAGAGCATGAAGTTCATGGTAACTCTTATCCATGTTGTTCATGTTATAGTTTACTCGGAAATGAGCAAACTTATTAGGAAGAGAGTGAAGAATGCGGTTAATCGCAAGAGCTTTGGGTATAGCACACTCTTGACGCTCAAGAGTGTCTATTTGCTCAATCATTTTGAGCACATGAGGACCAACTTTTTGGTTCCTCTCAAGCTTTGCATCGAAAACTGCATCGGCTTCATAAAGCCTTATTTGCGGCGCTTTGGAGAACATGGTTGTCACTCGAGTGAATATCTCATATGCACTCTTTTGTGTGACAAATCGGAGTTTGAGAGTGGGTGCCATGGACCAAATCAAGACGTATTTCACGTCATTGTCCACCTTCACATGCTCATCATAGCGGCTCGTGCCGCCTGATCGAGATGTGGGTTCAAGGTGTGGATCGGTAAGGTGTTTGAGCACATTGTCGGATGTAGCGGCGCCCCTCATTGTCGAATCCCATTTGACAAAGTTGCTACCGTCATCCTTGAGGATACACTTATCCATCACGGTTCGCAACCATGAATATTTGCCCAAAATGGGCGCGGGAGTTGATGATGATGATGCCATTGCGATTTGAAGTAAATGATTCTACAACAAATATGAGGAAATATATATAAGCATTCATTGTTTATTAATAACATTTGCTAAAACGGTTTTAAAACAAATGTTCATTTATATAACGATCTCCCACGAAATTATATAAATGATTCCAAGACTCGTTTTTCATATAAAATTAGACATCTCATGTTTCCTTTTATATAAAAATGATAAGTCAGCACTTGACTAATTCTACACTAGAATGCTTGGTTGATGATTTTCTTTAAAATGCATCTTTTAGCCCCAAATAACTCTTATTTGGTTGAGTCCAAACCAAATTAGCATGGGACTTCCTCCCACTACTTACCCATGGTAACAAGGTTCCACGTTGCGGAGGTCCTCACGAACATGGGGTTCATAGTCGCTACATTTGGAAAGGCTTAATCTCAATTCATTTTGATAAAAAATGTGGGTGATCTTGTCAATTTTAGTCATTAAAATTCTTTATAAGTGAACTAATTTAAGAATCATGACATAAATTGACAATCGGAGTGGGATATCGTGGCATGCATGGCGATTTTGGCATGTGTGCAGAAAATAAGCAATCAAACAAGCATGAGCAAGCAAGCATAAACCTAGTATGGCCACCTAAAAGTAATTAAAAAAATACAAGGAGTTACAAATTGGAAACCAACTCCTTTGGTCCCTCTTCATATGGACTTAATCCAAGCTCCTCCTTGCAAGCTTTAGAACTCTTCTAAGGCTCCATGTCGATCTCTATCGCTAGTCTTCGATTTTACAAATAGTTACAAGCATGAATTACAAATGAATACATAGCAATCCTATTATACATGTATAAATGAAATAAACTATTAAAAATTACAAACCGGCGATACGAGATCGCATTTAATTACAAACTCACACGATATTCCCTTACATTACGGGTAATATCGGTAAAAATAACAAACTATGGCCATACTAGTAAAAACAAACATTCATTCAAAAATAAACATTCATTCAAACATGCAAAATGAAAAGCTTATAAATAAAAACATGCCAAAATCGCCCTAAACAATAATCGCATTAAATCGTTTTAAACCGATCTCATTTTTTTAATCGATTAATCTTATATTAATCAATAATGCTTAAAACACCTTTTATGCTTGAACTAAAACTTCTAAACTGATTTAGAACACCCAAAATTAGTTTTTACTAACTCATGGTGCTTTTAGTTCATAAACTTGGTCATTTGCTAATTACTTCTAGCTTTAATCATAACTATTTATGAATAAAGCTTTATAAAATCAAAATAAAATAAAATAAAATCATTTTTATTTTGACAAAAATTTGTATATTCTGGAACACTTCCAAAATATCAGAAAAGAAAAGTTTGGTCAGAAAATATTTACGAATTATTTTATATAAAATAACATACGATTTCATCGATTTTATCTCATAAAATCAAGAAAACGTCTAAAACAGTGAGGAAAAATCCCATATTTATACGTGAGTATCCTCATAATGTATAAAAATATTGGTATAAATTTCATGTCCAGAAAACAATGTTTACTATATTTTTGGACATAAAATGCATTATATACCGATTTTAAACAAGTAAATGAATAAATATTCAAAACTCAAAATATGACTTTGAAAATTTACATGCAGAATCTATAAATATGAAATATCACTGTGTAAACATTTCGTGACCAGATTCCAAATATAACTATTTATAGTAATTATTTTAGCCAAAAACTCACTTTTTCACTCGGTTTGGTATAAAATTTATTTTAATTTGCAAACAAATTTCAAAAAATACGAAATTTGACCAGTAACTTCATGAGACTAGAAACTTTGCATGCAATAAAAATCTCGTGTTAAAACCATTTTTAACACTATTTTCGGATTTTATCATATTTATTCTCAATAAATATATAAAACTCCAAAATTAACAAAATAAATTTGTAATTACAAGCCTTGGCTCTGATACCACTTGTAGGGATCTCATCCCATTCACTAATCAAATATTAGTGTAAATCAAATTACTCTAATTTGATTTGGCAAGATCTATGTAGTACAAATTCACTTTGTTACAAAATTAGAAATGTTATACCTTTCTCAAAGGGAAAATAATGGGCACAAAACTAGAACTCCTTTCTAGTTTTGTTTCTTGAGCTTAAGCTTAGGATGATCCTCCAAAAACCCGAGTTTCCAAAGTAGGAAACCTCCTAAAAGATGCACCCAAGAACACTCTAAAGATACTAAAGATTTTGGACTAAAAATCACTTAGTATCACTTGATAATATGTAATATTATTATTACTAACTCTTAGTAATATTATAAATAATGTGAGTATTAGTTTAGAGAGAAAAGTGAGAGAGGAAGGAAAAATTAATTGCATACGCTCACATATTATGGCCTAGAGTTTTTATAAGTAAACAAGCAAAATAGAAGTGTATCCAACACTCTATTTTTTCGGCCAACATGCATGTGAGGAGAGAAGAGAGTTTGTCTTGTGAAGAGTAATTCTTTGCATGTTAATCATTGTGTTTGTACATGCAAAAGTTAGACAAACAAAATGAATAAAAACAAAAAGGAATCTTCTCCTCTTTGCTCTCCATTTGGACGGTCCATTAGGACCTATCATGGGTCCATTTTGTTTTCAATATTTGTCCCACAAATACTTATAATTTATCACTTAACTATCTAATATAATAATGTGTAAATTAATTAAACTCTTCCTTAATATACATGTACACTTACATATATATTAAAATTATACTTTCACTAATCTCATTAGTAAAATATACATGATTAGTGAATTAACGTTTAATCACTAATTCTCATCTCCTCTAACAATTTTATCGATATAAAATTCAATCGTCCGAGTTCACAACTCGATTTCTCTCTAAATTAATTCACCGACTAACCGTTAGTCAAATTATCAAGTCACTAATCTAATCGTATCTCATACAATTGATTAGCTTTAATATTTGGAGTATGTTCCTTTAGGTGTGACTTAAAGGGATCAATTGATTACCGCCGCTCTCACGACAATAACGTCAAACTCTAGTGAGCCAACCGTTATTGATTTACGTTAATCAATTGACAATTATACAAGATTATCCCCATGTATTCCTTAATTGAGATTTATTAAGTAATTGCACTCTTGTGGAGGACACATACTCCAACAATACACCCCTATACCTGACCTCGAAACACAATTTACAACCAGAATTCACAGCATACACAATTCAAAACTCTCTAAAAGCCTCAATCACTCAAATCCTTGAGTTCAACACACCATCCCGTGTTGAATTCATCCTCCTTTTTAGTTTAAGAAGCGAAGCTCTGCACAGATCTGAAGCGTTAGGACAAGGTAGGTACCGATCCACTTGGATCAAAGTTTTTTCTTATTTTCTATGGACTAACAAAGGGGACTACACTTTAGCGCCCACCCCCACCCCCCACCCCCCCACCCATACCCCCTCACCCACCCCCACCCCGCTTTAGCACCGAGCTCGCTTGCATTCCAAGTGTTCTTATTACTTCGGGTACACTTCATATCCGATGACACGCCAAAGTCGCATAAGCAACCGACCCTTATAAAATAAACCAATGGACAATTGAACTTTATTTTATTTGCATGCATCTTGCACCTTCTTATTTTGCATTAAAATCAAATTAAACAATGAGTTCGACCTTTAATTGAACCGTTTTCGTTAACAAGTTAAACATGCTAAACTGAGGGTTTTAATCAATCTTTTTGCATTTGCATCTCCATTTTCTTTTACAATCTTTTTGCATTTCTCATAAACCTCTACCGAAGGAGATCTCGTTTTTGGATGAGAAAGGGGTGAAACATGTGGTGAAGGTGGTGTAGGTACCGGGATCTGACCATGGAACCACTCGACATCTTGCTAAGGGCGTAAAGTTAAAAAGATTAAATATAAAAAACCTTTAAAAACTGTTTTGGAGCTGCCACTAAATTATGAGGGAAATTTAGAACCCGCCTCCGTGTCCTCATGCTCAAAGACACGTCTTAGAGTTCAAGGCACGTCGACACCTATCCGTCTAAGGTTATTGTGAAACCAGATTCGGATTCGGGTGAGGGTACTTTTCTAAAGTATAAATCAAAATAATGTTTTTATAAAAGATCTTTTGGAAAAGCCTATCAAAAGATAGCCTCTACTAGACTTGAGAACAATGCAAAGAATGATACATGAGCCTAAGTAATACGCTACGTATAAATGCGATAAAAGATGGAAAGAAATGCAAAAAGAGATTGTTTAAAACCCTCAGTTAAGCATGCTTAACTTATTAACGAAAACAGTTCAGTTTAAAGACGAATTCATTTTAAGTGATTTAGATGCAAGATGAGGATTTGCTAAAATGCATGCAATAAAATAAAGTTCAATTAGCCATTGATTTATTTTAAAGAGGTCAGTTGTTTATGCGACTTTGGAAAGGTGTTACGAATAGGGTGTGTATTCGAGGTGCATGGCCGCCTTATGAAAAGCAGACTTGCGTACCAAAGTCGGGGTGAGCCTAATGTAGGCCCTTGCTAGTCTAAGAAGTAAAGAAAGACCTTAATCCATGGTAGGATTAAGTATTACCTGTCTCAAATTAGAAACCTAGTAGCTCCTTCAAAGGGAAGAATTCAACACTAGGAAAATGAAGAATTCTAAGGATGTTTATGCGTGAGGCTTTGAGAGTGATTTTGGATGTGAATTGTATTCTGAATTGTGTGTTGAACGAATGAATGAAGGGTTGTATTTATAGTGTAGAGCTCGGCAAGATTTAGGAAAGCCAGGGGATAAAACCGGACGTAGGAGTCGCAAGCCTCCTTACGACGACTGAAGAGCAATCATGAGACACCTTGCAGTGCCCGATACTTAAGGCCTCTTGCGATTGGTAGGGCGGGCATTATCCTTTTATTCCGTATATTTCCAAATTATCTTTTGGGATATACGGTGTAATCTTACTTGGACTCTAAGATACGTTGTTGTGGCTGATGTTTAGGGTTTGTTTAGGTTTATCCTGGACCTTGAGAAGCGGGCCAGGCATGGGTTTGGGCTCGGTTCTGGGCCCGAGCCCTGAAAATGTAGAAAGGGTGTATCTTGTAGTATTTTGTGAAATAGGACATTCCGTAAGGCTATCCTAAAGGTTTGCTAATGCTAAAAGGTAGTTTTAACAATTGGGCCTAAATTGAGGGATTCAGGAGAATCGAAGGATCAATTAGGCTATGTGCTTTAAAAGGGGTGTGCGCATGCCGGTTAGGACCTGAACTCTAGACAAGCTAGACTCTAGACCTAAGGACACTAAGAGTGATGACCCATAAAGAAACCTCATTTGCATTTTAAATCATTTAACTCGAATTCGTCATTAGTTAGAACCATTTAAGTCAACTTAAAAGCATGCAATAAAAGTCCATTGTTACATCACTGGGTTTTTGGCGGGAGGTGCGGATTTGGGTATCTACAGAGCCCCCAGTTTGACTGAGCTTAGGACTAAAGCGAAAGTCAAACTATACGACAACATCCGGACCGTTACAGTCTCGATGTTATCAGCGGCACGGAGTATGTGTCCATGGGTGAGACTAGGACTCCGAACCGGGCTTATCCGGGGAGGGACAAACATGTTTAGGGACATGACGGTCCTTGCATACTTGTAAGGGCATGCCTGCCTGCGCTTGCTAAATACCTTTGCGTGCTATTGCTGTTGCTTGTCTCGTAAAAGAGCGTGCGTGCTTAGTCTCGTAAAAAGAGCGTATATGCTTCATGCTTCGTGCTAGTGCTTTTGCTGGTGCTCATCTCGTAAAAGAGTGCTTATGTCCGCCGGGAATTATCGTCCGAGGAAAATGCTCATGTCTAGTGTATACGCAAAGGTTGTGTATAGTGCTTCAAACTCGTTTAAGAGTGTGGCGGACTTTAGGTGACGCCTTAACCGAGCGACGTAACGTGAAAAACTGTTAAAATGGGCTAAAAGTGGACTAGAAGTCCATATTTGGCCTTGAAATGAGAAAACAACGAAAATGCCCAAAGCTGGAATCGCAAGCGTCCTTGCGGCTCTTTCCCCAAATCGCAAGCGTCCTTGCGATTAGGGTCTTGGGCTTTCTGCTGCTATAAAACACGGTTTACACCGTATACTTACTCCATTTCCTATTTTTACGTTTTTCAATCTCAAAAATCGTCCCTTGCGATTTCTAAGCCGTTTTTGCTCGTTTTTCTTGCTTTACTTCAAAATGGATCAAGGTAACACTCCATTTTACTTGTTTTTATGCGTCTTGACGTTGTAGGTTGCTAGATTGTTCTTGAAATGTAGAAAAGACGTTTTTAATGAAAAACCGTCTTTTGGTTTGAAATTTGTCGTTTGATTACTAGAGAACAATACCATTCCCTTGTATTATGCTATCTTTGAATGTAAGTGTGAAATGCATATGGTTTGAAACGTTTTTGGACCATTTTCGTATGAAATGGTCCCGACCCAAAAATCGGACCCGGATTTTCGGTCTCGGAATTGCAATTAAACTTCGCCATAGGTTCCCCTTGACTAGTATAGTATGTGTATGGTGTTAGTTTTTGAAAAATGCTAGTAATCGTCCCTTAAATTGAGGTTTAAAGTCGATTAATACGGAGAACTTAGGTCAAAATTAGGGGTTTTTGACTGACAGGTCCAAAATGCAATTAATTGTTCTGAGGTGCAATTGAAGGTTAATGTAGGGTATAGTAACCATCAAGTTGAAATTTTGATGTGTATAGAGCGGCTTCCGGCCAAATTGTGAATTGAGCCTGAAAGGGCCCTGTATAGGGTGTTCATGTCACATTGTTACTTCTGTAGTTTGTCTTGTGTCTTCGTCTTGTGCCTATGTTCCTGGAATATTGCAGATGAGGATTGGTCTGGACCTCCTACGACGAGGGCTCGTGCTCGTCGGAGTACTGGGTCTAGTGCTAAGGAGCCTACGACTCCTGGCGGTTCGAGTTTGCGTCGTGCTTTTAGTGCTAGGGATCCTTCTCCTGGATCTATTAACTTTCCGACCCGGAGGGGTCGTGGGCGAGGCATGGGCACCCGTGGGCGTCCTGGTGGTGCGATTGGTGAGGAGGAGAGAGAGGTAGAGGCCATGGAGGTGGGCGAGTCTTCACAGGCTTCGGGGTCTCGTCCTAGAGGTCGTGCGAGTCATGGTCCGCGTGTTGACCGTCCTTTTGCAAAGAATTGGGACGGTCACACCCTGTTGGCAGACCGTGAGCATCACTTGTCACATCGGGCTCTTAGTGGGCTCGAAGTAGGATATATGAGGACGTTTTCTGGTATTTCGTCCGTCATTTGGGCGTATCGAGAGGTTTTGTCTCCCGGGGCGAGGGAGAAGGTAGATAGGTGTTTCCTGGGTCCGTTGGTCAGGCATTGGGTCCAGATTATAGATAGCCGGACCACGGCGAACTTGAGGGTCATCCGGGCGTTCCTTGACAGATACTGGGATACGACCACGACGTTCCATTTGCCGGGATTCGAGGCAGGCATTACCTTGTCTGCATATGCTATTATCCCGGGTTTGGCCCTTGGCGACCGTGACATGAACTTCCGGTTTGGCAATCGCTTATTGACGACAAACGCGGTGCTTCCGCTATCGAGCTGGTTTGGAGGTGCCTTATCAGGGGAAGGCGCCTAACTCTGATAAGACGAGCTACATCATGGTGTACTTCGAGGGGAAGACTCAGCATGGTCCTGAGACTTGGGCGGCGAAGCGTAATGCTCGTATGTGGCTCTGGTGGTTCGTTAGCTCTGCCTACTTCGGCGAGAAGGGCGAGCGGGCTGCTACTTTGATGTATCTTCTGGACTGGAGTGCGATCGGGGCATATGACTGGGTGTCCCCGGCCCTGGGTTTGTGCATCCGTTTCTGTATGGATGCTGTCAGGCCACGGAAGATGGATGGGGGGTCTAGGATTCCCATCGTGTCTCCTGGCTTGTTGTTGGAGGTATGTTGTTCTTTGTCTTTATTTGATTCGCTCAGAATGTTGTTTATTTGTGCTTACTTGTTTTATGTTTCTTGTGTAGTGTTGGATCTACAGTCACTTCCCTTTCTTCCTCCCCGAGTCGGCCATTGCCATGGAGAAGAAGTACCCTGCGGTATGGACTTGGGTGCGTGCGGTGGTATCGCACGACCGGTCGTATGACCGTTCGGGACCACCGGTGAACCCGGTTGAGAGGTGGTCAGGTATGTACTGAAACCTTCTAAATAGCATGTATTTAGATGATTTTGCTTAAAAAGGTGTTTCAGGTGTTTCTTCTTCTTCTTGTAGTTCCGTCCGCGTCCATGGGAGCGATGCAGGCGTTCAGGGGTTGTGGAGTGCGTTTAGGGCGTGACTCGGCGGTTGTACTTGGCTACGCCAGATGGGTATGTTTGGTACTTGGGTGAGCGTCCTGGCAATTCGCACGAGGTATCCTGACTTCGTCGTGCCGCTTGATCCACCTAAGGTTCTCTTCGAGACACGTGAAACCCGAAGCTCAAAGAAAGGCAACCGTGATTCTTGAGGGGGAGTCTGATAATCTCCTTCTTCATCAGCTGGATTATGCAGAGTTCGCGATGGGTAGGTTGGCGAGTGGATTTTCCTAACTTTGTTGTGTTCCAGGTGCCTGACGCCGACTTGGCGTTCCAGCCCCCAGATTTTCCTACTACGGTGGAGTGGGATAACGCCGGGACACGGGAGACCTTCCACGTGCCTGAGTATCTGCCGGTGATCACGGATGCAGAGATAGAGAGTTGGGGTGATAAGGTGAAGAAGGTATGGCTTCGTTATTTGTATACTATGTAAGCCCCCAGTTTGATCGAGTTAGTGGTTAACGAAGGGCAAACTTAAGGTCTGGGTCGGGTTTCGTATTACTCCCCTTAGTTTGACTATAGTTTAATGAAACTGTAGCCAAAATGGAGTCTTCGTTCTTGTTTTTGGTTTGAAAGTGCAAGTTTGAGGTTTAGCCCCCGTAGTTTGTCTTAATTTATTGTAGAATTAAGGCAAAATGGAGTGAAACGTGCTTGAAAATGTCTTGTGCAGGTTGCGAAGGATGTCCACAAAAAGTTGTGGCGGGCAGCCCATCGCTGGAGGATGGCTTGGGCAGAGCAAGCAGCGGAGCTTTGTCAAAGTCGGGCAGAGGTGGCTCGGCTTCAGAGGGAGGTCGCGGAGCTTCGTCGTCGTCATCCTTAGTCGCTTCATGTTGTGTAGCTTGGACTGGTGGTTGTTCCTGTTGTAGTCGTACTTTCATTTTCTTCTGGTACCTGTTTAGTTAGTAGCTGGAAGAAATTTGAAAATGATTCCCGAGTGGGAGACTCTGTTTTGAAAAAAATGCTGTTGTTGAGAAAGTGTTTGAAAATGTTCATTTTAGACGTTTGAAATTCGAAATGAGCGTTAACGAACTATAAAATGAAATATGTTTTGATCGGGCTAGCCATCGTTTTGTGATGGATCCATGTTTAAATGTTTGTAATTGGGCCTGGAGTAGGGAGCCCAATTATGCGGTACGTCGTAATTGCATGTATGCTAGAATTTGGAAAGTTGAAGATATGGAAATTTCGGGATAAAGCCGCCTTTATGAATCGCAACATGTGTTGCGGATGGTAGGGGTAATCGCAAGGGGTCTTGCGATTGGCTCCTCCAATCGCAAGGTCTCTTGCGGCTTGGACTGCCGGTTCTATCGTCGAATTTTCCTAATTCGAGATTTCGTTTTGCTATATAAAGAGGGGAGGTACGAGGCATAATCCTCATTCAATCTCAACTCTTTTCTTTGCTTGTTTTGTATTCTCTTAAATAACTTAGTATTTTTAAGAATATTTTTGTGTTTTTGAAAGATAGACCATTTTGATGGTCTTTTGAAGCGGTGGACGTCTTCCCTTACTGATTCGGAGAAGAAGGCGTTGTCTTTGTGCAGGCGAGTGTCTTCATAGGTTTTAGGCGGATCTTGCGTCGAGATTGACTTTCTTGACGCCTGTCTTGATTATTGGGATCCTAGGGTGCATGTTTTCAGGTTCCCGGGGGGTGAAATATGTCCGTTGTTGGAGGAGTTTTCGGCTATTGCAGGATGGTCCAACCGTACTACTCCAGTGGCGGTTAGGAGCGAGTTTGGCTATAATGGGAGATTGCGACAGTATCTCTCGATGACCAATGCGCATGCAGATGGGTTGTTTGAAGGAGGCGTAGTGAACATGCGACGGTTGTGCGAGCGTTACATGAACTTGAGTGACGTGAGCATTTCTGCTCGTTCTAGGAGGAGAGCCCTAGGGTTTTGTTTACTACATCGGTATTGTTTTGCTGGATCTATGGAGGATGGTGTGCATGGCCATGCTAGGTATGCACGACTCATGGAGGAAATGGAGTTGGGTCACGATCCGTCGGCTTTGATTTTGGCTGAGACTATATTAGGCTTGGACGACTGCCATGCGAATCGTCTAAGCTCGTATCGTGGATGTGCTAGGATTCTGCAGATATGGTTGATGGAGCGTCTTCGTGTCTTGGCTCCACCGGGAGGTGATGTGTATGTTCCTGCCGGGTTGACTACTCGTACTCTTTATTGGGCGATGCCGCGGGAGCGGTCGATAAACTACTTCCAGAGGTTTGTTCGGGAGAGGACGATAAGATGGACTGTGTTGTGGTGGTCCATTGGACACATCACGGCACCGTCGGTTGTGGATGCAGCTAACGGGATAATGTTGTGTGGGTTTGAGCGAGGCGTATGGATCCATCCACATCGGTTGAGGAGGCAGATCGGCTTAGCTCAGGTTATTCCAGTAGCGGAGATACTCGGATATGCGAGTCGGTTGTTCTGAACAACCGGATGATTGATGTTTGGGTGCAAGGGTGGTCTAGCCGAGTGACTTGGGCTAGACCGGCTGGCACCGAGACTACTCGTGTCTCGGGCTTCTATCGGAGGTGGTGCATTTCTTTGGATCCTCAGGATAGGGAGAATATGCGGAGACGCGAACAGACGGGTCCTAGGCCGTCGTTGGCGCATGCCGCGGTGCGTGGAAGACGGGACTATAGCCATCTGGTTAGTTCGAGTGCGGGAGCGTCTTCCTCTAGGCCACTTGGGGAGCGACTCGGACCTAGGGTGACTGTGCAGGATCGTCTAGGCGAGGGGATTGAAGCTATGGATGAGGAGGGCCCTATTGAGCCCCCAGGATTCGAGAAGAGTGCTCCGAATCCGATGATTGCTTCGGTCGTCGTTCGTGCGGATGTCCGGAAGGACGGGGATAAAGAGGATTCCCCAAAGCGCCGCAAGAAGGATACTTAGACATTTAGGCGTTTCATTCAAAGAAGTTTCAATTTAAATTGTTCAATGAATAAAATGAGTTCGAAAACTAGCTTGGAACTCTTACTTAGTTAAAATTGTAAACGTTTTCAAAATCAATGATTTAATAAAGAAAGTGTTTGCCTATTGTCTCGTCTCTTTGCTTATTAATCCTCGACCTTTTTTAAGCTTTGGATGTTTGTTCGTTTTGTGTTGACTATACTCTCGACCTTTTTAAGCTTTGAGCGTGTCATTATTGTGTGGACTGTGCTCTCGACCTTTTTAAGCTTTGAGCGTGTCCTTTTTGTGAGTGCATTGCTCTTGACCTTTTTAAGATTCGAGCATGCGTGCAGAGAGGTTCTATCTTTGAAGAATTTGCCTACGTATCCATGTTTACATAGAATCAAACCGGCGTAGTTCGTGATTTTGGTTGAGTTTCTTGCGAACTGCCTACGTATCCACAGTGCGTGGAATCAAACCAAGCGTAGTTCATCCGTGCAGGTTGTTGTGTTTTTTTATTTTTTTTTTTGGAATACATCGCAAAGTGATTTAGAGGTCTAAGGGTAGTATTTCTTAAGCTGGTCGAGGTTGGTGGGCAAGTTGAATTCTTCACCGTCTAGGTCAGTCAACCTTGCGGCTCCTCCGGGAAGGATTTCCTTGACCAAGTATGGTCCGGCCCAATTAGGTTTGAATTTCCCTCTTGGATCGGCTGGTAGCGGGGCCCTTACTGACTTGAGGACTAGGTCACCCACTTTAATGTTGCGTGGCTTGACTCGTTTGTTGTATGCGCGTTGTAGCCTTGATTGGTACATGCGAACGGTGCTTAGTGAGTGTAAGCGCCTTTCGTCTAGGAGAATGAGTTGTTCGTATCGTTCGCGTGCCCATTCTGCTTCTAGTATATCTGCTTCCATTAGAATTCGAAGTGATTGCATTTGGATTTCTACGGGTTGTACGGCTTCCATGCCGTAAGTTAGGAAGTATGGTGTCATCCCGGTTGGTGTGCGTATTGTGGTTCGATATCCCCAAAGGGCGAAGGGAATCTTGTGCGGCCAATCGTGACAGGTGTCAATCATCTTTTTGAGGATGGTGATTACGGTTTTATTTGCTGCTTCTACTGCTCCGTTGGTTTGGGGTCGGTATGGTGATGACTTGTGTATTTGGATGTTGTACTTGGTGAGGATGGGTTCGACTTCTCCTCGAAAGTGTGAGCCTTGATCGCTGATCAGCTCGTGAGGTATGCCATATCTGCATATGATATTATTCTGTATGAAGCGGGCGACTTCCTTCGTGTCGAGTTTACGATATGACGCGGCTTCGACCCATTTCATAAAATAGTCGATGGCCACGAGGATGAAGCAGTGTCCTCCTGCTCCAACCGGGTGTATTTTGCCTATGACGTCGATTCCCCATGTCGAGAATGGCCATGGCGATGTGAGGCTGTATAGAGGTGAAGGGGGTACGTGTTGCACATTTGCAAAGATTTGACAGTTGTGACAATGTTTAACATATCTTGCGCAGTCGGCCTCCATGGTTGTCCAATACCATCCTAGCCTGAGGATTTGTTTGCATAGGGCTCGTGCGTTCATGAGGTCCTTTTCGCGTCATGGACTTGAGATATTATCTCCTTTCCCTTTTTGTGGTCAACGCACAAGAGTAATGTACCCTGGGGCGTTTTCTTAAGTAGTTTGTCCATTTCCAGCACAAATTGTGATGCTAGAAGTCGGAGAGCTCTTCTGCCACGTTTGTCGGTATCTGGCGGATATTCTCCGTTCTGTTTGAAGTTTATTTTGGCTTGGTACCAAGGTTCATGTTGTTCTTCCTCTACTTCGATGTCACATATGTATGCGGGCTCGTGGCTTCGTTCCACGACGATGGGAATGGTCTGCATTCCTGGGGGGATGTTTAGTAGTGATGCCAGTTTAGATAGGGTGTATCTTGTAGTATTTTGTGAAATAGGACATTCCGTAAGGCTATCCTAAAGGTTTGCTAATGCTAAAAGGTAGTTTTAACAATTGGGCCTAAATTGAGGGATTCAGGAGAATCGAAGGATCAATTAGGCTATGTGCTTTAAAAGGGGTGTGCGCATGCCGGTTAGGACCTGAACTCGAGACAAGCTAGACTCTAGACCTAAGGACACTAAGAGTGATGACCCATAAAGAAACCTCATTTGCATTTTAAATCATTTAACTCGAATTCGTCATTAGTTAGAACCATTTAAGTCAACTTAAAAGCATGCAATAAAAGTCCATTGTTACATCACTGGGTTTTTGGCGGGAGGTGCGGATTTGGGTATCTACAGGTGGAATATGAGTGGCTGCCAATGACATAGGATGTTTGTAAAGGGTTGGGGCATATTGGAGAGAAGTGTTGGAGACGAAGGCAGATGAAGAAACCTGTGGTTAAGCCTATGAATCAAGTGAAACAAGTCTGGAAACCTGTGCCACCAAGGGTGGAAACTGAAACTGTGTCTGTTCCTGCAACTCCTCTAGCTTTCCCTCCTTTGGTGAGGACATCTAATTCCTCTCCGATAAGGGATGTGTTACGTTTGAATAGGCAGACCAGTATGGCAGGGACTCAGGGGACTAGGGGCAGCTCAATTGGTCCTCTATCGTTTCTTGAGGTGTTGGAAAGTGCTGCTGCTCCATTTGGAGGTGGGGTAGGCCTAATGGGCAAGGATCCTCCTGATAAGGTGATTAATGCATAGCCTGGGTTTTTGGAATGTCAGAGGCCTTAATGGTCTAAATAAGCAGAAGCTGGTTAAATGGTTTTTGCATCGCAATAAAGTAGGTCTGTTTGGTTTATTAGAAACGAAGTTGAAGAATAATAGTAGTAATGTTCCAGTGTGTGATGGGTGGTGTGTCACCACTAATAATAGCTATCATAACGGTGGTAGAATATGGGTACTCTGGAAACCTGAATGCTTTGATATTCAGATTTTGGAATGTGGTTCACAATATGTTCATCTGTTGGTAGAAGCAGTGGGAGAGAATAGGAAGTTTTTGCTTACATTCATCTATGCTTTCAATGATGTTATGGAGAGGGTTCCTTTGTGGGAGTTTTTAGATGGTGTACGGAGTAGTGGGATTCCTTGGCTATGGGCTGGGGATTTTAATACCGTGTTATCTCCAATGGAAAGAATGGGAGGACATTCAACTGAGAAGGAAATGGAGCATTTTCAAGAGTGTGTTACAAGGTGTGAAATGGTGGATGTTAAAGCTTCTGGTCGGTTGTTTACTTGGTGTAATAAGCAGATGCCTGGCTCTAGAATTTATAGTAGATTGGATAGAATGATGGGGAATGTGAAATGGTTGGAGGTGTATGGAGATTATTTGGCACACTTTCACCCAGAAGGGATTTTTGATCATTGTCCATGTACGTTGTCAAATATGAGAGGAGAAATGTCGGGAATGAGGAACTTCAAGTATTTTAATATGTGGGGGATGAGTGACTCCTTCCTTGATTGTGTAGCTCGGGTCTGGTCAAGTGTAGTGAAGGGCACCAAAATGTTCCGACTAGTAAAGAAGCTGAAATGGTTGAAGGGGCCTTTGAAGGATATCAATAAGACATGTTTTTCAGACATCGAAAACAGTACAAATATTGCTATGGCATGGCTGGAAAAACTTCAAGTGCAGTGCAAGCGACACCAGATGATATGTGTCTTGTTAAGCAGGAGTATGAAGTATCACAAGAGGCGAAGAAGTTGATAAGAGATAGGGATAGCTACCTATCCCAGAAGGCCAAGATTCACTGGGATAGGGATGGAGATACTAACTCAGCATATTTTCATCAGGTTATCAAACAAAGGGTGTACCAGAACAAGGTGTTGCAAATAGAGGATCAACATGGTCAGCTGCAGACTAATGGTGATGATATCCAGCATGCATTTCTCGGTTTCTACCAAGACTTATTGGGTTCAATGAAAAGTGTCGAGCCCGTGGCAATGAGCATAGTTCAGAGGGGAAGATGTTGCACAACTGATCATACTAGTATACTATTGAAAGCCGTGACTAGGGAGGAGGTTCGTCAATGTTTGTTTAGTATCCCTAAGGATAAGTCCCCGGGTCCAGATGGGTATACAAGTCAGTTTTTTAAGGATGCGTGGAATATTGTGGGTGATGATGTATGTGATGCTGTGATAAATGTGTTTGAAACAGGTCAGCTCTTGGAGCAACTTAACTCCACTACTATAACGCTTATTCCAAAGATAGATAGACCTACAAGTGTGAAGCATTTCAGACCCATTGCTTGTTGCAATGTGATTTACAAGATTATTTCAAAGCTCCTTTGTAACAGATTGGCGTTGATTCTCCCTGATATTATCAGTAGGAATCAAGGCGCTTTCATCCAGGGCAGAAGTATCCTAGAGAATATTTTGATTTGCCAAGACTTGGTGAGACAATACCACAGAGGGAAAGCTAGTCCTAGATGTATGATCAAGTTAGACCTTCAAAAGGCCTATGATTCCATTGAATGGTGTTTTATTGAAGGGATGATGGAAGCCCTAATGTTCCCTGCTCCGTTTAAGAACCTTGTCATGAAATGTATTACTTCGCCCTCTTATTCTTTGAGCTTGAATGGGTTGATATTTTGGTTCTTTAAAGGAAAGAGGGGTATTCGACAAGGAGACCCTCTCTCCCCTCTGATTTTTACAATTTGTATGGAGTATTTGTCGAGAATCTTGGAGTATGCTGTGCAAAGGTGGAATTTCAGATTTCACCCTCTATGTAAAGAATTGAGATTGACACATTTCTTTGTTTGCGAGATGATGCATTAATGTTTTCAAAGGGTGATGTGCAGTCAATAATGATCATTTTGAGAGCCTTTGCTACATTCTCTGGTGCATCAGGGCTCGTAGCTAATTCTAGTAAGACTGAGGTGGTTTTTGGTGGTGTTCATGACAATGTTAAGGCTGAGATCCTGCAAGTCTCTGGTTTTACAGAGGGTAAGCTGCCATTTCGTTACTTAGGTATTCCTATTCAACCAGGATGTCTCAAAAAAGACGACTGTCGTTTGTTGGTTGAGAAGGTGGTGGCTCGAGTCAGAATCTTAGGAGCTAGGAGATTAAGCTATGCGGGACGATTATCTTTGATCAATTCGGTCTTAAATACTGTGCATAGTTACTGGGCTTCAATTTTTCTGTTACCTAAAGCTGTGATCCATCGCATTGTGGCTATATGTCGGAATTTCTTATGGGATGGTGGGACAGAGTACCATAGAGTGCCCCTTGTGGCATGGGATACCGTATGCAACACGAAGGAAGAGGGTGGTTTGAATGTGAAGAAAGCGGAGGTGTGGAATGTGGCTATGGTAGGAAAGCTAGTAGATTGGATTCATATGAAGGCTGACAGATTGTGGGTATTGTGGATCGATCATGTGTATTTGAAAGGTACGGAATGGTTTGAGTATACTCCTACTATTGACATGAACTGGAATTGGCGTAACATTTGTAAGATTAAGGAAAGATGAAGCAGGGGTACGAAGACGGGATCTGGCAGAATTGCTCCATGGGTTACACGGTCAAATCTGGCTACAAGTGGCTACGGGGTGAGACTCCTAAGGTGAGGTGGTGTAGATACCCGTATCCGTACCCCCCCAAAAACAAACCCGATGATGAAAAGGACTGTCATACATGCTTTTAAAAGAGTCGAAACGGTACAAAAGTGTCTAAAACGTATTAGTCATTTTTAGCGTATTAATTTGGACTTGCATAATCATGAAAGTAAATGTCAATTTTAGTCATCATGAGCGTAACACGAGCACAATATAGGAACGTCTTATTAAGCCAAGCCACAAAAACAGCCCAACTAGCTACAAAACGGCCCAAACTTACAAATACGACCCTAAAACGCACACTAACACAACACTCAAAACGGGCCAAAGTGCGTCCCGTGTCACATTTTCAAAAAGTTAGGTTTTATGAAACCATAAAATAATATAACCTAATATTATTTTATTTCGTGCCAAAACCGAAAAACACGACAAAACCGAAACACTAAAGCGAAATTCGGACCAAAAGCGAACAAATACTTAACCCTAAAGTAAACCACAAAACATAATCATTCCGTAATCAACCCGCCAAAACCAGACGGCGGCATAAGCAGCCCACCAAAACAAAATACAAATCGCCAGTTGACAGGCGATTAAAAACTTAGACGCCACAACAGCGATTTACTTTTTGTTTTGTACCAGCCGCCTTTTTAATTTTTCTTTAAAAATATCCAACTCAAGCAAACTTAAACGCCTGTATACAGGCGATTAAGTTTTGTTATCCCACAGAAACCAGCCTTTTTCTATAAATACCAACCCCCTTCATCCATTTTCAAGACCCGGTTTTTAGCACTTATATACTATTCACAAAATCCACTCAAAAATACCGTCTTTACATTTTCGAAAGGTAAACATTTTACCTACGGGCTGGACGTTTGAGACTCGGACAATGGGGTTACATTAACCCCAAACCCGATATTGGCACTAGCGAAGCCGTATTCGTAATACGGTTGTAGCAATTCGGATTCATAATCCGTCTAAACCCCGCCAATATCGCATAAATAGACGACTCATTATCACTAAAGCAAACCGACGTCACTTTTATAATTATGCAAGTCCTCATTCATGCATTAAATAACGACTAGAATCACGGATCCAACACTAAATTGTACCGTTTCATAGAGTCTTTTAGCATGTCAAAACTGAGGGTTTTTCACAAAATTCTAATACGAGGTCGGAAAATAACGTCTATAGTAATAATTTAGTCAATAAATTATTATTTAACGTACATTTCCTATAGCAATATGTCATTATTTTGACAATTTACATTATTTATGCATTTTAATCGAGTCATACTTATTCGCACTTGTACGTAGCGTGACTTTTAGCCCAAATATCGAAATTAAGCAAATGTTTTCAAATTAGTAGAGACTACTCTTATGTAGGCTTTTTGATTACTGTTTTCAAAACTTATTTTGTCAAAACTTTCGAAAAGTAACCTCACTCCGAACCCCTTCTCTGGTTTCAAACCTCAGATTGATAGGTATCGGCACCTTGAAATCTGAGACACTCGTGTCTTGTATTTCAAGGCAGCGTTGAATAGGTTCCAAATTCCTTTAATATTTGGTGGCGACTCAGAAAATACACTTTCAAAAAGGATTTTCTACTTTTCTTTGGTCACAAATTCATGCAATGATCTCCCCATTTTTCTCAAAACTGCGCACCCCTTTCTCTGCGAGGCGCATTCATTCCGCCGGCGCCCCCTACGAGGCGGCGAGCCAGTATGCGTCGATAGGACCATCGCTTTTCCGGTACCTTGATTTGGCGACTCACGGGGGCGAGCATGATTTTTATTATTTTTGAAAACTAGTTTTTCTTTTATTTTAAAATCATAAAGAAGTGAAGCTTGAAACTTTGAAAACATTTACGCTTTCGATATTTGGGCAAAATACGTTGAGTCGAATCCTCTGATTCAAACCACACCTTTGAGGAACGGCCCCAAGAACTCTCGCCATAAAGCGAGGTAACTCCGACACACCTGCTCTCTCACCCTCCACGATTACAAGTACGGCATCCGTACAAACGATCGTAACCAGTCAAACTTCGAACGCTCTAGGGCCCGTCTTGAATGCACACCTAAGACGTGTGTAGTCTTGCGGGTGCCCCTACCTAAACGTCGCGGGAATGACCGGAGGGAACCTTACCCTATAAACCAAAAACCTGTGTTTATATGTACAAGTGCGAAGCTATAGTACCCTCACTATAGTAGTCTTTCAAAAACTTCCTGCATGTGAAAACTTTTCCTAGGCATTATACTTTTAAAATACGTCCATCTTTGAAATTGCTTTTTCAAACTTTTTTCAAAAAAGGTCATACTTTTAAAAACACGCCGTTAGGCTCTTTGACCTATAGTCATTTGAGTTTAATAAATAAATGTCACCACATTTAAAACCGACCTAGGATAACCACTATATCCCAGGTCTTTTTCAAAACGTAAATGAATTATGCGACTGACGTATCGTCATAATACATTTATTGCCAAAAGGTCTTTCATAAAGCAAAAACCCGAATATGTCAATCCATTTCGGAGATTTTAAATGAAATTAACTTTTAGAACATTAGAATTAGCTCTAAATCGAGTGACTCTTTAGTCATCCCGATTTTAATCTTTTTCTCTCAAAAACAAAAACGCGGGCTCGTTCAGATGCGAACCCGTTGATTTACTCTTTGAATCAAATGACTTATCGTCATTTTTGATTTAAAAACCCTGAGTCACACGTAAAAGGCGAACAATTGATCGCCTTTTACCCAATTTTAACATCCTCAGGTCGATTAGCCTATCGCTACTTCGGTCTGATCCTTTTTATCATAACCCAATGATAAACCCCCGGCAACATACCGCCAAACTGGGTTAATCGGATTATGATCATACAAATTTTCCTACCTCGAGAATAGGGACGTGTCAACGCGCCTCTATCTCAAGAGCTTCCCGTGTCCTTTTAAAAGCTAAAAACACGAGTCAAGTCACCCACTTTTTACGCTTTTGTGTCTTCCTTTGGTCGTGAATGTGATTTTTCATTTGAGTCTTTTCCTTCTCTTTTAGAATCACTAAAGGTTTGAAAACTTTGTCAGGTCCGCCCATTGAAAAACCCTGAATACCCGGCTCTCGAACACAAGATGAATTTTCGTTTCAACCTCGCAAATGACGAAAATACCTTTCCACCACCTCCTCCGCTAATGACGATCACCGAGCACATAAGGCTGCTCGACCACAAGGTAGCCAATCTCACCGCTTTGTTCGAACATCTCACCGCCATGCAAAAGATCGAAACCGAGAAGAACGCGAGACTATTCGCCGAAGAATCCGCTCGACACATCAAAAGAATCCGATCCCTGGAGGATGAAATTCACAAATACAAGCTAGCCAAAACTTCAGATCATGGCCGCCAGGCAAATGCTTCTCCCGCTGCAACAATGACTGGACCGTTTGACGCTATAAACTCAAAGGCACTAGCGGCACGACCAGTATTCCTAGCACAGCCTGTTCCTGCCTCACCCAGATCATCATCAGTTGGACCATTTCCGTTGCAACAGCGACGAAGGTTCGACCCCCTCTTTATGTCCTACTCGAAAGCATTAGAGAGGCTCGTGAAGAGGAACATTCTCCATCTTCCCAAACCCACCATTGTACCACCTGAGGATAAGAAGCCGTTATCATGGCACGAGGACTCGTACTGCGAATTCCACAGGGGAAAGGGACATGACACGGAGAATCAAGCTGTTCCGCCAAGAGCGTGATCCAAGACATGATCGACAACGAAACAATCGATAAGCCAAGCATAGCCCCTAAATCATCAGGCCAGCATGACACCTCCCTTGCTCGCCCCATTTTCGTAGGAACTCACCCCATCCTCAATCATCCCCTCCTGGCTCCCGCAAGCGATCACGAGGTCAACGTTCTTTTCGACAGCATCAACGGCAACGGTAGCAACATTGATTACATTCGCCGAGCTAGGACGAGAACAAAACCAAGACACGAGGACCGGAAGGAAATTTTTCGCCCCAAATCCTCATCGGCGTCGCATCGGTCTCGCCTTAAACCTACAAATACCGCCGGATTCCCTCCCAAACGCACAAGCAAAGAAGAGAGCATAGTCAAGGATATGACTAACTCGCCCATAACCAACAAATTCTTCCTTCAACACAACATGGCAAGATACCAAGGAGATCCTCCCAGCACAACTCATTGACCGCATTGTCCGGGATTGGCTACCAGGTGCCATAACTTTCTCCCACGCAGATCTACCACCCTTTCGAGATCCACACAACCCAGCACTCTACATAACCGTAGAGTGCCGCAACATGATATTACCCGTTACCCTCATCGACAATGGCTCCGCAATCAACATCCTGCCCCTAACAACTGCCCTCAAGCTAGGACTAAAGGAAAGTGATGTCACCCCTTGCTCCAACAGCATAAGAGCGTACGACGGTACATCCCGCGGCATAGAAGGAATCATATCATTACCCATCATGACAGGATTCATCAAGACAAAAACCGAATTCCAACTCATGGACATCCCCCCGGCGTACAATATGTTACTAGGAAGGACATGGATTCACGCTACCGGGGCCATAACATCAACTCTCCACCAGAAGGTTAAAATCCCTTTTTACAACGAGGTTATCACCATAGAAGCCTCAGATCTCCGAGCCGCCCTCCATCAGCTAAGGCTTGAAGAAAATGCCACCCAATCTACCAGTGCCCAGGGAGGTCCCAATTCAAGCACCTGCACCTAGAGTCTAGGGTCCCGCGTCATCATGACGCCAATTTTCTAAAAATCGGCTAGGTTACTCGATCATTTTCCTAATGTAGTAAGTCTTAGTAAAGAACTAGAGTCATTAAGGTTGTCCAAAGCTCCCTCGTCTGAGCTATCTTCAAATGTAACCGCTTTTGATAACATTAATAACATGAAAGTTTTTGATTACTCTCTGCCTCGTTTAAACTCTACTTTTTCTAATAATTGCGATAAATTTAAACTAAATAAAATTGCATTATATAGATACATTGCAAGTATTGTCTCAAAACCCGAACAGGACCCAATTATTGAAGACACAACAACCATCAACATAGGAACGCCCGAAGAGCCTCAAGAACTACAGCTGGGGGCTTCCATAAGCACAGAAGAAAGGGCCACCTACACCAAGCTCCTCGCAGAGTTTAAGGACGTCTTTGCCTGGTCATATAAGGACATGCCCGGCATAGACCGCGAGATAGGCGAACACCGCGTCCGATCAAGCAAGGTAGCGAGGCCAGGTCAAGCGAAGCTCAGACGCATCAAGCGAGAATGGTCTCTCATGGTCAAGGAAGAGATCGGCGCCTACAAGTGGTTTCATCCAAGTCATCGAATACTCAGGTCGGGTCTCCAATATGGTGCGGTTATGAAGAAAAGCGGCAAAATACGGTATGTGCCGACTTCCGGGACCTGAACAAAGCCTGCCCAAAAGATGATTTCCCACTACCCCACATGGACATCCTAATCGACAACACGGCAGACCACGCCATCGCTATTCATGGATGGAGTACGCGGGATACAACCAAATCAAAATGGCGAGACGACATGCCAAAAACCACCTTCGTAACCCCCTGGGAACATCTCGCTACAGTCATGCCATTTGGGCTCATAAATGCCGGCGCTACCTACCAACGCGGCCGCCACCACCTTGCTCCACGACATGATGCATAAGGAGGTTGAGGTATCGTCGACGACATGATCGTAAAATCGAAAGAAAGGGATGACCACATCACAAATCTTCTAAGTTCTTCACCGAATCGGGCGTTATAAGATGCGATTAAACCCACAGAAATGCACCTTTGGGGTCACGTCAGGCAAATTGTTAGGCCACATAGTGAGCCAGCGCGGGATCGAAATAGACCCGACCAAAATCAAAACAATAATGGACATGAAGACACCGTGCAACATCGACGAAATAAGAAGTTTCTTGGGACAAGTCCAATACATCTCCAGGTTCATCAGCAAGCTCACCATGATCTGTGAACCAATCTTCAAAAAGTTGAAGAAAGAAGAGCATACGAAGTGGGACGATGACTGCCAGCAAGCATTCGACAAAGTCAAAAGCCTGCTTACAAACCCACCTGTTCTTGTACCCCCACAAAAGGACCTGCCACTGTCACTATACTTAACGACCACGCCAAACGCCATGGGTGCCATGCTCGCCCAAGAAGTCAACAACGAAGAACGGGCCATCTACTACATCAGCAAAAAGTTTCACGACTACGAAACCCGGTATGAACCAGTCGAGAAAAGCTGCCTCTCACTGGTCTGGGCAACCAAAAAGCTCACTAGCACAACAAGAGTCTATTCCCTAATGGACCCCCTCAAATACCTTTTTGAAAAACCAGTCCTGAACGGACGCATGGCAGTGGACTCGCTTCGCCGAGTACGAACTCAAGTACCTCCCTCCGAAAGTAATCAAAGGAAGAAGCGGTTTGAGACTTCCTCGCAGAAAATGCTATCATCGAACGACCCATGATCGATACAATGTCATTTCCGGACGATGGGATCTTCGCCATAGAAAAGAGTATCTTGGCAATTATACTTGACGGAGGCGTCAAACTCAATGGCTATGGGTCGGAATACTCTAATATCCCCGACGGCGATCATACTCCACTCTCAATCAAGCTCGACTTGATTGTCACGAACAACGCCACGCGAGTCACGAGGCTGCATTTATATTCGCAGTACCATCACTCTCAAGATAAAGAACCTCACGTACACGGAGATTCATTCCTCATCATAAATCAAGTAGACAGGGCATGGAAGATCATGGCGAAACCCTCACCAAATACCAAGCAAAAGTACAAAAACTCCTAGCCAACTTCGATTGCATTGAGTTCTATCACCTCCCGAGGGAAGAAAACCGGTTCTTGAAGCGCCTTGTCAAAACTCTCATCCCTCCCGAACATGCCACCGGACATGAAATTACTACCCATCATCGTCGAAGAGCGTGGCGAACCAAAGATACATCCATACCATTGACCTGGAGCGGCCGAAGCGGCGAGGCCGTGGTATCAAGCCATAATCAACTACAAGACAGACGATACTTACCCACCCGACAGATAAACGCGGACCGGAGGGCTATCGGACTCTAGCTTCCCCGATTTGTGCTAGAGATGGGACAACTACTCAAGAAGACACCACAAGGGACACCGCTCATATGTGTCGACTACAAGAAGCGGGCAGAAATCGTCACGCAAGTCCATGATGGCGAATGCGGACCCCACATGAACGCTCGAGCACTCTGCAAACAAATCCTACGGCTAGGATGGTATTGGACGACCATGGAAGCAGACTGTATCCAATACGTCAAGCATTGCCACAACTGCCAAATTTTCAGCAACGTCCAACATGTACCACCTTCACCACTATACAGCCTAACCTCACCCTGGCCATTTTCAACCTGGGGCATCGACGTGATAGGAAAAGTCCACCCCATCGGAGCAGGAGGTCAACTTCGTCTTTGGTGGCCATCGACTACTTCACTAAATGGGTAGAAGCAGCATCTTTTCGAACCCTTGGTTCCAAAGAAGTCGCCAAGTTCATCCAGACGAGCATCATATGCCGATATGGCATACCCCACGAGTTCATCAGCGATCAAGGTTCGCACTTTCAACGCGAGACCGAAGCCATACTCACAAAATACAACATCCAGCATCACAAATCCTCACCCTATCGACCCCAAACCAATGGAGCCGTTGAAGCAGCAAACAAGACGGTCGTCACCATACTTGAGAAGATGATCGACAGCTGCAAAGATTGGCCTAACAAAATACCATATGCACTCTGGGGATACCGTACTACCATCCGAACCCCTACAGGCATGACCCCCTATTTCCTCACCTACGGCATGGAAGCCGTCCAACCAAAGGGAAATAAATACAATCTCTACGCATACTAATGGAAAGTAGCATCCCTGGCGAATGGGCCCGTGAGCGGTGCTTAACAACTCATGCTCCTGGATGAACGCCGACTGCATTCCCTGAGCACCGTACGAATGTACCAAGCCCGACTACAACGAGCATTCAACAAGCGAGTCAAGCCACGACACATAAAAGTAGGTGATCTCGTACTAAAGTCAGTCCGAGCACCACTTCCAGTCGACCCACGAGGAAAATTCAAGCCTAACTGGGCTGGACCCTACCTCGTCAAGGAAATCTTCACGGGCGGAGCAGTCAAACTAACCGACCTCGACGGCCAAGAGTTCAACCTCGCAACGAACCTCGACCAGCTCAAGAAGTACTACCCTTAAGAACCCCTTGCAATGTATCTGTAAAAAAACAATTTTATAAAAACAACTCATGGACCGGCATGTCCTTAAACATGCTCATGGACCGGCATGTCCTTAAACATGCTCATGGACCGGCAGGTCCTTAAACATGCTCATGGGCCGGCATGCCCCTAAAACCTGCTCTTTTTCCCTTCACAAAAATCAAAAACAACTCATGGACCGGCAGGTCCTTAAACATGCTCATGGGCCGGCATGCCCCTAAACGTGCACATTCACCACAAAAAAGCAAACACAACTCATGGGCCGGTATGCCCTTAAACATACATTCTCGAACTACGCCGGTTTGATTCCACTTTTCGTGGATACGTAGGCAGCTTTGCAAAAAGCGCAACCGATATTCAACACAAAAATGACACGTCCAAAGCTTAAAAAGGCCAAGGACATAGTCAACACAAAAATTCGTCTTTTAGACCTGAAGGGTTAAAAGGACGATATTCAACACAAAAATGACACGTCCAAAGCTTAAAAAGGCTGAGGATATAGTCAACACAAAAACCGTCTCATGACCTAATGGGTTAACATAAGGCGATATTCAACACAAAAATGACGCGTCCAAAGCTTAAAAAGGCCAAGGACATAGTCAACACAAAAATTCGTTTTTTTTAACCTAAGGGTAAAAAGAACGAAATTCAACACAAAACGACAAACCCAAAACTTAAAAAAGTCGAGGGAATAGTCAACAAAAAAAATGCTTGCATTCTAAACCTTTGAAAAAAGGATTAGAGCCAAGGAATTTCACACAGAATAATAAGCAAAATGAGGCAAAGTCGTAAATAAAAACCTGATTTTTATTAATCTTAAAAAGAACGGTTACATTTTGGATTTTTCAAACATAGGAGCATAACTACGACCTTAGAAATACACTAACAAACACTATATATTACAATACGAGTCCCGGCATGTACATCGGGTTTAGGATAGGTAATATATTACATAATACAACATAATATGAACATAATACTAACAAATTACACATAAACTAAAACCAGGTCATCCTCAAGAACAGACTTGAACCTCTCCAGCTGAATAGGGGAACACCAACCCTCAACCCCTACGAAGACCCCCAACGTTACCATGACGATCCGGAGCACCTGGCCCTGGAATACGGCGACGACCGAACACGCATTCAGCCGCCGAGAGAGGCACCGAGCTCGAAGCGCCACCCCTACCACTATTGCGTCCAAATCGGATCGGGTCGTAGGCGGACGTCGGCGGAGGCTCGTTAAGCTCTATGGCACGGAGACGAGCCCTCTTCACAGCACTTTCAGCAACGGTCCATTTGGAGTAAGCCCTCGACACCCGGATCGTCCCAGGAGTACCAGCCACAAGCCACTTAGGACGCATGATCCAACCACTAACCCACTCATCGGTCACCTGATTATTTAACACAACCATGTCCTGTACCCTCGTGTCCTGGCCAGGAATGAGCGTGCATACCACTGTCATCAGCGCTTCGCGCAGAGATGGATGTAAACCCCATCTCGAACCCACACAATAGGACCCCGGAGGGCCATCACCCATCGCCCGTCACACCGACCACTCCCCACCAGGATACCGACCAACGGATGGCACATGACCTCACAAACTTCGGAAATAGTCATTAGGGCGCTCGTCTGCGGACCGACCATCGCATGTAACGATTGGTAACGCCTCTGCGACATATTCGCCATCGGCCAAGGTCATTCAACACACTTAGACGCTCCATCGCCCACACTGGAGGATCAATGGACACCCTCGATGCGCATGTTCCCTATTACATGCCCTGGTCGTCGATCCAAGGATCGTCTCACCGTAATTAAAGCGAAGGATTGCAACCTATTTCCATCCGCTTCCACAACAAAGAATTAAACGCGGATCCCCAACAACCCCTCGGACACGCAGTCCGGAACATATAGCAATGAACCAAGCAAAAAGCCAAAGCCGCTTCTCCTAGCCACAGCAGAGATATGCCCGTCGCATTATTCTGAACCATTGACACAAACGATAGAGGTTGATACGCTTCCCAACAAATAACTCTTCCACCTCATCACGGGTCATCGGAGATAATTACGAACACGCCTCTTATAGCCAAGTTCCCGCGACATACAGCGGGCCAATGCGTCCACCCGCCAATGGCCCCAAACTCCTCGACTAAGGGACAAACCTCTCCGCAAGGAAAGCGGAACACGCGGAGGCTTGTATCCCAATACTCAAGACAAGCGTCCCGGAACTCGCACTCCATTCGAACCTGCCTTAGCCCACGAAATACGCCAACTCCGCAATCCTTCAAGAGCTTCTTACGACACCCGACAAGGAGGCACAACAACGACGCAAGTTTCCTTCAAATCCCTCCATAACTCGACGAATGTTCCGCAAATATTCTGAATATTTTTGGAAAATCGAGAATAGAAGACGAGAGGATGAGTGAAATGAACTAACTTAGCCCTCCTTTTATAGCCGAGATTTGCAAGACGAAATACAACACAAAAAACTTAAACGCTGGTGAACAAGCGATTAAAATAAATCAAACAAAAACCACAAAACAAAATTCTAATCGCAGAACAAAGCGAGCGATTAAAAATCAAATCGCTTTGTTCTGGCGATTTTCTTTTTCTTTTGTGACAAAATTATTCGATTTCTTACACTTCTTACACACCTACACCCAAAATATTTAACTTATTAACCCCTATTACTTTTTACCGACCTCATGACCGACTAAAATTGGTCCCGTCGCGTCGTCTCGATTTGCGTGATCAATTCCCGTATTTCGTATTTTTCACTTTTTACAAAACACAATAATCACACAAAAATTAAACCCGACACAAAATATGATTTTCGCATTCACGAATTTTCGTCTAAAAAACGTCGTTTTAGCCCGCATTTTTACTATGTCAAAAACGTCTTTTTACGAGTCTAAAATATGTCCTAACCAGCATTTTTCAAAAAACTCTTCATTTTGCATTTAATTCAGTCATTAGCGAGTCAGCCTCAATCGAGACGTATATATATGCTTTTACGACTAACAATGTTTTGCAGGTACGCTCGGCAAGCAAATACGCAAGGATTTCAGACCCAGCTACGACGCAGGAATGCATTTTTCGCAACAAGACAAAAATAACCAAATAAAAACCATAAACACCCACAAAACCAAAACAAAAAATCAATCAACCATACACAAATCCAAAAACCAACCACACAAAACAAATACTAATATTCATAATACAAGTCCGAAATATACAAGTCCAAGCCTACTACGACTGGTCACGACGCTGCAAGACAAAGACGCAGGAATCAATCTCGGACGTGCCACTATCCGGCTCCCTGCATCGACCCTCGGCTCTGCCGGGACCCTCGCCGGCTCCTCGGCATGCGCGACCTCATTTCGACGCGATCTCGCCCCTCCTCACCACGACCTGGCTAACTCACGTCGCGCCTCGGCCGTCTCCTTCTGCGCCCTGCAAGCGTCAACAACTTTCTCGTTCACGACCGCCCGCCACCGGTTTGCCGCCCGCCAAAGCTTCCTGTGGACCTCAGCTGTCACCTGCAACAATGCGAGAACTCAATTTAGCTTGCTGGGGGCTATAATCAAAAACCTGCTTCAACAGAGTTTGACTAATGATTTTACACTAAAATCTTACTCAAACTGGGGGCTATAATCAAAAACCTGCTTCAACAGAGTTTGACTAATGATTTTACATTAAAATCTTACTCAAACTGGGGGCTATAATCAAAAAACTGCTTCAACGGAGTTTGACTAATGATTTTACAATAAAATCTTATTCAAACTGGGGGCTATATACTACATAATACTCATGCTGTACAAAGAGGAGGGTTAATACCTTTCTCACGCGCGGATCCCACCTCTCAAAACCCGCATCGGTGACCACGCAGGAAGGCGGCAAAGACGATCGAATGAGAGCAAATTGCGTGAACAACCAAAGAAGTCCTCAACGAACGGAGGAGGCTGGAACTCAAGGTCAGGGTCACGTCGCTACAAAACAAAAATAGGATAAATTTTTGATTCCTAAAACCAAAACTCATACAAGCAAAAGGGATAATCAAGCATACCTCGATCACGGCGTCAGCAAGGGCATGCTGTGCCCAAGTCACGTAATCCTCATCCCGCCGCAGCGAGCCTGACTCGCCTCGTGATACACGTCCACGACGCTCATTAGCGTCAGGCGTCTCCACTAACAAAACCGAGGGCGAGGAGCAGTGCGATGAAGCCGCCGCGACCCGTCTGCAGACAGACGCCATTTCAAGAACCAAGACGATCCGCATCGGGTCTCAATGTACACCACCGCTTTGTCAAGGGACCAAAGCGAGCCGCAATCGTCGGAGGAACGCCAGAAATTCCTCCAAGGGTCGCGAACAAACTACAAAACAAAACCAAATTATAAACCACAAAAAAACAAACCCAAAAACAAGCTACAAATAGACCAAAATACAAAACACGATCACCCCTACCTTTACCATCGCCATCCCGCTGAAGCGCACACGAGCCGCGTCGTAGTTCGCACGAATACCCCTCCGATCCGCTGTCGCATACGCATGGAAAGCCGGGTATGTAGCCGCCACCTTGAACGTGTCCGGGAGCAGAGAGGGGAAGTGAGCATAGCACCAAGCCTGCAAGCAAACAAGACACACGTTAAGAAAAAGCGTAAACAAAACAACAAAAACTATAAAAGTCGAACCCTACCTCCATCGGAAGACCAGGGCCCATGGCGACACATCCGAATCCTCGTCGATCCTATCGGGCGCGATGCAAGGTCCTCGTAACGGATCAGCGGACCCAGAGCGAGTCACCCAACAAAGTCACCTAAGCGTGACAGTCCGACAATACGCCATCAACCACGGCCGTCGGCCTCGCTCCCCGCCTTGTCGCCAAAGTGGGTGGCCGTCGGGAACCACCACAACCACGGTAAGACCCCTTGCTCGGCGCTTCGCTCGTGTAGACCCTTTCTTCTTCCTCCTCCCCTCGAAGAAGTCAGCAAACCATATCGTACGTGGCTGAAACGTGTGCTCCTCGTCCTTCCCGCACTTAACCCCATCGCCAATCGGGCCTTGCGACTCGTGGGCTATCAATAGGAGGTCGCTCACGCCCCCAGTCAAGTACACCCTCGCCATGAGGCAGCCCCGTAACAGCTGCCCACGAAGAAGCAGTCACGCCAACCTCGTAACCAGGCATGTGGAAGGTGTTGGTCGTATCCCAAAACCTATCCAACAACGCCCTAAGTACAGTGAGGCGCGAGTTCACCCGCTTGCCCCGCACCTCCCTCCACTTCTGCACCAAGGGACCGAAAGCTGTCCCAAGCACTATGTCCCGCTCCTCCTGGGTAAGCCTACCCTCAAAAACGTCAAACACTGTCCGGAACCCAGAGAAGGTCCTCATCGAGCCTAACGGAAAGCCGACCTTCACCCGGATCGACAAGTGCTCCAAGGGACTCCAAACCAGAGTCACGCCATCCCAGTCCAAGGCCACCTGGGACCACAAGCGCGGACCATGAGGATAGTCAGGCCTCGCGCCCAACTCGTCAACCATCCCCATGAAAACCTCGGTCGCGGCCTCAAGACTCGCCGCACCTGCATCCTGGGCCTCGCCCTCAGCCTCACCTCGCCTCTCCTCACCAGGCTCATCTCAACTCGCTCCGAGCATGGCCCTGAACGACCCCGGCCACAAAGCGGCCCGCGATGCAGCGGCAATCGAGCATCGTCGGCGGCGGCGGCGGCCGGCAGCCTCAGCAGTCTCAACCTCGACAGCCACCTCAGCCACAGTCTCGTCAGGAACCCCCTCCTCCTCACTCGAAGACTCCTCCGGCTCGGAAGTGTCCTCGTAACGGCTCCCCGGGCCCCGAGCACGGCCACGCCTCCCCGGCACCTCCACTGAGCTCCTCTCCACCCTCCTCAACAACACCGGCGACCTCAGCCTCGTCCCGGCCACCACCCTCGGCAGCAACACGAGCTCGACGCCTCGGCCGCTGCGCCGCCTCACCGTGGTTACATCCACCTTACGCTTCTTGGCCTCGGGTTCCTCCGGCGCGACCCGCGACCTCTAACGACCCCTCCAGAGGCCGCGAGCTCCCTGAAGCTGTAGCCGGCGTCGGCGAAGCCCCTGCAGCAGCACCACGACCTCTGCCTCGGCCCCCTCTCGGAGCCACAGGCGTCCCTCCAGCACCGCCACGGCCACGCCCCTGCGAAGACCCCGCAGCTACGCTCCGACCTCCACCACGGCCTCCCCCAGGAGCCTCAGACGTCCCCACAGCAGCGCCACGTCCACGCCCCTGCAAAGACTCTGAGAGGACACCCTGGGCCTGACCTCGACCACCAGCAGGAGACCTCGACGACCCAGCAGCAGCTCCACTACCGCTCGCGTCACCAGAAGACCGCGTCCGCTCAACGACGGTCTCCTCACGTACCACATTAGCTGAAAAAGCAGGCGACTCGGCAGCAACGTCACGACCCACACCACTAACTGGCGGCTCAGGACCACCAGGAACAGCACCACGCCCCAGGCCACCCGCAGAAGGCCCAGACGACGCACTGACGGCACTAGCACCACTAGCAGAAAAGGCAGGAGACTCCACAGCAGCGCCCTGGAACTCACTCCCTGGCGTCGTAGAAGCCCCTGGCGTCGGAGCAAAGGCTCTCAGTACGTCCGACTGAGACGGACCGTCGGAAACCTCCAAGGGCGCAGGCATCCCCGAAGTAGGAGTGTGCTCGCCCCCCGGAACAGTAAAGTCAACACCGGCCAAAACCCGATCCATGTCACTGGAAGTAGGCGCTGGAGGCCTAGGATCACCTGCACAAGATTCAAAGACATACTCAGGAAATGGCAACAGCAAATCATTCTAGAAAGATCAAGACAAAGCAGCAAAAAGCAAGCCATAGGCCCATTTTGACAGATAAGGCCAAAACGGAGTAGAAGCACAGGAAACCAAAATCCATGAGACGTATACGATATATACGTCCTACTCGGTCAAGTTAAGAGCAAGCACGCACAAAAGCAGCAGAGAATTGGCCAAAACAGCAGAAAGCAGGCCTTTTTTTTAAACCAAAAATAGCAGAAGAGGGAAAACGCTACAGAAAGCCAGAAACCCATATTTGCTGACACAAACCCAACCCATAAATCACAATAAGCTCATGCAAAAAATTTCGTGCGAAAACGACGTCCCGAACACCTCGACTGAATAGCTTTTACAAAACACCTCCAAACTACAAAAACGACCTTTACTTGACCATAACTCAACCCAAAAAGCCCCCACTTCCCACAAAACAACCCCCTAGCCAACACAGACAACATACATTACCATACATTCCATGAACGGGGCACGAAAAGCAAGGAAAAGCGACTTTTGGAAACCTAGCCTAAACTACAAAAAACGCTCCAAAACACCTCCAAACAACACATTTCCTACAAAACAAGACCAAAAGTGTACCATACTAGCCATGAAAACACAATACAGAGAATTCGGGCAAGTTTTGAAACCGAAAAATTTCGACCAAAATCGGCCCCTATACCAAAACGCACGAAAATGACGTTTTTTCGAGCCGTTCTTCGCATACAAGCCACCCAAACCTTCACACTAGCATACTACAACATTTTCAAAATAACCAAGCCACTCGGGATCGCCTTACGCTACAAAAACAGAGCACAAGCCCCGATTTTACCCCCTTCTACACGGTTTTTACCCAAACCAACCGCTTTTCCCGCACATTTCAACAAACCGAGCTCACCAACGCGTTACACTGCTAATGGGTAAGCTACACCGAAGTTTCGAGCCATTTTCGGGACGTTTTCAAAAATGACCAAAATGCCCTCTGAATCGAAACGCACGAAAATCGAGGCCACAAGTCGGGTTTTCACGCAACGACAGCAAGACAAGCGAGGCAAGCACTATAAAAACCATGGCTAACGTTTTCAAGCAAGGACAAGAGCTAAACTCGAATCAAACCGACATTTTCGACCCAAACCCTAGAAAACGGTATTTCGAGTAAAAACCGACTCAAACAAACTTCAAAACCCGAAAAACCAAGTAAGTTGAACACGTACCTTGGTCCATGACGAATTGTAGGAGTCGGAAAATCGATTTTTGATCAAGAAAATCGCCAAGACGAGTTTTAGAGGGTTTCGATTTTGTTTTTGTTTTTCGGATAAAATAAACCAACCTCTCTCCTTTCCCGTGTTTTAAACAAAAAACACCAAACAAATTTCTAATCGCCTGTTTACAGGCGATTATATTTTTGTTCTATGGGTTTCAGCTTTGTTTTGGGCTGTTTTCCTCGGCCCATTACGCTTTCAACCTGTTTCAAACACAATTTCAACCCAATACGAAAAACACGTAGCCTCCTCACGAGACGTTCATAAAAACCTACCTTTTTATGAGAAAAACACGTAGCCTCCTCACGAGACGTTCATAAAAACCTACCTTTTTATGAGAAAAACACGTAGCCTCCTCACGAGACGTTCATAAAAACCTACCTTTTTATGAGAAAAACACGTAGCCTCCTCACGAGACGTTCATAAAAACCTACCTTTTTATGAGAAAAACACGTAGCCTCCTCACGAGACGTTCATAAAAACCTACCTTTTTATGAGAAAAACACGTAGCCTCCTCACGAGACGTTCATAAAAACCTAACCTTTTATGAGAAATACAAAAACACGTAACCTCCTCACGAGACGTTAAAATCCAAAAACACGTAGCCTCCTCACGAGACGTTCATAAAAACCTACCTTTTTATGAGAAAAACACGTAGCCTCCTCACGAGACGTTCATAAAAACCTACCTTTTTATGAGAAAAACACGTAGCCTCCTCACGAGACGTTCATAAAAACCTAACCTTTTATGAGAAATACAAAAACACGTAACCTCCTCACGAGACGTTAAAATCCAAAAACACGTAACCTCCTCACGAGACGTTCATAAAAACCTAACCTTTTATGAGAAATCCAAAAACACGTAACCTCCTCACGGTTCATAAAAACCTAACCTTTTATGAAAAATACAAAAACACGTAGCCTCCTCACGAGACGTTCATAAAAACCTAGCCCTTTTTATGAGAAACCAAAAACGCGTAACCTCTTCTACGAGACGTCCAGCAAGGAAAGCAAAGCAAAGGAGCGCAAGCCAGAAGCGCAAGCAAAGCGAAGGAGCGCAAGCCAGAAGCGCAAGCAAAGCAAAGGAGCGCAAGCCAGAAGCGCAAGCAAAGCAAGGAGCACAAACGGAAACACAAGCAAGGCGCCACCGGTGAAGTACTCGAGCCACACGCAGTGACATGCCCTTAAACATGTAGGACCGTCATGTCCTTAAAAACATGTCGTCCCTCCCCGCATTTCCCGACGCTAAGTCCTCGTCTCTCCCATAAGACACATGCTTAGCGCCGCCAGGTAGTATCGAGACTATAATGGTCCGGATACTATCTTTAAGTTTGACTAACGCTTTGTCCGAGCTCAGTCAAACTGGGGGCTCTGTAGATACCCGTATCCGTACCCCCCCAAAAACAAACCCGATGATGAAAAGGACTGTCATACATGCTTTTAAAAGAGTCGAAACTGCATAAAAGTGTCTAAAACGTATTAGTCATTTTTAGCGTATTAATTTGGACTTGCATAATCATGAAAGTAAATGTCAATTTTAGTCATCATGAGCGTAACACGAGCACAATATAGGAACGCCTTATTAAGCCAAGCCACAAAAACAAATTTCAACTAGCTACAAACGGCCCAAACTTACAAAAACGACCTAAACGCACACTAACACAACACTCAAAGCGGGCCAAAGTGCCCCGTGTCACATTTTCAAAAAGTTAGGTTTTATGAAACCATAAAATAATATAACCTAATATTATTTTATTTCGAATGCCAAAACCAAAACACGACAAAACCGAAACACTAAAACCGAAATTGACTAAAACTGAACAAATACTTAACCCTTAAGTAAACCACAAAACATAATCATTACCTAATCAAACCGCCAAAACCAAACGGCGGCATAAGCAGCCCACCAAAACAAAATACAAATCGCCAGTTGACAGGCGATTAAAAACTTAAACGCCTGTCAACAGGCGATTAAGTTTTTGTTTTGTACCAGCCGCCTTTTTAATTTTTCTTTAAAAATATCTAACTCAAGCAAACTTAAACGCCTGTATACAGGCGATTAAGTTTTGCTATCCCACAGAAACCAGCCAAACTCTATAAATACCAACCCACTTCATCCATTTTCAAATACCCGGTTTTTAGCACTCATACACTATTCACAAAATCCACTCAAAAATACCGTCTTTACATTTTCGAAAGGTAAACATTTTACCTACGGGCTAGACGTTTGAGACTCGGACAATGGGGTTACATTAACCCCAAACCCGATATTGGCACTAGCGAAGCCGTATTCGTAATACGGTTGTAGCAATTCGGATTCATAATCCGTCTAAACCCCGCCAATATCGCATAAATAAACGACTCATTATCACTAAAGCAAACCGACGTCACTTTTATAATTATGCAAGTCCTCATTCATGCATTAAATAACGACTAGAATCACGGATCCAACACTAAATTGTACCGTTTCATAGAGTCTTTTAGCATGTCAAAACTGAGGGTTTTTCACAAAATTCTAATACGAGGTCGGAAAATAACGTCTATAGTAATAATTTAGTCAATAAATTATTATTTAACGTACATTTCCTATAGCAATATGTCATTATTTTGACAATTTACATTATTTATGCATTTTAATCGAGTCATACTTATTCGCACTTGTACGTAGCGTGACTTTTAGCCCAAATATCGAAATTAAGCAAATGTTTTCAAATTAGTAGAGACTACTCTTATGTAGGCTTTTTGATTACGGTTTTCAAAACTTATTTTGTCAAAACTTTCGAAAAGTAACCTCACTCCGAACCCCTTCTCTGGTTTCAAACCTCAGACTGATAGGTATCGACGCACCTTGAAATCTGAGACACTCGTGTCTTGTATTTCAAGACGCGTTGAATAGGTTCCAAATTCCTTTAATATTTGGTGGCGACTCCGAAAATACACTTTCAAAAAGGATTTTCTACTTTTCTTTTTGGTCACAAATTCATGCAATGATCTCCCCCATTTTTCTCAAAACTTCGCACCCCTTTCCTGCGAGGCGCATTCCGCCCCGGCGCCCCCCACACGGGGCGAGGGCGGGCGCGCGCAGGGCGTCGATAGGACCATCGCTTTTTCCCGGTACCTTCAGGTGGTATAAGGAGATTTGGGACCATTGGAATGTTCCGAAACATGCGTTTGTGGGGTGGTTGATCAAGCATAGATCACTCAATACGCGGGAGCATCTCTATCGTATTGGAGTGAGTACTACCAACCTCTGTGTGTTGTGTGAGCAGAGTGTGGAGACACATGCACATCTGTTTTCTGAATGTGCTTTCAGCAAACTTATAATGGCAGAAGTGAAGCACGGATTATCTTTGATTGCAAGGGGTAGTCTTCTTCAGAAGGTACGTCTCTGTAATATGATTACGCTAGCTAGCCAATACTACATATGGGAGGAGCGTAATCGATGTCGGCTGGAATTGGTTTTGTCTCGGCCAGATATGTTGGTGACAAGGATTAAGCAGCAAGTGAGACACAGACTACGGATCATCAAGGACGAATGGCTTAAGGGTCAAGATTTGTCTTGGCTCGATTTAGTAGATCAATGGAGTAGATGTTAACTGTGTAGTTTTTTGAATGGTGTTAAAGTGTATTAGCACGATGTAATCATTTGAAAGTATTCAATGGAAAGCTCAAATATCATCTTCCAAGGATTGTTCTAGGTCAGTAGATGCTATTTTTACATAGGCTTTTCTAAAAGGTTTTCATAAATCATTAATTGAATTAATCTTTTTCTAAAGTACCCTCACCCCGAATCCATTCTGGTTTCATAGCCTTAGATCTAGGGGTGTCGGCGTACTCCAAAATCTAGGACATGTTTTTAGCTTAAGACATGATAGCAAGTTCCTAATTTCCGCGATAATTAGGTGGCCACTCCAAAACAATTTTAAAGTTTTTCTAAATTAGTCTTTTTAACTTAAAGCGCCCTTACGCAAGACACCGATTTGGGTCCCTCGTCCGATCCCGGGTTCCACAGTTTGGCAACTCCGGTGGGGAGATTTTATTTTTAAACCTTAAAACTAGCTTTTTCTTTTTAAAAATAAAGAGGTGAAACTTGAAAGACTTGAACAATCCATGTATACATATTTGAGCTATGCACATTCGTTTAGAGTCCATTCTTTTGGAATCTAGGCACCCTTTTTACCCTCGAGAGGTGGTTCCCACATGCAGGCTTATCCACTCGATAAAGCACATGCCGGACTAACTTTCCTCTCACCCCTCCACGGCTTGCCGTAAGCGACTGTCTTGACCGCCCCAGTGCTCCCTTTAGAATACCTATCGCTCCGGCGTAAGGAAATAAAGGGGTTAAGTATCTGCCAAAGCGTACTCAAGATAGTTAGAGGTGTACCCGACTTGACTCCACCCTTTGAGTCGAGTCATACGTGCAAGTTCGAGGCTATGCACTCCATGGTCTTTTTCAAATGAGCATTTGCATTCATATCTTCGAAAACTCGCTTAAACTTTTCAAATATAAATGAACCTAACATCTAACAAAGCTAACACCTTTTCAAACAAAACTATCGCGAATTTTTTGAAACAAGCTTTCTCAAAACATCCCTTTTCACTAACAAGCAAAAACCCGAGCAAGGACTGAAATCCAAGCTCGCGGATTTTACTCCTCTAGGTCATACGGCCTAGCTCTACTTTTAACATCCTCGACTCGACTTGTTAACCGCTCTCGAGTCGAATCCTTTCTCTTTTACACATCCGAACTCGAACTCACCTCGGCAAATTACCGATGCTCGATTAAACGGTGCAAAGCAAAACCTTTTAACATCGAGACGAGATGTGCGCACACATCCTCGCCTCAAAAGCTTCCTTTAGCTAAAACCTTTTCGAAAATCTTCTCTTTTCAAAGCATAAAAGGTCTTTCTAAACAAAGAAATGAGCTAAAAATGAATGCTTAGAATGTTTGTGAGTCTAGTGGGTCGAGTCGTGTCACTAATATACGAAGTGAAATGCAGGGCTCATGTAACGCCCCGTGTTAATTTTACACAAATTATTTATTTTAACTAATTTATTTAATTAAAATTTATATAATTTAACTTTTAATCCTTTGTTTTGAAAACGTGGCTGAAAAATTTCGATCGAATAAACCTTCTTGAGCTATTTCTATTTAAGCCTTCTCAATTTTATACTAATTTGTATTATAAGTTTTAAGTCTAAAATACTTGTCGAACTAAAACTTTACTTCAGTTACTTTTATAAAACTTAATAATTTGTATTCTATTTTAAAAATTATTATTTCTTGAATAAAATATAATTTTAGTGAAACGAATCTTGCAAATGAACAGACCGTTTGAAAATTTATGAGACAGTTGTAAAATTCGTAACTAATATTTTTGTATGTTCTATATTTTTAAAATATAAGTTTAATAATATTAATCATAAAACTGAAACGAAAAAGAGATAATTTTGAGCATAATATATTCTATAAAATATAAAGATTTATAAATAAGAGCGAATGAAACAGAGCAAATCGGAAACTAAAACTAAAATACTTGTGCTTATGTCGGCACTCCTTATCCTCCACCCATTTCATTTGTGATATTTTATTTTTTTAATGTTTCTCTCACATGACACACCTCTTTCAGTTTATTTTTAGTCTTCTTCTTCCTTCTCTTCTCTTTCTTCCTCTTTAAAAAAAAAAAAAAAAAAACAAAATAACAACAAAGGCACGACCACAACGACAGCAATAACAACACAAACAACAAAAACAACACGACAACAACAACAACAACAACAAACGACAACAACAACCAACAACGACAATAACTTCAGCAACAGCGGCCACCATGGCCATGGTCATCGAGCCGCCATTAATGGCGAGCTCGAGCTCGTGCTCTGCCACCTTCGTTCATCACCACCATCGTCATCACCCTTTACTCTGTTTTATTTTCGTTGCCGGAGAAGCACAACACCGCCACCTGAAACCGTACACCACCACCGGCCGCCATTAATGGTGAGCTCAGAAGCTCGACAACCACCTCGAGCTCCATCTTTTTCTCCCCTTATTTCGTGTCCCCTGCCCTCTCCTTCCTCTGCTCTGTTTTCTCGGCCCCCTGCTCACCACCGTGCCCTGCTCCTTCCACCACCGGGTCAAACCACCGTGGCCTTGTTCTGCTTTCCGTCGTATTCTTATCGTCGGTAAGTGTCATCGATTAAATCGTTTTCTATCCATAATTTTATCGTCTATTGATTTTGCCGACTTTAATTCATTTTGCCTCTCTTTGATTTCCGACCACCGTGAGCCACAATGGCTAGCACCACCGAGATTCTACTGCGTCAGCCACCACGAGTACGTTTCTTTTGATGTTGTTTCGTTGCCGACACCATCATTGTTGTGGGCGTGTTCTCTGCTCTCCCTCGCATTTCTCTTCCTTCCTCAATGAGCTCTTAATTTCGTCACCGAAAATCACTCCACGGCTGCTCCTGTTGGATTCGGTGAGCGCCTTGTCGATTTTGATTTCAAGCTATCTATTCTTTATCTTGTCATTCTAATTGCACTCGATTATAATTCAATTTACTTCCTCTGTTTCTATGGCCACTAGTGCCCCTGCCTTTGTCAAATTGGGTCGGAGCAGATCTTGTCGTGCTTTGGAAATTAATTAAATCGAGTTTTATTTGGAGGCCTCTGTTCGTGTGCCAAATTTAGGTGACTCGATTATTTCTCCAAAATCTCTAATTTTAACACTTTGGTTTTATTTTAATTTTGTGATTCAAAGTGAGCTAGTATGCATTAGACACGTATGATTCCCGTTTCAGTTTAATTTGATAACTTTGTATGATTAGTTATAATATGAAATTGTGTGTTAATTTTAGTTACGATATAATGTTGAATTGAATTGTGAAATATGATATTTATATGATTTTGTGATAATATGTTTTGGGTGAAAAATGTGTTGTTGAATTAATGTTGAATTTAATTGTAATATTTTCATGTTAAAATTATTAGTTATGTGTAAATTAAAATATATAAAGCTTATTGTAGGTGTTTGGAACAGATTTAATATCCCTAAGGTTTCCTTTATAGCTTGGTTGATGTATAACAACAGGCTATGGACCAAAGATAGGCTACTGATATTTGGGATTTGCAGGGACAGCAGCTGCCTATTGTGTGCTGCACATGCTGAGACCTGTGCTCATCTTTTTTTCGACTGTGATTATAGTCAGAAATGTCTACAGGGGATATCTGATTGGCTGGGGCTGAAGGTCTCAATGCATTCTCCGGATGTTTTCCAGCAGCGGTGCAGGCGTATTAGTAAGCTACAAACTCTACTTGGGAGTAGTGTTCTTGAAGGTACCGGGAAAAGCGATAGTCCTATCGACGCCTGCCTTGCGCGCCGCCCTCGCCGTCTTGGCGCCAGCGAATGCGCCTCGCAGGAAAGGGGGTGCGAAGTTTTGAGAAAAATGGGGGAGATCATTGCATGAATTTGTGACCAAAAAAGAAAAGTAGAAAATCCTTTTTGAAAGTGTATTTTCGGAGTCGCCACCAAATATTAAAGGAATTTGGAACCTATTCAACGCGTCTTGAAATACAAGACACGAGTGTCTCAGATTTCAAGGTGCGTCGATACCTATCAATCTGAGGTTTGAAACCAGAGAAGGGGTTCGGAGTGAGGTTACTTTTCGAAAGTTTTGACAAAATAAGTTTTGAAAACCGTAATCAAAAAGCCTACATAAGAGTAGTCTCTACTAATTTGAAGACATTTGCTTAATTTCGATATTTGGGCTAAAAGTCACGCCACGCATTACAAGTGCGAATAAGTATGACTCGATTAAAATGCATAAATAATGTAAATTGTCAAAATAATGACATATTGCTATAGGAAATGTACGTTAAATAATAATTTATTGACTAAATTATTACTATAGACGTTATTTTCCGACCTCGTATTAGAATTTGTGAAAAACCCTCGGTTTGGCAAGCTAAAAGGCTAAATGAAACGGTACAATTTAGTGTTGGATCCGTGATTCTAGTCGTTATTTAATGCATGAATGAGGACTTGCATAATTATAAAAGTGACGTCGGTTTGCTTTAGTGATAATGAGTCGTTTATTTATGCGATATTGGCGGGGTTTAGACGGATTATGAATCAATTGCTACTGGCCAGAGTATTACGAATACGGCCGCTAGTGCCAATATCGGGTTTGGGGTTAATGTAACCCCATTGTCCGAAGTCTCAAACGTCTAGCCCGTAGGTAAAATGTTTACCTTTCAAAATGTAAAGACGGTATTTTTGAGTGGATTTTGTGAATAGTGTATGAGTGCTAAAAAGCAGGGTATTGAAAATGAATGAAGTGGGTTGGTATTTATAGAGTTTGGTGGTTTTTACGTGGGATAGCAAAACTTAATCGCTGTATCTGACGTTTAAGTATCTTGAGTTAGATATTTTTAAAGAAAAATTAAAAAGCGGTGGTACAAAACAAACTTAATCGCTGTTGTGAGCGTTTAAGTTTTTGTCGCAATCATTGGCGATTTGTATTTTGTTTTGGTGGGCTGCTTATGCCGCCGTTTGGTTTTGGCGGTTTGATTAGGTAATGATTATGTTTTGTTGTTTACTTAAGGGTTAAGTATTTGTTCAGTTTTGGTCCGAATTTCGGTTTTCGTGTTTCGGTTTTTGTCGTGTTTTTCGGTTTTGGCCTGAAATGAAATAATATTAGGTTATATTATTTTATGGTTTCATAAAACCTAACTTTTTGAAAATGTGACACGGGACGCACTTTGGCCCGTTTTGAGTGTTGTGTTAGTGTGCGTTTTAGGGTCGTTTTTGTAAGTTTGGGCCGTTTTGTAGCTAGTTGGGCTGTTTTTGTGGCTTGGCTTAATAAGACGTTCCTATATTGTGCTCGTGTTACGCTCATGATGACTAAAATTGACATTTACTTTCATGATTATGCAAGTCCAAATTAATACGCTAAAAATGACTAATACGTTTTAGACACTTTTATGCAGTTTGACTCTTTTAAAAGCATGTATGGCAGTCCTTTTCATCATCGGGTTTGTTTTTGGGGGTACGGATACGGGTATCTACTGAGCCCCGCTTGATCGAGCTCGGACAAAGCGTTAGTCAAACTTAAAGATAGTATCCGGACCATTACAGTCTCGATACTACCTGGCGGCGCTAAGCATGTGTCTTATGGGAGAGACGAGGACTTAGCGTTGGGAACTGCGGGGAGGGACGACATGTTTTTAAGGACATGACGGTCCTACATGTTTAAGGGCATGTCAGCCTGCGTGTGGCCTGAGTACTCCCAGCTGGCGCCTTGCTTGTGTTTCCGTTTGTGCTCCTTGCTTTGCTTGCGCCGGCTTGCGCTCGCCCGGCTTTGCGCTCACGGCTTGTGCTCCTTTGCTTTGCTTGCGCTTCTGGCTTGCGCTCCTTTGCTTTGCTTGCGCTTCTGGCTTGCGATCCTTTGCTTTGCTTTCCTTGCTGGACGTCTCGTAGAAGAGGTTACGCGTTTTTGGGGTCTGGTTTATAAGAGTGGTTTAGGTTTTTGTGAACGTCTCGTAAGGAGGCTACGTGTTTTTGTATTTCTCATAAAAAGGGCTAGGTTTTTATGAACGTCTCTTAGGGAGGCTACGCGTTTTTGTACTTCTCACAAAAAGGGCAAGGTTTTTATGAACGTCTCTTAAGGAGGCTACGCGTTTTTGTGTTTCTCATAAAAAGGGCTAGGTTTTTGTGAACGTCTCGTGAGGAGGCTACGTGTTTTTGGGTCTTAACGTCTCGTGAGGAGGCTACGTGTTTTTGGGTTTTAACGTCTCGTGAGGAGGCTACGTGTTTTTTGTGGTTCTCATAAAAAGGGCTAGGTTTTTATGAACGTCTCGTGAGGAGGCTACGTGTTTTTCTCATAAAAAGTTAGGTTTTTATGAACGTCTCGTGAGGAGGCTACGTGTTTTTCTCATAAAAAGTTAGGTTTTTATGAACGTCTCGTGAGGAGGCTACGTGTTTTTCTCATAAAAAGTTAGGTTTTTATGAACGTCTCGTGAGGAGGCTACGTGTTTTTCTCATAAAAAGTTAGGTTTTTATGAACGTCTCGTGAGGAGGCTACGTGTTTTTGGGTCTTAACGTCTCGTGAGGAGGCTACGTGTTTTTTGTTGGTTGGGTTGAAATTGTGTTTGAAACGGGTTGAAAGCGTAATGGGCCGAGGAAAACAGCCCAAAACAAAGCTGAAACCCATAGAACAAAAATATAATCGCCTGTGAACAAGCGATTAGAAATTTGTTTGGTGTTTTTTGTTTAAAACACGGGAAAGGAGAGAGGTTGGTTCATTTCATCCGAAAAATAAAAACAAAATCGAAACCCTCTAAAACTCGTCTTGGCGATTTTCTTGATCAAAAATCGATTTTCCGACTCCTACAATTCGTTATGGACCAAGGTACGTACTCAACTCACTTGGTTTTTCGTGTTTTGAAGTTTGTTTGAGTCGGTTTTAACTCGAAATACCGTTTTCTAGGGTTTGGGTCGAAAATGTCGGTTTGATTCGAGTTTAGCTCTTGTCCTTGCTTTTTCAGCTAATGTGGTACGTGAGGAGACCGTCGTTGAGCGGACGCGGTCTCCTGGTGACGCTAGCGGTAGTGGGGCTGCTGCCGGGTCGTCGAGGTCTCCTGCTGGTGGTCGAGGTCAGGCCCAGGGTGTCCTCTCAGAGTCTTTGCAGGGGCGTGGACGTGGCGCTGCTGTGGGGACGTCTGAGGCTCCTGGGGGGAGGCCGTGGTGGAGGTCGGAGCGTAGCTGCGGGGTCTTCGCAGGGGGGTGGCCGTGGGGTCTTTGGAGAGGGCGCCTGTGGCTCGAGAGGCGGCGAGAGGTCGTGGTCTTCTGCGAGGCCAGCCGGGGCGTGGCCCGCAGCGTTGCCGAGAGAACTCGCGGCTCTGGAGAGTCAGGTTAGAGGCCGTGGTCGCGGTCGGAGGAACCCGAGGCCGAAGAAGCGTAAGGTGGATGTGGCTTCTGGTGAGGGCAGCAGCAGGCCGAGGCGTCGAGCTCGTGTTGCTGCCGAGGGTGGTGGCCGGGACGAGGCTGAGGTCCCCGGGGTTTTTGAGGAGGTTGGAGAGGAGCTCCGTGGAGGTTCCGCGAGGCGTGGTCGTGCTCGGGTCCGGAGCCGTTCGAGGACACTTCCGAGTCGAGGAGTCTTCGAGTGAGAGGAGGGGTTCTGGCGAGGCGTGGTGAGGTGGGCGCCGAGGTTGAGGCTGAGGCTGCCGCGATCTTTGCCGCCAGCTTCGCCAGCGATGCTCGATTTCTTCTTTGCTCATTCTGCGGGCCGCCTTTGTGGCCGGGGTCGATTTCAGGCCATGCTCGGAGCGAGTTCGGGATGATCCCGAGGTTGAGGCAGGCCGAGGCGAGGCCGGTGGCGAGGCCCAGGATGCAGTCGGCGAGTCTTGAGGCGCGGCAAAGGTTTTCATGGGGATGGTTAACGAGTTGGCGCGAGGCTGACTATCCTCACGGTCGCGTTTGTGGTCGCGGTGGCCCTGGGTGGGACGGCGTGACTGCGGTTTGGAGTCCTGGAGCACTTGTCGATCCGGGTGAAGGTCGGCTTTCCATTAGGCTCGATGAGGACCTTCTGCGGGTTCCGGACGGTGTTTGGCGTTTTTGGTAGGCTTACCCAGAGGAAGCGGGACATAGTGCTTGGGACGGCTTTCGGTCCTTAGTGCGTAAGTGGAGGGAGGTGCGGGGCAAGCGGGTGAACTCGCGCCTCAGCTGTACTAGGGCGTTGTTGGATAGGTTTTGGGATACGACCAACACCTTCCACATGCCTGGTTCTGAGGTTGGCGTGACTCTTTCTTCGTGGGCAAATTCTACGGCTGCCTCATGGTGTACTTGATCGGGGCGTGGCGACCTCCTATTGATAGCCCACGAGTCGTGCGTCGATTGGCGGCGGGGTTAAGTGCGGGAAGGGCGAGGAGCACACGTTTCACCGTGCGATATGGTTTCTTGAATTCTTGAGGGGAGGAGGAAGAAGAAAGGGTCTACTCGGCGGCGCCGAGCGTAGGGCATTTGTGGTTGTGGTGGTTCCCGACGGCCACCCACTTTGGCGACAAGGGGGAGCGGCGTCCGACATTTGTGTTGATGGCGCTGCCGGACATGTCACGGATAGGTGACTTTGGTAGGTGACTCACTGCTCTGGGTCTGCTGATCCAGATTACGAGGGCCTTGATGCGCCCGATAGGATTGACGAGGATTCGGACGTGTCGCTTGTGGGCCCTGGTCTTCTGATGGAGGTAGGGTTCGACTTTTTTTGTTGTTTTGTTTCTGCTTTTCTTCTGTAACGTGTGTCTTGTTTGCTTGCAGGCTTGGTGCTATGCTCACTTCCCCTCTCTGCTCCCGGACACGTTCAAGGTGACGGCTACATACCCGGCTTTCCATGCGTATGCGACAGCGGATCGGAGGGGTATTGGCCTGAACTACGACGCGGCTCGTGTACGCTTCAACGGGATGACGATGGATAAGGTAAGGGTGATCGTGTTTTGTATTTTGGTCTTCTGTAGCTTGTTTTTGAGTTTGTTTTCTGTGGTTTATAATTTGGTTTTGTTTTGTAGTTTGTTCGCGACCCTTGGAGGAATTTTACCGGCGTTCCTCCGACGATTGCAGCTCGCTTTGGTCCCCTTGGCGGCGGCCATTGAGACCCGATGCGGCTCGTCTTGGTACTTAGAAGCGTCTGTCTGCGCAGCAGTCGCGGCGGCTTCATCGTACTGCTCCTCGCCCTCGGTTTTGTTCGTGGAGACGCGACGCTAATGGCGTCGTGGCGTGTATCACGAGGGCGAAGTCGACTCCTTCTTTGCGGCGGGATGAGGATTACGTGACTTGGGCACAGCGTGCCCTTCGCGATCTTTGTGATCGAGGTATGCTTGATTATCCCTTTTGCTTGTATGAGTTTTGGTTTTAGGAAGCAAAAATTTATCCTATTTTTGTTTTGTAGCGACGTGACCCTGACCTTGAGTTCCAGCCTCCTCCGTTCGTTGAGGACTTGCTGGTTGTTCACGAGGGCTGCTCGTTCGATCGTCTTTCCGCCTTCCTGTGCGTGGTCACCGATGCGGGTTTTGAGAGGTGGGATCCGCGCGTGAGAAAGGTATTAACCCTCCTCTTTGTACAGCATGAGTATTATGTAGTATATAGCCCCCAGTTTGAATAAGATTTTATTGTAAAATCATTAGTCAAACTCCGTTGAAGCAGTTTTTTGATTATAGCCCCCAGTTTGAGTAAGATTTTAGTGTAAAATCATTAGTCAAACTCCGTTGAAGCAGGTTTTTGATTATAGCCCCCAGTTTGAGTAAGATTTTAATGTAAAATCATTATTCAAACTCTGTTGAAGCAGGTTTTTGATTATAGCCCCCAGTTTGAGTAAGATTTTAGTGTAAAATCATTAGTCAAACTCTGTTGAAGCAGGTTTTTGATTGTAGCCCCCAGCAAGCGAAATTGATTTCTCGCATTGTTGCAGGTGACAGCTGAGGTCCACAGGAAGCTCTGGCGGGCGTGAACCGGTGTGGCGATCGTGAACGAAAGTTGTTGGCCTTGCGAGCGCGAAGGAGGCGGCCGAGGCGCGGCGTGAGTTAGCCAGGTCGTGAGGAGGGGCGAGATCGCGGGCGAGTGGAGGCTGCGCATCTTGGAGGCTGGCGGTCGGCGAGCGGAGGAGTCGATATCTGAGGAGGCTGGATAGAACGCGTCTTTGAGATTGATTCCTGCGTCTTTGTCTTGCAGCGTCGTGACCAGTCGTAGTAGGCTTGGACTTGTATATTTCGGACTTGTATTATGAATATTAGTATTTGTTTTGTGTGGTTGTTTTTTTTGGATTTGTGTATGGTTGATTGATTTTTTTTGATTTTTTTTTTTTTTTTTTTGATTTTTTTTTTTTTTTTTTTTTTTTTTTTTTTTTTTGATTTTGTGGGTGTTTATGGTTTTTATTTGGTTATTTTGTCTTGTTGCGAAAAATGCATTCCTGCGTCGTAGCCGGGTCTGAAATCCTTGCGTATTTGCTTGAGCGTGCTGAAACATTGTTAGTCGTGAAAGCATATATATGCATCTCGATTGAGGCCCGACTCGCTAATGGTGAATTAAATGCAAAATGAAGAGTTTTTTGAAAAATGCTGGTTAGGACATATTTTAGACTCGTAAAAAAGACGTTTTTGACATAGTAAAAATGCGGGCTAAAACGACGTTTTTGAGACGAAAATTCGTGAATGTGAAAATCATATTTTGTGTTGTGCTTAATTTTTGTGCGATTATTGTGTTTTGTAAAAAGTGAAAAATACGAAATACGGGAATCGATCACGCAAATCGAGACGACGCGACGGGACCAATTTTAGTCGGTCATGAGGTCGGTAAAAAGTAATAGGGGTTAATAAGTTAAATATTTTGGGTGTAGGTGTGTAAGAAGTGTAAGAAATCGAATAATTTTGTCAGAAAAGAAAAAGAAAATCGCCTGTAAACAGGCGATTTGATTTTTAATCGCCTGTTTACAGGCGATTAGAATTTTGTTTTGTGGTTTTTGTTTGATTTATTTTAATCGCTTGTTCACCAGCGTTTAAGTTTTTGTGTTGTATTTCGTCTTGCAAATCTCGGCTATAAAAGGAGGGCTAAGTTAGTTCATTTCACTCATCCTCTCGTCTTATTCTCGATTTTCCAAAAATATTCGTAATATTTACGGAACATTAAATCGAGTTATGGAGAGTTTTGAGGAAACTTGCGTCGTTGGTGTGCGTCCTTATCGAGTGGAAGAGGAAGACTTGAAAGATTGCGGTTTTGGGGTCCTCCTGGGTCTAGGGCGGCTTCGAATGGAGCCCGAGTTCCTGGATGCGTGTCTCGACTATTGGGACTTGAGTTTCCACGTTTTCCGTTTTCCTAGTGGGGAGGTCTGTCCGTTGGTCGAGGAATTTGGAGCCATTGGTGGTTGGTTGCGAACTAACATTCCCGTGTGCGTTAGATCGGGGCCTGGATATAAGAGGCACGTCGCGTAACTACCTTGGATGACTCGTGTGGAGACAGAGGAGTTATTTGTTGGGAGTCGTATCAGCCTCTATCGCTTGTGCAAGCGGTTTATGAACCGCGAAAATGAGACGATCTCCTTTGGTGCCAGAAAAAAAGGCGTTGGCATTCTGCTTAGTCCACCGTTACATGTTTCCTAATTCTTTGTATGAGGGGGCGCATGGTGGTCCTCGCCTAATCACTGTCCGTCAAGAGATGGAGTATGGTCAGTAACCGCCCGTAGTGATCCTAGCCGAGGCGATCCTGAGTGCGAATGATCGTACTGCAATAGGGCGAGCGTGTCGAGGGTGTCCCTTAATCCTTCAGTGCGGTTGATGGAGCGGATGACCGTGCTTGGTGATAGTCCTGGGTCACATCCTGCTGGGGACGTGACTAGTCGTTATATTAGGTGGCTGGATCCACATCATCGCCCTGACGATTACTTCCCTGGACTTGTGGGGTCGTCGACCATTCGTTGGTTGGTACCGTGGTGGGGAATAGTTGATGTGACGGCAAGTGAGGCTGGCGATGGTTCGTCTGGAGTCCTCCTTTGCGGATTAGACATGGGTGTTTACATCCATCCCGTGCGAGTGAGGAGACAGATAGGGTGGGCACAGTTCATTCCTGGTCATGACACCAAGGTGCAGGGCATGCTTATGTTGACTAGTGGCATGGCCGATGCCTGGGTGAGCGGATGGATTACGCGCCCTAGGTGGCCTGTGGCGGGTACTCCTAGGACGACTCAGGTATCACGAGCCTACACTAGGTGGACTATTGCGCAGAGTCCCCACAAGAGGTCACGCCTTCGAGCCCTAGAGCTCAACGGGCTTTCTCAGATGTCTGTTTATGACCCGGCCGACCTTGGACGTATCGGTGGTGATGGCGAGGGTTCGAGTCCGGAGCTACTCTCGGCCGATGAAAGTGTGTTCGGCCGTCGTCATATTCCAGGGTCAGGTGATCAAGGTCGTTATGGCAATGTTGGGGATCGCCATTGGGGTTGAGGGTTGATGCTTCCTTATTCAGCTGGAGAGGTTCAAGTCTGTTCTTGAGGATAACCTGGTTTTAGTTTATGTGTAATTTGTTAGTATTATGTTCATATTATGTTGTATTATGTAACATATTACATATCCTAAACCCGATGTACACGCCGGGACTCGTATTGTAATATATAGTGTTTGTTAGTGTATTTCTAAGGTCGTAGTTATGCTCCTATGTTTGAAAAATCCAAAATGTAACCGTTCTTTTTAAGATTAATAAAAATCAGGTTTTTATTTACGACTCTGCCTCATTTTGCTTGTTATTTTGTGTGAAATTCCTTGGCTCTAATCTTTTTTCAAAGGTTTAGAATGCAAGCATTTTTTTGTTGACTATTCCCTCGACTTTTTTAAGCTTTGGGTTTGTCGTTTTGTGTTGAATGTCGTTCTTTTTACCCTTAGGTTAAAAAAAACGAATTTTTGTGTTGACTATGTCCTTGGCCTTTTTAAGCTTTAGACGCGTCATTTTTGTGTTGAATATCGCCTTATGTTAACCCATTAGGTCATGAGACGGTTTTTGTGTTGACTATATCCTCAGCCTTTTTAAGCTTTGGACGTGTCATTTTTGTGTTGAATATCGGTTGCGCTTTTTACAAAGCTGCCTACGTATCCACGAAAAGTGGAATCAAACCGGCGTAGTTCGAGAATGTATGTTTAAGGGCATACCGGCCCATGAATTGTGTTTGCTTATGGAATGTGCACGTTTAAGGGCATGCCGGCCCATGAGTTGTGTTTTTGATTTTTGCAGAGAGAAAGAGCAGTTTTAGGGGCATGCCGGCCCATGAGCATGTTTAAGGACCTGCCGGTCCATGAATTATTTTTGATTTTTGTGAAGGGAAAAAGAGCAGGTTTTAGGGGCATGCCGGCCCATGAGCATGTTTAAAGACCTGCCGGTCCATGAGCATGTTTAAGGACATGCCGGTCCATGAGCATGTTTAAGGACATGCCGGTCCATGAGCATGTTTAAGGACAAGCCGGTCCATGAGCATGTTTAAGGACATGCCGGTCCATGAATTGTTTTTATAAAATTGATTTTTACAGATACATTGCAAGGGGTTCTTAAGGGTAGTACTTCTTGAGCTGGTCGAGGTTCGTTGCGAGGTTGAACTCTTGGCCGTCGAGGTCGGTTAGTTTGACTGCTCCGCCCGTGAAGATTTCCTTGACGAGGTAGGGTCCAGCCCAGTTAGGCTTGAATTTTCCTCGTGGGTCGACTGGAAGTGGTGCTCGGACTGACTTTAGTACGAGATCACCTACTTTTATGTGTCGTGGCTTGACTCGCTTGTTGAATGCTCGTTGTAGTCGGGCTTGGTACATTCGTACGGTGCTCAGGGAATGCAGTCGGCGTTCATCCAGGAGCATGAGTTGTTAAATGCGGATTCACGGGCCCATTCGCTCGGATGCTACTTTCCATTAGTATCGTAGAGATTGTATTTCTATTTCCCTTTGGTTGGGCGGCTTCCATGCCGTAGGTGAGGAAATAGGGGTCATGCTGTAGGGGTTCTGATGGTAGTACGGTATCCCCGCAGTGCATATGGTATTTTGTTAGGCCAATCTTTGCGGTATCGATCATCTTCTCAAGTATGGTGGCGGCCGCCTTGTTTCTTTGTAACGGCTCCATTGGTTTGGGGTCGATAGGGTGAGGATATGTGATTCTGGATGTTGTATTTTGTGAGTATGGCTTCGGTCTCGCGTTGAAAGTGCGAACCTTGATCGCTGATGAACTCCTGGGGTATGCCATATCGGCATATGATGTTTGTCTGGATGAACTTGGCGACTTCCTTGGAGCCAAGGGACCGAAAAGGCGCTGCTTCTACCCATTTAGTGAAGAAGTCGATGGCCACGGCCGTAAGCGGTGACCTCTGCTCCGATGGGGTGGACTTTTCCTATCACGTCGATGCCCCAGGTTGAAAAGGGCCAGGGTGAGGTTAGGCTGTATAGTGGTGAAGGTGGTACATGTTGGACGTTGCTGAAAATTTGGCAGTTGTGGCAATGCTTGACGTATTGGATCTGATGCCTTCCATGGTCGTCAATACCATCCTAGCCGTAGGATTTGTTTGCGAGTGCTCGGCGTTCATGTGGAGTCCGCATTCGCCATCATGGACTTGGCGTGGCGATTTCTGCCCCTTCTTGTAGTCGACACATATGAGCGCTGTCCCTTGTGGTGTCGTGCTGAGTAGATGGCCCATCTCTAGCACAAATTGGGAAGCTAGGAGTCTGATAGCCCTCTGTGGACGTTTATCGGTCTCGGGTGGGTAGGTGTTGTTATGCCTTGTAGTTGATTATGGCTTGATACCACGGCTCTGCGCTCGGCCGTCTAGGTCAATGGTATGGATGTATCTTTGGTTCGTCACGTCTTTCGGCGATGATGGGTAGTAACTTCATGTCCGGTGGCATGTTCGGGAGGGATGAGAGTTTTGGCGGTCGTCGGAAGCGGTTTTCTTCCCTTGGGAGGTGATAGAACTCAATGCAGTCGAAGTTGGCTAGGAGTTTTTGTACTTTTGCTTGGTATTTGGTGAGGGTTTCGCTCATGATCTTCCATGCCCTGTCACTTGATTTATGATGAGGAATGAATCTCCATGTACCGTAGGTTCTTTATCTTGAGAGTGATGGTCGCTGCGAATATAAATGCAGCCTCGTACTCGTGGCGTTGTTTGTAACATCAAGTCGAGCTTGATTGAGAGTGGAGTATGATCGCCGTTTGGGGATATTAGAGTATTCAGGCTCCATAGCCCCGTAGTTTGACGCCCGTCGAAGTATAATTGCAGTACTCCTTTTCTATGGCGAAGATCCCATCGTCCGAAATGACATTGTATCGATCATGGGTCGCTCGATGATAGCATTTTCTGCGAGGAAGTCCAAACCACTCTTCCTTTGATTACTTTTAGAGGAGGTACTTGAGTTCGTGCTGGCGAGAAGCGAGTCCACCTGGCCATCGTCCGATTCAGGTGGTTTTTCAAATAGGGATTTGAGCCGGTCCATTAGGGAATAGACTCTTGTTGTGCTAGTGAGGAGGTAGTGCCTGAGCTTTTTGGTTGCCCAGACCAGTGAGAGGCAGCTTTTCTCGACTGGTTCATACCGGGTTTCGTAGTCGTGAAACTTTTTGCTGATGTAGTAGATGGCCCGTTCTTCGTTGTTGACTTCTTGGGCGAGCATGGCACCCATGGCGTTTGGCGTAGTCGTTAAGTATAGTGACAGTGGCAGGTCCTTTTGTGGGGGTACAAGAACAGGTGGGTTTGTGAGCAGGCTTTTGACTTTGTCGAATGCTTGCTGGCAGTCATCGTCCCACTTCGTATGCTCTTCCTTCTTCAACTTTTTGAAGATTGGTTCACAGATCATGGTGAGCTTGCTGATGAACCTGGAGATATATTGGACTTGTCCCAAGAAACTCCTTATTTCGTCGATGTTGCACGGTGTCTTCATGCCCATTATTGCTTTGATTTTGGTCGGGTCTATCTCGATCCCGCGCTGGCTCACTATGTGGCCTAACAATTTGCCTGGCGTGACCCCAAAGGTGCATTTCTGTGGGTTTAATCGCATCTTATCTTTGCTGATTCGGGTGAAGAACTTCCGAAGATTTGTGATGTGGTCATCCCTTTCTTTCGATTTTACGATCATGTCGTCGACGTATACCTCAACCTCCTTATGCATCATGTCGTGGAGCAAGGTGGTGGCAGTGCGTTGGTAGGTAGCGCCGGCATTTATGAGCCCAAATGGCATGGCTGTGTAGCAGTATGGTCCCCAGGGGGTTACGAAGGTGGTTTTGGCATGTCGTCTGCCGCCATTTTGATTTGGTTGTATCCCGTACCCATCCATGAATAGCGATGGCGTGGTCTGCTGTGTTGTCGATTAGGATGTCCATGTGGGGTAGTGGAAAATCATCTTTTGGGCAGGCTTTGTTCAGGTCCCGGAAGTCGGCACATACTCGTATTTTGCCGTCTTTCTTCATAACCGGCACCATATTGGAGACCCGATTGAGTATTCGATGACTTGGATGAACCCGACTTGTAGGCGCTCCGATCTCTTCCTTGACCATGAGAGACCATTACGGTTTGATGCGTCGGAGCTTACCTTGGCCGTGCTACCTTGCTTGATCGGGATGCGGTGTTCAGCTATCTCGCGGTCTATGCCGGGCATGTCCTTATATGACTAGGCAAAGACGTCCTTAAACTCTGCGAGGAGCTTGGTGTAGGTGGCCCTTTCTTCTGTGCTTAGGGAAGCCCCCAGCTGTAGTTCTTGAGGCTCTTCGGGCGTTCCTATGTTGATGGTTGTTGTGTCTTCAATAATTGGGTCCTGTTCGGGTTTTGAGACAATACTTGCAATGTATCTATATAATACAATTTTATTTAGTTTAAATTTATCGCGATTATTAGGAAAAGTAGAGTTCAAATGAGGCAAAGAGTAACCAAAAACTTTCATGTTATTAATGTTATCAAAAGCGGTTACATTTGAAGATAGCTCAGACGAGGGAGCTTTGGACAACCTTAATGACTCTAGTTCTTTAGCTAAATTAACTATGTCAGGGAAGTAGCCCGGGGGCTTAGTTGGGGTAAGAGACTTGAAATGACGACGAGGAGTTTAAACTTCAAGGCAGTCTTTTTGTTGGGGTGTTGTCTTCATCTTCGTCTGAGTCGGAATCTTGAAGGCGTAGCCTTGACCCGTAGTTATCTTGAAAGTGCGGCCTTGTTAAATCGGTCCATTCGAGGGTTTTTGACCATCCGTCGTGTGTTTTTCTTCGTAAGGGATGATCGGGTTGGTAGGGTTAAAGTTGTTGTTGCGCACGATGTCGGAAATGAGATCAATCCGGCAATGGTGTGCGTGGTTGTGTTCTTAGGAATCTTCTTTGGTGCCCTCTTTGTGAAGTAGTGGCTGGGGAGGATGTGGTATGGTTGTATGTGGAAGTCATGATATTTCTTGCGATCATTGTATGATGCCCAACCTTGAGAGACTTCGTATGACCATGGTACGTAAGATAGACCCATGGTGGGCCATTTGTTATCGTCGTCCTTGGCGTAGAGTGTAGCGATTTCTTCTCTACGGGTCAGAGTACAGATGTTGAAGTCGAAGTCGAACCCACATATGTCGTCGGCTGGATCGGCATTTATCTCTGCGATCTTATCATTGGCTTTTTCTTTGCTTGAGGGTAGTCCAGAAAGTTCGAGGCGTCGATGGTGACGATCTCATCATCCGCAGGTATCGACCTTTGATGCGAGTTGAGGTGGCGGCCTTGGTAGCGTGGATCCAAGGTCTTCCCGATGCATGTTGTAGGTAGGGGTATGTCGATGATTTGAAATTCGGTTTCTCTCATGGTAGTCCTGTCATAATGGGGAAGGAGATGGTTCCCTTTATCTTTGCGACGTGTTCCATCGTGAGGCCCCGAGCCCGTCCGTACCTGGGATGAAGTCGTTTTCCTTAATCCCGGTTTACGGTGTCTCGAGGGCAAGACATTGATCGCGGATCCATTGTCGATGAGGACGGTAGCAATGTCATGCCGTGGCATTCCACGTTGATGTAGAGAGGTAGGTTATGCGTGCCACCGAATGGAGGGAGGTCTTTATCGAGAAGGTGACGGCGTTGGCTTGCCATTCGCGTGTAATGTTCTTGATAAGCTTCTGCGGAGACATTTCCGATGTCATTGGGGTGACTGTAATGCTTGGTAGAGGGCTTCACGATGTCCCATTGAGTCCCTTAAGAGCCGCCAGTTGAAATGTCCGCTGCTCTTGTTGAGCTGTTTATGGAGCGTGTCTCCGATTTCAGGTGGGGGTAAGGGTGTTGGGGTAGCACTTGATGATGCTACCTTGTTGGTAGCAAGACAGTGCGAGGATTGGTGTCGGTAATGACACTTTCTTTGGTGACGGCGTGGGAGCGATGCTTGTAGGTGGGGTTGTGGAGGTAGGCGAAGTAGGCGGCGTATCCTCGTCTATGATTATTCCCTTGTTCTTCTCTTGAGCAGTCAACCTTGGTGGGTGGCTTTGAGGTTCAAGTAACTTTAGAGAAGCTTGGTACGGGCGTCCAGAACGTGTTAAGTAGGCTACTTCGTCATCACTGTCCGATAGCCTAAACGGGTACTTGTGACATAGCTCCCCATACTTGCCTGGCGGCCGACGGGGTTGAGTTTCCTCTTCGTAGGGCTCATCCTGGAGACATATGCGGGTGTCATCATTGTCGGCTTCATCCTCAGAAGTATTCCAGATGCCGTTGACTTCGTGATCATCTGAGACTATCATTTTAGAGCAGTCGATGATAGGGTGTGCTTCTGTGAATATAGCATGGTTATGTAGAGGGTTCAGCTGGTTTGAAGGCTTAGGACTTGGACTGGGCTTTACGATGGTATTGTCGTCGATCAAGTCCTGAACTATGTTCTTCAGGCGGAAGCATTGCTCGGTGTCATGCCCCTTTCCTCTGTGGAACTCGCAGTATGCGTTCTGATCCCATGACTTTGGCTTCTTGTCCGGGGGAGGCTCGCTAGTAGGTCCTATGAGTTGAAGTACATTACGGCTCACAAGCTTCTGTAGTGCCTTTGAGTAAGTCATGTATATTGGGTCAAAGTTTCGTCGTGCTTTCATTGAACTGGGACCAAGAGGTGAGTATGATGCCTTTGGCGGGGGCGTGGCTGGTCTTGGTGGTGTTGTAAAAACCGGTGGTGCCTCTAACGCGTCCAGTGCGTTGATGGCATGGATGGGCTCGACTTTGGCAGTGGTTCGAGATGAGCTCCCTTGATACCCGCGACCCGTACTCTTATTCCTATTTTCCTTACGAAGGTCGTCCTCGATGAGCTCGCCGACGACGCTGAGGGTTGAGAAGTTGTCGAAGTTCCCATATCGTAGGTGTTGTTGGTATGCGGGGGTAAGGTTGTTGATGAACTTAGTAATCAGATCGGTGTCCCTTGGACGGTTAGGTATTTGAGCACACAGCTTCTTCCAGCGCGTCAGGTACTCGGTAAATCCTTCATTGTCCCTCTGGGTCAGGACCTCCAATGTGCGTAGTGAGACTTGGATATCATTGTTGTCCCGGTATTGTAGATCGAACGCAACCGTTATGTCCTCAAAACTACCCGTTTTATGTGGTTCTAGAGCGTAGAACCATGCCCTGGGTTGCGCGTCCAATGAGTGAGGGAATAAGGTAGCCCATGCAGGGGGTTCGACACCCATGATGGCCATTTTAGCTTTGAAAGCCTTGACGTGAACGAGCGGGCTTTCGTGACCTTTGAAGACGGGAAGATCGCTAAGTGCTAACTTGTCTGGTAGCATGGATCTGACGTTCTTTGGGATGTGCTCGTTCTCTTGGTGTATGGAGTAACCCCTTGAGTTCGTGAGACGCTCTTCCATGGTTCGAATCCTTTTTGCTTTCCGTTCAGATTCCTCGGCCAGGCGCGGCGTTTTCTCGCTTGAACTTTTGCATGATAGCCATTTGCTCGATCGTCGTAGTGAGGCTAGCTATCCTATCGTTGAGCTGTCGGACTTGTTCGGCAGTTACCTCCGGGGGGGGGGGTGGTGGTGGTCCTCCGAAACCTTCGTCGTGTTGAAAGGCCATGACAGGTTTTGGTTTTGATCTGTTGTAGGAGCGCTTCTTTGGAGGCGGAGGTGGGTTTAAGTGACGGTTCTTAGTTCGTCGCGTATCCAGGGTTTTTCAATGAGCGGACCTGACAAAGTTTTCAAACCTTTAGTGATTCTAAAAGAGAAGGAAAAGACTCAAATGAAAAATCACATTCACGACCAAAGGAAGACACAAAAGCGTAAAAAGTGGGTGACTTGACTCGTGTTTTTAGCTTTTAGAAGGACACGGGAAGCTCTTGAGATAGAGGCGCGTTGACACGTCCCTATTCTCGAGGTAGGAAAATTTGTATGATCATAATCTGATTGACCCAGTTTGGCGGTATGTTGCCAGGGGTTTATCATTGGATTATGATAAAAAAAGATCAGACCGAAGTAGCGATAGGCTAATCGACCTGAGGATGTTAAAATTGGGTAAAAGGCGATCAATTGTTCGCCTTTTACGTGTGACTCAGGGTTTTAAATCAAAAATGACGATAAGTCACTCGATTCAAAGAGTAAATCAACGGGTCCGCATCTGAACGAGCCCGCGTTTTTTGTTTTTGAGAGAAAAAAATTAAATCGGGATGACTAAAGAGTCACTCGACTTAGAGCTAATTCTAATGTTCTAAAAGTTAATTTCATTTAAAATCTCCGAAATGAATTGGCATATTCGGGTTTTTGCTTTATGAAAGACCTTTTAGCAATAAATGTATTATGACGATACGTCAGTCGCATAATTCATTTACGTTTTGAAAAAGACCTGGGATATAGTGGTTATCCTAGGTCGGTTTTGAATGTAGCGGCATTTTATTTATTAAACTCAAATGACTATAGGTCAAAGAGCCTAACGGCGTGTTTTTAAAAGTATGACCTTTTTTTTTTTGAAAAAAGTTTGAAAAAGCAATTTCAAAGATGGACGTATTTTAAAAGTATAATGCCTAGGAAAAGTTTTCACATGCAGGAAGTTTTTGAAAGACTACTATAGTGAGGGTACTATAGCTTCGCACTTGTACATATAAACACAGGTTTTTGGTTTATAGGGTAAGGTTCCCTCCGGTCATTCCCGCGACGTTTAGGTAGGGGCACCCGCAAGACTACACACGTCTTAGGTGTGCATTCAAGACGGGCCCTAGAGCGTTCGAGTTTGACTGGTTACGATCGTTTGTACGGATGCCGTACTTGTAATCGTGGAGGGGTGAGAGAACAGTGTGTCCGGAGTTACCTTGCTTATGAAGCAAGAGTTACTGGGGGCCGTTCCTCAAAGGGTGTGGTTTGAATCAGGAGGATTCGACTCAACGTATTTTTGCCCAAATATCGAAAGCGTAAATGTTTTCAAAGTTTCAAGCTTCACTTCTTTATGATTTTAAAATAAAAGAAAAACTAGTTTTTCAAAAATAATAAAAATCACGCTCGTCCCAGTGAGTCGCCAACCGAAGGTACCGGAAGCGATAGTCCTATCGGACGCCTCAAGCGCTCGCCCGTCTTGCGCGTGGGCGCCGAATGCGCCTTGAGAAAGGGTGCAGTTTTGAGAAAATGGGGAGATCATTGCATGAATTTGTGACCAAAAAGAAAAGTAGAAAATCCTTTTTGAAAGTGTATTTTCGGAGTCGCCACCAAATATTAAAGGAATTTGGAACCTATTCAACGCGTCTTGAAATACAAGACACGAGTGTCTCAGATTTCAAGGTGCGTCGATACCTATCAGTCTGAGGTTTGAAACCAGAGAAGGGGTTCGGAGTGAGGTTACTTTTCGAAAGTTTTGACAAAATAAGTTTTGAAAACCGTAATCAAAAAACCTACATAAGAGTAGTCTCTACTAATTTGAAGACATTTGCTTAATTTCGATATTTGGGCTAAAAGTCACGCTACGTACAAGTGCGAATAAGTATGACTCGATTAAAATGCATAAATAATGTAAATTGTCAAAATAATGACATATTGCTATAGGAAATGTACGTTAAATAATAATTTATTGACTAAATTATTACTATAGACGTTATTTTCCGACCTCGTATTAGAATTTGTGAAAAACCCTCAGTTTTGACATGCTAAAAGACTCTATGAAACGGTACAATTTAGTGTTGGATCCGTGATTCTAGTCGTTATTTAATGCATGAATGAGGACTTGCATAATTATAAAAGTGACGTCGGTTTGCTTTAGTGATAATGAGTCATTTATTTATGCGATATCGGCCGGGTTTAGACGGATTATGAATCCAGAATTGCTACAATCAGACATTTAATACGGCCGCTAGGGCCAATATCGGGTTTGGGGTTAATGTAACCCCATTGTCCGAGTCTCAAACGTCTAGCCCGTAGGTAAAATGTTTACCTTTCGAAAATGTAAAGACGGTATTTTTGAGTGGATTTTGTGAATAGTGTATGAGTGCTAAAAACCGGGTATTGAAAATGAATGAAGTGGGTTGGTATTTATAGAGTTTGGCTGGTTTCTGTGGGATAGCAAAACTTAATCGCCTGTATACAGGCGTATAAGTTTGCTTGAGTTAGATATTTTTAAAGAAAAATTAAAAAGGCGGCTGGTACAAAACAAAAACTTAATCGCCTGTTGACAGGCGTTTAAGTTTTTAATCGCCTGTCAACTGGCGATTTGTATTTTGTTTTGGTGGGCTGCTTATGCCGCCGTTTGGTTTTGGCGGTTTGATTAGGTAATGATTATGTTTTGTTGTTTACTTAAGGGTTAAGTATTTGTTCAGTTTTGGTCCGAATTTCGGTTTTCGTGTTTCGGTTTTTGTCGTGTTTTTCGGTTTTGGCCTGAAATGAAATAATATTAGGTTATATTATTTTATGGTTTCATAAAACCTAACTTTTTGAAAATGTGACACGGGACGCACTTTGGCCCGTTTTGAGTGTTGTGTTAGTGTGCGTTTTAGGGTCGTTTTTGTAAGTTTGGGCCGTTTTGTAGCTAGTTGGGCTGTTTTTGTGGCTTGGCTTAATAAGACGTTCCTATATTGTGCTCGTGTTACGCTCATGATGACTAAAATTGACATTTACTTTCATGATTATGCAAGTCCAAATTAATACGCTAAAAATGACTAATACGTTTTAGACACTTTTGTACCGTTTCGACTCTTTTAAAAGCATGTATGACAGTCCTTTTCATCATCGGGTTTGTTTTTGAGGGGGGTACGGATACGGGTATCTACAGTTCTAAACTGCTTGGTCTACTTAATATGGAAGCAAAGGAATTTGTGTCGTCTGGAAGGTATGCTGCTACATCCTCAGTATGTTCAACGTCAGGTTAAGCAATTGATTCTAAGCAGGCTAGAGAGTCTTGGTGATTTGAATGTAGGTGAGAGGGATAGGAATTGGCTTCAGAGTTTGAAGTATTAATGTATCTCCTTTTCTCTGTTGTCTGATGAGATTGTGCATGTAACACAAAATGATGTATGTTTGGTTATCATGATTAATGAAAATGGCTTACCTTTTCTACCAAAAAAAAAAAAAAATCAAACTAAAAATATTATTAGTCGACTTAAGAAAATAAACTAAATAAATATAAAATATTTATCGTCGTAAAAATAATTATAGTCACTTAAAAGTTTAAATAAAACACAACTAAAAATGAAGAGTTAAATAAAAAGAGTATTAAGTTTAAATTAGTATTAAATCAATTTAAAAGTAAAAGTATAAATTAAATTATCCGTATAAAATTTCTAAGATAAATAATTATATAAAATGTCATATATCAAATTTAACACGACGATTACTTTATCTAAAACTCTAAAGTTTAAAATGAACTTAAAATATACTAAATAAATATTTAGTTAAAATATCAAAAGAAAATAAAAGAACATGAAACTTAAAATAAATCTAAGTAAGGTTTGGACCAAGAATGGTCAAGGCGAGCAAAGGCGGTTTTAGTCTAGAACACGGTTTGGGTCCTTGGGCTCGAACCACGGGCTAAACCACGATCCTAGGGTCCACCGAAGCTTATTTTGAGTGAAATAAACAATAATATCTTGGTCAAGCTTGGTGGGTCAAAGAAGTCAAGGAAAGTCAAGAAGGAGAGCAACCGAAAGTCGACAAATGTGCTATTTTGAATGTGATCGCTTGAGTGCACCCATGTGGGTTCGAACCCCAATAAAACACGAGCCAACAAGGTCCAAGAAAGTCAGCTATGGGGAGAAATCGGCTGACCCAAAGAAGCCCTCAAAATGATACATTATTTTGTGCTTTAAGTCGTTTTCAATAGTGTCACTTTCATTACTTTATGCTTTATTGTTTTTAGTTGATAAAATCTGATTTGTGAAGAGGTTTGGAAGTCCCACATGCTCTCCCAAGGTCTATCATGACCCTTGGATGATCTCCTAAAAGCATGGAGAGGATTAAGCCACAAGTCACTATCATACTTTAAGCTTTTGAATTTGTTTGTTAGCTTTGAAATTTTCAGCTCATGTAAGGCATGTGTGTGCCGTTTTTTTTGTTGCCTTTCAAGGCTCATGTGAGCCCTTAGATTATCATTGAATTGTAAGGCTAGGATGTAAAGACTTGGTCTATATAAACCAAGCTCTAACCCTTGTAATTTTTGAGATTTGAGATTTTGAATGATAAAAAGGTTGAAACCCTAAACTTGAGTACTTTCCTTTTCTCTTAGCTTTGTGCTTGAGTTTAGTGATCAATTAGTTAGTGGATTTGTGCTTAACTAATTAAAACCTAAGTCTATTACTTTGTGTGTAGATTTAGTTACTATCTTTTTATGTTTTCCATTTGTTTACAAAAAAATCAGAAAATACTTCACAAAAACAAAGCATTTGGCCGAGATTTCTATCACCACCACAAGTCGATTTTAGTTCATCGTTTGAGTGAAACTTAACCCACTTAGTTTCATTCCAAATTGGTAATCAAAGCCTAGGTTTGTTCTTGTTTTCGATTTGCTTTTGTTTCGGTTTGATCTTTGTCTTTCGAGTAGTTTTGTTTTCCTCTTTTATTTTTCGTTTTTCTATTTTATTTTATTATTTTTTTTTTCCTTGTTTATTTACACAAAACTTCCACAAACATTCTCACAAAATTTTCACAAAATGGTTGAAGATCTACACTTGTGTTAGTGTTGGTTTCGGTTCTTACACTCAAAGGTCCAAACTTTGCTAGAATTTTTCAGATTTGTGTCTTTGTTTTCTCAATGAGTATGCCTCTTTCTTATGATACTACTCTTGAGGGAACCATGTATTCTATGGAGAAATTGAGGAGGGAATTAGAGGCTAAGTTAAGTCGAATGAGGGGTAGACTTAAACCTAACCCTAACCTTGATCTTGTGACTTTGAGGGGTCAAAGGGAGTTAGAGGCTAGAATGGCTCGGTTAGGAGGAGAGCCACCCCCTAGTCTAGGCCGTGTGGTTCATAGGACCATACATGCTCAAACCCTAACCCTAGAAGAGAATCACCAAGTCCAAATCTTTAGATCTAGGTGTACCATTATGGGAAGGGTTTGTAATTTGATTGTTGATGGGGAAAGTTGCAATAATGTTGCCTCAAATACTCTCATTGAAAAACTAGCCTTACCTACACAAGATCACCCTAACCCTTACAAGATGAAGTGGCTAAACAATGGAGCCGAGATGAGTATAAGTGTGGTTAAACAATGCTTGGTTTCTTTCTCCATTGGAAGGGATTACATGGATGAGGTTTTGTGTGATGTGGTACCCATGGAGGCTTGTCATCTCCTCTTGGGGAAACCTTGGAAGTTGGAAAGATATGCTCATCATGATGGGAGGGACAATACTTATAATTTTAAGATTGGAGCTAAGAATATCAAACTTACACCCTTACCTCCATTTTTGAAGAACCCTAACCCACTCTCCTTGGTTGAGTCACCCGAAAATGCAAAGGATGATGGGGGACCAGAAATGGAACTTGGGGTTAATCATGGGAAAGATGAGTTTGTTCTCCTTGTTAAGGAGACCCCGAAAGATCAAGAAGGGCTGCCCTCAAGAGAAGCACAAGCCATGCTAGATTCTCATGGAGTTAAGCATGTTGTCCTAGCTCCATTTCCTCCTACCCTGGGGTACAAGGCTGCCCCTTGCTTGTTTGAGGCTCCCAAGAAAGTGTTAGTGAGTGAAGAGGCCGAAATAAGTGATGGGATGAATGTTGGTGAGAAATTGGCCATTCACTTTGCTAAGGATGATCCTAACAATCAAGAGGAAAGCATGGGGTGCAATGTCAAGCATGGGGATGAGTTTGATTCTATGTGGGATTTAACCAAGGTCAAGAGGAAGTTGTTCAAAGAAATGCAATGTGGTTATCGTAATCAAATCGATTCAAGTGGTTTCATGAAATGGGGATTCAAAGGAGGAACTAAGCTTGAACTAAAAGAGCTAAGCGATGATCTCCTACAATCCTCACCTAAGTTCAAGAAGGAAGACCTTAAGAATGTACTAGGGTTAGAACTCGAGCCAAGGGAAACCAAGAGTGTTGGAGAAGAAAGATCAATCCTTATGGTCAAGAACGACCCCAAGACACTAAGGAGAAAACAAGAAGAAGAGCTTAATGATGACTCCTTTCAAGCCTACCCTAGACTCGAGTGTGAGGAGCATAAGATCATGCTAGGGAGTGGCTACAACTTAAAGGCCACTATGAAGAAGAAGAAGAAGAACACGGCCAAACAAGACCAAACGAGCCAAGCCAAAGTTGTTCAATCTTTCATCCGTATTTTATGTCAAGGTTGTTCTTTGAGGCCAAAACCTATTGAGACCAAGGTTGGTTGTGGGTCTAATAAGGTGCCTCTCCTTGGAGGTTATGATCAATGTCAAGATGAAACTCATGTTAAGAACCCTAAGGATTTGAGGACAAATCCTTTTCAAGAAGAGGAGATTGGACCAAGAATGGTCAAGGCGAGCAAAGGCGGTTTTAGTCTAGAACACGGTTTGGGTCCTTGGGCTCGAACCATGGGCTAAACCACGATCCTAGGGTCCACCCAAGCTTATTTTGAGTGAAATAAACAATAATATCTTGGTCAAGCTTGGTGGGTCAAAGAAGTCAAGGAAAGTCAAGAAGGAGAGCAACCGAAAGTCGACAAATGTGCTATTTTGAATGTGATCGCTTGAGTGCACCCATGTGGGTTCGAACCCCAATAAAACACGAGCCAACAAGGTCCAAGAAAGTCAGCTATGGGGAGAAATCGGCTGACCCAAAGAAGCCCTCAAAACGATACATTATTTTGTGCTTTAAGTCGTTTTCACTAGTGTCACTTTCATTACTTTATGCTTTATTGTTTTTAGTTGATAAAATCTGATTTGTGAAGAGTTTTGGAAGTCCCACATGCTCTCCCAAGGTGTTGATACCCGTATCTGTCGATATGGAAATTTTTAGAGAACCCGACAAACACCCTATGATGATAGGACAACTTGTATTTCGTGTCATTTATTTGAGTTCGTTTTACGATGTAAGCCGGACGCCGTCGACAAAATGTTTTATTAATTTAAATGATATTTAAATTAATGATTAACAAGGTAAATTTATTTCACAAAATTTATTTCTTAGTATTTTATTGAAAATAAAGTATTTCGATTTGAAAAATCATTTTAAGTAATTCGATTTGAAAAATCGCCTTTACAAATTCAATATTTGACTTGAAAAGTCGTTTCTCATGCTTTTAAAACAGTTTATTAAATCGTATTCGACGAATTCGTTTTCTTAACAGCAAGTTTTAAAGCTCGTTTTAAGCTCGATTTTAAGAATGATTTTGAGCCCGTTTCAACACGAATTTCAAGGCCTTTTCTCCCACCTCCTTCCCCACGTACCAAAGCTCGTATCCAGGCCAAAACCCAGCCAAGAGCCACGACCAAAACAGGCCAGAAAACGCTCAAGAAACCTGTCCAAACCGCAGCCCAAAACTTCCATCCCGTACCCTGTTTTGGCAGCCCACATTAAACCCAAAACCCGACTCCAAATTGCCTACCCATAACCCAAAACCCGACTCCTGACTATCCTACACATTTACCTTGCCTTAACCCTCAAGAAAACTCCCTCCAAAACCCTAAACCAAGCCTAAAACAGCAGCTTTCAAAGAGAACGATAAGCTGCTCATTTCCTCGAGAAAACCCTACTTTTCGACCCCTATATATATACACCATCCACAAGCCTTCAATACACACGAAATATAGAGCATACACACACAGCATTGAGTCACAAAAGCCCTCGAGAAAGCCATAAAAGAACCCAAAAAATAGCAAAAAAAGCAGAGCGAATTTTCGTGTTCTTTGTGCACCTTCTTATCCCTCATTTTTCGTGCTGAAAATCTCTAAATCTCTAAGATTTGTTTACATATTCTTATAGTTCACGTTCCCACCTTTCCATAACATCTTTCGGATCGAAATTTCGTTGAGAAACGAAGAAGTTACAAGCTTTTGAAAATCGCTAGTTGCAAGTCAAAACCGTGAAACGTGTTTCGAAGCTTTACAAATTGTTTTCGTCGACGACGGCCCCTCGGGATAAAATCTTACAATCGATTACGACTCGGATATTTGGTCAACGATACATGTAAGTTGAGGGTGCAAAATACTCACTTTATTTTGTTTAAACTATTGTTTTTATCGCTTTTTATTGCTCTCTGTCGTTTTTTATTACTTTCTGTCGCTCTGTTGATTATCGTCGTAGTTATGGTTTTCATCGTTTGTTTTAGTTTGATATTTTTAGTATGATTTCGCTGTGTGTATAGATATGTCGTGTCCCTTTGTTCACTTGGTATGTATGTTCGATCGTCCCTGCATAATATGATTCCTCGTTAGATTAGTTTGCTCGCTAGCTTGTTATGTAAGTAGACCTCGTTCGTGTTTAGTTATGTTGCTGTCCAAAACTGATCTGTCATGCTCTCTTAATTGATAATTCACGTTTGTAATGTCATTCTAGTTATCGTAATTGTATTTCATCATCTCACGTTTGTATGTTAGTTTAATTTTCGATGATTTTGCTCTGTCGCTTAGTTTCGGTTTCGTAACCTATCACGTTAATCATGCGAGAGTCATGTGTGGTTTTGTCTGCTATCTTTTCTGTTTTTCTCGCTCGGTCCTTAATCGTGTAATTCTTTGATGTGTGAACTTGTATAGCCTAGAGTTTCATGTCGTGTGCTTGTTCGGTCATATTGTGCGTATTCTAGTCGTTTTTGATCATTTGAGCCCTGGTGTATTTACGTGCATTCCTATAATTTGCTTCATGTCATTTAGTTGATTTCTATTTGATGATGCACTTGCTTGTCTATGTAATTATTAGTTGTTTTTTTTATTTGCATTCGTGAAATTTGTGTATGTTTGCACCCTTGTATGCTTATTAATTAATTGATTAGTCGCATCCACGTCTTTCACATATATCTGCACGTTTCTATTTAGTTGTACTTAGTTTATTGGCTTTGCTTGTGTTTTGTTTGCTAATCCGTTATACTCATGTGCAATATTTACGTCAACCAATCATGCTTGTCCACGTTTAGTCATGCTCGTATGTTGTCGTGTGTGGTTATTATTTTTTATTCGTCTGCCGCTAACGTTTGTTAATCCATCTTATGCTGTCGGTAAGTATTTCTGCTCATTTTCTTTGTTTGCTAGAATAGTAAATGAACCCATGTTAAATAACTTCGACGAAGTTGTGTGTGCATTAAAACGACCTAGAATGGATATATTTTTGTTTAGGATTAAAACATTTGTTTGCATATCCGCATGTGTACTCATAATAGCCATGATTTTACTTAGTAGAGACCGTTACTGTAACGGGCGGGGTTAGGCGTTAAATTAATGAAATTATTTTAAACTTCCTAACACGTAAACTCACACGAACTCATTTTCTCTAAAATTGGTTTCTAAATTCCACCTAAAAATTTAGTGGCGACTCTTTTCAAATTAAAAATATTTTTGAAATAAAACATCGCGTGGATCAAATTCCCTTGTCCACACAAGGTCTATCATGACCCTTGGATGATCTCCTAAAAGCATGGAGAGGATTAAGCCACAAGTCACTATCATACTTTAAGCTTTTGAATTTGTTTGTTAGCTTTGAAATTTTCAGCTCATGTAAGGCATGTGTGTGCCGTTTTTTTTGTTGCCTTTCAAGGCTCATGTGAGCCCTTAGATTATCATTGAATTGTAAGGCTAGGATGTAAAGACTTGGTCTATATAAACCAAGCTCTAACCCTTGTAATTTTTGAGATTTGAGATTTTGAATGATAAAAAGGTTGAAACCCTAAACTTGAGTAATTTCCTTTTCTCTTAGCTTTGTGCTTGAGTTTAGTGATCAATTAGTTAGTGGCTTTGTGCTTAACTAATTAAAACCTAAGTCTATTACTTTGTGTGTAGATTTAGTTACTATCTTTTTATGTTTTCCATTTGTTTACAAAAAAATCAGAAAATACTTCACAAAAACAAAGCATTTGGCCGAGATTTCTATCACCACCACAAGTCGATTTTAGTTCATCCTTTGAGTGAAACTTAACCCACTTAGTTTCATTCCAAGGTTATTATTGAATAAAGTTATAAATTAGTATCACTAACAAGATTTTTGAAAATAAAATGAAGTTAGGCAAAGTCGTATAAAAAGAAATTTAAGAAAACTAAAGTCAAAAATACTAAAATCTGTCAAATATCATTTAAGTAACATTTCTAATATTAAAATAAATGATAGGAATATTACGTAACTAAACACCTTCATTATTATTTATATTAACTATGAAAATATCAAATAATTATTATATTAAACGAAACTTAGAATATTTACATCACTAATTGTAAACATACTTAAGTTGAAATTTAAACGAAACTAAATCATCTTAAATGAACTATTATTATTAATTACTAAAATATAAGTAAATAGCATAAAATGTATTTAACTAAATAACATTTGAAAAACGTTCGAGAGTTATACAAATATATGATATATATATATCGAGTTATCATCTCACCCAAATTGAATAAGTAAAAATTATAAAGGACACTTAGTTGATGATCATTAAAATACGTTTCGTCACTGACACTAAATTATACTCAGTATCATTAGCTAATAATTATAAAGTTAAATGTGAATGTATAAATTTTATGTTACTAAGTAACTTGACTACATAAATAAAACTAAGTAATGAATTTGAATTATAATATAACTTTAAAAATATTTATAATACTAATTTTTAAATCTACCTAACATACTTAAAAGTTAAATGAAATTAAATCACGTTTTAAAATAAATTATTAGTAATTACTAAAACATAAAAATACGTATAAATACGAAGTATAAGAATACGCATACGTATAAAAATACGTATAAATACGAAATACGAAAATACGAATACGTATAAAAATACGATGAATAGTAAATACAATGAATAGTAAAATAATGAATAGTGAAAATATTTAAAATTTACGAACGGACTCAAAATAAATATTTAAATATTTCTATGTGTTCTGTTTATCTGAAGAATTGCTAGAATTTAAATTTCATTATACAAAGTTCGACAATATATTTAAGTTTCAGAATTGTCATTTATTATATTTGAACGAGGAAATAAGAATGTAGAAAAACGAGCTACTTGAATAAAATACTAGGATTGTTCGCCATGTCGCGACTCTTGAAATTCGAAGTTAACGAGGTAGCTGTCTATGGGGACTTGGGCTCCCTCCCAGAGTTGCCCAAGGCTATTCAACGATCTTAAGATTGCTGTTTGACGCGTGGTATCAACCTCAGGGATGGGGCATACTTGATACTTCCGCGGGCCCATAGAATAGTAATTGGAAACGCCCGGACCCCATCAGGGGACCCGTCTCTGGTGATAGTCGAACTTTTTCGTCGGTGATACCTTTTGAATAGCGAATAAGTATGATCCTCGATAGGTAGTGTATGCATACATTAGACAAGGGATTGAATCATCCTTATTACCTTAGATATCTTTAAGCCTGGTAGTCACGTCCAAGTTATGTTGGCCCTACCATCAAGCTCTTCTTGGATTATGTGTGCATGCTTCCGCCTTACTAACGAAGACTCATTTGTTATCACATGTTGAATGTATTTCCTTGTTTGATTGATTATTGTCTGAATGACTTGATTTCCTGAGTATTGAAGTACGCCTTATTGAGAATGATTATCTATGAGTGTTGTACGTTATGTGATTGGATTTATACTCGTGTTTGAATCATCATGTATCCTTATATGTTTTGCTTGCCTACCTGCAATGTGTTTTATTTATTTATTTTATATATTGCATATGTTTTAAAATTACATGATTGTTCACGACTATGTGTTTATTGAACTGATTCGACTTATGCATATATCTTGATTGCTATGATTTAAGTTTTTATATGTATTACGATGTTATATGAATTGAGATGATGATTAAGTTTATACATTGTGTTCTATATATTGAAATGTTTTAAGTTTTGTTTATCATGTTGTATGAGATTTAAATATCTATATGTGAGAACTGATATTATATGCTAATTGTTCAATTTTATTGAAATAAGGTGTTGCTGGAGTTATACGCGTGTAGTGCTGCCAAGTTACTTTTAATCATAGGTTAAATAAAACCAACACTTTGGTTTAGAGGTTGTTGGATAGAACAGTCACTTCCCGCCTCTGAGCGGGAGATCCTCCTATTTTGTGTTTTTGTCTCCGTTGCAGGCAATTCTCGAGACTCAGGATTATCGGGATGATTAGGATGTTTCGTTTGTTTTCCTTGAGAGATTGTAATATATATTTGTATTCTATGCCATTTGAATGTAATTTAATTAACATCCGGCATGTATTAGACTTAATTAATTTTCCGCCTTAGTTTAATTAAGTCATGAAAAACCGGGTTGTTAAAGCTCAGCTGGATACTCGTCATACTAAGAATCACCAACACTCCTCACAACGAATCCTCGTACACCTCAAAGATGCCTAACCTCGACAGTTTAAGGACACTCCGTGACCGTATTAACCAACTCACCAAAGACATTAGCGACTTGAAGGCCTTGCATCAAGCCAAAGTTGAACGGCACACCAAGAACAAGGCCGACAAGCACGCTTCCCTCTACACCCTCGCAAACCAACACCAAAAGAACAACGAAAACTTCGTCCACTATCTCGTCCAATGGAGGAAAATGCTCGCACAGATCCCAAACCCTCTGCATGAGGACGAACTCATGTACACATTTCTCAGCAGCCTGCAGCCCGCATGGGAAAAACGCTTCAATTTCGGTGACGTCCAGAATTTCGAAGAACTCGTTGAAATCGGCACTCGAGCCCAAAACGACCTCGCCATCTTTGTAGTATCAGTCCATATATTGGATTGCTCTTATCTCATCGCACCCTCTAATGACCAAATCAATGGGGTTTGGTTTAGCGATGACGAAGACGAAGAGTGGCCACCCGCTAACAAAATGGTAGTCCAACTCTCAACCACTTCCTCCTCAACTAAGAATAAAAAGAACAAAAAGGTGAAGAAAAAGAAGGGCGCGCAGCCCGAGAAGAAAGACCAAGACGAGGTCTCACACCTCACACGTTCTGGTCGTCCTTATCAGAATATCTTCACATATGAGCATGCCCGAAAGGCAACCGCGGCCGAGAAAGGCAAGGTCGTAGTTCAAGAGGATGTTCCCTCTACAAGCACACCTTCCACCTCTACAGTGATTCCACCACCAAGCACGAACGAGGTGCTTCAGAAGCAACTCGCTCGCAAAAAAGCCGATGTTTCCATTTGGGCCCTTTTACGAGACTCAGCGGAACATTGGAATGCATTCATTCGCGCTCTACAAATAGCGTGTGCGGATTCGGAGATCTCTCCAGATCAGATGGTCAGCCACGTCGCAAGAGATTGGCTACCCGGGGCTATCACCTTCTCAAACGATGACCTCCCCACATTCGGATCCAATCACAACCTTGCTCTCTATATTAGTGTGGAGTGCATGAAGAAAACCCTACCCGTTTCTCTCGTCGACAATGGGTCCGCTGTTAATGTCCTACCATTAGCGACCGCACATCGCCTACGCTTATCTGATGAAGACTTCACCCCAAGTACGGATGGGGTCAAAGCTTTTGATGGGACCAGACGTCATGTGAAAGGAACCATTTCCCTACACATACGCACCGGCCCGATAGAAAGAAAGGTCGAATTTACAGTCATTGACATGACTCCTTCCTATAACATACTCTTAGGGCGGCCTTGGATTCATGCCACTAAGGCCGTGACTTCTACTCTTCACCAAAAAGTTAAGATCCCTCTTAACGAAGAAATCATAACCCTGAACGCCTCAAACTTCCGCGCTCTCTTCGACACACCAAAGGAGCCCAATGCTGCAAAAATCGTCGTTGAACCTACACAAGACCTGTGCGGTTTCGATCTCGAGATAGGAGCCATCACACGTGCACCAATCAGAACCTACAAACCCTTCAAAACAAAGAATAACAATAGCCTCTGGCTCACCATGGGCCTAGGCTATAAACCCAAGGACAACGATCAAGAACAAATGGTCAAGGAAGCCCAAAGACGAAAGGCAAACCACAAGGTCACCCTACGACCTTATATCCTCGACTTAGGCGCATACTTTACCTCTGGAGGAAAGGTCGACGGGAATACCTCCCTTCGAGACATTATCCATTCACCCAAAGCTTGTTTCTCTAGTGAAGCCGAGCCCAATACACTCAAGGCCTCACCGAGCACCAAAAATGAAGAGATTGTCTCCACAATCATGAGAGACCGTCGCTTCGATCCCAACTTACTCATAGCCGATGCCACCAAGGAAACCCTTAATGGATGGTATAAGGCGCTGAAATAGACCGACGCATAGGGCCACCACTTTCCGCTTATCACCGGCAAAGGACCACTTTTCGACCACGTCACCAGCCACAAAGATAAAGACGAAAGCGACACAAGTTCAAGCATTTCCAGCTCCAATGAAGACAATGAGGAGAAAGAAGAGATTCTATTAGCTTCTAATGCTCTTAGTCTCGGGTCATCTGTCGACCCATCTATCTGTTGGAGTATGTGTCCTCCACAATAGTGCGATTACTTAATAAATCTCAATTAAGGAATACGTGGGGATAATCCTGTATTATTGTCAATTGATTAACGTAAATCAATAACGGTTGGCTGACTAGAGTTTGACGTTATTGTCGTGAGAACGGCGGTAATCAATTGATCCTTTTAAGTCACACCTATAGGAACGTACTCCAAATATTTAAGCTAATTAATTGTATGAGATACGATTATATTAGTGACTTGATAATATGACTAACGGTTAGTCAGTGTATTGATTTAGAGAGAAATCGAGTTGTGAACTCGGACGTTTGAATTTTATATCGATAAAATTGTTAGAGGAGATGAGAATTAGTGAATAACTGTTAATTCACTAAACATGTATATTTTACTAATGAGATTAGTAAAAGTACATTTTTAATATATGTGCAAAGTACATGTATATTAAGGAAGAGTTTAATTAATTTATACTTTATCATATTAGATGATTTAAGTGATAAATTATATCTATTTGTGGGACAAATATTTGAAAAAACAAAATGGACCCATTAGGCCCTAATGGACCGTCCTAAATGGGAGAAAAGGAAGGATGATACCTTCTTGTCTTTTTCCTATTTGTTTTCCTAATGCATGTAAGAACATAATGATGAGATTGCATGTAATTGTTCTTAACCAAGCAAAAACTTTTCTCTTCTCTCTTCTACCAAAGTGGCCGGCCCCCTTGGCTTGTTGGGCACACTTTGTTTTCTCTCATTTTCTTTTATAAAGAGGAAAAGCAAGAGAGAGTTGTATTCATGCATCTTTGTTTTTGTTTATCTCTCAAAAACCATTCTCTCTAACACTCTCCCTAATATTATTACTAAGAGTTAGTATTAATATTATCACATATTATCAAGTGACACTAAGTGATTTCTAGCTCAAGATCCTTAGTGTTTTTGGAGTAGTTCTTGGGTGTATCTCAAAGGAGGTTTCCTTGTTTGGAAACTCGGTTTTGGAGGATTATCCTAAGCTTGTATTCAACAAACAAAACTAGAAAGGAGTTCTAGTTTTGTGCCCTTATTTCCTTTAAGAGAAAGGTATAAATTTCTAAACTTGTTAACAATGTAAATTTGTACTACATAGATCTTGCTAAATCAAATTAGAGTAATTTGATTTACACTAATATTTGATTAGTTAATGGGATCCGATCCCTACAAGTGGTATCAGAGACAAGGCTTGTAGTTACAAATTTATTTTGTTATTTTTGGAGTTTTATGTATTTATTGAGAATAAATATGATAAAATCCGAAAATAGTGTTAAAAATGGTTTTAACACGAGATTTTTATTGCATGCAAAGTTTCTGGTCTCATGAAGTTACTGGTCAAATTTCGTAATTTTTGAAATTTGTTTCCTAATTTAAATGATTTTTATACAAAACCGAGTCAAAAAGTGTGTTTTTGGCTAAAATAATTACTATAAATAGTTATATTTCGAATCTGGTCACGAAATTTTTACACAGTGATACTTCATATTTATACATTCTGCATGTAAATTTTCAAAGTCAGATTTTGAGTTTTGAATATTTATTCATATTTTTGTTTAAAATCGGTATATAATGGATTTTACGTCCAAAAATATAGTAAATTTTGTTTTCTGGACATGAAATGTATACCAATATTTTTACACATTATGAGGATGTTCTCGTATAAATTTGGGATTTTTCCTCACTGTTTTAGACGTTTTCTTGATTTTATGATATAAAATCGATGAAATCGTATGTTATTTATTATAAAATAAATTCTTAAATTTTTCTGACCAAACTTTTCTTTTCTGATATTTTGGAAGTGTTCCAGAATATACAAAATTTTTTCAAAATAAAAATAATTTTATTTTATTTTATTTTGATATAATAAAGCTTTATTCATAAAAGGGTTATGATTAAAGTACTTCTAATTAGCAAATGACCAAGTTTATGAACTAAAATCACCTTAAGTTAGCATAAACTAATGTTGGGTGTTCTAAAATCAGTTTAGAAGTTTTAGTTCAAGCTTAAAAGGTGTTTTAAGCATTATTGATTAATATAAGATTAATCGATTAAAAATGAGATCGGTTTGAAACGTATTAATGCGATTATTGTTTAGGGCGATTTTGGCATGTTTTTATTTATAAGCTTTACATTATGCATGTTTGGATGAATGTTTATTATTGAATGAATGTTTGTTCTTACTAGTATGGCCATAGTTCTTATATTTTTACCGATATTGCCCGTAATGAAAGGGAATATCGTGTGGTTTGTAATTAAATGCGATCGCGTATCGCCGGTTTATAATCTAATAGTTTATTTCATTTATAAATGTATAATAGGATTGCTATGTATTCATTTGTATATTTATACTTGTAACTATTTGTAAATCGAAGACCGGCGATGGATCGAGATGGAGCCTTAGAAGTATTCTAAAGCTTGCAAGGAGAAGTCTTGGATGAGATCCATATGAAGAGGGACCAAAGGAGTTGGTTTCCAATTTGTAACTCCTTGTATTTTAATTACCTTTAGGTGGCCATACTAGGTTTATGCTTTTGCTTGCTATGCTTGTTTGATTACTTATTTATTCCGCACACATGTCAAAATCGCCATGCATGCCACGTTATCCCACTATTATTGTCGTTTTTAGGTCGCCATTCTTAAATTAGTTCACTTATAAAGAATTTAAATGACTAAAAATTGACAAGATCACCCACATTTTAACAAATGAATTGAGATTAAGCCTTTCCAAATGTAGCGACTATGAACCCCATGTTCGTGAGGACCTCCGCGACGTGGAACCTTGTTACCATGGGTAAGTAGTGGGAGGAAGTCCCTTGCTAATTTGGTTTGGACTCAACCGAATAAGAGTTATTTGGGACTAAAAGATGCATTTCAAAGAAAATCATCAACCAAGCATTCTAGTGTAGAATTAGTCAAGTATTGAGTTATCGCTTTTATATAAAAGGAAACATGAGATGTCTAATTTTATATGAAAAACGAGTCTTGGAATCATTTATATAATTTCGTGGGAGATCATTATATAAATGGACATTTGTTTTAAAAATGAGTTTTAGCAAATGTTATAAATGAACTATGAATGCTTATATATTTCCTCATATTTATTGTAGAATCGTTTATCGCAATGGCATCATCATCATCAACTCCCGCGCCCATTTTGGGCAAAAATTCATGGTTGCGAACCGTGATGGATAAGTGTATCCTCAAGGATGATGGTAGCAACTTCGTCGAATGGGATTCGACAATGAAGGGCGCCGCGACATCCGACAATGTGCTCAAGCACCTTACCGATCAACCACCCGCCGAACCCACTTCTCGATCCGGCGACACGAGCCGCCTATGATGAGTATGTGAAAGTGGACAATGACGTGAAAAACGTCTTGATTTGGTCCATGTCACCCGCTCTCAAACTCCGATTTGTCACTCAAAAAAGTGCATATGCGATATTCACTCGAGTGACAACCATGTTCTCCAAAGCACCGCAAATTAGGCTTTATGAAGCCGCGGTGCGGTTTTTCGATGCAAAGCTTGAGAGGAACCAAAAAGTTGGTCCTCATGTGCTCAAAATGATTGAGCAAATAGACACTCTTGAGCGTCAAGAGTGTGCTATACCCAAGGCTCTTGCGATCAACCGCATCCTTCATTCTCTTCCTAACAAGTTTGCTCACTTTCGAGTAAACTATAACATGAACAACATGGATAAGAGTTACCATGAACTTCATGCTCTCTTGGTCCAAGCCGAGAGGGATATGGAAGTGAATGAGGTGGAGAAGAAAGATGTTCTCTCCATGAAAATGAAGAACATGAACTTGGGAGTGAAGAAGGGAAGGTGGCCAAGAAGGCCATCTAACATTGGCAAGGGTAAGGAAAGGCTATTGTGGAAGGTGTTCCACATAAGCCTAAGCCCAAGATCAACAAGGAAGACCCTCAAAGACACTTGCAAATATTGCAATGAAGTGGGTCATTGGATGCGCAATTGTCCCAAGTACAAGAAGGATTTGAAAGATGGATGTGCGACATCCAAAGGTATTCTTCCTTCTAATCTCTATATGATAGACATCAATCATGCTTGCATTTCCACATGGGTATTGGATACCGGATGTGGATCTCACCTTTGTAATCATTTGCAGGGGATGAGAAACGTCCGGGCCCTAGCCAAGGGTGATGTAGATCTCCGCATGGGCAATAGAGCTAGAGTAGCGGCCGTTTCCGTGGGAACTTTTGTACTCGCTCTTGCTAGTGGATTAGAGTTGCTTTTGAATAATCAAGTTATTTTGTACCAACTCTAACGAAAAACATTATCTCCGTCTCCGTTTTAGATGCGGAAGGCTTTTCTTTTGTGATTAAGAACAACCGTTGTACTTTTTCATTTAATGAAATGGTTTATGGTGAAGCTATTTCAATTGGAGGTATTTATGTTTTAAATGATGTTAATGATGTTTATCATGTCGAGAACAAGAGGCTCAAAACGAATGAATCAAACAAATCCTACCTTTGGCATTGTCGTTTAGGTCACATAAATGACAAACGCATAAAGAGACTTGTTGCGACCAAGGTTCTCAAACCATTTGATTACGAATCATATGGTACATGCGAATCTTGCCTCTTAGGCAAGATGACTCGTCAACCCTTTAGTGGTAAAGGGGCACGAGCAAGTGAAGTTTTAGGACTCATACATACCGATGTGTGTGGTCCATTAAACATCACCGCTAGAGGAGGATATCATTACTTCATTACTTTTACCGATGATTTAAGTAGATATGGTTATGTCTACTTAATAAGGCATAAAAGTGATGCTTTTGAGAAATTTAAAGAATTTCAAAATGAGGTTGAGAACCAATTAAACAAAAGGATAAAAGCACTACGATCGGATCGTGGTGGCGAATATCTAAGTAATGAGTTTAATTCACATCTTAAGAATTGTAGTATAATATCACAATGGACTCCTCCGGGCACACCACAATTGAATGGTGTTGCAGAAAGGAGAAACCGAACTTTGCTTGACATGGTTCGGTCTATGATGAGTCAAACTGAGCTTCCTGGATCATTTTGGGGCTTTGCATTGTTATCCGCTGTTTTCTCACTAAATCGAAGTCCGACTAAAGCGGCCAATAAGACTCCATATGAGAAATGGACTGAGCAGTTCCTATTTGTCATTCATGAGAATTTGGGGATGTGAGGCATTCGTCAAGAATAAACCGGCGATAAACTCGCTCCAAGGTCTGACAAATGTCTATTTGTAGGTTATCCTAAGGAAACCTGTGGCTATTACTTCTACAACCCTCACGAGAACAAAGTGTTTGTGGCTCGTGATGCTGTTTTTCTAGAAAATGAATTTATTTCTAAAAAACAGAGTGGGAGAAAATTTGAACTTGATGAAATTCAAGAGCCACAAACCGAGGCAGAAGATGAGGAAACCGTTCCCTCGTCTTCTGACACGACTATAGTCCCTAGGAGGTCAGGAAGAGTTAGTCAACAACTTTGGCCAGTTACCTCAGTAACATCGAGGAGGAGGGTGATTTGTTGTTATTCAAAGCAACGAACCCTCAACCTACAAGGCGCTATTGGTAGCCCTGACTCGGAACAATGGCTTGAAGCCATGAAATCCGAAATGGATTCTATGTACGAGAACCAAGTTTGGGACTTGGTAGATTTACCTGAAGGAGTGCGACCCCTTCAGTGTAAATGGATATTCAAAATCAAACTCGGCATAGATAAACATATTGATGTTTACAAAGCTAGATTGGTGGCAAAGGGCTTTTCACAAGTCCAAGGTATTCTTTATGTTGAAACCTTTGCACCGTTGCTATGCTTCGATCCATAAGGATAATCTTAGCGGTTCGCATCTCATGACTATGAGATATGGCAAATGGATGTAAAACCCGCCTTCTTGAATGGGATTCTAGAAGAGGAAGTGTTTATGACACAACCTGAAGGTTTTATAGATACATCCAACCCTAAGAAAGTATGCAAGCTTAAAAGATCCATTTATGGTCTTAAGCAAGCATCGAGGAGTTGGAATCACAGATTCGATCATGTTATCAAACAACATGGATTCGCTCGTAGTGCCGAGGAACCTTGTTTGTACATGAAGTTTAGTGGGAGCAAGGTGACTTTCCTTGTTTTGTATGTGGATGACATACTATTGATTGGAAATGATATTCCAAGCCTGAACTCGGTAAAGCTGGAATTGTGAAACCATTTCCAAATGAAGGACTTGGGAGAGGCACAACGCATCTTGGGTATCCGGATCTATAGAGATAGATCCAAAAGGATACTAGCATTGAGTCAAGAAACTTATATTGATAAGATTCTTGATAGGTTCAATATGAAAGACTCCAAGAGAGGCTTTCTTCCGATGAGTGTAGGAATAACATTGAAGAAGTCTCAATGTCCTACGACTCCTGCGGAAATTGAACGCATGAAATTGATCCCTTATGCTTCCGCTGTAGGATCAATCATGTATGCCATGATGTGTACTCGTCCCGATGTCGCTTTCGCTTTGAGCATGACGAGTGCAGATCAAGCTAATCCTGGTGAGAATCACTGGATAGCTGTGAAGAACATCCTTAAGTACTTGAGAAGAACTAAGGATTCGTTTCTAGTGTTTGGAGGAGAACTTGAGCTACGTGTAAAGGGTTACACGGATGCAAGATTCCAAACCGATGGGGATGATCCAAATCCCAATCCGGCTATGTCTTTATGTTGAATGGAGGAGCTGTTTGTTGGAAGAGCTTCAAACAGAGTGTCACCGCGATTCTACGACGGAGTCGAATACTTGGCGATCTGAAGTCGCTAAAGAAGGCGTGTGGATTCTGGCAATTCTTGGATGGACTAAGAGTAGTCCCTAGTGCCGCGGATCCAGTCACTGTTTATTGTGATAACAGTGGGGCTATTTTCCAAGCGAAGGAGCCCAAGTCTAGTAACAAGTCTAGACACGTTTTGAGGAAATACCACGTTATTAGAGATAATGTGGAGAGGAAGGAAATAGATATTTGTAAGGTTGGGACAGACGATAACATCGCTGATCCTTTAACCAAGCCTCGTTCGAGGGCTAAGCATGACGCGCACACCGCCTCCATGGGGTTGCGGCGTATGCCAGATTTCCTTTAGTTTCGTAATATGTAATTGAACGATGTATCTTATTACATATATGTAAATAACATTCATTGTTTTTATCTTAAGTCATTGTGAATGCATACTTTGTTTATCCGAATATTTGTGTGACAATTTTGAACGTATTCAAGTGAACGGAATAAACTAAGTATTTGGTCCCTAGTCTCTCATATGAGGTGACGTCTCCGAGAGACTAGATTGCAAGTCGATCGATGGTGAGGTTCAACACCATAGGGTCATATGTGATGACTGATCGTTTGCATAGATGCATCGTGAAAACACTGTCGAGGCGTTGACGCTTATAGAATTCCTTTTCAATGAGATTGAAACCTGGTCGTGGTGGGAATTTCTATAGTATTCCTTTGAGTCGATTCTTTGACTGGAACTGATTGTCTGAGTCGGTGCAGTTTCCGAGTGACTTTCATTTTTGTCCTAAACCATGCCGTGAAAGGGGGTTATAAGGGCATCTTTGGGGTCATGGTGATCTGCATTATACAGTACAATCGAGTGGAAGGGAAATGTCCACCCTTGTCAGGGTAAAGCATCTTTGGGCCACTCGAGGAGTAGTCGCTGAAAATGCGTGGCCACGCTCGGTAAGAATCTACGGTAGATTCCCCGGTCAGACAGCTACTCTCCTTATCGAGGAAACCACTCATGATATATATCTCAGGATGCAAGTACGACCTGTAAGACACCTTGCATCGAGTGGGAGATGTGAAACGGACATGAGAATTGGTAATGCACAACTTGTCTCGGACAAGTGGGAGATTGTTGGAGTATGTGTCCTCCACAATAGTGCGATTACTTAATAAATCTCAATTAAGGAATACGTGGGGATAATCCTGTATTATTGTCAATTGATTAACGTAAATCAATAACGGTTGGCTGACTAGAGTTTGACGTTATTGTCGTGAGAACGGCGGTAATCAATTGATCCCTTTAAGTCACACCTATAGGAACGTACTCCAAATATTTAAGCTAATTAATTGTATGAGATAAGATTATATTAGTGACTTGATAATATGACTAACGGTTAGTCAGTGTATTGATTTAGAGAGAAATCCAGTTGTGAACTCGGACGTTTGAATTTTATATCGATAAAATTGTTAGAGGAGATGAGAATTAGTGATTAACTGTTAATTCACTAAACATGTATATTTTACTAATGAGATTAGTAAAAGTACATTTTTAATATATGTGCAAAGTACATGTATATTAAGGAAGAGTTTAATTAATTTATACTTTATCATATTAGATGATTTAAGTGATAAATTATATCTATTTGTGGGACAAATATTTGAAAAAAACAAAATGGACCCATTAGGCCCTAATGGACCGTCCTAAATGGGAGAAAAGGAAGGATGATACCTTCTTGTCTTTTTCCTATTTGTTTTCCTGTCGTGTAAGAACATAATGATGAGATTGCATGTAATTGTTCTTAACCAAGCAAAAACTTTTCTCTTCTCTCTTCTACCAAAGTGGCCGGCCCCCTTGGCTTGTTGGGCACACTTTGTTTTCTCTCATTTTCTTTTATAAAGAGGAAAAGCAAGAGAGAGTTGTATTCATGCATCTTTGTTTTTGTTTATCTCTCAAAAACCATTCTCTCTAACACTCTCCCTAATATTATTACTAAGAGTTAGTATTAATATTATCACATATTATCAAGTGACACTAAGTGATTTCTAGCTCAAGATCCTTAGTGTTTTTGGAGTAGTTCTTGGGTGTATCTCAAAGGAGGTTTCCTTGTTTGGAAACTCGGTTTTGGAGGATCATCCTAAGCTTGTATTCAACAAACAAAACTAGAAAGGAGTTCTAGTTTTGTACCCTTATTTCCTTTAAGAGAAAGGTATAAATTTCTAAACTTGTTAACAATGTAAATTTGTACTACATAGATCTTGCTAAATCAAATTAGAGTAATTTGATTTACACTAATATTTGATTAGTGAATGGGATCCGATCCCTACACTATCCTAGACTCTAACTTTAGTTTAGATTTTCTTTTTACGGAGGCTAGCTCCAAACAATTTTCTGAATTGTCGAATAATTCTTTTCAAAATAATGAAATGAACAAGTTTGCTTACGTCTTGTCTCAAGCTAAAACAAACAACAAAGAGCAAATAATTACAAACCAACAAACAACAACCAAATCACAAAATACAAAAGACACTAACTCATGCGATGAAAATGAATCATTAAACAAATACATTGCAAACATTGTCTCTCCAAAAACACAGGACCCTATCATCGAGGAAACCATAACCATAAACGTGGGAACCCCCGAAGAGCCAAGGGAACTACAACTAGGTGCCTCATTGAACAAAGACGAGCGCGCCCAATTTACACAACTCCTAAGCAAATTCAAGGACGTATTCGCATGGTCATACAAGGACATGCCCGGAATCGAACGAAGCATTGCCGAACACCACATCCCCATTAAACCCGGTTACAAACCAATCAAACAAAAACTAAGGAGACTACGTCCCGAATGGTCCCTTATGGTAAAGGAAGAAATCGAGAAATAGCTACAAGCCGGTTTCATCCAGGTCATCGAATATCCTGAATGGGTCTCAAATATGGTCCCAGTCTTGAAGAAGAATGGCAAAATCCGAGTATGCGTTGACTTTCGCGACTTGAACAAAGCCAGTCCGAAAGATGACTTCTCATTACCCCATGTGGACGTCTTGGTCGACAATACCGCCGACCACGCCCTCCTATCCTTCATGGACGGCTACGCTGGCTATAATCAAATCAAAATGGCTTGCGAAGACATGGCAAAGACGGCCTTCATTACACCGTGGGGCACATATTGCTACACGGTCATGCCTTTCGGCCTGATCAACGCCGGTGCTACGTACCAACGCACTGCCACAACCCTTTTACATGACATGATGCACAAAGAAGTCGAGGTCTACGTTGACGACATGATCGTGAAGTCAAAGGAGAGAAGTGGTCATATCACTAACCTCCGCAAGTTCTTCACTCGCCTACGGCAATACAAAATGCGTTTGAATGCTCAAAAATGTACTTTTGGAGTCAAATCCGGTAAACTACTAGGACACGTAGTGAGCCAAAGAGGCATCGAGGTCGACCCCTCGAAAGTCAAAGCAATTCTAGCAATGCAACCCCCGAAGAACCTCGACGAAATTCGATGTTTCTTGGGCCAAATTTAATACATCTCGCGCTTCATTAGCAAGCTCACCATGATATGTGAACAAGTTTTCAAAAAGCTCAAGAAAACCGACCACGTTGAATGGGACGAAGAATGTCAAAAAGCATTTGACAAGGTCAAAGAATTACTAACCAACCCGCCAGTTTTACGACCACCCCAAAAGGACTTGCCACTATCCTTGTACCTCACAACAACCCCTACCACCATGGGCGCCATGCTCGCTCAAGAAATAAATGGTGAAAAACACGCAATCTATTACATAAGCAAGAAGTTTCTCGATTACGAAACTTGATATTCACCCGTCGAGAAGAGCTGTCTAGCATTAGTATGGTCATCCAAAAAACTCCGTCACTATATGCTAGCACACCAAACGAAGGTCTACTCCAAAATGGACCCCGTAAAGTACCTTTTCGAGAAACCTGTGCTTAACGGACGAATGGCCAGATGGACGCTGCTCCTAGCCGAATTCAACCTTAAGTACGTACCCCTCAAAGCAATCAAGGGACGAGCAGTTTCTGATTTCCTAGCCGAAAATGCAATCGTCGAAGAACCAATAATAGACACAACATCCCTTCCCGATGACGGGATTTACAACATTAACCAAGAGCAATGGGAATTATACTTCGATGGTTCATCCAACTATCGAGGATATGGAGTAGAATACTTCTCATATTCCCAAATGGCGAATACACACCCTTATCCATCAAACTAGTATTCGACGTAACTAACAACGCCGCCGAATACGAAGCACGCTTGCACGGTCTCCAAGCAGCGCTTGTACTCAACGCCCGCAACGTACGAGTCTATGGGGATTCCTCCCTCGTAATCAACCAAGTATCCGGGGCATGGAAGATAGTCAATGAAAACCTAGCACTATACCAGAACAAGATACAAGAGCTCATCAACGAATTCTATCACGTAGAGTTCATACACCTCCCACGCGAAGAAAATCAATTCGCCGACGCGTTATCCAAACTCGCATCACTAATCAACATACCCCCGGGAATGGAAACATTACCCATTGTCGTGGAACGATGGAACGAACCCGCCTACGTCTGTGACATCGAAACCGAGGAAGAACAAACCGATCCTTGGTACCAAGCAATCATCAATTACAAAACAAACGGCGAATACCCACCAAACATTGACAAACGGGCCAAACGAGCCCTACGCCTATTATCGTCGCAATTTGTGATGGAAATGGGCAAACTGCTCAAAAAGACGCCCCAAGGTACGCTACTCTTGTGCGTCGACCACAAAAAGGGACAAGAAATCATGTCCCAAGTACACGATGGCGAGTGCGGACCACACATGAACGCACGAGCCATGTGCAAAGAAATCATAAGGATAGGATGGTACTGGACCACCATGGAAGCCGACTGCGCCAAATATGTCAAACACTGCCATAATTGCCAAATTTTTGCGAATGTACAACACATACGCCCTTCACCACTCTATACCTTAACCTCGCCATGGCCTTTCTCGACTTGGGGAATTGACGTCATTGGCAAAGTTCAACCTATGGGAGCAGGAGGACACTGCTTCATCCTCGTGGCCATCGACTATTTCACCAAATGGGTCGAAGCCGCATCATACCATAAGCTGGGCACAAAAGAAGTTGCAAAATTCATACAGAACAACATCATTTGTCGCTACAGCATACCCCACGAATTCATAAGCTATCTAGGTACACACTTCCGAGGGGAAGTCGAACCACTCCTTCTCAAATACAAGATACAACGACACAAATCATCGCCATATCGACCACAAACCAACGGCGCGGTCGAGGCAGCAAACAAAACCATCGTATCAATCCTTAAAAAGATGATCGACACCTGCCACGACTGGCCCAACAAAATCCCATTTGCATTATGGGGATATCGCACCACTATCCGCACACCCACGGGTATGACACCGTATTTCTTAACCTATGGGATGGAAGCCGTCCAACCCGTAGAAATCGAGATGCAACCCCTTCGAATTCTCATGGAAGTCGACATTCCTGAAGCCGAATGGGCACGTGAACGATACGAACAACTCATCCTATTAGAAGAAAGGCGATTACATTCACTAAGTACAGTCCGAATGTATCAATCTCGCCTACAACGCGAATACAACAAATGGGTCACGCCACGAAATATCAAAGTGGGTGACCTAGTGCTCAAATCAGTCCGAGCACCATTACCAGTCGACCCAAGAGGAAAATTCAAACCCAATTGGGCTGGACCGTACTTGGTCAAGGATATCCTTCCCCGAGGAGCCGTAAGGCTAACCGACCTTGATAGTCAGGAATTTAGTCTACCTACAAATCTTGATCAACTCAAGAAATACTACCCCTAAGCTTAGACAAATTTGCAATGTATTTCACATAAAAATAAACTCACTCTCGCATGGGTGAACTACGCTCGGTTTGATTCCACGCATTGTGGATTCGTAGGCAGCTTTGCAAAGAGCTCAACCGAATCACATGAACTACGCCGGTTTGATTCTGTAATGAAACACAGATACGTAGGCAGCTTTTCAAAGCACAACCGAACTTCTTTAAATACGTCCGAAGCTTAAAAAGGTCAAGGGCGCTGCACTCACGAAATGACACGCTCGAAACTTAAAAAGGTCGAGAGCACAATCAACAAAAAAAAAAATCTAAGTCCAAAGCTGAAAAAGGTCGAGGATTTTAAGACAAGACAAATCAAACGAACAAATCCAAAACTTAAAAAGGTCGAGGATTTAAAACAACATACGAGTGTTCAAAGCTTAAAAAGGTCGAGGACATTTCAAAACAAAACAACAAGCAACGAGACAAGACAAAAGCAAATTAATTCTATTTTTATTACTTTAATTTAGAATTTTTCACGATTTAGAAATGAGTTAGGAACAAGCCTCCTTAACCCTTTATTTGAAACTAAAAACATGTATTCGAATAAAGAAAATTTTCTAAGCAAAACAAAAGGCAAACTGTTAAGCCATCTTCGGTCGCTTCGAATTAGCCTCTTCATCTTCAAGAGGCCGATCCGCCACGATCTTCGAACTGATCACGGGAGCAGTCCTCTCAAATCCTGGGGGCTCGATCGGATCCTCGTCCTGCTCGACTGGGGGCTCCTCGATCCTTGGTCCTAGGCGATATCTAACGGTCACCCTCGGCCCAAGCCTTTCCCGCGCCGGTCTCGAAATAGAAGCATCTGAACTCGAAGTACCAAGATCACCGTAGTCCCTCTTTCCGCGCACCACCTCATGCGCCAGAGAGGGCCTTGGCCCGTTCTTCTCCCTCCTCCTCTGATTCTCCCACTCTCGAGAATCATTGGAACGATACCACCGCGTATAGAAATCCGTGACACGAGTAGACTCTATATGCACCGGAGCTGCCCAAGTGACACGATCCGACCATCCCCGGATCCAGGCATCGATCGTTTGGTTGTTTAGTACAACAACCCCTCCATCCTGAGTATCCTGCTCAGGGATGGTCTGAGCAAGCCCGATCTGCCTCTTCAAGAGAAGAGGATGAATCCACGCCTCTCGTTCAAAGCCACATAACATCAACCCATGAGCCGCATTCGCCACGGACGGCGCCGTAATCGCCGTAATCTGCCACCATGGAACATACCAACGAATGGTGCTTTCCTTCACAAACCCCCGGAAGTTGTTGAATGAACGCTCCGGAGGACCAACCCAGTCCGTCTTCCGAGACGTCGTCGCCGCCGCCTTGAAGACACCGTCAAGGGGAAGAGCAGCATAAACACTCAGCCTCTTCATGAGCCAAATATTGAGACTCCTAGCACAACCTCGGTACGAGCTCAGACGATTAGCACGACGGTCGTCCAAGCCCAATATGGTCTCCGCTAGGATCAAAGCAGAAGGATCGTACCCCCGTTCCATCTCTTCGACGACACGAGCATACCTCGCGTTCCCGAACACCATCCGACATTGACCCCGCAAAAGCATAACGATGAATCAAGCAAAAAGCAAGGGCCCTTCGCCTAGAACGGCCCGAAATGCTAGTGTCGGCCCGGTTCATGTACCGCTGACACAAAAGTAGCATGTTCACCTTACCTCCTTCAAACAAACCTACAGCATGAGCATTTGTCATCCCAAGGAAGTTCCGCAGCATCCCGTTGTAACAAAGCTCACTCCGCACCACTACCGGAGTAGTCCGCTTCGACCATCCTCCAATGGCGGCGAACTCCTCCATCAAAGGGCATACCTCTCCTCCGGGAAATCGAAACACGTGCAAGCTAGGGTCCCAGTAGTCCAAGCATGCATCCAGGAAGTCTAGCTCAACCCTCATTTGGCGAAAGCCAATAAAAACGCCCGCGCCATCATCATACACCGCCTTCTTCATCGCCGGACTTAGTGAAGAAGTCCACCTCTTCAAAAGAGCATCGAAATGCTCAACCATTTTTCTAAAAATACAAAAACTTTTGTAAATATACCTAATATATTTATAAGAGCAAAACTTGTAATAAAAGAAAAGAAGAAAAGTGATTTCGACTGGAAATTATGGCACGCACCCCTTCTCCTTATATAGGAAAAACATATCCGGAATATGGAAACACAGCGCTACCAGCCAAGCCACAAAACCGCATAGCTCTATGCGGTTTGCACCCCAAACCGCATAAGCCTATGCGGTTTAGCCCACAAACCGCATAAGCCTATGCGGTTTCAGGGGCTGGTTTTTCTCACAGTTTTCCTAATTTCGTCTTTCCTAAAACACTACACATTATCCTACGACATTCTTTTGTAGTTCAACATGCAGCAACATTATAGTTCGTTTTTAGCAAACACGACTCCCACCTCGAGTCAAAACATAACATTTTCAACATTCACTCAAGCTCATTTCAACATTTAAAATGAACTTTTGCAAAACCATTTTTTCACAAACTACTCCAACATCAAAGCATCCCACTCGGGAATCATTTTGTTTTTCAAACACTAACACGACAGGTTTACGAATAACGATCAAGTTCAAGGTACACAGACATGTAAACAAGGGTTCATACAATCCTTTTTACACAAATTCACTACGGATGACAACGACGATACTCGTCAAATTCACGTCGAATCTGAGCCGTCTCAGAACGACTCTGACACAACTGCGCCGCCTGTTCTGCCCACGCCATCCTCCACCGGTTAACTGTCCTCCACAGCTTCTTGTGCACCTCCTTGGCCACCTGCAACACATAACGACACATACACACTTTACATTTTCCTCCATTTTGCCTTAATTTCACTCAAATTAAGCCAAACTTAGGGGGAAATTTCAAAACACAACGCATTTTTCTCCATTTTGCCTTAATTTCACTCAAATTAAGTCAAACTTAGGGGGAAATTTGAAAAACAACCACAAACAGCCCGATCTTGCCTTAATTTCACTCAAATTAAGACAAACTCGAGGGGGTAACACAAAAGCACGAATCTCACTAGTTTGATCATCGCTATACTCTATACCTCGATCAAACTGGGGGCTCACACATATACGAAGACGAAGAAACATACCCTCTTCACCTTGCCGCTCCAGCTGTCCATGCCTGCGTCAGTAGTCACCGGCAAGTACGTCGGCAACGTAAAAGTACGACGGACGCCCGAGTCATCCCACTCAACGGTAGTAGGAAAGTCACCAGGCTGCTCCGCCATCTCAGGATCAAACAGATACAAAACAAATACAAAACACGCACGTCAGGGAAATTTTTCAAAATTTTTCGCAAAAATTATCCTACGCACCCTTAAAACGAAACAAACATACCTCAATTGGCCCACAAGCAAGCCGAGACCGAGCGAACTGGCCATAGTCTTCCCCAGGACAAAGAAGACTCCCCGACTCTCCTTCTCCGTACAGCGTCACACGCTATTGTGCTGAAACCCCTCGCTAAAAAAGGACTCTCGGCGGGTCCTTAGGCACTATTGGAGCCGGCCACCCTGCCTGGTAGACTAGACGCTCTCCGAGATACCAAACCGGCCCATACGGCATCGCCAAGTACAGACGCTGGGTATCCCGCAACGCAAACCGCAACCCAATGCCCTCAGGAATACCCGTGTACTGGCCCCACGGGAACGGCAAAATACAATCATTTTAAGTACACTCTATTTAAAATGGTTCAAACATAAACCTGATTAAACTCCATGAGATTCAGACACACTGAACCTCAGACGTCACGACCGGTCAAAGCGCCGCGGTTACATCGTGCCTAAAATGCATGCCGATACTCTCGCGATCGTCCCGGCATGCGCAGGCAGCAGAAAGGGGAAGTGACTGAAGATCCATGACTGCACACGCAAAAACAAGTTACAAAGACAATAAATCCGAACAAACAACACGAACAAAAACAAGATCAATAGATACCTCCATCACAAAACCAGGCGAGACTAAGGACAGTCTCGATCCCCCCTCCATGACCCGCGGTCTCACCGCGTCCATGCAAAAGCGAATGCACAAGCCCAAGGACGGTGTCACCCAGTCAAGTGTCCCAATCGCACCCCAGTCTATGTGATGCATAAGGACCGACGTCGCCGCCCGCTCACCCTTATCGCCGAAGTACACGGCGCTAATAAACCACCACAACCACAGACGAGCGTTCTGCTCGTCACTCCAATCAGAGGGGCCTCGCTCAGTCTTCCCCTCAAAATACTCCAGGATATAGCTCGTCTTAATGACATAAGGCGGCCTACCCTTATACTCAACCTCAAGACCACCGCCAATCGCGGCAGTCACCACATCGTCCACGATGGACGGCGCAAACCCAAAGCCCATATCGCGGTCACCAAACGGCAGCCCCGTCATGACCGCGTACCCAGACAAAGTAATGTCGGCCTCGAAGCCGGGCATGTGAAATGTCGTGGTAGTGTCCCAGTACCGATCAAGAAAAGCACTAACCAACATGAGGTTCGCCGTCAACCTCGACCTCGCAATCGCCCTCCAATGCTCAACCAAGGGGCCGAAGGCACAACTAAGCACTCGAGCCTGCGCTCCCTGCGAAAGCTTCTCCTCAAAAGCACACATCACAGACGAGACACCCGAGAAAGTCCTCATCAGACCCTTGGGCCAACCCATCGTCGCCCGGTAGGAAATATGCCTCTCCGGGGCCAACAAAAGGTTACTGCCGTCCCAGCCCTTGGCGAACGACCTATCCACACGCGACTTTCGCGGCCTAGAGCTACTCGCCCTAGGCACAGCCTCAGCCTCCTCAGGCTCCTCATCCATCCCAGCCTCTAACTCATCCACCGGCTGGAGGATAAGCTCATCCTCCCCAAGCTCAGGCCTAGGGTCATGCCTCCCACGACCTCTGCCCCGTGACATACCACGCCTCGTGGGTAAGTCACGAGGGTCGGCCTCCCTCTTGCTGTACGAACGCCTCATACGACTCGAACTGGGGGCTCCCTCAGTCCTCGAGCATGTACTCTTACGAGACGATTTTGACCTCGTAACACGACCAGAACCCTCTCCTGCAGCCAACACGACCAATGCATACGATTATAACACATACAAACACACAAACATGACAAACATACACATGATACACACATATACATGTACGCATGACATTATACGCTTCACAGAGCATTTTTAGGCCTAATTCATAATTAAGCCGAAAACCGTTCTCTAAATATCGAAATCCCAACTTTATGGTTTCTATACGCCATAATGGTCCCCAACAACATCCCAGTACAAGCAGTTGCATTTTGGTCACCCCGATCAAAAACCCCCAATTCGCCCTAATTACTCCGTATAACTACGACTTAAGACGACGAATTGAAAGCCTTAGCTCGACATTTTCGCAAAACTGAAACTATAGGCATGCTATACACATTATGGGCATCCTACACCGAAGTTTAATTGAAATTCCGGGTCGGAAAATCCGGGCTCGTTTTCGGGCCCGAACCCTAATTCACACGTTTTGGGCGAATACATGGTCCAAATCACAATCAATTCACACATACATGCTAGCACGGCATAATGCAACACAATGACGTCAATTTCAAGCATTCAAACGGCAAATTTCAAGCAAAACTCGGGTTTTCATTCAAAACCTGTCTTTTCAACATTTCTAGCTAAAACTAGCTAATTACAACGACAAATAGTGTAAAAGCAAGGTAAAGTGGAGCATTACCTGGTTCTACAGCAAGGCAACGCAAGAAAAACGAGTAAAATCGGTTAAGAAATCGAATTTTAGTGTTTTTAGGTGAAAGAAACCGAAAACAACAACAATGGCTAACTCACAGTGGTGTCGTGCTTTTATAAGCATTTTACTGCCAGCAGGGGAAACCGTATAGCCTTATGCGGTTTCCACCCCAAACCGCATAGGCTTATGCTGTTTGTCCCTGTGGCTTTTCTCTGGTTTTTTCTCGTTTTGGACCTACTTTTGAATTCCTAATTCATCTTGGCCCAAATGCAACTCCATGTACGTCCCATACTTGGGTTAAGGCGTCACCTACAGTCCGCCATACGCGTATATTAAGCATTTAATGTACGGTACAGAAGCAGAAGCATGAACGCTCTTCACGGGCATTTACATCATTTTCTCCTCAACAGAAGGCAATCATATGCAATTACGACTACATAGACACTCCTCGGCGAGCTCAAGCATGGACACTCTCGAGGCGCTCCTCGGCGAGTTCAAGCACTAGTACCTTACCAAAACGCATCCAAACACAAGCTCTGCAACCCTTACACATACGCTCCTACACGAGATTCGACGTGTCCATGTACACATGCACTCTTACCCAGTCATACCTTACACCCTTGCACACGCACTCTTCCACGAGACCGCACGCTACACGAGAACGTTACATTACAAGCAGCAGCACTAAGCGTACGACGACGCTAAGCATATACCACGGCATCATACGACAGCGCGACAAGCACAACGAAGGCATCCAGCAGGCCGTCAGGCCCTCATAACATGCACGGACCGTTATGTCCTTAAACAAGTACGCCCCTCCCCGTTTAACCCGGTACGAAGTCCTCGTCTCACCCATGGACACATGCTTCGTTCCGCTGACTGTATCGAGACTGTAATGGTCCGGATATGGTCGTGGAGTTTGACTAACGCTCTAGTCCGACCTCAGTCAAACTGGGGGCTCTGTGGATACCCATATCCGTACCCTCCCAAACAAAACCCTGTGATGTAACACGGACTTCTATTACGCATGCTTTAACGTTGACTTAAACGGTTCTAATAATGTCGAATTCATTTTGAGTCGTTTTGAAATGTTAAAATGATTTAGGTCGCTTCACATCGCTTTAAATAAATGTTCATTTTGTCCATTTAGAGTCTAGCCTGGTCCGCGTCCTGCTTCATTTGGCATGAGCTTCGCATTTGCACTACAATTAGCCCTTTTGCATTAACAAAGTCTAATTCAGCATTCCTAAATTCCTAAATTTAGGCCCGGTGGCTAATTCCCCCTTTTAGCCTCCTCTTACACAAAATATAGCCTCACGGATTACCTTATTTCACAAAATACTACAAAATACACCTTTTTCATTTTTCTGGGTCTCGGGCCCAAAACAGAACCCAAACCCGCCTTTGGCCCGCACTCCAAGGCCCTGCATCTCACAAAATATCCCAGAAATATCTCAGGAGTTTTCTTGACGTGCAAGTTCGAGATTATAATGTATCTTTCCAAGATATAATCAAACTGAAACTAGGAAACTAGGCCTAGAACCACACCCTCAAACCGCATAAGCTTATGCGGTTTAGGGGTCAAACCGCATAAGCCTATGCGGTTTGCCCTACAAACCGCATAGTGCTATGCGGTTCCTTGGCGTGGTTTTATCCCCGAATTTCTTAATTTCTCCGAGATTTTTAGTATATATACACCCCTATACCTGACCTCGAAACACAATTTACAACCAGAATTCACACCATACACAATTCAAAACTCTCTAAAAGCCTCAAGCACTCAAATCCTTGAGTTCAACACACCATCCCGTGTTGAATTCATCCTCCTTTTTAGTTCAAGAAGCGAAGCTCTGCCCAGATCTGAAGCGTCAGGACAAGGTAGGTACCGATCCACTTGGATCAAAGCTTTTTCTTATTTTCTATGGACTAACAAAGGGGACTACACTTTAGCGCCCCCCCCCCCCCCCCACCCCCCGGGCTTTGGAACAGAGCGCGCTTGCATTCCAAGTGTTCTTATTATTTCGGGTACACTCCATATCCGATGACACGCCAAAGTCGCATAAGCAGCAATTCTTATAAAATAAACCAATGGCCAATTGAACTTTATTTTATTTGCATGCATCTTGCACCTTCTTATTTTGCATTAAAATCCACTTAAACAATGAATTCGACCTTTAACTGAACCGTTTTCGTTAACTAGTTAAACATGCTAAACTGAGGGTTTTAATCAATCTTTTTGCATTTGCATCTGCATTCTTTTACAAACTTTATCGCACTTGTACGTAGCGATAACATTAGCTCAAATATCATCATCCATGGATTGTTCTAGGTCAGTAGAGGCTATTTTTACATAGGCTTTTCTAAAAGGTTTTCATAAATCATTAATTGAATTAATCTTTTTCTAAAGTACCATCACCCCGAATCCATTCTAGTTTCATAGCCTTAGATCTAGGGGTGTCCGCGTGCTCCAAAATCTAGGACATGTTTTTAGCTTAAGACATGATAGCAGGTTCTTAATTTCCGCGATAATTAGGTGGCGACTCCAAAACAGTTTTAAAGGTTTTTCTAAATTAGTCTTTTTAACTTAAAGCGCCCTTACGCAAGACGCCGAGTTGGGTCCCTCATCCGATCCCGGGTTCCACACTAAGTCACTAAAGTTTAATAGTTAGTAGAATTGAATTTGTGTATAAATCGATTTAGTTATAAATGAAATATAATAAACCGATAAAAATGAGTGACCGTTATAAAAATGAATTAAATCGTGTCCTACTGCCTTTGCAAATTGGACTGTTGGACTTGGACATACGGACTAAATGAATCATCCACGATACTAGTATTATAAAAATGAAAATCGCTAAAGTTAGTAAATAGACGACTAAATTTAACTAAGTCTCATTTTAAAATAAATATCGATTATCACTTTTTACAAACCGAACTTAACAACTTTGAAACTAGATTTTTAAACATAGCAACTAAGTTACGATTTTTGACTTAGAAAATATTTAGATATTTTATAAACTTAGTGACTAAGCTAAATTATGAATAGTGACCGATGAATAGTGACTGAGATGAATAGTGACCGAGATGAATAGTAACAAGTGAATAGAGATTGATGAATAGTAACCTAGATGAATAGTGTCGATGAATAGTAAATCGGGACGAAACTTGTTAAGCAAGTAACGTCCCAAATTTCAAGACGGTGAATAGTACCCGGGACGAAACTTGTTGAACAAGTAATGTCCCAAAACCTATTTTAAGGGAATTTGAGGTAACTTGTTGAACAAGTTATCTTTTCAAATCCCGAGACGTGAATAGTGAAAAATTCACGAAGCTTGTAAAACAAGTTACGTCTCAAAATTCAAAGATATTTCAAATTTCAAAATTTGAAATATTGTAAATCATTGAAAATTTACTAAGTATAGAAAATTGAAAATTAATAATTTAAATAACTAAAGTGTTTGAAAAACACTTAAATAAAATTGGACATATTAATGAACGTATCAACTTAGAAAATTAAAAGCGTTAATCATCAACAACACTTCAAATAATTAACTAACTTGTTATGTGATCATATAAAACTTACAATTCAAATTTAAACGTTTGACGACGAGACTAGGAGAGTCTAGTAACATGTGATATGAAATATCAAATAAATAATAAATCATGAGTAAGTTAAATAAAACGTCAAACGCTTGAGCCTCGGATATGAAAACGTCAACCGTGAGTGGAGTGGGGTTAAGATAGTCTTGTGCGGATACCACTATCTTGGCCTTATTGCGATTGTCATCCCGAATAGTGTGGTTTAGCCGGCAGCTTTATTGCTTAGCATCCTGCCCATGCCATTACGCCTTAAGTCGTACTGCCTAAGCCGTACAAGATAATGAATATGCCAACTCTTTTGGGTCAGGCATTAGGAAATAGTCGTTTTATTCAGAGTTAAGGTGCTCTATGAATAGCATAGCCTACTCTTAACGTGAATACTCATATATGCATATTAGACTAGGGTTGATCCTCTTATTTCGCTAATGTTACCAGGGCCACCGCGACCTTATTGCTGTGTCATCTCGCGGTTTTGTCTCCTTGCCGTGTTTCGTCTTTATTGGACGCGACACTTGCATTCGTTCTTACCACATGTACAGATCACTTGACGAGATTGTATCTGAAGTTCGAATCATTTCGAACACTAGAAGATGAGATGCAAGTACTATAGTATTCGGCGTGGTTTACGAGTCGAGTAAGTCGCTGCACTATGGTAGTGAGATGCAAGCGACTAGAGTACAATGGCCTACTCAGTGGTCAGGCTCGTAAGCAGTATGTGTTGTGTGTTGTTTGATTAAATGAGAATGAGTGCGTACCATCTTTGAAAAACTAAAGACCACAACTTTCTTAAGTGAATCGAGTCTGCATGATGTGAATGATACGATATGTATGTTTGTTTGCGATCTGATATCGTTTTGTAATCCTGCTGAAATGCTGTGACACTATTGCTATGATATTATATGTTATTTGCTTTTATAACTGAATATCATGCTTATATGATTTATCGCTTTAAACCGCATGCTTATTATGACTTATATGTCTTTATATGCTATATGTAATAAGCATGTTTATGTTTTTATCTTAATGTTGTAGTTATAAAGCGATAGTAATAAACCAAAGTAATTGAAATCGAGGGTAAGTATGAGCCTAGCTAGTCACTGTCCGCTCAGCGGGCACCCCGCATCAGTTTATTGTGCAGGATGATCGTGGACCGGATGCTGGTTTTTGGACGGGGTCATGCGACGTTTTATGCTTTATTTTTAGTTGTTTACGAGAGATTGTAATATATAACCTATACTCTTTTTATTTCCGTACTTAGAGTTGTTTTATTCAACTCTTGAACGATGTTTGAAACATTTGGGTTTTTACGTATAATTAATGACGCTGGTTTAAGACTTAATTAATTTCCGCCTTAGTATTTAAAGTCGAATAAAACCAGGTTGTTACAACGGTAGCAACTTTGTCGAATGGGATTCGACGATGAGGGGCGCCGCTCAATCCGACAATGTGCTCAAACACCTTACCGATCCACCACCCGCCGAACCCACTTCTCGATCCGGGGCGGCACCAGCCGCCTACGATGAGCTTGTCAAAGTGGACAATGACGTGAAAAACATCTTGATTTGGTCCATGGCACCCGCTCTCAAACTTCGGTTTGTCACTCAAAAAAGTGCATATGAGATATTCACTAGAGTGACAACCATGTTCTCCGAAGCACCGCAAATAAGGCTTTATGAAGCCGCGGTGCGGTTTTTCGATGCAAAGCTTGAGAGAAACCAAAAAGTTGGTCCTCATGTGCTCAAAATGGTTGAGTACATAGACACTCTTGAGCGTCAAGAGTGTGCTATACCCAAGGCTCTTGCGATCAACCGCATTCTTCATTCTCTTCCAAGCAAGTTTGCTCATTTTCGAGTAAACTATAACATGAACAACATGGATAAGAGTTACCATGAACTTCATGCACTCTTGGTCCAAGCCGAGAGGGATATGGAAGTGAATGAGATGGAGAAGAAAGATGTTCTCTCCCTGAAAATGAAGAACATGAATCTAGGAGTCAAGAAGGGGAAGGTGGCCAAGAAAGCACCATCCAACAAAGGCAAGGGAAAGTGGAAGGCTATTGTGGAAGGTGTTCCACACAAGCCTAAGCCCAAGATCAACAAGGGTAGACCTCTTAATGACACTTGCAAATTTTGCAATGAAGTGGGTCCATTAAACATCACCGCTAGAGGAGGATATCATTACTTCATTACTTTTACCGATGACTTAAGTAGATATGGTTATGTCTACTTGATAAGGCATAAAAGTGATGCTTTTGAGAAATTTAAAGAATTTCAAAATGAGGTTGAGAACCAATTGGATAAAAAGATAAAAGCACTACGATCGGATCGTGGTGGCGAATATCTAAGTAATGAGTTTGATTCACATCTAAAGAATTGTGGTATAATATCACAATGGACTCCTCCGGGCACACCACAGTTGAATGGTGTTTCAGAAAGGAGAAATCGAACTTTGCTAGACATGGTTCGGTCTATGATGAGTCCAAGTGAGCTTCCTGGATCGTTTTGGGGCTTTGCGCTATTATCTGCTGTTTTCTCACTAAATCGAAGTCCGACTAAAGCAGCCAAAAAGACTCCATATGAGATATGGACGGAAAAGGTTCCCTATTTATCATTCATGAGAATTTGGGGATGTGAGGCATTCGTTAAGAATAAAACTAACAATAAACTCGCACCAAGGTCTGACAAATGTCTTTTTGTAGGTTATCCTAAGGAAAGCTGTGGTTATTACTTCTACAACCCTCACGAGAACAAAGTGTTGTGGCTCGTGATGCTGTTTTTCTAGAAAATGAATATATTTCTAAAAAGCAGAGTGGAAGAAAATTTGAACATGATGAAGTTCAACAGCCACAAACCGATGCAGAAAATGAGGAAACCGTTCCCTCGTCTTCTGACACGGTTGTAATCCCTAGGAGGTCAAGAAGAATTAGTCATCAACCTGACCGTTACCTCGGTAACATCGAGGAGGAGGGTGATTTGTTGTTATTCGAAAGCAACGAACCCTCAACCTACAAGGCGGCTATTAGTAGTCCCAACTCCGAACAATGGCTTGAGGCCATGAAATCCGAAATGGATTCTATGTACGAGAACCAAGTATGGGACTTGGTGGATTTACCTGAAGGAGTGAGACCCCTTCAGTGTAAATGGATTTTTAAAATCAAACTCGGCATAGATAAACATATAGATGTTTACAAAGCTAGATTGGTGGCAAAGGGCTTTTCACAAGTCCAAGGTATTCATTATGATGAAACCTTTGCACCGGTTGCAATGCTTCGATCCATAAGGATAATCTTAGCGGTCGCCGCATTTCGACTATGAAATATGGAAAATGGATGTAAAAACCGCCTTCTTGAATGAGATTCTAGAAGAGGAAGTGTATATGACACAACCTGAAGGTTTTGTAGATACATCCAACCCTAAGAAAGTATGCAAGCTGAAGAGATCCATTTATGTTCTTAAGCAAGCATCAAGGAGTTGGAATCATATATTCGATCATGTTATCAAACAAAATGGATTCACTCGAAGTACCGAGGAACCTTGTTTATACATGAAGTTTAGTGGGAGAAAGGTTACCTTCCTTGTTTTGTATGTGGATGACATACTGCTAATTGGAAATGATGTTCCAAGTCTGAATTCAGTAAAGGTGGAAATGGAAAACCATTTCCAAATGAAGGACTTAGGAGAGGCACAACGCATCTTGGGTATCCGGATCTATAGAGATAGATCTAAAAGGATACTAGCATTAAGTCAAGAAACTTATATCGATAAGATTCTTGATAGGTTCAATTTGAAAGACTCCAAGAGAGGCTTTCTTCCGATGAGTGTATGTAACACCCCGACTTTTCCGAATATTAATTATTCGTCTCAATAATATTCGTTATTCATTTCTCTTGATTTTCTCATTTTTGGCTCGAGAAAGTCGGGTCACTTGTCGCGTGGTTTAAGCTAGACTGTAGTCCGGACTTAAAAACGGTGTAATTTCCTTAAAAACGGTGTAATTTCTTCATACGGACTCCAATTCAGGTGATTCAAAAGGCTAAATTGCGTATTTTTTCGACGCCGTCGCAACTGCCAAACTTTCAGGAGTCAGAACGGGCTGCTCCACCCTGGGAGCGAGCCGCACCCTCTACTCGGGTTTGGGTTTTAGGGCTTTCTCGGGTTTGCTTCTTACTCAAGACATTATATTTCATCCCCTCTTAACCCTAGCTCCCAGAAGATCAGCTTTGCATCTCCCACATCTCAACCCTCATCTCACATCATAATTCTCCCTCAAACTCTCTCAAGATCTTATCAAAACTCCATTGTTATTCATCCTTTTCCTCATCTTTTGAGCCCTAATCTTTCCTTAGTCGATTCCCGTGGTATAGCATCCCTTTTAGCTCTTTTTATTTTTCAGATCTTGTTTTATTTTATGTGTATTTATGTTGTGTGCCTATTGTTTATGTGATTTGGCTTGAATACTCAAAGGAGATCTAGAAGAAGGAGACACCATCCTTGTAGAAGAAGAGGAAGAATAGCAAGGCTTGGACATTACTAAGGTAACTAGGTGTAGCCCTAGTGATATTTTGACATGTATGAGGCCCTAGATGTTGTCCAGGATGTTTTGAATGATTGTATGATGATAAAGTTGCATGCTTTGGTTGTTTGGTTGTGCCCTAATCATTATACTTGAACTTGGGAGTCGGCCTCATACTTGTGTGAGTCTAGAAACATGTTTAGGCTTGTTTGATCACATAGTATTGTCGAGTATGTTGTTAAAATGAATGAAGATGCTATCTTGAGTTGTTGAATGGCTTGGTTATGAGTTTATGATTATCACTTGACTATTACTCCGTATATTACTATATTTAAGATATTAAGTAGTACATGTATGAGTATGCTATTGAATTGTGAATGGTTTGTCATGGCTTGGTGTTGTTAGAGGTTGGATTTTGGTTTGATTTGATCTTGACTTTGTATTGATTTGATTGAGCTTGAGTTGAGTGTGCGTACGTGCCTTTGTTAGAAACGCGTCGTGAGGAGATACGACGTCCATTGTAGGACGGATGCCGCCCTTAGGGGTTCCCATCCGCTTTTGTCACGGATAGGGACTATGGTTTGACTATATGTCGACACCGTTTTTGTCGCGGTGACACCGTCTTTGTTCGCGGTGGGTTTGGCCAAATTTAGACTGTTTGAGGAACTTTTGTCGTTCCGCCATAGGGTTGGGACTTTTGTCGTTCCGGGGTGATTCTTGTTGCTTCACCCAGTCCTCCGTGCTTACTCTTGCATTGGTTTGATTAATGATTGGATTGACTATTGATTGTTTGACTTGAGGTTGTTATATTAATGCTACTGTTTGTGTTTGAGCAAGCTGTTGTCGTTGCATTTGTTGTTGTACTTTGAACATAGGCCGTATGCTAGGTAAGGTACTTTTTGAATTGTCAGTTGTGTTTTATATGTTGAAATATGACTGGGAGCACCTAGTTACTCCCCACTGATTGTGGCTGTTACTTTCTGTTGTGGCAGGTTTGTGCGGGGACGGGTTTGTGTGAGAAGCCGTGAGGATTGTTGACCCCGTAGCTAGCTTTGAGGAGAACTTTGATAGACTTTGGATTTAGACTTGTTATTATTTATTATTTTCATAGTTATGTCTTTTGGAGTTGGATTGTAAGGGGTATTTATTCCCTATTTTTTAGGCTCAAAGTCTACTTTCTTTTGTCATTTGTTTGAGTAGGGAGTAATGACTCGGATTCACGGTGTTTCCGCCACCGTGGCTTTCATTTCATTTTCATTTTCTTACTAAAACCTTTTTAAAACGTATTTTATTTTATTTGGAAAATCCGGGTTGTTACAGTTGGTATCAGAGCGAATACGCTCTCAACTCTCTTAGGTGAGTTAGTAGGATTGACCTAGAACACCGAGTGAGAGTGTGGGGTAGACACTATAGGGGGTTTGCGTCGTTTATGTATGCGTTTGAGTAGTTTGCTGAAGTGGCATACTTAGCAAAATGCCGCTATCACCTATGCTTTTGTGTTGCAGATAACCTAAAACGGAGGAGGAGCCAACAACGACTTGCAACGCATCCGCCGACTCAAGGACGCTATAGTGATATTGGTGCCTCTGTGTCATTCATTTCCGCTTCATTGATCGATCAAACTCAACTTACTTCCTTTATTTCTATATATATTCTCTTATTACTCTTCCACGAGAGAACACTGTTCCAAGTTCATTCCTATTCTTATGTGTCCCTACTTCTTTTGGGGAGATCCGTCCCTAGCTGCTTATCTTGTGAGTACTAGTTGTCCGAGTGTGCACTTGTCTTGGGGGTATGTGTGGTTTGGTGGAGTTGACATAGGCTAGGAGAGCTACCCTTTCGTTAATGGGGTGAGTGGAGTTGGTCATTCTTGGAATAGCAATTGTAGGAGGTATGTCTTTTTCTCATTCGTCTTGGTATTCTTTCGTTCTCAAGTTTCGAGGACGAAACTTCTTTTTAGGTGGTGAGATTGTAACACCCCGACTTTTCCGAATATTAATTATTCGTCTCAATAATATTCGTTATTCATTTCTCTTGATTTTCTCATTTTTGGCTCGAGAAAGTCGGGTCACTTGTCGCGTGGTTTAAGCTAGACTGTAGTCAGGACTTAATAACGGTGTAATTTCCTCAAAAACGGTGTAATTTCCTCATACGGACTCCGATTCAGGTGATTCAAAAGGCTAAATTGCGTATTTTTCCGACGCCGTCGCAACTGCCAAACTTTCAGGAGTCAGAACGGGCCGCTCCACCCTGGGAGCGAGCCGCACCCTCTACTCGGGTTTGGGTTTTAGGGCTTTCTCGGGTTTGCTTCTTGCTCAAGACATTATATTTCATCCCCTCTTAACCCTAGCTCCCAAAAGATCAGCTTTGCATCTCCCACATCTCACATCATAATTCTCCCTCAAACTCTCTCAAGATCTTATCAAAACTCCATTGTTATTCATCCTTTTCCTCATCTTTTGAGCCCTAATCTTTCCTTAGTCGATTCCCGTGGTATAGCATCCATTTTAGCTCTTTTTACTTTTCTGATCTTGTTTTATTTTATGTGTATTTATGTTGTGTGCCTATTGTTTGTGTGATTTGGCTTCAATACTCAAAGGAGAAGGAGATCTAGAAGAAGGAGACACCATCCTTGTAGAAGAAGAGGAAGAATAGCAAGGCTTGGACATTACTAAGGTAACTAGGTGTAGCCCTAGTGATATTTTGACATGTATGAGGCCCTAGATGTTGTCCAGGATGTTTTGAATGATTGTATGATGATAAAGTTGCATGCTTTGGTTGTTTGGTTGTGCCCTAATCATTATACTTGAACTTGGGAGTCGGCCTCATACTTGTGTGAGCCTAGAAACATGTTTAGGCTTGTTTAATCACATAGTATTGTTGAGTATGTTGTTAAAATGAATGAAGATGCTATCTTGAGTTGTTGAATGGCTTGGTTATGAGTTTATGATTATCACTTGACTATTACTCCGTATATTACTATATTTAAGATATTGAGTAGTGCATGTATGAGTATGCTATTGAATTATGAATGGTTTGTCATGGCTTGGTGTTGTTAGAGGTTGGATTTTGGTTTGATTTGATCTTGACTTTGTATTGATTTGATTGAGCTTGAGTTGAGTGTGCGTACGTGCACTGTTGGGCACGTGCGTGAGGAGATACGACGTCCATTGTAGGACGGATGCCGCCCTTAGGGGTTCCCATCCGCTTTTGTCACGGATAGGGACTATGGTTTGATTATATGTCGACACCGTTTTTGTCGCGGTGACACCGTCTTTGTTCGCGGTGGGTTTGGCCAAATCTAGACTGTTTGAGGAACTTTTGTCGTTCCGCCATAGGGTTGGGACTTTTGTCGTTCCGGGGTGATTCTTGTTGCTTCACCCAGTCCTCCGTGCTTACTCTTGCATTGGTTTGATTAATGATTGGATTGACTATTGATTGTTTGACTTGAGGTTGTTATATTAATGCTACTGTTTGTGTTTGAGCAAGCTATTGTCGTTGCATTTGTTGTTGTACTTTGAACATAGGCCGTAGGCCAGGTAAGGTACTTGTTGAATTGTCAGTTGTGTTTTATATTTTGAAATATGACTGGGGAGCACCTAGTTACTCCCCACTGATTGTGGCTGTTACTTTCTTTTGTGGCAGGTTTGTGCGGGGACGGGTTTGTGTGAGAAGCCGTGAGGATTGTTGACCCCGTAGCTAGCTTTGAGGAGAACTTTGATAGACTTTGGATTTAGACTTGTTGTTATTTATTATTTTCATAGTTATGTCTTTTGGAGTTGGATTGTAAGGGGTATTTATTCCCTATTTGTTTGGCTCAAGGTCTACTGTCTTTTGTTACTTGTTTGAGTAGGGAGTAATGACTCGGATTCACGGTGTTTCCGCCACCGTGGCTTTCATTTTATTTTCATTTTCTTTCTAAAACCTTTTTAAAACGTATTTTATTTTATTTGGAAAATCCGGGTTGTTACAGTGTAGGAATAACGTTGAAGAAATCTCAATGTCCTACGACTCCTGCGGAAATTGAACGCATGAAATTGATCCCTTATGCTTCCGCTGTAGGATCAATCATGTATGCTATGATGTGCACTCGACTTGATTTCGCTTTCGCCTTGAGCATGACGAGCCGGTATCAAGCCAATCCCGGTGAGAGTCACTGGATAGCTGTAAAGAACATCGTTAAGTACTTGAGAAGAACTAAGAATTCGTTTCTAGTGTTTGGAGGAGAACTTGAGCTGCGTGTAAAGGGTTACACGGATGCATGTTTCCAAACCGATGGGGATGATTTGAAATCCCAATCCGGGTATGTCTTTATGTTGAATGGAGGAGCTGTTTGTTGGAAGAGCTTCAAATTGAGTGTCACTGCGGATTCTACAACGGAAGCTGAATATTTGGCAGCATCTGAAGCTGCTAAAGAAGCTGTGTGGATTCGGCAATTCTTGGATGGACTAAAAGTAGTCCCTAGTGCCGTGGATCCGATCACTATTTATTGTGATGATAGTGGGGCTATTTTCCAAGCAAAGGAGCCCAAGTCTAGTACACAAGTCTAGACACGTTTTGAGGAAATACCACGTTATTAGAGATAATGTGGAGAGGAAGGAAATAGATCTTTGTAAGGTTGGGACAGACGATAATGTCGCCGATCCTTTAACCAAGCCCCTTTCGAGTGCTAAGCATGACACGCACACCGCCTCCATGGGGTTGCGGCGTATGCTAGATTTTCTTTAGTTTCGGGATATGTAATTGAATGATGTTCCTGTTACATATATGAAAATAACATTCATTGTTTAATCTTAAGTCATTTTGAATGCATACTTTGTTTATCCGAATAATTGTGTGACAACTTTGATCGTATTCAAGTGAACGGCATAAACTAAGTATTTGGTCCCTAGTCTCTCAAAAGAGGTGACGTCTCGAAGAGACTAGATTGCAAGTCGATCGATGGTGGGTTCAACACCATGGAGTCATAGTGATGACTGGTCGTTTGCATAGACAGACTGTGAGACACTCTGTCGGACTGTGACGCTTATAGAATTCCTTTTCAATGAGATTGAAACCTAGTCGTGGTGTGAATTTCTATAGTATTCCTTTGAGTCGATTCTTTGACTGGAAACTGATTGTCTGAGTCGGTGCAGTTTCCGAGTGACTTTCATTTTTGTCCTAAGCCATGCCGTGAAAGGGGGTTATAAGGGCATCTTTGGGGTCATGGTGATCTGCATCATACAGTACAATCGAATGGAAGGGAAATGTCCACCCTCGTCAGGGTATAACATCTTTGGGCCACTCGAGGAGAAGTCGCTGAAAATGCGTGGCCATGCTCGGTAAGAATCAACGGTAGATTCTCAGGTCAGACAGCTACTCTCCATATCGAGGAAACCACTCATATATATCTTTTGAGTGCAAGTACGACTTGTAAGACACCTTGCATTGAGTGGGAGATGTGAAATGGACATGAGAATTGGTAATGCACAACTTGTCTCGGACAAGTGGGAGATCGTTGGAGTAAGTGTCCTCCACATATAGTGCGATTACTTAATAAATCTCAATTAAGGAATACATGGGGATAATCCTGTATTATTGTCAATTGATTAACGTAAATCAATAACGGTTGGCTGACTAGAGTTTGACGTTATTGTCGTGATACGGCGGTAATCAATTGATCCCTTTAAGTCACACCTATAGGAACGTACTCCAAAATTATTGAGCTAATTAATTGTATGAGATACGATTAGATTAGTAACTTGATAAATCGACTAACGGTTAGTCAGTGAATTAATTTAGAGAGAAATCGGGTTGTGAACTCGGGTGATTGAATTTTATATCGATAAAATTATTAGAGGAGAAGGGAGTTAGTGATTAACTGTTAATTCACTAATCATGTATATTTTACTAATGAGATTAGTAAAAGTACAATTTTAATATATGTGCAAGTGTACATGTATATTAAAGAAGAGTTTATTTAATTTATTCTTTATCATATTAGATGATTAAGGGATAAATTATAAGTATTTGTGGGACAAATATCGAAAACAAATAAGACCCATTTTTGGGCCCTATGGACCGTCCAAATGGGGTGAGAAAAAGGAAGATTCCTTTTCTTGTCTTATTAGCTTTGTTTCTTGTTATTTGTTGCATGAAACATAATCATTTCTTTGCATGTAATTGTTCTACACAATGCAAAACTCTTTCTCTCCTCTCTTCTCCCCATGAGGCCAGCCCCCTCTATAGTGTGTCTAACACACTATCTTTTCTCTTCTGCTTATAAGAGAAGGTGCATAGAAAGAGAATTATATGTTATTTTGTTTTACTTCTTCTCTCTCAAAATTCTCTATAATATTATAAGTAACTAGTACTTATATTTTCATAAATATTACTAGTGTAGTAATAATATTATTCACATATTATCAAGTGTTTATTAGTGATTTCTAGATCAAAATCTCTAATAAATTTGGTGTAGTTCTTGGGTGCAACAAGAAGGAGGTTTCCTCTTTTGGAAACTAGGGTTTGGAGGATCATCCTACTTACTAGCTCAAGAAACAAAATAAGAAAGGAGTTCTTATTTTGTGCCCTTTTTATTCCTTAGAGAAGGTATAAATTTCTATAAACTTGTTATGTAACAAAGTATGTTTGTAACTACATAGATGTTGCTCATCAAATTAGAGTAACTTGATTTACACTAATATTTGATTAGTGAAGGGTATGAGAACCCTACAATAATCAGGTTTGAATAAAACTAAACTAATAGCAATAAAAAAGTGTAAAGATATAGGATGGAAAGATTAGGGCGTCGGGTTCAATGTGATATCAATTCAGGAACTCAACTCAATAAGAAATTACAATCAATTGAAGCTATGCAAGTGACTAGGTTTAAGAATACGCTCTCTCGAGTCAATATTAACCTTAAGCAGATTTAGCGGGCTCTCGCAACTTACTAAACCTAACTCATCAAATACGCGTAAGTCTAGTTTCAATTAGGCTTTCGATCTTAAATTAAAACTACCAACATTCAATTCAATTTAGGCGTCCCTAAGTTCAACTGATAATATAAACACGTAGGAAGAAATCAACTTGCACAAATTCAATCAATTAAGCAGTTAAAACATGTTCCTGAACTAAGTTCACAAATCGCCCTAAACCCTAGTATGAAATTAGCTACTCATGATAAAGGAATAAACAAAACAATAATAATAATAATAATAATAATAATAATGCATGATGATTAAAATAAAAGCAATAGAAATTAGGGTTATTTCATGAGAATAATCCAAACTATGTCTACCCTTCTCAATTTAATACAAACTAGTGTTTAACTCATATTAATCCAAACAATTACACCATTTAACTTAAATTGAACTGATCCCAAAAGTGACCTGTTATTCCCGGTTTTCCAACAAGTGATAAATGGGACCACTCTCTTTCAGACTTTTTTGTTTTTATTTTTTTTCTATTTCTTCATGTCTTCTCCCTTTTCATTTGTTCATTTCTTACCTCACCACCGATACCAGTCACATCACCGCTTCATCACGGTTCCCCCCAAACTCCACCTCTTCCGTTGCCTCGCCGGAGTTCATGCTTCGACCCCTGTTATACCGGCACCACCATCGCTTCCCTCGTTTTTGACCCTCGCCGCCTTCAACAACTCCTTCAACATCCCTCCATCAGCCATTTTCGAGCTCCCTCGACCCTATCTCCCTCCTATTGGCAAATCTGAACCGCCACCATCACAGAATCACAGCCATCTTTCTGCCGACCACCTTGTCCACCGCCACCATCACAGAGCATCTTTATGCCGACCATATCGTCAACTCCCGACCATCACGTCGTTCACTTGTGGCTGTGGTCATTCACTTGTGACCGCTGCGACTTCATCCTCATCTTTCTGCCCTCCAAAGCCTCACTACTACAAATATGAGCAACCTCAACGGCAAAGAAACAACACCAATTATGGTTTTGCGTTGTTAATAGTATTGAAAACAACGAACCATAAATATCCGTTGTTAAAAGTAAGGGGCGCCAAATCAAACTCCTCATAAAAAACAACGCATTTTTTAAAAAAATAACGGTTTTAAGAAATATAACGGTTTTTGATGAAAACCCGTTACTTTAAATTTTATAAGAACAACGGTTTTTATAACAATACCCGTTATATATATTTAATATATACAACGGTTTTCTTAGGATTGTTTGTAACGGTTTGTTTACGAAACCGTTATATAAAGTTTTTATAACGGTTTATAAAAAACCGTTGTTTAACACTATATACAACGGGTTTTTGAATAAACTGTTATGAAAACAATTATTTATAACACTTTTTGTTGAAACCGTTGTTTAAAATGTTTTATATAACGGTTTTGTCTAAAAACCGTTATTTTAGGTTTGTTATTTTAAAACCCTGAAATTACTTTGCAGTTCATTCTAGCGTTTTATTTTTTTTCTCAAATTAAACTTCATCTCTTTCGTTGGTGTATTTGCAGTTCTAGCGTTTTGTTATTACAAATTCTACTCAAATTTTTCGTATTTGTTCGAGGGTGGCTTAAATTTTCGATCAAACTTCAACTTTCAGAAAAGGTACGTGATATACGTTGTTGTTGTTTTTGTTGTTGTTGTTGTTCGTTGTAGTTGTTGTTGTGGTTGAACTTGGATGATCGAATCATATGTGTGTATGTGTGTAGGTATATATTATTATGGCTCCAACTTGGATGATCGAATCAAGTAAGGGTGATCCAGTGTATAATGCCGGTTTAGCTGAATTTTACGATTTCGTTGCGACCCATATGAAAGGTAATTTAAATAAGATTCCGTGTCCTTGTGAGAGGTGTGTTAATTTTATGTATATGAGTTTTCCTGAGGTTCAAATTCACTTAGAGAAGTATAAATTTAGTAGTATTTACACACGTTGGATTTTTCACGGAGAATCATTATTAGAGGGAGACGAGGGTGGTAATAATGACACCGACGCGATGAAGATGATGAATTTGTTGATGGTGATGATGTGGAAGTATCATATGGTAATACACCTGATGATATTGGGGTTGACATAAATGATGACGCTATTAGTTCACCTGATGATGATGCATTATTTGAGGACTTTGAAGATATATTAATAGGTGATGCAACAACTAATTCAGATGCCCAGAATGAACTAGTCAGAAAGTTGCTTGATTCTGAAACGCCTTTGTATCCTGGTTGCAAGAAGTATTCAAAGTTGTCGGTTGTAAAGTTGTACAATTTGAAGGGGCGAATAATTTGGGCGATAAGGGATTTGGTGATCTACTCAATTGCTTCTTGACATGTTTCTGAAGGTAATGTCTTACCTAGTAGGACATATGACGCCAAAAACTAATTAGAGAGACAGGAATGAAATACGAGAAAATACATGCATGTTGTAATGATCGCATATTGTATCGAAAACAATATGAGCACTTAACGTATTGTCAGAAATGTAATGAATGGCGTTATAAAGCCAAAGAAGGGATTCCATGAAGCTTATGTGGTATTTTTCACCCCTTCCAAGATTTACTCGAATCTATGCGAATGAAGAAGATGCTAAGATGATGTTGTGGCATATCGCTGGTAGAATCAACGATGGAAAGTTAAGACATCCGGCAGACGGTATGCAATGGTAGTCTTTCGACGAGATGTATCCAGATTTTGCCAAAGGACCTAGAAACTTACGCCTTGCTCTTTCAACAGATGGTATGAACCCTCATGGAAATATGAGTAGCCAACACAAAGACATGGCGATGGTGTTAGCTATTTATAATTTACCCCGTCATTTGCATGAAGCGTAAATATCTGTTGTTGGCATCTATAATTTCTGGTCCTAAACAACCTGGAAACGATATAGATGTTTACTTGGAACCCCTTCTCGATGATTTGAAGCTTTTGTGGGATAAGGGGATACAGGTGTTTGATGCTTTTAGGAAAGAAACGTTCAATTTGAGGGCAATGTTGTTGTGTACTATTACTGATTTCCCTGCTTATGGTGATCTATCTGGACATACTGTGCATGGGGCAGAGGCTTGCCCGTTATGTGGTGAGGACCTAGAATCAGAGTATTTGAAATGTTCTCGTAAGCATGCTTACCAAGGGTATCGCAGGTTCCTACCCCCTGACCATCGTTATCGTAGGCAACAAAAGGCGTTTAATGGAAAATCCGAGCACCGTCAACCTCCTAAGATTTTGAGTGGACATGAAGTTCTTGAGAAAGTCAGTAAAATCGAGATGACATTCGGAAAGAAGGCGGGTTCTAAGTTGGCAACTCGTGGGTATAAGAAAAAGTCAATATTTTTCGCGAAACTTCCGTATTGGTGCGACCTTCCGGTGAGGCATTGTCTAGATTTCATGCACATTGAGAAGAATGTTTGTGATAACATCACGAATACTCTTTTAAATGTTCCGGGTAAGTCGAAAGACAACAAAGCAGCTAGGGATGATATGGTTGAGATGGGTATTAGACTTGAGTTAGCAGCAAAAAAGAAGGGAGCACGTACTTACTTGCCCCCAGCAGCTCATACACTTTCAAAACAAGAGAAAATTCAATTTTTAGAGTGCTTGCGGGGAATTAAGGTGCCAGAGTGTAGATACCCGTATCTGTCGATATGAAAATTTATAGAAAACCCGACAAACACCCAATGATGATAGGACAACATGTATTTCGTGTCATTTATTTGAGTTCATTTTACGATGTAAGCCGGACGCTGTCGACAAAATGCTTTTTTTTTTAATTTAAATGATATTTAAATTACTGTTTTGCAAAGGTAAATTTATTTCTGTCCAAATTTATTTGCCTCAAGTATTTTATTGAAAATAAAATATTTCGATTTGAAAAATCATTTCTAAGTAACTCGATTTGAAAAATCGCTTTTACAAATTTTATATTTGAAAAGTCATTTCTCGTGTCTTTAAGCCGTTTTATTAAATCGTTTTCGATGATTTCGTTTTCTTAAAAGCAAGTTTAAAGCTCGTTTTGAGCTCGATTTAAAGAGCGATTTTGAGCCCGTTTCAACACGAACTTCGAGGCCACTTTCACCCACACTCTCCCTCACATACCCGAGCCTAAACCAGCCTAAAACCATGACCTATACCCACCATAACCAGCCAAAACGTGGCCAAAGACGGAGCTGATCCGCAACAGCTCATAAGCCCAAAAAACGACCCAAAACCTGACTCCTTTTCTACCCAGCCATGCTCCTTCCCTACCTGACCAAACACGACTATAATCAGCCCAAATAGTTCACAGAAAGACGGTCCCAAACCCCCATCCCGTGCCCTGTTTTGGGACAGCCCAAATTCGGACCAAGACCCGACTTTTTGGCCATCAAACTCGTGCCCATGAACAAGAGCCCAGACCTGACCTTCATGACCCATTTACCTTGGCTTAACCCACAAGAAATACCACTCAAAAACCCTACCAAGTAGGTCGTAGATAGCAGCTCTCGAAGAGAAGGAAGAGCTGCTCTTTTCCTTCAAAAAACCCTACCTTTTGTCCCTATATATACACACTAACCACAAGCCTTCATTACACACGAAATATACAGCATACATACTCCACATCAAGTCATAAAAAGCCCCCAGAAAAACCCTCAAAGAAGCCGAGATAGCTGCTAAAAAAACAGAGCAGAATTTTTCTGTTTTCATTCAGCCGTCCTCTGATTTACCTCGTTTTTCGTGTTGAAAACACCATAGTCTCTCTGATTTCTTTACATAATCTTAAAGTTCACTTTGTCACGATTCCAAAACATCTTTCGGTTCGAAATTTCGTTGAGAAACGAAGAAGTTACAAGCTTTTGAAAATCGCTGTCAGTATTGGTTCAAAGTTACGGTTTTTGCAATTGTTTCGTCGACGACGGCCCCTCGGGATGAAATCTTACAATCGATTACGACTCGGATACTTGGTCAACGATACATGTAAGTTGAGGGTGCAAAAATACTCTTTTATTTTGTTAAATTATCGTTTTTTTATTGTTTTTATAGCTCTCTGTCGCTTTTTATTACTTTCTGTCGCTCTGTTGTTTATCGTTGTAATTGTTGTTTTCATCGTTTGTTTTAGTTCCATATTTTTAGTATGATTTCGATGTGTGTATAGATTTGTCGTGCCCTTTTTGTTCACTTAGTATGTGTGTTCAAACATCCCTGCGTAATATGATTCCTCGTTAGTTTAATTTGCTCATTAGCTTGTTGTGTGACTACATCTTCATTCATGCTTAGCTACGATAGTTGTCTGAAATCTGACCTTTCACGTTTTTTCTCAGTTTTGTAACTCATGTGTAGGTTAGATTAGTTTTCATGATTTCATTTCGTCGTTTAGCGTCATGTAGCGATTAGTTTAGATTAATTATGTAAAGTAGTACCGCTGCGTTTATGTTAGATTAATTCATACTTTATGTTAGATTAATTCATGCTAATGGATTCTTTGAGTCTTAAATTAAATGGTGTAGTGTTATTTAACGTGTAAGCTTGTGTAGTTTGGTCTCATGTACGTTTGTCTTCATTCATGTGTGTATTGGTTATTTCTTCATACTCGCGTGTGGTTTTCGATTATCTAAGTTAGTTGTTCATGTGTGTTCATACTCGTTCATCACGGTTTGGATATGTCTGCGTTTTTTTATTTAGTGGAATTTGATTTGTATGCTTATTAGTTGGTTCTTTGGGTGCATCTGTGTCGTGTATGTATGTTAGTAGTTGGCATGTTTACTTGTGTTAGTAGTTGTCTTTAATTGATTAATAGTTGACATGTTCATCTGTGTTTGTTTGTCACCATTTGTGCTTGTCACCATTTGCTAGTCCTTCATGCTTGGTCACGTGCCTTAGTCATATTCGATTATTATTTTTTATTCGTCTGCCGCTAACGTTTGTTAATCTATCTTATGCTGTCGGTGAGTATTTCTGCTTCTTTCCTTTGTTTGCTAGAATAGTGAATGAACCCATGTTAAATAACTTCGACGAAATTATGTGTGCATTAAAACGACATAGAAAGAATGTATTTTATTTAGGATTAAGCTTGTTTGTTTGCATATCGCATGAGTACTCATAATAGCCATGGTTTTACTTAGTAGAGACCGTCTTTATGACGGGCGGGGTTAGGCGTTAAATTAATGAAATTCTTTTAAACTTCCTAACACGTAAACTCACACGAACTCATTTTCTCTAAAATTGGTTTCTAAATTCCACCTAAAAATTTAGTGGCGACTCTTTTCAAATGAACATGTTTTTGAAATAAAACATCGCGTGGATCAAAATCCCTTGTCCACAATTTGGCGACTCCGCTGGGGACAGTGAAACTTGAAAAGTAAAATGATGGCTATTTAGAGTACCCTTTCTTTTTTATGTTATTTATGCATCATCTTTGTTAGGATTGAACCATTTCTCCCTTTGGGTCGACCTCAAAGTAGGAAATGACGCGTTCACTGTGTGCGGTTTAAATACCAAGGTGGTTCCGCCGAGGTTAGCAACCGCACTCTCGCCATATAGTTACAAACTTATGGTGGTTGCGTAGGTTACCTAACAACGTGGGATCATTGGCATGGACCCTTTTCGAGACTTAGAATAGTCTAGTTCATGCATTGCATCCTTGAACTGCGTATGACTAAATGCTCTATGAATTCCAAAGCCATGTTTTTAATCCTTTTTAGTCAAAACTGTCATCTTTTCAATCGAATATTTTCCAAAAAAAAATTCTTTTAGCTGAAATGCTGTCTTTTTAGGATTAGAATAATCTCCGATATCTCTTTTGAAACGATTTTTGACTTAAGCTGAAATGCTTTCCTTCTAAAAAAAATCATTCTTTAAGCTGAAATGCTGTCTTTTTAGGATTAGAATAATCTTAAATATTTTTCAACCCTACCTCATTTGAAAAAGATTTTTGATTCGAGCTGAAATGCTTTCCTTCAAAAAAAAAAAAAAATCATTCTTTAAGCTGAAATGCTATTCGCTTAGGATTAGAATAATCTTAGACAATTTTCGATCCTAGCCCTTTCGAAAAAAGATCTTTTCCAAGCTGAAACGCTACTCGTTTAGGATTAGAACAATCTTAAATAATTTTCCTCTTAGGATTAGAATAATCTTAAACAATTTTCGATATTAGCCCTTTTGAAAAAGATCTTTTCTAAGCTGAAATGCTCCTCGTTAGGATTAGAAAATCCTAAAACTTTTTTTTTTTCTTTAAAAGAAAATTATCTTTTGAAAAAAGATCCTTTTATAGTCGAAATGCTATGCATTTAAGATTAGAATAATCTCGAACAGTTCTTAACACTAACTCTTTTGAAAAAAGATCCTTTTATAGCCGAAATGCTATCCGTTTAAGATTAGAATAATCTCGAACAGTTCTTAACACTAACTCTTTTGAAAAAAGATCCTTTTATAGCTGAAATGCTATCCGTTTAAGATTAGAACAATCTCGAACAATCTTCGACACTAACTCTTTTGAAAAAAAGATCCTTTTTAAGCTGAAATGCTACCCGTTTAAGATTAGAACAATCTCGAACGATCTTCGACGCTAACTCGTTTGAAAAAAAATCCTTTTAAGCTGAAATGCTACCCGTTTAGGATTAGACTAATCCCAAATGATTTTTTACACTAACTCTTTTGAAAAAAGAATAGTTTTTAAGCTGAAATGCTGTCTTTTAGGATTAGAATAATCTCGAACGCTTTTGAAATGCTACCCATTTGGGAATAGAATTTTTTCCAACCAAAACGAAGTTTTTCAAAGTTAAAATCTAGCCCAAGTTAAACTGAAATTTCGAACCAAGTAGGTTTTTTTTGGTAAGTCGAAGTGCTGCCCATTTCAAACCCCAACTTCAAAAAACAAGTTTCTTTTTCAAGTCACGAGTAAGCATGAAATGCACCGAGTCCATGTCTAGTTGGGTCTAAGTCTCATACCGTGAGTCTGTTTTCAAGTCCATATGTCGCATACATTTGCATAGTTAGGTCGTAGACCATGTCGTTAAGCTCTGAGTCTTTTCATGATTAATCTGGTCCAGTCCATTTGCATCTCGAGTTGTTAAATAGAATGAAAACTCTACCAATTTACAAATAGTAACGAAACCATGTCGATTTCTGAACCCGAGTCGCGTATTCTCCTCCTCAAGTCAAAATCACGTTGCAAAAGTGGGGTAGCTTTCAAACCAAGCATCCAAATCAACTCCTGAAAGGAGAAAAGTTCAAAGCCAAGGTTGGTGATTATAAGTCAGAATTCGTGTTCAAGTCTTATGTCTGAGTTGAGTCTAAGATTCGTTTTTTCCCACAATTATTTCTAACCCCTTCTCAAAATCAATGAAATTGATCTTGTCTCTAATTTGCTTCCATAATGCAACTGATAAAAATGCACAACGCACTCGAAGGGTGTCCCTGGGGTGGAAATACGTATTCAATTCTAAATGGTAAGGTGCAAAGACAAAAACAAAGACAAAAGGGTTTCCGACAACAAAAACAAAAAGGGTTTCAATTCCATTAGTCAACTTGTGGTATACTACTCCTCTGCCTTTGGAGGAGGATCCATTAATTTGGAGCTCCATAGTGGTCATGAATTTGATCGCGACCAAAGGTACGAATATTCATGGATCGCCCTCCGTGTACTCGATCGCGTGCCTAATAAGCAAACGAACTTGTCAGAGGAGTCTGGCGTGATATACATACGACCACGAAGTTGGAACAAGCCCAAGCCACAAAGGGCGCGGCATATTCTCGAAAACGCAAACAAGAATACAGAAATACAAAAAATTGAGTGGCAACACATCGGAGATCGAAGATCAAAGTCAAAATTAAAGGCGAAGCCATAACGGTCAGAAAAGTACCACCAATTCTTTTTTTAAGTCATTCTCAAAACGGCAATGGAGACATAGTCTTGAATTCCGAGAATCATTGGCTCATGTAGTTGTACCCAAGCGTTTAGGGTCCACAAGGAACTCGCTAGTACCTTACAACATGATACCTTCGGTGAAACCTTCGAGTGTTACACACACAAAAAAAAAAATGCCATGTTTATGCACCTCGATCGAACTACATCGGATTTGATTTCGCCCCACGCGAATATGTAGGCAATCCTTTAGAATATGGGATACAATCCACCACCACCCATCATCTAATTTGTCATCCTTTCAATTTTTTACGGGTCTTTACAAAGTTCAAATGAAGCAACCTTTGTTGAGTCTGTCTTAGTACTCGATTTAGATTGAGATGAGAATCAATGTTCTAATAAGTAATTGTCCAGTCTTGGAATGATCTTTTTCTTAACGGGAATTGGCAAAGAGGCTTACTTTGACAGTTAGTTTGCATCTCGACAAAGAATTTGCCTAGGGGGAGAACACGATACTATTAACCCACGTCTATTTCAAACCACGCGTCAATCATCTTAAAGGACCCTGCACAGTTACTAGTCTACTCGTCTTCGAAACGTTGTCTTAGGTCGAGTAGGTCATGGTCGAACGTTCAAATGTCAGTTGCTCGTGTCACGTTCTTGTCGCATTCATGTCACATTCGTGTCGTATTTCATGCTAACTTGGCCATGCTTCGATTTTATAATATCATGCATTTCAAGAACTTTTTTGCGAAGTCTGGGTCGATGATCCGAGGTCAAATTTCAAATTGAGCGGATGACCCACTTGATTTTCAAAATGATGCTTATGGGCGATGGCCCATTTCAATTTCTAAATGATGTCTACATTCAGAGTCGATGACTCTTCTTGATTTTTAAAATGATGTTTACAATGCGGGCCAAGGACCCAATTCGATTTGATGCATGCTAACCAATACCCCGTGTTAATTTTCAAGTAACTCTTGTAGTCTAAGTTGGACCCGCAATCCCATTTTAAAAACGATGTTTTTAAACTAGGTTAATGATCGAATTATTCGAAGTGCTCAAAATCCAAAGTTCAGGTCGATGACCTCTTTCGATTTTCAAATGAAATTGCTATGCGGGTCAATGACCTACCCATTTTCCAAAATGCGGGTCGATGACCCATTTTCAAATGATGTCTTCCGCTCGGGTCGATGACCCATCCACCTTTTCCTTCAAAATCGAGGTCGATGGCCCCAATTTTCAATGACAATTATAGTTCAGGTCGATGACCTATCCGCCTTTTCCTCAAAATGCGGGTTGAAGACCCATTTTCAAAAGATGTTTATAGTCCGAGTCGATGACTCATCCACTTTACAAGATGCGGGTCGACGACCCATTTTCAAAAGATGTTTACGGTTCCCGGTCGACGACCCATTTTTAGAAGATGTTCATAGTTCGAGTCGATGACTCATCCACCTTATTTCAAAACGCGGGTCGAGGACCCATTCTGGAATGATATTCGCCGCTCGGGTCGAAGACCCATTTCCAAATTAGCATTCTCAGTTCGGATCGATGATCCATCCCTTTTGTTTAAAAAGCGGGTCGAAAACCCATTTCCAAATTAATATTCTCAGTTCGGATCGATGATCCACCCTTTTGTTTAAAAAGTAGGTCGAAGACCCATTTCCAAATTAATATTCTCAGTTCGGATCGATGATCCATCCCTTTGGTTTAAAGAAGCGGGTCGAAGACCCATTTCCAAATTAGTATTCTCAGGTCGGGGTCGATGATCCATCCGTCATGTATCTATTTGAAATGTAAATCGAGGACGCAAATGTTGGTTTTAGCTCGGGTCGATGACCCATTTCCAGCGCGATATCTATTTTAGCTCACTACTTAAAGTTCGGATCGATGATCCATCCCTTTCGTTTAAAAAGCAGGTCGAAGACCCATTTTCAAATTAAGATTCTTAGTTCGGATCGATGATCCATTCCTTTTGTGTAAAAAGCAAGTCGAAGACCCATTTTCCAATTCGCAGTTCGGATCGATGATCCATCCTTTTTAAAAAACAGGTCGACGACCCATTTTCGAACAAAATTCGCAGCTCGGATTGATGATCCATCCTTTTTGAAAAAAGTCGCAGATTTCACTATGTGAGTCATGTGCTATGATTTGTTGTTAAGATTGAGTAGGAACACTCCAACCGGGGGCTCTAAAGTCATCAACCTTAGACCCTGACGACAGGATGACATCCTCGAAATGAAGAAGTACTAGCAGAAGCTAAAAGAAGTGACACTTCCAAAAAGAACGCAGATATGGGCTTTACTCAATCGAGTAAACAAATATCATTTGTTTTGGGGTCGAGCGGAAAGCTACTGAGCCGGCGAGCTCGAACTACGATACGGGTTTGATTACTCACAAGCGGATCGTAGGCGCCTAAGGATAAGGCTCAACCCACACTTCGATGAAAATGAAGGCATCCAGAATCATGTTCCAGGTATGATTTCTTCTTATGGCTGGTGAGCTTATATACACAGGTCTAAGGGACTATAAACGACCCGTGAGGCTCTCAAGTTGTGATCTTAGATCGACTCGAGAGTCTACTTTGACTTTCGCCTGTCCAAGCCTTAGTCAAAGTGGGGGCTCTGTAGATACCCGTATCTGTCGATATGGAAATTTATAGAAAACCCGACAAACACCCAATGATGATAGGACAACATGTATTTCGTGTCATTTATTTGAGTTCATTTTACGATGTAAGCCGGACGCTGTCGACAAAATGCTTTTTTTTTTTAATTTAAATGATATTTAAATTACTGTTTTGCAAAGTTAAATTTATTTCTGTCCAAATTTATTTGCCTCAAGTATTTTATTGAAAATAAAATATTTCGATTTGAAAAATCATTTCTAAGTAACTCGATTTGAAAAATCGCTTTTACAAATTTTATATTTGAAAAGTCATTTCTCGTGTCTTTAAGCCGTTTTATTAAATCGTTTTCGATGATTTCGTTTCTTAAAGCGAGTTTAAAGCTCGTTTTGAGCACGATTTAAAGAGCGATTTTGAGCCCGTTTCAACACGAACTTCGAGGCCACTTTCACCCACACTCTCCCTCACATACCCGAGCCTAAACCAGCCTAAAACCATGACCTATACCCACCATAACCAGCCAAAACGTGGCCAAAGACGGAGCTGATCCGCAACAGCTCATAAGCCCAAAAAACGACCCAAAACCTGACTCCTTTTCTACCCAGCCATGCTCCTTCCCTACCTGACCAAACACGACTATAATCAGCCCAAATAGTTCACAGAAAGACGGTCCCAAACCCCCATCCCGTGCCCTGTTTTGGGACAGCCCAAATTCGGACCAAGACCCGACTTTTTGGCCATCAAACTCGTGCCCATGAACAAGAGCCCAGACCTGACCTTCATGACCCATTTACCTTGGCTTAACCCACAAGAAATACCACTCAAAAACCCTACCAAGTAGGTCGTAGATAGCAGCTCTCGAAGAGAAGGAAGAGCTGCTCTTTTCCTTCAAAAAACCCTACCTTTTGTCCCTATATATACACAATCCTCAAGCCTTCATGACACACGAGATATACAGCATACATACTCCACATCAAGTCATAAAAAGCCCCCAGAAAAACCCTCAAAGAAGCCGAGATAGCTGCTAAAAAAACAGAGCAGAATTTTTCTGTTTTCATTCAGCTGTCCTCTGATTTACCTCGTTTTTCGTGTTGAAAACACTATAGTCACTCTGATTTGTTTATATAGTCTTAAAGTTCACTTTACCACGATTCCAAAACATCTTTCGGTTCGAAATTTCGTTGAGAAACGAAGAAGTTACAAGCTTTTGAAAATCGCTGTCAGTATTGGTTCAAAGTTACGGTTTTTGCAATTGTTTCGTCGACGACGGCCCCTCGGGATGAAATCTTACAATCGATTACGACTCGGATACTTGGTCAACGATACATGTAAGTTGAGGGTGCAAAAATACTCTTTTATTTTGTTAAATTATCGTTTTTTTATTGTTTTTATAGCTCTCTGTCGCTTTTTATTACTTTCTGTCGCTCTGTTGTTTATCGTTGTAATTGTTGTTTTCATCGTTTGTTTTAGTTCCATATTTTTAGTATGATTTCGATGTGTGTATAGATTTGTCGTGCCCTTTTTGTTCACTTAGTATGTGTGTTCAAACATCCCTGCGTAATATGATTCCTCGTTAGTTTAATTTGCTCATTAGCTTGTTGTGTGACTACATCTTCATTCATGCTTAGCTACGATAGTTGTCTGAAATCTGACCTTTCACGTTTTTTCTCAGTTTTGTAACTCATGTGTAGGTTAGATTAGTTTTCATGATTTCATTTCGTCGTTTAGCGTCTGTGTAGCAGTTAGTTTCGTTAATTATGTAAAGGCCGTACACTGCGTTTATGTTAGATTAATTCATACTTTATGTTAGATTAATTCATGCTAATGGATTCTTTGAGTCTTAAATTAAATGGTGTAGTGTTATTTAACGTGTAAGCTTGTGTAGTTTGGTCTCATGTACGTTTGTCTTCATTCATGTGTGTATTGGTTATTTCTTCATACTCGCGTGTGGTTTTCGATTATCTAAGTTAGTTGTTCATGTGTGTTCATACTCGTTCATCACGGTTTGGATATGTCTGCGTTTTTTTATTTAGTGGAATTTGATTTGTATGCTTATTAGTTGGTTCTTTGGGTGCATCTGTGTCGTGTATGTATGTTAGTAGTTGGCATGTTTACTTGTGTTAGTAGTTGTCTTTAATTGATTAATAGTTGACATGTTCATCTGTGTTTGTTTGTCACCATTTGTGCTTGTCACCATTTGCTAGTCCTTCATGCTTGGTCACGTGCCTTAGTCATATTCGATTATTATTTTTTATTCGTCTGCCGCTAACGTTTGTTAATCTATCTTATGCTGTCGGTGAGTATTTCTGCTTCTTTCCTTTGTTTGCTAGAATAGTGAATGAACCCATGTTAAATAACTTCGACGAAATTATGTGTGCATTAAAACGACATAGAAAGAATGTATTTTATTTAGGATTAAAACGCTGTTTGCATATCCGCATGAGTACTCATAATAGCCATGGTTTTACTTAGTAGAGACCGTCTTTATGACGGGCGGGGTTAGGCGTTAAATTAATGAAATTCTTTTAAACTTCCTAACACGTAAACTCACACGAACTCATTTTCTCTAAAATTGGTTTCTAAATTCCACCTAAAAATTTAGTGGCGACTCTTTTCAAATGAACATGTTTTTGAAATAAAACATCGCGTGGATCAAAATCCCTTGTCCACACAGAGGGATATTCCTCAAACATCAGCAGCCTTGTATCGATGCAGGACTTCAAGTTGACTGGGTTGAAGTCACATGACTGTCACACTTTGATGCAACAATTACTCCCCGTTGTTATCCGTTCTATTTTGCCTAAGAAAGTTCGATATGCAATTACTAGATTTTGCTTCTTCTTCCAATCCATATGTGACAAAGTCATTGACCCTAGTGACACTGCATCTCTACAAAACCTTATTGTGACAACTCTTTGTCAATTTGAAATGTATTTTCCACCCTCTTTTTTCACTATCATGGTCCATCTAACCGTTCACCTAGTTAGAGAGGTTTCGTATCTTGGCCCTGTATATTTGAGATATCAGTATCCGTTTGAGAGATTGATGAAAGTTTATAAGGATTACACTTCTAACCGTTATCGCCCAGAAGGTTCTATCGCCGAGCGTGCTATAATCGATGAATCTTTGTCATATTGTTATGCCCACCTATCAAGAAATGAGTTAATTGGTGTTCCTAAACATCGTCATAGTGACTGGATGACGGGAAAGGGTATCAGAGGTCGTGTTCGTAAGGATATGACTTGTGAAATGTTGCAGACAGCTCACACATACGTTCTCCATAATGATGATGAAGTGCAGCCGTACATTTTTCAACACAAATCTGATCTTAAAGCCGCTCACCCAACAAAAAGTGAGATGTGGATTGCGAATGAGCACAATCGGAGTTTTAGTGAATGGTTTAAGGATTTTGTGTTAAATGATGATGTGCCTAAAGAAGAGGATGAAATAACTCCTCGAATGTTGAAGTTGGCCCTAGGTCCAAACAATCTTGCTAATTTTTACTCTGGTTATGATATTAATGGTTATACATTTTATACTCGGCAACAAGATGAGGGAAGTACTACGCAGAACAGTGGTGTATGTGTTGAAGCCGAGGCAATGCACTTTGCCAGTTCGAAAGACAAACGACCTGTTTTGGGTAAAATGTATTATTATGGAGTCATTGAAGACATTATAGTGTTAGATTACATTGATTTTCATATTCCTTTATTTCGATGCAAGTGGGTTGACAACAACAACGGCGTGCGAAAGGACGATTTAGGGTTTACGTTGGTGAACTTTGAAAAGGTCGGCAGTAAACAAGATCCTTACATTATGGCGTCACAACCTAAGCAGGTCTTCTATGTCGTTGATCCTTGCGACAAGAGATGGTCAATTGTTTTGTCTGCACGTAGTAGACGTGCATTGTCTGATGATGATGATGCTGATTTTCAAGAAGTCGTTTTTGAGGGAGTGGATCGTCGTATTACATTATCCCACATTGATGATGATGTACATAATGATAATGATACAATGACTCGGAGCCCTTATGTACGTGACGATCATAATGAAGTAATATGGATAAATGAAGACACTGCTCCATCTAAAAAACGTCTTCGATCTTGAGTATGAATGTTATCTTTAAATTCAGCATTATCTTTAAATTCAACATTTTTCTATCTTAGCTTCTTTAATTACATGTAAAAATTAATACAAATTTAATTATAAAATCTTTTGTTTATATAGGTACTTGCAGGCCGGTTGCTAAGAATATCATGGACTCGAATGATAAACGCAAGAGATGGACGACTTTATTATCGATCTTTTTTGACAGTTTTTACTTGCAGGCCGGTTGCTAAGAATAGTTATTGAGTTGAATTGCAATGTATTGGGTTTGCTGTGTATTGAGTTTGTAGTTGATGATCTGAATGTATTGAGTTTGTAGTTGATGATCACAGGAAAAATGTATGCATATTCTTACAGGATATGTGGCAATCCATTTCTTCAATTATTATTTTTTTTAAAAAAAAAAATTCAAAAGTAACGGTTTTTAAGAAAAACCGTTTTAAAAACACCTTAAATAACGGTTTTTAAACAAAACCGTTTCTTATAATAGTTAAAAACAACGGTTTTAAATTAAAACCGTTGTTTATAATATGTTTTTAAAACGGTTTTTTTTTGAAACCGTTGTTTATCAAGAAATTGTAATAAATTTCATCAACTAATTGTCATAAATTTTATCAACCAAATGCAATAAATTTCATCAACCAACACTATATTTAAAACAACGGTTTCATACTAAAACCGTTGTTTATAATAAGGTTTTAAAACGGTTGTTTTTAAAACCGTTGTTTATCAGCCAGTAGTAATAATTTTCATCAACCAATTGTAATAAATTTCTTCAACCAATTGTAATAAATTTCTTCAACCAATTGTAATAAATTTTTTCAACAAACACTATATTTGCTTATAAATATATTCAAACGTAAACTCTTGTAAACATAAAAACATTCAAACAATTTTTATCTTTTACAAAAATTAAATAAAAAAATATTTAAAATAAATATGGCTCCAATTGAGTATATTGTACCATGGACATGCATTTTATCAAATCTTCCAAGCCATAAAGAAAATGGCATAGTAAATGCCTTAGAAGTTACAAAAGAGTTAGAGATTGTTTAACTAATATGGGTTTTCTAGTTAAAAAAATTGAACCTGTTTGGAAGGGAGGTCAGTTTCAAGGGAAAATATTAATAGAGTTTGGAATGTCTGAGAATCATAAAAAATCAGCTTGGAAATTAGAGTGGAAATTTTACTACAATTCACGGGGTCATAATGGAGGAATTTATATTAGAGATGGACCCAAAGATGGTCCAATTTGTTGGGTTGCAAGAAAAGAAGACTTGCATCTATTTAACCGTCCCAAAGATTGTGTTTTATTATCGACTGCTGAAAGACATGCAATGATACCATGTGATGAGGAAGATGTTTATTCTGCTGTTTTTGATGCTATTAAAAGTGTTTATCCAGAGATGTTTGTGAATTAGAAAAGGTAATGTAATAAAGTATTGAGTTTGTTGTATTATTATTGAGTTTGTATATAGTAGTTGTGTTTGTATTGAGTTTGTAGTTTGCAGTTGAGTTTGTAGTTTGTAGTTGTGTTTGTAGTTTGTATGAATAATGTAATGTAGTGAATTAGTTGTTTTTTTTTTTTTAAAATTTATGAATGAATAATGTAATCTAGTTTTAATAATTATAATGTATTTGTATGAATTATTTGTTTTGAGTTTGTAGTTGACGAATGTATAATTTGTATAAATAATGTAATTTCTTTAAAAAAAAAAAAACAAAAGTAACGGTTTTTAATGGAAAACCGTTTTAAAAACATACTTCTAAAACGGTGGTAAATAAAAACCGTTGTTTTAAATATTATTAAAATAACGGTTTTGAACCTAATATAAACTTTCAGTGTACTATTTTATTGATTTTATGTATACTATAATTAGATTTCAAAAAACCACTTAAATAACGGTTTTTATTCAAAAACCGTTTGAAAAAACATGTTTTGAAAACGGTTTTTATTCAAAACCGTTGTTTTAAATCTATTTAAAACAACGGTTTATAAGAGAAACCGTTTCTTAAATTTGATATAAACAACGGTTTTATATTAAAACCGTTGTTTATTTGTATTTTTCAAACGGGTTTCTAAAAACCCGTTGTTTATACTTTGTTTTGCTCTCATATATATTTTCATTTTAGGCAGTTTAAAAGTTTATACTTTGTCTTTTTCATTACGCTTTCGCACCATTTTTCTCCTCTACTCTCAGTTTAAAAGTTTCGCACCATTTTTCTCCTCTACTCTTTCGCACCGTTGATTTCTCCGTTGCGTTTTCGTTTTCAAAGTTCGTACTCTGTTCGACGTTGGGCTTAAACCCTAATTTCGTTGATTTAAACAGGTTCTTTCTTTCCCTTTTATTCCGTTTTTTAAACCCTAATGAATTGAATTAATGTTGTTGTTATTGAATTAATGTTTTGGTTGAATTATTGTCGTTAGTGTTGATGATTTAGTGTTGTTAATTTAGGGTTAGTGCATGTTGTTAATTTAGGGTTAGTGTTGTTAATTTAGGGTTAGTGTTGTTAATTTTACGTGAGGGTGACAGTGGGTGGGTACGGTATGGGGGTTTAGGGTGGCTATGAGGGGTAGGTTTACGGTGGGTATGAGGGTTTAGGGTGGGGCAGGGGATGTGAGGGTTTAGGGTTAGTGTTATTCTTTATTCTTTGTTGTTGTCGTTCTTTGTTGTTCTTTGTTTACATTTATTCTTTATTCTTTGTTGTTGGTGTTCTTTGTTGTTATCGTTCTTTGTTGTTCTTTGGTAGATCTTCTTTGTTGTTGTGATCTTTGGTAGGCTTCTTTGTTGTTATTCTTTATTATTCTTTATTATTATTCTTTGTCGAGATCATATGTTCTGTTTTTGAAGGCTTGCTATGGACGATAAAGAGCGTGAAAGTCATAATGTACCGAAACGTGGAGGTAGGGGACGTTCCAAACAACCATCGGCAATGAAGGCCATTGCCGATGGTAAACCGCTTCCTCTTACTTGGAACGATGATCTTGGCTTGCCAAATGGACCATTGAGAAAGAAGTTTGCTTCTTTCATTGGGATTGCCACAAAACACTATGTTCCTTTCGATCTACCAAATATAAAGCAATTGAATCCCAAGTTGAGGGATGAAATTTTAGCTATGTTGAAGGTATACATATTATTCATTATTTAATTAATTGTAAAACTTTTGTCATGGTTATTTTTTTAATGAAAGTAAGTATTTAATTATGTAAATTATTTTATCTGCAGAAAGCTTACAATGTGCCCGATAAATACAATAAATATTGTATGACCAAGGTAGCAAATTCTTTTCGATCGTGGAAGACTCGAGTGGCTAAACAGCACTTGAACAAAAAGGAGAAAGGGAAAGTGACAAATCCAAAGATGCCACCAGAAACATATCCCGGGATCACACCCCAAGTTTGGCAGAAGTTTAAAACACAACGTCAAACACCTGAATTTAAGGTATATACTACGTTTGAAAATACATAATTGAGTTGATTTAAATTAACTAATTTATATATATATATATATATATATATATATATATATATATATATATATATATATATATATATATATATATATATATATATATATATATATGTGTCTTTAATTTATTGATTTCATTTGAAGGTTGTAAGTCAAAGAAACAAGGATAACATTGCAAAGAAAGAGTATCATCAATGCACCGGTCGAGACGGTTTTCTGCCTCTTGTGGAGAAAGTTGTAAGACTTATAAATAAACTACACTATCTATTTTTCAATTTAGAAACCCTAGGAAGACTTATAAATAAGCCTTTTAATTTGTGGTTGTCTCTTGTACGTATTATTATATTCTTTTTTGTGAATGTTTAGGTAAAAAAGGATGAATCAGGTGTGATAGTAAACAGACATGATGTATGGGTCCTAGGCCACACTCCGAAATCCGGCAAATTATCAGGACCGAGTGAAAAGGCAAAAGCGGCAATTGTACGTACTACTCTTTATATTTGATTATTCATTAACTATTTTTGCAATTTATCACCGTATTATAATACTTGCATAAATTAATTTTTTCAATGAATTAGGATGGAGTAGTTGAAAAGGTGAAAGAAGGTACATTCACTCCTGGACCCGAAAAGGACATACTTGCTGAGGCAATTGGTCGACCTGAGCACAAGGGTCGTTTGAGAGGTATGCCAGGTGGAGTCAGCGTGACTAAGGCTTTTGGAAGGGCCGCCAAAAAACAACGAACGGCTATATCTACCGATGATCCATTAGTACGTAACAAACTAAATGTTCCTTATTTTGTTGATAAATATTGTACAATTACATTCGCATATATATATATATATATATATATATATATATATATATATATATATATATATATATATATATATATATATATATATATATATAGAATTAGGTTCTTTAGAGTCCTAGTCTTGTGTTAGAGTCCTAGAGTCCAGCTTTTGATTTGAAATTTTAACCAAATAAATCAAATTTTAACAAAAAAATGGAATTCCAAAAATTCCAAAAATTTGAAATTCCAAAAACTTTGGAATTCCAAATTTTCTGGAATTCTGGAATTTTGGAATTTCAAATTTTTGGGTTAAAATTTCATTTAATTTGGTTAAAATTTCAAATCGTAAAAGTGGACTCTAGGACTCTAAAAAATATGTGAACTCTATATAACCTACCACTATATATATATATATATATATAAATATATATATATATATATATATATATATATATATATATAGAAACAAGTTCAAACGAGACACCTAAATATTATGAGACCTGGCAGAGACACATCATTTTAGCCTTTTTGGTAAAACTTTAACATAGTTTCATGAAATTTCAAAAATTGTGAAACTTTAATGTCTTAAAGTTTTACAATTTTGTTAAAGTTTCACAATTTTTGAAGTTTCATAAAACTATGTTAAAGTTTCACAAAAAGGCTAAAATCTTGTGTCTCGTTTAATGTCTATAATATTCTTTATCTTGATATAACTTTACTCTATATATATATATATATATATATATATATATATATATATATAGATATTAATTTATATTTATCCGTTATTACATTATTGCAGGTAAAAATGATGGCTCAGATGCTCGTAAAAATGGCCAAGAGTGGTGAGTTGACTGCCGAACAATTTCAAATGATTGATCAATTGGTCAGGAGCGAGCCTTGACGAAAGATGAGGTGATGAATTATATATATATTAAATTCTATTTATTAGGAATCATAAAATTATATTTTCAAAGTACATATATATACGTAACTGATCTCACCTGTGTACTTTCATGTGAACGAAAACATAATTTTTTTAGGGTGGTAAGGGCGACAGCAAAGATGAATCGCAAGACCACGTAGACGTCGGGGTCGTTGATCAATCCACTGCAGGAGGTGATGAGGTAAATAACGTTTTTAGCGTATTTTAATTTAGTTTCGATACTAATTCTTATTTATATATTATATATATATATATATTATTTTGATGTGGTAAATTATATTTAAGAAGGAAAATGAAGACCCGGCTATGGCTAGCAAGGAGGTTATGGAATGGTTGAATGATGATGCTTTGAAAACGCCAACGACTAAGGCTATAGTACCGACCTTTGGCATTGAGAATCTGAATGCAATGTTCATTTTTACAATAAAATTTAAATTTTCCTAATTGTAAATCATTAAATTAATAATTTTAGTAATAATTTTCCTAATTATATATATAGGGTGACAAATGCAGTGTGTACTACTTCACCCAAATATCCCAGGAGAAATAGGTTTCAGCCAAGTTGGGGCGGATTTATGCGTTCAAGCGAGGCACTAGTAGGGAACCACAATTCATGGCAAAGTTATCCCGGAGAATCGTGCAAAAGTGTCGATCACGAGGATACGGCCAGGGTGCGAAGAACTTCTACTACCCTTCCCAGTTGGTACGGAGCTAGTGACGATAAAGAGTGCCATAATGTTTTATATATATATATATATATATATATATATATATATATATATATATATATATATATATATATACATATATAGGAATAAGATCAAATAAGAACAGTCCTTTAGGTAAGAACGGTAAGAACATTCAAAATACATGATATATACACATAATGTACATTTTAAATTTATCATTTATATTAGTAATGAAAATTATGTGACACGAAATTTAAATTTATATTGTATAATCTCTTTATATTGTAGATATATGACAAAATTTTAAGGTACATTTATGCTATACCAAAAGTACATTTTATTTTTAAACTTCGAATATACGTATAAATTTGAATATATCTCATTATTTTGAAAAGTACATAACATATATTAACATATATTTATAATGTACCTTAGGAAATGTACTTTTTGTGTGTTAATTAAATGTACCTTACGTGTAATTATTATGTACTTTATTTGCTCTTACTGCTCTTACCAAAGCTAGTGTTCTTACTCTAGGATCTTAACCCTATATATATATATATATATATATATATATATATATATATATATATATATATATATATATATATATATATATATATATATATATATATATATATATATAGAGAGTTAGGATCCGGTACATCCTAACATCTTTGTACATCCTACATCCTAATCTAAGCCCTTAGATCAAAGGAATGGAGGGCCAAGATTGAGTCAAAAAAAAAAAAAAAAAAAAAAAAAGCGGCCTAACTATTAGTTATAAAGTTACTATGATTTGTTTTGATACTTTTAGTTCTAAATAGTGATACTTTCGATTATCGTAAGTGATACTTTTTGTAGGATGTAAGACATAAATATTTTGCTATAGATTCTGACATCGTGATACTTTTAGTGTAACATCATGAAACTTTTAGTGTAAATTAGTGATACTTTTAACATAATATTGTGACATAATATAAAATAAAGTGATACTTCCACATAATGTTTTGTTACTTTTAACATAATATTGTGATACTTCTTATATTAACATTTGATACTTCTTACAATAAATTCATATATATATATATTGAGTAATGAAACATTGTAGAATTAAAATCATAATGAATTCAACAGCATCGTGATACTTCTTGTGTAATAATATGATACTTTCAGTTTAAATTAGTGATACTTCTATTTAAAAAAATAATATTACAAGCAACTCATTAGAGACATTTCATCAAACACTTAGTGTACAAGACACAAGAACACAATAATAACTTAATTGAACATAGTAGTTCCACCACATCAAAGTGAGATGACGATGAACGATCACGATCACGATGAACATCAAATTGAACGATGACGATAATGATGACGTTGAGCATAAAATCTTGATTGATGATGAAGATGAATGATGATGAAAAACATAAAATTGAACGATGACGATATGAAAATTCAACATAAATCGATGCATAAATTGATCGAGGAGAATTATATTTTTATTTAGCACAATTAAATGTAGAAATTGGTAGATGAGAATTGAATGACAAAAAAAAAAAAAAAAAAAAAAAAAAAAATAAAAAAAAAAAAAGAATTGAAAAAAAAAATAAAAAAATATGAAAGAAAAAAAAAAAAAAAAAAAAAAAATCCCCCCTCATAAAGAAAAAAAAAATAAAAAAAAAATAAATCCCCCCTCATAAAGATAAAAACAAATAAAAAAAAATAAATCCCCCCTCATAAAGGGGAAAAAAAACAAAAAAAATAAATTCACCCTCATAAAAAAAAAAATTTAAATAAATAAATCTCCCCTCACATTAAAAAAAAATAAATAAATAAATCTCCCCTCACCAAAAAAAACTATAAATCTGAGCCATTGGATCATCAAGATCCTAGGGCTGAGATTTGGATGTAGGATGTATAATTGTTGGGAGGATGTATAAGATCCTATTTCTATATATATATATATATATATTGTAGGAAACAAAAGAAAAGGTCCTGAATGCGTTAACGAAGGATGACTCGCAAGTCAATGAACTGAACTCTTTGGCCCAGACAAGTCAATGAACCTGAACTCACTTTAAACCGAACAAGTCAATGAACTGAACACAGACTCAACTGAACTCTTGAAGTTGAACCTACTATTACTTATTCCCGCAAACATGATGAAACGGTATATTACTAATAATTACTTACATATATATATATATATATTATTATCAACTTAAATGCGTGAATAAATAGTTACGAGGTAATTTATTAATTAATTTTATTTTGCAGGAGAGACCATCATCTTCAAAGAATCTCGCAAAGGCACTATTTGACGACGATGAGGTAATTTATTAATTAGCTAGTTACCGGCCACTTAATTAGTTATAAATTTAATTAATTTACTTCTTTGGTTTTGACTTCATTTATTAATTATGTTAATGATGATTATATTGTTTTTTCGTAGAAACTTGCGAGTAGCTCAGACGTTGATGTGGTGCCCAAACCGACGCCTAAGGTTAAGAGGGCGTTACCTGATCATTACACCACAATCGAGTTTAAGCAAAAGGTGAGAACCGAGACAATGAAAAAAGTGTATACCGAGGGGTTAGCTCGCTTTAACGATGAGGTTCTTATTCAAATTAGTCTCGTCGCGGAAGTAACGGGAAGAGCAGAAATTGCATTTTTGTCTTACGACTTATTACTCGATTGGTGTGGTTTACGAAAAATTGATGCTCAACATATGCTCGTCTGGATGAAGTAAGTCACTTGATTATTAATTAGTTTTATGTCAAAAATTATATTTATATATGTACTAATGCTTTATTTATTTTTACTGAACGTGTAGGTTCTTAACTGGGTTCATCAGCGAACATGCGGACATTCCTTATGACAGCTACGGATTTATGTGCCCGTACGCATTGTCAATGCATATTATCGGAGAATTCAATTGGAATGAACGAATCAATCATGTAGCTGACCGTTTGAGTAAAGGCAAAAAAATTATTTTCGCTCCTTATAATGAAACCGGGTACGTATATGATTCAATATTGTACGTATACGCTTGTGTGTGTGATTGTGTGTGTGAATTGTTGAATGTATGTGATCGTTTATTGACTATGAGATGTATGTGATCGTTTATTGACTATGAGATGTTTATTGACTATGAGATGTATGTGATCGTTTATTGACTAAATATTGTAAATGTATAGGGATCATTGGGTATTGACGACGTTTGAGCTTGAGACGAATAAAGTGTTTTGGTTAGACTCATGTGGTGGTCGGCCATCTGACATATTTAAAGATTTGGTGAATGGGTAAGTTAAATTAATTTAAATCACATGCATATATGCGTTGAATTATATGTCTTTATTATTATATTTACTATCTATTATAAATAGCTATATATAATCGTCGACGTACTTAAGCGATATTTAAAATTTTTTTGTAGTGCTTATTCGAAAAATAGGGCTCGTGATCCATTGTTGCAAGTGGACAAAACAAATAATAGCCCTACATTTATACCGATGACCATGGTATATGTTATATACTAGCTCCGTATATGATTTAAATCATAAATAATATATATCGTGTCAACTATATTTTAATTTATTTATAACGCATTGATTGTTTGTTTCCATGCCATGTTATTATTTTAGTGTCCCAGACAAACCGATTCAGACTCATGCGGCTATTTTGTTTGTCGCTATATGTATGAATTGATAAGCCGTGGATGTAGAAAATTGAAACATTGGGTAAGTGTTATTAAGTTGATTTTTAAGTTTAATTAGTGATATGTTTTGTTTATTATTTTACGTTCAATAATTTGTGATATGTTTTCTAATTTTTTTTGTAGTATCAACCAAAAAGGCCAGCCGCTAAAACATTTACAAACCAGAAAATCGACGAGATACGCGATATATGGGCAAAATATGTCTTCAACCATCCGAAAGAAAAAGATGCAGATTTTTCGTAAGTGATTATTTAGCGGTCTTGTAAATCATTTTTTGCGATCTATGTATATAATATATGTAGAAACCGTTGTTTGATTGCGGTGTATATGGAATGATGTTGAATACATTGGTTTGATTTTGTGCAGCAATATTATTTTGGAACGTCGTATTGACAGGATATTAAAATTATTACCAGAATTCTAAAAAAAAAAAAAAACCCCCCAAACATAACGGTTCTACACTTAAAACCGTTTGTAATTTTAGTAACAAATAAAATCTGTAAAAGAATTTAAAAAAAAAAGGTTGTAATAAATAACCGTTATTTTTATTATATTAAATACAACGGGTTTTATAACAACCGTTGTTTTTAATATAATATAAATAACGGTTATTTAGTCAAACCGTTGTTTTTAAGTTATCAAATAACAGCTAAACGATTTAAATAACACCAGGAAACAACGGTTATAAGAAAATAACCGTTTTCTTTGTTTTATTATAAACAACGTTTTTAATGAAAACCGTTGTTTTAAAATATAAAAAACAACGGTTTAACTAAAGAACCGTTGTTTATAATATAACAAAGATAACGGTTTTTTAAATATAACCGTTGTTTTTAATCAATTATAACGGATTTTTTAGGGCGTTGTATTTGATTTTATCAACGGTGTTTCCATTTTCTTGGCGTTGTTTATATCATTTGCAACGGTCGACTATAAAACGAAGCTTTTTTTTATTTAAAACGGTTTACACCCGTTTTTAAAAGCTGTTTTTGTAGTAGTGCCTCTGCCATCTCGTCGGAGCACTGTCCTCTGACCCTCGATTGCCTCCTTCGTCAAGGTCGTCAATCACCTTACTTTCATTCTCTTTGTCTTGCTAGAGACCCCGCATTTTAAGATTAGCTGCTTAGATGAATTAAAGTTGTTTTTGTATTGAATAAGGACCCAAGTAATTTGGGTGAAACAAATTTCACGGGTTTTTTTGATGAATTAAAGTTGTTTTTGTTCTTGTTTTTGGCTTTCATGAGGATTAAATGGAAGGGGAGGGTAAGGTATGAGTAGGAGAAACCGGCTAAGAAGGTCACCCATCTAAAAGTTCATGTTAAGTTAAATGGTGTAATTGTTCGGATTAATTTGAGTTAAACAATAGTTTGTATTAAATTGAGATTGGTAGGTATAGTTTGGATTATTCTCATGAAATAACCTTAGAAATTAAACCTGGAATAAATCTTGAAATTGCAAAGTAAAAATCAAATCTTGAAATTAACTAATCTAAGTGTTTTGGAGAGTTTTTAGAGAGATAAAATAAACTACGTCTAAACTAAAACTAAAATAAAACATAAAAGAAAAGCATAAGTCCTTCCAAATCTCGCCCTAGGTATATATATACAAAACTACCAAAACAACTCGGAGTAAAGTCGAAAACCGCGGAACTGGGCCTCCCAGCCGGCCTGCTGGCCACAGGTCAGCCCAGACCGGCCGGTCCCAAGATTTGGGTCGGGCTTACTCAATTCGTTTGCGCCTCAATTCTTGTCTTGAGCTTTGATCCATTTCGACTTTATTCGTAACCTCTTGCATTCTTATTCGTATCCCGAGCTCCCGTATGAGCACGAGCTTGGTCTTTAATCCGGTACTCGTACGTGCTCCACTCGACTCGGGTTTTGGCTTAGGACCGCCAAGATCTGCAAAATATAAATAGGAACAGCAGTTTCGCAATATAAAGCAAATAGCTCATAAAATAATAACAAACTCAACAAAGTGCAGGCTAAATGCGACTAAATCGGGGGCATATAATCTATATAAATAGTACACATCACTGGACAAAGCCATATTAAGACTGATTGCTTCATGACAAGCTGCCTCAGGACAAGATAAAGGCCAGAGCCTTCAAAATTAAAGCGGCAAGATACACAGTCATACAAGGGGTCCTATTCAAAAGATCCGCCATAGGATTGTACGTGAGTGGAGCCAGAACAACCAATGACAGCCCTTGAAAGCGGCAAGATAAACAGTCATACACGATGGTCAATGTGGAAATCATACCGAAGGAAGAAGCCTGATCAGTAATCTGCTCAGGCTGGGTGATATCTCATATATTTACTCATAATTAGCCCCTGCTTCACGAGCCTTTCTCTGCGTTTCCTGTGCTATTATACGCGTTTTAGCTCCTATTTCTCCCCGTTTTGGCACTGCTGCGTTTTTGTGTCCATTCTGCAGGTACACACGCATATTTGGAGTATAGGATGCTTGTTGAGAGGTTTCGTGAAGTTTCATAAAGTTTCGTGAAGATCCGAGTTGGTTTCATGCCGATTAAACGCGTCTGAGCCGCGTTTTGGCGTTTGAAGGTGCCCGGGACCATGGGGCCGAGCACGGAGCTCAATTATTCACTTTAGACCCCGTCCCTACCCTTTGGGATGATCCACGCCTTGTCCCTAGGCCTTGGGTCAACATACGACAAGTTAGGACCAAGATCAAGGTCAAAGTCAAGTCAAGGTGAACTAAAGCCGACGCAAGGTCAACTTCAAATGGTTATATCTCAAGTTTTAGACCTCCAATGGATGCAAGACCAAGTGGAGATGATAGTTCGTCTCGATAGCTTTCCAACGGCAGGTCACACGCTTAATTCCGCCAAGAAACGAGTGAGTTACTGGCTGAACAAGACTGAACCCTCCGGGATGACCCTGTCCCGGACGGGATGACTATGTCCCGGACGGGACCACCCTTGTCCCGGTCGGGACGGCCCTGTGACTCCTCGTTGGCTCAAAATACTTCGTCTATTTGAAGGCCTAAACATTATAATTTCGTCCCACACTTTCTACAGCACTTTTAGAACACTTTGAAGGTTATTCTCAAGAAAACTTAGGGTTTATGCTTTTGATCATTTGTAATTTCAATTCCCGACTCGGTAATCGCTAGTTTGTTCATCTATTTCGGTTTTGTTGCTTGAATTCATCTTTCTACTCTTGGATTTTCTGTTTGGTATTATAATTCTCTTCTCCCTTTTCATTGTTATTTCAATATATATTGCTTTGATCATGTCTTTCTCTATTGCTCTTGTTTTTGTTGTTGATTTTGTCATGTGCGAGTAGTCTCATATCTAGGGAAGAAGGGTGAATCATGGGTGCACGCTTGGGTTGTTTTTGATGATGTTATGAGTTAGGTTTTCGCGCTCGCTTTGATTGTCTCGTTTTGTATGCGTTTGTTGATCCTTTGGCCAAGGGTTTGTGAGCGTTTGTTATCCTTAAACTTAAGACCGAAAGCCTAGTTTAGGGTAGGACACGAGGCCAATCATTAGGACCCTCACTTGTAAGTTGCGAGAGCCCGCATTTGAGACCTAAAGGAGCTTAAGACCGAGAGGCCTAGCTTACCCTTAGCGAGGCGTTTTCCTACTCATTTCTGTCACCATCCTTTGACCTAGCATTCCCGTGCCTACCCCGATTCCCTAGACCTTTTTCCTCTAAGTTTTAAACCCTTATTCTCCGCTATAGCTTTAGTAACCTCAACCCCTCGAACCGAGACTAGAATCACTAAAAATAACCAACTTAAGCGACCATCTCCCTGTGGATATCGACCCGACTTACCCTTGCTACCTAGTAGAGTGAGTTTGGATTATTTTTGATTAGGAGACGCGACTAAATCCTATCAAATTTTGGCGCCGTTCTTGCAGAGACGGCTTTGTTTTTCGTTGTTTATTTGGTTCTTTTCTTATTTGTTACTCTTGTCGCAAGGAGCCTCGCTGCCTTGAGCCCGCTACTTATCGTTACCTCTAGTGTTTTTGTAGGCCCAGGCAAGCGCGTACGTCTCAAAAGGGTTTAGCAATCGAATTTGACCGGAACCGGGCGTACATTCTTGGCGCAAGAACTTGCTCAAAGACTTGGAGGCTACTTCCTCTTCTCCATCATCCAACAAAGAAGCTCACATTGAACCGACGCCTTGAGCTAAAGAAAATGGTTAAGCTTATCGGATCACTCGAGGCCTACCGCGGATCAAGTTCCTACGGCAATGCTATGCCCAACATTGCCGCCAACAATTTTGAAGTCAAGCGCGTTTATCAATCTCATTGAGCGCACTCGGTTTGGAGGAGTCGTGAGGACCCTAACTTGCACATCCAAAACTTTTGTGATTATTGCTCCACTATTAAGCAAGCGGGGTCACTCAAGACCAAATTAGGAGATGCTCTTCCCTTTTTCACTCCGAGACAAAGCCAAGGCGTGGCTTAATTCATTGAACCGGTTGCACTAGCCATCACCGATTGGAACTCCTTAGTCTTGGCATTCTATCAAAAATATTTTTCCGCTGAAAAGACCGCCATGCTAAGAAGCCAAATCACGAAGCTTCGCCAACGAGGGATGAGACGTTGTATGATGCGTGGGAGCGATACAAAGACCTTCAACGTCAATGCCCTCACCACGGTATAGATAAATGGTTTATTGTCATGCGCTTTATAACGGTCTTTACAACGAGTCACGCCAAGTGCTTGACTCGCGCGAATGGACGGCTTTGACAATATTGATGTGGAGGAGGCTATCGATACGATCGAGGCAATGGCGATTCACAACGCGCAATATGGCAGCTCTAGGACTGTGCATAGGATTGGAGGTAAGGACGATGGTGATATGGTAGCCATGCTTTCCGCAAAAATGGATGCTATGACCGCGATGATTATGAGTCAAATGCAAGCGGGTAGTAGTTCCTCGAGTGCTAGTGGACAAACGGTAGCGGCTTTGCACACTTCTTACGATGTACCTTGCAATACATGTGGCGTTTCCGGTCACACTTCAATGGAATGCCGAGGTATGAACACACAAACTCATCATGTGCATGCTTTATATACTCAAAACAGCCCCTACTCGAACTATTACAACGAGGGCTACAAGAATCATCCGAATTTGTCTTACAAGAGCCAAAATGTCTTGAATCCACCTCCCCAACAACAAAACTTCAGCCCACAACTACCACAATACCAAAACAGTCCACAAAATTTCAGCTACAACAATGCTCCTCGACCTTATAACCCTCCGGGCTTCAATCGCCCCAATTTTCAACAACAAAATGCCCCACCACCCGTTGTTCCCGCTCCGGTTCCCGATCGAATGGATGCCATGCAAGCCATGATGATGCAAATGGCTAAAAATCAAGAAACAATGATGGCTCAAATGCAAAAGAGCGATCAAGCTAAAGACGCCGCCATCAAGATGCTTGAAACGCAAATGGCTCAACTTGCTTCTTCAAGTTCTCAACGGAAACCGGGTAACCTTCCATCGCAAGGCACTCAACCTCAACAACATGAGTCGATCAACGCCATTTCTTTAAGGAGTGGCACGAGCTATGATGGTCCACCCATGCCTACGGTGGTAAGTGAGGTAAACCCTCCTCTTTCTCCTAACGATATGCATGTTTCTAGTGATAGTTTTGCAGGAGCAGGTACGAAGAGCAATGGAGCAAGCACGAGTTGAGCGGGCAAGGGAAATGGGGCAGCCGTGCCCCCAAGGAGAACAGCCGTGGATGGTGGTGGTGTCGCGGTGGCGAGAACGTGGAGCCCAAGGAAGCGGAGAAAGCTAAGCCTGTCGAGCCGCCAATTCAGATTAAATTACCATTCCCGAGCCGAGTGGTAAAATCTAAGCTCGATAGTCAATTTGGTAAGTTCATGGAGGTCGTCAAGGACTTGAAGGTAACCGTCCCCTTTACTGAACTAGTCACTCAAGTCCCCGCATATGCTAAATTCCTCAAAGACATACTTACTCGTAAACGATCTTTCAATGAGGTCGAGACTGTTGCTTTTACTGCTGAATGCAGTGCACTTTTACAAAACCAGTCTCCTCCTAAATTGAAAGATCCGGGTAGCTTCTCGATCCCTTGCACTATTGGAACTACTTTCATTGATAAAGCCTTGTGTGATTTAGGTGCAAGCGTGAGTGTCATGCCTTACTCGGTGTGCGAAGCTCCACATGGGCGAGTTGAAAGTAACTAATATCACTCTTGGATGGCGGATCGTTACGTCACAAACGCCCACTTGGTGTTTTGGAGGACGTTCCCGTCAAGGTTGGTAAGTTCTTCATTCCCGTCGATTTCATTGTTCTTGACATGGCCGAGGACTCCCAAATTCCAATTATATTGGGTCGGCCTTTCTTGCACACTGCTGGTGCTATCATTGACGTCAAGAACGGGAAATTGACGTTGGATATAGGAGGTGATAAGGTTACTTTCAACCTTTCCAATGCTTTAAAACGTCCCATGTTAGAGGAGCATGTCTTTGCAGTTGACGTCCTTGATGATTGTGTCGACGAATACTTACCTCAAGTCCTCGAGAGGGATCCTCTTGAGGCCGTGCTCTGTTGTAATGTGATTGCAGGTACCAAAGGGAGGACGGAAGCGGGTAAAGATGCACTGCAGGACGAGTTGAGCATGGATGGAGTTGGCTTTGCTGCAAGCCAACGAATCGACGGACGAGTGAACGACAAGGCTGGCCGAGTTGAGCATGGAGTAGACCGTGATGACGATGGTTATGATGACGACGACGAGGATGATGGTAGTAGGGTCGTTTATGACGAGACCCATGGTTGGTGGTGCTTCCCGTACAGTGCTGAGCCCCCCGTTTAAAGCCGGTTTGGGGGGGCGTTTTTCATTGTAAATATAAATTGTATGTACTTTGTTTTCTTTGAGACTTTTTATCGTTTTTCTCCCTTATTTTACGGGTCCCTGGTTGATGTGCTTTAGGACACATTGGGGACAATGTGTCGTTCGGTTTGGGGGGAGAAACGCTTTGCTTTCCGTTTTGCTTTATTTTTGCTTTTTCTTTTTCGTTTTTCGCTTTTTCAAAAAACTCACAAAAATCCCATAAAAATCAGAAAATTTCACAAAAATACCAAAAATACGTATCCCGTTCCGTTGTTTTGAGCATGTTTTTACCTTTATTCTTTCCCGACATCCCTTCCCTTGTGTGCTTTGAGCTTTGGCATGATTTTTCATTGTTGGATTAGCGCTTTCGGGGATGTTGAGACGTGTTGCAGATGATGGCGTGCTTTTACTGTTGGCTTTATTATTTCATGGACTTGAGCTACTATTTTGTGAGGTTTTTAGCCTCCTGCGGCCGGTACATCTATCCCGGTCCCCGTGCTTTATTGAGAGTAGTTCTCCTCGTGGGGTGCGTAATATCAACGCGCATAAGTGTGGCCCCTATCCCGTGCTTCCCATGATTCTGACACTTGTTTTTGGTATATGAGGCTTTAGTTGATTGCTTATGATTCACCATGTTCATGCATTGCTTTTATCCTCTCTTATACGATCCCTTTACCCTTTACCCACATGAGTTTGCTAGCTACTTGCCTAAATAGCCTACCCTAGCCTTGCTAGTTACCGCTTTGCTTACTCTTGTGCTTGTCCGATGGGTTGTGATCTTTGTTTTGCTACGACTTGCTGACGTCGTTGGCTTTGAGAGTGTTGGTGAATTGGAGTCGGGATTGCTGTTTCCCCGACCTTTTATGAGGTATTTTCCGCAACTATGTGAGTGTGCTTCTCTTTCTCAAGAAAGATCAATCAAAAAAATCTGAAAAACAAACACAACACAAATATAAAAGAAAAGAAAGAAAGTGTGTGCACAAAAATGCAAAAGTTGTTGTTGTTTTACATGAGTGAGCACTTGAAATTTGTTGTCATGTTGCGTTGACGTGTAAAGGAGACCGATATGCTGTCTTCGGTCCGTGTTCATGGGAGTTGGGTCCTTTGTTGCTTGGGCGACCACTTGAGTAGTACGAGTGGTTTCTAGTGGCTTAGCTCCACGATTCCATAATCATTTGTTCCACCTTATCACCCTTAACCTCTCTTTGGCCTTTACACCCTCTTTTCCTATGTAAGCCCTCATGTTTGTTTCGTTTTGTGACATTATTCGTGTACGGAATGCGAGATTTGGTCCACATTAGATTGCGGGCGTGCTTCCACTAGTCGAGTAGGTGAGTGTCATCACATATATCGCCTGTTCATCATGTGTGCTAGAGTGGAAACCGCGAGAGGTCCATGATTTGATTGCTAGAGAGCCTATGTTTAAGCCATGCTATTCATCCTGCGCCGTCTTGTAATTCTCAGCCGTTAGCTTGCTATTTCCTTGCGTCCCATGCTGCTTCGGGATTGATTGCCTTTCGCTTGAGCTACTTGCGGTTTGGCGTTTGTTTGGGAAGTTTTCTTTTGCTCTCCTTGTCCTCTGTTTTCTTTCACGCTTGTTGCTTGAGGACAAGCAACGGTTCGGTTTGGGGGGATTTGATATCTCATATATTTACTCATAATTAGCCCCTGCTTCACGAGCCTTTCTCTGCGTTTCCTGTGCTATTATACGCGTTTTAGCTCCTATTTCTCCCCGTTTTGGCACTGCTGCGTTTTTGTGTCCATTCTGCAGGTACACACGCATATTTGGAGTATAGGATGCTTGTCGAGAGGTTTCGTGAAGTTTCATAAAGTTTCGTGAAGTTCCGAGTTGGTTTCGTGCCGATTCGCTTGCGTACGAGCCGCATTTTGACGTTTGAAGCTGTCCCGGGACCATGGGACGGAGCACGGAGCTCAATTATTCACTTTAGACCCCGTCCCTACCCTTTGGGATGATCCACGCCTTGTCCCTAGGCCTTGGGTCAACATACGACAAGTTAGGACCAAGATCAAGGTCAAAGTCAAGTCAAGGTGAACTAAAGCCGACGCAAGGTCAACTTCAAATGGTTATATCTCAAGTTTTAGACCTCCAATGGATGCAAGACCAAGTGGAGATGATAGTTCGTCTCGATAGCTTTCCAACGGCAGGTCACACGCTTAATTCCGCCAAGAAACGAGTGAGTTCTGAAGGTGAAAAAGACTGAACCCTCCGGATGACCATCCGGACGGGATGACTATGTCCCTGACGGGACCACCCTTGTCCCGGTCGGGACGGCCAGTGACTCCTCGTTGGCTCAAAATACTTACGTCTATTTGAAGGCCTAAACATTATAATTTCGTCCCACACTTTCTACAAAGACTTTTAGAACACTTTGAAGGTTATTCTCAAGAAAACTTAGGGTTTATGCTTTTGATCATTTGTAATTTCAATTCCCAGGCTCGTGTCGCTAGTTTGTTCATCTATTTCGCTTTGTTGCTTGAATTCATCTTTCTACTCTTGGATTTTCTGTTTGGTATTATAATTCTCTTCTCCCTTTTCATTGTTATTTCAATATATATTGCTTTGATCATGTCTTTCTCTATTGCTCTTGTTTTTGTTGTTGATTTTGTCATGTGCGAGTAGTCTCATATCTAGGGAAGAAGGGTGAATCATGGGTGCACGCTTGGGTTGTTTTTGATGATGTTATGAGTTAGGTTTTCGCGCTCGCTTTGATTGTCTCGTTTTGTATGCGTTTGTTGATCCTTTGGCCAAGGGTTTGTGAGCGTTTGTTATCCTTAAACTTAAGACCGAAAGCCTAGTTTAGGGTAGGACACGAGGCCAATCATTAGGACCCTCACTTGTAAGTTGCGAGAGCCCGCATTTGAGACCTAAAGGAGCTTAAGACCGAGAGGCCTAGCTTACCCTTAGCGAGAGCGTTTTCCTACTCATTTCTGTCACCATCCTTTGACCTAGCATTCCCCGTGCCTAACCCGATTCCCTAGACCTTTTTCCTCTAAGTTTTAAACCCTTATTCTCCGCTATAGCTTTAGTAACCTCAACCCCTCGAACCGAGACTAGAATCACTAAAAATAACCAACTTAAGCGACCATCTCCCTGTGGATATCGACCCGACTTACCCTTGCTACCTAGTAGAGTGAGTTTGGATTATTTTTGATTAGGAGACGCGACTAAATCCTATCACTGGGATACTACTAGCCAACTTTGAAAGCGGATTGTGCAGAATACACCACAAAGTGTGATGCATGCAAAAGACATAGTCCTGTAATCCATCAGCCCTCGGAGATGCTCCATTTAAACCCCTTCAAACAGACGATGTATTTTAAGCACACGAGGAGTCGGAGCCCGTCCTAGGGCTCCGGGATGCATGTCCCGTCCGAGACCACAAGGTGGTCAGCTCCCACAGCCACGGGAAGCTCATCCCCGTACACATTAGAAAATTTCAGCTTTTCTTCACTTTTTGTCACTTGTTGTACTTAGCTTTATTTGCAATATTTGTCGTCCCAAGGTGTAGGAACGAGGCCTAGGAGTAGGGACGAGGTCTAGGATGATTATGAGAGCTTCAAATCCCAACCCATGGTCCCGAGACACCTTCAATCATCGAGATATGGCTTGTACGCAACCGAAACGACACGTAACCAACTCGAAACACTTCAAAACTTCACGAAACTTTATGAAACTGCCCGAAACCTCCCGACAAGCATCCTAAACTCTAAATTAGCGCGTTTACCTACAAAATGTTGGAGTTAGTTTCCTCCACAGTTAGTGCAATCACATAAATAAACCTCTTTAGGTTCACAGGGTACATTTTGTATTGCAATCAGTTGATTAACGTTTATCAATAACGGTTGGCTTGCTAGATAAGTTTGACATTATTGTCATACATATGGCGGTGATCAACTGTTCCCTAAAAGTCACACCTAAAGGATGTGTTTAAGAAATGTGATTATTTGAGAAAATAATTAATCATATTGATGCCTTACAAATAGACTAAAAGGTTAGTCGGTGTTTTTGACTAAAATGTTAGTCAGTGTGATGATGAATCGGCCATTTAATAAGGATTAAATAATATAAACTTAGACGAATTAAATGTAATTCGTAAATTGAATATAATATGTTATATTTAATTATTGTATATAATATAAGCTAATTAAACATAAACTGTTATAATTAATTAGCAAATTATAAATATATGGATATTTATATTTAATGATATATTATAGTGGATCATAATTATGACACTAGTAATATTATATTATATTATAAAGCTAAAGGAAAACTCCAAGAAAGAGTCTTATTGCTCTTTGACTCCTTGGTCAACAAGGAATTAGATTTTTGAAAGTAATTTATGGAAAGTAAAATTACTCCCCAAACTCTATCATAAGGGCCGAAAAGTTTAGTATATTAGGGGAGTTTTGTCTCAACCTAATTGACTAATTCATTCAATCATAATCACATACACAAAATTTAAGAAAATAAGTTTTCTCTCTAAAAGGTTTTCTAGCAAAGATCAAGGCATATCTTAAGCAATCTTGGGTGCAACTATTAGGAGATATCAAGCTTCTTGAAGCAAGGACTTAAGGTCGTTTTCTTAATCTTTTATTTATTTATACAATTTCTTTTATGACCATTAATCATATCGAATAAGTTTCATTATAATCCTGGATGATTAAAGGGCATGTATACAGATATATTCCTACAAGTGGTATCAAAGCCTTAGGGCTGTGAAATTGTTTATATGATTTTCATAAAAATTGAATTTGTATAAGTTTAAAACAAAAGTTAAAAAAATCGGTTTTTTATAAAAATTTCGGCCAGATTTGTTTTTGTATGTGCCGTGTTGTTTTGTTAGTTATTTGGTCCAATTTGATTCATATATTGTTAATTTAAAAGGTTAAGATGATAATATATGAACTTGTTAATGTTATGATCCAATATTGATTGAATTAGGACATAGATGGATCATTGAGATGAATGTTAATGAACATTAATTATTGCTTTATATTATTGGTATAAGTTGATTTAGATATTCATGTTAAAAGGTTAATTTGAATCATCTAATTGTTACATGAATGTTTAATCTAGATTAGATGTTGTTTTGTTTTGTACCAATCTAGTTAATATAAGCATGATCGAATTAAACCTTTTAAAAAAAAAAAAAAATTGTTTCGATTAAAAAAATAATTGTTTCAATTTTTTGCTTAAACCGTGAGGTTTTTTTTATTTTGTTTCGGTTTTGTTTTATATTGTTTAAACCGGTTTTGTATTATGCATTATAAAGATAATGTATTATTAAGGCTTGTGAAAAGGTTCACATTAGATTGATACCCTATTATTTTTAAAAGTTTTAAAATTATGTTGGATTTAATTTATCTTATACTTGATAATATGAATTAAAGTGGATTATGATTGATTAAAATTGATGTGTGCAATTGAGGAATTGTCACATTATTTTGATCTTGTTAAAAGGTGGTTTGGATTAATAATGATTAATCTTGTTCAGTTGATGCTTTTATCTTGTTGAATGTTGTTTGAATGGTTTAATTTTTCGCATTATTTTGTGCAAAAGGTTGTAATTTACTAGTGTGGCCTTAGTAGATTATGTTTTCGTAATGATGGAAACATAGTCTTCGTTGTATTTTGAGATCTCGTATCTCCCCTCTTGTAATTTTAAAGTATTGGTATTATTTTGAAACTAGAATGTAAATAGGTTTGCATTTGTAATTTTAATCGTAACTGAGAAGACTCAAGATTCAAGATGGAGATCGGATGGCTCACTCCCGCTATATGGACCAAACCAAGATGGAACATCAGGACAAGCTTCTAGGGTCCAAGGATGGATTCCAACTTGTATTTGTGTTTATTTGGGTAGGATAGGCCACACTAGGTGTTTTATTTTGCGTTCTTTTTCTATTCTCGTTGCGATGTTTGCTTGTTAGATAGTTGCATCATATTCCGCCTAAACCAAACAACCTAATATTGCATGAAAAATGACTCATATAGTTTGCATTTTCATCATAGACATACCGATGTCACTCGCTTTAAGCCATCACCTTAGTTTAAATCATTCTCGTATTGCTAGTTTTTCGTTCACTTAAAATGAATTAAAAAGGATGATGGGACTTTCCTCTAAATCAAAAATTGAGATTAGTCTTTATAGGGAAAACTACTATGAACCCCTTCTTCGTCGGTAGGCATACAAGACCTTACTCTCCATATGACCCCTTCTACGTTGGGTAAGTAGTGTGTGTTGACCTATTTTATCTCAACATTATAGTCCGAGTAATATCTCGTGGTTATAGTGGACTAAAAAGATAGAATTTACAGAAATTTATCGACTAAGAATTCTAAAGGTAGAATTACCCAAGAGGTTGGCTTATCAATTTACAGAAATTGAGTCTTGGGATCATTTATGTAATTCTTAAGGAAGGTCAATTGTATAAATGTATAAGTCATCGCATTAAACAGTTTTGCATTTAGACTTCAATTTTAAAACGATGAATTCTTATCATATTTATTTCTTCTTTTAAGTATTTGAATTTGTTATAACTGCTAAAATAACAAATGGCTAGAAGTACAGACGACCCAATGCCAAGTGCCACGCTAGATCGTGATTCCTGGCTTAAGATATTTATGGACAGTATTGATGAGGCTAAATCGTCACGCCTAATCAATATAAACCTAAACAAACAACTAACAGAAGCTAGCGGTAAGCAGGGTCGAATCCACAGAGAAACGGTGTAGTTATTAGTAAAGTCGGAGTAAAACAGGTCTGACTCTAGGGTATGAAAAGGGGTTGATTTGAGCTATAAACTAAAGCAATAAAGGAAATGCGTAGAAATCAAATAAGGGGAAGATTAGGGTATCGGGTTCATTATGACAATGATTCAGGAACTCAAGTTCATAGGAAGGAAACAATAAACTGTGCAAATTGAGTAGGTTTGGAAAACGCTCTCTCGAGTCAATTTTAGCCTTAAGCAAATTTAGCGGGCTCTCGCTACGTACTAAATTCAACTTATCAATCTCGCGTAAGTCTAGTTTTAACTCGGCTCTCGATCTTAAATTAAAACTTACTCAGGTTCAATAAAACTCAGATGAATTCGTTGATCAAGCGAAATAATCCTAATTCAATTGGCATAAAACGCGTAGAAAGAAATTCAATTGCACAATATATTCAACCAATTTAATCCAAAAAAATGTTCCTGAACCAAGGGCACAAATTCCCCTCAAACCCTAATAGGAGAATTCGCTAGACATGATTGAAATTAAAACAAAGCAATAATAATAAGAAGACATGATGAAATAAATAACAATGAATTAAACCTGAAATTAATCTTGAATCGGAATGAAAAGATCGAATCTTGCAAAGTAATTAAATCTAGACCTAATTATTTTAAGTGTATGTGAAAAGCAGTAAAAACTAAAACTCAAAACTAAGTAAAAAGATGTGTCAAAGAGATACTAAGTCTCATATTTATACAAGTTCTCAAAATTAGGCCCAAAACACACGAGCCCACAGTCGACATAGCTGGGCTGGATTCTTCAGAAATCCGGCCGGATTCATCAGAAATCCAACCCAGGCATGTGGGTGAGTTACTTCGTTTCTTGGCTTATATGTTTCATTCGTCGGTTGTAGCTCGGATCCACTACGTCGTCACTCGTATCCCGAGCTCCCGTGATGGCTCAAGCTTGGTCTCGGAGTCTCGGTACTTGTGCTTGCTTCACTTGACTCGGTATTTGGCTCAGGACCGCCAAAACCTACAAAATATAAACAGAAAGAAGCAGTACCGCAATGCATAAAAAATAGCTCGTAAAAACATAAGAAATACAACTAAACGTGAGCTAGAATGCGACTAACCGGGGGCATAAAAGCTATATAAAATGCACATATCAAGTATGAATCAATCCACTCGACTGAAGAATAACGGGTCCAACTTTACGGAATGGGATGTGGCATTATGGAATGCTGCCATTGCTGACGGTAAGCTCAAGTACTTAAGTGAGCCGTTACCGCCTAACCCAGGTCCGGATGCAGGAGCCAATGCAACGCTTGCTTACAGTGATTTCGTAATAGAGGCGGGTGCGATAAAGAACGTACTCATCTATTCAATGAAATCCAATTTGCAAAAGCGGTTCATTGCCCAAGGTGCAAACAAGATTTTCACCACTCTTACTAAGGGGTTCTCGAAAGAACCGAGAATCATTAGTTATGACTATACCACTCACTTCTTTGAGGCGAAACTTCAGAAGGGCCAACCGGTTAGCCCACACCTTCTTGACATGATCGAGAATGTCGAGAGACTGGAGGCACTTGGTTGCAAAATCGATGAGAAGATCATCATTGATCATGTGCTTCATTCACTTCATGATGGTTTTGCTCTTTTCAGGGCAAATTACTACATGAATGACATGCAGAAAAGTCTACATGAGCTCCACTCGCTTCTCGTACAGACCGAGAATGATCTCAAGTTGAGTGGGAGCATGAAGCAGGATGTTCTCATGGTTGCAAACGAGGGCAAGGGTAAGGGCAAGGCTCAGGCCAACCTAACTGTAGGGAAGCCAAAGTTTAAGAAGCCAGGAAACGTTAAGAGTGGGCCTGGTGAGTCTAGCGGTAGCTCACATGGGAAGCAAAAGAGCAAAGAAAGCGTGGAGTGTCACCATTGCCACAAGACTGGGTATTGGAGGCGGAACTGTCCCATATATGCTGAAGACATAAAATCAGGCCGTGTCTCTCTTGTTGGTATGTCATCTTTTATTCATATGATCGAGATTAACCATGCAAGTTTCGGAACTTGGGTACGTGATACTGGTTGTGGTTCTCATTTGTGTAATCATTTACAGGGCCTAAGAAACATCACAACTCTCGTAAGGGGTGTTGTGGACCTCCGTGTGGGGAATGGAGCAAGAGTTGCTGCCGTTTCAATGGGAACATATGTAATCCAACTCCCGAGTGGATTTGAGTTATTTCTGAATAATTGTTACTATGTACCCAGTTTATCTAAAAACATTATTTCTGTTTCCGTACTTGATAAAGACGGATTTTCGTTGTTTTATTTTTTTTTATTTTTTTTTTTTTTTTTTTTTTTTTTTTTTTTTTTTTTCTGAACAGCCATAAGGCCTTATAAAATCATAGCACAAGTTTCCTCCTCTACAAGCTCACTGATCTGGGTCGGTACCTCATAAACCCAAAAGCTCCTACCTTTCACCCATGGTCGATAATGCGCTAACTCATGGGCTACTTTATTACCTATTCTACGAACAAAAGACCAACTAACGTGTTCAAAAGATAAGCTAAGAGTACGGATATCGTCAATAATAAGAGTACGGATTTTCGTTTATAATAAAGGATAATAGCCGTATTTTCTCTTTAAATGATATGATTTATGGCAAAGCAGTTTCTATAAATGGGATTTATGTTTTAGATCAAACCACAGATGTATTGCATGTGAATAATAATAAGAAAGCAAAGATCGGGGACAAAGATCAAACCTATCAATGGCATTGCCGTATGGGACACATAAATGAAAAACGCGTGAAAAAGCTCATTGATAATGGGTCTATCTCCCCTTTTGACTATGAATCTTTTGGCACGTGTGAATCATGTCTCATAGGCAAAATGACTCGAATTTCCTTCAAAGGTGTTGGAATGCGCGCTGCTGACCTATTAGGACTCATACATACTGATGTGTGTGGACCTATGTCAATCAACGCTAGATATGGCTATAGGTATTTTATCACTTTCACGGACGATTTGAGTAGATATGGTCATATCTACTTAATGAAGCATAAAAGTGAGTCCTTTGACAAGTTCAAGGAATTCCAGAATAAGGTTAAAAACCAACTGGATAGAAAGATTAAAGCACTACGTTCAGATCGCGGTGGCGAGTATCTTTCAAATGAGTTTGATCAACACCTTAAAGACTGTGGAATAGTACTACAGTTAACTCCACCCTGAACACCACAACTGAATGGTGTGTCCGAACGTAGAAATCGAACATTACTTGATATGGTTCGATCCATGATGAGTCACACAGTTGTACCTGATTCATTATGGGGTTATGCTCTTTTGTCAGCTGCTCTAATACTTAACCGAAGTCCGTCTAAAGCTGTAGACAAGACTCCATATGAATTATGGAAGGGATCGGTCCCTAACTTGTCCTTTATTCGGGTTTGGGGCTGCGAGGCTTATGTCAAGTGGAGACACGAGGATAAGCTCGGCCCGCGATCGGTCAAGACATACTTTATTGGTTATCCAAAAGGGATGTTTGGTCACTACTTTTATTCGCCTTCCGAAAACCGAGTATTTGTTGCTGCTAGTGCGAAGTTCATAGATAAAGAGTTTCTCGTGAATAAGACAAGTAGTAGAACCTTCGATCTGTCGGAGGTTCCAGAACCAATAACCGAGCAACCAATGGAGGAACCTGTTTCTTCATCATCGGCTGCGGTTACTATTCCTTTGGAACCCAGGAGGTCGGGTAGAGTCTCCATTCCTCTAGACAGGTACAGTGGTATGGTCGAGGAGAATGAGAGAGATGACATTTTACTCCTAGAGAGTAACGAACCCGCTACCTATGAAGGTGCCATGACATGTTCCGACTCTAAGCTTTGGCTTGAGGCCATGCAATCCGAGATGGACTCTATGTATGAGAATGATGTATGGGATCTGGTTGACATACCTGATAAGGTTCGTCCTCTTCAGTGCAAATGGCTTTTTAAGATAAAGCATTCTGTAAAAGGACAACTAGATATATACAAGGCACGACTAGTGGCAAAAGGTTTCACTTAAGTGCAAGGGTTGCACTATGATGAGATTTTTGCACCTGTAGTCATGTTGCGTTCCATTCGGATAATCTTAGCGACCGCTTTTCATGATTATGAAATTTGGCAAATGGATGTAAAAACCGCCTTCTTAAACGGTTATTTGGAGGAGGAGTACATGGTGCAACCCGAAGGTTTCATTGATCCTAAAAATCCTAAGAAGGTATGCAAGCTTAAGCGTTCCATATATGGACTTAAGCAGGCTTCTCGGAGTTGGAATCATCGTTTCGACCAGGTGATAAAAGAGAATGGATTCACTCGATCGGTCGAGGAACCATGCTTATATATCAAGTCGAGTGGGAGCAAGATTGCATTCCTAATATTGTATGTAGATGACATACTCTTGATTGGGAATGACATACCTCTCTTAACTTCGATAAAAGTTTGTTTAAAGAACCATTTCCAAATGAAAGATCTGGGCGAGGCACAACGAATTTTGGGGATCCGTATCTACAGAGATAGATCACGACGGATGTTATCCCTCAGTCAGGAGTCTTATATAGATAAGATTCTTTAGAGGTTCAGCATGACCAATTCCAACAAAGGGAACCTTCCTATGATTTCTGGGATGCATTTGAGTAAATCTCAAGCACCTAAGACATCGGAAGAGGTACAGCGCATGAGTCAGATTCCTTATGCATCGGCTATAGGATCGATCATGTATGCCATGACATGCACACGTCCAGACGTGGCATATGCATTGAGTATGACTAGTCGTTACCAAGGCAATCCAGGTGAAGCACACTGGATAGCTGTTAAGAATATCCTTAAGTACCTACGGAGGACTAAGGACTGGGTATTGACTTATGGAGGAGACACTAAGCTATGCGCACCTAAGACACGCAACGCTTAGCTTCCAAACGGATCGAGATGACTCGAATTCTCAGTCTGGATTCGTATTTACTCTTAATGGCGCTGCGGTCAGCTGGAAAAGCTCCTAACAAAGTGTTATAGCAGATTCTACGACTGAGTCCGTTGAGATATGATAAGCATGAAGGGCACGTTAAATCCATGGGAATTAAGCGTGTTCCTGAGTTGTATTAGTTGTTTATATATGGATTAGACACATGTATCTTTTTCCATTAAAACTATTAATAAAATCATCGTTTGTTTTTCATATTTTGTTTTTCATGTGGGTTGTACAGACAACAATGAATACCACAAAGTGAGCTGAATTTCATTATATTTGTTTTGGTCCGTAATCGCCTACTTGAGCTGATAACTCTGGCAATTATATTGTGACGTCGATTGATGGTGGGTTCAATAAGCCATAAGTCAAACTGTTGACTGATCGATCACAGATGCGGGTTATAAGGATACCGCGCAGGACAATTTTGTGACAACGTTATGGAGTCCTAAATGTTTCAGAACATTAGGTGCCCGGTCGTGGATAGGACATCCATACTGTTCCTAGAGTCGATTCTTTTGACTATCGACTGTCTCTTGAGATTAAGGCAGATTTTGGGTGACTTTGGTTTCTTTCGCATGGTCGACCGTAACAGGAGGCTAAGTAGATTTTTACTGGGTCACTTCATGCTGCGCTTGTATCTGCAAGATTCGAGTTGAAGGAAATATCCAACCTTTATCTGGATATGTTATTTCTCAGGGCCACTTGAGGAGCTGTAACTGAAATGCATGGCCATGCTCGAATAAAGATTCGTACATCAGTTGAGTTACTCTCTAGTCGGGGAAACCACTCTTGATATTGATCACTTGTAAAATACGACCTTTGAAAATACGGATTTTGCAAATTGTTTTACATTGAGTGGGAGAAATTGATGGGATATGAGAATCGGTTATCGCACATACACTTGTACGGACAAGTGGGAGATTGTTGGAGTTAGTATCCTCCACAGTTAGTGCAATAACATAAATAAACATCTATAGGTTCACAGGGTACATTTTGTATTGCAATCAGTTGATTAACGCTATCAAGAATTCGCTGGCTTGCTAGATAAGTTTGATGTTATTGTCATACAGATGGCGGTGATCAACTGGTCCCTAAAAGTCACACCTAAAGGATGTGTTTAAGAAATGTGATTATTTGAGAAAATAATCATATTGATGCCTTACAAATAGACTGAAAGGTTAGTCGGTGTTTTTGACTAAAATGTTAGTCAGTGTGATGATGAATCGGCCATTTAATAAGGATTAAATAATACTAGCTTAGACAAATTAAATGTTATTCGTAATTTAAATATAATATGTTATATTTAATTATTGTATATAATATAAGCTAATTAAACATAAACTGTTATAATTAATTAGCAAATTATAAATATATGGATATTTATATTTAATGATATATTATATAGTGCACTAGTAATATTATATTATACTATAAAGCTAAAGGAAACCTCCAAGAAAGAGTCTTATTGCTCTTTGACTCTTCGGTCAACAAGGAATTAGATTTTGGAAAGTAATTTATGGAAAGTAAAATTACTCCCCAAACTTTATCATAAGGGCCGAAAAGTTTAGTATATTAGGGGAGTTTTGGCTCAACCTAATTGACTAATTCATTCAATCATAATCACATACACAAATTTTAAGAAAATAAGTTTTCTCTCTAAAAGGTTTTCTAGCAAAGATCAAGGCATATCATAAGCAATCTTGGGTGCAACTATTAGGAGATATCAAGCTTCTTGATATTCAATCTTAGGCCATTAAAGCAAGAACATAAGGTTGTTTTCTTAATCTTTTGTTCATTTATTCAATTTCTTTTATGACCATTAATCATATAGAATAAGTTTCATTATAATCCTGGATGATTAAAGGGCATGTATACAGATATATTCCTACACAAAATAGACACAAAAACGCAGCAGAGCCAAAACGGAGAGAAATAGGAAGCGAAACACGAGTAAAAGCACGGGAAACGCAAAGTAAAGCTCGTGAACAAGGGGGCTATACGTATATAAATATAGGACACATCATGTTCCTCCAACGAAGAACGAAGCACCCTCACACTCAGATTCAGCCTTGGTGGAGCCCAAGTTTGCAGACATAGTCAACAGCTGAAACCAGCAACGAAAATGGGATTACGACATAAATAGGAATAGTGTTTAACTGTTTGAAATAAAGCATGGGAAAAACAAACCTGGGCACAACACCCCACCATCTTGTGAGCAAGACGTCCAGGAATTAACGCGGTAGGCGCAGAGGACAGGGAGACAAAAGACTCACTCAGGCTCTTACTAAGAGAGACATACTCGCTCTGGCTCTAGGCGTGGAAAGGGACTTGCAGCTCATGATTTATCATGAGGGACATTCCGTTCTTTCTCTCTTTTAGCTCAGATTTGAGACGAGCCTAAACTGCCCAGCCGCCTTGCCAGTCCTGGTTAGGACTGTCTCTAGAGCCTTTCTCTTGGAAGACTCTAAGATGGGACCAGCTTGACTTGCAGGAGAGGGAGGCCCAGTGCCAGCCTTGACTGCGTCGTGTACCCAAGCGATTCTCGCAGCACTTCATCATTAGCAAGGAATAAATTTTTAGCAGATCCAAAAACTAGGGATAAATCATGAAATAGGTTACAGAGGAACGATAAATACAAAAGTTCATGAGTAGGGAAAACGCATTAGCAGAGAGACACTTGGAACAGAGCTTTGTTTTGGTCTAGGGATTCGTGGTTGAGGCTCATGCTTCGCTTCCGGCGGAAGAGTCGAGACATGGAGGACATGGATAGGCTCCTGACTGCCAAGGTCCAAGGAGCCACCTACACCTCGGCCAGAGGCCGTAAGACCCAAAAGATCGCCACCTTGGCCATCACCCTCAGGCCTCACCTCATCGTCATCGTCATCATCCTCGACCTCAATATGAATATTCTCTTCAACGTCATCATCGTCATCATCAGTGGGGTTCATGCAAACATGCCACACTCTCTTGGCCGCAGGTAGCTTCAGAAAGGCCTCAATTCTCTTCTTGAAATTGGAGTCGTCGGGATTGGGAATCTAATCAGAAACTGTGACAAAACAAAAACAGGAATGAAACAAGGGAAAATACAAGACATGCAAATGACAAAAAGAACATAAGACACACAAAATACCAGATTCTTTGAGGGAGTTTTCGGGTGCACGAATCTCAGAACCGAGAGAATCACTTTTGATGAACATATACAAGGAAGCCCAACCCTTATCATCACCAACGTCCAAATGGGTTTTAAGTTGCTGGCAACACGAAGCAAAACCTTCCTCTTTCTGTGCATTCGCAGATGGTAACGGTTCCTAAGATCAGCCAACTAATTATCGATTTCGTATTTCCGGCACAGAGAGTTGATCCCATTGATCAATCTCCACACTGAGGGCATGACTTGACATGGGGTAACTTGAACTGTTCTAAAGAACATGTGCATCAGATGATAGAAAGGGAAGGTGGCTCTGTGGAACCCGGGAATCGAGACGAGGGACCCAACTCGGCGTCTTGCGTAAGGGCGCATTTAAGTTAAAAAGACTAATTTAGAAAAACCATTAAAACTGTTTTGGAGTCGCCACCTAATTATCGCGGAAATTAGGAACCTGCTATCATTTTCTAAGCTAAACACATGTCCTAGATTTTGGAGCACGCTGAGACCCCTAGATCTAAGGCTTGTGAAACCAGAATAGATTCGGGGTGAGGGTACTTTAGAAAAAGAGTTCAATTAATGATTTATGAAAACCTTTTAGAAAAGCCTATGTAAAAATAGCCTCCACTGACCTAGAACAATCCATGTAAGATGATAATTGAGCTAATGTTATCGCTACGTACAAGTGCGAAAAAGTTTGTAAAAGAATGGAGATGCAGATGCAAAAAGATTGATTAAAACCCTCAGTTTAGCATGTTTAAGTTGTTAACGAAAACGGTTCAGTTAAAGGTCGAATTCATTGTTTAAGTTGATTTTAAATGCAAAAAGAAGGTGCAAGATGCATGCAAATAAAATAAAGTTCAATTGTCCATTGGTTTATTTTATAAGGGTCGGTTGCTTAAGCGACTTTGGCGTGTCATCGGATATGGAGTGTACCCGAAGTGAATAGAACACTTGGAGTGCAAGCGCGCTGGGTGCCAAACCCGGGGGGGGGGGGGGGGGGTGCGTTAAAGTGTAGTCCCCTTTGTTAGTTCATAGAAAATAAGAAAAAGCTACCTTGTCCTGACGCTTCAGATCTGAGCTTCGCTTCGCTTCTTGAACTTAAAAGGAGGATGAATTCAACACGGGATGCTGTGTTGAACTCAAGGATTTGAGTGCGTGAGGCTTTGAGAGAGTTTAGGAGTTTGTTTGCTGTGAAAGCTGGTTGTAAATTGTGTTTTTCGAGGTCAGGTATAGGGGTGTATAAATACTAAAAATCTCGGAGAAATTCGAAAATCCGGGGATAAAAACAAGCCAGGAAACCGCATAGCCTTATGCGGTTGCCACCCCAAACCGCATAAGCTTATGCGGTTTGAAGGTGTGGCTTTTAGCCTAGTTTTCTAGTTTCGGTTTGATTATATCTCTAAAAGATACGGTATAATCTTAACCTTGCACGTCAAGAAAACATCTGGGATATTTCTGAGATGTTTATGATGTTCAGGGCTTTGGAGTGCGGGCTAAAGGCTGGGCTTGGGCTCGGTTTTGGGCCCGAGACCCGGAAAAATGAAAAAGGTATATTTGCATAGATTTTGTGAAATAAGGTAAGACGTGAGGTTGTATTTTGCGTAAGAGGAGGCTAAAGGGAAGATCTAGCCACCGGGCCTAAATTTAGGAATTTAGGAATGCTGAATTAGACCTCGTTAATGTAAAAGGGCTAATTGTAGTGCAAATGCGAATCTCATTCCCAATGAAGCAGGACGAGGACCTAGCTAGACTCCAAATGGACAAAATGAACATTTATTTATGTGCGATGTGAAGCGAGCTAAATCATTTTAACATTTCAAAATGACTCAAAATGAATTCGACATAGTTAGAACCATTTAAGTCAACGTTAAAGCATGCGTAATAAAAGTCCGTGTTACATCACATGGTTTTGTTTGGGAGGGTACGGATATGGGTATCCACAGAGCCCCCAGTTTGACTGAGCTCGGACTAGAGCGTTAGTCAAACTCCACGACCATATCCGGACCATTACAGTCACGGGAATCGAGACGAGGGACCCAACTCGGCGTCTTGCGTAAGGGCGCATTAAGGTTAAAAAGACTAATTTAGAAAAACCTTTAAAACTGTTTTGGAGTCGCCACCTAATTATCGCCGAAATTAGGAACCTGCTATCATGTCCTAAGCTAAAGACATGTCCTAGATTTTGGAGCACGCTGAGACCCCTAGATCTAAGGCTTGTGAAACCAGAATGGATTCGGGGTGATGGTACTTTAGAAAAAGAGTTCAATTAATGATTTATTAAAACCTTTTAGAAAAGCCTATGTAAAAATAGCCTCCACTGACCTAGAACAATCCATGTAAGATGATAATTGAGCTAATGTTATCGCTACGTACAAGTGCGAAAAAGTTTGTAAAAGAATGCAGATGCAGATGCAAAAAGATTGATTAAAACCCTCAGTTTAGCATGTTTAACTTGTTAACGAAAACGGTTCAGTTAAAGGTCGAATTCATTGTTTAAGTTGATTTTAAATGCAAAAAGAAGGTGCAAGATGCATGCAAATAAAATAAAGTTCAATAGTCCATTGGTTTATTTTACAAGGGTCGGTTGCTTATGCGACTTTGGCGTGTCATCGGATAGGGAGTGTACCCGAAGTGAATAGAACACTTGGAGTGCAAGCGCGCTGGGTGGCAAAGCCGGGGGGGGGGGGGGGGGTGCGCTAAAGTGTAGTCCCCTTTGTTTGTCCATAGAAAATAAGAAAAAGCTTTGATCCAAGTGGATCGGTACCTACCTTGTCCTGACGCTTCAGATCTGAGCTTCGCTTCGCTTCTTGAACTTAAAAGGAGGATGGATTCAACACGGGATGCTGTGTTGAACTCAAGGATTTGAGTGCGTGAGGCTTTGAGAGAGTTTAGGAGTGTGTTTGCTGTGAAAGCTGGTTGTAAATTGTGTTTTTCGAGGTCAGGTATAGGGGTGTATATATACTAAAAATCTCAGAGAAATTCGGAAATCCGGGGATAAAAACAAGCCAGGAAACCGCATAGCCTTATGCGATTGCCACCCCAAACCGCATAAGCTTATGCGGTTTGAAGGTGTGGCTTTTAGCCTAATTTCCTATTTTGGTTTGATTATATCTCTAAAAGATACGGTATAATCTTAACCTTGAACGTCAAAAAAACATCTGGGATATTTCTGAGATATTTATGATGTTCAGGGCTTTGGAGTGCGGGCCAAAGGCTGGGCTTGGGCTCGGTTTTGGGCCCGAGACCGGGAAAAATGAAAAAGGTATATTTGCATAAATTTTGTGAAATAAGGTAAGACGTGAGGTTGTATTTTGCGTAAGAGGAGGCTAAAGGGAAGATCTAGCCACCGGGCCTAAATTTAGGAATTTAGGAATGCTGAATTAGACCTCGTTAATGTAAAAGGGCTAATTGTAGTGCAAATGCGAAGCTCATTCCCAATGAAGCAGGACGAGGACCTAGCTAGACTCCAAATGGACAAAATGAACATTTATTTATGTGCGATGTGAAGCGAGCTAAATCATTTTAACATTTCAAAACGACTCAAAATGAATTCGACATAGTTAGAACCGTTTAAGTCAACGTTAAAGCATGCGTAATAAAAGTCCGTGTTACATCACAGGGTTTTGTTTGGGAGGGTACGGATATGGGTATCCACAGAGCCCCCAGTTTGACTGAGCTCGGACTAGAGCGTTAGTCAAACTCCACGACCATATCCGGACCATTACAGTCTCGATATAGTCAGCGAAACGAAGCGTGTGTCTATGGGTGAGACGAGGACTTTGAACCGGGCTAAACGGGGAGGGGCGTGCGCATTTTAAGGACTTGGCGGTCCGTGCATACTATAAGGGCCTGCCGGCCTGCTGAGCGTCGTCGTTATGCTTGTCATGCTGTCGCGTTGTATATGCTTGGTGTCGTCGTATGCCTAGTGCTGTTGCTTGTAATGTCTTCGTGTAGTGCGTGGTCTCACGAAAGAGCGCATGTGCAAGGGTGCAAGGTGATTGGGTAAGAGTGCATGGGTTGTGGAAATGTCTATCTCGCCTAGGAGCGCATGTGTAAAGGTTGCAAAGCTTGGATGTGTGGTACTTGTGCTTGAACTCGCCGAGGAGCGTCTATGTAGAGTGAGATGCTTGTAGTTGGGTATGTTGCAGAGTGTCTATGCTTGAGCTCGCCGAGGAGTGTTTATGTAGTCATCATTGCATGTGATTGCCTTCCATAGAGGAGAACATGATGTAAATGCTCGTGAAGAGCGTTCGTGCTTCTGCTTCTGTACCGTACATTAAATGTTGTTGGAGTAAGTGTCCTCCACAATAGTGCGATTACTTAATAAATCTCAATTAAGGAATACATGGGGATAATCCTGTATTATTGTCAATTGATTAACGTAAATCAATAACGGTTGGCTGACTAGAGTTTGACGTTATTGTCGTGAGAATCCAGCAGAATCAATTGATCCCTTTAAGTCACACCTATAGGAACGTACTCCAAATATTTAAGCTAATTAATTGTATGAGATACGATTAAATTAGTAACTTGATAATTTGACTAACGGTTAGTCAGTGAATTAATTTAGAGAGAGATCGAGTTGTGAACTCGAATGATTTAATTTTATATCGATAAAATTATTAGAGGAGATGTGAATTAGTGATTAAACGTTAATTCACTAATTGTGTATATTTTACTAATGAGATTAGTAAAAGTACAATTTTAATATATGTGTAAGTGTACATGTATATTAAGGAAGAGTTTAATTAATTTACACTTTATTATATTAGATAATTAAGTGATAAATTATAAGTATTTAATGACAAATATTGAAAAACAAATAAGACCCATTTAGGGCTCATGGACCGTCCAAGAGCAAGTGGAAGGAGCTTCCATTTGTTTTTATTTGTTTTGTCTTCTTGTATTTTGTAAATGCATGTAAAACAATATGATTACTTTGCATGCCATTTATCTAATCAAGATCAAAACTCTTCCCCATGACTCTCCTCAAGTGGCCGGCCCATGTAGAGTGAAGAGCACACTTCACTTTGCTTATTTTTGTGATAAAAAAAACATAAGGCCATAGAATGAAAAGTATTGCATGCATCATTCATCTTTTCTCTCCTCTCTTTCTCTCTAAAAACTTAGAATATGATTCTCATATTTTCTATATACTACTAAGAGTTAGTAGTAATAATATTATTCACATATTATCAAGCTACTATTAGTGATTTCTAGATCAAAATCACTAGTAGTTTTGATGTACTTCTTGGGTGCAACAAGAAGGAGGTTTCCTTATTTGGAAACTCGGGTTTGGAGGATCATCCATGTTGTTAGCTCAAGAAACAAAACTAGAAAGGAGTTCTAGTTTTGTGCCCATATTTCCCTTTGAGAAAGGTATAAGTTTCTAAACTTGTAACAAAGTGAATTTGTATTACATAGATCTTGCTAAATCAAATTAGAGTAATTTGATTTACACTAATATTTGATTAGTGAATGGGATCCGATCCCTACAAGTGGTATCAGAGCCAAGGCTTGTAGTTACAAATTTATTTTGTTAATTTTGGGGTTTTATATATTTATTGAGAATAAATATGATAAAATCCGAAAATAGTGTTAAAAATGGTTTTAACACGAGATGTTTATAGCATGCAAATTTTCTGGTCTCATGAAGTTACTGGTCAAATTTCGTAATTTTTGGAATTTGTTTGCTAATTAAAATGATTTTTATACAAAACCGAGTCAAAAAGTGTGTTTTTGGCTAAAATAATTACTATAAATAGTTATACTTGGAATATGGTCACGAAATTTTTACACAGTGAAACTTGTTATTTACAATTTCTGCATGTAAATTTTCAAAGTCAGATCTTGAGTTTTGATTATTTATTCATTTATTTGATAAAAATCGGTATAAAGTGCATGTTAATGTTGAAAATATAGTAATATTTGTTTTCTGGACGTAAATTTTATACCACTATTTTTATACATTAAAAGGATGCTAAGGTATAAATTTAAGATTTTTTCTCACTGTTTTGGACGTTTTATTGATTTTATGAGATAAAATCGATGAAATCGTATGTTATTTGTTATAAAATAAATTCGTAAATTTTTCTGACCAAACTTTTCTTTTCTGATATTTTGGAAGTGTTCCAGAATATACAAAATTTTTTCAAAATAAAAATGGTTTTATTTTAATTTATTTTGATTTTATAAAGCTTTATTCATAAAAAGGTTATGATTAAAGTGCATCTAATTAGCAAATGACCAAGTTATGAACTAAAATCACCATATGTTAGTATAAACTAATGTTGGGTGTTCTAAAATCAGTTTAGAAGTTTTAGTTCAAGCTTAAAAGGTGTTTTAAGCATTATTGATTAATATGAGATTAATCGATTAAAAATGAGATCGGTTTTAAACAAGTTAATGCGATTATTGTTTAGGGCGATTTTGGCATGTTTTTATTTATAAGCTTTACATTATGCATGTTTGGATGAATGTTTATTGTTGAATGAATGTTTGTTCTTACTAGTATGGCCATAGTTTGATATTTTTACCGATATTACCCGTAATGAAAGGGAATATCGTGTGGTTTTGTAATTAAATGCGATCTCGTATCGCCGATTTGTAATTTAATAGTTCATTTCATTTATAAATGTATAATAGGATTGCTATGTATTCATTTGTAAATTTATGTCAGAATTATTTGTAAACCGAAGACCGGCGATGGATCGAGATGGAGCCTTAGAAGTGTTCTAAAGCTTGCAAGGAGGAGCCTTGGATGAGATCCATATGAAGAGGGACCAAAGGAGTTGGTTTCCAATTTGTAACTCCTTATATTTTTAATTACTTTTAGGTGGCCATACTAGGTTTATGCTTGCTTTATCATGCTTGTTTGGTTGCTTTTTTTCCGCACACATGCCAAAATCGCCATGCATGCCCACGATATCCCACTCCAATTGTCGTTTTTAGGCCGCCATTCTTAAAATTAGTTCACTTATAAAGAATTTTAATGACTAAAATCGACAAGATCACCCACATTTTTAACAAATGAATTGAGATTAAGCCTTTCCAAATGTAGCGACTATGAACCCCATGTTCGTGAGGACCTCCGCGACGTGGAACCTTGTTACCATGGGTAAGTAGTGGGAGGAAGTCCCATGCTAATTTGGTTTGGACTCAACCGAATAAGAGTTATTTGGGGCTAATCGATGCATTTTAAAGAAAATCATCAACCAAGCATTCTAGTGTAGAATTAGTCAAGTGTTGACTTATCGTTTTTATATAAAAGGAAACATGAGATGTCTAATTTTATATGAAAAACGAGTCTTGGAATCATTTATATAATTTCGTGGGAGATCATTATATAAATGGACATTTGTTTTAAAAAGGAGTTTTAGCAAATGTCATTAATATACAATGAATGTTTATTTCCTCATATTTATTGTAGAATAATTTATTTGAAATCGCAATGACAACATTAACTCCCGCACCCATCTTGGGTAAATAATCATGGTTGAGAACCGTGATGGATAAGTGTATCCTAAAGGATGACGGTAGCAACTTTGTCGAATGCGATTCGACTTTAAGGGGCACCGCTCAATCCGACAATGTGCTTAAAGAACTTTACCGAACCACCTCCCACCGAACCCGGACTTAGGGCCACCGCGGCGGCACGAGCCGCCTACGATGAGCACCTAAAAGTTGACAATAACGTCAAAAATATATTGATTTGGTCAATGTCACATTCTCTCAAACTTCGCTTCGTTACTCACTAAAGTGCATATGAGATATTCACTAGAGTGACAACGATGTGCTTTCACCTAGAGAGCACGAAAGTGAATGAGATTGAGAGAAAAGATGTTCTTTCAATGAGATTGAAGAACATAAACTTTGGGGTTAAGAAAGGGAAGGGAGCTTATAAAGCTCGGTTTAAGGAAGATAAGGGTAAGGGAAAGGCTATTGAGAATAGCAAACCCAAACCCGGTCGTTGGAAGCGCAATTGTCCCAAATCCTTGAAGGAAAAGAATGATGGATGTGCGACATCCAAAGATATTGTTCCTTCTAGTCTTTATATGATTGACATAAATCATGCTTGCATCTCTACATGGGTATAGGATACCGGATGTGGATCTCATCTTTGCAATCACTTGCAGGGGATGAGAAACGTGCGAGCACTAGCCAAGGGTGATGTAGATCTCCGCATGGGTAATAGAGCTAGAGTAGCGTCCATTTCCGTGGGAACTTACGTACTCGCCTAGCTAGTGGTTTAGAGTTGAATTTGAATAACTGTTATTTTGTACCAACTCTAACCAAAAACATTATCTCCGTCTCCGTGTTTGATACGGAAGGCTTTTATGATTAAGAACAATCGACGTACTTTTTCATTTAATGAAATGGTTTATGGTGAAACCATTTCGATTGGAGGTATTTATGTTTTAAATGATGTCAATGATGTTGATCATATAGAGAACAAGAGGCTCAAAACGAATGAATCAAACAAATCCTACCTTGGCATTGTCGTTTAGGTCACATAAACGATAGACGCACAAAGAGACTTGTTGAGACCAATGTTCTCAAACCATTTGATTGCGAATCATATGGTACGTGCGAGGCTTGCCTTTTTAAGGCAAAATGACTCGTGCACCCTTTAGTGGTAAAGGGACACGAGCAAGTGAAGTTTTTAGGACTCATACATATTGATGTGTGTGATCCATTAAACATCACCGCTAAAGGAGGATATCATTACATCATTACTTTTACCGATGACTTAAGTAGATATGGTTATGTCTACTTAATAAGGTACAAGAGTGATGCTTTTGAGAAATTTAAAGAATTTCAAAATGAGGTTGAGAACCAATTGGATAAGAAGATAGAAGCACTACGATCGGATCGTGGTGGCGAATATCTAAGTAATGAGTTTGATTCACATCTTAAGAATTGTGATAGAGTATCACAAATTGACTCCTCCGCACACCATCGTTGAATGGTGTTGCAGAAAGGAGAAACCGAACCTTGCTAGATATGGTTCGGTCTATGATGAGTCAAAGTGAGCTTCGTGGATCGATTTGGGGCTTTACGCTATCGTTTGCTGTTTTCTCACTAAATCGAAGTCCGACTAAAGCGGCTCCATATGAGATATGGACGGGAAAGGTTCCCTATTTGTAGGTTTCCTAAGGAAACGTGTGGATTTTACTTCTACAACCCTCACGAGAACAAAGAGTTTGTGGCTCGTGATGCTGTCTTTCTAGAAAATGAGTACATGAGTGGGAGAAAATTTGAACTTAATGGAGTTCAAGAGCCACAAACCGAAGCAGAAAATGAGGAAACGGTTCCCTCATCTTCTAACACGGTTGTAATCCCTAGGAGGTCAGGAATAATTAGTCATCAACCTGATCGCTACCTCGGTAACATCGAGGAGGAGGGTGATTTGTTGTTATTCGAAAGCAACGAACCCTCAACCTACAAGGCGGCTATTAGTAGCCCCAACTCCGACCAATGGCTTGAGGCCATGAAATCCGAAATGGATTCTATGTACGAGAACCAAGTTTGGGACTTGGTAGATTTACCTGAAGGAGTGAAACCTCTTCAGTGTAAATGGATATTCAAAATCAAACTCGGCATAGATAAACATATAGATGCTTACAAAGCTAGATTGGTGGCAAAGGGCTTTTCACAAGTCCAAGGTATTCATTATGATGAAACCTTTGCACCGGTTGCTATGCTTCGATCCATAAGGATAGTCTTAGCGGTTGCCGCATTTCATGACTATGAGATATGGCAAATGGATGTAAAAACCGCCTTCTTGAATGAGATTCTAGAAGAGGAAGTGTACATGACACAACCTAAAGGTTTTGTAGATACATCTAACCCTAAGAAAGTATACAAGCTTAAGAGATCCATTTATGGTCTTAAGCAAGCATCAAGGAGTTGGAATCACAGATTCGATCATGTTATAAAACAAAATGGATTCGCTCGAAGTGCCGAGGAACCTTGTTTATACATGAAGTTTAGTGGGAGCAAGGTAACCTTCCTTGTTTTGTATGTGGATGACATACTACTAAATTGGAAATGATGTTCCAAATCTGAATTCGGTGAAGGTGGAATTGGGAAACCATTTCCAAATGAAGGACTTGGGAGAGGCACAACGCATCTTGGGTATCCGGATCTATAGAGATAGATCCAAAAGGATACTAGCATTGAGTCGAGAAACTTATATCGATAAGATTCTTGATAGGTTCAATATGAAAGACTCCAAGGGAGGATTTCTTCCGATGAGTGCAGGAATAACATTGAAGAAATCGCAATGTCCTACGACTCCTGCGGAAATTGAACGCATGAAATTGATCCCTTATGCTTCCGCTGTAGGATCAATCATGTATGCTATGATGTGCGCTCGTCCCGATGTCGCTTTCGCTTTGAGCATGACGAGCCGGTATCAAGATAATCCCGGTGAGAATCACTGGATAGCTGTAAAGAACATCCTTAAGTACTTGAGAAGAACTAAGGATTCGTTTCTAGTGTTTGGAGGAGAACTTGAGCTACGTGTAAAGGGTTACACGGATGCAAGTTTCCAAACCGATGGGGATGATCTGAAATCCCAATCCGGTTATGTCTTTATGTTGAATGGTGGAGTATTTCTTTGAAAGGTTTCAAGCAAAGTGTCATCAGGATTCTACAAATGTAGTTGTATATTTGGCGACTTAAGTCGCTAAAGAAGCTGTATCGATTCGGCAGTTCTTGTATGGACTAAGGGTAGGCCCTAGTGCCGTAGAGCCAATTACTATGTATTGAGATAATTGTAGGCCTACCTTTCGAAAGCAAAGGAGCCCAAGTCTAGTAATAAGTCTAGACACGCTTGAGAAAATGCCATGTTATAAGAGATAATGTGGAAATGAAGGAAATGGATATTTGTAAGGTTGGGATGCACGATGAGATCGCCGATCCTTCAACCAAGCCTCTTTCGAGGACTAAGCATGACGCTCACACCGCCTCTATGGGGTTGTGGCGTATGCCAGATTTCCTTTAGTTTTGAGATATGTAATGGATAAAGTATCCTATTACATATATGAAAATAACATTCATTGTTTAGAGTATATATTTACTCTTTTAAGTCATTATGAATGCATACTTTGTTTATCCGAATAGTTGTGTGACAACATTGAACATATTCAAGTGAACGGTATAAACTAAGTATTTGGTCCCTAGTCTCTCATATGAGGTGACGTCTCGGAGAGACTAGATTGCAAGTCGTTCGATGGTGGGTTCAACACCATGGGGTCATAGTGATGACTGCTCGTTTGCATAGACAGACTGTGAAACACTCTGTCGGACAAAGGACGCTATAGAATTCCTTTTCAATGAGATCAAACACTGGTCGTGGTGGGAATTCTATAGTATTCCTTTGAGTCGATTCTTTGACTGGAGCTGATTGTCTGAGTCGGTGCAGTTTCCGAGTGACTTTCATTTTTGTCCTAAGCCATGCCGTGAAAAGGGGTTATAAGGGCATCTTTGGGGTCATGGTGATCTGCATTATACAGTACAATCGAGTGGAAGGGAAATATCCACCCTCGTCAGGGTAAAACATCTTTGGGCCACTCGAGGAGTAGTCATGAAAATGCGTGTACGCCGGTAAGAATCTACGGTAGATTCCCGGCCGAATACTCTCCATATCGAGGAAACCACTCACGATATATATCTCAGGATGCAAGTACGACCTGTAAGACACCTTGCATCGAGTGGGAGATGTGAAACGGACATGAGAATTGGTAATGCACAACTTGTCTCGGACAAGTGGGAGATTGTTGGAGTAAGTGTCCTCCACAATAGTGCGATTACTTAATAAATCTCAATTAAGGAATACATGGGGATAATCCTGTATTATTGTCAATTGATTAACGTAAATCAATAACGGTTGGCTGACTAGAGTTTGACGTTATTGTCGTGAGAACGGCGGTAATCAATTGATCCCTTTAAGTCACACCTATAGGAACGTACTCCAAATATTTAAGCTAATTAATTGTATGAGATACGATTAAATTAGTAACTTGATAATTTGACTAACGGTTAGTCAGTGAATTAATTTAGAGAGAGATCGAGTTGTGAACTCGAATGATTTAATTTTATATCGATAAAATTATTAGAGGAGATGTGAATTAGTGATTAAACGTTAATTCACTAATTGTGTATATTTTACTAATGAGATTAGTAAAAGTACAATTTTAATATATGTGTAAGTGTACATGTATATTAAGGAAGAGTTTAATTAATTAACACTTTATTATATTAGATAATTAAGTGATAAATTATAAGTATTTGTGGGACAAATATTGAAAAACAAATAAGACCCATTTAGGGCTCATGGACCGTCCAAGAGCAAGTGGAAGGAGCTTCCATTTGTTTTTATTTGTTTTGTCTTCTTGTATTTTGTAAATGCATGTAAAACAATATGATTACTTTGCATGCCATTTATCTAATCAAGATCAAAACTCTTCCCCATGACTCTCTTCAAGTGGCCGGCCCATGTAGAGTGAAGAGCACACTTCACTTTGCTTATTTTTGTGATAAAAAAAACATAAGGCCATAGAATGAACAGTATTGCATGCATCATTCATCTTTTCTCTCCTCTCTTTCTCTCTAAAAACTTAGAATATGATTCTCATATTTTCTATATACTACTAAGAGTTAGTAGTAATAATATTATTCACATATTATCAAGCTACTATTAGTGATTTCTAGATCAAAATCACTAGTAGTTTTGATGTACTTCTTGGGTGCAACAAGAAGGAGGTTTCCTTATTTGGAAACTCGGGTTTGGAGGATCATCCATGTTGTTAGCTCAAGAAACAAAACTAGAAAGGAGTTCTAGTTTTGTGCCCATATTTCCCTTTGAGAAAGGTATAAGTTTCTAAACTTGTAACAAAGTGAATTTGTACTACATAGATCTTGCTAAATCAAATTAGAGTAATTTGATTTACACTAATATTTGATTAGTGAATGGGATCCGATCCCTACAAATGTTTAATATACGCGTATGGCGGACTGTAGGTGACGCCTTAACCCAAGCACGGGACGTACTTGGAGTTGCATTAGGGCCAAGATGAATTAGGAATTCAAAAGTAGATGTAAAATGAGAAAAACCGAAGAAAAACCAGGGGCAGAAACCGCATAAGCTTATGCGGTTTGGGGTGCAAACCGCATAAGCCTATGCGGTTTCCCCCTGTGGCTGGGGAATGCTTATAAAACACGAGTACACCGTATGCTACTCATATCTCGTTGTTTTCGGTTTCTCTTGCTAAAAAACACCAAATTTCGATTTCTCAACCGATTTTGCTCGTTTTTCTTGCGTTGCCTTGCTATGGAACCAGGTAATGCTCCATTTAACTTGCTTTTACGTTATTTGTTGTTGTAATTAGCTAGTTTTAGCTAGAAATGTTGAAAAGACGGGTTTTGAATGGAAACCCGAGTTTTGCTTGAAATTCGCCGTTTGAATGCTTGAAGTTGACGTCATTGTGTTGCATTATGCCATGCTAGCATGTATGTGTGAATTGATTTTGATTTAGACCGTCTTTGTATGAAAAACGTCCAAATTAGGTTTCCGACCCGAAAACGAACCGGGATTTTCCGACCCGGAATTTCAATTAAACTTCGGTGTAGGATGCCCATAGTGTGTATAGCATGCCTATAGCTTCAATGTAACACCCCGGCCCCAACCAAAGGCCGGAATGTCATTCACGGTAGCTCGCCCAGTTGCAGACATCGCCATGAGACCAACACGGGCCACTTTCAAGCACTTTGTCTCACTCGTGCGCATCTCGAAAGCTTCCAGGAGGTCACCCATCCTAAGACTATTTTCCGTTAGCACGCAATCGAAGAGTTCTTAAGATGAGCCACCGTAAAAGAAGATGCATCTTGTTTTCCTGGTGGCTCATCTTAAGAACTCTTCGCTAAGCGTCTTGAGAGTAGTCTTAGGATGGGTGACCTCCTGGGAAGTTCTCAGGATGCGCACGAGTGAGGACAAAGTGCGCTGGAAAGGGCCCGTGTTGGTTTGTGGGCGATGTACTGTTAGGATCGGATCCCATGCACTAATCAAATATTAGTGTAAATCAAATTACTCTAATTTGATTTAGCAAGATCTATGTAGTACAAATTCACTTTGTTAACAAGATTAGAAATTTATACCTTTCAATAAAGGGAAATTAGGGCACAAAACTAGAACTCCTTTCTAGTTTTGTTTCTTGAGCTTTAGTTTAGGATGATCCTCCAAAACCGAGTTTCCAAAATAGGAAACCTCCTTCTTGTTGCACCCAAGAAGTACACCAAAATCTATTAATGATTTTGATCTAGAAATCAATAATAGAAGCTTGATAATATGTGAAACATTATTACTAATACTTACTAACTCTTAATAATATTAGAGATTATATTTAGAGAGAATATGAGAGAGATGAGGAGGAAAGAATGCATGAATGAATAATGCACTACTTTAGGCCTTATGTTTTAATACCAAACAAAAACCAAAGTGTGTAGAACACACCTAAGGAGGCCGGCCTAAGTGAGGAGAGAGTGGTGAGTTTAGAGCATGCTTATCTTGATAAGATCAATCACATGAAACATAATCATCATGTCTTGCATGCTTAAAGCAAAAGCTATAAAACAAAATGAATAAGACAAGAAGGAATCTTATTCCTTCTCCCCTCTATTTTGGACGGTCCAAGGGCCCCTAAATGGGTCTTATTTTGTTTTCAATATTTGTCCCACAAATACTTATAATTTATCACTTGATCATCTAATATGATAAAGTATAAATTATCAAATTAAGCTCTTAACTCTCCTTTAATATATATGTACACTTACATACATATTAAAATGTACTTTTACTAATCTCATTAGTAAAATATACATGATTAGTGAATTAACAGTTAATCACTAATTCCCATCTCCTCTAATAATTTTATCAATATAAAATTAAATCACTCGAGTTCACAACTCGATTTCTCTCTAAATTAATTCACTGACTAACCGTTAGTCAAATTATCAAGTCACTAATCTAATCGTATCTCATACAATTAATTAGCTTTATTATTTGGAGTACGTTCCTATAGGTGTGACTTAAAGGGATCAATTGATTACCGCCGTATCACGACAATAACGTCAAACTCTAGTCAGCCAACCGTTATTGATTTACGTTAATCAATTGACAATAATACAGGATTATCCCCATGTATTCCTTAATTGAGATTTATTAAGTAATCGCACTATTGTGGAGGACACATACTCCAACAATCTCCCACTTGTCCGAGACAAGTTGTGCATTACCAATTCTCATGTCCGTTTCACATCTCCCACTCGATGCAAGGTGTCTTACAGGTCGTACTTGCATCCTGAGATATATATCATGAGTGGTTTTCTCGATATGGAGAGTAGCTGTCTGACCGGGGAATCTACCGTAGATTCTTACCGAGCGTGGCCACGCATTTTCAGCGACTACTCCTCGAGTGGCCCAAAGATGTTTTACCCTGACGAGGGTGGACATTTCCCTTCCACTGATTGTCTCAGATAATGCATCACCATGACCCCAAAGATGCCCTTATAACCCCTTTCACGGCATGGCTTAGGACAAAATGAAAGTCACTCGAAAACCGCACCGACTGCATAATCAGCCCAGTCAAAGAATCGACTCAAAGGAATACTATAGAATTCCCACCACGACCAGGTTTCAATCTCATTGAAAAGGAATTCTATAAGCGTCACTGCCCGACAGAGTGTTTTCACAGTCTGTCTATGCAAACGATCAGTCATCACATATGACCCTATGGTGTTGAACCCACCATCGATCGACTTGCAATCTAGTCTCTCCGAGACGTCACCACATATGGGAGACTAGGGACCAAGTACTTAGTTTATACCGTTCACTTGAATATGTTCAATGTTGTCACACAACTATTCGGATAAACAAAGTATGCATTCAAAATGACTTTAAAGAGTAAATATACTCTAAACAATGAATGTTATTTTCATATATGTAATAGGATACTTTATCCATTACATATCTCAAAAACTAAAGGAAATCAGGCATACGCCTCAACCCTATAGAGGCGGTGTGAGCGTCATGCTTAGTCCTCGAAAGAGGCTTGGTTAAAGGATCAGCGATCTCATCGTCTGTCCTAACCTTACAAATATCTATTTCCTTTCTTTCCACGTTATCTCTTATAACATGGTATTTCCTCAAAACGTGTCTAGACTTATTACTAGACTTGGGCTCCTTTGCTTGAAAGATGGCCCACTATTATCACAATAAATAGTGATTGGATCTACGGCGCTGGGGACTACTCTTAGTCCATCCAAGAACTGTTGAATCCATACAGCTTCCTTAGCAGCTTCCGAAGCTGCCAAATATTCAGCTTTTGTTGTAGAATCCGCAGTGACACTTTGTCTGAAACTTTTTCAGCAAATAGTACCCCCATTTTTCATAAAAACATAGCCGGATTGGGATTTCAAATCATCCCTATCAGTTTGGAAACTTGCATCCGTGTAACCCTTTACGCGCAGCTCAAGTTCTCCTCCAAACACCAGAAACGAATCCTTAGTTCTTCTCAAGTACTTGAGGATGTTCTTTACAGCTACCCAGTGACTCTCACCAGGATTGGCTTGATACCGCTCGTCATGCTCAAAGCGAAAGCGACATCGGGACGAGTGCACATCATAGCATACATGATTGATCTTACAGCGGAAGCATAAGGGATCAATTTCATGCGTTCAATTTCCGCAGGAGTCGTAGGACATTGAGATTTCTTCAATGTGATTCCTACACTCATCGGAAGAAAGCCTCTCTTAGAGTCTTTCATATTGAACCTATCAAGAATCTTATCGATATAAGTTTCTTGACTCAAGGCTAGTATCCTCTTGGATCTATCTCTATAGATCCGGATACCCAAGATGCGTTGTGCCTCTCCCAAGTCCTTCATTTGGAAATGGTTTCCCAATTCCACCTTTACCGAATTCAAACTTGGAACATCATTTCCAATTAGTAGTATGTCATCCACATACAAAACAAGGAAGGTTACCTTGCTCCCACTAAACTTCATGTACAAACAAGGTTCCTCGGCACTACGAGCGAATCCTTTCGTTTGATAACATGATCGAATCTATGATTCCAACTCCTTGGTACTTGCTTAAGACCATAATGTAGGGATCGGATCCCATTCACTAATCAAATATTAGTGTAAATCAAATTACTCTAATTTGATTTAGCAAGATCTATGTAGTACAAATTTACATTGTTACAAGTTTATAGAAACTTATACCTTCTTACAAGGAATAAAATGGGCACAAAACTAGAACTCCTTTCTAGTTTTGTTTCTTGAGCTAGGTATTAGGATGATCCTCCAAAACCGAGTTTCCAAATAAGGAAACCTCCTTTGAGATGCACCCAAGAAGTACTCCAAAATATACTAAGTATTTTGATCTAGAAATGACTTAGTACACACTTGATAATATGTGAATAATATTATTACTACACTAGTAATATGTGTAAAATATGAGAACAAGTTTCTTATATTTTAGAGAGAAAGTTTTTAGAGAGAAAAGATGAGAATGCTTGAATGAATTATGCTCTCACTTAGGCCTTATGTTTTAATACAAAAAACAACAAAACAAAGTGTGTAGAACACACCTTGTAGGCCGGCCCCCATAGAGAAGAGAAGTGGGAAGAGTTTTTATCTTGTTTAGCACATTTTGTTGCATGTTAATCATTATGTTCCACATGCAAAAGAAGCTAAACAAAAGAATAGGACAAAAAGGAATCTCTCCTCTTATTTGCCCCATTTTGGACGGTCCATGTGTCTAACATGGGTCCATTTTGTTTATCAATATTTGTCTCACAAATAGTTGTAATTTATCACTTAATTATCTAACATAATAAAGTGTAAATTAATTAAACTCTTCCTTAATATACATGTACTTTACACATATATTAAAAATGTACTTTTACTAATCTCATTAGTAAAATATACACAATTAGTGAATTAACGTTTAATCACTAATTCCCATCTCCTCTAGTAATTTTATCGATATAAAATTCAATCGTCCGAGTTCACAACTCGATTTCTCTCTAAATTAATTCACTGACTAACCGTTAGTCGATTTATCAAGTTACTAATTTAATCGTATCTCATACAATTAATTAGCTTTATTATTTGGAGTACGTTCCTATAGGTGTGACTTAAAGGGATCAATTGATTACCGCCGTTCTCACGACAATAACGTCAAACTCTAGTCAGCCAACCGTTATTGATTTACGTTAATCAATTGACAATAATATAGGATTATCCCCATGTATTCCTTAATTGAGATTTATTAAGTAATCGCACTATTGTGGAGGACACTTACTCCAACAATCTCCCACTTGTCCGAGACAAGTTGTGCATTACCAATTCTCATGTCCGTTTCACATCTCCCACTCGATGCAAGGTGTCTTACAGGTCGTACTTGCATCCTGAGATATATATCGTGAGTGGTTTCCTCGATATGGAGAGTAGAGTCAGCCTGACCGGAATCTACCGTAGATTCTTACCGAGCGTGGCCACGCATTTTCGTGACTACTCCTCGAGTGGCCCAAAGATGTGTTACCGACGAGGGTGGACATTTCCTTCCACTCGATTGTCAGATAATGCAGATCACCATGACCCCAAAGATGCCCTTATAACCCCTTTCACGGCATGGCTTAGGACAAAAATGAAAGTCACTCTGAAACCGCACCGACTGCATAATCGGCCCAATAAAGAATCGACTCAAAGGAATACTATAGAATTCCCACCACGACCAGGTTTCAATCTCATTGAAAAGGAATTCTATAAGCGTCACTGTCCGACAGAGTGTTTCACAGTCTGTCTATGCAAACGAGAAGTCATCACATATGACCCCATGGTGTTGAACCCACCATCGAACGACTTGCAATCTAGTCTCTCCGAGACGTCACCTCATATGAGAGACTAGGGACCAAATACTTAGTTTATACCGTTCACTTGAATATGTTCAATGTTGTCACACAACTATTCGGATAAACAATGTATGCATTCAAAATGACTTAAAAGAGTAAATATACTCTAAACAATGAATGTTATTTTCATATATGTAATAGGATACTTTATCCATTACATATCTCAAAAACTAAAGGAAATCAGGCATACGCCTTAACCCCATAGAGGCGGTGTGAGCGTCATGCTTAGCCCTCGAAAGAGGCTTGGTTAAAGGATCAGCGATCTCATCGTCTGTCCCAACCTTACAAGTATCTATTTCCTTTCTTTCCATGTTATCTCTTATAACATAGTATTTCCTCAAAACGTGTCTAGACTTATTACTAGACTTGGGCTCCATTTCTTGAAAGATAGCCCTACTATTATCACAATAAATAGTGATTGGATCTACGGCACTAGGGACTACTCTTAGTCCATCCAAGAACTGCCGAATCCATACAACTTCCTTAGCAGCTTCCGAAGCTGCCAAATATTCAGCTTCTGTTGTAGAATCCGCAGTGACACTTTGCTTGAAATTTTTTTTTTTAGCAAATAGCTCCTCCATTCAACATAAAGACATAGCCGGATTGGGATATCAGATCATCCCTATCAGTTTGGAAACTTGCATCTGTGTAACCCTTTACACGTAGCTCAAGTTCTCCTCCAAACAATAGAAACGAATCCTTAGTTCTTCTCAAGTGCATAAGGATGTTCTTTACAGCTATCCAGTGACTCTCACCGGGATTAGCTTGATACCGGCTCGTCATGCTCAAGACGAAAGCGACATCGGGACGAGTGCACATGATAGCATACATGATTGATCTTACAGCGGAAGCATAAGGGATCAATTTCATGCGTTCAATTTCCGCAGGAGTCGTAGGACATTGAGATTTTTTCAATGTGATTCCTACACTCATCGAAAGAAAGCCTCTCTCAGAGTCTTTCATATTGAACCTATCAAGAATTTTATCGATATAAGTTTCTTGACTCAATGCTAGTATCCTCTTGGATCTATCTCTATAGATCCGGATACCCAAGATGCGTTGTGCCTCTCCCAAGTCCTTCATTTGGAAATGGTTTCCCAATTCCACCTTTACCGAATTTAGACTTGGAACATCATTTCCAATCAGTAATATGTCATCCACATACAAAACAAGGAAGGTTACTTTACTCCCACTAAACTTCATGTACAAACAAGGTTCCTCGGCACTACGAGCGAATCCTTTCGTTTGATAACATGATCGAATCTATGATTCCAACTCCTTGGTACTTGCTTAAGACCATAAAAGGATCTCTTAAGCTTGCATACTTTCTTAGGGTTGGATGTATCCACAAAACCTTCAGGTTGTGTCATGTACACTTCCTCTTCTAGAATCTCATTCAAGAAGACGGTTTTTGCATCCATTTACCATATTTCATAGTCATGAAATGCGGTAACCGCTAAGATTATCCTTATGGATCGAAGCATAGCTACTGGTGCAAATGTTTCATCATATTGAATACCTTGGACTTGTGAAAAGCCATTTGCCACCAATATAGCTTTGTAAACATCTATATGTTTATCTATGCCGAGTTTGATTTTGAATATCCATTTACACTGAAGGGCTCTCACTCCTTTAGGTAAATATGCCAAGTCCCAAACTTGGTTCTCGTACATAGAATCCATTTCGGATTTCATGGCCTCAAGCCATTGGTCGGAGTTGTGGCTAATAATAGCCGCCTTGTAGGTTAAGGTTCGTTGTTTTCGAATAACAACAAATCACCCTCCTCCTCGATGTAACCGAGGTAGCGGTCAGGTTGATTACTAATTTTTCCTGACCTCCTAGGGATTACAACCGTGTCAGAAGACGAAGGAACGGTTTCCTCATTTTCTGTGTCGGTTTGTGGCTCTTGAACTTCATCAAGTTCAAATTTTCTCCCACTCTGTTTCTTAGAAATATATTTATTTTCTAGAAAAACAGCATCACGAGTCACAAACTCTTTGTTTTCGTGAGGATTGTAGAAGTAATAACCACACGTTTCCTTAGGATAACCTACAAATAGGGAACCTTTCCCGTCCATATCTCATATGGAGTCTTATTGGAGACTTCGATTTAGTGAGAATACATCATACGATAGCGCATAGTCCCAAAACGATCCAGGAAGCTCATTTTTGACTCATCATACACCATTCAACTGTGGTGTGCTCGGAGGAGTCCATTGTGATACTCTACCACAATGCTTAAGATGTGAATCAAACTCATTAATTAGATATTCGCCACCACGATCTGATCGTAGTGCTTTTATCTTCTTATTCAATTGGTTCTCAACCTCATTTTGAAATTCTTTAAATTTCTCAAAAGTATCACTTTTATACCTTATTAAGTAGACATAACCATATCTACTTAAGTCATCGGTAAAAGTAATGATGTAATGATATCCTCCTCTAGCGGTGATGTTTAATGGACCACACACATCGGTGTGTATAAGTCCTAAAAACCTCACTTGCTCGTGTCCCTTTACCACTAAAGGGTGCACGAGTCATTTTGCCTTAAAAAGGCAAGCATCGCACGTACCATATGATTCGCAATCAAATGGTTTGAGAACATTGGTCTCAACAAGTCTCTTTGTGCGTCTATCGTTTATGTGACCTAAACGACAATGCCAAAGGTAGGATATGTTTGATTCATTTGTTTTGAGCTTCTTGTTCTCTATATGATAAACATCATTGACATTATTCAAAAAATAAATACCTCCAATTGAAATGGCTTCCCATAAACCATTTCATTAAATGAAAAAGGACATCGATTGTCCTTAATCATATTAGTCTTCCGTATCAAACACGGAGACAGAGATAATGTTTTTCGTTAGAGTTGGTACAAAATAACGCTTATTCAAATACAACTCTAAACCACTAGCTAAAGCGAGTACATAGGTTCCCACGGAAACGGCCGCTACTCTAGCTCCATTACCCATGCGGAGATCTACATCACCCTTGGCTAGTGCCCGCACGTTTCTCATCCCTTGCAAGTGATTGCAAAGGTGAGATCCACATCCGGTATCTCATACCCATGTAGAAATGCAAGCATGATTTATGTCAATCATATAAAGTCCAGAAGGAACAATATCTTTGGATGTCGCACATCTATTATTCTTTTCCTTCAAGGATTTGGGACAATTGTGCTTCCAACGACCGGGTTTGGGTTTGCTATTCTCAATAGTCATTCCCTTACCCTTATCTTCCTTGAACCGAGCTTTATAAGCTCCCTTCCCTTTCTTAACCCCAAAGTTTATGTTCTTCAATCTCATTGAAAGAACATCTTTTCTCTCAATCCTCATTTACTTTCGTGCTATCTAGATTGAAGCACATCGTCGTCATTCTAGTGAATATCTCATATGTACTTTAGTGAGTAACGAAGCGAAGTTTGAGAGAATGTGACATTGACCAAATCAATATATTTTCAACGTCATTGTCAACCTTTAGGTGCTCATCGTAGGCGGCTTGCGCCGCCCCTAAGTCCGGGTTCGGTGGGAGGTGGTTCGGTAAAGTTCTTAAGCACATTGTCGGAATGAGCGGCGCCCCTTATAGTCGAATCGCATTCGACAAAGTTGCTACCGTCATCCTTTAGGATACACTTATCCATCACGGTTCTCAACCATGAATATTAACCCAAAATGGGTGCGGGAGTTAAAGTTGTCATTGCGATTTGAAATAAATAATTCTACAACAAATGTGAGGAAATATATAAGCATTCATTTGTTGATTAATAACATTTGCTAAAACGGTTTTAAAACAAATGTCCATTTATATAATGATCTCCCACGAAATTATATAAATGATTCCAAGACTCGTTTTCCATATAAAATTAGACATCTCATGTTTCCTTTTATATATATAAACGATAAGTCAACACTTGACTAATTCTACACTAGAATGCTTGGTTGATGATTTTCTATAAAATGCATCGATTAGCCCCAAATAACTCTTATTCGGTTGAGTCCAAATCAAATTAGCACTGACTTCCTCCCACTACTTACCCATGGTAACAAGGTTCCACGTTATGAGGTCCTCACGAACATGGGGTTCATAGTCGCTACATTTGGAAAGGCTTAATCTCAATTCATTTGTTAAAATGTGGGTGATCTTGTCAATTTTTAGTCATTTCAATTCTTTATAAGTGAACTAATTTAAGAATGGCGACCTAAAAACGACAATCATAGTGGGATATCGTGGCATGCATGGCGATTTTGGCATGTGAGCGGAAAACATAAGCAATCAAACAAGCATGCAAGCAAAACATAAACCTAGTATGGCCACCTAAAAATAAAATTACAAGGAGTTACAAATTGGAAACCAACTCCTTTGGTCCCTCTTCAAATGGATCTCATCCAAGGCTCCTCCTTGCTAGCTTTAGAACACTTCTAAGGCTCCAAGTCGATCTCCATCACCGGTCTTCGATTTACAAATAGTTACAAATATGATTTACAAATGAATACATAGCAATACTATTATACATTTATAAATGAAGTAAACTATTAAATTACAAACCGGCGATACAAGATCACATTTAATTACCAACCCACACGATATTCCCTTACATTACGGGTAATATCGGTAAAAAAAAATATTACAAACTATGGCCATACTAGTAAGAATAAACATTCATTCAATAATAAACATTCATCCAAACATGCATAATGAAAAGCTTATAAATAAAAACATGCCAAAATCACCCTAAACAATAATCGCATTATATCGTTAAAAACCGGTCTCATATTTAATCGATTAATCTCATATTAATCAATAATGCTTAAAACACCTTTTAAGCTTGAACTAAAACTTCTAAACTGATTTAGAACACCCAAAATTAGTTTTCACTAATTCATGGTGATTTTAGTTCACTTTAGTGGTCATTGTGCTAATTACTTTAACTTTAATCATAACACTTTATGAATAAAGCATTAAAATACTAAATAATATAAAATAAAACCATTTTTATTTTGGGAAAAATTTGTACATTCTGGAACACTTCCAAGATGTCAAAAAAGAAAAGCTTGGTCAAAAACTTTTACTTATAATATTTATAACAATAAACATACGATTTCATCGATTTTATTTCATAAAATCAATAAAACGTCCAAAACAGTGAGGTAAAATCCCAAATTTATACGTGAGCATCCTCATAATGTATAAGAATATTGGTATAAATTTCATGTCCATAAAACAACGTTTACTATATTTTTGGACATAAAATGCAAACAATACCGATTTTAAACAAAAATATGAATAAATATTCAAAACTCAAAATCTGACTTTGAAAATTTACATGCAGAATGTATAAATATGACATATCACTGTGTAAACATTTCGTGACCAGATTCGAACTATAACTATTTATAGTAATTATTTTAGCTAAAAACACACTTTTTGACTCGGTTTTGTATAAAAATCATTTAAATTAGCAAACAAATTTCAAAAATTACGAAATTTGACCAGTAACTTCATGAGACCAGAAACTTTGCATGCAATAAAAATCTCGTGTTAAAACCATTTTTAACACTATTTTCGGATTTTATGTCATTTATTCTCAATAAATACATAAAACTCCAAAAAAAACAAAATAAATTTGTAACTACAAGCCATGGCTCTGATACCACTTGTAGGGATCGGATCCCATTCACTAATCAAATATTAGTGTAAATCAAATTACTCTAATTTGATTTAGCAAGATCTATGTAGTACAAATTTACATTGTTACAAGTTTACAGAAACTTATACCTTCTTACAAGGAATAAAATGGGCACAAAAGTAGAACTCCTTTCTAGTTTTGTTTCTTGAGCTAGGTATTAGGATGATCCTCCAAAACCGAGTTTCCAAATAAGGAAACCTCCTTTGAGATGCACCCAAGAAGTACTCCAAAATATACTAAGTATTTTGATCTAGAAATGACTTAGTACACACTTGATAATATGTGAATAATATTATTACTACACTAGTAATATGTGTAAAATATGAGAACAAGTTTCTTATATTTTAGAGAGAAAGTTTTTAGAGAGAAAAGATGAGAATGCTTGAATGAATTATGCTCTCACTTAGGCCTTATGTTTTAATACAAAAAACAACAAAACAAAGTGTGTAGAACACACCTTGTAGGCCGGCCCCATAGAGAAGAGAAGTGGGAAGAGTTTTTATCTTGTTTAAGACATTTTGTTGCATGTTAATCATTATGTTCCACATGCAAAGAAGCTAAACAAATGAATAGGACAAAAAGGAATCTCTCCTCTTATTTGCCCCATTTTGGACGGTCCATGTGTCTAACATGGGTCCATTTTGTTTATCAATATTTGTCTCACAAATAGTTGTAATTTATCACTTAATTATCTAACATAATAAAGTGTAAATTAATTAAACTCTTCCTTAATATACATGTACTTTACACATATATTAAAAATGTACTTTTACTAATCTCATTAGTAAAATATACACAATTAGTGAATTAACGTTTAATCACTAATTCCCATCTCCTCTAGTAATTTTATCGATATAAAATTCAATCGTCCGAGTTCACAACTCGATTTCTCTCTAAATTAATTCACTGACTAACCGTTAGTCGATTTATCAAGTTACTAATTTAATCGTATCTCATACAATTAATTAGCTTTATTATTTGGGGTACGTTCCTATAGGTGTGACTTAAAGGGATCAATTGATTTCCGCCGTTCTCACGACAATAACGTCAAACTCTAGTCAGCCAACCGTTATTGATTTACGTTAATGAATTGACAATAATATAGGATTATCCCCATGTATTCCTTAATTGAGATTTATTAAGTAATCGCACTATTGTGGAGGACACTTACTCCAACACATAAATGGATCTCTTAAGCTTGCATACTTTCTTAGGATTGGATGTATCCACAAAACCTTCAGGTTGTGTCATGTACACTTCCTCTTCTAGAATCTCATTCAAGAAGACGGTTTTTACATCCATTTACCATATTTCATAGTCATGAAATGCGGTAACCGCTAAGATTATCCTTATGGATCGAAGCATAGCTACTGGTGCAAATGTTTCATCATAATGAATACCTTGGACTTGTGAAAAGCCATTTGCCACCAATATAGCTTTGTAAACATCTATATGTTTATCTATGCCGAGTTTGATTTTGAATATCCATTTACACTGAAGGGGTCTCACTCCTTTAGGTAAATCTGCCAAGTCCCAAACTTGGTTCTCGTACATAGAATCCATTTCGGATTTCATGGCCTCAAGCCATTGGTCGGAGTTGGGGCTACTAATAGCCGCCTTGTAGGTTGAGGGTTCGTTGTTTTCGAATAACAACAAATCACCCTCCTCCTCGATGTAACCGAGGTAGCGGTCAGGTTGATTACTTAATTTTCCTGACCTCCTAGGGATTACAACCGTGTCAGAAGACGAAGGAACGGTTTCCTCTTTTTCTGTGTCGGTTTGTGGCTCTTGAACTTCATCAAGTTCAAATTTTCTCCCACTCTGTTTCTTAGAAATATATTTATTTTCTAGAAAAACAGCATCACGAGTCACAAACTCTTTGTTTTCGTGAGGGTTGTAGAAGTAATAACCACACGTTTCCTTAGGATAACCTACAAATAGGGAACCTTTCCCATCCATATCTCATATGGAGTCAGACTTCGATTTAGTGAAAATACATCCTACGATAGCGCATAGTCCCAAAACGATCCAGGAAGCTCATTTTTGACTCATCATACACCATTCAACTGTGGTGTGTCCGGAGGACTCCATTGTGATACTCTACCACAATGCTTAAGATGTGAATCAAACTCATTAATTAGATATTCGACACCACGATCTGATCGTAGTGCTTTTATATTCTTATTCAATTGGTTATCAACCTCATTTTGAAATTCTTTAAATTTTTCAAAAGCATCACTTTTATACCTTATTAAGTAGACATAACCATATCTACTTAAGTCATCGGTAAAAGTAATGATGTAATGATATCCTCCTCTAGCGGTGATGTTTAATGGACCACACACATCGGTGTTTATAAGTCCTAAAAACCTCACTTGCTCGTGTCCCTTTACCACTAAAGGGTGCACGAGTCATTTTGCCTTAAAAGGCAAGCATCGCACGTACCATAAGATTCGCAATCAAATGGTTTGAGAACATTGGTCTCAACAAGTCTCTTTGTGCGTCTATCGTTTATGTGACCTAAACGACAATGCCAAAGGTAGGATTTGTTTGATTCATTTGTTTTGAGCTTCTTGTTCTCTATATGATAAACATCATTGACATTATTCAAAAGATAAATACCTCCAATTGAAATGGCTTCCCATAAACCATTTCATTAAATGAAAAAGGACATCGATTGTCCTTAATCATAAAAGTCTTCCGCATCAAACACGGAGACAGAGATAATGTTTTTCGTTAGAGTTGGTAAAAAATAACGCTTATTCAAATACAACTCTAAACCACTAGCTAGAGCGAGTACATAGGTTCCCACGGAAACGGCCGCTACTCTAGCTCCATTATCCATGCGGAGATCTACATCACCCTTGGCTAGTGCCCGCATGTTTCTCATCCCTTGCAAGTGATTGCAAAGGTGAGATCCACATCCGGTATCTCATACCCATGTAGAAATGCAAGCATGATTTATGTCAATCATATAAAGTCTAGAAGGAACAATATCTTTGGATGTCGCACATCTATCATTCTTTTCCTTCAAGGATTTGGGACAATTGTGCTTCCAACGACCGGGTTTGGGTTTGCTATTCTCAATAGCCATTCCCTTACCCTTATCTTCCTTGAACCGAGCTTTATAAGCTCCCTTCCCTTTCTTAACCCCAAAGTTTATGTTCTTCAATCTCATTGAAAGAACATCTTTTCTCTCAATCCTCATTCACTTTCGTGCTATCTAGATCGAAGCACATCGTCGTCATTCTAGTGAATATCTCATATGCACTTTAGTGAGTAACGAAGCGAAGTTTGAGAGAATGTGACATTGACCAAATCAATATATTTTCAACGTCATTGTCAACCTTTAGGTGCTCATCGTAGGCGGCTTGCGCCGCCGTGGTGGCCCTAAGTCCGGGTTCGGTGGGAGGTGGTTCGGTAAAGTTCTTAAGCACATTGTCGGAATGAGCGGCGCCCCTTATAGTCGAATCGCATTCGACAAAGTTGCTACCGTCATCCTTTAGGATACACTTATCCATCACGGTTCTCAACCATGAATATTAACCCAAAATGGGTGCGGGAGTTAAAGTTGTCATTGCGAGTTGAAATAAATAATTCTACAACAAATGTGAGGAAATATATAAGCATTCATTTGTTCATTAATAACATTTGCTAAAAGCGGTTTTAAAACAAATGTCCATTTATATAATGATCTCCACGAAATTATATAAATGATTCCAAGACTCGTTTTCATATAAAATTAGACATCACATGTTTCCTTTTATATAAAAACGATAAGTCAACACTTGACTAATTCTACACTAGAATGCTTGGTTGATGATTTTCTATAAAATGCATCGATTAGCCCCAAATAACTCTTATTCGGTTGAGTCCAAACCAAATTAGCACTGACTTCCTCCCACTACTTACCCATGGTAACAAGGTTCCACGTTCGCGAGGTCCTCACGAACATGGGGTTCATAGTCGCTACATTTGGAAAGGCTTAATCTCAATTCATTTGTTAAAATGTGGGTGATCTTGTCAATTTTTAGTCATTTCAATTCTTTATAAGTGAACTAATTTAAGAATGGCGACCTAAAAACGACAATCATAGTGGGATAACGTGGCATGCATGGCGATTTTGGCATGTGAGCGGAAAATAAGCAAACACACAAGCATCAAGCAAACATAAACCTAGTATGGCCACCTAAAGTAATTAAAATACAAGGAGTTACAAATTGAAAACCAACTCCTTTGGTCCCTCTTCATATGGATCCCATCCAAGCTCATCCTTGCAAGCTTTAGAACACTTCTAAGGGTCCAAGTCGATCTCCATCACCGGTCTTCGATGTACAAATAGTTACAAGTATGATTTACAAATGAATACATAGCAATCCTATTATACATTTATAAATGAAATAAACTATTAAATTACAAACCGGCGATACGAGATCGCATTTAATTACAAACCCACACGATATTCCCTTTCATTACGGGCAATATCGGTAAAAATATAACAACTATGGCCATACTAGTAAGAATAAACATTCATTCAATAATAAACATTCAACCAAACATGCATAATGTAAAGCTTATAAATAAAAACATGCCAAAATCGCCCTAAACAATAATCGCATTAATATGTTTCAAACCGATCTCATTTTTAATCGATTAATCTTATATTAATCAATAATGCTTAGCTTAAAACACCTTTTAAGCTTGAACCAAAACTTCTAAACTGATTTAGAACACCCAAAATTAGTTTTTACTAATCCATGGTGATTTTAGTTCACAAACATGGTCATTTGCTAATTAGATGTACTTTAATCATAACCCTTTTATGAATAAAGTTTAATAAAATCAAAATAAAATAAAATAAAATAAAACCATTTTTATTTTGACAAAATTTTGTATATTCTGGAACACTTCCAAAATATCAGAAATGAAAAGTTTGGTCAGAAAATATTTACGAATTATTTTATATAAAATAACATACGATTTTATCGATTTTATCTCATAAAATCAATAAACCGTCTAAAACAGTGAGGAAAAATCCCAAATTTATATGAGAGCATCCTCATAATGTGTAAAAATATTGGTATAAATTTCATGTCCAGAAAACAACATTTACTATATTTTTGGACATAAAATGCAAACAATACCGATTTTAAACAAAAATATGAATAAATATTCAAAACTCAAAATCTGACTTTGAAAATTTACATGCAGAATGTATAAATATGAAATATCACTGTGTAAAAATTTCGTGACCAGATTCGAACTATAACTATTTATAGTAATTATTTTAGCCAAAAACACACTTTTTGACTCGGTTTTGTATAAAAATCATTTAAATTAGCAAACAAATTTCAAAAATTACGAAATTTGACCAGTAACTTCATGAGACTAGAAAATTTGTATGCAATAAAAATCTCGTGTTAAAACCATTTTTAACACTATTTTCGGATTTTATCATATTTATTCTCAATAAATATATAAAACTCCAAAAATAACAAAATAAATTTGTAACTACAAGCCTTGGCTCTGATACCACTTGTTAGGATCGGATCCCATGCACTAATCAAATATTAGTGTAAATCAAATTACTCTAATTTGATTTAGCAAGATCTATGTAGTACAAATTCACTTTGTTAACAAGATTAGAAATTTATACCTTTCAATAAAGGGAAATTAGGGCACAAAACTAGAACTCCTTTCTAGTTTTGTTTCTTGAGCTTTAGTTTAGGATGATCCTCCAAAATCGAGTTTCCAAAATAGGAAACCTCCTTCTTGTTGCACCCAAGAAGTACACCAAAATCTATTAATGATTTTGATCTAGAAATCAATAGTAGAAGCTTGATAATATGTGAAACATTATTACTAATACTTACTAACTCTTAGTAATATTAGAGATTATATTTAGAGAGAATATGAGAGAGATGAGGAGGAAAGAATGCATGAATGAATAATGCACTACTTTAGGCCTTATGTTTTAATACAAAACAAAAACCAAAGTGTGTAGAACACACCTAAGGAGGCCGGCCTAAGTGAGGAGAGAGTGGTGAGTTTAGAGCATGCTTATCTTGATAAGATCAATCACATGAAACATAATCATCATGTCTTGCATGCTTAAAGCAAAAGCTATAAAACAAAATGAATAAGACAAGAAGGAATCTTATTCCTTCTCCCTCTATTTTGGATTTCGGCCCAAGGGCCCCTAAATGGGTCTTATTTTGTTTTCAATATTTGTCCCACAAATACTTATAATTTATCACTTGATCATCTAATATGATAAAGTATAAATTATCAAATTAAGCTCTTAACTCTCCTTTAATATATATGTACACTTACATACATATTAAAATGTACTTTTACTAATCTCATTAGTAAAATATACATGATTAGTGAATTAACAGTTAATCACTAATTCCCATCTCCTCTAATAATTTTATCAATATAAAATTAAATCACTCGAGTTCACAACTCGATTTCTCTCTAAATTAATTCACTGACTAACCGTTCGTCAAATTATCAAGTCACTAATCTAATCGTATCTCATACAATTAATTAGCTTTATTATTTGGAGTACGTTCCTATAGGTGTGACTTAAAGGGATCAATTGATTACCGCCGTATCACGACAATAACGTCAAACTCTAGTCAGCCAACCGTTATTGATTTACGTTAATCAATTGACAATAATACAGGATTATCCCCATGTATTCCTTAATTGAGATTTATTAAGTAATCGCACTATTGTGGAGGACACATACTCCAACATGTACGCAGCCTGGCAAGCTACCGTAAATGACATTCCGGCCTTTGGTTGGGGCTGGGGTGTTACAAATGGTATCAAAGCAACCCGGCGACCGTGTGGTCGAATCCTAGGTACGCACCTAGCCGTGTGGTCGAATCCTAGGTACGCACCTAGCTGGGGAGGATTCTGGAATGTGTAGGTACCGGGATCTGACCATGGAACCACTCGACGTCTTGCTAAGGCCGTAAAGTTAAAAAGATTAAGTACAAAAAACCTTTTAAAACTGTTTTGGAGCCGCCACTAAATTATGAGGGAAATTTAGAACCCGCCTCCGTGTCCTCATGCTCAAAGACACGTCTTAGAGTTCAAGGCACGTCGACACCTATCCGTCTAAGGTTATTGTGAAACCAGATTCGGATTCGGGTGAGGGTACTTTTCTAAAGCATAAATCAAAATAATGTTTTTATGAAAGATCTTTTGGAAAAGCCTATCAAAAGATAGCCTCTACTAGACTTGAGAACAATGCAAATAATGATACATGAGCCTAAGTAATACGCTACATTACAAGTGCGATATAAATGTAAAAAGAATGCAAAAGAGATTGTTTAAACCCTCGATTAAGCATGCTTAACTTATTAACTAAAAAATTCGATTTAATGACGAATTCATTTTAAGTGATTTTAGATGCAATAAGAGGATTTGCTAAATGCATGCAGTAAAATAAAGTTCAATTAGCCATTGATTTATTTTAAGGAGGTCAGTTGTTTATGCGACTTTGGAAAGGTGTTACGAATAGGGTGTGTATTCGAGGTGCATGGCCGCCTTATGCAAAGCAGACTTGCGTACCAAAGTCGGGGTGAGCCTAATGTAGGCCCTTGCTAGTCTAAGAAGTAAAGAAAAACTACCTGTCTTCAAGTTTAGGAAACCGGCAGCGCTTCGCTTCAAAGGGGGGAATTCAACACTAGGAAAAATGAGGAATTCTAAGGGTGTTTATGCGTGAGGCTTTGAGAGTGTTTTGAGGTGAGAATTGTATTCTGAATTGTGTGTTGAATGAATGATCGAAGGGTTGTATTTATAGTGTAGAGTTCGGTAGATTTTAGGAAATCTAGGGGTAAAACCGGACGTAGGAGCCATGAGGCCTCTTCTTGCTGCACTGGGGCAATCGCATGAGGGTCTTGCGATAGCCCCTACCAATCGCAATGCTCCTTGCGATTGATAGAGTGCAAGATCCTATATATTAGTGATATTTCTAAATTATCTTTTAGGATATACGAAATAACCTTGCGTGAGCTCTAAGTTAGGGGTTGCTAGGGTTTGTTTTAGGGTTTGACTTGGTCAATCCTGATCCTTGGAATGCGGGCCAGGCATGGGTTTGGGCCCGGTTACGGGCCGAGCCCTGAAAATGTAAAAAGGATGCATTTTGTGTAATTTTGTGAAATAGGACATTCCGTGGGACTATCCTGGGTATTTGCTAATGCTAAAGGTTAGTTTTAGCAGGTAGGCCTAAATTTAGGTATTTAGGTGGATCGATGTGTTATATGTGTTTGAAAAAGGGATGTGCGCATGCCGATTAGGACCTGAACTCGAGACAAGCTAGACTCTAGACCTAAGGACACTAAAGGTGACGACCCATAAAGAAACCTCATTTGCATTTAAAAACATTTAACTTGAATTCGTCATAGTTAGAACCATTTAAGTCAACATAAAGCATACAATAAAAGTCCATTGTTACATCACCGGGTTTTTGGCGGGAGGTGCGGTTGGGTATCTACAGAGCCCCGGTTTGGTGAGCTTAGGACTAAAGCGAAAGTCAAACTACACGACAACATCCAGGACCGCTCTGATCTCGATATCATCGTACACGGAGTATGTGTCCATGGGTGAGACTAGGACTCGGCAAGGGCTTATCAGGGAGGGACAAACATGTTTAGGGACATAGCGGTCCTTGCATACTGTGCACGGGAATGCCTTCCTGTGCTTGCTAAATACCTTTGCGTGTTATTGCTGTTGCTTGTCTCGTAAAAGAGCGCGCGTGCTTGGTCTCGTAAAAGAGCGTATGTGCTTCATGCTTCGTGCTAGTGCTCGTGGATGTGCTCACCTCGTCAAAGAGTGCTTATGTCGTGGGAATTATCGTCCGAGGAAAATGCTCGTGTTTAGTGTTTACGCAAAGGTTGTGTATAGTGTTTCAACTCGTCTAAGAGTGTGGCGGACTTTAGGTGACGCCTTAACCGAAGCGACATAGCGTGAGAAAGTGTCTAAAAGGCCTATTCATAGACTAGAAGTCCAAATTAGGCACGAAAATAGGAAAAAACGAAAATGCCCAAAGTGGAATCGCATGGCGTCCTTGCGGCTCTTCCCTAAATCGCATGGCGTCCTTGCGATTAGGGTCTTGGGCTCTTTCTCCTTATAAAACACGGAAAAACCGAGTTCTAAACTCATTTCACCATTTTCGACTCCTTCTCTCTTAAAACCGTTTCCTTGCGATTTCAAGACCGTTTTCGCTCGTTTTTCTTGCTTTGCTTCAAAATGGATCAAGGTAACACTCCATCTTACTTGTTTTTATGCATTTTGATGTTGTAAATTGCTAGATCTTTCTTGAAATGTAGAAAAGACGTTTTTGGTGAAAAACCGTCTTTTAGTCTTGAAATTCGCCGCTTGATTACTAGAGAACTATACCATTCCCTTGTATGATGCTATTCTTGAACGTATGTGTGAAATACTCGTTGTTTGGAACGTTTTTAGACCAATTTCGTATGAAATGGTCCCGACCCGAAAATCGGACCCGGATTTTCGGTCTCAGAATTGCAATTAAACTTCGCCATAGGTTCCCCTTGGCTAGTATAGTATGTGTATGGCGTCGGTTTTTGAAAAATGTTAATAATCATCCCTTAAATTGAGGTTTAAGGTTGATTAAAACGGAGAACTTAGGTCAAAATTAGGGGTTTTTGACTGACAAGTCCAAAATGCAATTGATTGTTCAGCGTAATTGAAGGTTAATATAATCCATAGAAACCGTCAAGTTGAAATTTTTAGGGGTATAGAGCGGCTTTTGGCCAAATTGTGAATTAAGCGAAGGGCTCAGTATAGGAGTGTTCTTGTAGAATCGTTGCTTTCTTCGTCTTCGTCTTGCGTCTTGTGAATGTTTGTCTCTTTGAAAATGTTACGGTGATTAGTGCGGACCTTCTACGAGATCTCGGTCTCGTCAGATGCAGGCTCTAGGGATGAGGGACCTACTACTCTCTGGTGGTACAAATTTGCGTCGTGCTTTTAGTGCGAGGATCCTTCTCTGGGGTTGTCGAGTTTCGGGCCGGAGGGCGTGGACGTGGCATGGGTGTTCGTGGTCATCGTGGGGGTGCTATAGGTGAGGAGGAGGAGAGAGAGGTAGAGGCCATGGAGGAGGGTGAGTCTTCGCAGGCTTCAGGGTCTCGTGCTAGGGGTCGTGCTAGTCATGGTCCGCGTGTTGACCGTCCTTGGGCGAAGAAATGGGACGGCCACACCCTGTTGGCGGACCGTGAGCGTCACTTGTCTCATAGGGCTCTTCCCGCGCTTGAGATACGATATATGTGAACGCGGGCATTACGTCTGTTGTTTGGGCGTATAAGAATGTCTTGACTCCTAGGGCGCAGGAGTTGATTGATAGGTGTACTCTGGGTCCGTTGGTTAAACACTGGATCCGGATCGTGGATAATCGGACTACGGCGAACTTGAGGGTCATCCGGGCGTTCCTTGACCGGTATTGGGATACGACCACGACGTTCCATTTGCCGGGGTTCGAGGCGGGTATTACCTTGTCTTCGTATGCTATCATCACGGGTCTACCCTTCGGTGTCCGTGATATGGACTTTCTTTTTGCCACCTATCGATGATAAAGGCGGTGCTTGATCTTTGTGGAGTCTTTGGTTTAGAGGTGCGTACCAAGGAAACGCACCTAACTCTGTGAAGACGAGTTATATCATGGAGTACTTCGAGGGGAAAACTCAACATGGGCCTGGATCTTGGAGTGACGAGCAGAATGCTCGTATGTGGCTTTGGTGGTTTGTTAGCTCTGTCTACTTTGGCGAGAAGGGCGAGAGAACTGCTGCCGGTGTTGATGTGTCTTGAGATTGGAGTCACGATCGGGCGTCTGATTGGGTATCCCGCCACAGGTTTGTGCATCCGTTCTGCATGGATCTTTGTGAGGCCACGGAAGATGGATGGGGAACTAGGATTCCCATCGTATCTCCTGGCTTGTTGTTGGAGGTATGTTGTTCTTCGTCTTCTGTTCGGCTTGCCCAAAATGTTGTTTATTTGAGCTAACTTCGTTTATGTCTTCTTGTGTAGTGCTGGATCTATAGTCATTTCCCTTTCTTTCTGCCCGAAGGGGCAATTACGATGGAGAAGAGATACCCTGCGGTCTTGACATGGAATGCGTCTGGCCGTGTCAGATGCGGCAGTCGTCTGACCGTTCGAGAACAACCAGAACCGATTGAGAGGTGGTCAGGTATGTGTTGAAACCTTCTAAATAGCATGTATTTAAATGATTTTTCTTGAGATGGCGTCTAACGTGTTTCTTCTTTTGGTTACAGTTCCGCCCACGTCCGTGGGAGCAGTACACGGGCGTTCCTGAGGGGTTATGGCAGCGTTTTCGGGAGCGTGACTCCCAACGGTTGTACCAGCTCTGCCGTATGGGTATGTTTGGTACTTAGGTGAGCGTCTGGCGATCCAGGCGGTATCCCGATTTCGTGGTGCCTCTCGATCCACCTAAAGTTCTTTTCGAGACGCGAGTCTTGAGTCGGCAGAGACAATGCGTCTTGAGGAGAGTCTGATACTCTTCTTCTTCACCAGCTGGATTACGCGGATTTTGCGAGGGGTAGGTTGGCTAGTGGACCCATCGAGGTATGTCTTGCTCCTTTGTGTAGGGTAAAAATTTGAGAAAAATTTTCCCTAATTTTGTTGTATTTCATATGTTTCTTGTTGTAGGTGCCTGGCCCGACTTAGCGTTTGACCTCCGGACTTCCTCTGACGGAGTGGGACAATGCCGGGACACGGGAGACCTTCCACGTGCCTGAGTATCTGCCGGTGAACACGGATGCTGGCATGGAGGGTTGGGGTGATAGGGTGAAGAAGGTATGTGTTTGCCATTTGTATATCTATGTTAGCCCCCAGTTTGACCGAGGTATGAATAACGAAGGGCAAACTTAGAGTGTAGGCGAGTTTTTGTGTTTAGCCCCCTGAGTTTGACTGTAGTTTAGAGAAACTGTAGTCAAAATGGAGGACCTGGGTCAGTTTGAGGTTTAGCCCCCATAGTTTGGCTTAATTGGACCTTAAATTAAGTCAAAATGGAGTAAGTTTCAATAGGTTTCAATTTTACCCCCGTAGTTTGGCTTAAATTAGTGTATATTTAAGGCAAAATGGAGTAAAAATGTCTTGTGCAGGTTGCGAAGGATGTCCACAAGAAATTGTGGCGAACGGCCCATCGCTGGAGGATGGCTTGGGCAGAACAGGCGGCGGAGCTGTGTCAGAGCCGGGCGGAGGTGGCTCGTCTTAGGGCGGAGAACGAGGAGCTTCGTCGTCGTCATCCTTAGTCGCTTCATCTCTTGTTGTAGCTTGAACTTGTGATGGTTGTAGTTGTGTCCGTACTTTCTATTTTTTCGTACCTGTTTGGTTAGTAGCTAGAAAAAATTTGAAAATGATTCCCGAGTGGGAGACTTTGCTTTGAAAATGTTTCGTTGAAAATGTGTTTGAAAACATTCATTTTTTAAAATTCGAGATGAGCTTTAGAACGAACTATTAAAATGAAGCGTGTTGTGATCGGATCAATCATGATTTTTGATGGATCCATGTTTGATTGGTTGTAATTTAGGCTCGGATTGGGGAGCCCAATTAGGTTGGTACGTCGTAATGCTAGGATTAGGAAAGTGAAAATACGGAAATTAAGGGATAACGCCGTCACAGGAGTCATGACACATTGCGGTGGTAGAAAAAATCGCAAGGGCTCTTTGCGATTGGCACTTCAATCGCAGCCTTCTTTGCGGTGGGATCAGGTCTTATCATTTGAATTTTCCTAATTCATGATTTCGGTTTCCTATATAAAGAGGGAGGTACGAGGCATAATCCTCATTCAATCTCATCTCTTTTCTTTGCTTATTTTGTATTCTCTTAAATAGCTTAGTATTTTTAGGAATATTTTTGTATTTTTGAAGGATGGACCATTTTGATGGTCTTTTGAAGCGGTGGACGTCTTCCCTTAGTGAATCGGAGAAAAGGGCGTTGTCTTCGACTGGAGTGGGTGTCTTTATTGGTTTTAGGCAGATGCGCGTCGAGATGGATTTTCTTGACGCTTGTCTTGATTATTGGGATCCTAGGGTGCATGTCTTCAGGTTCCCGGGAGGTGAGATATGTCCGTTGTTAGAGGAATTCTCGGCTATTGCAGGATGGTCTAATCGTACTACCCCAGTAGCGGTTAGGAGTGAATTCGGCTATAATGGGAGATTGAGACAATATCTCTCGATGACCAATGCTCAAGCTGATGGCTTGTTCGAAGGAGGTGTAGTGAACATGCGACGGTTGTGCGAGCGTTACATGAACTTGAGTGATGTGAGCATTTCCGCTCGTTCTAGGAGGAGAGCTTTGGGGTTTTGCTTATTACACCTGCATCGCTGCGGGATCGATGGAAGATGGTGTGCATGGCCATGCTAGGTATGCCGCGGGTCATGGAGGAGATGGGCGGGTTACGATCCTTCGGCTTTGATCTTGGCCGAGACTATCTTAGGCTTGGGCGGCCGTCATCTTGAATCGCCCGAGCTCGTATCGTGGATGTGCTAGGATTCTGCAGATTTGGTTGATGGAAGCGCCGTGTTCTTGCTCCACCTGGTGGCGAGGTGTATGTTCTGCCGGTTTGACTACTCGTACTCTTCATTGGGCTGTGCCTCGGGAGCGGTCGGAGAACTACTTCCAAGTGTTTGTTCGGGAGCGGACGATTAGGTGGGCTGTGTCGTGGTGGTCCATTCGACACATCACGGCACCGTCGGAGGCGGATGGGGCTGGTGGGCTATTGTTGTGTGGAGTTCGGCGAGGTGTATGGATTCACCCCCATCGGTTGAGGCGGATTGGCTTAAGCGCGAGTTATTAGGCACATGATACTCGGATATGCGAGTCGGTTGTTACGAACAACCGGATGGTTGATGCCTGGTACGAGGGGGGTCTGATCGGGTGACTTGGGCTCGACCGGCTGGTCCTGAGACCAACCGTGTCTCGGATTTCTAGCGGAGGTGGTGTATTTCCTTGGATCCTCGGGATAGGAGAATATGCGAGGCGCGGCCCAGCGGGTCCAAGGCCGTCATTAGCGCGCATCTTTGTGGTGCGAGGGAGAGCGGGACTACAATGACTTAGCGAGGTTCAAATGCGAGGCGTCTTCATCTAGGCTACTAGGAAGCGATCGGGACCTAGGGTGACCGTGCAGGACCGTCTGGCGAGAAGGTTGATGGTGAAGCCGGAGAGAACCTGTTGAGCCCCGTGATTCGAGAGGAGTATTGCTTCTGTGGTTGTTCGTGCGGATGCTTCAAAGGATGCGGATGAGGAAGATTCTCCAAAGCGTCGTAGGAAGAACGTTTAGATTTAGACTTTAAATGTTTTATTCAAAGAATTTGTGTTTAGTTGTTCAATGAATAAAGCGAGTTTGGTGGCTAGTTTTAAACTCATCACTTAAAATGTAAACATTTTCAAAATCAATGATTAAATAAAGAAAGTGTTTGCCTATTGTCTCGTCTCTTTGCTTACTTTATTCATCCTTGACCTTTTTAAGCTTTGGATTGATTTTTTTTGTTTTGTGCTGACTATGCTCGACCTTTTTAAGCTTTGGCGTGTCGCTTTGTGTGGACTGTGCTCTTGACTTTTAAGCTTTGAGCGTGTCCTTTTGTAAGTGCATTGCCCTTGACCTTTTTAAGCTTTGGGCGTGCGTGGAAGGTCGGTTCGCTTGAAGGCGCCTCGTATCTATGTTTTCCATAGAATCAAACCGGCGTAGTTCGTGGTTTTGGTTGAGTCTCCGATTTAAAGCGCCACGTATCCACAAAGGTCGTGGAATCAAACCAAGCGTAGTTCATCCGTGCGTTGTTCATTTGAAATACATTGCAAAGTCGTGTGGGGCTTAAGGGTAGTATTTCTTAAGCTGGTCGAGATTGGTGGGTAAGTTGAATTCTTCGCCGTCGAGATCGGTTAGCCTTGCGGCTCCTCTGGAAGGATTTCTTTGACTAAGTATGGTCCGCCCAATTAGGTTTGAATTTCCCCCTTGGGTCGGCCGTAAGCGGTGCCCTTCGGTTGAGGACCGGATCACCCACTTTAACATTGCGTGGTCCGACCCGTTTGTTGTATCTTGGCGTTGTAGCCTTGATTGATACATGCGACGGTGCTTAGCGAGTGTAAGCGCCTTTCGTCTAGAAGAATGAGTCGCTCGTATCGTTCCCTTGCCCATTCTCGCTCGGTATGTCCGCTTCCATCGAATTCAGTGATTTCATTTCGATTTCTACGGGTTATCAGACGGCCATGCCGTATGTTAGGAAGTAGGGTGTCATCCCTGTTGGTGTACGTATTGTGGTTCGGTATCCCCATAGAGTGAAGCGAAATCTTGTGTGGCCAATCGTGACAGTGTCAATCATCTTTTGAGGATGGTGACGACGGTTTTGTTTGCGACCTACCGCTCCGTTGGTTTGGGGTCGATATGGTGATGATTTGTGTACTTGGATATTGTATTTGGTGAGGATGGGTTCAACTTCTCCTGAAATCACGAGCCTTGGTCGCTGATCAGCTCATGAGGTATGCCATATCTGCATATGATATTGTTTTGTATAAAACGGGCAACTTCCTTTGTGTCTAACTTACGGTATGACGCGGCTTCGACCCATTTTGTGAAGTAGTCGATGGCCACGAGGATGAAGCAGTGTCCTCCTGCTCCAACCGGTGTACTTTGCCTATGACGTCTATTCCCCATGTGGAAAATGGCCATGGCGAAGTGAGGCTGTATAAAGGTGAAGGGGGTACGTGTTGCACGTTTGCGAAGATTTGACAGTTGTGGCAATGCTTGACATATTTTCTTGTGATCGGCTTCCATGGTGGTCCAATACCATCCTAGCCTAAGTATTTGTTTACATAAGGCTCGGCGTTCATGTGCGGTCCGCGTTCACCGTCATGAACTTGGGATATTATTTCCCTTCCTTTGTTGTGGTGAGCATACGGGAGTAATGTACCCTGGGCGTTTTCTTGAGTAGCTTATCTCGCTTCGATGCAATTGTGATGCTAGGAGCGGAGAGCTCTTTTCTTGCGCGTTGTCGGTATTTGGCGGATATTCTCCGCCTCGTTTGAAGTTGATAATTGCTTGGTACCAAGGTTCGGTTTGTTCTTCCTCGGCTTGATGTCGCAGATGTAGGCGGGTTCACCGCCGTTCTACGGCGATGGGAATGGTCTGTATTCCCGGATGTTTAGTAGTGACGCTAGTTTTGATAAGGCGTCTGCGGTGGTTTTCCTCGCGAGGTAGGTGCAAAAACTCTACGCGGTGGAATTTGGCGATGAGTACTTGAATCTTGCTCTGGTATAGTCACGAGGTTTTCGTTAAGTATCTTCCATGCTCAGGACACTTGGTTGATGATTAGCGAGGAATCTCCGTCTGCCAGCGTAGGTTCCTTGCGTTTAGTATGAGCGACTGTAGCGATGCGGTGCATGCCTCATATTCCGCGGCGTTGTTTGTTACATCAAAGTCTAATTTGATGGATAAGGTGTATGTTCACCGTTCGGGGAAATGAGTAGTATTCCTATTCCACAGCCTCGGTAGTTTGACGAACCGTCGAAGTACATTTCCCATTGTTCGTCGTTGATGTTGTAAATTCCTTCATCGGGTAATGAGGTGGGGTCGGGGATGGTATCTTCGTCGATTGCGTGGTCGGCGGGGAAGTCCGAGATCGCCGCCCTTTGATAGCTTTGAGGAACGTAGACAATATCAAACTCGGCTAGAAGTAGGGTCCATCGTGCCATGCGTCCATTTGGCACTGGTTTCTCGAAGAGGTACTTGATGGGGTCCATTTTTGTGTAGGCCTTTGTTTGATGTGCTAGCATATAGTGGCCGGAGCTTTTGGATGCCCATACTAATGCTAGGCAACTCTTCTCGACGGGTGCGTATCGAGTTTCATAGTCGAGAAACTTCTTACTGATGTAGTATATTGGATGTTCTTCGCCATTGACTTCTTGGGCTAGCATGGCGCCCATTGCGGTTGTCGTTGTTGTGAGGTAGAGTGACAAGGGTAGGTCCTTTGCGGCGGTCGTGGGGTGGGGGGTTGGATAACAACTCCTTAACCTTATCAAACGCTACGACATGCTTCGTCCCATTCTACGTGGTCGATTTTCTTGACTTCTTGAAGATTGGTTCACATACCATGGTTAGTTTGCTTATGAAGCGAGAGATGTATTGGACTTGACCCGAAGCTTCAATTTCATCCAGGTTCTTGGGTGGTTGCATTGCCATAATTGCTTTTATTTTCGAGGGTCGACCTCGATACCTCTTTGGCTTACTACGTGTCCTAGTAGTTTGCGGATTTTACTCCAAATGTACATTTTGGGGATTGAGGCGCATCTTGTCTTTGGCGGTCGCGTGAAGAATTTGCGGAGGTTCGTGATGAGATCATCCCTTTCCTTGGATTTGACGATCATGTCGTCTACGTACACTTCGACCTCCTTGTGCATCATATCGTGTAAGAGTGTAGTCGCGGTGCGTTGGTAGGTCGCACCCGCGTTGATTAGACCAAAGGGCATGACAGTGTAGCAATACGTCCCCCATGGTGTGTTGAATGTTGTCTTGGCCATGTCTTCACCGCCATCTTGATTTGGTTGTATCCTGCGTGCATACCGGCCCATAAAGGATAGAAGGGCATGGTCGGCGGTGTTGTCTACTAGGGCGTCACGTGCGGCGTGAGGAAGTCGCCCTTTGGGCTTGCCTTGTTTAGATCACGGAAGTCAACACATACTCGTATCTTGCCGTTTTTCTTCAATACTGGGACCATATTTGAGACCCAATCCGAGTACTCGACGACTTGAATGAAGCCGGCTTGTAATTGCTTCTCGATTTCTTCCTTGATCATAAGGGACCATTCGGGTCGTAGTCTCCTTAGTTTTTGATTGATGGGTTTGAAACCGGGTTTGATGGGGATGTGGTGTTCGGCTATGCTCCTGTCGATGCCGGGCATGTCCTTATATGACCATGCAAAGACGTCTTTGAACTCGGTTAAGAGCTGGGTGAAGTTGGCGCGTTCTCCCTCACTTAGTGAGGCGCCTGGTCTGATTCCCTTGGTTCTTCGGGGGTTCCTATGTTGATGATTAGGGTATCTTCGATGATCGGGTTTTGTGTTGGGTTGTTTACGATGTTTGCAATGTATTTAAGTAACGATTGTTCGTTTGTTAGTTCATTTTTATCGCACGGATTTATGTGTTGTGTTGTCTTAAGTTTTGTTTGTTGTTTGTTATTTATTTGTTTGTTTTTAGCTTGAGACGAGACGTAAGCAAACTTATCTGTATTATTCATTAAAGAAGAAATGTTTGACAAACTAGGAGAAGAGCTGGAGCTAGCCTCCGAAAATAAAAGGTCTAAGCTAAAACTAGAAGATGGGTCGACAGGTGACCCGACACCTAGAGAATTAGATCCTAAAAGAATTTCCTCCTCTTCGTGCTTTCCCTTGATTTTGGCGTGATTGTAGTCCTTCTGCATCTTGGTTTTGGAGGCGTAGGGAGGTGTAAGGGATCGCCTTCATTTGCTGGATTAACTATTGGGTTACCGATCGGATGAAGTGGTTCCGCTTGGTTGTGCTGAGGACTGTCCCCGTTGGGTGGTTGGGGGACAGTGAGGTATATAGTTCCATCATCTTGAGCCTGCTTTGGCCAAAGCCACTCTTTTTCCTCGTCGCTGAACGAGAAATTAACGGTTTGACTGTCGCTTGAATCGGAGAGATCTGGGTGATTCTTGGTGAGAGACGTTCTTACGGTAGCTGGACCATCTTTACCGGACAGCCATCCGCCCGTATGAGGTACCTCTATCTTTCTTTGATCAAGGAGATCTTGAATAGCATGCTTGAGCTTGATACAGTGTTCGGTGTCGTGCCCTTTACCCGATGGTATGCCTGAGAAGGCGTGGGGTTCCAGGACTTTGGCTTCTTGTGATTGGGCGGTTCACTTGTGGGTCCTCACGGTTGCAAGCACTTCTTTTCAACCAATTTCCAAAATGCTTAGTGATAAGACATGTACAAAGGGTCAAAGCTCGTCCTAGTTTTAGGAGGTGTTGTCTCGATAGTAGCGGGAGTGTGAGAGTAGTTCCTGGTTCTAGGAATGTAGTCCGTGAGTCAGAAGTCGTCATAAGTGGACATGGCGCAGAATGTAAGGTCCTCCTCCATTTCTCGTACCAAACTTAGCGATTTGCTCGAAGCTCAGTATGTCGATTTCTTTGAAGTAAGATTGGCATGAGGGTCGTAGACTGTTGATGAATGTGAACACTAGTTCGTCTTCGTGTGGATGGTTAGGAATCTGTGAGAGCAATTTCCTCCATCGAGCCAGGTAGTAAATGAAGTCTTCATTGTCCTTCCGGCGTTGGGTTGCGAGGGTATAGAGGAGACATGCTTGTCGGCCTTGTTTTTGGTGTTTTGTCTCAAACGCTCGACTTGACTTGATGCAAGGCCTACAAGTCGTCAATGTCCTTGGTGAGCTGGTTAATCCGATTGCGGAGTGCTTCTAATCCGTTTCGACTGGACATCTCCTAGGTGTAGCGGGTATCCAGTTGAGGTTCTCCTACATGTGCATGAGATGCATCAGCTATATGTGACCGATGACACGTTCATTTACATGTTCGTTTTAGCTCATTTCATTTTGAAAAGGACTCTTTTTTAAAAGAAGGAAGTTTTGAAAGACAAGCTAGGAGTGTTTTTGAGATGAGAATGCGTCTTGTGACTCATCTCGATGTTAAAAGGGTTTGCTTCGCATCCGCCTAACCCGAGTGACGATATGTTGTCATGGGTTAGCGATGGATGCGTAAAAAGGAATCGACTTGAACTAGCCAAGTCGAAGATGTTAAAAGGGATTTGGGCCGTGAGGCTCAAAGGAAGAAATCCGCGAATTGAGGTTGGAAACCTTGACTCGGGTTTTGCTAATTTTTGTAAACGGAAGTTTGAAAAGTGTCTATTTTAAAAACTTGCGATTATTTTGTTTGAAAAGTGTTAGTTTGTTAGTTTGTTAGGTTGATTATTTTTGAAAACTTTTAAGGCGAATTTTCGAAAATATGCACATGAATTTTGAAAAAGACTATATGGTATAGCCTCGCATTAAATGCGTATGACTCTTGGTCGCTTGGTCGTCTCAGACGCCTCCAACCGATTTAGTACGCTTTGGCGGTGCTTTTGGCCCTTCGCCTACATAGTATAACATGTAGGATCTGAAGGAAGCCCTGGCGGTCAAATCGATTCGCTCTGACAAGCCGTGGAGGGGTGAGAGGAAGGTTAGTCCAGAACGTGCTTTATCGAATGGACAAGCCTGCGTTTGGAACCACCTCTCAAGGTATTGGTGTGTGAATCCGACTAGATTCGACTCTAAACGGATATGCTTAGCTCATGTATGTTGATTGTTCTCAAGTCGTTCAAGTCTCATTTTTATTTTTAAAAGGAAAAAGCTAGTTTTAGTTTTAAAAATAAAACCTGTCCCCAGCGGAGTCGCCAACTGTAGGTACCGGGATCTGACCATGGAACCACTCGACGTCTTGCTAAGGCCGTAAAGTTAAAAAGATTAAGTACAAAAAACCTTTTAAAACTGTTTTGGAGCCGCCACTAAATTATGAGGGAAATTTAGAACCCGCCTCCGTGTCCTCATGCTCAAAGACACGTCTTAGAGTTCAAGGCACGTCGACACCTATCCGTCTAAGGTTATTGTGAAACCAGATTCGGATTCGGGTGAGGGTACTTTTCTAAAGCATAAATCAAAATAATGTTTTTATGAAAGATCTTTTGGAAAAGCCTATCAAAAGATAGCCTCTACTAGACTTGAGAACAATGCAAATAATGATACATGAGCCTAAGTAATACGCTACATTACAAGTGCGATATAAATGTAAAAAGAATGCAAAAAGAGATTGTTTAAACCCTCAGTTAAGCATGCTTAACTTATTAACGAAAACAGTTCAGTTTAATGACGAATTCATTTTAAGTGATTTTAGATGCAATAAGAGGATTTGCTAAATGCATGCAGTAAAATAAAGTTCAATTAGCCATTGATTTATTTTAAGGAGGTCAGTTGTTTATGCGACTTTGGAAAGGTGTTACGAATAGGGTGTGTATTCGAGGTGCATGGCCGCCTTATGCAAAGCAGACTTGCGTACCAAAGTCAAGTGAGCCTAATGTAGGCCCTTGCTAGTCTAAGAAGTAAAGAAAAACTACCTGTCTTCAAGTTTAGGAAACCGGCAGCGCTTCGCTTCAAAGGGGGGAATTCAACACTAGGAAAAATGAGGAATTCTAAGGGTGTTTATGCGTGAGGCTTTGAGAGTGTTTTGAGGTGAGAATTGTATTCTGAATTGTGTGTTGAATGAATGATCGAAGGGTTGTATTTATAGTGTAGAGTTCGGTAGATTTTAGGAAATCTAGGGGTAAAACCGGACGTAGGAGCCGCAAGGCCTCTTGCGGCTGCCTGGGGCAATCGCAAGGGGTCTTGCGATAGCCCCTACCAATCGCAATGCTCCTTGCGATTGATAGGGCGGGCAAGATCCTATATATTCCGTATATTTCTAAATTATCTTTTAGGATATACGAAATAACCTTGCGTGAGCTCTAAGTTAGGGGTTGCTAGGGTTTGTTTTAGGGTTTGACTTGGTCAATCCTGATCCTTGGAATGCGGGCCAGGTATGGGTTTGGGCTCGGTTCTGGGCCCGAGCCCTGAAAATGTAAAAAGGATGCATTTTGTGTAATTTTGTGAAATAGGACATTCCGTGGGACTATCCTGGGTATTTGCTAATGCTAAAGGTTAGTTTTAGCAGGTAGGCCTAAATTTAGGTATTTAGGTGGATCGATGTGTTATATGTGTTTGAAAAAGGGATGTGCGCATGCCGATTAGGACCTGAACTCGAGACAAGCTAGACTCTAGACCTAAGGACACTAAAGGTGACGACCCATAAAGAAACCTCATTTGCATTTAAAAACATTTAACTTGAATTCGTCATAGTTAGAACCATTTAAGTCAACATAAAAGCATACAATAAAAGTCCATTGTTACATCACTGGGTTTTTGGCGGGAGGTGCGGATTTGGGTATCTACAGAATGCTATATTGTAAGTAGCTACCAGGCGCAACGAGGACGTTGCGTTCTTCAAGTGGGGGTGTGTAACACCCGGTGTTGTCCGAGGTTATTCGGGCCGGGTTCCCCGTTGAAGTGGTCCATGTGATGAACTCAAGTGACCTAGTGCTTAAAAGGATTGTAAGTGCTACTCATATCAACAAGATGCATCTTCTTTTCTGGTGGCTCATCTTAAGAACTCTTTGGTTAAGCGTGCTTGCTGGAGAGTAGTCTTAGGATGGGTGACCTCCTGGGAAGTTCTCAGGATGCGCACGAGTGAGGACAAAGTCTTGTTGGAAAAAGGCGATGTTGGTGCAGTGGGCGATGTCTGTGACTGGCGAGCTACCGTGAATGACATTTTGGCCTTTAGTTGGGGCCGGGGTGTTACATTCAATTTTGCGAAAATGTCGAGTTAAGGCTTTCAATTCGACGATTCTTCGTGATTGAACATGAGTGTTCTTCGTAAATTGGGGGTTTTTGATCGGGGTGATCAAAATGTAATTGCTTGTAATGGGTTGTTGTTGGGGGCTATTATGGCGTATAGAAACCATAAGGTTAGGATTTTGATATGTAGAGAATGGTTTTCGGCTTAATTATGAACTAGGCCAAAAAATGCTCTGTCGTGCGTGTTATGTGTATGTATGTGTATTATGTGCGTATTATTTGCGTATATGTATAATGTATGCCAAGTTTGTATGCTTGCATGCTTTATAGTTGTTTGTATTTGTCGTGTTTTGTGGCAGGAGAAGGTTCTGGTCGTGTTGCGAGATCGAAAGCTCGTAGGAGTACGGGCTCGAGGACTGAGGGAGCCCCCAGTTCGAGTAGTCGTATGAGGCGTTCGTATAGTGAGAGGGACGCTGATCCTCGTGACTTGCCCACGAGGCGTGGCCAGTCACGAGGCAGGGGCCGTGCGAGGCATAACCCTGGGCATGGGGAGGAGGATGAGGAGGCTGCTCTAGATCTAGTGGACGAGCTAGAAGCTACGATGGATGTTGAGGAGGAGGCCGAGGAGGCTGCGCCTAGGGCGAGTAGCTCTAGGCCACGAATGTCGCGTGCGAACAGGGCGTTCGCCAAAGGCTGGGATGGCCACGACCTTCTGTTGGCTCCGGAGAGACATGTTTCTTATCGGGCGACGATGGGCTGGCCCAAGGGTCCGATGAGGACTTTCTCGGGCGTCTCGTCCGTGATGTGTGTTTTTGAGGAGAAGCTTTCGGAGGGCGCGCAGGGTTGGGTGTTGCGTAGTGCTTTTGGTCCTTTGGTCGAGGACTGGAGGGCGATTGCGAGGTCGAGGCTGACGGCGAACCTCATGTTGATTCGTGCTTTTCTTGATAGGTATTGGGACACCACCACGACGTTTCACATGCTCGGCTTCGAGGCCGGTATTACTTTTTCAGGGTATGCGGTCATGTCGGGGCTGCCGTTCGGGGACCGTGACATGAGCTTTGGGTTTGCGCCGTCCATTGTGGACGAGGTGGTGACTACCGCGATTGGCGGTGGTTTGGAGGTGGAGTATGAGGGTAAACCACCCTACATCATCAAGACGAGCTTCATCTTGGAGTATTTCGAGGGGAAGACCGAGCGAGGCCCCTCCGACTGGAGCGACGAGCAGAATGCTCGTTTGTGGCTGTGGTGGTTTGTTCGTGTCGTGTACTTCGGCGATAAGGGCGAGCGGGCGACGACGTCGGTCCTTATGCATCTCCTAGACTGGGGTGCGATTGGGACGTTTGACTGGGTGTCGCCGTCCTTGGGTTTGTGCATTCGCTTTTGCATGGACGCGGTGAGGCCGCGGGTCATGCAACGAGGATCGAGACTGTCCTTAGTCTCGCCCGGATTTGTGATGGAGGTATGTATTGCTTTTGTTTTTGTGTTGGGTTTATTATTTGATTTTGTTGCCTTTGTCTTGCTTGATTTTGTTGACTTGTTTTTGTATGTGCAGTCGTGGATTTTTAGTCATTTCCCTTTTCTGCTGCCTCCGGATGCCGTGACGATCGCGAAGGTGTATCCGACGGTGCGTACATGGGGCACGTGTAACCGTGCGGCCTTCGACTGGTCGTATGATGAGGTTCGGGTGCGTCTGAACCATATGGAGTTTAACCAGGTTTGTGTTTGAACCATTTTAAATAGAGTGTACATAAAATGATTGTATTTATGGATGTTTGTTGTTGTTGTAGTTCGTGCCATTCCCGTGGGGCCAGTACACGGGTATTCCTGAGGGCATTGGGGCGCGGTTTGCATTGCGTGATACCCAGCGTCTGTACTTCGCGACGCCGTACGGACCGGTTTGGTATCTTGGAGAGCGTCTAGTTTACCAGGCAGGGCGGCCGGCTCCGGTAGTGCCTAAGGACCCGCCGAGAGTCCTTTTCGAGAGGGGTGTTTTTGCGCAGGATCGCGTGACGCTGTATGGAGAGGGACAGTCGGGGAGTCTTCTTTGTCCTGGGGAAGACTACGACAGTTCGCTCAGTCTCGGCTTGCTTGTGGGCCGATTGAGGTATACTTTCTTCGTTTTTTAAGGGTGCGTAGGGTAATTTTTGCGAAAAATTTCCCTGACGTGTGCGTTTTATGTTTGTTTTGTAGCTGTTTGGTCCTGAGATGGCGGAGCAGCCTGGTGACTTTCCTACTACCGTTGAGTGGGATGACTCGGGCGTCCGTCGTACTTTTGCGTTCTTAAGCGTACTTGCCGGTGACTCTTGACGCGGAGGATGGGCCAATTTGGGCGCAAGGTGAAGAAGGTATGTATCTTCGTCTTTGTATATGTGTGAGCCCCCAGTTTGATCGAGGTATAGGATATAGTGATGATCAAATTAGTGACGGTCGTGCTTTTGTGGTTACCCCCTCAAGTTTGTCTTAATTTGAATGAAATTAGGGCAAAGTGGGATTGACAGCGGTTGGTTTGAAATTTCCCCCCTAAGTTTGGCTTAATTTGAGTGAAATTAAGGCAAAATGGAGAGAAATGTAACGTGTGTCTGCGTAGTTATGTGTTGCAGGTGGCCAAGGAGGTACACAAGAAGCTGTGGAGGACAGCTAACAGGTGGAGGATGGCTTGGGCTGAGCAGGCGGCTCAGCTGTGTCAGAGTCGTGCTGAGACGGCTCAGATTCGACGTGAGTTCGACGAGTATCGTCGTCGTCATCATGATTGAACTTTGTGTAATAAAGATTGCATGAACCTTTGTTTACATGTCGTTGTATCTTGCACCTTGGACTTGATCGTTAGTCGTAAACCTATTTAGTAAGCGTTGTTTGAAAAACGAATGATTCCCGAGTGGGATGCTTTGATGTAGAATTAGTTTGTGAAAATATTTTGCGAAAAGTTCACTTTAAATGCGAAATGAGCTTGAATGAATGTTGAAAATGCTTTGCTTTGACTCGTGGTAGGAATCGTATTTGCTAAAACGAAATGTAATGTTGTTGCATGGGGAACAACAGAGGAATGTCGTAGCCTAGTGTAGGTTGTAGTATTGAGGAAAGACGAAATTAGGAAAGTTATGAGAAAACCTGCCCCTGAAACCGCATAGCTCTATGCGGTTTTGGGTGCAAACCGCATAGGCTTATGCGGTTTGGGGTCCAAACCGCATAGGGCTATTCGGTTTGGCTGCTTGGCTGGTGACGCTGTATTTCCATATTTCGGATACGGTATTCCTATATAAGGAGAGAGGGTGCGTGCCATAATCTTCATTCAAAATCACTTCTCTCTTTTCTTTTATTACATGTTTTTGCTCTTATAAATATATTAGGTATATTTACAAAAGTTTTTGTGTTCAAAAAAAAATTGTGAGCATTTTGATGCTCTCTTGAAGAGGTGGACTTCCTCATTAAATCCGGCGATGAAGAAGGCGGTGTATGATGATGGTGCGGGTGTTTTTATTGGCTTTCGCCAAATGAAAGTCGATCTAGACTTCCTGGATTCGTGCTTGGATTATTGGGGTCCTAGCTTGCGTGTGTTTAGGTTTCCCGGGGGAGAGGTGTGTCCTTTGATGGAGGAGTTCGCGGCCATTGCTGGGTGGTCGAAACGGACTACTCCTGTGGTTGTGAGGCATGAGCTTTGCTTTAACGGGATGTTGCGAAACTTCCTTGGGATGACGAATGCTCATGCTACGGGTTTGTTTGAGGGAGGTAAGGTGAACATGCTTCTCTTGTGTCAACGGTACATGAATAAGGTAGACACTAGCATTTCGGACCGTTCTAGGCGGAGGGCCCTTGCTTTTTGCTTGGTTCACCGTTATACTTTTGCGGAGTCCATGCCAGATGGGGTGTTCGGGAACGCGAGGTATGCTCGTGTTGTCGAAGAGATGGAGCGAGGACATGATCCTTCTGTGTTAATCCTAGCGGAGACCATACTGGGCTTAGACGACCGTTGTGCTAATCGTCTGAGCTCGTACCGCGGTTGTGCTAGATTCTCAACATTTGGCTCATGGAGAGGCTAAGTGTTTATGCTGCTCTTCCTCTTAACGGTGTCTTCAAGGCTGCGGCGACGACGTCACGGAAGATGGAATGGGCCAACCCTCGGGAGCGTTCACTCAACTACTTCCGGGAGTTTGTGAAGGAGAGCAGTATCCGTTGGTATGTTCTGTGGTGGCGTATTACGGCGGTTACGGCGCCGTCCGTGGCGAATGCGGCTCATGGGTTAATGTTGTGTGGTTTTGAACGTGGGGTGTGGATTCATCCTCTTCGCTTGAAGAAACAAATCGGGCTTGCTCAGACCATCCCAGAGCAGGATACGCGGGTTGGAGGGGTTGTTGTGCTAAACAACCAAACGATCGATGCTTGGATCCGAGGGTGGTCAGATCGTGTTACTTGCGCGGTTCCGGCGCATGTGGAGTCTACTCGTGTCACAGACTTCTATACGCGGTGGTATCGTTCTAACGATCCTCAGGAGCGGGAGAACCAGAGGAGGAGGGAGAAGAATGGGCCAAGGCCCTCCTTGGCGTAATGAGGTGGTGCGCGAAAGGAGGGACTATGGTGATTTTTGTGCTGTTAGTGCGGATGCTTCTACTTCGTGGCCGGCGCGGGAAAGGCTTGGGCCAAAGGTGACTATTAAGGTTCGTCTAGGGCCAAGGATCGAGGAGCCCCCAGTCGAGCAGGACGAGGATCCGATCGAGCCCCCAGGTTTTGAGAGACCTATTCCCATTATCAGTTCGAAGATTGTGGCGGATCGGCCTCTTGAAGATGAAGAGGCTAATCCGAAGCGGCGGAAGACGGCTTAGTTTGTTTTATTTTGTTTAGAAATAAACTTTTATTCAGATACATGTTTTTAGATTCGAATAAAGGGTTAAGGAGGCTTGTTCCTAACTCATTTCTAAAATGTGGAAAAATTCTAAATAAAATAATAAAATAGAATTAGTTTGCTTTTGTCTTGTCTCGTTGCTTCCTTTTGTTTTGTTTCGAAATGTTCTCGACCTTTTTAAGCTTTGAACACTCGTATTTTGTCTCAAATCCTCGACCTTTTTAAGCTTTGGACTTGTTTGTTTGATTGGCTTTGTCTTTAAATCCCCGACCTTTTTAAGCTTTGGACTTAGACTTTTGTGTTGACTGTGCCCTCGACCTTTTTAAGCTTTGGGTGTGTCATTTTGTGGATGCATTGCCCTTGACCTTTTTAAGCTTTGGGCGTGCGTGCGAAGAAGTTCGGTTGTGCTTTTGACAAGCTGCCTACGTATCTGTGTTTTAAATACAGAATAAAACCGGAGTAGTTCGCGTGATTCGGTTGAGCTCTTTGCAAAGCTGCCTTCGTATCCACAGTGCGTGGAATCAAACCGAGCGTAGTTCACCCATGCGAGAGTGAGTTTCTTTTATATGAAATACATTGCAAATTTTGTCTAAGCTTAAGGGTAGTATTTCTTGAGTTGATCAAGATTTGTGGTCAGTCGGATGTCCTGACCGTCCAGGTCAGTTAATTTCACGGCTCCTCCAGGGAGGATTTCCTTAACCAAGTACGGTCCGGCCCAATTGGGTTTGAATTTTCCTCTTGGGTCGACTGGTAATGGTGCTCGGACGGATTTGAGTACTAGGTCACCCACTTTGATATTTCGTGGTTTGACCCGTTTGTTGTATGCACATTGTAGGCGAGATTGGTACACTCGGGCTGTACTTAGTGAATGTAATCGTCTCTCGTCTAAAAGGATGAGTTGTTCATATCGTTCGCGTGCCCATTCGGCTTCAGGAATGTCTGCTTCCATGAGAATTTGAAGGGATTGCATTTCAATTTCTACAGGTTGGACGGCTTCCATCCCGTAGGTTAGGAAATAGGGTGTCATACCCGTGGGTGTGCGGATTGTGGTGCGATATCCCCATAATGCGAATGGGATTTTGTTGGGCCAGTCGTGGCAGGTGTCGGTCATCTTTTTGAGGATTGATACGACTGTTTTGTTTGCTGCCTCGACCGCGCCGTTGGTTTGTGATCGATAGGGCGATGATTTATGTCGTTGTATCTTGTATTTGAGAAGAAGGGGTTCGACTTCTCCTTGGAAGTGCGTGCCTTGATCGCTTATGAATACGTGGGGTATGCCGTAGCGGCAAATGATGTTGTTTTGTAAGAATTTTGCAACTTCTTTTGTGCCCAGCTTGCGATATGATGCGGCTTCGACCCTTTTGGTGAAATAGTATATGGCCACGAGGATGAAGCAGTGTCCTTCTGCTCCCACGGGTTGAACTTTGCCGATGACGTCGATTCCCCATGTGGAGAAAGGCCATGGCGAGGTAAGGCTATATAGTGGTGCAGGAGATGTGTGTTGTACGTTTGCAAAGATTTGATAATTGTGGCAGTGTTTGACGTATTTTGCGCAGTCGGCTTCCATGGTGGTCCAATACCATCCTAGCCTTATGATTTGCTTGCACATGGCTCGTGCATTCATATGTGGTCCGCACTCGCCATCGTGTACTTGGGACATGATTTCGTGTCCTTTTTTGTGGTCGACGCACAAAAGTAGTGTACCTTGAGACGTCGTTTTGAGTAGTTTGCCCATTTCCATCACGAATTGTGACGATAATAGGCGTAGGGCTCGTTTGGCTCGTTTTTCAATGTTTGGTGGGTATTCACCGTTTGTTTTGTAATTGATGATTGCTTGGTACCAAGGATCGGTTTCTTCTTCCTCGGTTTCGATGTCACAGATGTATGCTGGCTCGCTTCGTCGTTCCACGACACTGGGTAGTCTTTCCATTCCCGGGGGTATGTTGATTAGTGACGCGAGTTTGGATAATGCGTCGGTGAATTGATTTTCTTCGCGCGAGAGGTATATGAATTCTACTTGATAGAATTCGTTTATGAGCTCTTGTATCTTGTTTTGGTATAGTGCTAGGTTTTCATTAAGTATCTTCCATGTTCCGGATACTTGGTTGATTATGAGGGAGGAGTCCCCATAGACTCTTACATTGCGGGCGTTGAGTACAAGCGCTGCTTGGAGACCGTGCAAGCATGCTTCGTATTCTGCGGCGTTATTTGTTACGTCGAAGTCTAGTTTGATGGATAAGGGTGTGTGTTCGCCATTTGGGGATATGAGAAGTATTTCCACTCCGCAACCTCGATAGTTGGATGAACCGTCGAAGTACAATTCCCATTGCTCTTGGTTTATGTTGTAAATCCCGTCGTCTGGGAGGGACGTTGTGTCGATGATTGGTTCTTCAACGATTGCATTTTCGGCTAGGAAATCAGAGATTGTTCGTCCCATGATTGCTTTGAGGGCACGACTTAAAGCCTCGGATTCGCCAGAGCGTGTCCATCCGCCATTCGTCCGCTACGTGTTTCGAAAAGGTATTTCATGGGGTGCATTGTGGAATAGACCCTCGTTTGGTGTGCTAGCATGTAGTGACGGAGTTTCTTGGATGACCACACTAAAGCTAAACAACTTTTCTCGACAGGTGAGTATCGAGTTTCGTAATCAAGAAACTTCTTGCTTATGTAGTAGATTGCATGTTCTTCACCGTTGACTTCTTGAGCGAGCATGGCGCCCATGGCGGTGGGGGTTGTTGTAAGGTATAAGGATAGTGGCAAATTCTTTTGGGGTGGTCGTAGAACTGGTGGGTTGGTGAGCAATTCTTTGACCTTGTCGAATGCCTTTTGACACTCCTCGTCCCATTCCACGTGGTCGGTTTTCTTTAGTTTCTCGAAAACTGGTTCACATATCATGTTGAATTTGCTAATGAAGCGTGAGATGTATTGGATTTGGCCCAAGAAACTTCGAATTTCGTCGAGGTTCTTCGGGGGTTGCATTTCGAGAATTGCTTTGACTTTCGAGGGGTCGGCCTCGATGCCTCTTTGGCTCACTACGTGCCCTAGTAGTTTGCCGGACTTAACTCCAAAAGTACATTTTTGGGGATTTAAGCGCATTTTGTATTGTCGTAGGCGAGTGAAGAACTTGCGGAAGTTAGTGATATGACCATTTCTCTCCGTTGATTTCACGATCATGTCGTCGACGTAGACTTCGACTTCTTTGTGCATCATGTCATGTAATAGGGTTGTGGCGGTGCGTTGGTATGTAGCACCGGCATTGATTAGGCCGAAAGGCATGACCGTGTAGCAGTATGTGCCCCACGGTGTAATGAAGGCCGTTTTTGCCATGTCCTCGCAAGCCATTTTGATTTGGTTATAGCCTGCGTAGCCGTCCATGAAGGATAGGAGGGCGTGGTCGGCGGTATTGTCGACCAGGACGTCGACATGGGGTAATGGGAAGTCATCTATGGGACTGGCTTTGTTCAAGTCGCGAAAGTCGACGCATACTCGAATTTTGCCATTCTTCTTCAAGACTGGGATCATGTTTGAGACCCATTCAGGATATTCGATGACTTGGATGAAACCGGCTTGTAGTTGTTTCTCGATTTCTTCCTTTACCATAAGGGACCATTCGGGGCGTAGTCTCCTTAGCTTTTGTTTGATTGGTTTGTAACCGGGTTTGATAGGGATGCGGTGCTCGGCGATGCTTCGTTCGATTTCAGGCATATCCTTGTATGACCATGCGAATACGTCCTTTAATTCGCTTAGGAGTTGTGTAAATTAGGCGCGCTCGTCTTCGTCCAGTGAGGCACCTAATTGTAGTTCCCTCGGTTCTTCGGGGGTTCCCACGTTTATGGTTATGGTTTCCTCGATGATAGGGTCGTGTGTTTCTGGAGAGATGATGTTTGCAATGTATTTGTTTAATGATTCATTAGTTTGTTTATTTTTATCGCATGAGTTAGTGTCTTTTGCATTTTGTGTTTTGTTTGTTGTTTGTTGCTTTTTGATTGTTTGTATGCTGTTGTTTATTTTAGCTTGAGACAAGACGTAAGCAAATTTATTCATTTCATTATTTTGAAGAGAATTATTTGACAAATCGGAAAATTGCTTGGAGCTAGCCTCCATAAAAAGAAAATCTAAACTAAAGCTAGAGTCTAGGATAGATGGGTCGACAGATGACTCGACACTAAGAGCATTAGAAGTTAGAAGAATCTCTTCTTCTTCTTCGTCGTCTTAATTGTCGCTGAGTCGCTGAGTTGCTTGAGTCGCCAAGGTCAATCGCTCTCGTATTTGTCCTTGAGATTAGTGACATGGTCAAGAGCGGTCCTTCACCGATGATAAAGCTGAAGTGGTGACCCTGCATCTGGTCCATTTCAGCGTTTTATACCATCCGTTAAGGGTTTTGTCGGCGGCGTCGGCTATAAGCAGGTTAGGGTCGAAGCGACGGTCGCGCATGATGGTAGCAACGATCTCTTCGTTTTTGGTGCTCGGTGAAGTCTTGAGTGTGTTAGGCTCGACTTCACTAGACTAACAAGCTTCAGATGTGTTGACGATTTCTCGAAGGGAGGTGTTTCCGTCGACCTTTCCCCCAAAGGTGAAATATGCGCTTAGGTCGAGTGTGTAAGGTCATAGGGTGACCTTGTGGGTTGATTTTCGCCTTTGGACCTCTTTGACCATTCGTTCTTGGTCACCGTTTTTAGGTTTATAGCCTAGTCCCATGGTGAGCCAAAGACTGTTGTTGTTCTTTGTTTTGAAAGGTTTGTAGGTTTTGATTGGCATGCGTGCAATGGCGCCGACTTCAAAGTCGAAGCCACATAAGTCTTCTGCGGGTTCAGCTACAATTTCCGCAGAATTGGGCTCCGTTGGTGTATCTAAAAGAGCGCGGAAGATCGAGGCATTCAAGGTTATGGTCTCCTCGTTGAGGGGGATCTTAACCTTTTGGTGAAGGGTAGAAGTTACGGCCTTGGTTGAGTGAATCCACGGCCGGCCCAAGAGTATGTTGTATGAAGGGGTCATTTCAATGACTTGAAATTCGGCCTTTCTTTCTATGGGACCACTGCGTATGTGAAGAGAAATGGTTCCTTTCACGTGACGTCGGGTTCTGTCGAAAGCTTTGACTCCATCCATACTCGGGGTGAAGTCTTTATCGGATAGGCCGAGGCGATGCGCGGTAGCCAAAGGTAGAACATTGACCGTGGACCCATTGTCAACCAGGGACACGGGTAGAGTTTTCTTCATGCACTCCACACTGATATAGAGAGCAAGGTTGTGATTGGGTCCGAAAGCGGGTAGATCATCATTTGAGAAGGTAATAGCTCCTGGTAGCCAATCCCTTGTGACGTGGCTGACCATTTGATCTGGAGAGACCTCAGAATCTGCGCACGCTATTTGTAGAGCGCGAATGAATGCATTCCTATGTTCCGCTGAGTCCCGCAAGAGGGCCCAGATGGAAACATCGGCTTTTGTGCGAGCGAGTTGCTTTTGAAGCAGCTCGTTCGTGCTTGGTGGTGGAATTACTGTAGATGTGGCGGGTGTACTTGTAGAGGGAACATCTTCCTGGGCTACGGCCTTGCCTTTCTCGGCCGCGGTTGCTTTTCGGGCATGCTCGTCCGTGAAGATATTCTGATAAGGACGACCAGAACGTGTGAGGTGTGAGACCTCGTCTTGGTCTTTCTTTTCGGGTTGCGCGCCCTTCTTTTTCTTCCCCTTCTTGTTCTTCTTGGTTTTATTCGAGGAAGGTGTAGTTGAGAGTTGAGCTACCGTTTTGTTAGTGGGTAGCCACTCTTCGTCTTCGTCATCACTGAACCAAACGCCATTGATTTTGTTATCATTGGGTGTGGTTAAGTAGGAACAATCTATGATCGGGACTGGTTCGGCGAGGGTCGCGTGATCATCACTGTTTGTGAAGTCGTTTTGGGCTCGGATGCCGATCTCAATGAGTTCTTTGAAGTTTTCGGCATCTTCGTAGTTGAAATGCCGTTGCCATTTGGGTTGCAGACTGGTGAGAAATATGTCCATGAGCTCATCTTCATGTGGAGGGTTTGGAACTTGGGCAAGTAGCTTTCTCCATCGAGCAAGGTAGTGGGTAAAGTCTTCCTCGTCCTTTTGACGTGGAGCTGTGAGAGTGTAGAGAGAAACATGCTTGTCGGCCTTGTTCTTAGCGCGTCGTTCTAAACGTTCAACTTCGATCTGATGCATGCAAGGCCTTCAAGTTATCATGGTCTTTGGTAAAATGGCTAATGCGGTCCCGGAGAATTCTTAATCTGTTGAGGTTAGTCATCTTCGAGGTACGTTTGAAGTGAGGGGTGATGGTGCGATTCATGACGAGTATCCAGCTGTAGCCTGCATTTCACTCGTGTATTAGCGACACGACTCGACCCACTAGACTCATATTCATTCTAAGCATTCATTTTAGCTCATTTCATTGTTTAGAAAGACCTTTTATGTTTTGAAAAGAGGAGATTTTCGAAAAGGTTTTAGCTAAAGGAAGCTTTGAGGCGAGGATGCGTGCGCACATCTCGCCTCGATGTTAAAGATTTGCTTTGCACCCGTTGAGCTGATGTCGGTAATTTGCCGAGTTGAGCTCGAGTTCGGATGTGTAAAAGAGAAAGGATTCGACTCGAGAGTGGTTATCAAGTCGAGTCTAGGATGCTAAAAGCGGAGTCTAGGCCGTGTGACCTAGAGGATTGAAATCCACGAGCTCGGGTTTTAATCCTTGCTCGGGTTTTTGGCTTGTTAGTGAAAAAGGAGAATTTTAAGAAAGCTTGTTTCAAAAATTCGCGACAGTTTTGTTTGAAAAGTGTTAGTTTGTTAGATGTCAGGTTCATTTATCTTTGAAACGTTTAAGCGAGTTTTCGAAGATATGAATGAAAATGCTCATTTTGAAAAAGACCATGGAGTGCATAGCCTTGAACATGTACGTATGACTCGACTCAAAGGGTGGGGTCAAGTCGGCTACGCCACCAACTACCTTGAGTACGCTTTGGCAGATACTTAACCTCTTCAATTCCTTACGCCGGGGCGATAGGTTTTCTGAAGGGAGCACTGGGGCGGTCAAGATAGTCGTTTACGGCAAGCCGTGGAGGGGTGAGAGGAAAGTTAGTCCGGCATGTGCTTTATCGAGTGGACAAGCCTGCATGTGGGAACCACCTCTCAAAGGTGCAAAGCGTGCCTAGATTCCAAAAGGAATGGACTCTAAACGAATGTGCATAGCTCAATTATGTATACATGGATTGTTCAAGGCTTTCAAGTTTCACCTCTTTATTTTTAAAAGAAAAAGCTAGTTTTAGTTTTAAAAATAAAATCTCCCCAGCGGAGTCGCCAAACTGTGGAACCCGGGAATCGAGACGAGGGACCCAACTCGGCGTCTTGCGTAAAGGCGCATTTAAGCTAAAAAGACTAATTTAGAAAAACCTTTAAAACTATTTTGGAGTCGCCACCTAATTATCGCGGGAATTAGGAACCTGCTATCATGTCCTAAGCTAAAGACATGTCCTAGATTTTGGAGCACGCCGACACCCCTAGATCTAAGGCTTGTGAAACCAGAATGGATTCGGGGTGAGGGTACTTTAGAAAAAAAGTTCAATTAATGATTTATGAAAACCTTTTAGAAAAGCCTATGTAAAAATAGCCTCCACTGACCTAGTACAATCCATGTAAGATGATAATTGAGCTAATGTTATCGCTACGTACAAGTGCGAAAAAGTTTGTAAAAGAATGCAGATGTAGATGCAAAAAGATTGATTAAAACCCTCAGTTTAGCATGTTTAACTTGTTAACGAAAACGGTTCAGTTAAAGGTCGAATTCATTGTTTAAGTTGATTTTAAATGCAAAAAGAAGGTGCAAGATGCATGCAAATAAAATAAAGTTCAATTGTCCATTAGTTTATTTTATAAGGGTCGATTGCTTATGCGACTTTTGTTGGAGTTAGTGTCCTTCACAGTTAGTGCAATAACATAAATAAACCTCTTAAGGTACACAGGGTACATTTTGTATGCAATCAGTTGATTAACGTTTATCAATAACGGTTGGCTTGCTAGATAAGTTTGACGTTATTGTCATACAGATGGCGGTGATCAACTGGTCCCTAAAAAGTCACACCTAAAGGATGTGTTTAAGAAATGTGATTATTTGAGAAATTAATCATATTGATGCCTTACTAAAAGACTAAAAGGTTAGTCGGAATTTTTGACTAAGATGTTAGTCAAGTGTGTGATAATAATACGGCCATTTAATAAGGATTAAATGATATTAGCTAAGACGAATTAAATGTAATTCGTAAATTGAATATAAAATGTTATATTTAATTATTGAATATAATATAGGCTAATTAATCATAAACTGTTATAATTAATTAGAAAATTATAAATATGAGGATATTAATAATTTAATGATATATTATAGTGGATCATATTTATGACACTAATAATATTATATTATATTAAAAAGCTAAAGGAAACCTCTAGGAAAGAGCCTTATTGCTCTTTGACTCCTTGGTCAACAAGGAATTGGTTTTAGGAAAGTGATTTTTGGAAAGCAAAAATTACTCCCCATAATTGATGGGATAGCCGAAATTATAGTGTATTTAAGGGGAGTTTTGGCTCATCTTAATTTACTAATTCATTGATCATAATTCACACACAAAATTTAGAAAATCAGTTTTCTTCTCTCTAAAGTTTTCTAGCAAGAACTAAGGGCATATCTTAGGCAATCTTGGGTGCAACTTTTAGGAGATATCAAGCTTCTTGATATTCAATCTTAGGCCATTAAGCAAGGATTAAAGGTTGTATTCTTAATCTTATGTTTATTTATGCAATTTCTTTTATGACTATTAATCATATAGAATAAGTTTCATTATAATCCTGTGATCTTAAAGGGCATGTATACAGATATATTCTCACAAGTGGTATCAAAGCCTTAGGGCTATGAAAATGTTTATATGATTTTCATAAAAATTGAATTTGTATAAGTTTAAAATAAGTTACAAAAGTCGGTTTTCATCAAAAAGTTTTCGGCCAGTTTTGGTACATGTGTGCCGAGTTGTTTTTGTTTAATTCTTGGTCCAATTTGATTCATATATTGTTAATTTTAGAGGTTAAGATAGTAATATATGAACTTGTTTATGTTTTGATTCAATATTGATTGAGTTAGGACTTAGATGGATCTTTAAGATGGATGTTTATGAACATTAATTATTGCTTTATATTATTGGTATAAATTGATTGAGATATTCATGTTAATAGGTTAATTTGAATGATCTTTGTATTACATCAATGTTTAATCTAGATTAGATGTTGTTTGGTTTTATATCAATCGAGATAATATGAGCATGTTCAAGTTAAATCAGTTTAATTTGAGATTAGATTTAAAAACAAAATTTAAAATAAATAAAAATTTAATTTCGGTTTTTTGAAAAATTTTTAAAACCGTGTGTTTTTTTTTTTTTTTTTGTTTCGGTTTGTTTTATTTTGTTTAAACCGATTTGTATTATGCATTATAAAGATAATGTATGATTAAGGCTTGTGAAGAGGTTCACATAAGATTGATACCCTATTATTTTAAAAAGGTTTAAAATAATGTTGGATTTAATTCATGTTATACTTGATAATATGTATTAAGATGGATTATGATTGATTAAGATTGTTGTGTGCAATTGAGGAATTGTCACATAATCCTGATCTTGTTAAGAGGTGGTTTGGATTAATTATAATTAATCTGGTTTAGTTGATGCTTTTATATTGGTTGAATGTTGTTTGAATGGTTTCATTTTTCGCATTATTTTGTACAAAAGATTGTAATTTACTAGTGTGGCCTTAGAAGATTATGTTTTCGTAATGAAAGGAAACATGATCGTTGGTTGTATTATTGAGATCTCGTATCTCCCCTCTTGTAATAATATTTTTAAAGTTATTTTGAAATTAGAATGTAAATAGGTTTGCATTTGTAATTTTAATTGTAATTTGAGAAGACTCAAGATTCAAGATGGAGATCGGATGGCTCACTCATACTATATGGATCAAACCAAGATGGAACATCAAGACAAGCTTCTAGGGTCCAAGGATGGATTCCAACTTGTATTTTTGTTTATTTTGGTAGGATAGGCCACACTAGGTGTTTTTATTTTGCGTTCTTTTTAATTTCCATTCTAGTTGCGATGTTTGCTTTTTTAGATAGTTGCATCATATTCCGCCTAAACTAAACCAAACCACCTAATATTTCATGAAAATTGACTCATATTGTTTGCATTTTCATCCTAGACATACCGATGTCATATGTTTTAAGACATCACCTTAGTTTATATCATTCTCGTTTTGCTAGACTTTTGTTCACTTAAAATGAATTAAATAAGATGATGGGATCTTCCTCTAAATTTAAAAATTGAGATTAGTCTTTATAGGAAAAGCTACTATGAGCCCCTTCTTCGTCGGTAGGCATGTAGAACCTTACTCTCCACATGACCCCTTCTACGTTGGGTAAGTAGTATGTGTTGACCTATTTTACCTCAACATTATAGTTCGAGTAATATCTCGTAGTTATAATGGACTAATAGATAGGATTTACTGAAATCTATCGACCAAGAATTCTAACAGTAGAATTAGCCAAGAGGTTGGCTTATCAATTTAAAGAAATTGAGTCTTGGGATCGCTTGTATAATTCTCGAGGGAGGTCAATTATATGAGTGCACGAGTCATTGCATTAAATCATTATTGTTTTATGACTTAAACCTTTAAAACCATGATTTCTTATCTTCTCTCTTCTTCTTCTTCTTTCTTTTCACAGTTTCGAATTCGTTATATACAGATATAACTGCGATAACAAATGGCTGTACGTACAGACGAACCAATGCCAAGTGCCACAATAACACGCGAATCATGGCTTAGAATTTTCATGGACAGCATGAATCAGTCCACACGACTGAAGAGTGATGGGTCTAATTTTTCTGATTGGGAGGCCGTATTACGGAATGCCGCCATCGCTGACGGTAAGCTCAAGTACTTGACTGAGCCACTGCCGACTAAACCAGCTCCCGATGCAGGAGCAGATGAAGCCTATGTTTATACTGATTTCATGATGGAGGCGGGTGCGATACAGAACGTACTCATCTATTCAATGGAATCAAATTTGCAAAGGCGGTACATAACCCAAGGTGCAAACAAGATTTTCACCACTCTAACTAAGGAGTTCTCGAAAGCTCCGAGAATCAAGAGTTACGAGTATACCACTCGCTTCTTTGAAGCGAGACTCCAGAAGGGCCAACCGGTTGGTCCACACCTTCTCGACATGATCGAGAATATTGAGAAGATCATCATTGATCGAGTGCTCCACTCTCTTCATGATGGGTATGCCCTCTTTAGGGCAAACTATTACATGAATGACATGCACAAAAGTCTGCATGAACTTCATTCCCTCCTCGTACAGACGGAGAGTGATCTGAAATTGAATGGGAGCATGAAACAAGATGTTCTCATGATAGGCAACAAGCATAAGGGTAAGGGTAAGGCTCCGGCTAACCTAACTGTAGGAAAGCCAAAGTTTAAGAAGCCAGTGATTGCAAAGAGTGGGACTGGTGAGTCTAGCGGTAGCTCACAAGGCAAGGCAAAAGCAAAGCAAAGCATGGAGTGTGATAAGGCTAAAGTCGTATCACCCTGTCAAAATAAACCTAACAAGCAACTAACAATAGCAAGCGGCAAGCAGGATCGTATCCACAGAGAAACGGTGTAGTTCACAGTTAAGTCGGTCAAAGCAGGTCAATCTCGAGGTGTGAAAAAGGTGTTTGATTAAACTATAAGCTAAAGCAGAGAGTAAAGCAGATGAATATAAATGTATAGTAGGGAGAAAGATTAGGGCATCGGGTTCATATGTGACAACGATTCAGGAACGTAAGTTAATAAGACGGAAGAGTTAAACTGTGCAACTTGACTAGGTTTGTAAAACGCTCTCTCGAGTCAATTTTAGCCTTAAGCAAATTTAGCGGGCTCTCGCAACTTACTAAATTCAACTTATCTAACTCGCGTAAGTCTAGTTTTAACTCGGCTTTCGATCTTAAATCAAAACATACTCAGGTTCAATTAAACTCAGTTAGATCGGTGATCAAGCGAAATAAACCTAATTCAATTGACAAAAAACGCGCAGAAAGAAATCAAGTGCACAATTTAATCAACCAATTTAATCTCAAAACATGTTCCTAAATCATATGTCACAAATCACCCTAAACCCTAATTATGAAATTAGCTACTCATAATAACAATCAAAACAATAAAATAAAGGGAAGAAGACATGATGAATGAAAGTAATTGCAATAAAATTAAACTTGAAACTTACGGAGTACCGACGATTACAAGGAAGCAAAACTTGAAACTAAACTAAAACTTTGAGTTTTGAGAGAAAAGTAAATCAACAGTAAACTAAAACTAAGGAGAAAACTATAAAATAAAGCATCAGTCTATAATTCACGACTTAAGCCTATTTATATATCTTCCAAAACATAAATCACGGATTTAATCAAAAACCGACAAAATAAGTGAAGCGGTACGGGCAATTTCTTGGTCTGGGCCTGACCCTTTTATTTGGGCCGGCTCTTCACCTTCTCCTCTACTCTTGATCTTGAGCCCAAAACCTCTTTGGGCCTTTATTATTTCGTATGGCCTTTCTTCCTTGGCCTCGTAACTCGTAACCTTAGTCTCTTTTGGTCTTGGTCTTAGTATTCTCGAGCTCTCGAGATGGCTCGAGCTTGGTCTCGTCAGCTTAGTTCTCAACATGCTCCAATGTCTCGGGTTTTGGCTCAAAACCACCAAAACCTGCAATATGTAAATGAAAAGCAGCAGTAACGAGAAATATAGCAAATAGCTCCTGAAATCATAATAAATACGAATAACTACGAGCTAAAAGCGACTGAACCGGGGGCATAAAATGAATATAAATAGAGTGTATCAAACTCCCCCAAACCAAACCTTTGCTTGTCCTCAAGCAAATAGCGTAGGAGAAAATCAAAGTGACAGGAACTAATCACGTTAGCATCTCGAAGTGGACGACCTATGCACATAAACAATACAACCATAGTCTATTTCACCGAAAATAGAGCACAAGTCTCAACCATTCACACCACATTATACCACTGGCCTCTAACGCTTACGCAACAGTAAAACTAACGACAAATCAATCCAAGCTAGGCCAACCGATCGTACCACTAACCATCATCCAATCTTTCCAAATCATTTCCTTTTTCTCTTCTTTCTTTTTTTTTCTGTATTCTTTTTCTTTTCCGCAAATGTGGAGCATCCCTCGTATGTAGTACCGTTTAGCTTGACGTTCACTCGGTAAAAATCGCGCTCGGGTACACATATTTCCTTAAGGGCTACCTTATTGCTCATACTCTCGGTCGCAACCAAATTCATGGCCACTGTGGTTACTCAAATCAATGAGTCCCCTCCGAGAGCATCGAAGCATCGCTCCAACATATATAAGATCCTTCCAAGCAAACCACAAACCAACAAACCAACAATCCACAAACCAATGCCAAGCTCGAATGTCAAAGTCGAAAGTAAACAAGCGAAAAGCAGAAAGAATTAAGCAAATACAAGTGGGTTAGTGTTAAGGCTCGCAATCTATTAACAGGAAACAAACCAATCGTGCAGCTACGGCGATAGAAAGTCGACTCGGAGATACTAAAGATCAAAGTTAATGCACTAATCAATTCTCCAAACAGGACAAAGCAGACCAAAAAGACTCGTATTTTTGTAATTTTTTGAATTTTTCAATTTTTTTGGATTTTCATAATAAACGCACACAAGAATGAAAATGCAAAAAGCAAAGCGCGAAACGTGCTTCCCTCCCCCAAACCAAATCGCACATTGTCCTCAATGTGGAAAACAACACAACCACAAAAGCAGAGGAGGACACATAACATACGGGGTAAGGAAAAGTAAAACGAGGAAATGAGGGTAAAAAGGGGTAAAGAGGCTCACATGATAAAGTCGGAGCTCCCCCAAACCGAAGTGAAGCGTGGAGTGCGGCTAAAAATCCACAGATATGCGTCCATTTCAGTCCAACGACAAAGTACTTTGCCAGCAAAGCAGAACAAGCTTAAACGAACAAATAGGGGGTCCAGGCCTGCCCAGACTGCAGAGCCGTACTGGGACCCAAAATTCAATTTTTTTGCGTTTTTTTCTCAGGTTTCAAATTTCAGCTACGGCCCCGGTCTGAGCCCGGCAGCCGGTAGGCCGGCTAAGGGCCTTCCTCGTGAGCGTTTTCTTCAAAAATACTAAGGACAAAGTCCAAAAGCACCTGCGCGCTAAAATCAGAATATGACAACCCTCGTCCTCGCACGCTCAAAATAAAACCAAATGTCATGAAAACTAAGCAAACCAAAGTACAAATGCAAATGAAAATACAACGTCATCGGGTTGCCTCCCGGAAGCGCTGGTTTATAGTCCCGCACGACTCTTCACAGCAGCAGAAATCAAGTATAAGTAGGCCAAGGTCGTTGGCCATTCGCAACAGCTTCACTCGGCGAAATCTCAGTTGTTCGCCATAACACTCCTCCAGCTCGATGCAATGCAGCATAATCCATCAGCGTAGGGCCTCGATCACGAAATGGCTCAACTGCAGGCCCTCTATCCCCATCACTCGCGTCGTAGACGTCAGCCTCGAGCAGCTTCCTCTCCCCCAAACCATCCTTGCAGCCATCCTGTGAAGAACCTGCAAAAAAAGAAGAGACATGCAAAACCTCCAAGGTGTCTCCAGAAGTGTGAGACGGAGGTACAGAGTCAATAGAATAAACTGACTCGAGACGCATGGGTGATCGTGGCGTGTCCGAATGAGTAAATGTGAGCTTCTCACCCCCCCACCTTAAAGGCTATCGTCTTGCTACCCACATCTATAACTGCACCAGCAGTGTGCACGAAAGGTCTCCCTAAAATGATAGGAATGTGGGCATCCTCAGGCATGTCAACCACTACAAAGTCTACAGGGATAAAGAACTTTCCAACCTGTACAGGGACGTCGTGTAGGATGCCTAAAGGGCGCTTAACGGAGCGGTCAGCCATCTGCAGGGTAATGCTAGTGGGTTCTAAAGCTGACAAGCTCATCTTTTGATACAAGGGGTAGGGGAGGACACTCACACTGGCTCCTAGGTCGCATAAAGCATTATGAACCACAAATCTACCTATAGAGCATGGAATAGAGAATGTCCCAGGGTCGCTAAGCTTAGGAGGCTTACTACCCTGCAGCCTAGTACTAGCTTCCCCCACAAAGGCCACGGTTGACACGTCGTCTAACGTACGCTTACGAGCTAAAACATCTTTCAAAAACTTAGCGTACGCAGGAATTTGAGTCACAAGGTCAATAAAAGGAACATTTACCTGAAGGGCCTTGATGACGTCGACGAACTTCCTGAACTTAGCCTCGGGCTCTGCACCTCGTTGACGACCAGGAAATGGCAGCTTAATCTGAACTGGGGGCACTGGAGCAGCATCAAAAGTAACACCCGAATCGTTCTTCCCCGCAGCTACAGGTCCAGCCGGTTGGACGACCGGCTGCCGGTCGACCGGCTGTGACCTCTGAATACCCGGTTTTGCCGTGTTTTGACCCTCATCCTTCTCCTCTTCTTCCAAATTCACAGGGTCACCGTACATTGACCCACTTCTCAACGTAATCGCACATGCCGTGTGATGCGGAGGGTTAGGAGGATTACCTTGAGGTGGAAGGGTACCCGGTTGTCGCGACGCCATGAAGCGGCTGCGCCACTTGATTCTCCAATAGTTTAATCGCAGCGTCCTTAGCTTGCCCGTCCTTTTGCATCTGCTGCAACATCATCTCCTGCGACTTCTGAACGGACAACGTTACCTGCGACATCTGCATCATCATGGCCTTCATCTCGGCCATAGGATCGGGTACCTGTGCAGTTTGAGGTGGAATGAAGGGTGGTTTTTGATAGTTAGGTGGGGTTGGTTGATTTTTGTAGGGTGGTTGATAAGGGGTGTTTTGTGGAGGTGGGGGAGTCGGGTTAAGCACATTATTGTTACGGTAGGATAACAGTGACCGATCGTAACCTGGCTGATTCTGGTACGGCAGGTTTTGATTATAGGATTGGTATGCAAAAACCTGCTCCTGGGGTGCAGCATACCCCGTAGTGTAACCTGAATCGTGCCCTGCGGCAGCATTTACATGGGCACTCGACGAACCACTCCCCTGCATAGCATCAAACTTCCTATTCAGCTCAGAAAGTTGACTCATAACTGCACTTATGCTCTCACTTCCACGGTCGTTGTGTGCGGACCGTGAATTACCCCTAGGCTTTCCAAACTGGGCCGAATGGACAGCCATTTCCTCAATCGTTTGCCACGCTTTATCATCATCCGTGTTATTAGCAAATCGACCTCCCGCGGCCGAGTCAAGAATAGCGCGACTCTCAGCATACAACCCATTATAAAAGGTCATAATAATCAACCAATCACCCAATCCGTGATGCGGACATTCACGGATCAACCGTTTGTAACGGTCCCACGCTTCAGCGAACGTCTCATCAAAATGTTGCTGAAACCCCTGAATCTGACTACGGAGTTGGTTAGTCCGCTCTGGAGGATAGAACTTGCGATAGAAAGTAAGAGCTAGACTTGGCCAATCCGTAATTTCCGCAGCAATCTTATCTAAGTCCGTAATCCAATCCCGCGCTCGATCACGTAGAGAAAAAGGGAAGAGCATCTCCCTAATTTGGTTTTGAGTGATCCCATTCTGCTTGATTGTGGAGCAGTAGTCCGTAAAAACCTGCATGTGTTTCCCGGGATCCTCCGTAGGATTTCCACCAAATTGATTGCGCTCCACCAAAGTAAGAAAGGCGGGACGAATCTCGAAATTCCCTTGGACCGTGTTTGTTATTGTGAACCCTTGCGGGATCGCCTCGGGCTTCGGCAACGAGTGACTATATAGTTTAGGCATAGTCACGCGTGGAGGAGAACAAGTTGGAGTAATAGGAGGTGTGTCCTCTTCGTAGGACGATTGCGCTGCACTAGACTCCGAATGCGACGCTTCCTCGAAATCAGGATCAAGTAACTTTCTTGCTTCCTTACGTAGTCTGTGAAAAGCTCGCTCAGGTTCAGGCTCAAATGGAATCAAACCTGTAGGTGACCTGTGCATAAACAAAACTACAAGAAAACGATAAGAAACGGTCTCAAGGAACTAAGTTCCTTGAGACAAAGGAGAAAAACCTGTAAGACTAACAAAAACTAAAACTAACTAAGCCGTTTCCCCGGCAACGGCGCCAAAATTGATAAGGCTAAAGTCGTATCACCCTGTCAAAATAAACCTAACAAGCAACTAACAATAGCAAGCGGCAAGCAGGATCGTATCCACAGAGAAACGGTGTAGTTCACAGTTAAGTCGGTCAAAGCAGGTCAATCTCGAGGTGTGAAAAAGGTGTTTGATTAAACTATAAGCTAAAGCAGAGAGTAAAGCAGATGAATATAAATGTATAATAGGGAGAAAGATTAGGGCATCGGGTTCATATGTGACAACGATTCAGGAACGTAAGTTAATAAGACGGAAGAGTTAAACTGTGCAACTTGACTAGGTTTGTAAAACGCTCTCTCGAGTCAATTTTAGCCTTAAGCAAATTTAGCGGGCTCTCGCAACTTACTAAATTCAACTTATCTAACTCGCGTAAGTCTAGTTTTAACTCGGCTTTCGATCTTAAATCAAAACATACTCAGGTTCAATTAAACTCAGTTAGATCGGTGATCAAGCGAAATAAACCTAATTCAATTGACAAAAAACGCGCAGAAAGAAATCAAGTGCACAATTTAATCAACCAATTTAATCTCAAAACATGTTCCTAAATCATATGTCACAAATCACCCTAAACCCTAATTATGAAATTAGCTACTCATAATAACAATCAAAACAATAAAATAAAGGGAAGAAGACATGATGAATGAAAGTAATTGCAATAAAATTAAACTTGAAACTTACGGAGTACCGACGATTACAAGGAAGCAAAACTTGAAACTAAACTAAAACTTTGAGTTTTGAGAGAAAAGTAAATCAACAGTAAACTAAAACTAAGGAGAAAACTATAAAATAAAGCATCAGTCTATAATTCACGACTTAAGCCTATTTATATATCTTCCAAAACATAAATCACGGATTTAATCAAAAACCGACAAAATAAGTGAAAGCGGCCGTCATTGTCTGGGCCGGACTGACCCTTTTATTTGGGCCGGCTCTTCACGTTCTCCTGTACTCTTGATCTTGAGCCCAAAACCTCTTTGGGCCTTTATTATTTCGTATGGCCTTTCTTCCTTGGCCTCGTAACTCGTAACCTTAGTCTCTTTTGGTCTTGGTCTTAGTATTCTCGAGCTCTCGAGATGGCTCGAGCTTGGTCTCGTCAGCTTAGTTCTCAACATGCTCCAATGTCTCGGGTTTTGGCTCAAAACCACCAAAACCTGCAATATGTAAATGAAAAGCAGCAGTAACGAGAAATATAGCAAATAGCTCCTGAAATCATAATAAATACGAATAACTACGAGCTAAAAGCGACTGAACCGGGGGCATAAAATGAATATAAATAGAGTGTATCAGAGTGCCACCATTGCCACAAGTCTGGGCATTGGAGGCGGAATTGTCCCGTGTATGCTGAGGACATAAAAGCAGGCCATGTCGTTCCTGTTGGTATGTCTTCTTTTATTCATATGATTGAGATTAACCATGCAAGTTTCGGAACTTGGGTACTAGATACTGGTTGTGGTTCTCATCTGTGTAATCATTTGCAGGGCCTAAGAAACATCAAAACTCTAGCAAGAGGTGATGTAGACCTGCGAGTGGGGAATGGAGCAAGAGTTGCTGCCGTTTCAGTGGGAACATATGTAATCCAACTCCAGAGCGGATTTGAGTTATTTCTGAATAACTGTTACTATGTACCTAGTTTATCCAAAAACATTATTTATGTATCCGTTCTTGATAAAGAAGGATTTTCATTTTTAATAAAGAATAATAGCTGTATTTTCTCTTTGAATGAAATGATTTATGGTAAAGCTGTTTCCATGAACGGAATTTATGTTTTAGATCAAACCACAGAAATCATGCATGTGAGTAACAAGAAAGCAAAGGTTGGTGACAAAGATCAAACCTATCTATGGCATTGCCGTATGGGACACATAAACGAGAAACGCGTGAAAAAGCTCATTGATAATGGGACAATCGCCCCATTTGACTATGAAACTTTTGGCACGTGTGAATCATGTCTTATAGGCAAAATGTCTCGAATTTCCTTCAAAGGTGTTGGAATGCGCGCTGCTGACCTATTAGGACTCATACATACTGATGTGTGCGGACCTATGTCAATCAACGCTAGGGATGGCTATAGGTATTTTATCACTTTCACGGATGATTTGAGTAGATATGGACATGTCTACTTAATGAAGCATAAAAGTGAGTCCTTTGACAAGTTCAAGGAATTCCAAAATAAGGTTGAGAACCAACTGGATAGAAAGATAAAAGCACTACGCTCAGATCGTGGTGGCGAATATCTTTCAACTGAGTTTGATCAACACCTGAAAGACCGCGGGATAGTATTACAGTTAACTCCACCCGGAACACCACAACTGAATGGTGTGTCCGAACGCAGGAATCGAATATTACTTGATATGGTTCGATCCATGATGAGTCACACGGTTGTACCTGACTCCTTATGGGGCTATGCTCTTTTGTTAGCTGCACTTATACTTAACCGAAGTCCGTCTAAAGCTGTAGACAAGACTCCATACGAGTTATGGAAGGGAACGGTCCCTAACTTGTCCTTTATTCGGGTTTGGGGGTGCTAGGCTTATGTCAAGTGGAGACATGAGGATAAGCTCGGCCCGCGATTGGTCAAGACATACTTTATTGGTTATCCAAAAGGAATGTTTGGTCATTACTTCTATTCACCTACCGAACACCGAGTTTTTGTTGCGGCTAGTGCGAAGTTCTTAGAGAAAGAGTTTCTCGAAGACAAGAGAAGTAATAGAACCTTCGATCTGTCGGAGATTCCTGAACCAACAACCGAGCAACCAATGGAGGAAACTTTTCCTTCTTCGTCTGCTACGGTTAATATTCCCTTGGAACCCAGAAGGACGGGTAGACTCTCCATTCCTCCAGATAGATACATCGGTATGGTTGAGGAGAATGGGAGAGACGACGTTTTACTCCTTGAGAGTAACGAACCCGTAACCTGTAAAGGTGCCATGACATGTTCCGACTCAAAGCTATGGCAAGAAGCCATGCAATCCGAGATGGACTCTATGTACGGGAACGATGTATGGGATCTGGTTGACTTACCTGATAAGGCTAGGCCTCTTCAGTGCAAATGGCTTTACAAGATAAAGCGATCTGTAGAAGGACAACCAGATATATACAAGGCACGACTAGTGGCAAAGGGTTTCACTCAAGTGCAAGGGTTGCACTATGATGAGATTTTTGCACCAGTAGTTATGCTTCGTTCCATTTGGATTCTCTTAGCGATTGCCGCATTTCATGACTATGAAATTTGGCAAATGGATGTGAAAACCGCCTTCTTAAACGGTTATTTGGAGGAGGAGTTGTACATGGTACAACCCGAAGGTTACACAGATCCTGAAAATCCTAAGTAGGTTTGCAAGCTTAAGCGTTCCATCTATGGACTTAAGCAAGCTTCACGGAGTTGGAATCATCGCTTCGACCAAGTGATAAAGGAGAATGGATTTACTCGATCGGTCGAGGAACCATGCCTATATATCAAGTTGAGTGGGAGCAAGATTGTATTCCTAATACTGTACGTCGATGACATACTCTTGATTGGGAATGACATACCTCTCTTAACTTCGGTAAAAGTATGGTTAAAGAACCATTTCCAGATGAAAGATCTGGGTGAGGCACAGCGTATTTTAGGGCTTCGTATCTATAGAGATAGATCACGACGGATGTTATCCCTCAGTCAGGAGTCTTATATAGATAAGATTCTTGAGAGGTTCAGCATGACCAACTCCAAGAAGGGGAACCTTCCAATGATCTCTGGAGTGCATTTGAGTAAAGCTCAAGCACCAAAGACATCGGAAGAGGTCGAGCGCATGAGTCGGATTCCATATGCATCAGCTATAGGATCGATCATGTATGCCATGATATGCACACGTCCGGACGTGGCATATGCATTGAGTATGACGAGCCGATACCAAGGCAATCGAGGTGAAGCACGCTGGATAGATGTAAAGAACATTCTTAAGTACCTACGGAGGACTAAAGATTGGGTATTGACTTATGGAGGAGACAGTGAGCTATCGCCTTGATCAGATTCTGTGAGATGCTAGTTTCCAAACGGATCGAGATGACTCGAAGTCTCAATCTGGATTCGTTTTTACTCTAAATGGCGCTGCGGTCAGCTGGAAAAGCTCCAAACAAACAGTTATAGCAGATTCCACGACTGAGTCCGAGTACTATGCTGCTTCAGAGGCTGCGAAGGAAGCCATATGGATGCGTCAGTTCTTACAAGGACTAGCTGTAGTTCCTAGTTCGAATGACCCGATCACCATCTATTGTGACAATAGTGGTGCCATCTTCCAGGCAAAGGAGCCGAAGTCCAGCAACAAGTCTCGGCACGTGCAAAGGAAGGCTCACATGATCCGAGATTACGTGGAGCAGAAGGAGATAGTGATTGACAAGATTGTTACGGATGATAACGTGGCAGATCCTCTCACTAAGCCGTTGAGATATGATAAGCATGAAGGGCACGTTAAATCCATGGGAATTAAGCTTGTTCCTGAGTTGTATTAGTTTTTTGTATGGATTAACACGTATATTTTTCCTAAAACTTCTAATAAAATCATCGTTTTGTTTTATATATTGTTTTTCATGAGGGTTGTGCAGACAACGTTGAACACCTCAAAGTGAACAGAATTACTTTATATTGTGTTTTGGTCCGTGATCGCCTACATGACCTGATAACTCTGGCAATCATTTTGTGACGTCGATTGATGGTGGGTTCAACGAGCCATAAGTCAAACTGTTGACTGATCGATCACAGATGCGGGTTTACTGAAATCGTGCAGAACAATTTTGTGACGACTACATGGAGTACTAAATGTTTCTAAACATTAGGTGCCTGGTCGTGGATAGGACATCCATAGTGTTCCTAGAGTCGATTCTTTTGACTATCGACTGTCTCTTGAGATTAAGGCATATTTTGGGTGACTTTGGTTTCTTTCTCACGGTCGACCGTAACAGGAGGCCAAGTAGATTTTCACTGGGTCATTTCATGCTGCGCTTACATCTGCAGGATTCGAGTTGAGGGAAATATCCAACTTCTATCGAGTTATAATACTTTTTCTCAGGGCCACTCGAGGAGTCAGAATCGAAAATGCATGGCCATGCTCGAATATTGATTCGCTTATCGCTAAGTTACTCTCTACAGTGAAACCACTCTTGATTCTGATCACTTGTGAACTACGACCTTTGAAAGTACGGACTTTGCAAATTGGTTTACATTGAGTGGGAGAAATTTATTATGGATATGAGAATCGGTTATCGCACCTACACTTGTACGGACAAGTGGGAGATTGTTGGAGTTAGTGTCCTTCACAGTTAGTGCAATAACATAAATAAACCTCTTAAGGTACACAGGGTACATTTTGTATGCAATCAGTTGAAGTTTATCAATAACGGTTGGCTTGCTAGATAAGTTTGACGTTATTGTCATACAGATGGCGGTGATCAACTGGTCCCTAAAAAGTCACACCTAAAGGATGTGTTTAAGAATTGTGATTATTTGAGAAATTAATCATATTGATGCCTTACTAAAAGACTAAAAGGTTAGTCGGAGTTTTTGACTAAGATTTTAGTCAAGTGTGTGATAATAATACGGCCATTTAATAAGGATTAAATGATATTAGCTAAGACGAATTAAATGTAATTCGTAAATTGAATATAAAATGTTATATTTAATTATTGAATATAATATAGGCTAATTAATCATAAACTGTTATAATTAATTAGAAAATTATAAATATGAGGATATTAATAATTTAATGATATATTATAGTGGATCATATTTATGACACTAGTAATATTATATTATATTAAAAAGCTAAAGGAAACCTCTAGGAAAGAGCCTTATTGCTCTTTGACTCCTTGGTCAACAAGGAATTGGTTTTAGGAAAGTGATTTTTGGAAAGCAAAAATTACTCCCCATAATTGATGGGATAGCCGAAATTATAGTGTATTTAAGGGGAGTTTTGGCTCATCTTAATTCACTAATTCATTGATCATAATTCACACACAAAATTTAGAAAATCAGTTTTCTTCTCTCTAAAGTTTTCTAGCAAAAACTAAGGGCATATCTTAGGCAATCTTGGGTGCAACTTTTAGGAGATGTCAAGCTTCTTGATATTCAATCTTAGGCCATTAAGCAAGGACTAAAGGTTGTATTCTTAATCTTATGTTTATTTGTGCAATTTCTTTTATAACTATTAATCATATAGAATAAGTTTCATTTTAATCCTGTGATCTTAAAGGGCATGTATACAGATATATTCTCACAACTTTGGCGTGTCATCGGATATGGAGTGTACCCGAAGTAAATAGAACACTTGGAGTGCAAGCGCGCTGGGTGCCAAAGCCCGGGGGGAGGGGGGCGCTAAAGTGTAGTCCCCTTTGTCAGTCCATAGAAAATAAGAAAAAGCTTTGATCCAAGTGGATCGGTACCTACCTTGTCCTGACGCTTCAGATCTGAGCAGAGCTTCGCTTTTTGAACTTAAAAGGAGGATGAATTCAACACGGGATGGTGTGTTGAACTCAAGGATTTGAGTGTGTTAGGCTTTGAGAGAGTTTAGGAGTGTGTTTCTTTGTGAAAGTCGGGTTGTAAATTGGCGTTTTTGAGGTCGTATAGGGTGTATATATACTAAAAACCTCGGAGAAATTAGGAAATCCGGGGATAAAAACAAGCCAGGAAACCGCATAGCCTTATGCGGTTGCCTAGGCAAACCGCATAGGCTTATGCGGTTGCCACCCCAAACCACATAAGCTTATGCGGTTTGAAGGTGTGGCTTTTAGCCTAGTTTCCTAGTTTCGGTTTGATTATATCTCTAAAAGATACGGTATAATCTTAACCTTGCACGTCAAGAAAACACCTGGGATATTTCTGAGATATTTATGATGTTCAGGGCTTTGGAGTGCGGGCCAAAGGCTGGGCTTGGGTTCGGTTTTGGGCCCGAGACCCGGAAAAATGAAAAAGGTGTATTTGCATAGATTTTGTGAAATAAGGTAAGACCTGAGGTTGTATTTTGCGTAAGAGGAGGCTAAAGGGAAGATCTAGCCACCGGGCCTAAATTTAGGAATTTAGGAATGCTGAATTAGACCTCGTTAATGTAAAAGGGCTAATTGTAGTGCAAATGCGAAGCTCATGCCAAATGAAGCAGGACGAGTACCTAGCTAGACGCCAAATGGACAAAATGAACATTTATTTATGTGCGATGTGAAGTGACCTAAATCATTTTAACATTTCAAAATGACTCAAAATGAATTCGACATAGTTAGAACCGTTTAAGTCAACGTTAAAGCATGCGTAATAAAAGTCCGTGTTACATCACAAAGAGGCGGAATAGGGAAAGAAGAATAAGGGTTTGGGGAGCCATTAATTTTGTAAGAAAGAAAATTAGGGTTTGAGTCAAAGCAAATTTGGGGATTTTTTATCTAAAATTGCAAATGAAGAGGCGAAATAGGGAAAGAATAATAGAGTTACTCAACTTTGACTTTGGTCAACATTTAACTATGTCAATGTTTGACTTTGTTCAATGCTAAGGTATATTGTAATGACTAAGTCAAAATTGTTAAGTTATGATTACATATGATTTGATAGTTATTATTTATTTATTCTTTCAATCAAGTCCATGGCTTAAAGAAAGTCTTTAAATCCTCTTTACATCCATTAGATCAAGAAAAATAAAGGTTTATTGAGATTTAAAGTTACAAAAAATTGTGGTAAAGTTACAGTTTCATTTACAAAGAATATATTTAGAGATACACCAGAATGAAAGTTAATTATGGAAAATTGCTATAGAGTTTCAAGAAAGAGTGTTGAATGTTACGAAAGTCTAGTTGAGTCTGCTAACTCCATTGGTCTTTGTTCATATATCTACACACACACACAATAGTTGGATATGAATTCTTTTTTTTTTTTTTAACGAACAAAATCATATGAGAAAATGAATATTGAAAAAATGAGGAAGGGGGGTTGAAATGCAGTATACATCGGTTAATGACCAAGGACCGTAATCCTAGGTTGATCCTCATCCCTAACACCATCAAATATGCTCTCAGTGGCATCTGGTGTTGCGTCCGTATCTACATCTTCAGTTTCAGGATTGTTTCCAAAAATCATTGTAACAGGTTCAACGACGACGTCTTCTTCTTCACCATGCGCTACTCGTATCAGAAGTGAGCACATTAGCATCATTGTCATGCACAAAATTATCTTTCTTCCTTGACTTGTCATTTTTTTCCTTGAGAAATTTTTTCAAAACGTGGTGGCGGTAAATTTTAAAAGATAATGTTCTTTTTTCTTGCCTTTAAATTTTATCTAAGAGATATGAGTTGATGAACGAATATATATCTATATAGGTAATGTATAATTATTTTGTGGATAATGAGTGTTTCAAGTTTAACCATTACCTTATTCATAATATTTCTATATGTGATTCTATTTGAGGGTAATAATTTTTTTTTTTTTTTTTTCAAAAGAAAGCTTATTTTAAGGCATGTCAATTCTAAAAGTAATATTTTTGTTTATTTATATGTGTAAATTAGTGAAATGAAAATTAGATAACACAATCATTAGTAAATAAAACTTCAATCATAAAATAGAATATTTAACCTCAAAATGTAGGATGGCCATATTTTTAGAGATGAATGAACCAATCCACGGGAAATATGAGTCATTTGCCTAAATTACCCTCTATTATGTATGACAAATATTGCTACACAACTCACAAAAGCACTTTTACAAGGCTATGTAGTTGAAATGTTTATGGCTCAATACATTCACTCCGTGTATTTTTGAGAGCCCAAAATGTATCGGGTTAAGAGGGGAAAAAAGTTCATAGTAAGCTAATATTTTACACACAAATTGTTTGATAAGTCTATCTTAACATAAGAATGGTGAGACGAGATCATTAAACTAAAAAGCCCAAACTTTATGTAACACACCATATTTTTGGATACTGTCATAATATAATTTTATAAATTAATAAATTTATAAAAGCTTAATAGCTATAATATTTTTGTTGAAATTTAAATAATGATTTAAAGGACAATGAGTTTATTAATTTAAAATAAGGCAGTTTCCATTTGGACGAAATGGACTTGTACAATTATAATTATATATTTGTTTAACTATAAAATTTTGAATTATAAAGTTCAAAATAAATAATTTTTTAAGCTCATTTAATTGGAAATAAATATTTGTTTCAACAATTTTAAAATTCATAATAATTAAAAAGAAAAGAAAAGAAAGTGAATCAATGAATTATTAACAAACTCATGTTATTATGAGAGTAAACCACATTATTTTCTTTCACTAAAGGAAAAGGCAGCTCATGCTCTCCCCAAAAATTAAAACTCTACTCCTCTACTTCTTCTTCTTCTTCTCTAATTGAATTCCAAGCCTCAATTTTTTTGTGCTCATCCTCCTTTCATACATTATCGGTATCATCAATCCACAACTTCATTGTGATCATCTCGTCATCATCACCAGCATTATTATCAAGTTTTATCAATGACGGGCTAAAAGTTGTATGTCGCAAATTATAATTTATATTCACTTAAATCCTAAATACTAAACAAGTAGTAAAATGGAAGTAAGGGTTGATCCACGGAGAAATAGGCTAATTGAAATAGAGTAAAATGTAGCGAATGCAATAATACGGAGTAATAAAGTAACGGTAACAGGTTTGGGGGGGGGGGGGGGTTGGTTTAGTAAAATACTACTAAGAAAACTAGCTAATGACAATAGTAAATTAAGCATGTGGAACAATTAAAACAAAGGTCTTGACACGATACGATATCCACAGACGATAAAAAAATCACCGATCATAGAAAACAATTAAACCACTTTACTTGAGTACTTTATTGTGGAAGCTAATACCTTTCAATAATATTAACTTACGTATTCCCTCTTCAGTCAGTAATTAGGTCAAATCGGAAGCCCTAAATTACTCTTTCTAAGTGTGGATACCCATATCCGTACCCTCCCAAAAAAAACCATGTGATGTAACACGGACTTTTATTACGTATGCTTTGACGTTGACTTAAACGGTTCTAATAATGTCGAATTCATTTTGAGTCGTTTTGAAATGTTAAAATGATTTAGGTCACTTCACATCGCTTTAAATAAACGTTCTTTTTGTCCATTTGGAGTCTAGCTAGGTCCTCGTCCTGCTTCATTTGGCATGAGCTTCGCACCCGCATTACAATTAGCCCTTTTACATTAACAAGGTCTAATTCAGCATTCCTAAATTCCTAAATTTAGGCCCGGTGGCTAGATCTTCCCTTTAGCCTCCTCTTACACAAAATATCGCCTCACGGGTTACCTTATTTCACAAAATCTATGCAAATACACCTTTTTCACATTTTCGGGTCTCGGGCCCAAAACCGATCCCAAGCCCAGCCTTTGGCCCGCACTCCAAAACCCTGAACATCATAAATATCTCAAAAATATCCCAGGTGTTTTCTTGACGTGCAAGGTTAAGATTATACCGTATCTTTTAGAGATATAATCAAACCGAAACTAGGAAACTAGAGAAAAAGCCACACCCACAAACCGCATAGCCTTATGCGGTTTGGGGTGGCAACCGCATAAGCCTATGCGGTTTCCTGGCTTGTTTTTATCCCCGAATTTCCTAATTTCTCCGAGGTTTTTAGTATATATACACCCCTATACCTGACCTCGAAAAAGACAATTTACAACCAGCATTCACAGCATACACACCTGAAAACTCTTTCAAAGCCTCACGCACTCAAATCCTTGAGTTCAACACACCATCCCGTGTTGAATTCATCCTCCTTTTAAGTTCAAGAAGTGAAGCTATGCCCAGATCTGAAGCGTCAGGACAAGGTAGGTACCGATCCACTTGGATCAAAGCTTTTTCTTATTTTCTATGGACAAACAAAGGGGACTACACTTTAACGCCCCCCCCCCCCGGCTGTGGCACCGAGCGCGCTTGCATTCCAAGTGTTCTTATTACTTCGGGTACACTCCATATCCGATGACACGCCAAAGTCGCATAAGCAACCGACCCTTATAAAATAAACCAATGGACAATTGAATTTTATTTTATTTGCATGCATCTTGCACCTTCTTATTTTGCATTTAAAATCAACTTAAACAATGAATTCGACCTTTAACTGAACTGTTTTCGTTAACAAGTTAAACATGCTAAACTGAGGGTTTAATCAATCTTTTTCCATCTGCATCTGCATTCTTTTAAAACTTTTTCGCACTTGTACGTAGCGATAACATTAGCTCAATTATCATCTTATTTGGATTGTTCTAGGTCAGTAGAGGCAATTTTTACATAGGCTTTTCTAAAAGGTTTTCATAAATCATTAATTGAACTCTTTTTCTAGAGTACCCTCACCCCAAATCCATTCTGGTTTCATAGCCTTAGATCTAGGGGTGTCGGCGTGCTCCAAAATCTAGGACTTGTCTTTAGGCTTAGGACATGATAGCAGGTTCCTAATTTCCGCGATAATTAGGTGGCGACTCCAAAATAGTTTTTAAAGGTTTGTCTAACTTAATCTTTTTAACTTCAATGCGCCCTGACGCAAGACGCCGAGTTGGGTCCCTCGCCTCGATCCCGGGTTCCACAGTTTGGCGACTCCGCTGGGGAAATTTTATTTTTTTAAAAAAACTTAAAACTAGCTTTTTCTTTTTAAAAAATAAAGAGGTCAAACTTGAAAACCTTGAACAATCCATGTATACATAATTGAGCTATGCACATTCGTTTAGAGTCCATTCCTTTTGGAATCTAGGCACCCTTTGCACCCTCGAGAGGTGGTTCCCACATGCAGGCTTGTCCACTCGATAAAGCACATGCCGGACTAGCTTTCCTCTCCCCCCTCCACGGCTTGCAGTAACGGCTATCTCGACCGCCTTGTTCTCCTTCAGAAACCAATCGCCCAGTAGGAAATGAAGGGGTTAAGTATCTGCCAAAGCGTACTCGAGGTAGTTGGAGGTGTACCCGACTGACTCATTTTTCACCCCTTTTGAGTCATACGTACAAGTTCGAGGCCATTCACCCCATAGTCCTTTTCAAAACGAGCATCTGCATTCATATCTTCGAAAACTCGCTTAAACGTTTCAAAGATAAATGAACCTAACATCTAACAAACTAACACTTTTCAAACAAAACTATCGCGAATTTTTGAAACAAGCTTTCTCAAAATTCTCCTTTTTCACTAACAAGCAAAAACCCGAGCAAGGATTAAAACCCGAGCTCGCGGATTTCAATCCCCTAGGTCATACGGCCTAGCTCTACTTTTAACATCCTCGACTCGATTTGTTAACCACTCTCGAGTCGAATCCTTTCTCTTTTACACATCCGAAGTCGAGCTCACCTCGGCAAATCACCGACATCAGTTCGACGGGTGCGAAGCAAAACCTTTTAAAATCGAGACGAGACGCGCGCACGCATCCTCGCCTCAAAAGCTTTCTTTAGCTAAAACCTTTTCGAAAATCTATTCTTTTCAAAACATAAAAGGTCTTTCTAAACAAAGAAATGAGCTAAAATGAATGCTTAGAATGTTTGTAAGTCTAGTGGGTCGAGTCGTGTCACTAATATCGAAGTGAAATGCAGGCCTCAGCCAGATACTCATCGTACCATGAATCGCATCATCACCCCTCACTTCAAACGCCAACGCGCCTCGAACATGGCTAGCCTCGACCGATTGAGGACCCTCCGCCATCGTATTAGCCAACTCAACAAAGACATTGACAACTTGATGGCCTTGCATCGGATCGAAGTTGAACGTTTAGAACAACACGCTAAGAACAAGGCCGACAAGCATGTTTCCCTCTACACCCTCGCAACTCAACGTCAAGAGGACGAGGAAGGTTTTACCCACTACCTTGCTCGATGGAGAAAACTACTCGCTCGAGTTCCAAATCCTCCACATGCAGATGAACTCATGTACACATTTCTCACCAGTCTACAACCCAAATGGCAAAGGCATTTCGACTACGGAGATGCCGAGAACTTCGAAGAACTCATTGAGATCGGCATCGGAGTCCAAAACAACTTCACAAACAGTGATAATAATGCAACCCTCGTCGAATCAGTCCCAATAATGGATAGCTCCTACTTAATCACACCCAGCGATAACCAAATCAATGGCGTCTGGTTCAGTGACGACGAAGACGAAGAGTGGCCACCCACTAATAAAACGGCAGCTCAACTCTCAACTATTCCTTCCTCGAATAAAACCAAAAAGAACAAAAAGGGGAAGAAAAATAAGGGCACGCAGCCCGAGAAGAAAGACCAAGACGAGGTTTCACACCTCACACGTACTGGTCGTCCTTATCAGAATATCTTCACGGATGAGCATGCCCGTAAAGCAACCGCAGCCGAGAAAGGCAAGGCCATAGCCCAGGAAGATGTTCCTTCCACAAGTACACCCTCTACCTCTACAATAATTCCACCACCAAACACGAACGAGGTGCTTTAGAAGCAACTCGCTTGCACAAAAGCCGATGTTTCCATCTGGGCCCTTTTACGAGACTCCGTGGAACATAGGAATGCATTCATTCGTGCTCTACAAATAGCGTGTGCAGATGCTGAGATCTCTCCAGATCAAATGGTCAGCCACGTCACAAGGGATTGGCTACCGGGGGCTATTACCTTCTCAAATGATGATCTCCCCGCATTCAGACCAAACCATAACCTTGCTCTCTGATGTGTCGTATATTTATGTACTTATAGCTCCCTGTCGCTTGCGTTTCTTTGCGTTTCCTGTGCTTTTACTTGCGTTTCAGCTCCTATTTCTCTCCCCGTTTTTGGCACTGCTGCGTTTTTGTGTCCATCTTGCAGGTACAAGCGCATATTTGGAGTTTAGGATGCTTGTCGAGAGGTTACGTGAAGTTTCGTAAAGTTTCGTGAAGTTTGGAGGTGATTCGAGTTCGTTTCGTTGCGTTTCGGTTGCGCACGAGCCTCGTTTCAACCAATGAAGGTGTCTCGGGACCTTGGGTCGAGATTTGAAGTTCACATTATCATCCTAGGACTCGTCCCTACTCATGAGCAAAGTACATTAGCCTTGGGACAACAAGAAGAAAGGAAGTTGGCTTTGCTGCAAGCCAAAAGAAGCAAAAACAAGGAAAAAACTAAGTACAAAGGAAGCACAAAAGAGGACTTGAACTGAAGGCTCCGGGATGACCTTGTCCCGTCCGGGGTGCACTTGTCCCGTCTGGGATGGCCCCTGTCCCGTCCGGGACCACCTAGGGACAGCTGAGACGCTTCGTTAGCTTGAAATGTTTCGTCTATTTGAGGGGGCAAAACATATTATTTTCACACGAAATTTTGACAGGATCTTCCTAACACTTTAAACTACTTTCTATCAAAAATTTAGGGTTAGATTAATTTTTCTTCTTGTACTTTGAATTCTCGCCTCAGATTGCTTGTTTGATCGTCCTATTTCGGTATTGTTGACTTTGTTCTTCTCTTTCTCTTTGAATTTCTGATTGGTTTTTGTTATACTTCTCTCCTTTGTTTATCATTTCATCTTATATCATTGTTGATCATGTCTTCATCCATTGTTATTGCTTTTGTTGTTGTTTTCATCATGAGTGAGTAGTCCTTTATCTAGGGAGAAAGGGTGATCATGGGTGAGTAGTCTAGGTCGATTTTGGTGATGTTTTGATGAGGGTTTTGCTTGTGATTTTGGTTGTCTTGTTTTGTTTGTGTTTGTTGATCCTTTGGCCAAGGATTAGTGAGCCTTTGCTACCCTTAAACTTAAGAACGAAAGCCTAGTTTAAGGTAGGGCACGAGACTAACCATTAGGACCCTCATTTGTAAGTTGCGAGAGCCCGCACTTGAGACCTAGAGGACGCTTAGAACCAAGAGGTCGAGCCTATTCCATAGCACATGCGATTCCCGACTCATTTCTGTCACCATCATTCATCCTAGCTTTGCCCTAGCTAACCCCGATTCCCTAGACTTTTCCCTAATCGTTTAATCGCTTATTCCTTTGCTCTAGCTTTAGTTAACCAACCATACTTGAACCGAGATTAGAATCACCCAAAATAACCAACATAAGCGACCTTCTCCCTGTGGATTCGACCCGACTTACCCTAGCTACCCTAGTGTTGAGTTTGGATTTATTTTTGATAAGGAGAGTGCGACCAATCCTATCAAATTTTGGCGCCGTTGCCAGGGAGACGGCTTTTGTTTTTGTTGTTATTTGGCTCTTTTCTCTTTGTTACTCTTGTCTCAAGGAACCTCAATTCCTTGAGGCCGTTACTTACGTCTACACTAGTGCTTGTGTATGCCCAGGAACACTCGTACGTCTCAAAAGGGCTTGGCATTTCAGTTTGATCCGAGTTTAACGCATTTTGAGGCGCAAGAACTTGCTCAAGGACTTGGAAGCTACTTCCTCTTCTTCTTCATCCGATAAGGAAGCTACACCCGAGCCAAAGAGAATGGTTAAGCTTTCCGATCACTCGAGGCCTACCGCCGCTCAAGTTCCAAGGGGCAATGCCATGCCTACTATTGCCGCTAACAACTTCGAGGTGAAACCCGCCTTCATAAACTTGATCGAGCGGAGTCAATTTGGAGGAAGTCCCGGTGAGGACCCTAACTTGCACATTCAAAACTTTTGTGACTATTGCTCTACGATCAAACAAACGGGGGTCACTCAAGATCAAATCCGGGAGATGCTCTTCCCGTTTTCCCTCCGAGACAAGGCAAAGTTGTGGTTGAATTCATTGAACCGGGTTGCGCTTGCTATCGTTGATTGGAACTCCCTCGTCTTGGCTTTCTATCAAAAGTATTTTCCTCCGGAGAAGACCGCCATGTTAAGAAGCCAAATCACGAGCTTCCGCCAAAGGGGAGATGAGTCTCTCTTTGATGCATGGGAACGCTACAAGGATTTGCAACGCCAATGCCCTCACCACGGTATGGATAAATGGTTTATTGTCATGTAGTTTTATAACGGTCTTTACAACGAGTCACGCCAAGTGCTTGACTCCGCGGCGAATGGACGCTTTGAAAATATTGATGTGGAGGAAGCCATTGATACGATCGAGGCAATGGCGATTCATAATGCGCAATATGGGAGTTCTAGAAACGTTCCTAGAGTTGGAGGTAAGACTGATGGTGACGTGGTGGCCATGCTTTCCACAAAAATGGATGCTATGACCGCTATGATGATGAGTCATATGCAAGCGGGTTCCTCCAACGCTAGCGGTCAATCGGTAGCGGCTATGCATACTTCTAGTGATCCGACTTGTGGCTCATGTAGAGCATCCGGACACTCATCAATGGAATGCCGAGGTATGACCACACAATCTCATCATGTGCATGCTTTACATACTCAAAACATCCCGTACTCTAACTATTACAATGAAGGGTACAAGAATCATCCAAATTTGAGCTACAAAAGCCAAAACGTTTTGAATCCTTCACCCCAACAACACCAAAACAGCCCTTACAACAACACTCCACAAAATTTCAGCCCACAAGACAACAACCAAAGACCTTACAACCCCCCGGGCTTCAATCGCCCTAATTTTCAACCACCAATTGCTCCACCACCCGTGCAAGCCGCTCCGGTCCCCGACCCGATGAGCGAAATGAGGTCAATGATGATGCAAATGGCTAAGACGCAAGAAACCATGATGGCTCAAATGCAAAAGAGCGATCAAGCGAAAGACGCCGCCATCAAAATGCTTGAAACGCAAATGGCGCAACTTGCTTCTTCTAGCTCTCAAAGGAAGCCGGGTAACCATCCATCGCAAGGCACTCAACTGCAACAACATGAATCGATAAATTCAATTTCCTTGCGAAGCGGTACTAGCTACGATGGTCCTCCAATGCCTACGGTGGTAAGTGAGGTAGACCCTCCTCTTTCTCCTAATGATATGCGTGCTTCTAGTGATGGTTTTGCAGGAGCAGGTAAAAAGAGCGATGGAGCGAGCACGAGCGGAGCAGGGGAAGGAGGGAAGGCCGTGGGCCTTGGTGACGATGGAGGAGCAGCCGTGGGCAGTAGTGGTGGTGGAGGTGCCGTGAAGAGCCAGGAGAAGGAGAAAGACAAGCCGGTCGAACCGCCCATTCAAATCAAACTACCATTCCCGAGCCGAGTGGTAAAATCTAAACTCGACTCACAATTCGGTAAGTTCATGGAAGTCGTGAAGGACTTAAAGGTAACTGTACCCTTTACTGAACTTGTTACTCAAGTCCCTGCTTACGCAAAATTTTTGAAAGACATCCTCACCCGTAAGCGGTCGTTCAGTGAGGTCGAGACTGTGGCTTTCACTGCCGAGTGTAGTGCCCTTTTACAAAACCAGTCTCCTCCTAAACTGAAGGATCCGGGTAGTTTCTCCATACCTTGCACTATTGGTACAGTTTCGATTTCTAACGCTTTATGTGATTTAGGTGCAAGTGTAAGTGTCCTGCCTTACTCCGTATGCGAGAAACTTAACATGGGACCTTTAAAAGTGACCAACACCACTCTCCAGATGGCGGACCGTTCTGTCAAACGCCCTTTGGGTGTCTTGGAGGACGTTCCTGTCAAAGTGGGTAAGTTTTTCATCCCCGTTGACTTTATTGTTCTTGACATGGCCGAGGACTCCCAAATTCCTATTATTTTGGGTCGACCTTTCTTGCACACTGCTGGTGCTATTATCGACGTCAAGAACGGTAAGTTAACGTTGGATGTTGGAGGTGATAAAATAACTTTCAACCTTTCTAACGCTTTGAAGCGTCCCATGTTAGAGGAGCATGTCTTTGCGATCGATGTTATTGATGATTGTGTGGCCGACTACTTACCTCACGTTCTCGAGAGGGACCCTCTTGAGGCCGTGCTCTGTTGCGATATGATTACAGGTACTCTAGGGCGGACGGAAGCGGGTAGAGCTGTGATCAAGGACAAGTTGAGTGCTGCTGCGCATGTTGCTAGCCGAGTGGATGCTGATGGAGCTGTTGGCCGAGTAGATGATGATGATGGAGACGATGAGATGGATGATGGTAGTGGGATCGTTTATGACGAGGCCCACGGTTGGTGGTACTTCCCGTACCCTGCTGCGCCCCCAGTTTGATGCTGGTTTGGGGGGACGATTTCATTTGTAAATATATTGTATGTACTTTGCTTTCTTTTGAGACTTTCTTTGCTCATTTTTCTCCCTTGTTTTACGGGTCCCCGTGTTGATGTGCTTTAGGACACATTGGGGACAATGTGTTGTCTGGTTTGGGGGGAGGAAACGCTTTGCTTTATTTTTGCATTTTCTTTTTCGTTTTTCGCTTTTTCAAAAAATCACAAAATCCAAAAAATCTGAAAAATTCACAAAAATCACAAGAAATCAGAAAATTCTCAAAAAATACCAAAAATACGTATCCCGAATCGTTGTTTTGAGCTCTTTTTACCTTATTCTTTCCCGGCATCCCTTCCCTTGTATGCTTTGAGCTTTGGCATGTTTTTCATTGTTGGATTAGCGCTTTCGGGGATGTTGAGACGTGCTTGCAGATGATGGCGTGCTTTTACTTTGTTGGCTTTATCATTTCATGGACTATAGCTACCTAATTGTGAGGTTTTTAGCCTCCAGAGGCCGGTTCATCTAACCCGGTCCCCGTGCTTATTTTGTGAGTAGTTCTCCTCGTGGGGTACGTAATATGAACGTGCATAAGTGTGGCCCCTATCCCGTGTTTCCCACGATTTTTGTCACTTATTTTGCATATGAGGCTTTAGTTGATTTTCACATGATTCACCTTGTCTTACTTTGATTTATCCTCTCATTTTTGATCTTAATTACCCTTATACACATGAGTTTGCTAGCTACATGCCAAATAGCCTACCCTAGCCATGCTAGTTATCGCTTTTGCTTACTCTTGTGCTCGTTCGTTGGGTTGTGATCTTTGCTACGACTTGCTGACGTCGTTGGCTTGAGAGTGTTGGTGAATTTGAGTCGGGATTGCTGTTTCCCCGACCTTTTATGAGGTACTTCCGCAACATGTAATTGTGCTCTTTGCTCAAGAAAAAAATCAAACACAAAAATCAGAAAAACAAACACAACACAAAATACAAAAAAAAGAAAAAAAGAAAAGAAATATGTGTGCACAAAAATGCAAGAGTTGTTGTTGTTTTACATGAGTGAGCACTTGAAATTTGTTGTCATGTTGCGATGTTGTGTAAGGTGACCGAATTGCTGATTTTGGTCCGTGTTTCATGGGAGTTGGGTTTCGTTTTGGTTGGACGAGCACTTGAGTAGCATTTGTGGTTTCTAGTGGCTTAGCTCCACGATTTCATAATCATTTGTTCCACCTTATTACCCTTACCCTCTCTATGGCCTTTACACCCTCATTTCCTATGTAAGCCCTGATGTTTGCTTCGTTTTTGTGACATTATTGTGTACGGGAATGCGAGATTTGGTCCACATTCGATTGCGGGTGTGCTTCCACCAGTTGAGTAGGTGAGTGTCACTATATACTTCGCCTTGTTCATCATTTGAGTAGAGTGGAAACCGCGAGAGGTCCGTGATTTGATTGCTAGAGAGCCTATGTTTAAGCCATGCTATTCATTCTGCGCCGTCTTGTAATTCTCAGCCGTTAGCTTGCTATTTCCATACGTCCCACGTTGATTCGGGATTGATTGCCATTTGCTCATGCTGCTTGCGGTTTGGTGATTGTTTGGGAAGTTTTCTTATGCTCGCCTTGTCCTCTATTTTCTGTCATGCTTGGTTGCTTGAGGACAAGCAACGGTTCGGTTTGGGGGAGTTTGATGTGTCGTATATTTATGTACTTATAGCTCCCTGTCGCTTGCGTTTCTTTGCTTTCCTGTGCTTTTACTTGCGTTTCAGCTCCTATTTCTCTCCCCGTTTTGGCACTGCTGCGTTTTTGTGTCCATCTTGCAGGTACAAGCGCATATTTGGAGTTTAGGATGCTTGTCGAGAGGTTACGTGAAGTTTCGTAAAGTTTCGTGAAGTTTGGAGGTGATTCGAGTTCGTTTCGTTGCGTTTCGGTTGCGCACGAGCCTCGTTTCAACCAATGAAGGTGTCTCGTGACCTTGGGTCGAGATTTGAAGTTCACATTATCATCCTAGGACTCGTCCCTACTCATGAGCAAAGTACATTAGCCTTGGGACAACAAGAAGAAAGGAAGTTGGCTTTGCTGCAAGCCAAAAGAAGCAAAAACAAGGAAAAAACTAAGTACAAAGGAAGCACAAAAGAGGACTTGAACTGAAGGCTCCGGGATGACCTTGTCCCGTCCGGGGTGCACTTGTCCCGTCCGGGATGGCCCCTGTCCCGTCCGGGACCACCTAGGGACAGCTGAGACGCTTCGTTAGCTTGAAATGTTTCGTCTATTTGAGGGGGCAAAACATATTATTTTCGCACGAAATTTTGACAGGATCTTCGTAACACTTTAAACTACTTTCTATAAAAAATTTAGGGTAAGATTAATTTTTCTTCTTGTACTTTGAATTCTCGACTCGGATTGCTTGTTTGATCGTCCTATTTCGATATTGTTGACTTTGTTCTTCTCTTTCTCTTTGAATTTTTGATTGGTTTTTGTTATACTTCTCTCCTTTGTTTATCATTTCATCTTATATCATTGTTGATCATGTCTTCATCCATTGTTATTGCTTTTGTTGTTGTTTTCATCATGAGTGAGTAGTCCTTTATCTAGGGAGAAAGGGTGATCATGGGTGAGTAGTCTAGGTCGATTTTGGTGATGTTTTGATGAGGGTTTTGCTTGTGATTTTGGTTGTCTTGTTTTGTTTGTGTTTGTTGATCCTTTGGCCAAGGATTAGTGAGTCATTGCTACCCTTAAACTTAAGAACGAAAGCCTAGTTTAAGGTAGGGCACGAGACTAACCATTAGGACCCTCATTTGTAAGTTGCGAGAGCCCGCACTTGAGACCTAGAGGACGCTTAGAACCAAGAGGTCGAGCCTATTCCTTAGCACATGCGATTCCCGACTCATTTCTGTCACCATCATTCATCCTAGCTTTGCCCTTGCTAACCCCGATTCCCTAGACTTTTCCCTAATCGTTTAATCCCTTATTCCTTCGCTCTAGCTTTAGTTAACCAACCATACTCGAACCGAGATTAGAATCACCCAAAATAACCAACATAAGCGACCTTCTCCCTGTGGATTCGACCCGACTTACCCTAGCTACCCTAGTGTTGAGTTTGGATTTATTTTTGATAAGGAGAGTGCGACCAATCCTATCACTCTCTACATTAGCATAGAGTGCATGAAGAAAACCTTACCCGTGTCACTTGTCGACAACGGGTCCGCAGTCAATGTCCTACCATTGGCCACCGCACATCGCCTCAGTTTGTCCGATAAAGACTTCACCCCAAGCACGAATGGAGTCAAAGCTTTTGATGGAACCCGACGTCGTGTGAAAGGAACCATTTCCCTTCACATACGCAGTGGTCCTATAGAAAGGAAGGTCGAATTCCAAGTCATTGACATGACTCCTTCCTATAACATACTTTTAGGACGACCTTGGATTCATGCCACCAAGGCCGTGACCTCCACTCTTCACCAAAAGGTTAAGATCCCTCTTAACGAGGAAATCATAACCCTAAACGCCTCAAACTTTCGAGCCCTTTTCGATACATCAAAGGAGCCCAATGCTTCAGAAATCGTCATTGAACCCGCACAGGACCTATGTGGTTTCGATCTCGAGATTGGCGCCATTACACGCTCACCAATCAAAACATACAAACCCTTCAAGACAAAAGACAACAATAGCCTCTGGCTCACCATGGGCCTAGGCTACGAACCCAAAGAGGACGACCGAGAACGAATGGTCAAAGAGGTCCAGAGACGAAAGTCAACCCACAAGGTCATCCTGCGACCTTATATCCTCGACCTAAACACATACTTTACCTCCGGAGGAACGGTCGACGGGAACACCTCCCTTCGAGACATCATCCATTCATCCGAAGCTTGCTTCTCTAACGAGGCCGAACCCCATACATCTAAGGCCTCGCCAAACGCCAAAAATGATGAGATTGTCTCCACAATCATGCGAGACCGTCGCTTCGATCCTAACTTCCTCATAGCCGACGCCACAGACAAACCCTTAACGGATGGTATAAAACGCTGAAATGGACCGACGCACAGGGCCACCATTTTCAGCTTATCACCGGCAAAGGACCGCTTTTCGACCACGTCACCAGCCTCAAAGACAAAGATGAAAGCAAGACAAGCTCAAGCAGCTCCAGCTCCAATGAAGACAGCGAAGAGGAAGAAGAAATCCTACTAACTTCAAATGCTCTTAGTGTCGGGTCATCTGTCGACCCATCTATTCTAGACTCTAGTTTTAGTTTAGATTTTCTTTTTACGAAGGCTAGCTCCGAGCAATTTTCTAATTTGTCGAATAAATCTTTTCAAAGTAATGAAATGAATAAATTTGCTTACGTCTTGTCTCAAGCTAAAGCAAACAACAAAGAACAAACAATTACAAATCAGCAAACAACGAACAAATCACAAAATACAAAAGACACTAACTCATGCGATGAAAATGAACAAACAAATGAATCATTAAACAAATACATTGCAAACATTGTCCCTCCAAAAACACAAGACCCTATCATCGAGGAAACCATAACCATAAACGTGGGAACCCCCGAAGAACCAAGGGAATTACAACTAGGTGCCTCACTGGACGAAGACGAGCGCGCCCAATTTACACAACTCCTAAGCGAATTCAAGGACGTATTCGCTTGGTCATATAAGGATATGCCCAGAATCGAACGAAGCATAGCCGAACACCGCATCCCTATTAAACCCGGTTACAAACCAATCAAACAAAAACTAAGGAGACTACGTCCCGAATGGTCCCTCATGGTAAATGAAGAAATCGAGAAACAACTACAAGCCGGTTTCATCCAGGTCATCGAATATCCTGAATGGGTCTCAAACATGGTCCCAGTCTTGAAGAAGAATGGCAAAATTCGAGTATGCGTTGACTTTCGCGACTTGAACAAAGCTAGTCCCAAAGATGACTTCCCATTACCCCATGTGGACGTCCTAGTCGACAACACCGCCGACCACGCCCTCCTATCCTTCATGGACGGCTACGCGGGCTATAATCAAATCAAAATGTCTTGCGAAGACATGGCAAAAACGGCCTTCATTACACCGTGGGGCACATACTGCTACATGGTCATGCCTTTCGGCCTAATCAATGCCGGTGCTACATACCAACGCACCGCCACAACCCTCCTACATGACATGATGCACAAAGAAGTCGAAGTCTACGTCGACGACATGATCGTGAAGTGAAAGGAGAGAAGTGGTCATATCACTAACCTCCGCAAATTCTTCACTCGCCTACGACAATACAAAATGCGCCTCAATCCCCAAAAATGTACTTTTGGAGTCAAATCCGGTAAACTACTAGGAGACGTAGTGAGCCAAAGAGGCATCGAGGTCGACCCCTCGAAAGTTAAAGCAATTCTCGAAATGCAACCCCCGAAGAACCTCGACGAAATTCGAAGTTTCTTGGGCCAAATTCAATACATCTCACGCTTCATCAGCAAACTCACCGTGATATGTGAACCAGTTTTCAAGAAACTCAAGAAAACTGACCACATTGAATGGGACGAAGAATGTCAAAAAGCATTTGACAAGGTCAAAGAATTACTAACCAACCCGCCAGCTCTACGACCACCCCAAAAGGATTTGCCACTATCCTTATACCTCACAACAACCCCCACCGCCATGGGCGCCATGCTCGCTCAATAAATAAACGGTGAAGAGCACGCAATCTGTTACATAAGCAAGAAGTTTCTCGATTACGAAACTCGATATTCGCCTGTCGAGAAGAGCTGTCTAGCTTTAGTGTGGTCATCCAAGAAACTCCGTCACTATATGCTAGCACATCAAACTAAGGTCTACTCCAGAATGGACCCCGTAAAATACCTTTTCGAGAAACCTGTGCTTAACGGACGAATGGCCAGATGGACGTTACTCCTAGCCGAATTCAACCTTATGTACGTACCCCTCAAAGCAATCAAGGGACGAGCAGTCTCTTATTTCCTAGCCGAAAATGCAATCATCGAAGAACCAATCATAGACATGACATCCCTTCCCGACGATGGAATTTACAACATCGACCAAGAACAGTGGGAATTATACTTCGATGGCTCATCCAACTATCGAGGTTGTGGAGTAGAAATACTTCTCATATCCCCAAATGGTGAACACACACCCTTATCCATCAAGCTAGATTTCGATGTAACTAACAACGCCGCCGAATACGAAGCATGCTTGCACGGTCTCCAAGCAACGCTTGTACTCAAAGCCCGCAACGTACGAGTCTACGGCGACTCCTCCCTCATAATCAACCAAGTATCCAGAGCATGGAAGATACTTAATGAAAACCTAGCGTTATACCAAAACAAAATACAAGAACTCATCAACGAATTCTATCACGTAGAATTCATACACCTCCCGCGCGAAGAAAACCAATTCGCCGATGCGTTATCTAAACTCGTGTCACTAATCAACATACCCCCGGGAATGGAAAGGCTACCCATTGTCGTGGAACGACAGAATGAACCCGCTTACATCTGTGACATCGAAACCGAGGAAGAGCAAACCGATCCTTGGTACCAAGCAATCATCAATTACAAAACAAACGGCGAATACCCACCGAACATCGACAAGAGAGCCAAACGAGCCCTACGCCTATTATCGTCACAATTCGTGATGGAAATGGGCAAACTACTCAAAAAGACGCCTCAAGGTACACTACTTTTGTGCGTCGACCACAAAAAAGGACACGAAATCATGTCCCAAATACACGATGGCGAGTGCGGACCACACATGAACGCACCAGCCATGTGCAAACAAATCATAAGGCTGGGATGGTATTGGACCACCATGGAAGTCGACTGTGCAAAATACGTCAAACACTGCCACAATTGTCAAATCTTTGCAAACGTACAACACACACCCCCTTTACCACTATACAGTTTAACCTCGCCGTGGCCATTCTCAACTTGGGGAATCGACGTCATTGGCAAAGTTCAACCCGTGGGAGCAGGTGGACACTACTTCATCCTCGTGGCTATCGACTATTTCACCAAATGGGTCGAAGCCGCATCATATCGCAAGCTGGGCACAAAAGAAGTTGCAAAATTCATACAAAACAACATCATTTGTCGCTACGGCATACCCCACGAATTCATAAGCGATCCAGGCACACACTTCCAAGGAGAAGTTGAACCCCTTCTTCTCAAATACAAGATACAACGACATAAATCATCACCCTATCGACCACAAACCAACGGCGCGGTCGAGGCAGCAAACAAAACAGTCGTATCAATCCTCAAAAAGATGATCGACATTTGCCACGACTGGCCCAACAAAATCCCATTCGCATTATGGGGATATCGCACTACAATCCGCACACCTACGGGTATGACACCCTATTTCCTAACCTACGGGATGGAAGCCGTCCAACCTGTAGAAATCGAGACGCAATCCCTTCGAATCCTCGTGGAAGCAGACATTCTTGAAGCCGAATGGGAAAGCGACCGATATGAAAACTCATCCTTTTAGACGAGAGACGATTACATTCACTAAGTATAGTCCGAATGTACCAATCTCGCCTGCAACGCGCATACAACAAACGGGCCAAGCCACGAAATATCAAAGTAGGTGACCTAGTACTCAAACCCGTCCGAGCACCATTACCAGTCGACCCAAGAGGAAAATTCAAACCCAACTGGGCCGGACCGTACTTGGTCAAGGAAATCCTTCCTGGAGGAGCCGTGAAATTAACTGACGTGGACGGTCAGGACTTCCGACTGCCAACAAATCTTGATCAACTCAAGAAGTACTACCCTTAAGCTTAGACAAAATTTGCAATGTATTTCATATAAAATAAACTCACTCACGCATGGGTGAACTACGCTCGGTTTGATTCCACGCACTGTGGATACTAATGGGGTTAATGTCCTCCACAGTGAGTGCAATAACATAAATAAATCTCTAAAGGTACACAAGGTACATTTTGTATTTAATCAGTTGATTAACGTTTATCGATAACGGTTGGCTTGCTAGATAAGTTTGACGTTATTGTCATACAGATGGCGGTGATCAACTGGTCCCTAAGAGTCACACCTAAAGGATGTGTTTGAGAAATATGATTATTTGAGAAAATGATCATATTGATGCCTTACTTTATGACTAAACGGTTAGTCAGTGTTGTTGACTAAAAGGTTAGTCGAATGTGACTAAAATGTTAGTCAAGTGTGATGATGTTACTGACTAAAATGTTAGTCAGTATAATGGTGAACCGGCTATTTGGTACTGATTAAATATTTTTAGCTGAAACGAATTAAATGTAATTCGTGAATTGAATATAAAATGTTATATTTAATTATTGTGTATAATGCAAGCTAATTAAATATAAACCGTTATAATTAATTAGCAAATTATAAATATAAGGATATTCATAATATATTATAGTCGGTCCATACAGATGACACTAGTAATATAATGCATTATATAAAAAGCTAAAATGACCAAGTACAGAAGTGTCCCGATACATTATGAATTACTTGGTCAACAAGTGGAGTATTTGAGGAGAACTAAATCTCCCCAAATAAGATAGAGGTGGCCGGCCATTAGGGTTCAATTAGGGAGTATATTAGTTTCCTAATTCTCATCTAATCCAACACTAATTCATTCACTATTTTTACAACACAAAATCTCAAGAAAAGAAAAATCAGTTTTTCTCTCTTATTTTCTAGCAATCAAAAGGCATATCTTAGACTATCTTGGGTGTTTCAATTAGGAGATACCATACTTTTGGTATTGATCTTAGGCCATTATTCAAGGATTAAAAGGTTAATTCTTGTATCTTTATACTTTATTATGCAATTTTATTTTATGACCTTAAATCTTATAAAGTTTTTCATTATAATCCTGTGAATTTAATGGTCTATATACGGATATAAACCTACAAGTGGTATCAGAGCCTTAGGGCATATGAAATTTTATAAGGTTTTCATAAAATCGATTTTGTATAAATTTTAATGATTTTGAATAAGATGGCTGAATGTTTTCAGTTTGGCCGTGTGGTTTGTGTTGTTTTTGGTCTTGTTTTGGGTCTTTTGATTCATAATCATCGATGTTTTAAGATGTTAAAATTATCTCTTATGAATTTGCATTAGTTTTGATTTAATACTGATTGAATTAAAACTTGAAAGGACCTAATTATGGATGTTAATGAACATATCATATTGTTAATCATTAGATCTTCAAATTTAAGATGTTTAATTTAAAAAGTTAGTTTGAATACCTTAAATCAATGTTTAATACGGATTAAAATTGAGTTTGTATAGATCTTATTATTAGCATAATCGAATTAAATCAGTTTAATTCGATTTGTTTTGGTTGGCCGAGTAAATTTAATTTTATTTTGGTAATTTTGTTTATTGGCCGTGATTTACAATTAATAAAAAAAAAATAAAAAAATTCGGATTTTTATGATTATGGCCGAAAGTTTGATTAAATTTGTTTTTTTTTATTATTTTGGCCGTTTTTTCAATTTTTGGAAATATTATTGTTTTTACAATATCTTGTTATATTTGTTATAGAGATAACATATATTTAGTTATTATGAAAAGGTTCATAATATTTGATACCATATATTTTAAAAAGGTTTAAAATATTTGTTACCTAATTTATGTTATAATGATAATATAAATTTTGGATTATTATTTTGATTAAGATATTATGAACAATTAAGGAATTGTTGCATAATGATAATCATTTTAAAAGAGGTGGTTTGGATTAAAATCAATTCGTATGCATTGTTTTTATTTTGTTTAGTTGATGCTCTATTTTGTGTTTGAATGGTTTATTTTTACGCATTTAATATGTACAATCGGTTGTAATTTACTAGTGTGGCCTTAGAAAATTGTGTTTTCGTAATGAAGGAAACACAATTTTGGTTGTATTTTGAGATCTCGAATCTCCAATTTTGTAATATTTTTAAATTTTGGCTTATTTTGAATTAGAATGTAAATAGGTTTATTTTTGTAATTCAAATATGTAATTTTAAGAAAATTCAAGTTGAAGATTCAAGATGGACTCCCACTTAAAGCCCAAGATGAAGAATGAAGACAACTTAGGGTCCATGGATGGATTCCACTTTGTAATTGTCTTTATTTTCATAGGGATAGGCCACACTAGGTGTTTTTCTTTTTGCGTTTTACTTTACCGTTTTATTGCATTCACGTTAGATAGTAGCATCATATTCCGCCTAAACTAAACCAAACCACCTAATATGCATGAAAATGGATCATATAGTTGCATTCTTTTTCATAGACATACGGATGTCATTTGTTTAGAGCTATCACCTCAATTTAATCATTCACGATAATGCTAGATATTAGTTCACTTAAAATGAATTAAAATGAGTTGATGGGATCTTCCTCTAAAACGAAAATTGAGATTAGTCTTTATAGGAAAAGCATGCTATGAGCCCCTTCTTCGTCGGTAGGCATGTAGGACCTCACTCTCCACATGACCCCTTCTACGTTGGGTAAGTAGTATGCGTTGACCTATTTTTCCTCAACACTATAGTTCGAGTAATATCTCGTAGTTATAGTGGACTAATAGATAGGATTTACTGAAATCTATCGACCAAGAATTCTAACAGTAGAATTAGCCAAGAGGTTGGCTTATCAATTTACAGAAATTGAGTCTTGGGATCACTTATGTAATTCTCGAGGAAGGTCGATTATATGAGTGCACGAGTCATTGCATTAAATCGTTATTGCTTTATGACTTAAATTTTTAAAACCATGATTTCTTATCTTTTCTCTTCTTCTTCTTTCTTTTCACAGTTTCGAATACGTTATATACAGATATAACTACTATAACAAATGGTTGTCCGTACAGACGAACCAATGCCAAGTGCCACACTTATGCGCGAATCATGGCTTAGAATTTTCATGGGCACCATGAATCAGTCAACTCGACTGAAAAGTGATGGGTCCAATTTTTCTGTTTGGGAGGCTGGATTACGGAATCTTTGCCATTCTTGACGGTAAGCTCAAGTACTTGACAGAGCCACATGGCTCTACCGGCTCCGATCTGAGAAGAAGCTGAAACTTTTGCTTATAACGATTTCATGATGGAAGCGGGTGCGTTACAGAACGTACTCATCTATGCAATGGAACCCAATTTGCAAAGACGTTTCATTACCCAAGGTGCAAACAAGATTTTCACCACCCTTACTAAGGAATTCTCGAAAGCTCCGAGAATTAAGAGTTACGAGTATACTACTCGTTTCTTTGAAGCTAGACTCCAAAAGGGCCAACCGGTTGGTCCACACCTTCTCGCCATGATCGAGAACGTTGAGAAATTGGAGGAGCTTGGTTGCACGATCGATTAGAAGATCATCATTGATCGAGTGCTTCCTTCTCTTCATGATGGGTATGCCCTCTTTAGGGCAAACTATTACATGAATGACATGCAGAAAAGTCTGCATGAACTACATTCACTCCTCGTACAGACGGAGAGTGATCTGAAGTTGAGTGGGAGCACGAAGCAAGATGTTCTCATGATTGGGAACAAGAAGGGTAAGGGTAAGGCTCCGGCTAACCTAACTGTAGGGAAGCCGAAATTCAAGAAGCCGATGGTTGCTAAGAGTGGGCCTGGTGAGTCTAGCGGTAGCTCACAAGGCAAGGCAAAAGCAAAGCAGAGCATGGAGTGCCACCATTGCCACAAGTCTGGGCATTGGAGGCGTAATCGCCGTGTATCTTTGAGGACATAAAATCAGGCCGCGTCGCTCCTGTTGGTATGTCTTCTTTTATTCATATGATTGAGATTAACCATGCAAGTTTCGGAACTTGGGTACTTGATACTGGATGTGGTTCTCATCTGTGCAATCATTTGCAGGGCCTAAGAAGCATCAGAACTCTGGCAAGAGGTGATGTAGACCTGCGAGTGGGGAATGGAGCAAGAGTTGCTGCCGTTTCAGTAGGAACATATGTAATCCAACTCCCGAGCGGATTTGAGTTATTTCTAAATAATCACATTACTATGTACCTAGTTTATCCAAAAACATTATTTACAGATCCGTTCTTGATAAAGAAGGATTTTCATTTTCAATAAAGAATAATAAATTTGTATTTTCTCATTGAAGGATATGATTTATGGTAAAGCTGGGTCCATGAACGGAATTTATGTTTTAGATCAAACCACAGAAATCATGCATGTGAGTAACAAGAAAGCAAAGGTTGGTGACAAAGATCAAACGTATTTATGGCATTGCCGTATGGGACACATAAATGAGAAACGCGTGAAAAAGCTCATTGATAATGGGACAATAGCCCCATTTGACTATGAAACTTTTGGCACGTGCGAATCATGTCTTATAGGCAAAATGTCTCGAATTTCCTTCAAAGGTGTTGGAATGCGCGCTGCTGACCTATTAGGACTCATACATACTGATGTGTGCGGACCTATGTCAATCAACGCTAGAGACGGCTATAGGTATTTTATCACTTTCACGGACGATTTGAGTAGATATGGACATGTCTACTTAATGAAGCATAAAAGTGAGTCCTTTGACAAGTTCAAGGAATTCCAGAATAAGGTTGAAAACCAACTGGATAGAAAGATAAAAGCACTACGTTCGGATCGTGGTGGCGAATATCTTTCAACTGAGTTTGATCGACACCTGAAAGACCGCGGAATAGTATTACAGTTAACTCCACCTGGAACACCACAAGTGAATGGTGTGTCCGAACGCAGGAATCGAACATTACTTGATATGGTTCGATCCATGATGAGTCACACGGTAGTACCTGACTCATTGTGGGGCTATGCTCTTTTGTCAGCTGCTCTTATACTTAACCGAAGTCCGACTAAAGCTGTCGACAAGACTCCATACGAGTTATGGAAGGGAACGGTCCCTAACTTGTCCTTTATTCGGGTTTGGGGGTGCGAGGCTTATGTCAAGTGGAGACACGAGGATAAGCTCGGCCCGCGATCGGTCAAGACATACTTTATTGGTTATCCAAAAGGAATGTTTGGTCATTACTTCTATTCGCCAACCGAACAACGCGTTTTTGTTGCGGCTAGTGCGAAGTTCTTAAAGAAAGAGTTTCTCGAAGACAAGAGAGGTAATAGAACCTTCGATCTGTCGGAGATTCCTGAACCAACAACCGAGCAACCAATGGAGGAAGCTGTTCCTTCCACGTCTGCTGCGGTTAATGTCCCTTTGGAACCCAGAAGGTCGAGCAGACTCTCCATTCCTCCAGATCGATATATCGGTATAGTCGAGGAGAATGGGAGAGACGACGTTTTACTCCTTGAGAGTAACGAACCCGTAACCTATAAAGGTGCCATGACGTGTTCTGACTCAAAGCTTTGGCAAGAAGCCATGCAATCCGAGATGGACTCGATGTACGAGAACCATGTATGGGATCTGGTTGACTTACCTGATAAGGCTAGGCCTCTTCAGTGCAAATGGCTTTACAAGATAAAGCGATCTGTAGAAGGACAACCAGACATATACAAGGCACGACTAGTTGCAAAGGGTTTCACTCAAGTGCAAGGGTTGCACTATGATGAGATCTTTGCACCCGTAGTCATGCTTCATTCCATTCGGATTCTCTTAGCGATCGCCGCATTTCATGACTATGAAATTTGGCAAATGGATGTGAAAACCGCCTTCTTAAACGGTTATTTGGAGGAGGAGTTGTACATGGTACAACCCGAAGGTTACATCGATCCTGAAAATCCTAAGAAGGTTTGCAAGCTTAAGCGTTCCATCTATGGACTTAAGCAAGCTTCACGGAGTTGGAATCATCGCTTCGACCCAGTGATAAAGGAGAATGGATTCACTCGATCAGTCGAGGAACCATGCCTATATATCAAGTCGAGTGGGAGCAAGATTGTCTTCCTAATCGCACGTCGATGACATACTCTTGATTGGGAATGACATACCTCTCTTAACTTCGGTAAAAGTATGGTTAAAGAACCATTTCTGATGAAAGATCCGGGTGAGGCACAACGTATTTTGGGGCTCGTATCTATAGAGATAGATCACGACGGATGTTATCCCTCACCAGGAGTCTTATATAGATAAGATTCTTGAGAGGTTCAGCATGACCAACTCCAAGAAGGGGAACCTTCCAATGATCTCAGGGGTGCATTTGAGTAAAGCTCAAGCACCAAAGACATCGGAAGAGGTCGAGCGCATAAGTCGGATTCCATATGCTTCGGCAATAGGATCGATCATGTATGCCATGATATGCACACGTCCGGACGTGGCATATGCATTGAGTATGACGAGTCGATACCAAGGCAATCCAGGTGAAGCACACTGGATGGCCGTAAAGAACATTCTTAAGTACCTACGGAGGACTAAAGATTGGGTATTGACTTATGGAGGAGACACTGAGCTATGCGCAAACGGTTACGCAGATGCTCGTTTCCAAACGGATCGAGATGACTCGAAATCTCAATCTGGATTCGTTTTTACTCTTAATGGCGCTGCGGTCAGCTGGAAAAGCTCCAAACAAACAGTTATAGCAGATTCAACGACTGAGTCCGAGTACTATGCTGCTTCAGAGGCTGCGAAGGAAGCTATATGGATGCGTCAATAGTGGTGCCATCTTCCAAGCCAAGGAGCCTAAGTCCTGCAACAAGTCTCGGCACGTGCAAAGGAAGGCTCACATGATCCGGGATTACGTGGAGCAGAAGGAGATAGTGATTGACAAGATTGCTACGGATGATAACATAGCAGATCCTCTCACTAAACCGTTGAGACAAGATAAGCATGAAGGGCACGTTAAATCCATGGGCATTAAGCGTGTTCCTGAGTTGTATTAGTTGTTTGTATGGATTTGACACTTGTATTTCCTAAAACTTCTAATAAAATCATCATTTTGTTATATATATTGTTTTTCATGAGGGTTGTGCAGACAACGTTGAACACCTCAAAGTGAACTGAATTGCTATATATTATGTTTTGGTCCGTGGTCGCCTACACGAGCTGATAACTCTAGCAATCATTTTGTGACGTCGATTGATGGTGGGTTCAACGAGCCATAAGTCAAACTGTTGACTGATCGATCACAGATGCGGGTTTACTGAAATCGCGCAGGACATGTTTGTGACGACAACATGGAGTCCTAAATGTTTCAGAACATTAGGTGCCTGGTCGTGGATAGGACATCCATAGTGTTCCTAGAGTCGATTCTTTTGACTATCGACTGTCTCTTGAGATTAAGGCAGATTTTGGGTGACTTTGGTTTCTTTCTCACGGTCGACCGTAACAGGAGGCCAAGCAGATTTTCACTGGGTCATTTCATGCTGCGCTTACATCTGTAGGATTCGAGTTGCGGGAAATATCCAAACTTCTATCGAGTTATAATATTTATTCTCAGGGCCACTCGAGGAGTCAGAATGGCGAAAATGCATGGCCATGCTCGAATATTGATTCGTTTATCGCTTAAGTTACTCTCTAGTCGGAAACCACTCTTGATTCTCGATCGCCTTGTGAACTACGTCCTTTGAAAGTACAGACTTTGCAAATTGGTTTACATTGAGTGGGAGAAATTTATTATGGATATGAGAATCGGTTATCGCACCTACACTTGTACGGACAAGTGGGAGATTGTTGGGGTTAGTGTCCTCCACAGTGAGTGCAATAACATAAATAAATCTCTAAAGGTACACAGGGTACATTTTGTATTTAATCAGTTGATTAACGTTTATCGAGAACGGTTGGCTTGCTAGATAAGTTTGACGTTATTGTCATACAGATGGCGGTGATCAACTGGTCCCTAAGAGTCACACCTAAAGGATGTGTTTGAGAAATATGATTATTTGAGAAAATGATCATATTGATGCCTTACTTTATGACTAAACGGTTAGTCAGTGTTGTTGACTAAAAGGTTAGTCGAATGTGACTAAAATGTTAGTCAAGTGTGATGATGTTACTGACTAAAATGTTAGTCAGTATAATGGTGAACCGGCTATTTAATACTGATTAAATATTTTTAGCTGAAACGAATTAAATGTAATTCGTGAATTGAATATAAAATGTTATATTTAATTATTGTGTATAATGCAAGCTAATTAAATATAAGCCGTTATAATTAATTAGCAAATTATAAATATAAGGATATTCATAATATATTATAGTCGGTCCATACAGATGACACTAGTAATATAATGCATTATATAAAAAGCTAAAATGACCAAGTACAGAAGTGTCCCGATACATTATGAATTACTTGGTCAACAAGTGGAGTATTTGAGGAGAACTAAATCTCGCCAAATAAGATAGAGGTGGCCGGCCATTAGGGTTCAATTAGGGAGTATATTAGTTTCCTAATTCTCATCTAATCCAACACTAATTCATTCACTATTTTTACAACACAAAATCTCAAGAAAAGAAAAATTAGTTTTTCTCTCTTATTTTCTAGCAATCAAAAGGCATATCTTAGACTATCTTGGGTGTTTCAATTAGGAGATACCATACTTTTGGTATTGATCTTAGGCTATTATTCAAGGATTAAAAGGTTAATTCTTGTATCTTTATACTTTATTATGCAATTTTATTTTATGACCTTAAATCTTATAAAGTTTTTCATTATAATCCTGTGAATTTAATGGTCTATATACGGATATAAACCTACAGGATACGTAGGCAGCTTTGCAAAGAGCTCAACCGAATCACACGAACTACGCCGGTTTGATTCTGTATTTAAAACACAGATACGTAGGCAGCTTATCAAAAGCACAACCGAACTTCTTCGCACGCACGCCTAAAGCCTAAAAAGGTCAAGGGCGTTGCACTCACAAAATGACACGCTCAAAGCTTAAAAAAGTCGAGAGCACAGTCAACACAAAAGAATCTAAGTCCAAAGCTTAAAAAGGTCGAGGATTTAAGACAAAACAAATAAAACAAAGCAATCCAAAGCTTAAAAAAGTCGAGGATTTAAGGCAACATACAAGTATTCAAAGCTTAAAAAGGTCGAGAACATCTCAAAACAAAAGAAAGCAACGAGACAAGACAAAAGCAAATTAATTCTATTTTAATTACTTTAATTTAGAATTTTTCACAATTTAGAAATGAGTTAGGAACAAACCTCCTTAACCCTTTATTTGAAAATATGTATTTGAATAAAGAAATTTTCTAAGCAAAACAAAAAGCAAACTACTAACACATCTTCTGTCGCTTCGGGTTAGCCTCTTCACCTTCAAGAGGCCGATCCGCCACGATCTTCGAGCTGATCACGGGAGTAGTCCTCTAAAATCCTGGCGGCTCGATCGGATCCTCGTCCTGCTCGACTAGGGGGCTCCTCGATCATTGGCCCTAGGCGATCTCTAACGGTCAACCTCGGCCCAAGCCTTTCCCGCGCCGGCTTTGAAGTAGAAGCGTCTGAACTCGAAGCAACAAGATCACCATAGTCCCTCTTTCCGCGCACCACCTCATGCGCCAAAGAGGGCTTTGGCCCATTCTTCTCCGTCCTCCTCTGGTTCTCTCGCTCCCTAAGATCATTGGAACGATACCACCGTGTATAGAAATCTGTGACACGGGTAGACTCTATATGCGCCGGAACCATCCAAGTGACACGATCCGACCATCCTCGGATCCATGTATCGATCACCTAGTTGTTTAAAACTACAGCCCCTCCAACCTGAGTATCCTTCTCGGGAATGGTCTGAGCAAGCCCGATTTGCCTCTTCAAGCGAAGAGGATGAATACACACCCCTCATTCAAAACCACACAACATTAACCCGCAAGCTGCATTCGCCACGGACGGCGCCGTAATTGCTGTAATGTGCCACCATGACACATACCAACGAATGGTGCTCTCCTTTACAAACCCCTGAAAGTACTTGAGTGAACGCTCCCGAGGGTTAACCCAATCCGTCTTCCGTGACGTCGTCGCCGCCGCCTTGAAGACACCGTCAAGGGGGAGAGCGGCATAAACACTAAGCCTCTCCATGAGCCAAATGTTGAGAATACTAGCACAACCCCGGTACGAACTCAGACGATTAGCACATCGGTCGTCTAAGCCCAGTATGGTCTCCGCTAGGATCAACGCAGAAGGATCGTATCCACGTTCCATCTCTTCGACAACACGAGCATACCTCGCGTTCCCGAACACCCCATACGGCATCGACCCCGCGAAAGCATAGCGGTGAATCAAGCAAAAAGCAAGGGCCCTCCGCCTCGAACGGTCTGAAATGCTAGTGTCGGCCCGATTCATGTATCTTTGACACAAAAGAAGCATGTTCACCTTACCTCCCTCAAACAAACCTGCTGCATGAGCATTCGTCATCCCAAGGAAGTTCCGCAACCTCCCGTTGTAGCAAAGCTCACTCCTCACAACCACCGGAGTTGTTCGTTTCGACCATCCTCCAATGGCCGCGAACTCCTCCATCAAAGGACATACCTCCCCTCCGGCAAATCGAAACACATGCAAGCTAGGATCCCAATAATCCAAGCATGCATCAAGGAAGTCAAGCTCGACTTTCATTTGGCGAAAGCCAATAAAAACACCCGCACCATCATCATACATCGCCCTCTTCATCGCCGGACTTAATGAAGAAGTCCACCTCTTCAAAAGAGCATCAAAATGCTCAACCATTTTTCTTGAGTACAAAAAACTTTTGTAAATATACCTAATATGTTTATGAGAGCAAAAACTTGTCATAAAAGAAAAGAAAGAAGTGTTTTTGAATGAAGATTATGGCACGCACCCCCTCTCCTTATATAGAAAAACCGTACCCGAAATATGGAAATATAGCGTTACCAGCCAAGCCACCAAACCGCATAGCCTTATGCGGTTTGGACCCAAAACCGCATAAGCTTATGCGGTTTGACCCCCAAACCGCATAAGGCTATGCGGTTTCAGGGGCTGGTTTTCTCATAACTTTCCTAATTTCGTCTTTCCTAAATACTACAACCTACATTAGGCTACGACATTCCTTTGTTGTTCCCCATGCAACGACATTACATTTCGTCTTAGCAAATACGATTCCTACCACGAGTCAAAACACAGCATTCTCAACATTCACTCAAGCTCATTTCGCATTTAAAATGAACTTTTTGCAAACATTTTCGCAAACTAATTCAACATGAAAACATCCCACTCGGGAATCATTTCGTTTTCCAAACAAGCAAACTAACACAACAGGTTCACAATATACGAACGACGATCAAGTTCAAGCTACAAAAACATGTAAACAAAGGTTCATACAATCTTTATTACACAAACTCAATCATGATGACGACTCTCACACAACTGCACCGCCTGCTCAGCCCAGGCCATCCTCCACCTGTTAGCTGTCCTCCACAGCTTCTTTTGCACCTCCTTAGCCACCAATAACACATGACACACATTACAGTTTTCTCTATTTTGCCTTAATTTCACTCAAATTAAGCCAAACTTAGGGGGAAATTTCAAAACAAAACGCATTTTCTCCATTTTGCCTTAATTTCATTCAAATTAAGCCAAACTTAGGGGGAAATTTCAAAAACAAACGCAGTCAACCCCACTTTGCCTTAATTTCACCCAAATTAAGACAAACTCGAGCGGGTAACCACAAAAGCACGACTATCACTAGTTTGATCTTCACTATATTCCTATAGCTCGATCAAACAGGGGGCTCACACATATGCAAAGACGAAGATACATACCTACTTCACCTTGCCACTCCAGCTGTCCATCACCGCGTCAGTAGTCACCGGCAAGTACGTCGGCAACGCAAAAGTACGACGGACGCCCGAGTCATCCCACTCAACGGTAGTAGGAAAGTTACCAGGCTGCTCCGCCATCTCAGGATCAAACAGCTACAAAACAAATGCAAAACACACACGTCAAGGAAATTTTTCCAAAATTTTCGCAACAATTATCTTATGCACCCTCAAAACGAAGCAAACATACCTCAATCGGTCCACAAGCAAGCCGAGACCGAGCAAACTGGCCGTAGTCTTCCCCAGGACAAAGAAGAATCCCCGACTGTCCCTCTCCATACAGCGTCACGCGATCCTGCGCAGAAACTCCCCTCTCAAAAAGGACTCTCGGCGGGTCCTTAGGCACTACTGGAGCCGGCCACCCTGCCTGGTAGACTAGACACTCTCCAAGATACCAAACCGGTCCGTACGGCGTCGCCAAGTACAGACGCTGGGTATCACGCAATGCAAACCGCGCCCCAATGCCCTCGGGAATACCCGTGTACTGGCCCCACGGGAACGGCACGAACTACAACAAAAACAAACATTCATAAATACAATCATTTTAAGTACACTCTATTTAAAATGGTTCAAACACAAACCTGATTAAACTCCATAAGGTTCAGACGCACCCGAACCTCATCATACGACCAGTCAAAGGCCGCACGGTTACACGTGCCCCAAGTACGCACCGCCGGATCCACTCTCGCAATCGTCACGGTATGCGAAGGCAGCAGAAAGGGGAAGTGACTAAAGATCCACGACTGCACATACAAAAACAAGTCAACAAAAACAAGTGAACAAGACAAAGTGTAGATACCCGTATCTGTCGATATGGAAATTTATAGAAAACCCGACAAATACCCTATGATGATAGGACAACGTGTTTTCGTACCATTTATTTGAGTTCGTACTGCGATGTAAGCGGTATTTGTCGACACAATATTTGTTAATTCAAAGGATATTTGGTTTAATAAGTTACACAAATTTTTATTTTATCGCAAGTAATGTTTTATTGAAAATAAGACGTTTTGATTTGAAAAATCATTTTAAAGTATTTCGACTTGAAAAATCGCGTTTACAAATTCTTATATTTGGCTTGAAAAGTCGTTTCGTGCTTTTAAAGCAGTTTATTAAATCGTATTCGATTTAATTCGTTTTCTTAACAGCAAGTTTTATAACTCGTTTTAAGCTCGATTTTAAGAATGATTTCGAGCCCGTTTCAACACGAATTTCAAGGCCTTTTCTCCCACTTCTTTCCCCACATACCAAAGCTTATATCCAGGCCAGAACCACTACCTAAACCACGACCAAAATAGGCCAGAAGCGACCAAGAAGCTCGTCAACCGCGACCCAAAATACCCATCCTTGTACCCTGTTTTGACAGCCCAAAAACAACCCAAAACCCGACTCCTTTTCTACCCAGCCATGCTCCCTCCCTACCTGACCAAGCACGACCATAATCAGCCCAAATGATTCACAAAAAGACGGTCCCGAACCCCCTTCCTGTGCTCTGTTTTGGAGCAGCCCAAAACCCGAAATTTCTGGCCACTAAACCCATACCCATGTCCTAACTACCCTACCCACGTACCCTTTTCTTAACCCTCAAGAAAACACCCTAAAAAAAACCCTAACACGAGCCTGAAACAGCAGCTCTCGAAGATAGGGGAGGAGCTGCTCTTTGCCTTAGAAAAAACCCTATTTTCACCCTATATATACACACCATCCTCAAGCCTTCATGGGATACGAAATATACAGCTCACATACACAATATCCAGTCACAATAAGCCTTAAAGAAACTCAAAGGGAAGTAGAGATAGTCGCACGAAAACAGGGCATTACCTTGCTGATTTTCGTGCAACTATCCCTGTTTCTGCTTCATTACCGTGTTGAAAACATCATTTTCTTTCTGATTTCTTTACAAAATCTTAAAGTCCACTTTACCACGATTCCAAAACATCTTTCGGTTCGAAATTTCGTTGAGAAACGAAGAAGTTACAAGCTTTTGAAAATTGCTGTCAGATTGGTACAAACTTACGGATTACAATTGGTTTTCGTCGAAGACGGCCCCTCGGGATAAAATCTTGCAATCGATTACGACTCGGATAATTGGTCAACGATACATGTAAGTTGAGGGTGCAAAATACTCTTTTTATTTCGTTAAATTATTGTTTTTTATTGTTTTTATAACCCTCTGTCGTTTTTATTACTCTCTGTCGCTCAATCGTTTATCATCGTAGTTATTGCTTTTTATTGTTCGTTTTGGCTTGTGTTTTTAGCATGATTATGATGCGTATATGTGAATATGTCATGACCTCCTGTTCACCTAGGATACGTGTTCAAATTCGTTGTGTAGTAAGAATTGAAAGTTCTTCGTTAGATTGATTCTGTTGGCTTTTTTTTACGAAATCCATTCTCATTCCTGTCATTCATGTTGGTTGTTTTAAATTTGGTCTTTCATGTTGTCTTCAGACTTATAATTCATATTCATATGTTAGATTAATCTTATTTCATCATTTAGCTTTTGCGTAGTATCTAGTTTCGTTGAATCGCTTATAGTCACATGTCTGCGCATTTCTGTTTTGGCAGTGGAGTTTTGTTTTGTTCATCAGATTTTGAGTCGAGTATTAGTTCGACATGTAGGAAGGGGTCAGTTAAGGTTTTTGTGGTGTGTGTGTGTCTTCGGGTTGTCTACTGGTATTTGTATGAGTCGCGTCCGATTATTTAAGTCTTCGTGTATTTATTCGCGTCTGTGTGCATCTATATTACCTGTCCCGTTTGAGAAGCATTCGTTTGTGTGTTTGTGAACATGTCGTTCGTGTATGTCAGCGTGCCCATTTAATTACGTTCGATTATTCAGTTTACACGTTGAGCTGTGATGTATTGTTGAGCACTCGTTGATGTTGCCTTGAAGTTGCGCTTACATGTATGTTAGTATGCTGGTTAGTCGGGTTTGTTTAGCAGCCTATACGTTATTTGTGTTATCATTCGTATTCGTTTTCATGAAATCTGCTTGCTTTCTTTGTATTCGTTTTGTTTGGCACTTGTCCGTACGTGTATCTGCGTTTTTATGGTCTGTCCGTGTATTTCGATTTAATTTCTATAGCCTGCACATTATTTGTGTTGTTTGTTATCATTTGTGTACGTGAGTGTGTCCACTAGTTGTATTGCACGTTTGTTCTTGTCTATCGGTCCGTGTTTGTTTGATTTGCATGGGTCTACACATCACCATAATTACCTTGGATTATTTAGTTTATGCGTTTGGATCATGTTTGCTTATCACTATTTTGTATTCGTGTGCCATGTTCGATTATCTGTTAATTATTCCTGCTTATTCATATAGGGTGTTAGTTATATTTGATTACTTTTATTCGTCTGTCGCTAACGTTTGTTAATCTATCTTATGCTGTCGGTAAGTATCTTCTGCTTCCTCCCTTTGTTTGCTAGAATAGTAAATGAACCTCTGTTAAGCAACTTCGACGAAATTATATGTGCATTAAAACGACCTAGAATGGATATATTTTTGTTTAGGATTAAAACGTTGTTTGCATATCCGCATGTGTACTCGTAATAGCCATGGTTTTATTTAGTAGAGACCGTTATTGTAACGGGCGGGGTTAGGTGTTAAAATTAATGAAATTCTTTTAAACTTCCTAACACGTAAATTCACACGAACTCATTTTCTCTAAAATTGGTTTCTAAATTCCACCTAAAAATTTAGTGGCGACTCTTTTCGAATTGAATTTGTTTTTGAAATAAAACATCGCGTGGATCAAAATCCTTTGTCCACAATTTGGCGACTCCACTGGGGACAGTGAAACTTGAAAAGTAAAACGATGGCTATTTAGAGTACCCTTTCTTTTTTATGTTATTTACGCATCATACTGTTAGGATTCGAACCATTTCTCCCTTTGGGTCGATCTCAAAGTAGGGAAATGACGCGTTCATCGTGTCCTGGTTTAAATACCAAGGTGGTTCCGCCGAGGTTAGCAACTGCTACTCACCATTTCGTTCCTGACTTATGGTGGGGGTGTAAGTTCCCTAACAACGTGGAGTCATTGGCATGGACCCTTTTCGAGACTTAGAATAGACTAGGCTCATGCATTGCATCCTTGAACTGCGTGTGACTAAATGCTCTGTGATTTCTAAAGCCACGTTTTCAATCTTTTTTAGTCAAAACTGTCATCTTTCAAATCGAATGTTTTCCAAAAAGTGTCCTTTTTAGCTGAAATGCTGTCTTCTAGGATTAGAATAATCTTAAATTTAAATCAAACACTGTCTCTTTTTAACTTGAGCTGAAATGCTTTCCATTGTTTCAAAAAATCGTTTTTTTAGCTGAAATGCTACTCGTTTAGGATTAGAACAATCTTAAATAACTTCCGTTTCTAGCTCTTTTGAAAAAAGACCCACTCCAAGCCGAAATACTGTTTTTCTTTTAGGATTAGAATAATCTTAAATTATTTCCGATCTTAGCTCTTTTGAAAAAAGATCTCTCCCTAGCTGAAATGCTATCCGTATTCTTTTTTTTAACTCTTAAAAGTTTTTTTTAAATGTCGCCTTCCTTTAGTCGTCCTCGATTTCAAATTTCAAATCACATTCCGAGTCTAACCCAAGTCTAGAGTAGGAAGTTCGAGTCAATCCGCTTTAGAGTCCGTGTTTAGGCTAGACGAGTGAGAATGAGTCGAGCTAGCTCTCTTTGGTCGAGTCTAAGTACAGAGGGTTTAGCTCTCTTTTGTCGAGTCTTGTGTTTCACGTGTGTGTCAGTCATAAGTGTGCAGAGGGTTGGTAATTCAATGACTGAATTCTGTTCGGGGTTTTATTGTAGAAAGGCCGGTCGAAACAAGAAATATGACTACCGCAGAACAGTTAAGCAAGCTCAATGATACACTAGCTGCAATGATGAGTCGTTTGGAGTCCGTAGAAAAAAAGCTGACGGTGGAAAACCCACCTCCTCCACCACCAACTGAACTTGAGAAGCGCTTCAAATTAATAGAGGAGCAACTGAAATTGTCTCATGGGGAAAGCATTCACTTCGAGAATGCTCGTGGCTACACGCCTGTCCAAGATAAGCTACCGACCAACTTTGTGCTTACTGACATCCCTAAGTTTAAGGGAACTGAAGACCCATTGCAACATATCCGATCTTACAAAGAATACCTCGCTTTGAAAGGGGTACCCGCTGAAATGTTGTCTCACGTTTATGCTCAATCTTTGGGGGAACATCCAAGGAAATTGTTTTATGGTCTCGAGCTCAAAAATTTTCCGACTTTTGAGGAGATCACCGTGGAATTTTGTAAGCATTTTGCTGATAATCTTTGAAATTCGCACTACTATGAGAACATTGGAAGTAATGACCCAAAAGGAGAAGGAGGGATTCACGGAATTCCTTAATCGATGGCGCGCAGAAAGCGTGAAATTACCAAAAAGGCCCGAAGAGGTTGAAATGGTAGATAAGTTCGTTAAGAATCTTCGTCCTGTCTACCGAGATGCTATCAAATACCAAAATTTCAGCTCGTTCAAAGACCTTAGCCGAGTAGGGAGGAAAATAGAGGACGATGTCCGAACTGCAGAGGCCGAAAAACCTAAGGGGTATCAAAGGCCTTCTTCCTATAAATCAAGGGCATCCACTTCGGCTAATCATGTGCAAGCAATCAGTTTTGGGGGCCCTCGTGAACAACAGCGTCGAGCACCAAGAACATTTACTGATCTCGGGTGCACATACACCTCTGCTCTTCAAAGGCTCACGGCCCAAGGGAAACTAAGCCCAATTGGTCCGACTCCGGACCCACCTGTCGACCGACAAGGTAAATGGTACAAGCCAAATGCGTATTGTGCATTCCATCAAGGGAGAGGACACGATACTGAAAATTGCTTTCGCCTTAAGCACGAGATCCAAGACATGATCGAAAATGGATCTTTGCCAATCCCTACGGTTAAGCCAAATAATGTGACTAATCCCTTCGGCAACCACTCCAATGCCGTGTTCATTGGAAGCAATGACGATATGTCTCACTTAATCCAGGCAGATTAATTATCTCACCGGGTTTTTCGTGGGAAAGGTCTACATAGATTGTGCCGACCTCTTTCCCAAGGCAAGAAATGATGTTCGCATTGGAGATTTCAACATTGATTGTACACCATACCTTGCTCAAAGTGGGAATGAAATTAATGGTGTTTGGGCCGACGACGAAGATGATATTTATCTCACCGAAGGTGCGATCATTCCACGTACCCAAGCAGAAATCATGCAATTACGAAAAGATGTCCTTGAATCTGATCACCTAACTCGGTCCGGACGTCCTTATCGAGTAGAAAAGTCAAGGAACACTTCTACTTTCGAGGACACCCAAAACGCAACGCAAGCAAGTACGCCTACTGTAACAAAGGCACTCGAAGAAGTGTCGACTGCAAAGGATCCTCTTATCAAGCAATTACAGAAAACTAAGGCGGATGTCTCTATATGGGAGCTTATTCTAAGCTCGTTCGAACACCGTCAAGCTCTGCTACAATCTTTGATGAACATGACTGTGTCTCCCACCACCACGCCTAACGATATGATCTCGTTGGTTTCATCAAACCAACCTCGGCTTACAAACGTCGTGACCTTTTCGGATGAAGACTTGCCTTCCTTCGGACCTCAACATTGTTTAGCCATGTACATCACGGTAGAATGCCGCCACAAGAGGCTTCCAATGACGCTAGTGGATGATGGGTCCGCCGTAAACGTGCTTCCATTGAAAACCGCGTATATTTTGGGCTTAGAGAAGAATGATCTTATTCCAACTACGCAAACGGTCCGAGCTTTCGATGGCACAATACGTCGTGTAGCCGGGCTCGTCACTTTGAGCGTGAATACTGGGGCAGTAGAAAAGACGGTCAATTTTCAAGTTATAGACCTTGTCTCATCCTTTAATATGTTGCTTGGAAGACCTTGGATCCACGCCGCGAGAGCTGTGTCTTCAACCCTTCACCGAAAGATTAAAATTCCATTCAATGGAGGAGTGGTAACCATTAACGCTACTCCAATGGTCGTAACCGGTGGAGATGTGACTTTCGAGGTACAAAATGAGGTCACCATTGAGACGGGTGGCTTTGAGGTCGTCAATGCGATCGAATCCCAAGTCAACGAGTCAAACATGGAGTTATACACCGGAAGCCGTGCGTGTGAAACAGTGCTAAGGACCGGAAAATATTTTGGCTTGTCCTTATATCCAAGGAAAGAAAATGCCTTCACTCCACCTCCAACGGTCCCGAAAGGAATCACGTTTGGCCTTGGGTATGACCCAACAAAGGATGAAGATTGTCTAAACAAGGGTAAGGGGCAAGATGCGAAGCTGAAACCGTACCCACTGACACTTAATGGGCAATTCGTGAGAGCCGGAGAAGACACACCATGTTTGGACTTTCCCGAGCCTATCTATGACCATAAAGTACACCGTTGGGTCCCAGGAATTGAAATATTCCAAGATTGTTACTACATTCCGGACGACATCATGGCAACAATTACGACAAGGAAGGAGTGCGGCCCAGTCGAAGACGGGAAAGCCATGGGCCTTCTTTTTGGGGAAGAGAGGAAAATCGAAGCATCAAGCGAAGCTTTGGTGAGTATGATCCTCAAGAGTGACCGATTCGATCCATCCACCCTCATTACAGATGTTAATCCGCAAGGGGCTACGTCCGGATGGAGGAAGACCATCAAATGGACCGACAACAAAGGACTGCTGTTCAAGATGACCGTAGGAGAAGGAGAAATGTCCGAGCCAGAAGAAAATTCCGAGTCTGAGTCTGAACCTGATGATGATAGGAGTCTTAGTGTTAAGTCTAAGGAGCTAGGTGTCGAAGATACCCCCTCCCCAGTCTTTCCTTTTCATGTACCTTCTTCTAGTTCCGGTATTCCAAGGCCTGTCTTGGATACCACATCTATCCAGCCACTGACCCCTGATCAGTTGGCCCAAATGTTAGCACAATTCGCACAATTTCAAATTAATAATAAAATGAACCAGTTTGCTTACGACTTGTCTCTTTTACATTGCAATTCAATTTTTGAAAATGATTGTTTTAATAATGACATTGAGAATGAGGACCAAGATGAACAGGTAGAAATTGAGGAGATAGAACCATCTCCTCAGTTGCTAAAAGGGATACAGGAATATGATGAGAAAAACTCGGTAGTCGAAGATACCGAAACAATTAACGTGGGAACCACTCTCGAGCCACAAGAGCTGAAAATAGGGACGACTCTCGACCCTACTGAAAAACAAGGGTTTATCAATCTGCTAAACGAGTTCAAAGATGTATTTGCATGGTCTTACAAAGACATGCCGGGTATTGACAGGGAAATCGCAGAACACAGAATCCCGATCAAACCAGGTTTCAAACCAGTAAAACAAAAACTCCGTCGAATGCGACCAGAATGGTCTCTAAAAGTCAAGGAAGAAATTGACAAGCAATTCAAAGCCGGGTTTATCAAAGTTTCAGAATACTCGGATTGGGTAGCTAATGTGGTACCCGTACCAAAGAAAGATAACAAACGAAACATCATAATCGTCCCGATAATCCTGAGTCTCGAAAATTGCCTGCAACGGAGACAAAAACAGAAAATAGGAGGATCTCCCGCTCAGAGGCGGGAAGTGACTGTTCTAACCAACAACCTCTAAACCAAAGTGTTGGTTTTATTTAATCTATGATTAAAAGTAACTTGGCAGCACTACACGCGTATAACTCCAGCAACACCTTATTTCAATAAAATTGGACAATTAGCATATAATATCAGTTCTCACATATAGATATTTAAATTGTAACAACCTGGTTTTTCGTGACTTTAATTAAACTAAGGCGGAAAATTAATTAAGTCTATATATTATAAAACCAGCTGTTAATCGTAATAAAACTCTAAATACATAGTACGAGTTTAGAATAACAGAGTATAAATTCGATTACATCCTCTCAAGCGTACAAAATAAAGAAGGTAAATTCTCCCCAGTATTCAATAGCGTTGGTCTCAAAATTTTTGCATTAAACTCTCATCATTTTCCCGCACACTCTTTCGACACATGCAATTCTAAAACAATATGCAGTATAAATAATGAATAATAAATAAATAAAAACAATTAGCAAGTAAACAGGTAAAACACATAAAGAGATCAAATGATTCAGACATGAGTATAAATCCAATCACAAATCATACAACACTCTCAAATAATCATTCTCAACAAGTCGTAATCCAACACTCATAAAATCCAACCATCGTACAATAATCAATCAAACAAGACAAGGAAATACATTCAACATGTGATAACAAATGAATCTTCGTTAGTAAGGCAGAAGCATGCGACATAATCCGCGCGATAGCCATCGGCCAACATAACTTGGGCGTGATCGACAAGCTAAGGATATCTAAGGTAGTAAGGACGGCCATATCCCTTGTCTAATGTATGCATACACCACTATAGATAGGATCGTAGCATACTCGCTATTCAAATATGTATTCACCTAATAATTCGACTACCACTGAGAGACTGGGTACCCCAGGTTGGTGGATTTTCCAATTCTGTAGTATGGGCTCACTGAGATATCAATGATGCCCCATCCACGAGGTTGTATATCCCGCACCGAAATAATACTCTAGAAAATATTAGATCGCCTTTAGCAACACAGGGAGGAGCTAAAGTCCCCATAGACGGCTACCTCGTTAACTTCGAATTTCAAGAGTCAGCATGGCGAACAATCCAAGTATTTTATTCAGTAATTCAATTCTCTTTCTCAATTTCTTATTCCCCATTTAATCGTAATAAGGATTCTTTCTAAAGCATAAATGTATCGTCAAACTTTATATAATGAAATTTTAGTTTCTATGATTCTTGAGATGATGTAATACAAAGAAAAGCTTAAATAATTATTTTGAGTCTGTTTATAAAATTTAAATATTTTTCACTATTCATTATTTTACTATTCACCGTATTTACTATTCATCGTATTTACTATTCATCGTATTTACTATTCATCGTATTTACTATTCCTCGTATTTTTATACGTATTCGTATTCTCGTACTTCGTATTTGTACGTATTTTTATACTTCGTATTTTTATACGTATATGTATTCCTATACTTAGTATTTATTATTATATTTTCTTTATACTTAGTATTTTTATTTTATTTCTTTATACTTAGTATTTTTATCATATTCTCTTTATACTTAGTATTTTTATTATATTTCTTTATACTTAGGATTTTTATTATATTTCTTTATATTTAGGATATTTTTAGGTTTTACAAAACCAACTTTTATTTTCTAAGTATAAAATTCTAGTTTTAAAGACGTTAGGTTCGTTTTGTACTTAGTGATTTTAAATAATAATACGGAAGTAAAACTCGATATAATCTAAGTACAAAATTTTAGGGTCAAAGTTGTTAAGTTCATTTTGTACTTGGTGATATTAAACAACATTTTAAAAGTAAAACTCGATTTTATTTAGTCATATACTTAACTAATCTTTTAGCGGTTTCCATTTTTAGCGAAGTTGTCGTAGTTCATTTTAAATAGTCCGTATGTCCACATCCAAATTTAAGCATAGGTAGTAGCACTCGACAAGGTTCATTTTAACACGTGTAACGTTTATTTTTATCGGTTTAGTTGATTCTTTTCATTAACCATCCATTATACAATCTAATATAATCCTAATTATTAATCAATTTTAGTGACTAAGTGATAAATTCATTTTGACCAAAATTGACCCATTTTAAGGGTGAAAGCCGTGTGCCTTTATTCATATTAGCTATTTATTTCTTTTGTTGTTTTTATTAATAAAACATTACTTTAACTATTTTAATTACTTAAGTGATAAAAATGGAAAGTGATAAATTCATTTTAGGTCTAAAAAGACCCCTAATGCCGTGGCCTTTATACTTTAGCAATTTATTTTCGTTTTCAAATTTTATCGGTTTTCGACTTAAAGTTTTTATATACTAATTATTTAGTTTATACTAAAGTGATTTAACTAGTTTAAAATTTTCACTAACATATTATTTTATTTATGAATAATGTTATCTACTCACTTTAAATTTCTAACTCTTATATTTTGGTGATTTAGTCTATTTAACTTATATGACTATTATTGAAATTTGTCACTAATGATTTTAAACTAAAAATAAAATAAACCTTTAATTATTTTGAATCAAACTAGTCTTTGAAATGAATAACACTTTGAATATGTGAAGAACTTTTATATTTTTCATATGAACCCTAATTAGTCCAATTCTTATATGTTTATATAATTTTCTCAAATTTTTCTTACAAGTCCATTTTAACTAAACTAATCATAATATGTTATTTAGAAAAATTAAAACTCAAAATTTGTCCATTTATTTTAAATATATGTGTGGGATTATATATATGTTTAACATTTTATTTTTGATTTTTATACTCCTAATTCAACAACTAATTTACCTTATATTATTTATACATTTAAAATGAGTGACAAACATATACAAATATTAACAAGCAAAAGTAAAATCATTGAACACACAAAATAACAACAATACACTTAAGAACACAATACTTTAAATACAATCAAATTTCATAACAATTTCTTATTAAGTCCTAAATATAAACTAATTATATTTTCATAACCATTTTATTCATAGTATTTTAAGCATGCAATTAACAAAAATTAAAACGAAAAATTTAGTGAAAAATAAAGGGGATGCCGTGTGATGTTAGTGTATTACACAAATGTTATTTTTCGATTTTTGTCTCCTAATTTAACATGTGAAATACTAGGTGATAAAATAAATCATACATGCATCATAAACAATAACAATAAACAATTTCGAGGCGCTTATCATATAAGTGTGCGGGAAGCACCTTGATTAGGTTAAGTTAGTTGAAATGCTCCTAGCAATTGTCGGGGTCGACGATGTGATCGAATTGGCTCAAATCGACACTTCCTCCTTGCTCCTCTTCTTTGGTAGATTAGTACATAAAAATGTAGGTAAACAAATTAGTAACTTGTTTTAAAACTAAACTAACAAAAATGAAAATTTAAAGTGTAGTAACATTTTAATGTTTAGGTGATGTTTATATTTTAGATGGTTTTGACTTATGTTCATGTTTATTTATAAGTTAAAAAGTGTAGTGATTATTAAATATAAGTAGTGTAGAATGAAGTTAAGTGTTCTAATGAATAAAAAAAAAAAACAAAACAAGAAATGTAAGTTTAAAGAAGACAATGAATTAAGGAGGATGAAGATATTCAAGGGTTACTCAAGTTTGAAGATGAAGAAGCTTGCAAGTCTTTGAGTATAAATTTATTTAGAGAGGAAAATAAACTAAGTGTTTGTTGTGTTTTGTGAGCAAGAAACCGTGTAGTAGTAGTAGTTTGTAGTAGTTTGTGTTTTGTTGTGGTGTTGTACGTGTGTAGTAGTAGTAGTAATATAGTTTGTAGTGTCTTGCATTATGTAGTATGTTAAGTAGTGTAATATGAATGCATAAGCTCATCAAGTTGTGTTAAAGCAAGTCATTATAGTCAAGGCTTAGGATGATGCAATGAAAATGTAGGGTGGCAAGACATTGACAAGGTAGTAAAATGAGGAAGAAAAATGGAAAGTAAATCTTGAGCCTTGCACCTAGAACATCACGGCTCAAGTGGATCAAATTGGATCGATTTTTGTTTTTCAAGTTTTTCGATTTACGCGTACGCGAAAAGTCCCAAAATAAAATATATAGTCTTAGAATAATGTTTAGAAGAAAGATCGAAAATGAAAATGAAAATAAAAGTCAAAACGAAATCAAAATAAAAATTGGGTACTAGCTCCTCGTAACTTTGAAATAAAATTTTATTTGACCGAAATATATATTTTTTTTGTTGGGTGTTATCGATTTAAATCATTATATTCAAACGTCAAAAAGTTTATCAGTTTTGACTTAGCGTGATTCATTATATCGAGTTTTAGTGAAAGTATCAGTTAAATCAAAAAGGAATAGTAATTTGGTAAAATTATAATATGTTTTGTTAGTTATGATCAAAATGATTTAGCCTTAACTATCCTTTGCTAGATTTAGAGATATGAGTAAGTAGATTTGAAAAGGATTAGATGATTGAATCACCTTAAGGTGACTCGGCATTTTGGGTCAACATTGACCTCGATTTGCGTGCCGGAATTTGTTGTTGAGAAATTTGTCGAGGATTCATCATTTGATTTATCGAGTTTGAATATGAAAGAAATAAGTTCAAATTCAAATTAATTCAAAATTGTTTTAGTTTAGGTGCTAGGAAAAAGTAGTGTGTTGTTTTAGGAAAATAATTGAGTGAGATTGTCTAATTATTGATTTCCTAATTATGATTAGCTTATATTAACACGGGGTGTTACAATCCTCCCCCCTTAAAGAAGTTTCGTCCCCGAAACTTAAAGTAATCTAGGTGGTTAAGGTTACCTGTGCTGAATAGCTCTGGGTATTTTTCCTTCATCGATGCCTCGGTCTCCCACGTTGCTTGTTCAGTCTTCTGTCCCCTCCAGAGAACCTTGACTAATGGTATTGATTTGCGTCATAAGAATTTGGTCTCTCTGGCGAGAATTTCTACTGGTTTCTCCGAGTAAAGCATGTTAGGCTCGATGGCGATCACATCGAGTGTAACAATGTGGCTCGGATCAGACCGATACCTTCGTAGTTGAGATACGTGGAAAACGTTGTGTACCCTTGACAAGTTAGGGGGTAGGGCAAGTCGATACGCTACTTCTCCGATTCGCTCAAGTATCTCGTAGGGTCCAATATATTTAGGGCTTAGTTTCCCTTTTAACCCAAATCGTCTTACCCCTTTCATGGGTGAGACCTTTAGGAAGACCTTATCTCCGCTGTTGAATTCAATAGGTCGACGATGTTCGTTCGCATATTTCTTCTGTCGGTCTTGAGCTGCTTGTAGTCGTTCTCGTATGATCTTGATGTGCTCGATTTGATCTGGTATGACCTGGGGTCCAGTACCCACGTTGTCGCTAGCATCGTCCCAACACACAGGACTGCGACATTTTCTCCCGTATAGTGCTTCAAAAGGAGCACACCCCAGACTAGCGTGATGACTATTGTTGTATGAGAATTCAACGAGAGGTAAGCTCTTTTCCCAATTCACATTGAATTCCATCGTGCATGCTCTCAACATGTCCTCTAGTGTCTGCATAGTTCGCTCTGTCTGACCGTCAGTTGCTGGGTGAAAAGCCGTGCTCATCTTTAACTTACTACCCAAGGCCTCTTGTAGCTTACCCCAGAAATGCGATGTAAACCTTGCGTCCCTGTCCGATATGATGTCAAGGGGAACGCCATGTAGTCGTATTATCTCCTTCTCGTAAGCCTTGGCTAGTTCTTCCAATCCCCAAGTCTCCTTGATTGGAACAAAATGGGCCGCTTTAGTTAGGCGGTCCACAATAACCCATATCGCATCCTTGCCGCTTGATGTTCTCGGCAATCCCATTATAAAGTCCATGGATATGGAATCCCACTTTCCTTGCGGAATTTCCAACGGTTGGAGCAGTCCTCCTGGTCTCTGGTGCTCGAACTTTACTTTCTGGCAAATCATACATCTGGCTACGTACTCGGCGATCTCCGCCTTCATCCTTATCCACCAGAAGCGTAATTTCAGGTCCTTGTACATCTTATCCGAGCCGGGATGTACTGAGTAGCGAGTGCTATGTGCTTCATCAAGGATTTTGCGTTTCAAATCTTCGTTGTTAGGTATACACCATCTACCATTGAAGCGTAGACTTCCATCAGTGTAGATCTCGAACCCTTCTGTTCCTTCTGATGGAATCTTTTCTCTAATCTCTAACAAAGCCGGGTCTTCCCACTGTAGTACTCGAATGTCATGATATAACTCTGGTTCGACCGCCATTGCATTTAGCTCAGCGTCATCCGATTGCACTAGATCTAAGCTCAGTCTTTTCAGATCCTGTACGATGTCTGAGGGTATTTCCCAAATGTTGTTCAGAGTATGTGTCGCCTTACGACTCAGTGCGTCAGCAACCACATTAGCCTTACCTTCGTGGTATAATAATTCGATCTTGTAGTCCTTGATCAGTTCTAACCATCTCCGCTGCCTCATGTTCAATTCTCTCTGGGTAAAGATGTACTTCAAACTTTTGTGATCGGTATAGAATTTGATGCTGACTCCGTAGAGATAGTGACGCCAAATCTTTAGTGCAAACACGACCGCCGCAAGTTCGAGGTCGTGAGTTGGGTAATTCCTTTCATGCACTTTGAGTTGTCTGCACGCGTACGCTATCACTTTCCCTTGTTGCATCAAAACGCATCCCAACCCATTTAGCGATGCGTCACTGTACACTTCGTACTCATCGCCGTCGGTTGGTAAGGTCAAGACTGGTGCCGTTGTAAGCCTCGTCTTAAGTTCTTGGAATGCCTTCTCGCAGTCATCGCTCCATACGAATTTTGACTCCTTTTGTAGCAGCTTGGTCATCGGGCGGGCTACTTTTGAGAAATCAGGAACAAATCTCCTATAATAGCCAGCCAATCCTAGGAAGCTCCTGACTTCAGTGACTGTTTTTGGTGCTACCCATTCCTTAACAGCCTCAATTTTTGCTGGATCCACCATTACACCCTCCTTGGAAATTACGTGGCCTAGGAACGACACTTGGTCTAGCCAAAATTCACACTTTGAAAATTTGGCATACCATTTATGATCCCTCAGGATGCCCAGGATGATGTGTAGGTGTTCTGCGTGTTCTGCTTTATCCTTGGAGTAGATCAGGATGTCGTCAATGAACACGACAACACAGATGTCGAGATATTCGTGAAAGGTCCTGTTCATTTGGTCCATAAATACTGCTGGGGCGTTGGTAAGGCCGAACGGCATTACTTTGAACTCGTAATGTCCGTACCTTGATCTGAAAGCAGTCTTTTGTATATCCTCTTTGCGAACCGCAATCTGATGGTATCCTGACCTTAGGTCAATCTTGGAGAAGACTCCCGCTCCTTTGAGCTGGTCAAAGAGATCGTCTATCCTAGGCAGAGGATAACGATTCTTGATTGTCACTTTGTTCAATTCTCTGTAATCGATGCAGAGTCTCATACTCCCATCCTTCTTCTTAACGAAGAGTACCGGTGCACCCCAAGGCGAAACACTCGGTCTTATGAATCCTAACTCAATCATTTCCTCCAACTGTTTCTTGAGTTCCTGGAGCTCAACAGGTGCCATCCTGTATGGTGCCTTTGATATAGGTGCCGCGGCCTGGTATAAGGTCAATAGAAAATTCGACGTCTCTTTGCGGGAGGCATACCCTGAATACATCCGAAATACCTCTGGGTATTCGTTCACGATTGGGATGTCTTCAATGCGCAATTTATCTTCAACTTTGGTAATGTTACAAAAATATACTTGGTGTCCCTTTCTCTCCATACTCTGTAGTTTTAAAACGGACACCAGTTTCACCCCCTTTTTCCTTTTCAAACTCTGATATGATACTTCCTTCCCTTGATTAGTCTTCAGTGTAATTTTCTGATCGAGGCATTTGAACGTTGCATTATGACGAGCCAACCAATTCATACCCAAAATTACATCGAACTCGGGAAGGTCAAACAACACTAGATCTGACAGAAAGTCTGTGTTGTGAATTGTAATCTTTACATTGTTACATCTTGAAGAACAAGAAATGTTTTTACCATCAGGTAGTGCTATGTTAGCTTTAATTTGTGTAGGATTTGTGAGTTTGGATTGTTTGATAAACTTTGAGGAAATAAAAGATAAGGAAGCTCCTGTATCGAATAAGATAAAAGCAGGTACAGAGTTAACGAGAAATTTACCGGTAAGAACGTCAACATCAATAATATCGCCGCGTTCTCTTCAGACTTCTGGCCAGGACGCATACACGCCTTGAACCCTAACTGCTGGCGGTGGTCCTGCATTTGCTTTGGCAGCCGTACCCTTCTTTGGGCACTCGTTTGACTTGTGCCCCACAAGCTTGCAGGAAAAGGACACTACTGGTTCCCCGTTACAACGCTTCCCCGGGTGTATTGGTTGCCTGCAGAAACGGCACTGATTTGCCTGAAATGGCGGAGGTCCGGGAAGTTGTTGATTGTTCCTTGCAACGAAAGTCGTAGGGTTGCGATTGTAGTTCCGAGCCTGCTCGTTTCGACACGATTGTCCTGGTTCTGGAAACCCGGGCGACCAAACATGGGTTTATGGATAAAACTGGCACTCGCCACAGGGGGCGTGAACGTCTTCTTCTTCTTCTTCTCCTCAGTTTCCCTCTTCTGGATGGGTGTCCAGATACACGTTGCCTTTTCGTAGGCTTCAGCGAAGTTCTTACACCAACCCGCCATGTTTATCCTCAGGTTATTGTCCATGCCTCGTACGTAACGAGTTGCGAGTTCCTCCTCGCTAGTCAATATCTTAGTAGCAAACTTGGACAGCTCCTGATATTTTTCTGTGTAAGCTTGTAGGGACATTTCACCCTGGGTTAGATTCCTGAACTCTTCTTGTTTTTCCCACTTCAACTCTTCCCCAAAGTACTTGTTTTCCAACATGGTCTTAAACTCACTCCAGTTATAGAGCCTTAGGGGGAATTGGGCTTTGATCAGGCGCCACCAACTATTTGCCTCTCCCTTCAAATAGTACGCTACTACGTTCACCATTTCGTTCGGTGGTGTCTTGCTTAGTTCTAGCAACTTCTCCATTTCCTCGATCCATTCTGTCAAGACCGTGGGGTTGATAGAACCAGAATATGTTTGAGGTCGGTGTTTGGAGAATTTTTCAAATGCGGACTGATTGTTCCCGCCACCATGATTTTGGTACATATTCTGAGCAATTTTTGTAATTGCATCTTCGAACCCTTTCCTCCTTGCTTCTTCCTCAGCAAAATGTTGGGCGAAGTTTGGGTCAGCCATGTTGTTTAAGTTGTTTGCATCCATTCTGAAAAAGATTAGACCGAATGAATTTTGAGAAAAGAGGCATATTATAGAGCACAAGGTAAAATACATTTCATTGATAATGTAAAAGGGTTACATCAAAAGTTACAAAGCCTCCTAATACATTCCCTATGAAATGAACTAAGGTAAGAACCCAGATATAAAGTTCAGCAATATAACATAATAGTTTAGATACATTCTCAAAAGATATGAAATTGGGTCGAGAATGACAAAAGATTTGTCCAAGATTCTAAGCAAATTTTGAATAGTGGTACTCTTTCTCTGAGAAGCTATACTTATACTTCACAGCATAAGACATGTCGCTCAAACCCAGCTTGAAATCCTCCCCACTAATGTAGTATTTGCCCTCGCGTATAGCTGGGGATCGAAGTCGTAGCCACCAAGCTCTGGCCTCTCCGTCAAGGCAGACAACAGCAAAGTGGGTCTTCCATTCCTCCGGGACCGAGTATTCTTGGAACTTTGCATTCATGTGCCTGGTCCAAGTGTACAAGGTATCTCTATCTCCCTCAAAGGCGTCGGGGTCACTCCTCATGAATGCCTCGACCGCGTCGGTCTTCCTCGAAGATCGGCGGAGGTGATCAGGAGTTCGATGCTCCACGTATGGAGTTTTGAGTGCCCTGGTCTTCCACCAATCCTTGAATTCTCCAAGTTGTGCATTTTCTTCCACGCCTTCCTCTGGCCGACGGCGCAAATGCCTGGGACAGCTCTCTTCTGAGCTTTCTCATCTCGGTCTATTTCGCGTGCTCCTTGTCGCTACCAAGTCATATCCAAATAAGTGGGGGATATAACTTAGGTGAGATTTTGAATTTACAAACATGTATGCAGGATTTACAATGAACGAGTTATGAAAAGCACACGACTTGGTAGCAACATAACGTCTCCATATACGTATAAGCATATGGGTAAAATATTACATTCAAGGAAATATAATACATAGGTTCACACAACGTTACGTCCGAAAAGAAAATCCATAGTCGTTAAGAAAAAGTGACGACATTAAGGTCGTTCTTTAAGATAGTTTAAAGTCGATTACATATGTTTTACAAAATGGAGTCAAATGACCCTAGATATGATTTGAGACCCTTAAAAGTCTCCCAGAGGTGAGATCCCTCTCCCATATGATTGGAGGTATGATGGCATCTTCTGGCACTGGAGGATAGTCGTGTTTGTATTCTTGCTCCATCAGGTTCTCGAGTAGTACCTCGTGTTCCATCCATCCTGGTGGTTGCATCTCCCTCAGAAGTGGGTCCGGGTGATACATGCGATCTATATATAGGTCGTAATCCAGGAGGCCGGAGTCGCCATCCTAGTGGTGCCCAAAACTCGTCGTACGGGTGGAAGCTCTCAATCAGCGTCAGGCCTAAGCCAATGCCCTTCGTGTGGTAGGGTCTGCTCGTTGTGATCCCATTGGCTTCCACGTATTGCTCTATGGCGTGGGAATGGCCATGTATGTATGCATCTAGGGGCATCATCGGTGGACGCTGTGGTAGATTGTTACGGGAGTAACTGAAGGACGTCATCCTAAGGGCCTTTGTCAGACTAGAGTTAGTCACAGAGCAAATAGCAAGTAAAAGAGTTATAAATATATAGATTCTAACGCTCACCTAACTAGTTTATTATTATTAGGTCGGTCCTTAAGGTTCTACCCTTCCTCACGTTTTAAATGATCTAAGTTATTATTTTTAGTGATCTAGAGATTTCTAATTTATTATTTGATCCTATAAGTCTATGCCTGACATACGATATGAATGTCTGGCCCAGGTGTCGTCTCGCTATGTGAGATAACTTTAAGTCATTCACGGTCGCAAGACAGCTTTGATACCAACTGTAACAACCTGGTTTTTCGTGACTTTAATTAAACTAAGGCGGAAAATTAATTAAGTCTATATATTATAAAACCAGCTGTTAATCGTAATAAAACTCTAAATACATAGTACGAGTTTAGAATAACAGAGTATAAATTCGATTACATCCTCTCAAGCGTACAAAATAAAGAAGGTAAATTCTCCCCAGTATTCAATAGCGTTGGTCTCAAATTACTGCATTAAACTCTCATCATTTTCCCGCACACTCTTTCGACACATGCAATTCTAAAACAATATGCAGTATAAATAATGAATAATAAATAAATAAAAACAATTAGCAAGTAAACAGGTAAAACACATAAAGAGATCAAATGATTCAGACATGAGTATAAATCCAATCACAAATCATACAACACTCTCAAATAATTATTCTCAACAAGTCGTAATCCAACACTCATAAAATCCAACCATCGTACAATAATCAATCAAACAAGACAAGGAAATACATTCAACATGTGATAACAAATGAATCTTCGTTAGTAAGGCGGAAGCATGCAGACATAATCCGCGCGATAGCCATCAGGGCCAACATAACTTGGACGTGGTCGACAAGCTAAAGATATCTAAGGTAGTAAGGACGCCATATCCTTGTCTAATGTATGCATACACCACTATAGATAGGATCGTGAGCATACTCGCTATTCAAATATGTATTCACCTAATAATTCGACTACCACCGAGACTGCACCCAGGTTGGCCGGATTTTCCAATTACCGTAGTATGGGCTCACGAAGATATCAATGATGCCCCATCCTCGAGGTTGTATATCCCGCGACCAAATAATACTCTAGAAAAATATTAGATCGCCTTTAGCAACACAGGGAGGGAGCTAAAGTCCCCATAGACGGCTACCTCGTTAACTTCGAATTTCAAGAGTCGCAACATGGCGAACAATCCAAGTATTTTATTCAGGTAATTCAATTCTCTTTCTCAATTTCTTATTCCCCATTTAATCGTAACAAGGATTCTTTCTAAAGCATAAATGTATCGTCAAACTTTATATAATGAAATTTTAGTTTCTAACAGTTCTTCAGATGACAGAATACAAAGAAAAGCTTAAATAATTATTTTGAGTCTGTTTATAAAATTTAAATATTTTTCACTATTCATTATTTTACTATTCACCGTATTTACTATTCATCGTATTTACTATTCATCGTATTTACTATTCCTCGTATTTTTATACGTATTCGTATTCTCGTACTTCGTATTTGTACGTATTTTTATACTTCGTATTTTTATACGTATATGTATTCCTATACTTAGTATTTATTATTATATTTTCTTTATACTTAGTATTTTTATTTTATTTCTTTATACTTAGTATTTTTATCATATTCTCTTTATACTTAGTATTTTTATTATATTTCTTTATACTTAGGATTTTTATTATATTTCTTTATATTTAGGATATTTTTAGGTTTTACAAAACCAACTTTTATTTTCTAAGTATAAAATTCTAGTTTTAAAGACGTTAGGTTCGTTTTGTACTTAGTGATTTTAAATAATAATACGGAAGTAAAACTCGATATAATCTAAGTACAAAATTTTAGGGTCAAAGTGGTTAAGTTCATTTTGTACTTGGTGATATTAAACAACATTTTAAAAGTAAAACTCGATTTTATTTAGTCATATACTTAACTAATCTTTTAGCGGTTTCCATTTTTAGCGAAGTTGTCGTAGTTCATTTTAAATAGTCCGTATGTCCACATCCAAATTTAAGCATAGGTAGTAGCACTCGACAAGGTTCATTTTAACACGTGTAACGTTTATTTTTATCGGTTTAGTTGATTCTTTTCATTAACCATATACAATCTAATATAATCCTAATTATTAATCAATTTTAGTGACTAAGTGATAAATTCATTTTGACCAAAATTGACCCATTTTAAGGGTGAAAGCCGTGTGCCTTTATTCATATTAGCTATTTATTTCTTTTGTTGTTTTTATTAATAAAACATTACTTTAACTATTTTAATTACTTAAGTGATAAAAATGGAAAGAGATAAATTCATTTTAGGTCTAAAAAGACCCCTAATGCCGTGGCCTTTATACTTTAGCAATTTATTTTCGTTTTCAAATTTTATCGGTTTTCGACTTAAAGTTTTTATATACTAATTATTTAGTATATACTAAAGTGATTTAACTAGTTTAAAATTTTCACTAACATATTATTTTATTTATGAATAGTGTTATCTACTCACTTTAAATTTCTAACTCTTATATTTTGGTGATTTAGTCTATTTAACTTATATGACTATTATTGAAATTTGTCACTAATGATTTTAAACTAAAAATAAAATAAACCTTTAATTATTTTGAATCAAACTAGTCTTTGAAATGAATAACACTTTGAATATGTGAAGAACTTTTATATTTTTCATATGAACCCTAATTAGTCCAATTCTTATATGTTTATATAATTTTCTCAAATTTTTCTTACAAGTCCATTTTAACTAAACTAATCATAATATGTTATTTAGAAAAATTAAAACTCAAAATTTGTCCATTTATTTTAAATATGCCGTGTGGGATTATATATATGTTTAACATTTTATTTTTGATTTTTATACTCCTAATTCAACAACTAATTTACCTTATATTATTTATACATTTAAAATGAGTGACAAACATATACAAATATTAACAAGCAAAAGTAAAATCATTGAACACACAAAATAACAACAATACACTTAAGAACACAATACTTTAAATACAATCAAATTTCATAACAATTTCTTATTAAGTCCTAAATATAAAATAATTATATTTTCATAACCATTTTATTCATAGTATTTTAAGCATGCAATTAACAAAAATTAAAACGAAAAATTTAGTGAAAAATAAAGGGGATGCCGTGTGATGTTAGTGTATTACACAAATGTTATTTTTCGATTTTTGTCTCCTAATTTAACATGTGAAATACTAGGTGATAAAATAAATCATACATGCATCATAAACAATAACAATAAACAATTTCGAGGCGCTTATCATATAAGTGTGCGGGAAGCACCTTGATTAGGTTAAGTTAGTTGAAATGCTCCTAGCAATTGTCGGGGTCGACGATGTGATCGAATTGGCTCAAATCGACACTTCCTCCTTGCTCCTCTTCTTTGGTAGATTAGTACATAAAAATGTAGGTAAACAAATTAGTAACTTGTTTTAAAACTAAACTAACAAAAATGAAAATTTAAAGTGTAGTAACATTTTAATGTTTAGGTGATGTTTACATTTTAGATGGTTTTGACTTATGTTCATGTTTATTTATAAGTTAAAAGGTGTAGTGATTATTAAATATAAGTAGTGTAGAATGAAGTTAAGTGTTCTAATGAATAAAAAAAAAACAAAACAAGAAATGTAAGTTTAAAGAAGACAATGAATTAAGGAGGATGAAGATATTCAAGGGTTACTCAAGGTTGAAGATGAAGAAGCTTGCAAGTCTTTGAGTATAAATTTATTTAGAGAGGAAAATAAACTAAGTGTTTGTTGTGTTTTGTGAGCAAGAAACCGTGTAGTAGTAGTAGTTTGTAGTAGTTTGTGTTTTGTTGTGGTGTTGTACGTGTGTAGTAGTAGTAGTAATATAGTTTGTAGTGTCTTGCATTATGTAGTATGTTAAGTAGTGTAATATGAATGCATAAGCTCATCAAGTTGTGTTAAAGCAAGTCATTATAGTCAAGGCTTAGGATGATGCAATGAAAATGTAGGGTGGCAAGACATTGACAAGGTAGTAAAATGAGGAAGAAAAATGGAAAGTAAATCTTGAGCCTTGCACCTAGAACATCACGGCTCAAGTGGATCAAATTGGATCGATTTTTGTTTTTCATGTTTTTCGATTTACGCGTACGCGAAAAGTCCCAAAATAAAATATATAGTCTTAGAATAATGTTTAGAAGAAAGATCGAAAATGAAAATGAAAATAAAAGTCAAAACGAAATCAAAATAAAAATTGGGTACTAGCTCCTCGTAACTTTGAAATAAAATTTTATTTGACCGAAATATATATTTTTTTAGTTGGGTGTTATCGATTTAAATCATTATATTCAAACGTCAAAAAGTTTATCAGTTTTGACTTATCGTGATTCATTATATCGAGTTTTAGTGAAAGTATCAGTTAAATCAAAAAGGAATAGTAATTTGGTAAAATTATAATATGTTTTGTTAGTTATGATCAAAATGATTTAGCCTTAACTATCCTTTGCTAGATTTAGAGATATGAGTAAGTAGATTTGAAAAGGATTAGATGATTGAATCACCTTAAGGTGACTCGGCATTTTGGGTCAACATTGACCTCGATTTGCGTGCCGGAATTTGTTGTTGAGAAATTTGTCGAGGATTCATCATTTGATTTATCGAGTTTGAATATGAAAGAAATAAGTTCAAATTCAAATTAATTCAAAATGGTTTTAGTTTAGGTGCTAGGAAAAAGTAGTGTGTTGTTTTAGGAAAATAATTGAGTGAGATTGTCTAATTATTGATTTCCTAATTATGATTAGCTTATATTAACACGGGGTGTTACATAAATCTCATACAACATGGTAAACAAAACTTAAAACATTTCAATTTATAGAACACGATATATAGACGTAAATACCAACTCAATTCATATAACATCGTAGTATGTATATAAAACATAAATCATAGCAATCAAGATATATGCATAAGTCGTAATCAATTCCATAAACACATGCATAGTCGTGAACAATCATGCAATATCTCACGTAGCACGAGGGATAGTCGACCCTTTTCAAATCACAATATCAATAAAACTCACGAGTCTAGACTATAGAGCGGCTCGTGTACTCTCATAGTAAATTACCCATATAATTTTCCTATCAAAGTGCACTAGTTACTCAAGCTCGTAGATCAGATCAAACACTAAGTAGCGGACTACCTAATATCCAACGCAATATGGATAATCTAAGATGAAACACGACCATAAGCCAACAAACCAGTAAGGATGGAAACATGCGTTAACACAAATAGCATGTTAACGCGCGACAGCGTGCCGGTCACATCAACGGACTTTAAATGCTGAAGATATCAAGGTGTAATAAGGAGGATCACCCTTATCTTTTGTATGCACACACTACCCTATTGGTACGACTATTACACTACATTTACGCATTCCCTGATGGGAATGGCTATTTTCCGTTACCTCATATGGGCCCGTGAACGAATCACTACCCAGGGCGAAAATCACGTTAAATAACGACTAGGAGAGTCATTAGATTACCACTAGCACCAAATAGCGATGATAGTGTCCCCATATGCGGCTACCTTACCAACCCTGACCCTATAGCGTTTAACATCGCAGACACCCGAGTACTAATCATACAACGTTATAATCGAGGGGTATAATCTCATGTCAGGCCGTGCCTTTGAACTCAAATCCTAGGTTGTCGAGGGAATATCGAGTATGAGGAATAACTCGCTCATTATCGGATTCAACCCAAACAACCGCAGAGAATCTAAAGGGTTCCCAAGTTAGAGTGGATAGTCAAAATGAAGTCAATAATAGGTCAATTCACAAGGGTGGCGCGACAATTATTCTAAATATGTGACGAGAGTTTACTCTAAGTATTTAACCATTAATTCATTATTTCTTCTATCATTCATAACTCAAGTGACAGTTCTTACTAATTATAACATCGTCAAACTTGTTAAATAAAAATATTATAGTTTTTCAATTAACGGAAATCACATAACACTCAACATTAATATTTTAGCATACGATTCAATTTTTATATTCTATTTTACAAATCAAACGTGAAATCTCAAATATAAACATCGTCAAACTTTGAATTAATTAAAGTCAACATACAACAGTTAAACGTTACACACGCGCTAATCACATTTATTGTATTATTTATGTATATCTTTGTATCCTCTTATTAGTACGAGGTAAGGTTGAATTATTATATATTTCACTTTTATACTTATACGTATTATTAGTTTATATTTTAGTAATTAAGAATAGTTCATTTTATTTATAAGCTCGATTTAGTTTCATTTAAATTTTAAGTAATTTAAAATAGATTAGTGATTAGTAATATAAATAATTGAATTTCATTATAACTCACATTTATTTCTTCCTTTTATTTAAATAGTAAAGTGTTTAGTGATGTAGTAGTTATAACATTTATTTTAACTTGCAAAAATATCTTGATGATACTTAGTAAAATTTAGTATGTTAAATAAAATATAATATAATGACATTTAGGAAATATTCGTTTAGGTGGTTTAATTTCTTATTACGACTTCATATTATAATTTTTCTTTACTTATTCGATTTAGGTGAAAAGATAATTTGATCGTAGAATCTTATTTAAGTTTTTATAACTTAGAATCTTTTCTACATTATTTTTATGAATCAATTGTGTCTTTTTATTATGTCTTACGTTTTATATGTTTAATTTTTATCATACGACTTACATTGATTTAGTGAGTTGTCGACTTTAAGATGAATTATTATTTTTTTAAGGTTATTGTTTAAAATTGTGAGCTTTACTTTAAGTTAATATTTTCTTATAAAATGTTATACTTACTAAGTTATTATAGGATTCGATAATCTCTTTGGCCCTTACATTTTTTTATACTTAGTAAATTCTCCACACTTTATTTTTATCCAAATTTGTATTTGTGACTTTAGTTTTTTTTAAATTTCTTTTTATACGACTTTGCCTAACTTCATTTTATTTTCAAAAATCTTGTTAGTGATACTAATTTATAACTTTATTCAATAATAACCTTACTTAGATTTATTTTAAGTTTCATGTTCTTTTATTTTCTTTTGATATTTTAACTAAATATTTATTTAGTATATTTTAAGTTCATTTTAAACTTTAGAGTTTTAGATAGAGTAATCGTCGTGTTAAATTTGATATATGACATTTTATATAACTATTTATCTTAGAAATTTTATACGGGTAACTTAATTTATATTTTTACTTTTAAGTTGATTTAATACTAATTTAAACTTAATATCCTTTTAATTTAACTCATCATTTTTAGTTGTGTTTTATTTAAACCTTTAAGTGACTATAATTATTTTTACGACTATGAATATTTTTATATTTACTTAGTTTATTTGCATATGTTATTTTAGTAATATTTTTAGTCTTATTTTATAATTGTGGTACTTATATTTAATATATTTTAGTTTACACAAAACATATAATTTTAACATGACAATATTACAAATAAATTCAACATTAATTCAACAACACATTTTTCACTCAAAACATATTATCACAAAATCAGATAAATATTATATTTCACAATTCAATTCAACATTATATTATAACTAAAATTAACACCCAATTTCATACTATAGCTAATCATACAAAGTTATCAAATTAAACTGAAACGGGAATCATACGTGTCTAATGCATAACTAGCTCACTTTTAATAACAAATTAATTAAAATAAAACCAAAATGTTAATGTTAGAGATTTTGAGGAAGAATCGAGTCACCTAAATTTGGCACACGAACTGAGGGCTCCAAATAAAATGAAGTCAAACCCGTACTTCAAACCCAACTGAACCGATTTCCAAGCATAACCATAGCGTCACGATACTGAGCCAGTCACTCAACCATCGACACGAGCAGATTACGTGAAGGGTGAGAAAGAAAAGTGAATTAGAAATGAGTGCGATTAAGTCGATAAAATAGATTAGGGAAAATGTTTAACAGAAATTGAAAAGTAGCTCACCTAAATAAATGGAGGTGAAAAGGAGGACACACGTAGTGACTACTAATGGTCACGGTGGTCAGAACAAGAAGGAAACGAAGGCCAAGTCGAGGAGTCAGCCTCGAGATGGTTCCGACAAGGGCGATTTTACGGTGGTCAGAAATGGCGCCTTCGGTGGTACTCCGGCGAGATGAATCGAGTATATAAGAGAGAGCAGAGGTCACGGTGGTGAGCTGTGACGGTGCTCAGGTGAACGCCGATGACGACCCCGGTGGAGGCGGCAAGAGCAGGAGACATGGGAAGTCGAGCTTTGAGCTCACCATTAATGGCGGCTTCGATGGTGGCTGAGCAAGGGGCGACCATGGTGGTGCTGAGCTCGACGGTGGCAAGTAAGCTAAGGGGAAATAGCAGGGGAGAACAGGGGAGAAAGGGAAGGGACTCGTGGTGGTGGTTGCAGGCGGCTCAGTGGTGGTCGGAGCTCAAGCTCGCCATTGTTGTGTTGTGTCGTGTGTTGTTATTGTTTGTTGCTGTTGTTGTGCTCTTGTTTTATTATTATTATTATTATTATTATTATTATTATTATTATTATTATTATTATTATTATTATTATTATTATTATTATTATTATTATTATCAATGTTGTTGTTGAGCTTGTTGTTGCCGTCGTTATTGTGTTGTTGTTGTTGCTTCTTGATTCTTTTTTTTTATTTTATTTATAAAGAGAGTGAGGAAGAAGATAAGAAAGGAGGAGGGAGTATATGAGGGAAAAAAAATATCTGATAAAGGAATGGAGGGGATGAAAGGGGCGACGTGGGCTTGGTTTAACCAAGGGGTTCAATTTACGATTTGCTCTGTTTCATTCGCTCTTATTTATAAACTTTAATATTTTACAAAATATATTATGTTGAAAATTATTAAGAAATAATTTTATTTTTATTATTCATATCATAAAACTTATATTTTAAAAATAAAGGGTGTGTAAAAACATTAGTTACAATTTAAATTACGGTCTCTTAACTTTCAAACGGTCTGATTATTTGAAAGTTATTTCTTTAAAAACTAAATTTTATGAAAGTAATGATTTTTAAAATATAGTGCACGTTTATAAAATTTAATAATGGTAACAAAAGTATCGTTTTTGTTCGACAAGTATTTTAAAACTAAAAATTTAGTATAGGCTAATATAAAATCAAGAAAGTTTAATTAGAAATGTATTGGAGGAAGTTTATTTAATCGAAATTTTTCAGCCGCGTTTTTAAGTAATTGAATAAAAGTTAAATTATATAAATTTTAATTTAATAATTTAGTTAAAATAATTAATTAGTGTTAATAAAAACACGGGGTGTTACAAGAATTGTGGTATAATATCACAATGGACTCCTCTGGGCACACCACAATTAAATGGTGTTGCAGAAAGGAGAAACCAAACTTTGCTAGACATGGTTCGGTCTATGATGAGTCAAAGTGAGCTTCCTGGATCATTTTGGGGCTTTGCATCGTTATCTGCTGTTTTCTCACTAAATCGAAGTCCGACTAAAGCGGCCAATAAGACTCCATATGAGATATGGACGGGAACGGTTCCCTATTTGTCATTCATGAGAATCTGGGGTTGCGAAGCATTCGTCAAGAATAAAACTGACGATAAACTCGCTCCAAGGTCTGACAAATGTCTATTTGTAGGTTATCCTAAGGAAACCTGTGGTTATTACTTCTACAACCCTCACGAGAACAAAGTGTTTGTGGCTCGTGATGCTGTTTTCTAGAAAATGAATTTATTTCTAAAGAACAGAGTGGGAGAAAATTTGAACTTGATGAAGTTCAAGAGCCACAAACCGAGACAGAAGATGAGGAAACTGTTCCCTCGTCTTCTGACACGGTTATAATCCCTAGGAGATCAGGAAGAATTAGTCATCAACCTGACCGTGATGAGGCTAAAGTCGTGGTCACCTATCAAAATAAACCTAAAAGCAACTAACTAGGTAGCTAGCGGCAGTAGGGTCGAGATCCACAGAGAGAAGGAGTAGTTAAGGGATGCTTAGCTAAACTTAGGTCAGTCTCAAAGTAACAAAGTCGGTGTTTTTAAGAGCTAAACTAAAAACAATGAGTAAAAAGGTATGAAAAGTGTATAAGAGAAGGAGATTAGGGCATTGGGGTCATGTGACATCGATTCAGGAATCAACTCAAAAGGGATAATCAATCAATTGAAATCATGCAAGCGATTAGGTTTAGGAAAACGCTCTCTCGAGTCAATTTTAACCTTAAGCAAATTTAGCGGGCTCTCGCTACGTACTAAATTCAACTTATCAATTACGCGTGAGTCTAGTTTCAATTAGGCTTTCGATCTTAAACTGAAACAACCAAAATTCAATTCAATAAAGGCGTCCCTAAATTCAATTGATAATAAAACGTGCAGGAAGAATTCGACTAGCCCAAATTCAATCAATGAAAGCAATTATAACATGTTCCTGAATCAATTCACAATTACCCTAAACCCTAGTTGAGAATTAGCTAGACATAAAAAGGGGAAGAACAAAGCAATTGGAAATGATAAACATGATGAGATAAAACAAAAGTAATGAAATTAAACCTGGAGTAATTCAAGAATTATAATGTAAAGATCGAGTCTTGCAACGTAAATCCAATCTAAACTTAAGAGTTTTTGAGAGTTTGAAAGGAGAGAAAACTACTTCTAATTCTCAGCAGTAAAATATAATGAAAAGCATAACTAGCAAACCCTAACTCGAGCCTATTTATAGGCCTTTGAAAAATCCGGAGAAAAGAGCAAGTGAACCGCTCGGTTCGGGGCTGAACCGATCGGTTCAGGGGTGGGAACCGATCGGTTCTCGTAAAACCGTCTTGGTTCTACGGTTCTCGTAAATTGGCAAGAACTTTGGCTCATAAAACCGTGCGGTTCTAGGGGTAAACCGATCGGTTTGCATAGAACCGCATGCGGTTCTAAGGACTTCCAAAGAATTCCAAAGAACTTTTGTTCTTGTTTCACGTATCCAGAACCTATAGGTTTGCTCTGAACCTACAGGTTTGACGTCCCAAATCGTCGTATGGCCTCCGAATCAACTCTCGAGCTTCATCTTGACGTCACGATACTCGTAAATGCTCCAATAACCTCAGGTTTTAGCTCAGATCGCCAAAACCAAAGAAAATACACACAAGGGACGACAGTATCGCAATATAAAGCAAATAGCTCCTAAAACAATAATGAAATCGAGCGAATGCGAGCTAAATGCAACTATAACGGGGGCATAAAAGCTATATAAAAGGCATACATCAAACTCCCCCAAACCAAACCTTTGCTTGTCCTCAAGCAAAAAGCGTCGGAGAAAATCAAAGCATCCAGATTTATCACGTTGGCATCTCAAAGCTGACGACCTATGCACATAAACTTGCAAACCATAGTCTATTTCACCAAAAATAGAGCACAAGTCTCAACCATTCACACCAACATCATACTACTAGCTCCTCACGCTTTCGCAAAAATTAAACTTACGATAATTGAATTCAAGCAAGGCCAACCGCGCATACCGCTTCCCTTTATACCCTTCTTTCCACATCATTTCATTTTTCCTTTTCTTTTCTTTTTCTTTCTCTTTTTTTTTTCTTTCAAATGTGGAGCATCCCTCGTATGTTATACCGTTTAGCTTGACGTTCACTCGGTAAAAATCGAGCTCGGGTACACATATTTCCTTAAGGGTTACATCATTGCTCATACTCTCGGTCACAACCAAATTCATGGCCATTGTGGTTACTCAAATCAATGAGTCCCCTCCGAGAGCATCGAAGCATTGCTCCAACATAAATAAATCATTCCATATCATACCACATTCCAACTTTCCACACATACCACAAACCATTGCCTCGCAAGAATACCAATATCGAAAGTAAAAGAACGAAAAGCGATAAGAATTAAGCAAATACAAGTGGGCTAGAGTTTGAGGCTCGCAATCTAGTAAAAGGAAACAAACATATAGTGCAAGCTACGACGATAGATTTTCAACTCGGAGATGCCAAAGATCAAAATAAGGACACTAATCAATCTCCGAACTAAACAAGTCAAACCAAAATAAGGTTGGAATTTTCAAAAAAATTTAATTTTTATGGGTTTTTTTTTAAAATAAAGCTTTTCTAAAATAAAGCACACAAACAAGAAAAATGCAAATGACAAGCGCGAAAGAGCTTTCCTCCCCCAAACCAGAATCACACATTGTCCTCAATGTGGATAACAACACAACCATAAGCAAAGACGGGGGAAGGAAAATAAAAGCGAGGAAACGAGGGAAAAGGGGTAAAGAAAGCTCACATTATCAAGTCGGAGCTCCCCCAAACCGAAGCGAAGCATGGAGTGCGGCTATTGATCCACGAATATGCATCCAATTCAGTCCAGCTATGAAGTACTTCGGAGCAGCACGCGAGAGAAGGTGAGGCCGAATCAGCAGTGGCCGGCCAAGGCATTTCTGTGAGGCCTGTTCTCAACAATACTAAGGACGAAGAGTCCTGAAGTACCTGCGTGCTATATCAATAATAAAACCCTCGTCCTCACGCGCTCAAAAGCAAACTAATAATGTCAAAGTCAAAAACAAACCAAACCAAAGCAAAGTAAAGTACAACAAATTACAAAATGTCAACGGGTTGCCTCCCGGAAAGCGCAGGTTTATAATGGTCCCGCACGACCGTCGTCAAAGCTCAAAAATCATGTACAATTAGGCCAAAGACGTTGGCCACTCGCAACACTCTCACTTGGCAAAATAGCATCCGTTCGCCACATAACTCGATCGTCTCGAGGAAAAGCAGCATAATCCATCACGCACGGTAAGCCATCGCGAATAGGCTCTCCAAAACAACTGCGGGCACCGGGCACCGCAGACCATGGGTCTCCACCTCCATCGCTAGGATCGTAGACATCCGCTTTCGTAAGCTTTCGTTCCCCCTAACCAGGATCGTAGCCAACCTGCGTAGGACCTGCACAAGTCACAGCAGAAGAAACAACCTCCAAAGTGTCTCCAGTAGAGTGAGACGGAGGGGCAAGGTCAATCGCAAAGAATGCACTCAGTCGCATAGGGAGCGAGGGATACTAGACTTCGTATACGTAAGCTACTCACCTCCCACCGAGAACGTCAGCGTTTTATTCCCCACATCGACATACTCTGCAGATGCGAGAAAGGTCTCCCTAGAATGATCGGGATGTGGGGGTCCTCGGGAATGTCTAGGACCACAAAGCCTACGGGTATATAAAACTTCCCTATCTTGACCGGGACGTCCTCTAGGATACCTAAAGGTATCTTGACACTACGGTCGGCCATCTGTAAAGTCATGGAGGTAACTCCTAGCTTAGTCATATTATGTTTTTGACAGATGGAGTAAGGAATGACGCTGACACTAGCCCCAAGGTCACACAAGGCGTTCTGCACGACGTATTTCCCTATAGAACAAGGGATGGAAAAGGTCCCGGGGTCACTCAACATAGGAGGCGAACTACCCTGCAAAAAGGCACTACCCTCCCCCAAGAAAGCAATGGTCTCAACCCCGTCTATGGTCCGCTTCCTAGATATAACCTCTTTTAGAAACTTAGCATATGCAGGAACTTGCTTAACCAAATCAATAAAAGGAAGATTTACCTGCAAGGATTTGAGAATCTCAAAGAACTTACTAAGCTGAGGGTCCACGTTAGCCGGACGTACACGACCCGGAAAAGGAAGCTTTATTTGAATCGCCGGCGGCTTATCTTTAACAGCAACATCACACGGCTTAACCGTGTTGTCGGCCCCACTCTTCTCCTCTTCCTCCGGATGCTTTGGGGCACCATAAACTGTACCACTACGCAAAGTAATAGCACATGCAGTATCAGGGGGAGGGTTAGGAGGATTACCTTGAGGTGGTAGAGTACCCTGCTGACGTGACGCTTGTGAAGCGGCAAGCTGAGCCACTTGATTATCTAGCATCTTGATTGCTGCGTCCTTAGCCTGATCACTCTTCTGCATATGTTGCATCATCGTCTCCTGCGACTTCTGCATACTCAACATCATTTGTTGCATTTGCAACATCATAGCCTTGGTTTCAGCCGAAGGATCAGGTCCCGGGGTAGGTTGAGGTGGAGTGTAGGTGGGTTTTTGGTAGTTGGGTGGAGGTGGTTGGTAATTTTTGTGAGGAGGGATGTATGGGGTATTTTGTGGAGGTGGGGGAGTCGGGTTTAGCACGTTTTGGTTACGATAGGAGAGAAGCGATCGATCATAACCTGGTTGATTTTGGTAGGGCAAGTTCTGTGAGTAGGATTGGTAAGCATGAACTTGCTCGTGGGGCGCAGCATACCCCGCGGAATAAACCAAATCGTGCCCTGCAATAGCATTCACGTGGGCACTAGAAGTAACACCCCTATGCAGCATATCAATCGTCGTGGTTAGCGCGGCAACCTGACTAGTGAGCGCGCTAATGCTCTCCTTATCACGGTCTTGGTGAGCCGACCGTGAATTACCTCTTGGCTTCCCAAATTGAGATGAATGCATGGCCATCTCCTCGATCAAACCCCAAGCCTTGTCATCGTCGACATTATTAGCAAAACGTCCCTCTACAGCTGAGTCAAGTATAGCCCGGCTCTCGGCATACAACCCGTTGTAGAATGTCATGATCACCAACCAATCGTTGAACCCGTGGTGAGGACAATCCCGGATGAGCTTCTTGTACCGCTCCCAAGCTTCAGCAAGTGACTCGTCAAATGTTTGTTTGAAGCCTTGAATTTGACTTCTCATTTGATTAGTACGCTCGGGAGGGTAAAACTTGGAGTAAAAAGCAAGAGCCAACCCGCTCCAATCAGTGATACCTGCGGCCTCCTTGTCGAGGTCCGTGATCCATTCACGGGCTCGATCCTTCAATGAAAAAGGGAATAGCATTTCCCTTAACTGGTTCTGAGTAATCCCGGCCTGCTTGATCGTCGAACAGTAGTCGGTGAACACTTGCATATGCCGACCAGGATCCTCGGTGGGATAACCACCAAACTGATTCCGCTCCACCAAATTGAGAAAGGCGGGGCGAATCTCGAAGTTGCCCTGCAGAGTAGCGGGCATAGTTTAGGCATGGATTCCGGCTTAGGAACCGAGTGACTATATAGTTTAGGCATAGTCACTAGCGGTGAAGTAGAAGTTGGAGTAGCGGGCGGTGTGTCCTCTTCGTAGGACGGTTGCGTTGCACTAGACTCCGCGTGCGACGCTTCCTCAAAATCAAGATTGACTATTTGTATTGCTTCCTTACGTAGGCGATGTAATGCTCGTTCAGGTTCGGGCTCAAATGGAACTAGAGTCCGAGATGACCTGCACATAAACACAACTACACGAAACAATGAGAAACGGTCTCAAGGAACTAGGTTCCTTGAGACAAGAGAGAAAAACCTAAACTAAGCAAAACAAATACTATAACTAGCTAACCGTCTCCCCGGCAACGGCGCCAAAATTGATGAGGCTAAAGTCGTGGTCACCTATCAAAATAAACCTAAAAGCAACTAACTAGGTAGCTAGCGGCAGTAGGGTCGAGATCCACAGAGAGAAGGAGTAGTTAAGGGATGCTTAGCTAAACTTAGGTCAGTCTCAAAGTAACAAAGTCGGTGTTTTTAAGAGCTAAACTAAAAACAATGAGTAAAAAGGTATGAAAAGTGTATAAGAGAAGGAGATTAGGGCATCGGGGTCATGTGACATCGATTCAGGAATCAACTCAAAAGGGATAATCAATCAATTGAAATCATGCAAGCGATTAGGTTTAGGAAAACGCTCTCTCGAGTCAATTTTAACCTTAAGCAAATTTAGCGGGCTCTCGCTACGTACTAAATTCAACTTATCAATTACGCGTGAGTCTAGTTTCAATTAGGCTTTCGATCTTAAACTGAAACAACCAAAATTCAATTAAATAAAGGCGTCCCTAAATTCAATTGATAATAAAACGCGCAGGAAAAAATCGACTAGCACAAATTCAATCAATGAAAGCAATTATAACATGTTCCTGAATCAATTCACAATTACCCTAAACCCTAGTTGAGAATTAGCTAGACATAAAAAGGGGAAGAACAAAGCAATTAGAAATGATAAACATGATGAGATAAAACAAAAGTAATGAAATTAAACCTGGAGTAATTCAAGAATTATAATGTAAAGATCGAGTCTTGCAAAGTAAATCCAATCTAAACTTAAGAGTTTTTGAGAGTTTGAAAGGAGAGAAAACTACTTCTAATTCTCAGCAGTAAAATATAATGAAAAGCATAACTAGCAAACCCTAACTCGAGCCTATTTATAGGCCTTTGAAAAATCGGGAGAAAAGAGCAAGTGAACCGCTCGGTTCGGGGCTGAACCGATCGGTTCAGGGGTGGGAACCGATCGGTTCTCGTAAAACCGTGCGGTTCTACGGTTCTCAGAAATTGGCAGCAACTTTGGCTCATAAAACCGTGCGGTTCTAGGGGGTAAACCGATCGGTTTGCATAGAACCGTGCGGTTCTAAGGACTTCCAGCAATTCCAGCAACTTTTGTTCTTGTTTCACGTATCCAGAACCTATAGGTTTGCTCTGAACCTACAGGTTTGACGTCCCAAATCGTCGTATGGCCTCCGAATCAACTCTCGAGCTTCATCTTGACGTCACGATACTCGTAAATGCTCCAATAACCTCAGGTTTTAGCTCAGGACCGCCAAAACCTGCAAAATACACACAAGGGACGACAGTATCGCAATATAAAGCAAATAGCTCCTAAAACAATAATGAAATCGAGCGAATGCGAGCTAAATGCAACTATAACGGGGGCATAAAAGCTATATAAAAGGCATACATCAGACCACTACCTCGGTAACATCGAGGAGGAGGGTGATTTGTTGTTATTCGAAAGCAACGAACCCTCAACCTACAAGGCGGCTATAAGTAGCCCCAACTCCGAACAATGGCTTGAGGCCATGAAATCCGAAATGGATTCTATGTACGAGAACCAAGTTTGGGACTTGGTAGATTTACCTGAAGGAGTAAAACCCCTTCAGTGTAAATGGATATTCAAAATCAAACTCGGCATAGATAAACATATAGATGTTTACAAAGCTAGATTGGTGGCAAAGGGCTTTTCACAAGTCCAAGGTATTCATTATGATGAAACCTTTGCACCAGTTGCTATGCTTCGATCCATAAGGATAATCTTAGCGGTTGCCGCATTTCATGACTATGAAATATGGCAAATGAATGTAAAAACCGCCTTCTTGAATGGGATTCTAGAAGAGGAAGTGTTTATGACACAACCTGAAGGTTTTATAGATACATCCAACCCTAAGAAAGTATGCAAGCTTAAAAGATCCATTTATGGTCTTAAGCAAGCATCGAGGAGTTGGAATCACAGATTCGATCATGTTATCAAACAACATGGATTCGCTCGAAGTACCGAGGAACCTTGTTTGTACATGAAGTTTAGTGGGAGAAAGGTAACTTTCCTTGTTTTGTATGTGGATGACATACTATTGATTGGAAATGATATTCCAAGCCTGAATTCGGTAAAGATGGAATTGGAAAACCATTTCCAAATGAAGGACTTGGGAGAGGCACAACGCATCTTGGGTATCCGGATCTATAGAGATAGATCCAAAAGGATACTAGCATTAAGTCAAGAAACTTATATCGATAAGATTCTTGATAGGTTCAATATGAAAGACTCCAAGAGAGGCTTTCTTCCGATGAGTGTAGGAATAACATTGAAGAAATCTCAATGTCCTACGACTCCTGCGGAAATTGAACGCATGAAATTGATCCCTTATGCTTCCGCTGTAGGATCAATCATGTATGCTATGATGTGCACTCGTCCCGATGTCGCTTTCGCTTTGAGCATGACGAGCCGGTATCAAGCTAATCCCGGTGAGAGTCACTGGATAGCTGTAAAGAACATCCTTAAGTACTTGAGAAGAACTAAGGATTCGTTTCTTGTGTTTGGAGGAGAACTTGAGCTACGTGTAAAGGGTTACACGGATGCAAGTTTCCAAACCGATGGGGATGATCTGAAATCCCAATCCGGTTATGTCTTTATGTTGAATGGAGGAGCTGTTTGTTGGAAGAGCTTCAAACAGAGTGTCACTGCGGATTCTACAACGGAAGCTGAGTATTTGGCAGCATCTGAAGCTGCTAAAGAAGCTGTGTGGATTCGGCAATTCTTGGATGGACTAAGAGTAGTCCCTAGTGCCGTGGATCCTGTCACTGTTTATTGTGATAACAGTGGGGCTATTTTCCAAGCGAAGGAGCCCAAGTCTAGCAACAAGTCTAGACACGTCTTGAGGAAATACCACGTTATTAGAGATAATGTGGAAAGGAAGGAAATAGATATTTGTAAGGTTGGGATAGACGATAATATCGCTGATCCTTTAACCAAGCCTCTTTCGAGGGCTAAGCATGATGCGCACACCGCCTCCTTGGGGTTGCGTCGTATGCCAGATTTCCTTTAGTTTCGTAATATGTAATAGAACGATGTATCGTATTACATATATGAAAATAACATTCATTGTTTTTATCTTAAGTCATTATGAATGCATACTTTGTTTATCCGAATATTTGTGCGACAACTTTGAACATATTCAAGTGAACGGAATAAACTAAGTATTTGGTCCCTGGTCTCTTATACGAGGTGACGTCTCGGAGAGACTAGATTGCAAGTCGATCGACGGTGGGTTCAACACCATAGGGTCATATGTGATGACTGATCGTTTGCATAGACAGACTGTGAAAACACTCTGTCGGGCAGTGACGCTTATAGAATTCCTTTTCAATGAGATTGAAACCTGGTCGTGGTGGGAATTTCTATAGTATTCCTTTGAGTCAATTCTTTGACTGGAAACTGATTGTCTGAGTCGGTGCAGTTTCCGAGTGACTTTCATTTTTGTCCTAAGCCATGCCGTGAAAGGGGGTTATAAGGGCATCTTTGGGGTCATGGTGATCTGCATTATACAGTACAATCGAGTGGAAGGGAAATGTCCACCCTTGTCGGGGTAAAACATCTTTGGGCCACTCGAGGAGTAGTCGCTGAAAATGCGTGGCCACGCTCGGTAAGAATCTACGGTAGATTCCCCGGTCAGACAGCTACTCTCCTTATCGAGGAAACCACTCACGATATATATCTCAGGATGCAAGTACGACCTGTAAGACACCTTGCATCGAGTGGGAGATGTGAAATGGACATGAGAATTGGTAATGCACAACTTGTCTCGGACAAGTGGGAGATTGTTGGAGTATGTGTCCTCCACAATAGTGCGATTACTTAATAAATCTCAATTAAGGAATACATGGGGATAATCCTGTATTATTGTCAATTGATTAACGTAAATCAATAACGGTTGGCTGACTAGAGTTTGACGTTATTGTCGTGAGAACGGCGGTAATCAATTGATCCCTTTAAGTCACACCTAAAGGAACGTACTCCAAATATTTAAGCTAATTAATTGTATGAGATACGATTATATTAGTGACTTAATAAATCGACTAATGGTTAGTCAGTGTATTAATTTAGAGAGAAATCGAGTTGTGAACTCGAATGATTTAATTTTATATCGATAAAATTATTAGAGGAGATGGGAATTAGTAATTAAGCGTTAATTCACTAATTATGTATATTTTACTAATGAGATTAGTAAAAGTACAATTTTAATATATGTGTAACTATACATGTATATTAAGGAAGAGTTGAATTAATTTATACTTTATCATATTAGATGATTTAAGTGATAAATTACAAGTATTTGTGGGACAAATATTGAGAAAACAAATCAGACCCCTAAGGACCATTTACACGTCCAAATGAGAGAAAGGGAAGCTTCCATTTGTCTTATTTGTTTTGTACTCTTGCTTTTGGAAATGCATGGCAAAACATAATCATGACTTTGCATGCTATTTTTCTACCCAAGACAAGAAACTCTTCCTCTCCTCTCTTGACCAAAGGGGCCGGCCTAATGGTGTGCTTGACACACTATCTTGGCTCCTCTTTTCTTGTTAAATACAAGTGTTAGATAAGAAAAATTCATTCATGCATTTTTCTCCATCTCTCTCTCCATTCTCTCTAAAACCTTATACTAATATTATTCCACATATTACTAAGAGTTAGTAATAACAATAATATCACATATTATCAAATATTCACCTGTGATTTCTAGATCAAAATCACTTGTGAATTTGAAGTGTGTTCTTGGATGTATCTCAAAGGAGGTTTCCTACTTTGGAAACTTGGGTTTTGGAGGATCTTCCTAAGCTTATACTCAAGAAACAAAACTAGAAAGGAGTTCTAGTTTTGTGCCCTATTTCCCTTTAAAGAAAGGTATAAATTTCTAATCTTGTAAACAAAGTGAATTTGTACTACATAGATCTTGCTAAATCAAATTAGAGTAATTTGATTTACACTAATATTTGATTAGTGAATGGGATCTGATCCCTACAAAATACACCGGTCACGCTTATCAAGGGAGCTCCTCTAAATCCTCCCGAGCAGCCAAGAGCGAAGAGAATCGTACCGTCGGTAACCTCGACGATGATACCCTCGACGCCTTTGCAACTACCTTCTCGCCACCTCCTAAGGCCAAGAGAAACTTCGACCCTCTCTTTATGTCTTACTCCAAGGCATTTCAAACGTTGGTCGAGAAGAACTACCTACAACCAATTGGGCCTACTAGCGAGCCGCCTGAAGACAAGAAGCCTAAATCTTGGAACCCCAATGCCTTCTGTGCATACCACCGAGGCAAGGGGCATGACACCGAGAATTGCTTTAGGCTCAAGAACGCTATCCAAGATCTCATTGATCAAGGAAAGCTTAGCAAACCATCTCAACCCACCAAGCCTTCAAACAACGAAAACCCGCTTGGTAATCATGCAATCTTCGTAGGGTCAATCCCTATACTAGACTGCTCCTACCTCATCACGCCCTCTGATGACCAAATCAATGCGGTTTGGTCTAGTGATAATGAAGACGACGAATATTGGCTACCCGCCGATGAGGTGATAAGCCACATCAATCAACTTGCAAAAGACATCAATCACCTAAAAGCTTTGCATCGGACCGAAGTTGAACGTCTGGAACGACGCATCAAGAAAGAACTAACCAACCCAGCCTCTCTTGATGCCCTCGAAGCTCTTCATCAAAAGGATAACGAAGGCTTCGTCAAACATCTCGTCCGATGGAGGAAACTACTTGCCCGAGTGCCGACCCACCCACACGAGGACGAGCTCATACATACTTTCCTTTTCAGTTTACGACCCGCCTGGCGATATTAGTTCCACATCTGCGATGTTCGAAATTTTGAACATCTCGTCGAAATTGACACCCACATCGAGAAGGATCTCACGTCTAGCTACGAGGATCCCGCTTATCGAAAACACGCCCACAGGATCAAAGGCCGAAACAGACTCAACTCGAACGGCTCTACAAGGAATTTTGACAAACTCTACATGCCTTACGCCGTAGCATTACAAAAATCGATCGAAAAGGACCACCTTCAACCGGTCGGACCTATCAATGAACCGCCCATGAGAAAGAAATCAAAATCATGGGACCCCAATGCTTTCTGTGCATACCATCGGGGCATAGGGCATAGCACTGAAAGTTGTCTCAAGCTCAAACATGTCATCCAAGATCTCATCGATCAAGGAAGGATCAAGAAACCTAAGCTGAGAAATACACTATCCAACAAAGATAACCCCAGCAACGACACAATCTACCTCACTACCATGTCACCAATCTCAAAGACAGGGAGGAAGGCGATTCCAACTAAAGCAACTCAAGCACCTCAAGCAGCTCCAGCGGCACAGAAGACGACGAAGAAGAAGAAGAGATTCTTTTAGCTTCTAACGCTCTTAGTGTCGGGTCATCTGTCGACCCATCTATCCTAGATTCTAGCTTTAGTTTAGATTTCCTTTTTACGGAGGCTAGCTCCAAGCGATTTTCTGAACTATCGAATAATTCTCTTCAAAATAATGAAATGAATAAATTTGCTTACGTCTTGTCTCAAGCTAAAACAAACAACAAAATACAAACAACCAAAAATCAACAAACAACAAACAAAACGCAAAATACAAAAGACACTATGTAACACCCCGTGTTATTTTAACACAATTTGACAAAAGAATTTAATTCCTTAAATTAAATTCATCCTTTTTCCTTAAAATAAAAATACGTCTGAAATTTTTTCGCCAAATAATACTAAAATTCCTTAAGTCCAAAATTAAAAATTTTGAAAAATAAAATTTGTTCTATTATCTTTAGAATTGAAAAAGAAACACATTTCAAAATTTTATAAAAATCAACACAAAATTTATATCGCCTTTCAAATTTCAAAAATGTTAAGTTATGTTTACTATTCACAAAAATAAATGTAAAACCTTTTATTCATAAAATTCAATTTCAAACATTTTTCGTTTTCAAAATAAAAATGGTTAAAAAGTAATCATTTTGATTTTTATTACTAAATCATATTATATTAAATATCTAATTACTATTTCATTTCTATTAAACTAGTTCTTTCTAAATTGTCGATATTTGAAATCACACCTAATTTAAATTGATTAACTTTTTGACGTTTGATTATAAATCTTTAAATCTATAACATTCAACGAAAAAAAAATAAGTATTTCGACCTAGGAAACTTTTATTCAAAATTTCGAGGATTAAGATCCGATTTTTGTTTTTATTACTTTTCGAAAATTATTTTTATTTTTATTTCCGATTTTAATTCAAAATACTATTTTAAGATCATATGTTTTATTTCGAAACCTTTAGCGATCGCGCAAATCGAAAATTTCGAGAAATGAAAAATCGAGCCCGAAAATTTGACTTTTGACTTTTGGTCATCAAAGTCAAATTTTATCTTCTTCCATTTTCTTACACATTTACTTACACCATTATACTTATCATCATCACTTTTATTTTATTTTGTATTTAAATTTAAAGTTTATACTTTTAATAAAAATACTTATACAAAAACAATACTACTACTTTAATATTATCATTTTCATTTCCGTCACTTTTAAAATTTTTCTAAAGTAGTAAATAAAATATTTTAGTCTTAAATTTGTAAAATGAATACTTTTCAGAAAATCGTCAAAACAGCACATTTTAACTTTTACCGTTTTTCTTACCCGAATTATTTTGTAACGCGTTTTTCGAAAACGGGATATTTTAAAATATCGTGGGGACAAACTATTCACCAAATAGTAATGTGGACTTAGTAAACTAAATTGATTCCTTATGTTCCCTAATTGTTTTTAATTAAACATTATTTTGATAAAACCTAAACTATCCTCTATATTAATTAACCTAAATGCATATTACTTCCTCATTATTTTTCGAAGTGTAAAACACTCCTCTTTTTCTCCCCAAAATGTCGAGCCATCTCCCTCTCTTTTCTCTCTTTTATTTTTTCCATTTTTCTTCCTAAAACCTCTAAAATAAAACCTTAATAATATTTCTAATAAATCCTAAGTATTCTAAGTTCCTTAGTGGGTATTTGAAGCTAACATTCATGGATTATTTGGGTGGAAAACTTGGGTATTATGGGTGTAGAAAAATCCGATCTAAAATTTATTTTAGATCCCCGACGATTAACATTCTAAATAAGGTGACTAACTATATCTCATATTAGCCTCTTTGTAAATTAATTTGATTTTTATTATAAGTTTTATGAGTATGATTCTTATGTTAAAATATGTTAAACATCAATGATTTGTGTTTGTATGTTATGTGTAGTATAATAAAATGATAATAAATAAGTAATATTGATAATAGTTAAGTTGTAGTATTATGTTCATATGTTTAGTTAATTTATTTTTGAGCATTTTTAATTTATGTTCATATGATTTTTATGTTTAGTTATGTTTTAATTAAGTAGTAGTCATATATAAAAATTATGTGAAATATTAACAATGAGTTTAAAGTGATTAAAATCGAAAATGAATATTTATACACACATATAACATCACACGGCATTTCCCATTTTTTTTTTTATATATTTTCACTTTTAATTTTTGTAAATAATATGTTAGAATAAGTTAGTTAAAAAGGATGCTACCATGCAAAAATAATTAAATTAGGAAAATAAATTATAAGTTGTTAAAATCAAAATTAGTGTTCTTGAGCTTTATTATGATCTTCATAAGTGTTCTTGAATTCTTCATGTTGATGTTCATCATTATTGTTCATTTTGATTATGTTTTATATTATGTTTGTTTATAATTTGTGTTTATGTTTAGTTATTGTTTTATATATTGCTTAGTATTATACTATAAATCAACTAGAACATTATAAATCATTTAGATTAAAAAGTTAGAAAATTAAAGTGTTGAAAAACACTATTCATAAATATAAATGAAATGTTTAGTAAATTTCATTTTAGTTTAAATCGTTTTAGTATAATTAGAATAATTAAAATTATAAAGACTTTAAGCTAAAAACCGTTAAAATTGAAAAATGAAAATTTGGAACATCACCTACTTAGCCACGGCATTCTTGATGTTTTTAGGGTTAAATTTGTTTTTATCACTTTTTAGTTTATTGTTAATATAATTTAATTATTAGTTAATAAGTTAGATTTAAGAAATTAAAAGAAATAAATCAATTTTGACATATATATTAAGTCACACGACATCATCACTTAAAATTGACTAAATTTGACCAAAATGAAAATATCACTAAGTCACTAAAGTTTAATAGTTATTAGAATTGAAATATTGTATAAATCGATTTAGTTATAAATGAAATATTATAAACCGATAAAAATATGTAACCGTTATAAAAATGAACTAAATCGTGTGCCACCGCCTTTGCATATTGGACTGTTGAACTGGGACATACAGACTAAAATGAATCATCCACGTTACTATTATTTTAAAAATGAAAATCGCTAAATTTAGTTAATAGACGACTAAAATAACTAAGTCTCATTTTAAAATGAATATCATTATCACTTTTTACAAAACGAACTTAACGTTTTTAAAACTAGATTTTTAAACTTAGTAACTAAGTTACAATTTTTAGATATTTTAGATATTTTTAGATATTTTAAATATTTTAGATATTTTTCAGATATTTTAGATATTTTTAGATATTTTTAGATATTTTTAAATATCTAGATATTTTCAAAAAATCTTGAATAGTGAATAGTGAGAAATGAATAATTGGAAATTTTACTAAGTGTAGGAAATTTTAAAATGAATAAGTAAATGACTTAAAGTGTTTTGAAAAACACTTAAATAATAATTGGACATATTAATAAACGTATTATTAAAGAAACTTAAAAATGTTAATAATTAACAACACTTCAAATAATAAACGAACGTGTTATGTGATCATATGAAACCGAAACTTATATATTTAAACGTTTGACGATGAGACTAGGAGAGTCTAGTAACATGTGATATGTAAATATCAAATAAATAATGAATATTGAGTAAGTTAAATAAAAGGTCAAGCTTGGGCCTCAGATAAGGGAACGTCAATCGTGAGTGAAGTGGGGTTAAGATAGTCTTGTAGCGGACGCCACTATCGTAGGTCACTGAGCTTTGGCCATACCGGTTAGTGTGGTTCAGCCGGTAGCATTATGTGCTTATGCGCTCTACCCATGCCATTACGCCTTAAGTCGTATAGCCTGTTCCGTACAAGATAATGAATATGCCAAGGCTTTTGTCTCAGGCTTTAGGAAATAGTCGTTTTATCTAGAGTTAAGGTGCTCTATGAATAGCATAGCCTACTCTTAACGTGGATACTAGTGTACATGTACTAGACTAGGGTTTTATTCCCCTATTTCGCTAAAGTTACCAGGGCCACCGTGACATTATGTGCTTATGCGCTTTGCGGTTCTGTCTCCTTGCCGAGTTTCGTCTTTATTAGGACGCGACACTAGCATTCGTTCTTACCACATGTACAGATCACTTGACGAGATTGTATCTGAAGTTCGAATCATTTCGAACACTAGAGGATGAGATGCAAGTATTATAGTATTCGGCGTGGTTTACGAGTCGAGTAAGCCTCTGCACTATGGAAGTGAGATGCAATCGATCAGAGTACAAAGGCCTACTCAGTGGTCAAGCTCGTAAGCAGTATGTGTTGTTTGTTGTTTGAATTAAATGAGAATGAGTGTGTACCATCTTCGAAAATTAAAGACCACAACTTTCTGAATTGAATCGAGTCTGCATGAGGAGAATGATAAGATATGTATGTTTGATTGCGATCCGATATCGCCTTGTAATGCCATTGAATTATTGTGATACTGTTGCTATGCTATTATGTGTTATTTGCCTTCATAACTGAATATCATGCTTATATGATTTATCGCTTTAAACCGCATGCTTATTATGACTTATATGTCTTTATATGCTATATGTAATAAGCATGTTTATATTTTTATCATAAGGTTATGTTTATAAAGCGATAATATTAAACCAAAATAATTGAAATCGAGGGTAAGTATGAGCATAGCTAGTCATCGTCAGCCAATGGCATCCCCTATCAGTTTATTGTGCAGGATGATCGTGGACCGAGAGCTGGTTTTTGGACGGGGCCACGAGACGTTTTTATGCTTACTTTTGGATGTTTTACGAGAGATTGTAATATATAACCTATACTCTTTTTATTTCCGTACTTAGAGTTGATTATTCAACTCTTGAACGATGTTTGTAACATTTGGGTTCTTATGTATAATTGAAGACGCTGGTTTAAGACTTAATTAATTTCCGCCTTAGTAATTAAAGTCGACTAAAAACCAGGTTGTTACAGTTGGTATCAGAGCTGTCTTGCGACCGTGAGTAACTTAATAGTTATTTCATCTAGCGAGAGACACCTGGGCCGGACATTCATATCGTATGTCAGGCTGACTTATAGGATCAAATAATAAATTAGAAATCTTAGCTCGCTAAAATAATAACTTAGATCGCTTTAAAGTGTGAGGATGGGTAGAAACCTTAAGGACCGACCATAGGCTAAGGATTTTTGTTTAACGAACTACTTCCCTCAAAATAAAATACACTAACTATCGTATGCTTGCTACTTGCTGATGTGACTAACTAAAACTGACAACTATCCTCGGATATAAAATCTAAGTAATAAGTTTAAGTCTCGAAGATCGAAGCCATTAATCAAATACATGACGACAAGACCTCAAACGCAGCAAATGGACGCATCGAGAACCTTACAACTGATAAGAAGTTCAAGATCTCGAAGATTTCTGTCGCAGAAAGGATTTCTACAACTCCATTTAATTATCCTCTTTGACTAAAATTTTTATTTCGTTCTCTTTTAAAAAAAAAATTATTATTAAAAATTAAAAAAAATAACCTCTTTAACATTTTCTTCTAACTCTCTAATTTCCTAAATCTTAAATTCCTAATAACTACTTCTCAAATGGACTTTAAATTCTCTTCCTTAATTTCGCAAAATGATTTCATTTTTGCTTTTTGTTTTCATAAACTCCGTTAGATTTATTCTGAAAACCTTTGAATTTTATAACTTTTCAACCTCTTAAACTTACTATCTCTTTTAAAATATATAAATTTTCTTAAATTTATAGTTGCTAATTACACTCTAAAATGAACTTTCATGTTTCCCCTTGTAAAACATATTTGAAACTTATTCAATTAATTCTCTAAATTTTATTTCGTAATTTCAAATATCTTCGAAATTTTTCTGTTTTAAATCGTATACTCTTTACCTTATATACCACCAAAGTTAGTTATTTTCAAAATTTTAAATTTATCAATACCTATTTCTGAATTCTAAACCTTTAAAATGAATCTTTAACTTTTCTCTTGAATTTGATAAATATGTTTAAAAATTTCTTAAGGGGGTAGGACAAAAAAAAATATATGATGGTTTTAAAATCATTGATTAAAATTATTTAAAATCATTATTTCAACAAACTTTAAACTATATATTTAATTTCAAATAAAATTATAATTTGTTTAATTTAAAACCCTTATAATTTTAATTTAAATTAATTCCGTACAAAAACTTCTAGGCCCCACCTTGTTGAAAATCTCTTTGAAGTCGATTTTAGAAAATAACAATCTAGCAACATTTCTGTATTAATTCAAAATATTCTATTTACAAATATAAAATGTTTATACCTTTTAATCTTCTCACTCTATCTAACACCTTTATAATAATTCAGAAATTCAAACTTTTTGAAAAGTCTTATCCTATCAAAATAAAATGTCATTATCGAAATTTGTGAAATTTTGATATCCTCTCTAACCGCCTTGCCCAACTGCGAGCAGTTATCCATTCTATCCAAGTTTCGGGACGAAACTTTTCTTAAGGGGGTAGGTTTGTAACACCCCGTGTTATTTTAACACAATTTGATAAAAGAATTTAATTCCTTAAATTAAATTCATCCTTTTTCCTTAAAATAAAAATACGTCTGAAATTTTTTCGCCAAATAATACTAAAATTCCTTAAGTCCAAATTTAAAAATTTTGAAAAATAAAATTTGTTCTATTATCTTTAGAATTGAAAAAGAAACACATTTCAAAATTTTATAAAAATCAACACAAAATTTATATCGCCTTTCAAATTTCAAAAATGTTAAGTTATGTTTACTATTCACAAAAATAAATGTAAAACCTTTTATTCATAAAATTCAATTTCAAACATTTTTCGTTTTCAAAATAAAAATGGTTAAAAAGTAATCATTTTGATTTTTATTATTAAATCATATTATATTAAATATCTAATTACTATTTCATTTCTATTAAACTAGTTTTTTCTAAATTGTCGATATTTGAAATCACACCTAATTTAAATTGATTAACTTTTTGACGTTTGATTATAAATCTTTAAATCTATAACATTCAACGAAAAAAATAAGTATTTCGACCTAGGAAACTTTTATTCAAAATTTCGAGGATTAAAATCCGATTTTTGTTTTTATTACTTTTCGAAAATTATTTTTATTTTTATTTCCGATTTTAATTCAAAATACTATTTTAAGATAATATGTTTTATTTCGAAACCTTTAGCGATCGCGCAAATCGAAAATTTCGAGAAATGAAAAATCGAGCCCGAAAATTTGACTTTTGACTTTTGGTCATCAAAGTCAAATTTTATCTTCTTCCATTTTCTTACACATTTACTTACACCATTATACTTATCATCATCACTTTTATTTTATTTTGTATTTAAATTTAAAGTTTATACTTTTAATAAAAATACTTATACAAAAACAATACTACTACTTTAATATTATCATTTTCATTTCCGTCACTTTTAAAATTTTTCTAAAGTAGTAAATAAAATATTTTAGTCTTAAATTTGTAAAATGAATACTTTTCAGAAAATCGTCAAAACAGCACATTTTAACTTTTACCGTTTTTCTTACCCGAATTATTTCGTAACGCGTTTTTCGAAAACGGGATATTTTAAAATATCGGGGGGACAAACTATTCACCAAATAGTAATGTGGACTTAGTAAACTAAATTGATTCCTTATGTTCCCTAATTGTTTTTAATTAAACATTATTTTTATAAAACCTAAACTATCCTCTATATTACTTAACCTAAATGCATACTACTTCCTCATTATTTTTCTAAGTGTAAAACACTCCTCTTTTTCACCCCAAAATGTCGAGCCATCTCCCTCTCTTTTCTCTCTTTTATTTTTTCCATTTTTCTTCCTAAAACCTCTAAAATAAAACCTTAATAATATTTCTAATAAATCCTAAGTATTCTAAGTTCCTTTGTGGGTATTTGAAGCTAACATTCATGGATTATTTGGGTGGAAAACTTGGGTATTATGGGTGTAGAAAAATCCGATCTAAAATTTATTTTAGATCCCCGACGATTAACATTCTAAATAAGGTGACTAACTATATCTCATATTAGCCTCTTTGTAAATTAATTTGATTTTTATTATAAGTTTTATGAGTATGATTCTTATGTTAAAATATGTTAAACATCAATGATTTGTGTTTGTATGTTATGTGTAGTATAATAAAATGATAATAAATAAGTAATATTGATAATAGTTAAGTTGTAGTATTATGTTCATATGTTTAGTTAATTTATTTTTGAGAATTTTTAATTTATGTTCATATGATTTTTATGTTTAGTTATGTTTTAATTAAGTAGTAGTCATATACAAAAATTATGTGAAATATTAACAATGAGTTTAAAGTGATTAAAATCGAAAATGAAAATTTATACACACATATAACATCACACGGCATTTCCCATTTTTTTTTTTTATATATTTTCACTTATAATTTTTGTAAATAATATGTTAGAATAAGTTAGTTAAAAAGGATGCTACCATGCAAAAATAATTAAATTAGGAAAATAAATTATAAGTTGTTAAAATCAAAATTAGTGTTCTTGAGCTTTATTATGATCTTCATAAGTGTTCTTGAATTCTTCATGTTGATGTTCATCATTATTGTTCATTTTGATTATGTTTTATATTATGTTTGTTTATAATTTGTGTTTATGTTTAGTTATTGTTTTATATATTGCTTAGTATTATACTATAAATCAACTAGAACATTATAAATCATTTAGATTAAAAAGTTAGAAAATTAAAGTGTTGAAAAACACTATTCATAAATATAAATGAAATGTTTAGTAAATTTCATTTTAGTTTAAATCGTTTTAGTATAATTAGAATAATTAAAATTATAAAGACTTTAAGCTAAAAACCGTTAAAATAGAAAAATGAAAATTTGGAACATCACCTACTTAGCCACGGCATTCTTGATGTTTTTAGGGTTAAATTTGTTTTTATCACTTTTTAGTTTATTGTTAATATAATTTAATTATTAGTTAATAAGTTAGATTTAAGAAATTAAAAGAAATAAATCAATTTTGACATATATATATTAAGTCACACGACATCATCACTTAAAATTGACTAAATATGACCAAAATGAAAATATCACTAAGTCACTAAAGTTTAATAGTTATTAGAATTGAAATATTGTATAAATCGATTTAGTTATAAATGAAATATTATAAACCGATAAAAATATGTAACCGTTATAAAAATGAACTAAATCGTGTGCCACCGCCTTTGCATATTGGACTGTTGAACTGGGACATACAGACTAAAATGAATCATCCACGTTACTATTATTTTAAAAATGAAAATCGCTAAATTTAGTTAATAGACGACTAAAATAACTAAGTCTCATTTTAAAATGAATATCATTATCACTTTTTACAAAACGAACTTAACGTTTTTAAAACTAGATTTTTAAACTTAGTAACTAAGTTACAATTTTTAGATATTTTAGATATTTTTAGATATTTTAGATTTAGATATTTTAGATATTTTTCAGATATTTTAGATATTTTAGATATTTTTAGATATTTTTAGATATTTTTAAATATCTAGATATTTTCAAAAAATCTTGAATAGTAAATAGTGAGAAATGAATAATTGGAAATTTTACTAAGTATAGGAAATTTTAAAATGAATAAGTAAATGACTTAAAGTGTTTTGAAAAACACTTAAATAATAATTGGACATATTAATAAACGTATTAATAAAGAAACTTAAAAATGTTAATAAATAACAACACTTCAAATAATAAACGAACGTGTTATGTGATCATATGAAACCGAAACTTATATATTTAAACGTTTGACGATGAGACTAAGAGAGTCTACCAACATGTGATATGTAAATATCAAATAAATAATGAGTATTGAGTAAGTTAAATAAAAGGTCAAGCTTGGGCCTCAGATAAGGGAACGTCAATCGTGAGTGAAGTGGGGTTAAGATAGTCTTGTAGCGGACGCCACTATCGTAGGTCACTGAGCTTTGGCCATACCGGTTAGTGTGGTTCAGCCGGTAGCATTATGTGCTTATGCGCTCTACCCATGCCATTACGCCTTAAGTCGTATAGCCTGTTCCGTACAAGATAATGAATATGCCAAGGCTTTTGTCTCAGGCTTTAGGAAATAGTCGTTTTATCTAGAGTTAAGGTGCTCTATGAATAGCATAGCCTACTCTTAACGTGGATACTAGTGTACATGTACTAGACTAGGGTTTTATTCCCCTATTTCGCTAAAGTTACCAGGGCCACCGTGACATTATGTGCTTATGCGCTTTGCGGTTCTGTCTCCTTGCCGAGTTTCGTCTTTATTAGGACGCGACACTAGCATTCGTTCTTACCACATGTACAGATCACTTGACGAGATTGTATCTGAAGTTCGAATCATTTCGAACACTAGAGGATGAGATGCAAGTATTATAGTATTCGGCGTGGTTTACGAGTCGAGTAAGTCTCTGCACTATGGAAGTGAGATGCAATCGATCGTAGTACAAAGGCCTACTCATTAGTCGGCTCGTAGCGGTATGTGTTGTTTGTTGTTTGAATAAAATGAGAATGAGGGAGTACCATCTTCGAAATTTAAAGACCCGAACATTCAGAATTGATTCGAGTCTGCATGAGGAGAATGATAAGATATGTATGTTTGATTGCGATCCGATATCGCCTTGTAATGCCATTGAATTATTGTGATACTGTTGCTATGCTATTATGTGTTATTTGCCTTCATAACTGAATATTATGCTTATATGATTTATCGCTTTAAACCGCATGCTTATTATGACTTATATGTCTTTATATGCTATATGTAATAAGCATGTTTATATTTTTATCATAAAGTTATGTTTATAAAGCGATAATATTAAACCAAAATAATTGAAATCGAGGATAAGTATGAGCATAGCTAGTCACTTTGTCAGCTCATTGACATCCCCATCAGTTTATTGTGCAGGATGATCGTGGACCGAGAGCTGGTTTTTGGACGGGGCCACGAGACGTTTTTATGCTTACTTTTGGATGTTTTACGAGAGATTGTAATATATAACCTATACTCTTTTTATTTCCGTACTTAGAGTTGATTATTCAACTCTTGAACGATGTTTGTAACATTTGGGTTCTTATGTATAATTAATGACGCTGGTTTAAGACTTAATTAATTTCCGCCTTAGTAATTAAAGTCGACTAAAAACCAGGTTGTTACACACTAACTCATGCGATGAAAATGAACAAACAAATGAATCATTAAACAAATACATTGCAAACATTGTTTCCCCAAAAACACAAGACCCTATCATCGAGGAAACCATAACCATAAACGTGGGAACCCCCGAAGAGCCAAGGGAACTACAACTAGGTGCCTCACTAGACGAAGACGAGCGCGCCCAATTCACACAACTCCTGAGCGAATTCAAGGACGTATTCGCTTGGCCGTAAAAAGATATGCCCGGAATCGAACGAAGCATAGCCGAGCACCGCATCCCCGTTAAACCCGGTTACAAACCCATCAAGCAAAAACTAAGGAGACTACGTCCAGAATGGTCCCTCATGGTCAAGGAAGAAATCGAGAAACAACTACAAGCCGGTTTCATCCAAGTCATCGAGTATCCTGAATGGGTCTCAAACATGGTCCCAGTCTTGAAAAAGAATGGCAAGATTCGAGTATGCGTTGACTTTCGCGACTTGAACAAAGCCAGCCCGAAAGATGACTTCCCATTACCCCATGTAGACGTCCTAGTCGACAACACCGCCGACCACGCACTCTTATCCTTCATGGATGGCTACGCAGGTTATAATCAAATCAAAATGGCTTGCGAAGACATGGCAAAAACGGCCTTCATTACACCGTGGGGCACATACTGCTACACGGTCATGCCTTTCGGCCTAATCAACGCCGGTGCTACATACCAACGCACCGCCACAACCCTTTTACATGACATGATGCACAAAGAAGTCGAAATCTACGTCGACGATATGATCGTGAAGTCAAAGGAGAGAAGTGGTCATATCGCTAACCTCCGCAAGTTCTTCACTCGCCTACGACAATACAAAATGCGCCTCAATCCCCAAAAATGTACTTTTGGAGTCAAGTCCGGTAAACTACTAGGACACGTAGTGAGCCAAAGAGGCATCGAGGTCGACCCCTCGAAAGTCAAAGCAATTCTGGAAATGCAACCCCCGAAGAACCTCGACGAAATTCGAAGTTTCTTGGGCCAAATTCAATACATTTCACGCTTCGTTAGCAAACTCACCATGATATGCGAACCAGTTTTCAAAAAGCTCAAGAAAACCGATCACGTTGAATGGGAAGAAGAATGTCAAAAGGCATTTGACAAGGTCAAAGAACTACTAACCAATCCACCAGTTCTACGACCACCCCAAAAGGATCTACCACTATCCTTATACCTTACAACAACCCCTACCGCCATGGGCGCCATGCTCGCCTAGGAAGTAAACGGTGAAGAACACGCAATCTATTACATAAGCAAGAAATTCCTCGATTACGAGACTCGATACTCCGCTGTCGAGAAGAGCTGTCTAGCTTTAGTATGGTCGTCCAAGAAACTCCGTCACTATATGCTAGCACACCAAACAAAGGTCTACTCCAAAATGGACCCCTTAAAATACCTCTTCGAGAAGCCTGTGCTTAACGGACGACTGGCCAGATGAGCACTGCTCCTAGCCGAATTCGACCTTAAGTACGTACCCCTCAAAGCAATCAAGGGACGAGCAGTCTCTGATTTCCTAGCCGAAAATGCAATCGTCGAAGAACCAATCATAGACACAACATCCCTTCCCGACGATGGGATTTACAACATCAACCACGAACAATGGGAGTTATATTTCGATGGTTCATCCAACTATCGAGGTTGCGGAGTAGGAATACTTCTCATATCCCCAAACGGCGAACACACACCCCTATCCATAAAATTGGATTTCGACGTAACAAACAACGCCGCCGAATACGAAGCATGCTTGCACGGTCTCCAAGCAGCGCTTGCACTCAACGCCCGCAACATAAGAGTCTATGGGGACTCCTCCCTCATAATCAACCAAGTATCCGGAGCATGGAAGATACTTAATGAAAACCTAGCAGTATACCAAAACAAAATACAAGAGCTCATAAACGAATTCTATCGCGTAGAATTCATACACCTCCCGCGCAAAGAAAACCAATTCGCCGACGCGTTATACAAACTCGCGTCACTAATCAACATACCCCCGAGAATGGAAACACTACCCATTGTCGTAGAACGACGGAACGAACCCGCCTACTTCTGTGACATCGAAACTGAGGAAGAACAGACCGATCCTTGGTACCAAGCAATCATCAATTACAAAACAACCGGCGAATATCCACCAAACATTGACAAACGGGCCAAGCGAGCCCTACGCCTATTATCATCACAATTCGTAATAGAAATGGGAAAACTACTCAAAAAGACGCCTCAAGGTACACTACTCTTGTGCGTCGACCACAAGAAAGGACACGAAATCATGTCCCAAGTACACGATGGCGAGTGCGGACCACACATGAACGCACGAGCCATGTGCAAACAAATCATAAGGCTAGGATGGTACTGGACAACCATGGAAGCTGACTGCGCAAAGTATGTCAAACATTGCCATAATTGCCAAATCTTTGCAAACGTACAACACATACCCCCTTCACCACTATACAGTTTAACCTCGCCATGGCCATTCTCGACATGGGGAATAGACGTCATTGGCAAAGTACAACCCGTCGGAGCAGGAGGACACTGCTTCATCCTCGTGGCCATCGACTATTTCACCAAATGGGTCGAAGCCGCATCATACCGCAAACTAGGCACAAAAGAAGTTGCAAAATTCATACAAAACAACATCATTTGTCGCTACGGCATACCCCACGAGTTCATAAGCGACCAAGGCACGCACTTTCAAGGAGAAGTCGAACCACTTCTTCTCAAATACAAAATACAACGACACAAATCATCACCCTACCGACCACAAACCAACGGCGCGGTCGAGACAGCAAACAAAACCGTCGTATCAATCCTCAAAAAGATGATTGACGCCTGCCACGACTGGCCCAACAAAATCCTATTTGCGTTATGGGGATATCGCACCACTATCCGCACACCCACGAGTATGACACCCTATTTCTTAACATACGGGATGGAAGCCGTCCAACCTGTAGAAATCGAAATGCAATCCCTTCGAATCCTCATGGAAGCAGACATTCCTGAAGCCGAATGGGCACGCGAACGCTATGAACAACTCATCCTTTTAGACGAAAGACGACTACGTTCACTAAGTACAGTCCGAATGTATCAATCTCGTCTACAACGCGCTTACAACAAAAGGGTCAAGCCACGAAATATCAAAGTGGGTGACCTAGTACTCAAATCCGTCCGAGCACCATTACCAGTCGACCCAAGAGGGAAATTCAAACCCAATTGGGCCGGAGCGTACTTGGTCAAAGAAATCCTCCCTGGAGGAGCCGTAAAGTTAACTGACCTGGACGGTCAGGACTTCCGATTACCAACAAACCTTGATCAACTCAAGAAATACTACCCCTAAGCTCGAACAAATTTGCAATGTATTTCCCAAAAGACAAGAACTCACTCTCGCATGGGTGAACTACGCTCGGTTTGATTCCACGCACTGTGGATACGTAGGCAGCTTTGCAAAAGGCTCAACCGAATCACACGAACTATGCCGGTTTGATTCTGTATTTAAAACACAGATACGTAGGCAGCTTGTCAAAAAGCACAACCGAACTCCTTAGCACGCGCGCCCAAAGCTTAAAAAGGTCGAGGGCTTTGCAATCACAAAATGACACGCTCAAAACTTAAAAAGTCGAGAGCACAGTCAACACAAAATAAAAAATCTAAATCCAAAGCTTAAAAAGGTCGAGGATTCTAAGACAAAACAAATCAAACAAACAAGTCCGAAGCTTAAAAAGGTTGAGGACTTGATCAAACAAACCAATCCAAAGCTTAAAAAGGTCGAGGATTTTGAGACAAAATACGCGTGTTCAAAGCTTAAAAAGATCGAGAACACTTCAAAACAAACAAAAGAAAGCAACGAGACAAGGCAAAAGCAAACTAATTCTATTTTATTAATTTATTTAGAATTTTTCGCAATTTAGAAATGAGTTAGGAACAAGCCTCCTTAACCCTTTATTTGAATCTAAAAACATGTATTTGAATAAAGAAATTTTCTAAACAAAACAAAACAAGCTAGGCCGTCTTCCGCCGCTTCGGATTAGCCTCTTCATCTTCAAGAAGCCGATCCGCCACAATCTTCGAACTAATAACGGGAATACCACCGTGTATAGAAGTCCGTGACATGAGTAGACTCTATATGCTCCGGAACAGCCCAAGTAACGCGATCCTACCATCCTCGGATCCAAGCATCAATCACCTGGTTGTTCAGGACAACAACCCCTCGAAACTGAGTATCCTGCTCGGGGATGGTCTGAGCAAGCCCGATTTGCCTCTTCAAGCGAAGAGGATGAATCCACACCCCTCGTTCAAACCCGCACAACATCAACCCACGAGCCGCATTCGCAACAGACGGCACCGTAATCGCTGTAATGTACCACCATGACACATACCAACGAATGGTGCTCTCCTTCACGAACCCTCGGAAGTAATTTGATGAACGCTCCTGAGGGTTGGCCCACTCCATCTTTCGCGACGTTGTCGCCGCAGCCTTGAAGACACCGCCAAAGGGAAGAGCTTTATCCACACTTAGCCTCTCCATAAGCCAAATGTTGAGAATCCTAAGAACCCTCATGCGAGCTCAGACGATTAGCACAACGGTCGTCTAAGCCCAGTATAGTTTCCGCCAGGATCAAGGCAGAAGGATCATATCCCCGTTCCATCTCTTCGACAACACGAGCATACCTCGCGTTCCCGAACACCCCATCTCGCATGGACCCCGCGAAAGCATAACGGTGAACCAGACAAAAAGCAAGGGCCCTCCGCCTAGAACGGTCTGAAATGCTGGTGTCTACCTTATTCATGTATCATTGACACAAGAGAAGCATGTTCACCTTACTTCCCTCAAACAAACCCACAGCATGAGCATTTGTCATCCTAAGGAAGTTTCGCAACATCCCGTTATAGCAAAGCTCACTCATCACAACCACAGGAGTAGTCCATTTCGACCACCCCGCAATGGCCGCAAACTCCTCCATCAAAGGACACACCTCTCCCCCGGGAAACCTAAACACATGCAAGCTAGGATCCCAATAATCTAAGCACGCATCCAGAAAGTCTAGATCAACTTTCATCTGACGAAAGCCAATAAAAACACCCGCACCATCATCATACACCGTCTTCTTCATCGACGGACTTAATGAGGAAGTCCACCTCTTCAAAAGAGCATCAAAATGCTCAACCATTTTCCTTGAACGCAAAAAAAAAAAAAAATACTTTTGTAAATATACCTAATATATTTATGAGAGCAAGAACTTGTAATAAAAGAAAAGAAGAGAAGTGATTGTGAATGAAGATTATGGCACGCACCCCCCCTCCTTATATACGAAAACATAATCCGAAATATGGAAATACAGCACTCCTAGCCAGGCCACGAAACCGCATGGCTCTATGCGGTTTGCACCCCAAACCGCATAAGCCTATGCGGTTTAGCCCACAAACCGCATAGGGCTATGCGGCTTAAGGGGCTAGTTTTTCTCACAACTTTCCTAATTTCGTCTTTCCAAAACACAGCATTCCACATTATACTACGACGATCTTTTGTTGCTCCCCATGCAGCAACTTCACACTTCGTTTTAACAAATACGATTCCTACTACGAGTCAACCCCACTTTGCCTTAATTTCACTCAAATTAAGTCAAACTTAGGGGGGGAAATTCCAAAACAAAAGCAGTCAACCCCACTTTGCTTTAATTTCACTCAAATCAAGACAAACTCGAGGGGATAACACAAAAACACGACTCTCACAAGTTTGATCATCGCTATAACTCATACCTCGATCAAAGTGGGGGCTCACTCACATATACAAAGACAAAGATACATACCTTCTTCACTTTGTCACTCCGGTGTCCCATACTGCGTCGGTGGTCACCAAAGCAAATCGTCGGCAGCGTAAAAATGCGACCTTGCGCCCGACTCGTCATACTCAACGGTGGTAGGAAAGTCACCAGGCTGCTCCGTCATCTCAAGATCAAACAGCTACAAAACAAATACAAAACACACACGTCAGGGGAAATTTTTCCAAATTTTTCACTAAACATTACCTTACGCACCCAACAAAACAAACATACCTCAATCGGTCCGCACGCGAGCCGAGACAGAGCAAACTGGCCATAGTCTTCCCCAAGACAAAGAAGACTCGCCGACTCTCCTTCCCGTACAGCGCCATCCAATCCTGTGCGGAAACTCCCCTCTCAAAAAGGACTCTCGGCGGGTCCTTGGGCACTACAGGAGCTGGCCACCCTGCCTGGTAGACTAAACGCTCCCCAAGGTACCAAACTGGCCCGTACGGCGTCGCCAGATTCAGACGCTGGGTATCACGCAACGCAAACCGCGCCCCGATGCCCTCAGGAATGCCCGCATACTGGCCCCACGGGAACGGCACGAACTGCAACAAGAAAAAAACACTCATAAACACAATCATTTTGAGTACACTCTATTTCAAATGGTTCAAACACAAACCTGATCAAACTCCATAAGGTTCAGACGCTTTGAACCTCATCATCATACGGCCCGATCAAAAAGTCGCCGGTTAAACATGCCCAATGCGCCTTGCCGGATACACCTTCGCAATCGTCACAGCATGCGGAGGCAGCAGAAACGGGAAGTGGCTGAAGATCCACGACTACATGCACAGAAACAAGTCATACGAGACAACAAAATCAAGCAAGACAAAAACAGAAAGACATGAGCAGAATAAAAGCAATACATACCTCCATCACAAACCCAGGCGAGACTAAGGACAGTCTCGATCCTCCATTCATCACCCGCGGCCTCACCGCGTCCATACAAAAACGAATGCACAAGCCCAAGGACGGCGACACCCAGTCAAACGTCCCAATCGCACCCCAGTCTAGAAGATGCATAAGGATCGACGTCGTCGCCCGCTCACCCTTATCGCCAAAGTACACGGTGCTAACAAACCACCACAGCCACAAACGAGCATTCTGCTCGTCACTCCCGTCGGAGGGGCCTCGCTCGGTCTTCCCCTCGAAATACTCCAAGATGAAGCTCGTCTTGATGATGTAAGGTGGTTTACCCTCATACTCTACCTCCAAACCACCGCCAATCGCGGTAGTCCCCACCTCGTCCTCAATGGACGGTGCAAATTCAAAGCTCATGTCACGGTCCCCGAACGGAAGCCCCGTCATGACCGCGTACCCCGACAAAGTAATGTCGGCCTCAAAGCCGGGCATGTGAAACGTCGTGGTGGTATCCCAGTACCTGTCAAGAAAAGCACGAATCAACATGAGGTTCGCCGTCAACCTCGACCTCGCAATCGCCCTCCAGTCCTCGACCAAAAGACCAAAAGCACTGCGCAACACCCAAGTCTGCGCACCCTCCGAAAGTTTCTCTTCAAAAACACACATCACGGACGAGACGCCCGAGAAAGTCCTCATCGGACCCTTGGGCCAGCCCATCGTCGCCCGATAGGAAACATGTCTCTCCGGAGCCAGCAAAAGGTCGTGGCCATCCCAGCCCTTGGCGAACGCCCTGTTCGCACGTGACTTTCGCGGCCTAGAGCTGCTCGCCCTAGGCGCAGCCTCCTCGGCTTCCTCGGCCTCCTCCTCAACAACGTCCATCTCGGCCTCTAGCTCATCCACTAGCTCTTGAGCAAGCTCATCCTCGGGATTAGGCCTAGGATCACGCCTCGCACGACCCCTTCCTCGTGACTGACCACGCCTCGTGGGTAAATCACGAGGGTCGGCCTCCCTCTCGCTATACGAACGCCTCATACGACTCGAACTGGGGGCTCCCTCAGTCCTCGAACTTGTACTCTTACGAGACGATTTTGACCTCTTAACACGACCAGAACCTTCTCCTGCAACCAATGCATACAACTATAACACATACAAACACACAAACTTGACAAACATACACATAATATACACATACACAGGTACATCCTTTCCCACGCATGACATTATACGCATACACAGAGCATTTTTAGGCCTAATTCACAATTAAGCCGAAAACCGTTCTCTACACCTCAAAATCCCAACTTTATGGTTTCTATACGCCATAATTGTCCCCAACAACAACCCATTACAAGCAATTGCATTCTGGTCGCCCCAATCAAAAACCCCCAATTCGCCTTAATTACTTCGTATAACTACGACTTAAGACGGCAATTTGAAGGCCTTAGCTCGACATTTTCGCAAAATTGAAGCTATAGGCATGCTATACACACTATAGGCATCCTACACCGAAGTTTAATTGAAATTCCGGGTCGGAAAATCCGGGTTCGTTTTCGGGCCCGAGCCCTAATTTGGACGTTTTTCACACAAAGACGGTCTAAATCACAATCAATTCACACATACATGTTCACATGGCATAATGCAACACAATGGCAACAATTTCAAGCATTCAAACGGCAAATTTCAAGCAAAACTCGGTTTTTCCTTCAAAACCCGTCTTTTCAACATTTCTAGCTAAAACTAGCTAATTACAACAACAAATAACGTAAAAACAAGTTAAAATGGGGCATTACCTGGTTCCATAGCAAGGCAACGCAAGAAAAACGAGCAAATTTGGTTAAGAAATCGAAATTTGGTAGTTTTTAGTGTGAGAAACCGAAATAGAGTATAGTGAAGCAAGCCTTGGTGCTCTCGTGCCTTTATATAGCATTTTCGGCCAGTAGGGGAAACCGCATAGCCTTATGCGGTTCGCCCCCCAAACCGCATAAGCTTATGCGGTTTGCCCCTGTGGCTTTTCCTCAGTTTTTCTCGTTTTACGCCTACTTTTCAATTCCTAATCCATCTTGGCCCTAATGCAACTCCAAGTACGTCCCGTGCTTGGGTTAAGGCGTCACCTACAGTCCGCCATACGTGTATATTAAAAATTTAATGTACGGTACAGAAGCAGAAGCACGAACGCTCTTCACGGGCAAACACATCATTTTCCCCTCAAAGGAAGGCAATCATCATATGCAATGACGACTACATAGACACTCCTCGGCGAGCCCAAGCATAAGCACTCTACAATATACACCTAACTTCAAGCATTTCACTCTACATAGACACTCCTCGGCGAGTTTAAGCACGAATACCTCACGAAACACTTCCAAACACAAGCATTGCAACCCTTACACATGCGCTCCTAGGCAAGATTAGACATCTCTACATCCATGCACCCTTACCCAATCACCTACACACCCTTGCACATGCGCTCTTTCACGAGACCACGCACTACATGAAGACATTACAAGCAGCGCCAAGCATCCGACGATACCAAGCATATACAACGGCATTACATGACAGCATGACAAGTACAACGAAGGCATCCAGCAGGCCGGCAGCCCTTATAGCATGCACGGACTGTCACGTCCTTAAACATGTACGCCCCTCCCCGTTTAGCCCAGTTCGAAGTCCTCGTCTCACCCATGGACACATGCTTCGTTCCGCTGGCTATATCGAGATTGTAATGGTCCGGATATGGTCGTGGAGTTTGACTAGCGCTCTAGTCCGAGCTCAGTCAAACTGGAGGCTCTGTGGATACCCATATCCGTACCCTCCCAAACAAAACCCTGTGATGTAACACGGACTTGTATTACGCATGCTTTAACGTTGACTTAAACGGTTCTAATAATGTCGAATTTATTTTGAGCCGTTTTAAATGTTAAAATGATTTAGGTCGCCTCACATCACACTTTAAATAAATGTTCATTTTGTCCATTTGGAGTCTAGCTAGGTCCTTGTCCTGCTTCATTTGGCATGAGCTTCGCATTTGCACTACAATTAGCCCTTTTACATTAACAAGGTCTAATTCAGCACTCCTAAATTCCTAAATTTAGGCCCGGTGGCTAGATCCCCCATTTAGCCCCCTCTTACACAAAATACAGCCTCACGTCTTACCTTATTTCATAAAATCTATGCAAATACACCTCTTTCATTTTTACGGGTCTCGGGCCCAGAACCGAGCCCAAACCCAGCCTTTGGCCCGCACTCCAAAGCCCTGAACACCACAAATATCTCAGAAATATCCCAGGAGTTTTCTTGGCAAGCAAGCTCGAGATTATCCCGTAATCTTTCATAGATATAATCAAACCGAAACTAGGAAACTAGACTAAAAACCACACCTTCAAACCGCATAGCCTTATGCGGTTTGGGGTGGCAACCGCATAAGCCTATGCGGTTTGCCTGGGCAACCGCATAAGGCTATGCGGTTTCCTGGCTTGTTTTTATCCCCGGATTTCCTAATTTCTCCGAGGTTTTTAGTATATATACACCCCTATACCTGACCTCGAAAAACACAATTCACAACCAGTTTTCACAGCAAACACACTACAAAACTCTCTCAAAGCCTCACGCACTCAAATCCTTGAGTTCAACACACCATCCCGTGTTGAATTCATCCTCCTTTTAAGTTCAAGAAGCGAAGCTCTGCCCAGATCTGAAGCGTCAGGACAAGGTAGGTACCGATCCACTTGGATCAAAGCTTTTTCTTATTTTCTATGGACTAACAAAGGGGACTACACTCTAGCGCCCCCCCGGCTTTGGCACCTAGCGAGCTTGCACTCCAAGTGTTCTATTTACTTCGGGTACACTCCATATCCGATGACACGCCAAAGTCGCATAAGCAACCGACCCTTATAAAATAAACCAATGGACAATTGAACTTTATTTTATTTGCATGCATCTTGCACCTTCTTATTTTGCATTAAAATCAACTTAAACAATGATTTCGACCTTTAACTGAACCGTTTTCGTTAACAAGTTAAACATGCTAAACTGAGGGTTTTAATCAATCTTTTTGCATCTGCATCTGCATTCTTTTACAAACTTATCGCACTTGTACGTAGCGATAACATTAGCTCAATTATCAACTTATTTGGATTGTTCTAGGTCAGTAGAGGCTATTTTCACATAGGCTTTTCTAAAAGGTTTTCATAAATCATTAATTGAATTAACTCTTTTTCTAAAGTACCCTCACCCCGAATCCATTCTGGTTTCACAAGCCTTAGATCAAGGGGTGTCGGCGTGCTCCAAAATCTAGGACATGTCTTTAGGCTTAGGATATGATAGCAGGTTCCTAATTTCCGCGATAATTAGGTGGCGACTCCAAAACAGTTTTTAAAGGTTTTTCTAACTTAATTTTTTTTAACTTTAACGCGCCCTTAAGCAAGACGCCGAGTTGGGTCCCTCGTCTCGATCCCGGGTTCCACAGTTTCGAATAAAGGGTTAAGGAGGTTTGTTCCTAACTCATTTCTAAATTGTGAAAGATTCTAAATTAAAGTAATAAAATAGAATTAATTTGTCTTTCGTCTTGTCTCGTTGTTTTTTTTCTGTTTTGAAGTGTTCTCGACATTTTTAAGCTTCCAACGCTCGCATTTTGTCTTGAATCTTCGACCTTTTTAAGCTTCGGATTTGTTTATTGTTTTGTTTCAAATCCTCGACCTTTTTAAGCTTCGGACTTAGATTTTCCTTGTGGCGACTGTGCTCTCGACCTTTTTAAGCTTCGAGCGTGTCTTTTTGTGAGTGCAACGCCCTTGACCTGTTTAAGCTTCGAGCGTGCGTGCTAGGAAGTTCGGTTGTGCTTTTGACAAGCTGCCTACGTATCCATGTTTCACGGAATCAAACCAGCGTAGTTCGTGTGATTCGGTTGAGCTCTTTGCAAAGCTGCCTACGTATCCACAGTGCGTGGAATCAAACCGAGCGTAGTTCACCCATGCGCGAGTGAGTTTTTTTTTTTGAAATACATTGCAAATTTGTCCAAGCTTAGGGGTAGTATTTCTTGAATTGATCAAGATTTGTGGGTAAGCTAAATTCGTGACCGTCAAGGTCGGTTAGCCTTACGGCTCCTCCGGGAAGGATATCCTTGACCAAGTACGGTCCGGCCCAATTGGGTTTGAATTTTCCTCTTGGGTCGACTGGTAATGGTGCTCGGACTGATTTGAGTACTAGGTCACCCACTTTGATATTTCGTGGCTTGACCCGTTTGTTGTAGGCGCGTTGTAGGCGAGATTGGTACATTCGGACTGTACTTAGTGAATGTAACCGTCTTTCGTCTAAAAGGATGAGTTGCTCATATCGTTCACGTGCCCATTCGGCCTCAGGAATGTCTGTTTCCATGAGAATTCGAAGGGATTGCATCTCGATTTCTACAGGTTGGACAGCTTCCATCCCGTAGGTTAGGAAATAGGGTGTCATGCCCGTGGGTGTGCGGATAGTGGTGCGATATCCCCATAAGGCAAATGGGATTTTGTTGGGCCAGTCGTGGCAGGTGTCGATCATCTTTTTAAGGATTGATACGACGGTTTTGTTTGTTGCCTCGAACGCGCCGTTGGTTTGTGGTCGATATGGTGATGATTTATGTCGTTGTATCTTGTATTTGAGAAGAAGCGGCTCGACTTCCCCTCGAATGTGTGTGCCTTGATCACTTATGAACTCATTAGGTATGCCATAGCGACAAATGATGTTGTTCTGTATGAACTTTGCAACTTCTTTTCTGCCCAGCTTGCGATATGATGCAGCTTCGACCCATTTGGTGAAATAGTCGATGGCCACGAGGATGAAGCAGTGTCCTCCTGCCCCCACGGGTTGAACTTTGCCAATGACGTCGATTCCCCAAGTCGAGAATGGCCATGGCGAGGTTAGGCTGTATAAGGGTGAAGGGGGTATGTGTTGCACATTTGCAAAGATTTGGCAATTATGACAGTGTTTGACATATTTTGCGCAGTCGACTTCCATGGTGGTCCAATACCATCCCAGCCTCATGATTTGTTTGCACATGGCTCGTGCGTTCATGTGTGGTTCGCACTTGGCTTCGTGTATTTGGGACATGATTTCTTGTCCTTTTTTGTGGTCGACGCACAAGAGTAGTGTACCTTGAGGCGTCTTTTTGAGTAGTTTGCCCATTTCCATCACGAACTGTGACGATAATAGGCGTAGGGCTCTTTTTCCCCGTTTGTCGATGTTTGGTGGGTATTCGCCGTTTGTTTTGTAATTGATGATTGCTTGGTACCAAGGATCGGTTTGTTCTTCCTCAGTTTCGATGTCACAGATGTAAGCGGGTTCGTTTCGTCGTTCCACGACAATGGGTAGTCTTTCCATTCCCGGGGGTATGTTGATTAGTGATGCGAGTTTGGATAACGCATCGGCGAATTGGTTTTCCTCGCGTGGGAGGTGTATAAACTCCACGCGATAGAACTCGTTTATGAGCTCTTGTATTTTGTTTTGGTATAGTGCTAGGTTTTCGTTGAGTATCTTCCATGCTCCGGATACTTGGTTGATTATGAGGGAGGAGTCCCCATAGACTCTTATATTGCGGGCGTTGAGTACAAGCGCTGCTTGGAGATCGTGCAAGCATGCTTCGTATTCGGCGGCGCTGTTAGTTACGTCGAAATCCAGCTTGATGGATAAGGGTGTGTGTCCGCCATTTGGGGATATGAGAAGTATTCCTACTCCACAACCTCGATAGTTGGATGAGCCATCGAAATATAACTCCCATTGTTCTTGGTCGATGTTGTAAATCTCGTCGTCGGGAAGGGATGTTGTGTCTATGATTGGTTCTTCGACGATTGCATTTTTGGCTAGGAAATCGGAGACTGCTCGTCCCTTGATTGCTTTAAGGGGTACGCACTTAAGGTCGAATTCGGCTAGGAGCAGCGTCCATCTGGCCATTCGTCCGTTAAGCACAAGTTTCTCGAAAAGATACTTTACGGGGTCCATTTTGGAGTAGACCTTCGTTTGGTGTGCTAGCATATAGTGGCGGAGTTTCTTAGATGACCACACTAAAGGCAGACAAATTTTCTCGACGGCTGAATATCGAGTTTCGTAATCGAGAAATTTCTTGCTTATGTAATAAATTGCGTGTTCTTCGCCATTTACTTCTTGAGCGAGCATAGCCCCATGGCGGTAGAGGTCGTTGTGAGGTATAAGGATAGTGGCAAATCCTTTTGCGGTGGTCGTAGGACTGGCGGGTTAGTTAACAGTTCTTTGACCTTGTCAAATGCTTTTTGACATTCTTCGTCCCATTCAACGTGGTCGGTTTTCTTGAACTTTTTGAAAACTGGTTCACATATCATAGTGAGCTTGCTAATGAAGCGCGAGATGTATTGGATTTGGCCCAAGAAACTTCGAATTTCGTCGAGGTTCTTTGGGGGTTGCATTTCGAGGATCGCTTTGACTTTCGAGGGGTCGACCTCGATGCCTCTTTGGCTCACTACTTGTCCTAGTAGTTTACCGGATTTGACTCTAAAAGTACATTTTTGGGGATTGAGATGCATTTTGTATTGCCGTAAGCGAGTGAAGAACTTGCGAAGGTTAGTGATATGACCACTCCTCTCCTTTGACTTCACAATCATGTCGTCGACGTAAACTTTGACTTCTTTGTGCATCATGTCATGTAAAAGGGTTGTGGCGGTGCGTTGGTATGTTGCACCGGCATTGATGAGGCCGAAAGGCATGACCGTGTAGCAGTACGTGCCCCACGGTGTAATGAAGGCCTGTGGAACCCGGGATCGAACGAGGGACCCAACTCGGCGTCTTGCGTAAAGGCGCATGAAGTTAAAAAGATTAAGTTAGAAAAACCTTTACAAACTGTTTTGGAGTCGCCACCTAATTATCGCGGAAATTAGGAACCTGCTATCATGTCCTAAGCCTAAAGACATGTCCTAGATTTTGGAGCACGCCGACACCCCTAGATCTAAGGCTTGTGAAACCAGAATGGATTCGGGGTGAGGGTACTTTAGAGTAGTTCAATTAATGATTTATGAAAACCTTTTAGAAAAGCCTATGTAAAAGTAGCCTCTACTGACCTAGAACAATCCAAATAAGATGATATTTGAGCTAATGTTATCGCTACGTACAAGTGCGATAAGTTTGTAAAAGAATGCAGATGCAGATGCAAAAAGATTGATTAAAACCCTCAGTTTAGCATGTTTAACTTGTTAACGAAAACGGTTCAGTTAAAGGTCGAATTCATTGTTTAAGTTGATTTTAATGCAAAATAAGAAGGTGCAAGATGCATGCAAATAAAATAAAGTTCAATTGTCCATTAGTTTACTTTATAAGGGTCGGTTGCTTATGCGACTTTGGTGTGTCATCGGATATGGAGTGTACCCGAAGTAAATAGAACACTTGGAGTGCAAGCGCTACTGTGCCAAAGCGGGAGGGCGCTAGAGTGTAGTCCCCTTTGTTAGTCCATAGAAAATAAGAAAAAGCTTTGATCCAAGTGGATCGGTACCTACCTTGTCCTGGCGCTTCAGATGCAGGCGAGCCGCTTCTTGAACTAAAAAGAAGGATGAATTCAACACGGGATGGTGTGTTGAACTCAAGGATTTGAGTGCGTGAGGCTTTGAGAGAGTTTCGTAGTGTGTTTGCTGTGAAAACTGGTTGTGAATTGTGTTTTTCGAGGTCAGGTATAGGGGAGTATATATACTAAATACCTCGGAGAAATTTGGAAATCCGGGGATAGAACCAAGCCAAGAAACCGCATAGCCTTATGCGGTTGCCAGGGCAAACCGCATAGGCTTATGCGGTTGCCACCCCAAACCGCATAAGACTATGCGGTTTGAAGGTGTGGTTTTTAGCGTAGTTTCCTAGTTCCGGTTTGATTATATCTCGAAAAGATTTAGTGTAATCCTTGCTTGCACGTCAACGAAGGACCTAGGATATTTCTGAGACATTTGTGATGTTCAGGGCTTTGGAGTACGGGCCAAAGGCTGGGTTTGGGCTCGGTTTTGGGCCCGAGACCCGTAAAAATGAAAAAGGCGTATTTGCATAGATTTTGTGAAATAAGGTAAGACGTGAGGTTGCATTTTGTGTAAGAGGGGGCTAAATGGGGGATCTAGCCACCGGGCCTAAATTTAGGAATTTAGGAATGCTGAATTAGACCTTGTTAATGTAAAAGGGCTAATTGTAGTGCAAATGCGAAGCTCATGCCAAATGAAGCAGGATAAGGACCTAGCTAGACTCCAGATGGACAAAATGAACGTTCATTTAAGTGTGATGTGAAGCGACCTGACTCATTTTAACATTTAAAACGACTCAAAATGAATTCGACATTAGTTAGAACCGTTTAAGTCAACGTTAAGACATACGTAATAAATGTCCGTGTTACATCATAGGGTTTTGTTTGGGAGGGTACGGATATGGGTATCCAGAGAGCCCCCAGTTTGACTGAGCTCGGACTAGAGCGCTAGTCAAACTCCACGACCATATCCGGACCATTACAGTCTCGATATAGTCAGCGGAACGAGGCATGTGTCCATGGGTGAGACGAGGACTTCGAACCGGGCTATGCGGGGAGGGACGTGCGCATTTTAAGGACTTGGCGGTCCGTGCATGCTATAAGGGCCTGCCGGCCTGCTGGATGTCTTCGTTGTGCTTGTCATGCTGTCGTGTAATGCCGTTGTATATGCTTGGTATCGTCGGATGCCTGGTGCTGCTGCTTGTAATGTCTTCATGTAGTGCGTGGTCTCGTGAAAAAGCGCATGTGCAAGGATGCGAAGGTGATTGGGTAAGGGTGCATGGATGTAGAAATGTCTATCTCGCCTAGGAGCGCATGTGTAAGGGTTGCGATGCTTGTGTTTGGAAGTGTTTTGTAGGGTACTTGTGCTTAAACTCGCCGAGGAGCGTCTATGCTGAGTAGGGTGCTTGTAGTTGGGTATATTGCAAAGTGCTGGTGCTTGGACTCGCCGAGGAGTGTCTATGTAGTCGTTATTTCATATGATTGCCTTCCATTGAGGAGAAAATGATGTAAATGCTCGTGAAGAGCGTTCGTGCTTCTGCTTCTGTACCGTACATTGAATGCTTAATATACGCGTATGGCGGATTGTAGGTGACGCCTTAACCCAAGCACTGGACGTACTTGGAGTTGCATTTGGGCCAAAATGAATTAGGAATCGAAAAGTAGGTGCAAAACGAGAAAAGTCAGAGAAAAACCAGGGGCTGAAACCGCATAAGCTTATGCGGTTTGGGGGATGAACCGCATAAGCTTTTGCGGTTTCCCCTGCTGGCTGAAAAATGCTTATAAAGCACGAACAACACCGTAGCCATGCTTCATAACTCTATTTCGGTTTCTTCACTCTAAAAACACCAAATTTCGATTTCTCCACCAAATTTGCTCATTTTTCTTGCGTTGCCTTGCTATGGAACCAGGTAATGCTCCATTTTAACTTGCTTTTACGTTATTTGTTGTTGTAATTAGCTAGTTTTAGCTAGAAATGTTGAAAAGACGGGTTTTGAATGAAAACCCGAGTTTTGCTTGAAATTTGCCGTTTGAATGCTTGAAATTGTTGCCATTGTGTTGCATTATGCCATGTGAACATGTATGTGTGAATTGATTGTGATTTAGACCGTCTTTGTGTGAAAAACGTCCAAATTAGGGCTCGGGCCCGAAAACGAACCCGGATTTTCCGACCCGGAATTTCAATTAAACTTCGGCGTAGGATGCCCATAGTGTTTATAGTATGCCTATAGCTTCAATTTTGCGAAAATGTCGAGCTAGGGCCTTCAAATTGTCGTCTTAAGTCGTAGTTATACGAAGTAATTAAGGCGAATTGGGGGTTTTTGATTGGGGCGACCAGAATGCAATTGCTTGTAATGGGTTGTTGTTAGGGACTATTATGGCGTATAGAAACCATAAAGTTGGGATTTTGAGGTGTAGAGAACGGTTTTCGGCTTAATTATGAATTAGGCCTAAAAATGCTCTGTTTATGCGTATAATGTCATGTGGTAGGATGTGTATGTGTATAAGAAGGGTGTATATGCATTGTGTGTATATAGCGTAGGTGTATAATGTATGCCAAGTTTATATGCTTGCATGTTTTATAACTGTGTGTATTTGCCATGTTTGTTGCAGGAGAAGGTTCTGGTCGTGTCACAAGATCAAGGTCCCGTAAATGCAGGCTCAAGGGCGAGGAGCCCCGGCTCGAGTAGTAGGATGAGGCGTTCGTATAGTGAGAGGAGGTGACCTCGTGACTTGCCCACGAGGCGTGGTCGATCCACGGGAAGAAGTCGTGCGGCGTGAACCTAGGCCTGACCCCGAGGATGAGCTTGCTCAAGAGCTAGTGGATGAGCTGGAGGCCGAGATGGACGTTGTTGAGGAGGAGGCCGAGGAAGCCGAGGAGGCTGCGCTAGGCGGCGGCTCTAGGCCGCGAAAGTCACGCGTCGAGCAGGCGTTCGCCAAGGGCCGGGATGGCCACGACCTTGGTGGCTCCGGAGAGACATGTTTCCTATCGAGCGGCGATAGGGCTGGCCCAAGGGTCCGATGAGGACTTTCTCGCGTCGTCCGTGATGTGTGTTTTTGAAGAGAAGCTTTCGGAGGGTGCGCAGACCTGGGTGTTGCGCAGTGTTTTTGGTCCTTTGGTCGAGGATTGGAGGGCGATTGCGAGGTCGAGGTTGACGGCGAACCTCATGTTGATTCGTGCTTTTCTTGACAGGTACTGGGATACCACCACGACGTTTCACATGCCCGGTTTCGAGGCCGGTATTACTTTGTCGGGGTACGCGGTCATGACGGGGCTTCCGTTCGGGGGCCGTGACATGAGCTTTGGATTTGCGCCGTCCATTGAGGACGAGGTGGTAACTACCGCGATTGGCGGTGGTTTGGAGGTGGAGTATGAGGGTAAACCACCTTACATCATCAAGACGAGCTTCATCTTGGAGTATTTCGAGGGGAAGACCGAGCGAGGCCCCTCCGACTGGAGTGACGAGCAGAATGCTCGTTTGTGGCTGTGGTGGTTTGTTAGCGCCATGTACTTTGGCGATAAGGGTGAGCGGGCGACGACGTCGGTCCTTATGCATCTCCTAGACTGGGGTGCGATTGGGACGTTTGACTGGGTGTCGCCGTCCTTGGGCTTGTGCATTCGTTTTTGTATGGACGCGGTGAGACCGCGGGTGATGAATGGAGGATCGAGATTGTCCTTAATCTCGCTTGGGTTTGTGATGGAGGTATGTATTGCTTTTATTCTGCTCATGTCTTTCTGTTTTTGTCTTGCTTGATTTTGTTGTCTCGTATGACTTGTTTCTGTGCATGTAGTCGTGGATCTTCAGCCACTTCCCGTTTATGCTGCCTCCGCATGCTGTGACGATTGCGAAGGTGTATCCGGCAGTGCGTACTTGGGGCATGTGTAAGGCGACTTTTGACCGTCGTATGATGAGGTTGGTCGTCGTCTGAACCTTATGGAGTTTGATCAGGTTTGTGTTTGAACCATTTGAAATAGAGTGTACTCAAAATGATTGTGTGTATGAGTGTTTTTTTCTTGTTGCAGTTCGTGCCGTTCCCGTGGGGCCATTTTGCGGGCATTCTTGAGGGCATCGCGGCGCGGTTTGCGTTGTGTGATACCCAGCGTCTGTACCTGGCGACGCCGTATGGGCCAGTTTGGTACCTTGGGGAGCGTCTAGTCTACCAGGCAGGGTGGCCAGCTCCTGTAGTGCCCAAGGACCCCCCGAGAGTCCTTTTTGAGAGGGGAGTTTCCGCGCAGGATCGGATGGCGCTGTACGGGGAAGGAGAGTCAGCGAGTCTTCTTTGTCTTGGGGAAGACTATGGCCACTTTGCTCAGTCTCGGCTCGCGTGCGGACCGATTGAGGTATGTTTGTTTTGTTGGGTGCGTAAGGTAATTTTTAGTGAAAAATTTCCCTGACGTGTGTGTTTTGTATTTGTTTTGTAGCTGTTTGGAAAAATTTCCCCTGACGTGTGTGTTTTGTATTTGTTTTGTAACTGTTTGATCCTGAGATGGCGGAGCAGCCTGGTGACTTTCCTACCACCGTTGAGTATGACGAGCCGGGCGTGTGTCGTACTTTTACGTTCTTGAAGCGTACTTACGGTGACCAGCGGACGCGCATGGGCGGTGGGCGGCAAAGTGAAGAAGGTATGTATCTTTGTCTTTGTATATGTGAGTGAGCCCCCAGTTTGGTCGAGGTATGAGTTATAGCGATGATCAAACTTGTGAGAGTCGTGTTTTTGTGTTACCCCCTCGAGTTTGTCTTAATTTGAGTGAAATTAAGGCAAAGTGGGGTTGACTGCTTTTGTTTTGAAATTTCCCCCCTAAGTTTGACTTAATTTGAGTGAAATTAAGGCAAAGTGGGGTTGACTGCTTTTGTTTTGAAATTTCCCCCCGAAGTTTGACTTAATTTGAGTGAAATTAAGGCAAAATGGAGAAGAATGTGAAATGTTTATGTGTTGTGTATCGCAGGTGGCTAAGGAAGCGCATAAGAAGCTATGGCGGATAGCTAACAGGTGGAGGATGGCTTGGGGTGACTGCAACTCGGTTGTGTCGAGTCGAGTGAGGCAGCGCTTGGTCGGCGTGGTCGGCAGTATCGTCGTCGTCATCCGTAGTGCATTTGTGTAATAAGGATTGTATGAACCCATGCTTACATGTCTTTGTGGTTTGAACTTGATCGTTATTCATGCAGTGTTAGTAGGCTAGTTTGAAAACGAAATGATTCCCGACTGGGATGTTCTGATGTTCGATTAGTTTGTGCGAAATGCTTTCGTAAAAGTTCATTTTAAATGCGAAATGAGCTTGAATGACTGTTGAAAATGCTTTGCGTTGACTCGTAGTAGGAATCGTATTTGTTAAAACGAAGTGTGATGTTGCTGCATGGGGAGCAACAAAAGATCGTCGTAGTATAATGTGGAATGCCGTGTTTTGGAAAGACGAAATTAGGAAAGTTGTGAGAAAAACCAGCCCCTTAAACCGCATAGCCCTATGCGGTTTGTGGGCTAAACCGCGTAGGCTTATGCGGTTTGGGGTGCAAACCGCATAGAGCCATGCGGTTTCGTGGCCTGGCTAGGAGTGCTGTATTTCCATATTTCGGATTATGTTTTAGTATATAAGGAGGGGGGGTGCGTGCCATAATCTTCATTCACAATCACTTCTCTTCTTTTCTTTTATTACAAGTTCTTGCTCTCATAAATATATTAGGTATATTTACAAAAGTATTTTTTTTTTTTTGCGTTCAAGGAAAATGGTGGAGCATTTTGATGCTCTTTTGAAGAGGTGGACTTCCTCATTAAGTCCGTCGATGAAGAAGGCGGTGTATGATGATGGTGCGGGTGTTTTTATTGGCTTTCGTCAGATGAAAGTTGATCTAGACTTTCTGGATGCGTGCTTAGATTATTGGGATCCTAGCTTGCATGTGTTTAGGTTTCCCGGGGGAGAGGTGTGTCCTTTGATGGAGGAGTTTGCGGCCATTGCGGGGTGGTCGAAACGGACTTCTCATGTGGTTGTGAGAAGTGAGCTGTACTATAACGGGATGTTGCGAAACTTCCTTGGGATGACAAATGCTCATGCTGTGGGCTTGTTTGAAGGAGGTAAGGTGAACATGCTTCTTTTGTGTCAACGGTACATGAATAAGGTAGACACCAGTATTTCAGACCGTTCTAGGCGAAGGGCCCTTGCTTTTTGTTTGGTTCACCGTTATGCCTTTGCGGGGTCCATGCCGGATGGGGTGTTCGGGAACGCGAGGTATGCTCGTGTTGTCGAAGAGATGGAACGGGGATATGATCCTTCTGCGTTGATCCTAGCGGAGACCATACTGGGTTTAGACGACCGTTATGCTTATCGTCTGAGCTCGTACCGGGGTTGCGCTAGGATTCTCAACATTTGGCTTATGGAGAGGCTAAGTGTGTATAAAGCTCTTCCCCTTGGCCGTGTCTTCAAGGCTGCGGCGACAACGTCGCGAAAGATGGAGTGGGCTAACCCTCGGGAGCGTTCACCAAACTACTACCGCGGGTTTGTGAAGGAGAGCACCATTCGTTGGTATGTGTCATGGTGGCACATTACAGCGATTACGGCGCCGTCTGTTGCGAATGCGACTCGTAGGTTGATGTTGTGCGGGTTTGAACAAGGGGTGTGGATTCATCCTCTTCGCTTGAAGAGGCAAATCAGGCTTGCTCAGACCATCCCCGAGCAGGATACTCAGGTTGGAGGGGTTGTTGTCCTAAACAACCAGATGATTGATGCTTGGATCCGAGGATGGTCGGATCGTGTTACTTGGGCTGTTCCGGAGCACATAGAGTCTACTCGTGTCACAGACTTCTATACACGGTGGTATCGTTCCAGCGATCCTCAGGAGCGGGAGAATCAGAGAAGGAGGGAGAAGGATGGGCCAAGGCCGTCCTTGGCGTATGAGGTGGTGCGCGAAAGGAGGGACTATGGTGATCTTTGTGCTGTTAATGTAGATGCTTCTACTTCAAGGCCTGCGCGGGAAAGGCTTGGGCCGAGGGTGACTGTTAAAGATCGTCTAGGGTCAAGGATCGAGGAACCCCCAGTCGAGCGGGACGAGGATCCGATCCAGCCCCCAGGATTTGAGAGACCTACTCCCGTAATCGGTTCGAAGATTGTGGCGGATCGGCCTCTTGAAGATGAAGAGGCTAATCCGAAACGGCGGAAGACGGCTTAGTTTGTTTTGTTTTGCTTAGAAAATTTTCTTTATTCAAATACATGTTTTTAGATTTGAATAAAGGGTTAAGGACGCTTGTTCCTAACTCATTTCTAAATGTCGAAAAATTCTAAATAAAATAGAATTAATTTGCTTTTGTCTTGTCTCATTGCTTTTTTTTGTTTGTTTTGAAATGTTCTCGACCTTTTTAAGCTTCGAACATTCGTATTTTGTCTTAAATCCTCGACCTTTTTAAGCTTTGGATTCGTTCGTTTGATTTGTTTAGTCTTAAATCCTCGACCTTTTTAAGCTTTGGATTTAGATTTTTTTTTTTGTGTTGACTGTGCTCTCGACTTTTTAAGTTTTGAGCGTGTCATTTTGTGATTGCAAAGCCCTCGACCTTTTTAAGCTTTGGGCGCGCGTGCTAAGGAGTTCGGTTGTGCTTTTTGACAAGCTGCCTACGTATCTGTGTTTTAAATACAGAATCAAACCGGCGTAGTTCGTGTGATTCGGTTGAGCCTTTTGCAAAGCTGCCTACGTATCCACAGTGCGTGGAATCAAACCGAGCGTAGTTCACCCAAGCGAGAGTGAGTTCTTGTCTTTTGTGAAATACATTGCAAATTTGTTCGAGCTTAGGGGTAGTATTTTTTGAGTTGATCAAGGTTTGTTGGTAATCGGAAGTCCTGACCGTCCAGGTCAGTTAACTTTACGGCTCCTCCAGGGAGGATTTCTTTGACCAAGTACGGTCCGGCCCAATTGGGTTTGAATTTCCCTCTTGAGTCGACAGGTAATGGTTCTCGGACGGATTTGAGTACTAGGTCACCCACTTTGATATTTCGTGGCTTGACCCTTTTGTTGAAAGCGCGTTGTAGACGAGATTGATACATTCGGACTGTACTTAGTGAATGTAGTCGTCTTTCGTCTAAAAGGATGAGTTGTTCATTGCGTTCCCATGCCCATTCGGCTTCAGGAATATCTGCTTCCATGAGGATTCGAAGGGATTGCATTTCGATTTCTACAGGTTGGACGGCTTCCATCCCATAGGTTAAGAAATAGGGTGTCATACCCGTGGGTGTGCGGATAGTGGTGCGGTATCCCCATAACGCAAATGGGATTTTGTTGGGCCAGTCGTGGCAGGCGTCGATCATCTTTTTGAGGATTGATACGACGGTTTGTTTCTTTGCCTCGGCCTTGGATTGGTTTGTGGTCGGTAGGGTGATGATTTGTGTCGTTGTATTTTGTATTTGAGAAGAAGTGGTTCGACTTCTCCTTGAAAGTGCGTGCCTTGGTCGCTTATGAACTCGTGGGGTATGTCGTAGCGACAAATGATGTTGTTTTGTATGAATTTTGCAACTTCTTTTGTGCCTAGTTTGCGGTATGATGCGGCTTCAACCCATTTGGTGAAATAGTCGATGGCCACGAGGATGAAGCAGTGTCCTCCTGCTCTGACGGGTTGTACTTTGCCAATGACGTTTATTCCCCATGTCGAGAATGGCCATGGCGAGGTTAAACTGTATAGTGGAGAAGGGGGTATGTGTTGTACGTTTACGAAGATTTGGCAATTATGGCGATGTTTGACATACTTTGCGCAGTCAGCATCCATGGTTGTCCAGTACCATCCTAGCCTTATTATTTGTTTGCACATGGCTCGTGTGTTCATGTGTGGTCCGCACTCGCCATCGTGTACTTGGGACATGATTTCGTGTCCTTTCTTGTGGTCGACGCACAAGAGTAGTGTACCTTGAGGCGTCTTTTTGAGTAGTTTGCCCATTTCTATTACGAATTGTGACGATAATAGGCGTAGGGCTCGCTTGGCCCGTTTGTCAATTTTTGGTGGATATTCGCCGGTTGTTTTGTAATTGATGATTGCTTGGTACCAAGGATCGGTCTGTTCTTCCCCAGTTTCAATGTCACAGATGTAGGCGGGTTCGTTCCGTCGTTCCACGACAATGGGTAGTGTTTCCATTCCCGGGGGTATGTTGATTAGTGACGCGAGTTTGGATAACGCGTCGGCGAATTGGTTTTCTTCGCGCGGGAGGTGTATGAATTCTACGCGATAGAATTCGTTTATGAGCTCTTGCATTTTGTTTTGGTATAGTGCTAGGTTTTCATTAAGTATCTTCCATGCTCCGGATACTTGGTTGATTTTGAGGGAGGAGTCCCCATAGACTCTTATGTTGCGGGCGTTGAGTACAAGCGCTGCTTGGAGACCGTGCAAGCATGCTTCGTATTCGGCGGCGTTGTTTGTTACGTCGAAATCCAATTTTATGGTTAAGGGTGTGTGTTCGCCGTTTGGGGATATGAGAAGTATTCCTACTCCGCAACCTCGATAGTTGGATGAACCATCGAAATATAACTCCCATTGTTCGTGGTTGATGTTGTAAATCCCATCGTCGGGAAGGGAAGTTGTGTCTATGATTGGTTCTTCGACAATTGCATTTTCGGCTAGGAAATCAGAGACTGCTCGTCCCTTGATTGCTTTGAGGGGTACGTACTTAAGGTCGAATTCGGCTAGGAGCAGTGTCCATCTGGCCATTCGTCCGTTAGCACAGGCTTCTCGAAGAGGTATTTCACGGGGTCCATTTTGGAGTAGACCTTTGTTTGGTGTGCCAGCATATAGTGACGGAGTTTCTTGGACGACCATACTAAAGCTAGACAGCTCTTCTCGGCAGCGGAGTATCGAGTCTCGTAATCGAGGAATTTCTTGCTTATGTAATAGATTGCGTGTTTTTCACCGTTTACTTCCTGGGCGAGCATGGCGCCCATGGCGGTAGGGGTTGTTGTAAGGTATAAGGATAGTGGTAGATCCTTTTGGGGTGGTCGTAGAACTGGTGGATTGGTTAGTAGTTCTTTGACCTTGTCAAATGCCTTTTGACATTCTTCGTCCCATTCAACATGGTCGGTTTTCTTGAGCTTCTTGAAGACCGGTTCACATATCATGGTGAGTTTGCTAACGAAGCGTGAAATGTATTGAATTTGGCCTAAGAAACTTCGAATTTCGTCGAGGTTCTTCGGGGGTTGCATTTCTAGAATTGCTTTGACTTTCGAGGGGTCGACCTCGATGCCTCTTTGGCTCACTACGTGTCCTAGTAGTTTACCGGATTTGACTCCAAAGGTGCATTTTTGGGGATTGAGGCGCATTTTGTATTGTCGTAGGCGCGTGAAGAACTTGCGGAGGTTAGTGATATGACCACTTCTCTCCTTTGACTTCACGATCATATCGTTGACATAGACTTCGACTTCTTTGTGCATCATGTAAGAGGGTTGTGACGGTGCGTTGGTATGTAGCACCGACGTTGATTAGGCCGAAAGGCATGACCGTGTAGCAGTATGTGCCCCACGGTGTAATGAAGGCCGTTTTTGCCATGTCTTCGCAAGCCATTTTGATTTGATTATAACCTGCGTAGCCATCCATGAAGGATAGGAGTGCGTGGTCGGCGGTGTTGTCGACTAGGACGTCTACATGGGGTAATGGGAAGTTATCTTTCGGGCTGGCTTTGTTTAAGTCGCGAAAGTCAACGCATACTCGAATTTTGCCATTCTTTTTCAAGACTGGGACCATGTTCGAGACCCATTCAGGATACTTGATGACTTGGATGAAACCGGCTTGTAGTTGCTTTTCGATTTCTTCCTTGACCATAAGGGATCATTCTGGACGTAATCTCCTTAATTTTTGTTTGATTGGTTTGTAACCGGGTTTGATGGGGATGCGGTGTTCGGCTATGCTTCGTTCGATTCCGGGCATATCCTTGGATGACCAAGCGAATACATCCTTGAATTCGCTTAGGAGTTGTGTAAATTGGGCGCGCTCGTCTTCGTCCAGTGAGGCACCTAGTTGTAATTCCCTTGGCTCTTCGGGGGTTCCCACGTTTATGGTTATGGTTTCCTCGATGATAGGGTCTTGTGTTTTTGGAGATACAATGTTTGCAATGTATTTGTTTAATGATTCACTTGTTTGTTCATTTTCGCATGAGTTAGTGTCTTTTGCATTTTGCGTATTGTTTGTTGTTTGTTGATTTTTGGTTGTTTGTTCTTTGTTGTTTGTTTTAGCTTGAGACAAGGCGTAAGCAAATTTATTCATTTCATTATTTTGAAGAGAATTATTCGACAATTCAGAAAATTGCTTGGAGCTAGCCTCCGTAAAAAGGAAATGTAAACTAAAGCTAGAATCTAGGATAGATGGGTCGACAGATGACCCGACACTAAGAGCATTAGAAGCTAAAAGAATCTCTTCTTCTTCTTCGTCGTCTTCTGTGCCGCTGGAGCTGCTTGAGTTGCTTGAGTTGTGAGGTAGATTGCATCGTTGCTGGAGGAAGGTGTAGTTTTCATCCGAGGTTTGATCGATGAGATCTTAGATGGCATGTTTGAGTTTAAGACAACTCTCAGTGCTATGCCCCATGCCCCGATGGTATGCACAGAAGCCATTGGGGTCCCATGACTTTGACTTCTTTCTCATGGGTGGCTCGTTAATAGGTCCAATTGGTGTAAGGTAGTCTTTTTCGACTAGTTTTTGTAATGCCACGGCGTAAGGCATATAGAGTTTGTCAAAGTTCCTTGTAGAGCCATGCGAGTTGTGTATTTTTCGTTCTTTAAGAGTGTGTTCTTGAAGATTACTTCGGTAAACGGGATCCTCGTAGCTAGATGTAAGATCCTTTTCAATGCGGGTGCCAATTTCGATGAGATGTTCGAAATCTCGAACGCTGCAAAAGTGGAAGTAATATGCCAGGCGGGTCGCAAACTGAAAAGGAAAGTGGGTATGAATTCGTCTTCATGTGGATGATTTGGAACTCGGGAAAGTAGCTTCCTCCACCGGACGAAATATTTGACGAAACCTTCGTCGTCCTTCTGATGGAGGGCTTCGAGGGTATCGAGCGAGACTGGATTGCCGAGCTCTTTTTTGATGCGTCGTTCCAAACGCTCTACTTCGGTTCGATGCAAAGCCTTTAGATGATTGATGTCTTTTGCGAGTTGATTGACGTGGCTTATCACCTCGTCGGTGGGCAACCAGTATTCGTCGTCTTCGTCATCGCTAGACCAAACGGCGTTGATTTGGTCGTCAGAGGGTGTGATGAGATAAGAACAGTCTAAAATGGGGACCGACCCTACGAAGATTGCATGATTACCAAGCGGGTTTTCGTTGTTTGAGGGCTTGGTAGGTTGAGATGGTTTGCTGAGCTTTCCTTGATCGATGAGATCTTGGATAGCGTTCTTGAGCCTAAAGCAATTCTCGGTGTCATGCCCCTTGCCTCGGTGGTATGCACAGAAGGCATTGGGGTTCCAAGATTTAGGCTTTTTGTCTTCGGGCGGCTCGTTAGTAGGCCCAATTGGTTGTAGGTAGTTCTTCTCGACCAACCTCTGGAATGCCTTGGAGTAAGACATGAAGAGAGGGTCGAAATTTCTCTTGGCCTTAGGAGGTGGCGAGAAGGTAGTTGCGAAGGCGTCGTGGGTATTGTAACACCCCGTGTTAATTTAATTCAATAATAAGCCATCAATTTCTAATTTGCAAGTCTTAAATCATTTCCTAACCTTTTAACCTTCCAAAATCACACTTTTTGCGAAACTTTCGTTTTGTAAAATTTCTCGACTTCTTTAATACTTTTTAAAATTTTTGAATAATGAAATAAATATTTTAATCTTACAATTCAAAAGTAGAAATATTTCGAAAAATAGTCAAACGCGCACACTTTGACTTTTATCGCTTTTGACACCCGACTTTTTAAAACTGATAAATTTCGTGAAAAACTTTTTAACATCAAATATCTTAAGAACCTTCCTAATTTTGCCACTAGTAAGTCAAGTGGATTTATGAGTCATTTATTTCATTTAATTAAACATTATTTTCTAATTAAAACAAAACAAAACCTAAAATCATTTAACCTAAAGTATACTAACTTGTTCCCTTTATTTTCTAAGTGTAAAAATCAATCTTTTCTCTCCTCCATTTCAGCCGAAATATTTTACTCCTTTCTCCCTTTGTTTTCTTCCATTTTATTCCTAAAACACACTAAATAAAACCCTAAATATTACTCTAATAATTCCTAGTATTATTTAGCTAATTAGTGGGTATTAAAGCTTATTATTTTGGGTGTATTTTTGAAGGTGAAGACGAGTACTTGGGTGAAGAAATAAACCTAGATAATATTATTGACCCGGATAACCTCTAGCTTGCCAAACCAAGGTGACTAGTTATATCTCATTTTAACCTCTTTGTAAATTAATTTGATTTTTATTATATGTTTTATGAGTATGATTTTTATGTTAAATATGTTAAACATCACTTATATGAACTTGTATGATTATGTGTTGTATAATAAAATGATAATAAATAAGTAATAATGATAATAGTTAAGTTGTAGTAATATATTCATATGTGTAGATAATTTATTTTTGAGTATTTTTAATTTATGTTCATATGATTTTTATGTTTAGTTATGTTTTATTTGAGTAGTAATCATATATAAAAATTATGTGAAATATTAACAATGAGTTTAAAGTGATTAAAAATGAAAAATAAAAATTGTATGTTCATATGTACTATACTCGGCATTTTCCATTTTTTTAATATATTTTCACTTTTAATTTTTGTAAATAATATGTTAGAATAAGTTAGTTAAAATAGATGTATTCATGTAAAAAAAATTAAATTAGGGAAATAAATTATAAGTTGTTAAAATCAAAATTAGTGTTCTTGAGCTTTATTATGATCTTCATGTGTGTTCTTGAATTCTTCATGTTGATGTTCATCATTATTGTTCACTTTGATTATGTTTTATATTATGTTTGTTTATAATTTGTGTTTATGTTTAGTTATTGTTTTATATATTACTTAGTATTATACTATAAATCAACTTAAACTTTATAAATCATTTAGATTAAAAAGTTAGAAATTTAAAGTGTTGAAAAACACTATTCATAATTATAAATGAAAATTTTAGTAAAATTCATTTTAGTTTAAATCGTTTTAGTATAATTAGAATAATTAAAATATAAAGACTTTAAGTTAAAAACCGATAAAATCGAAAAATGAAAATTTAGAACCCTATATTACTAATCACGGCATTTTTACTATTTTTAGGGTTAAAATATGTTTTATCACTTTTTAGTTTAATTGTTAAAATAATTTAATTATTAGTTAATAAGTTAGAATTAAGAAATTAAAAGAAATAAATAAATTTTGACATATATACAACACCACACGACATTCTTAATTAAAATGGACCAAATTTGATTAAAATGAATTTCTCACTAAGTCACTAAAGTTTAATAGTTATTAGAATTGAAATATTGTATAAATTGATTTAGTTATAAATGAAATATTATAAACCGATAAAAATATGTGACCGTTATAAAAATGAACTAAATCGTGTGCTACCGCCTTTGCATATTGGACTGTTGAACTTGGACTTACGGACTTAAATGACTCATCCACGATACTATTATTTTTAAAATGAAAATCGCTAAATTTAGTTAATAGACGACTAAATTTAACTAAGTCTCATTTTAAAATGAATATCATTATCACATTTTTACAAATTGAACTTAACGTTTTCAAAACTATAATTTTAAAATGAATATCATTATCACTTTTTACAAACCGAACTTAACGTTTTTAAAACTAGACTTTTAGAATATTTTCAAAACTCACTAAGTACAAAACGAACTTAACGACTTTGAAACTAGAAATTTATACTTAGAAAATAAAAGGGTTTAGTTTATTACCTAAAATATCTTAAGTATAAATACCTAAAATACCTTAAGTATAAGTACCTAAAATATCTTAAGTATAAAAATACGTATAAATATAGAAATACGTACAAGTATAAGAATACGTACAAGTATAAGAATACGTATAAGTATAAAAATACGTATAAAAATACGCGTAGAATACGAAGTATAAAAATACGAATACGTATAAAAATACGTATAAAATACGGTGAATAGTGAATAGTGAATAGTGAAATACTGAAAATAATTGAAAATTTTACTAAGTATAGAAAAATTTAAAATGAATAAGTAAATGACTTAAAGTGTTTTGAAAAACACTTAAATAAAATTGGACATACTAATAAACGTTTCAATATAGAAACTTAAAAACGTTAATAAATTAACAACACTTCAAATAATAAACGAATATGTTATGTGATCATATGAAACCAAATACAAATACTTAAACGTTTGACGATGAGACTAGGAGAGTCTAGAAACATGTGATATGTAATATCAGATAAATAATGAACATCGAGTAAGTTAAATAAAAGGTCAAACGCTTGAGCCTCCGATATGAAAACGTCAATCGTAAGTGAAGTGGGGTTAAGATAGCCTTGTGCGGATACCACTATCTCGGCCTTCTGGCGTTGGCTATGTCGAATAGTGTGGTTTAAGCCGGCAGCTTTATTGCTTAGCATGCTGCCCATGCCTTTACGCCTTAAGTCGTACTGCCTAAGCCGTACAAGATAATGAATATGCCAATGCTTTTGTATCAGGCTTTAGGAAATAGTCGTTTTATCCAGAGTTAAGGTGCTCTATGAATAGCATAGCCTATTCTTAAAGTGGATATTAGTGTATGCATACTAGACTAGGGTTTTATTCCCCTATTTCGCTAAAGTTACCAGGGCACCCGTGACCTTGTGGATTCAGGTCGATTATAGCGGTTCTGTCTCCTTGCCGTGGTTCGTTCTTAGTGGGCGCGACACTAGCATTCGTTCTTACCCTGCGAAAAGGTTACTTGGCGAGATTGTATCTGAAGTTCGAATCATTTGAACACTAGAAGATGAGATGCAAGTACTATAGTATTCGGCGTGGTTTCTGAGTCGAGTAAGCCTCTGCACTATGGAAGTGAGATGCAATCGATCAGTACAAGGGCCTACTCGATTGGTCGGCTCGTAGCGGTATGTGTTGTCTGTTGTATGTTTAATTGAGAATGAGTGTGTACCATCTTCGAAAACTAAAGACCACAACTTTCTGAATTGAATCGAGTCTGCATGAGGAGAATGATAAGATATGTATGTTGATTTGCGATCCGATATCGCCTTGTAATGCCATTGAATTATTGTGATATTATTGCTATGCTATTATGTGTTATTTGCCTTCATAATTGAATATCATGCTTATATGATTTATCGCTTTAAACCGCATGCTTATCATGACTTATATGTCTTTATATGCTATATGTACTAAGCATGTTTATGTTTTTATCATAATGTTATGTTTATAAAGCGATAATATTAAACCAAAGTAATTGAAATCGAGGGTAAGTATGAGCATAGCTAGTCACTTTGTCACTCATTGAGCATCCCCATCAGTTTATTGTGCAGGACGTTCGTGGACCAGGAGCTGGGTTTTGGATGGAGCCACGAGACGTTTTTATTGTTTTTTCCTTAGTTGTTTCGAGAGAGATGTAATATATAACGCTACTCTTTTGAATTTCCGTATTTAGAGTTGTTTTATTCAACTCTTAAACGATGATGTAATATTTTGGGTTATTGTATAATTAATAACGCTGGTTTAAGACTTAATTAATTTCCACCTTAGTAATTAAAGTCGACTAAAAACCAGGTTGTTACAGGTATCATCGTCGAGGTTACCGACGGTACGATTCTCTTCGCTCTTGGCTGCTCGGGATGATTTAGAGGAACTCCCTTGATAAGCGTGACCGGTGTATTTGGCCATTGTGCCGGTTCTAAGGTCGTCTTCGATTTGGGTACCGACCTTGGTTAGCTCTTTGAAGTTCTGAATGTTGCTGTACCTCATGTAAAATTGATACACGGGTCGCAGGTTATTTATGAACTTCGGTACAAGTTCGTCCTCGCGGGGACGATTAGGGATTTGAGCGCTTAGCTTCTTCCAACGAGTGTGGTAGTCGGTGAAGCCTTCGTTGTCCTTTTGAGAGAGGACTTCTAGGGTGCGGATCGAGACTTGGGTGTCTTCGTTGTCTCGATATTGTCGATCGAAGTCGACTGTGAGTTCTTCAAAGGTGGGAACCCGTTGTGGGTCGAGTGAGTAGAACCATGTCTTGAAACCTTCTTGCTAGAGAGTGCGGGAATAGAGTTAGCCAATGCCTGGCGTCGACCCCTTTGATGGCCATTTGGGACTTGAAAGCTCGGATGTGGATGATCGGGCTCTCATGTCCTTGAATGATAGGAAGATCACTAAGGGCGAGCTTGTTAGGAAGCTCATCCTTGATGCTAGGAGGTACGTTTTCGTTCTCCTTATGGATGGAGTAGGTGCTTGAGACATAGAGTCTCTCCTCCATAGCTTGGAGTTTCTTAGCATGCCTATCCGCCTCTTCTTTGATCTTTTGTTCCATACGTTCCACCTCAGTTGTGTGGTGGGTCAAAAGGCCTTCGAGGTCAGCGGTCAGCTTTGCGACTTGGTCACGGAGTGCGTTAACCTCTTCGTTGTTGCCGGCCATTTTGCGGGTGTAAGTTCGTTTCTTGTAGGGGATTATTACACGGTGTTTGGTATGGCGAGTATCCAGCTGAGGCCTGCATTTCACTTTGTATATTAGTGACATGACTCGACCCACTAGACTCACATTCATTTTTAGGCATTCATTTTAGCTCATTTCTTTGTTTAGAAAGACCTTTTATGTTTTGAAAAGGAGATTTTCGAAAAGGTTTTGGCTAAAGGAAGCTTTTGAGACGAGAATGTGTGCGCACATCTCGTCTCGATGTTAAAATGTTTTGCTTTGCACCCGTCGAACTGATATCGGTAATTTGCCGAGATGAGCTCGAGTTCGGGTGTGTAAAAGAGAAAGGATTCGACTCGAGAGCGATTAGTAAGTCGAGTCGAGGATGTTAAAAGCGGAGTCTAGGCCGTATGACCTAGAGGACTAAATCCACGAGCTTGGGTTTCAATCCTTGCTCGGGTTTTTGCTTGTTAGTGAAAAAGGAAATTTTGAGAAAGCTTGTTTCAAAAATTCGCGATAGTTTTGTATGAAAAGTGTTAGCTTTGTTAGATGTTAGGTTCATTTTATCTTTGAAAAGTTTAAGCGAGTTTTCGAAGATATGGATACAAATGCTCATTTGAAAAAGACCATGGAGTGCATGGCCTCGAACTTGTACGTATGACTCAAAAGGGGTGAAAATGAGTCAGTCGGGTACACCTCCAACTACCTCGAGTACGCTTTGGCAGATTCTTAACCCTTTCATTTCCTTACGCCGGGGCGATAGGTTTTCTGAAGGGAGCACTGGGGCGGTCAAGAAAGTCGTTTACGGCAAGCCGTGGAGGGGCGAGAGGAAAGCTAGTCCGGCATGTGCTTTATCGAGTGGACAAGCCTGCATGTAGGAACCACCTCTCGAGGGTGCAAAGGGTGCCTAGATTCCAAAAGGAATGGACTCTAAACGAATGTGCATAGCTCAACTATGTATACTTGGATTGTTCAAGGCTTTCAAGTTTCACCTCTTTATTTTTAAAAAGAAAAAAGCTAGTTTTAAGTTTTAAAAATAAAATCTCCCCAACTCGGCGTCTTGCGTAAGGGCGCATGAAGTTAAAATGATTAAGTTAGAAAAACTATTAAAAACTGTTTTGGAGTCGCCACCTAATTATCGCGGAAATTAGGAACCTGCTATCATGTCCTAAGCCTAAAGACATGTCCTAGATTTTGGAGCACGCCGACACCCCTAGATCTAAGGCTTGTGAAACCAGAATGGATTCGGGGTGAGGGTACTTTAGAGTAGTTCAATTAATGATTTATGAAAACCTTTTAGAAAAGCCTATGTAAAAGTAGCCTCTACTGACCTAGAACAATCCAAATAAGATGATATTTGAGCTAATGTTATCGCTACGTACAAGTGCGATAAGTTTGTAAAAGAATGCAGATGCAGATGCAAAAAGATTGATTAAAACCCTCAGTTTAGCATGTTTAACTTGTTAACGAAAACGGTTCAGTTAAAGGTCGAATTCATTGTTTAAGTTGATTTTAATGCAAAATAAGAAGGTGCAAGATGCATGCAAATAAAATAAAGTTCAATTGTCCATTGGTTTACTTTATAAGGGTCGGTTGCTTATGCGACTTTGGCGTGTCATCGGATATGGAGTGTACCAGAAGTAAATAGAACACTTGGAGTGCAAGCGCGCTGGGTGCCAAAGCCGGGAGGGGGGGGCGCTAGAGTGTAGTCCCCTTTGTTAGTCCATAGAAAATAAGAAAAAGCTTTGATCCAAGTGGATCGGTACCTACCTTGTCCTGACGCTTCAGATCTGCAGGCGAGCAGCTTCTTGAACTAAAAAGGAGGATGAATTCAACACGGGATGGTGTGTTGAACTCAAGGATTTGAGTGCGTGAGGCTTTGAGAGAGTTTCATAGTGTGTTTGCTGTGAAAACTGGTTGTGAATTGTGTTTTTCGAGGTCAGGTATAGGGGAGTATATATACTAAATACCTCGGAGAAATTAGGAAATCCGGGGATAGAACCAAGCCAAGAAACCGCATAGCCTTATGCGGTTGCCACCCCAAACCGCATAAGACTATGCGGTTTGAAGGTGTGGTTTTTAGCGTAGTTTCCTAGTTCCGGTTTGATTATATCTCGATAAGATTTAGTGTAATCCTTGCTTGCACGTCAAGGAAGGACCTAGGATATTTCTGAGATATTTGTGATGTTCAGGGCTTTGGAGTGCGGGCCAAAGGCTGGGTTTGGGCTCGGTTTTGGGCCTGAGACCCGTAAAAATGAAAGAGGTGTATTTGCATAGATTTTGTGAAATAAGGTAAGACGTGAGGTAGCATTTTGTGTAAGAGGGGGCTAAATGGGGGATCTAGCCACCGGGCCTAAATTTAGGAATTTAGAAATGCTGAATTAGACCTTGTTAATGTAAAAGGGCGAATTCTAGTGCAAATGCGAAGCTCATGCCAAATGAAGCAGGATAAGGACCTAGCTAGACTCCAGATGGACAAAATTAACGTTCATTTAAGTGTGATGTGAATCGACCTGACTCATTTTAACATTTAAAACGACTCAAAATGAATTCGACATTAGTTAGAACCGTTTAAGTCAACGTTAAGACATGCGTAATAAAAGTCCGTGTTACATCACAGGGTTTTGTTTGGGAGGGTACGGATATAGGTATCCACAAGGCCGTTTTTTCCATGTCCTCGCAAGCCATTTTGATTTGATTATAGCCTGTGTAGCCGTCCATGAAGGATAGGAGGGCGTGGTCGGCGGTGTTGTCGACCAGGACGTCCACATGGGGTAATGGGAAGTCATCTTTTGGACCACTAGTGGAAAAAACCCCTATAGTGGCGGTGCAATAGTGTCGGTTTTAAAGAAAATGACACTAAATGTTCAAAGGAAGATATATTGTGTCGGTTTAAGTTAAAAACGACACCAAAAGGTAGAGTATTTGTGGCGGTTGTAAAATAAACCGCCACAATAGATGTTTTGGTGGCGGTTTTAAAAAAACCGACGCATTATGTTGCAATTTGAATTAACATATAGTGGCGGTTGTAAGCAAAACCGACATTATATGTTATAACATATGGTGGCGGTTGTAAAATAAACCGCCACAATAGATATGTTATAACATATGGTGGCGGTTCTTATGAAAACCGACACTAAAAGTACAAGTAATTGTGGCGGTTCTAACTCCAACCAACACAAAATTTGGCTGCCACAAATTAGCTATAGTGGCGTTTCTTTAATAAACCGACACAAAACTAACCTACACACTCCTTATATTTTACACACAAAACACAGGAGACTCAAATCTCCTTCTCCTTTTCGGCCGTTTTCTTATTTTCCTTCTTCCTTCTTTGTCTTCTTCATCATAATCCTCATCACTCCTCATCACCATCAACATCAACATCATCATCATTATCATCATCACTCGTCGTTCACCATCAGTCATCGTTGTCGTTTATTGTTGTCTGTTCTCTTCATTCCTGCCACGTCCTCAATCTTAGGCTTCAATCCATCGTCTTTTTAGCAAGTCTCAACCATATAACCCGAGTATTGAAGGTATTCAGCCCTTCGATTTTGTTTTCGTGCGTTTTGACCTAGAAATTTGTGGTTTTTCATTTTTTAGTCGATTTCAATGATTCAAAGTATTGATTAGCTAGTACTAGACTAATAATTGATGGTTATTTCATGAATTGTAGAGTTTGTTTTCGTGAGGTGATGATTTTGACGTTTTGGACGGTTTTGAGCTCGAGTTTGCAGATTCGCTTCGAGGTAAGGCTTTACCTTACCTAGTCCGGTATGTTGTGTTTTGTGCGTGCTTTGTAGCTGTGTGTGTATGACTCTACCCTAGGTGTGTGTGACTCTACCCTAATTTTTCCGATTGTTTGCCAGATTTGCAATTAATTTGGGGGAAAAATGAGTAAATCAGCAGCAGCAACGAAGGGAGGTAAGAAGAAGGGGGCAATCTCCTTCACAATTGATTGCACGAAACCTGTTGAAGATAAGATTATGGATATCGCTTCACTTGAGAAGTTTCTTCAGGAGCGTATTAAGGTCGGTGGAAATCTCGGTGATTCTGTCACAGTTTTTGCTTTTTATTTTGTTTGTGCATTTGTTTTGATTGTTTTATTATAAAATTGTTTTGATTGAAACTATGTTCAGGTGAAACTATGTTTTATGTTGTATGTGTTCTTCTGGAGCCATACAAACTACTAACCATTCTCTGTGTAGTTAGGTACTGTCGTAGTGTATTCGAGGAGGTGAAATGGAAACATTTGACGACGTAAAATCAAAACGAATTGTCTTTGTCACTGTAGGAACAACTCTATTTGACTCTCTTGTTAGAGTAGTGGATACTTTGGAAGTCAAACAAGAGCTACATGCAAATCTTCACATTCAGATTGGTCGTGGATCATACATTCCGTCAAGGGTATCTTTGTGCTTTTGACCTCGTTAAAATGAACTCTTATATCTTACATTGTAAACTGCATTATGTGTTTGTGCTAGCCAAATCTTGTTGCCTAATACTTCATAAGTCCGTTGTGTTGGTTTTGACTTATTTTTATTTTGTATGTGTAGTCCACCGGTGAAGATGGATCCATTGCTGTAGACTACTTCACCTTTTCAACGACCATAGCTGATAGTTTGAAATCGACTTAAGCTTGTCATAAGTCATGCAGGTAGCACATTTTTTATAAGACTTACGGAGTACTATTTTATATATGTTCTCAGGTATAGACTTGATCTCGTGATTGGTATTATACAGATGAGGATTTTTGCAAGATCTGATAAAAATTGAGCTGAAATTTTCGATTTTTCTGGCGATCGTATCTTTGATCTGTGAGTTGGCTGCTATGCTCTCTGTGTGCTGTTCAAATTTCATTTTCTATATGCTATGCTCTGTGTGTGATGTACATATTAGTAGTGTTGATTACTCATTTAGGTTTAATATTATGCTGATGTTTAGTTGTGAACAAAAGTCCGGTTGTGCCACCTGGGTGTTCATCTGAAGATCAGGAATCAATCCAGGAATCAATCCGGTTATGCCACCTGGGTTTTTTCTGTTTTTTAGTGCTGTGTGCCGTGGTTCTTCTTGCTTATAGTTACCTCTGGTATTTAGTTTTGTGCTATGATTACTGTCTGGCAGTAGTTTTTGTTCAAGCTGGTGAAATGACATAAAAGTGACTGAGAAGGTATTTTGTGTCATCAGAATAAGATTTATGCCGTTGTGCTCCCTATAATCTTCTGTTGATTTCGTTTAGTGCTCGGAAATTATGGCAAACAATGTGGAAGAAGGGACTAATAAGAGTGGTAGCGATAACCAGTACCGTCATTCAGCGTTTCCTCACGTTAAGCTCAACGAGAGAATTATTTCTTCTATGTCCACAGATCTGTCGCTGCTCACCCTTGGCATGATCTTGAAATCGGTAATTGGATGCTCAAAAATCGAAATATTGGGTCATTTGGGTGCTGTAAAGTCTGACTATATCCTAACTGACATTTTAAAGAAATTGAGGAATTCTTTTTTACGTTTTCAGATTGTATTGCTTCCTGTTTTCCTTAGAATTTCAATCAAAATAAGACCCGCCATTCTAACTTTTGTTTCTGTGTTCACATAACTGTTTCTGATTGCTTTGTAAATTTGTTCAGGACTTGGTGCTCCAGCGGTTTTCAACTGTGTAAGTTTATTGTCTTTTGCGTGGTTTCTGTAGTTCGTGTATTTAATTTCACATGAATAAGATACATTGCACGTTGCTAAACATTATGTTTTCAATAAGGGGTCGCATGTGTGCGAGATTATTAAGGCAGGTTCATTTGGCTGCTGACATAGTACTTCATTATGATTCTCAGGTCGTAGTGATCAGAAAGGGAAGCAAAGTCAAGTGTGAGCTAGACAAGTGAACTGGCTTAATCAAAGTAACGTCTCGTGTTCAACTTATCTTTGTATCGCTCTTTGAACTGTTATATATAATGCACGTTCCTTCCACAGGGTCATTTGAAGGTCATTTGAGCTGAAATTTTCTATTTTTTTTCCTGCTGATCGTATGCTGATCTGTGAGTTGGCTGCTATGCTCTCTGTGTGCTGTTCAGATTTCATTTTCTATATGTTATGCTCTCTGTACATATTAGTAGTGTTGAGTACTCATTTGGGTTTAATATTATGCTGATGTTTAGTTGTGAACAAATGTCCAGTAAGGATGATTCATAATTATACAAGTGCAAAAGTTAGAAAGTTGGTTGCTAATTCTCGTTTTCTTATTCAACAATACATGATGCATTTTCTTGACGATTTTACTGAAAATTTTCTTTACTTCTTTCGACACAGGTCTTACTGTCAGTTTCTTTTGCTACCTCTAGTTTTTTCCGCCACCACATCGTACCAAAGGTAGACGCCTCATGATGTTTTCTTTAGCTACCTCCAATTTTCTTTACTTCTATGTTGTTTTCATTGTTGTTGACACACCGTGCTCTCTTGTCGTTATTTTTTGGTTAATTTACTGTTATGTTTCGTAGAAGAGGCCTCTTTTTTTTTTCGTAAAGTGACTACAAGATTTAAGGCTAAACTATTCGATTTTTCAGATGATATTCAAAATAAGGTGTTTAGCTCACTCAAGTGTGTGCTTCAAGGGGTAAGCCTGATTTGGCAACTAGGTGAGAACGGTGTGCAAATCATGCTGAACGTATGTGTAGCTTCCTGCACGTTAATGTAAATCTAATATAGCGTAGGTGCTGGACTCTCGTGTATATAATTTGTACTAAGATACATACTATTGTCTTGTTGGATGATAAGTTTTTGCCCTCTAACTTATAATTATGAGGATTTTGTTTGTGGAATGGTTTATTCATGTATGATATTTGTATTATTATATTTAAAGAGGTATTGCCTAAATTTGGTTATTAATATTTTAATTGTCAAAGTTTCAAGCTATTGTGTTGGTTATGGAAACGCCATTATAAGTTATTTACAAGCACTCTATTGTGGCGGTTGTAATAAAAAAAGGTCATTATAAGTGACTAAAAATTAACCATATTGTGGCGGTTGTTGGTATAACCGCCACTATAGGTAAGACAAATAGTGGCGATTCTAGCAACAACCGCCACTATAGGTCTTACCTATGATGGCGGTTCTAGCAAAAATCGACACTATAGGTCTTGCCTATGATGGCGGTTCTAGCAAAAACTGACACTATAGGTCTTACCTATGATGGCGGTTCTAGCAAAAACCGCCACTATAGGTCTTACCTATGATGGCGGTTCTAACAAAAACCGCCACTATAGGTATTACTTATGATGGCGGTTCTAGCAAAAACCGCCACTATAGGTTTTACCTATGATGGCGGTTCTAACAAAAACCGCCACAATATGTTTATTTATAGAGTCGGTTTTCGAACCGACACGAATACCATACACGTCCCCCCTATATACGTCATACCATAACCGCCACTATAGGGTCCTTTGAACCGCCACTATAGGGGTTTTTTCCACTAGTGGACTGGCTTTGTTCAAGTCGCGAAAGTCAACGGATACTCGAATTTTGCCATTCTTCTTCAAGACAGGGACCATGTTTGAGACCCATTCAGGATACTCGATGACTTGGATGAAACCGGCTTGTAGTTGTTTCTCGATTTCTTCCTTCACCATAAGGGACCATTCGGGACGTAGTCTCCTTAGGTTTTGTTTGATTGGTTTGTAACCGGGCTTAATAGGGATGCGGTGTTCGGCGATGCTTCGTTCGATTCTGGGCATATCCTTGTACGACCATGCGAATACATCCTTAAATTCGGTTAGGAGTTGTGTGAATTGGGCGCGCTCGTCTTCGTTCAGTGAGGCACCTAGTTGTAGTTCCCTTGGCTCTTCGGGGATCCCCACATTTATGGTTATGGTTTCCTCGATGATAGGGTCCTGTGTTTTTGGAGAGACAGTGTTTGCAATGTATTTGTTTAATGATTCATTAGCTTGTTCATTTTCATCGCATGAGTTAGTGTCTTTTGCATTTTGTGATTTGTTTGTTGTTTGTTGATTTTTAATTGTTTGTTCTTTGTTGTTTGTTTTAGCTTGAGACAAGACGTAAGCAAACTTGTTCATTTCATTAATTTGAAAAGAATTATTCGACAATTCAGAAAATTGCTTGGAGCTAGTCTCCGTAAAAAGTAAATCTAAACTAAAGCTAGAATCTAGGATAGATGGGTCGACAGATGACCCGACACTAAAAGCATTAGAAGTTAAAAGAATCTCTTCTTCCTCTTCGTTGTCTTCATTGTTGCTGGAGTTGTGTTCGAGCTTGTGTCGCTTTCGTCCTTGTCTTTGAGGTTGGTGACGTGGTCGAAAAGTGGTCCTTCACCAGTGATAAGCTGAAAGTGGTGGCCTTGTGCGTCGGTCCATTTCAGCGTCTTGTACCATCCGTTAACGGTTTTGTCGGTGGCATCGGCTATGAGTAGGTTGGGGTCAAAGCGGCGATCTCGCATGATTGTGGAGACAATTTCTTCATTTTTGGTGCTCGGTGAGGCCTTGGGTGTATTGGGCTCAGCCTCACTAGAGAAACAGGCTTTGGGCGAATGGATAATGTCTCGAAGGGAGGTGCTCCCGTCGACCTTCCCTCCAGAGGTGAAGTATGCACCTAGGTCAAGAGTATAAGGTCGCAGGGTGACTTTGTGGTTTGACTTTCGTCTTTGGACCTCCTTGACCATTTGTTCTTGATCGGCGTCCTTGGGTTCATAGCCTAGGCCCATGGTGAGCCAAAGGTTATTGTTGTTCTTTGTCTTGAAGGGTTTGTAGGTTCTGATTGGGGCACGTTTAATGGCGCCAATCTCGAGATCGAAACAACACAGGTCTTGCATAGATTCAATGACGATTTCTGCAGCATTGGGCTCCTTTGGTGTGTCGAAGAGAGCTCGAAAGTTTGAGGCGTTCAAGGTTATGATTTCTTCGTTAAGAGGGATTTTAACCTTTTGGTGAAGAGTAGAAGTCACGGCCTTAGCGGCATGAATCCAAGGCCGTCCTAAGAGTAGGTTATAAGAAGGAGTCATATCGATGACTTGAAATTCGACCTTCCTTTCTATAGGACCACTGCGTATGTGAAGGGAAATGGTTCCTTTCACATGACGTCGGGTTCCATCAAAAGCTTTGACTTCATCCGTGCTTGGGGTGAAGTCTTTATCAGACAAGCCGAGGCGATGTGCGGTGGCCAATGGGAGGACATTGACTGTGGACCCATTGTCGACATGGGACACGGGTAAGGTTTTCTTCATGCACTCTATGCTAATGTAGAGAGCAAGGTTATGGTTTGGCCCGAATGCTGGGAGGTCATCGTTTGAGAAGGTGATGGCTCCGGGTAGCCAATCTCTTGTAACATGGCTGACCATTTGATCCGGGGAAATTTCCGAATCCGCGGATGCTATTTGCAAGGCACGGGTGAATGCTTTCCTGTGTTCGGCTGAGTCTCGTAGAAGAGCCCAGATTGAAACGTCCGCTTTTGTGCGAGCGAGTAGCTTTTGAAGCACTTCGCTCGTGTTTGGTGGTGGAACCACGGTAGACGTGGACGGTGTGCTTATGGAAGGGACGTCTTCCTGGACTGCGGCTTTGCCCTTTTCGGCCGCGGTCGCTTTTTGGGCATAGTCGTCGGTGAAAATATTCTGATAAGGATGACCAGAGCGTGTGAGGTGTGAGACCTCGTCTTGGTCCTTCTTTTCGGGCTGTTTGCCCTTCTTCTTCTTCCCCTTTTTGTTCTTTGTGGTTCTACTCGAGGAAGGAGCAGTCGAGAGTTGAGCTACTATTTTGTTAGCAGGTGGCCATTCTTCGTCTTCATTGTCGCTAAACCAGACCCCATTAATTTGATTATCAGTGGGTGCGATTAAGTAGGAGCAGTCTAGGAAAGGGACCGATCCTATGAAGATGGCGTGGTCGCTTTGGGCTCGAGTGCCGACTTCAACGAGTTCTTCGAAGTTCTGGACGTCACCGTAATCGAAGTGTTTTTGCCATGCGGGCTGCAGGCTGCTGAGGAACGTATACATGAGTTCGTCCTCGTGCGGAGGGTTCGGGATATGTGCGAGCACTTTCCGCCATCGGACGAGGTAGTGAGCGAAATCTTCGTTGTTCTTTTGGTGTTGGTTTGCGAGGGTGTAGAGGGAAGCATGCTTGTCGGCCTTGTTCTTGGCGTGCCGTTCAACTTCGGCTTGATGCAAGGCCTTCAAGTTGCTAATGTCTTTGGTGAGTTCGCTAATACGGTCACGGAGTGTCTTTAAACTGTCGAGCTTAGACATCTTCGAGGCGTACTTGTGTTCGTTGCGAGGGATGTTGGTGCGATTCTTTGTATGACAAGTATCCAGCTAAGACCTGCATTTTACTTCGTATATTAGTGACACGACTCGACCCACTAGACTCACATTCATTCTAAGCATTCATTTTTAGCTCATTCCTTTGTTTAGAAAGACCTTTTATACTTTGAAAAGAGGAGATTTTCGAAATGGTTTTAGCTAAAGGAAGCTTTTGAGGCGAGGATGCGTGCGCGCGTCTCGTCTCGATGTTAAAAGATTTGCTTTGCACCCGTCGAACTGATATCGGTAATTTGCCGAGGTGAGCTCGAGTTCGGATGTGTAAAAGAGAAGGGATTCGACTCGAGAGTGATTCGCAAGTCTAGTCGAGGATGTTAAAAGTGGAATCTAGGCCGTGTGACCTAGGGATTGAAATCCACGAGCTTGGGTCTTAATCTTTGCTCGGGTTTTTGCTTGTTAATGAAAAAGGAGAATTTTGAGAAAGCTTGTTTCAAAAATTCGCGATAGTTTGGTTTGAAAAAGTATTAGTTTGTTAGATGTTAGGTTCGTTTATCTTTGAAACATTTAAGCGAGCTTTCGAAGATGTGAATGTCAATGCTCGTTTTGAAAAAGACCATGGAGTGCATAGCCTCGAACTTGTACGTATGACTCGACTCAAAGGGTAGGGTCAAGTCGGGTACACCTCCAACTACCTTGAGTACGCTTTGGCAGATACTTAACCCCTTCATTTCCTTACGCCGGGGCGATAAGTTTTCTGAAGGGAGCACTGGGGCGGTCAAGATAGTCGTTTACCGCAAGCCGTGGAGGGGCGAGAGAAAAGTTAGTCCGGCATGTGCTTTATCGAGTGGACAAGCCTGCATGTGGGAACCACCACTCGAGGGTGCAAAGGGTGCCTAGATTTCAAAACAAATGGACTCTAAACAAATGTACATAGCTCAAATATGTATACATGGATTGTTCAAGGCTTTCAAGTTTCACCTCTTTATTTTTAAAAAGAAAAAGCTAGTTTTAAGTTTAAAAAATAAAATCTCCCCAGCGGAGTCGCCAAACTGTGGAACCCGGGTGTCGACGAGGGACCCAACTCGGCGTCTTGCGTAAGGGCGCTTTAAGTTAAAAAAAACTAATTTAGAAAAACCTTTAAAACTGTTTCGGAGTCGCCACCTAATTATCGCGGAAATTAGGAACCTGCTATCATGTCCTAAGCCTAAAGACATGTCCTAGATTTTGGAGCACGCCGACACCCCTAGATCTAAGACTTGTGAAACCAGAATGGATTCGGGGTGAGGGTACTTTAGAAAAAGAGTAGTTCAATTAATGATTTATGAAAACCTTTTAGAAAAGCCTATGTAAAAATAGCCTCTACTGACCTAGAACAATCCATGTAAGATGATATTTGAGCTAATGTTATCGCTACGTACAAGTGCGAAAAAGTTTGTAAAAGAATGCAAATGCAAATGCAAAAAGATTGATTAAAACCCTCAGTTTAGCATGTTTAACTTGTTAACGAAAACGGTTCAGTTAAAGGTCGAATTCATTGTTTAAGTTGATTTTAATGCAAAATAAGAAGGTGCAAGATGCATGCAAATAAAATAAAGTTCAATTGTCCATTGGTTTATTTTATAAGGGTCGGTTGCTTATGCGACTTTGGCGTGTCATCGGATATGGAGTGTACCCGAAGTAAAAAGAACACTTGGAAGGCAAGCGCGCTCGGTGCCAAAGCGGGGGCTAAAGTGTAGTCCCCTTTGTTAGTCCAAAGAAAATAAGAAAAAGCTTTGATCCTAGTGGATCGGTACCTACGTTGTCGGCAGAGCTTCGCTTCTTGAACTTAAAAGGAGGATGAATTCAACACGGGATGGTGTGTTGAACTCAAGGATTTGAGTGTGTGAGGCTTTGAAAGGGTTTAGAATTATGTATGCTGTAAATTCTGTGTGTTAATTGTGTTTTTCGAGGTCAGGTATAGGGGGATATATATACTAAAACCCTCGGAGAAAATAGGAAATCTTGGGATAGAACCAGGCAGGCAAACCGCATAAGCTTATGCGGTTGCCCTGGTAAACCGCATAGGCTTATGCGGTTCACCCACCAAACCGCATAGGGCCATGCGGTTTGTGGGTGTGGTTTTAGGCCTAATTTCCTAGTTTCGGTTTGATTATATCTTGAAACGATACAGTATAATCTCGACCTTGCACGTCAAGAAAACACCTGAGATATTTCTGAGATATTTTGTGGGTGAGGGCTTTGGAGTGAGGGCCAAAGGCTGGGTTTGGGCTCGGTTCTGGGCCCGAGACCCTAAAATGTGAAAAAGGTGTATTTTGTAGCGTTTTGTGAAATAAGGTAACCCGTGAGGCTATATTTTGTGTAAGAGGAGGCTAAAGGGAAGATCTAGCCACCGGACCTAAATTTAGGAATTTAGGAATGCTGAATTAGACCATGTTAATGTAAAAGGGCTAATTGTAGTGCAAATGCGAAGCTCATGCCAAACAAAGAAGGACGCGGACCAAGCTAAACTCTAAATGGACAAAATGAACATTTATTTAAAGCGATGTGAAGCGACCTAACTCAATTTACATTTCAAAACGACTCAAAATGAATTCGACATATTTAGAACCGTTTAAGTCAACGTTAAAGCATGCGCAATAAAAATCCGTGTTACATCACAGGGTTTTGTTTAGGAGGGTACGGATATGGGTATCCACAGGTCGCACCGTAAAAGGAGGCTAATGAACATTTTCTGGGTCATTTCATACTGTGCTTACATCTGCAAAATTCAAGTTAAAGGAAATATCCAACCTTTATCAGGTTTTTATATCTTAGGGCCACTCGAGGAGTAGTAACTGTAATGCATGGCCATGCTCAAATGTTATAGATACATACAATATCAGTTTTGTTACTCTCTAGTCGAGGAAACCACTCTTGATATGATCACTTGTTAGATACGACCCTGTGAAGTACGACCTTGCAAATATGTCTACCATTGAGTGGGAGATTTATGGATATGAGAATCGGTAATCGCACACACACACTTGTAGGACAAGTGGGAGATTGTTGGAGCTAGTGTCCTCCATAGTTAGTGCGATTATTTACTAAATCTCTTACAGGGTCACGAAGGGATACTAAGTATTTTAATCAGCTAATTAACGTATATCGGTAACGGTTGGCTTGCTAGAAAGTTTGACGTTACTGTCATATGATGGCGGTAATTAGCTGGTCCCTATCGGTCACACCTATAGGATGGATCTTTGAGATATGATTATATAATGATATAATTATATCATTGCTTAAATGACTACATGTTACTCATATGAGATAATAAGAATAATTATTTAATATGATTAAATGATTATAAGGAGAAGTGGATTAAATGTTAATTCTAATATATAAATATAAATGTTATATTTGTATATTTATATATATTATAAATGTATATGATATTTATAATTATTTAATTATATTATATGATAATTAATTATAATCTCCTTAAATATATATATTATAATATGAGATAAGTTAAATGAAACAATTTGTTGATTCATGTTTTAAGTTACATGTGTATTGTAGTCATTTATATACTTATCATTATATTATATATGTTAATTAGGATAAAAACAATAATAATAAATATATGGATATTATTAATATTTGTAAAATAAATTAATTAATTAATATATTGAAATTAATTAGTTTTTTTTTTTCGTTGAAATGTAAGTTCCATTCAAATCAATAAACTTTACAAATTTACATCATTGTCATCCACCATTCCTTATCGACTATTGACCATTTCGTATCACCTTCTAACGCAACATGACACTTAATACTTTGTACAATTTTCCTCGCTACAAAAATAGGACTCTCAACGATACCCTCATTCCATGCTTTGTTCCTCTGCTCCCAAACGTGATATTGAGTCGCCATTTCAGCCATTATAAGCACACGTTTCTTCAAATTAGACCATCTTCTTCCAGGTAACGGAATAGTGCCCTCAACATACGAGATTTTCAGCCAAGTAGCAACAGATTCCCATACCTTAGTGATGAAAACGCATAACTGAAACAAATGTACCTCAGTTTCAATCTGACATCCACACAAACAACAAAAAGGATCCGAAACCACTCCAAACCTTGCAAGACGATCCTTGATCTCGAGGCCACTTATTCTTTGTACCATCCAAGCCGTAAGCTGATGCTTAGGAATTCCTCTGCTGCACCAAATCTTCTTGTACCAGGGAACCTCTTCGACAGGCTGTGACAGCCATTTGTATCCTCGTTTAATAGTATAACCAGTTTCTGTGTCAGTAAACACACCATTTTCAAAGCTTGATCTCATAAGATCCCGAACTCGCATTAGTTTCTTCCAATACCAACAATCCTCGGATCTAATCTCATACTCCATTAATGATATTTTATCCATAACATATTTTATAACCGTGTAAAAATGGAAGTTGTTCTTTTCGGTAGTTATTTTTCTAGTTTTTATCCATAACATATTTTATTTATATATATTAATGATATTGTAATAAAAAAGTGTGGGTGTGTATGTTTTACCGAGAGAAAAGAAAGAAACAAAAATTGGTTGAAGAATTGGTTCTTCATTTTATTACATATTATTATTATCTCTAAGTTATAATATTTATAGTTAATGTAATATATAATTTTCTAGTAATCTAATAAGGCATTCAATAAGATCATCTTGGGTGCAATTGATAGGAGAAATTCTATATTGAATTTTGGGTTTATTAACGTGATTTGGGCACGTTTTAGGAACGATCTTAGGCCATAATATTGAAGAATTATAAGGTTAATTCTATACTTCATTTATTCATGCACATTCATATTATTATCATTTTGTATAATCCTTGGCATGTTAATGAGATTAACATTATTAGTAGTAATATCAAGTAAATATTCCTTTCATAACCATAAAATGTAAAAGATTAAGGAAATTGTGAAACCTGAAAGATATAATAGAACAAATTTGTTTTTCATTTTGTTTAGATTACCAAAAAAAAGGGAACACTTAGGCTTGTAGTCTTACTCACTCTCGCTACTTGTTGATGTATATTGTAATAATTAATTATTTTCAAAAATATACTCGAGAAGAGCTTTAAATTACAGCCATTCTGAATTAGGTGACATACAGTGTACTTCTAACAATCTCATATCTAGCTCGTAACTTAGTATCGTGTATTGGGTTATAATCAAACAAAGTATCGTGACATACACTCTGTACTTCTAATAATCGCTTACCAATATGTTCACCAGAGTACTTAACGAAAAATAAACTAATCTGACCAACATTAGTGGCTAGGTTGAGTGAATATCCAAGATCGAAGATGATATTAGCATCTATCGTGTGGAATTCTCCAATCAATGTGTCTATCTCAAGCTTAGCGACAATGTAGGTAAAATACCTGAAGAAAAATATTCCACTACCGGTCTTACAATCAAAGTGAATATCAGCTGAAACATGAAATCCATGAGCGGAAAAAGTCGATTATCGCCATATGACATGCATGCGCTGCCAACTGAGTTAATAGAATTAAGTCATAAAAAAGATTACACCTTCCCTACGCATAACATCTATGTGAAAAATAAGATATTGTGTATACCACTGGAAACGAACTAAAGTTTTTCTTCGAGGTAATAGGCTTCATTCGTGCTTTTAGCAGCTCACAAGCATCCAAAATTGTAGCAACATACATATTCGAACTTGCTGATGTTGGCGTCGGTGAAGCATTAGGTACCTATTTTGGCAGTAGACAAAAATTATTATGATACAAGTTAGAGGCGTATTGATCAACGTGAGCATCAATACAACATACATTCTTAGCCAATGAATTTGCATTACAAGCGTGGATATAATAGAATACATGGATCATCACCCAAATAAGTACACCGAAATGGTCAAAAGTAGCAATGCTCTAATTGTAACACCCCGACTTTTTCTTATATTTTACAATTCATTTCTTGAATATTCATATTTCATTGCAAGGGATTTCTCAATTTTAGCTCAAGGAAATCATTTCTTATGCTTACGTGTCGTCTAGTCGAGTCGAGGTTGCGTTTATCGGGGTGTTTGTCGAGTGTGTGTGAGTATAGGGGTGAGTTTGGGTGTGTTTAGGAGGTCTTGGAGTGGGCCAGAAGTGGTTGGCGAGCTAGGGGCGAGCTAGGCGCGAGCAGGGGAAGAAAAGAGGATCATCCGAGAAAACAGACCAAAGGCGCATTCAAGGCGCACTCAAGGCGCGGACAGGGCGCACTCAGCGCGCGGGCAACCCTATTTCGCACGCGTGGTTTTCTCTTCGACCCGTGATTGTTTCTAACTCGATTTTTAAGCTTTTTAATTCTTTCTCAACCCTAATTACATCAGAAATACTCCTAATTCATGTAACAACCGGTTTTTTGTGACTTAATTAAACTAAGGCGGAAAATTAATTAAGTCTAATACATGCCGGATGTTAATTAAATTACATTCAAATGGCATAGGATACAAATATATTACAACCTCTCAAAGAAAACCAACGAAACATCCTGACCGTCCCGATAAACCTGAGTCTCGAGAATTTGCCTGCAACGGAGACAAAAACACAAAATAGGAGGATCTCCCGCTCAGAGGCGGGAAGTGACTGTTCTAACCAACAACCTCTAAACCAAAGTGTTGGTTTTATTTAACCTATGATTAAAAGTAACTGGGCAGCACTACACGCGTATAACTCCAGCAACACCTTATTTCAATAAAATTGGACAATTAGCATATAATATCAGTTCTCACATATAGATATTTAAATCTCATACAACATGATAAACAAAACTTAAAACATTTCAATTTATAGAACGCAATATATAAACTTAATCATCATCTCAATTCATATAACATCGTAATACATATAAAACTTAAATCATGGAAATCAAGATATATACATAACTCGTAATCAATTCCATACACACATAGTCGTGAACAATAATGCAATATCTCATATAGCACGAGGGATAGTCGACCCTTTTCAAATCACAATATCAATAAAACTCACGAGTCTTGACTATAGAGCGGCTCGTGTACTTCCATAGTCAATTACCCATATAATTTCCTATCAAAGTGCACTAGTTACTCAAGCTCGTAGATCAGATCAAACACTAAGTAGAAAATATTATAACCACCTAATATCCAACGCAAACTGGATAATCTATCATATGTTAACAAATGAATCTTCGTTAGTAAGGCGGAAGCATGCAGACATAATCCGCGCAGTAGCAGCCAGGGCCGAACGAAATCGGACGTGTCTGGATATGCTAAAGATATCTAAGGTAATAAGGACGATTCAATCCCTTGTCTAATGTATGCATACACTACCTATCGAGGATCATACGTATTCGCTATTCAAAAGGTATCACCGACGAAAAAGTTCGACTATCACCAGAGACGGGTACCCCCGGATGGGGCTGGCGTTTCCAATTACTATTCTATGGGCCCACGGAAATATCAATGATGCCCCATCCCTGAGGTTGTATATACCGTGTCAAATAGCAATCTTAAGATCGTTAAATAGCCTTGGGCAACTCTGGGAGGGAGCCCAAGTCCCCATAGACAGCTACCTCATTAACATCGAAAACAAAAGTCGCAACATGGCAGACACCCGAGTACTAATCATACAACGTTATAATCGAAGGGTTTAATCTCATGTCAGGCCGTGCCTTTGAACTCAAATCCTAAGTTGTCGAAGGAATATCGAGTATGAGGAATAACTCGCTCATTATCGGATTCAACCCAAACAACCGCAGAGAGTCTAAGGGTTCCCAAGTTAGAGCGGACGGTCAAAATGAAGTCAATAATAGGTCAATTCACAAGGGTGGCGCGACAATTATTCTAAATATGTGACGAGAGTTTACTTTAAGTATTTAACTCTCAATTCATTATTTCTTTTATCGTTCATAACTCAGGTGACAATTCTTACTAATTATAACATCGTCAAACTTGTATAAATAAAGATATATAGTTCTTCAGTTAACGGAAATCACATAAGACTCAATGTTAATATTTTAACATACGATTCAATTTTTATATTCTATTTTACAAATCAAACGTGAAATCTCAAATATAAACATCGTCAAACTTTGAATTAAATAAAGTCAACGTCATTTACAATTAAACATTACACACGCTAATCATATTTAGTATATTATATATTTTTATACGTACATTTGTTTTCTCTTATTAGTATGAGATAAGGTTGAATTATTATATATTTCACTTTTATACTTATACGTATTATTAGTTTATATTTTAGTAATTAAGAATAGTTCATTTTATTTATAAGCTCAATTTAGTTTAATTTAAATTTTAAGTAATTTAAAATAGATTAGTGATTAGTAATATAAATAATTGAATTTCATTATAACTCACATTTATTTCTTTCTTTTTATTTAAATTGTAAAGTGTTTAGCGATTTAGTAGTTATAACATTTATTTTAACTTGTAAAAATATCTTGATGATACTTAGCAAAATTTAGTATGTTTAGTAAAATATAATATAATGACATTTAGGAAATATTTGTTTAGGTGGTCTAATTTCTAAATTGATTTTATTTATGTAACTTTTACGTAGTCGTATTAGGTGATTTAATACGTGAGATTATTAATATTTATATTTTAGTACTATTCACTTAAGTTTAATTTATTTAATTATTTATAACCTTTTTTAAAATGTCATAAACTTTATAGTTTAAATTTTAGTTAGGTTTTGTATTTCATATATATAAACATATTATTCATAATTTTTTTTTATATAATTATACTTAGTAAATTTTTAGTCGACCTTTATATATTAATATGATCTTAACAATTTACCTTTTAGTTAATTCTTATTTGTGCTTCTAATTTTTAACTTTATTTAGTGATAGTTTTACTTAAATTCATTTTAAATCTCAAACTCTTTATTTTCTTTTGATATTTTAACTAAATACTTATTTAGTATATTTTAAGTTCATTTTAAACTTTAGGTTTTAATAAAATAATCATTATAGTAATTGTGAGATATGACATTTTAAATAACTATTTATTTTAAAAAAATTTAACACTGGTAACTTAATTTTATATTTTTACTTTTACATTGATTTAATACTAATTTAAACTTAATACTCTTTTTATTTGACTCTAAATTTTTAGTTGTATTTTATTTAAACCTTTTTAGTGTCAATAAATACTTTATTTCCATAAATATTTTATGTTAGTTTAATTTATTTACTTAAGTTATTTTAGTAATATTTTTAGTCTTATTTTATAATTGTGATATTATATTTAATATGTTCAATAATTTACACATAACATACAATTTCAACATGATAATATTACAATTAAATTCAACATTAATTCAACAACACATTTTTCACTCAAAACATATAATCACAAAATCAGATAAATATCATATTTCACAATTCCATTCAACATTACATTATAACTAAAATTAACACCCAATTTCATACTATAGCGAATCATACAAAGTTATCAAATTAAACTGAAACGGGAATCATACGTGTCTAATGCATACTAGCTCACTTTTAATAACAAATTAATTATAATAAAACCAAAATGTTAATGTTAGAGATTTTGAGGTAGAAATCGAATCACCTAAATTTGGCTCACGAACAGAGGCCTCCAATTAAAAATACGATTTCTCATGGACCCGAAATAGTAGTGAAGTCGAAAGAGAACAGCTGTTCGCTTTACTAAGTTACTAACGGAACAAACAACACAAAGGAAGAAGGGTATGAGAATCGTTACTAAGCTATTAACGGAAACTGAAAACAGACCAAAATCAAAAAGGATGTCAAGATTAAGTAGATTGTCAAGATGACTGAAATTAAAGGAGCCTCACCGAAAATAAACAGGGGTTGGTGAGCTCGGTGGTGACGGATTAGTGACGACGTTGATCGAACCGAGTCAAGCTCCGACAAGGTGACGTTTTCCCAGCGAACCAGGAGAAACAGCGAGGGAGCTCAAGAGAAGCGGCAGTAATAGAGCTTTGGCAGCCAGCCTGGTTGGCTCCGGTGAAGCTTGGCGTCGAAAACAGGGGACAAAGAGAAGGGAAGAGCAGGGCCGAGAAAGGTGAGGAAAACAGGGGGAGAGAGGATGACGTAGTGGCAGGCTGAACTCCGGCGAGTGTACGGCGGCCATGGTGGCCATTGTTGCTGCCGTTAGTTGTTGTTGTTGGGTTGTCGAGTTTGTTGTTGTTGTTGTTGATTGTTGGTTGTTGGTTGTTGTTATCGTTTTTGTTGTTGTTTCTGTTGTTGCTGCTGTCGTTTGTTGTTGTTGTCTTAGCTTGTTTTATTTAAAGAGAAACAAAGAAGAAGGAAGAAGAAGAAGGGAAGAATCAGTAAAACAAAATAAGGGGTTATAAGGAGGGACTAAGGTGTGTTGAAGAAGGAAACAAAATATCTAATAAAATGAGTGGATGAGGATGAAAGTGTCGATTATAGTGAGGGAGTATATTTGGGTCAGTTTCATTTGTTTGCTCTGTTTCATTTACTCTTATTTATAAACTTTTATATTTTATAAAATACACTATACTTTAAATTATTCGTTTTAAATTTTAGTTCTATGATTAGTATTATAAAATTTATATTTGAGATATAAAATGTATAAAAATTGTCAACTATGAATTTTATTACAGTCTCACATATTTTCAAACGGTCTGCTAATTTGCAAGATACATTTCAATAAAATTACATTTATTCAAGTAATAATAATTTTTAAATTAAAATGCAAATTTATTAAGTTTAATAAAAGCTATTGAAGTAAACTTTTTAGTTCGACAAGTATTATAGACTTAAAACTTATAATACAAATTAGTATAAAATCGAGAAGGGTTAAATAGAAATAGCTCGAGAAGGTTTATTTAATCGAAATTTTTCAGCCGTGTTTTTGAAGTAATTGAATAAAAGTTAATTTATATAAATTTTAATTTAAGAATTTTGTTAAAATAATTAATTAGTATTAATAAAAACACGGGGTGTTACATTCATCTCTATAAACTATAAAACCTCTCTTCTCTCTCTTGAATCCTCATCTAAAACATCCATAATTCTCCATCAAATTCATTCAATTCTCTCCCTTTCCTAAACCTAATTCATCCTTTTCATTCTCCTTCGGTAATCATTCCATCCTACATCGTTCTTAGCATAGTTTTCTTAGTTTTTATATTATTTTATGTATTTTATATTGTATTTTATATTGTATGTGATTTTATGTGTGGTGATCAAGGAGAAGGCCAATTCAATAGCGAAGACACCATCGATATCGACGAGGAGCAAGGCTAGATTGGTTTTGGTGCTTTAACAAGGTAACTAAATGTAGCCCTAGCTATACTTTGACATGTATGAGGCCCTAGATGTTGATTAGGATGTTGTAATTGATTGTATTGTCATAAAGTTGTGAACTTTGGATTGTATTGTTATCGCATGATTGTTTTTGGTGAATTTTGGTGTCGGCCTCTTATTATTGAGTCTAGAAGCATGTTTAGGTTGTTTTATCACTTGTTTGGCATAAATTATGATAATGAGATGGTTAAAGTTGATAGCTTGAGTTGAGTATTGGTTCCATTATGAATGTAGGTAAGCTTTGTTGATAAATATTCCGTATTTAACTTGTTATTGCATTGAGATTATAATCCATGATTGAGATTAGCTTGAGATTGTGTTGTATTGATCTTGTTGGGCTAAAGGATGATTATATTGACATTGAATTGGTTGGTTTGTTGTACGCTTGAGTTGAGTGTGCGTACGGGTACTATTCTGGCACGTACGTGAAGAGTTACAACGTCTTTTGTAGGACGTATGCCGCTTGTCGTGGGTTCTCATCCATTTTGTAGTGGCTCTGAGACTATGGTTACTAATTGCCATTTTGTAGCGGTTTGATGTCGATACTCTTTTGTAGGGGTGGACTTGGCCAAATTTAGACAAGATATTGAGGCATTTTGTAGCGCCGCCATAGGGTTTGGAGGTATCACCGGTTAGGGTGAGGTCCGGGGTGTTTTGTAGCGCCCAGTACTCCGTGTTGTCTCTTGCGATTGATTGTTGATTGTTGATTGTCACTTTGTTGATGGCATTCAGATTGTTGATTATTGTGTGTCACTTTGTTGATGACAGTTGGGATTGTATATTGATCGTTGTATCGTTGTACCGTATTATTGTTGATTGTTGTTGGTTATACTCTGATCATAGGCCGTAGGTCAGGTAAATTATTTGTTGCATTGTTGATTGAGTTTGTATTGTTGAAATATGACTGGGGAGCACCTAGTTACTCCCCACTGATTGTGGCTGTTGCATGTTTTTGCGGCAGGTATGTGCGGGGATGGGTTTGAGACGTGAGAAGCCGTGAAGATTGTTGACCCCCGTAGCTAGCTTTTGATGAGAACTTTGATTGGATTTGTTTAGACTCGTTGGATTACATTTATTATCATTTTTCGTACCTATGTTTTGGATTACGGTTTGTAAGGGGTATTTACTCCCCGTTTGTTAGGCCTCAAGGCCTACTCTTTTTATTCGTTTGTTTGTTTGATAGTGAATAATGACTCGGATTACACGGTGATTCCGCCACCGTGGTCTCTTTAATTTCATTTTCTTTTCTAAAACCTTTTTAAAACGTATTTTATTTTATTTGGAAAATCCGAGTTGTTACACTAATTCACAACTACATGCACAAAATCAAAAGAAGTACATGCTTCCTCTACAATTCCAATTCACAAAATTTACTTTGTCAGCAACATAAATCAACCCATGACATTGAATTAAATCTACAACCATTATTATAAACATCATAAATCAACCCATTTACTAATTTTCTTAGTATACTTTAGCCTACTATCACATTACGACTGACAAAATTAATTATATCACCATTCTATTTTCCTAATAAACGGAGTTTTACCACAACGAATATGATCACTATCTGAACTGCCGCAAAAGTATGAAACCTAAATGTGCGACTATAAAACTCACAATATGGTCTAAATCCAGAAAGTTACTCAAACTTAAGAAGGGCACCATTTGTGGACACAAATTAGCCAATTCAGGTCACGTAAAATTAAAGAAAATCATCGCAACAACTAAGGGCACCAAACCGCTAATTTAGATCATAATTTACCCAATTCGTTTCACCAATATTTTAAAAACATTAATGCAGTAATCCACTTCACAAATACTCTAATTTTGGTCATAAATAAGCAAATTTAGGTGTAACACCCCGTGTTATTTTAACACAATATGATAAAAGAATTTAATTCCTCAAATTAAATTCATCCTTTTTCCATATAATAAAAATGCGACTGAAATTTTTTCGCCAAATAATAATAAATTTTCCTAAGTACAAATTTAAAAATTTTGAAAAATAAAGTTTGTTCTATTATCTTCAGAATTGAAAAAGAAACACATTTCAAATTTTTATAAAAATGAACACTTATACTTTTCCCGTCTTTGAAATTCGGGTCAACAATTTCAAACACGCAAATCAAAAATCAAACAATCAACATCAACAATTTGAAAATCAAACTCAACGTCATTTTTAATGAAAATGTATCCATTTTGATTTTATTTAATAAATAATATTATATTAATATATAATTACTATTCCTTTTCTATTAAATTAGCTTTTTTCTAAAATGTCGAAATTCTAAGTTATACTTAATTTAAACTGACAAACTTTTTGACGTTTGATTATAATTATTTAAATCTTTAACATTCAACGAAAAAAATAAATATTTCGACCTAGGAAGTTTTTATTCAGAATTTCAAGGATTAAAACTCGATTTTTATATTTAGTACCTTTTGAAAATTAGTTTTATTTTTATTTTCGATTTTATTTCAAAACATTATTTTAAGATCATATCTTTTATTTCGAGACTTTTCGCGTGCGCGCAAATCGAAAAATTTCGAGAAACGAAAATCGAGCCCGAAAATTTGACTTTTGACTTTTGACTTTTGACTTTCCTTAGTCAAATTTCTATCCTCTTCCATATATTCTTACACAAATTAAATTTCTCTTACACATCTAATTTATCATCATCACTTTTATTTTTGTATTTAAAATTTAAAGATTATACTTAATAATAATAATACTTATAAAATATAATACTACTACTTTAATACTACCATTTTCATTTCCGTCACTTTTAAAATTTTTCTAAAGTAGTAAATAAAATATTTTAGTCTTAAATTTATAAAATGAATACTTTTCTTTAAAAATCGTCAAACAAAGACATTTTAACTTTTATCGTCTTTTGACACTGACCTTTTTAAAACTGATTAATTTCGTGGAAAACTTTTTAACATCAAATATCTATTAGGAACCTTCCAAATTAATCAAGTTGTGCCACTTGATTAATATGACTCATATTTATTTAATAAAACTTTATTTATTAAATAAAACAAAACATAACCAAAATCATTTAACCTAATTCTTTTAACCTAAAATTTTTACAACTTGTCCTCATTATTTCTAAGTGCAAAACTCACCCCTTTTCACTCCATAATGTCGTGCCCCTTAGCCCCCTTTCCTCTCTTTTATTTTTTCCATTTTTCTCCCAAAAACAATTAAAATAAAACCTTAATATTATTCTAATAAATCCTAAGTAATTCTAGTTATATTAGTGGGTATTAGGAGCTAACTTGCATGGATTATATGGGTGAAAAACTTGGGTATTTTGGGTGAAGAAAAATCCGATCTAAAATTTATTTTAGATCCCGACGATTAACATCCTAATGAGGTGACTAGCTATGTCTTATATTATTCTCTTAGTAAATTAAATTGTTTTGTTATTATAATTTTATGAGTATGAAAATTATGTTAAAATTGTTAAACATCATTTATGTGTGCTTATATGTTTATGTGTTGTATAATAAAATGATAATAAATAAGTAATAATGATAATAGTGTATTTGTAGTAATATTGTTCATATGTTAGTTAAATTAATTTTGAGCATTTTTAATTTATGTTCATATGATTTTTATGTTTATTTATGTTTTAATGAAGTAGTAATGTTATATAAAAATTATGTGAAATATTAAAAATGAGGTTAAAGTGATTAAAATCAAAAATGAAAATTTATATATATATATTACATATACACGGTTTTCTTTAATTTTTTAAATAAATTTTCACTTTTAATTTTTGTAAATAATATGTTAGATTAAGTTAGTTAAAATGGATGTTACCATATGAAAAGAATTAATTTAGGAAAATAAATTATAAATTATCAAAATCAAAATAAGTGTTCTTGAGTTGTTCTTGAGTTCTTCATTTGTGTTCTTGATTTATTCATGTTGATGTTCATACTTGTTACTCATTTTGATTTCATTTTAATTTATGTTTGTTAATAATTTATGTTTATGTTTAGTTATCGTTTTACATATCACTTAGTATTATACTATAAATCAACTAAAACATTATAAATCATTTAGATTAAAAAGTTAGAAAATTAAAGTGTTGAAAAACACTATTCATAAATATAAATGAAATTGTTAGTAAATTTCATTTTAGTTTAAAACCGTTTTAGTATAATTAGAATAATTAAAATATAAAGACTTTAAGCTAAAAACCGATAAAATCGAAAAATGAAATTTTGGAACCCACCTAAGCTTGCTCACGGCATTAGGCCTATTTTAGGCTAAAAATATGTTTTATCACTTTTTAGTTTATTGTTAATATAATTTAATTATTAGTTAATAAGTTAGATTTAAGAAATTAAAAGAAATAAATCAATTTTTGACACATATGAACACCACACGACATTACCTCTTAAAATTGACTAAATTTGACTAAAATGAATTTATCACTAAGTCACTAAAGTTAAATAGTAATTAGAATTGAATTTTTGTATAAATCGTTTTAATTATAAATGAATTATTATAAACCGATGAAAATATGTTAACCGTTATAAAAATGAATTAAATCGTGTGATACTACCTTTGCTATTGGATTGTTGAACTTGGACATACGGACTATAAATGAATCATCCACGATACTGTCACTAACTTAAATAAATAGACGACTAAATTTAACCGAGTCTTATATTTTAAAATATTTTCACCAATCACTGATTACAAAATGAACTTAACGTTTTTAAAACTAGATTTTTAGATATTTTCAAAAATCACTAAGTACAAAACGAACTTAACGTTTTTAAAACTAAACTGTTAAAATATTTACAAAAATCACTAAGTACAAAACGAACCTAACGACTTTAAAACTAGAAATCTATACTTAGGAAATAAAAACAAGTTTAGTATTATACTAAAATATCTAAGTATAAAGATGCGTATAAATACGATGAATAGTTAAATACGATGAATAGTTAAATACGATGAATAGTGAATACGATGAATAGTAAAATACGATGAATAGTAAAATACGATGAATAGTAAATACGGTGAATAGTGAAAAGTGAATAGTAAAATATTGAAAATAATTGAAAATTTTACTAAGTATAGAAAATTGAAAATGAATAAATAAATAACTTAAAGTGTATGAAAACACTTAAATAAGATTGGACATACTAATAAACGTTTCAATTTAGAAACTTGAAAACGTTAATAATTAACAACACTTCAAATAATAAACGAACGTGTTATGTGATCATATGAAACCTACAAATACTTAAATGTTTGACGCTGAGACTAGGAGAGTCTAGTAACATGTGATATGTAATATCAAATAAATAATGAATATTGAGTAAGTTAAATAAAAGGTCAAGCTTGGGCCTCAGATAAGGGAACGTCAATCGTGAGTGAAGTGGAGTTAAGATAGTCTTGTGGCGGTCGCCATTGCCGGACAAGATAATGAATATGCCAACTCTTGATGGGTCAGGCTTTAGGAAATAGTCGTTTTATCCTGAGTTAAGGTGCTCTATGATTAGCATAACCCATTCTTAAATTGGATACTAGTGTACATGTACTAGACTAGGGTTTTATTCCCCTATTTCGCTAAAGTTACCAGGGCATCCGTGCCGATTTGGGCGATTATAGCGGTGGTCTCCTTGCCGTGTTTCGTTCTTAGTGGGCGCGACACTAGCATTCGTTCTTGCCACATGTAAAGATCACTTGACGGGATTGTATCTGAAGTTCGAATCATTTCGAACACTAGAGGATGAGATGCAAGTATTATAGTATTCGGCGTGGTTTACGAGTCGAGTAAGCCTCTGCACTATGGAACTTAGATCTGATCGATCAGTACAAAGGCCTACTCAGTGGTCAGGCTCGTAAGCAGTATGTGTTGTGTGTTGTTTGATTAAATGAGAATGAGTGTGTACCATCTTCGAAAATTAAAGACCACAAGTTTCTGAAGTGAATCGAGTCTGTATGATGAGAACAATACGATACGTATGCATGTATGCGATCTGATATCGCTTTGTAATCTTGCTGATATGTTGTGATACTATGGTTATGATATTATATGTTAATTGCTTTCATAACTGAATATCATGCTTATATGATTTATCGCTTAAACCGCATGCTTATTATGACATATATGTCTTTACATGCTAATTGTATTAAGCATGTTTATGTTTTATCATAATGTTATGTTTATAAAGCGATAATATTAAACCAAAGTAATTGAAATCGAGGGTAAGTATGAGCATAGCTAGTCACTGTCCGCTCAGCGGGCATCCCCCCAATAGTTTATTATGCAGGAAGATCGTGGACCGAGAGCTGGATTTTGGACGGGGCCACAAGACGTGTTTATACTTTACTTTTGTTGTATTTCGAGAGATATGTAATATATAACACCATACTCTTTTAAATTCCGTATTTAGAGTTGTTTTATTCAACTCTTGAACGATGTTGTAATATTTTGGGTTTATGTATAATTAATAACGCTGGTTTAAGACTTAATTAATTTCCGCCTTAGTAATTAAAGTCGACTAAAAACCAGGTTGTTACATTAGGTCCCCAAGATTAAAGCAAATCACTGCAATAAGTAAGGTTACAAATCCGCGAATTTAGATCACAAGTTAGCCTATTTAGTGACAAAAACGTATAAAACACCAACGAAGTGAACCACTTCACAACTCATCCAATTTAGTTTAAAAATTAGCAAACTTACATAATTAACATTTAACGAACATGTCTACATGTCTACAGCACATAAGGTTACAAATACATAAATTCAAATAACAAAATAGCCAAATTAGCTCACAAAACTAGAATAATAAGACTGCAGTAAATAATCTCCCAAATCCCCAAAATTAGGTCACAAATTAGCCATATTAGGTCACCAAATTAAACAAAGGCAGTAACCACATACCAGGACTTCCTTTTCCTTTTTGTCTCCCCATCCCCATTCTCCTTCGCCTCAGTCTCATCAGCCACATTCTCGACACTCTCTTCAATGACCTCCGTCGCTTTCGCTTTCCTCTTCATGACTGACTTTTACTATATATTCCTTGAAGAAAACAAAAAAAATACATTTAGAATAATTTTTTGTGCTAAGAAAAGGGGAAAAAATTTTAAATATAATGACTAACAATGGCGGACGATATACCTGCTTCACTCTATGACAAGGGCAAACGAAATCGGTGGGAGATAATGCAAGAAACAAAATTTTAGAAAGAGAAATAAGTGAAATACAGAGGAAAAAATTGAAAATGATATGGAGAGAGAGAGAACTGAATGAGGGAGAGAAAGAGGACACTGAAAAAGCTCTATAAATAAATCCGAGGGAGAATATGCAAGAAACGAAAATGACGATTGGTATCTCATGAATATAGGGAATATAATATAGAGTAATTATTAATTACAATTCTAGGACACACAAGTCTCCATGTATATTTATTTATTTATTTATTTTTTTTAAATCCACCAAGGGATTAAATGGCATTAATCGAATCAAGAGCAGCCAAGTGCGTTACAAAACTTGGAAAAGGAGACGACCACAATAGGTGACCCACTTTCCAAGATTGCACACGCGGTAGCTCATGCGCCAAAGTGTTGTGCTTTCTGCTAACAAAAGTCCAAGAAACAAAAGAAAAGTTCACGGCCAAAACTAAGATCTTAGAAATAATGTCGTAAAATTCATTACGTCCGCGCTTTCGCTTTTGCAAGGCTTCGACTACGTCCAAACAATCGCTTTCCACCTTGACATCCTTCAAGCCTCTCCTGCACGCCTCCCGAACCCCGTGTAAAACCGCGTCAGCTTCAGCGATCCTAGGCTCAAATTCTTCCGATCTTTGTACCATCATGCCCCACATCACCCTTCTAGGGCTATCCCTGCAGATGATTCCCAAACCACACCCAACACTCTCCTTTACAGTGGCATCGACGTTAATGATCACACCATCACCGATCCGAACTCGACTTCCAGCGTTTCTCTCATTACTGCTGCTGTCACCCTCCCTCAGCAACCATGAATCCAGCCCCCCTCGCCCCCTACTCTGCTCCTTCGAACCCCTACCTGATGTCGTCCCGTCTCTCCCATGAAGTCTACCCTTTGCCCTCAGCTCGTTTATTTCCAACACACCACTATCCTCCCCCGCCCTTATTTCATTCAAGATGTTGATCACTCTACCCACTATATCCCCTGCTTCCACTCTCTTATTTTCGAAAAAAGCCTTCTTTCTTGCTTCCCAAATAGCCCAACAACCTACCATCATGGTCTCCCTCTCCTCACTTCCCATCTCTCGCCACATGTGCTCCACCCACTCCCTCACCCTCACTCCACCGTTGATAGCGACCACGACCTCCAACCCGAGCTCCCTCCAAACCCAACCCACCCACCCACAACCCATGAATAGATGAAAAGTAGGTTCATGATTGTCATCGCAGAAATGACAGGCTAGTTCCGGTGTTTGGGTCCGTTTTGCTATATTATATCTCGTCGCAAGAGCGTCGTTGCACAATTGCCAGAAAAACACCTTAATCCGAGGAAGGACCCATGCTTTCCAAATATTGTGCCATAACCATTTTTCGGTTTCAAAGTCCGACGACTCCGCTTCTCCAGTATCCTCCGTGGCCAACGTCTCCATGTATATTTGATTCCCTAGATTTTGCATCCTAATTTAATCCCCATGATTGAAGAGCCCATCTAACACTTTCTTTGTGTTAGACGATCTTCTATAATACTTAGAACCTGTTCTTTCGGACTTTTACAATTGAATCAATCGAATCAAATGAGTCGAATCGAATCGAATCAATCGAAATAATCGAATCAGGCGAATCGAATGAAGATCAATTAAATAATATAGTTGTCTTGGAATCGAATCGAATCGAACTAAAGCGATGTGAGTTGAATCGAATCGAATGGAGTGGAATCGAATCGAGCAGATGTGAATGAATCATCAAATGAAATGAAAATAATTTGGAAAGAAACAGTCGCTACTCTTTAGTATTAGAGGGTGATTAATAAAAACAAATAGTGGGCCCAGCTCGGTCAAGCCCGTGCCGTGAGTGGGGCCTGGGTTGGCCTCTAGGAGCCCACAGCCCACCAAAACCCAGCCCACCAGCCCGTGGGTTAGGCTTGGGCTCGCACTCCTCCAGTCCAGCCCACATGGCCAACCCGTGGGCTAGCCCATGGCCCCCCAGTTTAGTCTATTTTTATTTATTTTTAATAATTTATTTAGGCTGATTCTTATTGGGCTCGTCTTATCAAAAGTTATAATTAGACGATTTTATAGGTAAATTGCTGTATTTTAAATATAAAATCAAATCAAATTGTTCATGTTTAAGAAAAAAAAAAAAACTAAAGTTTATCTTCTTAAAAGCTCATACAGAAACATGATACGGAGTACTCAAAAATCAGCCCATATATCAAAAGCCCAATACATAAACCCTAAAACCCACCTCAATTACAAAAGAAAGAGAAATTAGGGTTTAAGCAGACGAAAGAATTCCTAAATCAATCGAGGCACTGCAGAAATGGGGAAGAAGAGAAAGCACGCGGAAACCCAGAAATTCGAAGAACAATCAAACAAAAACGACGACGTTGCAACAGAAAGACCTCAACGAACCCTCTTTGGTTGGAAGGATAAGACTGTTAATAGCGGCGACAATGATTCTTCTCCTGCTCATCATATTTTTCGTAACAAGGAGAAAGTCCTCATCACTTGTTCTCGCCGAATTAACTTTAGGTTCGTATCATGTGTTTCCTATTGTGCTTGCGTTTTTTGTGATTTTGTAGGGTTTTTTTTTTTCAGTTTTCTCTAGGGTTTATGCTATATCTCTCGTTAATTTATTTAATTTAAGACGGTTTTATTTGATATTGAGACGGTTTTGTCGTGGAACTATTGAACTTGACTCTGTAAATTTCACTCGGTTTTCTTTGATGGGTCGAGGAATAGAGGATGTACTCGTACAGTTCGTCGAAGGATATGATTGAATTTGTTCAGTTTTGGGAGCTATTTAATTTTGGTATTTTGCCGTCAATTACATGATTAAGTATGATACGGTGTCACTAATGATAGGTGGTTGTATGTTAAGTAGTAGGGAATTTGTTGTTGTTGTTGTTGTTGTTGTTGTTGTTGTTGTTGTTGTTGTTTTTCAACCGCTGTAAATCCTGTAATAGTTCATTTTATAAAGTTAATTTCTTATTCAAGAGCTATTGTAGTTGTAATTTTCCAATGGGTTAGCTTTGGTTGTTTATAAAGTTACGAATTTTGTAAATTAGGTATCGTCACCTGATGCTTAATATGGAGTCACTGTTGCCGCATGCTAAAAGGGATAACAAGGTCGAATCAAAGGAAAGTAAAGGTGCGACATTGAATGAGCTTGTTGAACTTAAAAATTGCTCCTCTTGCCTGTTCTTTGAGGTACCATTCTCTTAGTTTATCAACTCATCGTCGCTGTGAAATTGGATGTTCATTGTCGATAGTTTCAGGCTTATTCTTAATCCTTTATACAGTGTAATGCTTTGGGGTGTTCTCAAAATTATTTGTTTTTTTTTTATGTGAAAATGGTGAAAGTGTGAATGTTTTTGTTGGGATGTTTGTGAGTGAAATGGTCAGGACAAATCACTATGCTGCCATGAGCTAATTCTACTTTGGTGCTTTGATCTTTTCGTTTTTCTCCACACAAATGATTAAATGATTTGAGGTTTGAATTCATCGGTCAGTTAAATATGCAATTAGTATTCATGTCCCTCGAATCCACTTTAGACAATTCTTGTAAGACGTCTTTGCACTGAATGCCTCTGATGGTCGACATCTCATAAATCAATACTCCCTCTGTTCCATTTTTATAGTTTTTTATGTCCGAATTCTCTTCTTGATTTTCCTAAATTCAATGTCTTATTTCTTAATAAAATAAGAACAAACAAAGGATTTGCGACACTTGAATATACCCAAAATAGAAAGTAGGACACTTGAATGGAATAGATGGAGTATTGCAACAACAAACAATGGCGTTACCTGATGCCTAAATGGCATTAACTGATGAGTCAATTGTAAGGTTCGAGTAAATTAGGCTTTTGTTGCCTCAATGTGCCATCATCTGTTTCGAATTATCTACAGATATTGCATGTGTTGCTAAGACCGACATTATTAGAAAACATGTACGGAGTAAATTAAGCTTGTTTCTTTGGTTGCCTACAGTTTCCCCGTCATTCCCTGTGCTGATTCATTTCTCTGATATTTGCCAGTGCAGGAAACATAAAGATCTTTACTTGTGGATGGCTAAGTCCCCCAATGGTCCATCTGTGAAATTCTTGGTTAACGCAGGTACTACTTCTATTTTTCCCATTAGCTTTATTTCTTTTCCTGGAAAAATTATTTATTTGTTGCCGTTTCTAATTATAACGGGTGACGTTCTGTTTACAGTAGGACCATTATATCTGTAAAAATCTGTACAAATACATGTTATGAAAATAACATTTGTACAGTTGGTGACCTATTCTTGAAAAATTCATAGAATCTTATGCCGCATTCTCACGGTGGCACATTATGCTGTGTACCTGTTATTTCTTTTTCTGCGGTATATGTTAATCTAAAGTTGTTTTGTATAATAACTTGAAGTAAACCTGTTTATCGTGGTATAGTGCACACGATGGAGGAATTAAAACTTACTGGCAATCACTTGAAAGGGTCACGCCCACTTTTGACATTCTCGGCCAATTTTGAGAAAGATCCTCATTGGAAGCTTTTAAAGGAGTTGATTATGCAGGTATATCAATTTTCTGCTCTTGTGTCAGAAGATGATTTAGTTGTGCAATCCATTTTTTCTATTTGAGGCTTGTGCTGCTCAGTCGTAGACAGTTCCCGATAAAATAAATATTATGGCTCTGCAGTTACTCGACTTCCTTAAGGTTGAATCTGTAGTACTCCGTAGCCAAAGCTGAGTGGATCTTTCTGCAGTTTGCGTTTCTTGTTCTGTCCAAATATTTTTGTGTAGTTGTTCACCATTATTATTACTTTCGATCCCTTCCTACCTACCATGCACCTATGATATCGGCTAGTCTTGCCTGGTTTCCGGTTTGCGTTATGATACTATTTGCATCAACAACGATGCTTTATGTTTATTATTTGTTTTTTTTTTTGGCATGTACCATAATAATACGCTACGGAGTAATTGTTTGCCTCTTTGGTTTGTTGATCACCAGATATTCCAAACACCAAAGGATCATCGGAAGTTGAAGCCTTTTTACGATCACGTCTTTGCTTTCTCCATCTTAGATGACCATATATGGTTTCGGAATTATCAGGTTTGGTAACAGTCGGTTAACATACGTTATAACAGTACTTGTTTTTTAGAGAGCCATTTAGAACAAAGTAAATGTCTTCTATCTCCTTTTCTTTGACAGATTACTGTTCCGCACAATGAATCAACTAAAATGGACAGAGGTGGCTTGGACAAAATGACCCTTACCGAGGTTTGTGACGTCAAAGTATCCTGCATTATACTTCGTCATTCTTTTCTCATCTGAACGTGACTAAAATTTTCCTCTTTCAACTGATAGGTTGGCCCCAGATTCTGTTTGAACCCAATCAAGATATTTGGCGGCAGTTTTGGTGGCCCAACATTGTACGAGAACCCTTATTATGTTTCACCAAATCAGGTCAGAATATTTCGCACTAAATTTTGACCCTAAGAACCCGTTCGAACTGTCTGTGTTCTTGCTACACGACAATTCTTATTTCCTGATCTTGTGTTCGGTGTTGTACGTGCCTCCAGATACGAGCTTTGCAGAAGAAACAGAAGGCTGGCAAATACGTTAAGAAAGTTAAAGCCAAGACAAGGAGAAAGATGCACGAACTTTCAAACCCTATGGAGCGTGACGAGTTTACAGATATGTGGAGGGAATGATCTGCTGCTGATTTACTGTTTTTGTGATCTCATACGCAAAAACAAAAGCGCTTACCCAGTTACAGAGCTTCTTAAACCTGTTGTTTTTGACGGCAACTATCAATCTTGATCGCTCCATTCCCCTGTATTCGTATTTTTATGTAAGAAAACGACTCAATAGATGCTTTTGGAATTTGGATATAGAGCTAATGACACTTCTATTTTTTGGCAACAGTAAGACAGCTTTTGACGTGTTTTTATTAGCTTGATGTAGCTGTATCACTTTGTTTTCACATCTGTTGTACCTTTAAAAAATTCGGTCATCCTACTATGTCCGTAAGAAATTGTTCGACCCTATAAGCAGGTGAACGTGTACGCCTTGCAAAAAATGCAGCTCCTTCAACAGAATTTGGGCTGTCCTGTTCTCAACAGCTATGACGGAGAAATAAGCTCGTTCAACACTTCAACCTATTAGGCTTTAGCGCACCTATAATCATCAAAAAAAAACTCATCTATTAACACACTCTGTCTTCTTAAAGGACAAATCGTGGCTCAAGAATTAACAATGTTTTCCTGCAACTTCGAAATGAAGGGGTCAAGTCCATGTGTCATTTTATTAGTCTTTTTCATCTTTTTCGATAAGGCTTTGTTCTTTTTTTCTTATAAAAATTGAACTAATAAAAATTCAATTTATATGATTTGAACTTATAAAAATTGAATATATAAGAGCTGAACTTATATTGGCTGAAGTCAGTTGAAATTAAAGCTTAATTTATTTATCTATAACTATTATATAAAAGAGAAATTATCCCAAAATGAGATAATACTCCATCTATCCCAAAATAAGTGTCTCATTTCTATTTTGGGAGGATTTAAGAAGTGTTAATAAAAATTGAAAAAAAAATTAGCAATCCTTTGTTAAAACTTACTGTTAAAGTATATAATCGATCTTGGGTCTCCAACCATGAACTTAAGCTTTTAATTGAGTTGATTTATGACATGGTATCAGAGCCTTGTGACAAGAGGTTACGGGTTCGAATTTCACCACCTCTCTGTAACAACCTGATTTTTCGTGACTTTAACTAAACTAAGGCGGAAAGATTAATTAAGTCTATATATATTACAAAACCAGCTGTCATCGTCTTACAAACTCCATATACATAATATGAGTTAAAGATAACAGAGTATTTGAATTACAATCTCTCAAAGGAGTACAAAATAAAGTAAAACCATCCCCAGCAGTCAATAACATTAGTCCTCGAGGTACCTGCAATTTATCATTTTCTCGCATCACTCTTTCGATACATGCAATTCTAAACATGTGCAACATAGTAAATAAATAAATAAAGCACATTGCAAGTAGGCAAGCAAAAACATACAAGGAAAACATGATGATTCAAACATAAGTATAAATCAAACCATATAATCGTAAGACATGCATCAATAATCATTCTCAACATGGCACATCTCAATATCCAGGATCAAAAGTCCCTCATGCAAATACCAATCATAACAAGGAAATACATCCATCATACGTTAACTAAAGAATCTTCATTAGTAAGGCTGAATCATGCAGACCTAATAAGCATCCGCGCAATAGCAGACAGGGCCAACATAACTTGGACATGGCTGACATGCTAGAGATATCTAAGGTAATAAGGACGGCCACATCCCTTGTCTAATGTATGCATACACCATCTATCGAGGATCATACTTATTCGCTATTCAAAAGGTATCACCGACGAAAAATCCGACTATTACCAAAGACGGGTACCCCCGGTTGGGGCTGGTATTTTCCAATTACCATCTATGGACCCACGGAGATATCAATGATGCCCCATCCCTGGGGTTGTATATCCCGTGTCAAATAACAATCTCAAGATCGTTAAATAGCCTTGGGCAACTCAGGGAGGGAGCCCAAGTCCCCATAGACAGCTACCTCATTAACTTCGAATTCAAGAGTCGCAACATGGCGAACAATCCAAGTATTTTATCAAGTAGCTCGTTTTCTCAAATTCTTATTTCCTCGTTCATTCGAATTACGTGACAATTCTGAATCTTAATAATATCGTCGAACTTTGTAAAATGAAATATTAGTTCTAGCAGTTTTTCAGGTAAACGGAAACACATAGAAAACTTAGATATTTATTTTGAGTCCGTTCGTAAATTTTAAATATTTTCACTATTCATTATTTTACTATTCATCACGGTTACTATTCATCATTTTACTATTCAACGTAGTTACTATTCATCGTATTTTTATACGTATTCGTATTTTTGTATTTCGTATTTCTACGTATTTTTATACGTATTCGTATTTTCGTATTTCGTATTCCTACGTATTTTTATACCTATGCGTATTCTTATACTTCGTATTTCTACGTATTTTTATACTTGTACGTTTATACCTTATACGTATTTTTATACTTAAGATATTCTACTTAGCTACAAAACCAACTTTTATTTACTAAGTACAAATTTCTAGTTTCAAAGTCGTTAAGTTCGTTTTGTATTTAGTGATTTGAAATATTATTTTAAAAGCGAAACTCGGTTAAGTTTAGTCATATACTTAACTAAAATTTTAACGGTTTCCATTTTTAGCGAGGTTGTCGTAGTTCATTTTAAATAGTCCGTATGTCCACTTCCAAATTTAAGCAAAGGTAGTAACACTCGAATTTGTTCATTTTAATACATGTAACATTTATTTTTATCGGTTTCGTCGATTCTTTTTATTAACGATTTGTTATACAATTTAATATAATCATAATTACTATTCAAATTTAGTGACTTAGTTACAAATTCATTTTGATCAAAAATAGGTCCATTTTTAGTGTATAAGCCGTGGCCCCTTTTATACTTAGCTATTTATTTCTTTTTTTAATTTTTTTATTAATAATTCATTACTTTAACTAATTAAATTACTTAAGTGATAAAAATAAAAAGTGACAAATTCATTTTAGGTCTAAAATGAACCCTAAAACCGTGGCCTCCTTATACTTATGTATTTTATTTTCGTTTTCTAATTTATCGGTTTTTGACTTAAAGTTTTTATATACTAATTATTTAGTTTATACAAAAGTGATTTAAACTAATTTGGAATTTCACTAAATAATTTATTATGTTTATGAATAGTGTTTTTACTCATTTTAAATTTCTATCTTTTATATTTTAAAGTTTTAGCTTATTTAACTTATATATTTAGTTTTGTAATTACTTATTAGTTAATAAAAACAATAAATAACAACACACGTAAAAATATTATAAATCAAAATGAGCTAAATCATCAAGAACACATGAAGAAATGAAGAACACTTATGTATTTCATATGAATATCAATTACTCAAATTTTCATATTATCATATAAATTGCTCAAATTTTACTAATAGGTCTAATTAATCTAAACTAACATATCATGTTATTTACAAAAATTAAAACTAAAAATAGGTCCAAAATATGAAGGAAAACCGTGGCCCTCTAATACACTTTCACAAATTTTATTTTTGATTTTTATACTACTAATTCCATATCTAATTTCCTTTATATTATATGTGTAGTTAACATAAGTGAAAATCATACATGAACATTTAACAATTAACACAAGTCATTTCACACACACAAATTAAATAACAAAATAAAAAGTAAGGAAATGAATTTCAACATATGAACAACATTTTTAGTACTTATTTGTTATAGTCTTTTAAGCATATGATTAACAAAAATTAAAACGAAAAATTAGTCAAAAATAAAGGGTAATGCCGTGAGAAATTGTAGGTGAGCAACAATTTTATTTTTCGATTTTTATCTTCTAATTTATCATGCAATGCTTATGTGATATAATAATTCATGCATACACTCAAAACATCAATTAGAAAAATAACATATAATACAATTAGGTTTAGTGCTAGCAATTATAGTGTGCGAGAGCACCTTAAATTAGATGCTAATCGTCGAGGATCTAAAATAAATTTTAGATCGGAAAAAGTCTTCACCCAAGAACACCCATGATCTTCACCCAAAAATCCAAGTAAGGTTAGCTTCAAAAGACCCACTAATAAGTTAAGAACACTAGTGATTTATTAAGGAAATATTATAGGTTTTATTTAATGGTTTTTAGGAAGAAAAAGAAAGAAAATAATGGGAGAGAATGAGTAGCAAAGGGCACGTCCAAATGGAGAGTGCAAGTGTGATGTTTGCTCTCCTAAAACTTGTAAAGGAAGATATAACATTAGGTGTTAGTTTAGGTTTTTGTTTTAATTAAAGTTTAATTAAAAAGAAAGTAAAAGCAATCATCATTTTTGGACACATAAGTCCATATTACTATTTGGCTAAGATTTTGTCCCCCCGATGTTTTAAAATATCTCGTTTTCGAAAAACGTGTTATTAATAAATCGGGGAAGAAAGCCGGTATAAGTTTAAGTGTGCGCGTTCGACGATTTTTCGAAATATCTCTACTTTTGAATTCTAAGACTAAAATATTTTATTTACTATTGAAGAACATATTTAAAAGTTGAGGAACGTCGATAAATTTTCAAAACGAAAGTTTTCGCTAAAAGTGATTTTAAATGAGCGCAAAATATATAATTACTATAGAAATTTATTTACACTATTAAATTCCATTTTATTTTAGAAATGCATTTTAAAATGATTTTATGAAATATTGTAAGTGTTTGTGTGGAGATGAAAACAAGTAGTAACACTTGTATTTGTATTGTATTTGTTATGTATTATAATCATGATGTATAAACTTAAAATTTAATTAAGCTAAATAAAGAGTAACTAGTTTTAACCCCCGTGATGCTCACGGTTGTCTTGTAATTCCATTTGAATGTATATTAACCATAAATAATACCTTGTTGATTTACCAAGACGGAAAAAAATTGTTTTATATGACATTGGTTACATGGACATTGGTAGTTTCTCATGTAAATATTTCGTACTTATACTCTAGTAACCTATTTTTCTAACGTTAATCATGAATTTAAATAAACATCTTGCTCATATATTTTTTTTGTCACTGTTGTTTTCTTGTGGTTGTTGTCGCATTTTCTTTCTGCGATTTACTCTTTTTTGTTTCTCGCCTTTTTTTCGTATGTATGCTTGGTGATTTATATGACTCTTTTGCGTTTCACGTTGTGTCTATTGTTTCATGTATCATTATTTGTACTTATATTTTTCCTTGTTAAGTTTGGATTACTCCTTCTCCATCTTTTGTTGTGGTCACTTTTTGTTTCGGGTTGTTTTGCTCGATGGTGTTTGATTTTTTCACTTTTGTTGTTGTATATGTCTTAAACATATGTTTTAAACACCTTCAACTTCATGTTGAGGAACCACAAAAAAATGTATTGTACTCATACATTTTAAAATAACTAATATTGTGTGTTTGTGTCAATTACCTCAATAATTCACACACTTGTCAATTTCCATATACTCCGTATTATATTAAATTAAATTAACAATAATCGAGCACATATTGGTTAAAAAAAATGACAAACCTGGTAAGCAACGGACACTAAAGAGTTAAACAAATTCAAAAGAAATACTTCAGCGAGTAGAACCAATTCAAAAGTGATAATCTAAAAAGCATGACTTAACCCACTCACTCGTTTTGAAAGCAGTACTTAAGTTAAGTGACTAAAACCAATCCGAAAGCATTACTTGGGCGAGTGTAACCGATTCAAGTCATCATAATTGTAAATTTGTAACCATTACAACAAAATAATGTTCCTTGATAGTAAGTGTAGAGGTAAAGAAGGAACACTAACCACTAATATATTCAGCTTCCGTTTGAGGAGATGGCAAATTGAGAATTTGACATAAGCAGTTGCAAACATGTAACAGAGAGAGGAACAATTAGTATATGATCAAAAAAATTGCATAAAGATGAACAAAAACTAAAACATATAAATAAAAAAGAGAAAGCGAATATGAAGAGCATACCTATAAATACATGGAGTTCGAGGTTGAATAACTGAAGTCGTGTATGTTCGAAAATGGAGGAAGATGAAGGCAAAAGGGTCGGCTGAAATAAATGTCATGAATGCTCAAATTTGACAAAGAAGAAGATGAAATGGGTGTTTAATTAATATTCATGAAAAGCAAATGAAAGTGTAGATGTTAGAGTATGCTCAAAAAATGCCACGTGGAATTAAGTTGAGGGATAGCTAGAGATTTAAGTTACCCTTTTAATAAGATTATATAGATATAGATATAGATGATGAATAACATAGGTGTGTAAGTCAAAAGCAATTTGTACAAGTTAAGCAAGAATGGAAGAGGATAATCTTGGTCATGTTTGACCAAGAATAGTCGGCCACCATGAAAAACAAGGGCCCAATTTTCGTTTTTTTTGGAATTTTCGATTTGCGCGCACGCGAAAAGTCTCGAAATAAAAGATATGATCTTAAAATAATATTTCGAAGTAAGATCGAAAATAAAAATGAAAATAAACTTTGAAGGGTGACTAATACAAAAATTGGGTTTAAAACCCTAGAAACTTTGAATAAAAATTCATTTGGTCGAAATACTTATTTTTTTTCATTGAATGTTAACGATTTAAATAATTATAATCAACCGTCAAAAATTTTATCAGTTTAAATTAAGTATGACTTAATATTTCGACATTTTGCGAAAATGGTAGTTAAATTAAGTGTTTAGATATTTAGAAATTAGAATTTATAAATAATAATCAAAATGATTATTCATTAACTATTAGTTTGATAGTAAGTATTATGTGTAAGTGAATTTGGAAAAGAATTAGGTGACTTAGTCACCTTTAAGTGGCTCGGCCACTTGGCCAATTTTGCCTCGTTTTTCGCGCCCCGAAATTTGTCGTTGAAAAATTTGTCGTCGATTTGTCATTTTATTTATCGAGTTCAAATATGTAAAAATAAAGTTCGAATTCAAAGTATATAAAATAGTTTTAGTTTAGTCGCGATGAAAATTGTAGTGTTTGAAATCGTTGACTTGAATTTCAACAACGAGAAAAATTATAAGGGTCCACTTTTATTCGAAAATCAAAAGTGTTCGAAATTGAATTTTATGAATACAAGGTTTTACTTTTATTTTTATGAATAGTAAACATGACTTGGCCTTTTTGAAATTTGAAACGCGATATCAGTCTTCTGGTTGATTTTTATAAAATTTTGAAATGTGTTTCTTTTTGAATTCTGAAGATAATACAACATATTTTATTTTTCAAAAATTTTAAATTTGGACTTAAGAAATTTAGTATTATTTGGCGAAAAAAATTCAGACGCATTTTTATTATAAGGAAAAAGGATGAATTTAATTTAAGGAATTAAATTCTTTTATAATATTGTGTTACAAAAACACGGGGTGTTACACTCTCACTTTCAAAGTGGTATATTTCGCACCAAAAGGCATTCGCGTGAGGGGGTGCGTTAAAGTATATAATCGATCTTGGGTCTGCAACCATCAACTTAAGCTTTTGGTTGAAGACCCAAGATCGATTATATATACTCTAACACTTGCTCTAATTAGAAAGGGGTTACTTATTTTGAGAAAAATTTTAATCGAAAGAGGACACTTATTTTGGGATGAAGGGAGTATTTGTAACAACCCGGTTTTTTTGTGACTTTAATTAAACTAAGGCGGAAAATTAATTAAGTCTATTTATTACAAAACCAGCTGTCATCGTATTACAAACTCCATATACATAATATGAGTTTAAGATAAACAGAGTGTATATTCGATTGCAAATCTCTCCAAAACAACGGAGTACAAAATAAGGTAAACCATCCCCAGCATTTGATAAACATAAGTCCTCGGGGTACCTGCATTTGATCCCGTAATTAGTGTTTTCTCCCCCACACATACTAAGCAACATCAATAGTTCATGTAGTATAACAACTCTAAACATATGCGATATACATAATAAATAAATAAAACAAATAGCAAGCAGGCAAGCAAAGCACATAAGGATTTCATGAGGATTCAAACATGAGTATAAATCAAATAACATATCGTACAACACTCATAGACAATCATGCTCAAAAATCGTACTTCAATACTCAGGCAACCAAGTCATTCAGACAATAATCAATCAACAAGGAAATGCATTCAACATGTGATAACAAATGAGTCTTCGTTAGTAAGGCGGAAGCATGCAGACGTAAAACGCGCTATAGTAGACAGGGCCAACATAACTTGGACATGGCTGACATACTAAACGTCCGCGCAATAGCCGACAGGGCCAACATAACTTGGACATGGCTGACAGGCTAAGGATACCTAAGGTAATAAGGACAGCTAAATCCCTTGTCTAATGTATGCATACACCATCTAATCGAGGGTCATACGTATTCGCTATTCAAAAGGTATCACCGACGAAAAATACGACTATCACCTTAGACGGTACTCGGTGGGGCTGGATTTTCCACTTACCATCTATGGGCCCACGGAAATATCAATGTTGCCCCATCCCTGAGGTTGTATATACCGTGCCGAATAGCAATCTTAAGATCGTTATAAGCCTTGGGCAACTCTGGGAGGGAGCCCAAGTCCCCATAGACAGCTACCTCATTAACTTCGAATTTCAAGAGTCGCAACATGGCGAACAATCCAAGTATTTTATTCAAGTAGCTTGTTTTCTCAAATTCTTATTTTCTCGTTCACATGTAACAAAATGACAATTCTGTAACTTAATTATATCGTCGAACTTGTATAATGAAATTTTAATTCTAGCAGTTCTTCAGATAAACGGAAGCACATAGAAAACTTAAATATTTATTTTGAATTCGTTCGTATACTTTAAATATTTTCACTATTCATTATTTTACTTTTAAATATTAATTCTCGTTACTTAGTTTACTTTAAAATGATTTATTTCGAATAACTTAAATATTTTATTAATTCAAGTGTAAGTATTTTATTTGATTAAGTTAAATGATTTAGTTCCGTTTAAATTTCAACTTAAGTATGTTTACAATTAGTGATATAAATATTCCAAGTTTCGTTTAATATAATAATTATTTGATATTTTCATAGTCAATATAACTAATGAAGGTGTTTAGTTACATAATATTCATAACATTTATTTTAACATTAGAAATATTACTTAAATGATATTTAACAAATTTTAGAATTCTTGATAAAATATAATTAGCTGACATTTAGTTAAATTTCTTTAGATGGTTTAATTTCTCAAGATTTACTTCGTATTATAAATTTTCTTTACTTATTCGATTTAGGTGAAAAGATAATTTGATCGTAAAATCTCATTTGAGTTTATATAACTTAGAATCTTTTCTACATTATTTTTATGAAACCATTTGTGTGTTTTTATAATGTGTTACGTTTTATATCTTTAATTTATATTATACGAGTTACAATTATTTGGCGAGTCTTTCTATTTAAGTTAAGCTATTAGTTCTAGTGATAAAAATTCAATTGTGAACATCATTTTCATTATATGCCTATTAGGTTTATTTATATATTTTCTTTTCATTTGGGCATTTACACTTTACAATAAAACACCTTAATCGATTTTATAAATTTATTTTTAGTTTTAACATTGTATATGTTAATCCAATTATATATTCTTAACATTAGTTTTCTTGAATTCATTTTTATTATATAAGACTTTGCTTAGCTTTATTTTATTTTCAACATATTTTCATTTACTTGTGTAGTTTGTTTTATGTTCCTTGTATTTAGAGTATAGTTAAGTTTTGCATTCATATTAAAATATTATGTATAAAATTATACTTAGTAAATTTTTAGTGGCTATTAATTATTATTAACATGATCTTATTTTCTTAAATCGATTTAATAATGTATAATCTTATTTTCTTAAATCGATTTATAATACTTTCCAAAAATTTATTTAGTGATTAGTAATATTTAAAATTCAATCAATTTATTATTTATTTAACTCGTCTTAGTAATATTTTAGAGATAGTTTGTACTAATTATATTTATTTAATTCTATAATTAATATACACATAACAATTAGTAATTTTCCATATCACATTTTAGCACAACAAAATCACCATAAACATTTTAACACCATATTACACAAAATCAATTCAACACATATAATAACTAAAATAACACACATCAAAATTCACAAAATCACATAAATTATTTATATATCACATGAACACAAAAATCATATATTCTAAATACGTAAATTAACTAGTGTGCGGGGGCACCTTATGTTAGCTCGGTACGAAATTCATTAGCTCGTCTGGATCCACGATTTTGTCGACCCAAGAGGCCCAGAATCAACCCAATACTCGTGTACCCAAATAGCCGTGAAACCTAACCAGAAAAGCAGCACCTCGGTTCGACAAATAGCGACATCGTAAACGTTGAACGCACCCGCAAACTCGGCACAAAAAGACACGGGAATGAGTAATAAAGTCGAGGTGAAATAAATTGATAGTCTTATTTATGAGCTGAAAACGGTTTATCTTACCGACGATAAAATACGACGGCAAGGCAGAGCATAGCAAGGCCACGGTGGGCAGGGGAGGTCGAGAAGAGGGGCCTACGGTGGTGGCCATGACGGCTGGTGGTGGCTCACGGTTGTGGGGCCGAGCAAGGCAGAAAACAGGGGAGGTCGAGGTGGTGGCCAACGTGGTGGCTGCCATGGTGGCCGCCGCTGTTGCTTTCGTCGTTGTTGTTGTCGACTTCGACTCCGGCTACGATGGACAAAAACAGATGTGAGCTGGGGGAAGAAGAGGCAGCCTGAGGTGGTGTACGGAGGACAGAGGTGGCGCCTTTGGTGGTGGTGAGCACGACGGTGGTCCTCCGGCGAGGATGAGAGTGACTTCGACGGCCATGGCGGTGTTGGCTCCGGTGAGGACTAAATTAGAAGGAGGAGAAGCAGGGGAGGAAGGGAAGGACCACGGTGGTGGTGTTGGCCGGAGCTCCGGCGAGTTTAAGGCGGCCATGGTGGCTGTTGTTGCTGCCGTCGGTTGTGGTTGTAGTTGTTATTGTTGTTTTGTTCGTTGTTGTTGTTAAGTTGTTGTCGATGTTATTGTTGTTTATTGTTGCTGCTGCTCGTGTTATTATTATTATTATTATTATTATGATGTTTGTTGTTGTTTGTGTTGTTTTAATGGAGTGAATTAAAGAAAGGGAAAAGAGAGGAAGAAGGGAGGAAGGAGATGATATCAGACAAAAATGAGGGAGTATAATGAATTAGATGAGTGTGTTGTGGAAGCTAAGTACAAAAAATATAATATCTCAATTGTGTGGATGAGCATGTACCGACATACATGTGGGAGTATTTGGCTCTGTTTTTCCGATTTGCTCTGTTTCATTCGATCTTATTTATAAATCTTTATATTTTATAAAATATATTATGTATAATATATTTCGTTGTAATTTTATTTTTATTTTCTATATCATTAAAATTATTCTTTTAAAATTAAATGGTGCGTAAAAATATAAGTTACAAATTTTATTACGGTCTCACAAAATTTCAAACGATTCATTTATTTGTAAGATATATTTCGACAAAATTATATTTTATTCAAGTAGTAATAATTTTTAAAATAGAATGAAATTTATTAAGTTAAATAAAAGTAATTGAAGTAAAGTTTTAGTTCGACAGGTATTTTAGAAATAAAAATATAATACAAGTTAATATAAAGTCAAGAAAGTTTAATCAGAAATATCTTGAGAAATTTTATTCGAACGAAATTTTTCAGTCACGTTTTCAAAACAAGTGAATAAAGTTTAAATTATATATGTTTTAATTTAATAATTTAATTAAAATAATTAATTACTGTTAATAAAAACACGGGGTGTTACAGTATTATAAATATATTTGTATAATAAATTTAAATGAATTTGTTATCCTATTTTTGTAAAGCTTTCAACTTTCTTGATAATTTAACCTATAAAATTGACACTTTTAAACCTACTGAACGTGTTAAACAGACGATAATTATGGGTCAAATAATCTGGATATTTTCATTATACTTAGAATTATACTTTTTTTTAAGAGTAATTTGTTAAGCAGCACCTTTAATTTAATTACCTCATTTTATAAAGCAGTACCTTTTGTTTTTATTTTTGCAAGGCGTTACCTTTAATTTATCGACTTTTGTTAAACTATACCAAAGTGAAACTTCCGTCTATTCTTAACAATTTCCGTCAAGTGTTGGCGCAATTAATAACTGATTAGTGTACTAATATCACTCACTCACCTTCCCTCTTCCCTCTTCATTTACCCCCTTCATCACACTCACTCACCTACCCCTTCATTTACCCCCTTCTTTACTCTCTGCTTTTGACATCACTATCATCCAAAATCAACATCTCCTTTACTCTCTCTTCACACTGACAAGGCTTGAAAACGACAAAAGCTGACAGCGACAGGTCTTGGGTAAGTGTTTTTCGTCATTTTTTCCGTCCTTTTGATTCCTTGTGTTGGAGATTTTATTCTAAAAGTTGGTCTTTTTAATGTATTTCTACTGTTTTTGAGATATGAGAAATAATTGCATTTGATTTAGGGAGATTTGTATTGTAGATGACATTGAATAATTGTAATTAAGTAATTGTTAAACCTCCTTTAACCCTAATTTTTTTACTGATGAAAAGTTATTAAATTAGTTAGTGGATTATAAACCCTAATTTTTTAATTGATTAAAGATATAATATTGTTTGATTGATGTTTGTTTATTTCAACTGACATAGGATGGTGATACCAAATTTACGAGTTTGGTACAAAGGCATTTTTCAAACGAAAAAGAGAAAAAGAGAATATGTCAACGGTGAACTATATTTGAGGCCCAAAATGTATCAAATTTCGTACCTCAATTTGGTGGCCATGGTAAAAAACGAGATGAAGGTATCCGAGGATTTTGAGTTGTTGTACAGGAGAAAAGGCTTAACTTTATTTACGGGATTAAAACAAATGACGACAAATGAAGACGTAGAAGCGTTGCTTACGACAATTGATGAAGCCAAGTATGTAGCCCTTTATGTGCTCCATCTAAAACCTACCAAAACACAACGCACTAACCCTCACCTTCCACAAAACACAACATTATATTCCTAGGGGTGGCCATGGGCCGGGCTGGGCTAGCCCACGGTGTAACAACCTGGTTTTTCGTGGCTTTAATTAAACTAAGGCGGAAAATTAATTAAGTCTATATATTACAAAACCAGCTGTCATCGTATTACAAACTCCATATACACAATATGAGTTTAAGATAAACAGAGTGTATGTTCGATTATAAAATCTCTCCAAAACAACGGAGTACAAAATGAGGTAAGCCATCCCCAGCATTTGATATCACAAGTCCTCGGGGTACCTGCGTTCAGTCCCTTTATTAGTGTTTTCTCCCCCAACACAATCTAAACACAGCAAATAAATCATGTAATATAACAACTTCAACATATGCAATATACGAAATCAATAAATAAAACAAATAGCACGCAGGCAAGTAAAACACATAAGGGATTCATGAGGATCAAACCATGAGTATAAACCGAATAACATATCGTACAACACTCATAGGAAATCATGCTCAAAAGTCATACTTCAATAATCAGGAACCCAAATCATTCATAAATAACCAATCAAACAAGGAAATACATTCAACATGTGATAACAAATGAGTCTTCGTTAGTAAGGCGGAAGCATGCAGACATAATCCGCGCAGTAGCAGTCAGGGCCGTTAAGACGGACATGTCTGAATATGCTAAAGATATCTAAGGTAATAAGGACGATTCAATCCCTTGTCTAATGTATGCATACACTACCTATCGAGGATCATACGTATTCGTTATTCCAAAGGTATCACCGACGAAAAAGTGCGACTATCACTGTGAGACTCGCACTTTGATGGGGCCGGGCGCTTCCAATTACTATTCTATGGGCCCGCGGAAGTATCAAGTATGCCCCATCCCTGAGGTTGATACCACACGTCAAACAGCAATCTTAAGATCGTTGAATAGCCTTGGGCAACTCTGGGAGGGAGCCCAAGTCCCCATAGACAGCTACCTCGTTAACTTCGAATTTCAAGAGTCGCAACATGGCGAACAATCCAAGTAGTTTATTCAAGTAGCTCGTTTTCTCAAATTCTTATTTCTTCGTTCAATCGTAATAAGTAAAAATTCTGAAACTTAAATATATCGTCGAACTTTGTATAATGAAACTGTAGTTCTAGCAGTTCTTCAGGTAAACGGAAGCACATAGGAAACTTAAATATTTTATTTGAGTCCGTTCGTAAATTTTAAATATTTTCACTATTCATTATTTTACTATTCATCATTTTCTTTTAAAATAATAATTCTCGTTACTTAGTTTACTTTAAAATGATTTATTTCGAATCGACTAACTTAAATAGGTTCTGAAGGTACCGGGAAAATCTTTCCTTTTGGGAAAACCTATCGACGCTACTGCTTGCGCCCTCCTACTTGATGGGGCGCCAAGCGAATGCGCCTCGCAGAAAAAAGGGGTGCGGTTTGCTAAAAATGGGGAGATCATTGCATGAATTTGAGGTCAAAAAAGAAAAGTATGAAAGTCTTTTTTGAAATGTATTTTCGGAGTCGCCACCAAATATTAAAGGAATTTGGGACCTATTCAACGCTGCCTTGAAATACAAGACACGAGTGTCTCGTGATTTCAAGGCCGATACCTAAAAATCTAAGGTTTGAAACCGAGAGGGGTTCTGAGCGAGGTTACTTTTCAAAGTTTTGACAAAATGAGTTTTGAAAACAAGAATCAAAAAGCCTACATAAGAGTAGTCTCTACTAATTTGAAAACATTTGCTTAATTTCGATATTTGGGCTAAAAGTCACGCTACGCATAAGTGCGAATAAACATGACTCGATTAAAATGCATAAATAATGTAAATTGTCAAAATAATGACATATTGCTATAGGAAATGTAATGCTAAATAATAATTTATTGACTAAATTATTACTATAGACGTTATTTTCCGACCTCGTATTAGAATTTGTGAAAAACCTCGCTTTGACATGCTAAAAGACTCTATGAAACGGTACAATTTAGTGTTGGATCCGTGATTCTAGTCGTTATTTAATGCATGAATGAGGACTTGCATAATTATAAAAGTGACGCTGGTTTGCTTTAGTGATAATGAGTCGCTTATTTATGCGATATTGGCGGGTTTAGACGGATTATGAATCCGACCGCTACAACCGTATTACGGTCTGGCTTCGCTAGTGCCAATATCTGCTTTGGGGTTAATGTAACCCCATTGTCCGAGTCTCAAACGTCTAGCCCAGTGAGGTAAAATGTTTACCTTTCAAAATGTAAAGACGGTATTTTTGAGTGGATTTTGTGAATAGTATATAAGTGCTAAAAACCGTATTTGAAATGAAGGTGCGGGTTGGTATTTATAGGAAATGGCTCGCTTATGTGCAGGGCAAAACTTAATCGCCAAAGGAGCATTCGATTATGTTTCAATGCACCGCCAAATGAAATAAAAGAACCAAGGTTGAGAGAAAGAAAATCGTCGTAAACAAAGCGATTTGGTTTTTAATCGCCTGTTTACTGGCGATTAGATTTTTGTTTTGGTGAGCTGTTTTATGCCGCCTTGTGGTTTTTGACGCTTGATTAAGTAACGATTATGTTTTGTTGTTTACTTAGGGGTTAAGTATTTGTTCGCTTTTGGTCCGAATTTCGGTTTCGTGTTTCGGTTTTGTCGTGTTTTTCTGCTTTTGGCTTGAAATAAAATAATATTAGGTTATATTATTTTATAGTTTCATAAAACCTAACTTTGTGAAAATGTGACACTGACGCACTTTGGCCCGCTTTTGAGTGTTGTGTTAGTGTGCGTTTTTGGGTCGCTTTTGTAAGTTTGGGCCGCTTTGTAGCTAGTCAATGTTCTTGTGGCTTGGCTTAATAAAACGCTCCTATATTTTGCTCGTGTTATGCTCATAATGACTAAAATTGACATTCATTTTCATGATTATGCAAATCCAAATTAATACGCTAAAATGACTAATACGCTTTAGACACTTTTGTACCGCTTTCGACTCTTTTAAAAGCATGCATGAAAGTCCTTTTCATCATCGGGTTTGTTTTTGGGGGTACGGATACGGTATCTACAGAGCCCCCGCTTGATCGAGCTTGGACAAAGCGTTAGTCAAACTTAAAGATAGTATCCTGACCATTACAGCCTCGATACTACCCCGGCGCTAAGCATGTGTCTTATGGGAGAGACGAGGACTTAGCGTCGGGAAATGCGGGGAGGGACGACATGTTTTTAAGGACATGACGGTCCTACATGTTTAAGGGCATGTCAGCCTGCATGTGGCCCGAGTACTCCCAGCTGGCGCCTTGCTTGTGTTTCCGTTTGTGCTCCTTGCTTTGCTTGCGGAGGCTACGTGTTTTTGTATTTTGACGTCTCGTGAGGAGGCTACGTGTTTTTGTATTTTGACGTCTCGTGAGGAGGCTACGTGTTTTTCTCATAAAAGGTTAGGTTTTTATGAACGTCTCGTGAGGAGGCTACGTGTTTTTGTATTTTTCATAAAAGGTTAGGTTTTTATGATCGTCTCGTGAGGAGGCTACGTGATTTTGTATTTTTCATAAAAGGTTAGGTTTTTATGAACGTCTCGTGAGGAGGCTACGTGTTTTTCTCATAAAAGGTTAGGTTTTTATGAACGTCTCGTGAGGAGGTTACGTGTTTTTGTATTTTAACGTCTCGTGAGGAGGTTACGCGTTTTTGTATTTTAACGTCTCGTGAGGAGGTTACGTGTTTTTCTCATAAAAGGTTAGGTTTTTATGAACGTCTCGTGAGGAGGTTACGTGTTTTTCTCATAAAAGGTTAGGTTTTCAAAAGTCGCTTTTCCTCGCTTTTCGTGCCCCGTTAATGGAATGTATGGTAATGTATGTCGTCTGTGTTGGCTAGGGGGTTGTTTTGTGAGAAGTGGGGGCTTTTTGGGTTGAGTTATGGTCAAGAAAAGGCCGTTTTTGTAGTTTGGAGGTGTTTTGTAAAAGTTATTCAGTCGAGGTGTTCGGAACATCGTTTTCGCATGAAATTTTTTTGCATAAGCTTATTGTGATTTATGGGTTGGGTCTGTGTCAGCAGATATGGGTTTCTGGCTTTCTGTAGCGTTTTTCCCTCTTCTGCTATTTTTAGGTTAAAAAGGCCTGCTTTCTGCTGTTTTGGCCAATTCTCTGCTGCTTTTGTGCGTGCTTGCTCTTAACTTGACTGAGTAGGACGTATATATCGTATACGTCTCATGGATTTCGGTTTCCTGTGCTTCTGCACCGTTTTGGCCTTATCTGTCAAAAATGGGCCTATGGCTTGCTTTTTGCTGCTTTGTCTTGATCTTACTAGAATGATTTGCTGTTGTCGTTTTCTGAGTATGCCTTTGAATCTTGTGCAGGTGATCCTAGGCCTCCAGCGCCTACTTCCAGTGACATGGATCGGGTTTTGGCCGGCGTTGACTTTGTCATTCGGCGAGCACACCCTACTGGGATGCTCGCGCCCTTGGAGGTTTCCGACGGTCCGCTCTCGGCCGGACTTGCCGAGAGCTTTTCCTCGACGCCCGGTTTCTACGACGCCAGGGAGCTGAGTTCCAGGTGCCGCCGCGAGTCTCCGCTTTTTCTCGCTAGTGGTGCTAGTGCCGCTGCGTCGCCGCTCGGCTTTCTGCTAGTGGCCTGGGACGTGGTGCTGTTTCCGGTGGTCCTGAGCCGCCACATAGTGGTGTGGGTCGTGACGTTGCTGCCGAAGTCGCCGCACCAATGTGAGTACGTGAGAGACGAGTCGCTGAGCCGGACGCGGCTTCCGTGACGCTAGCGGTAGTGGAGCCGCCGGTCGCCGAGGTCTCCCGCCGGGTGGTCGAGGTCGCCCCAGGTGTCCTCTCGTAGTCTTTGCGGGCGCGTGACGGCGCCGCTGCGTGAGACGCCCGAGGCTCCCGGGAGGCCGTGGTGGAGGTCAGCGTAGCCGCAGGTCTCTGCAGGGCGTGGGCCGTGGTGGTGCCGGGAGGACGCCTGCGTGGCTCCGGTAGGCCGAGGCGGAGGTCGTGGTGTCGCCGCAGGGCTTCGCAGGGCGCATACTACAGCGTTCAGGGCGCCACGGCCATCGGAGGGGGCCAGGTTAGAGGTCGTGGTCGCGATCGGAGGAACCCGAGGCCGGGTTAGCGCAAGGTGGATGTGGCTTCGGTGAGGGCAAAGAAGCAGTCGAGGCGCCGAGCTCGTGTTGCCGCTGAGGGTGGTGACCGGACGAGGCCGAGGTCACGGTGTTTTGAGGAGGTTGGAGCAGGGGAGACCTCGTGGAGGTCACGCGAGGCGAGGTCGTTTCGGGTCCGGAGCCGTTACGAGGATTCTCCCGAGCCTGAGGAGTCTTCGAGTGACGAGGAGGAGGATCTTGACGAGACCGTGGCCGAGGTGGTCAGCCGAGGTCGAGATCGGCTGAGAGCCGCCGGGTCAGCTGGTGCTTCAGCCGCCGCCGCCGCTTCTTCTGCCGCCTTTGTGGCCAGGGGTCGTTCAGGCCATGCTCAGAGCGAGTTCGATGAGGCCGAGGCCGAGGTAGGCCGAGGGTGAGGCCGAGGGCGAGGCCGAGGGCGAGGCCCAGGATGCAAAGCGCAAGTCTTGAGGCCGCAACGGAGGTCTTCATGGGGATGGTCGACGAGCCGGGCGCGAGGCCCGACTACCCTCATGGTCCGCGTTTGTGGTCGCAGTGGCCCTGGATTGGGACTGGCGTGACTGGTTTGGAGTCCCCAGAACACTTGTCGATCCGAGTGAAGGTCGCCCCGTTAGGCTCGATGAGGACCTTCTCTGGATTCCTGACGGTGTTTGGCGTTTTGAGGTAGGCTTACCCGGGAGGAGCGGGACATAGTGCTCGGGGCGACTTTCGGTCCTCTTAGTGCAGTGGAGGGAGGTGCGGGCAAGCGGGTGAACTCGCGCCTCATTTAGGGCGTTGTTGGATAGGTTTTGGGATACGACCAACACCTTCCACATGCCCTGCTACGAGGTTGGCGTGACTCTCTTCTTCGTGGGCAAACAGCACGGTCGCCTCATGGCGAGGGTGTACTTGATCGGGGCGTGAGCGACCTCCTATTGATAGCCCACGAGTCGCGCGCCGATTGGCGACTGGTTAAGTGCGGAAGGACGAGGAGCATACGTTTCAAATTTCCGGACTATTTGGTTTCGACTTCTTCGAGGGGAAGAGGAAGAAGAAAGGGTCTACTGAGCGAAGCGCCGAAGCGAGGGCCCTACTGTGGTTGTGGTGGTTCCCGACGGCCACCCACTTTGGCGCGACAAGGGGAGCGAAAGGCCGACGGCCGTGGCCGATGGCGCCGTCGGACATGACGCGCCTAGGTGACTTTGATCGGGTCACCCTACTGGGTCCGCTGATCCGTTACCTGAGGGATGCAGCGGCGCCTCGACCGGATCGACGAGAAGTCGGATGTGTCGCCAGGCCCCGGTCTTGATGGAGGTAAGGTTTGATTTTTGTAGTTTTGTTGTTTTGTTTCTGCTTTTCTTCTGTAACGTGTGTTTTGTTTGCTTGCAGGCTTGGTGCTATGCTCACTTCCCCTCTCTGCTTCCGGACACGTTCAAGGTTGAGGCGCAGTATCCGGCTTTCCATGCTTACGCGACAGCGGATCGGAGAGGTATTGGCCTAAACTACGACGCGGCTCGTGTACGCTTCAATGGGATGACGATGGATAAGGTAAGGGAGATTGTGTTTTGTACTTTGGTCTTTTTGTAGCTTGTTTTCGGGTTTGTGTTTGTTTTTGTGGTTTATAATTTGGTTTTGCTTTGTAGTTTGTTCGCGACCCTTGGAGGAATTTTACCGGCGTCCCTCCTACGATTGCAGCTCGTTTCGGTCCCCTTGACGGACGGCGGCTGGACATCGAGACCCAGGACGGCCAGACCGGGTATTTGGGTGAGCCGCCTGTCACAGACGGTCGCGGCGGCTTCATCGCACTCGCTTCCTCCGCCTCGGTTTTGTTCGTGGAGACGCCCGACGCTAATGAGCGTCGTGACGTGTATCACGAGGGCGAGTCCGACTCCTTGCTGCGGCGGGATGAGGATTACGTGACTTGGGCACAGCATGCCCTTGCTGACGCCGTGATCGAGGTCAAACTCTGTCGAAGCAGGTTTTTGATTATAGCCCCCAGTTTGAGTAAGATTTTAGTGTAAAATCATTAGTCAAACTCTGTTGAAGCAGGTTTTTGATTATAGCCCCCAGAAAGCTAAATTGATTTCTCGCATTGTTGCAGGTGACAGCTGAGGTCCACAGGTGGCTGGGGCGGGCGGCCAACCGATGGCGGGCGGTTGTGAACGAAGGTGGTTGACGCCGCAGGCGCAGGCGAGACGGCCGAGGCGCCGACTGAGTTAGCCAGGGTCGTGGTCGAGGAGGGGGCGAGATCGCGTCGAAATGAGGTCGCGCATGCCGAGGAGCTGGCGAGGGTCCCGCAGAGCCGGAGGGTCGATGATGCGTGGAGCCGGATAGGCACGTCTTGAGATTGATTCCTCAAGGTCTTGTCTCAGCCGTCGTGACCACCGTAGTAGGCTCGACCTGTGTACTTTGGCCTTGTATTAATATTTTGCTTGTAACGGTTTATTTATCTGACTTGTGTATGGTTGATTTTTTTTTTTTTTGGTTTTGTGGGTGTTTATAGTTTTATTTCGGTTATTTTGTCTTGTTGCGAAAAATGCATTCTTGCGTCGTAGCCGGGTCTGAAATCCTTGCGTATTTGCTTGCCGAGCGTACCTGCAAAACATTGTTAGTCGTAAAAGCATATATATACGTCTCGATTGAGACTGACTCGCTAATGACTAAATTAAATGCAAAATGAAGAGTTTTTTGAAAAATGCTGGTTAGGACATATTTTAGACTCGTAAAAAGACGTTTTTGACATAGTAAAAATGCGAGCTAAAACGACGTTTTGAGACGAAAATTGTGAATGCGAAAATCATATTTTGTGTTGGGTTAAATTTTTGTGTGATTATTGTGTTTTGTGAAAATGAAAAATACGAAAGACGGGAGTCAATTACGCAAAATCGAGACGACGCGACGGGATCGTAAACGTCAGATTAGGAGGTCGGTAAAAATAGTGTAGGGGTAATAAGTTAAAAATTTTTGGGTGTAGGTGTGTAAGAAGTGTAAGAAATCGAATAATTTTGTCAGAAAAGAAAAAGAAAATCGCCTGTGGCGATTAGAATTTTGTTTTGTGGTTTTTGTTTGATTTATTTTAATCGCTTGTTCACTAGCATTTAAGTTTTTGTGTTGTATTTCGTCTTGCAAATCTCGGCTATAAAAGGAGGGCTAAGTTAGTTCATTTCACTCATCCTCTCGTCTTCTATTCTCGATTTTCCAAAAATATTCAGAATATTTACTTTAACATTTGTCGAGTTATGGAGAGTTTTGAAGGAAACTTGCGCTGTTGGTGTGCGCCCTGTTTGGCCGGAAGAGGAAGACTTGAAAGATCGCGGTTTCGGGTACTCTTGGGTCTAGGGCGGCTTCGAATGGAGCCCGAGTTCCTCGGACGCGTGTCTCGACTATCGGGACTTGAGTTTCCACGTGTTCCGCTTTTCCTAGCGGGAGGTTTGTCCCTTAGTCGAGGAGTTTGGGGCCATTGGTGGTTGGTTGCGAACTAACATTCCTGTGCGTTAGATCGTGGCCTGGGTATAAGAGGCATGTGCGTAACTACCTTCGATGACTCGTGAGGAGACAGAGGAGTTATTTGTTGGGAGTCGATCGCCTCTATCGCTTGTGCAAACGGTTTATGAACCGTGAAAACGAGACGATCTCCTTTGGTGCCGTAAAAGGGCGCATGCTCGCTTGGTCCACCGTTACATGTTTCCTAATTCTTCGTATGAGGGAGCGCTTGGTGATCCTCGCCTAATCACTGTCGTCCAAGAGATGGAGCAGGGCTGTAACCCTTCCGCCGTGATCCTAGCTGAGACGATCCTGGGCCTGGATGATCATGCCTGCAATAGGGCGAGCCCGTATCGAGGGTGTCCCTTAATCCTTCAGGTCTGGTTGATGGAGCTACCGAGCGCGTGCTAGGTGATATTGCCGTCACATCCTCGCCGGGACGTGACTAGTCGTTATATTAGGTGGCTGGATCCACATCATCGCCCTGACGATTACTTCCCTGGACTTGTGGGGTCATCGACCATCCGTTGGTTGGTACCGTGGTGGGGCATAGTTGATGTGACGGCAGGTGAGGCTGGCGATGGTTCGTCTGGAGTCCTCCTTTGCGGATTTGACATGGGTGTTTATATCCATCCCGTGCGAGTGAGGAGGCAGATAGGGTGGGCACAGTTCATTCCTGGTCATGACACCAAGGTGCAGGGCATGCTTATGTTGACTAGTGGCATAGTCGACGCCTGGGCGAGTGGATGGATTACGCGCTCTAGGTGGCCTGTGGCGGGTACTCCTAGGACGACTCAGGTATCACGAGCCTACGCTAGGTGGATCAAGGCGCAGAGCCCCCACAAGAGGTCACGCCTTCGAGCCCTAGAGCTCAACCCGCTTTCTCAGATGTCCGCTATGACCCTACCGACCTTGGACGATTGGTGGTGATGGCGAGGTTCGAGTCCGAGCTACTCTACCGATTTAAAGTGTGTTCGGCCGTCGGCATATTCCAGGTCGTGTGATCAAGGTTGTTATGGGAATGTTGGGGATCGCCATTGGGGTCAGGGCCTGGTGCTCCCTATTCGGCCTAGAAGGTTTTTGAGTCCGCCTTTGAGAAGTAACCTGGTTTTAGTTTATGTGTAATTTGTTAGTATTATGTTCATATTATGTTGTATTATGTAATATATTACCTATCCTAAACCCGATGTACATGCCGGGACTCGTATTGTAATATATAGTGTTTGTTAGTGTATTTCTAAGGTCGTAGTTATGCTCCTATGTTTGAAAAATCCAAAATGTAACCGTTCTTTTTAAGATTAATAAAAATCAGGTTTTTATTTACGACTCTGCCTCATTTTGCTTGTTATTTTGTGTGAAATTCCTTGGCTCTAATCTTTTTTCAAAGGTTTAGAATGCAAGCATGGTTTTTGTTGTTTTTAGGAAAATTTTTTTTGTTGACTATTCCCTCGACCTTTTTTAAGCTTTGGGTTTGTCGTTTTGTGTTGAATGTCGTTCTTTTCACCCTTAGGTTAAAAAACGAATTTTTGTGTTGACTATGTCCTTGGCCTTTTTAAGCTTTAGACGCGTCATTTTTGTGTTTGAATATCGCCTTATGTTAACCCATTAGGTTATGAGACGGTTTTTGTGTTGACTATATCCTCAGCCTTTTTAAGCTTTAGAAGCGTCATTTTTGTGTTTGAATATCGCCTTATGTTAACCCATTAGGTTATGAGACGGTTTTTGTGTTGACTATATCCTCAGCCTTTTTAAGCTTTGGACGTGTCATTTTTGTGTTGAATATCGGTTGTGCTTTTTACAAAGTCGCCACGATCCACGCAAAGTGGAATCAAACCGCGTAGTTCGAGAATGTATGTTTAAGGGCATACCGCCCATGAATTGTGTTTGCTTTTTTGTGGTGAATGTGCACGCTTTAGGGGCATGCCGCCCATGAGCATGTTTAAGGACCTCGCCGTCCATGAATTGTGTTTGGTGGATGCATGTTTAGGGGCATGCCGCCCATGAATTGTGTTTGCTTATGGAATGTGCACGCTAAGGGCATGCCGGCCCATGAGCATGTTTAAGGACCTGCCGGTCCATGGGCATGTTTAAGGACCTGCCGGTCCATGAATTTGCTTTTGATTTTTGTGGAGAGAAAGAGCAGGTTTAGGGGCATGCCGGCCCATGAGCATGTTTAAGGACCTGCCGGTCCATGAGCATGTTTAAGGACCTGCCGGCCCATGAATTGTTTTTATAAAATTGTATTTTACAGGTACATTGCAAGGGGTTTTTAGGGGTAGTATTTCTTGAGTTGATCGAGGTTTGTGGCGAGGTTGAACTCTTGGCCGCCGAGGTCGGTTAGTTTGATCGCCCGCCAAAGGAAGATTTCCTTGACGCAGGTAGGGTCCACCGCTAGACTTGAATTTCCCTCGTGGGTCGACCGAAGTGGTGCCCTGATCGATTTTAGTACGAGATTACCTACTTTTATGTGTCGTGGCTTAACTCGTTTGTTGAATGCTCGTTGTAGCTCGGGCTTGGTACATTCGCACGGCAAGCTTAGGGAATGCAAACTGCTGCTCATCTAGGAGCATGAGTTGTTCGCACTGCTCACGCCCATTCTCGCTTCGGGATGCTACTTTCCATTAGTATGCTAGAGATTGTATTTCTATTTCCATCGTTGGACGGCTTCCATGCCGTAGGTGAGGAAATAGGGTCATGCCTGTAGGGGTTCTGATGGTAGTACCAGATCCCCGCAGTGCATATGGTATTTTGTTAGGCCAATCTTTGCACCGCCGATCATTTTTTCGAGTATGGTGACGATCGCTTTGTTTGTCGCTTCGACGGCTCCATTGGTTCGGGGTCGATAGGGTGAGGATTTGTGATCTTTGGATGTTGTATTTTGTGAGTATGGCTTCTGTCTCGCGCTGAAAGTGCGAGCCTTGATCGCTGGTGAACTCATGGGGTATGCCATATCGGCATATGATGTTTGTCTGGATGGACTTGGCGGCTTTCTTGGAGCCAAGGGTCCAAAAGACGCCGCTTCTACCCATTTAGTGAAGTAGTCGATGGCCACCAAAGACGTAAACAGTTGACCTCCTCGCCCGATGGGGTGGACTTTTCCTATCACGCCGATGCCCTAGGTTGAAAAGGGCCAAAGTGAGGTTAGGTCAGATAGTGGTGAAGGTGGTACATGTTGGGACGTTGTCAAAATTTGGCGGTTGTGGCAATGCATGACGATTGGATACGCCCGCTTCCATGGTCGCCCAATACCATCCTAGCCGTAGGATTTGTTTGCAGAGTGCTCGAGCGCTCATGTGGGGTCCGTGATTCGCCATCATGGACTTGCGTGATGATTTCCTCGCTTCTTTGTAGTCGACATACATGAGCAAAGGTCCTCGTGGTGTCTTCTTGAGTAGTTGTCTCATCTCTAGCACAAATTGGGAAGCTAGAGTCCGATGGCTCTTTGTCCACGCTATCGTGCTCGTGGGTAAGTGTTGTCTGCTTTGTAGTTGATTATGGCTTGGTACCAAGGCTCTGCTTTGCTCGGCCGCCAGGTCAAGGGTGTGGATGTAGGTCGTTCGCCACGCCTTTCAACGATGATGGGTAGTAATTTCATGTCCGTGGCATGTTTAGGAGGGATGAGAGTTTTGACAAGGCGCTTGGCTGAACCGTTTTCCTCCCTCGGGAGGTGATAGAACTCAATGCAAATAAGCAAAGCTAGGAGTTTTTGTACTTTAGCTTGGTATTTGGTGAGGGTTTCGCCATGATCTTCCATGCCCTCGCTACTTGATTTATGATGAGGAATGAATCTCCATGTACCCGTAGGTTCTTTATCTTGAGGGTGATGGTCGCCGCACCATAAATGCAAAGCCAGATTCGCGGCGTTGTTTGTAACGCTAAAGTCGAGCTTGATCGAGAGTGGAGTATGATCGCCGTTTGGGGATATTAAGTATTCGACTCCATAGCCGCGTAATTTGACGCCCGTCAAGTATAATTGCCAAGACTTTCTATGGCGAATATCCCGTCGTCCGGAACGACATTGTATCGATCATGGGTTGTTCGATGATGGCATTTTCTCGCGAGGAAGTCCGAGACCGCTTTTCCTTTGATTACTTTCGTAGGGAGGTACTTGAGTTCGCATTTGGCGAGAAGCGTAGTCCACCTCGCCATACGTCCGCTTAGGACTGGTTTTTCAAATAGGTATTTGAGGGGTCCATTAGGGAGTAGACTCTTGTTGTGCTAGTGAGAAGGTAGTGCCTGAGCTTTTTGGTTGCCCGCACTGAGAGGCGCCTTTTCTCGACCGGGTTCATACCGAAGTTTCGTAATCGTGAAACCTTTGCTAATGTAGTAGATGGCCCGCTCTTCGTTGTTGACTTCTTGGGCAAGCATGGCTCCCATGGCGCCTGGCGTGAGTCGTTAAGTATAGCGATAGTGGCAAGTCCTTTAGCGGGGTACCGTAATCCGGTGGGTTTGTGTTGTGCTCTTGACTTTGTCGAACGCTTGTTGGCGCCATCGTCCCACTTCAGATGTTCTTCTTTTTCAACTTTTGAAGATTGGCTCGCAGATCATGGTGAGCTTATCGATGAACCGGAGATATATTGACTTGTCCCAAGAAACTCCTTACTTCGCCGATGTTGCTTGGCGCCTTCATGTCCATTATTGCTTTGATTTTGGCTCGCCTATTTCGATCCCGCTACCGCTTACTATGTGACCCAGCAACTTGCCTGATGTGACCCCAAAGGTGCACTTCTGTGGGTTTAATCGCATCTTATACCGCCTGATTCGGGTGAAGAATTTCCGGTTTGTGATGTGGTCATTCCTTTCTTTTGATTTTACGATCATGTCGCCGACGATACCTCAACCTCTTTATGCATCATGTCGTGGAGCAAGGTAGTGGCAAAGGCGCTGGTAGGTAGCGCCGCATTTATGAGCCCAAATGGCATGACTGGTAGCGAGATGTTCCCAGGGTTACGAAAGTGGTTTTTGGCATGTCGTCTGGTGCCATTTTGATTTGGTTGTATCCTCGCATATCCATCCATGAATGACAAGAAGGCGCGTGGTCTCATTGTGGTTATCGATCAGATGTCCATGTGAGGTAGTGGGAAGTCATCTTTGGGCGTGCTTTGTTTAGGTCCCTAAGCTCGGCACACACTCGTATCTTGCCGCTTTTTCTTCATAATCGGTACCATATTGGAGACCCACCGAGTATTCGATGACTTGAATGAACCCAGCCTTTGCACCGCCGATCTCTTCTTTGACCATGCAGAGACCATTCGCTCGATGCGCCTGAGCTTCGCTGACCTGGTTTGCTACCCCGCTTGATCGGGATGCGGTGTTCGCTATCTCGCGGTCTATGCCGCATGTCCTTATATGACCAGGCAAAGACGCCCTTAAACTCTGCGAGGAGCTTGGTATATGTGGCCCTTTCTTCTCAGGCTTAGGAAGCCCCCACCGCAGCTTCGAGGCTCTTCGGGCGTGCCTATGTTGATGGTTGTTGTGTCTTCGATAATGGGGTCCTGTTCGGGTTTTGAGACAATACTTGCAATGTATCTATATAATGCAATGTGATTTAGTTTAAATTTATCGCAATTATTAGAAAAAGTAGGATTTAAATGAGGCAGAGAGTAACCAAAAACTTTCATGTTATTAATGTTATCAAAAGCGGTTACATTTGAAGATAGCTCAGACGAGGGAGCTTTGGACAACCTTAATGACTCTAGTTCTGTACTAAGACTTACTACATTAGGAAAAAGATCGAGTAACCTAGCCGATTTTTAGAAAATTACGCCATGATGACGCAGACCCTAGACTCTAGGTGCAGTGCTTGAATCGGGACTTCCTGGGCACCGTAGATCGTGGCATTTTCTTCAAGCTTCAGCTGATGGAGGGCGGCTCGGAAATCTGAGGCTTCTATGGTGATAACCTCGTTGTAAAAAGGGATTTTAACCTTCTGGTGGAGAGTTGATGTTATGGCCCCGGTAGCGTGAATCCATGTCCTTCCTAGTAACATATTGTACGCCGGGGGGATGTCCATGAGTTGGAATTCGGTTTTTGTCTTGATGAATCCTCATGATGGGCAGTGATATGACACCTTTCTATGTCGCTGGGCGAGGTACCGCCGTCAGACGCTCTTATATTGTTGGAGCAAGGGTGACATCACTTTCCTTTAGTCCTAGCTTGAGGCGCTTGTTAGGGCGTGATGTTGATCGCGAGCCATTGTCGGCGAGGGTAACCGTAATATCATGTTGCGGCCCTCTACGGTTATGTAGAGTGCAGGGTAGTGTGGATCTTGGAAGGACGGCAGATCTGCGTGGGAGAAAGATATGGCACCCGGCAGCCAATCCCGAACAATGCGGTCAATGAGTTGTGCTGGGAGGATCTCCTTCGCATCTCGCCATGTCGTGTTATATGGCTGACCGCTCGCCATGGGTGGGGTAATCATATTTTCGATTATGTCTTTGTTCTTGCTTTGCTCGCGTGTTCAGGAGGGAAACCCGCGGTATTTGTAGACCTAAAGGGGACCGGCGCGCGTGGGGTGTGGAGTTTCATTGTGGCCGCCGACCGCCTGAGGAGACGTTGATGAGGGATCTGGGAGGAATTTCCTTTACTGCCTTCGTGACTTGGTTTCGTTCTTGTCCTAGCTCGGCGAATGTGATCGACGTTGCTACTGTTGTTGTTGATGCCGCCGGAAAGGACGTTGACCTCGTGATCGCCGCGGAGCCGTGAGGGATGATTGAGGACGGGATGAGCTCCTACGAAAATGGGGCGAGCAAGGGAGGTGTCATGTCGGGCCTGATGATTTAGGGGATATGCTTGGCTTATCGATTGTTTCGCTGTTGTCGATCATGTCTTGGATCACGCTTCTTCAAACTAAACAAGCCTCCGTGTCATGCCCTTTCCCCGTGGAACTCGCAAAGACGCTGGCCCCTCGTGCCATGACAATGGCTTATCCTCAGGTGGTACAATCGCGGGCTTGGGAAGATGGAGAATGTTCTTCTTTACGAGCTTTTCTAATGCCTTTGAGTAGGGCATATAGAGGATCGAACCTTCGTCCGCCGCAATGGAAATGGTCCGACTGATGATGACCTGGGTGAGGCAGGAGTGGGTTGTGCTAGGAATACTGGTCGTGCCGTTAGTGCCTTTGAGTTTATGGCGTTAAACGGTTCAGTCATTGTTGTAGTGGGAAAAGCATTTGCCTGGCGGCCATGATCTGAGGTTTTGGCCAGTTTGTACTTGTGAATTTCGTCCTCCAAGGATCGGATTCTTTTGATGTGTCGAGCAGACTCTTCGGCGAATAGTCTTGCGTTTTTCTCGGTTTCGATCTTTTGCATGGCGGCCAGATGTTCGAACAAAGCGGTAAGATTGGCTACCTTGTGGTCGAGCAGCCTTACGTGCTCGGTGATCGTCATTAGCGAAGGAGGTGGTGGAAAGGTAGTTTCGTCATTCGCGAGGTTGAAACGGAAATTCATCTCGTGTTCGAAAGCCGGGTATTCAGGGTTTTTCAATGAGCGGACCTGACAAAGTTTTCAAACCTTTAGTGATTCCAAAATAGAAGGAAAAGACTCAAATGAAAAATCACATTCACAACCAAAGGAGGACAGAAAAGTGTAAAAAGTGGGTGACTTGACTTGACTCGTGTTTTTAGCTTTTAAAAGGACACGGGAAGCTTTTGAGATAGAGGCGCGTTAACACGTCCCTGTTCTCGAGGTAGGAAAAATTTGCGTGATCATAATCTGATTAACCCAGTTTGGCGGTATGTTGCCGGGGGTTTATCATTGGATTATGATAAAAAGGATCAAACCGAAATAGCGATAGGCTAGTCGATCCGAGGATGTTAAAATTGGGTAAAAGGTGATTAATTGTTCGCCTTCTACGTGTGACTCAGGGATTTAAACCAAAAATGACAATTAGTCACCTGATTCAAAGAGTAAATCAACGGGTTCGCATCTGAACGAGCCCGCGTTTTTTGTTTTTGAGAGAAAAAGATTAAATCGGGATGACTAAAGAGTCACTCGACTTAGGGCTAATTCTAGAGTTCTAAAAGTTAATTTCGCTAAAATCTCCGAATAGAATTGACATATTCGGGTTTTTGCTTTGTGAAAGACTTTAAGCAATAAATGCATTATGACGATACGGCAGTCGCATAATTCATTTAGGTTTTGAAAAGGACTTGGGATATAGTGGTTATCCTAGGCTCGGTTTTAAATGTAGCGGCATTTTATTTATTAAACTCAATTGACTATAGGTCAAAGAGCCTAACGGCGTGTTTTAAAAAGTATGACCTTTTTGAAAAAGTTTGAAAAAGCAGCTTCAAAGATGGACGTATTTTAAAAGTATAATGCCTAGGAAATGTTTTTACATGCAGAAGGTTTTTGAAAGACTACTATAGTGAGGGTACTATAGCTTCACATTTGTACATATAAACACAGGTTTTTGGTTTATAGGGTAAGGTTCCCTCCGGCCATTCCCGTGACGTTTAGGTAGGGCACCCGCAAGCCTACACACGCATTAGGTGTGAATTCAAGACGGCCCTAGAGCGCTCGAAGTTTGACTGGTTACGATCGCTTGTACGGATGCCGCATTTGTAATCGTGGAGGGTGAGAGAACAGGGTGTCCGAGTTACCTCGCTTATGGCGAGAGTTACCGGGGCCGCTCGAGAGGGTGTGGTTTGAATCAGAGGATTCGACTCAACGATTTTTGCCCAAATATCGAAAGCGTAAATGTTTTCAAAGTTTCAAGCTTCACTTCTTTATGATTTTAAAATAAAAGAAAACAAGTTTTTCAAAATAATAAAAATCATGCTCGTCTCAAATGAGTCGCCACCGAAGGTACCGGAAAATCTTTCCTTTTGGGAAAACCTATCGACGCCTACAAGGCTGTCTCGCCTCCTCTTGGCGCCAAGCGGAATGCGCCTCAGAAAAAAAGGGGGTGCGAGTTTGCTAAAAATGGGGAGATCATTGCATGAATTTGAGGTCAAAAAGAAAAGTATGAAAGTCTTTTGAAATGTATTTTCGGAGCCGCCACCAAATATTAAAGGAATTTGGGACCTATTCAACGCGTCTTGAAATACAAGACACGAGTGTCTCAGATTTCAAGGTGCGCCGATACCTAAAAATCTAAGGTTTGAAACCAGAGAAGGGGTTCTGAGCGAGGTTACTTTTCAAAGTTTTGACAAAATGAGTTTTGAAAACAAGAATCAAAAAGCCTACATAAGAGTAGTCTCTACTAATTTGAAAACATTTGCTTAATTTCGATATTTGGGCTAAAAGTCACGCTACGCATAAGTGCGAATAAACATGACTCGATTAAAATGCATAAATAATGTAAATTGTCAAAATAATGACATATTGCTATAGGAAATGTATCGTTAAATAATAATTTATTGACTAAATTATTACTATAGACGTTATTTTCCGACCTCGTATTAGAATTTGTGAAAACCTCGCTTTGACATGCTAAAAGACTCTATGAAACGGTACAATTTAGTGTTGGATCCGTGATTCTAGTCGTTATTTAATGCATGAATGAGGACTTGCATAATTATAAAAGTGACGTCGGTTTGCTTTAGTGATAATGAGTCGCTTATTTATGCGATATTGGCGGGTTTAGACGGATTATGAATCAATTGCTACAACCAGACATTTAATACGGCCGCTTAGTGCCAATATCGGGTTTGGGGTTAATGTAACCCCATCGTCCGAGTCTCAAACGCCTAGCCCGTAGGTAAAATGTTTACCTTTCAAAATGTAAAGACGGTATTTTTGAGTGGATTTTGTGAATAGTATATAAGTGCTAAAAACCGTATTTGAAATGAAGGTGCGGTTGGTATTTATAGGAAATGGCTCGCTTATGTGCAGGCAAAACTTAATCGCCAAAGGAGCAAGCGATTATGTTTCAATGCAAACCGCCAAATGAAATAAAAGAACCAAGGTTGGGAGAGAAAAGAAAATCGCCTTGTAAACAGCGATTTGGTTTTTAATCGCTGTTCTTGGCGATTAGATTTTTGTTTTGGTGGGTCGTTTTTATGCCGCTTTTGGTTTTTGACGCTTGATTAAGTAATGATTATGTTTTGTTGTTTACTTAGGGGTTAAGTATTTGTTCGATTTTGGTCCGAATTTCGGTTTTAGTGTTTCCGGTTTTGTCGTGTTTTTCTGCTTTGGCTTGAAATAAAATAATATTAGGTTATATTATTTTATAGTTTCATAAAACCTAACTTTGTGAAAATGTGACACCGACGCACTTTGGCCCGGTTTGAGTGTTGTGTTAGTGTGCGGTTGGGTCGTTTTTGTAAGTTTGGGCCGTTTTGTAGCTAGTTGGGCTGTTCTTGTGGCTTGGCTTAATAAAACGTTCCTATATTTTGCTCGTGTTATGCTCATAATGACTAAAAATTGACATTCATTTTCATGATTATGCAAATCCAAATTAATACGCTAAAAATGACTAATACGTTTTAGACACTTTTGTACCGTTTCGACTCTTTTAAAAGCATGCATGAAAGTCCTTTTCATCATCGGGTTTGTTTTTGGGGGGTACGGATACGGGTATCTACAGGTTCAAGTAATTAATTTATTTTATTCAAGTGTAAGTATTTTATTTGATTAAGTTAAATGATTTAGTTTCGTTTAAATTTCAACTTAAGTATGTTTACAATTAGTGATATAAATATTTCAAGTTTCGTTTAACATAATAATTATTTGATATTTTCATAGTTAATATAAATAATGAAGGTGTTTAGTTACATAATATTCATAACATTTATTTTAACCTTAGAAATATTACTTGAATGATATTTATCAAGTTTTAGATTTTTGATAAAATATAATTAACTGACATTTAGTTAAATTTCTTTAGGTGGTTTAATTTCTCAATACGACTTCGTATTATAATTTTTCCTTACTTATTCAATTTAGGTGAAAAGATAATTTGATCGTAGAATCTTATTTAAATTTATATAACTTAGAATCTTTTCTACATTATTTTTATGAAACCATTTATATGTTTTTATAATGTGTTACGTTTTATGTGTCTAATTTTTATTATACGACTTACATTGGTTTAGTGAGTTGTCGATTTTAAGACAAATTCCTAATTTTTAAGATATTGTTTAAATTTGTGAGCTTTGCTTTAAGTTAATCTTTTCATATAAAATGTTATACTTACTAAGTTATTTATATGATTCGATAATCTTTTTGATCCTTATATTTTTATACTTAGTAAATTCTTGACACTTTATTTTTGTCCTAATTTATATTTGTGACTTTAGTTCTTCAATTCCTTTTTAATTAAAAGACTTCGTCTAACTTTATTTTATTTTCAAAGAGTTTGTTAGTGATACTAATTTTTAACTTTGTTTGATAATAGTTTTACTTAGGATTATTATAAATTTCAAGTTCTTCATTTCATTTAATTATTTTAACTAAATACTTATTTAGTATATCTTAAGTTCATTATCAACTTTAGAGTTTTAATAAATTAATCGTCTTATTAAATGTGATATACGGAGTATGACTTTTTATATAACTATTTATTTTAGAAAATTTCATATGAGTAACTTTTAATTTATATTAAAATGAGCTTTACTTCAAAATTGATTTAACCCTAATTTAAACTCAATACTCTTTTAACTTAATTCTTCATTTTTAGTTATTATTTCATTTGGACTTTTTAGTGACGATAAATATTTTATTATCATAATTATTTTATTTAAATTTAATTTGTTTACTTAAGTTATTTTAATAACATTTTAGTCACATATTATACTTGTGATACTTATAATTAATATGGTAAAAACTTTACACATAACATATAAATTTCAACATGATAAAATTTCATATAACTTCAACAATAATTTAACAACACATACTTTTCACTTAAAACATATTATCATAAAATCATATAAATATCATATTTCACAATTCAATTCGACATTATATAGTAACAAAAATAACACAATCAAAATTCACAAAATCACATAAATTATTTATATAACACATGAACACAAAAATTATATATTCTAAATACGTAAATTAAACTAGTGTGCGGGGGCACCTTAGGTTAGCTCGGTATGAATTTCCTTAGCTCGTCTGGATCCATGATCTCATCGACCCGAGTCCCATAACTAACCCGCTTCCTTATGGGCCCAAATAGTAGTGAAGTCGAATGAGAACAGCGACAGCGATAATGACGTTGACAGCACAACCACAAAAAGAGAATACAAATCATCAGGACCGTAGTTTAAAAAGTGGAGGCCCGATTCTAAAATGGATTTGGAGGCCCTATGTATAATCTACGTCGATACAAATAACATTTTTTTAGAAAAAACTAAAATAGATTTTTATTACTATAAATTTTATTTATTTAATATTATACTTGACATATACAAACAAAATAATAAAATAAGTAATCAAATATTAATATTGGATTTCAGGTATTGAAATTTAATTTGACCCATCAACATTGTTGCATACTACGTATAAAATAGGCATGTTAGGATGAATATATATTACCAAAATCTAGGAGTATAACTCATGAAACGAAAAAGAAAAAAAATTAATAAATAGAATTGAAATTGAAACAGGAGCCGTAACAGAGGCTCACCGTGTTAACTGTCACGGTGGTGTTGGCCCATGGTGGCTGACCAACATACGAAGGCGGCAGAACCGAGGGGGTGGTCAGTGAGGACTCCAATGAAGGCGCCAGTGACACGGTGGTCGGAGCTCCGGCGAGCGTGTTTTCCGGCGAATGAGAAAGAAAGAGTGTGAGTGAGAAAATCAATTAAAATGGGCTAAATCAAATGTCGATAATTTAATGAATAAAAACGATTTAATCGACGACACTTACCGACGATAAGAATACGACGGGAAGCAGAGCAAGGCCACGGTGGTGGCTCACGGTGGCCGAGAAAGAGAGGGCAGAGGCAGGGGAGAGAAGAGCAGGGGAGGCCGGTGGTGACGGTCGACAGCGGGCCGTGGTTCGCCATGGAGATGGTGGCAGGTGACGGTGCTTCGCTAGGCTCAACTCCGGCATCGTAATCGAAACCGAAAAGACGATATGCAGGGGAGAGCAAAGATGACGGTGGTGGTGCTCGAGTTCGAGCTCGAGCCTGCCATTAATGGCGGCTCTAGTGGTGGTGACATCGACGGTGGTGGCCGGCGTTAATGGTGGTGCTGCTGTTGTTGCCGTCGTGTTGTTGTGTTTGTTGGATCAATAAACAAATACGGAGTAAAAATAGAGTAAAGGAAAGATTTCTTAGTTGATTGATGATGAAATAATGAAGACTACAAGACTCAATAAATAGTACTTGAGACACAACTACTTGGCTGTAAAATAGCAACCACTAATCCCACTTCTTACTCAACTAATTACCATTATTCTTCTAAAATAACTGACCTTTGACTACTAACACTATAATTTAGGACTCTTCAAAACTACCCATGTTCCTAGTAAGTAGTAACCGACTTTTGTAATCAGCTATTCAACACACCCCCTTGATTCAAAGTCATTAACTCCTGACTTCAATGTAAAGAACTGATGCTTTGCTTGCGGAAGCGATTTCGTGAGTATATCAGCTACCTGGTCATTAGTGTTGCAGTGCTTCAGAACAATATCACCATTTGCCACAAGATTCCGAATGAAATGATAACGGATATCTATGTGCTTTGTACGACTATGATATGCTGGATTTTTTGCCATAGAAATCGTAGACTTGTTGTCGCAATATATTTCAGTAGCATCGTTTTGCCCCTGAAACAAATCAGCCAGCAATCTACGTAACCATATAGCTTGACATGCTGCCGCTGTGACAGCAATATACTCTGCCTCGGATGACGATAGAGCTACCACTTCTTGCTTCTTTGAACTCCAAGATATAGCTCCGGAACCAAGGGGAAAAATGTACCCAGAAGTACTTTTTCTTTCCTCCAAACAGCCTGCCCAATCACTGTCGGAATATCCGACCAGCCTGAAGTTTTGAACCTTTTTGTACCAAATTCCAAGTTCAGCGGTGCCTCTGATGTATCTCAAAATTCGCTTAGCTGCCCCGTAGTGGTGTTGAGTTGGGTTGTGCATGAACCTTGAAATAACGCTTACAGCAAAAGCAATATCAGGCCGAGTATGAGATAAATAGTTCAAACCTCCAACATTGCTGCGATATCGCCTCGCCCCGCCATACCAAAGTGCCATCTTCTAATATGAGCGACTCATTAAGATTCATAGGAGTAGGAGTCGGTTTAGCGCCCATCAAAGTTGAACTTCTTGAGCAAATCAAGAGCATATTTCTTTGATGCACAAATATACCGTCTGCACCTTGAGTCACTTCTAACCCAAGAAAATAATGTAATAATCCCAAATCCGACATCTCAAATTTCTTTAGCATTGACGATTTAAATTCCTCGACAATTGATTCATTTGACCCCATATATATCATATCATCAAAACGTAAAGACAAACCACAAGAAAATCAGAATTACCTTGTTTCTTTACGTAAAGTGTCGGTTCATTTGGGCTTCTTTCAAACTCATTTTCCAGAAAGAATGAGTCAATCTTGTCGCACTCACGCCTCTGAGCCTGCTTTTAAGCCGTATAAAGCTTTTTCGTGACGATAAACCTTGTTCTCTTCGCCATCGAGCAAGTGTACCCTTCCGGTTGAGAAACATACACTTCCTCTTGAAGTTCACCATTTAAGAAGGCAGACTTAACATCGAATTGAAAAACTGGCCATTGAAGTTGAGCAGCCAAGGAAAGAAAAGTTCTCACCGTTTCAAACCGAGCAACCGGTGAGAATGTTTCATCAAAGTCGACGCCATACTGTTGAGAGTAACCCTTTGCAACAAGTCGAGCTTTATATTTCTGAACCTCTCCATTAGCATCATACTTGGTGCGATACACCCATTTCAAACCAATGACGTTCTTCCCTTCCGGTAGCTCCGTTAATTCCCATGTGTTGTTTTTCACAATAGACGATATCTCTTCAGCCATTGCGACCTGCCATGTCTCATTTTTCACAGCGTCTTCAAATGAACTCGGGTCAGAAGCATACAAAGCAAAGTTACATGTTCTGTAGACATTTCTGAGTGACCGATAGAATTTTGGAGGTGTTTCTGGTGACGAACTGGAGGATGATATTGGTGATGTGGGTGTATTGTTTGACGCACCAGAAGGTGTAGGTGAGTGTAGTGATAGTCGGCTGCCTGGGAACGGCGGACTTCTTTGGCGGAGAGTTAGGCTCTTGTGGATGTGTTACTGAATGTCTACCGGAAGTTGAGTTTCAATTGTAGCATTTTTGCTTCCATCGACGTCGTTCCAGTTCCATGTATCTGTCTCATTGAACTTCACATCTCTACTTATAACCACCTTGCCACTTATAGGATTATATAGCTTATATGCCTTAGATTCAAGACAATACCCAATGAAAATGCATTTTTCAGATTTGTTGTCAAGCTTTTGACGATAAGAATTCACCAAGGCATAAGCAATACAACCAAATATACGCAGATGACTTACCAGCGGTTTTTTCTCCGTCCATGCTTCGTATGGTGTCATGTACATCACAGCTTTTGTGGGAGATATATTAAGTAAATGGACAGCAGTGGCAACAGCTTCAGCCCAAAAGCGTTTAGGTAAGTTACTGCCCGACAACATACTTCTAGCCATTTCCACAACCGTTCGATTTTTCCGCTCAGCCACTCCATTTTGTTGTGGAGTATGCGGAGCAGACAACTCTCTCCTAACACCATAAGCAGCACAAAAAGTATTGAATTCATTCGAGTTAAACTCCCCACCTCGGTCTGATCGTAGTACCTTCAACTGATACCCACTTTCCTTCTCGACAGATGCCTTAAATTTCTTAAAATAGTCAAAGGATTCAGACTTTAATTTCAAGAAATACACCCAACTCATTCGACTATAGTCATCAGTAAACATCAGAAAATATCTACTGCCACCGATGGACTCGACACTCATAGGACCACATAAATCGACATGAACCAATCCTAGGCATTCAGACGCCCTCCAAGCTTTGCCTTTTGGAAAAGAATTTCTACTGTGTTTACCATACACACAACTTTCACAGAAACTGATGCCTCCAATATTTGGTAAGCCAACAACCATATTTTTATTTGTCAATAGTTTCAGTTTCTTTTCATTCAGATGTCCATATCGTAAGTGCCATAGCTTAGCCTCATCATTCTTTGCAATTAGGGCACTCATTTTTGCATCAGACACATTCAAAGGGAACATCTTATTTTCGGTCATTGACACACTAAAAAGCTTATGGTTAGTCTTCTTATCAAGTATATCACAACTATTATTGTCAAACATAACCACATAACCATTAATCATCAATTGACCGACACTCAGCAAGTTGTGTGCTAATTTAGGAACATATTGCACATTATCAATAAATTTGGTATTACCTTGTGATGTTTTGAATGCAATCGTTCCTTTTCCTTCGACAAGAACCATGTTGTTGTCACCAAGGCGTACTTCAGATTTCTGTGATTCATCGAGGGTCTTAAATAAAGCTCTTTCTCCGGTCATATGATTTCAACATCCGCTGTCAATATACCATACTCCACTTGATTCACAGTTAACAGGGGAACAAGCCATGAGCAGCTTACTTTCTTCTTCAGCTTTCTCGACAAAGTTTGCTTGCTTTTGCTCTTCTTGCTTTTGCTCTTTTTTCTGCTTGTGCCAACAATCAGCCTCGCTATGACCGTATTTGTGGCAATATCGACATTGAACGGAGTTCTTATTGTTTCGATGATCATTAAAGTGACCCAGTCCTCCACCACGGCCACGACCATGACCACGACCACGGAAACCACCTCTGTTATTTCCACGACCTTTATCTGACCTGTTCTTAAAATGGGACTCCCCCTTTGCCTGTAACGCCTTCTCCTCAACAATTTCATTGGTCCTATTAACCCGAACTTCATGAGCTAGCAAAGAACTCATTAATTCATCAAAGGTATACTTGGACAAGTCCTTTGATTCCTCAATTGCAGCAACAATATGATCATATTTTCGGGTTAGACTCCTTAATACTTTACTCATAATTGTCTCACTACTCATTTTTTCACCAAGAGACTGAATCTGACTCACAATTCCAGTAACTCTAGACAGAAAAACTTGCACCGACTCACTTTCTGCCATAATTAAAGTTTCGAAATCACGACGTAGTGCTTGTAACCGTACCTTAATGACCTTCTGATCTCCCAAGTACTCTTGCTTGAGAATTTCCCATGCTTCCTTTGCGGTGTTTGCGGATGAAATTCGGGGAAAAATTTCATCATCGAGGCCCGATTGAATAAGAAATAGGGCCTTGGCGTCCTTCTTTCGATTTTCCCTCAAAGTTTGATCGGGAACCGATGGCGCCGGGGACGGCTCAGTATAGCCGTTCTCCACCAAATCCCACAACTCTTGGGATTTGAACAAAGTCTTCATTTTGAGACTCCATAAATGATATTTTTCACCTTTGAAAACTGGAATTGAGGCCAAATTTGATGAATTTGCTCCATTACTTGCCATGATTTTTTTGAGTTTTTTTGAATTAATTAACCTGGCTGGGATACCAAACTTGTTGGATCAATAAACAAATACGGAGTAAAAATAGAGTAAAGGAAAGATTTCTTAATTGATTGATGATGAAATAATGAAGACTACAGGACTCAATAAATAGTACTTGAGACACAACTACTTGGCTGTAAAATAGCAACCACTAATCCCACTTCTTACTCAACTAATTACCATTATTCTTCTAAAATAACTGACCTTTGACTACTAACACTATAATTTAGGACTCTTCAAAACTACCCATGTTCCTAGTAAGTAGTAACCGACTTTTGTAATCAGCTATTCAACAGTGTTGTTGTCGTCGTTTGTTGTTGTTGTATGCTTCGTTGTTGCTGCTGTTGTGTTATTATTATTATTATTATTATTATTATTATTATTATTATTATTATTATTATTATTATTATTATTATTATTATTATTATTATTATTATTTGTTTGTTGTAGTTGATGTTGTATTTGTTGGGTTACCATTGTTGTTATTGTTTTTGTTTTTAAAGAGAAAGAGATAAGGGGAAGAAGAAGAGAGGAAGGATAAAGTAAATCAGAAAAATTAAATGAGGGAGAGAGGGATGAAGAAGACCAGAGGAAATAAAAAAAAAAAGAGGTGTGTGTGATAAGTATATGTATATAAAAAAAAAATAATAAACAAATAATAATAATAATATAATAACAATAAAACAAAATATCACAAAGAGTGTGGAAGAGGAGATGCCGACATACATGGGTATATTTGTGGGTCTGTTTGATTTTGTTTGCTCCGTTTTATTTACTCTTATTTATAAACTTTTATATTTTATTAAATATATTAAGTATAAAAATTATTTAGTCAAACTTTTAATTTAATTATTATGGTTATAAGACTTATATTTTTAAAATATAAAATGTATAGAAATATCAGTTACAATTTTTATTACGGTCCCATAAATTTTCAAACGGTTTGTTTATTTGCAAGATTCGTTTCAATAAAAATTAAATTTTCATGAAAGTTAGGATTTTTAAAATATAATTAAATTTTAAAACAAAAATCTAATAGTAGTAACAAAATAAAGTTTTAGTTCGACAGATATTTTAGAAATAAAAATATAATACAAGTTAATATAAAATCAAGAACGTTTAATTAGAAATATATAAGAGAAAGTTTATTTAATCGAAATTTTTCAGCCGCGTTTTTAAAGTAATTGAATAAAAGTTAAATTATATAAATTTTAAATTTAAGAATTTTGTTAAAATAATTAATTAGTATTAATAAAAAAAACACGGGGTGTTACACACGGGGTGGCCCATGTGGGCTAGGTTGGAGGAGTGCGAGCCCAGGCCCGACCCACGGGCTGGTGGGCTGGGTTTTGGTGGGCCGTGGGCTCTAAGAGGCCAACCTAGGCCCGTCCCACAGCACGGGCTTGACTGGGCTTTGACCGGGCCGGGCCGGGTTGGGTCCACTTTTATTTTATTTTTTTAATTTAAAATTAATTTTTTACGATATTTTTTTATTTTTTATTTATTTTTTTAACTAAGACAAAAAAAATTAAGAAAATAAAGGGCATGGACCAAATTATTATAATTAAAAAATTTCCAAAAAAATTATTATAATTAAGGTACCTACGTATCTCGAAAGAATAAAAGCCCACATAGTTGTTTACTGGCTTGCCAATTAGGATGACAATGACGGGTAAGACCATGAAAAGATTGAGCCTCCGACCTAGAAGCTCCAGATGATGATTCTGTTGGGGTGTACATCAGCCACGCATCGTCTTTCAATTCTTGTTATTTCCTGGTCTTGGGTCCATTCAATTGCTCTTTCCCAATCTCTTGTACACACACATATCTTCACATATTCCGCAGTCGAACTTGTCCTACAGTTGGTAATAATTTTTCTACCTGAACTAAAAGCAGACTCAGAAACAACAGTAGAAGCAGATTCCGCAGTCAAACTTGTCCTATAAATTTGAAATTTGACCACTGCTTGGGGACGGAGGTGGGTTTTCGTGGGGTAAGGGTTGAAAAAATCGAACCCGAGCCTAGCCCATGGGCTGGCGGGCTGGGTCGCAATGGGCCCATGGGCTCGTGGGCTGGGCCACATGAGGCCCACGAACCAGGCTGGGCCGGGCCGGGTTGGCCCGCACTGTTGACCACCCCTATATATTCCCACCCTTTTAGACAAAAGCTACCTTCATGGTGGAAAAGCTGCTTTTAGGTGTAAAAGACCAGAGTTTAGGGATAAAATAGTTGAGTCAAGCAGTGAGGAAAGCACTGATGAATACATGGGCGAGGAAAAGGAAGGCAGCTCTGACACAGGTAGTGGTACTATGCACGTTGAGGGTGGCAGAGGTGAGGATTATGGAATAGGAGGTGAGCAGGTTGAGGGTGGAAGCTGTCAAGAAGGAGGTGTTCTCTGTCAAGAAAGTTCTGGCCAGGTTAAGAGTGAGAGTTCTAGGGTAGGAAGTGAGCAGATTCAGGGCTGTGGCTCAGGTCAGGTTGTGGTCTATGACGTTGAGGTTAAGGCTAGGGGTAGACGACGAGGGAGTAGGTCAAAGGAATGTGAGGGAAGTGGCACAAATGGTGGTGATAATCAGGAGGGTTTAGAAGGTGACGACGTAGATGTGGTTTTAAGTGAAGGAGACTTTGATGACGAAGATGATGATGATTTGTTCATACCGAACGTAGACATAGAAGTTGAAGACGTTGTTGGGGATGATTTCACACAGCCATTTCTAACAAATTTCCAACAAAATTGCATTGAGGGTGAAGATGAGGAAGCTGACGATGAAGGTCAAATAAATTCAGATGACGACGAACTTTATAGCGGTGAGGATTGTGATGACGATGGTACGTCACCTTCATACCCTTGTTTTAACCCTTTAACTGATTTTAAGAAGCCCATTGAACTGAGCAAGGGGCAGAAATTCCCGAATAGATTTGTTTTTCGAAAAGCTTTGCAATGGCATGCCGTTGAGAAAGGGTACGATTACTACACTTTGCATAACAACATGAAGAGAATTAGTGCATATTGTAAGCGTAGGTGTAGTTGTCCTTGAGTTAAGAAACAAGAGAAGTTGAGGAAGTGTACTTGCAACAGCAAGAACAAGTGCAATTTTAAAGTTCATGCCAAAGTGTTGAATCGTCAAGAAACATTTCAGATAATGAGTTTACGACTTAGTCATACATGTGGCTGGAGTGACTTCAATTCAAAAGTCACTGCGGAGTTCTTAGCCGAGAATTGAAGTACTTGGACTGTTGGAGGATGGATCCAGAGTGGATTTGAAAATCAGGGATGACTGTATTACTATCATTTCTGATAGACAGAAGGTAATACACAACAACTTTGCTCATGAGGGATTTACGTAAATTCTGAATTTTTTTTACAGTTGCTCATGCGTAAATTCTGAATATTTTTTCCTTGTTATGAACACTGATTTTGTCGTTATTGTATAGGGCTTGCTTCAGGCGTTCAACCAAGAAGTCCCTCATGCGGAAATTAGGTTCTGTTGTAGGCACATTTGGGCTAACTTCAAACAGACCTATCCGGGGGAGGCATACAAACAATGCTTCTGGAGAATTGCAAGGGCGTTTACGAAGGTAATTCTTATTGGTTTACTGTTACGTAAATTCTAATTAACTTACTGTTACGTTTTCTAAATAATTTACGTTTACGTTGTGCTTGAATAGGCCGAATTTGATCAGCATATGGAGACAATGAAGTCCATGTCCACTGGTGCTCACGAATATTTGATGTCAATTCCCCTTCAACATTGGTGTAGACATGCGTTTACCACCAAATCAAAATCTGCTATGCTTCTGAATAATTTGTGTGAAAGCTTCAGCAATGTGTTGAGAAAATGCAGAGATAAGCCTATCCTTTCGGTGATGGAGTGGATTAGGAGGTACTTGATGAAAAAGATGTTTACAAAAAGGGAAGAAGGTGAGAAGTATGAGGGAGTCACTATGCCTGGTGTTGTCAAACAGTTGGAGATTATCGAAAGGAGTAATAGGCAATGTGAACCTGTGCAATCCGGTGCATTTGGTCATAATAGGAAAGGATGCACCAAGCCGAAAAGTCTACCACCACCTCGACAACAAACAAGAGTGTTGTACATGCAAATCAAGGCCATCCGTCAACAACCAGCCGGCAGACGCAACATTGACCTGTATAGGCAGTGTTGCTGACGACGCAGAGAAGACGCTGTTGGTGACTAGTAGAGCAGATGCAATGAAGTCGAGTAGAGCAGACCGAAGGCTCTTTTTCGCATTTTGTGTTTCGGAATTATTACTATTTGTGTTGTGAACGTTTTTAGTATGACTCTTATTTTGTGTTTTAAGACGTTGGCTTGTATTACTATTTGAAGAACATGTTTTGAAGAACTTGTATTTCTATGAATTAGCGTTGACGAGTTGGTTTTATTAATTTTTTTGCGAGTAAAGGTACCGCTTTACAAATTGAGGTAGCAACTAAAGTTACTTTTACAAAATGAGGTTAACAAAAGGTACTGCTTTACAAATTGAGGTAAAGTATAGGTACTGCTTTACAAAATGTGGTAAACTGAAGGTGTTGTCTCACAAATTACTCATCTTTTTGCCTACAATTTATTTGTTTCAAATATTGTTCATCAATATTTCACAACATAATGTAAAAAAAGATAAAGAACTTATAAATTAAAATAACATACTTCATAACTTAACAAACATCTTACATTTCACAACATTGGCCGTCTTTTTTATGCCATTTTAGCACAAATGACAACAATAATAGCAACAATTATGACTAAAATCAACTTATTTGGTATCTTATTTTTCTTTATATTCCTTCACCAATTTCTCGCATTTGGTTTCAATCTTCTTCATCTCCGTCTTCATCTTGTCAAAATCAACAACCTCGTTCTTTTGTTGTTGAACTTCTCTTCTAAGACTTCTGTTTTCATTTAATAATTGGTTAATGACTTGTCTTTGCCACTCCGTCATTTCAGCGTCAACCCACTGGAAAAACTTACAACCACGTGTACCTGTGTCGGGATTATAACGCTTGCAAGCGATAAACTTTCTTCCGAGGTTTTGGAAAGTCCACGATGTTTGAAAAACCGGGGGGATGCCACAATGGCAGCGTTGCCTCGAAGATTGACTGCTCAATATTGTTCAAAAGAAGAAAAAATAGTAGTTGAAGAAGATAAAATATGTGGGTTTGATTTCACCTTCACAAATTAGGGGTATATGTAAGGGTATAATGACTTTGGAGGGAAAATAAGAGTAAAAGAAAGAAGTTGGCGGCAACAACTAAGAGTAGACTGAATTTGTTAGTAATGGACGGAAGTTTGATTTTGGTGTGGTTTAACAAAAGTAGTGTGGGGAGCACTTTTATGTCGTTAATAAAAGGGCCAAATTAACAATTTATAAACCTTACTAAACATGCAAAAACAACGTAGTATATATGGTAAGTAAGGGTCGAACCCAAGGGAAGGCCGAGCGAAAAACTAGTTTAAACTAGCTAGACGATCGAAAACGAAACAAGACAAGAGAGAACTCGTAAAAAGGGGGGATACGTGTTTGAATATGTGATCGAAGATTAACAATAAAACAAGTAAAAGCGATAAAAGAACGATAGAAAAAGGTTGAATTAAAGGTATTGATTTATATTGACATCCATCATCATAATATTGCATTGATCATAGCCAAAAACTCGATTAAACCAATGTTGCTCTCTATCGACAATAATAAGCATGCGAAAAACATCCATTTCCACAAACTACTACAAAATCATGCAATTCATAACAATCTAGAATAAATTTAACATGAGTTGTGCATTAAAAATGATAGACAAGAGCATGAACTTATAAAAATAATCTAATCTTCATAAAGTTCACCAATCACCTCCTTAATCAACACAACAATCCACAAATCCATGAGAAGATTGCATCAACAATGTCACAAAATAGATAATTACCAACAATCTAGAGGCAAAAACCTAATGACAATAGATAAATTCACTATTCATATGATGATCAAGCATAAAAATCAATGAATTAATCATGAACAACATTAATAACAAGGAGAGATTAAACAATAATATTAAAAGAGAGAAACTTTGGCTCACAATGTGTATTAGATGATTTCAATCAATACAAACCAATAAGAGAAGATTATGTTGGAGTAAGTGTCCTCCACAATAGTGCGATTACTTAATAAATCTCAATTAAGGAATACATGGGGATAATCCTGTATTATTGTCAATTGATTAACGTAAATCAATAACTGTTGGCTGACTAGAGTTTGACGTTATTGTCGTGAGAACGGCGGTAATCAATTGAACCCTTTAAGTCACACCTATAGGAACGTACTCCAAATAATTAGCTAATTAATTGTATGAGATACGATTAAATTAGTAACTTGATAAATTGACTAACGGTTAGTCAGTGAATTGATTTAGAAAGAAATCGAGTTATGAACTCGAGTTATTTAATTTTATATCGATAAAATTATTTGAGGAGATGAGAATTAGTGATTAACTGTTAATTCACTAATCATGTATGTAACACCCCGTGTTATTTTAACACAATATGATAAAAGTATTTAATTCCTCAAATTAAATTCATCCTTTTTCCATATAATAAAATACGACTGAAATTTTTTCGCCAAATAATATTAAATTTTCCTAAGTACAAATTTAAAAATTTTGAAAAAATAAAGTTTGTTCTATTATCTTCAGAATTGAAAAAGAAACACATTTTAAATTTTTATAAAAATGAACACTTATACTTTTCCCGTCTTTGAAATTCGGGTCAACAATTTCAAACACGCAAATCAAAAATCAAACAATCAACATCAACAATTTGAAAATCAAACTCAACGTCATTTTTAATGAAAATGTATCCATTTTGATTTTATTTAATAAATAATATTATATTAATATATAATTACTATTCCTTTTCTATTAAACTAGCCTTTTTCTAAATTGTCGAAATTTGAAGTCACACTTACTTTAAATTGATTAACTTTTTGACGTTTGTTTATAATTCTTTAAATCTATAACATTCAACGAAAAAAATAAGTATTTCGACCTAGTAAAATTTTAATCAAAATCTCGAGGGTTAAGATCCGATTTTTTTTTTTTTTTAAATCAATTTAAAAACTCAAAACAATAAGAAAAAGAGGCGATTTGGGGATTTAGGGTTCTACGCGATATGGCGAGGAACTCCAAAAACTCAAAACTCCTCAAGAAGAATCGATCAAAGCAGAAACTTTCTTTCTCTCATCCTTCAGATCTTCGATTAGATGTCTCTCAAAAACGTGCTATTCCTTCTTCGAGCAATGCTAAGCAGAAGAATATTCATGAGATAGTTGGAGTGGCTCCCTTGGACCTGGATGATATAATCAGTGGCGACGATTTGTCTGAGCCGGAGTCGGAATCACCTGGGTCTCAGAATGGTGGATGGTCGGAGGTGAGTAAGAAATCTCCGGTGGGTAGCTCCATGTTACAATTGACAGATGAGGATGTTCAAGGTGAGATTGATTACTGGACTACTGCGATTGTGTGCTATGTGATGGGTGGTAATCCACCATGGGAACTTATTTCGGGGTTTGTCAAGCGTATCTGGGGCCAGTATGAATACACGAAGATATCTTTTCTTCCTAATGGTGTGTTTCTGGTAAGATTTCCTACTGTTGCTACTCGAGATAAAGTTCTAGCTCTGGGGTTTCCTCTTTTTGACAAGAAGCCTGTGGTGGTAAAGGCCTGGGATGCTACGTCTCCGTTAACTAAGGAGGCTGTTCAGGCTGTCCCTATCTGGGTTAAACTATGTGGGTTAGGTTTGAAATTCTGGGGGGAGAAATCTCTGGCGAAGATTGCTTCCTTAATTGGTAAATTTTTGAGGGCAGATTTGACTACCATTGAGAAGACAAGGATTGGTTATGCTAGGTTGCTTGTGGAAGTCAAAGTTGGACAGAAATTCCCGTCATCAATTTCCTTTTTGGATGAGAAGGGTAAACTGGAGTCTATCATGGTGGAATATGATTGGAAGCCTGAGGTTTGCAGTGGATGCAAGAATGTGGGTCATGTAGTGGCTGACTGTCGGAAGGGGGTGGGGCAGCCAAAGGTGCAAGTATGGCAGCCTAAGCCTGTGCAGTTCAAACCTGTTACTGTGCAGCCAAAGCCTGTGTCGACTGTACCTGTGAGTGTTCAGCCTACGAGTGCTAAAGAGAAGTCTGTTGAAGCTCGGGGTAAGGCCATAGCTAATCATAGTCAGGGGATGGTCAGTCCCATTGTTCAGATTATGAGACAGGAGTATGCTACGCCTGTGGTTAACTCGTTTGCTCAACTTTTTGCTAGTAATGATGTGATTTTTGGTGAAGGGGCGTCTTCTTCTAAGGAAGTGGATGTCAATGGATAATATTGGGTGTTGGAACGTTAGAGGTATGAATAAGGCGTCTAAGCATGCTGATATTAGGTCTTTCTTGCATAAGAATAAAATAGGTTTCTGTGGTTTAGTTGAGACGAAGATTAAGAATCAGGATTTTATTGGAGTACTAAATAAGATTGGGAAGCAGTGGAAGGGTATTAATAACAATGTCCATCATAATGGTGGTAGAATCTGGTGCATTTGGGTTCCTCAAATTTTTGATGTTCAACTTTATTGTGATTCTTCTCAGCAGGTTACATGTCTTGTACAAGATATTGGGACTAAGGAGCAGTTTCTCGTTAGTGTGGTCTATGGTTTCAACTCTATGGAGGATAGGAAGATGTTGTGGCATGACATGAATTCTGTGAAGGATACTTGGCTGGGGCCTTGGCTCATTTGTGGAGATTTTAATGCTCTGTTGCATCTTAATGAAAGATTGGGTAGTGTGGTGAGTTTGAATGAGGTTCAAGAGTTTAGGGACTGTGTGGCCTATTGTGAAGTGGTGGATATTCCTTCTAAGGGTGTTTTTTACACTTGGAATAATAAGCAACTTGGTGCAGATAGGGTGTATTCAAGATTGGATAGATGCTTGGCAAATGATCAGTGGTTGAGAATGTATCCTGCTGCGTATGCATATTTTCTTAATGAAGGCACTTTTGATCATTCACCTATGGTTTGCTATAGACATGTACAAGCTCAAAAGACTAAGGTTTCTTTCAAGTATTATAATATGTGGGGGAGTGACCCTGAGTTCTTGAATCTAGTTGCTTCAGGTTGGCAGCAGATTATTGAAGGGACTCCTATGTTTGTCGTGGTTAAGAAGCTTAAGTTTCTTAAAGGAGTGTTGAAGCAGTTAAATAGGGTCAAGTTTGCTGATGTTGAACAAGCTCATGAGGTAGCACAGATGGCTGCCATTGAAATTCAGCAGAAACTTCAAGCTGATCCTATAAATCACGTTTTGTTGTGTGCTGAGAGAGCTGCTCTGTCTCAAGTCCAAATGCTTAAACAAGCTAGATGGAAGTATTTGTGTCAGAAAGCTAAAATTGAATGGTTAAGAGAAGGGGATGAGAATACTGCCTTTTTTCATAATCATATAAAGGAAAGGCAATACAGAAACAAAGTCTTTCAAGTGCGTGATATGAAGGGTAAGGTGTGCTCTGAGGTTAATGAGATCGAAGCTGCGTTTATAGAATATTACAAATCTCTCTTGGGTAGTAATCAGAATACTCAGCCAGTTCATCAGCTTGTTGTTCGGTCTGGAAAATGTGTCACACCTGATCATATGGTGAAGCTCTTAAGGCCGGTTTCCGATAAGGAAATCAAGGAATGTATTTTCTCTATTCCTCCTAATAAATCGCCTGGGCCTGATGGGTATAACTCGCAGTTCTTTAAGGATGCTTGGGATGTGGTTGGTGAAGAGGTATGCACTGCTATAAAGGACTTTTTTGTACATGGTCAGCTTCTCAAGCAACTGAATACCACAATTATCAGTCTCATACCTAAAGTGCAATGTCCTAACTCTGTTTTGGAGTTCCGTCCTATTGCTTGTTGCAACACCATCTATAAATGTATAGCAAAACTTTTGTGCAACAGATTGGGTGAAATTTTACCTGATATTATCAGTGTAAATCAAGGTGGATTTATCAAAGAAAGGAACATAGCAGAAAATATCTTGATTTGTCAAGATTTGGTGAGATTATACACTAGGAAATCAGCTTCGCCAAGATGCTTGATTAAAATTGATTTGCGGAAAGCATATGACTCTGTCGAATGGGCGTTCCTGTTTCAAATGATGTCTGCTCTGGGCTGTAGGGATCGGATCCCCTTCACTAATCAAGTATTAGTGTAAATCAAATTACTCTAATTTGATTTAGCAAGATCTATGTAGTACAAATTTACATTGTTAACAAGTTTAGAAATTTATACCTTTCTTTTAAAGGATATTAGGGCACTAAACTAGAACTCCTTTCTAGTTTAGTTTCTTGAGATATAGCTTAGGATGATCCTCCTTAAAAACCCAAGTTTTCAATATAGAAAACCTCCTTAGTTTGCACCCAAGAACTACTACCAAAATACTAAGTATTTTTGATCTAGAAAATAACTTAGCAAAAGCTTGATAATATGAGAAATATTAATACTAACTTTTAGTATAATATTAGTGTGAAAGTTTTAGAGAGAATATGTGAGAATGAGAGGATGAATGCAACAAAATGCATGAATAATCACATATCTCTCACTAGTCTTCACCTTATTTAAAGAAATAAAAATGAAAACCAAAGACCCTTGCATGAGCCATAAAGGCCGGCCAACATGGGTCAAAGAGGAGAAAAAAGAGTCTTTGTTTTGTAAGAACAATTGTATGCATTATGATCATTACTCTAATATCACATGCATGCAAAAAAACACTTACAAGCAACCAAAACAAAACAAGACAAAAGAGAAGCTCACATGCCTCTCATTTTCACGGTCCAAATGGACCTTAAAAGAGTCTTATTTGTTTTCAATATTTGTCCCACAAATACTTATAATTTATCACTTAATTATCTAATATAATAAAGTGTAAATTAATTAAACTCTTCCTTAATATACATGTACTTTACACATATATTAAAATGTACTTTTACTAATCTCATTAGTGAAATATACACAATTAGTGAATTAATACTTAATCACTAATTCTCATCTCCTCTAATAATTTTATCGATATAAAATTAAATCATTCGAGTTCACAACTCGATTTCTCTCTAAATCAATACACTGACTAACCGTTAGTCAAATTATCAAGTCACTAATATAATCGTATCTCATACAATTAATTAGCTTAAATATTTGGAGTACGTTCCTATAGGTGTGACTTAAAGGGATCAATTGATTACCGCCGTTCTCACGACAATAACGTCAAACTCTAGTCAGCCAACCGTTATTGATTTACGTTAATCAATTGACAATAATACTGGATTATCCCCATGTATTCCTTAATTGAGATTTATTAAGTAATCGCACTATTGTGGAGGACACTTACTCCAACAATCTCCCACTTGTCCGAGACAAGTTGTGCATTACCAATTCTCATGTCCGTTTCACATCTCCCACTCGATGCAAGGTGTCTTACAGGTCGTACTTGCATCCTGTGATATATATCGTGAGTGGTTTCCTCGATAAGGAGAGTAGCTGTCTGACCGGGGAATCTACCGTAGATTCTTACCGAGCGTACACGCATTTTCAAATGACTACTCCTCGAGTGGCCCAAAGATGTTTTACTGACGAGGGTGGACATTTCCTTCCACTCGATTGTCAGATAATGCAGATCACCATGACCCCAAAGATGCCCTTATAACCCCCTTTCACGGCATGGCTTAGGACAAAAATGAAAGTCACTCTAAACCGCACCGACTGCATAATCAGCCCAGTCAAAGAATCGACTCAAAGGAATACTATAGAATTCCCACCACGACCAGGTTTCAATCTCATTGAAAAGGAATTCTATAAGCGTCACTGTCCGACAGAGTGTCTCACAGTCTGTCTATGCAAACGATCGGTCATCTCATATGACCCTATGGTGTTGAACCCACCATCGATCGACTTGCAATCTAGTCTCTCGGAGACGTTACCTCATATGAGAGACTAGGGACCAAATACTTAGTTTATACCGTTCACTTGAATATGTTCAAAGTTGTCACACAAATATTCGGATAAACAAAGTATGCATTCACAATGACTTAAGATAAAAACAATGAATGTTATTTTCATATATGTAAAAGATACATCATTCTATTACATATTACTTAAACTAAAGGAAATGCATACGCCGCAACCCCATGGAGGCGGTGTGCGCGTCATGCTTAGCCCTCGAAAGAGGCTTGGTTAAAGGATCGTGATATTATCGTCATTCCAACCTTACAAATATCTATTTCCTTCCTTTCCACATTATCTCTAATAACGTGGTATTTACTCAAAACGATGTCTAGACTTGTTACTAGACTTGGGCTCCTTTGCTTGAAAGATGGCCCCACTTGTTATCACAATAAACAAAGGATCGGATCCACGGCACTAGGGACTACTCTTAGTCCATCCAAGAATTGCCGAATCCACACAGCCTTCTTTAGCGACTTGAGATGTCGCCAAATATTCGACTTAGTCGTAGAATCCGCGGTGACACTCTGTTTGAAGCTCTTCCAACAAACAGCTCCTCCATTCAACATAAAGACATAGCCGGATTGGGATTTGAGATCATCCCCATCGCTTGGAAACTTGCATCTGTGTAACCCTTTACACGTAGCTCAAGTTCTCCTCCAAACACAAGAAACGAATCCTTAGTTCTTCTCAAGTACTTAAGGATGTTCTTCACAATATCCGGTGACTCTCACCGGATTAGCTTGATACCTGGCTCGTCATGCTCAAGGCGAAATGACATCGGGACGAGTGCACATCATAGCATACATGATTGATCCTACAAATGAAGCATAAGGGATCAATTTCATGCTCAATTTCCGCAGGAGTCGTAGGACATTGAGATTTCTTCAATGTTATTCCTACACTCATCTAAGAAAGCCTCTCTTGGAGTCTTTCATATTGAACCTATCAAGAATCTTATCGATATAAGTTTCTTGACTTAATGCTAGTATCCTCTTGGATCTATCTCTATAGATCCGGATACCCAAGATGCGTTGTGCCTCTCCCAAGTCCTTCATTTGGAAATGGTTTCCCAATTCCACCTTTACCGAGTTCAGGCTTGGAACATCATTTCCAATTAGTAGTATGTCATCCACATACAAAACAAGGAAGGTTACTTTACTCCCACTAAACTTCATGTACAAACAAGGTTCCTCGGCACTTCGAGCGAATCCATGTTGTTTGATAACATGATCGAATCTGTGATTCCAACTCCTCGATGCTTGCTTAAGACCATAAATGGATCTCTTAAGCTTGCATACTTTCTTAGGGTTGGATGTGTCTACAAAACCCTCAGGTTGTGTCATAAACACTTCCTCTTCTAGAATCCCATTCAAGAAGGCGGTTTTTACATCCATTTGCCATATTTCATAGTCATGAAATGCGGCAACCGCTAAGATTATCCTTATGGATCGAAGCATAGCAACCGGTGCAAAGGTTTCATCATAATGAATACCTTGGACTTGTGAAAAGCCCTTTGCCACCAATCTAGCTTTGTAAACATCAATATGTTTATCTATGCCGAGTTTGATTTTGAATATCCATTTACACTGAAGGTCCCACTCCTTCATGTAAATCTACCAAGTCCCAAACTTGGTTCTCGTACATAGAATCCATTTCGGATTTCATGGCCTCAAGCCATTGTTCGGAGTCAGCTACTAATAGCCGCTTGTAGGTTGAGGGTTCGTTGCTTTAATAACAACAAATCACCCTCCTCCTCGATGTTCAGAGTAGCAGTCAGGTTGTTGACTCCACTCTTCCCGACCTCCTAGGGATTATAACCGTGTCGCACGACGAGGGAACGGTTTCCTCATTTTCCTGTCTCGGTTTGTGGTTCTTGAACTTCATCAAGTTCAAATTTTCTCCCACTGCTTCTTAGAAATAAATTCACTTTCTAGGAAACAAAGATCACGAGCCACAAACACTTTGTTCTCGTGAGGGTTGTAGAAGTAATAGCCACAGGTTTCCTTAGGATAACCTACAAATAGACATTTGTCGGACCTTGGAGCGAGTTTATCGCCGCTTTATTCTTGACGAATGCCTCACATCCCCAAATTCTCATGAATGACAAATAGGGAACCGCTCCCGCCCATATCTCATATGGAGTCTTATTGGCCGCTTTAGTCGGACTTGATTTAGTGAAAATACAGCAGATAATAGCGCAAAGCCCCAAAATGATCCAGAAGCTCGGTTTGACTCATCATAGACCGAACCATGTCAAGCAAAGTTCGGTTTCTCCTTTCTCGCAACACCATTCAATTGTGGTGTGCTTGAGGAGTCCACTGTGATATAATACCACAATTTTTAAGATGTGAATCAAACTCATTACTTAGATATTCGCCACCACGATCCGATCGTAGTGCTTTTATCCTTTTGTTTAATTGGTTCTCAACCTCATTTTGAAATTCTTTAAATTTCTCAAAAGCATCACTCTTATGCCTTATTAAGTAGACATAACCATATCTACTTAAATCATCGGTAAAAGTAATGAAGTAATGATATCCTCCTCTAGCGGTGATGCTTAACGGACCACACACATCGGTATGTATGAGTCCTAAAACCTCACTTGCTCGTGTCCCTTTACCGCTAAAGGGTTGGCGAGTCATCTTGCCTAAGAGGCAAGATTCGCATGTACCATATGATTCGCAATCAAATGGTTTGAGAACCTTGGTCTCAACAAGTCTCTTAATGCGTCTTTCGTTTATGTGACCTAAACGACAATGCCAAAGGTAGGATTTGTTTGATTCATTCGTTTTGAGCCTCTTGTTCTCGACATGATAAACATCATTAACATCATTTAAAACATAAATACCTCCAATTGAAATAGCTTCACCATAAACCATTTCATTAAATGAAAAAGTACAACGGTTGTTCTTAATCATGAAACAAAAGCCTTCCGCATCTAGTACGGAGACGGAGATAATGTTTTTAGTTAGAGTTGGTACAAAATAACAGTTATTCAAATACAACTCTAAACCACTAGCAAGAGTAAGTACAAAAGTTCCCCGCACTAAACGGCCGCTACTCTAGCTCCATTGCCCATGCGAGATCTACATCACCCTTGGCTAGAGCTCGCACGCTTTCTCATCCCCGCAAATGATTACAAAGGTGAGATCCACATCCAGGTATCCAATACCCATGTAGAAATGCAAGCATGATTGATGTCAATCATATAGAGATTAGAAGGAATACCTTTGGATGTCGCACATCCATTTTGAGATCCTTCTTATATTTGAGACAATTAGCATCCAATGCCCCACTTCATTGCAATACTTCCAAGTGTCTTTGAGCGGCCTTCCCTTGTTGATCTTGGGCTTAGGCTTATGTGGAACACCTTCCACAATAGCCTTTCCCTTACCCTTGCCAATGTTAGATGGCCCCTTCTTGGCCACCTTCCCTTTCCTCACTCCCAAGTTCATGTTCTTCATTTTCATGGAGAGAACATCTTTCTTCTCCACTTCATTCACTTCCATATCCCTCTCGGCTTGGACCAAGAGTGCATGAAGTTCATGGTAACTCTTATCCATGTTATTCATGTTGTAGTTTACTCGGAATTGAGCAAACTTGTTAGGAAGAGAATGAAGGATGCGGTTGATCGCAAGAGCCTTGGGTATAGCACACTCTTGACGCTCAAGAGTGTCTATTTGCTCAATCATTTTGAGCACATGAGGACCAACTTTTTGGTTCCTCTCAAGCTTTGCATCGAAAAACCGCACTCGCTTCATAAAGCCTTATTTGCGGTGCTTTGGAGAACATGGTCACACCGAGTGAATATCGCATATGCACTCTTTTGAGTAACCATTCGGAGTTTGAGAGCGGGTGACATGGACCAAATCAAGACGTTTTCACGTCATTGTCCACTTTCACATACTCATCATAGCGACGAGCCGCCACGGCAGACGGTAGTGGGCTCGGCGGGTGGTTGATCGGTAAGGTGCTTGAGCACATTGTCGGATGTGGCGGCGCCCCTCATAGTCGAATCCCATTCGGCGAAGTTGCTACCATCATCCTTGAGGATACACTTATCCATCACGGTTCGCAACCATGAGTCTTTGCCCAAAATGGGCGGGAGTTGATGATGATGATGCCATTGCGATAAACGATTCTACAATAAATATGAGGAAATATATAAGCATTCATTGTTCATTTATAACATTTGCTAAAACTCATTTTTAAACAAATGTCCATTTATATAATGATCTCCCACGAAATTATATAAATGATTCCAAGACTCGTTTTCCATATAAAATTAGACATCTCATGTTTCCTTTTATATAAAAACGATAAGTCAACACTTGACTAATTCTACACTAGAACGCTTGGTTGATGATTTTCTTATAAAATGCATCGGTTAGCCCCAAATAACTCTTATTTGGTTGAGTTCAAACCAAATTAGCACCTGACTTCCTCCCACTACTTACCCATGGTAACAAGGTTCCACGTCATGAGGTCCTCACGAACATGGGGTTCATAGTCGCTACATTTGGAAAGGCTTAATCTCAATTCATTTTTTGTTAAAATGTGGGTGATCTTGTCCATTTTTAGTCATTTAAATTCTATATAAGTGAACTAATTTTAAGAATGGCGACCTAAAAATGACAATCATAGTGGGATATGTAACGTGGCATGCATGGCGATTTTGGCATGTGTGCGGAATAAATAAGCAAACAAACAAGCATGATAAAGGAAGCAAGCATAACCTAGTATGGCCACCTAAAAATAATTAAAATACAAGGAGTTACAAATTGGAAACCAACTCCTTTGGTCCCTCTTCAAATGGACTTCATCCAAAGGCACCTCCTTGCTAGCTTTAGAACACTTCTAAGGCTCCATGTCGATCTCCATCACCGGTCTTCGATTTACAAATAGTTACAAATTTGATTTACAAATGAATACATAGCAATCCTATTATACATTTATAAATGAAATTAACTATTAAAATTACAAACCGACGATACGAGATCGCATTTAATTACAAACCCACACGATATTCCCTTTCATTACGGGCAATATCGGTAAAAATATAACAAACTATGGCCATACTAGTAAGAACAAACATTCATTCAATAATAAACATTCATCCAAACATGCATAATGTAAAGCTTATAAATAAAAACATGCCAAAATCGCCCTAAACAATAATTGCATTAAGTCGTTTCAAAACCGATCTCATTTTAATCGATTAATCTTATATTAATCAACAATGCTTAAAACACCTTTTAAGCTTGAACTAAAACTTCTAAACTGATTTTAGAACACCTAACATTAGTTTATACTAACATATGGTGATTTTAGTTCATGATTTGGTCATTTGCTAATTAGATCTACTTTAATCATAACCCTTTTATGAATAAAACTTCATAAAATCAAAATAAAATAAAATAAAATTATTTTTATTTTGGAAAAATTTTGTATATTCTGGAACACTTCCAAAATATCAGAAATGAAAAGCTTGGTCAGAAAAATTTACGAATTAATTTATAATAAATAACATACGATTTCTTCGGTTTTATCTCATAAAATCAAGAAAACGTGTAAAACAGTGAGGAAAAATCCCAAATTTATACGAGAGCATCCTCATAATGTGTAAAAATATTGGTATAAATTTCATGTCCAGAAAACAACATTTACTATATTTTTGGACATAAAACTCATTATATACCGATTTTTAACAAAAATATGAATAAATATGCAAAACTCAAAATCTGACTTTGAAAATTTACATGCAGAATGTATAAATATGAGATTTCACTGTGTAAAAATTCCGTGACCAGATTCGAACTATAACTATTTATAGTAATTATTTTAGCCAAAAACACACTTTTTGACTCGGTTTTGTATAAAAATCATTAAAATTAGCAAACAAATTTCAAAAAATACGAAATTTGACCAGTAAATTCATGAGACCAGAAAATTTGCATGCAATAAAAATCTCGTGTTAAAACCATTTTTAACACTATTTTCGGATTTTATGTTATTTATTCTCAATAAATACATAAAACTCCAAAATTAACAAAATAAATTTGTAACTACAAGCCTTGGCTCTGATACCACTTGTAGGGATCGGATCCCCTTCACTAATCAAGTATTAGTGTAAATCAAATTACTCTAATTTGATTTAGCAAGATCTATGTAGTACAAATTTACATTGTTAACAAGTTTAGAAATTTATACCTTTCTTTTAAAGGATATTAGGGCACTAAACTAGAACTCCTTTCTAGTTTAGTTTCTTGAGATATAGCTTAGGATGATCCTCCTTAAAAACCCAAGTTTTCAATATAGAAAACCTCCTTAGTTTGCACCCAAGAACTACTACCAAAATACTAAGTATTTTTGATCTAGAAAATAACTTAGCAAAAGCTTGATAATATGAGAAATATTAATACTAACTTTTAGTATAATATTAGTGTGAAAGTTTTAGAGAGAATATGTGAGAATGAGAGGATGAATGCAACAAAATGCATGAATAATCACATATCTCTCACTAGTCTTCACCTTATTTAAAGAAATAAAAATGAAAACCAAAGACCCTTGCATGAGCCATAAAGGCCGGCCAACATGGGTCAAAGAGGAGAAAAAAGAGTCTTTGTTTTGTAAGAACAATTGTATGCATTATGATCATTACTCTAATATCACATGCATGCAAAAAAACACTTACAAGCAACCAAAACAAAACAAGACAAAAGAGAAGCTCACATGCCTCTCATTTTCACGGTCCAAATGGACCTTAAAAGAGTCTTATTTGTTTTCAATATTTGTCATTAAATACTTATAATTTATCACTTAATTATCTAATATAATAAAGTGTAAATTAATTAAACTCTTCCTTAATATACATGTACTTTACACATATATTAAAATGTACTTTTACTAATCTCATTAGTGAAATATACACAATTAGTGAATTAATACTTAATCACTAATTCTCATCTCCTCTAATAATTTTATCGATATAAAATTAAATCATTCGAGTTCACAACTCGATTTCTCTCTAAATCAATACACTGACTAACCGTTAGTCAAATTATCAAGTCACTAATATAATCGTATCTCATACAATTAATTAGCTTAAATATTTGGAGTACGTTCCTATAGGTGTGACTTAAAGGGATCAATTGATTACCGCCGTTCTCACGACAATAACGTCAAACTCTAGTCAGCCAACCGTTATTGATTTACGTTAATCAATTGACAATAATACTGGATTATCCCCATGTATTCCTTAATTGAGATTTATTAAGTAATCGCACTATTGTGGAGGACACTTACTCCAACATGGGCTTCCCTCAGACCTTCATTGGCTGGATTTCTGAATGTGTTACAAGTCCGTCGTATACTCTGGCTATTAATGGCAGTTCCTTTGGTTTCTTCCAAGGAAAAAGAGGGTTAAGGCAGGGGGATCCGTTGTCTCCTCTGTTGTTTACCATCTGTATGGAGTATTTATCTCGAATTCTGGATGTAGTTGGAAGGCAAGCAGAGTTTCGTTTTCATCCTTTGTGCCAAAGTTTGAGACTAAATCATCTAATGTTTGCAGATGATTTGTTGCTCTTCTGCAAAGGGGATGTCCAGTCTATCATGCTGTTACTACGAGCTTTTTCTTCGTTCTCTGTGGCGTCAGGTCTAAACTTGAACAGGGAGAAGTCGGATATTTACTTCAATGGTATGAAGGTATGTGATATGGATGATATAATGCAAGTATCTGGATTTCGAAAAGGCCAGTTGTAACACCCCCGACTTTTCCCCTTTTATTTAAATAATTCATTTCGTTAAATTCGTATTTCATTCCTCTTAATTTTGTTATTTTTGGCTCGTGAAATAAGCGAGACTGTAGTCAGAACTTAAAAACGGAGTAATTAGCTTAAAAACGGTGTAATTTCCTCATACGGACTCCGATTCAGGCGATTCAAAAGGCTAAACTGCGTATTTTTTCGACGCCGTCGCAACTGCCAAACTTTCGACAGACAAAAACCGCGGACGACCCGCGAGCGACCCGCGAGCAACCCGCGGGCAACACTGCTTTATGCGGGCTGTTTAGTTTTCGATCCGTAACTTGTCCTAACCTATATTATACGTATTATAACTTCTCCTAAGCCCTAATTACCTCATTATTTTCATCATTCAACATTCTAAACATCAAAGCCCTCTCTTTTCTCTCCTTGTTCCTCATCAATTCTCACACACAACTTGATTCATGGAAACTCATCAAGATTCATCCTTTTCAACCCTAATTCAATTCCTATCATTCTTCCTTCGGTAATCTTTCGTTCTTTCTTTGTTCTTAGTATAATTTTGATAGTTTAGTGATCATTCCTTATTGTTAGGGTTTAATTTCTTATATTTTGTGTATGAATTATGTGTGTGGTCAAAGGAGGAGGTGAATTCATGGAGGAAGCCACCATCCACATCGAGGAGGAAGGCTATGCTTGATTTTATGTGCTTCAATAAGGTAACTAGGTGTAGCCTTAGTGATATTTTGACTCGTGTGAGACCATATGATTGATTGAGGATGATTTGATTGTTGTTATGTATGTAAAGCTATGAATTTTGGGTTGATTGTGCTATGAAATCATGTTCTTTGGTCTTATTTGTGTTGGTCTCACACTAATATGTCTTATGGAATGAATTGGGGTGATTGTTATATTGAATTTGGGTTATGTTGTTATTAAGTTGATTTAAAGATGATAATTTTGGGAATTATAATGGTTTATTATGGCTACTCTTGAGTTCTTATGGTTACTACTCCGTATTTAACATGTTGATTATGGTTAGTGTTGAGAATGGTTACAAAAAGGAATAACTATGTTGTGATTGAGTTTAAGATGGATGTTGTGGTGATTTTGAGTAAAGGGATAATTAATTGATGTTGATTTTGAGTTGATTGAGGTTATTGGATTGACTTGTGTTGGTTATGAGTTAATTCAAAGGTTATTGAATTGACTTGTTTGATTGCTTGAGTTAAGTGTGCGTACGGGTACGGTTATGGCTCGTGCGTGAGGAGATACGACGTCTTTTGTAGGACGGATGCCGCCCTTTGGGTTCTCAACCGGTTATGGTTAGAGACTATGGTAAGTTGTATGTCGTCACCGGTTATGGTGAGGTTTGGCCAAATTAAGACAAAGGAGGTATCACCGGTTAGGGTGAGGTCCATTTTAAAAGGGAATTCACGGTTATGTGGTTCCGCCATAGGGTTTGGAGGTATCACCGGTTAGGGTGAGGTCCGGGGTGATTCACGGTTATGTGGTTACCCAGTTCTCCGTGCTTTCTCTTGCGTTGTTGATTGTTTATTGTTACTTTGTTGATGACAGGTTGAGCTTAATTAACTATAATAAATCAGTTATAATTGGGTTGTATGATTTGTAAGATGGTTGTTGTCTTATACTTTGATTATAGGCCATAGGCCAGTTGAGTTGGTTAATTGACGAGTTAGCTTGAGGTTGACCTGTGTTGATCATGCACTTGGGTTGTATTATTGTTTACTTTGATTATGTTGAAATATGACTGGGGAGCACCTAGTTACTCCCCACTGATTGTGGCTGATACTTTCTTGTGGCGGTTAGTTAGCGGGTTCGGGTTTTGAAGTGTGAGAAGCCGTGAGGATTGACCCGTAGCTAGCTTTTGTTGAGGAACTTTGATTAGACTTGGTTTAGATCATGCATTAGACTTGTCGTTGGTTTTTCGTACTTATGTACTTTGGAGGTTTTGGATTGTAAGGGGTATTTACTCCCCACTTCTAGGCCTCAAGGCCTACCTTTTTATCGTTCGTTTAGTTGTATAGTGAGTAATGATCCGGATTCCACGGTGTTTCCGCCACCGTGGCTCGTTTTCATTTCCTTTTCTTTTATAAATCCCTTTTATTTCTTTATTTTATTTTGTTGGAAAATCCGGGTTGTTACAGTTGGTATCAGAGCGAATACGCTCCCAACTCTCTTAGTCGAGTGAGTAGGATTTGACTTAGAACACCGAGTGAGAGCGTTGGGTAGACACACTAGGAGGTTTACGTTGTTTTGTATGCGTTTGAGTAGTTTCTTGAAGGGGCATGCTTAGTAAAATGCCGCTATCACCTATGCTTTTTTTTTGCAGATGACCAGGAACGGAGGGGAGCTAACAACAACTTGCAATGCATCCGCCGACTCAAGGATGCTATAGTGATACTGGTGCCTCTTTGTCATTCATTTCCCCATCATTGATCGAGAAAGCTTAGCTCACTTCCTCTAATTTCGTGGATACTCTTATTACTCTTCCACGAGAAAACACTGTTCCATGTTAATTTCTATTCTTGGGTGTCCCTACTTCTTTTAGGGAGATCCGTCCTAGCTGCTTATCTTGTGCGTACTAGTAGTCTGAGTGTGCGCTTGTCTTGGAGGTGCGCGTGGTTTGGTGGAGTCGACCTAGGCTAGGAGAGCTATCCTTTCGCTGTTGGGGTAAGTAGAGTTAGTCGTCCATAGAATAGGAATCGTTACGAGTAGTTTTTTCCTCATTTGTTTTGGGTGTCGTTTTGTTCTCAAGTTTCGAGGACGAAACTTCTTTTTAGGTGGTGAGATTGTAACACCCCCGACTTTTCCCCTTTTATTTAAATAATTCATTTCGTTAAATTCGTATTTCATTCCTCTTAATTTTGTTATTTTTGGCTCGTGAAATAAGCGAGACTGTAGTCAGAACTTAAAAACGGAGTAATTAGCTTAAAAACGGTGTAATTTCCTCATACGGACTCCGATTCAGGCGATTCAAAAGGCTAAACTGCGTATTTTTTCGACGCCGTCGCAACTGCCAAACTTTCGACAGACAAAAACCGCGGACGACCCGCGAGCGACCCGCGAGCAACCCGCGGGCAACACTGCTTTATGCGGGCTGTTTAGTTTTCGATCCGTAACTTGTCCTAACCTATATTATACGTATTATAACTTCTCCTAAGCCCTAATTACCTCATTATTTTCATCATTCAACATTCTAAACATCAAAGCCCTCTCTTTTCTCTCCTTGTTCCTCATCAATTCTCACACACAACTTGATTCATGGAAACTCATCAAGATTCATCCTTTTCAACCCTAATTCAATTCCTATCATTCTTCCTTCGGTAATCTTTCGTTCTTTCTTTGTTCTTAGTATAATTTTGATAGTTTAGTGATCATTCCTTATTGTTAGGGTTTAATTTCTTATATTTTGTGTATGAATTATGTGTGTGGTCAAAGGAGGAGGTGAATTCATGGAGGAAGCCACCATCCACATCGAGGAGGAAGGCTATGCTTGATTTTTTGTGCTTCAATAAGGTAACTAGGTGTAGCCTTAGTGATATTTTGACTCGTGTGAGACCATATGATTGATTGAGGATGATTTGATTGTTGTTATGTATGTAAAGCTATGAATTTTGGGTTGATTGTGCTATGAAATCATGTTCTTTGGTCTTATTTGTGTTGGTCTCACACTAATATGTCTTATGGAATGAATTGGGGTGATTGTTATATTGAATTTGGGTTATGTTGTTATTAAGTTGATTTAAAGATGATAATTTTGGGAATTATAATGGTTTATTATGGCTACTCTTGAGTTCTTATGGTTACTACTCCGTATTTAACATGTTGATTATGGTTAGTGTTGAGAATGGTTACAAAAAGGAATAACTATGTTGTGATTGAGTTTAAGATGGATGTTGTGGTGATTTTGAGTAAAGGGATAATTAATTGATGTTGATTTTGAGTTGATTCAGGTTATTGGATTGACTTGTGTTGGTTATGAGTTAATTCGGGTTATTGAATTGACTGGTGTGATTGCTGGAGTTAAGTGTGCGTGCGGGTGCGGTTATGGCTCGTGCGTGAGGAGATACGACGTCTTTTGTAGGACGGATGCCGCCCTTTGGGTTCTCAACCGGTTATGGTTAGAGACTATGGTAAGTTGTATGTCGTCACCGGTTATGGTGAGGTTTGGCCAAATTAAGACAAAGGAGGTATCACCGGTTAGGGTGAGGTCCATTGAAAGGGAATTCACGGTTATGTGGTTCCGCCATAGGGTTTGGAGGTATCACCGTTAGGGTGAGGTCCGGGTGATTCACGGTTATGTGGTTACCCAGTTCTCCGTGCTTTCTCTTGCGTTGTTGATTGTTTATTGTTACTTTGTTGATGACAAAGTTGAGCTTAATTAACTATAATAAATCGATTATAATTGGGTTGTATGATTTGTAAGATGGTTGTTGTCTTATACTTTGATTATAGGCCATAGGCGCTTGAGTTAGTTAATTGACGAGTTAGCTTGAGGTTGACCTGTGTTGATCATGCACTTGGGTTGTATTATTGTTTACTTTGATTATGTTGAAATATGGTAGGAGCACCTAGTTACTCCCACCGATTGTATTTATTACTTTCTTGTGGCAGGTTAGCGCGGGTTCGGGTTTTGAAGTGTGAGAAGCCGTGAGGATTGACCCCGTAGCTAGCTTTTGTTGAGGAACTTTGATTAGACTTGGTTTAGATCATGCATTAGACTTGTCGTTGGTTTTTCGTACTTATGTACTTTGGAGGTTTTGGATTGTAAGGGGTATTTACTCCCCACTTCTAGGCCTCAAGGCCTACCTTTTTATCGTTCGTTTAGTTGTATAGTGAGTAATGATCCGGATTCCACGGTGTTTCCGCCACCGTGGCTCGTTTTCATTTCCTTTTCTTTTATAAATCCCTTTTATTTCTTTATTTTATTTTGTTGGAAAATCCGGGTTGTTACACCAGTTTCCATTCAGATATCTAGGTGTTCCTATCTCGTCTAGGAAGATTACCATGGCTGATGGTATGAAGCTTGTCGATAAGATTACTAGTAGAATACGGAGTTGGGGTGCTTCCCATCTGTCTTATTCGGGTAGACTGGTGCTTACACAATCTGTCTTAACTAGTTTGCATACGTATTGGATGACTGTCTTCTTGCTTCCTACTGGTATTATTAATAGAATCGAGAGTATATGTAGGAATTACTTGTGGCTGGGCAAGGATACATTTCATCATGCGCCTAACGTCAGTTGGGATGAGTGCTGTTGACCGAAGGAAGTAGGAGGGCTGGGGTTAAGGAGATCGTCACCTTGGAACAAAGCCTTGTTAGGTAAATATATTTGGTGGATAGAGAAGAAGCAAGACCATCTATGGGTGAAGTGGATAAATCACGTCTATATGAAAGGGGTGCCCTGGACGTCTTATTCTCCACCTTCGGATTGCGCGTGGTCGTGGAAAAAGATTGCTCACTGTATGCAGACGTTCAGTTCAGGTATGTCTTCTCCTTGCTTTAGCGAAGAATACTCAGTTATGGACGCCTATCAATGGCTACGGGGTGAGAAGCAGAAAGTTGCCTGGCGTTATGTTTGCTGGAATTCGTTAAATGTCCCTCGGTGCTCTTTTATTTACTGGGAGTACAAGCTTGGGAGACTTTTTACTTATGACCGTCTCACAAAGATGGGTTATGTTGGAGATGATACGTGTTTGTTGTGTGGTAGTGCTCTTGAAACTCATTCTCATCTGTTCAATGATTGTGTCTTTGCAACATCGTGTTGGTCTGAGCTCTGCCGGCTGTTGGATGTCAAAGTTAGGCCCGGAAGTATTGAGGTATGGTGTCATACAGGAAATCGGTTGTCAAAGCTTGTGCGCAATATTGTGTCAGCATGTGTGGTATCTGTTATTTATAGCATATGGCTTGCGAGGAACTCGGCTCGTTTTGATCAAGTGGTACCTCAACCTAGGTGGTTGGTTAAAAGTGCTATAGACGCTGTTCTTACTCGATTTAAGGCGAAAAACAAATCAGCTTTATCTTTGTATGATCGTAGTTGGTTGAGTAAGTTGTAATGCTTGTGTTGTAATCACTGTCTCTTAAGTTGACATTGGGTTTATAATGAATATACTTACATTTTCCCAAAAAAAAAAGATCCGATTTTTATATTTAATACCTTTTGAAAATTAGTTTTATTTTTATTTCCGATTTTATTTCAAAATACTATTTTAAGATCATATCTTTTATTTCGAGACCTTTCGCGATCGCGCAAATCGAAAATTTCGAGAAATGAAAATCGAGCCCGAAAATTTGACTTTTGACTTTTGGACCAATTAATTCAAAGTATATCCTCTTCCATTTTTTCTTACACAATTACTTACACCATTATATTTTTCATCATCACTTTTATTTTCTTTATATTAAAATTTAAAAGATTATACCTTTAATAAAAATAAATACAAATTCAATACTACTACTTTAATACTACCATTTTCATTTCCGTCACTTTTAAAATTTTTTTAAAGTAATAAATAAAATATTTTAGTCTTAAAATATTAAAGTAGAGATATTTCGAAAATTTGTCAAACGCGCAACCTTTAACTTTTATCGCTTTTGACGCCCGACTTTTTAAACCCGATTTATTTCGTAAAAACTTTTTAAAAATATCAAGGGGACATTTTCTTTTCCAAATAGTAATGTTGACTCTAGTTTGCAAAGTTGATTAATATGTCATTAATACATTTTAATTAAACATTATTTATAAAGAAAAAATCAAACCTTATCATCAAAGTTACTTGACCAAATTTATTACAACTTTCCTCATTAATTCTCAAGAGCAAAATCAACATCAATTGCCTTCTAAATGTCGTGTAACATGCACCCTTATTCTCCCTTTATTTTTCTTTCATTTTTCTTCCAAAACCTTTTAAATAAAAACCTTAATATTATTCTAATAATTCATAAGTAATTCTAGATATATTAGAGGGTTTTAGGGGCTAACTTGCTTGGATATTTGGGTGAATAACATGGGTCATGGGTGAAGAAAAATTCCGGTCTAAAATTTATTTTAGATCCTCGACGTTTAACATCCTAATTAAGGTGACTAGTTATTTCTTATATTATTCTTTTAGTAAATTAATTTGTTTTGTTATTATAATTTTATGAGTATGATTTTTGTGCTAAAATATGTTAAACATGATTTGTGTGTGTTAGTAGGTTATGTGAAATATAATAAAATGATAATAACTAAATAATATGTTAAATAGATTATTGTAGTAAATATTCACATGTTTAGTTTAATTCATTTTTGAGCATTTTTAATTTATGTTCATATGATTTTTATGTTTAGTTATGTTTTAGTATAGTAGTATTATCATATAAAAATTATGTGAAATATTAAAAATGAGTTTAAGTGAATAAAAATCAAAAATGAAATATTTGAGTGTATTAGGCTAACTCACGGTTTTTCCCTAATTTTTCATTAAATTTTCACTTTTAATTTTTGTAAATTATGTGTAGTGTTAAGTTAGTATAAAATGAAAGTATTCATGTAAAAAAATTAAATTAGAAAAATAAATTATCAAATGAAAATTATGCACATATGTGTTCTTGAGCTATTTTTGGTGTTCTTGAAATCTTCAAGTTGGTGTTCATGTGTGTTCTTCATTTTACTCATTTTGATTTTGATTTAGTTTATGTTTGTTATTATTTTGTGTTTATGTTTAGTTATTGTTTTTATATATTATTAGTATTATACTATAAATCAACTTAAACATTATAAATCATTTAGATTAAAAAGTTAGAAATTTAAAGTGTTGAAAAACACTATTCATAAATATAAATGAAATTTTTAGTAAGTTTCATTTTAGTTTAAACCGATTTAGTATAATTAGAATAATTAAAATATAAAGACTTTAAGCTAAAAACCGATAAAAATCGAAAAATGAAATTTTAGAACACTACTACCTTGCTCACGGCATTAGGCCAAATTTTTGGTTAAAATTTGTTTTTATCACTTTTTAGTTTATTGTTAATATAATTTAACTATTAGTTAATAAATTAGATTTAAGAAATTAAAAGAAATAAATCAATTTTGGCATGTATAATAAGTCACACGACATTAGCCTTTAAATTTGACTAAATTTGACCAAAATGAAATTATCATTAAGTCACTAAAGTTAAATAGTAATTAGAATTGAATTTTTGTATAAATTGTTTTAGTTATAAATGAAATACGATAAACCGATGAAAATATGTTAACCGTTATAAAAATGAATTAAATCGTGTGATACTACTTTGCTATGGGATTATTGAATTTGGACATACGGACTATAAATGAATCATCCACGATACTATCACTAACTTAAATAAATAGACGGCTAAATTTAACCGAGTCTTACATTTTAAAATATTTTCACAAATCACTAAATACAAAATGAACTTAACGTTTTTAAAACTAGACTTTTAGATATTTTCAAAAATCACTAAATACAAACCGAACTTAACGTTTTTAAAACTAGACTTTGGAAATATTTTCAAAAATCACTAAGTACAAAACGAACCTAACGACTTTGAAACTAGAATTTTTGTACTTAGCAAATAAAATGAAATTTTAGTTTATACTTAGGAAATATATTAATATATATGAATACGTATAAAAATACGTATAAATATAAAATACGCATACAAGTATAGGAATACATTATAAGTATAAAAATACGTATTGAATACGAATACGTATAAAAATACGTATAAAATACGATGAATAGTGACCAATGAATAGTGTCAAGTGGATAGTGATTTATGAATAGTAAAAAAATGAATAGTGAAATACTGAAAATAATTGAAAATTTTACTAAGTATAGAAAAATTTAAAATGAATAAGTAAATGACTTAAAGTGTTTTGAAAAACACTTAAATAAAATTTGGACATACTAATCAACGTTTCAATTTAAAATCTTAAAAATGTTAATAATTAACAACACTTCAAATAATAAACGAATGTGTTATGTGATCATATGAAACCTACCATTCAAATAAAACGTTTGACGATGAGACTAGGAGAGTCTAGAAACATGTGATATGTAATATCAAATAAATAATAAATCATGAGTATGTTTAAATAAAAGGTCAAGCTTGGGCCTCGGATAAAGGGAGCGTCAATCGTGAGTGAAGTGGGGTTAAGATAGTCTTGTGGCGGTCGCCATTCTTTGACAAGATAATGAATATGCCAAGGCTTTTGTCTCAGGCTTTAGGAAATAGTCGTTTTATCCTGAGTTAAGGTGCTCTATGATTAGCATAGACCATTCTTAAATTGGATACTAGTGTACATGTACTAGACTAGGGTTTTATTCCCTATTTCGCTAAAGTTAACAGGCATCCGTGCGATTTGGGCGATTATAGCGGTGGTCTCCTTGCGGTGTTTCGTTCTTAGTGGGCGCGACACTAGCATTCGTTCTTGCCACATGTAAAGATCACTTGACGAGATTGTATCTGAAGTTCGAATCATTTCGAACACTAGAGGATGAGATGCAAGTATTATAGTATTCGGCGTGGTTTACGAGTCGAGTAAGCCTCTGCACTATGGAAGTGAGATGCAATCGATCGAGTACAAGGGCCTACTCGGTGGTCGCCTCGTAGCGATGTGTTGTGTGTTGTTTGATTAAATGAGAATGAGTGTGTACCATCTTGAAAACTAAAGACCACAACTTTCAGATTGAATCAGTGCATGAGGAGAATGATATAATCTTTATGTTTGTTTGCGATCCGATATCGCCTTGTAATACTATTGAATTATTGTGATACCATTGCTATGCTATTATATGTTAATTGCCTTCATAATTGAATATCATGCTTATATGATTTATCGCTTTAAACCGCATGCTTAGTATGACTTATATGTCTTTATATGCTATGTGTATTAAGCATGTTTATGTTTTTATCATAATGTTATGTTTATAAAGCGATAATATTAAACCAAAGTAATTGAAACCGAGGGTAAGTATGAGCATAGCTAGTCCTTTGTCGCTCGTGAGCATCCCCATAGGTTATTGTGCAGGACGTTCGTGGACCAGGAGCTGGATTTTGGATGGGGCCACGAGACGCTTTTATGCTTTACTTTTATTGTTTTCCGAGAGATATGTAATATATAACGCTACTCTTTTAACTACCGTATTTAGAGTTGTATTATTCAACTCTCGAACGAGGATGTAACATTTTGGGTTTATGTATAATTAATGACTCTGGTTTAAGACTTAATTAATTTCTGCCTTAGTAATTAAAGTCGACTAAAAAACCAGGTTGTTACAGTTGGTATCAGAGCTGTCTTGCGACCGTGAGTAACTTAATAGTTATTTCATCTAGTGAGAGACACCTGGGCCGGACATTCATATCGTATGTCAGGCATAGACTTATAGGATCAAATAATAAATTAGAAATCTTAGCTCGCTAAAATAATAACTTAGATCGCTTTAAAGTGTGAGGATGGGTAGAAACCTTAAGGACCGACCATAGGTTAAGGACTTTTAAATAACGAACTACTTCCCTCAAAATAAAATACACTAATTATCGTATGCTTGCTACTTGCTGATGTGACTAACTAAAACTAACAACTATCCTCGGATATAAAATATAAAGAAATAAATTAATTCTCGAAGAACGAAGCCATTATTCAAATACATGACGACAATATCTCAAGCGCAACAAATGGACGCATCAAGGACTTTACAACTGATAAGACGTTCAAGATCTCGAAGATGTCTGTCGCAAGAAGGATTTCTACAACTTCATCTAATTATCCTCTCTAACTAAAATTTTTATTTCGTTCTCTTTTAAAAATTTTAACCTCTATAACCTTTCCCTCCTAACTCTCTAATTTCCTGAGTCTATAATCCCTAATAACTACTTTTCAAATGAATTTTCATTCCCCTTCCTTAATTTCGCAAAATGATTTCATTTTCGCTTTTCAATTTCATAACTCCTTATAATTTATTCTCAAAAACCATGGAACCTTAATTCTTTTTTATCTCTTAAATTTACTATCTCTTCTAAAAATTTATAAATCTTCGTAATTTATAATTCCAAATTATCTTCTAAAAATAACTTTCAAGTTTCCCTTTTAAAACATATTTGAATCTTATTCAATTCATTCTTAAAATTTTATTTCGTAATTTCAAATACCGTCGAAATTATTTTGTTTCAAATCGTATATTCTTTACCTATTATACCAATGAAGTTGATTATGTTCACAATTTTAAACTTATCAATACCTATTTTTGAATTCTCAACCTTCAAAATGAACCTTTATCTTTTCTACTTAAATTTGATAAATATGTCTAAAATTTCTTAAGGGTAGGACAAAAAAATTATGATGGATTTAATATCATTGATTAAAATTATTTAAAATCTTTATTTTCAACCTACTTTAAAATTTATATCTATTTCTAAATTCAAATGAATTTGCTTTTATTTTAAAAACCCTTATAATTTTAATTTAAATTAATTCCGTACATAAAACTTCTAGGCCCCACCTTTTTGAAAATCTTTTTGAAATCAATTTTAAATGACAATCTAGCAATATTTCTATATTAATTAAAAATATCCCATTTGTAAATATAAAACTATTATATCCTCCAATCTTTTCAATCTATCTAGCATCGTAACAATAATTCAAACATTCAAACAATTTGAAAATTCTTATTCCACAAACAAATAAAATGTCATTATCAAAACTTGTAAGATCTTGATATTCTCTCCAACTGCATTGCTTGACTGCAAGTAGTTATCCACTCTATTCAAGTTTCGGGACGAAACTTTTCTTAAGGGGGTAGGTTTGTAACACCCCGTGTTATTTTAACACAATATGATAAAAGAATTTAATTCCTCAAATTAAATTCATCCTTTTTCCATATAATAAAATACGACTGAAATTTTTTCGCCAAATAATATTAAATTTTCCTAAGTACAAATTTAAAAATTTTGAAAAAATAAAGTTTGTTCTATTATCTTCAGAATTGAAAAAGAAACACATTTTAAATTTTTATAAAAATGAACACTTATACTTTTCCCGTCTTTGAAATTCGGGTCAACAATTTCAAACACGCAAATCAAAAATCAAACAATCAACATCAACAATTTGAAAATCAAACTCAACGTCATTTTTAATGAAAATGTATCCATTTTGATTTTATTTAATAAATAATATTATATTAATATATAATTACTATTCCTTTTCTATTAAACTAGCCTTTTTCTAAATTGTCGAAATTTGAAGTCACACTTACTTTAAATTGATTAACTTTTTGACGTTTGTTTATAATTCTTTAAATCTATAACATTCAACGAAAAAAATAAGTATTTCGACCTAGTAAAATTTTAATCAAAATCTCGAGGGTTAAGATCCGATTTTTATATTTAATACCTTTTGAAAATTAGTTTTATTTTTATTTCCGATTTTATTTCAAAATACTATTTTAAGATCATATCTTTTATTTCGAGACCTTTCGCGATCGCGCAAATCGAAAATTTCGAGAAATGAAAATCGAGCCCGAAAATTTGACTTTTGACTTTTGGACCAATTAATTCAAAGTATATCCTCTTCCATTTTTTCTTACACAATTACTTACACCATTATATTTTTCATCATCACTTTTATTTTCTTTATATTAAAATTTAAAAGATTATACCTTTAATAAAAATAAATACAAATTCAATACTACTACTTTAATACTACCATTTTCATTTCCGTCACTTTTAAAAATTTTTTAAAGTAATAAATAAAATATTTTAGTCTTAAAATATTAAAGTAGAGATATTTCGAAAATTTGTCAAACGCGCAACCTTTAACTTTTATCGCTTTTGACGCCCGACTTTTTAAACCCGATTTATTTCGTAAAAACTTTTTAAAAATATCAAGGGGACATTTTCTTTTCCAAATAGTAATGTTGACTCTAGTTTGCAAAGTTGATTAATATGTCATTAATACATTTTAATTAAACATTATTTATAAAGAAAAAATCAAACCTTATCATCAAAGTTACTTGACCAAATTTATTACAACTTTCCTCATTAATTCTCAAGAGCAAAATCAACATCAATTGCCTTCTAAATGTCGTGTAACATGCACCCTTATTCTCCCTTTATTTTTCTTTCATTTTTCTTCCAAAACCTTTTAAATAAAAACCTTAATATTATTCTAATAATTCATAAGTAATCCTAGATATATTAGAGGGTTTTAGGGGCTAACTTGCTTGGATATTTGGGTGAATAACATGGGTCATGGGTGAAGAAAAATTCCGGTCTAAAATTTATTTTAGATCCTCGACGTTTAACATCCTAATTAAGGTGACTAGTTATTTCTTATATTATTCTTTTAGTAAATTAATTTGTTTTGTTATTATAATTTTATGAGTATGATTTTTGTGCTAAAATATGTTAAACATGATTTGTGTGTGTTAGTAGGTTATGTGAAATATAATAAAATGATAATAACTAAATAATATGTTAAATAGATTATTGTAGTAAATAGTCACATGTTTAGTTTAATTCATTTTTGAGCATTTTTAATTTATGTTCATATGATTTTTATGTTTAGTTATGTTTTAGTATAGTAGTATTATCATATAAAAATTATGTGAAATATTAAAAATGAGTTTAAGTGAATAAAAATCAAAAATGAAATATTTGAGTGTATTAGGCTAACTCACGGTTTTTCCCTAATTTTTCATTAAATTTTCACTTTTAATTTTTGTAAATTATGTGTAGTGTTAAGTTAGTATAAAATGGAAGTATTCATGTAAAAAAATTAAATTAGAAAAATAAATTATCAAATGAAAATTATGCACATATGTGTTCTTGAGCTATTTTTGGTGTTCTTGAAATCTTCAAGTTGGTGTTCATGTGTGTTCTTTATTTTACTCATTTTGATTTTGATTTAGTTTATGTTTGTTATTATTTTGTGTTTATGTTTAGTTATTGTTTTTATATATTATTAGTATTATACTATAAATCAACTTAAACATTATAAATCATTTAGATTAAAAAGTTAGAAATTTAAAGTGTTGAAAAACACTATTCATAAATATAAATGAAATTTTTAGTAAGTTTCATTTTAGTTTAAACTGATTTAGTATAATTAGAATAATTAAAATATAAAGACTTTAAGCTAAAAACCGATAAAAATCGAAAAATGAAATTTTAGAACACTACTACCTTGCTCACGGCATTAGGCCAAATTTTTGGTTAAAATTTGTTTTTATCACTTTTTAGTTTATTGTTAATATAATTTAACTATTAGTTAATAAATTAGATTTAAGAAATTAAAAGAAATAAATCAATTTTGGCATGTATAATAAGTCACACGACATTAGCCTTTAAATTTGACTAAATTTGACCAAAATGAAATTATCATTAAGTCACTAAAGTTAAATAGTAATTAGAATTGAATTTTTGTATAAATTGTTTTAGTTATAAATGAAATACGATAAACAGATGAAAATATGTTAACCGTTATAAAAATGAATTAAATCGTGTGATACTACTTTGCTATGGGATTATTGAATTTGGACATACGGACTATAAATGAATCATCCACGATACTATCACTAACTTAAATAAATAGACGGCTAAATTTAACCGAGTCTTACATTTTAAAATATTTTCACAAATCACTAAGTACAAAATGAACTTAACGTTTTTAAAACTAGACTTTTAGATATTTTCAAAAATCACTAAATACAAACCGAACTTAACGTTTTTAAAACTAGACTTTGGAAATATTTTCAAAAATCACTAAGTACAAAACGAACCTAACGACTTTGAAACTAGAATTTTTGTACTTAGCAAATAAAATGAAATTTTAGTTTATACTTAGGAAATATATTAATATATATGAATACGTATAAAAATACGTATAAATATAAAATACGTACAAGTATAGGAATACGTATAAGTATAAAAATACGTATTGAATACGAATACGTATAAAAATACGTATAAAATACGATGAATAGTGACCAATGAATAGTGTCAAGTGAATAGTGATTTATGAATAGTAAAAAAATGAATAGTGAAATACTGAAAATAATTGAAAATTTTACTAAGTATAGAAAAATTTAAAATGAATAAGTAAATGACTTAAAGTGTTTTGAAAAACACTTAAATAAAATTTGGACATACTAATCAACGTTTCAATTTAAAATCTTAAAAATGTTAATAATTAACAACACTTCAAATAATAAACGAATGTGTTATGTGATCATATGAAACCTACCATTCAAATAAAACGTTTGTCGATGAGACTAGGAGAGTCTAGAAACATGTGATATGTAATATCAAATAAATAATAAATCATGAGTATGTTTAAATAAAAGGTCAAGCTTGGGCCTCAGATAAGGGAACGTCAATCGTGAGTGAAGTGGGGTTAAGATAGTCTTGTGGCGGACGCCATTGCTTGGACAAGATAATGAATATGCCAAGGCTTTTGTCTCGTGCTTTAGGAAATAGTCGCTTTATCCTGAGTTAAGGTGCTCTATGATTAGCATAGCCCATTCTTAAATTGGATACTAGTGTACATGTACTAGACTAGGGTTTTATTCCCTATTTCGCTAAAGTTAACAGGCATCCGTCTTGCGATTTGGGCGATTATAGCGGTGGTCTCCTTGCGGTGTTTCGTTCTTAGTGGGCGCGACACTGGCATTCGTTCTTGCCACATGTAAAGATCACTTGACGAGATTGTATCTCAAGTTCAATCATTTCGAACACTAGAGGATGAGATGCAAGTATTATAGTATTCGGCGTGGTTTACGAGTCGAGTAAGCCTCGCACTATGGAAGTGAGATCTGATCGATCAGTACAAGGGCCTACTCAAAGGGTCGTGCTCGTAGCGGTATGTGTTGTGTGTTGTTTGATTAAATGAGAATGAGTGTGTACCATCTTGAAAACTAAAGACCACAACTTTACTGAATTGAACCGAGTCTGCATGAGGAGAATGATATAATCTTTATGTTTGTTTGGGATCCGATATCGCCTTGTAATACTATTGAATTATTGTGATACCATTGCTATGCTATTATATGTTAATTGCCTTCATAATTGTATATCATGCTTATATGATTTATCGCTTAAACCGCACGCGTAGTATGATTTATATGTCTTTATAAGCTATGTGTATTAAGCATGTTTATGTTTTTATCATAATGTTATGTTTATAAAGCGATAATATTAAACCAAAGTAATTGAAACCGAGGGTAAGTATGAGCATAGATAGTCATCAGCTCAATGGCATCCCCCATAGGTTATTGTGCAGACGCGTTAGTGGCCCAGGAGCTGGATTTTGGGTGGGGCCACGAGACGCTTTTATGCTTTACTTTTATTGTTTTCCGAGAGATATGTAATATATAACGCTACTCTTTTAACTACCGTATTTAGAGTTGTATTATTCAACTCTCGAACGAGGATGTAACATTTTGGGTTTATGTATAATTAATGACTCTGGTTTAAGACTTAATTAATTTCTGCCTTAGTAATTAAAGGCGACTAAAAAACCAGGTTATTCTGATTAATTATCGTAGTCGTCTTGCGACCGTGAGTAACTTAATAGTTATTTCATCTAGTGAGAGACACCTGGGCCGGACATTCATATCGTATGTCAGGCATAGACTTATAGGATCAAATAATAAATTAGAAATCTTAGCTCGCTAAAATAATAACTTAGATCGCTTTAAAGTGTGAGGATGGGTAGAAACCTTAAGGACCGACCATAGGTTAAGGACTTTTAAATAACGAACTACTTCCCTCAAAATAAAATACACTAATTATCGTATGCTTGCTACTTGCTGATGTGACTAACTAAAACTAACAACTATCCTCGGATATAAAATATAAAGAAATAAATTAATTCTCGAAGAACGAAGCCATTATTCAAATACATGACGACAATATCTCAAGCGCAACAAATGGACGCATCAAGGACTTTACAACTGATAAGACGTTCAAGATCTCGAAGATGTCTGTCGCAAGAAGGATTTCTACAACTTCATCTAATTATCCTCTCTAACTAAAATTTTTATTTCGTTCTCTTTTAAAAATTTTAACCTCTATAACCTTTCCCTCCTAACTCTCTAATTTCCTGAGTCTATAATCCCTAATAACTACTTTTCAAATGAATTTTCATTCCCCTTCCTTAATTTCGCAAAATGATTTCATTTTCGCTTTTCAATTTCATAACTCCTTATAATTTATTCTCAAAAACCATGGAACCTTAATTCTTTTTTATCTCTTAAATTTACTATCTCTTCTAAAAATTTATAAATCTTCGTAATTTATAATTCCAAATTATCTTCTAAAAATAACTTTCAAGTTTCCCTTTTAAAACATATTTGAATCTTATTCAATTCATTCTTAAAATTTTATTTCGTAATTTCAAATACCGTCGAAATTATTTTGTTTCAAATCGTATATTCTTTACCTATTATACCAATGAAGTTGATTATGTTCACAATTTTAAACTTATCAATACCTATTTTTGAATTCTCAACCTTCAAAATGAACCTTTATCTTTTCTACTTAAATTTGATAAATATGTCTAAAAATTTCTTAAGGGGGTAGGACAAAAAAAAATATGATGGATTTAAAATCATTGATTAAAATTATTTAAAATCTTTATTTTCAACCTACTTTAAAATTTATATCTATTTCTAAATTCAAATGAATTTGCTTTTATTTTAAAAACCCTTATAATTTTAATTTAAATTAATTCCGTACAAAAACTTCTAGGCCCCACCTTTTTGAAAATCTTTTTGAAATCAATTTCAGAAATGACAATCTAGCAATATTTCTATATTAATTAAAAATATCCCATTTGTAAATATAAAACTATTATATCCTCCAATCTTTTCAATCTATCTAGCATCGTAACAATAATTCAAACATTCAAACAATTTGAAAATTCTTATTCCACAAACAAATAAAATGTCATTATCAAAACTTGTAAGATCTTGATATTCTCTCCAACTGCATTGCTTGACTGCAAGTAGTTATCCACTCTATTCAAGTTTCGGGACGAAACTTTTCTTAAGGGGGTAGGTTTGTAACACCCCGTGTTATTTTAACACAATATGATAAAAGAATTTAATTCCTCAAATTAAATTCATCCTTTTTCCATATAATAAAATACGACTGAAATTTTTTCGCCAAATAATATTAAATTTTCCTAAGTACAAATTTAAAAATTTTGAAAAAATAAAGTTTGTTCTATTATCTTCAGAATTGAAAAAGAAACACATTTTAAATTTTTATAAAAATGAACACTTATACTTTTCCCGTCTTTGAAATTCGGGTCAACAATTTCAAACACGCAAATCAAAAATCAAACAATCAACATCAACAATTTGAAAATCAAACTCAACGTCATTTTTAATGAAAATGTATCCATTTTGATTTTATTTAATAAATAATATTATATTAATATATAATTACTATTCCTTTTCTATTAAACTAGCCTTTTTCTAAATTGTCGAAATTTGAAGTCACACTTACTTTAAATTGATTAACTTTTTGACGTTTGTTTATAATTCTTTAAATCTATAACATTCAATCTAAAAATAAGTATTTAACCTAGTAAAATTTTAATCAAAATCTCGAGGGTTAAGATCCGATTTTTATATTTAATACCTTTTGAAAATTAGTTTTATTTTTATTTCCGATTTTATTTCAAAATACTATTTTAAGATCATATCTTTTATTTCGAGACCTTTCGCGATCATAAGAAATCGAAAATTTCGAGAAATGAAAATCGAGTCTTAAAATTTGACTTTTGACTTTTGGACCAATTAATTCAAAGTATATCCTCTTCCATTTTTTCTTACACAATTACTTACACCATTATATTTTTCATCATCACTTTTATTTTCTTTATATTAAAATTTAAAAGATTATACCTTTAATAAAAATAAATACAAATTCAATACTACTACTTTAATACTACCATTTTCATTTCCGTCACTTTTAAAAATTTTTTAAAGTAATAAATAAAATATTTTAGTCTTAAAATATTAAAGTAGAGATATTTCGAAAATTTGTCAAACGCGCAACCTTTAACTTTTATCGCTTTTGACGCCCGACTTTTTAAACCCGATTTATTTCGTAAAAACTTTTTAAAAATATCAAGGGGACATTTTCTTTTCCAAATAGTAATGTTGACTCTAGTTTGCAAAGTTGATTAATATGTCATTAATACATTTTAATTAAACATTATTTATAAAGAAAAAAATCAAACCTTATCATCAAAGTTACTTGACCAAATTTATTACAACTTTCCTCATTAATTCTCAAGAGCAAAATCAACATCAATTGCCTTCTAAATGTCGTGTAACATGCACCCTTATTCTCCCTTTATTTTTCTTTCATTTTTCTTCCAAAACCTTTTAAATAAAAACCTTAATATTATTCTAATAATTCATAAGTAATCCTAGATATATTAGAGGGTTTTAGGGGCTAACTTGCTTGGATATTTGGGTGAATAACATGGGTCATGGGTGAAGAAAAATTCCGGTCTAAAATTTATTTTAGATCCTCGACGTTTAACATCCTAATTAAGGTGACTAGTTATTTCTTATATTATTCTTTTAGTAAATTAATTTGTTTTGTTATTATAATTTTATGAGTATGATTTTTGTGCTAAAATATGTTAAACATGATTTGTGTGTGTTAGTAGGTTATGTGAAATATAATAAAATGATAATAACTAAATAATATGTTAAATAGATTATTGTAGTAAATAGTCACATGTTTAGTTTAATTCATTTTTGAGCATTTTTAATTTATGTTCATATGATTTTTATGTTTAGTTATGTTTTAGTATAGTAGTATTATCATATAAAAATTATGTGAAATATTAAAAATGAGTTTAAGTGAATAAAAATCAAAAATGAAATATTTGAGTGTATTAGGCTAACTCACGGTTTTCCCTAATTTTTCATTAAATTTTCACTTTTAATTTTTGTAAATTATGTGTAGTGTTAAGTTAGTATAAAATGGAAGTATTCATGTAAAAAATTTAAATTTGAAAAATAAATTATCAAATGAAAATTATGCACATATGTGTTCTTGAGCTATTTTTGGTGTTCTTGAAATCTTCAAGTTGGTGTTCATGTGTGTTCTTTATTTTACTCATTTTGATTTTGATTTAGTTTATGTTTGTTATTATTTTGTGTTTATGTTTAGTTATTGTTTTTATATATTATTAGTATTATACTATAAATCAACTTAAACATTATAAATCATTTAGATTAAAAAGTTAGAAATTTAAAGTGTTGAAAAACACTATTCATAAATATAAATGAAATTTTTAGTAAGTTTCATTTTAGTTTAAACTGATTTAGTATAATTAGAATAATTAAAATATAAAGACTTTAAGCTAAAAACCGATAAAAATCGAAAAATGAAATTTTAGAACACTACTACCTTGCTCACGGCATTAGGCCAAATTTTTGGTTAAAATTTGTTTTTATCACTTTTTAGTTTATTGTTAATATAATTTAACTATTAGTTAATAAATTAGATTTAAGAAATTAAAAGAAATAAATCAATTTTGGCATGTATAATAAGTCACACGACATTAGCCTTTAAATTTGACTAAATTTGACCAAAATGAAATTATCATTAAGTCACTAAAGTTAAATAGTAATTAGAATTGAATTTTTGTATAAATTGTTTTAGTTATAAATGAAATACGATAAACAGATGAAAATATGTTAACCGTTATAAAAATGAATTAAATCGTGTGATACTACTTTGCTATGGGATTATTGAATTTGGACATACGGACTATAAATGAATCATCCACGATACTATCACTAACTTAAATAAATAGACGGCTAAATTTAACCGAGTCTTACATTTTAAAATATTTTCACAAATCACTAAGTACAAAATGAACTTAACGTTTTTAAAACTAGACTTTTAGATATTTTCAAAAATCACTAAATACAAACCGAACTTAACGTTTTTAAAACTAGACTTTGGAAATATTTTCAAAAATCACTAAGTACAAAACGAACCTAACGACTTTGAAACTAGAATTTTTGTACTTAGCAAATAAAATGAAATTTTAGTTTATACTTAGGAAATATATTAATATATATGAATACGTATAAAAATACGTATAAATATAAAATACGTACAAGTATAGGAATACGTATAAGTATAAAAATACGTATTGAATACGAATACGTATAAAAATACGTATAAAATACGATGAATAGTGACCAATGAATAGTGTCAAGTGAATAGTGATTTATGAATAGTAAAAAAAAATGAATAGTGAAATACTGAAAATAATTGAAAATTTTACTAAGTATAGAAAAATTTAAAATGAATAAGTAAATGACTTAAAGTGTTTTGAAAAACACTTAAATAAAATTTGGACATACTAATCAACGTTTCAATTTAAAATCTTAAAAATGTTAATAATTAACAACACTTCAAATAATAAACGAATGTGTTATGTGATCATATGAAACCTACCATTCAAATAAAACGTTTGACGATGAGACTAGGAGAGTCTAGAAACATGTGATATGTAATATCAAATAAATAATAAATCATGAGTATGTTTAAATAAAAGGTCAAGCTTGGGCCTCAGATAAGGGAACGTCAATCGTGAGTGAAGTGGGGTTAAGATAGTCTTGTGGCGGTCGCCATTGCCGGACAAGATAATGAATATGCCAAGGCTTTTGTCTCAGGCTTTAGGAAATAGTCGTTTTATCCTGAGTTAAGGTGCTCTATGATTAGCATAGCCCATTCTTAAATTGGATACTAGTGTACATGTACTAGACTAGGTTTTATTCCCTATTTCGCTAAAGTTAACAGGCATCCGTGCCGATTTGGGCGCTTATAGCGGTGGTCTCCTTGCGGTGTTTCGTTCTTAGTGGGCGCGACACTAGCATTCGTTCTTGCCACATGTAAAGGTTACTTGACGAGATTGTATCGATGTTCGAATCATTTCGAACACTAGAGGATGAGATGCAAGTATTATAGTATTCGGCGTGGTTTACGAGTCGAGTAAGCCTCTGCACTATGGAAGTGAGATGCAATCGATCAGAGTACAAGGGCCTACTCAGTGGTCAGGCTCGTAAGCAGTATGTGTTGTGTGTTGTTTGATTAAATGAGAATGAGTGTGTACCATCTTCGAAAACTAAAGACCACAACTTTCTGAATTGAATCGAGTCTGCATGAGGAGAATGATATAATCTTTATGTTTGTTTGCGATCCGATATCGCCTTGTAATACTATTGAATTATTGTGATACCATTGCTATGCTATTATATGTTAATTGCCTTCATAATTGAATATCATGCTTATATGATTTATCGCTTTAAACCGCATGCTTAGTATGACTTATATGTCTTTATATGCTATGTGTATTAAGCATGTTTATGTTTTTATCATAATGTTATGTTTATAAAGCGATAATATTAAACCAAAGTAATCAAACCGAGGGTAAGTATGAGCATAGCTAGTCATCACCGCCAATGCATCCCCATAGGTTATTGTGCAGGACGTTCGTGGACCAGGAGCTGGATTTTGGATGGGGCCACGAGACGCTTTTATGCTTTACTTTTATTGTTTTCCGAGAGATATGTAATATATAACGCTACTCTTTTAACTACCGTATTTAGAGTTGTATTATTCAACTCTCGAACGAGGATGTAACATTTTGGGTTTATGTATAATTAATGACTCTGGTTTAAGACTTAATTAATTTCCGCCTTAGTAATTAAAGTCGACTAAAAAACCAGGTTGTTACAATGTATATTTTACTAATGAGATTAGTAAAAGTACAATTCTTAAATATATGTGTAAGTGTACATATATGTTAAAGAAGAGTTGTGAGTTCAATTTGATAATTTGTACTTTATCATATTAGATGATTAAGTGATAAATTATAAGTATTTGTGGGACAAATATTAAAAACAAATTGGACCCATAATAGAGGCCCTAAAACCGTCCAAAGCAAGGGAAGAGGGAGAATAAGATTCTCTTTTGTCTTTTAGCCTTTGTTCTTCACATGCATGCTTGGACATCATGAGTACAAAGCTAGCTATTGTTCTTTACAATGTAATAGACTTTCCCCCCTTTCCATGCATGTGTAGGCCGGCCCCCATGAGTATCCCACACACTTTGTTTGCTTTATCTTTTGCTCATAAAAGGCTAAGGAGAGTGCTCATTGTGTGTGTGTCTTCTCTACTCTCTAACTCCTCCAACTTCTCTCTAAATACATTAGAAACTAGTTCTAATAAATAATTTCTATATACTACTAAGAGTTAGTAGTAATAATAATATTTTCACATATTATCAAGTCTATACTAAGTGATTTCTAGATCAAAATCCTTAGTATATTTGGAGTTGTTCTTGGGTGCAACTAAGAGGAGGTTTCCTATTTTGGAAACTCGGGTTTTGGAGGATCATCCTAAACTTTAGCTCAAGAAACAAAACTAGAAATTAAAGGAGTTCTAGTTTTGTGCCCATATTTCCCTTTGAGAAAGGTATAAATTTCTATAAATTTATAACAAAATATCTTTGTAATCACATAGATCTTGCTAAATCAAATTAGAGTAATTTGATTCACACTAATATTTGATTAGTGAATGGGATGAGATCCCTACAAGTGGTATCAAAGCATAGGCTTGTGGTTACAAATTTATTTTGTTGTTTTTGTGTTTTATGTATTTATTGAGAATAAATATGATAAAATCCGAAAATAGTGTTAAAAATGGTTTTAACATGAGATTTTTATAGCATGCAAAGTTTCTGGTCTCATGAAGTTGTTGGTCAAATTTCGTAATTTTTGGAATTTGTTTGCTAATTAAAATGATTTTTATACAAAACCGAGTCAAAAAGTGTGTTTTTGGCTAAAATAATTACTATAAATAGTTATAGTTGGACTCTGGTCACGAAATCTTTACACAGTGATACTTCATATTTATACTTACTGCATATAAATTTTCAAAGTCAGATCTTGAGTTTTGAATATTTATTCATATTTTTGTTTAAAATCGGTATGATATGCATTTTATGTCCAAAAATATAGTAAACCTGGTTTTCTGGACATGAAATTTATACCAATATTTTTATACATTATGAGGATGCTCTCATATAAATTTGAGATTTTTACTCACTGTTTTAGACGTTTTCTTGATTTTATGAGATAAAATCGATGAAACCGTATGTTATTTGTTCTAAAAATAATTCGTAATTTTTTTTGACCAAACTCTTCATTTTTGGTATTCTGGAAGTGTTCCAGAATGTACAAAATGTTTCCAAAATAAAAATGGTTTTATTTTATTTTATAATGATTTTATTAAACTTTATTCATAAATAGTTATGATTAAAGTTAAAGTAATTAGCAAATGACCACTATTATGAACTAAAATCACCATGAATTAGTGAAAACTAATTTTAGGTGTTCTAAATCAGTTTAGAAGTTTTAGTTCAAGCTTAAAAGATGTTTTAAGCATTATTGATTAATATGAGATTAATCGATTAAATATGAGATCGGTTTTAAACGAATTAATGCGATTATGTTTAGGGCAATTTTGGCATGTTTTTATTTATAAGCTTTTCATTATGCATGTTTGGATGAATGTTTATTTTTGAATGAATGTTTATTCTTACTAGTATGGCCATAGTTTGTTATATTTTTACCGATATTACCCGTAATGAAAGGGAATATCGTGTGGGTTTGTAATTAAATGCGATCTCGTATCGCCGGTTTGTAATTTAATAGTTTATTTCATTTATAAATGTATAATAGGATTGCTATGTATTCATTTGTAATTCATACTTGTAACTATTTGTAAAATCGAAGACCGGCGATGGAGATCGACATGGAGCCTTAGAAGAGTTCTAAAGCTTGCGAGGAGGAGCTTGGATGAAGTCCTTATGAAGAGGGACCAAAGGAGTTGGTTTCCAATTTGTAACTCCTTTTAATTTTAATTACTTTTAGGTGGCCATACTAGGTTTATGCTTATGCTTGCTTTTGCTTGTTTGATTGCTTTTTTTTTTTTTTTTTCCCGCACACATGCCAAAATCGCCATGCATGCCACGATATCCCGCTACGATTGTCGATTTATGTCACGATTCTTAAATTAGTTCACTTATAAAGAATTTTTAATGACTAAAATTGACAAGATCACCCACATTATTTATCAAAATGAATTGAGATTAAGCCTTTCCAAATGTAGCGACTATGAACCCCATGTTCGTGAGGACCTCCGCGACGTGGAACCTTGTTACCATGGGTAAGTAGTGGGAGGAAGTCCCATGCTAATTTGGTTTGGACTCAACCAAATAAGAGTTATTTGGGGCTAATGGATGCATTTTATTGAAAATCATCAACCAAGCATTCTAGTATAGAATTAGTCAAGTGTTGACTTATCGTATAAAAGGAAACATGAGATGTCTAATTTTATATGAAAAACGAGTCTTGGAATCATTTATATAATTTCGTGGGAGATCATTATATAAATGGACATTTGTTTTTTAAAAGGAGTTTTAGCAAATGTCATTAATGTACAATGAATGTTAATTTCATCATATTTGTTGTAGAATAATTTAATTGAAATCGCAATGACAACCTCAACTCCCGCACCCATTTTGGGTAAATATTCATGGTTGAGAACCGTGATGGATAAATGTATCCTAAAAGATGACGGTAGCAACCTTGTCGAATGAGATTCGACTATAAGGGGCGCCGATCAATCCGACAATGTGATTAAGTACCTTACCGAACAACCTCCCGCCAAACCCGGACTTAGGGCCACCACGGCGGCACGAGCCGCTTACGATGTGCACAGGTGGACAATGACTTGAAAAATGTGTTGGTTTGGTCAATGTCACCTACTCTCAAATTTCGCTTCGTTACTCACAAAGTGCATATGAGATATTCCCTAGAGTGACGACGATGTACTTCAACCAATTCAACATCAAAATGAATGAGATTGAGAGAAAAGATGTTCTTTCAATGAGATTAAAAGAACATAAACATTGGGGTCAAGAAAGGGAAGGGAGCTAATAAAGCTCGGTTCAAGGAAGATAAGGGTAAGGGGAAGGCTATTGAGAATAGCAAGCCCAAACCCGGTCGTTGGAAGCACAATTGTCCCAAATTCTTGAAGGAAAAGAATGATGGATGTGCGACATCCAAAGATATTGTTCCTTCTAGTCTTTATATGATTGACATAAATCATGCTTGCATTTCTACATGGGTATAGGATACCGGATGTGGATCTCATCTTTGCAATCACTTGCAGGGGATGAGAAACGCGCAAGCACTAGCCAAGGGTGATGTAGATCTCCGCATGGGTAATGGAGCTAGAGTAGCGGCCGTTTCCGTGGGAACTTTTGTACTCACTCTAGCTAGTGGTTAAGAGTTGTACTTGAATAACTGTTATTTTGTACCAACTCTAACCAAAAACATTATCTCCGTCTCCGTGTTAGATGCGGAAGGTTTTTGTTTTAAACCATTTCAATTGGAGATATTTATGTTTTGAATGATGTCAATGATGTTTATCATATAGAGAACAAGAAGCTCAAAACGAATGAATCAAACAAATCCTACCTTTGGTCATATAAACGATAGACGCATAAAGAGACTTGTTGAGACCAAGGTTCTCAAACCATTTGATTGCGAATCATATGGCACATGTGAGGCTTGCCTTTTAGGCAACATGACTCATGCACCCTTTAATGGTAAAGGGACACGAGCAAGTGAGGTTTTAGGACTCATACATACCGATGTGTGTGGTCCATTAAACATCACCGCTAGAAGGAGGATATCATTACTTCATTACTTTTGCCGACGACTTAAGTAGATATGGTTATGTCTACTTGTAGATACCCAAATCCGCACCTCCCGCCAAAAACCCAGTGATGTAACAATGGACTTTTATTGCGTGCTTTTACGTTGACTTAAATGGTTCTAACTGTGACGAATTCAAGTTAAATGTTTTTAAATGCAAATGAGGTTTCTTTATGGGTCATCACCTTTAGTGTCTTTAGGTCTAGAGTCTAGCTTGTCTCGAGTTCAGGTCCTAATCGGCATGCGCACACCCTTTTCAAACACATATAACACATCGATACCTAAATTTAGGCCTAGCTGCTAAAACTACCCTTTAGCATTAGCAAATACCCAGGATAGTCTCACGGAATGTCCTGTTTCACAAAATACTACAAAATACACCCTTTTTACATTTTCAGGGCTCGGGCCCAGAACCGAGCCCAAACCCGTTCTTGGCCCGCTTCCCGAGGTCCAGGATGACCAAGTCAAACCCTAGTCAAACCCTAGCATCAGCCAACAATCCGTAACTTAGAGCTCAAGCAAGGATATACCGTATATCTCCTAAAAGATATTTGGAAATATACGAAATCTGGAGGTTTTGCTGCATAAGCCGCAAGGGGCCTTGCGGCTCATTGGGGCACAAGAGGCCTTGCGATTTGCCCTGGTGGTCGCATTGGTCCTTGCGGCTCCTACGTCCGGTTTTATCCTCTAGGGTTTCCTAAATCCCCTCGGCTATTCCACTATAAATACCACCCTTCATTCGACGATTCAATATAAGTTTTTCACACATAAAAACACCTCTCCTTTTACCTTCCTTCCTAGGTTTTAGCACAAACACAATTTCACATCAGAAAACACCTTCAATTCACAACTCAAACCTCTCAAAGCCTCACGCATAAACACCTTTGAATTCACCCTTTTCCTAGTGTTGAATTCATCCTTTCGCTTAAGCGCTGTTAGGTTCCTAACTTGAGACAGTAATACTTAATCCTACCATGGATTAAGGTCTTTCTTTACTTCTTAGACTAGCAAGGGCCTACATTAGGCTCACCTCGGCTTTGCACGCGAAGTCCGCTTTTCATAAGGCGGCCATGCACCTCGAATACACACCCTATTCGTAACACCTTTCCAAAGTCGCATAAACAACTGACCTCTCTAAAATAAATCAATGGCTAATTGAACTTTATTTTATTGCATGCATTTTAGCAAATCCTCTTATTGCATCTAAATCACTTAAAATGAATTAGTCATTAAAGCGAGCTGTTTTTAGTTAACAAGTTAAGCATGCTTAACTGAGGGTTTTAAACAATCTTCTTTTGCATTATTTTACATCTTTATCGCACTTGTACGTAGCGTATTACTTAGGCTCGTGTATCATTATTTGCATTGTTCTCAAGTCTAGTAGAGGCTATCTTTTGATAGGCTTTTCCAAAAGATCTTTCATAAAAACATTATTTTGATTTATGCTTTAGAAAAGTACCCTCACCCGAATCCGAATCTGGTTTCACAATAGCCTTAGATGGATGGGTGTCGACGTGCCTTGAACTCTAAGACGTGTCTTTGAGCATGAGGACACGGAGGCGGGTTCTAAATTTCCCTCATAATTTAGTGGCGGCTCCAAAACAGTTTTTAAAGGTTTTTTGTACTTAATCTTTTTAACTTTACGGCCCTAGCAAGACGTCGAGTGGTCCCATGGTCAGATCCCGGTACCTACAGTTGGCGACTCCGCTGGGGATAGGTTTTATTTTTAAAACTAAAACTAGCCTTTTTCTTTTTAAAAATAAAAATGAGACTTGAACGACTTGAGAACAATCAACATACATGAGCTAAGCATATCCGTTTAGAGTCGAATCTAGTCGGATTCACACACAAATACCTTGAGAGGTGGTTCCAAACGCAGGCTTGTCCACTCGATAAAGCACGTTCTGGACTAACCTTCCTCTCACCCCTCCACGGCTTGCCGTAGCAAACTGATTTGACCGCCCCAGGGCTTCCTTTGTATCCTACATGTTATACTATGTAGGCGAAGGGCTGAAAGCACCTGCCAAAGCGTACCCAAATCAGTTGGAGGCGTACGAGACTTGACCAAACGACCAAGAGTCATACGTACAAGTGCGAGGCTATACAATATAGTCCTTTTCAAAATCTGCATATCTTCGAAAACTGACCTAAAATTTTCGAAAATAATCAACCTAACAACTAACATCTAACATTTTACTAACATCTAACATTTTACTAACATCTAACATTTTACTAACATCTAACATTTTACTAACATCTAACTTTTTACAACTAACATCTAACTTTTTACAACTAACATCTAACATTTTACAACTAACAAGCTAACACCTTTTTTTTTACAAACAAAACTCTCGCGAAATTTTTGAAATAAACATTTTCAAATTTCCCTTCTTTACAAAACTAGCAAAACCCGAGTCAAGGTTTTTAACCTAAACTCGTGAATTTCATTCTTTGAGTCTAGTGACACAAATCCTTTTTAACATCCTCGACTGGGCTAAACCCGAGTCGATTCCTTTTTTACGCATCCATCTTTAGCCCATGACAATATCCCGTCATTCGGGCTAAGAGGGTGCAAAACAAAGCCTTTAACATCGAGACAAGCTGTGTGCACGCAGTCTTGTCTCAAAAACACTCCTAGCTTAATTTCGAAAACTTCCTTCTTTTTCAAAGCTTAAAAGAGTCTTTTTCAAACGAAATGAGCTAAAAACAAACGTATAAATGAATGTGTCAAGTTGGGTCTGTCATAGAGCTGATGCACTCCATCCAAATATAGGTTTCAACTGGATACCTGCCACACCAAAAACCGAGTTGTCATACCCCACAAGAAACAAACCTATAACCGAAGAATGGCCGGCAATGATGATGTTAACGCACCCTGTGAACAAGTCACCAAGCTGACCGACGACCTCGAACGCCTGTTGAACCACCACAAGACCGAGATAAAGCGTTTGGAGCAACGTATCAAGGACAAGACCGACGAACATGTCTCGATCCACACTCTCGAGGCCCTTAACCAACAAGACGACGAAGGCTTCATCGAGTATCTCTCTCGATGGAAAAAGCTAAGCGCACAAATTCCAAATCGTCCGCATGAGGACGAACTTGTGCCTAAGTTCATAAATAACCTGCGACCCGTGTATCAGTTATACATGCGGTACAGCAACATCCAAGACTTCAAACAACTCATCAGAGTCGGCACTCAAATCGAGGACGACTTCAGGACTAGTGCCGTGGCCAGATACACCGGCAATACCTACCAAGATAACTCACCAAAATCTCCTCACACGACCAAGAGTAAGGAAAACTGCATTGTGGATAGCTTTGACGCATTTGCTACCAATAGGAGCTTCATGCCTTACACTAGGGCATTCCATAGGTTGGTTGAAAACAACTACCTACAACCAATCGGGCCTACCGACGAGCCACCCGAAGACAAGAAGCCAAAACTTTGGGACCCGAATGCTTACTGTGCATACCACAGAGGCAAAGGCCACGACACAGAAGACTGCTTCAAACTGAAGCACGCCATCCAAGATCTCATCAACCAAGGAAAGCTCGACAGACCGTCTCAACCGTCCAAGCCGCCCAACAACGACAACCCTTTCGCCGACCGCAGAATCTTCGTGGGATCACCTCCCATTATGAACTGCTCCAACAATATCAAACCGAACAATAATCAAATCATTGGCGCTTCGTTCAAAGGGGACGAATGGCCTATGTCTAACCAAGCCACGATCCAAGGCGACGAAAAGATTAACTCTTTTACCATACAACCCAAACCATCCAACAAAGATTACCCTCCATACAACCACACGATCTTCACAGGATCACTTCCTCCCATAGACCACTCAGACTTTGTCATGCCCGAAAACAACCCAACTCCTAATACAGACATTGAGAACAAACTAACAAGCGGAGATGCACCCACAAAACGCAAGCCATCACAACTTAAGAGGAAAATGGCAAGAACGGAGGCGTTGGCGAACGCAAAGAAGAAGAAATCCTCTTAGGAACTAATCCTTTAGGTGTCGGGTCATCTGTTGACCCACCTTCTAGTTTTAGCTTAGACTTTTATTGTCGGAGGCTAGGTCCAGCTTTTCTCCTAATTTGTCAAACATTTCTTCTTCTTTAACGAATAATACAGATAAGTTTGCTTATGTCTCAAGCTAAAAACAAACAAATGAACAATGAACAACAAACAAAATTAAACAAAATTGTTTCAAAGACGAAATCGAATCAAAGTATGCGTTAATCGAGTCTCGACACCAAGGGCATCAACGTGCATCCATGACACGTGCGTCAAGAAGCAACCGACAAGGCGTCCACTCAAGTACCATCGACGATCTGGTGGATCTCCTCAAGCATTTTGAGTCTTTTAAATATGGGTCGAGTTTTTTAAAACATCGAGTCAAACTCCGTCAGTCTAGGATAATCGAGTCTTCGACGTACGACATTTTAACAAATCAATAAGGGAATAAGTTTGCCTATAACCCAGTCTCCTTTTACCCATTTTACTCACATTTCATATACAAAAAAACATTTTGCACCGACATACATTGTATCCTAGGAGTAGCTATCTGAAGGAGGTCTAGGCCGGGTACGAAGGTCCAAGTCAATATCAAGTACAAGACAAAAACAAGAAGGATTTCGACGACTAGACACTTGAAGTTTGGTAGTCTGCTTGTGGTCTACTACTCCGCTACTTTTGGAGGAGGATCCATTGATTTAGGGCTCCACAGTGGTCATGAATTTGATCGCGACCAAAAGCATGAGTACTCCTGGATCGCCCTCTGTGTACTCGATCGCGTGCCTAATAAGCAAACGAACTTGTCATAGGAGTCCGGCGTGATAGACACATGATCACATACAAACCTCCCCACCGTAGGGTCTAGCAAAGTCGAAACTCCAGCCCAAGCCACAAAGGGCCCGACGAATTCTCAAGGGGAATACAATCAAAAGTGAAAACAACGGCAAAAAGAGCGAAGTCAAAAGGAAACAAATCTCAAAGTTTCCAAGAAATCAAGAAGGAAACAAATCTCAAAGTTTCCAAGAAATCAAAAAAGGAAACAAGTCTCAAAGTCTTTAAGAAAGGGACCAAACAACAATCAAAAAGGCCGAAAGTCAAGTGGCTAAGTGAACAAAGGTCTACTCAAAAATGGACCCAGTCTAATACCTCTTCAAGGAACCCGCGCCAAAAGGACGTATGGCACGGTGGACATTGCTCTGAGCCGAATTTGACACCAAAGACGAAATTTACAATATCAATGAAGAAGCAACATACTTCGATGGTTCATCCAATTATCGAGGTTGGGGAATAGAACCCCTCTCCATCAAATTGGACTTTGATGTGACAAACAAGCGGCCAAGATCAACTAAGGAGAACCTACCTTTAAGATGCAATGTATCAAGGTCAACTACATAAACACCCCTTTTGGACCGGCGGGTCCCTAAACACGCCCCTTTCCACATAAACACCTTTTCACATAAACAAACACATTTTACAAAAGTCAACCTTTGGAACTACGCTAGGTTTGATTCCGTACCCACGGATACGTGAAATTTGCTACTTGAGCTCAACCAACCCTTTTACAAATTTATGTCTAAAGCTTCCAAAGTCAAGGACATCCTCACAAAAATCCACAAAAATCCACAAAAAATCATGGGCAAACTGTTTCTTTATCGAGGCGTTAAGACGACTACGTCGAGACAAAGTTGTGCTAGACCTAGGAGTAGTACTCTGCTTTTTCATCTAACCTTGTTCATTTTGCAGGAATAACAACATGTCACTGAAGCAACCATGCGCCACCAAGCCGGGGGCTTTACCGATGCACGTGTCACAGTCACTTACACCCCTATCATTGTCGAGTCTCGAGTCACGCATACGATTCACCTTCGTCTTTGAAACACTTCAAACACTTGTTTCATCGTTGTCTTTGAAACATTTCATAGAGCACCTTTCAAAAATTAAATCAGTACTCAAGTTAACGCACCTTAGCACCCGAGTCAATGCACTTTAGGAAGCACTTCCCGAGTCAGTACACATTAGGAAGCACTCTCTAAAAATTAGCTCAACGCCCGAGTCAATACCTTTCAAACAAAAACACGTCTTTTGAAAAAACAGCATTTTCAAAATCCTATTTCGCAAAAACAACATTTTTCAAAATCCTCTTTTGCAAAAATAGCTTTTTCAAAATCTTCTTTTACGAAAACGACATTTTCGAAATCCTCTTTAGTAAAAAACGATTTTTCCTTCAAACAAAAGGCATTTCCAAAAACGCGAGAGAATTTTCAAAAACTTTCTTTCTTTGAGTACTAACTATGCAAGTACAAGTAAGAGACAAAGAAGAATGCAGTCAAGCCCATGGAGTACGCCCGACGACACTGGATGCACGCTACCCCAAGATGCCCGACCGCACAAGACGCTCTATCCAACGGCATTGGATACAGCCTATCCAACAACATTGGATACACCACGCTCTACGAATTTGGATCCAACCTGAAGACGTTGGTACCCCTCACCTACGGTACAAAGATACATTGTACCCAAGCCAAACGACAAATGAACAACCAACAACAACCATACCTGGTGGACATAACCCATCCCGAAGTACCAAACCTCAAGACTGGGGGCTTACCTACGATATTCCTACGATCTACAGATAATACATTCACCTCCTTAGACTAGGAAACCACAGACTAGGAAGCCATACATTCACCTCCTTCGACTAGGAAGCCACACAAGCGTTATGGTCGACTCATGCACCATGAGTGCGATATACATCTACAGCCAAGACTGGGGGCTGACACTCCATTTTAGGATCATACTCCTATACAAAGTACAACAAAATAGATATCCTTCACGGACGTCCCAAAAACTTACTAAGCCCACGAGCCGAAGTAAAGACCCTACCTTGATAAAAGACACCCTCAAGACAATAACACCCCAGAAGCAAAAGCGAGTCAAATTCACAATTCGGCTTAGCTCACGCATTACCGAACTACGCTGGTCTGATTCCACACACCGTGGATACGTAGGCAGCTTTGCAAAAGGTACGACCAATACCCCACACCAAGACACCATTTCATTCAAAGACGGAAGGAACATTTCAAGTTTGACTTAATTTTTACACCAAAACTTAACCAAACTAAGGGGGCAAAATTAAAAGCATAGTCACAATCCTGACTTTACTTTTACGCCAAAGCATAGTCCTAATTACAAACAAGACTTTGATTTAGCTTTACACTAAAGCTTCGTCAACGAAAGCCAATAGCCAACACCACTTTGCCTTAATACAAACCAAATTAAGACAAACTCGAGGGGGGTAATCCAAAAATACTTTCTCCCAACATAACTAATACCAAGCACATGCTCTTCATTTTGACTCAGTTTTCATATCAAACTCAGTCAAACTCGAGGGGGTAACCCAAAAACACTTTCACCCGAACAACCTTATCACCAAATTTGACCATCGTTATACACTTTAACTTGGTCAAACTGGGGGCTCACACCATACACCCCTCAAGCTTCGTCAACGAAAAATAAGGTAATTTTTCGCGAAATGCCGCCTGAAGAAGAACAAATCACGCTCTCAAGTTTCCGTCAACGAAAAATAAGGTAATTTTTCGCATGACGCCCGAAGAAATCACGGTTGGCGACACCTCCAGAATCGCCTCAAGAACGAATCACGGTTAGCGACACCTCCAGAATCGCCTCAAGACACAAGCATGCGCACTAAAAGCATAATACTTTCACGTGTGCACAAACATTCGCATAACCGAACACGCACTGGACATCCAAGCACCAAACATCCCAAGTCCGAGAGACGAGTATCAAGTGAACCCAAAGGAATCGTAATGATACCACGTTTCATGGCCAAAGCAAGAACATTTACAAGACACAAAGACACAGAAGTACAACAAGAGGCAAGCGAAGTCTGAAGATCTTTAGAAGAGCAAATCGCAGATTCGAATTTTTCCGGATTTGAAACCGCGACATGTGCGAGTGAGTTCAAGCTTGAAGTCGCCAGTTGATAAGAGATTTCCCGGAAGAGTCACTAGTCGACAAGGCAATTTCCAGAGCATGTTTTATTCCACGTTTACTCTCCACCTTGGGCTCGATTAATTTTCAGGCCTAAGTATTTTCTTCGGAATCGCAAGCTTTTCGGTTAAGGCGTCACCTAAAGTCCGCCACACTCTTAGACGAGTTGAAACACTATACACAACCTTTGCGTAAACACTAAACACGAGCATTTTCCTCGGACGATAATTCCCGGCGGACATAAGCACTCTTTGACGAGGTGAGCACAACCACGAGCACTAGCACGAAGCATGAAGCACATACGCTCTTTTACGAGACCAAGCACGCGCGCTCTTTTACGAGACAAGCAACAACAATAACACGCAAAGGTATTTAGCAAGCACAGGAAGGCATTCCCCGTACAGGTATGCAAGGACCGTCATGTCCCTAAACATGTTTGTCCCTCCCCGGATAAGCCCGGTTCGGAGTCCTAGTCTCACCCATGGACACATACTCCGTGCCGCTGACGATATCGAGACTGTAACGGTCCGGATGTTGTCGTGTAGTTTGACTTTCGCTTTAGTCCTAAGCTCAGTCAAACTGGGGGCTCTGTAGATACCCAAATCCGCACCTCCCGCCAAAAACCCAGTGATGTAACAATGGACTTTTATTGCGTGCTTTTACGTTGACTTAAATGGTTCTAACTGTGACGAATTCAAGTTAAATGTTTTTAAATGCAAATGAGGTTTCTTTATGGGTCATCACCTTTAGTGTCTTTAGGTCTAGAGTCTAGCTTGTCTCGAGTTCAGGTCCTAATCGGCATGCGCACACCCTTTTCAAACACATATAACACATCGATACCTAAATTTAGGCCTAGCTGCTAAAACTACCCTTTAGCATTAGCAAATACCCAGGATAGTCTCACGGAATGTCCTGTTTCACAAAATACTACAAAATACACCCTTTTTACATTTTCAGGGCTCGGGCCCAGAACCGAGCCCAAACCCGTTCTTGGCCCGCTTCCCGAGGTCCAGGATGACCAAGTCAAACCCTAGTCAAACCCTAGCATCAGCCAACAATCCGTAACTTAGAGCTCAAGCAAGGATATACCGTATATCTCCTAAAAGATATTTGGAAATATACGAAATCTGGAGGTTTTGCCGTCACAAGCCGCAAGGGGCTCTTATGCTCATTGGGGCAGCCGCAAGAGGCCTTGCGATTTGCCCTGGTGGTCGCATTGGTCCTTGCGGCTCCTACGTCCGGTTTTATCCTCTAGGGTTTCCTAAATCCCCTCGGCTATTCCACTATAAATACCACCCTTCATTCGACGATTCAATATAAGTTTTTCACACATAAAAACACCTCTCCTTTTACCTTCCTTCCTAGGTTTTAGCACAAACACAATTTCACATCAGAAAACACCTTCAATTCACAACTCAAACCTCTCAAAGCCTCACGCATAAACACCTTTGAATTCACCCTTTTCCTAGTGTTGAATTCATCCCTTTGAAGCGAAGCGTTGCCGGTTTCCTAACTTGAGACAGGTAATACTTAATCCTACCATGGATTAAGGTCTTTCTTTACTTCTTAGACTAGCAAGGGCCTACATTAGGCTCACCTCGGCTTTGGTACGCGAGTCTGCTTTTCATAAGGCGGCCATGCACCTCGAATACACACCCTATTCGTAACACCTTTCCAAAGTCGCATAAACAACTGACCTCTCTAAAATAAATCAATGGCTAATTGAACTTTATTTTATTGCATGCATTTTAGCAAATCCTCTTATTGCATCTAAATCACTTAAAATGAATTCGTCATTAAACTGAACTGTTTTCGTTAACAAGTTAAGCATGCTTAACTGAGGGTTTTAAACAATCTTCTTTTGCATTATTTTACATCTTTATCGCACTTGTACGTAGCGTATTACTTAGGCTCGTGTATCATTATTTGCATTGTTCTCAAGTCTAGTAGAGGCTATCTTTTGATAGGCTTTTCCAAAAGATCTTTCATAAAAACATTATTTTGATTTATGCTTTAGAAAAGTACCCTCACCCGAATCCGAATCTGGTTTCACAATAGCCTTAGATGGATGGGTGTCGACGTGCCTTGAACTCTAAGACGTGTCTTTGAGCATGAGGACACGGAGGCGGGTTCTAAATTTCCCTCATAATTTAGTGGCGGCTCCAAAACAGTTTTTAAAGGTTTTTTGTACTTAATCTTTTTAACTTTACGGCCCTAGCAAGACGTCGAGTGGTCCCATGGTCAGATCCCGGTACCTACACTACTTAATAAGGCATAAAAGTGATGCTTTTGAGAAATTTAAAGAATTTCAAAATGAGGTTGAGAACCAATTTGATAAAAAGATATAAGCACTACGATCGGATCGTGGTGGCGAATATCTAAGTAATGAGTTTGATTCACATCTTAAGAATTGTGGTACATTATCACAATGGACTCCTCCGGGCACACCACAGTTGCATAGTGTTGCAGAAAGGAGAAACCGAACTTTATGAGATATAGTTCGGTCTATGATGAGTCAAAGTGAGCTTCCTGGATCGTTTTGGGGCTTTGTGCTATTATCTACTGTTTTCTCACTAAATCGAAGTCCGACTAAAGCGGCTAAGAAGACTCCATATGAGATATGGATGGGAAAGGTTCCCTATTTGTCATTCATGTGAATTTGGGGTTGTGAGGCATTCGTTAAGAATAAATCTGATGATAAGCTCGCACCAAGGTCTGACAAATGTCTTATTGTAGGTTATCCTAAGGAAACTTGTGGCTATTATTTCTACAATCCTCACGAGAACAAAGTGTTTGTGGCTCGTGATGCTGTCTTTCTAGAAAATGAATACATTTCTAATCGACAGAGTGGGAGAAAATTTGAACTTGATGAAGTTCAAGAGCCACAAACCGAAGTGGAAAATGAGGAAACCGTTCCCTCGTCTTCTGACACGGTTGTAATCCCTAGGAGGTCAGGAAGAATTAGTCATCAACCTGACCGCTACCTCGGTAACATCGAGGAGGAGGGTGATTTGTTGTTATTCGAAAACAACGTACCCTCAACCTACAAGGCGGCTATTAGTAGTCCTAACTCCGAACAATGGCTTGAGGCCATGAAATCCGAAATGGATTCTATGTACGAGAACCAAGTTTGGGACTTGGTAGATTTACCTGAAGGAGTGAGACCCCTTCAGTGTAAATGGATATTCAAAATCAAACTCGGCATAGATAAACATATAGATGTTTACAAAGCTAGATTGGTGGCAAAGGACTTTACACAAGTCCAGGGTATTCATAATGATGAAACCTTTGCACCGGTTGCAATGCTTCGATCCATAAGGATAATCTTAGCGGTTGCCGCATTTCATGACTATGAAATATGGCAAATGGATGTAAAAACCGCCTTCTTGAATGAGATTCTAGAAGAGGAAGTGTACATGACACAACCTGAAGGTTTTGTAGATACATCCAACCCTAAGAAAGTATGCAGGTCTTAAGCTTGCATCAAGGAGTTGGATTCATAGATTCGATCATGTTATAAAACAAAAGGGTTTCGCTCGAAGTGCGAGGAACCTTGTTTATACATGAAGTTTAGTGGGAGCAAGGTAACCTTCCTTGTCCTGTATGTGGATGACATACTACTAATTGGAAATGATGTTCCAAGTCTAAATTCGGTAAAGGTGGAATTGGGAAACCATTTCCAAATGAAGGACTTGGGAGAGGTACAACGCATCTTGGGTATCCGGATCTATAGAGATAGATCCAAGAGGATACTAGCATTGAGTCAAGAAGCTTATATCGATAAAGATTCTTGATAGGTTCAATATGAAAGACTCTGAGAGAGACTTTTCTCCAATGAGTGTAGGAATAACGTTGAAGAAATCTCAATGTCCTACGACTCCTGTGGAAATTGAACGCATGAAATTGATCCCTTATGCTTCCGCTGTAGGATCAATCATGTATGCTATGATGTGCACTCGTCCCGATGTCGCTTTCGATTTGAGCATAACGAGTCGGTATCAAGCCAATCTCGGTGAGAGTGACTGTATAGCCGTAAAGAACATCCTTAAGTACTTGAGAAGAACTAAGGATTCGTTTCTGGTGTTTGGAGGAGAACTTGAGCTACGTGTAAAGGGTTACACGGATGCAAGTTTCCAAACCGATAGGGATGATTTGAAATCCCAATCCGGCTATGTCTTTATGTTTAATGGGGGTGCTGTTCACTAAAAAAGTTTCAGACAAAGTGTCACTGCAGGATTCTACAACAAAAGCTAAATATTTGGCAGCTTCGGAAGCTACTAAGGAAGCTGTATGGATTCAGCAGTTCTTGTATGGACTAAGAGTAGTCCCTAGTGCCGCAGATCCAATCACTATTAATTGTGATAATAGTGGGGCTATCTTTCATGCAAAGGAGCCCAAGTCTAGTAATAAGTCTAGACACGTTTTGAGGAAATACCATGTTATAAGAGATAATGTGAAAATGAAGGAAATAGATATTTGTAAGGTTGGGACAGACGATGATATCGCTGATCCTTTAAACCAAGCCTCTTTCGAGGGCTAAGCATGACGCTCACACCGCCTCTATGGGGTTGAGGCGTATGCCTGATTTCCTTTAGTTTCTGAGATATGTAATGGATAACGTATCCTATTACATATATGAAAATGACATTCATTGTTTAGAGTATATTTACTCTTTTAAGTCATTTTGAATGCATACTCTGTTTATCCGAATAGTTGTGCGACAACTTTGAACATATTCAAGTGAACGGCATAAACTTAGTATTTGGTCCCTGGTCTCTCATAAGAGGTGACGTCTCGTAGAGACTGGATTGCAAGTCGTTCGATGGTGGGTTCAATACCATGGGGTCATAGTGATGACTGCTCGTTTGCATAGACAGACTGTGAGACACTCTGTCGGACTGTGACGCTTATAGAATTCCTTTTCAATGAGATTGAAACCTGGTCGTGGAGGGAATTCTATAGTATTCCATTGAGTCGATTCTTTGACTGGAACTGATTGTCGAAGCCTGCGCTCGAGTGACTTTCATTTTTGTCCTAAGCCATGCCGTGAAAGGGGGTTATAAGGGCAACTTTGGGGTCATGGTGATATGCATTATACAGTACAATCGAGTGGAAGGGAAATGTCCACCCTCGTCAGGCTAAAACATCTTTGGGCCACTCGAGGAGTAATCGCTGAAAATGCGTGGCCACGCTCGGTAAGAATCTACGGTAGATTCCCCGGTCAGACAGCTACTCTCCTTATCGAGGAAACCACTCATGATGTATATCTTATGAATGCAAGTACGACCTGTAAGACACCTTGCATTGAGTAGGAGATGTGAAACGGACATGAGAATTAGTAATGCACAACTTGTCTCGGACAAGTGGGAGATTGTTGGAGTAAGTGTCCTCCACAATAGTGCGATTACTTAATAAATCTCAATTAAGGAATACATGGGGATAATCCTGTATTATTGTCAATTGATTAACGTAAATCAATAACTGTTGGCTGACTAGAGTTTGACGTTATTGTCGTGAGAACGGCGGTAATCAATTGAACCCTTTAAGTCACACCTATAGGAACGTACTCCAAATAATAAGCTAATTAATTGTATGAGATACGATTAAATTAGTAACTTGATAAATTGACTAACGGTTAGTCAGTGAATTGATTTAGAAAGAAATCGAGTTATGAACTCGAGTTATTTAATTTTATATCGATAAAATTATTTGAGGAGATGAGAATTAGTGATTAACTGTTAATTCACTAATCATGTATATTTTACTAATGAGATTAGTAAAAGTACAATTCTTAAATATATGTGTAAGTGTACATATATGTTAAAGAAGAGTTGTGAGTTCAATTTGATAATTTGTGTAACAACCTGGTTTTTAGTCGACTTTAATTACTAAGGCGGAAATTAATTAAGTCTTAAACCAGCGTCATTAATTATACAATAAAACCCAAATGTTACAACATCGTCAAGAGTTGAATAAAACAACTCTAAATACGGTAATTTAAAAGAGTAGCGTTGTATTTATTACATCTCTCTCTCGAAAACAAACTAAGGTAAAGCAATAAAATATAAGCTGGTCCCGTCCCAAAATCCAAGCATCCGGTCCATGCTTTTCCTGCACAATAAACTGTTGGGGGGATGCCCGCTGAGCGGACAGTGACTAGCTATGCTCATACTTACCCTCGATTTCAATTACTTTGGTTTATTATTATCGCTTTATAATTATAACATTATGATAAAACGGTAAACATGCTTATTACAAATAGCATATAAAGACATATCAGTCATAATAAGCATGCAGTGTAAAGCGATAAATCATATAAGCATGATATTCAGTTATGGAAGCAAATAACAGATAATATCATAGCAATAGTGTCACAACATAACAACAGGATTACAAAGCGATATCAGATCGCATACAAACATACATATCGTATCATACTCATCATGCAGACTCGATTCACTTCAGAAATTTGTGGTCTTTAGTTTTCGAAGATGGTACACACTCTTTCTCAATTAAACATACAACAGACAACACATACTGCTTACGAGCCTGACCACTGAGTAGGCCCTTGTACTCTGATCGATTGCATCTCACTTCCATAGTGCAGAGGCTTACTCGACTCGTAAACCACGCCGAATACTATAATACTTGCATCTCATCCTCTAGTGTTCGAAATGATTCGAACTTCAGATACAATCTCGTCAAGTAATCTTTACGCAGGGTAAGAACGAATGCTAGTGTCGCGCCCACTAAGAACGAAACACCGCAAGGAGACCACCGCTATAATCGCCCAAATCGGCACGGATGCCCTGTTAACTTTAGCGAAATAGGGGAATAAAACCCTAGTCTAGTACATGTACACTAGTATCCAATTTAAGAATGGACTATGCTAATCATAGAGCATCTTAACTCAGGATAAAACGACTATTTCCTAAAGCCTGAGACAAAAGCCTTGGCATATTCAATTATCTTGTCCGGCAATGGCGACCGCGACAAAACTATCTTAACCCCACTTCACTCACGATTGACGTTCCTTTATCTGAGGCCCAAGCTTGACCTTTTATTTAAACATACTCATGATTTATTATTTATTTGATATTACATATCACATGTTTCTAGACTCTCCTAGTATCGGGCCACAAACGTTTTATTTGAAGTGTAGGTTTCATATGATCACATAACACATTCGTTCATTATTTGAAGTGTGGTTAGTTATTAACGTTTTCAAGTTTTCTAAAATGTTACTTTTATTAGTATGTTCAATCTTATTTAAGTGTTTTCATACACCTTAAGTTATTTATTTATTCATTTTCAATTTTCTATACTTAGTAAAATTTTCAATTATTTTCAATATTTTACTATTCACTTTTCACTATTCACCGTATTTACTATTCATCGTATTTTACTATTCATCGTATTTTACTATTCATCGTATTTAACTATTCATCGTATTTATACGCATCTTTATACTTAGATATTTTAGTATAATACTAAACTTGTTTTTATTTCCTAAGTATAAATTTCTAGTTTTAAAGTCGTTAGGTTCGTTTTGTACTTAGGCGTTTTTTGAAAATATTTTAAAGTCTAGTTTTAAAAATGTTAAGTTCATTTTGTATAAAGTGATAATGATTTTCATTTTAAAATATTAGTTTTAAAAATGTTAAGTTCAATTTGTAAAAAGTGATAATGGTATTCATTTTAAATTGAGACTTAGTTAAATTTAGTCGTCTATTAACTAAATTTAGCGATTTTCATTTTAAAAGATAATAGTATCGTGGATGATTCATTTATAGTCCGTAAGTCCAAGATCAACAGTCCAAATAGCAAAGGCAGTATCACACGATTTAGTTCATTTTTATAATGGTTACATATTTTTATCGGTTTATCGTATTTCATTTATAACTAAAACAATTTATACAAAAATTCAATTCTAATTACTATTTAACTTTAGTGACTTAATGATAATTTCATTTTGGTCAAATTTAGTCAAATTTAAAGGCTAATGTCGTGTGACTTATTATACATGCCAAAATTGATTTATTTCTTTTAATTTCTTAAATCTAATTTATTAACTAATAGTTAAATTATATTAACAATAAACTAAAAAGTGATAAAAACAAATTTTAACCAAAAATTTGGCCTAATGCCGTGAGCAAGGTAGTAGTGTTCTAAAATTTCATTTTTCGATTTTATCGGTTTTTAGCTTAAAGTCTTTATATTTTAATTATTCTAATTATACTAAATCGGTTTAAACTAAAATGAAACTTACTAAAAATTTCATTTATATTTATGAATAGTGTTTTTCAACACTTTAAATTTCTAACTTTTTAATCTAAATGATTTATAATGTTTAAGTTGATTTATAGTATAATACTAATAATATATAAAAACAATAACTAAACATAAACACAAAATAATAACAAACATAAACTAAATCAAAATCAAAATGAGTAAAATGAAGAACACACATGAACACCAACTTGAAGATTTCAAGAACACCAAAAATAGCTCAAGAACACATATGTGCATAATTTTCATTTGATAATTTATTTTTCTAATTTAATTTTTTTACATGAATACTTCCATTTTTTACTAACTTAACACTACACATAATTTACAAAAATTAAAAGTGAAAATTTAATGAAAAAATTAGGGAAAAACCGTGAGTTAGCCTAATACACTCAAATATTTCATTTTTGATTTTTATTCACTTAAACTCATTTTTAATATTTCACATAATTTTTATATGATAATACTACTATACTAAAACATAACTAAACATAAAAATCATATGAACATAAATTAAAAATGCTCAAAAATGAATTAAACTAAACATGGTATTATTTTACTACAACTAATCTATTATCAACATATCTTATTTATTATCATTTTATTATACATCACATAACATATAAACACACACAAATCATGTTTAACATATTTTAGCACAAAAATCATACTCATAAAATTATAATAACAAAACAAATTAATTTACTAAAAAGATAATACAAGACATAGTTAGTCACCTCGGTTTAGGATGTTAATCGTCGGGGATCTAAAATAAATTTTAGATCGGATTTTTCTTCACCCATAACCCAAGTTATTCACCCAAAAATAATCCATAAGTTAGCTCCTAAAACCCACTAATTAGTTAAGTAATACTAGAGATTTATTATAGAAATATTAAGCTTTTAATTAAAGAGTTTTAGGAAAGAAAATGGAAGAAATCAAAGAGAGGAAATGGAGAGCAAGGCTACGGTCCATATGGAGTATGTAGTGTTGATTTTGTACTTGTGAAATTGTAAGGATATGTTAGAAAATAATGTAGGTTAAGTAATGTTTTAATTTAATTTAATGTTTAATTAAAATAAAAGTAAACATCATCATCACCTTTAACCAAAATAAGTCCACATTACTATTTGGTAAGAAAATGTCCCCTTGATATTTTAAAAAGTTTTTACGAAATAAATCGGGTTTAAAAAGTCGGGCGTTAAAAGCGATAAAAGTTAAAGGTTGCGCGTTTGACAATTTTTCGAAATATTTCTACTTTTGAATTCTAAGACTAAAATATTTTATTTATTACTTTAGAAAAATTTTAAAAGTGACGGAAATGAAAATGGTAGTATTAAAGTAGTAGTATTGAATTTGTATTTATTTATTTTTTAAAAGGTATAATCTTTTAAATTTTAATATAAAGAAAATAAAAGTGATGATGAAAAATATAATGGTGTAAGTAATTGTGTAAGAAAATATGGAAGAGGATATACTTGGACCTTTGGTCCAAAAGTCAAAAGTCAAATTTTCGGGCTCGATTTTCATTTCTCGAAATTTTCGATTTGCGCGATCGCGAAAGGTCTCGAAATAAAAGATATGATCTTAAAATAGTGTTTTAAAATAAAATTGGAATTAAAAATAAAACAAATTTTTAAAAGGTATTAAAAATAAAATCGAGTTTTAATCCTTGAAATTTTGAATAAAAAGTCCTAGGTCAAAATATTTATTTTTTTGGTTGAATGTTAGAGATTTAAAGATTCATATTTGGACGTCAAAAAGTTAATCAATTTAAAGTAAGTGTGACTTCAAATTTCGACAATTTAGGAAAAAGCTAGTTTAATAGAAAAGGAATAGTAATTACTTATTATATAATATGATTTATAAAAGAAATAAAAATAAAAAGATCAAAATGATTAATAATTTTGATGTTAAGTTTACTTTACAAAATAAGAAGAAAAAGTGGAAGATGATAAGATTGTTTGATTTTTGATTTGCGTGTTTGAAATTGTTGACCCGAATTTCAAAGGCGGAAAAGTATAAAGGTTCATTTTTATTTAAAAATGAAAAGTGTTTGAAATTGAATTTTATAAATAAAAGGTTTTACATATATTTTTATGAATAGTAAACATAACTTAACCTTTTTGAAATTTGAAAGGCGATATAAATTTTGTGTTGATTTTTATAAAATTTTTTGAAAGGTGTTTCTTTTTCAATTCTAAAGATAATAGGACAAACTTTATTTTTCAAAATTTTTAATTTGGACTTAGGAAATTTTAATATTATTTGGCGTAAAAATTTCAGTCGCATTTTTATTATATGGAAAAAGGATGAATTTAATTTAAGGAATTAAATTCTTTTATCAAATTGTGTTAAAATAACACGGGGTGTTACAATTTGTACTTTATCATATTAGATGATTAAGTGATAAATTATAAGTATTTGTGGGACAAATATTGAAAACAAATTGGACCCATAATAGAGGCCCTAAAACCGTCCAAAGCAAGGGAAGAGGGAGAATAAGATTCTCTTTTGTCTTTTAGCCTTTGTTCTTCACATGCATGCTTGGACATCATGAGTACAAAGCTAGCTATTGTTCTTTACAATGTAATAGACTTTCCCCCCTTTCCATGCATGTGTAGGCCGGCCCCCATGAGTATCCCGCACACTTTGTTTGCTTTATCTTTTGCTCATAAAAGGCTAAGGAGAGTGCTCATTGTGTGTGTGTCTTCTCTACTCTCTAACTCCTCCAACTTCTCTCTAAATACATTAGAAACTAGTTCTATTAAATAATTTCTATATACTACTAAGAGTTAGTAGTAATAATAATATTTTCACATATTATCAAGTCTATACTAAGTGATTTCTAGATCAAAATCCTTAGTATATTTGGAGTTGTTCTTGGGTGCAACTAAGAGGAGGTTTCCTATTTTGGAAACTCGGGTTTTGGAGATCATCCTAAACTTTAGCTCAAGAAACAAAACTAGAAGGAGTTCTAGTTTTGTGCCCATATTTCCCTTTGAGAAAGGTATAAATTTCTATAAACTTATAACAAAATATCTTTGTAATCACATAGATCTTGCTAAATCAAATTAGAGTAATTTGATTCACACTAATATTTGATTAGTGAATGGGATGAGATCTCTACAGATTAGCCACCCATATTTGGCTTAATTTCCACAAATTCTTGAAGAGAAAAGTTAATTACCCACTAATTACTTGCTAATTAAAGCTAATGATAACCTAATGACAACTAAAAATGAGAGAGTTCTCAAATAAAGATGATGTCTTGTCAAATAAGATAAGAGCTAATGAGAATATTCCCCCCAAAACAACTTGAATACTCGTCAAAAAAGAAAAGAAACGCTGCAGTTTTGAGTTATGCGCCTAGGGCGCATGCCTGCTGAAGCCGATTTTGTAAAGGCCATATCTCACTCGTTTCTTGGCGGAATTAAGCGTGTGACCTGCCGTTGGAAAGCTATCGAGACGAACTATCATCTCCACTTGGTTTTGCATCCATTGGTGGTCTATAACTTGAGATATAACCATTTGAAGTTGACCTTGCGTCGGCTTTAGTTCACCTTGACTTGACTTCGACCTTGACTTCTCTTGTAACCGTAATTTAGCCTTGGTTTCCCATTTACGTCAAAAGCACCATAATCCATCTAAAAAGTGGGAATTATAAGATTCTCGAGGGCTAAATTCTCGGTCTTAACATCGTATAAACGTGTCTTATCAACTTCCCCACGCTTAGATCTTTGCTCGTCCCGAGTAAAGTAAACCGAAAGATAGTACTCTTCCCTCACACATCTTCCTCCTTATGACTCCCTTGTCTATATCGTTCCTAATCTCACTTCAGCCTTCTTATAACTCCCTCGTTTCCTCACATTTGATGCCACCAACTCCTATCCCCTCACTTCATAAACTCCCTCGACAAACCAACTCCAGATTCACTTCAACCATGTTGTAGAGGAGGTGTGCCTCACCGTCATCCAAAGCACACCTCTAATCCTGCTCCTTATATCTCCTCCACTTGATAAGCGCCATAAACAACGTGATCATGCCCTTCTTACTCCACAGGCCTTATCAAGTGGCTTCTATCCCTTCCTTCCTTCACACTTCTCACCTTATATCTCCGTACAAAATGCAAAGCAAGCCAAATAATATTCGATAGACACCCATAGTACGGGATATTAGTACTAGCCCCATACTTAGGGGGTAATTATGGCCCTTTTTTTAGGCTCTTTTGACCTCAATTTTATTGCTAATGGTTGCATACTAAGGCTTCCAAAAGCGAGGCCCCCAAGTTTTGCATAGGCCGCCCTTTTGGGTTTTCAACCTACCGGGGAATTTTTTTTATTTTTTTTCTTTTTCATTTTCTATTTTTTTTTTCTTTCTTTTTTTTTTCATTTTTTTTTTAATATGCATGAAATGCGACATACAACTAGATAAAAGACATCTAAAATCAAGAGGTAGGTGTAACCTAGCTCCTCCCCCACGCTTAAATCGAGCATTGTCCTCAATGCGACTAGGACAAGTAAAAATCGGGGAGAAAGCTAACTATTACATGGAAAAGTCCTCACAATGCAAATGTCACTCAAAATTACACACACCATGACAATGAAGATCATCACCACCAAAAAGAGATAATCTCTCCCACATGCTTAAATTGAGCATTAAAACGACACAACCACCACTAGATCTCAAATATATGAGAGAAATATATAAGTATAACAATGTAAATCGGGTGAGTGGGTGAGAGAGAAAAAAGTTTAACGAATTGAAGTGTGTACTTGTGAAAGACTTATTAAAATAATGTTTAATAGTAGGAGTATGGAGTTTTTGTGAATGATGAAAAACCAAACGAAAGTGAGTATCAATATCTAAGAGAATGTGGATGAAAAGATGTAGATGAAGATTATGAGATTAGAAGAAATGAAATGGAGTGTATGAAGGGGTAAGAAATGCAATGATGGGTGAAAATATACGAGGAGAAATTGGCTCTTTGATACTTACAACGTGGACGATTTTCCATTTTTTTTTTTCGGTCCTTGTCCAAGATATAGCCTCCCTAGGCCATCAAGGACAACACTTCCATGTCCCATGGATCACCATCTTTTTTTTTTTTTTTTTTTTTTCACCTAATACCTCCTTATTACGCCATTTCTTGATCTTTATTTATTACCTACACACTCAAAGAAACATTAAAAGCAAAAGAAAATACGAGTTGCCTCTCGTAAGCGCACTTGTTTATTGTCGTTGGCTCGACTTAATTCATCAAAGCTCAAAAGAATTCACAACTTATAAAACAATTTAAAGCTCTAAGTAATTTGTCATGCTCACTTGAAAAGAAAGATGAGAAATGAACATAGCAAAATGAGAATATAGATCAAGTAGAACCCAACATTGCTAACGTGAGAACAAGCATACAACAATTGATAATCAAACTCATCATTCTCAAACATATAGCTAATGTCGATGTATGTTTCTTTGTCATGCTCACTTGAAAAGAAAGATGAAAAATGAACATAGCAAATGAGAATATAGATCAAGTAGAACCAAACATTGATAATTGTGACAACAAGCATACAACAATTGATAATCAAACTCATCATTCTCAAACATATAGCTAATGTCGATGTATGTTTCTTTGTGAGACGATTTTGTTCTAGAAGTGACCGGAAAAATAGAAATCAAAGTTATCCATCAATATGGTCAAGTCTCTCAATTTTCTCAACCGACCCTTCTAGTACTATCTCTCCTAGCTTTTCCTCATCAATGACATCTAATGTATCTCCAAGGGTAGGTGCATCACTCATGACATTGTTCTCATATAAATCATCACCACAATGTGGGGTTTCAACACTAGTCAAGGGAGGGGTGTCATCAAACACACAAATGCATTGCAAGGGAGATGTATGACACTCATGTTCACCATCCTCATCATCAAATAGGTCAACAAGATCATTCAAGAGAAAAGTCGAGGGATGGGGGTCATCATAAACATTCAAATCATCAAGAGACTCTTGCACATTAGGCCCACACTCTTCTCGACTCACTAACTCACCGACTATCCTAGACAAAGTACTCACTTGATCTTCCAAATCTTGAATGTTAGACTTTGTCTCAAGTTGGGTTTCATTCACTATGTCATACAAGTTAGACATGTTAGTAGCAAGACCCTTAATCATATCCTCCGTCGACATGTATGAGTCATCGTGAAAAGTGGAGGTCTCAAAGTGTTGGGATTGGCTCGAGAGTTAGTTGTGCATCTCCCACTCCTTAGTTTCATGTGCCAAGTACTCAAACAACTCTCAATTATAACCATAGTTCGTCTCACAAAATTGACCCTCACTCAAAGAGTGGACGTGTCCCCAAGTCTCATAGTTCATACCATCATAAATCACATGACAAATCTCCCAAAGATCATAAGCATTATAAGAATGAGTCACATATGGATAAAGTCGATCAAAATAGCGGTAAAACAACTCATTCTCATATTGGGGAAAATGAAATGGAGCCATCAAGCAAGAAATATTTCAACGAAAACTAACGGTAAACAAAAAAACAAAGGATAGTGTAGGAATGCTAAGTACTAGTTGGCTTAATTATTAAGAGTTCATGTTATATGTGAGCTATAGCCCTCGAGATTGAAAGCTAAGTATGCATCATTTGAATTTTGACTATGTTGGTTTAGTATGGGTTGAGAGGTGATAGTGAGGTAAGTGATAATTGGTTTGGAGTAAGGCTAAAAAGTTATTGTGAGTGCGATGGAACCTTGGGATTATACTTTAAAGGATAGTGTAGGAATGCTAAGTACGCATCTTGTGGTTTTGCGTATCTGTTGAGTGTAGGGAAATTCATTAGTGGAAGGAAAGAATTCGTGGTCAGTAAGGTAGTGACGTTCGAGGAAGGTGTGGATAGACTTGTGTAAGGTAATAATGGGTTGAGAGAGTAGTAAGCTTTTAACGATACATTTTGATAGCTACGTGATAGTATACGTGGGACTTGAGAATAAGATGGTGTGATATGACATATTTATGGTTATTTCGTTGTGAAAAATGTGGAACTATATGGGAAGTAATATGGACTTGGGTTTAGATCACGTTACGATTAAGGATATGAGGTTGGTCATTAGCATTGATTTGGGGATTATCTTACGCGTTAGTTGTCTTGGTAACATAGGTAATGGTGCCTTTTGGGTTAAAACCCATCCGAGGTTTGGGTAGGCTTGGTGAGTAAAATGCTTGGTTGAGTGATATGGTCTTGTGAGGCTAGTATGCCTAATTTGGGAATTGTCGGGCATAAGATGCATCAATAGTATCAAAAGGTTATATGAATGGGTTGAGCATCATTCGAGTGTTATGTGATGTCGGGTTGTCTTAAGTGTCGTTAAGCGTGTCTATGCCCTTGTTATGGAGGTGAGTAGAGTTTGCGATTCTTATCTTGAGGACCATAGGAGTAGGTAGTTTTCTTAATCTTGTGAGGGTATTCTTTCGTTCTCAAGTTTCGAGGACGAAACTTCTTTTTAGGTGTTGAGATTGTAACACTCCGACTTTTCCTAATATTAATTATTCGTCTCAATAATATTCGTATTTCATTTCTCTTGCCTTTCTCATTTTTGGATCGAGAAAGTCGGTTCACTTGTCACGTGGAATAAGCGAGACCGTAGTCAGAACTTTAAAACGATGTCATTTCCTCATACGGACTCCGATTCAGGCGATTCAAAAGGCTAAACTGCGTATTTTTTCGACGCTGTCGCAACTGCCAAAATTTCAAGTTGAACCGATCGGTTCAGGTCCGAACCGACCGGTTCTGGTGTGTTTTCTGGATCAGTAATTTTCGTGTTGTTTTAAATTGTTAAGCACGAAATCCTTATATACCTATGACCCTCTAAACCCTAGAATCATTCTAAACAATCTGATAAACTAATCCCTCATAATCCTCTCTTCTCTCTCTTAATTTCCTCATCAATCATCTTCTAAATCATCACCAAAAAACTCACCCAATCAAACCCTAATCATCTTCTCATCTTTTTTCTTCAATTCTCTTTGGTAAATTCTTCATCTTTAAGTTTATTTTTGTAGGTTTTATTATTATATGTGTTTATTGTGTTGTTCTTTATGTATTGTACGATTTATGTGTGCCCTAATCAATAGGAGAGAATTGGAGAGAAAACCGCAAGTTCAGATTTCTCTGACCCAGGTTCACTAAACAGAAGATCGCCAGAGATCCGACCGTTCGATTTAGCTTAAATTTTGACAAAGATGTTCCTGACCTTGGGGCTACCTTTTCACCGCTATGCGTTTTCATTTGGAACTCGATCGCTTTTATCGCGCCTGGACGTAAGGGTGAAAACTGTGCTTTTCTTTGGCTTGTTTGGAAAAAGGTAACTAGGTGTAGCCCTAGACATATTTTAACTTGTGTGAGACCATATGATTGATTGAGGATGATTTGATTGTGTTGTGAATGTAAAGCTATGATCTCTGGGTTGGTTGTGTTGTGAAGTTATGATCTTTGGTCTAAATTGAATTGATCTCACACTATTGTGTCTAATAACTTGAATTTGGATGTTTGATATATTGAATTTGGGTTACATGGTTGTTATGTTGATTAAAGATGGAAATTTTGGGATAGTTGGAGATTGTTATTATGATTAGTTATGAGTTCTTAAGGTAATTACTCCGTATTAAGCTTGTTAGTATACTATTGACTATAGTTAATGTTGAGAATGGTTATATTAGAGATAATTATGTTGCTAGTGAGTTTAAGATGGATGTTGAGATGAGTTTGGGTTAAGGATGGATTAAATTGATATTGATTACGAATTGGCTCGATGATGACTGATTTGATATGGATTATGAGTTGGTATATTGTTAAGCAGGTTTACCTTTGTCATAATTATGTTTTGTTGAGATATGATATTAATTGGGGTTACTTGGTTTTCTTTAATGATTGTAATTGTTGTATTGTTGGTATTGGAGGTGGGGTTATGATGAATTGTTGGAGATTGTGCTAATGCTTGAGTTAAGTTTGCATCGTGTCATCGCTTAGCGCATGTGAGGAGCTACGACGTCTAGTTTGGGACTGGATCACGCCCATAGTCCCTTCGACTATTCTTGTTGTTTAGTTAGAGCTATTATGGGTTCTCAACCTGTTATGGTTAGAGACTATGGTTAGATATATGTCGTCACCGTTCTTGTTGCTCGGTGGGATTTGGCCAAATTTAGACTAATGAGTTTGAGGAACTTCTTGTTGCTGTTCCGCCATAGAGTTGAGTGATTCTTGTTGCTTCACTCGAGGTGATTCGAGGTGATTCTTGTTGCTTCACCTAGTGCTCTGCGCTTACTCTTGCGCTTGTGTTGATTGGTTACGAGATGGGTTAAGTAGGGAAGGTTGGTGGTGACGCGTGGTGAGTGTGTTGGATGTGCCGTGTGGTTGTGGTGGCTGTGCCGTGTTGTTTGTTGTTGTTGTTCTTTTTAATGTCGGTAGTTTAGTACTTTGATTATAGGCCATAGGCCAGTTGAGTTGATTAACTAATGAGTTAGCCTAATGTTGTTTTATGTTGATTATGCACTTGGGTTGGATTGTTGTTTATTTCGATTATGTTGAAATATGACTGGGGAGCACCTAGTTACTCCCCACTGATTGTGGCTGTTACATTCTTTGTGGCAGGTTAGCGCGGGATCGGGTTTGTCAAGTGAAGATGTCGTGAGGATGACCTATAGTTAGCCTTGAAGTGAATTTGGACTAGACTTGTTAGGTTGTTTAGTTTTCTTATTGTTATTTTACTTTTATTTTGGAGCTGGATTTGTAAGGGGTATTTACTCCTCACTTCTAGGCCTCAAGGCCTACCTTGTTATCGTTGTTAGTTGGTTTAGTGAGTGATGACTCGGATTACACGGTGTTTCCGCCACCGTGGTCTTCATTTTATTTTCATTTTTCTCTTTAAAATCCTTTTATTTCTTTATTTTAATTTATCGGAAAATCCGGGTTGTTACACCGGAGCCATTTAAGTTCACATGTAAGAGCGGCCATTGAACGATATTCTGCTTCAGCAGAGGAACGAGAGACGGTAGGCTGTTTCTTAGTTTTCCAGGAGGTAAGAGACGAGCCAAGAAACACGAGCCAACCGGTAAGAGAGCGACGGGTGGTAGGGCATGTAACACCCCAAACCAATCAAGGTCAAATGTCGCCACTGGTAGCTCGCCAGCCGCGACATCGCCCATGCACCAACACGGCCCTTTCTAGCGCACTTTGTCCTCACTGCGTCGCATCCCGAGAACTTCCCAGAGGTCACCCATCCTAAGACTACTCTCCAAAGAAGCACGCTAATCAAGAGTTCTTAAGATGAGCCACCAGAAAAGAAGATGCATCTTGTTGATATGAGTAGTACTTACAATCCTTTTAAGCACTATGTCACTTGAGCCAACACATGAACCTCTTCAACGGGTACCCGGCCAATAACCTCGGACAACACCGGTGTTACACACCCCCACTTGAAGAACGCAACGCCCTCGCGGCGCTGGTCGCGACTTACAATATAGCATTCCGCATCCTCCCCACTAGGTGCGCACTCGCCAACAAGACACAGGATTCGACCACACGGTCGCCGGGTTGCTCGATACCATTTGTAACACCCCGCCCCAACCGGCGTCGAAATGTCGCCACGGTAGCTCGCCAGTCACAGACATCGCCAATGCACTAACACGGGCCTTTTCTAGCGCACTTTGTCCTCACTCGTGCGCATCCTGAGAACTTCCCAGGAGGTCACCCATCCTAAGACTACTCTCCAGCAAGCACGCTTAACTGAAGAGTTCTTAAGATGAGCCACCAGAAAAGAAGATGCATCTTGTTGATATGAGTAGTACTTACAATCCTTTTAAGCACTATGTCACTTGAGCCAACACATGAACCTCTTCAACGGGGTACCCGGCCCGAATAACCTCGGACAACACCGGGTGTTACAGGGCACGCCGCCCAGTCCGAGTCACACCACCCAGAAAGAAGCAGAGAAGCATCAGAGCGAAATAGGAGGCCCTGACCCGGGGCGCCTTTTAAGTAACGAACAACACGCAGAGCGGCGACCCAATGACAATCCCGCGGGGCGTGCATGTATTGAGAGAAAATGTAGGCATAGTACGCAAGATCTGGCCGAGTCACAACAAGGTATACAAGCTGGCCAACCAACCTACGATAGCATTCAGGGTCAGCAAAGAGAGGGCTATCGGGTGAGCCCAACCCATGGTGCTGCTCCATAGGCGTGGGAGAAGGTTTACAACCTAAGTAGCCGATCTCTGAAATGATATCGAGAGTATATTTCCGCTGAGATACAAAAATGCCGGTGTCGCTGCGCGCAACCTCTAAACCCAAGAAGTATTTTAACAGGCCGAGGTCTTTCATGTGAAAGCATGAGTGCAGGTATTGTTTAAAAATGGAAATGGCTATTTCATCATTCCCGGAAATAATCAAATCATCAACATAAATAAGCACATGCAGGCGGACAATGCCTTTCGTGTAGGAGAACAATGAGTAGTCAGAGACACTCTGAGTGAAACCATATTTTGTCAGAGCAACACCGAGTTTAGCAAACCAGCACCGAGGGGCCTGTTTCAGGCCATACAACGATTTGTGCAATCGACAAACAAGGCCTAGAGTGGGAGACTCGAATCCTGGAGGTAAGCGCATGTAGACTTTTTGCTCCAAATCGCCGTGCAGGAAAGCATTGTGAACATCCATTAGGTGGGGATGCCATTTTTGAGTAGCAGCAACTGTAACAACCCGGATTTTCCAATAAAATAAAATAAAGAAGTAAAAGGTTCATAAAAGAAAATGAATAAAAATGAAGGCCACGGTGGCGGAAATACCGTGTAATCTGATTCGTCACTCACTAAACAACTAAACAACGATAAAGAGGTAGGCCTTGAAGCCTAATAGTGGGGAGTAAATACCCCTTACAATCCTTAACCAAAATGAGATAGAAATAAAATAATAACAAGTCTAAACCAACAAGTCTAATCCAAGTTCCTCAACATAAGCTAGCTACGGGGTCAATCCTCACGGCTTCTCACACTTCAAAACCCGAACCCGCGCTAACCTGCCACAAAAGAAAAAGTAAGCCACACAATCAGTGGGGAGTAACTAGGTGCTCCCCAGTCATATTTCAACATAATCAACACAAACAACAATACAACCCAAATGCACAACCAACATAGGTCATCCTCAAGCTAACCCAATAATCAACTAACTCAACTTGCGACCTATAATCAAAGTATAAACAAATCAACCATCGTACAAACCATACAACCCCAAATACAATTAGTTCAATATAGTTAATCAAGCTCAACTTAAGTAATCCAAGTTCAACCTGTCATCAACAAAGTGACAGTCAATAGTCAACAACCTGAATGTCATCAACAAAGTGACAAACAATAACAACAATCAACAATTAATCGCAAGAGTAAGCACGGAGTACTGGGCGCTACAAAACACCCCGGAACGACAAAAGTCCCAACCCTATGGCGGAACGACAAAAGTTCCTCAACTGTCTAAATTTGGCCAAACCCACCGCGACAAAAACGGTGTCACCGCGACAAAAACGGTGTCGACATTCAAATAACCACCCCTACAAAAGAGTGGCGCCCCCTACAAAAGAGCTTTCAATAACCATAGTCTCAGAGCCGCGACAAAAACGGTTGAGAACCCACGACAGGCGGCACCGTCCTACAAAAGTCGTCGTAACTCCTCACGTACGTGCCAGAACGTACCCGTACGCACACTCAACTCAAGCATACAAACAATTTAATTCAACCCCGAGCCAACTCAAAATCAATATCAATTCAATAAACTTTAAACTCAAATCATCACAACATCCATCTTAACTCAATAGCAACATAGTTAACCATTTACAAACCTTCCATAACCATCCTGAACATTACAATGACCAAACAATATGGTAAACAACTTAATACGGAGTAATAATCGTAAGAACCCAATAATAATCCAAAATAAACCATCATAATACCCAAAGTTATCATCTTTAATCGATTCGATGACAATACAATCAATCTCAAGTCATTCAAACATCCCAAATCATAAGATTAGACTCAATAGTGTGAGACCGACTCCAAAACATCCCAAGTTCATAGCTTTACATCACATACAACCCAAAGAATATATTTTTGCAACCATACAAACAATCAAAGCATCCATAATTAATACCATGGTCTCACACATGTCAAAATATTGCTAGGGCTACACCCAGTTACCTTATTGAAGCACAAAAAATCAAGCATAGCCTTCCTCCTCGATGTGGATGGTGGCTTCCTCCATGAATTCACCTCCTCCTTTGACCACACACATAATTCATACACAAAATATAAGAAATTAAACCCTAACAATAAGAAATGATCACTAAACTATCAAAATTATACTAAGAACAAAGAAAGAACGAAAGATTACCGAAGGAAGAATGATAGGAATTGAATTAGGGTTGAAAAGGATGAATCTTGATGAGTTTAAGTTGTGTGTGAGAATTGATGAGGAACAAGGAGAGAGAAGAGAGGGCTTTGATGTTTAGAATGTTGAATGATGAAAATAATGAGGTAATTAGGGCTTAGGAGAAGTTATAATACGTATAATAGGTTAGGACAAGTTACGGATCGAAAACTAAACAGCCCGCATAAAGTAGTGTTGCTCGCGGGACGCTCGCGGGTCGCTCGCGGGTCGTCCGCGGTTTTTGTCTGTTGAAAGTTTGGCAGTTGCGACGGCGTCGAAAAAATACGCAGTTTAGCCTTTTGAATCGCCTGAATCGGAGTCCGTATGAGGAAATTACACCGTTTTTAAGCTAATTACTCCGTTTTTAAGTTCTGACTATAGTCTCGCTTATTCCACGAGCCAAAAATAACAAAATTAAGAGGAATGAAATACGAATTTAACGAAATGAATTATTTAAATAAAAGGGGAAAAGTCGGGGTGTTACAATCTCATCACCTAAAAAGAAGTTTCGTCCTCGAAACTTGAGAACAAAACGACACCCAAAACAAATGAGGAAAAGACTACTCCTAACGATTCCTATTCTAAGGACGACTAACTCTACTCACCCCAACAACGAAAGGATAGCTCTCCTAGCCTAGGTCGACTCCACCAAACCACACGCACCTCCAAGACAAGCACACATGGACAACTACTACGCACAAGGTAAGCAACTAGGACGGATTTCCCCAAAAGAAGTAGGGACATCCAAGAATAGGAATGAACAAGGAACAATTTCTCTCGTGGAAGAGTAATAAGAGTATCCACGAAATTAGAGGAAGTGAGTTATGCTTTCTCGATCAATGATGGGGAAATGAATGACAAAGAGGCACCAGTATCACTATAGCATCCTTGAGTCGGCGGATGCATTGCAAGTTGTTGTTAGCTCCTCTTCCGTTTCTGGCCATCTGCAATACAAAAGCATAGGTGATAGCGTCATTTTCTAAACATGCCACTTCAAGAAACTACTCAAACACATACAAAGTTACTCAACTCTCTATAGTTTCTACCCCAACGCTCTCACTCGGTGTTCTAAGTCAAACCTACTCACTCGACTAAGAGAGTTGGGAGCGTATTCGCTCTGATACCAACTGTAACAACCCGGATTTTCCAATAAAATAAAATAAAGAAGTAAAAGGTTCATAAAAGAAAATGAATAAAAATGAAGGCCACGGTGGCGGAAACACCGTGTAATCTGAGTCGTCACTCACTAAACAACTAAACAACGATAAAGAGGTAGGCCTTGAAGCCTAATAGTGGGGAGTAAATACCCCTTACAATCCTTAACCAAAATGAGATAGAAATAAATAATAACAAGTCTAAACCAACAAGTCTAATCCAAGTTCCTCAACATAAGCTAGCTACGGGGTCAATCCTCACGGCTTCTCACACTTCAAAACCCGAACCCGCGCTAACCTGCCACAAAAGAAAGTAATAAATGACAATCAAAGGGAGTAACTAGGTGCTGCCCAGCCTTATTTCAACATAATCAACACAAACAACAATACAACCCAAATGCACAACCAACATAGGTCATCCTCAAGCTAACCCAATAATCAACTAACTCAACTTGCGACCTATAATCAAAGTATAAACAAATCAACCATCGTACAAACCATACAACCCCAAATACAATTAGTTCAATATAGTTAATCAAGCTCAACTTAAGTAATCCAAGTTCAACCTGTCATCAACAAAGTGACAGTCAATAATCAACAACCTGAATGTCATCAACAAAGTGACAAACAATAACAACAATCAACAATTAATCGCAAGAGTAAGCACGGAGTACTGGGCGCTACAAAACACCCCGGAACGATAAAAGTCCCAACCCTATGGCGGAACGACAAAAGTTCCTCAACTGTCTAAATTTGGCCAAACACACCGCGACAAAAACGGTGTCACCGCGACAAAAACGGTGTCGACATTCAAATAACCACCCCTACAAAAGAGTGGCGCCCCTACAAAAGAGTGGCGCCCCTACAAAAGAGCTTTCAATAACCATAGTCTCAGAGCCGCGACAAAAACGGTTGAGAACCCACGACAGGCGGCACCGTCCTACAAAAGTCGTCGTAACTCCTCACGTCACGCGAGCGATCAGCATCGTGACGCACACTCAACTCAAGCATACAAACAATTCAATTCAACCCCGAGCCAACTCAAAATCAATATCAATTCAATAAACTTTAAACTCAAATCATCACAACATCCATCTTAACTCAATAGCAACATAGTTAACCATTTACTAACCATCCATAACCATCCTGAACATTACAATGACCAAACAATATGGTAAACAACTTAATACGGAGTAATAATCGTAAGAACCCAATAATAATCCAAAATAAACCATCATAATACCCAAAGTTATCATCTTTAATCGATTCGATGACAATACAATCAATCTCAAGTCATTCAAACATCCCAAATCATAAGATTAGACTCAATAGTGTGAGACCGACTCCAAAACATCCCAAGTTCATAGCTTTACATCACATACAACCCAAAGAATATATTTTTGCAACCATACAAACAATCAAAGCATCCATAATTAATACCATGGTCTCACACATGTCAAAATATTGTTAGGGCTACACCCAGTTACCTTATTGAAGCACAAAAAATCAAGCATAGCCTTCCTCCTCGATGTGGATGGTGGCTTCCTCCATGAATTCACCTCCTCCTTTGACCACACACATAATTCATACACAAAATATAAGAAATTAAACCCTAACAATAAGGAATGATCACTAAACTATCAAAATTATACTAAGAACAAAGAAAGAACGAAAGATTACCGAAGGAAGAATGATAGGAATTGAATTAGGGTTGAAAAGGATGAATCTTGATGAGTTTAAGTTGTGTGTGAGAATTGATGAGGAACAAGGAGAGAGAAGAGAGGGCTTTGATGTTTAGAATGTTGAATGATGAAAATAATGAGGTAATTAGGGCTTAGGAGAAGTTATAATACGTATAATAGGTTAGGACAAGTTACGGATCGAAAACTAAACAGCCCGCATAAAGCAGTGTTGCTCGCGGGTCGTCCGCGGTTTTTGTCTGTTGAAAGTTTGGCAGTTGCAACGGCGTCGAAAAAATACGCAGTTTAGCCTTTTGAATCGCCTGAATCGGAGTCCGTATGAGGAAATTACACCGTTTTTAAGCTAATTACTCCGTTTTTAAGTTCTGACTACAGTCTCGCTTATTCCACGAGCCAAAAATAACAAAATTAAGAGGAATGAAATACGAATTTAACGAAATGAATTATTTAAATAAAAGGGGAAAAGTCGGGGTATTACAATCTCATCACCTAAAAAGAATTTTCGTCCTCGAAACTTGAGAACAAAACGACACCCAAAACAAATGAGGAAAAGACTACTCCTAACGATTCCTATTCTAAGGACGACTAACTCTACTCACCCCAACAACGAAAGGATAGCTCTCCTAGCCTAGGTCGACTCCACCAAACCACACGCACCTCCAAGACAAGCGCACACTCGGACAACTACTACGCACAAGGTAAGCAACTAGGACGGATTTCCCCAAAAGAAGTAGGGACATCCAAGAATAGGAATGAACAAGGAACAATTTCTCTCGTGGAAGAGTAATAAGAGTATCCACGAAATTAGAGGAAGTGAGTTATGCTTTCTCGATCAATGATGGGGAAATGAATGACAAAGAGGCACCAGTATCACTATAGCATCCTTGAGTCGGCGGATGCATTGCAAGTTGTTGTTAGCTCCTCTTCCGTTTCTAGTCATCTGCAACACAAAAGCATAGGTGATAGCGGCATTTTCTAAACATGCCACTTCAAGAAACTACTCAAACACATACAAAGTTACTCAACCCTCTACAGTGTCTACCCCAACGCTCTCACTCGGTGTTCTAAGTCAAACCTACTCACTCGACTAAGAGAGTTGGGAGCGTATTCGCTCTGATACCAATCAGAATAACCCGGATTTTCCAATAAAATAAAATAAAGAAGTAAAAGGTTCATAAAAGAAAATGAATAAAAATGAAGGCCACGGTGGCGGAAACACCGTGTAATCTGAGTCGTCACTCACTAAACAACTAAACAACGATAAAGAGGTAGGCCTTGAAGCCTAATAGTGGGGAGTAAATACCCCTTACAATCCTTAACCAAAATGAGATAGAAATAAAATAATAACAAGTCTAAACCAACAAGTCTAATCCAAGTTCCTCAACATAAGCTAGCTACGGGGTCAATCCTCACGGCTTCTCACACTTCAAAACCCGAACCCGCGCTAACCTGCCACAAAAGAAAGTAAATGACCACAATCGGTGGGAGTATCTAGGTGCTCCCTGCCATATTTCAACATAATCAACACAAACAACAATACAACCCAAATGCACAACCAACATAGGTCATCCTCAAGCTAACCCAATAATCAACTAACTCAACTTGCGACCTATAATCAAAGTATAAACAAATCAACCATCGTACAAACCATACAACCCCAAATACAATTAGTTCAATATAGTTATTCAGGCCCAACTTACGTAATCCAAGTTCAACTTTCACATCAACAAAGTGACAATTAATAATCAACAACCTGAATGTCATCAACAAAGTGACAAGCAGTAACAACAATCAACAATCAATCGCAAGAGTAAGCACGGAGTACTGGGCGCTACAAAACACCCCGGAACGACAAAAGTCCCAACCCTATGGCGGAACGACAAAAGTTCCTCAACTGTCTAAATTTGGCCAAACCCACCGCGACAAAAACGGTGTCACCGCGACAAAAACGGTGTCGACATTCAAATAACCACCCCTACAAAAGAGTGGCGCCCCTACAAAAGAGCTTTCAATAACCATAGTCTCAGAGCCGCGACAAAAACGGTTGAGAACCCACGACAGGCGGCACCGTCCTACAAAAGACGTCGTAACTCCTCACGACGTGCAAGCGATCAGCACTCCGTACGCACACTCAACTCAAGCATACAAACAATTCAATTCAACCCCGAGCCAACTCAAAATCAATATCAATTCAATAAACTTTAAACTCAAACAATCACAACATCCATCTTAACTCAATAGCAACATAGTTAACCATTAACTAACCATCCATAACCATCCTGAACATTACAATGACCAAACAATATGGTGAACAACTTAATACGGAGTAATAATCGTAAGAACCCAATAATAATCCAAAATAAACCATCATAATACCCAAAGTTATCATCTTTAATCGATTCGATGACAATACAATAAATCTCAAGTCATTCAAACATCCCAAATCATAAGATTAGACTCAATAGTGTGAGACCGACTCCAAAACATCCCAAGTTCATAGCTTTACATCACATACAACCCAAAGAATATATTTTTGCAACCATACAAACAATCAAAGCATCCATAATTAATACCATGGTCTCACACATGTCAAAATATTGCTAGGGCTACACCCAGTTACCTTATTGAAGCACAAAAAATCAAGCATAGCCTTCCTCCTCGATGTGGATGGTGGCTTCCTCCATGAATTCACCTCCTCCTTTGACCACACACATAATTCAAACACAAAATATAAGAAATTAAACCCTAACAATAAGGAATGATCACTAAACTATCAAAATTATACTAAGAACAAAGAAAGAACGAAAGATTACCGAAGGAAGAATGATAGGAATTGAATTAGGGTTGAAAAGGATGAATCTTGATGAGTTTAAGTTGTGTTTGAGAATTGATGAGGAACAAGGAGAGAGAAGAGAGGGCTTTGATGTTTAGAATGTTGAATGATGAAAATAATGAGGTAATTAGGGCTTAGGAGAAATTATAATACGTATAACAGGTTAGGACAAGTTACGGATCGAAAACTAAACAGCCCGCATAAAGCAGTGTTGCCCGCGGGTCGCACGCGGGTCGCTCGCGGGTCGTTCGCGGTTTTTGTCTGTTGAAAGTTTGGCAGTTGCGACGGCGTCGAAAAAATACGCAGTTTAGCCTTTTGAATCGCCTGAATCGGAGTCCGTATGAGGAAATTACACCGTTTTTAAGCTAATTACTCCGTTTTTAAGTTCTAACTACTGTCTCGCTTATTCCACGAGCCAAAAATAACAAAATTAAGAGGAATGAAATACGAATTTAACGAAATGAATTATTTAAATAAAAGGGGAAAAGTCGGGGTGTTACAATCACACCACCTAAAAAGAAGTTTCGTCCTCGAAACTTGAGAACAAAATGACACCCAAAACAAATGAGGAAAAGACTACTCCTAACGATTCCTATTCTAAGGACGACTAACTCTACTCACCCCAACAACGAAAGGATAACTCTCCTAGCCTAGGTCGACTCCACCAAACCACACGCACCTCCAAGACAAGCGCACACTCGGACAACTACTACGCACAAGGTAAGCAACTAGGACGGATTTCCCCAAAAGAAGTAGGGACATCCAAGAATAGGAATGAACAAGGAACAATTTCTCTCGTGGAAGAGTAATAAGAGTATCCACGAAATTAGAGGAAGTGAGTTATGCTTTCTCGATCAATGATGGGGAAATGAATGACAAAGAGGCACCAGTATCACTATAGCATCCTTGAGTCGGCGGATGCATTGCAAGTTGTTGTTAGCTCCTCTTCCGTTTCTAGTCATCTGCAACACAAAAGCATAGGTGATAGCGGCATTTTCTAAACATGCCACTTCAAGAAACTACTCAAACACATACAAAGTTACTCAACCCTCTATAGTGTCTACCCCAACGCTCTCACTCGGTGTTCTAAGTCAAACCTACTCACTCGACTAAGTGAGTTGGGAGCGTATTCGCTCTGATACCAACTGTAACAACCCGGATTTTCCAATAAAATAAAATAAAGAAGTAAAAGGTTCATAAAAGAAAATGAATAAAAATGAAGGCCACGGTGGCGGAAACACCGTGTAATCTGAGTCGTCACTCACTAAACAACTAAACAACGATAAAGAGGTAGACCTTGAAGCCTAATAGTGGGGAGTAAATACCCCTTACAATCCTTAACCAAAATGAGATAGAAATAAAATAATAACAAGTCTAAACCAACAAGTCTAATCCAAGTTCCTCAACATAAGCTAGCTACGGGGTCAATCCTCACGGCTTCTCACACTTCAAAACCCGAACCCGCGCTAACCTGCCACAAAAGAAAGTAACAGCCACAATCAGTGGGGAGTAACTAGGTGCTCCCCAGTCATATTTCAACATAATCAACACAAACAACAATACAACCCAAATGCACAACCAACATAGGTCATCCTCAAGCTAACCCAATAATCAACTAACTCAACTTGCGACCTATAATCAAAGTATAAACAAATCAACCATCGTACAAACCATACAACCCCAAATACAATTAGTTCAATATAGTTAATCAAGCTCAACTTAAGTAATCCAAGTTCAACCTGTCATCAACAAAGTGACAGTCAATAATCAACAACCTGAATGTCATCAACAAAGTGACAAACAATAACAACAATCAACAATTAATCGCAAGAGTAAGCACGGAGTCCTGGGCGCAACAAAACACCCCGGAACGACAAAAGTCCCAACCCTATGGCGGAACGACAAAAGTTCCTCAACTGTCTAAATTTGGCCAAACCCACCGCGACAAAAACGGTGTCGACATTCAAATAACCACCCCTACAAAAGAGTGGCGCCCCTACAAAAGAGCTTTCAATAACCATAGTCTCAGAGCCGCGACAAAAACGGTTGAGAACCCACGACAGGCGGCACCGTCCTACAAAAGTCGTCGTAACTCCTCACGTACGTGCCAGAACAGTACCCGTACGCACACTCAACTCAAGCATACAAACAATTCAATTCAACCCCGAGCCAACTCAAAATCAATATCAATTCAATAAACTTTAAACTCAAATCATCACAACATCCATCTTAACTCAATAGCAACATAGTTAACCATTTACTAACCATCCATAACCATCCTGAACATTACAATGACCAAACAAATGGTAAACAACTTAATACGGAGTAATAATCGTAAGAACCCAATAATAATCCAAAATAAACCATCATAATTCCCAAAGTTATCATCTTTAATCGTAAGAACCCAATAATAATCCAAAATAAACCATCATAATACCCAAAGTTATCATCTTTAATCGATTCGATGACAATACAATCAATCTCAAGTCATTCAAACATCCCAAATCATAAGATTAGACTCAATAGTGTGAGACCGACTCCAAAACATCCCATGTTCATAGCTTTACATCACATACAACCCAAAGAATATATTTTTGCAACCATACAAACAATCAAAGCATCCATAATTAATACCATGGTCTCACACATGTCAAAATATTGCTAGGGCTACACCCAGTTACCTTATTGAAGCACAAAAAACCAAGCATAGCCTTCCTCCTCGATGTGGATGGTGGCTTCCTCCATGAATTCACCTCCTCCTTTGACCACACACATAATTCAAACACAAAATATAAGAAATTAAACCCTAACAATAAGGAATGATCACTAAACTATCAAAATTATACTAAGAACAAAGAAAGAACGAAAGATTACCGAAGGAAGAATGATAGGAATTGAATTAGGGTTGAAAAGGATGAATCTTGATGAGTTTAAGTTGTGTGTGAGAATTGATGAGGAACAAGGAGAGAGAAGAGAGGGCTTTGATGTTTAGAATGTTGAATGATGAAAATAATGAGGTAATTAGGGCTTAGGAGAAGTTATAATACGTATAATAGGTTAGGACAAGTTACGGATCGAAAACTAAACAGCCCGCATAAAGCAGTGTTGCCCGCGGGTCGCTCGCGGGTCGTCCGCGGTTTTTGTCTGTTGAAAGTTTGGCAGTTGCGACGGCGTCGAAAAAATACGCAGTTTAGCCTTTTGAATCGCCTGAATCGGAGTCCTTATGAGGAAATTACACCGTTTTTAAGCTAATTACTCCGTTTTTAAGTTCTGACTACAGTCTCGCTTATTCCACGAGCCAAAAATAACAAAATTAAGAGGAGTGAAATACGAATTTAACGAAATGAATTATTTAAATAAAAGGGGAAAAGTCGGGGTGTTACAATAATTGTAACACCCGGTGTTGTCCGAGGTTATTCGCGCCGGGTTCCCCGTTGAAGTGGTCCATGTGATGAGCTCAAGTGACCTAGTGCTTAAAAGGATTGTAAGTGCTACTCATATCAACAAGATGCATCTTCTTTTCTGATGGCTCATCTTAAGAACTCTTCAGTTAAGCGTGCTTGCTGGAGAGTAGTCTTAGGATGGGTGACCTCTTGGGAAGTTCTCAGGATGCGCACGAGTGAGGGCAAAGTGCGCTGGAAAGGGCCCGTGTTGGTCTGTGGGCGATATACGCAACCTAGCGAGCTACCGTGAATGACATTTCGGCCTTTGGTTGGGGCCATTCTAGAAGAAGGTGACACCATTGATAAGATTTACTCCGTGTTATTTCCAACAAAATAAAATAAGATTTTTAAAAGGATTTGTAAAGAAAGTGAATAAAAATAAAGACCACGGTGGCGGAAACACCGTGTAATCCGAGTCGTCACTCACTAGACAAACATAAGCTAAAAGAGTAGGCCTTGAGGCCTAACAAACGGGGAGTAAATACCCCTTACAATCCAAAATGAAATATAATTATGAAAAATAATAAAGTCTAAATCAACAAGTCTAGTCCAAAATCCCATCAAAGGCTAGCTATAGGTCATCCTCACGGCATCCTCACTTGACAACCACGAACCCGCGCTAACCTGCCACAAAAGAAAGTAACAGCCACAATCAGTGGAGAGTAACTAGGTGCTCCCCAGTCATATTTCAACATAATCAACATGTTAAATAGGGAGTAATAATCATAAGAACTCAATAGTAATCCAAAATAACCATCATAATACCCAAAGTCATCATCTTTAATCAACTCAATAACAACATAACCCAAATTCAATATAACAATCATCCTAAATCATTCCATAAGACATATTAGTGTGAGACCAACACAAATAAGACCAAAGAACATGATTTCATAGCACAATCAACCCAAAGTTCATAGATTTATATACATAACAACAATCAAATCATCCTCAATCAATCATATGATCTCACACGAGTCAAAATATCACTAAGGTTACACCTAGTTACCTTTTACCACTCCAAAACCAAGTTAGCCTTCCTTCTCGTCGATAAGAATGGTGTCACCTTCTTCTAGATCTCCTCCTCCTTTGCATAATCAAGCCAAATCAAACAAGCAATGAATACACAACATAAACACACATAAAATAATACAAAAATCAGAAAAATAAAAGAACTAAAAGAGATCCTATACCGAGGGAATTGACTAGGAAAGGTTTAGGGCTAAAGAGAAGAAAGAAAAGATGATCAACAATGGAGTTTGATGAGTTTTGAGAGAGTTTTTGTGAGAGAATTATGGGGGATGAATGAGGATGAGATTAGGGATGAGATTAGGAAGATAAAAATCAGATCTTAAGGTTGCTAGAGCTAGGAGTTAATAAGATATTTAATGTCTTGATCAAAAAGCTACACAAGAAACCCTAAACCCAACCCGAGCTGGGGGTTCGGCTCGGCCCAGGGTGGACTGGTTCAAACTGACTCCTGAAAATTTGGCAGCTATGACGGCGAAAAATACGCAGTTTAGCCTTTTGAATCATCTGAATCGGAGTTCGTATGAGGAAATTACACCGTTTTTAAGTTAATTACTTCGTTTTTAAGTTCTGACTACAGTCTCGCTTATTCCTCTAGCCAAAAATAACAAAATTAAGAGAAATGAAATACAAATTTAACGAAATGAATTATTTAAATAAAAGGGGAAAAGTCGGGGTGTTACAATCTCACCACCTAAAAGAAGTTTCATTCCTAAACTTGAGAACAAAACGACACCCAAAACAAATGAGGAAAAGACTACTCCTAACGATTCCTATTCTAAGGACGACTAACTCTACTCACCCCAACAACGAAAGGATAGCTCTCCTAGCCTAGGTCGACTCCACCAAACCACACTCACCTCCTAGACAAGCGCACACTCGCACTAATTTGTACGCACAAGGTAAGTAGCCTAGACTCGATCTCCCAAAAAGAGGTAGGGGCACCCAAAAATAGGAATTAACATGGAATAGTGTTTTCTCGTGGAAGAGTAATTAGAGTATCCACGAAATTAGAGGAAGTGAGCTAAGCTTTCTTGATCAACATAGCGGAAGTGAATGACATAAAGGCACCAATATCACTATAGCATCCTTGAGTTTGCGGATGCGTTGCAAGTTGTTGTTGGCTCCTCCTTCGTTTCTGGTCATCTGCAACACAAAAGCATAGGTGATAGCGGCATTTTACTAAGCTTGCCACTTCAAGAAACTACTCAAACGCATAAACAACGCAAACCCCCTAGTGTGTCTACCCAACGCTCTCACTCGGTGTTCTAAGTCAAATCCTCCTCACTAAACTACGAGAGTTGGGAGCGTATTCGCTTTGATACCAACTGTAACAACCCGGATTTTCCAACAAAATAAAATAAGATTTTTAAAAGGATTTGTAAAGAAAGTGAATAAAAATGAAGACCACGGTGGCGGAAACACCGTGTAATCCGAGTCGTCATTCACTAGACAAACATAAGCTAAAAGAGTAGGCCTTGAGGCCTAACAAACGGGGAGTAAATACCCCTTACAATCCAAAATGAAATATAATTATGAAAAATAATAAAGTCTAAATCAACAAGTCTAGTCCAAAATCCCATCAAAGGCTAGCTATAGGTCTTCCTCACGGCATCCTCACTTGACAACCCCGAACCCGCGCTAACCTGCCACAAAAGAAAGTAACAGCCACAATCAGTGGGGGGTAACTAGGTGCTCCCCAGTCATATTTCAACATAATCAACATGTTAAATAGGGAGTAATAATCATAAGAACTTAATAGTAATCCAAAATAACCATCATAATACCCAAAGTCATCATCTTTAATCAACTCAATAACAACATAACCCAAATTCAATATAACAATCATCCTAAATCATTCCATAAGACATATTAGTGTGAGACCAACACAAATAAGACCAAAGAACATGATTTCATAGCACAATCAACCCAAAGTTCATAGCTTTATATACATAACAACAATCAAATCATCCTCAATCAATCATATGGTCTCACACGAGTCAAAATATCACTAAGGTTACACCTAGTTACCTTTTACCACTCCAAAACCAAGTTAGCCTTCCTTCTCGTCGATAAGAATGGTGTCACCTTCTTCTAGATCTCCTCCTCCTTTGCATAATCAAGCCAAATCAAACAAGCAATGAATACACAACATAAACACACATAAAATAATACAAAAATCAGAAAAATAAAAGAACTAAAAGAGATCCTATACCGAGGAAATTGACTAGGAAAGGTTTAGGGCTAAAGAGAAGAAAGAAAAGATGATCAACAATGGAGTTTGATGAGTTTTGAGAGAGTTTTTGTGAGAGAATTATGGGGGATGAATGAGGATGAGATTAGGGATGAGATTAGGAAGATAAAAATCAGATCTTAAGGTTGCTAGAGCTAGGAGTTAATAAGATATTTAATGTCTTGATCAAAAAGCTACACAAGAAACCCTAAACCAAACCCGAGCTGGGGGTTCGGCTCGGCCCAGGGTGGACCGGTTCAAACTGACTCCTGAAAATTTGGCAGTTGCGACGGCGTCGAAAAAATACGCAGTTTAGCCTTTTGAATCACCTGAATCGGAGTTCGTATGAGGAAATTACACCGTTTTTAAGTTAACTAGTTCTGATTCCCGTACAACGTACGAAGTGTTTTAAATGTTTTTTGTCCAATATAATCAAAAAAAATTTGCAAACGATTTTTATTCCACAAAAAAATGAAACTAAAATAACCTTGCTCAAGATTTTCAATTAAACTTTGATTCTACATCAATCTCATATGAGTATCAATGTCAAAATTCATTCTACATCTAATCTCATAACATTAGTTTTCCATGTTTTACTAAACGTAAGAAAATAAAATTTTTAAAAACTTTGTAAATGTAAACTGCATAGAATTCATGCTTAAACATGATATTCTTACCATACCCGTCAATTCTTGACTTTTTTTAAAAAAAAAAAATTGTATCTCGATCGTTGTTTGTCATTTGTCATCTTTTAATCAAAATAACATAAAAAAAAAAAAAGAATAAGATTATGATAGTGTTACCATACCCGTCAATTTTCAACTTTTTCTTTTTTTTTAATTGTATCTTGATCATCGTTTGTCATTTGTCATTTTTTAATCAAAATAACAAAAAATAATAACATGTTTATCTAAACATTTTAGTAATTGATAGAACCAAATTGGTTTCATTATAAAATCAACATTCAATTAAGTATCTACAACCGAAGTGAATATATAACATAGGTTCCAGTTAAACTAACTCTACATAAATATCTACGTAGTATATTGTATAGTTATAACTTATTTTAAATCAATGGTTTATATTAATATTGTGGAATAAACCTCTTACTTATAACATTGTTTTATATCAAATAAATAAGATACATGCTATATTCATCATTTTTTTTTTTTTTTTAACTTTTTCCTTCCGTTTTTGTGAGTACAACAAAAACAAATTCATAATTTTTTCTAAGCAAACGCAAGGTATTTGGTAGTAAACTTTTCGTATACTCCTAAACAAATAGGTACAACTAATAAATTTAAGATAATATGTAAATTAAAATGTTAATAATATTAATACTTAAATATGAGAGAGAATATATTTAATGGTGCGGTCAATAAGAAATTGACATGTGGCGCTATAAACATCACAATTTTCCTACATGGCACGTCGAGAGATGTTCAACATTTCAATGTATATCTCAACTTGCTTTTTTATATTATATATAGATTACTCCGTTTTTAAGTTCTGACTACAGTCTCGCTTATTCCTCTAGCCAAAAATAACAAAATTAAGAGAAATGAAATACAAATTTAACGAAATGAATTATTTAAATAAAAGGGGAAAAGTCGGGGTGTTACAATCTCACCACCTAAAAAGAAGTTTCGTCCTCGAAACTTGAGAACAAAACGACACCCAAAACAAATGAGGAAAAGACTACTCCTAACGATTCCTATTCTAAGGACGACTAACTCTACTCACCCCAACAACGAAAGGATAGCTCTCCTAGCCTAGGTCGACTCCACCAAACCACACTCACCTCCAAGACAAGCGCACACTCAGACCACTTGTACGCACAAGGTAAGCAGCTAGGACGGATCTCCCCAAAAGAAGTAGGGACACCCAAAAATAGGAATTAACATGGAATAGTGTTTTCTCGTGGAAGAGTAATTAGAGTATCCACGAAATTAGAGGAAGTGAGCTAAGCTTTCTTGATCAACATAGCGGAAGTGAATGACATAAAGGCACCAATATCACTATAGCATCCTTGAGTTTGCGGATGCGTTGCAAGTTGTTGTTGGCTCCTCCTCCGTTTCTGGTCATCTGCAACACAAAAGCATAGGTGATAGCGGCATTTTACTAAGCTTGCCACTTCAAGAAACTACTCAAACGCATAAACAACGCAAACCCCCTAGTGTGTCTACCCAACGCTCTCACTCGGTGTTCTAAGTCAAATCCTCCTCACTAAACTACGAGAGTTGGGAGCGTATTCGCTTTGATACCAACTGTAACAACCCGGATTTTCCAACAAAATAAAATAAGATTTTTAAAAGGATTTGTAAAGAAAGTGAATAAAAATGAAGACCACGGTGGCGGAAACACCGTGTAATCCGAGTCGTCATTCACTAGACAAACATAAGCTAAAAGAGTAGGCCTTGAGGCCTAACAAACGGGGAGTAAATACCCCTTACAATCCAAAATGAAATATAATTCTGAAAAATAATAAAGTCTAAATCAACAAGTCTAGTCCAAAATCCCATCAAAGGCTAGCTATAGGTCTTCCTCACGGCATCCTCACTTGACAACCCCGAACCCGCGCTAACCTGCCACAAAAGAAAGTAACAGCCACAATCAGTGGGGGGTAACTAGGTGCTCCCCAGTCATATTTCAACATAATCAACATGTTAAATAGGGAGTAATAATCATAAGAACTCAATAGTAATCCAAAATAACCATCATAATACCCAAAGTCATCATCTTTAATCAACTCAATAACAACATAACCCAAATTCAATATAACAATCATCCTAAATCATTCCATAAGACATATTAGTGTGAGACCAACACAAATAAGACCAAAGAACATGATTTCATAGCACAATCAACCCAAAGTTCATAGCTTTATATACATAACAACAATCAAATCATCCTCAATCAATCATATGGTCTCACACGAGTCAAAATATCACTAAGGTTACACCTAGTTACCTTTTACCACTCCAAAACCAAGTTAGCCTTCCTTCTCGTCGATAAGAATGGTGTCACCTTCTTCTAGATCTCCTCCTCCTTTGCATAATCAAGCCAAATCAAACAAGCAATGAATACACAACATAAACACACATAAAATAATACAAAAATCAGAAAAATAAAAGAACTAAAAGAGATCCTATACCGAGGGAATTGACTAGGAAAGGTTTAGGGCTAAAGAGAAGAAAGAAAAGATGATCAACAATGGAGTTTGATGAGTTTTGAGAGAGTTTTTGTGAGAGAATTATGGGGGATGAATGAGGATGAGATTAGGGATGAGATTAGGAAGATAAAAATCAGATCTTAAGGTTGCTAGAGCTAGGAGTTAATAAGATATTTAATGTCTTGATCAAAAAGCTACACAAGAAACCCTAAACCCAACCCGAGCTGGGGGTTCGGCTCGGCCCAGGGTGGACCGGTTCAAACTGACTCCTGAAAATTTGGCAGTTGCGACGGCGTCGAAAAAATACGCAGTTTAGCCTTTTGAATCACCTGAATCGGAGTTCGTATGTGGAAATTACACCGTTTTTAAGTTAATTACTCCGTTTTTAAGTTCTGACTACAGTCTCGCTTATTCCTCTAGCCAAAAATAACAAAATTAAGAGAAATGAAATACGAATTTAACGAAATGAATTATTTAAATAAAAGGGGAAAAGTCGGGGTGTTACAATTGGTATCAGAGAGAATACGCTCCCAACTCTCTTAGTCGAGTGAGTAGGATTTGACTTAGAACACCGAGTGAGAGCGTTGGGTAGACACACTAGGGGATTTGCATTGTTTATGCGTTTGAGTAGTTTCTTGAAGTGGCATGCTTAGTAAAATGCCGCTATCACCTATGCTTTTGTGTTGCAGATGACCAGAAACGGAGGAGGAGCCAACAACAACTTGCAACGCATCCGCAAACTCAAGGATGCTATAGTGATATTGGCGCCTTTATGTCATTCACTTCCGCTATGTTGATCGAGAAAGCTTAGCTCACTTCCTCTAATTTCGTGGATACTCTTATTACTCTTTCACGAGAAAACACTGTTCCATGTTAATTCCTATTCTTGGGTGTCCCTACTTCTTTTGGGGAGATCCGTCCTAGCTGCTTACCTTGTGCGTACTAGTGGTCTGAGTGTGCGCTTGTCTTGGAGGTGCCTGTGGTTTGGTGGAGTCGACCTAGGCTAGGAGAGCTATCCTTTCGTTGTTGGGGTGAGTAGAGTTAGTCGTCCTTAGAATAGGAATCGTTAGGAGTAGTCTTTTCCTCATTTGTTTTGGGTGTCGTTTTGTTCTCAAGTTTCGAGGACGAAACTTCTTTTTAGGTGGTGAGATTGTAACACCCCGACTTTTCCCCTTTTATTTAAATAATTCATTTCGTTAAATTCGTATTTCTTTTCTCTTAATTCTGTTATTTTTGGCTAGAGGAATAAGCGAGACTGTAGTCAGAACTTAAAAAACGGAGTAATTAACTTAAAAACGGTGTAATTTCCTCATACGGACTCCGATTCAGGTGATTCAAAAGGCTAAACTGCGTATTTTTCCGACGCCGTCGCAACTGCCAAACTTTTAGGAGTCAGTTTGAACCGCTCTCCCATGGGCCGAGCCGAACCCTCAACTCGGGTAGAGTTTTAGGGCTTTCTTGGGTTTGCTTCTTGCTCAAGACATTATAATATTTCATTCCCTCTTTACCCTAGCTCCCAAATCAGTTTTGCATCTTCCTAATCTCATCCCTAATCTCATCCTCATTCATCCCTCATAATTCTCTCACAAAAACTCACTCAAAACTCATCAAACTCCATTGTTGATCGTCTTTTCTTTCTTCTCTTTAGCCCTAAACCTTTCCTAGTCAATTCCCTCGGTATAGGATCTCTTTTAGCTCTTCTATTTTTCTGATTTTGTATTATTTTATGTGTGTTTATGTTGTGTATTCATTGCTTGTTTGATTTGGTTGATTATGCAAAGGAGGAGGTGATCTAGAAGAAGGTGACACCATTCTTATCGACGAGAAGGAAGGCTAACTTGGTTTTGGAGCGGTAAAAGGTAACTTGGTGTAGCCTTAGTGATATTTTGACTCGTGTGAGACCATATGATTGATTGAGGATGATTTGATTGTTGTCATGTATGTAAAGCTATGAACTTTGGGTTGATTGTGCTATGAAATCATGTTCTTTGGTCTTATTTGTGTTGGTCTCACACTAATTTGTCTTATGGAATGATTTGGGGTGATTGTTATATTGAATTTGGGTTATATTGTTATTAGGTTGATTAAAAGATGGTAACTTTGGGAATTATAATGGTTTATTATGGCTATTCTTGAGTTCTTATGATTATTACTCCGTATTTAACATGTTGATTATGGTCAGTGTTGAGAATGGTTGTAATAGGGTTGGTTATGTTGTTAAAGAGTTTGTAATGGTTGTTGAGATGACTTTGAGCTAAAGGATGATTGTGTTGGCATTGTTATTGATTGAATTGTTTGTATGCTTGAGTTGAGTGTGCGTACGGGTACTGTTCTGGCACATACGTGAGGAGTTACAACGTCTTTTGAGTTAATTACTCCGTTTTTTAAGTTCTGACTACAGTCTCGCTTATTCCTCTAGCCAAAAATAACAAAATTAAGAGAAAAGAAATACGAATTTAACGAAATGAATTATTTAAATAAAAGGGGAAAAGTCGGGGTGTTACAATCTCACCACCTAAAAAGAAGTTTCGTCCTCGAAACTTGAGAACAAAACGACACCCAAAACAAATGAGGAAAAGACTACTCCTAACGATTCCTATTCTAAGGACGACTAACTCTACTCACCCCAACAACGAAAGGATAGCTCTCCTAGCCTAGGTCGACTCCACCAAACCACACGCACCTCCAAGACAAGCGCACACTCAGACCACTAGTACGCACAAGGTAAGCAGCTAGGACGGATCTCCCCAAAAGAAGTAGGGACACCCAAGAATAGGAATTAACATGGAACAGTGTTTTCTCGTGGAAGAGTAATAAGAGTATCCACGAAATTAGAGGAAGTGAGCTAAGCTTTCTTGGTATCAGAGCGTATTGTTTGTATGCTTGAGTTGAGTGTGCGTACGGGTACTGTTCTGGCACATACGTGAGGAGTTACAACGTCTTTTGTAGGACGGTGCCGCCTGTCGTGGGTTCTCATCCATTTTGTAGTGGCTCTGAGACTATGGTTATCGAAAGTTCTTTTGTAGGGGCGCCACTCTTTTGTAGGAGTGGTTATTTGTATGTCCACACTCTTTTGTAGGGGTGTGCTTGGCCAAGTTTAGACTATTGTTCGAGGCATTTTGTAGTGCCACCATAGGGTCAGGATCTTTTGTAGGGTCCGGGGTGTTTTGTAGCGCCCAGTACTCCGTGCTTACTCTTGCGATTGATTGTTGATTGTTGTTATTGTTTGTCACTTTGATGATGACATTCAGGTTGTTGATTATTGACTGTCACTTTGTTGATGACAGGTTGAACTTGGATTATTTAAGTTGAGCTTGATTAACTATATTGAACTAATTGTATTTGGGGTTGAATGGTTTGTATGATGGTTGATTTGTTTATACTTTGATTATAGGTCGCAAGTTGAGTTAGTTGATTATTGGGTTAGCTTGAGGATGACCTATGTTGGTTGTGCATTTGGGTTGTATTGTTGTTTGTGTTGATTATGTTGAAATATGACTGGGGAGCACATAGTTACCCCCCACTGATTGTGGCTGTTACTTTCTTTTGTGGCAGGTTAGCGCGGGTTCGGGTTTTGAAGTGTGAGAAGCCGTGAGGATTGACCCCGTAGCTAGCTTATGTTGAGGAACTTGGATTAGACTTGTTGGTTTAGACTTATTATTTTATTTCTATCTCGTTTTGGTTAAGGATTGTAAGGGGTATTTACTCCCCACTATTAGGCTTCAAGGCCTACCACTTTATCGTTGTTTAGTTGTTTAGTGAGTGACGACTCGGATTACACGGTGTTTCCGCCACCGTGGCCTTCATTTTTATTCATTTTCTTTTATGAACCTTTTACTTCTTTATTTTATTTTATTGGAAAATCCGGGTTGTTACAGTTGGTATCAGAGCGAATACGCTCCCAACTCTCTTAGTCGAGTGAGTAGGATTTGACTTAGAACACCGAGTGAGAGCGTTGGGTAGACACACTAGGGGATTTGCATTGTTTATGCGTTTGAGTAGTTTCTTGAAGTGGCATGCTTAGTAAAATGCCGCTATCACCTATGCTTTTGTGTTGCAGATGACCAGAAACGGAGGAGGAGCCAACAACAACTTGCAACGCATCCGCAAACTCAAGGATGCTATAGTGATATTGGTGCCTTTATGTCATTCACTTCCGCTATGTTGATCGAGAAAGCTTAGCTCACTTCCTCTAATTTCGTGGATACTCTTATTACTCTTCCACGAGAAAACACTGTTCCATGTTAATTCCTATTCTTGGGTGTCCCTACTTCTTTTGGGGAGATCCGTCCTAGCTGCTTACCTTGTGCGTACTAGTGGTCTGAGTGTGCGCTTGTCTTGGAGGTGCCTGTGGTTTGGTGGAGTCGACCTAGGCTAGGAGAGCTATCCTTTCGTTGTTGGGGTGAGTAGAGTTAGTCGTCCTTAGAATAGGAATCGTTAGGAGTAGTCTTTTCCTCATTTGTTTTGGGTGTCGTTTTGTTCTCAAGTTTCGAGGACGAAACTTCTTTTTAGGTGGTGAGATTGTAACACCCCGACTTTTCCCCTTTTATTTAAATAATTCATTTCGTTAAATTCGTATTTCATTTCTCTTAATTTTGTTATTTTTGGTTAGAGGAATAAGCGAGACTGTAGTCAGAACTTAAAAAACGGAGTAATTAACTTAAAAACGGTGTAATTTCCTCATACGGACTCCGATTCAGGTGATTCAAAAGGCTAAACTGCGTATTTTTCCGACGTCGTCGCAACTGCCAAACTTTTAGGAGTCAGTTTGAACCGCTCTCCCATGGGCCGAGCCGAACCCTCAACTCGGGTAGAGTTTTAGGGCTTTCTTGGGTTTGCTTCTTGCTCAAGACATTATAATATTTCATTCCCTCCTTACCCTAGCTCCGAAATCAGTTTTGCATCTTCCTAATCTCATCCCTAATCTCATCCTCATTCATCCCTCATAATTCTCTCACAAAAACTCTCTCAAAACTCATCAAACTCCATTGTTGATCATCTTTTCTTTCTTCTCTTTAGCCCTAAACCTTTCCTAGTCAATTCCCTCGGTATAGAATCTCTTTTAGCTCTTTTATTTTTCTGATTTTGTATTATTTTATGTGTGTTTATGTTGTGTATTCATTGCTTGTTTGATTTGGCTTGATTATGCAAAGGAGGAGGTGATGTAGAAGAAGGTGACACCATTCTTATCGACGAGAAGGAAGGCTAACTTGGTTTTGGAGCGGTAAAAGGTAAATAGGTGTAGCCTTAGTGATATTTTGACACGTGTGAGACCATATGATTGATTGAGGATGATTTGATTGTTGTTATGTATGTAAAGCTATGAACTTTGGGTTGATTGTGCTATGAAATCATGTTCTTTGGTCTTATTTGTGTTGGTGTCACACTAATATGTCTTATGGAATGATTTGGGGTGATTGTTATATTGAATTTGGGTTATATTGTTATTAGGTTGATTAAAAGATGGTAACTTTGGGAATTATAATGGTTTATTATGGCTATTCTTGAGTTCTTATGATTATTACTCCGTATTTAACATGTTGATTATGGTCAATGTTGAGAATGGTTGTAATAGGGTTGGTTATGTTGTTAAAGAGTTTGTAATGGTTGTTGAGATGACTTTGAGCTAAAGGATGATTGTGTTGGCATTGTTATTGATTGAATTGTTTGTATGCTTGAGTTGAGTGTGCGTACGGGTACTGTTCTGGCACATACGTGAGGAGTTACAACGTCTTTTGTAGGACGGTGCCGCCTGTCGTGGGTTCTCATCCATTTTGTAGTGGCTCTGAGACTATGGTTATCGAAAGTCCTTTTGTAGGGGCGCCACTCTTTTGTAGGAGTGGTTATTTGTATGTCCACACTCTTTTGTAGGGGTGTGCTTGGCCAAGTTTAGACTATTGTTCGAGGCATTTTGTAGTGCCACCATAGGGTCAGGATCTTTTGTAGGGTCCGGGGTGTTTTGTAGCGCCCAGTACTCCGTGCTTACTCTTGCGATTGATTGTTGATTGTTGTTATTGTTTGTCACTTTGATGATGACATTCAGGTTGTTGATTATTGACTGTCACTTTGTTGATGACAGGTTGAACTTGGATTATTTAAGTTGAGCTTGATTAACTATATTGAACTAATTGTATTTGGGGTTGAATGGTTTGTATGATGGTTGATTTGTTTATACTTTGATTATAGGTCGCAAGTTGAGTTAGTTGATAATTGGGTTAGCTTGAGGATGACCTATGTTGGTTGTGCATTTGGGTTGTATTGTTGTTTATGTTGATTATGTTGAAATATGACTGGGGATCACATAGTTACCCCCCACTGATTGTGGCTGTTACTTTCTTTTGTGGCAGGTTAGCGCGGGTTCGGGTTTTGAAGAGTGAGAAGCCGTGAGGATTGACCCCGTAGCTAGCTTATGTTGAGGAACTTGGATTAGACTTGTTGGTTTAGACTTATTATTTTATTTCTATCTCGTTTTGGTTAAGGATTGTAAGGGGTATTTACTCCCCACTATTAGGCTTCAAGGCCTACCTCTTTATCGTTGTTTAGTTGTTTAGTGAGTGACGACTGTTGATATGTCTTATGGAATGATTTGGGGTGATTGTTATATTGAATTTGGGTTATATTGTTATTAGGTTGATTAAAAGATGGTAACTTTGGGAATTATAATGGTTTATTATGGCTATTCTTGAGTTCTTATGATTATTACTCCGTATTTAACATGTTGATTATGGTCAGTGTTGAGAATGGTTGTAATAGGGTTGGTTATGTTGTTTAAGAGTTTGTAATGGTTGTTGAGATGACTTTGAGCTAAAGGATGATTGTGTTGGGATTGTTATTGATTGAATTGTTTGTATGCTTGAGTTGAGTGTGCGTACGGGTACTGTTCTGGCACGTACGTCAGGAGTTACGACGTCTTTTGTAGGACAGTGCCGCCTGTCGTGGGTGCGTACCAACTGTAACAACCCGGATTTTCCCTTTCGTTGTATGGTGCGTACCTAGCATTCTGTAACATCCCGGTTTTTCCAAATAAAATAAAATACGTTTTAAAAAGGTTTTAGTAAGAAAATGATAATAAAATGAAAGCCACGGTGGCGGAAACACCGTGAATCCGAGTCATTACTCCCTATTCAAACAAATAACAAAAGACAGTAGGCCTTGAGCCTAACAAACGGGGAATAAATACCCCTTACAATCCAAAATGAAATATAGGTACGAAAAATGATAAAGTCTAAACCAACAAGTCTAGTCCAAGTTCCTCAACAAAAGCTAGCTACGGGGTCAATCCTCACGGCTTCTCACACTTCAAATCCCGAACCCGCGCTAACCTGCCACAAAGAAGGTAACAACCACAATCAGTGGGGAGTAACTAGGTGCTCCCCAGTCATATTTCAACATAATCAACATAAACAACAATACAACCCCAAATGCACGGCCAACATAGATCATCCTCAAGCTAACTCAATAATCAACCAACTCAACTTGTGACCTATAATCAAAATATAAGCAACCAACCATCTTACAAATCATACAAGCTCAACCCAAATACAACTGGTTCAATATGGTCAATCATAAATCAAATAAGCTCAACCTGTCATCAAAAAAGTGATACCAACAACCAACCCGAGAGTCATCAACAAAGTGACAATCAATAACATCAATCAACAATCAATCGTAGAGTAAGCACGAGATCGGGCGCTACAAAACACCTGACCCTACAAAAGACCCAGACCCTATGGCGGCACAACAAAATGCCTCGAACAATAGTCTAAACTTGGCCAAGCACACCCCTACAAAAGAGTGTGGACATCCAAATAACCACCCCTACAAAAGAGTGGCGCCCCTACAAAAGGACTTTCGATAACCATAGTCTCAGAGCCACTACAAAATGGATGAGAACCCACGACAAAGCAAGATCGCCCTACAAAAGACGTCGTAACTCCTCACGTGCACGCGAGCGATCAGCACCAGACGCACACTCAACTCAAGCATACAAACAATTCAATTCAATAACAATGCTAACACAATCATCCTTTAGCTCAAAGTCATCTCAATCCATCATAAACTCTTTAACAACATAACCAACCCTATTACAACCATTCTCAACACTAACCATAATCAACATGTTAAATACGGAGTAATAATCATAAGAACTCAAGAATAGCCATAATAAACCATTATAATTCCCAAAATTATCATCTTTAAATCAACTTAATAACAACATAACCCAAATTCAATATAACAATCACCCCAAATCATTCCATAAGACATATTAGTGTGAGACCAACACAAATAAGACCAAAGAACATGATTTCATAGCACAATCAACCCAAAGTTCATAGCTTTACATACATAACAACAATCAAATCATCCTCAATCAATCATATGGTCTCACACGAGTCAAAATATCACTAAGGCTACACCTAGTTACCTTTTACCGCTCCAAAACCAAGTTAGCCATCCTCCTCGTCGATAAGAATGGTGTCTCCTTCCTCAAAATCACCTTCTCCTTTGAATACCCAAGCCAAAACACACAAGCAATGAATACACAACATAATAACAGATAAAATAATACAAAAATCAGAAAAATAAAAGAACTAAAAGAAGTCATATACCGAGGGAATAGACTAGGGAAGATTTAGGGCTAAAGGAATGCAAGAAAAGATGATCAACAATGGAGTTTGATGAGTTTTGAGAGAGTTTTTGTGAGAGAATTATGGGGGATGAATGAGGATGAGATTAGGGATGAGATTAGGAAGATAAAAAATCAGATCTTAAGGTTGCTAGGGCTAGGAGTTAATAAGATATTTAATGTCTTGATCAAAAACCTACACAAGAAACCCTAAACCTAACCCGAGCTGGGGGTTCGACTCGGCCCAGGGTGCACCGGTTCAAACTGACTCCTGAAAATTTGGCAGTTGCGACGGCGTCGAAAAAATACGCAGTTTAGCCTTTTGAATCACCTGAATCGGAGTTCGTATGAGGAAATTACACCGTTTTTAAGTTAATTACTCCGTTTTTAAGTTCTGACTACGGTTTCGCTTATTCCACGAGCCAAAAATAACAAAATTAAGAGAAATGAAATACGAATTTAACGAAATGAATTATTTAAATAAAAGGGAAAAGTCAGGGTGTTACAATCTTACCACCTAAAAAGAAGTTTCGTCCTCGAAACTTGAGAACAAAACGACACCCAAAGCAAATGAGGAAAAGACAACTACCTACGATTCCTATTCCAAAGACGACTAACTCTACTCACCCCAATAATGAAAGGATAGCTCTTCTAGCCTACGTCAACTCCACCAAGCCTCGCATACCCCAAAAGACACCCAACTCGGTTGGACCCAAACACACATGGAAACGAGCTAGGACGGATTTTCCCAAGGAAGTAGGGACACCCAAGAATAGGAATTAACATGGAACAGTGTTTTCTCGTGGAAGAGTAATAAGAGTATCCACGGAAATGGAGGAAGTAAGTTGAGTTTCCTCTTATTTTATAATCCTGTGTATAATGGTCGTGGGTTGTTACAGTGGTCGTCTTTTATGAATCCTAGGTACGCACCTAGTTGGGGAGGATTCTGGAATGCTATATTGTAAGTAGCTACCAGGCGCAACGAGGACGTTGCGTTCTTCAAGTGGGGGTGTGTAACACCCGGTGTTGTCCGAGGTTATTCGGCCGTACCCGTTGAAGAGGTTCATGTGTTGGCTCAAGTGACATAGTGCTTAAAAGGATTGTAAGTACTACTCATATCAACAAGATGCATCTTCTTTTCTGGTGGCTCATCTTAAGAACTCTTCAGTTAAGCGTGCTTGCTGGAGAGTAGTCTTAGGATGGGTGACCTCCTGGGAAGTTCTCAGGATGCGCACGAGTGAGGACAAAGTGCGCTGGAAAGGGCCCGTGTTGGTCTGTGGGCGATGTACGCAGCCTGGCGAGCTACCGTGAATGACATTCCGGCCTTTGGTTGGGGCCGGGGTGTTACAAAGACTGTAACAACCCGGATTTTTCAACAAAATAAAACAAGCATTTTAAAAGGTTTTATAAAAGAAAATGAATAAAAATGAAAGCCACGGTGGCGGAAACACCATGAATCCGAGCTGTCACTCACACAAACATTCTAATCAAACCAAAATGACAAAGTAAGCCTTGAGGCCTAGCAAGATGGGGAATAAATACCCCTTACAATCCCAAATGAACATGAGTATAAACCAAAACGTAAAAGTCTAACAAGTCTAATAATTGAAACTATCCAAACGAATCCCAAGACTTCACACGTGTAAACCTAGCTACGGGTCTATCCTCACGGCTTCTTCACTTGTCAAACCCGAACCCGCGCATACCTGCCACAAAACATGTGACAGCCACAGTCTGTGGGGAGTAACTCAGACGTTCTCCCAGCCATATTACATCACAATAAAGTTAACAAGTAAATAAAACAGCCCATAAAATAATAACATGTGATAATCACAAGCTATATAATAATAGTTAACAATACTATGACAATCTCAATACAACTCAACCAGTACCTTACCTGGCCTACGGCCTACGATCAAAGTATAACCAACAACAATCAACAATAGCAAGGTACAATGGTCAATATTCAAACTCAAAATGTCATCTGTTGACATCTGAAACTTGTCGACAAGCCTTTGGGGTACCCGATGATGAGGCTAACGCTAGTAATTAATATGGACATTGAAAATGATGTATTTGATGGCTCTTTACGCTTATTCTTAATAAAACTACCCAAAGTGGCACAAAACCACCTCAAAATGCTCCGTTTGTTAATAAGTCTACTTTGACAGTTCTTTTCAGTATCCAAATCTCACTTAGTCAAAGTCAAACTTATTTCATTGGATAGGTCTTTGAAATGCCTTTCCAATGATACCTCATAAGCCCAAATCCGATAAGTAACGAAGGAGTTATGAGTCGTTTGCTAAAGTCGGCACAAAACCGACACTTTCCCACTCTTTTGATCATATCTCAAAATCTACAAATTATTTTTGAGTGAAACCAATTGTATTGGAAACTAGACTCAAATATCTTTCCAACGGTATATTACACGCCCAAAACGGTGCTCTAGATCAAAAGATATAGCCATTTCAAGTTAGCCATAAAAATCAGGAACCGACAGTTTCTATCGGCCTAATAGATAAGACCGACAGTTTCTGTCGGCTGGCCTTATCTGACCGACCATGACGTCGGCCTAATCTATCTGATCGACCATTTCGTCGGCTTTATCTTTTTGGCCGACACCACCTGTCGGCCTTATCTCTCTGACCGACAGCATTGGGCCCGAAGCACCCTACTTCCCTATTAATACAGCTCTGTTTCATTCATTCCATACCTCCAGAAAATCACAAACACCCTAAGATTACAGAAACTCTCTAAACTCAACTTCAATCCTCCTTTTCACATTCAAACACCGTTAATTCTTGAATAAGCGCCAAAGAGCCGTCGATTTACGATATTTTCAAGATTCATTTGAATTCGACATTACGACTAGCCTGAGGGTCCCAGATTCAAATTAATAACCGGTTTTTCTTCTCTTATTTAATTTCTTTTATTTATTTCTTTTATTTTGTTTGTTTTTCTGTATCGATTTATTTTTCATTGTATTAGTAACTTTTTCTTTACTGTTTTCATATTTCATATTAGCCTGAGGGGCTTTTCCGTTACGTTTTTCAAATCAACTTTTTGTACGTTTTTTATATAAAACGGACTGGCGACTCCTACTACCCCACCTAAATAAAATACTTTTCAAATTTAAAATCGGGATTTTAAGGTTCCGGGCCGGGATCTCACATCATCAACAAAGTAACATACAATAATCAACAATCCACAATCAATCGCAATCAACCGCAAGAGATAGCACGGAGTACTGGGCGCTACAAAACACCCCGGACCCTACAAAAGATCCAAACCCTATGGCGGCACTACAAAATGCCTCGAATAATCGTCTAAACTTGGCCAAGCACACCCCTACAAAAGAGTGTGGACAAACAATAACCACCCCTACAAAAGAGTGGCGTCCCTACAAAAGGACTTTCGATAACCATAGTCTCAGAGCCACTACAAAATGGATAAGAACTCACGACAGGCGGCACCGTCCTACAAAAGACGTTGTAACTCCTCACGTACGTGCCAGAACAGTACCCGTACGCACACTAAACTCAAGCACATAACAAACAAATCATAATCAGGTCAATTCAACGATTCTTTAGCTTATCAAGGTCAATATAATACGAACTCAAGTCAATCTCAATATGTGTTATAATTCTCAAAACAATAACAATTTATACGGAGAACATATCAACGTAACTTACCAAATTAATCCACTAGAACAACCTGAAACCACTGCCTATGAGCACGTAAGAAGTTAACACCGATAATTCACATATTATACTAGGTACGCACCCTGACTGAAGAGTTCCAACACCCCGGCCCCAACTGATGGCCGGAATGTTGCTCACGGTAGCTCGCCAGGCTGCGTACATCGCCCGCAAACCAACACGAGTCCTTTCCAGCGCACTTTGTCCTCACTCGTGCGCATCCTGAGAACTTCCCAGGAGGTCACCCATCCTAAGACTACTCTCCAGCAAGCACGCTTAACAGAAGAGTTCTTAAGATGAGCCACCAGAAAAGAAGATGCATCTTGTTGATATGAGTAGTACATACAATCCTTTTAAGCACTAGGTCACTTGAGCTCATCACATGGACCACTTCAACGGGGAACCCGGCCAGAATATCCTCGGACAACACCGGGTGTTACACACCCCACTTGAAGAACGCAACGTCCTCGTTGCGCCTGGTAGCTACTTACAATATAGCATTCCAGAATCCTCCCCAGCTAGGTGCGTACCTAGGATTCGACCACACGGCTAGGTGCGTACCTAGGATTCGACCACACGGTCGCCGGGTTGCTCTGATACCATGTAACACCCGGTGTTGTCCGAGGTTATTCGGGCCGGGTTCCCCGTTGAAGTGGTCCATGTGATGAGCTCAAGTGACCTAGTGCTTAAAAGGATTGTAAGTACTACTCATATTAACAAGATGCATCTTCTTTTCTGGTGGCTCATCTTAAGAACTCTTTAGTTAAGCGTGCTTGCTGGAGAGTAGTCTTAGGTTGGGTGACCTGTAACACCCGGTGTTGTCCGAGGTTATTCGGGCCGGGTACCCCGTTGAAGAGGTTCATGTGTTGGCTCAAGTGACATAGTGCTTAAAAGGATTGCAAGTACTACTCATATCAACAAGATGCATCTTCTTTTCTGGTGGCTCATCTTAAGAACTCTTCAGTTAAGCGTGCTTGCTGGAGAGTAGTCTTAGGATGGGTGACCTCCTGGGAAGTTCTCAGGATGCGCACGAGTGAGGACAAAGTGCGCTGGAAAGGGCCCGTGTTGGTCTGTGGGCGATGTACGCAGCCTGGCGAGCTATCGTGAATGACATTTCGGCCTTTAGTTGGGGCCGGGGTGATACCACCTCCTGGGAAGTTCTTAGGATGCGCACGAGTGAGGACAAAGTGCGCTGGAAAGGAACCGTGTTGGTTTGTGGGCGATGTACGCAGCCTAGCGAGCTACCGTGAGCAACATTCCGGCCATCAGTTGGGGTCGGGGTGTTACATATGGAATCAGAGTAACCCGGCGACCGTGTGGTCGAATCCTAGGTACGCACCTAGCCGTGTGGTCGAATCCTAGGTACGCACCTAGCTGGGGAGGATTCTGGAATGCTATATTGTAAGTAGCTACCAGGCGCAACGAGGACGTTGCGTTCTTCAAGTGGGGGTGTGTAACACCCGGTGTTGTCGGAGGTTATTCGGGCCGGGTACCCCGTTGAAGTGGTCCATGTGTTGGCTCAAGTGACATAGTGCTTAAAAGGATTGTAAGTACTACTCATATCAACAAGATGCATCTTCTTTTCTGGTGGCTCATCTTAAGAACTCTTCAGTTAAGCGTGCTTGCTGGAGAGTAGTCTTAGGATGGGGGACCTCCTGGGAAGTTCTCAGGATGCGCACGAGTGAGGTCAAACTGCGCTGGAAAGGGCCCGTGTTGGTCTGTGGGCGATGTACGCAGCCTGGCGAGCTACCGTGAATGACATTCCGGCCTTTGGTTGGGGCCGGGGTGTTACAAATGGTTGCAAATCCTAGGTACGCACCTAGCTGGGGAGGATTCTGGAATGCTATATTGTAAGTAGCTACCAGGCGCAACGAGGACGTTGCGTTCTTCAAGTGGGGGTGTGTAACACCCGGTGTTGTCCGAGGTTATTCGGGCCGGGTTCCTTGTTGAAGTGGTCCATGTGATGAGCTCAAGTGACCTAGTGCTTAAAAGGATTGTAAGTGCTACTCATATCAACAAGATGCATCTTCTTTTCTGGTGGCTCATCTTAAGAACTCTTCAGTTAAGCGTGCTTGCTGGAGAGTAGTCTTAGGATGGGTGACCTCTTGGGAAGTTCTCAGGATGCGCACGAGTGAGGACAAAGTGCGCTGGAAAGGAACCGTGTTGGTTTGTGGGCGATGTACGCAGCCTAGCGAGCTACCGTGAGCAACATTCCGGCCATCAGTTGGGGTCGGGGTGTTACAAATAAATGGTATCAGAGCAACCCGACGACCGTGTGGTTGAATCCTAGGTACGCACCTAGCCGTGTGGTCGAATCCTAGGTACGCACCTAGCTGGGGAGGATTCTGGAATGCTATATTGTAAGTAGCTACCAGGCGCAACGAGGACGTTTCGTTCTTCAAGTGGGGGTGTGTAACACCCGGTGTTGTCCGAGGTTATTCGGGCCGGGTTCCCTGTTGAAGTGGTCCATGTGATGAGCTCAAGTGACCTAGTGCTTAAAAGGATTGTAAGTGCTACTCATATCAACAAGATGCATCTTCTTTTCTGGTGGCTCATCTTAAGAACTCTTCAGTTAAGCGTGCTTGCTGGAGAGTAGTCTTAGGATGGGTGACCTCCTGGGAAGTTCTCAGGATGCGCACGAGTGAGGACAAAGTGCGCTGGAAAGGAACCGTGTTGGTTTGTGGGCGATGTACGCAGCCTAGCGAGCTACCGTGAGCAACATTCCGGCCATTAGTTGGGGTCGGGGTGTTCATACCACAACACCCCGGCGACCACACGGGTCAATAATATCAGAGAATCTTCAACGGGGTATCGGTTGAGAATCCGGGTTGTTACAGGGTATTTCGGATTCATTAGCATCTTTTAAAAATCTTATTTTATTTAAATAATTCATTTCGTTAAATTCGTATTTCATTTCTCTTAATTTTGTTATTTTTGGCTCGTGGAATAAGCGAAACCGTAGTCAGAACTTAAAAACGGAGTAATTAACTTAAAAACGGTGTAATTTCCCCATACGAACTCCGATTCAGGTGATTCAAAAGGCTAAACTGCGTATTTTTTCGACGCCGTCGCAACTGCCAAATTTTCAGGAGTCAGTTTGAACCGGTCCACCCTGGGCCGAGCCGAACCCCCAGCTCGGGTTAGGTTTAGGGTTTCTTGTGTAGCTTTTTGATCAAGACATTAAATATCTTATTAACTCCTAGCCCTAGCAACCTTAAGATCTGATTTTTTATCTTCCTAATCTCATCCTCATTCATCCCCCATAATTCTCTCACAAAAACTCTCTCAAAACTCATCAAACTCCATTGTTGATCATCTTTTCTTGCATTCCTTTAGCCCTAAATCTTCCCTAGTCTATTCCCTCGGTATATGACTTCTTTTAGTTCTTTTATTTTTCTGATTTTTGTATTATTTTATGTGTTATTATGTTGTGTATTCATTGCTTGTGTGTTTTGGCTTGGGTATTCAAAGGAGAAGGTGATTTTGAGGAAGGAGACACCATTCTTATCGACGAGGAGGAAGGCTAACTTGGTTTTGGAGCGGTAAAAGGTAACTAGGTGTAGCCTTAGTGATATTTTGACTCGTGTGAGACCATATGATTGATTGAGGATGATTTGATTGTTGTTATGTATGTAAAGCTATGAACTTTGGGTTGATTGTGCTATGAAATCATGTTCTTTGGTCTTATTTGTGTTGGTCTCACACTAATATGTCTTATGGAATGATTTGGGGTGATTGTTATATTGAATTTGGGTTATGTTGTTATTAAGTTGATTTAAAGATGATAATTTTGGGAATTATAATGGTTTATTATGGCTATTCTTGAGTTCTTATGATTATTACTCCGTATTTAACATGTTGATTATGGTTAGTGTTGAGAATGGTTGTAATAGGGTTGGTTATGTTGTTAAAGAGTTTATGATGGATTGAGATGACTTTGAGCTAAAGGATGATTGTGTTAGCAATGTTATTGAATTGAATTGTTTGTATGCTTGAGTTGAGTGTGCGTACGGGTACTGTTCTGGCACGTACGTGAGGAGTTACGACGTCTTTTGTAGGACAGTGCCGCCTGTTGTGGGTTCTCATCCATTTTGTAGTGGCTCTGAGATTATGGTTATCGAAAGTCCTTTTGTAGGGGCGCCACTCTTTTGTAGGGGTGGTTATTTGTATGTCCACACTCTTTTGTAGGGGTGTGCTTGGCAAAGTTTAGACTATTGTTCGAGGCATTTTGTTGTGCCGCCATAGGGTCTGGATCTTTTGTAGGGTCCGGGGTGTTTTGTAGCGCCCAGTACTCCGTGCTTACTCTTGCGATTGATTGTTGATTGATGTTATTGATTGTCACTTTGTTGATGACTCTCAGGTTGGTTGTTAACTGTCACTTTTTTGATGACAGGTTGAGCTTATTTGATTTATGATTGACCATATTGAACCAGTTGTATTTGGGTTGAGCTTGTATGATTTGTAAGATGGTTGGTTGCTTATATTTTGATTATAGGTCACAAGTTGAGTTGGTTGATTATTGAGTTAGCTTGAGGATGATCTATGTTGGCCGTGCATTTGGGGTTGTATTGTTGTTTATGTTGATTATGTTGAAATATGACTGGGGAGCACCTAGTTACTCCCCACTGATTGTGGTTGTTACCTTCTTTGTGGCAGGTTAGCGCGGGTTCGGGATTTGAAGTGTGAGAAGCCGTGAGGATTGACCCCGTAGCTAGCTTTTGTTGAGGAACTTGGACTAGACTTGTTGGTTTAGACTTTATCATTTTTCGTACCTATATTTCATTTTGGATTGTAAGGGGTATTTATTCCCCGTTTGTTAGGCTCAAGGCCTACTGTCTTTTGTTATTTGTTTGAGTAGGGAGTAATGACTCGGATTCACGGTGTTTCCGCCACCGTGGCTTTCATTTTATTTTCATTTTCTTACTAAAACCTTTTTAAAACGTATTTTATTTTATTTGGAAAATCCGGGTTGTTACAGTTGGTATCAGAGCGAATAACTTCCCAACTCTCTTAGTCGAGTGAGTAGGATTTGACTTAGAACACCGAGTGAGAGCGTTGGGGTAGACACATTAGGAGGTTGCGTTGTTTATGTATGTGTTTGAGTAGTTACTTGAAGTGGCATGTTTAGTAAAATGCCGCTATCACCTATGCTTTTCTGTTGCAGATGACCAGAAACGGAGGAGGAGCCAACAACGACTTACAACGCATCCGCCGACTCAAAGATGCTATAGTGTGATACTGGTACCTTCATGTCCTTCGTTTTCCCCTTCATTGATCGAGGAAACTCAACTTACTTCCTCCATTTCCGTGGATACTCTTATTACTCTTCCACGACAAAACACTGTTCCATGTTAATTGTTATTCTTGGGTGTCCCTACTTCCTTGGGAAAATCCGTCCTAGCTCGTTTCCATTTGTGTTTGGGTCCAACCGAGTTGGGTGTCTTTCGGGGGTATGCGAGACTTGGTGGAGTTGACGTAGGCTAGAAGAGCTATCCTTTTGTTATTGGGGTGAGTAGAGTTAGTCGTCTTTGGAATAGGAATCGTAGGTAGTTGTCTTTTCCTCATTTGCTTTGGGTGTCGTTTTGTTCTCAAGTTTCGAGGACGAAACTTCTTTTTAGGTGGTAAGATAGTAACACCCTGACTTTTCCCTTTTATTTAAATAATTCATTTCGTTAAATTCGTATTTCATTTCTCTTAATTTTGTTATTTTTGGCTCGTGGAATAAGCGAAACCGTAGTCAGAACTTAAAAACGGAGTAATTGACTTAAAAACGGTGTAATTTCCTTATACGAACTCCGATTCAGGTGATTCAAAAGGCTAAACTGCGTACTTTTTCGACGCCGTCGTAACTGCCAAATTTTCAGGAGTCAGTTTGAACCGGTCCACTCTGGGCCGAGCCGAACCCCCAGCTCGGGTTAGGTTTAGGGTTTCTTGTGTAGCTTTTTGATCAAGACATTAAATATCTTATTAACTCCTAGCCCTAGCAACCTTAAGATCTGATTTTTATCTTCCTAATCTCATCCCTAATCTCATCCTCATTCATCCCCCATAATTCTCTCACAAAAACTCTCTCAAAACTCATCAAACTCCATTGTTGATCATCTTTTCTTGCATTCCTTTAGCCCTAAATCTTCCCTAGTCTATTCCCTCGGTATATGACTTCTTTTAGTTCTTTTATCTTTCTGATTTTTGTATTATTTTATGTGTTATTATGTTGTGTATTCATTGCTTGTGTGTTTTGGCTTGGGTATTCAAAGGAGAAGGTGATTTTGAGGAAGGAGACACCATTCTTATCGACGAGGAGGAAGGCTAACTTGGTTTTGGAGCGGTAAAAGGTAACTAGGTGTAGCCTTAGTGATATTTTGACTCGTGTGAGACCATAAGATTGATTGAGGATGATTTGATTGTTGTTATGTATGTAAAGCTATGAACTTTGGGTTGATTGTGCTATGAAATCATGTTCTTTGGTCTTATTTGTGTTGGTCTCACACGAATATGTCTTATGGAATGATTTGGGGTGATTGTTATATTGAATTTGGGTTATGTTGTTATTAAGTTGATTTAAAGATGATAATTTTGGGAATTATAATAGTTTATTATCGCTATTCTTGAGTTCTTATGATTATTACTCCGTATTTAACATGTTGATTATGGTTAGTGTTGAGAATGGTTGTAATAGGGTTGGTTATGTTGTTAAAGAGTTTATGATGGATTGAGATGACTTTGAGCTAAAGGATGATTGTGTTAGCATTGTTATTGAATTGAATTGTTTGTATGCTTGAGTTGAGTGTGCGTGCATCGCTCGCACGCGTGCGTGAGGAGTTACGACGTCTTTTGTAGGACAGTGCCGCCTGTCGTGGGTTCTCATCCATTTTGTAGTGGCTCTGAGACTATGGTTATCGAAAGTCCTTTTGTAGGGGCGCCACTCTTTTGTAGGGGTGGTTATTTGTATGTCCACACTCTTTTGTAGGGGTGTGCTTGGCCAAGTTTAGACTATTGTTCGAGGCATTTTGTTGTGCCGCCATAGGGTCTGGATCTTTTGTAGGGTCCGGGGTGTTTTGTAGCGCCCAGTACTCCGTGCTTACTCTTACGATTGATTGTTGATTGATGTTATTGATTGTCACTTTGTTGATGACTCTCAGGTTGGTTGTTGACTGTCACTTTTTTGATGACAGGTTGAGCTTATTTGATTTATGATTGACCATATTGAACCAGTTGTATTTGGGTTGAGCTTGTATGATTTGTAAGATGGTTGGTTGCTTATATTTTGATTATAGGTCACAAGTTGAGTTGGTTGATTATTGAGTTAGCTTGAGGATGATCTATGTTGGCCGTGCATTTGGGGTTGTATTGTTGTTTATGTTGATTATGTTGAAATATGACTGGGGAGCACCTAGTTACTCCCCACTGATTGTGGCTGTTACTTTCTTTGTGGCAGGTTAGCGCGGGTTCGGGATTTGAAGTGTGAGAAGCCGTGAGGATTGACCCCGTAGCTAGCTTTTGTTGAGGAACTTGGACTAGACTTGTTGGTTTAGACTTTATCATTTTTCGTACCTATATTTCATTTTGGATTGTAAGGGGTATTTATTCCCCGTTTGTTAGGCTCAAGGCCTACTGTCTTTTGTTATTTGTTTGAATAGGGAGTAATGACTCGGATTCACGGTGTTTCCGCCACCGTGGCTTTCATTTTATTTTCATTTTCTTACTAAAACCTTTTTAATACGTATTTTATTTTATTTGGAAAATCCGGGTTGTTACAGTGGTATCACACTATAGCATCTTTGAGTCGGCGGATGCCAAATATCGGTGCGGATTATTTTATGGTGTAACACCCGGTGTTGTCCGAGGTTATTCGGGCCGGGTTCCCCGTTGAAGTGGTCCATGTGATGAGCTCAAGTGACCTAGTGCTTAAAAGGATTGTAAGTATTACTCATATCAACAAGATGCATCTTCTTTTCTGGTGGCTCATCTTAAGAACTCTTCAGTTAAGCGTGCTTGCTGGAGAGTAGTCTTGGGATGGGTGACCTCCTGGGAAGTTCTCAGGATGCGCACGAGTGAGGACAAAGTGCGCTGGAAAGGGCCCGTGTTGGTCTGTGGGGAATGTACGCAGCCTGGCGAGCTACCGTGAATAACATTTCGGCCTTTGGTTGGGGCCGGGTTGTTACAAATGGTATCAGAGCAACCCGGCGACCGTGTGGTCGAATCCTAGGTACGCACCTAGCCGTGTGGTCGAATCCTAGGTACGTACCTAGCTGGGGAGGATTCTGGAATGCTATATTGTAAGTAGCTATCAGGCGCAACGAGGACATTGCGTTCTTCAAGTGGGGGTGTGTAACACCCGGTGTTGTCCGAGGTTATTCGGGCCGGGTTCCCCGTTGAAGTGGTCCATGTGATGAGCTCAAGTGACCTAGTGCTTAAAAGGATTGTAAGTATTACTCATATCAACAAGATGCATCTTCTTTTCTGGTGGCTCATCTTAAGAACTCTTCAGTTAAGCGTGCTTGCTGGAGAGTAGTCTTGGGATGGGTGACCTCCTGGGAAGTTCTCAGGATGCGCACGAGTGAGGACAAAGTGCGCTGGAAAAGGCCCGTGTTGGTCTGTGGGCAATGTACGCAGCCTGGCGAGCTACCGTGAATAACATTTCGGCCTTTGGTTGGGGCCGGGTTGTTACAAACACCCCCACTTGAAATAAAATAAGATTTTTAAATAACATCGGTAACAACCCGGATGAACACCCCAAATCAGTCTAAATAACCATCATAATAACCCTTTATTTTTGTAACACCCGGTGTTGTCCGAGGTTATTCGGGCCGAGAACCCCGTTGAAGAGGTTCATGTGTTGGCTCAAGTGACATAGTGCTTAAAAGGATTGTAAGTACTACTCATATTAACAAGATGCATCTTCTTTTCTGGTGGCTCATCTTAAGAACTCTTCAGTTAAGCGTGCTAGCTGGAGAGTAGTCTTAGGATGGGTGACCTCCTGGGAAGTTCTCAGGATGCGCATGAGTGAGGACAAAGTGTGCTGGAAGGGCCCGTGTTGGTCTGTGGGCGATGTACGCAGCCTGGCGAGCTACCGTGAATGACATTCCGGCCTTCGGTTGGGGCCGAGGTGTTACAAATGGTATCAGAGCAACCCGGCGACCGTGTGGTCGAATCCTAGGTACGCACCTAGCTGGGGAGGATTCTGGAATGCTATATTGTAAGTAGCTACCAGGCGCAACGAGGACGTTGCGTTTTTCAAGTGGGGGTGTGTAACACCCGGTGTTGTCCGAGGTTATTCGGGCCGGGTACCCCGTTGAAGAGGTTCATGTGTTGGCTCAAGTGACATAGTGCTTAAAAGGATTGTAAGTACTACTCATATTAACAAGATGCATCTTCTTTTCTGGTGGCTCATCTTAAGAACTCTTCAGTTAAGCGTGCTAGCTGGAGAGTAGTCTTAAGATGGGTGACCTCCTGGGAAGTTCTCAGGATGCGCACGAGTGAGGACAAAGTGTGCTGGAAAGGGCCCGTGTTGGTCTGTGGGCGATGTACGCAGCCTGGCGAGCTACCGTGAATGACATTTCGGCCTTTAGTTGGGGCCGGGGTGTTACAAATGGTATCAGGATTTGTAAAGAAAGTGAATAAAAATGAAGACCACGGTGGCGGAAACACCGTGTAATCCGAGTCGTCACTCACTAGACAAACATAATCTAAAAGAGTAGGCCTTGAGGCCTAACAAACGGGGAGTAAATACCCCTTACAATCCAAAATGAAATATAATTATGAAAAATAATAAAGTCTAAATCAACAAGTCTAGTCCAAAATCCCATCAAAGGCTAGCTATAGGTCATCCTCACGGCATCCTCACTTGACAACCCCGAACCCGCGCTAACCTGCCACAAAAGAAAGTAACAGCCACAATCAGTGGGGAGTAACTAGGTGCTCCCCAGTCATATTTCAACATAATCAACACAAACAACCATACAACCCAAATGCACAACCAACATAGGTCATCCTCAAGCTAACCCAATAATCAACTAACTCAACTTGCGACCTATAATCAAAGTATAAACAAATCAACCATCGTACAAACCATACAACCCCAAATACAATTAGTTCAATATAGTTAATCAAGCTCAACTTAAGTAATCCAAGTTCTACCTGTCATCAACTAAGTGACAGTCAATAATCAACAACCTGAATGTCATCGACAAAGTGACAAACAATAACAACAATCAACAATCAATCGCAAGAGTAAGCACGGAGTACTGGGCGCTACAATACACCCCGGACCCTACAAAAGATCCTGACCCTATGGTGGCACTACAAAATGCCTCGAACAATAGTCTAAACTTGGCCAAGCACACCCCTACAAAAGAGTGTGGACATACAATAACCACCCCTACAAAAGAGTGGCGCCCCTACAAAAGGACTTTCGATAACCATAGTCTCAGAGCCACTACAAAATGGATGAGAACCCACGACAGGGGCACCGTCCTACAAAAGACGTTGTAACTCCTCACGTACGTGCCAGAACAGTACCCGTACGCACACTCAACTCAAGCATACAAACAATTCAATTCAACCTCAAACCAACTCAAAATCAATATCAATTCAATCAACCTCTAGCTCAGATCATCTCAACATCCATCATAAACTCTTTAACAGTACAACCAACCCTTTTGAAACCATTCTCAACACTAACCATAATCAACATGTTAAATAGGGAGTAATAATCATAAGAACTCAATAGTAATCCAAAATAACCATCATAATACCCAAAGTCATCATCTTTAATCAACTCAATAACAACATAACCCAAATTCAATATAACAATCATCCTAAATCATTCCATAAGACAAATTAGTGTGAGACCAACAGAAATAAGACCAAAGAACATGATTTCATAGCACAATCAACCCAAAGTTCATAGCTTTACATACATAACAACAATCAAATCATCCTCACTCAATCATATGGTCTCACACGAGTCAAAATATCACTAAGGTTACACCTAGTTACCTTTTACCACTCCAAAACCAAGTTAGCCTTCCTTCCAAATCGATAAGAATGGTGTCACCTTCTTCTAAATCTCCTCCTCCTTTGCATAATCAAGCCAAATCAAACAAGCAATGAATACACAACATAAACACACATAAAATAATACAAAAATCAGAAAAATAAAAGAACTAAAAGATCCTATCTGGGAATTGACTAGGAAAGGTTTAGGGCTAAAGAGAAGAAAGAAAGATGATCAACAATGGAGTTTGATGAGATTTGTGAGAGTTTTTGTGAGAGAATTATGGGGGATGAATGAGGATGAGATTAGGGATGAGATTAGGAAGATAAAAATCAGATCTTAAGGTTGCTAGAGCTAGGAGTTAATAAGATATTTAATGTCACTACACAAGAAACCCTAAACCCAACCCGAGCTGGGGGTTCGGCTCGGCCCAGGGTGGACCGGTTCAAACTGACTCCTGTAAATTTGGCAGTTCTGTGGCGTCGAAAAAATACGCAGTTTAGCCTTTTGAATCACCTGAATCGGAGTTCGTATGAGGAAATTACACCGTTTTTAAGTTAATTACTCCGTTTTTAAGTTCTGACTACAGTCTCGCTTATTCCTCTAGCCAAAAATAACAAAATTAAGAGAAATGAAATACGAATTTAACGAAATGAATTATTTAAATAAATGGGGAAAAGTCGGGGTGTTACAATCTCACCACCTAAAAAGAAGTTTCGTCCTATAAACTTGAGAACAAAACGACACCCAAAACAAATGAGGAAAAGACTACTCCTAACGATTCCTATTCTAAGGACGACTAACTCTACTCACCCCAACAACGAAAGGATAGCTCTCCTAGCCTAGGTCGACTCCACCAAACCACACGCACCTCCAAGACAAGCGCACACTCAGACCACTAGTACGCACAAGGTAAGCAGCTAGGACGGATCTCCCCAAAAGAAGTAGGGACACCCAAGAATAGGAATTAACATGGAATAGTGTTTTCTCGTGGAAGAGTAATTAGAGTATCCACGAAATTAGAGGAAGTGAGCTAAGCTTTCTTGATCAACATAGCGGAAGTGAATGACATAAAAGCTTAGCTCACTTCTTCTAATTTCGTGGATACTCTAATTACTCTTCCACGAGAAAACACTATTCCATGTTAATTCCTATTCTTGGGTGTCCCTACTTCTTTTGGGGAGATCCGTCCTAGCTGCTTACCTTGTCCGTACTAGTGGTCTGAGTGTGCGCTTGTCTTGGAGGTGCGTGTGGTTTGGTGGAGTCGACCTAGGCTAGGAGAGCTATCCTTTCGTTGTTGGGGTGAGTAGAGTTAGTCGTCCTTAGAATAGGAATCGTTAGGAGTAGTCTTTTCCTCATTTGTTCTGGGTGTCGTTTTGTTCTCAACTTTCGAGGACGAAACTTCTTTTTAGGTGGTGAGATTGTAACACCCCGACTTTTCCCCTTTTATTTAAATAATTCATTTCGTTAAATTCGTATTTCATTTCTCTTAATTTTGTTATTTTTGGCTAGAGGAATAAGCGAGACTGTAGTCAGAACTTAAAAACGGAGTAATTAACTTAAAAACGGTGTAATTTCCACATACGAACTCCGATTCAGGTGATTCAAAAGGCTAAACTGCGTATTTTTTCGACGCCGTCGCAACTGCCAAATTTTCAGGAGTCAGTTTGAACCGGTCCACCCTGGGCCGAGCCGAACCCCCAGCTCGGGTTGGGTTTAGGGTTTCTTTTGTAGCTTTTTGATCAAGACATTAAATATCTTATTAACTCCTAGCTCTAGCAACCTTAAGATCTGATTTTTATCTTCCTAATCTCATCCCTAATCTCATCCTCATTCATCCCCCATAATTCTCTCACAAAAACTCTCTCAAAACTCATCAAACTCCATTGTTGATCATCTTTTCTTTCTTCTCTTTAGCCCTAAACCTTTCCTAGTCAATTCCCTCGGTATAGGATCTCTTTTAGTTCTTTTATTTTTCTGATTTTTGTATTATTTTATGTGTGTTTATGTTGTGTATTCATTGCTTGTTTGATTTGGCTTGATTATGCAAAGGAGGAGGAGATCTAGAAGAAGGTGACACCATTCTTATCGACGAGAAGGAAGGCTAACTTTGTTTTGGAGTGGTAAAAGGTAACTAGGTGTAACCTTAGTGATATTTTGACTCGTGTGAGACCATATGATTGATTGAGGATGATTTGATTGTTGTTATGTATGTAAAGCTATGAACTTTGGGTTGATTGTGCTATGAAATCATGTTCTTTGGTCTTATTTGTGTTGGTCTCACACTAATTTGTCTTATGGAATGATTTAGGATGATTGTTAAATTGAATTTGGATTATGTTGTTATTGAGTTGATTAAAGATGATGACTTTGGGTATTATGATGGTTATTTTGGATTACTATTGAGTTCTTATGATTCTTACTCCCTATTTAACATGTTGATTATGGTTAGTGTTGAGAATGGTTGTAAAAGGGTTGGTTGTACTGTTAAAGAGTTTATGATGGATGTTGAGATGATTTGAGCTAGAGGTTGATTGAATTGATATTGATTTTGAGTTGGTTTGAGGTTGAATAATTGAATTGTTTGTATGCTTGAGTTGAGTGTGCGTACGGGTACTGTTCTGGCACGTACGTGAGGAGTTACAACGTCTCTTATAGGACGGTGCCGCCTGTCGTGGGTTCTCATCCATTTTGTAGTGGCTCTGAGACTATGGTTATCGAAAGTCCTTTTGTAGGGGCGCCACTCTTTTGTAGGGGTGGTTATTGTATGTCCACACTCTTTTGTAGGGGTGTGCTTGGCCAAGTTTAGACTATTGTTCGAGGCATTTTGTAGTGCCACCATAGGGTCAGGATCTTTTGTAGGGTCCGGGGTGTTTTGTAGCGCCCAGTACTCCGTGCTTACTCTTGCGATTGATTGTTGATTGTTGTTATTGTTTGTCACTTTGTTGATGACATTCAGGTTGTTGATTATTGACTGTCACTTTGTTGATGACAGGTAGAACTTGGATTACTTAAGTTGAGCTTGATTAACTATATTGAACTAATTGTATTTGGGGTTGTATGGTTTGTACGATGGTTGATTTGTTTGTATAAACCAAAACGTAAAAGTCTAACAAGTCTAATGATTGAAACTATCCAAACGAATCCCAAGACTTCACACGTGTAAACCTAGCTACGGGTCTATCCTCACGGCTTCCTCACTTGTCAAACTCGAACTCACATACCGCCACAAAACATGTGATGACCATTAAATGGGAGTAACTCAGACGTTCTCCCAGCCATATTACATCACAATAAAGTTAACAAGTAAATAAAACAGCTCATAAAATAACAACATGTGATAGTCACAAGCTATATAACAATAGTTAACAATACTACGACAATCTCAATACAACTCAACAAGCACCTTACCTGGCCTACGGCCTATGACCAAAGTATAATCAAAACATCCAACAATAATAAGGCACAACGTTACCACGATCAATATACAATCTCAACTGTCATCAACAAAGTGACATACAATAATCAACAAACTGAATGCCATCAACAAAGTGACAATCAATCAACAACAATCAACAATCAATCGCAATCAACCGCAAGAGATAGCACGGAGTACTGGGCGCTACAAAACACCCCGGACCCTACAAAAGATCCTGACCTTATGGTGGCACTACAAAATGCCTCGAACAATAGTCTAAAGTTGGCCAAGCACACCCCTACAAAAGAGTGTGGACAAACAATAACCACCCCTACAAAAGAGTGGCGCCCCTACAAAAGGACTTTCGATAACCATAGTCTCAGAGCCACTACAAAATGGATGAGAACCCACGACAGGCGGCACCGTCCTACAAAAGACGTTGTAACTCCTCACGTACATGCCAGAACAGTACCCGTACGCACACTAAACTCAAGCATACAAACAAATCAATCACAATCAAGTCAATTCAACGATTCTTTAACTTATCAAGGTTAATACAATACGAACTCAAGCCAGTCTCAACATGTGTTATAAATCTCAAGACAATAACAATTTATACGGAGTAAATATATCAACGTAACTTACTAAATAAACCGACCAACTTATTAAATACAATAACCGTATACTAACTACATTACAATTATAGGGAGTTAGGCCCAAAATTTACAAATCATCTGCGTTTACACGCATAAGCAGTTGATTAAACCCACTAGCAATTTAACCTCACTCGTTACCCAACAAAACCACAACATCTTAGCCAAACAATGTAAATCCTCAATATTATTGACATGTATATATATACTTCCACAAATTCACAACACCACTGTAACATCAAAGTCCCATGAATATAAGACGTTATACATGAGTACAAGTAACTACCTTACTTGTTCACCACACGATTCTTAACAAGACTAAAAGCATACTATGGCACCCAACAGTTTTCTAGCACACACGATTTTACTATACTGACGTAACACCAAGAACAGTCGTCATAGTTACATAACACGACCACGTAAACCTTAAAGTAATGTAATACCGAGTAACGTCATCACCGTTACCTTTTCGCGCTAGTCTTCAATTGAGTCGTCCACCACGTACGTATCAGCGTCAGGGTCGTTCCGGTTCAATCCTATTATCGATTAGGGTGAAAAACGAGTATAGATACGAGTTACGATATCGGCGACGATCCGAGCGACTGAGACGAAACGGAGTATAACTTACCTTAATGTGAAGAGGATGAAGAGAGGATAATTATGACGCAAGAACGGAGTAAAACGGTTAAGAAACGAAGGAGAAAGGAAGGATTTAAGAGGAGTGTTAATGGAGGCCTGGAGGGTGAAAGACGCAGAAGAGAAGGAGAAGACAACGTACGGAGTAACAGGTTAATTATTTAGGGTTTGCTAATATATATAGAGTAGGTAATTAGGTTTAGGATTTTATATAAAAGTATATGAAATATATAAATAAATAGTTGTATTAGTATTAGGTAAGTCTTTTACTCTTATTAAAATAATACTTTTCTAAAAAGAGAAAATAAATTAATTTATCTTTAGGCTAGACTTGATCAAAGTAGTTGAAAATACACAAAATAAGTTAAATAAGATATTTTATAAAATACTTGTACTAAAATAATGGGTCAAAAATCATAACTTAACCATTTAATTTAAAATATAAAGCAATCATACTAATTTATAAAGGAAACCGTTTCATAAATGATTTATTATCTTTAAAATAGTGTTAAACATACTCCGTATTATTTAAAAGGTCATAAATATTATTTTAAACCATTAAATATATTAGGTAATTATGAAAAATAAATACAGTTTTAAATAAATTTGTGAATTAAAATATATTTTAATTTAATCTGAAAAACACGGGGTGTTACAATAAAATCCTTCCAAGCTGAGAACCACGACTCATGATTCAACCCGGCGACCGTGTGGTCGAATCTTATTCAGACATTATAATACTGAAGAGTTCTTAAGATGAGCCACCAGAAAAGAAGATGCATCTTGTTAATATGAGTAGCACTTACAATCCTTTTAAGCACTAGGTCACTTGAGCTTATCACATGGACCACTTCAACGGGGAACCCGGCCGGAATAACCTCGGACAACACCGGGTGTTACACACCCCCACTTGAAAATGCAACGTCCTCGTTGCGCCTGGTAGCTACTTACAATATAGTATTCCAGAATCCTCCCCAGCTAGGTGCGTACCTGGCCAACAAGATGCATCTTCTTCTAGGCGACCGCACGCACGTACTATAAATATTAGGTTTAAAATCATTACTTCACTATTTTAAATTATAAAATAACAATATTATTCTATAAGGGTAAACATTAAATAAGAAATTTTATTAACTTTTAGTATAGAAAGTAGTCTAAATGTATTGCTTTGATTGAGCTTGAGTTGAGTGTGCGTACGTGCACTGTTCTGGCACGTACGTGAGGAGTTACAACGTCTTTTGTAGGACGGTGCCGCCTGTCGTGGGTTCTCATCCATTTTGTAGTGGCTCTGAGACTATGGTTATCGAAAGTCCTTTTGTAGGGGCGCCACTCTTTTGTAGGGGTGGTTATTGTTTGTCCACACTCTTTTGTAGGGGTGTGCTTGGCCAAGTTTAGACTATTGCTCGAGGCATTTTGTAGTGCCACCATAGGGTCTGGATCTTTTGTAGGGTCCGGGGTGTTTTGTAGCGCCCAGTACTCCGTGCTATCTCTTGCGGTTGAATGCGGTTGATTGTGCGCTTGTCTTGGAGGTGCGTGTGGTTTGGTGGAGTCGACCTAGGCTAGGAGAGCTATCCTTTCGTTGTTGGGGTGAGTAGAGTTAGTCGTCCTTAGAATAGGAATCGTTAGGAGTAGTCTTTTCCTCATTTGTTTTGGGTGTCGTTTTGTTCTCAAGTTTCGAGGACGAAACTTCTTTTTAGGTGGTGAGATTGTAACACCCCGACTTTTCCCCTTTTATTTAAATAATTCATTTCATTAAATTCGTATTTCATTTCTCTTAATTTTGTTATTTTTGGTTAGAGGAATAAGCGAGACTGTAGTCAGAACTTAAAAACGGAGTAATTAACTTAAAAACTGTGTAATTTCCTCATACGAACTCCGATTCAGGTGATTCAAAAGGCTAAACTGCGTATTTTTTCGACGCCGTCGCAACTGCCAAATTTTCAGGAGTCAGTTTGAACCGGTCCACCCTGGGCCGAGCCGAACCCCCAGCTCGGGTTGGGTTTAGGGTTTCTTGTGTAGTGACATTAAATATCTTATTAACTCCTAGCTCTAGCAACCTTAAGATCTGATTTTTATCTTCCTAATCTCATCCCTAATCTCATCCTCATTCATCCCCCATAATTCTCTCACAAAAACTCTCTCAAAACTCATCAAACTCCATTGTTGATCATCTTTTCTTTCTTCTCTTTAGCCCTAAACCTTTCCTAGTCAATTCCCTCGGTATAGGATCTCTTTTAGTTCTTTTATTTTTCTGATTTTTGTATTATTTTATGTGTGTTTATGTTGTGTATTCATTGCTTGTTTGATTTGGCTTGATTATGCAAAGGAGGAGGAGATTTAGAAGAAGGTGACACCATTCTTATCGACGAGAAGGAAGGCTAACTTGGTTTTGGAGTGGTAAAAGGTAACTAGGTGTAACCTTAGTGATATTTTGACTCGTGTGAGACCATATGATTGATTGAGGATGATTTGATTGTTGTTATGTATGTAAAGCTATGAACTTTGGGTTGATTGTGCTATGAAATCATGTTCTTTGGTCTTATTTGTGTTGGTCTCACACTAATTTGTCTTATGGAATGATTTAGGATGATTGTTATTTTGAATTTGGGTTATGTTGTTATTGAGTTGATTAAAGATGATGACTTTGGGTATTATGATGGTTATTTTGGATTACTATTGAGTTCTTATGATTATTACTCCCTATTTAACATGTTGATTATGGTTAGTGTTGAGAATGGTTGTAAAAGGGTTGGTTGTACTGTTAAAGAGTTTATGATGGATGTTGAGATGATTTGAGCTAGAGGTTGATTGAATGGATATTGATTTTGAGTTGGTTTGAGGTTGAATTGAATTGTTTGTATGCTTGAGTTGAGTGTGCGTACGGGTACTGTTCTGGCACGTACGTGAGGAGTTACAACTTCTTTTGTAGGACGGTGCCGCCTGTCGTGGGTTCTCATCCATTTTGTAGTGGCTCTGAGACTATGGTTATCGAAAGTCCTTTTGTAGGGGCGCCACTCTTTTGTAGGGGTGGTTATTGTATGTCCACACTCTTTTGTAGGGGTGTGCTTGGCCAAGTTTAGACTATTGTTCGAGGCATTTGGTAGTGCCACCATAGGGTCAGGAACTTTTGTAGGGTCCGGGGTGTTTTGTAGCGCCCAGTACTCCGTGCTTACTCTTGCGATTGATTGTTGATTGTTGTTATTGTTTGTCACTTTGTTGATGACATTCAGGTTGTTGATTATTGACTGTCACTTTGTTGATGACAGGTAGAACTTGGATTACTTAAGCTGAGCTTGATTAACTATATTGAACTAATTGTATTTGGGGTTGTATGGTTTGTACGATGGTTGATTTGTTTATACTTTGATTATAGGTCGCAAGTTGAGTTAGTTGATTATTGGGTTAGCTTGAGGATGACCTATGTTGGTTGTGCATTTGGGTTGTATTGTTGTTTGTGTTGATTATGTTGAAATATGGTAGGAGCACCTAGTTACTCCCCGATTGTATTTATTACTTTCTTTTGTAGCGGAGTTAGCGCGGGTTCGGGGTTGTCAAGTGAGGATGCCGTGAGGATGACCTATAGCTAGCCTTTGATGGGATTTTGGACTAGACTTGTTGATTTAGACTTTATTATTTTTCATAATTATATTTCATTTTGGATTGTAAGGGGTATTTACTCCCCGTTTGTTAGGCCTCAAGGCCTACTCTTTTAGCTTATGTTTGTCTAGTGAGTGACGACTCGGATTACACGGTGTTTCCGCCACCGTGGTCTTCATTTTTATTCACTTTCTTTACAAATCCTTTTAAAAATCTTATTTTATTTTGTTGGAAAATCCGGGTTGTTACAGTTGGTATCAAAGCACAATCACTAGCTTATGTTTAACAATAGGGACACCGGGCTCTGATACCATACTGTAACAACCCGGATTTTCATGGGCTTATGTTTAACGTCGAGACGAGATGCGCGCACGCATTTTCATGGGCCGGCACGCCCTTAAAAATGCACATTCACCACAAAAAAGCAAACACAACTCCTGGGCCGGCATGCCCCTAAACGTGCACTTCCGAACTACGCCGGTTTGATTCCATTTTCCATGGATACGTAGGCAGCTTTGCAAAAAGTACAACCGATATTCAACACAAAAATGACGCGTCCAAAGCTTAAAAAAGGCCAAGGACAAAGTCACCACAAAAACTCGTTCCATGACCCAAGGGGGTTAAGGGAACGACATTCAATACAAGAACGACACGCCCAAAGCTTAAAAAAGGTCAAGGGCATAGTCAACACAAAACATTCGTCTAAAAACCCAAAAGGTTAAAAAGGCGACGTTCAACACAAAATGACACGTCCAAAGCTTACAAGAGTCGAGGACAAAGTCGCCACAAAAACTCGTTCCACGACCCAAGAGGGTCAAGGAAACGACATTCAACACAAAAAAGGCTAAGGATATAGTCATCACAAAATTCGTCTCAAAAACCAAAAGGTTAAAAGGCGACGTTCAACACAAAAAGACACGCCCGACACTTAAAAAGTCAAGGGCACAGTCAACACAGAAATCTAACACAAAATCAACTCTAAATCCGAAACTTTAAACAGTCAAGGGAATACAACCGCTTACACAAAAATAGCATACGAGGCAAACGAAGGCAAAAACCTTCATTTCATTAATAATAAAGAAAGACGGTTACGTTTTGGATTTTCCGTCTGAGGAGCATAACCCAAACGACAACAAAACCCAAAAGCAAAATCGAAAAGCCAAAATACAGCTCAAATCCACAGCAAAATCACACACGCAACTACTACAAGTCTGACTAACGTTTTAGCATCAAAAACTAACTCAAACTGGGGGGCTAACCTTAAAAGCAAAACCACAAATTTTCTCCTCCACACATCACAGACATTCACGGTTCAAGCGCATCCTACAGACGGCCAATAACCTTTTTCACACATAAACACGCAAAATACCAGCGAGATTCAAACCTTCAAAATACAACACGCAAAAACATTCCCTTCTCACGAGAATACGTCCTAGCATACATCCCGAGCAGACATAGGACACAAAACATACAAAGAACAAAAAACACAAAACGGCCACCCTTAGAACAAACTTACATCTACAAAGCAATAAGCGACAAACAACAAACCACACGTCCCAAACATCACATATAGTAACACATGCATCCAAGCCTAAATATACGCAACCTCACACATACATAACACAGCTATACACAAAGCGACGACACGCCCTGCAACACCCACAACAAACATAGCAACAAACCTCAAAAAAATCCGCTAAACACGACATACATAAACAAACTCAAAGCAAAATGGCCACACCTCAAACCGCCTCACATAAAAACAGTTAAACAAACACCTCCAACTGCCTCACGCAAAAACGATTCAGCAACACCTCCAACTGCCTCAAGCAAAAATAGTTTAACAACACCTCAAATCGCCTCAAGCAAAAAAACAATTCAACAACACAAAAAAATATACCTCTTTGACGAGTCCCCACAAAACACCCAAACCTCTTTGACGAGTCCCAGCAAAAAATATATATACCTCTTTTACGAGTCCCAACAAAAATAATATACCTCTTTGACGAGTCCCAGCAAAAAAATATATATACCTCTTTGACGAGTCCCAACAAAAATAATATAACCTCTTTGACGAGTCCCAGCAAAAAAATATATACCTCTTTTACGAGTCCCAACAAAAAACCTATACCTCTTTTACGAGTCCCACAAAAACACGTAGCCTCCTCACGAGACGTTCATAAAAACCTAAGCCTTTTTATGAGAAACACAAAAACGCGTAACCTCTTTTACGAGACGTTCATAAAAACCTAACCCTTTTTATGAGAAACACGAAAACACGTAGCCTCCTCACGAGACGTTCATAAAAACCTAACCCTTTTTATGAGAACCACAAAAACGCGTAACCTCTTTTACGAGACGTTCATAAAAACCTAGCCCTTTTTATGAGAAAAACAAAAACACGTAACCTCCTCACGAGACGTTCATAAAAACTTAACCCTTTTTATGAGAACCACAAAAACACGTAGCCTCCTTACGAGACGTTCATAAAAACCCAGCCCTTTTTATGAGAAACACAAAAACGCGTAGCCTCCTTACGAGACGTTCATAAAAACCTAACTTTTTATGAGAAACACAAAAAGCACGTAACCTCCTCACGAGACGTTCATAAAAACCTAACTTTTTATGAGAAAAACCAAAAACGCGTAGCCTCCTTCCGAGACGTTCATAAAAACCTAACTTTTTATGAGAATCACAAAAAGCACGTAACCTCCTCACGAGACGTTCATAAAAACCTAACCCTTTTTATGAGAAACACAAAAACGCGTAGCCTCCTTACGAGACGTTCATAAAAACCTAACTTTTTATGAGAAACACAAAAAGCACGTAACCTCCTCACGAGACGTTCATAAAAACCTAACCCTTTTTATGAGAAACACAAAAACGCGTAGCCTCCTTTCGAGACGTTCATAAAAACCTAACTTTTTATGAGAAACACAAAAAGCACGTAACCTCCTCACGAGACGTTCATAAAAACCTAACCCTTTTTATGAGAAACACAGAAACGCGTAACCTCTTTTACGAGACGTTCACAAAAACCTAACCCTTTTTATGAGAAACACAAAAACATGTAACCTCTTTTACGAGACGTTCATTAAAACCTAACCCTTTTAAAGAGAAACACAAAAACACGTAACCTCTTTTACGAGACGTTCATAAAAACCTAACCCTTTTTATGAGAACCACAAAAAACGCGTAACCTCTTTTACGAGACGTTCATAAAAACTTAACCCTTTTTATGAGAACCACAAAAACACGTAACCTCTTTTACGAGACGTTCATAAAAACCTAACCCTTTTTATGAGAAAACAAAGGACGCGTAGCCTTTTTCACGAGACGTCCACAAAAAAACTAACCCTTTTTATAAGAAACACAAAAACACGTAGCCTCCTCACGAGACGTTCATAAAAACCTAACCCTTTTTATGAAAAACACAAAAGCGCGTAACCTCTTTCACGAGACGTCCACAAAAACACTAACCACTCTTATAAACCAAACCCAAAAACGCGTAACCTCTTCTACGAGACGTCCAGCAAGGAGCACAAGCAAGGAGCACAAGCAAAGAGCACCAGCAAGAAGCATTCAGCACCAGCAAAAGCAAAGCACCAGCAAGAAGCATTCAGCACCAGCAAGGAGCACTCAACGCCAGCAGCCAGCAACCAGCACCAGCAAGAAGCACTCGAGCAACATGTAGGCTGGCATGCCCTTAAACATGTAGGACCATCATGTCCTTAAAAACATGTCGTCCCTCCCCGCACTTCCCGGCACTAAGTCCTCGTCTCTCCCATAAGACACATGCTTAGCGCCGCCCGGTGGTATCGAGACTGTAATGGTCCGGATACTATCTTTAAGTTTGACTAACGCTTTGTCCAAGCTCAGCCAAACTGGGGGCTCTGTAGATACCCGTATCCGTACCCCCCAAACAAAAACCCGATGATGAAAATGGGCTTTTCACAAAAAACATGTTTTTAACGTAATGTCAAAACAGTACATTTTGTCGAAAACATTTTAAGTCATTTAATGCATAAAATGAGTTATTTGCATGTCGTGTAAAATGAATATTCGCTTAGTCATTTTATTTAAACCGACCCAACACAAAAACAAGCCCACACAACAAAACAAGCCCACAAGCGAAGGCCCAACAACACACAAAACACAAAAACAGCCCTTTACAAAGACCCACAAGAGCACCTAAACACTCCTCCCGAGACGTGAGACGCTCAAAACCGAGCTCACGTCTAAACACATCTCACAAAAACAAAGCAATACAAGACAAAAACACTTTTTGGCCCGAGACCCGAAAAAGCCAACAAATACACCTGAGCAAGCCTCCTAAGGCGTCAGGCGCCCAAGCCGACCTCACGTCTCAACACATTTCACAAAAATAAGTCAATCCAAGACAAAAACAATTTTCGGCCCGAGACCCGAAAATAACACGAAATACGAAACACGAAACACGAAACACGAAAACAGACCCGGAGTAAGTCGGCCAAAACCAACCACACTAAGTAAACATACGTATATACATACATCACACACATACGTATGGCCTAAACACGCCAAAACAATGTAAAACAAGTATAAAATCGCTGTCAACAAAGCGATTTAAAACTTAATAGCCGCTGACAGCGATTAAGTTTTAAATCGCCAATGACAGCGATTTAAAACTTGTTTCTCGCCGCTTTGGCAAAATGGCACTCAACTCCTATAAATACCCCCTTATTCATCCTTTACAATCATGCTTTTCACCCCGATGAATTGTCATCACTCTTTCTCAATCTACGCCACGACACTCGACTTATACGTTCCTAACCCGACCAGATTCGCATTAGCGAACCTCAGATTCGTAATACGGTTATAGCAATTCGGATTCGTAATCCGTCTAAACCTCGCCAATATCGCATAAACAACGACTCAATATCACTAAAGCGAACCGACGCTACTTTTACATTATGCAAATTCTCATTTACGCATTAGATGACTAAACATGATTTCGATAAAACCTGCATCGCCTTCGTTAGTCTTAAAACATGCAAAAACTGAGGGTTTTAAATAAACTTTTACCCACATATGAGTCGGAAAATAGCACTTAAATGATAATTCAAATAATGAATTACCGTTTTTGTGCACATTTCCTATAGTAACCCGTCATAGCTATGACGTTTACATTTGCTTTTATGCATATTTATCGAGTCTTTTATCGCACTTGTACATAGCGGTCTGCATTTACTCAAACATCGAATTATACACTGTTTTCAAGCTAGTAATGGCTACTTTTACGTAGGCTTTTCAATTATAGTTTTCATAAAACATTTTGACAAACTTTTGGAGAGTACTCACCTAACCCGCTCTGGTTTCACAATAACCTCAGGCGGATAGGTATCGACGCACCTTAAAATCTGAGACACACGTGTCTTACATTTCAAGACGCGTTGAACGGGTCCAAATTCCCCCATAATTTGGTGGCGACTCCGAAAAACGGCTTTTTAATGATTTTTCAATATTTCTTTAAAAGGTTTTAAAACAAGTTAGGCAATGACCCCCCCATTAGCCAATCGAGCGAATGACCCGCGAGAGCAGCGCGTTTCATACATGACGCGGCGACGCACATACGCATTATTTTCCTGCGAGGCGCATTCCGCCCCGGCGCCCCCACGCGGGGCGAGGTAGGGCGCGCGCAGGGCGTCGATAGGTATACTCGCGGGAGCGCGATATCCGGTACCTTCAGATTGGTTATCTTGTGATCGAGCAGCCTTACATGTTCGGTGATCGTCATTAGTGGCGGAGGCGGTGGAAGGGCAACTTCATCATTTGCGAGGTTGAAACGGAAATTCATTTTGCGTTTGTGAGCCGTGTGTTCAGGGTTTTTGAATGAGTGAACCTGACAAAGTTTCAAACCTTTAGTGATTCCAAAAGGAAAGAAAAAGACTCAACAAAAAATCGCATTCGCAACCAAGGAAAAGCAAAAAGTGTAAAAAGTGGGTGCATGACTCGACTCGTGTTTTTAGCTTTTAAAAAGACACGGGAAGCTTTTGAGGTAGAGGCATATTGACACGTCCCTACTCTCGAGGTAAGAAAATTTGTATGATCATAACCTGATTTACCCAGTTTAGCGGAATGTTGCTAGGTGTTTATCATTTGATTATGATAAAAAAAAAAAAGATCAAACCGAAGTAGCGATAGGCTAGTCGATCTGAGGATGTTAAAATTGGGTAAAAGGCGATTATTTGTTCGCCTTTTATGTGTGACTCAAGATATTAAATCAAAATGACGATAGGTCACACAATTCAAATGTGTAAATCAGCGGGTTCGCGTCTGGACGAGCCCGCGTTTTTGGTTTTTGAGAGAAAAAGATTATGTTAAAATCGGGATGACTAGTGAGTCACTCGATTTAGAGCTAATTCTAATGTACTAAAAGTTAATTTCGTTTAAAATATCCGAAATGAATTGACATATTCGGGTTTTTGCTTTGTGAAATGTTTTTGCAATAAATGTATTATGACGATACGTCAGTCGCATAATTCATTTACGTTTTGAAAAGGATTGGAAATGTAGTGATTATTTCCGATCGATTTTGAATGTCGCGGCGTGTCACTCGTCAGGTTCAATTGACTATAGGCCAACGATCCCGACTGTATGTTCTAAAAGTATGACCTTTTGAAAAATATTTGAAAATATATTTTCAAAAATGGACGTATTTTAAATGTATAATGCCTAGGAAATGTCTTTGCACGCAATTGTTTTGAAAGACGACCATAGTGAGGGTACTATAGCTTCGCACTTGTACATATAAACACAGGTTTTTGGTTTATAGGGTAAGGTTCCCTCCGGCCATTCTCGCAACGTTTAGGTAGGGTTATCCGCAAGATTGCACACGTGTTAGGTGTGAATTCAATACGGGTCCTAGAGCGTCCGAGTTTGACTGGTTACGATCGTTTGTACGGATGTCGTACTTGTAATCGTGGAGGGGTGAAAGATCGACGTGTCCAGAGTTATCTCACTTATGAAGCGAGCGTTACTAGGGGCCGTCCCTCGAAGGGTGTGGTTAAGAATCAGGAGGATTCGACTCAACGTATTTTTGCCCAAATATCGAAAGCGTAAATGTTTTCAAAGTTTCAAGCTTCACTTCTTTATGTTTTTAAAATTTAAGAAAAACTAGTTTTCAAAAATAATAAAAATCATGCTCGTCCCCAGCGGAGTCGCCAACTGAAGGGACCGGAAAGATGAGTGCGAACCTATCGACGCCCTGCGCGCGCTGTAGGGATCTCATCCCAAGCACTAATCAAATATTAGTGTAAATCAAATTACTCTAATTTGATTTAGCAAGATCTATGTAGTTAACAAAAGTATTTTGTTACAAGCTTAGAAATTTATACCTTTCTCTTAAAGGAAATTTAGGGCACAAAACTAGAACTCCTTTCTAGTTTTGTTTCTTGAATATAAGCTTAGGATGATCCTCCAAAATTGAGTTTCCAAATAAGGAAACCTCCTTTGAGATGCACCCAAGAACACTCCAAAAAACACTAAGGATTTAGGACTAGCAATCACTTAGTATTACTTGATAATATATTATAAACTTATTACTAACTCTTAGTAATATTATAAATAATGTGAGTATTAGTTTAGAGAGAAAAGGTGAGAGATCAAAAATAATTGCATGAATGCTTTATCTCTCATGCCCTTGTGTTTTTATATGCAAACACAAAAAGAAGTGTGTTGAGCACACTCAAGGGTGGCCTAAAGGGTCCAAGAGAGGAGAGAAAGAGTTTTTGCATAGAGAAGAACAATTACATGCAATACAATGATTATGTTTTGCATGCACTTGAAGAACAAAATGCTAAAGACAAAAGAACATATTTTCCTTCCTCTCCCTTGCATTTGGACGGTCCATAAGGACCTTTCATGGGTCCATTTTGTTTTTCAATAATTGTCCCACAAATACTTATAATTTGTCACTTAATTATCTAACATAATAAAGTGTAAATCAATTAAACTCCTCCTTAATATACATGTACACTTACACATATATTAAAAATATACTTTCACTAATCTCATTAGTGAAATATACATAATCAGTGAATTAACGCTTAATCACTAATTCCCATCTCCTCTTATAATTTTATCGATATAAAATTAAATCATTCGAGTTCACAACTCGATTTCTCTCTAAATTAATACATTGACTAACCGTTAGTCGATTTATCAAGTTACTAATTTAATCGTATCTCATACAATTAATTAGCTTAAATATTTGGAGTACGTTCCTTTAGGTGTGACTTAAAGGGATCAATTGATTACCGCCGTTCTCACGACAATAACGTCAAACTCTAGTCAGCCAACCGTTATTGATTTACGTTAATCAATTGACAATAATACAGGATTATCCCCATGTATTCCTTAATTGAGATTTATTAAGTAATCGCACTATTGTGGAGGATACATACTCCAACAATCTCCCACTTGTCCGAGACAAGTTGTGCATTACCAATTCTCAAATCCGTTTCACATCTCCCACTCAATGCAAGGTGTCTTACAGGTCGTACTTGCATCCTGAGATATATATCGTGAGTGGTTTCCTCGATAAGGAGAGTAGGTTTGCCTGACCGGGAATCTACCGTAGATTCTACCGAGCGTACACGCATTTTTAACGACTACTCCTCGATTGGCCCAAAGATCTTTTACCCCGACAAGGGTGGACATTTGCCTTCCACTCGATTGTACTGTATAATGCAGATCACCATGACCCCAAAGATGTCCTTTAAACCCCCTTTCACGGCATGGTTTAGGACAAAAATAAAAGTCACTCTGAACCGTGACTGACTGCATAATCATTTTCCACCAAAGAATTGACTCAAAGGAATACTATAGAAATTCCCACCACGACCAGGTTTCAATCTCATTGAAAAGGAATTCTATAAGCGTCACTGCCCGACAGAGTGTTTTCACATTCTGTCTATGCAAACGATCAGTCATCTCATATGACCCTATGGTGTTGAACCCACCATCGATCGACTTGCAATCTAGTCTCTCCGAGACGTCACCTCATGTGAGAGACTAGGGACCAAATACTTAGTTTATACCGTTCACTTGAATACGTTCAAAGTCGTCACACAAATATTCGAATAAACAAAGTATGCATTCTTAATGACTTAATATAAAAACAATGAATGTTATTTTTTCATATATGTAATAAGATACATCGTTCAATTACATATTACGAAACTAAAGGAAATCTGGCATACGCCGCAACCCCATGGAGGCGGTGTGCGCGTCATGCTTAGCTCTCGAAAGAGGCTTGGTTAAAGGATCAGCGATGTTATCGTCTGTCCCAACCTTACAAATATCAATTTCCTTCCTCTCCACATTATCTCTAATAACGTGGTATTTCCTCAAAACGTGTCTAGACTTGTTACTAGACTTGGGCTCCTTTGCTTGGAAAATAGCCCCACTGTTATCACAATAAACAGTGACAGGATCCACGGCACTAGGGACTACTCTTAGTCCATCCAAGAATTGCCGAATCCACACAGCTTCTTTAGCAGCTTTAGATGCCTTAAGCAAATATTCACTTAGTTGTAGAATCCGCAGTGACACTCTGTTTGAAGCTCTTCCAACAAACAGCTCCTCCATTCAACATAAAGACATAGCCGGATTGGGATTTCAGATCATCCCCATCGGTTTGGAAACTTGCATCCGTGTAACCCTTTACACGTAGCTCAAGTTCACCTCCAAACACTAGAAACGAATCCTTAGTTCTTCTCAAGTACTTAAGGATGTTCTTTACAGCTATCCAGTGACTCTCACCGGGATTAGCTTGATACCGGCTCGTCATGCTCAAAGCGAAAGCGACATCGGGACCTGGTTGATGTGCTTTAGGACACATTAGGGACAATGTGTCGTCTGGTTTGGGGGGAGAAACGCTTTGCTTTATTTTTGCGTTTTCTTTTTCGTTTTTCGCTTTTCAAAAAATCCAAAAAAATCAAAAAATCTGAAAATTCACAAAAATCACTAAAAATCAGAAAATTTCACAAAAATACCAAAAATACGTATCCCGGATCGTTGTGCGAGCTTGTTTCTACCTTATTCTTTCCTGACATTCCTTCCCTTGTATGCTTTGAGCTTTGGCATGATTTATATTGTTGGTTTAGCGCTACGGGGATGTTTAGACGCGTTTCCAGATGATGGCATGTGCTTTTACTTTGTTGGCATTATCATTCACGGACTATAGCTACTTTTATTGTGAGGTTTTGAGCCTCCAGAGGCCGGTTCATCTATCCCGGTCCCCGTGCTTTTATTGTGAGTAGTTCTCCTCGTGGGGTACGTAATATCAACACGCTTAAGTGTGGCCCCTATCCCGTTTTTCCCCGCGATTTTGTCACTTGTTTATGCATATGAGGCTTTAGTTGATTGCATTTTATTCACCTTGTTCATGCATTGTCTTTTTCCTCTCATATATGATCCTTTTACCCCTTATCCACACGAGTTTGCCAGCTACATTGCCATATAGCCTACCCTAGCCTAGCTAGTTACCGCTTTTGCTTACTCTTGTGCTCGTTTGTTGGGTTTTGATCATGGCTACGACTTGCTGATGTCGTTTGCTTGAGAGTGTTGGTGAATGTGTGTCGGGATTGCTGTTTCCCCGACCTTTTATGAGGTATTTCCGCAACTTATGTGAGTGTGCTCTTTTTGCTGAAGAAAAAAATCGCACAAAAATCAGTAAAATAAACACAACCCAAAATACAAAAGAAAAGAAAGAATTGTGTGCACAAAATGAAGAAGTTGTTGTTGTTACATGAGTGAGCACTTGAAATTTGTTGCTATTTTTGCGATGATGTGTAGAGGAGACCGATATGCTGCTTTCGGTCCATTTTTCATGAGAGTTGGGTTCCTTGTTGGTTGGATGAGCACTTGAGTAGTATTGGTGGTTTCTAGTGGCTTAGCTCTACGATTCCATAATCATTTGTTCCACCTTCTTACCCTTACCTCTCTTTGGCCTTTACACCCTCTTATCCTATGTAAGCCCTCATGTTTGATTTGTTTTGTGACATTATTTGTGTAAGGGAATGTGATATTTGGTCCACATTCGATTGCGGGCGTGCTTCCACAAGTCGAGTAGGTGAGTGTCATCACATATATCACCTTGTTCATCATTTGTGCTAGAGTGGAAACCGCGAGAGGTCCGTGATTTGATTGCTAGAGAGCCTTAGTCTAAGCTATGCCTTTCATTCTGCGCCGTCTTGTAATTCTCATCCGTTAGTTTGCTATTTCCATACGTCCCATGTTGCTTCGGGATCGATTGCCATTTGCTTGAGCTGCTTGCGGTTTGGTGTTGTTTGGGGAAGTATTCTTTTGCTCGCTTTGTCCTCTATTTTCTGTCACGCTTGGTTGCTTGAGGACAAGCAACGGTTCGGTTTGGGGGAGTTTGATGTGTCATATATTTACTTATATATAGCCCCTGCTCCACGAACTTTACTTTGCGATTCTCGTACTTTTATATGCATTTCGGCTCCTATTTCTCTTCGTTTTGGTTCTGCTGCGTTTTTGTGTCTATTTTGTAGGTAAGAGCAGCTATTTGGAGTTTAGGATGCTATTCGGGAGGTTTCGTGAAGTTTTATAAAGTTTCGTGAAGTTTCGAGGTGATTCGAGTTGGTTTCGTTGCGTTTCGCTTGCGTACGAGCCTCGTTTCACTAATTGAAGGTGTTCCGGGACCTTGGGTCAGGATTTGAAGCTCTCATATTCATCCTAAGACTCGTCCCTACTCATGAGAGTCGTCCCTTAGCCTTGGGACGACAAAGAAGTGAAAATAAACTAAGGAAAGGAAGTGGCAAAAACAAGACCAAAACTGAATCACACGGGATGGCCTTCCCGTGAGCTAGGGATGGAGTACCCTTGTCATCCCGGACGGGACACCTGTCCCGGACCCCGACTCTTTGTACGAGGGAGCGCATGGTAATCCCCGCTTAATCACTGTAGTCCAACAGATGGAGTTTGTAACCCTTCCACCATGATTTTATCCGAGACGATCCTGGGCCTGGATGACTGTGCCTGCAATAGGGATCGTCCGTACCGAGGATGTCCCCTGATCCTTCAGGTGTGGCTGATGGAGCGTCTGAGTGTGCTGGGCGATATTGGCTTTGAAGGGTCACATTCTGCTGGGAGTGTGACTAATCGCTATATGTGGTGGCTGGGCCCAAACAATCGCCGTAACGATTACTTCACCGAATTTGTGAGGTCGTCGGCCATCCGTTGGTCGGTACCGTGGTGGGGGATAGTGTAACACCCTGACTTTTCTTAATATTAATTATTCGTCTCAATCATATTCGTGATTTATTTCTCTTGATTTTCTCATTCTTAGCTCGAGAAAATCAGTTCAATTGTCGCGTGGGTTAAGCTACACTGTAGTCAGAACTTAAAAACGGAGTAATTAACTTAAAAACAGTGTAATTTCCTCATACGAACTCCGATTCAGGTGATTCAAAAGGCTAAACTGCGTATTTTTCCGACGCCGTCGCAACTGCCAAATTTTCAGGAGCCATAGTGAACCGTTCCATCCGGGACGAGCTGCTCCCTTAACTCGGGTTGAGTTTTAGGGCTCCCTTGGGCTTGCTTCTTGCCTAAGACATTATAGTATTTCATTCCCTCTTTACCCTAGCTCCCAAATCAGTTTTGTACCTTCCTAATCTCATTCCTAATCTCATCCTCATTCATCCCTCACAATTCTCCCACAAAAACTCTCTCAAACTCATCAAACTCCATTGTTGATCATCCTTTCTTTCATCTCTTTAGCCCTAAACCTTTCCTAGTCAATTCCCTCGGTATATGATATCTTTTAGCTCTTTTATTTGTTTTGATTTTGCATTATTTTATATGTGTTTATGGTGTTGTTCTTATGTATTGTATGATTTATGTGTGCCCTAATCAATAAGAGAGAATTGGAGATAAAACCCCAAGTTCGGATTTCTCTGACCCAGGTTCACTAAACGGAAGATCGCCGGAGATCCGACCGTTCGATTTTGCCGAAATGTTTACAGCATATTCCTGACTCTTGGGGCTACCTTTTCACCGTTCAGAATTGCATTTGGAGCTCTGGATCGTCTGTTATCGCGTCTGGACAGAAGGGTTGAAAACTGTGCTTTTCTTTGGCTTGTTTGGAAAAGGTAACTAGGTGTAGCCCTAGACTTATTTTGACTTGTGTGAGACCATGTGATTAATTAAGGATGTTTGATTGCTTGAGTTGAGTGTGCGTACGGGTACTGTTCTAGCACGTACGTGAGGAGCTACGACGTCTTTTGTAGGACGGATACCGCCCATGATTCCCTCGGCTATTCTTGTTGCTTAGTTAGAGCGACTATGGGTTCTCAACCATGTTGGTTAGAGACTATGGTTTATATAATGTCGTCACCGTTCTTGTTGCTCGGTGGGATTTGGCCAAATTTAGACTATGAGATTGAGGAACTTCTTGTTGCTGTTCCGCCATAGGGTTTGGGTGATTCTTGTTGCTTCATCCGGGGTGATTCTTGTTGCTTCACCCAGTGCTCTGTGCTTACTCTTGCAGGTTGTTGATTGTTGTCTGTCATCTTGTTGTTGACAGTTTGAGCTTGTATATCTAGGATGGACTAGTTATTGTTGAGTTGTATTGGTTATATATGTTTACAGGTTGTTGAGTGACGGTTGGTTGAGTTTGGTAGTTAATGAGTTGGCTTGAGGTTGCATTGTGGTTACCATACCTTTGGGTTGTTTGTTGTATTAATGACTATTTCGGTTATGTTGAAATATGACTGGGGAGCACCTAGTTACTCCCCACTGATTGTGGCTGTTACATTCTTTGTGGCAGGTTAGCGCGGGATCGGGTTTGTCAAGTGAGGATGCCGTGAGGATGACCTATAGCTAGCCTTGAAGTGATTTTGGATTAGACTTGTTAGGATGTTTAGATTTATTATTGTTGTCTTACTTTCATTTTTGGAGCTGGTTTTGTAAGGGGTATTTATTCCCCACTTCTAGGCCTCAAGGCCTACCTTTTTATCGTTGTTTAGTTGGTTAAGTAAGTGACGACTCGGATTACACGGTGTTTCCGCCACCGTGGTCTTCATTTTATTTTCATTTTCTCTTTAAAATCCTTTTATTTCTTTATTTTAATTTATTGGAAAATCCTGGTTGTTACAGTTGGTATCAGAGCGAATACGCTCCCAACTCTCTTAGTCGAGTGAGTAGGATTTGACTTAGAACACCGAGTGAGAGTGTTGGGGTAGACACGTTAGGGGGTCTACGTTATTTGTGCATATGTATGAGTAGTTGTCGAAATGGTGGACTTAGGTTCTCCACCATTAGACCACACGTTTTCTTTGGATGCAGGTACAATTATAATGGTGACATGGGAGACCGTGTACTGACTCGATATGTCTTTAAATATTCCTTGTTCATCTCCAAAATAACTGGTTATGGTTTTTCATTCGATTTAATCATTCTCTTTGAACCTATTCCTTTACTGCAACATGTTTTATTCTAATAATTACATTCTTAGCTATTATCCGACATCTTTGATTTCCTCAAAACTCATCTTTTAAGATTAAATACCCTATACTTCTATTTTCTTATTGAATGTTAATACTCCTATTTTTCCTATCAAATGTATTTTTGCATTTCCCTTTATTATTAATGACGCTTGCTTTTAACAATATTTGTTTGGATATTTCAATTCCTTTGAGAGTTTTATTTTATCTATCTCTTGATGATTTATTGTCTTACTTTCTTTTTTGGATTTATTGGTTCATTCGAATTTAATCATTTGAGTATTCTAATTTAAAATCTCTCTTTCATCCGACCTTTGAAATATCTACAAATTTAACTCTTAAAGTCTTTGATTAAATGCACTGATTGATCACCTAGAGCAAGAAACTTGAAGCCGAATCATGAATGTATGGTTCTACCATCGAGCACGCAATGTGAAGCTCTTAACCTAAGTCACTCATCAGTATTCGTAGGGACCTCTTTCACTTGCTAGCTACACTTGTCCCTAGTATATCCTTCTAAATCTTGATCATATTATACAGCTTGTTTTAAAACTATCACCGTGATTACAGCTTGAGTTTCTTTTCCCCAATAAAATTTCTTATTATGTTCATCCTCATCTTTTTCAATAGATCGTGCTGCAATAATTTCTAAACTCCTTTATTTCAAGAATGTACTCAGTCAGTTCGATTAACAAAACCTATTCATGTATTTTTGAGCAATAATGGTTTGTTTATCCTTCTTGTACCTTCTTATTTTGTAACTATGTTGAGGAAAATTTTAATCAAGATTGTTTTACTTTTCCATTCATTTTTTTAGACGCCACAATACATTTTGATGGCTTTTTACTCAATCAAATTTGAAATGACTAACACTTATCTATTGCATCCACTTTTGATCAAAACCTCTTTGTTATCCTAAACCTTCTCTTATTAAGTTTTCTAATTTGAGCATTTAATTTATTTAAATGTTATTTATTCTACTTGGTATTCTAGTAGCTTCATTTTTCTAAAATCGCTGTCGTTTTGAAACTTAACATCGAGTCTTCTCTTTTCAATCGTATCTTTTAATCATATTCTATATCTCACAAACTTTTCTGAATTACCTTTTCGTCTCTCATTCATAGCGAAACCAATTTGAGTTCTTTGTTGGAAACGAGTCTTATGCCTTCATGTGTGAACTCTTAAAGAATATTTCTATCTTCTCTCATCGTTTCATTTTAAAAATTTCTTTTGTCTAATTGGTGGTTGTTGAGCAGTTTCTTGCAAAAGATTTATTATGTCATATTTTTACTTAATTCGTTTCATTCCTTCTTTTCTTTCTTATTCATCATAACTCATCACTTTTATATCATGAACCTACCGATCACCTTTTAGTCTTGTCATTCGTGTCTTATGTTATTCTATTCCTTAGGTTTCCCTCTAGTGGCTACTTCAGTTCTATTGCCTTTGCGCCGACTTTTAAGACGCCGATCTTCTATTATTTTCCATTCCTTTCCGTAGCTATTCACGTTCTCGATTTTGTAAAAGCTCTTGATGTATTAACATCAATCTTATCCTTGATAAATTTCTATAATCGTACTCCTTGGCATCTAGCCGTAAGGTGCTTCACCCTTATCTAGCTCGAGATCTGATCCTTAGGCTGTCGCTGTTATTTGAGTCATAGATGATAGAGTTTGGTTAATAAGTAGTTGATAGTATGAGTGGTTTACTAACTAATGCACATGGTTGGTCGTTGTAACTTTTGAGGATTCTTAGTCTTTGAGATTGATGATTTAAATTATGGTGAGTGAACGTTCTGGAGATTATAGTATCTGCATAGGGAGTATTTTTAGGACTTAGTTATGTTGCTAGATGAGTTGTGACAATCTTGAGTTAGTGAGAATTGGGAAGTGATATTGTGGTGAACAATAATCGGCTTTGAGGAAAACTTAAAGGTTATAGTGAGCACGATAAAACTTTGGGGTTTGTACTTTAAAGGATAATGTAGGAATGACCAGTGTGCATCATTGTGGTTTTGTGTATGTGTTAAGTACAATGAAACTCATTGATGGGAGGAGAGAATCCGAGGTCAGTAATGAAGTGACATTCGAGAAAGGTGTGGATAGACTTGGGTATGGTAATAATGGGTGGAGAGAGTAGTTAGCTTTTAACGATGCATTTTGATTGCTACGTGTTAGTATACGTGTGACTTGAGAATGAGATGGTATGGTAAGACATATTTATGGTTATTTCGTTGTGGAAAATGTGGAACTATATGGGGAGCGATATTGACTTGAGTTTAGATCACGTTATGATTAGGGTTATGAGGTTTGTCATTAGCATTGATTTGGGGATTAGCTTACGCGTTAGTTATCTTGGTAACATGGGTAATGGTGCCTTTTGGGTTAAAACCCGTCCGAGGTTTTGGTTAGACTCGGTGAGTAAGATGCATGGTTGAACGATATGGTCTTGTGAGGCTAATATGCCTAATTTGAGGATTGTCGAGCATAAGATGCACCAATAGTATTAAAGGGTTATATGAGTAAGTTGAGCATCATTCGGGTGATATGTGATGACGGGTTATCTAAAGCGTCGTTAAGCGTGTCTATGCCCTTGTTATCGAGGTGAGTAGAGTTAGCAATTCTTGTCTTGAGGACCATAGGAGTAGGTAGTTTTCTTAATCCATTGGGGGTATTCTTTCGTTCTCAAGTTTCGAGGACGAAACTTCTTTTTAGGTGGTGAGATTGTAACACCCCGACTTTTCTTAATATTAATTATTCGTCTCAATCATATTCGTGATTTATTTCTCTTGATTTTCTCATTCTTAGCTCGAGAAAATCAGTTCAATTGTCGCGTGGGTTAAGCTACACTGTAGTCAGAACTTAAAAACGGAGTAATTAACTTAAAAACAGTGTAATTTCCTCATACGAACTCCGATTCAGGTGATTCAAAAGGCTAAACTGCGTATTTTTCCGACGCCGTCAAGAATCGCCAAATTTTCAGGAGCCATAGTGAACCGTTCCATCCGGGACGAGCTGCTCCCTTAACTCGGGTTGAGTTTTAGGGCTCCCTTGGGCTTGCTTCTTGCCTAAGACATTATAGTATTTCATTCCCTCTTTACCCTAGCTCCCAAATCAGTTTTGTACCTTCCTAATCTCATTCCTAATCTCATCCTCATTCATCCCTCACAATTCTCCCACAAAAACTCTCTCAAACTCATCAAACTCCATTGTTGATCATCCTTTCTTTCATCTCTTTAGCCCTAAACCTTTCCTAGTCAATTCTCTCGGTATATGATATCTTTTAGCTCTTTTATTTGTTTTGATTTTGCATTATTTTATATGTGTTTATGGTGTTGTTCTTATGTATTGTATGATTTATGTGTGCCCTAATCAATAAGAGAGAATTGGAGATAAAACCCCAAGTTCGGATTTCTCTGACCCAGGTTCACTAAACGGAAGATCGCCGGAGATCCGACCGTTCGATTTTGCCGAAATGTTTACAGCATATTCCTGACTCTTGGGGCTACCTTTTCACCGTTCAGAATTTCATTTGGAGCTCTGGATCGTCTGTTATCGCGTCTGGACAGAAGGGTTGAAAACTGTGCTTTTCTTTGGCTTGTTTGGAAAAGGTAACTAGGTGTAGCCCTAGACTTATTTTGACTTGTGTGAGACCATGTGATTAATTAAGGATGTTTGATTGCTTGAGTTGAGTGTGCGTACGGGTACTGTTCTAGCACGTACGTGAGGAGCTACGACGTCTTTTGTAGGACGGATACCGCCCATGATTCCCTCGGCTATTCTTGTTGCTTAGTTAGAGCGACTATGGGTTCTCAACCATGTTGGTTAGAGACTATGGTTTGTATAATGTCGTCACCGTTCTTGTTGCTCGGTGGGATTTGGCCAAATTTAGACTATGAGATTGAGGAACTTCTTGTTGCTGTTCCGCCATAGGGTTTGGATGATTCTTGTTGCTTCATCCGGGGTGATTCTTGTTGCTTCACCCAGTGCTCTGTGCTTACTCTTGCAGGTTGTTGATTGTTGTCTGTCATTTTGTTGTTGGCAGTTTGAGCTTGTGTATCTAAAATGGACTAGTTGTTGTTGAGTTGTATTGGTTATATATGTTTACAGGTTGTTGAGTGACGGTTGGTTGAGTTTGGTAGTTAATGAGTTGGCTTGAGGTTGCATTATGGTTACCATACCTTTGGGTTGTTTGTTGTATTAATGTCTATTTCGGTTATGTTGAAATATGACTGGGGAGCACCTAGTTACTCCCCACTGATTGTGGCTGTTACATTCTTTGTGGCAGGTTAGCGCGGGATCGGGTTTGTCAAGTGAGGATGCCGTGAGGATGACCTATAGCTAGCCTTGAAGTGATTTTTGGACTAGACTTGTTAGGATGTTTAGTTTTATTATTGTTATCTTACTTTCATTTTTGAGCTGGTTTTGTAAGGGGTATTTACTCCCCACTTCTAGGCCTCAAGGCCTACCTTTTTATCGTTGTTTAGTTGGTTAAGTGAGTGACGACTCGGATTACACGGTGTTTCCGCCACCGTGGTCTTCATTTTATTTTCATTTTCTCTTTAAAATCCTTTTATTTCTTTATTTTAATTTATTGGAAAATCCGGGTTGTTACAGATAGTTGACGTGACGGCTAGCGCAGTTGGCGATGGTCCCTCTGGAGTCCTCCTTTGCGGGTTTGACATGGGTGTTTATATCCATCCCCTGCGAGTGAGGCGACAGGTAGGGTGGGCACAGTTCATCCCTGGTCAGGACACTACGGTGCAGGGCATGCTTCTGCTGACTAGCGATGTAACCGACGCTTGGGCGAGTGGTTGGATTATGCGCACCAGGTGGCCTGTGGCTGGTATTCCTGGGACGATTCGGGTATCACAGGCCTATACTAGCTGGACCGTTGCCCAGAGCCCCCATAAGTGGTCACGCCTTCGCGCCCTAGAGCTCAGCGGGCCTCCTCAGACGTCCGCCTATGACCCGGTCTGCTTTGGACGCAACAGTGGCGGTGGCGAGGGTTCGAGTTCAGAGCCTCTATCAGTGACGGAGTGTGTGTTCGGCCGTCGGCGCGTACCAGGGCCGGGTGCTCCAGGTCGTCATGGCAATGTTGGGGATCGCCGTAGGGGTTGAGGGTTGGTGCTCCCCCGTTCAGCTGAAAAGTTTTGAGTCTGCTTTGATGATGATAATCTGGTGTAGTTTAAGTGTGTTTGACTTGTATTTGTACTATGTTAATATTATGTTGTATTATGTCTATCCTAAACCCGATGTACATGTCGGGATTTGTATACGTATTGTAATATATATTGTAGTGTTGTTAGTATATTTGTAATGACGTAGTTATGCTCTTGTTTAAAGAAAATCCAAAAAAATGTAATCGTTCTTTTAAGATTAATAAAACTCAGGTTTCCTTTACGACTTTGCCTCATTTTGCTTATTATTTTGTGTAAAATTCTTTGGCTCTAATCCTTGTTTCAAAGTTTAGAATGTAAGCATGGTTTTTGTTTTTAGGAGATTTTGTATTGACTATTCCCTCGACTTTTTTAAGCTTTGGGTTTGTCGTTTATCTTTGAATGTTGATCCTTTCACTAGTGGAAAAAACCCCAATAACGGCGGTTAAAAGGACCCTATAGTGGCGGTTATGGTAAGATGTATACAGGGGGGACGTAGATATTATTCGTGTCTGTTCAAAAACCGCCACCATAGATACACCATACAATGGCGGTGTAATAACACGGATTTTTCAACAAAATAAAATAAAGAAATAAAAAGGATTTATGAAATAAAAGAAAATAAAAGCGAGCCACGGTGGCGGAAACACCGTGGAATCCGGATCATTACTCACTAACCAACTAAACAACGATAAAAAGGTAGGCCTTGAGGCCTAGAAGTGGGGAGTAAATACCACGTACAAACCAAAACCCAAAACAAAAGTCTAAAGACCGAAAGAAAGTCTAAAACAAAACCAAGCTACAAGTCCAAAAGTCAAAACAAAGTCACATCTCTTCCAAGGTAACACACGGTCACATCCTCGCATCCAACTCACTCAATCCCGTCTCGCGCATACCTATAAAAGAGAGGCAACAACCACAATCAGTGGGGAGTAACTAGGTGCTCCCCAGTCATATTTAAACATAACGAACATAAACAACAATGCAATCAAGCTCACCTGGCCTACGGCCTATTAAAAAGTACAACAACATAAACCACAAACATACAACAAAAGAAACAACAATACACAACAACAAAACATCACGGCACAACCAAGGTTGTGTCCCAAACCATCTGCTCACAAGACGATCCTTCTTCCAACTAATTGCGAGAGTAAGCGCGGAGAACTGGGTGAAGCAACAAGAATCACCCCGGGTGAAGCAACAAGAATCACCAAACCCTATGGCGGAACAGCAACAAGAAGTTCCTCAATAATCACAAGTCTAAATTTGGCCAAATTCCACCGAGCAACAAGAACGGTGACGACATAAATAACCATAGTCTCTAACCCTTCTGCTTGAGAACCCATGATAGCTCTAGCTAAACAACAAGAATAGCCGAGGGGACCATGAGCGGTATCCGTCCAATCTAGGACGTTGTATCTCCTCACACATGTGCCAGAACAGTACCCATGTGCAAACTTAACCCAAGCATAACCTGTTGACCTGTTAACCTGTCTCCAACACTTCCAACACAACCATACGACCACAACAACCATACTCATACATACACAAGCATCAATACCTGAAGGTACCGGGAAAGCGATAGACCTATCGACGCCCAGCGCGCGCCCGCCCTCGCCCCGTGCGGGGGCGTCGGGAAGCGGAATGCGCCTCGCAGGAAAGGGTTGCGAAGTTTTGTAAAAATGGGGGAGATCATTGCATGAATTTGTGACCAAAAAAGAAAAGTAGAAAATCCTTTTTGAAAATGTATTTTCGGAGTCGCCACCAAATATTAAAGGAATTTGGAACCTATTTAACGCGTCTTGAAATACAAGACACGAGTGTCTCAGATTTCAAGGTGCGTCGATACCTATCCGTCTGAGGTTTGAAACCAGAGAAGGGATTCGGAGTGAGGTTACTTTTCAAAAGTTTTGACAAAAAAAGTGTTTTGAAAACTGAAATCAAAAAGCCTACGTAAAAGTAGTCTCTACTAATTTGAAAAAATTTATTTAATTTCGATATTTGGGCTAAAATGACGCTACGTACAAGTGCGAATACATATGACTCGATAAAAATGCATAAATAATGTAAATAGTCAAAATAATGACTTTACTATAGAAAATGTACGTTAAATAATAATTTATTGGCTAAATTATTACCATAAACGTTATTTTCCGACCTCGTATTTTGACTCTTAAGATTTTGTGAAAACCCTCAGTTTTGACATGCTAAAAAGACTCTATGAAACGGTACAATTTAGTGTTGGATCCGTGATTCTAGTCGTTATTTAATGCATGAATGAGGACTTGCATAATTATAAAAGTGACGTCGGTTTGCTTTAGTGATAATGAGTCGTTATTTATGCGATATTGGCGGGGTTTAGACGGATTACGAATCCGAATTACTACAACCGTATTACGAATACGGCTTCGCTAATGCCAATATCGGGTTGGGGTTAATGTAACCCCTTTGTCTGAGTCTCAAACGTCCTAAACGTAGGTAAAATGTTTACCTTTCGAAAATGGAAAGACGGTATTTTGAGTGGATTTTGTGAGTAGTGTATGTGTATTGAAAAACCGATGTTTTGAAATGAATGAAGTGGGTTGGTATTTATAGAGGTTGGCTGATTTGAAGGTAAACAAAATATAAATCGCCTGTGTACAGGCGTTTTATATTTTGTTTGGGCTGGATTTTGTAAGCAAAATAAAAAAGGCGGCTGTGTGAAAGAAATTTATAATCGCCTGTTAACAGGCGATTAGAAACTTAATCGCCTGTCAACAGGCGATTTCTATTGTTTTTGGTGGTGTTTATGCCGCCTTTGGTTTTGGTCGTGTGATTAGGTGATGATTATGTTTTATTTGGATATTTTGGGCCAAATTGGTTTTTGGCTCAATTTTGGTTTTCGTGTTTTGGTTTTTGTCGTGTTTTTCGGGTTTTGGCTCGAAATAAAATAATATTAGGTTATATTATTTTACGGTATTGTAGAGTCTAGTTTTGTGAAAATGTGACACGGGACGCACTTTGGCCCGTTTTGAGTGTTGTCTTAGTGTGCGTTTTGGGTCGTTTTTGTAAGTTTGGGCCGTTTTGTAGCTAGTTGGGCTGTTTTTGTGGCTTGGCTTAATAAGACGTTCCTGTATCGTGCTCGCGTTGTGCTTATAATGATTAAGAATGACATTCATTTTCATGATTATGCAAGTTCAAATTAATACGTTAAGAATGACTAAATACGTTTTAGACACTTTTGTACCGTTTCGACTCTTTTAAAAGCGTTAGTCAAACTTAAAGATAGTATCCGGACCATTACAGTCTCGATACTACCTGGCGGCGCTAAGCATGTGTCTTATGGGAGAGACGAGGACTTAGCGCCGGGAAATGCGGGGAGGGACGACATGTTTTTAAGGACATGACGGTCCTACATGTTTAGGGGCATGTCAGCCTGCAAGTGGTTTTAGTACTCCCAGCTGGCGCCTTGCGTGTGCTTTCCTTGCGCTTCTGGCTTGCGCTCCTGGCTATGCTTCGCTTGCGCTTCTGGCTTGCGCTCCTGCTTGTGCTTCTGGCTTGCGTTCCTTGCTTGTGCTTCGCTTGCGCTTCTGGCTTGCGCTTTGCTTGTGCTTCGCTTGCGCTTCTGGCTTGCGCTGGTACAGACGTCTCGTAGAGGAGGCTACGTGTTTTTGTGTTTCTCATAAAAAGGGCTAGGTTTTTATGAACGTCTCTTAAGGAGGCTACGTGTTTCTGTATTTCTCATAAAAAGGGTTAGGTTTTTATGAACGTCTCGTGAGGAGGCTACGTGTTTTTGTACTTCTCATAAAAAAGGGCTAGGTTTTTATGAACGTCTCGTGAGGAGGCTACGCGCTTTTGGTTTGGTTTTATAAAAGTGGTTAGGCTTTTATGAACGTCTCTTAAAGGAGGCTACGCGCTTTTGGTTTGGTTTTATAAAAGTGGTTAGGGTTTTATGAACGTCTCTTAAAGGAGGCTACGCGCTTTTGGTTTTTCTCATAAAAAGTTAGGTTTTTATGAACGTCTCGTGAGGAGGCTACGCGCTTTTCTCATAAAAAGTTAGGTTTTAATGGACGTCTCGTGAGGAGGCTACGTGTTTTTCTCATAAAAAGTTAGGTTTTTATGGACGTCTCGTGAGGAGGCTACGTGTTTTTCTCATAAAAAGTTAGGTTTTTATGGACGTCTCGTGAGGAGGCTACGTGTTTTTGTATTTTTCGTAAAAAGGGTTAAAATTGTGTTTGAGATGGGTTGAAAGTGTATTGGGCCGAGGAAAACCAGCCCAAAACAGAAACAGAAACCCAGAAACAAAAAGAAAATCGCCAGTAAACTGGCGATTTTGTTTTTGTTTTGTGAATTTGTATCAAAAGCGGGGTAGAGGAGGGAGGTTAGTTCATTCATCCGAAAACAAAAAAACAAAATCGAAAACCTTTAAAACACGTCTTGGCGATTTTCTTGACCGAAATTCAACATTCCGACTCCTTCAATTTATTATGGATCAAGGTACGTACTTAACCCACTTGGTTTTTCGTGTTTTGAGTTTGGTTTGAGTCGGTTTTAGCTTGAAATACCGTTTTCTAGGGTTTAGGTCGAAAATGTCGGTTTGATCCGATTTTAGCCCTCGCCTTTTCTTGAACTTGATGCTTGGGAGTCATATGAGGCTTGTGTTGCTGCCATTGTTGATCGTCTGTGAAATCCCGACTCGCGGCCTCGATTTTCGTGCGTTTTGACTAGAAGGGCATTTTGGTCATTTTTTAAAACGTCTCGAAAATGGCTCAAAATTTCGGTGTAGCTTACCCATTAGTAGTATGACGCGTTGTGAGTTCGTTTTGTTGAAATGGGCGCGAAAAGCGGTTCGTTTGGGTGGAAAACCGTGTAAAAGGGGGTAAAGTCGGGGCTTGTCCCTGTTTTTGTAGCGTAAGGCGATCCCGAGTGGCTTGGTTATTTTGAAAATGTTGTAGTATGCCTGTGTGGAGGTTTGGGTGGCTTGTGCGCGAAAAACGGCCTGAAAAACCGTGATTTTCGATTGATTTGGTATAAGGGCCGAAATTTTGGTTGAAATTTTTCGGTTCCGAAACTTGCCCGAACTCTCTGTATTGTGTTGTCATGGCTAGTATGGTATATATTTGGTCTTGTTTTGTGGAGAATGCATGGTTTTGAGGTGTTTTGGAGCGTTTTTGTAGTTTAGGTTAAGTTTACAAAAACCGTTTTTTCCTCGTTTTTCGCGCCTCAAGGGCTGAGTATATCGTAATGTACGTCGTATGTGTTGACTAGGGGGTTATTCCGTGGGAAGTTGGGCCTTTTTGGTTGAGTTATGGTCAAGAAAAGGCCGTTTTTGTAGTTTGTAAGTATTTTGTAAAAGCTATTCAGTCGAGGCGTTTGGGACATCGTTTTCGCATGAAATTTTTTTGCACGTGCTTATTGTGATTTATGGGTTGGGTTTGTCTCGGGAAATATGGGTTTCTGGCTTTCTGTAGTGTTTTTCCCCTTTCTGCTATTTTTAGGTTAAAAAGGCATGTTTTTTGTTGTTTTGGCTAGTTCTCTGCTGCTTTTGCGCGTGCTTGCTCTTGACTTGACTGAGTAGGACGTATATATCGTATACGTCTCATGGAATTTGATTTTCTGTGCTTCTGCTCTGACACAGCCTAGTCGTATCACCCTGTCAAAATAAACCTACAAAAAGACTAACAAGTAGCTAGCGGCAAGCAGGATCGTATCCACAGAGAAACGGTGTAGTTTAAGCTAAAGACGAAGTAAACAGGCCTAACTCAAAGGTATGAAAAAGTTTGGTTTGAACTAAACTAGAGCAAAAGTAAAGATGAAAAGAAGTATATAAGGGGAAAGATTAGGGCATCGGGTTCATTATGACAAAGATTCAGGAACTCAAATTTATAAGAAAGAAGCGATAAACTGTGCAAATGAGTAGGTTTATAAAACGCTCTCTCGAGTCAATTTTAGCCTTAAGAAAATTTAGCGGGCTCTCGCAACTTACTAAATTCAACTTACCAATCTCGCGTAAGTCTAGTTTTAACTCGGCTTTCGATCTTAAATCAAAACTTACTCAGGTTCAATTAAACTCAGACAAATCGTTGATCAGGCGAAGTAATCCTAATTCAATTGGCATAAAACGCGTAGAAAGAAATCAAGTGCACAATTTATTCAACCAGTTTAATCCTAAAACATGTTCCTGAACCAAATATCACAAATTCCCCTAAACCCTAATTGAGAAATTAGCTACTCATAGTAAAGGCAAAGCAATAGCAATAATAAAAGCAAGACATAGCAGTTGAATGATTAAAACAATTAAAATAAACCTGGAACAAATACGGAGTACCGAAAGCGATTCTGATTGAATCGATCTTGAGAGTAAACTAATGGAGTTTAAAGTAGAGAATGAAAAGCAGAATAACTAAACCTAACTTTTTAACTTGTAAAATAAAAGCAAAACTAAAGATCATGTTAAGTTCACGAACTAAGAGTATTTATATAGTTTCCAAAGCATAAACTCGGATTAAAAACAAAACCCGACGAAAATAACACATGGGCCGGCCGCCGGCCGGTCCCAACTTCTGGGCCGACTCCTTCTTCTTTTATTCTTGAGCCCAAGCTTTCCTTTGGGCTTGATCTTGCTTCTTGGGCCTTATAACTCGTGTCCTTCTTTATTCTTTGGTCTTTTGGCTCGTGTTCCCGGGCTCCTGTGCGCGCTCGAGCGTGGTCTGGTCGTCTCGATTCTCGTAATGCTCCAATTGTCCCGGGTTTTGGCTCAAATCCACCAAAACCTGCAAAATATAAATAAAAGGCAGCAGTATCGAGAAGTATAGCAAATAGCTTATAAAACCAGTAATGAATACGAGTAAATGTAGCTAAATGCGACGGAACCGGGTGCATAAAATGAATATAAATAGCGTGTATCATGCTCCGTTTTGGCCTTATCCGTGGGTAATGTAGGCCTTAATGCTCGCTTTCCGTCGTTTTTGCTTGCTTCTGCTTTCTTGAGTGACCTGCTATTGCCGTTGACTGAGTATGCCCTTGAATCTTGTGCAGGTGATCCTAAGCCTTCAGTACCTACTTCCAGTGACATGGATCGGGTCTTGGCTGGCGTTGACTTTACCGTTCTGAGGGACGAGCATACTCCTACTTCGGGTATGCCTGCGCTTTGGAGGTTTCCGATGGTCCGTCTCAGTCGGACTTGCTAAGAGCTTTTCCTCCGACGCCTGGAGCTTTTACGACGCCAGGGAGTGAGTTTTCGGCGTGGAGTCTCCCGCCTTTTTCGCTGGTGGTGCCGGTCTTTGTCGGTCGTCGTCTGGGCCTTCGCGAGTGGCCTTGGACATGGTCTTTGTTCTGGTGGTCCTGGCCGTCGATTAGTGTTGCGGTCGTGGCGTTCTTTGCCGAAGTCACCGCTTTTTCGGCTAATGGTCACGTGCGAGGAGGCCGTCGGCGAAGCGGACGCGGTCTTCCGGTGATACTAAGCGGTAGTGGAGTCTTCTTTGGGTCGTCGTGGTCTCCTGTTGGTGGCCGAGGTCGAGCTCGGTGTCGTCTCGCAGTCTTTGCGTAGGCGTGGGCACCGCGTGGAGGCGTCTGAGACTCCCGGGAGGCCGTGGTGGAGGTCGGGCGCGTAGGCCGGGGTCTTTGCGGCGTGGTCGCGGGCGGTCTTTGGAGGGCGCTGTGGCCGGGAGGGGGCCGAGGCGGAGGTCGTGGCGTTCTGCGGGGCCGCAGGAGGCGTGGCCACGGCATTGCTTCAAGGGTGCCTGCGGCTCGTGGAGGGGGCCAGGTTAGAGGTCGTGGTCGCGGTCGGAGGAACCGGAGGAAGAAGCGTAAGGTGGATGCGGCTTCTGGTGAGGCGGCGTGATGAGCCACGGCGTCGAGCTCGTCTTCTTCCGAGGGTGGTGGCCGGGACGGTGAGGTTGCGGTGTTTTGAGGAGGTTGGAGCGGGGAGACCATGGAGGTCACGCAGAGGCGTGGTCGTGCCCGGTCCGGAGCCGCACGAGGATCCTCCCGAAGTCGGAGGGGTCTTTGAGTGACGAGGATGAGGATTTCGACGCAGCGAGGCTGCGGTCGAGGTCGAGATTGCCGAGGCTGTTGCCGCCGCGGCCGCCGATGTCGCTCGTGTTGCCTGGCCGCTGCCGCTACTACTGCTGGTCTTGAGGTCGAGGGCCATGTCCAGGGCCAGGTTTAGGACCAGGTTCAGGGCCAGGTTCAGGACGGTGCCGAGGCGGCAGGCCGAGTCGGTCGCCGGTCCGGCCGGGATCCGGCCAAGGACGGAGGTGCGGCGGCTCTTAGGGCTGCGACGGAGGTTTTTATGGGGATGGTTGACGAGTTGGGCGTGAGGCTTAACTATCCCCAGGGTCCGCGTTTGTGGTCGCAGGTGGCCAAGGACTGGGATGGCGTGACCCTGGTTTGGAGTCCCTTGGAGCACTTGTCGATCCGAGTGAAGGTTGGCTTCCCGTTAGGCACGATGAGGACCTTCTCTGGGTTTCGGACGGTGTTCGATGTGTTTGACGGGAAGCTTACACAGGAGGAGCGGGACATAGTGCTCGGGACGGCTCTCGGTCCCCTGGTGCAGAAATGGAGAGAAGTACGGGGTAAGCGGGTGAACTCGCGTCTTCGCGTGCTCCGGCGTTCTTTGGATAGGTTTTGGGATACGACCAACACCTTCCACATGCCTGGTTACGAGGTTGGCGTGACTCTTTCTTCGTGGGCAGTTGTCACGGTCGCCTCATGGTGGCGTGCTTGATCAGGACGTGGCGCCTCTCATCGATAGTCCACGCAGCGTCGTGCGGTTGATTGGTGACGGGGTTAGGTGCGGGAAAAACGAGGAGCACACGTTTCAGCCCCGGACTATATGGTTTGCTGACTTCTTCGAGGAAGAAGAAAAAGGGTCTACTCGGCGGCCGAGCGAGGGTCTTGTGGGTTGTGGTGGTTCCTGACGGCCACCCACTTTGGCGACAAGGGGGAGCGAAAGCGCCGACGGTCAGGCCGATGGCCCCGGACATGTCACGCCTAGGTGAGTTTGATCTGGTCACCCCGCTCTGGGTCAGCGTCCGGCATCGAGGGACGCGGTGCGCCCTGACAGGATTGACGAGGATTCGGATGTGTCTCTCGTGGGCCCTGGTCTTCTGATGGAGGTAAGTTTTGATTTCGCAAATTCTTGTTATCTTGTTTCTGCTTTCCTTTTCTAATGTTGTATTCTGATTGCTTGCAGTCTTGGTGCTACGCTCACTTCCCCTCTCTGCTTCCGGACACGTTCCAGGTGACGGCCACGTACCCGGCTTTCCATGCGTGTCATGACTGCGGTCGGAAGGGTATTGGCCTGAACTATGACGCGGCTCGTGTGCGCTTCAACGGGATGACGATGGATAAGGTAAGGGTGATTATGTTAAGTATTTTGGTCTTTTGTAGTTTGTTTTTGGGTTTGTGTTTGTTTTTGTGGTTTATGATTTGGTTTTGTCTTGTAGTTCGTTCGTGACCCTTGGAGGAAGTTTACCGGCGTCCCTCCGTCGATTGCAGCTCGCTTTGGTCCCCTTGACGGACGGCGGCTGTACATTGAGACTCAGTACGGCTCGTACTGGCACTTGGGTGAGCGTCTGTCTGCGCAGACGGGTCGTGGCGGCTTCATCGTACCTGCTCCTCCGCCTTCGGTTTTGTTTGTGGAGACGCCCGACGCTAACGAGCGTCGTGACGTGTACCACGAGGGTGAGTCCGACTGGCCGCGGCCGAGGATTACGTGACTTGGGCACAGATGCCTCGCCACGCTGTGATCGAGGTATGCTTTGTTGTTCCGTTTCTGCTTATGTGTTTTGGTCTCAAAAGCAAAAATTTACCCTATTTTTGTTTTGTAGCGCCGTGATCCTGACCTTGAGTTCCAGCCTCCTCCGCTCGCCGAGGATCTGGCCGTTGTTCACGCAGGTCGCCAACATTCGATTGTCTTTGTCGGATTGCTGCGTAGTCACCGACGCGGGCCTGGAGAGCTGGGATCCGCGCGTGAAGAAGGTACTTTCTGTCTTTGTTTACTCGTGGAGTATTATGTAGTATAGCCCCCAGTTTGAGTTAGATTTTATTGTAAAATCATAAGTCAAACTTTGTTGAAGTCGCTTTTGATTGTAGCCCCCAGTTTGAGTTAGATTTTAGTGTAAAATCATAAGTCAAACTTTGTTGAAGTCGCTTTTGATTGTAGCCCCCAGTTTGAGTTAGATTTTAGTGTAAAATCATAAGTCAAACTTTGTTGAAGCAGCTTTTGAAAATAGCCCCCAGGTTTGAAAGCTAAATGGATTTCGTTGGATTTTTGCAGGTGACGGCTGATGTGCACAGGAGGCTGTGGCGGGCGGCGAACCGGTGGCGAGCTGTCGTGAACGAGAAGGTAGTAGAGGCCTGCAAGGGGCAGAAGGAGGCGTCCGAAGCGCGACGAGAGCTAGCTAGGGTCAGGGCTGAGGAGGGGGCGAGATCGCGGGCCGAGCTGGAGGCTGCGCATGCCGAGGAGCTGGCGAGAGTCCGGGCAGAGCTAGAGGGTCGGCACGCAGAGGAGCTGGATAGGGCGCGTGCTGAGATCGACTCCTTGCGTGCTGTCTTACAGCGTCGTGACCATTCGCAGTAGGCTTGGACTTGTATTATACTGGACTTGTATTATGAATATTAGTATATATTTTTTTTGTAATGGTTTATGTATTGGGACTTGTGTATAGTTGGTTTGTGGTTTTGTAGGTGTTTACGGGTATGATTTGGTTATTTTGTCTTGTTGCGATAAATGCATTCCTGCGTCGTAGTCGGGTCTGAAATCCTCGCGTATTTGCTTGCCGAGCGTACCTGCAAAACATTGTTAGTCGTAAAAGCATATATATATGTCTCGATTGAGACTGACTCGCTAATGACCAAACTAGAAGCAAATGTGGAGTTTTGAAAAATGTTGTTTAGAAAAATATTTTAGACTCGTAAAAAGACGTTTTTGACATTATAAAAATGTGAGCTAAAACGTCGTTTTGAGACAAAAATTGTGAATGCGAAAATCGTATTTTGTATTGGGTTTAATTCTTGTGTGATTATCGTGTTTTGTGAAAAATGAAAAATACGAAAGACGGGAGTCGATTACGCAAATCGAGACGACGCGACGGGATCGTAAAAAAAAGTTCAAGGTCGGTAGAAATAATGTAGGTAATAAGTTAAAAGGTAAAAAGGGTGTAGGTGTGTAAGAAGTGTAAGAAATCGAATAATTTTGTCAGAAAAGAAAAAGAAAATCGCCTGTAAACAGGCGATTTTACTTTTAATCGCCTGTTTACAGGCGATTAAGTTTTTGTTTTGTGGTTTTTCTTTGATTTATTTTAATCGCTTGTTCACTAGCGTTTAAGTTTTTGTGTTGTATTTCGTTTTGCAAATCTCGGCTATAAAAGGAGGGCTAGGTTAACTCATTTCACTCATCCTTTCATTTCCCATTCTCGATATTCCAAGAATATTCAAAATATTTACGGAACGTTTGTCGAATTATGGAGAATTTTGAAGGGAAGTTGCGCCGTTGGTGTGCGTCCTTGTCGGGTATCGAGGAGAAAGACTTGAGAGATTGTGGTATAGGGGTACTGCTGGGCCTGAGGGAGGTTCGAATGGAGCCCGAGTTTCTGGATGCTTGTCTCGACTATTGGGACCTGAGTTTCCATGTTTTTCGCTTTCCTAGCGGAGAGGTCTGTCTACTAGTCGAGGAGTTTGGGGCCATTGGTGGGTGGTTACGTACTAACCTACCTGTGTGTGTTAGGCGGGATCCAGGGTATAAGAGGCATGTAAGGACATACCTCCAGATGACCTGCGACGAGACAGAGGAGTTATATGCTGGGAGTCGTATCAACCTTCACCGTCTGTGTCAGCATTTTATGGATTATGACAACGAAAACATCTCCTTTGGTGCTCGAAAAAGGGCGCTGGCGTTCTTCTTGGTCCATGTTTACATGTTCCTCGACTCTTTGTATGAGGGAGCGCTTGGTGACCCTCGTTTTATCACAGTCGTCCAACAGATGGAGTATGGTTGTAACCCTTCTGCTGTGATTTTGGCTGAGACGATCCTGGGCCTGGATGACCATGCGTGCAATAGGGAGCGTCTATACCGAGGGTGTCTCTTGATCCTTCAGGTGTGGCTGATGGAGCGTCTGAGCGTGCTGGGGGACATTAGCCTTGAAGGGTCGCATTTTGCCGGGGGTGTGACTAACCGCTACATAAGGTGGCTGGACCCACACCATCGTCCTGACGATTACTTTCCCGAACTTGTGAGGTCATCGGCCATCCGTTGGTTGGTACCATGGTGGGGGATAGTTGACGTGACGGCTAGTGCAGCTGCCGATGGCCCTTCTGGAGTCCTTCTCTGCGGGTTTGACATGGGCGTTTACATCCATCCTTTGCGAGTGAGGCGGCGATGTGGGCACGCTTTATCCCTGGTCATGACACTATGGTGCAGGGGACGGTTATGCTGACTAGTGATATAATCGACGCCTGGGCGAGCGGCTGGATTATGCGCCCCAGGTGGCCTGTGGCTGGTGTTCCTAGGACGATTCGGGTATCACCGGCCTATACTAGGTGGACTGTTGCCCAGAGCCCCCATAAGAGGTCGTGCCTTCGCGCCCTAGAGCTAAAACAGGCCTCCTCAGACTTCTGAATGTGTGTTCGGTTGTGGGTCGCCGTAGGGGTTGAGGGTTGGTGGTCCCAAATTCAGCTGAAAGGTTTTAAGTCGGCTTTTGAGAAGGAAGGGAACCTGGTGTTGTTTGTGTGTGTTTTGTTAGTATTATGTTCATATTATGTCGTAGTATGTACTCCCTCCCATTTTTTTTTTATCTTCCCACAAGTTTTTTGGGGAAAAAATAAGGAAAAGGGATTGTGGGGTGGAGATTAAAAGTTGAGAAAAAAAATGGGGTCATAAAACATGGAAGCCATAAGATTTGGACCAAAAAGGAAAGGGGAAGATTAAATAAAATGGTTTCAAAAAGAAAAGTGGGAAGATTAAAGAAAATGGGAGGGAGTATTATATTATTTATCCTAAACCCGATGTACACGCCGGGATTTGTACTGTAATATATTGTAGTGTTTGTTAGTGTAGTTTATGCATCTACGTCTTGAAAAATCCAAAATGTAACCGTTCTTTTTAAGATTAATAAAAATCAGGTTTTTTATTTACGACTTTGCCTCATTTTGTTTGTAATTTGTGTGAAATTCCTTGGCTCTAATCTTTTTTCAAAGGTTTAGAATGCAAGCACGGTCTTTAGGAAATTTTTGTATTGACTATTCCCTCGACTTTTTTAAGTTTTGGGTTTGCCGTTTTGTGTTGAATGTCGTTCTTTTCACCTTTAGGTTTAAAAGACGAATTTTTGTGTTGACTATGTCCTTGACTTTTTTAAGCTTTGGACGCGTCATTTTGTGTTGAATGTTGTCCTTTTTACCCTTAAGTTTAAAAGACGAATTTTGTGTTGACTATGTCCTTAGCTTTTTTAAGTTTTGGACGTGTCATTTTGTGTTGAATATCGTCCTTTTTACCCTTAGGTTTAAAAGACGAGTTTTGTGTTGACTATGTCCTTAGCCCCTTTTTAAGCTTTGGACGTGTCATTTTGTGTTGAATATCGGTTGCGCTTTTTGCAAAGCTGCCTACGTATCCACGAAAAATGGAATCAAACCGGCGTAGTTCGGAAGTGTACGTTTAGGGGCATACCGGCCCAGGAGTTGTGTTTGTTTTTTTTGTGGTGAATGTGCACGTTTAGAGGCATGCCGGCCCATGAATTGTGTTTGGTGGATGCATGTTTAGGGGCATGCCGGCCCATGAACATGTTTAAGGACATGTCGGTCCATGAATTGTGTTTTTAGAAAATTTCGCATTTTATAGATACATTGCAAGGCATTTTTAAGGGTAGTATTTCTTGAGCTGGTCGAGGTTCGTTGCGAGGTTAAACTCTTGACCGTCCAAGTGGGTTAGTTTGACTGCTCCGCCTGTGAAGATTTCCTTGACAAGGTAGGGTCCAGCCCAGTTAGGCTTGAATTTTCCTCGTAGGTCGACTGGAAGTGGCGCTCGGACTGACTTTAGTACGAGATCACCTACTTTTATGTGTCATGGCTTAACTCGTTTGTTGAATGCTCGTTGTAGTCGGGCTTGGTACATTCGTACGGTACTCAGGGAATGGAGTCGGCGTTCGTCCAGGAGCATGAGTTGTTCGTACCGTTCACGGGCCCATTCTGCTTCCGGGATGCTACTTTCCATTAGTATGCGTAGAGACTGTATTTCTATTTCCACTGGTTGGACGGCTTCCATGCCGTAGGTGAGGAAATAGGGGGTCATGCCTGTGGGCGTGCGAATGGTACTGCGGTATTCCCATAATGCATATGGTATCTTGTTGGGCCAATCTTTGCAACTGTCGATCATCTTCTCGAGTATGGTGACGACCGTTTTGTTTGCTGCTTCAACGGCTCCATTGGTTTGGGGTCGATAGGGCGAGGATTTGTGATGTTGGATGTTGTATTTTGTGAGTATAGCTTCTGTCTCGCGCTGAAAGTGCGAGCCTTGATCGCTGATGAACTCATGGGGTATGCCATATCGGCATATAATGTTTGTCTGTATGAACTTGGCGACTTCTTTGGAGCCGAGTGTAACACCCGGTGTTGTCCGAGGTTATTCGGGCCGGGTTCCCCGTTGAAGTGGTCCATGTGATGAGCTCAAGTGACCTAGTGCTTAAAAGGATTGTAAGTGCTACTCATATCAACAAGATGCATCTTCTTTTCTGGTGGCTCATCTTAAGAACTCTTCAGTTAAGCGTGCTTGCTGGAGAGTAGTCTTAGGATGGGTGACCTCCTGGGAAGTTCTCAGGATGCGCACGAGTGAGGACAAAGTGCGCTGGAAAGGGCCCGTGTTGGTCTGTGGGCGATGTACGCAGCCTGGCGAGCTACCGTGAATGACATTTCGGCCTTTGGTTAAGGCGGGGCGTTACAAATGGTATCAGAGAAACCCGGCGACCGTGTGGTCGAATCCTAGGTACGCACCTAGCCGTGTGGTCGAATCCTAGGTACGCACCTAGCTGGGGAGGATGCTGGAATGCTATATTGTAAGTAGCTACCAGGCGCAACGAGGACGTTGCGTTCTTCAAGTGGGGGTGTGTAACACCCGGTGTTGTCCGAGGTTATTCGGCCGTTCCCGTTGAAGTGGTCCATGTGATGAGCTCAAGTGACCTAGTGCTTAAAAGGATCAGAATTGCTACTCATATCAACAAGATGCATCTTCTTCTACGGTGGCTCATCTTAAGAACTCTTGATTAAGCGTGCTTCTTTGGAGAGTAGTCTTAGGATGGGTGACCTTCTGGGAAGTTCTCAGGATGCGCATGAGTGAGGACAAAGTGCGCTGGAAAGGGCCCGTGTTGGTCTGTGGGCGATGTACGCAGCCTGGCGAGCTACCGTGAATGACATTTCGGCCTTTGGTTGGGGTCGGGGTGTTACACCGAGGGTTCGAAAAGATGCTGCTTCTACCCATTTAGTAAAGTAGTCGATGGCCACGGCCAAAGACGTAAATGACCTCCTTCCCCGATGGGGTGGACTTTTCCTATTACGACGATGCCCCAGGTTGAAAAGGGCCAGGGCGAGGTTAGGCTGTATAGTGGTGAAGGTGGTACATCTTTGGACATTCTTGAAAATTTGGCGGTTGTGGCGTTGCTTGACGTATTGGATGCGCACCGCTTCCATGGTTGTCCAATACCATCCCAGCCGTAGAATCTGTTTGCAGAGTGCTCGAGCGTTCATATGGGGTCCGCATTCACCGTCATGGACTTGTGTGATGATTTCCTGTCCCTTCTTGTAGTCGACACATATGAGCAGCGTCCCTTGTGGTGTTTTCTTGAGTAATTGTCCCATTTCTAGCACAAATTGGGAAGCTAGGAGTCTGATAGCTCTCTGTCCACGTTTATCGGTGTCGGGTGGGTAAGTGTTGTCTGTTTTGTAGTTGATTATGGCTTGATACCAAGGCTCTGTCTGCTCGGCTTCGTCCAGGTCAATGGTATGGATGTATGCTGGTTCGTCACGTCTTTCGACGATGATGGGTAGTAACTTCATGTCTGGTGGCATGTTCAGGAGGGATGAGAGTTTTGACGGTCGTCAAGAAATTGGTTTTCTTCCCTTGGGAGGTGGTAAAATTCGATGCAGTCGAAGTTGGTTAGGAGTTTTTGTACTTTTGCTTGGTATTTGGTGAGGGTTTCGCTCATGATCTTCCATGCCCCTGTAACTTGGTTTATGATGAGGAATGAATCTCCGTGCACGCGAAGGTTCTTTATTTTGAGAGCGATGGCGGCTTGCAGGCCGTAAATGCAGGCTTCGTATTCTGCGGCGTTGTTTGTGACGCTAAAATCGAGCTTGATCGAGAGTGGAGTATGGTCGCCGTTTGGGGATATTAGGAGTATTCCGACTCCATAGCCGCGGTAATTTGATGCTCCGTCGAAGTATAATTGCCAGTACTCCCTTTCTATGGCGAAGATCCCATCGTCCGGAAATGACATTGTATCGATCATGGGTTGTTCGATGATAGCATTTTCTGCGAGAAAGTCCGAAACCGCTCTTCCTTTGATTACTTTCAGAGGGAGGTACTTGAGTTCGTACTCGGCGAGAAGTAGAGTCCACCTGGCCATACGCCCGTTTAGGACCGGTTTTTCAAACAGGTATTTGAGGGGGTCCATTAGGGAGTAGACTCTTGTTGTGCTAGTGAGTAGGTAGTGTCTGAGCTTTTTGGTTGCCCAGACCAGCGAGTGGCAGCTTTTCTCGACTGGTTCATACCGAGTTTCGTAATCATGGAATTTTTTGCTGATGTAGTAGATGGCCCGTTCTTCGTTATTGACTTCTTGGGCAAGCATGGCACCCATAGCATTTGGTGTAGTCGTTAAGTATAGCGATAGGGGCAGGTCTTTTTGTGGGGGTACCAGAACGGGTGGATTTGTGAGCAGGCTCTTGACTTTGTCGAATGCTTGTTGACAATCGTCGTCCCATTTCGTATGCTCTTCTTTGTTCAATTTTTTGAAGATTGGCTCACAAATCATGGTGAGTTTGCTGATAAATCGGGAGATATATTGGACTTGTCCCAAAAAGCTCCTTATTTCGTCGATGTTGCTTGGCGTTTTCATACCCATTATTGCCTTGATTTTGGTTGGGTCTATTTCGATCCCGCGCTGGCTTACTATGTGACCCAGCAACTTGCCTGATGTGACCCCAAAGGTGCATTTCTGTGGGTTTAATCGCATCTTATACTGCCTGATTCGGGTGAAGAATTTTTGAAGGTTTGTGACGTGGTCGCCCCTTTCCTTCGACTTTACGATCATGTCGTCGATGTATACCTCGACCTCTTTATGCATCATGTCGTGGAGCAAGGTGGTGGCGGTACGTTGGAAGGTAGCGCCGGCATTTATGAGCCCAAAAGGCATGACTGTGTAGCAATACGTTCCCCAGGGGGTTACGAAAGTGGTTTTTGGCCTGTCGTCTGCTGCCATTTTGATTTGGTTGTATCCTGCGTATCCATCCATGAATGACAGTAAGGCGTGGTCTGCTGTGTTGTCGATTAGGATGTCCATGTGAGGTAGTGGGAAATCGTCTTTTGGGCAGGCTTTGTTTAGGTCCCGGAAGTCGGCACATACTCGTATTTTGCCGTTTTTCTTCATTACCGGCACCATGTTGGAGACCCAGTCTGAGTATTCGATGACTCGGATGAACCCAGCTTGTAGCTGTTTTTCGATCTCTTCTTTGACCATGAGAGACCATTCTGGCTTGATGCGTCGGAGCTTCTGCTTGACCGGTCTGCTACCTTGCTTGATCGGGATGCGGTGTTCAGCTATCTCGCGGTCTATGCCGGGCATGTCCTTATATGACCAGGCAAAGACGTCCTTAAACTCTGCGAGGAGCTTGGTATATGTGGCCCTTTCTTCCATGCTTAGGGAAGCCCCCAGTTGCAGTTCTTGAGGCTCTTCGTGCGTGCCTATGTCTATGGTTGTTGTGTCTTCAATAATGGGTTCCTGTTCGGGTTTTGAGACAATGCTTGCAATGTATCTATATAATGCAATGTTTTTTAGTTTAAATTTATCGTGGTCGTTAGAATATGTAGATTTTAAATGAGGCAAAGAGTAACCAAAACCTTTCATGTTATTAATGTTATCAAAAGCAGTTACATTTGAAGATAGCTCAGACGAGGGAGCTTTGGACAACCTTAATGACTCTAGTTCTTTAGCTAAGTTGATTATATCTGGGAGATAGCCCGGGGGTTTAGTTGGGTCATAAGACTTAAAATGACAACGGGGGAGTTTAAATTCTGTGACGGTCTTTTTGTTGAGGGCGTTGTCGTCATCTTCGCCGGAGTCGGAATCTTTGAAGGTGTAGCCTTGGCCAGTAGTGATCTTGAAAGTGCGGCCTTGTTTGTCGGTCCATTCAAGGGTTTTTGACCATCCGTCGTGCGTTTTTTCTTCGTAAGGAACGATTAGGTCAGTGGGGTTGAAGTTGGGGTTGCGTATGATGTCGGAGACGAGTTCAATTCCGGCGATGGTGTATGTGGATACGTTTTTGGGAATTCTGCTAGTGCCCTCCCTGACGAAGTGGTTGCTGGGGAAGATGTGGTATGGCTGCATGTGGAAATCGTGATACTTCTTGCGATCGTTGTATGATTCCCAACCGCGACAGACTTCGTATGACCATGGCACATAAGATAGACCCATGGTGGGCCATTTATTGTCGTTGTCCCTGGCGTAGAGTGATGCGATTTCCTCTTCGCGAGTCATGGTACAGATGCTGAAGTCGAAGTCGAAACCACATATGTCATCGGCTGGATCGGCATTTATTTCCGCAGTACTATTGCTTCCTTTGTGTTATTTAAGCGTAGCACGAAAGTTTGAAGCGTCGATGGTGACAATCTCGTCACCTAGAGGCATCCTGACCTTTTGATGTAGGGTTGAGGTGACGGCCTTGGTAGCGTGGATCCATGGCCTTCCTAATAGCATGTTGAAGGTTGGGGGTATGTCAATGATTTGAAATTCGGTTTCTCTCATGACTGGCCCCGTCATAATGGGAAAGGAGATGGTTCCCTTTATGCTGCGACGTGTTCCATCGTAAGCCCTGACACCGTCGGTACATGGAATGAAATCATTCTCTTCAATCCTTAGTTTTTTGGCTGTCTCCAGGGGTAGGACGTTGACTGTGGATCCATTGTCGATGAGGACGACTGGCAATGTCATGCCGTGACATTCCACGTTGATGTAGAGAGGTAGATTGTGCGTGCCACCGAATGGAGGGAGGTCCTTATCTGAGAAGGTGACGGCGTTAGCCTGCCATTCGCGCGTTATGTTGCTGATGAGCTTTTCTGGAGACATTTCCGATGTTATTGGGGTGACCTGTAATGCTTGGTAAAGGGCTTCACGATGTCCCATTGAGTCCCTTAAGAGCTGCCAGATTGAAATGTCCGCCTTCGTCTTGTTGAGTTGTTTGTGGAGCGTGTCTCCGATCTCAGGCGTAGGTAAGGGTGCCGGGGTAACGCTTGGTGATGCTATTTTATTAGGCGTGGAGGCGGGAAGCAGGATTAGCGTTAGGTAATGATACTTTGCTGGCTGGCGGCGTGGGGGTAGGAGCAATGCTTGCAGGTGAACTAGTAAAGCTTGTAGGAGCGACGCTTGGAAGTGAGGCTGTAGATGTAGGTTTATATCCGTATATAGACCATTAAATTCACAGGATTATAATGAAAACTTTTATAAGATTTAATGTCATAAATTGAAGTTGCATAATAAAACAATAAGATTCAAGAATTAACCTTTTAGTCCTTTGAATTAGCCTAAGAACAATACCAAAGTAATGGTATCTCCTAATTATCTCACCCAAGATGCTTTGAGAAATACCCTTGATATTTGCTAGAAAATTAGAGAGAAAAGAACAATTTCTTTTTCTTCAAGTTTTGTGTTGTGTGCTAGTATGAATTCTGAATTCAGTCAGATGAGATTAGGATAGTGATTAGGTTAAGTAGAGAGGAAATTCATCCCCTCCCCTTCTAACCCTACACGTCCCAAATAGGTGGGGAAGTGGACTTTTCCACTTCTAAATTTCAAGCCCAAATCTAATTAAAAGTTTAACCCATTTAATTAGTTTTATTTGGCTTTTAATGTATAATGTAATTATAATATCCATATATTATAATTAATCATAAATATCCATATATTTATAATTTGCTAATTTGTTATAACTGTTTAAAACTAATTAGCCAACATTATACGCAATAATTAAATATAACCTTTTATATTCAATTTCCGAATTACAGCTAATTCATCTCATCTAATATCATTTAATCATTATTAAATAATACATTTGACTAACTTCTTAGTCATATTTGACTGACCTTTCAGTCCACAACACCGACTAACTATTTAGTCATTAAATAAGGTATCGATATGATCATTTTCTCAAATGATCACATCTCTCAAACACATCCTTTAGGTGTGACTCTTAGGGACCAGTTGATCACCGCCATCTGTATGACAATAACGTCAAACTTATCTAGCAAGCCAACCGTTATCGATAAACGTTAATCAACTGATTAAATACAAAATGTACCCTGTGTACCTTTAGAGATTTATTTATGTTATTGCACTAACTGTGGAGGACACTAACTCCAACAGCAGAGGTAGGCGAAGTAGGCGGCGTATCCTCGTCTATGATTATTCCCTTGTTCTTCTCTTGAGCAGTCAACCTTGGCGGGGGGTTTTGGGGCTCAAGTAACTTTAGAGAAGCTTGGTATGGACGTCCAGAACGTGTTAGGTAGGATACTTCGTCATCACTGTCTGATAGCCTAAATGGGTACTTATGACGTAGCTCTCCGTACTTGCCTGGCGGGCGACGGGGTTGAGCCTCCTCCTCGTAGGGCTCATCTTGGAGACATATGCGGATGTCATTATTGTCGGCTTCATCCTCAGAAGTATTCCAGATGCCGTTGACTTCGTAATCATCAGAGACTATCATTTCAGAGCAGTCGATGATGGGGTGTGTTCCTGTAAATATAGCATGGTTATGCAAAGGATTGAGCTGGTTCGAAGGTTTAGGGCTCGGGCTGGGCTTCACAATAGTATTGTCGTCGATCAGATCTTGGACTATGCTTTTTAGGCGGAAACATTGTTCGGTATCATGCCCCTTTCCTCTGTGAAATTCGCAGTATGCGTTCTGATCCCATGACTTCGGTTTCTTGTCTGGGGGAGGTTCGCTAGTAGGTCCTATGAGTTGAAGTACATTGCGGCTCACAAGCTTCTGTAGTGCCTTTGAGTAGGTCATGTATATTGGGTCAAAGTTTCGTCGTGCTTTTAGTGAGCTGGGACCCGTAGGTGAGTATGATGCTTTTGGCGGAGGTGCGGCAGGCCTTGGTGGTGTCGTAAAAACCGGTGGTGCCTCTAACGCGTCCAGTGCGTTGATGGCATGGATGGGCTCGACTTTGGCAGTGGCTCGAGATGAGCTTCCTTGATATCCGCGACCTGTACTTTTATTCCTATTTTCTTTACGGAGGTCGTCCTCGAAGAGCTCGCCGACGACGCTGAGGGTTGAGAAGTTGTCAAAATTCCCGTACCGTCGGTGTTGTTGGTATGGGGGGGTGAGGTTGTTGATGAACTTTGTGATTAGATCAGTGTCCCTTGGACGGTTAGGTATTTGAGCACACAGTTTCTTCCAGCGCGTCAGGTACTCGGTAAACCCTTCATTGTCCCTCTGAGTCAGGACCTCCAAGGTACGTAGCGAGACTTGGATATCATTGTTGTCCCGATACTGTAGATCGAACGCAACCGTTATGTCCTCGAAACTACCCGTTTTGTGCGGCTCTAAAGCATAGAACCATGCCCTGGGTTGCGTGTCTAATGAGTGTGGAAATAAGGTAGCCCATGCAGGGGGCTCGACACCCATGATGGCCATTTTAGCTTTGAAAGCCTTGACGTGAACGAGCGGGCTTTCGTGACCTTTGAAGATGGGAAGATCACTGAGTGCTAGCTTGTCTGGTAGCATGGACCTGACGTTCTTTGGGATGTGCTCGTTTTCTTGGTGTATGGAGTAACCTCTTGAGTTCGTGAGACGTTCTTCCATGGTTCGAATCCTTTTTGCATTCCGTTCGGATTCCTCGGCCAGGCGTACGGCGTTTTTCTCTGCTTCAAACTTTTGCATGATAGCCATTTGCTCGATCGTCGTAGTGAGGCTAGCTATCCTATCATTGAGCTGTCGGACTTGTTCGGCAGTTACCTCCGGGGGGGTGGTGGTGGTCCTCCGAGACCTTCATCGTGTTGAAAGGCCATGACAGGTTTTGGTTTTGATCTGTTGTAGGAGCGCTTCTTTGGAGGCGGAGGTGGGTTTAAGTGACGGTTCTTAGTTCGTCGTGTATCTAGGTTTTGTTCAATGGGAGGTTTGTTGTGTATCCAGGGTTTTTCAATGAGTGAACCTAACAAAGTTTTCAAACCTTTAGTGACTCTAAAAGGAAAGAAAAGACTCAACGAAAAATCGCATTCATAATAGAAGAAAAGCAAAGAAGTGTAAAAAGTGGGTGCAAGACTCGACTCGTGTTTTTAGCTTAAAAGACACAGGAAGCTTTTGAGGTAGGGGCATGTTGACACGTCCCTAATCTCGAGGTAGGAAAATTTGTATGATCATAATCTGATTAACCCAGTTTAGCGGTATGTTGCTAGGGGTTTATCATTACGATAAAAAGGATCAAACCGAAGTAGCGATAGGCTAGTCGGTCTGAGGATGTTAAAATTGGGTAAAAGGCGATCATCTGTTCGCCTTTTACGTGTGACTCAGGGAATTAAATCAAAATGACGATAGGTCACTTGATTCAAAATTTAAATCAACGGGTTCGCATCTGAACGAGCCTGCGTTTTTTTTTTTGAGAGAAAAAGATTAAATCGGGATGACTAAAGAGTCACTCGACTTAGAGCTAATCCTAAAGTAGAAAAGGTTAATTTCATTTTAAAATATCCGAAATGAATTGACATTATCGGGTTTTTGCTCTATGAAATTTTTGCAATAAATGTATTATGACGATACGTCAGTCGCATAATTCATTTACGTTTTGAAAAAGACCTGGGATATAGTGATTATCCTGGATCGGTTTTAAATGCAGTGGCATTTTATCTATCAAACTCAAATGACTATAGGTCAAAGAGCCTAACGGCGTGTTTTAAAAAGTATGACCTTTTTTGAAAAAAGTTCGAAAAAGTAATTTCAAAAATGGACGTATTTTAAAAGTATAATGCCTAGGAAATGTTTTTTTTTGTATGCAAAAAGTTTTGAAAGACGACTATAGTGAGGGTACTATAGCTTCGCACTTGTACATATAAACACTGGTTTTTGGCTTATAGGGTAAGGTTCTCTCCGGCCATTCCCGTAACGTTTTGGTAGGGGCACCCGCAAGACCACACACGTCTTAGGTGTGAATTCAAGACGGGCCCTAGAGCGTTCGAGTTTGACTAGTTACGATCGTTTGTACGGATGCCGTACTTGTAATCGTGGAGGGGTGAGAGAACAACGTGTCCAGAGTTATCTCACTTATGAAGCGAGCTTTACTAGGGGCCGTTCCTCGAAGGGTGTGGTTTGAATCAGGAGGATTCGACTCAACGTACTTTTACCCAAATATCGAAAGCGTAAATGTTTTCAAAGTTTCAAGCTTCACTTCTTTATGTTTTTAAAATAAAAGAAAAACTAGTTTTTCGAAAATAAAAAAAATCATGCTCGTCCCCAGCGGAGTCGCCAGCTGAAGGTACCGGGAAAGCAATGGACCTATCGGCCTCACTACGCCGCCTCGCCTCGCTGTCTTGAGGGGCGTCGGAAGCGAATATGCGCCTCGCAGGAAAGGGATGCGAAGTTTTGTAAAAATGGGGGAGATCATTGCATGAATTTGTGACCAAAAAAGAAAAGTTGAAAATCCTTTTTGAAAATGTATTTTCGGAGTCGCCACCAAATATTAAAGGAATTTGGAACCTATTCAACGCATCTTGAAATACAAGACACGAGTGTCTCATATTTCAAGTTGCGTCGATACCTATCCGTCTGAGGTTTGAAACCAGAGAAGGGATTCGGAGTGAGGTTACTTTTCAAAAGTTTTGACAAAAAAAGTGTTTTGAAAACTGAAATCAAAAAGCCTACGTAAAAGTAGTCTCTACTAATTTGAAAACATTTATTTAATTTCGATATTTGGGCTAAAATGACGCTACGTACAAGTGCGAATATATATGACTCGATAAAAATGCATAAATAATGTAAATAGTCAAAATAATGACTTTACTATAGGAAATGTACGTTAAATAATAATTTATTGGCTAAATTATTACCATAAACGTTATTTTCCGACCTCGTATTTTGACTTTTAAGATTTTGTGAAAACCCTCAATTTTGACATATGCTAAAAAGACTCTATGAAGCGGTACAATTTAGTGTTGGATCCGTGATTCTAGTCGTTATTTAATGCATGAATGAGAACTTGCATAATTATAAAAGTGACATCGGTTTGCTTTAGTGATAATGAGTCGTTATTTATGCGATATTGGCGGGGTTTAGACGGATTACGAATCCGAATTACTACAACCGTATTACGAATACGGCTTCGCTAATGCCAATATCGGGTTGGGGTTAATGTAACCCCTTTGTCCGAGTCTCAAACGTCCCAAACGTAGGTAAAATGTTTACCTTTCGAAAATGGAAAGACGGTATTTTGAGTGGATTTTGTGAGTAGTGTATGTGTATTGAAAAACCGATGTTTTGAAATGAATGAAGTGGGTTGGTATTTATAGAGGTTGGCTGATTTGAAGGTAAACAAAATATAAATCGCCTTTGTGTCTGAGCGTTTTATATTTTGTTTGGGCTGGATTTTGTAAGCAAAATAAAAAAGGCGGCTGTGTGAAAGAAATTTATAATCGCCTGTTAACAGGCGATTAGAAACTTAATCGCCTGTCAACAGGCGATTTCTATTTTGTTTTGGTGGGCTGTTTATGCCGCCTTTGGTTTTGGTCGTGTGATTAGGTGATGATTATGTTTTATTTGGATATTTTGGGCCAAATTGGTTTTTGGCTCAATTTTGGTTTTCGTGTTTTGGTTTTTGTCGTGTTTTTCGGTTTTGGCTCGAAATAAAATAATATTAGGTTATATTATTTTACGGTATTGTAGAGTCTAGTTTTGTGAAAATGTGACACGGGACGCACTTTGGCCCGTTTTGAGTGTTGTGTTAGTGTGCGTTTTGGGTCGTTTTTGTAAGTTTGGGCCGTTTTGTAGCTAGTTGGGCTGTTTTTGTGGCTTGGCTTAATAAGACGTTCCTGTATCGTGCTCGCGTTGTGCTTATAATGATTAAGAATGACATTCATTTTCATGATTATGCAAGTTCAAATTAATACGTTAAGAATGACTAAATACGTTTTAGACACTTTTGTACCGTTTCGACTCTTTTAAAAGCATGCATGAAAGTCCTTTTCATCATCGGGTTTGTTTTTGGGGGGGTACGGATACGGGTATCTACATACCAACACAACCAACCATACTTACGGAGTACAATATGATCAACGTGCTTTACAAGTCATATACTCAATTAACATGCTCATAAATCATTATTTAGTGATCAAACAAAGTTTATCTCAACTCGATTTAGCATAGATAACCTTTTAATACATGCCAAGACTCAAACAAGTGACACATGAACCAATACATACATGATACACTCTATTTATATTCATTTTATGCCCCCGGTTCAGTCACATTTAGCTCGTATTTATTCGTATTTGTTATGACTTTAGGAGCTATTTGTTATATTTCTCGTTACTGCTGCATTTCATTTACATTTTGCAGGTTTTGGTGGTTTTGAGCCAAAACCCGAGACGATTGGAGCAATACGAGTACTGAGCCGAAAAGACCAAGCCCGAGCACGCACATGAGCTCGGGACACGAGCCAAAGACCAAAGAATAATGAAGGATACGAGTTATAAGGCCCAAAGGAGGTATTGGGCTCAAGAATAAAGAAGGATGGGCCAAGAATAAGAAAGAAAGCGAGTCAGCCCAAGCCGAGCGGTAGTGATCTGGGCCATTGCCGTCCGGCCGGCTCTGGTGTCTTTTTCTACGGGTTTTATTATAATTCGGGATTGAAGTTTTGGGAAGATATATAGGTTACGTAGGACGAGATTAGAACGGAGGCATTATTTTTAGGTTTCAGCTTTAGTTTTAGTTACTGCTCTTTTATTTTTCTCTCTAAAAACCTTAGTTTAGCTTTTCAAGATTGGATCTTTATTAATCGTCAGTACTCCGTATTTATTCCAGGTTTTATTCTATTTACTTTATTGATTCAATTATGTCTTCTTATTATTATTGTTTTTGTTCTTCCCTTAATATGAGTAGCTAAATTTCTAATTAGGGTTAGGGTGATTTGTGACATATGATTTAGGAACATGTTTTGAGATTAAATTGGTTGATTAAATTGTGCACTTGATTTCTTTCTGCGCGTTTTATGTCAATTGAATTAGGATTATTTCGCCTGATCACCGTTTTATCTGAGTTTAATTGAACCTGAGTAAGTTTTAATTTAAGATCGAAAGCCGAGTTAAAACTAGACTTACGCGAGTTAGATAAGTTGAATTTAGTAAGTTGCGAGAGCCCGCTAAATTTGCTTAAGGCTAAAATTGACTCGAGAGAGCGTTTTATAAACCTAGTCAAGTTGCACAGTTTATCTCTTCCGTCTTATTAACTTGCGTTCCTGAATCGTTGTCATATATGAACCCGACACCCTAATCTTTCTCCTTATACATTTATATTCATCTGCTTTACTCTCTGCTTTAGTTTATAGCTTAATCAAACACCTTTTTCACACCTCGAGATTGACCTGCTTTGACCGACTTAACTGTGAACTACACCGTTTCTCTGTGGATACGATCCTGCTTGCCGCTTGCTATTGTTAGTTGCTTGTTAGGTTTATTTTGATATAGGCGATACGACTTTAGCCTTATCAATTTTGGCGCCGTTGCCGGGGACACGGCTTAGTTAGTTTTAGTTTTTGTTTGTCGTTACAGGTTTATCTCCCTTGTCTCAAGGAACCTAGTTCCTTGAGACCGTTTTTAATTGTTTCCTTGTAGTCTTGTTTATGCACAGGTCACCTACAGGTTTGATTCCTTTTGAGCCTGAACCTGAGCGAGCTTTTCATAGACTCCGTAAGGAAGCAAGTAAGCTAATCGCTAATTTTGATCTTGAGGAAGCGTCGCATTCGGAGTCTAGTGCTGCGCAATCATCCTACGGAGAGGACACACCTCCTATTACTCCAGGTTCATCACCTCCATGAGCGACTATGCCTAAACTTTCTAGTCACTCGTTGCCCAAGACGGAGTTGATCCCGCAGGGGTTCACTATACCCAACACGGTCCAGGGTAACTTTGAGATTCGCCTTGCCTTTCTCTCTTTGGTGGAGCGCAATCAGTTTGGTGGCAATCCCACTGAGGATCCCGGGAAGCACATGCAAGTTTTCACGGACTATTGCTCTACTATTAAGCAGAACGGGATCACTCAGAACCAGATTAGGGAGATGCTTTTCCCTTTCTCTTTACGTGATCGAGCGCGAGATTGGATCACGGACTTAGACAAGATTGCTGCAGAGATAACGGATTGGCCAAGTCTAGCTCTTGCATTTTATCGCAAATTCTATCCTCCAGAGCGGACTAACCAACTCCGTAGTCAGATACAGGGCTTTCAGCAGAGCTTCGATGAGACATTGGCAGAAGCGTGGGACCGTTACAAACGGTTGATTCGTGAGTGTCCACATCACGGGCTGGGTGATTGGTTGATCATTATGACCTTCTATAATGGGTTGTATGCCGAGAGTCGCGCTATCCTTGATTCGGCCGCGGGAGGTCGATTTGCTAATAATACGGATGATGACAAAGCGTGGCAAACGATAGAGGAGATGGCTGTTCACTCGGCCCACCCTTGCAAGCCACGGTAATTCACGGTCGCGCAACGACCAGTGGAAGTGAGAGCACGAATGCAATTATGAGCCAACTTTCTGAGCTGAATAGGAAGTTTGATGCTATGCAGGGGAGTTCGAGTGCCCATGTTAATGCTGTTGCAGGGCATGATTCAGGTCACACTACGGGGTATCTTTGCGCCCAGGAGCAGGTTTATGCGTACCATTCCAATAATCAAAACCTGCCGTACCAGAATCAACCGGGTTATGATCGGTCGCTGCTATCCTATCGCAACAATAATATACTTAACCCGACTCCCCAACCTCCACAAAATACCCCTTACCAACCTCCCTACAAAACTCAACCACAACCCCCGCCTAACTACCAAAAACCCGTGTACACACCTCCACCCCCACAGGTACCCGATCCTATGGCCGAGACTAGGGCCATGATGTCACAGTGATGCAAAGGTGATGATGGCTATGCAGAGTCGCGAGAAGACAATGATGCAATTCGTGCAAAAGAGCGTCAAAGCTAAGGACGCAGCTATAAAGAACTTGGAGAATCAAGTGGCTCAACTCGCTACTTCGCAAGCTGCGCGTCAACCAGGCTTCCTACCATCGCAGGGCCAACCTCCTAACCCTCCTCCCGATACAGCGTGCGCGATTACGTTGAGGAGCGGTACTTTTTATGATGATCCGAGGCCAAAAGCAGCGCAGCCGGTCGTCCAACCAGCTGAACCTGCTGCTGCGAGGAAAGTTAATCTGGGTGCTAATTTGGGTGTTCCTGTTGCTGTTCCAACGCCCCCGATTCAGATTCAGCTCCCATTTCCGGGTCGACAACGTGAAGAGTCCACGGCTAAGTTTAAAAAGTTCGTCGACGTCATCAAAATGCTTCAGGTAAATGTTCCCTTCCTTGACCTTGTTACTCAAATTCCTGCTTATGCAAAATTTTTGAAGGAGGTCTTAGCTCGTAAGCGAACATTAGAGGATGTGTCGACAGTGGCTTTTGTAGGGGAGGCTAGCACTAGGTTGCAAGGTGGTAAAACTCCTAAGCTTAGTGATCCAGGGACCTTTTCTATCCCCTGCTCCATTGGTAAGTTTGTGGTCCGTAATGCCTTATGTGACCTTGGAGCGAGTGTAAGTGTCCTACCCCATTCCCTTTACCAAAAGATGAGCTTGTCAGCTTTGCAACCCACTAGCATTACCCTGCAGATGGCTGACCGCTCCGTAAAGCGCCCTCTAGGCATACTACAAGACGTCCCTGTACAGGTCGGAAAGTTCTTTATCCCTGTAGACTTTGTTGTAGTTGACATGCCCGAGGATGTCCACATACCTATCATTTTGGGGAGACCCTTTCTGCACACTGCTGGTGCAGTTATTGACGTGGGCAATAGGACGATAGCCTTCACAGTGGGGGGTGAGAGGTTGATCTTTACTCATTCAGATACCCCGCGGTCGCCCATGCGCTTAGAGTCGGTTTGTGCTGTTAATGTTATACCTCCGTCTCACTCTACTGGAGACACTTTGGAGGTCGCTTCTTTTGTCTCCTCGTGTGCAGGTTCTTTACAGGATAGCTGCAAGGTTGGTTTGGGGGAGAGGAAAGTGCTTGAAGCCGACTTATTTGACGCTAGTGATGGAGGAGAGCTTACGGTTCAATCACTTGGAGCACAGGGGCGGTTGGGTGAGCCATTTCGCGATCGAGGACCCATCATGAATGAGTATGCTGCTTTGCCTCGAGAGGGAGGAGTGCTTTGGCGAATGGATGCTATTTCGCCGAGTGAAGCTGTCGCAAATGGCCAACAACCTTGGCCTCCGTATTAATGATGATTTTGAAGCTTTGAAGAGTCGTGCGGGACTATAAATCAGCGCTTCCGGGAGGCAACCCGATGACGTTGTACTTTAGTTTGCATTTGTACTTTGTTTGGTTTGATTTTCATGACTTTTGGTTTGATTTTGAGCGCGAGAGGACGAGGGTCTTTATGACTGATTTTAGTGCGCAGGTACTTTTGGACTTTGTCCTTAGTATTTTGAGAAAACGCTCACGAGAGGCACGCCAGCCGGCCTACGGCCGGCCCGACCGGGCCATAGCAATTTTGGAAAAGCAGGAAAACGCGAAAAAAAAGAATTGTGCACAGGCCGTGGCCGGCCACGTCCGGGCCGCCCTGGTGTTCTATTTGCTCCGCTTTGTTGCTTCGTCTGGCCGCTCAAGTATTGCCTAGCTGGACTGATTTGGACGCATATACGTGGATTTTTAGCCGCACTCCATGCTTTGCTTCGGTTTGGGGGAGCTCCAACTTTATCAAGTGAGCATTCTTTACCCCATTTTACCCTCCTTTTCGCTTTACTTTTCCTTCCCCGTATGATATGTGTCCTCCTCTGCTTTTGTGGTCACGCTGTTTTCCACATTGAGGACAATGTGTGATTTGGTTTGGGGGAGGGAAACACTTTTGCGTTTACATTTTCATTCTGTTTGCATTTATTATATAAAAACCCAAAAAAAATCGAAAAATTCAAAAAAAATTATAAAGATACGTGTCTTTTTGGTCTGCTTTGTCCTGCTTTATCTAGTTTGGAGAATTGATTAGTACACTTACTTTGATCTTTAGTATCTCCGAGTCGACTTTCTATCGCCTTAGCTTGCACGATTGGTTTGTTTCCTGTTACTAGATTGCGAGCCTTAACACTAACCCACTTGTATTTGCTTAATTCTTTCTGCTTTTCGCTTGTTTACTTTCGACTTTGACATTCGAGCTTGGCATTGGTTGTGGAATGTTGGTTTGTTTGGTTTGCGGTTTGATAATGATCTTTTATATGTTGGAGCAATGCTTCGATGCTCTCGGAGGGGACTCATTGACTTGAGTAACCACAATGGCCATGAATTTGGCTGCGACCGGGAGTATGAGCAATAATGTAACCCTTAAGGAAATATGTGTACCCGAGCGCGATTTTTACCGAGTGAACGTCAAGCTAAACGGTACTACATACGAGGGATGCTCCACATTTGCACAAAAGAGAAAAAAAAAAATAAAGAGAAAAGAAAAGAGAACAAAAGGAAATGATTTGGAGATATTGGATGATGGTTAGTGGTACGATCGGTTGGCCTTGCTTGAATTGATTTGTCGTTAGTTTTACTTTTGCGTAAGCGTTAGAGGCTAGTAATATAACGTGGCGTGAATGGTTGAGACTTGTGCTCTATTTCCGGTGAAATAGACTTTGGTTGTACTGTTTATGTGCATAGGTCGTCCACTTCGAGATACTAACGTGATAAGTTCGTGTCGCTTTGATTTTCTCCGATGCTTTTTGCTTGAGGACAAGCAAAGGTTTGGTTTGGGGGAGTTTGATACACTCTATTTATATTCATTTTATGCCCCCGGTTCAGTCACATTTAGCTCGTATTTATTCGTATTTGTTATGACTTTAGGAGCTATTTGTTATATTTCTCGTTACTGCTGCATTTCATTTACATTTTGCAGGTTTTGGTGGTTTTGAGCCAAAACCCGAGACGATTGGAGCAATACGAGTACTGAGCCGAAAAGACCAAGCCCCAGCGCGCACATGAGCTCGGGACACGAGCCAAAGACCAAAGAATAATGAAGGATACGAGTTATAAGGTCCAAAGGAGGTATTGGGCTCAAGAATAAAGAAGGATGGGCCAAGAATAAGAAAGAAAGCGAGTCAGCCCAAGCCGAGCGGCCGTAGATGGGCCATTTGCCCGGCCGGCTCTGGTGTCTTTTTCTACGGGTTTTATTATAATTCGGGATTGAAGTTTTGGGAAGATATATAGGTTACGTAGGACGAGATTAGAACGGAGGCATTATTTTTAGGTTTCAGCTTTAGTTTTAGTTACTGCTCTTTTATTTTTCTCTCTAAAAACCTTAGTTTAGCTTTTCAAGATTGGATCTTTATTAATCGTCAGTACTCCGTATTTATTCCAGGTTTTATTCTATTTACTTTATTGATTCAATTATGTCTTCTTATTATTATTGTTTTTGTTCTTCCCTTAATATGAGTAGCTAAATTTCTAATTAGGGTTAGGGTGATTTGTGACATATGATTTAGGAACATGTTTTGAGATTAAATTGGTTGATTAAATTGTGCACTTGATTTCTTTCTGCGCGTTTTATGTCAATTGAATTAGGATTATTTCGCCTGATCACCGTTTCATCTGAGTTTAATTGAACCTGAGTAAGTTTTAATTTAAGATCGAAAGCCGAGTTAAAACTAGACTTACGCGAGTTAGATAAGTTGAATTTAGTAAGTTGCGAGAGCCCGCTAAATTTGCTTAAGGCTAAAATTGACTCGAGAGAGCGTTTTATAAACCTAGTCAAGTTGCACAGTTTATCTCTCCCGTCTTATTAACTTGCGTCCCTGAATCGTTGTCATATATGAACCCGACACCCTAATCTTTCTCCTTATACATTTATATTCATCTGCTTTACTCTCTGCTTTAGTTTATAGCTTAATCAAACACCTTTTTCACACCTCGAGATTGACCTGCTTTGACCGACTTAACTGTGAACTACACCGTTTATCTGTGGATACGATCCTGCTTGCCGCTTGCTATTGTTAGTTGCTTGTTAGGTTTATTTTGATATAGGCGATACGACTTTAACCTTATCAATACACACACACCACACGGCCTATGTGTCAAACACACGGCCAAGCACAACCCAACCCGAATTCATGCACCACATTTGATTCTCATGTGACCAAATATCGTTTTATGTGATCAATTCATTAAAACATGCATACATGTACTTCTAGACTTAATCAAATCATCATAATTCATAGTTTAACTTTAGGTGATTCATGCATACAACCTAATTCAACATAATTAAGCCAAAACAAACAAGAAAAACAAGAGGATCAAAGAACAAGGGCTTCGGCCCTATACTCAAACACACGGCCACAACAACAAATCGACACCAACTTGATTTCCATCAATACACTAGCATGATTAATGATACAATATGAGAATTATGCATGAAAACATGATTATAAGACAACCCTAGTATGAGGCCATAGATCTGGCATGATTTTATGACAAAAAAAATTTCAAACAACACAAACTTGCATTCACCCATTAGAACAACATTATAGAACACAAGACTATCAACACAAAGGCCTCATACATGTTAAAACACAACTAGATCACACCTAGTTACCTTTGTAGAGACCCAAATTCGTGCTACTCCTCTTCTTCTTCAATTAGGATAGTGTCTCCTTCTTCAAAGCCTTCTTCTCCTTTGATGATCCAAGCCAAAACATACAAATAATGAATACATAGCATAATAACACATAAAATAACGCAATAACAGAAAAATAAAAGAGGTAAAAGAGATCTTATACCAAGGGAAAAGGCTAGGAAAGACTTAGGATGAAAGGGATGAAAGCTTGGAAGAGAAACAATGGAGTTTGAAGGAGATTGGAGAGAGATTTTGAGAGAGGAAGGAGGAATGAATGTGGATGGAATGAGAGGAATGAGAGATTAGGGTAGAATAACTGATATTTAGGTTGCTTAGAATAAGATTATCCGGAATATAATGTTGTCTTGAGCCAAAAGAAAACACGGGAAAACCCTAAAAATTGATCCCGCGTAGAGGAGCGGCTCGCTCTGGAGCCCAGAGCGGCTCGCTCTGATGGAGCGGCTCGCTCCTCTGATGGAGCGGCTCGCTCCTCTGACGGAGCTGCTAGCTCTGACCCATGTTAGAGCATATTCTCGTTTCTTCCCTTCTTTTCTTCAACCCTCACTTGTACCCTTACTTACCCATGCTTCTAAGACTCTCCTAAGCTCACTCATGGACTCGGGTCTAAACCAACCATAACCAAGACCCGACTCACCAAAGTAAGAGATGATTTCCCGAGCTAAAAATGGAAAATCAGTCGATTAGGAAGCTAACTAATTAGAGAAAGTGAATAAAATAAATTAGAAAAAGTCGGGGTGTTACAATCTCACCACCTAAAAAGAAGTTTCGTCCTCGAAACTTGAGAACGCAAGAATGCCCCCAAAGGATTAAGAAAACTACCTACTCCTATCGTCCTCAAGACAAGAATCGCTAACTCTACTCACCTCGATTACAAGGGCATAGACACGCTTAACGACGTACGCTTAAGAAAACCCGACATCACATATCACCCGAATGATGCTCAACTCACTCATATAACCCTTTAATACTATTGGTGCATCTTATGCTCGACAATCCTCAAATTAGGCACACTAGCCTCACAAAACCATATTGTTCAACCAAACATCTTCCTCACCAAGTCTAACCAAAACCTCAGACGGGTTTTAACCCAAAAGGCACCATTACCTATGTTACCTAGACAAACTAATGCGTAAGCTAATCCCCAAATCAATGCTAATGTCAAGCCTCAAATCCTTAATCATAACGTGATGCAAGCTCAAGTCTATATCGCGTCTCATATCTATCCACACTCTCCACAACGAAATACCCATAATTATGTCATACCATATCGTCTCATCCCCAAATCAAAAGTATATTATCTAGCAACTATCAAAATGTGTCGTTAAAAGCTTACTACTCTCTCAACCCATTGTTACCATACACAAGTCTATCCATACCTTCCTCGAACGTCACTACCTTACTGACCTCGAATTCTCTCCTCCCATCAATGAATTTCCTTATACTTAACACATACACAAAACCACAAAGATGCACATTGGTCATTCCTACATTATCCTTTAAAGTATAATCCCAAAGTTTTATCGTGCTCACTATACCCTTTAAGTTTTCCTCAAAGACGATTATTGCTCACCACAATATCACTTTCCAATTCTCACTAACTCATGATTGTCACAACTCATCTAGCAACATAACTAAGTCCTAAAAATACTCCCTACACAGATACTATAATCTCCCTAACGTTCGCTCACCGTAAATTAAATCATTAATCTCAAAGACTAAGAATCACATGTGCATTAACTCATAATTATAAAACGGTCTCAAGATGCACTAGCTAAGAATCGCAAAACTAAGAATCCTCAAAAGTTACAACGACCAACCATGTGCATTAGCTAGTAAACCACTCATACTATCAAATACTTATTAACCAAACTCTATCATCTATGACTCAAATACCAGCGACAGCCTAAGGATCAGATTTCGAGCTAGATAAGGGTGAAGCACCTTACGGCTAGATGCCAAGGATTACGATTATAGAAATTTATCAAGGACAAGATTGATGTTAATACATCAAGAACTTTTACAAAACTGAGAACGTGATTAGCTAAGGAGAGGAATGGAGAATAATAGAAGATCGACGTCTTAAAAGTCGGCTCAAAGGCAATAGAAGTAACCACTAAAGGGGAACCTAAGGAATATAATAACATAAGACTCGAATGACAAGACTAAAAGGTGGTCGATAGGGTCATGATACAAAAGTGATGAGTTATGATGAATAAGAAAGAAAAGAAGGAATAAAACGAATTAAGTAAAAATATGACATAATAAATCTTTTGCAAGAAACTGCTCAACAACCACCAATTTGACAAAAGAAGTTTTTAATATGAAACGATGAAGGAAAATAGAAATATTATTTAAGAGTTCACAAATGAAGGCATAAGACTCGTTTCCAACAAAAAACTCAAATTGTTTCGTTATGAAGGAGAGACGAAAAGGTAATTGCTGAAAAGTTTGACAAAATATAGAATATGATTAAAAGATACGATTGAAAGGAGAAGTCTCAAAGTTGAGTTTCAAAACGACAGCGATTTTAGAAAAATGAAGCTACTAAAATACCAGGTAGAATAAATAATATTCAAATAAACCAAATGCTCAAATTAGAAAATTTAATAAAAGAATGTTTAGGATAACAAAGAGGTTTTGATCAAAAATGAAAGCAGTAGATAAGTGTCAATCATTTCAAATTTGATTGAGTAAAAAGTCATCAAAATGTATTGACGCGTTTACAATTGAATGATAAAGTAAAGCGATACTGATTAAAATTTTCCTCAACATAGTTACAAAATAAGAAAGTTCAAGAAGGACAAACAAACCATTATAGCACAGTTATACAAAAATAGGTTTTGTTAATAGAACTAACTGAAAACATTCTTGAAATAAAAGAGTTTAGAAATTATTTCGGCACGATCTATTGAAAAAGATGAGGATGAACATAATAAGAAGTTTTATTGGGGAAAAAAAAACTCAAACTGTAATCACGAGCTGATAGTTTTAAAACAACTATATAATAAGATCAAGAACTAGAAGGAACTAAGGACAAGCGTAGCTAACAAGCTGAAAGACGTCCTACGAATACTGATGAGTGACTTAGATTAGGAGCTTCCATTGCGTGCTCGATGGTAGGACCATACATTCATACTTGACTTCAAGTTTCTTACTCCGGTGATCAATCAAGATCTTAATCAAAGACTTTAAGAGTTAAATTTCTAGATATTTCGAAAGGTCAAACGAAAGAGGAAGATATTTTAGATTAGAATACTCAAATGATTAAAGTTGAAGAAACGAATAAATCGAAAAGTTAAAACAAGGGATCGACAAGGCATAAATAGACTAAAATTTTCGATAAAACAGAACTCTCAAATGAATAACATTAAAAAGCAAGGGTCATACAAGTGTATTAAAACGGAATGCAAAATACTCCCTTTTTTGTCGATATTTAAAAATGAAGGATAACATGACTTGGTAAGAAAATAGAAGTATAAAGGATTTAGTTTAGAATGGTGAGTATGATGAAAGCAAAGAAATCAAGTAGTACATAAGAAAGCGATTATCAGAGTGAAACATTTTGGAATAAAGAAATAAATTTAAAAACGACGATTAAATCGAGTCAAAAGCTTTTAAAGACTATTTTAGAGGCAGGACTAGTAAATTTTAAATGTAGAGATTTATCGAGTCGACACCCGACCTCGCATGACTCCATCATCCTGTACCTACATCCAAAGTAAACATATGATCCAATGGTGGGAATCCTAAGACGACCATTCACACAACGACTCATACATATGCACAAATAACGTAGACCCCCTAATGTGTCTACCCAACACTCTCACTCGGTGTTCTAGGTCAAATCCTACTCACTCACCTAAGAGAGTTGGGAGCGTATTCGCTCTGATACCAACTGTAACAACCCGGATTTTTCAACAAAATAAAATAAAGAAATAAAAAGGATCTATGAAATAAAAGAAAATAAAAGCGAGCCACGGTGGCGGAAACACCGTGGAATCCAGATCATTACTCACTAACCAACTAAACAACGATAAAAAGGTAGGCCTTGAGGCCTAGAAGTGGGGAGTAAATACCACGTACAAACCAAAACCCAAAACAAAAGTCTAAAGACCGAAAGAAAGTCTAAAACAAAACCAAGCTACAAGTCCAAAAGTCAAAACAAAGTCACATCTCTTCCAAGGTAACACACGGTCACATCCTCGCATCCAACTCACTCAGTCCCGTCTCGCGCATACCTATAAAAGAGAAGCAACAACCACAATCAGTGGGGAGTAACTAGGTGCTCCCCAGTCATATTTTAACATAACGAACATAAACAACAATGCAATCAAGCTCACCTGGCCTACGGCCTATTAACAAGTACAACAACATAAACCACAAACATACAACAAAAGAAACAACAATACACAACAACAAAACATCACGGCACAACCAAGGTTGTGTCCCAAACCATCTGTTCACAAGACGATCCTTCTTCCAACCAATTGCGAGAGTAAGCGCGGAGAACTGGGTGAAGCAACAAGAATCACCCCGGGTGAAGCAACAAGAATCACCCAAACCCTATGACTAACAAAGAACAAGAAGTTCCTCAATAATCACAAGTCTAAATTTGGCCAAATTCCACCGAGTAACAAGAACGGTGACGACATAAATAACCATAGTCTCTAACCCTTCTGGTTGAGAACCCATGATAGCTCTAGCTAAACAAGAAGAATAGCCGAGGGGACCATGAGCGGTATCCGTCCAATCTAGGACGTTGTATCTCCTCACACATGTGCCAGAACAGTACCCATGTGCAAACTTAACCCAAGCATAACCTGTTGACCTGTTAACCTGTCTCCAACACAACCATACGACCACAACAACCATACTCATACATACACAAGCATCAATACCAACACAACCAACCACACTTACGGAGTACAATATGATCAACGTGCTTTACAAGTCATATACTCAATTAACATGCTCATAAATCATTGTTTAGTGATCATACAAAGTATATCTCAACTCGATTTAGCATAGATAACCTTTTAATACATGCCAAGACTCAAACAAGTGACACATGAACCAATACATACACACACACCACACGGCCTATGTGTCAAAGACACGGCCAAGCACAACCCAACCCGAATTCATGCACCACATTTGATTCTCATGTGACCAAATATCGTTTTATGTGATCAATTCATTAAAACATGCATACATGTACTTCTAGATTTAATCAAATCATCATAATTCATAGTTTAACTTTAGGTGATTCATGCATACAACCTAATTCAACATAATTAAGCCAAAACAAACAAGAAAAACAAGAGGATCAAAGAACAAGGGCTTCGGCCCTATACTCAAACACACGGCCACAACAACAAATCGACACCAACTTGATTTCCATCAATACACTAGCATGATTAATGATACAATATGAGAATTATGCATGAAAACATGATTATAAGACAACCCTAGTATGAGGCCATAGATCTAGCATGATTTTATGACCAAAAAAACATTCAAACAACACAAACTTGCATTCACCCATTAGAACAACATTATAGAACACAAGACTATCAACACAAAGGCCTCATACATGTTAAAACACAACTAGATCACACCGAGTTACCTTTGTAGAGACCCAAATTCGTGCTACTCCTCTTCTTCTTCAATTAGGATAGTGTCTCCTTCTTCAAAGCCTTCTTCTCCTTTGATGATCCGAGCCAAAACATACAAATAATGAATACATAGCATAATAACACATAAAATAACGCAATAACAGAAAAATAAAAGAGTTAAAAGAGATCCTATACCAAGGGAAAAGGCTAGGAAAGACTTAGGATGAAAGGGACAAAAGGGAAATAAATGTCCTGCCGACTGAAAGCATCTTCTTCAAGTCTAATCTGGGTGAACGTCTTTGCCTGCACATCTTCAAAAATAACACAAGGACACTTGGTTAGTTCACAATAAAGCTCAGAATTTACCACCAAACCTTGCCTATAAGCCTGGATTGCGATTACAATATCGCAGTTGGGGATAGAAATCTTCTCCTTGTTAAATCTCTGGAGATAGTCTCGTAGGGACTCATCTTTCTTCTGGACAATTCTGTACAGATCACTTGTCTGCTTCTCTAACTTCCTGCTGCTAGCAAACATTGCAGAGCTGGTCCGGCCAGAGGAGAACCAAAGCCTTTGCACATGCAAAGCTTCTGCACTCTTTTGGGCTGGGAACTGTACATCCTCTGCTTGTACTGGGCCACGTGGTCCTGTGGATCTCCTGTACCATCATACAGTTTCATCCCAGGAACACTGAACTTCTTTGGAATCTCCTGCATGGTTATGGCCTCACTGAATGACAAACCTGCATAACATTCCTGGGAAGCCTCCTCAATTGGTGCTGGAACTCCTGGGATCTTTGCAACTTTGTCGTGTAACTTCTGGAGTTCTTGCATCATCAAGAGGGTGAAGTTGAACTTCATCTTGCCCTTCCTTTTGTCAGCATTCTCGGATGTTTCCTCTTCTTCTTCACCACCCAAGAGTTGGTCTTCAATATCCTCATCCTCGTCCAGGTTAGAGAAGTCTATCTTCTTAATCATAGAACTCAAGGATGCCCCAGGTCTGATCTTTGAGGTACTGCCCTTAGCAGAATCTAACTTGGTCTTCAGAACGGACTCTGTTTCCTTCAGTTTTGCCTTCTCTTCTGAGATTTGCTGAATCTTGGCTTGCACATCTTGTAACTCCTTGGACAATTGCTCCAAAGTTCTATCAGCCATTTGAGTAAAGAAAAGGTGATTTTTGTTGGATTTTTTGTGAGAAAAGTTACGCAAATTAATAAACTAGTTGCCCCACGGTGGGAGCCAATTTGTTTTAGGTAAAAACTTAACAAGTATGAAAATGGAAGAAAGTGGATCAACTAGTACTATTTGCGGAAAAGAACAGAACTGAGCTATATGGGACAGAGGATTTGATGACGCAGAAGCCCCGAGAAGAAGATGGGGAAAACTGCGGGCTACCAAGCCAGGAGTACTTTTATTAATATCAGAGTTGGGGTTACAGAGTACAACTGTGAGAGTATGATCACTTCTGTAGCAGATATACAGAACTGACTGTGTTTATCGTATTGTAATTATCTAGTGCTTAAGTATGCTAATGCTAATGAAAAACTTGTGAAAAATGTACAAATGAGCCTCTATATATAGGCAAGGCTAGCTGCAAATCAGTTTCTATTTTCTAGGGCACTTCTCCCATGATCTATGGCGGTTAAATAACTTCCCATGACTCCACTTCTGCTCATAACTTGCTCCATTATCCCATGATCTTTGTAACCGATGTGGTTGACCTCTGCTGACCATAACTGCTATTCTTCTTCTAACCTGTTCTGTGCTATAACTGTCATTGCTCTTCTGACCTGATCTGTACCATATTCTCAACGTCTAACCAGAACTGCCAATTCTGGGTAGTGTAAAAATCTGGTCATAACAGCCGGCATGCCCTTAAACGTGCACTCTCTCTACAAAAGTCAAAAGCATTTTATGGGCCGGCATGCCCCTAAACGTGCACCCCCTACAAAACACAACTCATGGGCCGGCATGCCCTTAAACATGCACATTCACCACAAAAAAAGCAAACACAACTCATGGGCTGGTATGCCCCTAAATATACATTTCCGAACTACGCCGGTTTGATTCCATTTTCCATGGATACGTAGGCAGCTTTTGATGAGGCTAAAGTCGTCACGCCTAATCAAAATAAACCTAGACAAACTACTAACAGAAGCTAGTGGTAAGCAGGGTCGAATCCACAGGGAGAAGGAGTAGTCAATAGGATGCTCAGCTAATCTAGGTCGGTCTCAAGGATGTGAAAGAGGGTGTTTGAAGGTCTAAACTAAGAATAACAAGCAAAGAGATATAGAAAGAGTATGAGAGGGAGATTAGGGCATCGGGATCAATATGATATCGATTCAGGAACTCAACTCAGAAGGAAATACAACCAATTGAAGTCATGCAAGTGATTAGGTTTAGGAAAACGCTCTCTCGAGTCAATTTCAACCGTAAGCAAATTTAGCGGGCTCTCGCTACGTACTAAATTCAACTTATCAATTACGCGTGAGTCTAGTTTCAATTCGGCTTTCGATCTTAAACTGAAACAACCTAAATTCAATTCAATAAAGGCGTCCCTAAATTCAATTGATTATAAAACGCGCAGGAAGAAATCAACTTGCACAAATTCAATCGATATAAGCAATTAAAACATGTTCCGAATCAATTCACAATCACCCTAAACCCTAATTGAAGGATTAGCTAGACATGGGAAGGGTAAAAGCAAAGCAATTGAAATAATAAAACATGATGAGATAAAACAAGAACAAATGAATTAAACCTGGAGTAATCTTGAATTGCAATGTAAAAGATCGAGTCTTGCAAAGTAAATTTAATCTAAACCTAAGAGTTTTTGAGAGTTTAAATGCGAGAAAAACTACGTTCTATTCTAAAGCTAAAATAATAATCCAAAACATAAGTGAAACCCTAACTTCAAACTCTATTTATAGGCTCACGAAAATCCGGAGAATAAAGCAGAGAGAACCGAGCGGTTCGGGTCAGAACCGATCGGTTCTGGGGGGTGAACCGATCGGTTCAGTTGGGAACCGAGCGGTTCTAAGGGGGCCAGCAAGTTCCAGCAAGTTTTACTCTTGTTCACGCTTCCTGAACCTATAGGTTTCGCTCTGAACCTATAGGTTTGACGTCCCAAATTGTCGTATTGACTCCAAATCAACTCTCGGACTTCGTCTTGATGTCACGATACTCGATAATGCTCCACTAACCTCAGGTTTTAGCTCAGGACCGCCAAAACCTGCAAAATACACACGTGGAACAACAGTATCGCAATATAAAGCATATAGCCACTAAAACAATAATGAAGTCGAGCGAATGCGAGCTAAATGCAACTATATCGGGAGCATAAAAGCTATATAAATGACATGTATCAGCTTTGTAAAAAGCACAACCGATATTCAACACAAATATGACGCGTCCAAAGTTTAAAAAAGGTCAAGGACATAGTCACCACAAAACTCGCCTCATAACCTAAAGGGTTAAAAAGGGCGATATTCAACACAAAACGACACTTCTAAAGCTTAAAAAAGGTCGAGGACATAGTCACCACAAAAACCCTCTCATAACCTAAAGGGTTAAAATAAGGCGACATTCAACACAAAACGACACGTCTAAAGCTTAAAAAAGACCGAGGATATAGTCGTCACAAAAACGTTCCACGACCCGAAGGGTAAAAGGAACAACATTCAACGATAAACGACAAACCCAAAGCTTAAAAAAGTCGAGGGAATAGTCAATACAAAATCTCCTAAAAACAAAAACCATGCTTACATTCTAAACTTTGAAAAAAGGATTAGAGCCAAGGAATTTTACAGAAAATAATAAGCAAAATGAGGCAAAGTCGTAAACGAAACCTGAGTTTAATTAATCTTAAAAGACCGATTACATTTTCTTGGATTTTCTTAAAACAGGAGCATAACTACGGCATTACAAATATAGTAACAACACTACAATATATATTAAAATACGTATACAAATCCCGGCATGTACATCGGGTTTAGGATAGACGTAATACAAACATAATAAAATACAGCATAATATGAACATAATACTAACAACAAAACAATAAAACAAACACCAGATTCACTCTACCATCAAGCAAACACAAACTTCTCGACTGAGCGGGGGAGCACCGACCCTCAACCCCTACGACGATCCCCAACATTGCCATGACGACTTGGATCACCCAGCCCAGCTGGTACGCGCCGACGGCTGAACACACACTCCGCCGCTGATAGAGGCTCTAAACTCGAACCCTCGCCACCGCCACTGTTGCGTCCAAAGCAGACCGAGTCATAGGCGGACGTCTAAGGAGGCCCACTGACCTCTAGGGCGCGAAGGCGTGACCTCTTATGGGGGCTCTAGGCAACGGTCCACCTAGTATAGGCCTGTGATACCCGAATCGTCGCAGGAATACCAGCCACAGGCCACCTGGTGCGCATAATCCAACCACTCGCCCAAGCGTCGGTTACATCGCTAGTCAGCATAAGCATGCCCTGCACCGTAGTGTCCTGACCAGGGATGAACTGTACCCACCCTACCTATCGCCTCACTCGCAGGGGATGGATGTAAACACCCATGTCAAACCCGCAAAGGAGGACAAATGGTTCATTGTAATGCCCACATCATGGCATGGACAAATGGTTCATTGTAATGCAATTCTACAACGGTCTATACAATGAGTCGCGACAAGTGCTAGATTCAGCGGCAAATAGGAGGTTTGACAACATTCATGTGGATGAGGCTATGGATACGACTGAGGCCATGGCCATCCATAATGCGCAATACGGAAGCTCTAGGAATGTCCCTAAGAGCGGTGGCTAGACTGATGGCGACGCGGTGGCCATGCTTAATGCTAAGTTAGATGCCATGACCGCTATGATGATGAGTCAAATGCAAGCTAGTTCTTCAAATGCGGGTGGGCAAACGGTGGCGGCTATGCATACTTCCAATGATCCCACTTGCGGCTCATGTGGCCTTTCCGGTCATTCTTCCTTAGAATGCCGAGGTATGTACCCCGTCCACGCCTTTCAATATCAACAAAACAATCCATACTCTAACTACTATAATGAAGGGTACAAAAATCACCCTAATTTGAGGTACAAAAGCCAAAACGTCTTGAATCCTTCACCACAACAACCACAATACCAAAACAGCCCACAAAATTTCAGATACAACAATCCTCCACGACCTTACAACCCCCCGGGCTTTAATCGCCCCAATTTTCAACAACAAAATGCTCCACCACCCGTGCAAGTCGCTCCGTCTTCGAGTGGTGATCATATGATCTGATGAACGAAATGAGGGCCATGTTGATGCAAATGGCCAAGACTCAAGAAACTATGATGGCTCAAATGCAAAAGAGCGATCAAGCGAAGGACGCGGCCATCAAAATGCTTGAAACGCAAGTGGCTTAACTTGCTTCTTCTAATCCTCAAAGGAAGCCGGGTAATCTTCCTTCGCAAGGGTCACAACCTCACGATACCGTCAATGCCATCTCCTTGCGAAGCGGCACGAGCTATGACGGCCCACCAATGCCTAAAGAGGGTGGAGTGGCCGTGGGTGAGCAGCAAGCCAAGAAGGCCGAGCAGGGTCAAGGGAGTGGGGCTGCCGTGGACAAAGAAAAGGAGAAGGAGAAGAGCAAGCCTGTCGAGCCACCGATTCAAATCAAACTACCATTCCCAAGTCGAGTGGTAAAGTCTAAGCTTGACTCACAATTTGGTAAGTTTATGGAGGTTGTGAAAGACTTGAAGGTAACTGTTCCCTTTACTGAACTCGCTACTCAAGTCCCTGCTTACGCAAAGTTTCTCAAAGACATACTCACTCGTAAGAGATCGTTTAGCGAGGTCGAGACTGTGGCTTTTACCGCAGAATGTAGTGCTCTTTTGCAAAACCAGTCTCCTCCTTAGCTAAAGGATCCGGGTAGTGTAACAACCCAGATTTTTCAACAAAATAAAATAAAGAAATAAAAAGGATTTATGAAATAAAAGAAAATAAAAGCGAGCCACGGTGGCGGAAACACCGTGGAATCCGGATCATTACTCACTAAACCAACTAACCAACGATAAAAAGGTAGGCCTTGAGGCCTAGAAGTGGGGAGTAAATACCCCTTACATCCAAAACAAAACAAAGTCCAAGTCCAAAGAAAGAAAGTCTAAACGAAACCAAAGTACAAGTCCAAAAGTCTAAACATAACAACATCTCTTCTAAGGTATACACGGTCATGTCCTCGCTTCTAGCTCACTCAATTCCCGTCTCGCGCATACCTATAAAAGAGAGGCAACAACCACAATCAGTGGGGAGTAACTAGGTGCTCCCCAGTCATATTTTAACATAACAAATGTAAACAACAACAATGCAACAAGCTCACCTGGCCTACGGCCTAAAACCAAAGTATAAATACATGTACAACAAATCATACAACAATAAATCAACAATACAAACACAAGCACAACCACACGGCACAACCAAGGTTGTGACCCAACCAACTGAGCACACACGACGATCCATCTTCCAACCAATTGCGAGAGTAAGCGCGGAGAACTGGGTGAAGCAACAAGAATCACCCCGGGTGAAGCAACAAGAATCACCCAAACCCTATGGCGGAACAGCAACAAGAAGTTCCTCAATAATCACAAGTCTAAATTTGGCCAAATTCCACCGAGCAACAAGAACGGTGACGACATAAATATAACCATAGTCTCTAACCCTTCTGGTTGAGAACCCATGATAGCTCTAGCTAAACAACAAGAATAGCCGAGGGGACCATGAGCGGTATCCGTCCATCCTAGGACGTTGTATCTCCTCACACATGTGCCAGAACAGTACCCATGTGCAAACTTAACCCAAGCATAACCTGTTAACCTGTCTCCAAAACTCCAACACAACCATACAACTACAACATCCATACTCACACACACACACACAAGTCACAATATCATCATAACCAACCATACATACGGAGTACAAAATGATCAACATGCTTTACAAGTCATAGATTCAATTAACATGCTCATAATTCATTAATTAGTGATTAAACAACGCATAACTCGATTCATTAAAGCATAGTTAACACTTTAGAACATGCCAAGACGTAAACAAGCGACAAACAAACCCACACACGCACACCAACCTCACGGCCAGCTTGCACATACACGGCATACACACACTCAAACCCATCTTTATGCCCTAAACTCGATTCTCATGTGACCAATAATCGATTTATATGTTTAACTCATTAAAACATGCATACAAACACGTTTAGACCAAATCAAATTATCATAATTCATAGTTTAACTTTAGGCGATTCATACAAACATCATGATTCAATAACAATAAGCCAAAACAAGAGGAAAAACAAGAGAAAACCAAGACAAGGGCTACGGCCCTCATCCCAATTCTCACGGCATCATCATCACTACTACTCCTATTCGATTTCCAAGATTAACAAGCGTGAATAATGATTAAACTATGAAAAATATGCATTAAGACATGATCATATGACAACCCTAGTATGAGGCCATGGATCTAGCATGATTTAATGACAAAAACAACAATCAATATCAAGATTTGCACATACACAATAGGTCAACAATAAAGACAATGAGATCAACATCAACTAGGCCTCATACATGCTAAAACATAACTAGATCACACCTAGTTACCTTTGTAGAGATCCAAAAACGTGCTACTCCTCTTCTTCTTCAACTAGGATAGTGTCTCCTTCTTCAAAGCCTTCTTCTCCTTTGATGATCCAAGCCACAACAAGCAAATAATGAATACACAACAATATAACACATAAGATAATATAAAACCAGAAAATAAAAGAGATAGAAGAGATCCTATACCAAGGAAAAAGACTAGGAAAAGTTTAGGATGCAAAAGATGAAAGCTTGGAAGAGAAACAATGGAGTTTGGACGAGGTTGGAGAGATATTTTGAAAGATGAAGGAGGAATGAATGTGGATGGAATGAGAGGAATGAGAGATTAGGGTAGAAATCAGATTATCATAATGCCAAGATTAGGAGATTATAGGATAATTAATTGCCTTGCTCAAAAAGCCATCCAAAACCCTAAACCCAACCCGTGCTAAGGAGGTTTCGGTTCGGTCCAAGTTGGGCCGGTCCAAACTAGCTTCTGAAAATTTGACAGTTGCGACGGCGTCGAAAAAATACGCAGTTTAGCCTTTTGAATCACCTGAATCGGAGTTCGTATGAGGAAATTACACTGTTTTTAGCTAAATTACTCCGTATTTAAGTTACGACTACAGAGTAGCTTATCCACGCGACAAGAGAACTGATTTTCTCGAGCTAAAAGAAATGAGAGAATCAAGAGAAATGAATTATGAATTTTATTGAGACGAACAATTAATATTAGGAAAAGTCGGGGTGTTACAATCTCACCACCTAAAAAGAAGTTTCGTCCTCGAAACTTGAGAACGAAAGAATACCCCCAAAGGTTAAGAAAACTACCTACTCTTATGGTCCTCAAGACAAGAATCGCTAACTCTACTCACCTTGATCACAGGGGCATGGACACGCTTAACGACGCTTATATTAGCTCAATATCACCAACTGCTCGGATGTGGATCGCTAGTTTATGTAAACTTGTATACCATAGATACATCGTATCTCGACCAACCCAAATTGACTATTATTAGCTTCGTATGTCCATAACAACTCAACATAGTACCTCAATCCAAAATCTTAACGCACTCCAAACGCATTTTAAAACCGTGGACATCCTAACTAACGTCACCAATACAATTGCCGCACAAACTAATCCTCAAATCAATGCCAAAGACAAACCTCATACCCTCAATCATAACGTGATCCAAGCTCAAGTCTATATCACTTCTCACATCTATCCACACTCTCCACAATGAAATAACCATAATTATGTCACACCGTATCGTCTCAACCCCAAATCAAAAGTATATTATCCAGTAACTATCAAAATGTGTCGTCAAAAGCTTACTACTCTCTCAACCCATTGTTACCATACACAAGTCTATCCATACCTTCCTCGAACGTCACTACCTTACTGACCTCGATTTCTTTTCTTCCATTTATGAATTTCCTTATACTTAGCACATACACGAAACCACAAGATGCACACTTGTCATTCCTACATTATCCTTTAAAGTACAAACCCCAAAGTTTTATCGTGCTCACTATAACCTTTAAGTTTTCCTCAAAGCCGATTGTTGCTCATCACAATATCTCTTCCCAATTCTCACTAACTCATGATTGTCACAACTCATCTAGCAACATAACTAAGTCCTAAAAATACTCCCTACGCAGATACTATAATCTCCCTAACGTTCGCTCACCATAAATTAAATCATTAATCTCAAAGACTAAGAATCACATGTGCATTAACTCATAATTATAAAACGGTCTCAAGATGCACTAGCTAAGAATCGCAAAACTAAGAATCCTCAAAAGTTACAACGACCAACCATGTGCATTAGGTAGTAAACCACTCATACTATCAAATACTTATTAACCAAACTCTATCATCTATGACTCAAATAAGAGCGACAGCCTAAGGATCAGATCTCGAGCTAGATAAGGGTGAAGCACCTTACGGCTAGATGCCAAGGAATACGATTATAGAAATTTATCAAAGACAAGATTGCATGATGTTAATACATCAAGAGCTTTTACAAAATCGAGAACGTGAATAGCTACGGAAAGGAATGGAAAATAATAGAAGATCGACGTCTTAAAAGTCGGCTCAAAGGCAATAGAACTGAAGTAGCCACTAGAGGGAAACCTAAGGAATAAAGTGACATAAGACCCGAATGACAAGACTAAAAGGTGATCGACAGGGTCATGATATAAAAGTGATGAGTTATGATGAATAAGAAAGAAAAGAAGGAATGAAACGAATTAAGTAAAAATATGACATAATAAATCTCTTGCAAGAAACTGCTCAACAACCACCAATTAGACAAAAGAAATTTTTAAAATGAAACGATGAGAGAAGATAGAAATATTCTTTAAGAGTTCCCACATGAAGGCATAAGACTCGTTTCCATCAAAGAACTCAAATTGGTTTCGCTACGAATGAGAGACGAAAAGGTAATTCCCAAAAAGTTTGACAGATATAGAATATGATTAAAAAATACGATTGAAAGAAAAAGTCTCAAAGTTGAGTTTCAAAACGACAGCGATTTTAGAAAAATGAAGCTACTAAAATACCAAGTAGAATAAATAATAATTAAATGAACTAAATGCTCAAATTAGAAAACTTAATAAAAGAAGGTTTAGGATAACAAAGAGGTGTTTAGATCAAAAGTGGATGCAATAGATAAGTGTCAATCGTTTCAAATTTGATTGAGTAAAAAGCCATCAAAATGTATTGACGCGTTTAAAAACGAATGGAAAAGTAAAACGATACTGATTAAAATTTTCCTCAACATAGTTACAAAATAAGAAAGTACAAGAAGGACAAACAAACCATTATAGCACAATTATACAAAAATAGGTTTTGTTAATAGAACTGACTGAAAACATTCTTGAAATAAAAGAGTTTAGAAATTATTTCAGCACGATCTATTGAAAAGATGAGGACGAACATAATAAGAAATTTTATTGGGGAAAAAGAAGCTCAAGTTGTAATTCGGCTAATGGTTTTAAAACAGTTGTATGTTGAGATCCAAGAACTAGTAGGATATACTAAGAATAAGTATAGCTAGCAAGCTGGAAGAGGTCCCTATGAAACCACTCGTACTACTCAAGTGCTCGTCCAACAAAAACGGAACCCAACTCTCATAATAAACGGACCGAAAGTAGCATATCGGTCTCCTCTACACACCATCGCAACAAAACAAATGATTACAAGTGCTCACTCATGCAACAACAACAACAACTCTTTCATTTTTGTGCACACATTTTTCTTTTCTTTGTATTTTTGTGTTGTGTTTGTATTTTCTGATTTTTTTTTCTTTTTTTTTTCTTTCTTTCTTGAGCAAAAGAGCACACTTAGTAAGTATAGTTGCGGAAATACCTCATAAAAAGGTCGGGGAAACAGCAATCCCGACTCAAATTCACCAACTCTCAACAAGCAAACGACATCAGCAAGTCGCAGCTACGATCAAAACCCGAAGGACAAGCACAAGTGTAAGCAAAAGCGGTAACTAGAAAGGCTAGGGTAGGCTATTTAGCAATGTAGCTAGCAAACTCATGTGGATAAGGGGTATTAGGATCATATATGAGAGGATAAAGAAAATGCATAAACATGGTGAATAATGTGAAAATCAACTAAAGCCTCATATGCATAAACACGTGACAGAATCGCGGGGAAAAACGGGATAGGGGCCACACTTATGCGCGTTAATATTACGTACCCCACGAGGAGAACTACTCACAACAAAACACGGGGACCGGGAGAGATGAACCGGCCTCTGGAGGCTAAAAACCTCACAATAATAGTAGCTATAGTACGTGAAATGATTAAGCCAAAACGTAAAAGCACATGCCAACATCTACTATGTCAAAACATCCCCGTAGCGCTAATCCAACAATGAAAATCATGCCAAAGCTAAAAACTAACAAGGGAAGGGATGTCGGGAAAAAACAAGGTCAAAACAACTCGCAACAACGGAACGGGATATGTATTTTTGGTATTTTTGAGAAATTTTCTGATTTTTTAGTGATTTTTGTGAATTTTCAGATTTTTTCAGATTTTTTGAATTTTTTGAAAAATGAAAAACCAAAAAGAAAACGCAAGAATAAAAGCAGAGCGAAAAGCAAAGCGTTCCTCCCCCCAAACCCAACAACACATTGTCCCCAATGTGTCCTAAAGCACATCAACACGGGAACCATAAAATAAGGGGAGAAAAACAGAAACTATGGAAAAGAAAAACGTAAATGTACAAAGGAAACACCCCCCCAAACCAGCTTCAAAAAGGGGGCGCAGCAGCCGGTACTAAAAGTACCACCAAACACGGGCCGCTTCAGGCACGAACCCGTTACCGTCACCAACTTCATCCAATCGGCGATCATCAATTGATTGGCTTGCAGCAAAGCCAACCATTATTGCGACCAAAGCTCGGAGTAGCCGATCAAAAACCTGCTCATGTGCTAAACAAAAGTAAATGTAGCACCACAATGAAATACATTTATATAAAATCGCGGCTATTGATCGACTCAACATATGAATGAGTCTACGAAATTTGTTCTGGAGCACTTTGGTAACAAATACAATACATCCGCTCGCAACAGAGAGACTAAAAAACTCGTCAAAGCCATAAAAAGAGGACTCCTTTGTGACATCGAAAATGTGAACCTCGGGAGCAAAAGAGTTTTCCCCGCGACTCGTCTCGTCCGTGGGAATGGAAGCCTTGTCTTCATCTGCGTATAGTAGAGCTTCTAATTCATCCACTTCGGTGCTCCACGACTTTGAGTCACCTGCGTCATTCTCTATACACGGTAAGACTGCCAAAAGATCCTCGGACAAGGATCCAATGGAAACAAACTCAACAGACGCATCAACAAGGGGACAAGTCGGTTCAGGAGTATCGTTCACAATCACCTCAAGCGAATTAGACATTTCACAATCATGCACAGGCTCATAACCATCGTCATCAAACAAATTATCATCGTACAAGGATGCATGTGAGCTAGTTAAAGCACAAGTTTGAGACGAATAGGTATAATCACTAGGAGCGGGGGAACATTCATAAGACTCATAATCATCTTTCATTTCCTCAATTAATTTCTTGAACATAACAAGGACATCTTGGAAGTCAGCCTTAATCTCGCATAAAAGGGCTTCACGCGTGATATCCCAAAAGAGGTCCCAAATCGCAAAGTCGGGCATGTAGGAAATTTGACCATTGCTCACGTAGTGAATGAAGTTGTGAGACTCATAGTTCATACCCGAGCTAATAATATAAACCTTCTCCCAATCAGAATAATAAAGACCATACGAACCAATATAACTATTAAATCGAACAATGTACTTATGAAATGGTTCGTACTCATATTGCGGGAAATCAAAGATTGTCATGTCATGGGGAAGAAAGAAAGTGACCTATGGAAAAACAAAGGACTAGAAACAAGTAACAAACAAAAAACAAAGCCGTCTCCCCGGCAACGGCGCCAAAATTTGATAGGCTCGGTCGCACTCACCTAATCAAAAATAAACCTGACAAACCTAAGGGTAGCTAGGGTAAGTCGGGGTCGAAATCCACAGGGAGATGGTTGCTAATGTAGGCTACTTATGGGTCGATTCTAGTCTTGGTCGGTTCGAGTATTGGATGGTTCTATAGCTAGAGCGTAAAACAAGGATTAACTTATATGGAGAAAGTCTAGGAAGTCGGGTTAGGCAATGGGTAAGTCAAGGTCAAGGATGATGATCGGGTTGAGTAGGTAGTCGCACATGCTAAGGATATAGCTCGTCCTCTCGGTCTTAAGCTTCCTCTAGGTCTCAAAAGCGGGCTCTCGCAACTTACAATTGAGGGTCCTAATGATTGTCTCGCGCCTCTCCTCGAACTAGGCTTTCGATCTTAAGTTCGGGGGTGCTAAAAGTTTGCTAAAACGTGATCAAGGATTCAACAAACACATTCAAGCAGAGACAATCAAAGCAAGCACAAAAACCTAACTCAAATGATCACAAACATCAACCAAAACAAACACCCATGCTTCACCCTTCTCCCTAGATGATAAAACTACTCACACATGAATAAAACGAATACAAAAGCAATAACAATGGATGAAAACATGATCAACAATGATATAAGATGAAATGATAAACAAAGGAGAGAAGTATATAACAATACCTAATCAGAAATTCAAAGAGAAATGCAAGAACAAAGACAACAATTACCAAATAGGATGATCAAACAACGTTTCCGAGTCGGGAATTTGAAATACAAGATGCAAAATGATTCAAGCCCTAAGTTTTTGATAGAAAGTACTTCTAAGTGTCTACAATATGCTGTAAAAATTTCAGACGAAAGTATAATGTTTAACCCCTTCAAATAGACGAAACAATTCAAGCACACGAGAAGTCGGAAGCCGTCCCTGGGGTCCGGGACAGCCATCCCGACCGGGACAAGGCTAAAATAGGTCCCTAAGCTACGGGACACTCATCCCGTGATGTTCAGCTTTGATCCACTTTTGGCCCTTTCTTGTACTTAGCTTATTTATGCTTTTTTGTCGTCCCAAGGCTTAGGGACGAGGCTCATGAGTAGGGACGAGTCTTAGGATGATAATGCAAGCTTCAAATCCCGTCCCAAGGTCCCGAGACACCTTCATTTAGTGAAACGAGGCTCGTACGCAAGCGAAACGCAACGAAACAACCTCGAATCACCTCAAAACTTCACGAAACTCAACGAAACTTCACGAAACTTTACGAAACTTCACGAAACCTCTCGAATAGCATCCTAACCTCCAAATATGCGTGTTTACCTGCAATATAGACACAAAAACGCAGCAGGGCTAAAACGGAGAGAAATAGGAGCCGAAATGCATATAAAAGTACGAGAATCGCAAAGTAAAGCTCGCGAATAGAGGGCTATAAGTACGTAAATATATGACACATTAATGCTTAACTTATTAACGAAAACAGTTCAGTTAATGACGAATTCATTTTAAGTGATTTAGATGCAAGGTGAGGGTTTGCTAGATGCATACAATAAAATAAAGTTCAATTGTCCATTGATTTATTTTAGAGAGGTCAGTTGTTTATGCGACTTTGGAAAGGTCATATGAATAGGGTGTGTATTCGAGGTGCATGGCCGCCTTATGAAAAGCAGACTTGCGTACCAAAGCCGGGGTGAGCCTAATGTAGGCCTTTGCTAGTCAAAGAAGTAAAGAAGACCTTAATCCTTGTTAGGATTAAGTATTACCTGTCCCAAGTCAGGAAACCGGCAGCGCTTCGCTTCAAAGGGAAGAATTCAACACTAGGAAAATGAAGAATTCAAAGGGTGTCTATGCGTGAGGATTTGAGAGGTTTGAGTTGTGATTTGTGTTAATTGTATTCTGAAATTGTGTGTTGAAACGAATGAATGGAGGGTTGTATTTATAGTGTAGAGCTCGTCAAGAATTAGGAAAGCCAGGGGATAAAACCGGACCTAGGAATCGCAAGGCCCCTTGCGAATGCTTGGGGCAATCACAAGAACCCTTGCGGCTGCCTGCCCTAATCGCAAGGACTCCTGCGATTGGTAGGGCAGGCATTATCCTTTTATTCCGTATATTTCCAAATTATATTTTAGGATATACGGTATAATCTTGCTTGAGCTCTAAGTTATGTTGTTGTGGCTGTGTTTTAGGGTTTGACTAGGTTATCCTGGACATTGGGAAGCGGGCCAGGTATGGGTTTGGGCTCGGTTTTGGGCCCGAGCCCTGAAAATGTAAAAAGGGTGTACTTTGTAGTGTTTTGTAAAATAGGACATTCCGTGAGACTATCCTAGGTGTTTGCCAGTCCTAAAATGTGGTTTTAGCGACTGGGCCTAAATTGAGGGATTTAGGAGAATCGAATTGAACCTTGTTAGTGTAAAGGGATCAATTAGGCTATGTGTTTAAAAAAGGGGTGTGCGCATGCCGATTAGGACCTGAACCTGAGACAAACTAGACTCTAAACCTAAGGACACTAAGAGTGATGACCCATAAAGAAACCTCATTTGCATTTTAAAACATTTAACTCGAATTCGTCATTAGTTAGAACCATTTAAGTTAACATAAAAGCATGCAATAAAAATCCATTGTTACATCACTGGGTTTTTAGCGGGAGGTACAGATTTGGGTATCTACATAGCCCCCAGTTTGACTGAGCTTAGGACTAAAGCGAAAGTCAAACTACACGACAACATCCGGACCATTACAGTCTCGATATCATCAGCGGCGCGGAGTATATGTCCATGGGTGAGACGGGGACTCCGAACCGGGCTTATCCGGGGAGGGACAAACATGTTTAGGGACATGATGGTCCTTGCATACATGTAAGGGCATGCCTGCCTGCCAAATGCCTTTGCGTGCTATTGCTTTTGCTTGGTCTCGTAAAAGAGCGCGTATGCTTGATCTCGTAAAAGAGCGTGGATGCTTCATGCTTCGTGTTAGCGCTTGTGTTGGTGCTTATCTCGTAAAGAGTGCTAACGTCCGCCGGGAATTATCGTCTGAGGAAAATGCTTATGCTTAGTGTATACGCAAAGGTTGTGTATAGTGCTTCAAACTCGTTCAAGAGTGTGGCGGACTTTAGGTGACGCCTTAACCGAGCGACGTAATGTGAGAAAGTGTCTACAAGGGCTATAAGTGGATTATAAATCCAAATTAGACCTAAAAATAGGAAAAACACGAAAATGCCCAAAGCTGGTATCGCAAGCGTCCTTGCGGCTCTTTCCCCAAATCGCAAGCGTCCTTGCGATTAGGGTCTTGGGCTTTTTACTCGTTATAAAACACGGAAATACCGAGTTATAACTTCATTTTCCTCATTTTCGACTTCTCTCTCTTAAAACCGATTCCTTTGCGATTTGAAGACCGTTTTCGCTCGTTTTTCTTGCTTTGCTTCAAAATGGATCAAGGTAATACTCCATTTAACTTGTTTTTATGCATTTTGATGTTGTAAATTGTTAGATCGCTCTTGAAATGTAGAAAAGACGTTTTTAGTGAAAAACCGTCTTTTGTCTTGAAATTTGCCGTTTGATTACTAGAGAACGATACCATTCCCTTGTATTATGCTATTCTTGAATGTATGTGCGAAATGTGTATGGTTTGAGGCGTTTTTGGACCAATTTCGTGTGAAATGGTCCCGACCCAAAAATCGGACCCGGATTTTCGATCTCGGAATTGCATTTAAACTTCGCCATAGGTTCCCCTTGGCTATTATAGTATTTGTATGGTGTTAGTTTTTGAAAAAGGCAAGTAATCGTCCCTTAAATTGAGGTTTAAAGTCGATTAATACGGAGAACTTAGGTCAAAATTAGGGGTTTTTGATCGACAAGTCCAAAATGCAATTAATTGTTCTGGGGTGTAATTGAAGGTCAATGTAGTGTATAGAAACCATCAAGTTGAAATTTTGATGTGTGTAGAGCGACTTTCAGAGAAATTGTGAATTAAACCTAAACGGGCCCTATGAAGGGTGTTGTTGGTTGGATTGTTGTTACTTCTGTGTCTTCGTCTTGTGTCTTCGTCTGGTGTCTTCGTCTTGTGTCTTGTAAATGTTTATGTTCTTGAAATGTTGCAGATGAGGGTTGGTCTGGACCTCCTACGACGAGGGCTCGGGCTCGTCGAGATCTTGGTTCTAGTGCTGAGGAGCCTACTACTCCTGGTGGTACGAGTTTGCGTCGTACGTTTAGTGCGAGGGACCCTTCTCCTGGATCCGTTAACTTTCCGACCCGAAGGGGTCGTGGGCGAGGCGTGGGTGCTCGTAGCCACCATGGTGGTGTGGTTGGTGAGGAGGAGCGAGAGGTAGAGGCCATGGAGGAGGGTGAGTCTTCACAGGCTTCAGGGTCTCGTGCTAGGGGTCGTGCGAGTCATGGTCCGCGTGTTGACCGTCCTTTTGCGAAAAATTGGGATGGTCACACCCTGTTGGCGGACCGTGAGCGTCATTCGTCGCACCGGGCCCTTACTGGGCTTGAGGTAGGGTATATGAGGACGTTTTCTGGCATTTCGTCCGTCATGTGGGCATATCGAGAGGTTCTATCTCCCAGGGCGAGGGAGAGGATAGAGAGGTGCGCTTTAGGCCCGTTGGTTGGGCGTTGGATCCAGATCATAGATTCGCGGACTACGGCGAACTTAAGGATCGTTCGTGCGTTCCTTGACCGATATTGGGATACGACCACGACGTTCCATTTGCCGGGGTTCGAGGCAGGCATTACTTTGTCTGCGTATGCTATCATCACGGGTCTGCCCTTTGGCGACCATGATATGGACTTCAGTTTGGCGCCGCCTATTGACGACAGCGCGGTGCTTGCGGCTATTAGAGCTGGTTTGGAGGTGCCTTATCAGGGAAAGGCGCCTAATTCCGTTAAGACGAGCTACATCATGGAATACTTCGAGGGGAAGACTGAGAATGGCCCTGGAGCTTGGAATGACGAGCAAAATGCTCGTATGTGGCTTTGGTGGTTCGTTAGCTCCGCCTACTTTGGCGAGAAAGGAGAGCGGGCTGCTACTTCAGTACTTATGTATCTTCTGGATTGGAGTGCGATCGGGGCATATGACTGGGTGTCCCCGGCCTTGGGATTGTGCATCCGTTTCTGGATGGATGCTGTTAGGCCACGGAAGATGGATGGAGGGTCTAGGATTCCCCTAGTATCTCCTGGCTTGTTGATGGAGGTACGTCGTTCTTGTCTTCAGTTGATTTGCTTAAAGTGTTGATTTCTTGTGCTAACTTGTTTTATGTTTCTTGTATAGTGCTGGATCTACAGTCACTTTCCTTTCTTCCTCCCTGAGCCGGCTATTGCTATGGAGAAGAAGTATCCCGCGGTGTGGACTTGGGGTACGTGCAGCCGTATCGGGTACGACTGGTCGTATGACTTCGTTCGGGTTAAACTGAACGAGCTGAGGAGTGGTTAGGTATGTATTGAAACCTTCTAAATAGCATGTACTTAGATGATTTTGCTTTGATATGTGTTTGACGTGTTTTTTCTTTGTTGCAGTTCCGCCCGCGTCCATGGGAGCAGTACACGGGCGTTCCTGAGGGGTTGTGGGTGCGTTTCCGGGAGCGTGACTCCCAGCGGTTGTACTTAGCTACGCCGTATGGGTATGTTTGGTACTTGGGTGAGCGTCTGGCGGTTCAGACGAGGTACCCTGACTTCGTCGTGCCTCTTGATCCACCTAAGGTTCTTTTCGAGATGCGGGTCCAGAGACGGCAGCAGAGGCAGCTGCATCTTGAGGGGGAGTCGGAGAATCTTCTCCTTCGTCAACTAGATTACTCACAGTTTGCGTGGGGTAGGCTTGCAAGTGGGCCTACGAGGTATGTCTTGTTCGTTTGTGTAGGGTAAGAATTTGTGAAAAATTTTCCCTAATTTACAACAAAATTTTCCTAACTTTGTTGTGTTTCATGTCGTAGGTTCCAGATGCTGACTTGGCGTTCCAGCCCTCAGAATTTTCCCTAATTTACAACAAAATGTTCCTAACTTTGTTGTGTTTCATGTCGTAGGTTCCAGATGCTGACTTGGCGTTCCAGCCCCCAGATTTTCCTACGACTGTGGAGTGGGATAACGCTGTGACACGGGAGACTTGGCACGTGCCCGAGTATCTGCCGGTGATTACGGATGCTGGGATGGATAGTTGGGGCGACAAGGTGAAAAAGGTATGACTTCTTCGGTGGTATATCTATGTAAGCCCCCAGTTTGACCGAGGTATGGATAACGAAGGGCAAACTTTTAGTGTAGGCATGTTTTTGTGTTAGTCCCCTGAGTTTGTCTTAATTGGTATAAAATTAAGGCAAAATAGAGCAGAGAGGGTTTTGTTTGTAGAGAAAGGGTTGAAATTACCCCCGTAGTTTGGCTTAAATTAGTGTATATTTAAGGCAAAATGGAGTAAAATGATCGTGTTTTGGGTTTACCCCCGTAGTTTGACTTAAATTAGTGTATATTTAAGGCAAAATGGAGTAAAATGTGCTTGGAAACGTCCTGTGCAGGTTGCGAAGGATGTCCACAAGAAGTTGTGGCGGACAGCCCATCGCTGGAGGATGGCCTGGGCAGAACAGGCGGCACAGCTGTGTCAGAGCCGGGCGGAGGTGGCTCGTCTTCAGGCGGAGGTCGAGGAGCTTCGTCGTCGTCATCCTTAGTCGCTTCATGTCTTTGTAGCTTGAACTCGTAGTCGTTGTCGTTGTACTTTCTATTTCTTCATGTACCTGTTTAGTTAGTAGCTAGAAAAAATTTGAAAATGATTCCCGAGTGGGAGACTCTGTTTTGAAAATGCTTTGTTGAAAATGTGTTTAAAAATGTTCATTTTAGATGTTTAAAATTCGAAATGAGCTTTAACAAGTTATAAAATGAAGCGTGTTGTGATCGGATTAGTCATCGTTTTGTGATGGATCCATGTTCGATTATTGTTTAATTAGGCCCGAATTTAAGAGCCCAACTAGGATGTACGTCGTAATTGTATGCATGCTAGGATTTGGAAAGTCGAAAATATGGAAATTTAGGGATAAAGCCGCCCTTAGGAATCGCAACACCTGTTGCGAATGGGACGAGTAGTCGCAAGGTGTCTTGAGATTGGCACCTCCAATCGCAAGCCTTCTTGCGGCTTGGACTGCCGGTTTTATCGTCGAATTTTCCTAATTCGAGATTTTGTTTTCCTATATAAAGAGGGGAGATACGAGGTATGATCCTCATTTAATCTCAACTCTTTCCTTTGCTTTGTTTTGTATTCTCTTAAATAGCTTAGTATTTTTAAGAATATTTTTTTTTGTTTTTTGAAAGATGGACCATTTTGATGGTCTTTTGAAGCGGTGGACGTCTTCCCTTAGTGAGTCGGAGAAGAAGGCGTTGTCTTTGACTGGTGCGGGTGTCTTCATAGGTTTTAGGCAGATGCGCGTCGAGGTGGACTTCCTTGACGCTTGTCTTGATTATTGGGATCCTAGGGTGCATGTATTCAGGTTCCCGGGAGGCGAGATATGTCCGTTACTAGAAGAGTTTTCGCCTTTCGCTGGATGGTTCAACCGCATCACCCCAAAGAGCGGTTAGGAGTGAGTTTGGCTATAATGGGAGATTGCGACAGTATCTCTCAATGACCAATGCTCATGCGGATGGACTGTTTGAAAGAGGCGTAGTGAACATGCGACGTTTGTGCGAGCGTTACATGAACTTGAGTGATGTGAGCATTTCTGCTCGGTCTAGGAGGAGAGCTCTAGGGTTTTGCTTGCTACACAGGTACTGTTTTGCTGGGTCGATGGAAGATGGTGTGCATGGCCATGCTAGGTATGCACGGGTCATGGAGGAGATGGAGCTGGGTCACGATCCTTCAGCGTTGATCTTGGCTGAGACTATTTTAGGCTTGGACGATCGCCATGCGAATCGTCTAAGCTCGTATCGTGGATGTGCTAGGATTCTGCAGATTTGGCTGATGGAGCGTCTTCGTGTGTTGGCCCCTCCTGGAGGTGATGTGTATGTTCCTGCCGGGTTGACTACTCGTTCTCTTCATTGGGCTATGTCTCGGGAGCGGTCAGTGAACTACTTCCAAGGGTTCGTTCGGGAGAGGACGATAAGGTGGGTCGTGTCGTGGTGGTCCATTCGACACATCACGGCACCGTCGGTTGCGGATGCGGCTAATGGGATAATGTTGTATGGGTTCGAGCGGGGCGTATGGATCCACCCTCATCGGTTGAGAAGACAGATCGGTCTAGCACAGGTTATTCCTGCGCAGGATACTCGGATATGCGAGTCGGTTATTCTGAATAACCGGATGATTGATGCGTGGGTGCGAGGGTGGTCTGATCGAGTGACTTGGGCTCGACCAGCTGGTTCTGAGACTACTCGTGTCTCGGGCTTCTATACGAGATGGTGCATTTGTCTGGATTCTCGTGATAGGGAGAATATGCGGAGGCGCGAACAGACGGGTCCAAGACCGTCGTTGGCGCATGCTGCGGTGCGTGGAAGACGGGACTACAGTGACTTGGCGAGCTCGAGCGTGGGAGCGTCTTCTTCTAGGCCACTTGGAGAGCGACTTGGACCTAGGATGACCGCGAAGGACCGTTTGGGTGAAAGGATTGAAGATGCGGATGAAAAGGGCCCTATTGAGCCCCCAGGATTCGAGAGGAGTGTTCCGAATCCAGTGATTGCTTCCGTGGTTAATAAATAAAATGAGTTTGAAAGCTAGTTTTAAACTCCTAGTTAGAATGTAAACATTTTCAAAATTCAGGATTAATAAAGAAAGTGTTTGCCTATTGTCCCGTCTCTTCTTGTTTTATTTGTGTATCCTCGACCTTTTTAAGCTTTGGATAAAAATTTTGTTTTAAGTCCTCGACCTTTTTAAGCTTCGGACTTATGTTTTGTGTTGACTGTGCTCTCGACCTTTTTAAGCTTTGAGCGTGTCGTTTTGTGTTGACTGTGCTCTTGACTTTTTTAAGCTTTGAGCGTGTCATTTTGTGAGTGCATCGCCCTCGACCTTTTTAAGTGACACGCCCAAGTCGTATCACCCTGTCAAAATAAACCTACAAAAACACTAACAAGTAGCTAGCGGCAAGCAGGATCGTATCCACAGAGAAACGGTGTAGTAATAAGCTAAAGCCGGAGTAAACAGGTCTAACTCAGGTGTGAAAAAGGGTTTGTTTTAAACTAAACTAAGAACAGCAAGAAAGATGATATAAGAATATATAAAAGGAAGATTAGGGCGTCGGGATCAATGTGACATCGATTCAGGAACTCAATTCAAAAGGAAATAACAATCAATTGAAGCTATGCAAGTGACTAGGTTTAGGAATACGCTCTCTCGAGTCAATATTAACCTTAAGCAAATTTAGCGGGCTCTCGCAACTTACTAAACTTAACTTATCAAATACGCGTGAGTCTAGTTTCAATTAGGCTTTCGATCTTAAACTGAAACAACCTAAGTTCAATTCAATAAAGGCGTCCCTAAATTCAATTGAAAACAAAACGCGTAGGAAGAAGTCAACTTGCACAAATTCAATCAATTAAGCAGTTAAAACATGTTCCTGAACCAAATATCACAATCACCCTAAACCCTAATGATAAAATTAGCTACGCATGACTGAAATCAAAACAACGAAATAAAGAGAAGACATGATAAAGAAACAATAGCAATTGAATAAAACCAGAAATCTTACGGAGTACTGACGGTTACAAAGTAGAACGATCCTGATTCTAAACTAAAGTTGAGAGTTTGAAGGAGAGAAAACTAAAAGCACAGAACTAAACCTAACTTCTAATGTAAAAATAAAGCCTCCCCCCTAAGTGCACGACCTAAGGATCATATATATATCCACCAAATAATAAAACTCGAATTTAATCAAAACGCGACGAAGCAAACCCCAGGGCCGGCTGGCCGGCAGCCGGTCCAGACCGACCGGTCTGCTTGGCTGGGCTGGCTCAGCTCTTTCCTTTGATCATAGGCCCAACATTCATTCTTGGGCCTCTATTCACTCGTAATCCTTAGTCTTTTGGTCCTTGGCTCGTGTCTCCGAGCTCCTGTGCGCGCTCAAGCTTGGTCATGTCGTCATGATTCTCGTAATGCTCCAATCGTCCCGGGTTTTGGCTCAAAACCACCAAAACCTGCAAAATGTAAATAAAAGGCAGCAGTAACGAGAAATATCGCAAATAGCTCACAAGACTAGTAATGAACTCGAATAAATGCAATTTAAATCTGATGAGCAGGGGGCATAAAATGTATATAAATAACATGTATCAAACTCCCCTAAACCAAACCTTTGCTTGTCCTCAAGCAAACAGCGCCGGAGAGAATCAAAGTGACACGAACTTATCAAGTTAGTATCTCGAAGTGGACGACCTATGCACATAAACATACAACCATAGACTATTTCACCGAAAATAGAGCACAGGTCTCAACCATTCACACCACATTATACCACTAGCCTCTAACGCTTTCGCAAAAGTGAAACTGACAACATTTTCAATTCAAGAAAGGCCAACCGAACGTACCACTTTCCATCAACCAATTCTTTCCGCATCATTCCATTTTTTTTCCTCTTCTTTTTTTTTTTTTTTTTTTTTCTTTTTTTTTTTTCTTGTCGCAAGTGTGGAGCATCCCTCGTATGTAGTACCGTTTAGCTTGACGTTCACTCGGTAAAGATCGCGCTCGGGTACACATATTTCCTTAAGGGTTACATCATTGCTCATACTCTCGGTCGCAACCAAATTCATGGCTACTGTGGTTACTCAAATCAATGAGTCCCCTCCGAGAGCATCGAAGCATTGCTCCAACATATAAATATCTTTCCAATCATACCGCAAACCAACAAACCAAACATTCCACAAACCATTGCCAAGCTCGAATGTCAAAGTCGAAAGTAAACAAACGAAAAGCGATAAGAATTAAGCAAATACAAGTGGGCTAGTGTTTGAGACTCGCAATCTATTAATAGGAAACAAACATATAGTGCAAGCCACGACGATAGATATTCGACTCGGAGATACTAAAGATCAAAATTAATGCACTAATCAATTCTCCAAACTTGACAATTCAGACCAAAAAGACTCGTATTTTTGAGATTTTTGAAATTTTTCATTTTTGTTTTTTTTTTTTGGGTTTTCATAATAAATGCACACGAAATAAAATGCCAATAAACTAATAAGCGCGAAAGTGCTTCCCTCCCCCAAACCAAATCACACATTGTCCTCAATGTGGAAAACAGCACAACCACACAGCAGATAAGGACAAATAATATACGGGGTAAGAAAAACAAAGCGAGAAAAAAAGGGTAATGGAAGCTCACATTATAAAGTTGGAGCTCCCCCAAACCGAAGTCAATCATGGAGTGCGGCTAATATTCCACGTATATGCGTCCAATTCAGTCCAACGATGAAGTACTTCGGCATAGCACGCGAGAAGGAACAAAACGAACCAAATAGAACATGGGGCCGGTCCAGACCGTGACCGGCCACGGGCCGCTCCCATGCATTTTCTCAATTTTTTTCACTCTTTTTCTTCTCGCTTCAAATTTCATTTCTGATTGCCTGAGCCCTACCGACCGGCCGGTTGGGATGCTTCCTCGTAGCGTCTTCTCAAAAATACTAAGGACAAAAGTCCTAAAGTACCTGCGCGCTAAAATCACATATAATCCCTCATCCTCACGCGCTCAAAATCAAACCATAAAATGCCATCCAAAACAAACCAAACAAAAGTACAAAGTGCAAATAAAATTACGGGTTGCCTCCCGGAAGCGCTGGTTTATAGTCCCGCACGACTCTTCAAGGCTTCAAAGATCAAGTATAATTAGGCCAAGGTCGTTGGCCATTTCATGATAGCCTTCACTCGTAAACAAAGATTCGTCCGCCATAGAACTCCTCCCTCTCGAGGCAACGCAGCATAGTCCATCATGCATGGGGCTCCATCCCTGAATGGCTCTCCTAATCGCCCTTGTGCCCCCGGCGGCTCGACTGTGGGACCTCTGTCCCCATTGCTAGCGTTGTAAAGGTCGGTTTTAAGCAATTTCCTCTCCCCCAAACCAACCTTGCAGCCATCCTGTAAAGAACCTGCACACGGGGAGACAACAGAAACGACCTCCGAAGTGTCTCCAGTAGAGTGAGACGGAGGTATAACATTAACAGAACAAACCGACTCTAGACGCATGGGTGACCGCGGGGTATCAGAATGCGTAAAAGTGAGCTTTTCACCCCCCACCGTAAAAGCTAAAGTCTTATTGCCCACGTCAATAACTGCACCAGCAGTGTGCAGGAAGGGTCTCCCCAAAATAATGGGAATGTGGACATCCTCGGGCATGTCAAGCACTACAAAGTCTACAGGGATGAAGAACTTTCCAACCTGTACTGGGACGTCTTGTAGGATACCCAAGGGACGCTTAACGGAACGGTCAGCCATTTGCAAGGTAATGTGAGTGGGTCCCAAAGCTGACAAGTTCATCTTTTGGTAGAAAGAGTAGGGTAGGACACTCACACGCGCTCCAAGGTCACATAAAGCATTTCGGACCACAAACTTACCAATGGAGCAGGGGATAGAAAAGGTACCTGGGTCACTAAGCTTAGGGGGCTTACTACCCTGCAGCCTAGTACTAGCCTCCCCCACGAACGCAACAGTTGAGACGTCATCTAATGTACGCTTCCTAGCTAAGACCTCCTTCAAAAACTTAGCGTACGCAGGTGAGGATACCGGACTTGGGGTGATCCCTTCTCGACGCCCCGCTCGCGCCCGCCCTCGTGTCATGGGGCGGAATGCACGGCGCGGGAAAATGAATAAATTTTGCAAGAAGCTCGCGGGCGCTGGAGCTTCGCTTTTTAAGGCGTTGCTTTGCTCAGCTCGCTCGAGCGTTTTTTTTTCGTTAAAAAAGGGGGATGGCATTGCATGTGATTGTAACAAAAGAAGTATAAAAATCCTTTTGCAATGTATTTTTGGAGTCGCCACCAAATATTAAAGGAATTTGGAACCTATTCAACGCATCTTAAAATCATAAGACGCGAGGGTCTCAGATTTCAAGGTGCGTCGATACCTATCCTTCTGAGGCTATTGTGAAACCAGAGAGGATTCGGAGTGAGGTTACCCTTCTAAAGTTTTGACAAAATATATTGAAAACTGCAATAAAAAGGCCTACTTAAAAGTAGTCTTTACTAATTTGAAAACAAATGCTTTAATTTCGATATTTGGGCTAATAGGACGCTACGTACAAATGCAAATATATGACTCGATAAATATGTAAAATAAATGTAAGCCGTCAAAGCTATGACGATTTGCTATAGGAAATATACGTAAAATTACTAATTCATTGAATTTGAATTAATAACTGAACGTTATTCTCCGACTTGTGTTCAATTCTAAGATTTTGTAAAACCCTCGGTTTTGCATGTTTAAAGAGACTAGTTGAAACGGTACAGTTAAATGTCGAATCCGTGTTTTAGTCGTAATTTAATGCATGAATCGAGAATTTGCATAATGTAAAAGTGGGTGCTTAATTTAGTGATTTTTGAGTCGTTTATTTATGCGATATTGGCGAGGTTTAGACGAATCATTTGATTCGAATTACTACAATCGTATTGCGAATACGAGTTCGTTAATGCCAATATCGGGGTGGGTTAGAGTGACCCTATAAGTCTCCAACGTCTAATCGGAAGGTAAAATTTCTTTACCTTGAAATGCAAAGACGGTTTTAAAGTGGAAATTTATAAGTGCGAGAGGCTTTTTGTGAATTTGAGTATCGGTTTTGAATGTTGTTGTAATTGTTGTTGTTGGTTGGATTGATGATGATAATTGGTCGAATGAGGGCTGCTATTTATAGCAAATGCTTCGTGTTTTAGGCCTAATTGATCAGAAAATCGCCAGAGAACCAGCGATTGTACAAAAAATCGCCAGAATGTCAGAAAAAAGGGGGAAAATCGCCTGAATACTGGCGATTTTCATGAAAATCGCCAGTTTTCTGGCGATTTTCTCCCCTGTTTCTGACAAATTTGTTGCGTCGCATACGTTATCGTAGGTGTGTAAGGTGTAGGCTGCAATACGGCGCAATTGGGCTGACTTATGAGGCCCTTGGATGATCAATTTGCACAAGTTGGTTGGTCAACTTGTTTTGATTGGTTTTGTTTCGATTCTCGCGTTTCGTGTTTCGTGTTTCGGTTTTTCGTCGTGTTTTTTCGATCTTGGCTCGAAGTGAAATAATATTGTAACGTATTATTTTACGACTTTGTGGGATTTTGTTTTGTAAGAATGTGACCCGGGACACATTTTGGCCCGCTCGGGTGCTTGGGCCTTTTATGTGTTTTGGGCCGCTTTTGTGTGTGTGAGTCGTTTTTGGGCCATTTTTGTGAGGCGCATATGTCTTGTGCTTGTGTGTATTGTGTTGACTTACGATTTAAAATGACTAAATTAATACTCATTTTTACGAAATATGCAAATTCAAATTAATACGTTAAAAATGACTAAAATGTTTTAGACACTTATGTACCGTTTTGTCTCATTTTAAAACATGCATGAAAGTCCTTTTCGTCATCGGGTTTGCTTTTTGGGGGGGTACGGATACGGTATCTCTGAGCCCCGCTTGATCGAGCTTGGACTAAAGCGCTAGTCAAACTTTAGAAAATAGTATCCGGACCATCACAGTCTCGATACTACCTGGCGACGCTAAGTGTGTGTCTCGGGGAGAGACGGGGACTTAGCGCCGGGAATGCGGGGAGGGACGGCATGTTTAAGGACATGACGGTCCTGCATGTTTAAGGGCTTGCCGGCCTGCTGTTGCTTGGATGTCATTTGATGGCGTTTTGTAGCTTGGCCATGTCTTGCGTCTTGCGTGCCTTCTGCGTGCTTGCCCGTGTATCTGTGTCTTGATTTTGAATAAAAATGTGTACTTTGTTTTTGTCTTATGTGTATTTGAGAAATATACGTATTCAACTCGTGAGGAGTATACGCATTTTGATTTGTAACCTATAAAGAGCGTATTTGTTTTGAAAAATATACGTATTTAACTCGTGAGGAGTATACGTATTTTTGATTTTGCAACTCGTAAAGAGTGTATTTGTTTTGAAAAATATACGTATTTAACTCGTGAGGAGTATACGTATTTTTGATTTTGCAACTCGTAAAGAGTGTATTTGTTTTGAAAAATATACGTGTTTAACTCGTGAGGAGTATACGTATTTTTGATTTTGCAACTCGTAAAGAGTGTATTTGTTTTGAAAAATATACGTATTTAACTCGTGAGGAGTATACGTATTTTTGATTTTGCAACTCGTAAAGAGTGTATTTGTTTTGAAAAACATACGTATTTAACTTGTAGGAAATATACGTGTTTTTGTTTTTGTGACTCGTAAAGAGTGTATTTGTTTTTGAAAATATACGTATTTAACTCGTGAGGAGTATACGTATTTTGATTTTGTGACTCGTAAAGAGTGTATTTGTTTTTGAAAATATACGTATTTAACTCGTGAGGAGTATACGTATTTTGATTTTGTGACTCGTAAAGAGTGTATTTGTTTTGAGAAATATACGTATTTAACCTGTGGGAATATACGTGTTTTGATTTTGTGACTCGTAAAGAGTGTACTTGTTTTGAAAAAATATACGTATTTAACTCGTGAGGAGTATACGTATTTTTGATTTTGTGACTCGTAAAGAGTGCATTTGTTTTGAAAAGTATACGTATTTAACTCGTGAGGAGTATACGTATTTTTGATTTTGTGACTCGTAAAGAGTGTATTTGTTCTTGAAAGGTATACGTATTTAACTCGTGAGGAGTATACGTATTTTGATTTTGTGACTCGTAAAGAGTGTATTTGTTTTGAGAAATATACGTATTTAACCTGTGGGAATATACGTGTTTTGATTTTGTGACTCGTAAAGAGTGTATTTGTTTTGAAAAAATATACGTATTTAACTCGTGAGGAGTATACGTATTTTTGATTTTGTGACTCGTAAAGAGTGCATTTGTTTTGAAAAGTATACGTATTTAACTCGTGAGGAGTATACGTATTTTTGATTTTGTGACTCGTAAAGAGTGTATTTGTTCTTGAAAGGTATACGTATTTAACTCGTGAGGAGTATACGTATTTTGATTTTGTGACTCGTAAAGAGTGTAAATGTGTTGTTATTTTGTAAAATTTGGGCTCTTGGCTCGTGACAAGCATGTGTATTCTCGCGTTTTATCATAGCAACGCCTAAAAGAGTGAATTAATAGCGTAATGGACCGTAATAACAAGTCCAAACTAAAAATTGACCCGTGCCTACCCACTTAATCGCCAGACCTCTGGCGATTTAATGGGTGTGTGTGCTTTTTCGTTCAAAAACACGGGAAGAAGGGAGGAGGAGCATAGCAGCCGAAACACAAACACACACCACACCCTAATCGAAAAATTCGTTCTCAGCGATTTTTCGACCAAAATTCGTGATTCCGCCTCCTACGATTCGCAATGGACCAAGGTATGCACTCAATTAAGTCGCTAATTCGTGTCTTGAAGTCGGTTTGAGTCGGTTTTAACTGAAAATTCGTTTTTTTAGGGTTTATGTTAGACCGTCTTGCATGATTCGAATTTTGCTATCGTTGTTGCTTGAAATCAATGCTTGAGAGTAGTAGGAGGCTTGTCTCGTGATAGTTGATGATTGTGTGTGAAAAACCCGTGTATTAGGGCTGTTTTTCGTGTAGAAGGTCTAGGGCGTTTTGGTCATTTTTCGTTTTTGTCTCGGAATACGCTCAAAATCTCAATGTAGGTTACCCATTAGTAGTATAATGCTTGGGTAAATTTGTTTCGTTGAAATTGGCGCGAAAGTCGGGTTTTTTGGGCTAAAAACCGTGTGACAGGGGGTTTTGTCGGGGTTTTGCTCTGTTTTTGTCGTGTAAAACGGCATCGATTGGCTTGGTTGTTTTTGAAACGTCATTATATGCTAATGATGAGGCTATGGGTGTCTTGTGTGCGAAAAATGGTTTGGAAATCCGTAATTTTCGTGTGTTTTTGTATGGAGACGGCTTTTCGGGTCGAAATTTCCGGTTCCGAAACTTGTCGAAAATTTTTGTCTTGGGTCATGATGACTTGTATGCTGCATGGTTTGTTCATTTTTGCCGAGCATGCGTGATTCGGAGGTGTTTTGGAGCGTTTCGGAGCGTCTTGGAGCGTTTTTGTGTAATTGAGCTAGGCTTCTTGAAACCGTTTTCCTTGCATCTCGTGCTTCGAGTCTAGGACGTATTGTCATGTAAGCTGTTTGGGTTGGCTAAAGTGTTGGTTCGTGGGAGGTTAGGGCTTCTCCGGTCAAGAAAAGGCCATAAAAAGGTTGTTTTTGTAGTTTGCGCGCGGTTTACAAAAGCTATTCAGTCGAGGTGTTCGGGGCATGATTTTTGTACAAAACTTTTTGTGGGTGTTCGTTATGACTTGTATGTCGTATACGTGTCATGTACTGGGTATTTCTGTGTCTCTGCGCCATTTTAGCCTTATCTGTCAAAAATAAGCCTAAAGCGTATTTTTTGTTGTTTTGTTTGGTTTCTAGTCATTTTTATCCTTTCCGGCTCTTTGTCTTGGTTGCGTATGACGTGTCATAATATATGTATTTCTGCTCTCCCACATTATTTCTGCCTTATCTGTCAAAATTTGGCCTAAAGTCTGCTTTTTGCTGTTTCCTTTGCTTCTTCTTTGCTTTTGCATATCGTTGCTCTTCAGGGTTGCTGTGCATGTCGTGTATATTGTATGTTTGCTACGAGATATGCATTTTTGGGTCTCTGCTTCTTTTTAGCCTTTTCTGTCAATGATAGGCTTGAGGTTCGCTTTTTGCTGTTTTGCTTGGCTTTTCTCTGTCCTTTGTGTATTCTCGTCTCTTGGATTAAATGTGTATGACGTAGGTACTGTGTCTGCGTCATGAAAATGTATCTCTGTGTTTCTGCTCCTCTTTTAGCCTTCTCTGTCAAAGATAGGCCTGAAAATTATTTTTCTGTTGCCTTTGCATATGTGTATCCTTCTGTTGGTCATGAATTTGCTTTGATTGAATTGTACTTTGTCTTATCACATGGCTGCATTGCTTAAGAATGTTTCTTGATTCGGTGCAGGCGACCCTGATTTCGTGATACCTACTACCAGTGCTATGCATGATGTCATCGAGAACATTGACTTCAATGTTACCGGGGAGGAGCTTACTCCCATTTCTGAGCTGCGTCATCATTTAGCGACTTCTGAAGGTCCGTCTCAATCTGATCTGTTCAAAACTCCTCCTATTTTGACGCCAGGGAATGAGGTAAGTGCAGGTGTTAGGAGTCTCCTATGCCTTCCATTAGTAAGCACAAAGACTACCGTGGAGCCGACAGGGCCTTCTGCAGGGCGCGTTGCGGATGCGACTGGGGTTCCTGTGGAGCCTGCTGTGGGGTTGTCTAGGCCTTTTGCTAGTGGGCTTGGAGCTAATGTTGAGTTGCCTAGGCCTCCTGCTAGCGAGCCTGGAGTTGGTTCTGCACCTCTGCAAGGTGCCGGGCATGGACGTGGGGTTCCGGAGGCACAGGTGTCTGCCGGGAGAAGCCGAGGTGGAGGTCGTGGAGGTGGTCGCAAGAATGATAGGCCTAGTAGGAAGCGCAAAGTGGATGCTGTTGCTGGAAATGCTGAGGGTGGCGTTCGGACACGTGGACGTCGCTCTGCTGAGGCTAGTGGCAGCCGTGAGCGAGATGAGGGTAGTAGTGTTGGTGTTTCTGACGAGGTGAGCTCTGATGAGGCTGGAGATGATCCTGCTGTTGATAGGCCGAGACGTGGTCGTTCTCGTCAGCTCGAGGATGCTTTTGAGAGTGATCCTGAGCCCGAGGAGGAGCAGGATGACGAGGAGCCTGTAGAGGTTGATGCTGAGGCCGCAGAGGGTGATGTTGTGGGTAATGTTGGGGGTGATGCCACGGCTGCTGGTGCCGTAGGTGGTGAGGCTGGTGCTGATGCCGGGCCGGCTGCTGCGCAAAATATGTTCATGGGCGTGGTTGATGAGCTGGGCTTGAGGCCATCATTTCCTCATGGCCCGAGACTGTGGGCGAAGGTTGCCAAGGACTGGGATGGTGTAAGCTTAGTTTGGAACACCATGGAGCATTTGTCTACCCGGGTGAAGGTTGGCTTCAAGTTGGGAAATATGAGGACATTCTCTGGTTTCCGTACTTGTATAGATGCTTTTAACAAGAAGTTGTCGCCCGAGTCGCGGAAAATAATCCTTGGCACAGCCTTTGGTCCGTTGGTGACGAAGTGGAAGGAGGCGCGTAAGAAGAATGTGAATTCTCACCTTTCTGTGCTTCGAGCGTTGCTAGACAGGTTTTGGGACACTACTAACACGTTCCATATGCCAGGGTACGAGGTTGGTATTACCTTCTCGTCCCTTGCGGTTGTTTCGGGGCTTCCTCATGGAGAGGAGATGATTGAGTGGGACAGAGTGCGCCCTGCTATCTCGAGCCCTACGGTTGTTCGTTTGATCGGAGGCGGTATTAGGTGTGCGAGGGATGAGAGGCACACTTTTCAGCCTCGGACATCATGGTTTGATGATTATTTTAAGGGCAAGGGAAAGAAACAGGTGAGCGAGGTTAGTCATGAGCAGAATGCCCGATTGTGGTTATGGTGGTTTCTAACGTCCACTCACTTTGGTGATAAAGGAGAGCGGGCGTCGACTGCTGTTTTGATGGCGCTGCGGGACTTGTCCAGATTGGGTGCTTTTGACTGGGTTACTCCTGCTATGGGTCTCCTGATCCGATTTTGCGAGGGCCTTGATTAAATCCTGATCGGATCGATGATGGGTCCCAACCGTCTTTGGTCGGCCCTGGCTTGCTGATGGAGGTATGGTTGCTTTTTGTGATGCTCTGTTGTTTTATTTTGTTTTGCTTTCTCTTTTGTGACATATTTTTTGGCTTCATTTTAGTCCTGGTGCTATGCACATTTCCCGTCGTTGCTCCCTGCTAACTTTGCCGTGAAGGCGGAGTACCCTGTTTTCACGCTTATGCAACGGCAAACAGGAAGGGTATTCGCTTGACTTATGACGATGCTCGAGTGAAGTTTAATGAGATGACCGTTGATAAGGTAAGAAAAGTTCATATTTCTTATATGCCTTGCGTTTGTGCTTTGCGGATGTTTATTCCTCTCTTTTTTGTAGTTTGTTCCCAACCCTTGGGCGAATTACAGCGGATGTCCCTCCGTCAATTACGACTCGTTTGCTATTCGCGATACGAGAGGTTGTACATTGCGACTCGGTATGATTCATCCGTTCTTAGGCGGCGTCTGTCATTTCAAACAATTAGGGATAAGTTTGTTGTGCCTGAGGCCCTCCTAAGGTTATTCGTGCACGGACAGGATCTTTGATGTTAGCCGCGATGTGTATCACGAGGGTGAGTCGGAGTCCCTGTTGAGGCTAGATGAGGATTATCGTCGTGGCGCGCCTTGCTTTGGCGCTGCTTTGTCATTGAGGTTCTTTGTTGTTTTCGCGTTTGCTTCTGCATGTTATTTGCTTAAAAAGCAAAAATTGATCGTGATTTTTGTGTCTTGTAGCCACGTAATGCATGTGTACGTTATTGGCTTAAAAAGGCAAAATTTGATCGTGATTTTTGTATCTTGTAGCCACGTGACCCTGACCTTGAGGTCCAGCCTCCTCCTTTCTACGAGAGCTTGAATTTTGAGCATGATGGTGGCTGTCGGCATTCGTTACCACTACCGCAGTATTTATCTGCGGTGACTGACGCTGGCATGGATAGTTGGAGCCCTCGGGTGAAGCAGGTATGACTTGTTTTCTATGCTTGCGTGATATGTAGTATGTAGCCCCCAGCTTGAGTAAGATTTTGTCCTAAAATCGTTAGTCAAGCTTTGTTGAAACTGCTTTTGAGTGTAGCCCCCAATTTGAGTTAGATTTTGTCCTAAAATCGATAGTCAAACTTGAAATGAAGCTGCTTTTGATTATAGCCCCCAGTTTGAGTTAGATTTTGTCCTAAAATCGTTAGTCAAACTTGAAATGAAGCTGCTTTTGATTATAGCCCTCAGCTTGAGTAAGATTTTGTCGTAAAATCGTTAATCAAACCTGAAATGAAGCTGCTTTTGATTATAGCCCCCAGTTTGAGTTAGATTTTGTCCTAAAATCGTTAGTCAAACTTGAAATGAAGCTGCTTTTGATTATAGCCCCCAGCTTGAGTAAGATTTTGTCGTAAAATCGTTAGTCAAACTTGAAATGAAGCTGCTTTTGATTATAGCCCCCAGTTTGAGTTAGATTTTGTCCTAAAATCGTTAGTCAAACTTGAAATGAAGCTGCTTTTGATTATAGCCCCCAGTTTGAGTTAGATTTTGTCCTAAAATCGTTAGTCAAACTTGAAATGAAGCTGCTTTTGATTATAGCCCCCAGCTTGAGTAAGATTTTGTCGTAAAATCGTTAATCAAACTTTGTTGAAGGTGCTTTCGATTATAGCCCCCGATTTGAGCATATGAAGGCCGTATTTGTTTGCAGGTGACTCTGGATGTCCACAAGAATTTGTGGAGGGTAGCTAACCGGTGGCGCGTGGCTTTTAATGATAAAGCGGTCGCGCTTTGCAAGGCGCAGAAGTATGCTTCAGAGTTGCAGGCTGCAGTCGCAATGCAGCAGTCGATAGAGCTAGAGGCGGGCGAGTGAGGCGCGTTCTGGCGGAGTTTGAGTTGCGGCGTGGCGAGAGCTAGCTGGTTATCGTGCTCAGATTGATTCGTTGCGCGCGGAGCTCGATCGTCGAGATCAAGCTAATTGATTTGGGATGTATGCTAGGATCGTAGGCTTATTTTTATGGACCTGTTTTATGTTGTGGTTATATTTGTATGTATTTGGATATGTAGGAGTTCTCGTGAGGTCCATTTTTGTGACTGCGGCTTGACGCGAAAAGGCCCTGTGACCTTGCGTGCGTGTTTTGGTATTTGGTCATATTTGCAGGAGTCGTACGACGTTGATTCGCGTCCATGGCTTGACATGAGTAGGTTACGTGACCTGCGTCTGGCGTGCTTTGATTATGTAGTAGGTGTATTTGTTGACTATGGTAAGCGCTCCTGTTGGCGTAGCTTTCGTGATTAATGATCATGCGTGCGGTGCCGGAAGCTTTATTGCTTATTTTGCCTCGTTTTGTAGTACGATCGTTTGTGTTGCCGTTTTCAGTTGAAACCTTCGTGACGTGCTCATCTAGTGTTCCTGCAATTAGATTGTTAGTCGTAAAAAGAAAACAAATCTCGATTGAGATTTTTCTGACCCGTAATAAGAGTATGCATACGTAAAGATTTTTATAAAATATGCCTTTTGAAGAAAATATTTTGAGTCTGTAAAACACGCTTTTGATGCTCATGAAAATGTGAAATGATAACGTCGTGCTTCATCGTAAAACTTGCGAAAAATGATGAATTAATTTTGTGAGACTGCAAAAGTATTTTTGACGTTCGTGAAGAGTGAATTAAGAACGTCGTGTTGCCACGTAAGCTTTACGCAACGTGATGATTAAATTTTGTGAGACCGTAAAAGGTGTTTTTGACGTTCGTAAAATGTGAATTAAGAATGTCGTGCTTTGACGTAAGCTTGCAAAATGTGATGATTAAATTTTGTGAGACCGTAAAAGGTGTTTTTGACGTTCGTAAAATATGAATTAATTACGTCGTGCTTTAACGTAAGCTTGCGAAGTGAGACGGTTGAATTTTGTGAGACCGTAAAAGGTGTTTTTGACGTTCGTAAAATATGAATTAATTACGTCGTGCTTTAACGTAAGCTTGCGAAGTGAGACGGTTGAATTTTGCGAAGCGTATGTGCAAAACATTAGTCGAGAGTCGATCACAAAATGACCCAATACGACGTAAAGCCGGGTATCGGAAACGTAATCGATAATGCGTCGTAAAAAAGTAAAAACAGCGGTGCGTAGGCTGTGAAAAGTTTACTGCAACTCGTAGGCTGCAAGGCGGTGTGCAGTCGTCGCGTCAAATCTGTCGGAAAAGCATAGAAAATCGCCTGTATACCAGCGATTGTCACAAAATCGCGGAAAGCAGGCGATTATTGTGAAAATCGCCAGAGGACTGGCGATTTTTGTGATAATCGCCTGTTTTCTGGCGATTTTCATGGTGTTTTCTGCTTTTGTTTTGATTTTTTGGTTAATCGCTGGTTCACTAGCGATTATATGTTGTGTTGTTGCCTCTCGAAGACGTTGCCTATAAGAAGGATGCTCATGTTTAGTTCATTCATCCATCTCCTCCAATCACACTTCATATTACGTTTTAGCTTGCAACTTCATTACTCATATCATAATAGTATTCATAATATCTCGGAGAGCGTTTTTCCTTTTTGTGAGTAATGGAGCATTTGGAGGGACTTGTGAGGATGTGGTGTGCTATGCTATCGGGTATCGAGAAGAGGAACCTTAGGGGCTGTGGTCTGGGCGTATTCCTAGGTTTAAGGCAGGTTCGGATGGAACCGGAGTTCCTGGATGCTTGCCTGCATTACTGGGACTTGGCATACCACGTATTTCGCTTCCCTGACGGGGAAGTTTGCCCCTTGGTTGAGGAGTTTGCTGCCATCGGAGGCTGGACTCGCATTGTCACTCCAGTGTGTGTTCGCCAGGGGGTCGGGTACCAACGGAATATCAGAACTTCCTTAAGATGACGAGGCTCAAACGGAGGACCTGTTCTGGATGGGCGCTTGAATATGATCCGAGCTACGCCAAAGGTTCATGAACTATGATGATGGGAGTATCGGTGTGGTTGCTCGTAGGAGAGCGCTGGCCCTTTGCCTTGTGCACTGTTTCATGTTCCCCGATTCAGTGGACGGAATGGGATTTGGTGAGGCGCGTCTAGTATGCGTTGTGCAGCAGATGGAGATGGGGCATAACCCTGCGGCTTTGATCCTGGCTGAGACGATCCTAGGCCTAGATGATCGGGCGTGTAATAGGCGCATGCTATCGTGGTTGTCCGGTCATTATTCTGATGCGGCTAATGGAGCGTCTCAACGCGTCTTTGGCGCTCCCTTATGGCGCATCATATCTGGCCGGGCGTGACGATCGTGGCCTGCGATGGAGGGGTCCCAATGGCCGGCCTAACGATTATTTTCCTACGTTTGTGAGGGCATCGGCTATCCGTTGGGTCGTGCCATGGTGGGAGGTTACCACTGTGACCGGCAGTGCGGTGGGCGATGGTCCCTCCGGAGTCATGCTATGCGGTTTTGACATTGGGGTGTTTATTCATCCTCTGAGAGTGAGAAGGCAAGTGGGCTATGCCCAGTTCATCCTGCGGAGATCAGTGATCCGGATTTGGTTGTACTTAATAACCAGACATCGATGCATGGTCGCGTGGATGGCTTATGCGTCCCAGGTGGCGGTGGCGGGGATACCGCCCGCGGTAAGGTTTCGAGGTCATATGTCCGGTGGACCACTGCGCCAACTACTCGCCGGAAGGGCGCCTCAGAGCTATAGAGCGAATGAGCCGCCGGCGTCGCCTTCCACCCGGCGCGTTTGGCCGTGGAAGTAGGGAAGTTCGAGTTACGAAGCGTCATCGAGTCCACGGAGGCGGAGCTTAGTCATCTCGGCTTTATCATGGTTAATGCTCCAGGCCAGGATGGTAGTGATGGTGCTCCTCATATGGGTTGAGTTCTCCTCCCAGTCGAAGAATGTTATCTGAATGCTTGTTGCTAGTTGTTTGTTTGTTTTTGTATTCCCTAAACCCGAAGGTAATGCCGGGATCATGTAATGCTTGTAGGTGTCGTGTATGCTAGTAGTGTTATGTTCGTGCTCTCAGTTGCAAAATCCAAATGTAAATGTTTCCCTTTTTCAGCATAATAAAACAAAAGTTCCCTTTGCGCAACTTGCCTTGTTTCTTTTAAGGTTAAGGACATACGTGTCTTGTGCTTTGGATTTTGTCATGTTCGTCATGTCCTTGAGATGTTTTGAGTATGTGGTTTTGTGTTGAATGTCGGCTGTGCTTTGAAAAGCTGCCTACGTATCCATATAAATGGAATCAAGCCGGCGTAGTTCTGAGTTGTATTATTTTGAATGCATGTTTAGGGGCATGCCTGCCCGTAGAATTGTGTTTTGCTTTTTTTTGTGATGGATGTGCATGTTTAGGGGCGTGCCGGCCCGTAGAATTGTGTTTAATTACATGTTATAAATACATTGCAAGTGTTTCAAGGGTAGTATTTCTTTAGCTGGTCGAGATTTGTTGCCCGATTGAACTCCTGACTGTCCAGATCAGTTAGTTTGACTGCTCCTCCTGCGTAGATTTCTCTGACGAGGTAAGGTCCGGCCCAGTTAGGTTTGAACTTTCCTCGCGGGTCAACAGGGAGTGGCGCGCGTACTGACTTCAATACCAGGTCTCCCACTTTTATGTTTCGTGGTCGAACTCGTTTGTTGAATGCTCTTTGTAGTCGTGCTTGGTACATTCGCACAATGCTTAAGGAATTTAGCCTGCGTTCGTCTAGGAGCATGAGTTGCTCGTAACGTTCGCGAGCCCATTCTGCTTCTGGGATGCTACTTTCCATTAGTATCCGTAGAGATTTCATTTCGATCTCCACTGGTTGCACGGCTTCCATGCCATAGGTGAGAAAATAAGGCGTCATGCACGTGGGTGTGCGTATGGTTGTGCGATATCCCCATAATGCGAATGGGATCTTGTTGAGCCAATGCCGACAACCGTCGATCATTTTCTCCAAGATGGTGATCATAGTTTTGTTTGATGCTTCCACGGCTCTCGCTGGTTTGGGGCCTGGTAAGCGAGAGGATCGGTGATGTTGTATGCTGTATTTGGCAAGTATGGCTTCTGCCTCTCCTTGAAAGTGTGAACCTTGATCGCTTATAAACTTCGTGCGGTATCTTGCCGTCACCCAAGCATATGATGTTTGTTTGTATGAACTTGGCGACTTCCTTTGAGCCGAGGGTGCGGAAGGATGCTGCTTCTACCCATTTCGTGAAATAGTCGATTGCTACTAGTACGAAGCAGTGTCCTCCTGCTCCGATAGGATGGACTTTGCCTATCACGTCAATGCCCCAAGTTGAGAAAGGCCATGGAGATATGAGGCTGTAGAGGGGTGAAGGGGGTACATGTTGTATGTTACTGAATATTTGACAGTTATGGCAATGTTTGACGTAATGAATGCAGTCTGCTTCCATAGTCGTCCAATACCACCCAAGTCGTAGGATTTGCTTGCATAGCGCTCTTGCATTCATGTGTGGACCACATTCGCCATCGTGTACCTGGGCTATGATTTCCTGCCCTTTCTTGAAGTCCACACACACGAGCAGGGTACCTTGTGGCGTCTTTTTGAGTAGTTGTCCCATTTCGAGTACGAATTGGGACGCAAGGAGTCTTATGGCTCTTTTACCGCGCTTGTCGGTGTCAGGTGGATAAGAGTTGTGTGTTTTGTAGTTGAGTATTGCTTGGTACCACGGCTCGGTATGTTCTGCCTCGTCGATGTCTATGGTGTGGATGTATGCGGGCTCACCACGTCCTTCGACGACAATGGGTAGTGTGTCAACATTCGGTGGCATGTTGAGAAGGGATGAAAGTTTTGACAAAGGCGTCGGCAAATTGATTTTCTTCCCTCGAGGTGATAGAATTCTACGCAATCAAATTACGTAAGGAGTGTTTGTATCTTCGCTTGGTATTTTGCGAGGGTTTCGTTAATGATTTTCCATGCTCTGTTACTTGATTTATGATTAGGAAGGAGTCTCCGTGTACTCGAGGTGTTTTATGTTGAGGGCCATGGTCGCTTGGCCGTAAATGCAAGCTTCATATTCTGTGCATTGTTGGTGGCGTTAAAGTCGAGCTTGATTGAGATGGGTGTATGATCGCCGTTAGGGGATATTAGGAGTATTCCTATGCCGTATCCGCGGTAGCTTGAGGCTCCATCAGTAGAGTGCCGCCAAGATTTCGGGCCGACAATAAAATTCCATCATCAGGGAATGATGTTGTGTCAATTTTAGGTTGTTCAATGATGGCATTCTCTGCGAGAAAGTCTGAAACAGCTCTTCCCTTAATGACTTTCAAAGGTAAGTATTTGAGCTCATATTCTGCTAGCAGTAGCGTCCATCTGGCCATGCGGCCGTTTAGTACTGGTTTTTCAAATAAGTACTTGAGTGGATCCATTAGGGAGTATACTCTGGTTGTGTGAGCGAGGAGGTAATGTCTAAGCTTTTTGGTGGCCCAGACTAGAGCGAGGCAGCTTTTCTCCACAGGTTCGTAGCGAGTTTCGTAGTCTTGGAACTTCTTGCTGATGTAGTAAATTGCTCTTTCTTCGTTGTTAACTTCCTGAGCGAGCATGGCGCCCATGGCGTTTGGTGTAGTCGTTAGGTAGAGCGAAAGAGGTAGATTTTTCTGGGGCGGCATCAGAACAGGTGGATTGGTGAGTAGGGTTTTGACTTTGTCAAATGCTTGTTGACAGTTGTCGTCCCATTTTGTGTGTTCTTCCTTTTTTAGCTTCTTGAAAATTGGCTCGCAGACCATTGTGAGCTTGCTAATGAATCGAGAGATGTATTGGACTTGTCCCAAGAAGCTCCTGATCTCATCAATGTTGCTTGGAGGTTTCATCTCCAGTATTGCTTTGATTTTGACAGGGTCGATCTCGATTCCACGTTGGCTTACGATGTGACCCAATAACTTGCCTGATGTAACCCCGAAAGTGCATTTCTGTGGGTTGAGGCGCATTTTATATTGCCTGATTCTGGGGAAGAACTTACGAAGGTTGGTAATGTGATCTTCCCTTTGCTTTGATTTCATAATCATGTCGTCAACGTAGACTTCTACTTCTTTATGCATCATGTCATGTAGCAGAGTAGTTGCGGTGCGTTGATAAGTGGCGCCGGCGTTAATGAGTCCGGGAAGGCATGACAAGATAGCGATGACGTGCCCCAGGGTGTCACAAAGGTGGTTTTAGACATGTCATCTGCTGCCATTTTGATTTGGTTGTAACCCGCATACCCATCCATGAATGACAGTAGCGCGTGGTCGGCCGTGTTGTCCACTAGTATGTCCATGTGCGGCAGTGGGAAGTCATCCTTTGGGCAAGCTCTGTTAAGATCACTAAGTCCGCACATACTCGTATTTTCCCATTCTTTTTCATGGCGGGACCATGTTTGATACCCAATCTGAGTACTCGATGACCTGGATGAAGCCTGCTTGTAGTTGTTTTTCGATCTCTTCTTTGACCATGAGAGACCATTCGGGTTTAATGCGTCGGAGTTTTTGTTTAACAGGTCTGGCTCCTGGTTTCAATGGGATGCGATGTTCGGCTATTTCGCGGTCAATGCCCGGCATGTCCTTGTAGGACCAGGCAAAAACGTCTTTGAATTCTGTGAGTAGTTCAACGTATGCAGCTTTTTCTTCCATGCTTAAGGAAGCCCCCAGCTGTAGTTTTCGGGGCTCTTCGGGTGTTCCCACATCGATGATTGTTGTGTTCTCAATGATGGGGTCCTGCTCAGGTTTTGAAACGATGTTTGCAATGTATTTATGTAATGCAATGCTGTTTTGCTTAATGTTATCGCAGACATTAGAAAATGCAGATTTTAAAGGAAGACAAGGCAAGTAGTAACTGTAAGCGGTGTTATTATTGTTTTCAAAAGCAGTTACATTTGAAGACAGCTCGGACAGAGGAGCTTTGGACAACCTTAGAGACTCTAACTCTTTATCTATGTCTATCACATCAGGAATGTAGCCCGGGGGCTTAGTTGGGGTGAAAGACTTGAAGTGACGACGCGGGGGCCTAAACTCTATGATGGATTTGTCGCCAGGGTCCTCTCCTTCGCTTTCTCCCGAGTCAGAGTTCTCGAAAGTGTAGCCTTCTCCCGTAGTGATTTTGAAAGTGTGACCCTGCTCGTCAGTCCATTTAAGGGTTTTTGACCATCCGTCGTGTGTCTTCTCCTCAAACGGGACAATCAGGTCGGTAGGGTTAAAGTTGTGGTTGCGTAGGATGTCAGAAATGAGTTCAATCCCCGCAATGGTACAAGAGAAGTAGTCTTTGGGCATCTTGCTTGTGCCCTCTTTGACGAAGTATTTGTCTGTGAATATGTGATATGGCTCTATGCGAAAGTCACGACCTCTCTTACGGTCATTGAATGCTTGTTCCCCACGGGTAACTTCGTAGGACCATGGCACATAACCTAGGCCCATGGTAGGCCATTTGTTGTCGTTATCCTTTACATATAGTGCTGTAATTTCCTCCTCGCGAGTCAATGTGAAGATGTCAAAGTCGAAATCAAAACCACAGGTGATGTCCGGGGTTTCGGTGCTTATTCTTGCAGTGTCGTTATCGAGCTTTTGCTGTTGCAGGGAAGCTCGAAAGTTTGATGCGTGGATAGTGACAATTTCATCGTCCAGGGGAAGTTTAACCTTTTGGTGTAAGCTTGAGGTGACTGCTTTGGTTGCATGGATCCAGGGTCTACCCAATAACATGTTGTATGCGGGAGGTATATCGATTATCCGAATTCGCTTTCCCTTATGACAGTCCTGTCATGATAGGAAAAGAGATGGTCCCTTTTATCTTTGCGGCGAATGCCGTCGTAAGCCCCGACTCGTCTGGCGGGGATGAAGTCATTTTCCTTGATTCCTAGCTTTTAGCCGCTTTAAGGGTAGGGCGTTGATCGCAGATCCGTTGTCGATGAGCACTGTGGGTAGTGCCATGCCATGGCATTCCACATTGATGTAGAGTGCTAGGTTGTGCGTGCCTCCGAATGGTGGTAGGTCTTTGTCAGAGAAAGTGATGGCGCTAGCTTGCCATTCACGGGTGATGTGGCTGATTAGTTTTTCAGGCGGCATCTCTGTTGTAATAGGGGTGACTTGCAAAGCTCGGTGAGAGCTTCACGGTGTCCCAATGATTCCCTTAAGAGTCGCCCAGTTGAGATATCCGCTTTGTTTTCCAGTCGCTTTTGAATTGAATCTCAATTTCAGCGTATGTCTTTGAGTGGCGCTTGACGATGCTATGTCAGTCTGCGATTGAACAGGTGTAGTAGCTGCAGGCGGAGGCGTGGCTACTTGAGGTGATGGTGTAGTCATTGTGGGTGGCGTTGTAGCCTCGTTTATGACTACGCCTTCGTTTTTGTCTTGGCTAGTTGTTTTTGATGGAAAACCTGGGGGTTCCAGCAGACTCGTGAGGCTCTGTATGGACGGCCGGGCGAGTTAAGTAGGCTATCTCATAAATGCCACTATCAGACAACCTGATTGGGTATTTGTGGGGTATTTTCCCGTATATCCCTGTGGGCTCTCGATCTTCCTCTTCTTCTTCTTCTGGCGGGAATAGGTAACTGGTATTGTCCGTGTGATTGTCCTCTTCATCGAATCGTCCCGTATACCATTGATTTCGTGGTCTTTTGAGACGATCAGGTGAGAGCAGTCGAGGATGGGGTGTGTACCCACGAAGATGGCATGGGTGTGCAGGGGATTGAGCTGGTTCGAGGGTTTAGGACCTGGAGTAGGCTTCTCGATGGTCTTATCATCGATCAGGTCCTGAACTATGTTCTTTAGGCGGAAGCATTGTTCAGTATCGTGTCCTTTTCCCCTGTGGAACTCACAGTATGCATTTTGGTCCCATGATTTAGGCTTTTTGTCTTGAGGAGGCTCGCTAGTAGGTCCTAGGAGTTGAAGCACATTTCGGCTTACAAGTCTTTGTAGTGCCTTGGAGTAGGTCATGTAGATCGGGTCAAAGCTTCGTCGTGGTTTTGACGAAGTCTGACCTGCAGATGGGTATGACGCCTTAGGAGGAGGCGCTGTGTATTTCGTTGGTGTGGTGTAAGTTGGGGAAGGCGCTAGTTCTTCCAGGGCGTTAATGCAGTGAACTGGTTCCGCTTTGGTGACGGCTCGTGACGAGCTACCCTGATAACCTCGGCTTGCAACCTTGGTCTTTTCTTTACGGAGGTCGTCTTCAATCAATTGACCCACCGTACTGAGTGAAGCAAAACTGTCAAAGTTGCCGTAGCGCCAAATCTGGCGATATGCAGGGTGAGATTATTAATAAACTTGGTGATCGATTCTGCGTCTTTGGGACGGTTAGATATCCTGGGCACTAAGTTTCTTCCAACGCGTGAGGTATTCATCAAGCCTTCATTGTCCTTTTGGATGTAACTTCCAGGCACGTAGCGAGACTTGAGTATCGTTATTGTCGTGATAATCGATTGTCGAATCGACCGTGATTTCTTTGAAAGTAGTAGTCTTGTGTGGGTCCAAGGCGTAGAACCAGGCCCTAGGTTGTGCATCCAAAGAATGCGGGAATAGAGTAGCCCAGTGAGGATCGACGCCCATGACTCGCCATTTTAGCCTTCAAATCCTTGATGTGTACAAGCGGACTTTCATGACCCTTGAAGATAGGGAGATCGCTGAGTGAGAGCTTAGCCGGTAGTAAGGACTTGACGCTTTTTGGGACATGTTCAGTTTCCTCATAAATGGAATATCCCTTCGAGTGGGTGAGGCGTTCTTCCATTGAACGAATTCTTTTAGCATTTCGTTCAGCCTCTTCAGCAAGGTACTTGGCATTTTTCTCGGCCTCGAGTTTCTGCATTGTGGCCATTTGTTCGATCGCAGCAGTGAGACTAAGAATTTTGCTGTTGAGCTGTTGAACATGTTCTGCGGTGACCACTGACGGGGGAGGAGTTGGGATTCCTCCGATATTTTCTTCATTGTTGAGTGCCATGGTAGTTTTCGGTTTTGATCTGTTGTAGGTACGTTTCTTTGGAGGTGGCGGAGGGTTCAGATGACGGTCTCTAGTACGTCGTGTATCCAGGACTTTTTAGGGGATGAACCTGCAGAGTTCTAAACCTTAGTGACCTCCGAAAGAAAATAAAGACTCAAAGAAAAATCATATTTGTAGTAAAGAAAAGGCAAAAGTGTAAAAAGTGCGTGCAGGACTCGACTCGTGTTTTTGGCTTAAAAGACACGGGAAGTTTTTGAGGTAAGGATGTGTCGATGCGTCCCCAGCCTCGATGTAAATAAAAGTTTGTATGATCACAATCTGATTAACCCAAATTAGCGGTATGTCGCCAGGGGTTAGATTGTGATGTAAAAAGGAATCAAACCGAAGTAGCGATAGGCTAGTCGGCCTGAAGATGTTAAATTGGGTAAAAAGCGGTCGTTGTTCGCTTTTTACGTGTGACACAGGGTGTCAAGCCGTAATGACGATAAGTCACCCGACCTGACATGTAAATCAACGGATTCGTATTTGAACGAGCCCGCGTTTTGTTTATTTTTGAGAGAGATAGTTTGTTTAAGTCGGGGTGACTAGCAAGTCACTCGACTCAGAGCTATCTCAAAAATGTAAAAGTGTACGCTTCGTTGAAATATCCGAAATGTATTGACATATTCGGGTTTTGTTTTGCGAAATGTTTTTGCGATAAATGTATTATGACGATACGTCAGTCGTATAATGCATTCATGTTTTGTAAAGGATAGGAAATGTAGTGATTATTTCCGATCGGTTTTGAATATCGTGATGTAATGTTAGTCAGGTTCAGTTGACTATAGGTCAATGACCCTGACTGTATGCTTAAAAGTATGCCCTTTTGAAAAATGTTTGAAAATGTACTTTCAAAATAGACGTCTTTTGGAAGTGTAATGCTATATGAAAAAGTTTTTGCATGTATTTGTTTAGAAGACGACCATAGCGAGGGTGCTATAGCTTTGGATTTGTACGTATAGACGCGGGTTTTTGGCTTTCAGGGTAAGGTTCCTTCCGGTCATTCCCGCAACGTTTGTGTAGAGTTATCCGCAAGATCACACACATCAGTGTGGATTCAATACGGGGTCTAGAGCGTTCGAGTTTGACCTGCTACGATTCACTTGTACGGAATACCAGTACTTGTGATCGTGGAAGGAGTGAAGATCGGCGTGTCCAGAGTATACACGTTTAGGAAGCGTGTTTTTACTTGGGGCCGTCCCTCGAAGGGTGTGGTTATGAATCAGGAGGATTCGACTCAAACGTACTATTGCCCAAATATCGAAAGCAGAAATGTTTTCAAAGTTTCAAGTTTCACTTCTTTATGTTTTTAAAATAAAATGAAAAGTTAATTTTCAAAATTAAAAAAACATGCTCGTCCCCAGCGGAGTCGCCAACTGAGGATACCGGACTTGGGGTGATCCCTTCTCGACGCCCCGCTCGCGCCCGCCCTCGTGTCATGGGGCGGAATGCACGGCGCGGGAAAATGAATAAATTTTGCAAGAAGCTCGCGGGCGCTGGAGCTTCGCTTTTTTAGGGCGTTGCTTTGCTCAGCTCGCTCGAGCGTTCTTTTGTTAAACAAAGAGGAATGTCATTGCATGTGATTGTAACAAAAAGAAGTATAAAAATCCTTTTGAAATGTATTTTTGGAGTCGCCACCAAATATTAAAGGAATTTGGAACTTATTCAACGCATCTTAAAATCATAAGACGCGAGGGTCTCAGATTTCAAGGTGCGTCGATACCTATCCTTCTGAGGCTATTGTGAAACCAGAGAGGATTCGGAGTGAGGTTACCCTTCTAAAGTTTTGACAAAATATATTGAAAACTGCAATAAAAAGGCCTACTTAAAAGTAGTCTTTACTAATTTGAAAACAAATGCTTTAATTTCGATATTTGGGCTAATAGGACGCTACGTACAAATGCAAATATATGACTCGATAAATATGTAAAATAAATGTAAGCCGTCAAAGCTATGACGATTTGCTATAGGAAATATACGTAAAATTACTAATTCATTGAATTTGAATTAATAACTGAACGTTATTCTCCGACTTGTGTTCAATTCTAAGATTTTGTAAAACCCTCGGTTTTGCATGTTTAAAGAGACTAGTTGAAACGGTACAGTTAAATGTCGAATCCGTGTTTTAGTCGTAATTTAATGCATGAATCGAGAATTTGCATAATGTAAAAGTGGGTGCTTAATTTAGTGATTTTTGAGTCGTTTATGTATGCGATATTGGCGAGGTTTAGACGAATCATTTGATTCGAATTACTACAATCGTATTGCGAATACGAGTTCGTTAATGCCAATATCGGGGTGGGTTAGAGTAACCCTATAAGTCTCCAACGTCTAATCGGAAGGTAAAATTTCTTTACCTTGAAATGCAAAGACGGTTTTAAAGTGGAAATTTATAAGTGCGAGAGGCTTTTTGTGAATTTGAGTATCGGTTTTGAATGTTGTTGTAATTGTTGTTGTTGGTTGGATTGATGATGATAATTGGTCGAATGAGGGCTGCTATTTATAGCAAATGCTTCGTGTTTTAGGCCTAATTGATCAGAAAATCGCCAGAGAACCAGCGATTGTACAAAAATCGCTGCATCGTCGAGAAAAAGGGGAAAATCGCTGAATCTTGGCGATTTTCATGAAAATCGCCGCTTTTAGCGATTTTCTCCCTGCTTCTGACAAATTTGTTGCGTCGCATACGTTATCGTAGGTGTGTAAGGTGTAGGCTGCAATACGGCGCAATTGGGCTGACTTATGAGGCCCTTGGATGATCAATTTGCACAAGTTGGTTGGTCAACTTGTTTTGATTGGTTTTGTTTCGATTCTCTCCTCTCGTGTTTCGAGGTTCGGTTTTTAAATGCGTGTTTTTTCGATCTTGGCTCGAAGTGAAATAATATTGTAACGTATTATTTTACGACTTTGTGGGATTTTGTTTTGTAAGAATGTGACCCGGGACACATTTTGGCCCGCTCGGGTGCTTGGGCCTTTTATGTGTTTTGGGCCGCTTTTGTGTGTGTGAGTCGTTTTTGGGCCATTTTTGTGAGGCGCATATGTCTTGTGCTTGTGTGTATTGTGTTGACTTACGATTTAAAATGACTAAATTAATACTCATTTTTACGAAATATGCAAATTCAAATTAATACGTTAAAAATGACTAAAATGTTTTAGACACTTATGTACCGTTTTGTCTCATTTTAAAACATGCATGAAAGTCCTTTTCGTCATCGGGTTTGCTTTTTGGGGGGGTACGGATACGGGTATCTACAGCAGGTATTTGAGTCACAAGATCAAGAAAAGGGACATTTACCTGAAGCGTTTTAATGACGTCCACGAACTTCTTGAACTTAGCTTCGGACTCTTCACGTAGTCGACCTTAAATGGAGCTTAATCAATCGGGGCGCTGGAGTAGATGGCAGAACACCCAATTAACACCCAAATCATCTTTCCTCGCGGCCAGTCCAAATGGCCGATTCGCTGTCGGCCGACCATTCAACGCTTTTGTCCTCGGATCATCATAAAACGTGCCGCTCCGCAAAGTAATGGCACATGTTGTATCGGGAGGAGTGTTAGGAGGATTACCCTGCGATGGTAAGAAACCCGATTGACGCGACGCTTGCGAAGTGGCGAGCTGAGCCACTTGAGTCTCCAACATTTTAATCGCCGCGTCCTTAGCTTGATCACTCTTCTGCACATATTGCATCATCGTCTCCTGCGACTTCTGCATACCTGTTATGACCAGATTTTTCACTACCCAGAATTGGCAGTTCTGGATAGACATTGTAAATACGGTACAGAGCAGGAAAGAAGAGCAATAGCAGTTATAGCCCAGAATAGGTCAGAAGAGGCATGGCAGTTATGGTCAGCAGAGGTCAACTATGACGGTTACAAAGATCATGGGGTAATGGAAGATGTCATAGCTGAGCAGAAGTGGAGTCAATGGAAGTTAATTAACCGCCAAAGATAGTGGAAGTCATGGAAAAGTGCCCTAGAAAATAGGAACTACTTCTCAGCTAGCTTTGCCTATATATAGAGGCTCATTTGTACATTTTCATTCATCTTTTTACTCTCATTAGCATACTTAAGCACTCAATAATTACACTACGACAAAATATAGTCAGTTCTGTATATCTGCTACAGAAATGATCATACTTTCACAGTTGTATTCTGTAAACTCAACTCTAATATTAATAAAAGTACTCCTGGCTTGGTAGCCCGCAGTTTTCCCCATCTTCTTCTCGGGGCTTCTGCGTCATCAAATCCTGTGTCCTTAGTTCTGTCCCATATAGCTCAGTTCTGTTCTGTTCCGCAAATAGTACTAGTTGATCCACTTTTCACTTTTTTCATACTTGTTAAGTTTTTACCAAAACAAATTGGCGCCCACCGTGGGGCAACTAGTTTATTAATTTGCGTAACTTTTCTCACAAAAATCTCACAAAAATCACCTTTTCCATATTCAAATGGCTGATAGAACTTTGGAGCAATTGTCCAAGGAGTTACAAGATGCGCAATCCAAGATTTAACAAATCTCAGAAGAGAATGCAAAACTGAAGAAAACAGAGTCTGTTCTGAAGACTAAGTTGGATTCTGCCAAGGGCAGTACCTCAAAGATCAGACCTGGGGCATCCTTGAGTTCTCTAATTAAGAGAATAGATTTCTCTAATCTGGACGAAGATGAGGATCTCGAAGACCAACTCCTGGGTGGTGAAGAAGAGGAGGAAACATCCGAGAACGCCGACAAGAGGAAGAGCAAGAAGAAGTTCAACTTCACCCTCATGATGATGCAAGAACTCCAGAAGTTACATGACAAGGTTGCAAAGATCGCAGGAGTTCCAGCACCAATTGAGGAGGCTTCCCAAGAGTGTTATGCAGATTCACCATTCAGCGAGGCCATAACCATGCAGGATATTCCAAAGAAGTTCAAAGGTTCCAGTGGATTTAAACTGTATGATGGTACAGAGATCCACAGACCATGTGGCCCAAAGACAAGCAGAGGATGTACACACCCCGGCCCAAAGAGGGCGGGAAGCCTGCATGTGCAAAGGCTTTGGTTCTACTCTGGCCGACCACTCTGCAATGGTTTGTCAATATTCCTAATGGTACTATTAAATCGTTTGCTAATCTTGTGAATGTCTTTGTTGCCCGGTTGCTAGCGTGAGGAAGTTAGAAAAGCAAACAAGTGATCTGCATGCAATTATGCGAGAAGAAAGATGAGTCCCTACGAGATTATCTCCAAAGATTCAACAAGGAGAAGATTTCCATCCCCAATCGTGACGTTGCAATCGCTATCCAGGCTTATAGGCAAGGTTTGGTGGTCAATTAAAGCTTTATCGTGAACTAACCAAGTATCCTTGTGTTACTTTTGAAGATGTGCGTGCAAAGACCTTGGCCCAGATTAGACTTGAAGAAGATGCTTTCGGCGGCAGGCGATTCTGGGTACGAGAAGGTGAACAGAAGTCCGATAGTGGACGCACCCCAGCGAGCCGGCGCCATACAAAGAGCCACCCAGAACACAAGTGCATGCCGCCGATTCTGAGACAGTCAATTCTGATGACTCCCTCGATATCAGCAGTCTTGGTGTTGAGGTTCCACAGTTGATAGCAAAGTTGGAGAGCTTTGGGAATGGTGCAAGATGGCCCAAGAGGAATGATAATCCAAATCCAAACAGAAATCCAAACAAGTATTGTGAGTACCATGGAGACATCGGCCACAGCACATAAGACTGCTATGCCTTCAAGAAGGAGATATCTTACCAGCTCAGAACTGGACGTCTGAAGGACATCATCAGACCAGTCCAGAGGAATCCGGCCAGAGCTGAAAGCGCCAAGTCCCAGGGTTCCAGGGGACAAGAGTCAGAAAAGCCGCCAAATCCTCCACCTTACACACACGAGATAAAATTTATTAATGGTGGTTCTGATATCTGTGGTTTGACCTATTCAGCAGCCAAGAGGATAGCAAAGCAAGAGAAGATGCAGCCTCCAACCAGAGTAGAGAAGAATTGGGAGGTCGTCACTTTTGATCATGAGGATTGTGAAGGCATCCCAGTACTGCATCATGACAGCCTAGTGATCAAGTTGTAGATTGGAAGCACCCTAGTACGTCGAGTTCTGATTGATGGGGGCAGTTCTGTGAACCTAATCATGATGGATGCGTTAAAGGAGATGGGTATAGGCCAGGACAAACTGACAAAGAATTCCAATGTTCTGGTCGGGTTCAGTGGCGAGACCAAGCACACCTTGGGAGAGATCTCACTTCCCACCTATGCCCAGGGAGTATCTTCTTTTAAGAAGTTTAATGTTATTGATTCTATGACTTCGTATAATGTTTTGTTAGGCAGGCCTTGGATCCACAATCTTAAGGCTGTGGCGTCTACTTACCATCAATGTGTGAAGGTCCCAACTCAATGGGGAGTTCTGGTGATCAAGGGAGAAAGACAGATCGCCAGAATGCTACTGAGCAACCTTGAAGCCCCCAGTCACCAACAAATCGCCGCATAGCAATTACGTAAACCACCAAGTCGGTTGTGGAGCCAGAGAAGTCGAGTTGGAGATGGACCAGATTAGTGTAGACCAGTCTTGCCCGTAAAAGAAAGTGTTAGTAGGCGTTGATGTACCATCCAAGATCGATCCGATCTAATCAACTTCCTCAAGTCTAAGAAATCAAGTTTTGCATGGAGCCACTTTGACATGACTGAATCGATCCGACGTTATCACACACAAGCTCAACATTGATCCTACGCATGCACGATTGCACCGTAAACGCAGGAAGTTTGCGTGGGAGAGAAATGTTATCATCGATGAAGAAGTCCGTAAGTCTGCTGGACATGAACATGGTAAGAGAGGTAATGTATCCTGACTGGTTAGCTAACGTGGTTGTTGTGCAGAAGAAGAATGGAAAGTGGAGAGTCTGTGTAGACTACAAAGATCTGAACAAAGCATGTCCCAAGGATCCTTTCCCTCTTCCTCACATTGATGCCATGGTGGACAAGACTGCTGGCCATGAAGTTCTAACTTTCATGGATGCCTCGAGTGGTTTTAATCAGATCAAGATGTATCCTCCGCATCAGAGGGGACCTCCTTCATGACAGGCATCGTGGTATCTATCGCTACACCGCCATGCCCTTTGGACTCGTAAATCTTTGGTGCCACCTACCAAAGACTAGTCAACATGATGTTCAAAGATCTAATTGGGGACACGATGGAGGTTTATATCGATGATATGGTGGTAAAGTCTAAAGATGCCAAAGATCATGTGAAGCACCTAGAGCAAGCATTTGCAATTCTGGACAAGTTTAATACGAAGCTGAATCCCACAAAGTGCAACTTTGGAGTATCTTCTGGTAAGTTCTTGGGTTACTTGGTCACCAGAAGAGGAATTGAAGCAAGTCCAGAACAGATAAAGGCAATCCTAGATCTGGAGCCCCCAGATCTGTGAAAGATATCCAAAAGTTGACAGGAAGAGTAGCAGCTCTGAACAGATTCATTTCTAGATCCTCAGAAAGGTGCAAGCCCTTCTATGATATGCTCAAGAAGAACAAAGAATTCCAATGGAGTGAAAAGCACGAGGAAGCTTTCCAGGATCTGAAGAGTTACTTGTCAACTCCACCGTTGCTGTCCAGACCAGAAGAGGGAGAACCGTTAAGTCTGTACCTGTTAGTCACAGAGCATTCAGTAAGTGCAGTTCTGGTCAGGGAAGAAGATGGTTTGCAGTATCCAATATACTACGTGAGTAAGAGCTTGCTAGATGCTGAAACCAGGTATTCTCTTCTGGAAAGGTATGTTCTCGCCTTAATTATGTCAACTACTAAGCTTAGACCTTACTTTGAGAGTCATCATATCTGTGTTAGAACTAACCTTCCAGTTAAGTCAGTCTTGAGAAAGCCTTAACTGTCTGGGAGAATGGCTAAGTGGTCTGTGCAACAAGACGCACGACATCGCTTATGAACCCGAGCCGATAAAATCACAAGCCTTGGCGATTTTGTGGTCGATTTCACCCACCCTGGAAGAAAGTGGCGCTATGGAAGTGTTGAAGCTCGCGCAGGCGTAAAAGGAGAAACCTGGTGTCAGATAATCGATGGAGCGGTAATGTCGAGGTTCCGTCTGGACATTGTCCTGAAATCGCCACAAGGGGACATCTTGGCCCAGTGTCGGGCCAGAATTTCGTACCACCAACAATGAGGCGTAATCTGAAGCATGAATCGCAGGTTTGATGGTACGTATTGGTCTTGGTGTCAAGAATCTGGAGGTAAAAGCGACTCTTTACTTATTGTTAATCAGTTAATGGTTCTTTTCTTTGCCAAAGATTCTAAGATGTTGCTCTACCTTGAGAAGGTTAGAACCCCTGGTTTCAAGTTTGACCATTTAGGATTGACCAGATCCCCGTGCAGACCAAAACTCACAGTGCACTCTCTAGCTAGTCTTGGCTCTAGTTTCAAACCTGCAGACCTGGACAAGATTCCCATAAGACACCTCCTCGGACCTTCTATAGAGAAGTCCGATCCTGCTCAACCTCGTCTACCCCCACTCTTAGCTCTTGGACTGCACCTTTTTATTCTTTTCTTAGAGATGGTGGTTTACCCCCAGACAGACTTGGGGCTAGAGCTTTTCGGCTTAAAGCCTCGAGGTATGTCTTGATTAATGATGTTCGCATAAGAAGTCTATGTCGAGTCCATATTTGCGCTTGTTCAGAACTGAAGCAGGTTTAACTGCTCCGAAGAATTACGAAGGAGATTGTGGCAACCATAGTCTTTGGAAGAAGTCTCCGCCAAAGAAAGCTCTCAGATTTGGTTACTTCTGGCCAACTATGAGAAAGGAGGCTGTGGAGTACGCAAGAAAATGTGAAGCATTTCAAAAGCATTCTCCAATGATTCACCAACCAGCTGAGGTTCTACATCCTATTTCTGCACCGTGGCCTTTCATGAAATGGGGCATGAACATAGTTGGAAAGCTTCCAATGGCCCCAGGACAGAAAGTGTTTATGTTGGCAATGACAGACTACTTCTCGAAGTGGATTGAGGCTAAGGCATTCAGAAGTGTGACTGAGAAGGAAGTCATTTCGTTTATCAAGAGGAACATCATTTGCAGATTTGGAATTCCAAGCCAGATCGTATGTGACAATGGTACACAGTTCGTAGGGAACACGACTAGACAATTCTGTGCAACTTGGGGTATTGAACTGCTTACTTCTGCACCAAGGTATCCTCAGTGTAATGGCCAGGCAGAATCTAGCAACAAGATTGTCATCAAGGTCCTAAAAAAGAAGCTAAAGAGATGACGAGGGAGATGGGCAGAAGAGCTACCATTAGTTCTGTGGGCTGACAGAACTACACCAAAGACTTCTACAGAACAGACTCCATTCTCTTTGGTGTATGGTTGTGAAGCAGTGATTCTAGCAGAAGTGTCTGTCCCAACAGCAAGGTATGGTCTGAACAGTTTAGAAGCTAACCCAGAGTTGTTGTCTTCCAGTCTTGACTTTGCAGAAGAGTTAAGAGATGCAACAGGATAAGGTTAGCGACTTACTGCAGAATGTGGCCAGGACTTTCAACAAGCATGTCAAGGCCGAGTCTTCAGAGAAGGAGATTTAGTTCGAGAAAAGTATTCGAAAACACAAAGGAAAAGTCTGCAGAAAGCTCGCCTGATGCAGGAAGGACCATACTTGATTGATTCAGTTGTAGGCCAAGGAGCTTATAGACTGGTAACTCTGGAGGGAGAGTTGATTCCTAGAGCATGGAATGCAACCAACCTCAAACTCTATCTTTGTTAATACGGTATTTTCAGTTCTGAACTTTCAATTCTGTAATTTCAATTCTGCACTCTTTTGTTTTTTGTAAATATTCCATTTTTCTATTCAATAAAAACCATTGAACTCCAATGGTGTAGTTTAACTTTATTTCCAGATTTGCAGGTTACAACTTTGGTTCAGAAGTAAATACTTTCTATCTATCACAAATAAAAACAAAGTAAATATAGTACGCTACATATTACAAATAAAGGAGTTTATCCTCCATACTTGTTTAGGAGTTCATCCTCCAGTTCTACTCAGGAGTGAAGCCTCCAGTTCTGGGCTTGGTCCCCTGTTTCTAAGGAACTTGTCTTCCAGACTTGAGCTTAGTCCTCAGCCTTGAGCATCCAGTCCTGCAGTGGAGATCTTCTTCCAGTCCACAGTCACGGCCTCAGAGCAGCGGCCAGTCTGCTTTGAGGATGCGTCTCCTGATTGACGACCTGTGGCTTAAATTACAAGCTAAGAGAGTCCTATAATATCCCTCAAGGTAAGCCATGATCATGCGTACATAAGTCTGGGGTGTACACCTGCGAGGTTAGTACATTCACAGAACAATAGAAGCAATAGAAGCAACATAAACGATAGTAGTTAAGTCCTTGGACCACCAAGGCTGACTAAATACTAAGCAACCGAATCTGTCAGAGCAGACTAGAAAAATGTCTTGCTCTGCTGACTAAGCAAAAGTTCCACAGTAGCAACAGATAGAAAGTCCACAGAATAATTACAGACCTGGACATACTAGTCCAGTCCAGACCACAGATAGAGCAAACTATTCAGTAATTACATAGAAAGTTCATAATTGTTTTTCATTCTTCTTCTTCTTCAGAAGGATTGTCATCAGCCTGGGCATCTTCGCCAGCATCACCGTCACCAGCCGCAGAGCTCTCTTCCGATCGACGCGGTTGTTTCCTCTCCTGAACTGATACGCTGGGAAGAGCTGTTTAAATTTCTCCACAACAAAGATCAATATCCCACTCTCACGCCGGACTGAGGCACGCATCATCTGAATTCTGGTCCTGGCTGTGTAAAACATCGCCAGATCAGTCTCTTGGTTACGAGCCGTCCTCAAGCTCTTGAACACGCTGCGCCGAGACTCGTTTCGGCGTCACGAGGCGGTTCTCCTCGGACTTAGCGGCAGCCTTGGCTTTTTCACCGCCGCCTTCATACCGCCCGAGCTTTCTCCAAGTTCTCAGATGCAGCTTGCTCTTTCAGAGCAACCTGGTCTCAGCCACGGCCACACGATCCCCGAAGTGGAAATTATGTGCCCCAAACTTCGAGATACGATCAAGAGTCCGCAATTGTAATGGTGTAAGGTACAATAGTGGTAGAATTATCATGAGAATTTGTACTAGAAGTATATCAGTTATTACCTGCAGAGCGAGTGAGTGGCTCTAAACGCCGATTACGTGGTGCTAACCCTGATCAGGTCCGGTTGGCCTCTTAGTCGCTTGTTGGATTATTTTTTCTACGCCTGTTGATGGCGTGCTGGACAGAAATGTCCCTGGTAGTGACAACCCTTCAACCTCCTCAACCTTTCTCTTCTTTGATTTTTTGTCTGGTGTGTGCTTTACTGCTTCAGCTTGAGCCTTTTCCTTGCTAGGCTCCTCAATCTTCAACTCCTTAGATCCTGGAGTAGGAATAGCAATACCAGTGGGAATGAATTGGGGTTTTACATCTGGACCCCCAGCCAGAATAGCATCCATTTTCTCTTGTAAGAGGGCAGGATTCAGCCTACCCCTAGTAATTGGCCTAGAAGATTCACCTAGCATAAAACCACATGCATCTTTGAACTACAGATCCAAATCATACTAGACCAGACCCAATCAAAAGAATAGTTGAGAAACTTACCCTTGATGGCAGAAACCATAGGCACATGAACCTTTACAGCCCTACTTGGTGGCCTGCAGAAAGTAGGAAAACACGTATTGTTATCCCCCTCAGACCAAGTCCTCTCCAGAAGGGGCAAAGCCATAAAACAGCAATCCTGGCCTTGGACTCCTCACTGTGCTCGGGGAGCCAGGAATCCGCTAGAAAGATAAACATAGAAAACCATCAGCCCAGCACAGAATAGAAAAACTAGAAACAACAAAGTTGAAACAGGAGTGGCTTACCCTCTCAAAGAATAGGGTAATCCAAACACCGTCATTCAAGAGTGTCACTCTTGAAAGCGAAACCAGTCTTCCAGTCTTTATCATCCCCAATGTCCGGGTGCTCCACTAAGTTGTTCGCCCTTTCGATCCTAAGATAAATCTCCCACGACCTTGGGCCCTCACAGAATAAATGTTTTTCGGATCCTCGTGACCGTCAAAGATCACTGTGCTTTGTGCAGAGTTTGTCGACTAAGCGGATAATCTTCCACATGCTTGGCATTATTTGACAAGGGCAAGCTTCATCAAGAGAGTACCCTACTCATCCAGGAGTTGCGGGGATCCTCGGACCGACCCTGAAGGGAACTCATAGATGCAGACCCATCCTGGACAGGTCCAAGGCTGTGACATAGTCATCACAGGAACGAAGATAATGAAATTGATGAAGGCACAATTTCATGATCTTTCAAATGTTTGATTATTGATTGAGAAAGAGTATTCTTGGTTTCATCATCAAAGGAATCACCTTTGATGAATTTACAATCGCCAAACATGATCTCAGTGATCTCAGGTTTCTCAGGATCTATCACTTGCTCAGCCATGATTTTCAGATGATTTTTGATTTGATTTGATGATTGAAATAACAAAAGAGGAAGATGATGAACAGTAGAAGGTAAAAACAAAAGTTAGCAAGGTGAGTTCTCGAGAAATTACTGGAGGCTCCTATTTATATGCAAAGGTAAAAGAGTTCAAGTGGGTTTAGGATTTTACCGTTGGTAAAATTCAAAACAGCCCAGAGTTAGCCGTTGCTACTGTTCAGGAGTCAAATCAGGTTTTAATTCTCACCTACCTCTAATTTAAACGTTATCTCTTTGAATGTTGTGGACAAGTCTGGTTAGATACAAAGTTGTTGTTCAAATTCTATAGCCACTGCCTCTACTCTAGTCTGTTCTGTATAGAAGTGTTTGTACAGGATTGTTTCCTCAAGATTGCTGAACACTGCACTTGAGAAAACAAGGGGCATTTGTTATGACCAGATTTTTCACTACCCAGAATTGGCAGTTCTAGATAGACATTGTAAATACGGTACAGAGCAGGAAAGAAGAGCAATAGCAGTTATAGCCCAGAATAGGTCAGAAGAGGCATGGCAATTATGGTCAGCAGAGGTCAACTATGACGGTTACAAAGATCATGGGGTAATGGAAGATGTCATAGCTGAGCAGAAGTGGAGTCAATGGAAGTTAATTAACCGCCAAAGATAGTGGAAGTCATGGAAACGTGCCCTAGAAAATAGGAACTACTTCTCAGCTAGCTTTGCCTATATATAGAGGCTCATTTGTACATTTTCATTCATCTTTTTACTCTCATTAGCATACTTAAGCACTCGATAATTACACTACGACAAAATATAGTCAGTTCTGTATATCTGCTACAGAAGAGATCATACTTTCACAGTTGTATTCTGTAAACTCAACTCTAATAATAATAAAAGTACTCCTGGCTTGGTAGCCCGCAGTTTTCCCCATCTTCTTCTCGGGGCTTCTACGTCATCAAATCCTGTGTCCTTGTAGGGATCGGATCCCATTCACTAATCAAGTATTAGTGTAAATCAAATTACTCTAATTTGATTTAGCAAGATCTATGTAGTTAACAAAAGTATTTTGTTACAAGATTAGAAATATTATACCTTTCTCAAAGGGAAATAATGGGCACAAAACTAGAACTCCTTTCTAGTTTTGTTTCTTGAGTATAAGCTTAGGATGATCCTCCAAAAACCCGAGTTTCCAAAGTAGGAAACCTCCTAAAAGATGCACCCAAGAACACTCCAAAAACCTACTAGTGATTTTGATCTAGAAACCACTAATAGTAGCTTGATAATATGTGAATATTATTACTACTAACACTTAGTAGTATAACTTAATATTGTAGAAGAGTTTAGAGAGATTTTGGAGAGATATGAGTAAAATGAAATGCATGCTTCATATTCTCTTTCTTTGGCCCTTGTATCTTATATTGAAAAACAAGCAAAATTTAGTGTGTAAGACACACCAAAAAATTTCCAGCCAACATAAGGTGAGGAGAGAGGAGAGTTTATGCATGCTTATTTTCTTGTAAAGACAAATTACATGCATTCTCATGATTGTGTTTTGCATGCTTTGTCTAAAGCAAAAAGAACAAACAAATAAGACAAACCAAATAAGACAAGGGAATCTTTCTCCCTTCTAATTTGGATGGTCCAACATGACCCATATGGGTCTATTTTATTTTTCAATATTTGTCGCACAAATACTTATAATTTATCACTTAATTATCTAATATAATAAAGTGTAAATTAATTAAACTCTTCCTTAATATACATGTACACTTACGCATATATTAAAATTGCACTTTTACTAATCTCATTAGTAAAATATACATGATTAGTGAATTAACAGTTAATCACTAATTCCCATCTCCTCAAATAATTTTATCGATATAAAATTCAATCATCCGAGTTCACAACTCGATTTCTCTCTAAATTTATTCACTGACTAACCGTTAGTCGATTTATCAAGTTACTAATCTAATCGTATCTCATACAATTAATTAGCTTTATTATTTGGAGTACGTTCCTATAGGTGTGACTTAAAGGGATCAATTGATTACCGCCGTTCTCACGACAATAACGTCAAACTCTAGTCAGCCAATCGTTATTGATTTACGTTAATCAATTGACAATAATACAGGATTATCCCCATGTATTCCTTAATTGAGATTTATTGAGTAATCGCACTATTGTGGAGGACACTTACTCCAACAATCTCCCACTTGTCCGAGACAAGTTGTGCATTACCAATTCTCATGTCCGTTTCACATCTCCCACTCAATGCAAGGTGTCTTCACAGTCGTACTTGCATTCAAAAGATATATATCATGAGTGGTTTCCTCGATAAGGAGAGTAATTGTCGACCGGGAATCTACCGTAGATTCTACCGAAGCGTGGCCACGCATTTTCAGCGACTACTCCTCGAGTGGCCCAAAGATGTTTTACCCTGACGAGGGTGGACATTTCCCTTCCACTCGATTGTACTGTATAATGCAGATCACCATGACCCCAAAGATGCCCTTATAACCCCCTTTCACGGCATGGCTTAGGACAAAAATGAAAGTCACTCGAAAACTGCACCGACTCAGACAATCAGTTTCCAGTCAAAGAATCGACTCAAAGGAATACTATAAAATTCCCGCCACGACCAGGCTTCAATCGCATTGAAAAGGAATTCTATTAGCGTCCACGCCTGACCAGTGTTTCCCAGCCTGTCTATGCAAACGATCAGTCATCACATATGACCCTATGGTGTTGAACCCACCATCGATCGACTTGCAATCTAGTCTCTCCGAGACGTCACCTCATATGAGAGACCAGGGACCATATACTTAGTTTATACCGTTCACTTGAATATGTTCAATGTTGTCACACAACTATTCGGATAAACAAAGTATGCATTCAAAATGACTTAAAAGAGTAAATATACTCTAAACAATGAATGTTATTTTCATATATGTAATATGATACTTTATCCATTACATATCTCAAAACTAAAGGAAATCTGGCATACGCCTCAACCCCATAGAGGTGGTGTGAGCGTCATGCTTAGTCCTCGAAAGAGGCTTGGTCAGAGGATCAGCGATCTCATCGTCTGTCCCAACCTTACAAATATCCATTTCCTTCATTTCCACATTATCTCTTATAACATGGCATTTCCTCAAAACGTGTCTAGACTTATTACTAGACTTGGGCTCCTTTGCTCGAAAGATAGCCCTACTATTATCTCAATAAATAGTGATTGGATCTACGGCACTAGGGACTACCCTTAGTCCATCCAAAAACTGCCGAATCCATACAGCTTCTTTAGCAGCTTCCGAAGCTGCCAAATATTCAGCTTCTGTTGTAGAATCCGTAATGACATTTTGCTTGAAACTTTTTCAGCAAATAACACCCCCATTTAGCATAAAGACATAGCCGGATTGGGATTTCGAATTATCCCCATCGGTTTGGAAACTTGCATCCGTGTAACCCTTTACACGCAGCTCAAGTTCTCCTCTAAACACTAGAAACGAATCCTTAGTTCTTCTCAAGTACTTAAGGATGTCCTTTATGGCTATCCAGTGACTCTCACTGGAATTGGCTTAATACCGACTCGTCATGCTAAAAGTGAAAGCGACATCGGGACGAGTGCACATCATAGCATACATGATTGATCCTGCAGCGGAAGCAAAAGCGATCAATTTCATGCGTTCAATTTCCGCATGAGTCGTAGGACATTGAGATTTCTTCAATGTTATTCCTACACTCATCGGAAGAAAGCCTCTCTTGGAGTCTTTCATATTGAACCTATCAAGAATTTTATCGATATAAGTTTCTTGACTCAATGCTAGTATCCTCTTGGATCTATCTCTATAGATCCGGATACCCTAGATGCGTTGTGCCTCTCCCAAGTCCTTCATTTGGGAATGGTTTCCCAATTCCACCTTTACCGAGTTCAGACTTGGAACATCATTTCCAATTAGTAGTATGTTATCCACATACAAAACAAGGAAAGTTACTTTACTCCCACTAAACTTCATGTATAAACAAGGTTCCTCGGTACTTCGAGCGAATCCATTTTGTTTTATAACATGATCGAATCTGTGATTCCAACTCCTTGATGCTTGCTTAAGACCATAAATGGATCTCTTAAACTTGCATACTTTCTTAGGGTTAGATGTATCTACAAAACCTTTAGGTTGTGTCATGTACACTTCTTCTTCTAGAATCTCATTCAAGAAGGCGGTTTTTACATCCATTTGCCATATTTCATATTCATGAAATGCGGCAACCGCTAAGATTATCCTTATGGATCGAAGCATAGCAACCGGTGCAAAGCCCTTTGCCACCAATCTAACTTAGTAAACATCAATATGTTTATCTATGCCGAGTTTGATTTTGAATATCCATTTACACTGAAGGGGTCTCACTCCTTCAGGTAAATCTACCAAGTCCCAAACTTGGTTCTCGTACATAGAATCCATTTCGGATTTTATGGCCCCAAGCCTTTGTTCGGAGTTAGGACTACTAATAGCCGCCTTGTAGGTTGAGGGTTCGTTGCTTTCGAATAACAACAAATCACCCTCCTCCTCGATGTTACCGAGGTAGCGATCGAGTTGATGACTAATTATACCGACCTCCTAGGGATTACAACCGTGTTAGAAGATGAGGGAACCGCTTCCTCATTTTCTGCCTTGCCAGTTTGTGGCTCTTGAACTCCATTAAGTTCAAATTTTCTCCCACTGCCTATTAGAAATGTACTCATTTTCTAGAAAGACAAAGATCACGAGCCACAAACTCTTTGTTCTCGTGAGGGTTGTAGAAGTAAAATCCACACGCTTCCTTAGGAAAACCTACAAATAGGAACCTTTCCGTCCATATCTCATATGGAGCTGCTTTAGTCGGACTTGATTTTAGTGAGAAAACGAAAGCGATAGCATAAAGCCCCAAATCGATCCAGAAGCTCACTTTGACTCATCGTGAGACCGAACCATATCTAGCAAGGTTCGGTTTCTCCTTTTTGCAACACCATTCAACAGTGGTGTGCCTGGAGGAGTCAATTTGTGATACTCTATCACAATTCTTAAGATGTGAATCAAACTCATTACTTAGATATTCGCCACCACGATCCGATCGTAGTGCTTCTATCTTCTTATCCAATTGGTTCTCAACCTCATTTTGAAATTCTTTAAATTTCTCAAAAGCATCACTCTTATACCTTATTAAGTAGACATAACCATATCTACTTAAGTCATCGGTAAAAGTAATGATGTGATGATATCCTCCTTTAGCGGTGATGTTTAATGGATCACACACATCAATATGTATGAGTCCTAAAAACTTTACTTGCTCGTGTCCCTTTACCACTAAAGGGTGCACGAGTCATTTTGCCTTAAAAGGCAAGCCTCGCACGTACCATATGATTCGCAATCAAATGGTTTGAGAACATTGGTCTCAACAAGTCTCTTTGTGCGTCTATCGTTTATGTGACCTAAACGACAATGCCAAGGTAGGATTTGTTTGATTCATTCGTTTTGAGCCTCTTGTTCTCTATATGATCAACATCATTGACATCATTTAAAACATAAATACCTCCAATTGAAATGGTTTCACCATAAACCATTTCATTAAATGAAAAAGTACATCGATTGTTCTTAATCATAAAAGCCTTCCGTATCAAACACGGAGACGGAGATAATGTTTTTGGTTAGAGTTGGTACAAAATAACGCTTATTCAAGTACAACTCTAAACCATTAGCTAGAGTGAGTACAAAAAATTCCCACGGAAATGGCAGCTACTCTAGCTCTATTGCCCATGCGGAGATCTACATCACCCTTGGCTAGTGCTCGCACATTTCTCATCCCCTGCAAGTAATTGCAAAGGTGAGATCCACATCCGGTATCTCATACCCATGTAGAAATGCAAGCATGATTTATGTCAATCATATAAAGTCTAGAAGGAACAAAATCCTTGGATGTCGCACATCCATCGTTCCGATACCAAGAATTTGGGACAATTGCGCTTTCAACGACCGGGTTTGGGCTTGCTATTCTCAATAGCCTTCCCATTACCCTTATCTTCCTTGAACCGAGCTTAATAAGCTCCCTTCCCTTTCATGACCCTAATGTTTATGCTCTTCAATCTCATTGAAAGAACATCTTTTCTCTCAATCTCCTTCACTTTCATGCTATCTAGGTCGAAGCACATCGTCATCACTCTAGTGAATATCTCATATGCACTTTAGTGAGTAACGAAGCGAAGTTTGAGAGAATGTGACATTGACCAAATCAAAACACTTTTAACGTCATTGTCAGCCTTTGAGTGCTCATCGTACGCGGCTTGCGCCATGCGGTGGCCCCAGTCGGAGTTAGGTGGGAGGTTATTCGGTAAGGTATTTAAGCACATTGTCGGATTGAGCGGCGCCCCTTATAGTCGAATCTCATTCGACAAAGTTGCTTCCGTCATCCTTTAGGATACACTTATCCATCACGGTTCTCAACCATGAATATTTACTCAAAAAGGGTGCGGGAGTTGAAATTGTCATTGCGATTTCAAATAAATAATTCTTTGCGATTTCAAATAAATAATTCTACAACAAATATGAGGAAATATTAACATTCATTGTATATGATGACATTTGCTAAAACTCTTTTTAAAACAAATGTCCATTTATATAATGATCTCCCACGAAATTATATAAATGATTCCAAGACTCGTTTTTCATATAAAATTAGACATCTCATGTTTCTTTTTATATAAAAACGATAAGTCAACACTTGACTAATTCTACACTAGAATGCTTGGTTGATGATTTTCTATAAAATGCATCGATTAGCCCCAAATAACTCTTATTCGGTTGAGTCCAAACCAAATTAGCACGGGACTTCCTCCCACTACTTACCCATGGTAACAAGGTTCCACGTCGCGGAGGTCCTCACGAACATGGGGTTCATAGTCGCTACATTTGGAAAGGCTTAATCTCAATTCATTTTTGTCAAAATGTGGGTGATCTTGTCAATTTTTAGTCATTTAAATTCTTTATAAGTGAACTAATTTAGGAATCGTGACTTAAATCGACAATCATAGTGGGATATCGTGGCATGCATGGCGATTTTGGCATGTGTGCGGAAAATAAGCAAACAAACAAGCATCAAACAAACATAAACCTAGTATGGCCACCTAAAGAATAATTAAAATTACAAGAAGTTACAAATTGGAAACCAACTCCTTTGGTCCCTCTTCACATGGATCTCATCCAAGGCTCCTTCTTGCAAGCATTAGAACTCTTCTAAGGCACCATCTCGATCCATCGCCGGTCTTCGGTTTTACAAATAGTTACAATTATAAATATACAAATGAATACATAGCAATCCTATTATACATTTATAAATGAAATAAACTATTAGAAAATTACAAACCGGCGATACGAGATCGCATTTAATTACAAAACCACACGATACTCCCTTTCATTACGGGTAATATCGGTAAAAATATAACAAACTATGGCCATACTAGTAAGAATAAACATTCATTCAATAATAAACATTCATCCAAACATGCATAATGTAAAGCTTATAAATAAAAACATGCCAAAATCGCCCTAAACTTTAATCGCATTAAATCGTTTCAAACCGATCTCATTTTTAATCGATTAATCTTATATTAATCAATAATGCTTAAAACACCTTTTAAGCTTGAACTAAAACTTCTAAACTGATTTTAGAACACCCAACATTAGTTTATACTAACTTATGGTGATTTTAGTTCATAAACATGGTCATTTGCTAATTAGAAGTACTTTAATCATAACTATTTATGAATAAAGCTTTATAAAATCAAAATAAAATAAAATAAAATCATTTTTATTTTGACAAAATTTTGTATATTCTGGAACACTTCCAAAATATCAGAAAAGAAAAAAGTTTGGTCAGAAAAATTTACGAATTATTTTATAATAAATAACATACGATTTCATCGATTTTATCTCATAAAATCAAGAAAACGTCTAAAACAGTGAGGAAAAATCCCAAATTTATACGAGAGCATCCTCATAATGTATAAAAATATTTGTATAAATTTCATGTCAAGAAAGCAACGTTTACTATATTTTTGGACATAAAATGCATATCATACCGATTTTAAACAAAAATTTGGTTAAATATTCAAAACTCAAGATCTGACTTTGAAAATTTACATGCAGAAAGTATAAATATGAAATATCACTGTGTAAAAATTTCATGACCAGATTCGATCTATAACTATTTATAGAAATTATTTTAGCCAAAAACACACTTTTTGACTCGGTTTTGTATAAAAATCATTTTAATTAGCAAACAAATTCCAAAAATTACGAAATTTGACCAGTAAGTTCATGAGACCATAAATTTTGCATGCTATAAAAATCTCATGTTAAAACCATTTTTAACACTATTTTCGGATTTTATGTCATTTATTCTCAATAAATACATAAAACTCCAAAAATAACAAAATAAATTTGTAACTACAAGCCATGTCTCTGATACCACTTGTAGGGATCGGATCCCATTCACTAATCAAGTATTAGTGTAAATCAAATTACTCTAATTTGATTTAGCAAGATCTATGTAGTTAACAAAAGTATTTTGTTACAAGATTAGAAATATTATACCTTTCTCAAAGGGAAATAATGGGCACAAAACTAGAACTCCTTTCTAGTTTTGTTTCTTGAGTATAAGCTTAGGATGATCCTCCAAAAACCCGAGTTTCCAAAGTAGGAAACCTCCTAAAAGATGCACCCAAGAACACTCCAAAAACCTACTAGTGATTTTGATCTAGAAACCACTAATAGTAGCTTGATAATATGTGAATATTATTACTACTAACACTTAGTAGTATAACTTAATATTGTAGAAGAGTTTAGAGAGATTTTGGAGAGATATGAGTAAAATGAAATGCATGCTTCATATTCTCTTTCTTTGGCCCTCAGTATCTTATATTGAAAAACAAGCAAAATTTAGTGTGTAAGACACACCAAAAAATTTTCAGCCAACATAAGGTGAGGAGAGAGGAGAGTTTATGCATGCTTATTTTCTTGTAAAGACAAATTACATGCATTCTCATGATTGTGTTTTGCATGCTTTGTCTAAAGCAAAAAGAACAAACAAATAAGACAAACCAAATAAGACAAGGGAATCTTTCTCCCTTCTAATTTGGATGGTCCAACATGACCCATATGGGTCTATTTTATTTTTCAATATTTGTCGCACAAATACTTATAATTTATCACTTAATTATCTAATATAATAAAGTGTAAATTAATTAAACTCTTCCTTAATATACATGTACACTTACACATATATTAAAATTGCACTTTTACTAATCTCATTAGTAAAATATACATGATTAGTGAATTAACAGTTAATCACTAATTCCCATCTCCTCAAATAATTTTATCGATATAAAATTCAATCATCCGAGTTCACAACTCGATTTCTCTCTAAATTTATTCACTGACTAACCGTTAGTCGATTTATCAAGTTACTAATCTAATCGTATCTCATACAATTAATTAGCTTTATTATTTGGAGTACGTTCCTATAGGTGTGACTTAAAGGGATCAATTGATTACCGCCGTTCTCACGACAATAACGTCAAACTCTAGTCAGCCAATCGTTATTGATTTACGTTAATCAATTGACAATAATACAGGATTATCCCCATGTATTCCTTAATTGAGATTTATTGAGTAATCGCACTATTGTGGAGGACACTTACTCCAACAGTCCTTAGTTCTGTCCCATATAGCTCAGTTCTGTTCTGTTCCGCAAATAGTACTAGTTGATCCACTTTTCACTTTTTTCATACTTGTTAAGTTTTTACCAAAACAATACCCATCATCATTTGTTGCATTTGCGACATCATGGCCTTAGTTTCGGCCAAAGGATCAGGTCCCGGGGTAGGAGGTGGTGGAGTATAAGCTGGTTTTTGGTAATTGGGTGGAGGTGGTTGGAAAGTTTTGTGAGGAGGGATGTAGGGTTGATTTTGTGGTGGTTGGGTGGTTGGGTTTAGCATGTTTTGGTTACGGTAGGACAAGAGAGAACGATCGTAACCCGGCTGGTTTTGGTACGGCAGGTTTTGGTTGTAGGATTGATAAGCATAAACCTGCTCCTGGGGTGCAGCATACCCCGACGAATAACCCAAGTCGTGCCCTGCAATAGCATTTACATGAGCACCAGAAGAACCACCCCCATTCATCATACTAATCTGTGCGGTCAGCGCGGCAACCTGACTAGTGAGCGCACTAATGCTCTCCTTATCACGGTCATTATGCGCAGACCGTGAATTTCCCCTAGGCTTACCAAACTGGGATGAATGGACAGCCATTTCCTCAATCGTTTGCCACGCTTTATCATCATCCGTGTTATTAGCAAATCGACCTCCCGCGGCCGAGTCAAGAATAGCGCGACTCTCAGCATACAACCCATTATAGAAGGTCATAATCACCAACCAATCACCAAGTCCGTGATGCGGACATTCACGGAGTAACCGCTTGTAACGGTCCCACGCCTCAGCTAACGTCTCGTCAAAGCTCTGCTGGAACCCCTGAATCTGACTACGGAGTTGGTTAGTCCTCTTTGGTGGATAGTACTTGCGATAAAAAGCAAGAGCTAGACTTGGCCAATCCGTAATACCCGCGGCAGTCTTGTCCAGATCCGTGATCCAATCCCACGCTCGATCACGTAAAGAAAAAGGGAACAGCATCTCCTTAATCTGGTTTTGAGTGATCCCGTTCTGCTTAATTGTCGAGCAGTAATCCGTAAAAACCTGCATGTGTTTCCTGGGATCCTCCGTAGGATTGCCGCCGAACTGATTACGCTCCACCAAAGTAAGAAAGGCGGGGCGAATCTTGAAATTACCCGTCAAAGTAGCGGGCATTTGGAATCCATCAGGTACGGATTCCGGCTTAGGCAACGAGTGACTATATAATTTCGGCATAGTCACACGTGGCGGAGAAGAAACTGGAGTAATAGGTGGTGTGTCCGCCTCGTAGGACGATCGCGTTGCACTAGACTCCGAATGCGACGCTTCCTCAAAATCAAGATCGATTAACTTACTCGCTTCCTTACGTAGTCTATGTAATGCTCGCTTAGGTTCAGGCTCAAATGGAACTAAACCTGTAGGTGACCTGTGCATAAACAAAACTACAAGCAACCGATAAGAAACGGTCTCAAGGAACTAGGTTCCTTGAGACAAGAGAGAAAAACCTGTAACAACTGACAAAAACTAAAACTAACAAAGCCGTTTCCCCGGCAACGGCGCCAAAATTGACACGGCCAAGTCGTATCACCCTGTCAAAATAAACCTACAAAAACACTAACAAGTAGCTAGCGGCAAGCAGGATCGTATCCACAGAGAAACGGTGTAGTAATAAGCTAAAGCCGGAGTAAACAGGTCTAACTCAGGTGTGAAAAAGGGTTTGTTTTAAACTAAACTAAGAACAGCAAGAAAGATGATATAAGAATATATAAAAGGAAGATTAGGGCGTCGGGATCAATGTGACATCGATTCAGGAACTCAATTCAAAAGGAAATAACAATCAATTGAAGCTATGCAAGTGACTAGGTTTAGGAATACGCTCTCTCGAGTCAATATTAACCTTAAGCAAATTTAGCGGGCTCTCGCAACTTACTAAACTTAACTTATCAAATACGCGTGAGTCTAGTTTCAATTAGGCTTTCGATCTTAAACTGAAACAACCTAAGTTCAATTCAGTAAAGGCGTCCCTAAATTCAATTGAAAACAAAACGCGTAGGAAGAAGTCAACTTGCACAAATTCAATCAATTAAGCAGTTAAAACAAGTTCATGAACCAAATATCACAATCACCCTAAACCCTAATTATAAAATTAGCTACGCATGACTGAAATCAAAACAACGAAATAAAGAGAAGACATGATAAAGAAACATTAGCAATTGAATAAAACCTGAAATCTTACGGAGTACTGACGGTTACAAAGTAGAACGATCTTGATTCTAAACTAAAGTTGAGAGTTTGAAGGAGAGAAAACTAAAAGCAGAGAACTAAACCTAACTTCTAATGTAAAAATAAAGCCTCTCCCCTAAGTGCACGACCTAAGGGTCATATATATATCCACCAAATAATAAAACTCGAATTTAATCAAAACCCGACGGCGGACCCAGGGCGGCGGCCGTGTCTGGCCCGATCCGGCCGGCTTGGTGGCTGGCTCAGCTCTTTCCTTTGATCTTAGGCCCAACATTCATTCTTGGGCCTCTATTCACTCGTAATCCTTAGTCTTTTGGTCCTTGGCTCGTGTCTCCGAGCTCCTGTGCGCGCTCAAGCTTGGTCTTGTCGTCATGATTCTCGTAATGCTCCAATCGTCCCGGGTTTTGGCTCAAAACCACCAAAACCTGCAAAATGTAAATAAAAGGCAGCAGTAACGAGAAATATCGCAAATAGCTCACAAGACTAGTAATGAACTCGAATAAATGCAGCTAAATGCGACTGAACCGGGGGCAAAAAATGTATATAAATAACATGTATCATTAAGCTTCAGGCGTGCGTGCAAGAAATTCGGTTGCGCTTTGAAAAGTTGCCTACGTATCTATGTTTTACACAGAATCAAACCGGCGTAGTTCGTGATTTTGGTTGAGTCTTTTGAGAGACTGCCTACGTATCCATTTTTGTGGAATCAAACCAAGCGTAGTTCATCCGTGCGTTGTGTTGTGTTCGTTATGGAATACATTGCAAAGTTGTATAGAGCCTAAGGGTAGTATTTCTTAAGCTGATCGAGGTTGGTGGGTAGGTTGAATTCTTCACCGTCGAGATCGGTTAGCTTTGCAGCTCCTCCGGGAAGGATTTCTTTAACCATGTATGGTCCGGCCCAATTAGGTTTGAATTTCCCTCTTGGATCGATCGGTAGCGGCGCCCTTACTGATTTAAGGACCAAGTCACCCACATTGATATTGCGTGGTTTGACTCGTTTGTTGTATGCGCGTTGTAATCTTGATTGGTACATGCGAACGGTGCTTAGTGAATGTAAGCGCCTTTCGTCCAGGAGGATGAGTTGTTCATATCGTTCGCGTGCCCATTCTGCTTCTGGTATGTCTGCTTCCATTAGAATTCGAAGTGACTGCATTTCGATTTCTACAGGTTGTACAGCTTCCATGCCGTAGGTTAGGAAGTAGGGTGTCATCCCTGTTGGTGTGCGTATTGTGGTTCGATATCCCCATAAGGCAAAAGGAATCTTGTGTGGCCAATCATGGCATGTGTCAATCATCTTCTTGAGAATGGTGACGACGGTTTTGTTTGCAGCTTCCACCGCGCCGTTGGTTTGGGGTCGGTACGGTGATGATCTATGTCTTTGAATGTTGTACTTAGTGAGGATAGGTTCGACTTCTCCTCGGAAATGTGAGCCTTGATCGCTGATCAGCTCGTGGGGTATACCGTACCTACATATGATATTGTTTTGTATGAAACGGGCGACCTCCTTGGTGTCAAGCATACGGTATGACGCGGCTTCGACCCATTTTGTGAAATAGTCGATAGCCACGAGGATGAAGCAGTGTCCTCCTGCTCTAACTGGGTGTACTTTGCCTATGACGTCAATTCCCCATGTAGAGAATGGCCATGGAGATGTGAGACTGTATAAAGGTGAAGGGGGTATGTGTTGAACGTTTGCGAGAATTTGGCAATTGTGGCAGTGTTTGACATATTTCGCGCAGTCGGCTTCTATGGTGGTCCAGTACCATCCTAGCCTAAGGATCTGTTTGCATAGGGCTCGTGCGTTCATGTGAGGTCCGCACTCGCCATCGTGGACTTGAGATATAATCTCTCGCCCTTTGTTGTGATCAACGCACAAGAGTAGTGTACCCTGGGGCGTTTTCTTGAGTAGTTTGTCCACTACCAGCACGAATTGTGATGCCAGAAACCGGAGAGCTCTTCTGCCGCGTTTGTCAGTGTTTGGCGGATATTCTCCGACTCGTTTGAAGTTGATTATGGCTTGGTACCAAGGTTCGTTTTGTTCATTCTCGGCTTCGATGTCGCATATGTATGCGGGTTCGCTGCTTCGTTCCACGACGATGGGAATGGTTTGTATTCCCGGGGGGATGTTTAGTAGTGATGCTAGTTTTGATAATGCGTCTGCGAATTGGTTTTCTTCGCGAGGTAAATGCAGGAACTCTACGCGGTGGAATTTGGTGATAAGTTCTTGAATTTTGCTTTGGTATAGTGCGAGGTTTTCGTTAAGTATCTTCCATGCTCTAGACATTTGGTTGATGATTAGCGAGGAATCTCCGTATACACGTAGGTTCCTTGCGTTTAGTATGAGTGCGGCCTGTAGTCCATGCAGGCATGCCTCATATTCTGCGGCGTTGTTCGTTACATCAAAGTCCAATTTGATGGAGAGAGGTGTATGTTCACCGTTCGGGGAAATGAGTAGTGTTCTTATTCCGCAGCCTCGGTAATTTGATGAACCGTCGAAATATAATTCCCACTGTTCTTCGTTTATGTTGTATATTCCTTCGTCGGGGAATGATGTGGTGTCAATGATGGGTTCCTCGTCGATCGCGTGGTCGGCGAGAAAGTCTGAGACCGCTCGTCCTTTGATGGCTTTGAGGGGAACGCAGACAATGTCAAACTCGGCTAGAAGTAGGGTCCATCGTGCCATGCGTCCGTTTGGCACGGGTTTCTCGAAAAGGTACTTGACGGGGTCCATTTTTGAGTAGACCTTTGTTTGGTGTGCCAGCATATAGTGGCGGAGCTTTTTGGATGCCCATACTAATGCTAGGCAACTTTTATCGACGGGCGCGTACCGAGTTTCGTAGTCGAGAAACTTTTTGCTGATGTAGTAAATTGGATGTTCTTCGCCGTTGACTTCCTGGGCGAGCATGGCGCCCATCGCGGTTGATGTTGTTGTGAGGTAGAGTGACAAGGGTAGGTCCTTTTGTTGCGGTCTTAGGACTGGGGGGTTGGATAACAACTCCTTAACCTTATCAAATGCTTGTTGACATGCTTCATCCCATTCTACATGGTCAGTTTTCTTCAGTTTCTTGAAGATCGGTTCACATATCATGGTTAGTTTGCTTATGAAGCGGGAGATGTATTGGATTTGACCTACGAAGCTTCGGATTTCATCCAGGTTCTTGGGGGGTTGCATTGCCATAATTGCTTTTATTTTTGAGGGGTCGACCTCGATGCCTCTTTGGCTCACTACGTGTCCTAGTAGTTTGCCGGACTTTACTCCAAATGTACATTTTTGGGGATTGAGGCGCATCTTGTATTGGCGGAGACGTGTGAAGAATTTGCGAAGATTTGTGATGTGGTCGCCTCTTTCCTTGGATTTGACGATCATGTCGTCTGCATATACTTCAACCTCCTTGTGCATCATGTCATGTAGAAGCATGGTCGCGGTGCGCTGGTAAGTCGCACCTGCGTTGATTAAACCAAAAGGCATAACAGTGTAGCAGTAAGTGCCCCATGGTGTAATGAATGTTGTCTTGGCCATGTCCTCACGGGCCATTTTGATTTGGTTGTATCTGAAGGTACCGGGAAGAAAACTGTCGACGCCCTGCGCGCGCCCGACCTCGCCCCTTGCGGGGGCGTAGGGTGCGGATTGCGCCTCGTAGGAAAAAGTGCGAAGTTTTGTGAAAAATGGGGGAGATCATTGCATGAGTTTGTGGTCAAAAAAGAAAAGTAGAAAAATCCTTTTTGAAATGTACTTTCGGAGTCGCCACCAAATATTAAAGGAATTTGGAACCTATTCAACGTGTTTTGAAATACAAGACACGAGTGTCTCAGATTTCAAGGTGCGTCGATACCTATCCGTCTGAGGTTTGAAACCAGAGAAGGGATTCGGAGTGAGGTTACTTTTCGAAAGTTTTGAGAAAATGTATTTTGAAAACAGTAATCAAAAAGCCTACATAAGAGTAGTCTCTACTAATTTGAAAACATTAGCTTAATTTCGATATTTGGGCTAAAAGTCACGCTACGTACAAGTGCGAATAAATATGACTCGATTAAAATGCATAAATAATGTAAATTGTCAAAAATAATGACATTTGCTATAGGAAATGTACGTTAAATAATAATTTATTGACTAAATTATTACTATAAACGTTATTTTCCGACCTCGTATTTTGACTCTTAAGATTTTGTGAAAAACCCTCAGTTTTGCATGCTAAAAGACTCTATGAAACGGTACAATTTAGTGTTGGATCCGTGATTCTAGTCGTAATTTAATGCATGAATGAGGACTTGCATAATTATAAAAGTGACGTCGGTTTGCTTTAGTGATAACGAGTCGTTATTTATGCGATACTGGCGGGGTTTAGACGGATTATGAATCCGAATTGCTACAACCGTATTACATTTAATACGGCTTCGCTTAATGCCAATATCGGGTCAGTTAATGTAACCCCTTTGTCCGAGTCTCAAACGTCCCTAAGCGTAGGTAAAATGTTTACCTTTCGAAAATGTAAAGACGGTATTTTTGAGTGGATTTTGTGAATAGTGTATGTGTGTTGAAAAACCGATGTTTTGAAATGAAGGTAAGGGGTTGGTATTTATAGAGGTTGGCTGGTTTGAGGGTGAACAAAATATAAATCGCCTGTGAACAGGCGTTTTATATTTTGTTTGGGCTGGATTTTGTAAGAAAAACAAACGGCGGCTGGTATGAAACAAAAATATAATCGCCTGTTGACAGGCGTTTAAATTTTTAATCGCCTGTCAAGTGGCGATTTTATTTTTGTTTTGGTGGGCTGTTTTAAGCCGCCTTTGTTAGGTGACGTATTAGGGGGTAATGATGGTGTTTTGTGATGTAATTAACTTATGGGTTAAGTCTTTTGGGTCGTTTTGTTTTGGTCCGAATTTCGGTTTTCGTGTTTCGGTTTTTTGTCGTGTTTTTCGGTTTTGGTTTGAAATAAAATAATATTGAACTATATTATTTTGTGGTTTTATAGAGCCTAGTATTGTGAAAATGTGACACGGGACGCACTTTGGCCCGTTTTGCGGGTTGCGTTAGGGTGCGTTTTGGGCTGTTTTTGTGAGTTTGGGCCGTTTTGTAGCTAGTTGGGCAGTTTTTGTGGCTCGTCTTAATAGGACGTTCCTGTATTGTGCTCGTGTTATGTTTATAATGACTAAGAGTGACATTCATTTTTATGATTATGCAAATTCACATTAATACGTTAAAAATGACTAAATACGTTTTAGACATTTTTGTACCGTTTCGACTCTTTTAAAAGCCTGCATGAAAGTCCTTTTCGTCATCGGGTTTGTTTTTGGGGGGTACGGATACGGTATCTCTGAGCCCGGTTTGACTGAGCTTGGACAAAGCGTTAGTCAAACTTAAAGATAGTATCCGGACCATCACAGTCTCGATACTACCTGGCGGCGCTAAGCATGTGTCTTATGGGAGAGACGAGGACTTAGCGCCGGGAGATGCGGGGAGGGTCGACATGTTTTTAAGGACATGACGGTCCTACATGTTTAAGGGCGTGTCAGCCTGCGTGCGGCTTGAGTGCTTCCTGCTGGTGCCTTGCTTCTTGTTGGACGTCTCGTAGAAGAGGTTACGCGTTTTTGGGTTTGGTTTACAAGAACGGTTGGTGTTTTTGTGGAGGCTTAGGTTTTTGTGAACGTCTCATAAGGAAGTTACGCGTTTTTGGTTTTTGTGAACGTCTCATAAGGAAGTTACGTGTTTCTGTGTTTCTCATAAAAAGGGCTAGGTTTTTATGAACGTCTCGTGAGGAGGCTACGTGTTTTTTTTGTATTTCTCATAAAAAGGGCTAGGTTTTTATGAACGTCTCGTAAGGAGGCTACGTGTTTTTCCTCATAAAAAGGGCTAGGTTTTTATGAACGTCTCGTGAGGAGGCTACGTGTTTTTCTCATAAAAAGTTAGGTTTTTATGAACGTCTCGTGAGGAGGCTACGTGTTTTTCTCATAAAAAGGGCTAGGTTTTCATGAACGTGTCGTGAGGAGGCTACGCGTTTTTTGGTTTTTCCCGAACTTGTGAGGTCATCGGCCATCCGTTGGTCGGTACCGTGGTGGGGGATAGTTGACGTGACGGCTAGTGGAGCTGCCGATGGCCCCTCTGGAGTCCTTCTTTGCGGGTTTGACATGGGCGTTTACATCCATCCTTTGCGAGTGAGGCGACAGAAAGGGTGGGCACAGTTTATCCCTGGTCACGACACTATGGTGCAGGGGACACTTATGCTGACGGGTGATATGACCGAGCGCTGGGCGAAGTGGTTGGATTATGCGTCCCAGGTGGCCTGTGGCTGGCGTTCCTAGGACGATTCGGGTATCGCCGGCCTATACTAGGTGGACCGTTGCCCAGAGCCCCCATAAGAGGTCGTGCCTTCGCGCCCTAGAGCTAAAACGGGCCTCCTCAGACTTCTGAATGTGTGTTCGGCTGTAGGTCGCCGTAGGAGTCGAGGGTTGGTGTTCCCCTATTCAGCTGAAAGGTTTTAAGTCTGCTCTTGAGAAGGAAGGGAACCTGGTGTTGTTTATGTGTGTTTTGTTAGTATTATGTTCATATTATGTTGTATTATGTATTATATTATCTATCCTAAACCCGATGTACATGCCGGGACTTGTATAAGTATTGTAATATATATTGTTAGTGTAGTTTATGCTCCTACGTTTGAAAGATCCTAAATGTAACCGTTCTTTTTTATGATTAATAAAGATCAGGTTTTTATTTACGACTTTGCCTCATTTTGTTTATTATTTTGTGTAAAATTCCTTGGCTCTAATCTCTTTTTCAAAGTTTAGAATGCAAGCATGGTTTTTGTTTTTTTTTTTAGGAAATTTTTTTGTATTGACTATTCCCTCGACTTTTTTAAGCTTTGGGTTTGTCGTTTATTGTTGAATGTTGTTCCTTTTACCCTTTGGGTTATGGAACGTTTTTGTGCTGACTATATCCTTAGCCCTTTTTTAAGCTTTAGACGTGTCATTTTGTGTTGAATGCCGCCTTATGAATTGTGTTTGGCATGGAATGCATGTTTAAGGGCATGCCTGCCCATGAATTGTGTTTGGTGGATGCATGTTTAGGGGCATGCCGGCCCATGAATTGTTTTTTAGAAAATTGTATTTTATAGATGCATTGCAAGGGTTTTTTAAGGGTAGTATTTCTTGAGTTGGTCGAGGTTCGTTGCGAGGTTAAACTCTTGACCGTCCAAGTCGGTTAGTTTTATCTTGCTCACTTTGTGTAGATTTCCTTGACGAGGTAGGGTCCAGCCCAATTAGGCTTGAACTTTCCTCGTGGGTCGACTGGAAGCGGTGCTCGGACTGACTTTAGTACGAGATCACCTACTTTTATGTTTCGTGGCTTGACTCGTTTGTTGAATGCTCGCTGTAGTCGTGCTTGGTACATTAAATGCGGTGCTCGGGAGTGAAGTCGGCTGTCATTCAGGAGCATGAGTTGTTCGTAGCGCTCACGCCCATTCGCATTCGGGATGCTACTTTCCATTAGTATGCGTAGTGATTGTATTTCTATTTCCACTGGTTAGACGGCTTCCATGCCGTAGGTGAGAAAATAGGGGGTCATGCCCGTGGGTGTGCGAATGGTAGTGCGGTATCCCCATAATTGGGCCAATCTTTGCAACTGTCGATCATCTTCTCGAGTATGGTGATGACTGTCTTGTTTGCTGCCTCAACGGCTCCATTGGTTTGGGGTCTATAGGGTGAGGATTTGTGATGTTGTATGTGGTATTTTGTGAGTATAGCTTCGGTCTCGCGCTGAAAGTGCGAGCCTTGATCGCTGATGAACTCATGGGGTATGCCATACCGGCATATGATGTTTGTCTGGATGAACTTGGCGACTTCTTTGGAGCCGAGGGTTCGAAAAGATGCTGCTTCTACCCATTTTGTGAAGTAGTCGAAGGCCACTAGCACGAAACAGTGACCTCCTGCTCAGATGGGTGGACTTTTCCTATTACGCCGATGCCCCAGGTTGAAAGGGCCGAGAGGCGAGGTTAGTCGTATAGTGGTGAGGGTGGTACATGTTGGACATTGCTGAAAATTTGGCAGTTGTGGCAATGCTTAACGTATTGGATGCAGTCTGCTTCCATGGTTGACCAATACCATCCTAGCCGTAGAATCTGTTTGCAGAGTGCTCGAGCGTTCATGTGAGGTCCGCATTCGCCATCATGGACTTGCGTGATGATTTCCTGTCCCTTCTTGTAGTCGACACATATGAGGAGCGTGCCTTGTGGTGTCTTTTTGAGTAATTGTCCCATTTCTAACACGAATTGGGAAGCTAGGAGTCTATGGCTCTCTGACCACGTTTATCGATTGCTCGGGTGGGTAAGTCTTTGTTTGTTTTGTAGTTGACTATGGCTTGGTACCAGGGCTCTGTCTGCTCGGCTTCGTCTAAGTCGATGGCATGGATGTATGCTGGTTCGTCTCGTCTTTCGACGATGATGGGTAGTAACTTCATGTTTGGTGGCATGATCAGGAGGGATGAGAGTTTTGAAAGTGCGTCGGCAAATTGGTTTTCTTCCCTCGGGAGGTGATAAAATTCAATGCAGTCGAAGTTGGTTAGGAGTTTTTGTATTTTTGTTTGGTATTTTGTGAGGGTTTGGCTCATGATCTTCCATGCCCCTGTCACTTGATTTATGATGAGGAATGAATCTCCATGCACCCGAAGGTTCCTTATCTTGAGAGCGATTGCTGCTTGCAGGCCGTAAATGCAGGCTTCGTATTCCGCGGCGTTGTTCGTGACACTAAAATCGAGCTTGATTGAGAGCGGTGTATGGTCACCATCTAGGGATATTAGGAGTTTTCCTACTCCGTAGCCGCGGTAGTTTGACGCTCCGTCAAAGTATAATTGCCAGTATTCCTTTTCTACGGCAAAGATCCCCTCGTCAGGAAATGACATTGTGTCGATCATAGGCCGTTCGATGATAGCGTTTTCTGCAAGGAAGTCAGAAACTGCTCTTCCCTTGATTACTTTCAGAGGGAGGTACTTGAGCTCATACTCGGCGAGAAGCAGAGTCCACCTGGCCATGCGCCCGTTTAGGACCTTTCAAAAAGGTACTTGAGAGGGTCCATTAAGGAGTATACTCTTGTTGTGCTAGTGAGTAGGTAGTGTCTGAGCTTTTTGGTTGCCCGCACCGGTGAGAGGCGACTTTTTCTCGACCCGGTTCATACCGAAGCTCGTAGTCGTGGAACCTCTTGCTAATGTAGTAAACGGCTCGCTCTTCGTTGTCGACCTCCTGGGCGAGCATGGCACCCACAGCGTCTGGCGTGGTCGTTAAGTAGAGAGATAGTGGCAAATCCTTTTGTGGACGTACCAGGACGGGGGGATTTGTAAGCAGGCTCGTGACTTTGTCGAATGCTTGTTGACAAATCGTCGTCCCATTTCGTGCTCTTCTTTCTTCACTTCTTGAAGATTGGTTCGCAAATCATGGTGAGTTCTTTGATAAATCGGGAGATATATTGGGCTTGTCCTAAAGAGCTCCATATTTCGTCGATGTTGCTTGGCGGCTTCATACCCATTATTGCTTTGATTTTGGTCGGGTCTATTTCGATCCCGCGCTGGCTTACTATGTGGCCTAACAACTTGCCTGACGTGACCCCAAAGGTGCATTTCTGTGGGTTCAATCGCATCTTATATTGTCTGATTCTGGTGAAGAACTTGCGGAGGTTGGTGACGTGGTCATCCCTTTCTTTTGATTTTACGATCATGTCGTCGACGTATACCTCAACCTCCTTATGCATCATGTCGTGGAGCAAGGTGGTAGCAGTGCGTTGGTAGGTAGCGCCGGCATTGATGAGCCCAAATGGCATGACTGTGTAGCAGTATGTTCCCCAGGGGGTTACGAAGGTTGTTTTTGGCATATCGTCTGCTGCCATTTTGATTTGGTTGTATCCTGCATAGCCGTCCATGAATGATAGTAAGGCGTGGTCGGCTGTATTGTCGATTAGAATGTCCATGTGAGGCAGTGGGAAGTCATCTTTTGGGCAGGCTTTGTTTAGGTCTCGAAAGTCGGCACATACTCGTATTTTGCCGTTCTTCTTCATAACCGGGACCATGTTGGAGACCCAGTCTGAGTATTCGATGACCCGGATGAACCCAGCTTGTAGTTGCTTTTCGATTTCTTCCTTGACCATGAGAGACCATTCTGGTTTGATGCGTCGGAGTTTCTGCTTGACCGGTTTGCTACCTAGTTTGATCGGGATGCGGTGCTCGTCTATCTCGCGGTCGATACCGGGCATGTCTTTGTACGACCATGCGAAGACGTCCTTGAATTCTGTGAGGAGCTTGGTGTACGTGGTCCTTTCTTCTGCGCTTAGAGAAGCCCCCAGCTGTAGTTCTCGAGGTTTTTCAGGCGTGCCTATGTTGATGGTTGTTTTGTCTTCAATAATGGGGTCCTGTTCGGGTTTTGAAACAATACTTGCAATGTATCTATATAATGCAATGTTATTTAGTTTAAATTTATCGCAATCATTAGAGTATGTAGATTTTAAATGAGGCAAAGAGTAACCAAAACTTTCATGTTATTAATGTTATCAAAAGCGGTTACATTTGAAGATAGCTCAGACGAGGGAGCTTTGGACAACCTTAATGACTCTAGTTCTTTAGCTAGATTGATTACATCTGGGAGATAGCCCGGGGGTTTGGTTGGGGCATAAGACTTAAAATGACGATTTAGGAGCTTGAATTCGCGTGACGGTCTTTTGTTGAGGACGTTGTCTTCATCTTCGCTTTGAGTCGAATCTTCGAAGGTATAGCCTTGGCCGGTAGTGATCTTGAAAGTGCGGCCTTGTTCGTCGGTCCATTCAAGGGTTTTTGACCATCCGTCGTGTGTTTTTTCTTCGTAAGGAACGATTAGGTTAGTGGGGTTGAAGTTGGAGTTACGTATGATGTCGGAGACGAGTTCAATTCCGGCGATGGTGTATGTGGATACGTTTTTAGGAACTCTGCTAGTGCCCTCTTTGACGAAGTAGTTGCTGGGGAAGATGTGGTATGGCTGCATGTGGAAGTCGTGATACTTCTTGCGGTTATTGTATGATTCCCAACCACGAGAGACTTCGTATGACCAGGGTACATAAGATAGACCCATGGTGGGCCATTTGTTGTCGTTGTCCTTAGCGTAGAGCGAAGTGATTTCTTCTTCGCGAGTCATGGTACAGATGCTGAAATCGAAGTCGAAACCACATATGTCATCGGCTGGATCGGCGTTTATCTCTCGCAGATCGCTGTTAACCTTATGTTGTTTAAGAGTAGCTCGGAAGTTTGAGGCGTCGATGGTGACAATCTCGTCATCTAAAGGTATCCTGACTTTCTGGTGCAGGGTCGAAGTGACTGCTTTGGTAGCGTGGATCCAAGGCCTACCTAGTAGCATGTTATAAGTTGGGGGTATGTCGATGATTTGGAACTCAGTTTCTCTCATGACGGGTCCTGTCATGATGGGGAAGGAGATGGTTCCTTTTATGCTGCGCCGCGTTCCATCGTAAGCCCTGACGCCGTCTGTACATGGGATAAAGTCATTTTCCTTAATTCCCAGTTTCTTGGCCGTCTCAAGGGGCAAGACGTTGACTGCAGATCCATTGTCGATGAGGACGACTGGCAATGTCATGCCGTGGCATTCCACGTTGATGTAGAGAGGTAGGTTGTGCGTGCCCTTTGAATGGAGGGAGGTCTTTATCCGAGAAGGTGACGGCGTTGGCTTGCCATTCACGTGTAATGTTACTGATAAGTTTTTCTGGAGACATTTCCGATGTCATTGGGGTGACCTGTAAAGCTTGGTAAAGGGCTTCACGATGTCCCATTGAGTCCCTTAAGAGCTGCCAGATTGAAATGTCTGCCTTCGTTTTGTGAAGCTGTTTGTGGAGCGTGTCCCCGATCTCAGGTATAGGTAGGGGTGCTGGGGTAGTGCTTGATGATGATACCTTACTAACTGGCGGTACAGGCGCAGGAATAGTGTTGGGCGATGATACATGGCTGGCTGGCGGCATAGGAGCAGTGCCTGCGGGTAGCGTAGTAGAGCTTGTAGGAGCGGAGCTTGGGGGTAGGTTTGCGGTAGGCGAAGCAGGCGGCGTATCTTCATCTATGATTATTCCCTTGTTTTTCTCTTGAGCGGTCAACCTTGGCGGGAGATTTTGAGGTTCAAGTAATTCCAGAGAAGCTCGGTATGGGCGCCTAGAATGCGTTACGTAGGCTACTTCATCATCACTATCCGATAGCCTGAATGGGTATTTGTGACGTAATTCTCCGTATTTGCCTGGCGGGCGGCGAGGTTGGGCTTCCTCCTCGTAGGGTTCATTTTGGAGACACATGCGGATGTCATTATCGTCGGCTTCATTCTCAGGGGTATTCCATATGCCGTTGACTTCATGATCACTTGAGATGATCGACAGAGCAAATGATGACGGGATGTGTCCCTATAAATATAGCATGGTTATGCAACGGATTGAGCTGGTTTGAAGGCTTAGGGCTCGGGCTAGGCTTCACAATAATATTGTCGTCGATCAAGTCCTGAACTATGTTCTTTAGGCGAAAACATTGCTCGGTGTCATGCCCTTTTCCTCTGTGAAACTCGCAGTATGCGTTCTGATCCCATGACTTTGGTTTCTTGTCTGGGAGGGGCTCGCGAGTAGGTCCTATGGGTTGAAGTACGTTGCGGCTCACAAGCTTCTGTAGTGCCTTTGAGTAGGTCATGTATATTGGGTCAAAGTTTCGTCGTGCTTTTAGTGAGCTGGGACCCGTAGGTGAGTATGATGCTTTTGGCGGAGGTGCGGCAGGCCTTGGTGGTGTCGTAAAAACCGGTGGTGCCTCCAATGCGTCCAGTGCGTTGATGGCATGAATGGGCTCGACTTTGGCAGTGGCTCGAGACGAGCTTCCCTGATATCCGCGACCCGTACTCGTATTCCTATTTTCTTTGCGGAGATTGTCCTCAATGAGCTCGCCGACGACGCTGAGTGTTGAGAAGTTGTCAAAATTCCCGTACCGTAGGTGTTGTTGGTATGCGAGGGTGAGGTTGTTGATGAATTTAGTGATTAAATCGGTGTCCCTTGGGCGGTTAGGTATTTGAGCACAGAGTTTCTTCCAACGTGTTAGATACTCGGTAAACCCTTCATTGTCCCTTGTAGGGATCTCATCCCAAGCACTAATCAAATATTAGTGTAAATCAAATTACTCTAATTTGATTTAGCAAGATCTATGTAGTTAACAAAAGTATTTTGTTACAAGATTAGAAATTTATACCTTTCTTTAAAAGAAAAAGGGCACAAAATAAGAACTCCTTTCTTATTTTGTTTCTTGAGCTAGTAAGTAGGATGATCCTCCAAACCCTAGTTTCCAAAATAGGAAACCTCTTTCTTGTTGCACCCAAGAAGTACACCAAATTTATTAGAGATTTTGATCTAGAAATCACTAATAAACACTTGATAATATGTGAATATTATTATTACTACTCTAGTAATATGAATGAAAATATAAGAACTTGTTTCTTATGTTTAGAGAGAGTTTGTGAGAGAAAGTAAAAAACATGAATGAATTTGCATGTCCAAGTTTCTCTCTTATGGCCTTCCTTTATATTATCAAGTATAATAAAATAGTGTGTTGGACACACCACTAAAAGGGAGAGTGAGGAGAGTGGAAGAGTGGAAGAGTTTGCTCATTGTTTAGCACAATAGCATGCATGCTCATCATTGTGTTTTTTGGCATGCAAAAAGAAAAACAAAAGAATGGGACAAAAGAGAATCTCCATCCCTTTTTCCCACCTCATTTGGACGGTCCAAATAGGGCCCTTTGGGTCTTATTTGTTTTTCAATATTTGTCCCACAAATACTTATAATTATCACTTAATTATCTAATATAATAATGTAACAACCTGGTTTTTAGTCGACTTTAATTACTAAGGCGGAAATTAATTAAGTCTTAAACCAGAGTCATTAATTATACATAAACCCAAAATGTTACATCCTCGTTCGAGAGTTGAATAATACAACTCTAAATACGGTAGTTAAAAGAGTAGCGTTATATATTACATATCTCTCGGAAAACAATAAAAGTAATGCATAAAAGCGTCTCGTGGCCCCATCCAAAATCCAGCTCCTGGTCCACGAACGTCCTGCACAATAAACTATGGGGGGATGCTCACGAAATGACAAAGGACTAGCTATGCTCATACTTACCCTCGGTTTCAATTACTTTGGTTTAATATTATCGCTTTATAAACATAACATTATGATAAAAACATAAACATGCTTAATACACATAGCATATAAAGACATATAAGTCATACTAAGCATGCGGTTTTAAGCGATAAATCATATAAGCATGATGTTCATTTATGAAGGCAATTAACATATAATAGCATAGCAATAGTATCACAATAATTCAATAGTATTACAAGGCGATATCGGATCGCAAACAAACATAAAGATTATATCATCCTCCTCATGCACTGATTCAATCTCGTAAAGTTGTGGTCTTTAGTTTTCAAGATGGTACACACTCATTCTCATTTAATCAAACAACACACAACACATATCGCTACGAGCCTGACCACCGAGTAGGCCTTTGTACTCGATCGATTGCATCTCACTTCCATAGTGCAGAGGCTTACTCGACTCGTAAACCACGCCGAATACTATAATACTTGCATCTCATCCTCTAGTGTTCAAATGATTCGAACTTCGTGATACAATCTCGCCAAGTGATCTTTACATGTGGCAAGAACGAATGCTAGTGTCGCGTGCAATAAACACGAAACACGGCAAGGAGACAGAAGTAAAGCGCATATGCACATAATGTTACGGCCCCTGGTAACTTTAGCGAAATAGAGTGAATTAAACCCTAGTCTAGTACATGTACATTAGTATCCACGTTAAGAATGGGCCACGCTATTCGTGAGAGCACCTTAACTCCGCATAAAACGACCATTTCCTAAAGCCGAGACAAAAGCCTTGGCATATTCAATTATCTTGTCCCAAGAATGGCGATCACGACAAGACTATCTTAAACCCCACTTCACTCACGATTGACGCTCCTTATCTGAGGCCCAAGCTTGACCTTTTATTTAACTTACTCAAGATTCATTATTTATTTGATATTACATATCACATGTTACTAGACTCTCCTAGTCTCAGCGTCAAACGTTTAAGTATTTGTAGGTTTCATATGATCACATAACACATTCATTTATTATTTGAAGTGTTGTTAATTATTAACGTTTTCAAGTTTCTAAATTGAAACGTTTATTAGTATGTCAAATTTTATTTATGTGTTTTTCAAACACTTTAGGTTATTTACTTCTTCATTTTAAATTTTCTATACTTAGTAAAATTTTCAATTATTTTCAGTATTTCACTATTCACTTTTCACTATTCATCGTATTTTACTATTCATCGTATTTCACTGTTCATCGTATTTTACTATTCATCGTATTTATACGCATCTTTATACTTAGATATTTTAGTATAATTCTAAACTTGCTTTTATTTCCTAAGTATAGATTTTTAGTTTCAAAGTCGTTAGGTTCGTTTTGTACTTAGGCGATTTTTGAAAATATTCTAAAGTCTAGTTTTAAAAATGTTAAGTTCGGTTTGTATTTAGTCATTTATGAAAATATCTAAAAGTCTAGTTTTAAAAACGTTAAGTTCATTTTGTATTTAGTGATTTGTGAAAATATTTTAAAATGTAAGACTCGGTTAAATTTAGTCGTCTATTCATTTAAGCTAGTGATAGTATCGTGGATGATTCATTTATAGTCCGTATGTCCAAATTCAATAATCCAATAGCAAAGGTAGTAACACACGATTTAATTCATTTTTATAACGGTTAACATATTTTCATCGGTTTATAATAATTCATTTATAATTAAAATGATTTATACAAAAATTCATTTCTAATTACTATTTAACTTTAGTGACTTAGTGATAATTTTCATTTTGATCAAATTTAGTCAATTTAAAACATAAATGCCGTGTGGTTTCATTTTATATCAAAATTTATTTATTTCTTTTAATTTCTTAATTCTAACTTATTAACTAATAATTAAATTATTTTAACAATAAACTAAAAAGTGATAAAAACAATTTTTGACCCCAAAATACATGGGAATGCCGTGAGCTAGATGTGGTGTTGTCCAAATTTTCATTTTTCGTTTTTAACGGTTTTTAGCTTAAAGTCTTTATAATTTAATTATTCTAATTATACTAAAATGATTTAAACTAAAATGAAATTTACTAAAAATTTCATTTACATTATGAATAGTGTTTTTCAACACTTTAATTTTCTAACTTTTTATTCTTAATGATTTTGTTAGTTTAATTTATATAGTTGTTAATATAATAACTCATTAGTTAATAAAAACAATAAATAACAACAAACATAAAAACATTATAAATCAAAATTTGCATAAACATGAAGAACATATGAACATCATCATGAATAACTCAAGAACATTAAGAACACCAAATATAAAGTTAAGAACACAACTTGCAATTTTAACATTTAATAATTTATTTTTCTAATTTAATTTATCCATGAATTCCTCCATTTTATACTAACTTAACTTAAAATATAATTTACATAAATTAAAAGTGAAAAATTATAAAATAAAAAGGGAAATGCCGAGTATATGGGTATGTATGTATATATTTTTGTTTTCGATTTTTAATCACTTTAAACTCAAAGTTAATATTTCACATAATTTTTATACATGATTTCTACTTAAATAAAACATAACTAAACATAAAAATCATAAGAATATAAATTAAAAGTGTTCAAAACTAATTAATTTAATTATATGAACATAATACTACAACTTAACTATTATCATTATTACTTATTTATTATCATTTTATTATATTTCACATAACATACAAACACACATAAATCATGTTTAACATATTTTAGCACAAAAATCATACTCATAAAATTATAATAACAAAACAAATTAATTTACTAAAAAGATAATACAAGACAAAGCTAGTCACCTTAATTAGGATGTTAATCGTCGGGATCTAAAATAAATTTTAGATCGGATTGGTCTTCACCCAAAACCCATGTTAACCTTGAAAACCCGGTTTGAAAGTTAGCTCCAAATACCCATCTAAAGAACTAAGGAATACTAATGAATTATTAGAAATATTATTAAGGTTTTTATTTAAGTGATTTAGGAGAAAATGAAAGAAAAATAAAAGAGAGTAAATGGAGGGAGTGTACACGACAATTTGGAGGAAGTATAAGTGATTTTGGCTCTTAGAAATTATGAGGAAAGTTAGGGTAAGTTAGGTTAAATGAATTTAGAATAAAGTTGGTTTTATTTAATAAATAATGTTTAATTATAAAGAAATTAGGGAACATCTTGTTTTTAATTGGCTAATAAAGTCTTGGTTACTATTTGGCATTAAAAATGTCTTTTCGATGTTTAAAAATGTTTTCCTTGAATTTGGTCAGTTTTAAAAAGTCGGGCGTCAAAAGCGATAAAAGTTAAAGGTTGCGCGTTTGACAATTTTTTTGAAATATCTCTACTTTTGAATTCTAATACTAAAATATTTTATTTATTACTTTAGAAAAATTTTAAAAGTGACGGAAATGAAAATCGTAGTATTAAAGTAGTAGTATTGTATTTGTATTTATGTATTATTATTAAGTATAAACTTTAAATTTTAATACAAAATAAAAATGATGATGACAAAATTAAAGTTGTAAGAAAAATTGATTTTGTGTAAGAAATTATGGAAGAGGATAAGCTTGGAAAAGATCCAAGTAGGTCGGCTCATTTTAGAAAAATCGGGCTCGATTTTCGTTTTCGAATTTTTCGATTTGCGCGCTCGCGAAAAGTCTTGAAATAAAAGATACGATCCTAAAATAGTGTTTTGAAATAAAATCGGAATTAAAAATAAAACTAATTTTCAAAAGGTATAAAAAATTAAAATCGAGTTTTAATCCTTGAAATTTTGAATAAAAAGTCCTAGGTCAAAATATTTATTTTTTTGGTTGAATGTTATAGATTTAAATAATTAGAATCAAACGTCAAAAAGTTAATCAATTTAAATTAAGTATAACTTCATATTTAGACAATTTAGGAAAAAGCTAGTTTAATAGAATTGAAATAGTAATTAGATTTTTAATATAATATGATTTATTAAAAATAATCAAAATGATTATATTTTTGATGTTAAGTTTACTTTTTGAAAAATAAAAAGAAAGTGGAAGAGGATAAGATGATTTGATTTTTGATTTGCGTGTTTGAAATTGTTGACCCGAATTTCAGAGACGGGAAAAGTATAAGGGTTCATTTTTATAAAAATTTGAAATGTGTTTCTTTTTTCAATTCTAAACATAATAGAGCAAACTTTATTTTTTTAAAGTTTTTAAATTTGTACTTAGGCAAATTTAATATCATTTGGCGAAAAAAATTCAGACGCATTTTTATAATAAAGAAAAAGGATGAATTTAATTTAAGGAATTAAATTCTTTTATCAAATTGTGTTAAAATAACACGGGGTGTTACAAACCTACCCCCTTAAGAAAAGTTTCGTCCCGAAACTTGAATAGAGTGGATAATCATCAAGTTGTGCAAGACAGTTAGAGAGAATACCAAGATCTTACAAGTTTTGACAATGATATTTTATTTTGGTAGAATAAAACTTTTCAAAAAGTTTGAAATTCTGAATTATTATCAAGGTGTTAGATAGAGTGGAAAGATTGTAGGATATAAACATTTTATATTTATAAATAGAATATTTTGAATTAATATAGAAATGTTGCTAGATTATTATTTTTTGAAATCGACATCAAAAGGATTTTCAAAAAGGTGGGGCTTAGAAGTTTTTGTACGGAATTACTTTAAATTAAAATTATAAGGGTTTTAAAATAAAACAAATTTTAATTTTATTTGAAGTTAAAGATATAGTTTAAAATTGGTTGAAAATAATGATTTTGAATTTTAAAGTTTAATCAATGATTTTTAAAACATTATATTTTGTCCTACCCCCTTAAGAAAATTTTAAACATATATTTACGTAGTTTAAGTAGAAAAGGTAAAAATTCATTTCAGAGGTTAGAATTTTGGAAAAAGGTATTGATAAGTTGCAAAATTTGAAAATAATCAAATTCGATAGTATAAGGTAAAGAATATACAATTAAAAACAAAACATTTTCAAAGATACTGAAAATTGAGAAATAAATTTTAAGAACCAATTGAATAAGTTTCAAATATGTGTTAAAAGGGAAAACATGAAAGTTATATTTAGGAGATAATTAGCAATTATAAATTTACGAAAATTTAGAAATTTTGAAAGAGATAATAGGTTTAAGAGGTTGAAAAGTATTAAAGTTCAAATGTTTTAGATAACAAATTAAAAGAAGTTTACGAAATTGTAAGGTAAAAATGAAATCATTTTGCGAGATTAAGGAATAGGAAAGGAAATTCATTTGAGAAGTAGTTATTAGGAATTTTAGATTTAGGAAATTAGAGAATTAGAAGGAAAAAGGTTAAAGAGGTTAAAATTTTAAAAAGGGAACGAAATAAGAATTTTAGTTAAAGAGGATAATTAGATGGAGTTGTAGGAATCCTTTCTGCGATAGAAATCTTCGAGATCTTGAACGTCTCATCAGTTGTAAGGTCCTTGAAGCGTCCATTTGATGCGTTTGAGGTCTTGTCGTCATGTATTGATTAAGGGCTTCGATCTTCGGGAATTAAACTTATTACTTAGATTTTATATCCGAGGATAGTTGTTAGTTTTAGTTAGTCACATCAGCAAGTAGCAAGCATACGATAGTTAGTGTATTTTATTTTGAGGGAAGTAGTTCGTTATTTAAAAGTACTAAGCCTATGGTCGGTCCTTAAGGTTTCTACCCATCCTCACACTTTAAAGCGATTTCAATTTATTATTTAAGTGATCTAATCAAAGAAAAATCTAATTCATTATTTGATCCTATAAGTCTATGCCTGACATACAATATGAATGTCCGGCCCAGGTGTCTCTCGTTAGGTAAGCATAAATCGCATTAGGCAATTCATGTTACGGTCACAAGACAGCTTTGATACCAACTGTAACAACCTGGTTTTTAGTCGACTTTAATTACTAAGGCGGAAATTAATTAAGTCTTAAACCAGAGTCATTAATTATACATAAACCCAAAATGTTACATCCTCGTTCGAGAGTTGAATAATACAACTCTAAATACGGTAGTTAAAAGAGTAGCGTTATATATTACATATCTCTCGGAAAACAATAAAAGTAATGCATAAAAGCGTCTCGTGGCCCCATCCAAAATCCAGCTCCTGGTCCACTTAACGCGTCTGCACAATAAACTATGGGATGCTCACTGAGCTGACAAAGGACTAGCTATGCTCATACTTACCCTCGGTTTCAATTACTTTGGTTTAATATTATCGCTTTATAAACATAACATTATGATAAAAACATAAACATGCTTAATACACATAGCATATAAAGACATATAAGTCATACTAAGCATGCGGTTTTAAGCGATAAATCATATAAGCATGATGTTCATTTATGAAGGCAATTAACATATAATAGCATAGCAATAGTATCACAATAATTCAATAGTATTACAAGGCGATATCGGATCGCAAACAAACATAAAGATTATATCATCCTCCTCATGCACTCGATTCAATCTGTAAAGTTGTGGTCTTTAGTTTTCAAGATGGTACACACTCATTCTCATTTAATCAAACAACACACAACACATACCGCTACGAGCCCACCACCGAGTAGGCCTTTGTACTGATCGATTGCATCTCACTTCCATAGTGCAGAGGCTTACTCGACTCGTAAACCACGCCGAATACTATAATACTTGCATCTCATCCTCTAGTGTTCGAAATGATTGAACTTCGCATACAATCTCGTCAAGTGATCTTTACATGTGGCAAGAACGAATGCTAGTGTCGCGTGCAATAAACACGAAACACGGCAAGGAGACAGAACCGTAAAGCGCATATGCACATAATGTTACGGTGGCCCTGGTAACTTTAGCGAAATAGAGTGAATTAAACCCTAGTCTAGTACATGTACATTAGTATCCACGTTAAGAATGGGCCACGCTATTCGTAGAGCACCTTAACTCCAGATAAAACGACCATTTCCTAAAGCCGGAGACAAAAGCCTTGGCATATTCAATTATCTTGTCCGGCAATGGCGACCGCGACAAGACTATCTTAAACCCCACTTCACTCACGATTGACGTTCCCTTATCTGAGGCCCAAGCTTGACCTTTTATTTAACTTACTCAAGATTCATTATTTATTTGATATTACATATCACATGTTACTAGACTCTCCTAGTCTCAGCGTCAAACGTTTAAGTATTTGTAGGTTTCATATGATCACATAACACATTCGTTTATTATTTGAAGTGTTGTTAATTATTAACGTTTTCAAGTTTCTAAATTGAAACGTTTATTAGTATGTCAAATTTTATTTATGTGTTTTTCAAACACTTTAGGTTATTTACTTCTTCATTTTAAATTTTCTATACTTAGTAAAATTTTCAATTATTTTCAGTATTTCACTATTCACTTTTCACTATTCATTGTATTTTACTATTCATCGTATTTCACTGTTCATCGTATTTTACTATTCATCGTATTTATACGCATCTTTATACTTAGATATTTTAGTATAATTCTAAACTTGCTTTTATTTCCTAAGTATAGATTTTTAGTTTCAAAGTCGTTAGGTTCGTTTTGTACTTAGGCGATTTTTGAAAATATTCTAAAGTCTAGTTTTAAAAATGTTAAGTTCGGTTTGTATTTAGTCATTTATGAAAATATCTAAAAGTCTAGTTTTAAAAACGTTAAGTTCATTTTGTATTTAGTGATTTGTGAAAATATTTTAAAATGTAAGACTCGGTTAAATTTAGTCGTCTATTCATTTAAGCTAGTGATAGTATCGTGGATGATTCATTTATAGTCCGTATGTCCAAATTCAATAATCCAATAGCAAAGGTAGTAATAATACGATTTAATTCATTTTTATAACTAAGTTAACATATTTTCATCGGTTTATAATAATTCATTTATAATTAAAATGATTTATACAAAAATTCATTTCTAATTACTATTTAACTTTAGTGACTTAGTGATAATTTTCATTTTGATCAAATTTAGTCAATTTAAAACATAAATGCCGTGTGGTTTCATTTTATATCAAAATTTATTTATTTCTTTTAATTTCTTAATTCTAACTTATTAACTAATAATTAAATTATTTTAACAATAAACTAAAAAGTGATAAATACAATTTTTGACCCCAAAATACATGGGAATGCCGTGAGCTAGATGTGGTGTTGTCCAAATTTTCATTTTTCGCTTTTAACTGCTTAGCTTAAAGTCTTTATAATTTAATTATTCTAATTATACTAAAATGATTTAAACTAAAAATGAAATTTACTAAAAATTTCATTTACATTATGAATAGTGTTTTTCAACACTTTAATTTTCTAACTTTTTATTCTTAATGATTTTGTTAGTTTAATTTATATAGTTGTTAATATAATAACTCATTAGTTAATAAAAACAATAAATAACAACAAACATAAAAACATTATAAATCAAAATTTGCATAAACATGAAGAACATATGAACATCATCATGAATAACTCAAGAACATTAAGAACACCAAATATAAAGTTAAGAACACAACTTGCAATTTTAACATTTAATAATTTATTTTTCTAATTTAATTTTTTTACATGAATACCTCCATTTTATACTAACTTAACTTAAAATATAATTTACATAAATTAAAAGTGAAAAATTATAAAATAAAAAGGGAAATGCCGAGTATATGGGTATGTATGTATATATTTTTGTTTTCGATTTTTAATCACTTTAAACTCAAAGTTAATATTTCACATAATTTTTATACATGATTTCTACTTAAATAAAACATAACTAAACATAAAAATCATAAGAATATAAATTAAAAGTGTTCAAAACTAATTAATTTAATTATATGAACATAATACTACAACTTAACTATTATCATTATTACTTATTTATTATCATTTTATTATACATCACATAACATACAAACACACACAAGTCAAGTTTAACATATTTTAGCACAAAAATCATACTCATAAAATTATAATAACAAAACAAATTAATTTACTAAGAAGATAATACAAGACAAAGCTAGTCACCTAATTAGGATGTTAAACGTCGGGGATCTAAAATAAATTTTAGATCGGATTGGTCTTCACCCAAAACCCATGTTAACCTTGAAAACCCGGTTTGAAAGTTAGCTCCAAATACCCATCTAAAGAACTAAGGAATACTAATGAATTATTAGAAATATTATTAAGGTTTTTATTTAAGTGATTTAGGAGAAAATGAAAGAAAAATAAAAGAGAGTAAATGGAGGGAGTGTACACGACAATTTGGAGGAAGTATAAGTGATTTTGGCTCTTAGAAATTATGAGGAAAGTTAGGGTAAGTTAGGTTAAATGAATTTAGAATAAAGTTGGTTTTATTTAATAAATAATGTTTAATTATAAAGAAATTAGGGAACATCTTGTTTTTAATTGGCTAATAAAGTCTTGGTTACTATTTGGCATTAAAAATGTCTTTTCGATGTTTAAAAATGTTTTCCTTGAATTTGGTCAGTTTTAAAGCTCAAGGCCAAAAGCGATAAAAGTTAAAGGTCATGCGTTTGACAATTTTTGAAATGGCTCTTCTTTTGAATTCTAATACTAAAATATTTTATTTATTACTTTAGAAAAATTTTAAAAGTGACGGAAATGAAAATCGTAGTATTAAAGTAGTAGTATTGTATTTGTATTTATGTATTATTATTAAGTATAAACTTTAAATTTTAATACAAAATAAAAATGATGATGACAAAATTAAAGTTGTAAGAAAAATTGATTTTGTGTAAGAAATTATGGAAGAGGATAAGCTTGGAAAAGATCCAAGTAGGTCGGCTCATTTTAGAAAAATCGGGCTCGATTTTGCTAATTTTTCGATTTGCGCGCTCGTGAAAAGTCTTGAAATAAAAGATACGATCCTAAAATAGTGTTTTGAAATAAAATCGGAATTAAAAATAAAACTAATTTTCAAAAGGTATAAAAAATTAAAATCGAGTTTTAATCCTTGAAATTTTGAATAAAAAGTCCTAGGTCAAAATATTTATTTTTTTGGTTGAATGTTATAGATTTAAATAATTAGAATCAAACGTCAAAAAGTTAATCAATTTAAATTAAGTATAACTTCATATTTAGACAATTTAGGAAAAAGCTAGTTTAATAGAATTGAAATAGTAATTAGATTTTTAATATAATATGATTTATTAAAAATAATCAAAATGATTATATTTTTGATGTTAAGTTTACTTTTTGAAAAATAAAAAGAAAGTGGAAGAGGATAAGATGATTTGATTTTTGATTTGCGTGTTTGAAATTGTTGACCCGAATTTCAGAGACGGGAAAAGTATAAGGGTTCATTTTTATAAAAATTTGAAATGTGTTTCTTTTTTCAATTCTAAACATAATAGAGCAAACTTTATTTTTTTAAAGTTTTTAAATTTGTACTTAGGCAAATTTAATATCATTTGGCGAAAAAAATTCAGACGCATTTTTATAATAAAGAAAAAGGATGAATTTAATTTAAGGAATTAAATTCTTTTATCAAATTGTGTTAAAATAACACGGGGTGTTACAAATAAAGTGTAAATTAATTAAACTCTTCCTTAATATACATGTACACTTACACATATATTAAAATTGTACTTTTACTAATCTCATTAGTAAAATATACATAATTAGTGAGTTAACGATTAATCACTAATTCCCATCTCCTCTAATAATTTTATCGATATAAAATTAAATCACTCGAGTTCACAACTCGATTTCTCTCTAAATTAATTCACTGACTAACCGTTAGTCGATTTATCAAGTTACTAATTTAATCGTATCTCATACAATTAATTAGCTTTATTATTTGGAGTACGTCCCTATAGGTGTGACTTAAAGGGATCAATTGATTACCGCCGTTCTCACGACAATAACGTCAAACTCTAGTCAGCCAACCGTTATTGATTTACGTTAATCAATTGACAATAATATAGGATTATCCCCATGTATTCCTTAATTGAGATTTATTAAGTAATCGCACTATTGTGGAGGACACTTACTCCAACAATCTCCCACTTGTCCGAGACAAGTTGTGCATTACCAATTCTCATGTCCGCTTTACATCTTCCCACTCGATGCAAGGTGTCTTACAGTGTCGATTTGCATCCTGAGATATATATATCGTGAGTGGTTTTCTCGATATGGAGAGTAGCTGTCTGACCGGGGAATCTACCGTAGATTCTTACCGAGCGTGGCCACGCATTTTCAGCGACTACTCCTCGAGTGGCCCAAAGATGTTTTACCCTGAAGAGGGTGGACATTTCCCTTCCACTCGATTGTCTTGTATAATGCGATCACCATGACCCCAAAGATGCCCTTATAACCCCTTTTCACAAAGATGGCTTAGGACAAAATGAAAGTCACTCGGAAACCGCACCGACTGCATAATCGGGCCCACCAAAGAATCGACTAAAGGAATACTATAGAATTCCCACCACGACCAGGTTTCAATCTTATTGAAAAGGAATTCTATAAGCGTCCACTATCCGATGAGTGTTTCATACCGTTTATGCAAACGAGCAAATCATCACTATGACCCCATGGTGTTGAACCCACCATCGAATCGACTTGCAATCTAGTCTCTCCGAGACGTCACCTCATATGAGAGACTAGGGACCAAATACTTAGTTTATACCGTTCACTTGAATATGTTCAATGTTGTCACACAACTATTCGGATAAACAAAGTATGCATTCATAATGACTTAAAAGAGTAAATATATACTCTAAACAATGAATTTTATTTTCATATATGTAATAGGATACTTTATCTATTACATATCTCAAAAACTAAAGGAAATCAGGCATACGCCTCAACCCCATAGAGGCGGTGTGAGCGTCATGCTTAGTCCTCGAAAGAGGCTTGGTTAGAGGATCAGCGATCTCATCGTCTGTCCCAACCTTACAAATATCCATTTCGTTTCCTTCCACGTTATCTCTTATAACATGGTATTTCCTCAAAACGTGTCTAGACTTATTACTAGACTTGGGCTCCTTTGCATAAAAGATAGCCCCACTATTATCACAATAAATAGTGATTGGATCTGCGGCACTAGGGACTACTCTTAGTCCATACAAGAACTGCCGAATCCATACAGCTTTCTTAGCAGCTTCCGAAGCTGCCAAAAATTCAGCTTCTGTTGTAGAATCCGCAGTGACACTTTGCTTGAAACTTTTTCAGCAAACAGCACCCCCATAAAGACATAGCCATATTGGGATTTGAAATCATCCCCATCGGTTTGGAAACTTGCATCCGTGTAACCCTTTACACGTAGCTTAAGTTCTCCTCCAAACATTAGAAACGAATCCTTAGTTCTTCTCAAGTACTTAAGGATGTTCTTTACAGCTATCCATTCACTCTCACCGGGATTAGCTTGATACCGGCTCATCATGCTCAAAGCGAAAGCGACATCGGGACGAGTGCACATCATAGCATACATGATTGATCCAACAGCGGAAGCAAAAGGGATCAATTTCATGCGTTCAATTTCCGCAGGAGTCGTAGGACATTGAGATTTCTTCAATGTTATTCCTACACTCATCGGAAGAAAGCCTCTCTTGGAGTCTTTCATATTGAACCTATCAAGAATCTTATCGATATAAGCTTCTTGACTCAATGCTAGTATCCTCTTGGATCAATCTCTATAGATCCGGATACCCAAGATGCGTTGTGCCTCTCCCAAGTCCTTCATTTGGAAATGGTTTCCCAATTCCACCTTTACCGAATTTAGACTTGGAACATCATTTCCAATCAGTAGTATGTCATCCACATACAAAACAAGGAAGGTTACCTTGCTCCTACTAAACTTCATGTATAAACAAGGTTCCTCGGCACTTCGAGCGAAACCCTTTTGGCTTATAACATGATCGAATCTATGATTCCAACTCCTCGATGCTTGCTTAAGACCATAAATGGATCTCTTAAGCTTGCATACTTTCTTAGGGTTTGATGTATCTACAAAACCTTCAGGTTGTGTCATGTACACTTCCTCTTCTAGAATATCATTCAAGAAGATGGCTTTAACATCCATTTGCCATATTTCATAGTCATGAAATGCGGTAACCGCTAAGATTATCCTTATGGATCAAAGCATTGCAACCGGTGCAAAGGTTTCATCATTATGAATACCCCGGACTTGTGTAAAGCCCTTTGCCACCAATCTAGCTTTGTAAACATCTATATGTTTATCTATGCCGAGTTTGATTTTGAATATCCATTTACACCGAGGAGGTCTCACTCCTTCAGTAAATCTACCAAGTCCCTAACTTGGTTCTCGTGCATAGAATCCATATCTGATTGCATGGCCTCAAGCCATTGGTCGGAGTTGGGACAACTAATAGTCAGCCTTGTAGGTTGAGGGTTCGTTGTTTTCGAATAACAACAAATCACCCTCCTCCTCGATGTTACCGAGGTAACTGGCCAAAGTTGATGACTAATTCTTCCCGACCTCCTAGGGATTATAACCGTGTCAAGACGAGGGAATCCGCTTCCTCATTTTTCTGTCTCGGTTTGCCAGGCTCTTGAACTTCGTCAAGTTCAAATTTTCTCCCACTGTCCTTTAGAAATATATATGTATTTTCTAAAAAGACAGCATCACGAGCCACAAACTCTTTGTTCTCGTGAGGGTTGTAGAAGTAATAACCACACGTTTCCTTAGGATAACCTACAAATAGGGAACCTTTCCCATTCATATCTCATATGGAGTCAGATTTCGATTTAGTGAGAATACAACAGATAATAGCGCAAAGCCCCAAAATGATCCAGGAAGCTCATTTTAACTCATCATAGACCGAACTATATCTCATAAAGTTCGGTTTCTCCTTTCTGCAACACCATTCAACTGTGGTGTGCCCGGAGGAGTCCATTGTGATACTTTACCACAATTCTTAAGATGTGAATCAAACTCATTACTTAGATAATCGCCACCACGATCCGATCGTAGTGCTTTTATCCTTTTATCCAATTGGTTCTCAACCTCATTTTGAAATTCTTTAAATTTCATAAAAGCATCACTTTTATGCCTTATTAAGTAGACATAACCATATCTACTTAAGTCATCGGTAAAAGTAATGAAGTAATGATATCCTCCTCTAGCGGTGATGTTTAATAGACCACACACATCGGTATGTATGAGTCCTAAAACCTCACTTGCTCGTGTCCCTTTACCACTAAAGGGTGCACGAGTCATCTTGCCTAAAAGGCAAGCCTCGCATGTACCATATGATTCGCAATCAAATGGTTTGAGAACCTTGGTCTCAACAAGTCTCTTTATGCGTCTATCGTTTATATCATTTAAACGACAATGCCAAAGGTAGGATTTGTTTGATTCATTTGTTTTGAGCTTCTTGGTGTCTATATGATAAAAATCATTGACATCATTCAAAACATAAATACCTACGATTGAAATGGTTTCACCATAAACCATTTCATTAAATGAAAAAGAACACCGATTGTCCTTTATCATAAAACAAAAGCCTTCCGCATCTAACACGGAGACGGAGATAATGTTTTTGGCTAGAGTTGGTACAAAATAACAGTTATTCAAGTACAACTCTAAACCACTAGCTAGAGTGAGTACAAAAATTCCCACGGAAATGGCCGCTACTCTAGCTCCATTGCCCATGCGGAGATCTACATCACCCTTGGCTAGTGCTCGCACGTTTCTCATCCCTTGCAAGTGATTGCAAAGGTGAGATCCACATCCGGTATCTCATACCCATGTAGAAATGCAAGCATGATGTATGTCAATCATATAAAGTCTAGAAGGAACAATATCTTTGGATGTCGCACATCCATTGTTCTTTTCCTTCAAGAATTTGGGACAATTGCGCTTTCAACGACCGGGTTTGGGCTTGCTATTCTCAATAGCCTTCCCCTTACCCTTATCTTCCTTGAACCGAGCTTTATAAGCTCCCTTCCCTTTCTTAACCCCAAAGTTTATGTTCTTCAATCTCATTGAAAGAACATCTTTTATCTCAATCCTTATTCACTTTCGTGCTATCTAGGTCGAAGCACATCGTCATCACTCTAGTGAATATCTCATATGCACTTTAGTGAGTAACGGTTTAAGTTTGAGAGAATGTGACATTGACCAAATCAATATATTTTTAACGCTATTGTCAACCTTTAGGTGCTCATCGTAGGCGGCTCGTGCGCCGCAAGTGGCCCTAAGTCCGGGTTCTATGGGTGGTGGTTCGGTAAAGTTCTTAAGCACATTGTCGGATTGAGCGGCGCCCCTTAAAGTCGAATCGCATTCGACAAAGTTGCTACCGTCATCCTTTAGGATACACTTATCCATCACGGTTCTCAACCATGAATATATACCCAAAATGGGTGCGGGAGTTAAAGTTGTCATTGCGATAAATAAATTATTCTACAACAAATATGAGGAAATTAACATTCATTGTACATTAATGACATTTGCTAAAACTCTTTTAAAAACAAATGTCCATTTATATAATGATCTCCCACGAAATTATATAAATGATTCCAAGACTCGTTTTTTCATATAAAATTAGACATCTCATGTTTCCTTTTATATAAAAACGATAAGTCAACACTTGACTAATCCTACACTACAATGCTTGGTTGATGATTTTCTATAAAATGCATCCTTAAGCCCCAAATAACTCTTATTTGGTTGAGTTCAAACCAAATTAGCACGGGACTTCCTCCCACTACTTACCCATGGTAACAAGGTTCCACGTCATGAGGTCCTCACGAACATGGGGTTCATAGTTGCCACATTTGGAAAGGCTTAATCTCAATTCATTTGTTAAAAAAAATGTGGGTGATCTTGTCGATTTTAGTCATAATATTCTTTATAAGTGAACTAATTTTGAGAATGGCGACCTAAAAACGACAATCGGAGTGGGATATCGTGGCATGCATGGCGATTTTGGCATGTGTGCGGAAAATAAGCAAACAAACAAGCATGATAAAGCAAGCAAAAGCATAAACCTAGTATGGCCACCTAAAAGTAATTAAAATTACAAGGAGTTACAAATTGGAAACCAACTCCTTTGGTCCCTTTTCATATGGACTTCATCCAAGGCTCCTCCTTGCTAGCTTTAGAACACTTCTAAGGCTCCAAGTCGATCTCCATCACCGGTCTTCGATTTACAAATAGTTACAAGTATAAATTTACAAATGAATACATAGCAACCCTATTATACATTTATAAATGAAATTAACTATTAAAATTACAAACCGGCAATACGAGATCGCATTAAATTACAAACCCACACGATATTCCCTTTCATTACGGGCAATATCGGTAAAAAAAAATAACAAACTATGGCCATACTAGTAAGAACAAACATTCATTCAACAATAAACATTCATCCAAACATGCATAATGAAAAGCTTATTAATAAAAACATGCCAAAATCGCCCTAAACAATAATCGCATTAATTCGTTTCAAACCGATCTCATTTTTAATCGATTAATCTTGTATTAATCAATAATGCTTAAAACACCTTTTAAGCTTGAACTAAAACTTCTAAACTGATTTAGAACACCCAAAACTAGTTTTCACTAATTCATGATGATTTTAGTTCACTTTAGTGGTCATTGTGCTAATTACTTTAACTTTATTTTTTTTTTTTGGTAAAATGTAAGATATATTAATCTTCAATTCAAACCATTACAATCATTTTGACACCAACAATAGCTCACAAGGGAAAAAGGCAGATTACATTACAATCATCTTAGTCTAGCTAGCCATTGCTGATCATTTAACTTGAGTCGCAAATCACCAAATGAATCCACTCGACACATCAAATCAATCTTGACGTGCTGCACCACAAGTTTCGGCAAAAGCAAAACATTGCCCAACCTGCACTGGTTTCGTTGCAACCAAATGAAATAAGCCAAACCATTAACCGAATTACTTTAACTTTAATCATAACACTTTATGAATAAAGCATTAAAATACAAAATAATATAAAATAAAACCATTTTTATTTTGACAAAATTTTGTATATTCTGGAACACTTCCAAAATATCAGAAAAGAAAAAGTTTGGCCAGAAAAATTTAAAAATTATTTTATAATAAATAACATACGATTTCATCGATTTTATCTCATAAAATCAAGAAAACGTCTAAAACAGTGAGGAAAAATCCAAAATTTATACGAGAGCATCCTCATAATGTATAAAAATATTGGTATAAATTTCATGTCCAGAAAACAACGTTTACTATATTTTTGGACATAAAATGCATATCAAACCGATTTTAAACAAAAATATGAATAAATATTCAAAACTCAAGATCTGATTCTGAAAATTTACATGCAGAATGTATGAATTTGAAATATCACTGTGTAAAAATTTCGTGACCAGATTCCAACGATAACTATTTGTAGTAATTATTTTAGCCAAAAACTCATTTTTTGACTCGGTTTTGTATAAAAATCATTTTAATTAGCAAACAAATTCCAAAAATTACGAAATTTGACCAGTAAGTTCATGAGACCAGAAACTTTGCATGCTATAAAAATCTCGTGTTAAAACCATTTTTAACACTATTTTCGGATTTTATGTCATTTATTCTCAATAAATACATAAAACTCCAAAAATAACAAAATAAATTTGTAACTACAAGCCATGGCTCTGATACCACTTGTAGGGATCTCATCCCAAGCACTAATCAAATATTAGTGTAAATCAAATTACTCTAATTTGATTTAGCAAGATCTATGTAGTTAACAAAAGTATTTTGTTACAAGATTAGAAATTTATACCTTTCTTTAAAAGAAAAAGGGCACAAAATAAGAACTCCTTTCTTATTTTGTTTCTTGAGCTAGTAAGTAGGATGATCCTCCAAACCCTAGTTTCCAAAATAGGAAACCTCCTTCTTGTTGCACCCAAGAACTACACCAAATTTATTAGAGATTTTGATCTAGAAATCACTAATAAACACTTGATAATATGTGAATATTATTATTACTACTCTAGTAATATGAATGAAAATATAAGAACTTGTTTCTTATGTTTAGAGAGAGTTTGTGAGAGAAAGTAAAAAAACATGAATGAATTTGCATGTCCAAGTTTCTCTCTTATGGCCTTCCTTTATATTATCAAGTATAATAAAATAGTGTGTTGGACACACCACTAAAAGGGAGAGTGAGGAGAGTGGAAGAGTGGAAGAGTTTGCTCATTGTTTAGCACAATAGCATGCATGCTCATCATTGTGTTTTTTGGCATGCAAAAAGAAAAACAAAAGAATGGGACAAAAGAGAATCTCCATCCCTTTTTCCCACCTCATTTGGACGGTCCAAATAGGGCCCTTTGGGTCTTATTTGTTTTTCAATATTTGTCCCACAAATACTTATAATTTATCACTTAATTATCTAATATAATAAAGTGTAAATTAATTAAACTCTTCCTTAATATACATGTACACTTACACATATATTAAAATTGTACTTTTACTAATCTCATTAGTAAAATATACATAATTAGTGAGTTAACGATTAATCACTAATTCCCATCTCCTCTAATAATTTTATCGATATAAAATTAAATCACTCGAGTTCACAACTCGATTTCTCTCTAAATTAATTCACTGACTAACCGTTAGTCGATTTATCAAGTTACTAATTTAATCGTATCTCATACAATTAATTAGCTTTATTATTTGGAGTACGTTCCTATAGGTGTGACTTAAAGGGATCAATTGATTACCGCCGTTCTCACGACAATAACGTCAAACTCTAGTCAGCCAACCGTTATTGATTTACGTTAATCAATTGACAATAATATAGGATTATCCCCATGTATTCCTTAATTGAGATTTATTAAGTAATCGCACTATTGTGGAGGACACTTACTCCAACATCCCTCTGTGTCAGGACTTCCAATGTACGTAGCGAGACTTGGATGTCATTGTTGTCCCGGTATTGTAAATCGAATGCTACCGTTATGTCCTCGAAACTACCGGTTTTATGTGGCTCTAAAGCATAGAACCACGCCCTGGGTTGTGCCTCCAGCGAATGTGGAAATAATGTGGCCCATGCGGGGGGTTCGACACCCATGATGGCCATTTTAGCCTTGAAAGCTTTGACATGTACGAGCGGGCTTTCGTGACCTTTGAAGATGGGAAGATCGCTGAGTGCCAGCTTATCCGGTAGCATGGACCTGACGTTCTTTGGGATGTGCTCATTCTCTTGGTGGATGGAATAACCCCTTGAGTTTGTAAGGCGTTCCTCCATGGTTCGGATTCTTTTAGCATTTCGCTCGGACTCTTCGGCGAGGCGCACGGCATTTTTCTCTACTTCAAATTTCTGTATGATAGCCATCTGCTCAATTGTCGCGGTGAGGCTGGCTATTCTGTCGTTGAGTTGTCGGACTTGCTCGGCAGTTACCTCTGGGGGAGGTGGTGGCGGTCCGCTGAAACCTTCATCGTGTTGAAAGGCCATGACAGGTTTTGGTTTTGATTTGTTGTAGGCGCGCTTCTTCGGAGGCGGAGGTGGGTTTAAGTGACGGTTCTTGGTTCGTCGTGTATCCAGGGTTTTTCAATGAGAGGTTTGTTGTGTATCCCGGGTTTTTCAATGAGTGGACCTGACAAAGTTTCAAACCTTTAGTGATTTTAAAAGGGAAGAAAAGACTCAATGAAAAATCGCATTCACGACCAAAGAAAAACACAAAAGTGGGGAAAGTGGGTGCATGACTCGACTCGTGTTTTTTTTTTAGCTTTTAAAATGACACGGGAAGCTTTTGAGGTAGAGGCATATTGACACGTCTCTATTCTCGAGGTTGAAAAAATTTGTATGATCATAATCTGATTAACCCAGTTTAAGCAGATGCGTTCTTTGGGGTTTATCATTAGATTACGATAAAAAGGATCAAACCGAAGTAGCGATAGGCTAGTCGATCTGAGGATGTTAAAATTGGGTAAAAGGCGATCCATTGTTCACCTTTTATGTGTGACTCAGGAAATCAAATCAAAATGACGATAAGTCACTCGATTCAAAATTTAAATCAACGGGTTCGCATTTGCACGAGCCCGCGTTTTTTTTTTTTGAGAGAAAAAGATCTGGTTAAAATCGGGATGACTAATGAGTCACTCGACTTTAGAGCTAATTCTAAAGTACAAAAAGTTAATTTTGTTTAAAATCTCCGAAATGAATTGACATATTCGGGTTTTTGCTTTGTGAAAAGATTTTGCAATAAATATATTATGACGATACGTCAGTCGTATAATTCATTTACGTTTTGAAAAAGATCTGGGATATAGTGATTATCCCGATCGGTTTTAAATGCAATGGCACATTATTTATCAAACTCAAATGACTATAGGTCAAAGAGCCTAACGGCGTGTATAAAAAAGTATGACCTTTTTAAAAAAAAAGTTTGAAAAAGAATTTTCAAAATGGACGTATTTTAAAGTACAATGCCTAGGAAATGTTTTTGCATGCAATGGTTTTGAAAGACGACTATAGTGAGGGTACTATAGCTTCACACTTGTACATATAAACACAGGTTTTTGGTTTATAGGGTAAGGTCCCTCCGGCCATTCCCGTAATGTTTAGGTAGGGGCACCCGCAAGACTACACACGTCTTAGGTGTGAATTCAAGACGGGCCCTAGAGCGTTCGAGTTTGACTGGTTACGATCGTTTGTACGGATGCCGTACTTGTAATCGTGGAGGGGTGAGAGAACGACGTGTCCAGAGTTATCCCGCTTATGAAGCGAGCTTTACTAGGGGCCGTTCCTCGAGGGGTGTGGTTATGAATCAGGAGGATTCGACTCAACGTATTTTTGCCCAAATATCGAAAGCGTAAATGTTTTCAAAGTTTCAAGATTCACTTCTTTATGATTTTAAAATAAAAGAAAAACTAGTTTTTCAAAAATAATAAAAATCATGCTCGTCCCAGTGAGTCGCCACCGGTGAAGGTGCAGGAAGAAACCTATCGACGCCTGTCTTGCGCGACCTCGCCGTCTTGGCGTAGGAGTGCTTGAATGCCTCGCAGGAAAAAGTGCAAAGTTTTGTGAAAAATGGGGGAGATCATTGCATGAGTTTGTGGTCAAAAAAGAAAAGTAGAAAAATCCTTTTTAAAATGTATTTTTGGAGTCGCCACCAAATATTAAAGGAATTTGGAACCTATTCAACGCGTCTTGAAATACAAGACACGAGTGTCTCATATTTCAAGGTGCGTCGATACCTATCCGTCTGAGGTTTGAAACCAGAGAAGGGATTCGGAGTGAGGTTACTTTTCGAAAGTTTTGACAAAATGTATTTTGAAAACAGTAATCAAAAAGCCTACATAAGAGTAGTCTCTACTAATTTGAAAACATTTGCTTAATTTCGATATTTGGGCTAAAAGTCACGCTACGTACAAGTGCGAATAAATATGACTCGATTAAAATGCATAAATAATGTAAATTGTCAAAATAATGACATTTGCTATAGGAAATGTACGTTAAATAATAATTTATTGACTAAATTATTACTATAAACGTTATTTTCCGACCTCGTATTTTGACTCTTAAGATTTTGTGAAAAACCCTCAGTTTTGCATGCTAAAAGACTCTATGAAACGGTACAATTTAGTGTTGGATCCGTGATTCTAGTCGTAATTTAATGCATGAATGAGGACTTGTATAATTATAAAAGTGACGTCGGTTTGCTTTAGTGATAATGAGTCGTTATTTATGCGATACTGGCGGGGTTTAGACGGATTATGAATCCGAATTGCTACAACCGTATTACGAATACGGCTTCGCTAATGCCAATATCGGGTTGGGGTTAATGTAACCTCTTTGTCCGAGTCTCAAACATCCCAAAGCGTAGGTAAAATGTTTACCTTTCGAAAATGTAAAGACGGTATTTTTGAGTGGATTTTGTGAATAGTGTATGTGTGTTGAAAAACCGATGTTTTGAAATGGAGGTAAGGGGTTGGTATTTATAGAGGTTGGCTGGTTTGAGGGTGAACAAAATATAAATCGCCTGTGAACAGGCGTTTTATATTTTGTTTGGGCTGGATTTTGTAAGAAAAACAAAAGGCGGCTGGTATGAAACAAAAATATAATCGCCTGTTGACAGGCGTTTAAATTTTTAATCGCCTGTCAAGTGGCGATTTTATTTTTGTTTTGGTGGGCTGTTTTAAGCCGCCTTTGTTAGGTGACGTATTAGGGGGTAATGATGGTGTTTTGTGATGTAATTAACTTATGGGTTAAGTCTTTTGGGTCGTTTTGTTTTGGTCCGAATTTTCGTTTTCGTTTTTCGATTTTTTGTCGTGTTTTTCGGTTTTGGCTTGAAATAAAATAATATTGAACTATATTATTTTGTGGTTTTATAGAGCCTAGTATTGTGAAAATGTGACACGGGACGCACTTTGGCCCGTTTTGCGTGTTGCGTTAGGGTGCGTTTTGGGCTGTTTTTTTGAGTTTGGGCCGTTTTGTAGCTAGTTGGGCTGTTTTTGTGGCTCGTCTTAATAGGACGTTCCTGTATTGTGCTCGTGTTATGTTTATAATGACTAAGAGTGACATTCATTTTTATGATTATGCAAATTCAAATTAATACGTTAAAAATGACTAAATACGTTTTAGACACTTTTGTACCGTTTTGACTCTTTTAAAAGCATGCATGAAAGTCCTTTTCGTCATCGGGTTTGTTTTGGGGGGTACGGATACGGGTATCTACAGTATCCTGCATACCCGTCCATGAAGGATAGAAGGGCGTGATCAGCAGTGTTGTCAACTAGAACGTCTACGTGCGGTAGTGGAAAGTCGTCCTTTGGACTTGCCTTGTTTAGATCGCGGAAGTCGACACATACTCGTATCTTGCCATTTTTCTTTAGAACTAGGACCATTTTTGAGACCCAATCTGAGTACTCGACGACTTGGATGAAGTCGGCTTGTAATTGTTTCTCGATTTCTTCCTTGACCATGAGGGACCATTCGAGTCGTAGTCTCCTTAGCTTTTGTTTGATAGGTTTGAAACCGGGTTTGATGGGGATGTGATGTTCGGCTATGCTTCTGTCGATGCCGGGCATGTCCTTATATGACCATGCAAAGAGGTCTTTGAACTCGGTTAAGAGTTGGGTGAAGTTTGTGCGCTCGTCCTCACTCAGTGAGGTGCCTAGTTGCAGTTCCCTTGGTTCTTCGGGAGTTCCTATGTTAATGGTTACGGTGTCCTCGATGATTGGGTTTTGCGTTGGGTTGCCCATGATTTATGTAACGATTGTTCGTTTGTTGGTTCATTTTTATTGCACGGATTTGTGGGTTGTATTTTTTTATTTGTTTGTTTAAATTTTGTTTGTTGTTTGTTGTTTATTTGTTTGTTTTTAGCTTGAGACGAGACGTAAGCAAACTTATCTGTATTATTCATTAAAGAAGAGGAAATGTTCGACAAACTAGGAGAAGAACTGGAGCTAGCCTCCGGAAATAAAAAGTCTAAGCTAAAGCTAGAAAGTGGGTCGACAGATGACCTGACACTTAGAGAATTGGATCCTAAAAGAATTTCCTCCTCTTCGTCGTCTTCGGTGTCGTTGTTGCTTGCGTTATCCTCGCTTGAGTCTTCTCCATTTTGCGAGGTTATTTTGTCAAAGAGGGGTCCTTCCCCTGTGACAAGTTGGTATCGGTGGCCCTGGGAGTCGGTCCACTTGGTGATGTTGTACCAAGTGTGTTTTCTGCCCTGGGTTTCTTGATTTTCCCCTGATCGATGAGGTCTTGGATGGCGTGTTTGAGTTTGAGACAGTTTTCTGTGCTGTGCCCCATGCCTCGGTGGTATGCACAGAAGGCGTTGGGGTCCCATGACTTCGGTTTCTTACTCGTGGGTGGCTCACCGATAGGATCGACCGGCTGGAGGTACTTCTTTTGGATTAGTTTCTGCAATGCTCTGGCATAGGGCATGTAAAGTTTGTCAAAATTCCTTGTAGGTTGGTCCGCGGTGCAAATCTTCCGGCTTCTTGAGGGATTATCTTGGTTGGTGGGATCGTCGCAGCTGCTTGTAAGATCATTTTCGATTCGGATGCCAATCTCGGCGAGGTGTTCGAAATCTCGAGCTTTGCAAAAATGAAAGTAGTATCGCCAGACGAGTCGCAAACTATAGAGGAACGTAGACATAAGTTGATGCTCATGTGGGTGGTTCGGGACTCGGGCGAGTAGTTTTCTCCATCGAGCGAGGTAGTAAGTGAAGTCTTCGTTGTCCTTTTGTCGCAGAGCATTGAGGGTATCAAGGGAGGCATGATCGTTGGCCTTGTTCTTAGCACGCCGTTCAAAACGCTCAACTTCGATCTGATACGAAGCCATCAAATTGTTGATGTCTTTGGTGAGCCGGTTGATGTGGGCTATCACCTCGTCCGTAGGTAACCAATTTTCGTCTTCATCATCAGTAGACCAAACTGCATTGACTTGGTCGTCGGAGGGTGTGATGAGGTAGGAGCAATCAATGACGGGTATTGTAGATACCCGTATCCGTACCCCCCTAAAAGCAAACCCGATGACGAAAAGGACTTTCATGCATGTTTTAAAATGAGACGAAACGGTACATAAGTGTCTAAAACATTTTAGTCATTTTTAACGTATTAATTTTGAATTTGCATATTTCGTAAAAATGAATATTAATTTAGTCATTTTAATCGTAAGTCGACACAATACGCACAAGCACGACACAAAGACACCTCACAAAATGGCCCAAGAATACAAAAACGACCCACACACACACAAAAACGGCCCAAAACACATAAAAAGGCCCAAACACCCGAGCGGGCCAAAATGCGTCCCGGGTCACATTCCTACGAAACAAAATCCCACAAAGTCGTAAAATAATGCATTACAATATTATTTTACTTCGATCCAAGATCGAAAAACACGACGAAAAACCGAAACACGAAACACGAAACACGAAAATCGAAACAAAAACCAAGTTGATTAACAACTTGATCAACTTGATTAACAACTTGATCAAATTGATCATGTTGCAGCCCCAAAAATCAGCAAAGCAGCTCGACAAACCTGCTCTTACATCTTACACACCTACGTTGACAAATACGGCGCTACAAATCTGTCAGAAAAGGCCATAAAATCGCCAGAATAGTGGCGATTTTCAGGAAAATCGCCTGACCTCTGGCGATTTTCCCCCCTCCCCTCTGACATTCTGGCGATTTTTCACTTAATCGCTTGTTCTCTGGCGATTTTCTGATCAATTAGGCTTAAAACACGAAGCATTTTCTATAAATAGCAGGCCTTATTCGTTCAAAACTTACAACGGACAACAAGTACAACAACAATCGAATCATCGATTCAACCAACAACAACATTTAAAAATCGATACTCATATTCACAAAAAGCCTCTCGCACTTATAAATTTCCACTTTAAAACCGTCTTTACATTTCAAGGTAAAGAAATTTTACCTCCCTATTAGGCGTTGGAGACTTATAGGGTTACTTTAACCCACCCGATATTGGCATTAGCGAACCCGTATTCGCAATACGGTTGTAGCAATTCGAATCAAAGATTCGTCTAAACCTCGCCAATATCGCATAAACAAACGACTCAAAATCACTAAATTAAGCACCCACTTTTACATTATGCAAATTCTCGATTCATGCATTAAATTACGACTGAAACACGGATTCGACATTTAACTGTACCGTTTCATATAGTCTTTTAAGCATGCAAAACCGAGGGTTTTACAAAATCTTAGAATTGAACACAAGTCGGAGAATAACGTTTAGTTATTAATTCAAATACAATGAATTAGTAACTTTACGTACATTTCCTATAGCAAATCGTCACAGCTTTGACGGCTTACATTTATTTTACATATTTATCGAGTCATACATTTGCATTTGTACGTAGCGTCCTATTAGCCCAAATATCGAAATTAAAGCATATGTTTTCAAATTAGTAAAGACTACTTTTAAGTAGGCCTTTTTATTGTAGTTTTCAATATACTTTGTCAAAACTTTAGAAAGGTAACCTCACTCCGAATCCTCTCTGGTTTCACAATAGCCTCAGAAGGATAGGTATCGACGCACCTTGAAATCTGAGACCTTCGCGTCTTATGATTTTAAGATGCGTTGAATAGGTTCCAAATTCCTTTAATATTTGGTGGCGACTCCAAAAACACGTTTTAAAAGGATTTTTATATTTCTTTTTATTATCTTCACATGCAATGACATCCCCCCTCTCTAAACAAAAGAACGCTCGAGCGAGTTTAAGTCAAGCAAAGCACCAAAAATGCGAAGCCTTGGCGACCCGCGAGCTTCTTGCAAAATTCATTTTTCCCGCACCGTGCATTCCGCCCCATGACATATTTCGAGGGCGGGCGCGAGCGGGGCGTCGAGAAGGGATATCCACATTTTTCCGGTATCCTCAGTTGGCGACTCCGCTGGGGAAGAGCATGTTTTTTTTTAATTTTGAAAATTAACTTTTCATTTTATTTTAAAAACATAAAGAAGTGAAACTTGAAACTTTGAAAACATTTCTGCTTTCGATATTTGGGCAATAGTACGTTTGAGTCGAATCCTCCTGATTCATAACCACACCCTTCGAGGGACGGCCCCAAGTAAAAACACGCTTCCTAAGCGTGTATACTCTGGACACGTCGATCTCTCACCCTTCCACGATCACAAGTACTGGTATTCCGTACAAGTGAATCGTAGCAGGTCAAACTCGAACGCTCTAGACCCCGTATTGAATCCACACTGATGTGTGTGATCTTGCGGATAACTCTACACAAACGTTGCGGGAATGACCGGAAGGAACCTTACCCTGAAAGCCAAAAACCCGCGTCTATACGTACAAATCCAAAGCTATAGCACCCTCGCTATGGTCGTCTTCCAAACAAAATGCATGCAAAGACATTTTCATATGGCATTACACTTTCAAAAGACGTCTATTTTGAAAGTGCATTTTCAAACATTTTTCAAAAAAGCATACTTTTAAGCATAACAGTCAGGGTCATTGACCTATAGTCAACCGAGCCTGACTAACATTACTCCACGATATTCAAAACCGATCGGAAATAATCACTACATTTTCGATCCTTTACAAAACATAAATGCATTATACGACTGACGTATCGTCATAATACATTTATCGCAAAAACATTTCATGAAAGCAAAACCGAAGGTGTCAATTCACTTCGGATATTTCAATTAAACAAACACTTTTACATTTTTGAGATAGCCCTAAGTCGAGTAACTTTCTAGTTACCCCGATTTAAACGAACTATCTCTCTCAAAAATAAACAAAACACGGACTCGTTCAAATGCGAATCTGTTGATTTACATGTCAGGTTGGGTGACTTATCGTCATCACAACTCGACGCCCTGTGTCACACGTAAAAGGCGAACAATGTACCGCTCTTTACCCAATTTAACATCTTCAGGTCGACTAGCCTATCGCTACTTCGGTTTGATTCCTTTTTACATCACAATCTAACGGTAAACCCCTGGCAACATACCGCCAACTTGGGTTAATCAGGTCGTGATCATACAAACTTTTCTTTACATCGAGAATAGGGACGCACGAACGCATCCTTACCTCAAAAGCTTCCCGTGTCTTTTTAAGCTAAAAACACGAGTCGAGTCCTGCACACGCTTCCCACGCTTTTACTTTTGCTTTACTACATAAATGATTTTCTTTGAGTCTTTTATTTTCTTTTGGAGGGCACTAAGGTTTGAGACTCTGCAGGTTCACCCCCTAAAAAGTCCTGGATACGCGACGTACTAAAGACCGTCATCTGAACCCTCCGCCACCTCCAAAGAAACGCACATACAACAGATCAAAGCCTAGAACAGTCATGGCACTTAACAGTGAGGAAAATGTCGGAGGAATCCCAACTCCTCCCCCGTCAGTGGTCACCGCAGAACATGTTCAACAGCTCAACAGCAAAATTCTTAGTCTCACTGCTGCAATCGAACAAATGGCCACAATGCAGAAACTCGAGGCCGAGAAAAATGTCAAGTACCTTGCTGAAGAGGCTGAACGAAATGCTAAAAGGATTCGTTCAATGGAAGAACGCCTCACCCACTCGAAGGGATATTCCATTTATGAGGAAACTGAACATGTCCCAAAAAGCGTCAAGTCCTTACTACCGGCTAAACTCTCACTCAGCGATCTCCCTATCTTCAAGGGTCATGAAAGCCCGCTTGTACACATCAAGGATTTCAAGGCTAAAATGGCCGTCATGGGCGTCGATCCTCGGCTGGGCTACTCTATTCCCACATTCTTTGGATGCACAACCTAGAGCCTGGTTCTATGCCTTGGACCCACACAAGATTACTACTTTCAAAGAAATCACGGTCGATTCGACAATCAGTATCACGACAATAACGATACTCAAGTCTCGCTACGTACCCTGGAAGTTCTGTCACAAAAGGACAATGAAGGCTTCAGTGAATACCTCACGCGTTGGAAGAAACTCAGTGCCCAGATATCTAACCGTCCCAAAGACGCAGAACTGATCACCAAGTTCATTAATAATCTCACCCCTGCATATCAACAGCATTTGCGCTACGGCAACTTTGACAGTTTTGCTTCGCTCAGTACCGTGGGTCAATTAATCGAAGATGACCTCCGTAAGGAAAAGACTAAGGTTGCGAGCCGAGGTTACCAGGGTAGCTCATCACGAGCCGTCACCAAAGCAGAACCAGTTCACTGCATTAACGCTCTGGAAGAACTAGCGCCTTCCCCAACTTACACCACACCAACGAAATACACCGCGCCTCCTCCTAAGGCGTCATACCCATCTGCGGGTCAGGCTTCATCAAAACCACGACGAAGCTTTGATCCGATCTACATGACTTACTCTAAAGCTCTACAGAGGCTTGTGAGCCGTAACGTACTCCAACTCCTGGGACCTACTAGCGAGCCTCCTCAAGACAAAAAGCCTAAATCATGGGATCAGAACGCTTACTGTGAGTTCCACAGGGGAAAAGGACATGACACTGAACAATGCTTCCGTTTAAAGAACATAATCCAAGATTTCATCGATGACAATACCATCGAGAAGCCTACTCCAGGTCCTAAACCCTCGAACCAAATTTCAATCCTTCTGCACACCCATGCCATCTTCGTGGGTACACACCCCATCCTCGATCGCTCTCACCGATCGTCTCGAAAGACCCGAAATCAATGGCATCCGGGACGATTCGATGAAGAGGACAATCACACGCATAATACCAAGTTACCTATTCCCGCCGTAAGAAGAAGAAGAGGAAGATCAAAACCCACAGGATATACGGAAAATGCCCCACAAATACCCAATCAAAGTTGTCTGATAGTGACGATGAGATAGCCTCCTTAACTCGCTCCGGCCGTCCATACAGAGCCTCGGCCGAGTCGCTGAACCCCAGTGTTTTCCATCAAAAACAACTAGCCAAGACAAAAACAAAGGCGTAGTCATAAACGAGGCTACAACACCACCCACAATGACTACACCATCACCTCAGTAGCCACGCCTCGCTGCAGCCTATCGCACTGCTCAATCGCAGATCGACATAGCATCGCTAAGCGCCACTCCAAAGACATACGCCTAAATTGGAGATTCAATTCAAAACAAATCCTAAAAACAAAGCGGATATCTCAATTTGGGCACTCTTAAGAGAATCATTGGGACACCGTGAAGCTCTCTACCGAAGCTTTGCAGGTCACCCTATTACAACAGAGATGTCACCCGAAAAACTAATCACCACATCACCCGTGAATGGCAAGCTAGCGCCATCACTTTCTCGACAAAGACCTCCCGCCATTCGAGGCACGCACAACCTAGCACTCTACATCAATGTGGAATGCCATGGCATGACACTACCCGTTGTGCTCATCGACAACGGATCTGCGCAGTCAACGCCCTACCCTTAGAAACAAACTAAAAAGCTAGGAATCAAGGAAAATGACTTCATCCCCTGCGCAGACGGGGTCAGGGCTTACGACGGTACCCGCCGCAGCATAAAAGGGACCATCTCTTTTCCTATCATGACAGGACCTGTCATAAGGGAAACTGAATTCCAGATAATCGACATACCCCCAGCATACAACATGTTATTGGGTAGACCCTGGATCCATGCAACCAAAGCAGGCACCTCAAGCTTACACCAAAAGGTTAAACTTCCCCTGGACGATGAAGTCGCCACTATCCACGCATCAAACTTTCGAGCTTCCCTGCGGCGAAGAAAAGCTCGATAACGATAATCGCAAGGATAAGCACTGAAACCCCGGACATCACCTGTGGTTTTGATTTCGACTTTGACATCTGCACATTGACTCGCGAGGAGGAAATTACAGCACTCTATGTAAAGGATAACGACAACAAATGGCCTACCATGGGCCTAGGTTATGTGCCATGGTCCTACGAAGTTACCCGTGGGGAACAAGCATTCAATGACCGTAAGAGAGGTCGTGACTTTCGTGATAGAGCCATATCACATATTCACAGACAAATACTTCGTCAAAGAGGGCGCAAGCAAGATGCCCAAGGACTACTTCTCTTGTACCGTTGCAGGGATTGAACTCGTTTCTGACATCCTGCGCAACCACAGCTTTAACCCCACCGACCTGATTGTCCCGTTTGAGGAGAAGACGCACGACGGATGGTCAAAAACCCTTAAATGGACTGACAAGCAGGGTCGCACTTTCAAAATCACTACGGGAGAAGGCTACACTTTCGAGAACTCTGACTCGGGAGAAAGCGAAGGAGAGGACCCTGGCGACAAATCCATCATAGAGTTTAGGCCCCCGCGTCATCACTTCAAGTCTTTCACCCCAACCAAGCCTCCGGGCTATATGCCCGATGTGATAGACATAGACAAAGAACTAGAGTCTCTAAAGTTGTCTAAAGCTCCTCTGTCTGAGCTATCTTCAAATGTAACTGCTTTCGAAAACAATAATAACAACGTTTCTAGTTACTACTTGCCTTGTTTTCCTTTAAAAACTGCATTTTCTGATACTCACGATAACATTAAGCACAATAGCATTGCATTACATAAATACATTGCAAGTATCGTTTCAAAATCCGAACAGGACCCCATCATTGAAGACACAACGATCATTGACGTAGGAACACCCGAAGAACCCCGAAAACTGCAGCTGGGGGCTTCCTTAAGCATGGAAGAAAAAGCAGCGTACACCGAACTACTCACAGAATTCAAAGACGTCTTTGCTTGGTCCTACAAGGACATGCCTGGCATTGACCGCGAAATAGCAGAACATCGCATCCCACTCAAACCAGGTGCCAAACCTATTAAGCAAAAACTACGCCGCATTAAGCCAGAATGGTCCCTCATGGTCAAAGAAGAGATCGAAAAGCAACTACAGGCAGGCTTCATCCAAGTCATCGAATACTCAGATTGGGTATCAAACATGGTCCCAGTTATGAAGAAAAATGGAAAGATACGAGTATGTGCAGACTTTCGCGACCTTAACAAGGCTTGCCCAAAAGATGATTTCCCATTGCCCCACATGGACATACTTGTAGACAACACGGCCGACCACGCTGCGTTCTTGTCATTCATGGATGGGTATGCGTGTTACAACCAAATCAAAATGGCAACAGGTGACATGCCTAAGACCACTTTTGCGGACACCCTGGGGCACGTCTTTGCTATCTTGTCATGCCTTTCTGACTCATTAACGCAGCGCCACTTATCAACGTACCGCAACTACTCTGCTACATGACATGATGCATAAAGAAGTAGAGGTCTATGTTGACGACATGATTGTAAAATCAAAGCAAAGGGAAGATCACATCACCAACTGCGTAAGTTCTTCACCGTAATCGTGCAATACAAAATGCGCCTCAACCCACGTAAATGCACTTTTGGGGTTACGTCAGACAAGTTATTGGGTCACATCGTAAGCCAACGTGGAATCGAGATCGACCTGTCAAAATTAAAGCAATACTAGAGATGAAACCTCCAAGCAACATTGATGAGATCGGGGAGTTTCTTGGGACAAGTCCAATATATTTCTCGGTTCATTAGCAAGCTCACAATGGTTTGCGAACCAATTTTCAAGAAGTCAAAAAGGAAGAACACACAAAATGGGACGACAATCGCCAACAAGCATTCGACAAAGTCAAGACCACGCTACCAATCCACCTGCTACGATGCCACCTCAGAAAGATCTACCTCTTTCACTCTACCTAACAACTACGCCAAACGCCATGGGCGCCATGCTCGCTCAGGAAGTAAACAACGAAGAAAGAGCAATTTACTACATTAGCAAGAAGTTCCAAGACTACGAGACTCGCTACGAGCCTGTGGAGAAGAGTCGCCTCGCTCTAGTCCGGGCCACCAAAAAGCTTAGACATTACCTCCTCGCCACACAACCGCAGTATACTCCCTAATGGATCCACTCAAGTACTTATTTGAAAAACCAAGACTAAACGGCCGCATGGCCGATGGACGCCATCTTGCTAGCGTAATATGAGCTCAAATACTTACCTTTGAAAGTCATTAAGGGAAGAGTCGTTTGGCACTTTCTCGCAGAGAATGCCATCATCGAACAACCTAAAATTGACACGACGTCATTTCCGACGACGGAATCTTCACAATCGATCTCGAGTAATCGGGCAACTACTTGATGGAGCCTCAAGCTACCGCGTGATACGGCATAGAATACTCCTAATATCCCCTAACGGCGATCATACACCCATCTCAATCAAGCTCGACTTTAACGCCACCAACAATGCAAAGAGAATATGAAGCTTGCATTTACGACCTAGCGACCATGGCCCTCAACATAAAACACCTCAGAGTACACGGAGACTCCTTCCTAATCATAAATCAAGTAACAGGGGCATGGCGAATCATGAACGAAACCCTCGCAAAATACCAAGCAAAGATACAAACACTCCTTACAGAATTTGATTGCGTAGAATTCTACCACCTCCCAAGGGAAGAAAATCAATTCTTGCCGACGACCTTCAAAACTTTCATCCCTTCTCAACATGCCACCGAATGTTGACACACTACCCATTGTCGTCGAGAGACGTGGTGAGCCCGCATACATCCACACCATAGACATCGACGAGGCAGAACATACCGAGCCGTGGTACCAAGGAATACTCAACTACAAAACACACAACTCTTATCCACCTGACACCGACAAGCGCGGTAAGAGGGCCATAAGACTCCTTAGTCCCCAATTGCATCGAAATGGGACAACTACTCAAAAAGACGCCACAAGGTACCCTGCTCATGTGTGTGGACTTCAAGAAAGGGCAGGAAATCATAGCCCAGGTGCACGATGGCGAATGTGGCCCACACATGAATGCAAGAGCGCTATGCAAGCAAATCCTACGACTTGGGTGGTATTGGACGACTATGGAAGCAGACTGCATTCATTACGTCAAACACTGCCATAACTGTCAAATATTCAAGAATATACAACATGTACCCCCTTCGCCCCTCTACAGCCTCACATCTCCATGGCCTTTCTCAACTTGGGGCATTGACGTGATAGGTAAAGTCCATCCTATCGGAGCAGGAGGACACTGCTTCGTACTAGTAGCGATCGACTATTTCACAAAATGGGTAGAAGCAGCATCCTTCCGCACCCTCGGCTCAAAGGAAGTCGCCAAGTTCATACAAACAAACATCATATGTCGATACGGCATACCGCACGAGTTTATAAGCGATCAAGGCTCACACTTTCAAGGCGAGGCAGAGGCCATACTTGCCAAATACAGCATACAACATCACCGATCCTCTCCTTACCGACCCCAAACCAACGGAGCCGTGGAAGCAGCAAACAAAACTATAGTCACCATCTTGGAGAAAATGATCGACGGTTGTCGGGATTGGCCCAACAAGATCCCATTCGCATTATGGGGATATCGCACAACCATACGCACACCCACAGGCATGACGCCTTATTTTCTCACCTATGGCATGGAAGCCGTGCAACCAGTGGAGATCGAAATGAAATCTTTACGGATACTAATGGAAAGTAGCATCCCAGAAGCAGAATGGGCTCGCGAACGTTACGAGCAACTCATGCTCCTAGACGAACGCAGGCTAAATTCCTTAAGCATTGTGCGAATGTATCAAGCACGACTACAAAGAGCATTCAACAAACGAGTTCGACCACGAAACATAAAAGTGGGAGACCTGGTATTGAAGTCAGTACGCGCGCCACTCCCTGTTGACCCACGAGGAAAGTTCAAACCTAACTGGGCCGGACCTTACCTCGTCAAAGAAATCTACGCAGGAGGAGCAGTCAAACTAACTGATCTGGACGGTCAGGAGTTCAATCGGGCAACAAATCTCGACCAGCTAAAGAAATACTACCCTTGAAACACTTGCAATGTATTTATAACATGTAATTAAATTCTACGGGCCGGCATGCCCCTAAACATGCACATCCATCACAAAAAAGCAAAACACAATTCTACGGGCAGGCATGCCCCTAAACATGCATTCAAAATAATACAACTCAGAACTACGCCGGCTTGATTCCATTTACATGGATACGTAGGCAGCTTTTCAAAGCACAGCCGACATTCAACACAAAATCACATACCTCAAGGGTATGACAAACACAACAAAATTCAAACAAAAATATATCTGCATGTCTCCAATCTTAAAGAAAACAAGGCAAGTTGCACAAAAGAAAACTTCTTGTTTTATTATGCTGGGAAGGGAAATATTTTACATTTGGATTTTACAATTGGGAGCACAAGCACTACACTACTAGCACACACAAGCATTACATGATCCCGGCATTACCTTCGGGTTTAGGGAATACAAAAACAAACAAACAACTAACAACAAGCATTCAGATAACATTCTTCGACAGGGAGGAGAACTCAACCCATATGAGGATCACCATCACTACCATCCTGGACTGGAGCATTAACCATGATGAAGCCGAGTTGACTAAGCTCCGCCTCCGTGGACGGTACGCTTCCAGAACTCGAACTTCCCCTACTTCCACGGCCAAAACGCACTGGGTGGAAGGCAGACGTCGGCGGCGGCTCATTTTGCTCTATGGCGCGAAGGCGAGCCCTCTGGCGAGTAGTTGGCGCCGTGGTCCACCGGACATATGACCTCGAAACCCTCACCGTGGCAGGTATCCCTGCCACTTGCCACCTGGGACGCATAAGCCATCCTCGCGACCATGCATCAGTAATCTGGTTATTAAGTACAACCAAATCCTGGATCACGGTATCCTGCCCCGGGATGAACTGGGCATAGCCCATTTGCCTTCTCACTCTCAGAGGATGAATAAACACCCCAATGTCAAAACCGCATAGCATGACTCCAGAAGGACCATCACCCACAAGATCGCCGATACACGGTGGTAACTTCCCACCATGGCACAACCCAACTGATACCGATGCTCTCACAAAAGGGGGAAAATAGTCGTTAGGCCGGCCATTGGGCCCCCTCCACCGCAGGCCACGACAGGCCAGGCCACCCGCCGTATATGATGCGCCATAAGGGATAGCACCCAGCACGTTCAGACGCTCCATTAGCCAGACCTGCAGAATGACCGGACAACCACGATAGGCATGCGCTCTATTACACGCCCGATCATCTAGGCCTAGGATCGTCTCAGCTAAAATCAAAGCCGCAGGGTTATACCCCATCTCCATCTGCTGCACAACGCATACTAGACGTGCCTCACCAAATCCCATTCCATCCAATCGACCTGGGAACATGAAAGCGAAGGCACAAGGCAAAGAGCCAAAGCTCTCCTACGAGCAACCACGCCAATGCTCCCATCATCATAATTCATGAACTTTTGGCAAAGACGGATCATATTCAAGCGCCCATCCAGGAACAGGTCCTCCGTTTCGAGCCTCGTCATCTTAAGGAAGTTCTGCATATTCCTTTGGTACCCGAGCTCCTGGCGAACGCACACTGGAGTGACAATGCGAGTCCAGCCTCCGATGGCAGCAAACTCCTCAACCAAGGGGCAAACTTCCCCGTCAGGGAAGCGAAATACGTGGTATGCCAAGTCCCAGTAATGCAGGCAAGCATCCAGGAACTCCGGTTCCATCCGAACCTGCCTTAAACCTAGGAATACACCCAGACCACAGCCCCTAAGGTTCCTCTTCTCGATACCCGATAGCATAACACACCACATCCCCACAAGTCCCTCCAAATGCTCCATTACTCACAAAAAGGACAACGCTCTGCTGAATATTACAAATACTAATATGATACGAGTAATGAAATGGCAAGCTAAAACGTAATATGAATTGTGAGTGGAGGAGATGGATGAATGAACTAAACATGAGCATCCTTCTTATAGGCAACGTCTTCGAGAGGCAACAATCCAAAGTATAATCGCTAGTGAACCAGCGATTAACCAAAAAATCAAAACAAAAAGCCAAAAACAGCCCAAAAATCGCCAGAAATCAGGCGATTTACACTAAAATCGCCAGATGACTGGCGATTTTCCCTTAAATCGCCTGATTTCTGGCGATTTTTGGGAAAATCGTTGGTATTCAGGCGATTTTCTATGCATTTCCGACATTGATGCGACGACTGCGCACCGTCTTGCAGCCTACGAGTTGCAGAAAACACTTTTCACAAATTTATGACCGCTGTTTTTACTTTCCTTTTTACCACGTATTATCAATTACGGTTTCGATACCCGGCTCTACGTCGTATTGTGTCATTTCGTGATCGACTCTCGACTAATGTTTTGCACATACGCTTCACAAAATTCAACCGTCACATTTCGCAAGCTTACATTAGAGCACGACGTAATTAATTCACATCTTTATGAACGTCAAAAGCACCTTTTACGGTCTCACAAAATTCAACCGTCACATTTCGTAAGCTTACGTTAAAGCACGACGTTCTTAATTCGCGTTTTTACGAACGTCAAGAACACCTTTTACGGTCTCACAAAATTCAATCGTCATTTTTCGCAAGCCTACATACAAACACGACGTTCTTAATTCACATTTTCATGAGCGTCAAAAGCGTCTTTTACGGACTCAAAATATTTTCTTCAAAATGCATGTTTTATAAAAATCTTACGTATGCATACTCTTATTACGGGTCAGAAAAATCTCAATCGAGATTTGTGTTCTTTTTACGACTAACAATCTAATTGCAGGAACACTAGACGAACGCTTCGCGCAGGTCTCAAATGAAAACGACGACACAAGCGATCGTACTACAAAACGAGGCAAAGTAAGCAATAGAGCTTCCGGCACCGCACGCATGATCATTAATCACGAAAGCTACGCCAACAGGAGCGCTTACCACAGTCAACAAATACACCTACTACATAATCAAAGCACGTGTACGAGGTCACGTAACCTACTCATGTTAAGCCATGGACGCGAGTCAACGTCGTACGATTCCTGCAAGTATGACCATACAAAAGTACCAAAACACGCACGCAAGGTCGCAGGGCCTTATCGTGTCAAGCCGCGGCCACAAAAAAGAATGGACCTCACGAGGACTCCTACACATCCAAATACATACAAATATAACCACAACATAAAACAGGTCCATAAAAATAAAGCCTCCGCTCCTAGCATACATCCCAAATCAATTAGCTTGATCTCGACGATCGAGCTCCGCGCGCAACGAGTCAATCTGAGCACGGTAACCGGCTAGCTCCTGCTCACGCTGCAACTCAAACTCCGCTCGCACACGCGCCTCCTCAGCCCTGGCCCGCCCTAGCTCTATCTGACTACTGCGCATAGCTGCGACTGCAACTCAAGCATACTTACGCCTTGCAAAGCGCGACCGCTTTATCATTAAAAGCCACGCGCCAACGGTTGGCTACCCTCCATAAATTCTTGTGGACATCCACGGCCACCTGCAAACAAACACGGCCTTCATATGCTCAAACTGGGGGCTATAATCAAGCGACTTCATTTCATTTCAGTTTGACTAACGATTTTAGGACAAAATCTAACTCAAACTGGGGGCTATAATCAAAAGCAGCTTCATTTCAAGTTTGACTAACGATTTTAGGACAAAATCTAACTCAAACTGGGGGCTATAATCAAAAGCAGCTTCATTTCAAGTTTGACTAACGATTTTGGGACAAAATCTAACTCAAATGGGCAATAATCAAAAGCAGCTTCATTTCAAGTTTGACTAACGATTTTAGGACAAAATCTAACTCAAACTGGGAGCTATAAGCAAAAGCAGCTTCAACAAAGCTTGACTAATGATTTTAGGACAAAATCTTACTCAAGCTGGGGGCTACATACTACATATCACGCAAGCATAGAAAACAAGTCATACCTGCTTCACCCGAGGGCTCCAACTATCCATGCCAGCGTCAGTCACCGCAGATAAGTACTGCGGTAGTGGTATCGAATGCCGACAGCCACCATCATGCTCAAAATTCAAGCTCGTAGAAAGGAGGAGGAGGCTGGACCTCAAGGTCAGGGTCACGTGGCTACAAGATACAAAAATCACGATCAAATTTTGCTTTTTAAGCAAATAACATACACAAGCATTACGTGGCTACAAGATACAAAAATCACGATCAATTTTTGCTCTTTAAGCAAATGACATGCACAAGCAAAAAGCAAAAACAACAGCAAACCTCAATGACAGCAGGCGCCAAAGCAAGGCGCGCCCACGACGTATAATCCTCATCTAGCCTCAACAGGACTCAGGCTCACCCTCGTGATACACATCGCGCGAACATCGACATCCTGTGTGCATGCGAGCGGAACCTTAGGAGGGCCTCGTGCACAACAAACTTATCCCTAATTGTCCGAGCTAACAGACGCCGCTTAAGAACCAAGATGAATCATACTTGAGTCGCAATGTACAACCTCAAGTGTCGCGAATAAAGAAGCGAGTCGTGAATTGACGCAGGGACATCCGCATAATTCGCCCAAGGGTTGGGAACAAACTACAAAAAAGAAGAGGAATAAACATCTGCAAAAGCACAAACGCAAGACGTATAAGAAATACGAACTTTTCTTACCTTATCAACGGTCATCTCGTTAAACTTCACGCGAGCATCGTCATAGGTCAAGCGAATACCCTTCCTGTTTGCCGTTGCATAAGCGTGAAAAGCAGGGTACTTCGCCTTCACGGCAAAGTTAGCAGGGAGCAACGACGGGAAATGTGCATAGCACCAGGACTACAATGAAGCCAAAAAAAAAAAAAAATATGTCACAAAAGAAAAAGCAAAACAAAATAAAACAACAAAGCATCACAAAAAGCAACCATACCTCCATCAGCAAGCCAGGGCCGACCAAAGACGGTTGGGACCCATCATCGATCTGATCAGACGAATCAAGGCTCTCGCAAAATCTCGGATCAGGAGGCCCATAGCAGGAGTAACCCAGTCAAAGGCACCCAATCTGGACAAGTCCCGCAGCGCCATCAAAACGGCAGTCGACGCCCGCTCTCCTTTATCTCCAAAGTGAGTGGACGTCAGAAACCACCATAGCCACAATCGGGCATTCTGCTCATGACTAACTTCGCTCACCTGCTTCTTTCCCTCGCCCTTAAAATAATCATCAAACCATGATGTCCGAGGCTGAAAAGTGTGCCTCTCATCCCTCGCGCACCTAATACCGCCTCCGATCAAACGAACAACCGTAGGGCTCGAGATAGCAGGGCGTACTCTGTCCCACTCAATCATCTCCTCTCCATGAGGAAGCCCCGAAACAACCGCAAGAGACGAGAAGGTAATACCAACCTCGTACCCTGGCATATGGAACGTGTTAGTGGTGTCCCAAAACCTGTCTAACAACGCTCGAAGCACAGAAAGGTGAGAATTCACATTCTTCTTACGCGCCTCCTTCCACTTTGTCACCAACGGACCAAAGGCTGTGCCAAGGACTATTTTCCGCGACTCGGGCGACAACTTCTTGTTAAAAGCATCTATACAAGTACGGAAACCAGAGAACGTCCTCATATTTCCCAACTTGAAGCCAACCTTCACCCGAGTAGACAAATGCTCCATGGTGTTCCAAACTAAGCTTACACCATCCCAGTCTTTGGCAACCTTCGCCCACAGTCTCGGGCCATGAGGAAATGATGGCCTCAAGCCCAGCTCATCAACTACGCCCATGAACATATTTTGCGCAGCAGCCGGCCCGGCATCAGCACCAGCCTCACCACCTACGGCACCAGCAGCCGTGGCATCACCCCCAACATTACCCACAACATCACCCTCTGCGGCCTCAGCATCAACCTCTACAGGCTCCTCGTCATCCTGCTCCTCCTCGGGCTCAGGATCACTCTCAAAAGCATCCTCGGTGCCGAGAACGACCACGTCTCGGCCTATCAACGGCGGGATCATCTCCACCTCATCGAGCTCACCTCGTCGTAAGCACCAACACTAATACCCTCTTCGCCACGGTGCCACTAGCCTCGGCAGAGCGACGTCGCGTGTCCGAACGCCACCTTCAAAGATTCCCAAAGAACAAAGATCCACTTTGCGCTTCCTACTAGGCCTATCATTCTTGCGACCACCTCCACGACCTCCACCTCGCTTCTCTTGGCAGACACCGTGCCTCCCTAACCCCACGCCCACGCCGGCACCTTGCAAAGGTCCAGAACCAACTCCAGGCTCGCTCGCAGGAGGCCCAGGCCACTCAACCTTAGCTCCAAGCCCACTAGCAAAGGCCTGAGACGACCCCACAACCGCTCCACAAGAACCCGATCCGCAACGCCGCCGCATCACCAATGTAAGGCCTGTCGGCTCTACGGTAGTCTTGTGCTCGCTAATAGAAGGCATAGGAGACTGCGAGCGACCACTGCACCTCATTCCCTGGCGTCAAAATAGGTGGAGTCTTGAGCAGTCGACCGAGACTGACCTTCGAGTCGCTAAATGATGGCCTTGACTCGAGAAATGGGAGTAAGCTCCTCCCCGGTAACATTGAAGTCAATGTTCTCGATGACATCCTGCATAGCACTGGTCGTAGGTATCACCATCTCAGGGTCACCTACATAGATTCAAGAACAATCTTAAGCTACGCAGCCGTATGATGGTACAAAATGCAATTCAATTAAAGCAAGTTCATGACCAACAGAAGGATGCACATGCACAAAGATAACAGAAAAGCAAGCTTTAGGCCTATCTTTGACAGAAAAGGGCTAAAAGGCGAGAAGAAATACGAAAATACATATTTTATGACACCTACACAATGTACACGGCACACACGTTCAAGACCAAAGAGCAAGGATACGCAAAAGCAAAGAAAAAGCAGAGGAAGCAGCAAAAAAAGCAAGTTTAGGCCTATTTTTGACAGACAAGGCCAAAAGCAACGCAGGAATACAGAAATGCGTATATTACGACACGTATACGATATATATGTCATACACGACCAATACAAAGAGCTAGAAAGTACAAAAATGACAAAAGACCAAGAAAAAGACGAGAAAAATACGCTTTAGGCTTATTTTTGACAGATAAGGCTAAAATGACGCAGAGACACAGAAATACCCAGTACATGACACGTATACGACATACAAGTCATAACGAACATCCACAAAAAGTTTCGTACAAAAATCATGTCCCGAACACCTCGACTGAATAGCTTTTGTAAACCGCGCGCAAACTACAAAAACAACCTTTTATGGCCTTTTCTTGACCAGAGAAGCCCTAACCTCCCACGAACCAACACTTTAGCCAACCCAAACAACTTACATAACAGTACATCCAAGACTCGAAGCACGAGAAGCAAGAAAGACGAGTTCAAGAAGCCTAGCTACACAAAAACGCTCCAAAACGCTCCAAAACACCTCCAAATCACGCATGCTCAACAAAAATGGACAAACCATGCACCATACAAGTTACCATGACCTAAGACAAAAGTTTTCGACAAGTTTCGGAACCAAAAATTTCGACCCGAAAAACCGTCTCCATACAAAAACACACGAAAATTACGGATTTTCAAACCATTTTTCACACACAAAATACCCATGGCCTCGTCATTAGCATACAATGACGTTTCAAAAACAACCAAGCCAATCAGTGTCGTTTTACACGACAAAAACAGAGCAAAACCCCGATAAAACCCCCCTGTCACACGGTTTTGTGCCCAAAAAACCCGACTTTCGCGACAATTTCAACAAAACAAATTTACCCAAGCATTATACTACTAATGGGTAGCCTACATTGAGATTTTGAGCGTATTCCGAGACCAAAAGCGAAAAATGACCAAAACGCCCTTGACCTTCTACACGAAAAACAGCCCTAATACACGGGTTTTTCACATACAATCGTCAACAACAGCAAGACAAGCCTCTTAATGCTCCCAAGTATCAATTTCAAGCAACAATGACAATAAAATTCGAATCATGCAAGACGGTTTAACATAAACCCTAAAAAACGAATTTTCAGTTAAAACCGACTCAAACCGACTTCAAAACACGAATTAGCAACTTGGTTGAGTGCATACCTTGGTCCATTGCGAATCGTAGGAGGCGGAATCACGAATTTTAATTAGAAATCGCCGAGAACGAAGTTTTTCGATTTGAAGGTGTGTGTGTTTGTTTCACCGCTATGCTCTTCTCCTCTTCTACCCGTGTTTTTGAACAAAAAGCACATACACACACAAAATCGCCAGACCTCTGGCGATTAAGTGGTTAGGCACGAGTCGATTTTAGTTTGATTTGGTTATTACGGTCCATTACGCTATTAATTCACTCTTTTACGCACTACTATGGCAAAACACGAGAATACGCATGCTCATTACAAGCCGAGAGTTCCAATTTTACAAAATAACAAAACAGATACGCTCTTTACGAGTCACAAAAACATCAAAATACGTATACTCCTCACGAGTTGAATACGTATATTTTTCAAAACAAATACAAAATACGTATACTCCTCACGAGTTAAATACGTATACTTTTCAAAACAAATACACTCTTTACGAGTTACAAAATCAAAATACGTATACTCCTCACGAGTTAAATACGTATACTTTTCAAAACAAATACACTCTTTACGAGTTACAAAATCAAAATACGTATACTCCTCACGAGTTAAATACGTATATTTTCAAAACAAATACACTCTTTACGAGTCACAAAATCAAAATCACGATACTCCTCAGGAGTTAAATGCGTCTACCTTTCAAAACAAATGCACTCTTTACGAGTCACAAAATCAAAATACGTATACTCCTCACAAGTTAAATACGTATATTTTTCAAAACAAATACACTCTTTACGAGTTACAAATCAAAAATACGTATATTTCCCACAAGTTAAATACGTACACTTTTTCAAAACAAATACACTCTTTACGAGTCACAAAATCAAAATACGTATACTCCACGAGTTCAATCATTATACAGTCAAAAAGCAGTACACTCTTTCTTAATCACAAAATCAAAAATACGTATACTCCTCACAAGTTGAATACGTATATTTTTCAAAACAAATACAAAATACGTATACTCCTCACGAGTTAAATACGTATACTTTTCAAAACAAATACACTCTTTACGAGTTACAAAATCAAAATACGTATACTCCTCACGAGTTAAATACGTATACTTTTCAAAACAAATACACTCTTTACGAGTTACAAAATCAAAATACGTATACTCCTCACGAGTTAAATACGTATATTTTCAAAACAAATACACTCTTTACGAGTCACAAAATCAAAATACGTATACTCCTCACGAGTTAAATACGTATACCTTTCAAAACAAATACACTCTTTACGAGTCACAAAATCAAAATACGTATACTCCTCACAAGTTAAATACGTATATTTTTCAAAACAAATACACTCTTTACGAGTTACAAATCAAAAATACGTATATTTCCCACAAGTTAAATACGTACACTTTTTCAAAACAAATACACTCTTTACGAGTCACAAAATCAAAATACGTATACTCCTCACGAGTTCAATACGTATACCAGTCAAAAACAGGTACACTCTTTACGAATCACAAAATCAAAAATACGTATACTCCTCACAAGTTGAATACGTATATTTTTCAAAACAAATACAAAATACGTATACTCCTCACGAGTTAAATACGTATACTTTTCAAAACAAATACACTCTTTACGAGTTACAAAATCAAAATACGTATACTCCTCACGAGTTAAATACGTATACTTTTCAAAACAAATACACTCTTTACGAGTTACAAAATCAAAATACGTATACTCCTCACGAGTTAAATACGTATATTTTCAAAACAAATACACTCTTTACGAGTCACAAAATCAAAATACGTATACTCCTCACGAGTTAAATACGTATACCTTTCAAAACAAATACACTCTTTACGAGTCACAAAATCAAAAATACGTATACTCCTCACGAGTTAAATACGTATATTTTCAAAACAAATACACTCTTTACGAGTTACAAATCAAAATACGTATATTTTCAAAACAAATACACTCTTTACGAGTCACAAAATCAAAAATACGTATACTCCTCACGAGTTAAATACGTATACTTTTCAAAACAAATACACTCTTTACGAGTTACAAAATCAAAATACGTATACTCCTCACGAGTTAAATGCGTATATTTTCAAAAACAAAAACACTTTTTACGAGTTACAAATCAAAATACGTATACTCCTCACGAGTTGAATACGTATATTTTTCAAATACACATAAAGCAAAATACACACTTTCATTCAAATCAAAACGCAGATACACAAGCAAGCACGCCAGACGCCAAGAAGACGCAGGAGATGGCCAAGCTACAAAACGCCATTGAATCACATCCGAACAACAGCAGGCCGGCAAGCCCTAAAACATGCAGGACCGTCATGTCCCTAAACATGCCGTCCCTCCCTGCATTCCCGACACTAAGTCCTCGTCTCCCCCCGAGACACATACTTAGCGTCGCCAGGTAGTATCGAGACTGTAATGGTCCGGATACTATCTTCTAAGTTTGACTAGCGCTTTAGTCCAAGCTCAGCCAAACTGGGGGCTCTGTAGATACCCGTATCCGTACCCCCCTAAAAGCAAACCCGATGACGAAAAGGACTTTCATGCATGTTTTAAAATGAGACGAAACGGTACATAAGTGTCTAAAACATTTTAGTCATTTTTAACGTATTAATTTTGAATTTGCATATTTCGTAAAAATGAATATTAATTTAGTCATTTTAATCGTAAGTCGACACAATACGCACAAGCACGACACAAAGACACCTCACAAAATGGCCCAAGAATACAAAAACGACCCACACACACACAAAAACGGCCCAAAACACATAAAAAGGCCCAAACACCCGAGCGGGCCAAAATGCGTCCCGGGTCACATTCCTACGAAACAAAATCCCACAAAGTCGTAAAATAATGCATTACAATATTATTTTACTTCGATCCAAGATCGAAAAACACGATTTAAAAACCTAAACACGAAACACGAAACACGAAAATCGAAACAAAACCAAGTTGATTAACAACTTGATCAACTTGATTAACAACTTGATCAAATTGATCATGTTGCGACCCAAAAATCGCAAAGCAAATCGACAAACCTCGCTCTTACATCTTACACACCTACGTTGACAAATACGCGCTACAAATCTGTCGAAAAGGTTATAAAATCGCCGCATAGTGGCGATTTTCGTGAAAATCGCGACCTCTGGCGATTTTCCTCCTCCTCGACATTCAAGCGATTTTTCACTTAATCGCTTGTTCTCTGGCGATTTTCTGATCAATTAGGCTTAAAACACGAAGCATTTTCTATAAATAGCAGGCCTTATTCGTTCAAAACTTACAACGGACAACAAGTACAACAACAATCGAATCATCGATTCAACCAACAACAACATTTAAAAATGGATACTCATATTCACAAAAAGCCTCGCACTTATAAATTTCCACTTTAAAACCGTCTTTACATTTCAAGGTAAAGAAATTTTACCTCCTATTAGGCGTTGGAGACTTATAGGTTACTTTAACCCACCCGATATTGGCATTAGCGAACCCGTATTCGCAATACGGTTGTAGCAATTCGAATCAAAGATTCGTCTAAACCTCGCCAATATCGCATAAACAAACGACTCAAAATCACTAAATTAAGCACCCACTTTTACATTATGCAAATTCTCGATTCATGCATTAAATTACGACTGAAACACGGATTCGACATTTAACTGTACCGTTTCATATAGTCTTTTAAGCATGCAAAACCGAGGGTTTTACAAAATCTTAGAATTGAACACAAGTCGGAGAATAACGTTTAGTTATTAATTCAAATACAATGAATTAGTAACTTTACGTACATTTCCTATAGCAAATCGTCACAGCTTTGACGGCTTACATTTATTTTACATATTTATCGAGTCATACATTTGCATTTGTACGTAGCGTCCTATTAGCCCAAATATCGAAATTAAAGCATATGTTTTCAAATTAGTAAAGACTACTTTTAAGTAGGCCTTTTTATTGTAGTTTTCAATATACTTTGTCAAAACTTTAGAAAGGTAACCTCACTCCGAATCCTCTCTGGTTTCACAATAGCCTCAGAAGGATAGGTATCGACGCACCTTGAAATCTGAGACCTTCGCGTCTTATGATTTTAAGATGCGTTGAATAGGTTCCAAATTCCTTTAATATTTGGTGGCGACTCCAAAAACACGTTTTAAAAGGATTTTTATATTTCTTTTTATTATCTTCACATGCAATGACATCCCCCCTCTCTAAACAAAAGAACGCTCGAGCGAGTTTAAGTCAAGCAAAGCACCAAAAATGCGAAGCCTTGGCGACCCGCGAGCTTCTTGCAAAATTCATTTTTCCCGCACCGTGCATTCCGCCCCATGACATATTTCGAGGGCGGGCGCGAGCGGGGCGTCGAGAAGGGATATCCACATTTTTTCCGGTATCCTCAGGTATGGAGCCCACAAAGATTGCATGGTTAGCTAAAGGGTTGTCTTTGTTAGACGGCTTTCCATTGGCCGTTGGCTTATCAAGCTTTCCTTGGTCGATAAGGTCTTGAATAGCGTGCTTCAGTTTGAAGCAGTTCTCAGTGTCGTGGCCTTTGCCCCTGTGGTATGCACAGTAAGCATTAGAGTCCCACGATTTAGGCTTCTTGTCTTCGGGCGGTTCAGTAGTGGGCCCGATGGGTTGTAGGTAGTTCTTGTCGACCAGTCGCTTGAATGGCTTAGTGTAAGACATGTAAAGTGTGTCGAAACTCCTCCTAGGTTTGAAGGAAGAGGAGGTAGTAGTGGCGAATGACTCTGAATCGCCAAATGATTCTAAGTTGCCGACAAGATCGATTTTTTCGCCGCTCTTGGTCATGCGTGTTGATTTGGATGAGCTCCCTTGATATGCATGACCAGTGTACTTGGCCATGGTCCCAGTTCGAAGGTCGTCTTCGATCTGGGTGCCGACCTTAGTAAGTTGTTTGAAGATTTGTATGTTGCTATACCGCATGTAAAATTGGTACACGGGTCGCAAGTTGTTGACAAATTTGGGCACAAGTTCGTCCTCTCGCGGACGATTTGGAATTTGTGCACTGAGCTTCTTCCACCTAGTAAGGAACTCGGTGAACCCTTCGTTGTCTCTTTGTGATAGGACCTCCAGGGTACGGATAGAGACCTGGGTGTCGTCGTTGTCTTTATACTGATGATCGAACTCGACGGTGATTTGTTCGAATGAAGAAACCCGCTCCGGGTTTAGAGAGTAAAACCAGGTCTTTGGTATGGCTGCGAGAGAGTGCGGGAACAGTGATGGCCAGTGCTCCGGATCAACCCCCTTAATTCCCATTTGTGACTTGAAGGCCCTGATATGGGTGATCGGACTTTCGTGACCTTGAAAGATCGGGAGGTCACTGAGAGCGAGCTTGCTTGGTAGTGCGTCCTTGATATTTTGAGGGATGTTCTCGTTTTCTTTGTGTATGGAGTAACCCCCTGGGGTACCGAGGCGTTGCTCCATAGCCTGGAGCTTCTTGGCGTGTTTATCCGCCTCATCCTTGATTCTCAGCTCCATTCGAGTGACTTCAGTATTGTGGTGGGCCAGCAGGTGTTCGAGATCATTGGTTAGTTTGGTAACTTGTTCGCGGAGTGCGTTAACATCTTCGTTGCCGGCCATTTTTCGTTTGTAGGTTCGTTTCTTGTAAGGGAGGACAACTCGGTTCTTAGTGCGGCGGGTATCCAGTTGAGATTCCCTACATTTGCATGGGATGCATCAGCTATATGACAGACCCGACTGACACATTCATTTTAATGTTCGTTTTTAGCTCATTTCGTTTGAAAAAGACTCTTTTAAGTTTTGAAAAGGGAGGAAGTTTTCGAAAACAAGCTAGGAATGTTTTTGAGACGAAAATGCGTGCGCGCAGCTCATCTCGATGTTAAAAGATTTTGCTTTGCATCCATTTAGCCCGAGCGACGGTATGTTGTCATGGGCTAAAGATGGATGTGTAAAAAGGAATCGACTCAAGTTTAAATCAAGTCGAAGATGTTAAAAAGGATTTGAGCCGTGAGGCTCAAAGAATGAAATCCACGAGTTTAGGTTAAAAACCTTGACTCTCTAGTTGATATGTTCTTGCTGCGACCAGTACTTTGCTAGCAGATGAAGATCAATGCACATGCTTCTTTCCTTGCTTTGACAAGAGCTGAAGAGCGTAATCAGTTAAAAAAGTGAGCACGAATAATTAACTATGTAGGAACCATTACACGACATTTCATTTTAAGATAAAACTTGAAGTTGTTCATTAAAATTGTCGTGTCCGATACTCTGATTTATAATGGGGCTAATGTATATGTGTAGTATCACCAATTGGCTTAGCATTGTACTTGGTGATGTCAAACATAGTGCCGTGATCGGGGCCAGGCTGGCTCTTGAACGAGCAAATTTAATTGATTGAAGAGCATTAGGGTTGATTTACCAATTGTCAACAACTTTGTACAAATTAAGCACTAAAAATCTATAGAGACGAAATTAATGTATGACCTATGTGTTCAACATTTCCTTTTGACATTGCAGCTAATAAAAAAGCCGTGGAAACAGAGATAGTTACTAGGGAGCACGAAACAGCCTAAAAATTGAAGTATGAGATCAAGTTACGTACTATCTAGTTAGAACAGAATGTTAACTCGTGACGATAGGTCACAAGTTCGAATTCCTCCTTTCCCGTTGAATTGCCTTTCTGGTCATATTGGACTTAAAAAAAAAAAAAATTAAATGTAACTCCGTACAACAATCAGCATGTTAGATTATTAAATTAGACAACGCCAAAAAATATCGTTTAAAAATGATTTACTTCGGGTGAAAATTTACAAGGAAAAATTATGTTATCAAAATGTGAATTTAGTCATTATAGTATGTCGTACACTATTTTAATAGTGACACCCATTTTCACAGACACCCGACACCTCTATTACAATTTGGACGGGCGAAATCAAATTTGAAAATTAATCTAAATAATACTACTATATAATTATAATCTTGTCGATTCTACTAAATAATCTCTAATTAAGCTGCAGCCGGTGCGCCACAAGCCGGAGGGTTTTGCTTTCCGCTCAAGATGGGTTTAACATTCTTGCACATCGAGACAGCAGCACCACCCTTGAAAGTGATATCAATGTCCGCGAGTTCCACTTTCTCGCAAGGCAAGCCACTGCTGCAAATGAGCTTCACCGCCTCTTTGGATCCGGCTGTTCCCTTCACATTCTTGAAGCTAATGTTGCTGATCTTAACCTTGGATGGTGTCTGCAATTTTGTAAAATAAAACAAAATGTTAACATTACCAAAATTCATGCAGTTATGAATACATCAATATTAATCCATTTGATTCATTTGTTTGTTTACGCTTGACATTTTATATAAGATGAATTTCAGTTAAACATAAACAACTAGATGAACCGGATCGAGAGAGTAATATAGTGTCAATTAGTATTATTGCTCATAGTACCTTAGCTTTGCAGTGGTCGTAAGGGCAGTACTCTTGATCAACCAAAACAGGGTTGAGGACGTTGTCAACGGTAATGTCCTCAAAGTGCAAGTCCGAAGCTTCAGCCACGTAGGAGCCTAACCACGACTTGATTCTGACCCCGTTGTCGGTATTTTTAATTGTGCAATTCTTAATAGTGACACCAGTCACGGGAGCCTCGTTTTCATACCTTCCAAGACTTCCAATGCTGATACCATGTCCAGGGCCACAAGTAACAGACTGCACGTGGATTTGCTTTGCGCCATCACCCATAGACACGCAGTCGTCACCTGTACCAATCTTGGCTAGGGTAAGGTTAACTCCCTCGGATCGTCCAATGTGGATACCGTCAGTGTTAAGACTGTCGGCAGGAGCTTCAATAGTGATGTCGTATAAGGTCAAGTCTTTGCATCCCAAGACTCCCATGTGGTACAATTTGCTGTTGATGGAGCTTATACCGCTAATCTTGCTTTTGGTCAAGAAGTTGAATCTAAAGTTCTGCGTAAAATAATCAAACAGTAAGTCTTCTGTGTAATCGTAATACTGTAACTTATAACTTGCATTGATTGATGATTCTTATATGAGACAAATTTAAAACAAAGAAGACATACATAAGGAAGGCTGTCGCATTTGCCGGTCGTAGCACAATCATTTTGCTTCCAAGCCTTTTGGCCTTGGCCGTCGAATTTGCCACCACCTTTAAGACCGGTGATGGTGAGGCCATCAACGTGTTCAACTCTAACCCACGCATCCGCACCATTCATTTGGGCCGCGTCGGCCGGCGCTTTGAAGTTACCGGCTATTTCAATCGTAACCTGGCTTTTGCATGGGCCGGCAAACTGAACGGCGTTTAATTGGTATTCCCCCGCTGGTACAACTATCTTTGAAGGCGTGGTTGATGCACATGCTTCCTTCCATGCATCCGTCAAACCCTAATAAAATTTTACAATTGTGTTTTGTTTGGTTTTTGACTTTTAGCTGTAAAATTATTGTATTAACTAATCTCTTTTTCTCAGTTAATTGTTAATATTTATTTTTTATTTCACCTCACAAAATAATGTAAACGTTAATAATTTATTGAGAACGGAGGGAGTACTCCGTATTTTAATGCATGTAAGGATGAAATGCATGAATATTGGATAATATTTTTTTTTCTACTCGTATTAATCGAACACATGATAAAAAAAAATTGAATAACTAAGTCAAAGAAGAACATAATCTTAAATATGTGATAACTTTTATAGCTTTGAAAGTTTGAATGACATTATCCTTTTAAATTTGTACGTAATTGTTATCTTTAACATCAGCACAATAAATACAAGTTTAAATAATCGATTGAATAAACATGTAATGCATAACATGTTTGAATTAACTACTTAGGTGGCCGGAATGCAATTTAAATGTAAGTGTCATTAATTATTTACCTGTGTAGCATCACCATTAGGCTTGGCACCGAATTTTGAGATGTCAATGACAGTTTGACATCTTGCAACCGAAATGAACAAATAAAATAAAGATAAAACTAAGAAGATATTTATTGTCGACATTTTATTTAATTTAAATTTCTTATTTTTTATTTCTTGTTTTTTATTTTTATTTTTTGTTTTCGTTTTTTGTTTTATTCAATGATGATGAATTTGCTAATGCTTCGTAACATATATATATATTGCTATATAAGATTATAGACCATTCATTGTTTTTGCTAATTTAAGGATTAATCCTGATCTTGTGGTAAGTATATGGTTAGTAATACATTAAACATATATTTTTAAGCATGAACACTTAAGTCATCTACCACATTTGCCAAATATAGATTTACATTCAACGCAAACTAAGCAAGTTTACTAGAAAACTTGTTAATAATACCTTTTCCATCTCATTGTTGTGTATTCTTTTAGTAGCTAGTCAAGTCTTCATAAATGTTTGTTGTAAATAAAAACATTATGCTCTTTCGCAGTAAAATATAACATGCATAATACGGAGTACAATTTACATGCTCTTTTGCAGAACATGCATAATCGGGTTCACATATTTGTACGTCGACACAGCTAGGCTGCCAGTGTCGTTGTATGTTAACATTATAAGTTGTCTAAAACTATCGAATAACAATAGAACTCTTAACACTTTGAATTGTTTGAACGTAAATTTTTTCCAAAGTACTTTTTGAGGTTTACTTAATTTTTTATTAAATGTACGACAAGTTAAGAAAAAAAATAAATTGAGCGAAATAGGTTCTCAATAGAGTCTTGGATCACAATATTAACCATTGAGGATGTGATAATTGTGTCGCGTTAGATATCTTACGGCTATGTATTACTAATAACTTGAGACATGCGAAGCAAGCTATAACATAGGGAAGAGTACGATAATTAATTCTCTCGGGGTATTGATTGGCCATAAAAAAATGACCATCACTGGGCCAGTGACGGTCAAGTCGTCTGTACGTTAAATGATCATAATCCATATGTGTCCATGGTTTTGAAGTATTTTGAATCAGGCGAGGCCAGGAGGTTGCATGCAATTTTGATTGTCAATGACGACTTGCACAGTCCCTCGATTATTAATTTTAGAGTACAAAAATCGATCTTAGGTTTTCTGTTGGAGTTAGTGTCCTCCATAGTTAGTGCAATAACATAAATAAATCTCTAAAGGTACACAGGGTACATTTCGTATTTAATCAGTTGATTAACGTTTATCGATAACGGTTGGCTTGCTAGATAAGTTTGACGTTATTGTCATACAGATGGCGGTGATCAACTGGTCCCTAAGAGTCACACCTAAAGGATGTGTTTGAGAGATATGATTATTTGAGAAAATGATCATATCGATGCCTTACTTAATGACTAAACGGTTAGTCAGTGTTGTTGACTAAAATGTTAGTCAGTGTGATGATGTTACTGACTAAAATGTTAGTCAGTGTAATGGTGATACGGCTATTTAATACAGATTAAATAATATTAGCTGAGACGAATTAAATGTAATTCGTAAATTGAATATAAAATGTTATATTTAATTATTGTGTATAATGCAAGCTAATTAAATATAAACCGTTATAATTAATTAGCAAATTATAAATATAAGGATATTTATCTAATATATATATATATAAAGCAGAAACCATGGTCTCTATGGTCGACATTTGTCGCAATATAATTGGTCTAAACAAAATTAATATTAGTATTATTTATTGTTTATAATTTTACTATTGCTAGGATTTTAGATGAAAAAATATTAACATATGTATTTTAAAATATATTACTAAAACTACAATTGAAATCTTTACAATATTAGAACTTTTTAAAAAAAAATTAATTGAAGATGTTTTTAATTGAGAAAAAAAAAATAATAATTTGAAAATAAACTATTACTCCGTATATGACACATAATTACCTTATTTAATTAGGATACATTAGAAAATTTTAGGTAAATTTTCATCCCTTACTTTTAGTATATATATATATATTTGATATTTAATTACATCAAAAACTTTAGCTATATCTTCCTAGGTACTATGTAAAATAGTTTTAGTTTATTATGTTTAATTATGATAACAATTTGTGTTAAATCTATTTTTTACTTTGTATTTAATAAGAGTGTTTAAATTTGAATAGTTTTATTTCTTAAGTACCCTGTTTGATACTTAAACATAACTTGATTAAATTCAGGCTGATCTTTTTTTCTTTTATGTTG